>OU963894.1:20100742-25100742 GCA_902850365.2 Chilo suppressalis | reverse complement strand
TACCCGTCGAATCGACGGAGGTTAGCTATCTAGGAGTAAGTAAAGCAGCAAAATTTTTTTATAAGAAAATTGCGCCACGTAGATGTGGTTAAAGTTAGAACTGCCTACGTATTTTTTGAAGTGATAATTTCTTATGGGAGGGTAAACTGCTTCTTTACGTAACGCGTTACGGCGCCATTCTGTCTGGCTTCCTTCGCCGAGGTAGACGCCACAGCCCGCCCAGGTACCATGGGTGTCCCCAGACTCACCCCACTCTCTCACCCATCAATCCTCACTATCAGCCACCAATCCCCTATTATCACCCATCAATCCCCACTTTCACCCACGAATCCTTAATTATCACCCACACGCTTCTTTTTTAGTAATAAAGTGAGGTTGGTATAGATTTATAGTGCTTCCAAGGAGGTTCGACCGAAATAAAAAAGAAACGTGGAGAATACGCACGGCGCCATGTATGGAAGCGTGCGGTAAAACGGTTTACCGCACGTTCGTTGTATGGCTCGTAATTTTGAACTGTAAATGTATCTGTACAAACTCCGTAAATGCATTTCTGTTCAAATGTGTTTTAACATACGCCGCAGTATCCATGTGATAGATATTTTTGCTTTATAGCGAGTGCGCGTGACTTCGTCTTCGTCTATAAGAGTGATTTCTAGAATAAAAACTATCCGATAGGTCTCAAACTGTATCTTTACCAAAGGACATGGTTGAGAAACTGCCCTTAACATGTATAAATATTTCGCACGAAAAGGCGACCCCGTAACATTATAATATTTTTTTATTAATTATAACATATTTATTATTCTCATATAACTTTCGAGAAATAATCAAATATTTAAAAGTATATCATTTAACTTCAAATCTGTTTCAAAAGAGAAATGTTCCGTTTTACAAAAATAAACGAATAATAAATATACACAAAAAATATTTGTGTAAGTATATCGTAATAATCAATATTAATTCTTAACTCCTAAAAACTATGACATATTTGGCTCTCATTTTTATTATAACAAATCACAAAAGACCTAAAACAATAGATTTTATTTTTATGATCAGGCTTGAGAAAAAGCTGTATGATAATTAATCCTTGATTTTTGCAAATGAACAAAATAAAACTTCACAGATTACCTGTCAGACCGACGACGAAATTATTTGTATTTATTTTTACTTTAAAAATACCTTTTGTGAAGTGTTAATCAGATACATGGGAGGAAAGATCGTAAAAAATGCGAAATTGATGGCTCTGTAAATAATTGGCAGCATATTTTATCAAATGTAGCTAGATAATGACGTAGTCGGAGTTCTCATTATTTTCAACTTTGTGACTTTATCGAAAGTTCCTGAGCCTATTTTCATAGAAATTATAAATATTCAGCCATCCAGCATTAAATATTACTAAGTACAATATTTATACATTGCTAGGGTAGTTGCTTATACAAAATTTAACCGTGTACTTTCAGCTTGATCCCTTTATCGGTTAAAGCGCGAACATATAATAGACAGAAAGACACACATTCGCATTTAAAATATTAAGTATGGATTGATTTCAGTTCTAAATCAGAGTACATGGAATCTTTAACTTTAAAAAACACTTGCATCTATGTTTGTGTGAGAGGGACAGCATTACATATAACAGGGGTTTACCTTGTATCGCAGAACTTTTAATGGCACAATATTATTAAGCATGTCAGCGGATGACATCAACTATATTTCAGAGAAAATCATTTGGGGTTCACTTATTAAGCAGACATGCAAACGCATAATTTTGTAAGTGAGAATTATTTTTTGGCATAAATTGGTAATATCCGCTATATGGATAATATCCGCGATTTGCGCAAGGCTGGCAAGAGCTGGATGCGAGTAGCCCAAGATCGATCTGAGTGGCGTGCATTTGGAGAGGCCGATGTCCAGCGGTGGACTAAGATAGGCTGTTGATGATGATGATATGAAAAAAGCAGAATCACCACGTTCGTCTATTGGCATACAAATATTTAACTTTTCCTTTATTTATCAGCTACTGCGTCATGCTCGCTGCGTTCGCTCGGATCGCGCTAAGTTTAGGTCACCACACTAACCTAACTTAACCCACTGACTACAAACACCGATTTTGCTTATAAAAATTATACTAAATGCTTTTTTTTTTTTAAATTAAGTATATGCCTCATAAAATTCTGCCATCTTAACAGTATGTTATTGTGAATTCGGACATAGAACTATTTGGCCAAACAATAATTATATTTACAAAGAATATAACTTCAAAATAATCGTTCTAGCCCCTCGTTTACACCAACCAACAACTCGTAAACTAGTTTTGTACAAAACTTGTAGAATTCTTGTTGTGGTTGGTTATAACATTTTTTTTACACTACATAGACATCTAGTATTCACTCATTTACTTCACATATTTTGTTTCTCCAACAAGTTTGATACTTGTTGAATTTCGGAACAACAAGATTCTGCCAGATATAGGGAACCCTCATTACAGAGATGACTCCACAGATCGTACCCATTCGCCCCTGGGATGCTTGTCACCAAGTGTCGTCAACTTTCCACCGTCTTTTGCCTTCCTAGTACGTTTCTAATGGTGAATGTGGACTGTAACGCCTTGTAATAAAGCCTTTGGGTGTGCACCAATTACGTTGTTTATCTTAGCGTCGTTTGTAAAATGTCAAGCCGCCGCGACTCCTGTAGGTGATTAGGAGATTAATTATAAGTTTGGATGTTCCGACGTTTCTGTTTGCAGTTTAGCGTTTCTTTTGCTTTTGATAGATGCTACTGGAGATAGGTTCTCTTGTTTTATGTCTGTAACTCATATGATGATAAACAATAAAAAATATGAATTTAGTTTATCAGTTTATGAATACAAAAGGAAATATAATTTCATTCAGAAGTAAATTTCCCACAGGATAAAGTAGTTTAATATTGTATTTTACTAACCTTCATTTAGCCAACTTTCGTCAGTGTAATAAATAGTTCTACCTTCGCTCCTGAGCTTTACAATATTATTTAAATATTTGATGCGCCATATAACAATGTCATCTCTTTCAATAAGCCCTCTTTCGGCTTCTTTTCGCATATTTAAATTGTAGGGCAAAGTTTCATCTGTATTCACAGCATGCAATACTTTGTCAACGGTGGGCATCTCCTTATTAAAAAAATGTGTGGACTTTGCGGCGTATCGCAGCCTTATCCATATCGTCCAATGTATCCATCAAATATACTTTAAATGGCGGAGGCGGAGGTGATGAGATACGGCCAGTACTTTTCTTTTCCTTCGCCAACCGGTAAACAGTAGCTCGTGATATGCCCAGTATTTCGGCGGATTTATTGATTATATCACTTTTATATGGATAGGAATCTTTTAGACAGGTTTCTTCAACATGTTTAAAAACATTTATCACGAGCTCCTTTTCGTTGGAGCGCAATGAACCACCACTATTTGTACGCTTTTTCTTCGGCGAAGAAAATGTACAAGAGCTGCTTGGTCCCGGTTCACCACTCATAACTATAGCTACGAAAACATCAATTCAACAAAAAAAAATCACAAACAACTTTAAACTTAACAGTAAATAAAATTACAACGAACTCAACAAATAAAACAAGGACATAACAAGAATTTAACAAATAGATTGAATATGCACGCTCGCGTCAACAGGTTGATCGGGAGAGTAAAGATGGCTGTCATAAACCAACCGATTACAAAACACAACACTTAAACGTAAAATACTTATATCGTATCTACTCTTGAATTTTGTCGTATTATAATATGTCTTAAGTTTGGGAATGCTTGTGTTTTTAGGTCTTTTTCCATGTCAACTTAAGTTATTAAAATACTTTTACCAGCAAATTAAAAATATACGAATTTATGATGTGAATGTACGTTGTATATTATGTAAAATATTTTATTTTCTTATTCATATGTATGTAACAGGTTTTAAAATAATTAACTTAAATTTTCGCTGCATTTCCTATGTAAATAGTATTTAATTTTTACTTTTGTCAAAGGTGACCTTAAAAAGTATCCATTTTATGGTTTGTTTACATTTTGTCTCACGCCAAAGCGAATGGACTATAGAGAAACACATTTGATTTTAGGGTTCCGTACCTCAAAGGAAAAAAAATCGGAACCCTTATAGGATCACTTTGTTGTCTGTCCGTCCGTCCGTCTGTCAAGACCGTTTTTCTCAGGAACGCGTGGAGGTTTCAAACTGAAATTCATATCTAATACTCATGTCTACTGTGCCTTGGAGCTGTGAAAAAATCAAACTTCTAAGCCTAAGCAATAAAAAAGATACAGCCGTGTATGCCGCAAATTTTCGAAACTCGCACGGGAATCAAAACCTACAGGGTACTTCCCGTGAACTTAGAATCTTGAAATTTGTTACGAAGTAACGTCTTAAAGTACAGATAAAGGAAATATTGCGAAAACCGTAAATTTTTAGTTACGGCATATAATAAAAATATTTTTGGAAAAGTTTAAAGTTACTGCCTCTTTTCTCATGAACACGTAGAGGTATTAAATTGAGTTTGTACGGAACCCTCGGTGCGCGAGTCCGACTCGCACTTGGCCGGTTTTTTAAGTTTTCACGCACACCACTCATCAAACGAAACACGCTTAAACTGGTTCAAAATGACGTTTCGCATGCTTTTTAGGGTACGCACCCTAGTCATTAGAATTATGCTTTTTATTTGCTTTTGACGAGCTACCTTCGAAAGACTTATCGAACGTTCGGATACTTCATTGAAAAATTGTTGAAATTTTATTATATATACATAAAGGAGATTGCTCAGCTTCCATACATGTTTGGCCTAAAGACCAATAATCATGAAATATTGTTTCCTAGATTCGAAATTATATATAAATTACGGTAGAAACGAATATTATTGACGGACACCCCTGAGAACTTTTATAAACCATATACACTGAACATATTAAAATAATAAAAAACAAATAAGTTATATAGTAAACTAGGGAAATCAAGCCAAGTACCGAAATTATGGATTAGATTCAGGTATATAGAGCATGTAGATTAACAGATAGTTGCCTGCTTTTAAAATTAATGCATAAGAGTATCTTTTAAAATCAGGTGTCATCTAGGCATTTCCGGTTATAATAAGGTACTCTGTGACAGAAACTGTGTGATGATTGTGGCTCATTGCCACAGATTAGAGAGAATTTTTAATCTCTATCCATATATTCAGTAGCTTCGTTATTTTTGTTATGTTTTTAATATAACCATATTTAAGATTTTTAGTGTATATACACCTTATAATTTTATTTATTTATAATCAGGCAACGTAGGCCCATAAATAGATACCTTAAAGTCTAACATATATACAGATTATAATGTGTTTATGGAGGTATTTGGCGAAAAATGTATGGCAATAGACTTTATGATGTTGCCTACCATCTATAATAATTGTCTGAGCATTACACATACGCTCAAAGATCGAAAACGCTCAGTGGGCGAAAAAATAGCTCACAACGCGTTGTGGTCACAGTAAAACATCCACATGGCGAAATTCGTGTTATACGCGTTGAGGCAATCACAGAAAGACGAAATAGCGAAATTCGTGTCGTGGTTGACATGCTATTCGATCTCAACGCGTTGTGGCAATGAAGAAAAGCCATGACGCGTTCTGAGCATTCATTGTTTTAACCATATCACGACGGACAGGTTGTAAGATGATAGAGGACGTGCAGCACCCAGGAATGTTATGTGTGTTGTTATCAGCATTAATCCATCAGGTCTCTACCAGTTAGGAAACAAGGAAGGTACATTCGGAAGACTTTTTGTACGTAATGAGTTTACACTTTCTGAAACCTACTTTATTAACATTTGTGATGTGCCCTCAACTTCGTCATTCACACTTCGCTCAGCATCTATGTTATCATCTGGAAGTAAGCAAGGGTTTATAATGTGCCACTGCAAAAGATACTGTATTGATAAAAAGTGCAAGTGTCGCTCCAAGAATATAAAATGCAACTCAAAATGCCACAGTAATAGTTCCTGTAAAAATAAATAGCCACCAATACTTATTTTTCACAATTAAAGTAATTTCTAATATAAGTAATTGATTTAAATACATTGTTGTTGTTTATTGGTGATCAAAAAACATTTATGTTTGTGTTAAATATTTTTATTACTTAAAACAATTTTAAATTGTCATAAAAAATTAAAATCCCTAATTATTTTAAGTGAATTATAAGTAATTTACAAATGATTAATATTTTGTGTTCAGTAATTTATTACTTAATACGTTGATTTTTTTAAATAAAAAATTATCTCAATAAATAACAAATATCGTTTTATTTTAATTTATATAATCATATAACTTATTTAATAATGACAAACACGTTATACAGTGATTATATAAAATAAAAAATATTTCCTAAAGACATCTATCTACCAAAACGTTTCCAGCCTAGGCCTACTAGGATCCATATCGGAAAGTAGTGTGCGTCGCAATCAAATAATATTCCATACGCGTCATGGCTCTTCTTCGTTGCCACAACGCGTTGAGATCGAATAGCATGTCAGCCACGACACGAATTTCGCTATTTGGTCTTTCTGTGATTGCCACAACGCGTCGTGCGCGTTTTCATTAGAGCCATAACACGAATTTCGCTATGTGGATGTTTTACTGTGACCACAACGCGTTGTGAGCTATTTTTCCGTTCACTGAACGTTTTCGATCTTTGAGCGTAACATATACACGGAACTCGGAGACTTCTGTTTGTGATTCCGGATGTTAAGCAACTTTCTCAATGGCTGCTCATTTGAAAAAAATCTTATCTCAAGTTTCTTAGTTAGAAATGAATCTCAGAATTAAATGATAATTGTAGAGTCTGAAAGGATTCTTATACGCAAACAATTATAATTTCTGTCTTTTGAGAAGACATTGAAACGAAAACATTTCTTTAACATTTCATGAATGAGTTCTGTAAAATGTTAATAGAGAACTTTTTATAATTCCGCGACTCTGTTAATCTGATCATATCCGTAGTGCCATCGGCGTCGTCCATGGGCGGCGTTTGTTGTAGCCGACGCGGACGCCGATGCCGCAGTCGATGCTGGCAAACGAATGCAAATTTATTCGATCCCCGGCTCGTATCGGGGCGGCCGCCATCGAGAATCGTTTATCGAGCGTTCGAGTGCCGCGAGCAGGGCTGCCGGAGCCTAGGATCTTGACACTTGACTCAATATATCAATGATTTACTCCGCCACTCCGGAGTCAGGAGATGCTTCAAAGGTTATTACTTATTCAACATAAATGAACCTTCGTTACCGGGTCGGCTTCGGTGTTTTGGACAGTTCTGTGAAACATATGCTGCGGGGATGGCTACCAACAGTGTACTATTGGTTTAAAAGTTAGCATTGGAAACGATGATATTAATAAATAAACAGGGATAATCATTTGCTTTTTAATCCATTGCCAGGCTAAATTAACTTTTATTTAAGTGTTTTTTTTTGTTGTTTAATTGTTGAAATTCGATTTAAATATTTTTCTTTGGTGTAAACTTCAGCCCATAAAATTTTATCATGTTATGCCCACATATTTTGAGTTACAGTTTGGTTTTATATTATTGTAATTGCTTTGTTTTTTTTTAAATATAATTGTAACTTATTTTGTGAGCTAATAATAAACAAAAAAAAGTAATTTTATTTCTACGTATCGAATTTCGTCTGTACTCGTGTCTATTAAGATTGATAAAATAAGTAGATATTCAACTCGAGTATTATGGAAAAATGCAAATGGAGTCGTTCAGTTACAGTTATTATATAAATATGTACATTTGGTCTGAGAACTACTCTGGCAAGTTAAAGTCGTTTTTGTTTAGTAGTTGTTGTTGTTAAATCGCTGTAAATCTTTACACATCAGGGAGACTAAGTTTTATTAAGTCTAATTTGTTCATTAATATTTATTAATGAAAAACCACACTAACTTATAAAAGACTAAAAAGAAATTGGCAGCCCTACATATCCGTTACATACTAATACGCGATCCCTCGATTCCGAGTTTATCCCCTTTCTATTAGCGGAAATAATCCTGTTAATTAAATAAAATGTGCTCGCGATTCGCACTAACCAGTGAAGCAATGATTAACGATTGTGATTAAGTAGCAATTCCCTTGTTCTGATCATGGTAATTTTCCTTTGCTAATGCTTGTCACATCCCTTAGATAGATTATATATCTACATCCCATTATAGCCTCATATATCCTTCTATTCTCATATTATATCATCAAAAGTGTGGACGCGATGTAAATAAGACTAAACTATGCTATATTAGTTCAACTGCGTTAACTATGATGTACAGAAATAATAGTGACAGATTGTTAGTCATGGTAATGTCTGTAAATGTAGGTATCAATTTTCAAAGTAGTCCAATTTTAATAATGAAGATTTGATTATACTATCTGCTTAGGAAATCAATTAATTTGTGATTTTCTATCACCGCACCGCCATCCTAGCATGGGACAAAACTTTTTGAAGTTATACTTCTTTAGGCGCGTTATGAAAAAATGATGAGAGTGAAATTTTAAGATGCGCGCGCATCACTGTAACACAAAAAGTTGGTCGCTAAAGCGACTAACTTCATGCTGTTACTTTTGTGTTTACCGCACATTAAGAAAATCTACCAACAAAATAGAAATAGAATCTCTATTTAGTGGGTGCTAACGACTGCATTGTGAAGGCCTATCAAAAGTATTTATTAATCTGGAACAACGGAACCAAAGCGCGATTCAGGAGACTACAACGCCATCTCTGTAGTAGAACCAAAAACCACATCTTTATTTTTTGTATTAAAGTAACAGTTATAGGTATTCATATTTATAATATCAAAAGTATTTATTAATCTGGAACAACGGAACCAAAGCGCGATTCAGGAGACTACAGCGCCATCTCTTGACCATTGGTGTAGTAGAACCAAAAACCACATCTTTATTTTTTGTAATAAAGTAACAGTTATAGGTATTCATATTAATAATATTTATCCACATGTTTCTAGTTTGTATATTCGGAATACGTGTTTGAGTTTCATACAAGTGCAAATCACATATGTTCTAATAAATTATATTCAGTAGCGATTTTAATTGAATATTTTGATTATTTATTTATTTTTTCAAATTAAAACTGAACTTTATTGACTGTGTCCTTTTCCAGACTTTTTATTAATTTATTGTAATTAATTATTTGCATGCAATTAAAAACTAATTTTAAACGATGCCAAAGAAGGATAACTTCTCACGTGCCTACATAAGTACACGCATCCATTTTTTTAAATACTTGTTACGTTGTATTAGTTACTGCGTGTTTTTCTCTCTGTTCATTGACATTGACATGACAAGTGGTATTTGAGTGATATGAACAAAACACGGCGTAACTAGTCTTAAGCTTATGCCTCGTTTATTAATAAGGGAGCTAGTGTTGGGGAAACTGTTATGCAGAGATTAAAGTGTTCCCTCTCCTAGAGAAGTTGTTCTCATTGGTGCGTGTGTGAGATAAAGGTCATAATTGCGCGTCCCATCTAATTAAGTAGCCTCTTGTCTAATTTACGAGTGAACCCGATGGCCTAGTTAGATTGCGCCACTCACAGGGCACCCCCTCCGGGGACCATATACAAGGGCACCCGCTTACGCCGGGCCTAGCTAGTGAAAAAAGTTACTCTTTCCAAGCCAGGATAAAATAAAGAACTTGTTTTCGAAGAATAATCACTTTTTAGTTTCATAGGTTTTCACGCACACCACTCAATAAGTAATTCATACGTAGACAATTTTTTTTAATAATCTTTCAATGAAGTATCCAAACGCTCAATAAAAATCTTTCGAAGGTAGCTCGACAAAGTAACTAAAAATCATTATTCTGACAACGCAGCCTGAAAAGGATGCGAAACGTCAAAAAAGTAATAAAATAACGCATTTAAACGGTTTAAGCATGTTTTATTAAATTAGTAATCACTTTACTTAAAACACTGATTATATTTTATAAAAACGCAAAAAATATAACAAAATCACCGTATTTCGTAACTGTCAAACGTGACAGACCACCATAGAGCCTACCAAAAATCAGAACGTTCGGAAAAGAAAGTATTATCATAAATTATTTTTAGTCGAGTATTAACATGGCTTCGAATAATAGTTTAATATTAACATACATATTTCCATAATCTATTTAATCGCATATTCTAAAACATTACCGTAATGTAGTATTAGTACATGTACGCGCATCGACGATAAGCATAACGTTAAAACTTCATTCATTTTTCTCAGTAAGTGAATTGTATTATTCTTTTGTGAGAAATAAAATTCTTCAACCAGACGTCGATCAACGGCGATACATCGTTTCACCATATTTGATATCCGACCGTGGCCGTGTCTAATAGTGCAGTCATCGAAGCGAAAAATACGGTCTTACCTCCGAATTTTTTTACTGTCAACCAATTTGCATGAAATTTTGGAATTAGGCTCATCTTACCCTTAACTTCAAAAGTGAAAATGATCTGAACTCCGCCTATTATTTTTAAGGCGTGTAAACAACTCCTTAATGGAAAAATTGACATTGAGCCATTTTATCGCTAGAAAACATGTCTAATAGTATGATGATGATAGTGATGAAATTGTAAAGTATTTTCTAACATAATTACCTCATATTAAAATCATTTTCAACCCCTTGAAAATCTTACAACCCTTGAAAATAACCCCTAAATTGAAAAAATCACAAAAAAATACTTTGGTATGACATAAAAAGATGTAAGTATAGAGTAAGTAATATTTTATATTCTCTATAATAATTATCAAATTTTTAACCCCCTTTCAACCCTTGAAAACTACCCCTTGATAAAAAATTGTTAATTTTTTTTTTGATAAAATGTAAAGGATTTAAATATTATTCCACACTCTCGAAAATGATTATCATATTCTTAAGCTTTTCTATCCTTAAAACTACCCCTAAATTAAAACGGTAAATATATATGATTACATATTTAAAAATAATTTAATTTAGAGTAAAAAATTGCCATTTATTGAATAAAATATTTACTAATTATATAAAATTGTACTATTATTATTAAAATATAATATTATTATTCATGACTCAATGTCGGAGTCGCTGTCACATTCAACATCTTCTGGCTGAATTGGAGGGCTATTTTGGCAGTTATCTCCACTGCACGTTCCACAGGTACATATTACAAAACAGACCAACTTTTCTGCATCCGCAAGACGCTCCACATCCTTTTTTGCAGTTGAAAAAAATCATTTTCAGCAGTTCTTGTGGTGCGGGTGGATCTACAGACTTAAGTGGATTTAATAAACCGTCATTCATGACCCACCCCCAATCCGTTGGATGAATGATGATGATGATGATGATGATGAAATGATGAAATGTGTTATGTATAAGAACGTTGGTATGTATTCATGCCTACGTTTCCAAAATATATGAGCCATATTATGTATATATATACACATTACAATAGTTGTGGGTCTCTATTATACTGCGTACTTTCACATTGCTCCAAATACTCACACTCCGAAATTTTCAGTTACTAAGTAGAAAAAAATATGATAAGTTTTTGGACCATAACTCCTTCAATTTTCATGCTATCACAATTTATGAAAACCCATTGTAAAGGTAATTAAGAGAGCTACAACATCCTGCATTGCAATATATATTAAAAAACCTTTTTCTAAAACGGTGAAGGGTTAAAGGGCTTAAGAGAGGCTGTGATTGCGCTGCCACGCGCTCTTTAAACAATCATATCTCCGTCAATTTTATTTTGACAGAAAAAACAAAAAAACCAAATTGTTTGTCAGAAAAATACCTAAATTTTTAATCCGTACACTTTTATACGTATCTGTCGTCATTTTTGAGATATTATGAAAAAAAAGTGGGTTTTTAAAAATTTTAAATTTTGGTTTTTCTTTTAATCGTGACTTTTTTGAAAAATATGTGTCCTGAAGCAGCCAAACTGATACTATCTATCAATCTCTTCATAATAAAGGTAATTCTAGGCGGAATACGATTAATTTTAATTTTGGTGGAAATGGCACTTATGAAACCCATTGATTTAAAAGAAAAAACGTTAGATGCTTCCCTTATTTGCAATACAGCTCACTTATTTTACGTGCAAATGACTTTTAATAGTGCTCATTTTAAAGCTTATTTCAAGCACTACAAAACCCTTTTGTATTAGAATGCATAAAATGCATCTGCTCACCGCTAGATGGCATTGACCACATCGATTAAATTTCAGACAAAATAAAAAACGGCTTTGATCTTTAATATCTAGCTTAATATTGCACTTAGAATACTTTATAAAAACCAAATTGTTCATTGTTTTACCTGCTACAATTTTGTTTATATAAAATTTTCGATAAAGCTTACATTTTTGGAGATATTTGCAAAAAAGACTTGAAAAGTATTGGATTTTTTGGAAAACTTTGTAGATGATATTTTGCTTAAAATTAGGCATTCTATCGATATCCGAGGTTATTTTGAAAAAAAAAAAATAATTCACCCCCGCGAAGGGGTGGCAACCACCCTGGGTGGTTGCGGAGTTCAAATCATTTTCACTTTTGAAGTTAAGGGTAAGATGAACCTAATTCCAAAATTATATGCAATTCGGTTCACAGTAAAAAAAATCGGAGCAATAATGCTTCAATGACTGCACTATAATCAAAATGCGGCTTAGAGCTCTTACACAAAAACGCGGTATGACACCAACGTCGCGTCGTGCTACGATGCGGCATCGTTTCACTATGCGACATCGTATTGTTGAAATCTGCAATGAGCAACGTAAAAATTCTCGAATTCGGTGTGTTTTATTATTTCTATCTTTGTTTTTTTTTTCTTCTGATGTTTTGTTTCATAGTACAGGACGCTTCTCGACTAGGGTTATTACGGTTTTAGTTCAACCTCAATGTCCTCTGTCATTATATGCATTTTGAATAACAAATGAATGTGTCACAGGAATGCACCGCAAAGGTTGGCGTCCACCAGGTGGGCGGCATAGGGTCGCATCGTAATGAAAAATCCGCTTGCTATACATTTTGTATGAGACTGCGTCGATTGGAGGCGGGGAGTGCCGGGCGTGTCTGTTCTACGATACCACGTCGTACCATGCATCGTGGCACGTTGAGATATCGTGTCGTGAATGTTTACGTTTCTCATCGTAGGTTTCTACGACACGACATCGCATCGTGTTTTTTTAAGATCCCTTTTCGCACGGGGCCGACTTTGGCGATTTCGGTTCCAAACAAAAATTAAGTAATACCCTAACAAATACTAGAGAAGATTCGACACCGCCATTAGGTAGGTAGGTAGGTAGCATAATAGTCAGTGCATCCGCCCGGATAGAGGAGGGTGCGGGTTCGAGTCCCGTTTGCTGCCTGCTCCGCGTGGAGCTTTTTCTGCTAACATTTTCTTTAGATTTAACCATCTAGCAGTTTAATGCTTAGAAAAAATAAAATATATCAAAAATTAAGTAATGCGAACTCTAGGAAGGTGGTCTGTAGCACGACCTTCCTCGTGCTCGCCAGCCGCCACGTGCCAGTATTGTTGACATTTCAAAATGTTTCGCCGTAATAAGGACACCCCCAGTACAATCAATCACTGTGACTAGTCTTTACAAGCGCGCGATGGATGACGCACTGATGGACAATATTAAAGGGATCCTGATAGATGTTTTACAATAAACCCGCTTGGTCGCTTAATAAATAATAGGCTTTTCGGATTAATATCACCTTACCCCACAAAATTCGTCATTATTATTATTCAAGTTTAAACACGTGTCTACTGTATGTCATAAGCTAATTTTGGTATTACTTTGAACTAGCAAACCAGTGAACCAAATGTTCACAAAAAAAAAAGAGAACTGCGGAGATTTTGTGTGGTTTCGTTTGAAATAGAAATCACGTGATTTCTCGAAAACCGGAAGTGCTACGTTACTCAAATCCGGTTTGTAGTCTTATCAGACTATTCTTAACTTATAACTTAAACATTCTCTTTATCTATCTCTTACGGTTTGGCCGCTGAAACAGCACCACGGACGGACGCACTTGTCTATTAGATAAGAGACTAGCAAACCAGTGAACCAAATGTTCACCAAAAAAATAAAAATGTATTTCATTAATTGAGAACTTCGGAGATTTTGTGTGGTTTCGTTCGAAATAGAAATCACGTTATTTCTCGAAAACCGGAAGTGCTACGTTACTCAAATCCGGTTTGTAGTCTTATCAGACTATTCTTAACTTATAACCTAAACATTCTCTTTATCTATCTCTTACGGTTTGGCCGCTGAAACAGCACCACGGACGGACGGACGGACGGACTTGTCTAATAGATAAGAGATTCCCTAAAATGACAAGCGGCTTAAACGCTTTGATTGGAGCAATCTTTTAATTGAGATTATTTAAAATTATACCGCCATTTTTCATGGAAACCCTTCGCAATGTTTAAACGCTTGCTGTCTGAAGAAAGTTAGAAAACTGCTTTATGATGACTTGAGGAAGGACGTATTAAAGCTGACATTTTTGCTGGAATAACAGGCGGACATCGCTCCTTGTTCTGCTTTGATGGAAGTTTCGTCTCGTTTTTTGCCGACTCACTGGACGCCTGACGGGAAAGGTCAAACGGTTATTTGACATTTTCATTATGTGCCAACGGAGTAAAGTATCCTTTATGTTTATTTTATCGTTGGAGGTGTTTGTTTATACGATATTTGATTTTGATATTTAAAATAAGAACGAACTCAAATATACTTTCTGTAAAATTTTTGTGTTGTGTTTAAAGTACGACCGACCTGTTGAGTTTTGTAATTGAAATGAAATTATACTTTATTCCAATTGGGAATGCAAATGTTTGTCTTTTTTATTATAAGTTATCTAATTCTTGAAGTATTCAACTGTTTTCAATTCTCAGACTGGAATCGATACTGCATCCATTTCTATCCAGTCGAATACAGTGACCGTTTTGTTACAAACACGAATTTATTAGACTGTAAAATCCACAAGTAATAAATGGTTCTCCTGTCTCCTTTCTATCGACGTAATTTAATTCATTACAATAAAAGCGGTGCTATGACTCAGCTTTCATCCCCATTATGGTACCTGCGAAACTGTCAGTTTTAATACATCAAACTATAATTATCTTCGATAACGAGACGGCGATCATCTCTAAGACTATCGCTGTAAACTTGATTGTTTCCCGGCAAATTGAGAGTTATGAGCCTGAGAGAAAAAATGTAATATTTTTATCAGTATGAAGAACAGGTGAATTTAAAAAAAAATACAACTAATTTCTCATATAAGATGTACGCGGCAGTAGCGTAATATCATCATTGTTAATGTGCCTTGTTCAACTTATAATTTATATTCAGTTACTATAGGTATTCATAGTTTATATGGAAGGTATTTCATCTTATATTTTATACCAGTGGATGCCCGCGACTTCGGCTGTGTGGAAAATAATATTTCCTTCAGAAACTTTCAGCCTGTTTTTCACCCCCTTAAATGATGATTTCAGGAATGAAAACCTATCTTATTTCCTTTCCCGAGACTCAAACTATGTATAAAAATGGGTATAAAATCGGTTCATTAGTTTAAGCGTGACACACTTTAGCATTTATTATATTAACTGAATATGGATTATGGCTACTACACTTCTGGACACATCTATTGGCCCACCTTAGAGTTTAGGTTTCGATGGCCCCTACCGAAATATGATTGCTAGATTGAACAAAAACTGTTGATGCAGTTTTAAACCTGATACGTTGTACCATCTTTTTCGATCATATTGTTTTAAATTTGAATTCAGAATACCATACGACATGGAGCCACGCCTAACAAGTCGGATATGCGCCTTGTTAAAAGCAATTGATTTTTGAATAAAAAACATGTTTTATCAAATAAAGGTTTAATTTAATAACGCGTGTTGCCTCCATGGGCATCTACCACAGATCTCATACGATTAGGCATAGAGTTTATCAACCGCTCTATGAAATTTTGAGGGATCATCTCCCATTCCTCTTCTATGGCAGTTTTCAACTCCTGCATCGTCTGGGCAACTGGCTGACGAGCCCTAACACGTCTTTTTAGCTCGTCCCACATGTGCTCAATGGGGTTCATGTCTGGGCTTCTGGCTGGCCAGTCCATAACTGTGATGTTCACATCCCGAAAATATTCCCTGACGATGCCAGCCGCATGGGCTCTTGCATTATCATGCATAAAAAGGAAATTTGGGCCCACATAGTCCGCGTATGGTATCACGTGAGGTTCTAAGCACTCATGAATATACCTTTCAGCATTTAATGTTGGCAGCCGTGGTCCTGTAACAACCTCAAGTTGAGTTTTGCCGCTCGCGGATATACCGCCCCAGACAGTCCATGAGCCACCGCCATAAGCAACCCTCTCTTCAAAGCAGCATTGTGCGAAACGCTCTCCCTTACGTCGGTAGACCTTCTTCCTTCTATAATTGCCATGTAACACAATTTTAGACTCATCAGAAAAGAGTACACGGCTCCAATCTTGCTGTGTCCAATTTAAATGACTGCGTGCGAAATGAAGGCGCGCTGTTCGGTGGGCTCGCGTTAGTTTGGGCCCATTAGCTGGCTTGTGTGGTACCATATCGCGTTCTTTTAACCTTCTCCGAACAGTTCGAGCGCTCACAGATACTCCGTGGAAGTCGCGAATTTGTTTTTGTATCTCAATGGAGGTAAGGTGAGGATTTCTCAAGCTGGTCGTCACGATGATTCGATCCTGCCTTTCAGTTGTGACCCGAGATCGTGGCCTTCCTTGGCGACGAACAAAGCCGCCAGTCTCTAGGTACCTCCGATAAACATTTCGGATCGCAGATCGACTTAAATTAAGTTGAGCACTCACGTTTCTTTGGCTGTGTCCGGCCTGAATAAGTGCCACAGCTTGGGCGGCGACTTCAGGTGAAGTATCCATAGATTATTGATAGAACCTCACCTTAATGTTAGAATAAGTAATGTTTGTTGCAAAACCAAAGATATCAATCACTTTTTCAAGAATTAAATCCAAGTAAACCAATAAAACCAAGTTTTTTTAGTATTCGATTGTTTGATATCAACAAACAGGCTCCAAATTGTCTTTTGTTTCTTTAAATTCTGTGTTCGAAATTCAAAAAAAGACTATTGAATGAAATTGTGAATGTGCCAGGTTCAAAACTGTATAAAAACTTTTTGCGCGACCTAATATAAAATTTTAGCTAGGACCAAACGAAACTGAAAATACAAGGTGGACCAATAGATGTGTCCAGAAGTGTATTTCACAGGAAAACTGTATTTTAAAGTGATCTGTAACTTTGGTTGTTTTTGATTGTCGTTTTTAAGAGTCACACACTTTTCTTTGTTAAAGTTACTTGTGAAAATCATGTTATTCATGATACACCAACTTCTCATTAATAAAAAAAATAATTGCTATAAATAATTTAATTAATGATTAAACGAACTTACCTGTATGTGAAGTTCTATCATAATAATTATGACTAAAATGTACTTACATCACGGAGCACCCCCACTAGAGTCCGCATACAAGGGCAAGCGCTTACGCCAAGCTTAAGTAGTATTTTACCTATGCGTGAGGCACGCCTACAGACGTCGCGATACATCGTTTCATTCGGTAACCGAGCGTTGGTCAAACTGCTTCTCTCGTTTTCGTGTTAAAAAACTGTAAAAAATGCCGTACTGTGCAATTAAATTGTGTAGAAAGTCGAGTACAACTTCCAGTCTTCAAAAAAATGGTATTACTTTTCACTGGTTAGTTTAAATGCATTACAAAAAGACAAAAATACTGTTATATTAAATTGCTGTTAATGTATTTATTTTTTGGTGAACGCGTTGATGTCTTTTTACACTATCCCTTTCTCGCATGGGCTACATCATATATGCTATCTCGCTCTCACACCGGCACGTGTATTGCTAGTGACTCAGACGCAGCTCATGTCTCAACGCGTAAGTTTGTCGATAAGTTTATCAGCTATGGAAATGGAAAAAATAAATAAAAACTATTTATTTCATCGTATACAATAATAGATGTCATAAGTATACAACCAACAGTTTTTATTTGATTGAAGTCAAACATATCCTAATAAAATTTTAAAAACGCGAAAATTTGTATGCATATTTGTTACTCTTTCACGCTAAAAAGGTTAAACGGATTTGTATGAAATTAAGAGCGCATAGTTTATGACCTAGATAAAGACATAGAATTAACGATATTAAATACCCTAGATACACCACGACCGCTCAAAATGTGTCCCAATATCTAAATAGTCTGTGGTCCCAATCAAGAAGTGCTTGAACTCCACTCAAGCACTTCTTAGTACACAGTCACACACGGACCGTTGAAAAGTCAAGATGCCAAAGAGTTCCGTGAAAAAATTCAGAAAAATACTAATAGTAAGTAAAGTGTCGTTTTTTCGACGGGTATCTAATTAATGTTTTTTAATTAACGCCTTTAAAGCAAATTTTATTGTTGTAATACTACTATAAACTGATTTAATTTAAAATATTTGTGATATTCAAATGCATGGTCGGTTATACGTCGCCCTTAGCCATCTCTTTTCTTCGCGGTCTGTACCTGCTATATTGTTAACAGCGCATTCAGAATTGCGCGTGAAAAGTAAAAAAAAATAAGGTCTATATTCTTTCACATATAACACTAAATCGTAAAATTTTACGAACTTGACGCATGCATTTTAATTAAGACCTTATGCCGTATGCATTAAAGGTGACTTTCAATGTTTAAATAAGGCATTATATTGTTTTTGACCATGCGATCATCTTACGGACCTCCGTGGATCGTCCAATGTACCTTTTGGACACGTTTCGGCCACGATTTTGTTCGTGTTGTTGTATCTAGGGTAGTTAATATCGTTGCATTAATACTTCTTGTCCTGGACGTGTTTTTTTTTGTGTTGCTTATATATTAAATTATATGTAGTTACTAGTCGCGTCATGTAATTAGAACGCTGTAAGAAAGTGGAGAGGGTATGATTACGCATTTGCGCATCAAAGTACTAGGCCTCTATTCTAAATTGTTTATCGATAGAAAATATCGATATTTTCTAAAATCGATCTTACCCTCATCACTTCGCTGCACTGAGTATATGATCTGACCTTGACGCGTCCAATCACAGCGGGGCTGACCTCCCTGCACCCCACCGACTTTGGCGATTTTGATTCCAAACAAAATTTGTGTGATGCGGACTCTAGTGGGGGTGCTCCATGACTTACATCGAGGAGTAATACCGAAGTATAATAATAATTGATTTGTAATTGAATATTTTATTTTATAAAATGAGATAAGTTAGATAAAAAGACTAATTAGTGAAAACGTCGTTTTGTTTTATAATAAAAATGAAAGTGTTTTCAGTAGCTGAGTGCCGAAATGTATTTTTATCGCGAATTACCGCCGCGGCCAAACTGATTGTAATTTCCCGACAAGGTTTTACGAGGCACCGTATCCGACTAAATTCACTGCACAAAAATGAGAGAAAGCAAATTGCTTTAAATTATTTGCTCGTTGTATTATTCGCATTTATATTGCTTACGGTTGAATTATTGCAGGTTCGATATTAATTTTTTGCTCGATTTAAATAGATATCGATTATAAATCGAAATATATATAAATAACAAGATGGATGATTCTCTCATCTCACCAGGTTGTGTAATAAATAAATGAAAGTTTTAAAATAAATTATGACTTACATCGTCTTTATCATATCATTTCATCTTTGTCAAATTTGAGATAGAGTGAACCCTAAATACTCGTATTATTATTTCTAAATTTTCTTCAGAACTTTTGGTCAATATACAGTATTTTATTTACTCGTGTATCTCTCAAGTAAGATCTAATAAAAATAGACGGTAAGCACGAGTAAAGCAATCCGGAGCGGTAAGTCGCAAGGCTTTGAGGCTTTCTTACCGGCAGCCAGCCCGCGCCGCGCCGCCGCCCGCCCAATCACTGCCTCCAGGGCTAAATAAACTGAACGGAGATTCCCACGGCTTACATAAGCACATGGTTTTATTTCCGATTGTTTAACGAACACTGAACGTTAAGCTGTTGTGATTCGAGATAATATGTCACTATTAAAACCGCTGCTGCTATTTTGAAAGTTTGAGTACAAAATGGAACTGTGTCGTCGGGAATTAACACGTTCCGCTTTATTCCAAAATGCGGACTAATGTCAGTCTTAGTTTAAATCTGATGTTGTCTCTGTCTTCTATTTAGAAAACAAAAGTTTTAGTCCTAGTTTAACTTTAGTCTACGTTTTGTAATAAGGCGGGTTGGGTTTAACTAACAAGCAATGTATTGTACCGCAAAGTAACCTGCAATTTTGTTCACTAACATTTGTAATAGATTGTTACTTATAACTTTATCTTGAATCTCCTCTCACTACTTTAAATAAAATACAAATAGATTAGATATTTAAGTGTGAACATACATTTCACACCATATCTTCCTTACGGTTTCGGTATGAACAGAGCATTAAAGGATATAGCGACTGATTGAGGAATATTTCAGTCTTATTTTCACCACACATCACATCAATGACGTCACATATAGGACTTCCTTCACCACTTGCATGGGAGTTCCTATTCGAAATTTTTATGCCCGCAACTGCAAGTTTTGGTCTTGACATTTTGCAAATGAAGTTTGAGTCGTAAAATAGAACCGTTAAAAACATAGCAATTAACATAGAACCTCGTTTGGTCAAAAGAGCTAATTTGAATGTTTTTTGTAATAAGTGAAAGAAATTTACTTGCTTAATTTACCAAGAAGCTTGACTTTTAAACAATAAAAATATCCTTCTTCAACACATTTGCTGAAAAAATACAATTAGGGAGGTTGTATATATTGTTCGAAAGTTCAAAATTACGCATCATACAACAGAGTGGGCAGTAGATTTTTACCGTACGCTTCGGTATATGTTTCGGTATTGTCTCACTTTAAAACTAAAAAAGAAAAAGAGCCGAAAGGTGTAGTTCTAATTTACACCACGACTTTTTGGCGGGATCGGGAAGCGTCATTTTAGCAGTTTTGTTTTTCTTGTTAAAAATTGTGTTGTGGCGGATGTTAGTGTCTAATAATGGTGGATTATTAACAGTTCGGGAACATGCACAAGTGTTGGCAAGTGAAACAAAATAGCGGAAAGTGTCTTTCGACGTTCCCTCAAGAAGTCCACGGGGAGGTCCCAGTAAATCCCCACACTTTTACACCCACCCCACACCCTCGACTTTGTCTCGGGTATTCGTCTACTCGTTTGTAATAACTAACTTACCGCACTAATGTCATAAATAACTTTTATCGTTGAGATATGTTATGTGGCAGAGAACTATCTGAAACTTTATTTTCAACTAGTGAAATCGGCCCTTGGCATCACTTGCAGCTGTTCAATCCTAAAACAATAATGATAAGTTGAACAAAAGAAATCAAGTACCTGCACCATCCACACAAACAAACCGACTGTAAAATAAAAGTTGAAAATGTCTGACAATTAAGTGGAAAATGGGGAGCAGAAAAAAAACTTCGATGTGAACTAACTAAGGACCAATTTGAGAATTAAAAACATCCCCCGCGAGTTTCCATTGTGCGCCGACAAAGAGGAAATCTGTTGGACACAAAGGACGACGCCGCCGACGATGCCATGTTTTATTTAACCCGTCACGGCTCCGGTCGGGTTTCACGCTCGATTTATATCCTTTGCTGCAGCCAATGCAAGAGTATAATAGCTTTGGGATAACAGCTAGGAAGAATGCCATGAAATGTTTACTGCTATAATGTTTACTGGTCCAATCGGGTCGTTAACAGTCACTAGGGCGACAATGCTACCATAAAGTTAGCGTACAGCTGCTTTTATTGTCACAGTGCGAAGTATTGCTTAATTTTTTGGCGAAATACGTGTACATTTGGGTCCACATTGATTATAATAAGACATATGAAAGGTTTTGGTTTAAGTGTAAACAAGTCGTAAAAGTCGTAATACAATTTATGAGGAAGTACCTATTTTCGCTGAAAAAAAATCGGGTTTATCTAGAGAAATGTTACGAAAGGTTATGGACGGTGTGCCTTAAACAGTTTTCATTGGAAGTGTGACCTGTTTCTGTTTTTGTACGAAAGAAAATATCCAAAAATAATATAACTCGTGTTTCTTTGTATCTGGGTGCAATGCAACTGAAGATGTAAGATTGCTGATTTAAGATTACTGCTACATCTCAATGGGTACTAAATCTTTGTTAGATATTGCTAGGACGTGGAATTGGTGAATGCTGTGTGTACTTGGTTTTACGTGGCGGCAAAGAAAACAACAAAACAATAATTTCGTGTATGGAGACCCCCTGAAATCCTAAATGGACTTATTTTAAAATGTTTTGTTATACTCGTAGCTGTAGTAGACAGACGTATCCTGTGAAAATTACAGATATTTATTTTTTAGTTACACTTTATGAATACAGCTGACAGACGGACAGATGGACAGTAGGGTGGAGCGTCAAAAAAAATATTTTCAATATTGAATAGTACTAGAAAGTTGCATTACGTTCTCAAATATACAAAAAAAAATTGGAAGCAATTTTTAGCTCTCTACTTCCGCTTGAAAATTGTGAAAAATCATCAAATCAAGGCTATTTATGAAGCATCATTATGAACAGATATGAACATTTCTTTTATTGTTATTGTCACTCATAATACCTTAGAATTTACAAATTTTATTTATAAAAGGCCAAAATACTGATAAACTTAATACAAAGTTTAAAGTAATATGATGTCGAAGTGAAGAAAATAAACAAAAATCGCAAGTATCTTTGTAAGTTGAGCTGTTAACATTTGATGTAGCATTTAAATTTCTACCTTTACATTTTGTTTATATTAACACAGTTTATTACTGTTCCTTGTAAGAACAAGTTCATTTAAGTTGTGTGAATAAAATTGTATCTATATAATGTCGAGAACAATTACGCGAAACAGTTTGCCTTATTCTGGAATCCCCTTGTTTAATAAATCTGTACTTCCAACAATAACCGACACGTTGAAGCATATTATTTTTGTTAGAAATGGAAAAGGAAATGGCAAAGAGCCTTCCATTTCTAAAGAGTTCGATGCAGTGGCAATTGATCTCATAGAAGTGTGGACTACGGCTTCATTACCAACCGTAAGTTTACAACGTATAAAACAAATGTTTAAAAGCTATTACGATATGTACTTGTATTTTTTACGCTATCCAAAATCTAAATAAACTGAAAAGTTTATAGTGAAATGACAAGAATGGAAACATAAATGTGTTACAGAATTGTTTGATATTTGTAGCTGCAAATGTGATTAATTTATTACTTGTACTGGTCCTCGGAAAAGAAAGTACCTGCACTTGAAAGGGCTTTTATATGTGATCAGAGACATGAAACAAAAATGGCGATCGGTAGCCTAGGTCGCACAGAGACGAAAAAGCTCGAAAATAAATTAGTAAAGAAGCTGAAATTATCAAAAACAGGCCAAAAGAAAAATAATGAAAAGAAAACTCACTCGTCCTGTTCTATTTTGTCTTCTAAAAGCCGCTGTAGCACTCCCGAACTCACGGAACCTCAGCCAAGTACTTCAAAACCTCAACAGACTTCACGAAACAGACTATATTTGCCTACCTTAGCCTCAGTATGTGATCGTTATGGCATCTCTGATCGATAAGCGTCAGCAGTTGCAAGTGCAGTTTTGCAAGATGTCGGTCTAATAACTTCGGAAAACGCAGAAAAAGTCGTAGATAGAAGCAAAGTGCGAAGAGGCAGGAAACAAGCGATCCCGTACAATTATGCCATATTTTGAAACAAAAAAAGATTTTAAGATTCTAAAAAAATGTTTTTTTTATGATTTTGACACTTTTTCATTTCAGTTTAATATCTCAAATTTCATGTTTTTTTTCTAAATAAATATTATAATTTATAAAATACATATTTTATTGTTACCTTTACGCTAAAATATAATACAATTTTGATTATTGATATGTTCTATGCATGTTTAATGATTTACCTAATTTAATAACATTATTGCAACTTAAAGCTTAGGTAGAGGGCTAAAAATATGTCAAAAAAGAAAAAAATAGATTTATATATAATTTTGCCAAATGCAACTTTTTGCAGGTATTCAATATCAATTCGATTTTTTTTCTCCATACATTGACGCTCCACCCTAATGGACAGCGTTGGCTTATCGGTAGAGAGAACAAATGGAAATGATAAGTACTATGAAAAAAAAGTTTTAATCTTTCTAGACTAGATTAGACTGTATTATATTTATGTTGAAATATTGGGATATAAGATGTCATTTATACACCAGTTTAAATTACAACACCCACATTTGAATAAAGTTTCTGAATCGAGACTTCCTAAAATTTAATTATTAATTTGGATTTTTTTTTCGTTTCTACGTGGGAGGAAATAAATTTGTAGTTGATTCTTGACGGTTTGCACGCTCTAAAAGTTGGTCAAAAATCTTCAATTGTTTGGTCTCCGGAAAATTTCTGGGTAAAGCCTTCAATGTTATCATTAGTAATAAGCCTATTATCATTAGTTCTTACTTTTTTGAATCTATTCTTATAAAAGACCTGTAGACACTACTAGAGGAGCTCGATGGCGCAGGTGGCTAGCGCGTTCGGCTAAGATCGTTGAAGTTAAGCAATTTTCGCTATGGTCGGTCATTGGATGGGTGACCAAAAATCTTCTATCTCGAGTTCCTTCGTGCTTCAGAAGGCACGTTAAGCCGTTGGTCCTGGCTGCATCTGCAGTCGTTAGCACCCGCCACTCCGCACTGGGCCCGCGTGATGGGTCATGGCCCAATCTCCCTATTCCATCCATAGGGAAGGCTTGTGCCCTAGCAGTGGAGACATTAATAGGCTGGTGATGAAAAACTACTGCGTTTTATTATGTGTTCATGAAATAATATTCTATGAGTGGTAGTCGACACATCGAGTTGCTCAATTTTAGTTAACAACGCAAGTAGACGCAGCCAAATATACTCGTAGTATTTTATGAAAGCTATAGACATGTTCTCACTAAATATGTTAAAAAAACGGGTTGAGTGCGATTGGCTATAAACTTTTTCAAGAGAAATAAAATAAAATGATAAGATATAGCCTTTGCTTTAAGATAAGGTATCTTTATAAATGTACGTTATTTAAACATTTTACTTGTTTAGTAATAATATACAAAAGCTTTGAAATCCATTATGTTTAAATCTAAATATTTTCTCAATAAAATATTGCCAGTCTTACGAAATCGTAATTAATTCCTGCAAAATCAATCACGGTTTTAACAAAACGTTTGAGTAACGAAATAAAAAGTACACACATCAAAAGTGTCTAGGGATCAAGCATTTTTATGCGGATTTCTTGAGATTGAGATGTGGCTTTGTAATAAATTTATGATTTTATAAATTTATATGGATCCTTTTTGGTGCATTTCATAATTTGAATCAGGAACTGTGAATCAAATTCGAGTAAAAGATGAAAATCAGCTGTCAATATTTTCCCTATAAAAACATACACGCATTGAAGACATTATTAGTGCTACTGTTTCCCTACTACTGATTAAAACCAACGTTATTATGGAGCGGCGACGTCATTTAAGCAGGGAAGAAATGCTCAGAGCCGTGGGAATGATAGAAGCTGGTTCCCGGCAACGTACTGTGGCTTTAGCTCTGAATACAAGTCAGAGTGTTATCAGTCGACTTTGGACACGATACCGAAGCACTGGTACCGTGGCTGAGCGCCATGGAGGACGGTATCGCTGCACCACACGGAGACAAGACCGATACATTCAAATCTTAACTCGAAGAGCTCCAACAATAACCGCTATGATGTTAGCCGTGAGGCTTCATCACTCTTCAGGGAACTTAATTAGCGACCAAACAGTCAGAAACCGCTTGCATGAAGTGAACCTTCATTCCCGAAGACCGCTACGGGTACCACCTATAGCAATGCACAATCGTAGGATTCGATATCAATGGGCTCTTGAACACAGAAATTGGGCAGAAGAACAATGGCGTTTCGTGTGCTTTTCTGATGAGTCTCGTTTTGGTATGAGACCGGATACAAGACGTATACGACACTGGAGAACCCCTGGACGCCAACAGCGATTAAAATCCTGCCAGGAAGTCCATCCTTATAGTGGTGGAACCATCATGGTATGGGCGGGTATTTGGATCGGCGGAAGAACTGAGTTGATTTGGATCAGAGGCAACCTCAACGCTCAAATTTATGCTGAGACGATTGTATCAGACGTCATCGTTCCTCTACAAGTGCAAATCGGTCCCTTATTTCAGTTAATGCATGATAATGCACGACCGCACACCGCAAGAGTTGTAAGACAGACTCTCGCCGCAGCTAACATCAATGTCCTGCCCTGGCCTGCTCAGTCGCCAGACTTGAACCCGATTGAGCATGCATGGGATATGCTACAGAGAAGAGCTCTGCCGAATATGGAGGGTATCCAGTCGCAAGAAGACCTTTTTTTGTTGTTGCAACGAACATGGGCGGCCATTCCACAGCGTGATTTGGATGAACTCATTTTGAGTATGCCAAACCGATGTTCTTGTGTTGTTAGTGTTCGCGGTAGAAATACAGATTATTAATTGTTTAAGTTACCCAATAAAATTTTAGAGAAAACTGTTATTTCAGTCTTTTTTTCGAACTTTTGTGTTAGTGGTTCAAATGTCAAAAATTGACGACCTCCGTGGCCGAGTGGTTTGTACGCCGGGTTTCATGGCGTCGCCGACTCGAGAGGTCCCGGGTTCGAATCCCGGTGGAGGCAGATGTTTGTGTGATGAACACGAGCATTTGTACTCTAGTCATGGATGTTTAATATGTATTTCTATATAAATATACTAATATATGTAAAGTATATGTATTCTATCCGTTACCCTAGTATCCCATAACACAAGCCTTATAGTGCTTACTTTGGGGCTAGGCTAATTGGTGTGAGTGTTGAAAAAAAAAAAAGAAAAAGAAAAGAAAAATCCCTTTATTAGGAAAATGGCAAATTTCTTTATTAATGCAAAGGTGACTTGGTTTATCGTTACTGTGACAAACGAAAACACTTTATTTGATGAATCCTTAAAGAAAATTTTAATTAATATCAATCAGGAGAAAAGTTATTGCAAAAATATATGTTGATCCCTAGACACTTTTGATGTGTGTATTTATAGATTTACAGATTATTAATAGGTAGCGTCTTATGTCGTTTTGCTAATTTTGGTTACTACATTTTATTCAGAGTATGTAGTTTAATTTTTATCAATTTTTGCCAACTTTTTAGTACTTAAGTTTAATGTCACCACTGTGCGACACTTCCAACCACTAAAATACGAAGTCAATGGTGCAAGCCTAATTCTACAATAAATAAGATGAATATGTCATAATTAAGATGCTTATCATTATCGTAACAAAATTCAGTTTTAACTTTAAAGAATCATGCCAAAAATAAGCCTAATAACAAACCAATTTCTTAACTCATCTCGCTCGAGTTTTAAACAACGTAAAAAGCCGTATTTAAATTGCTGGCATTATACGTACTGTTTTGAATAGCCAGTAATTTTCTCCCTGTTCCCCATTTAAGGGAATATTTAAGTAGAAGAGCGTGATTGTAAGAGATTATAAAATACTAGTGACCTAGACCGGCTTTGCACGGGTGGTTTGTAATTTTATAATAAAGTGTAGCCTATGTTCTCTCTAATAGTTTATTTCGTTACAAACATGCAAATCTTTCCTCGTAATACCTAGTATAGTTAAACTCGATTTGTGATTTTCCTTTTTCAGTATTAAATTATCAATTTGTCATCAAACTCCATGCATTTTCACGTTACGTCGTAGCTACGAGGTACTACGAGCTTACTGCTCTACGAATAACCGTAGCGCTACGAAGCACTACATACATAATTTGTGTGACGATTTCTCTTGCATTAGACTTGGGATTGCTTTCTTCAAAGATTCTGCAGGAGATTTTCCAAATAGCATTTAAAAGCGGTACTCGCAGAGAAATATATTTGAACTTAGATTCGGGGATTTGTATTTTCGATTTGACTTTAAAAACGCCTATGATACCAATGAGTGCGAGTTGGAATAAAAAGTCTTCGAATAGAAAGACATATATCTTAAGACATTTTAGAACCCTGGCTCATTTAAGTAAATGGTAAAAAAGCATGTCGCACGTAAAGGAGATTAATATGGCTGTTAAGACGTATCTTTTGTAGCCTCGTATATTCTTATACGCCTTTTATAAAAAGTAATTAATTTACCCATATATTTTTTAATGCAAGAATATCGATTTTAACAGTCTTCTACTGAACTCCGCTCGCTATTTGACTGCTAACACAAGCCTTTGTTAACCTTCAAAGCGCCTTAAGATTCTATAACATTTGTTAGCATTTTTAAAAAACAGGGCCACGGATCCTCTCGAATAGTGACAGTTTACCGAGTGTCGCCTCCATAAAGGGCCGCATAAAGCCCATGTCCTCGGCCGATCTTCAAGTTGCTCGAGATGTCAAGCAGCTGACGTGTTTTATGTTTTTGTCTGGCTCTCAGGAGCGTATTATCAAGACTGTGCTGCTCATTACGACTTCTTTCTGGTCCGTTTGTTTTTTACATCTCATGCTTTTGTCTTTGTGAAAAATGTTGTCAGTGCTCTTAATCTATTATTTAACTAGCGGCCCGCCCTCGCTTTGCTTCGGTGTAGAGCTGAAGTGTAGACTTCAGTTTATGTTCGCAGGCTTGTATTAAACACAATGACATTCATCTATGATTCTTCTTATACCTGCATGCAAAGTCTCAGCCCGATCTGTTTAAAATTGACAAAGTTTCATACAAACTTTCATTCTCTATTTTATCCCCTTGGGGGTAGAATTGATCAAAATCCTTTCTTAGTGGATGCCTGCGTCATAACATCTGCCTGCATGCCAAATTTCAGCCCGATCCGTCCAGTGGTTTGGGCTGTGCGTTGATAGATCACTATGTCAGTCAGTCACCTTTGAGTTTTATATATATAGACTAGCTGACCCAGCGAACTTCGTACCGGCCTAAAAAATTAGGGGTTGTCCAGCGGACAAAATTGTGAATCTAAACCATTCTCAGATCCCCTTGAACACACACAAAAAATTTCATCAAAATCGGTCCAGTCGTTTAAGAGAAGTTCAGTGACATACACACTCACAGAAGAATTATACATATAAAGATAACAAAACTCCATAGTGGTTGTTAAAGGTTTTTACTGAACCGTGGAACATCGTTTACAAATTCTGAATTAGAAAAACTTGCTGCAATAACATATCTTTTTGTTCCATTTCATCATCAGCCAATTAATGTCCCCACTGCTGTGGCATAGGCCTTCCCTATGGATGGAATAGGGTGATTGGGCCATGATCCACCACGCGGGCCCAGTGTGGATTGGCGGGTGCTAACGGCTGCAGATGCAGCCGGGACTCACCTTTGAGTTTTATATATATATAGATAACAAAACTCCATAGTGGTTGTTAAAGGTTTTTACTGAACCGTGGAACATTGTTTACAAATTCTGAATTAGAAAAACTTGCTGCAGTAACATATCTTTTTGTTCCATTTCATCATCAGCCAATTAATGTCCCCACTGCTGGGGCATAGGCCTTCCTTATGAATGGAATAGGGAGATTGGGCCATGACCCACCTCGCGGGCCCAGTGCGGATTGGCGGGTGCTGACGGCTGCAGATGCAGCTGGGACTCACCTTTGAGTTTTATATATATAGATAACAAAACTCCATAGTGGTTTTAAAGGTTTTTACTGAACCGTGGAACATTGTTTACAAATTCTGAATTAGAAAAACTTGCTGCAGTAACATATCTTTTTGTTCCATTTCATCATCAGCCAATTAATGTCCCCACTGCTGGGGCATAGGCCTTCCCTATGGATGGAATAGGGAGATTGGGCCATGACCCGCCACGCGGGCCCAGTGCGGATTGGCGGGTGCGGCTAACGGCTGCAGATGCAGCCGGTACTAACGGCTTAACGTGCCTTCCGAAGCACGGAGAAACTCGAGATAGAAAATTATTGGTCACCCATCCAATAACCGACCACTGCGAAAGTTGCTTAACTTCAACGATCTCAGCCGAATGCGCTAACCAATTGCGCCATCGAGCTCCTCAATCTCTTCTCCATTTACAACTTGCTAATGACCACGCGAAGCCTCAGTATAAATAGACTACACTACTATAAAGCAGGTCTAAAAACACAAGGCGACATTTTGCAGGCTCTCGCGGCCCAAGTTTGTGCAAAGCTTTATTAATGGTCGCTGGACACTCAGTATGCGGTCCAATTCACAAGCGATGAGACACAACTGGTTTACTGAAAGTTTATCTCATATTTCTTATTACTTTCATATTATTATAGGTAAGTTGAAGAACTTGATTTTGTAGTGCTGCATAAAAGTGTCTCAGTAAACATATTCCTATAGGTATATGTTATATACTGACTTTGGTTTTGACGTTTGGTCGCTGTTGTGACAATCCTTATAGTAAGTGGTCTTCACATCCTGCACAGTAAAGACATTCGCTATACTAACGTATCATTCGCGTGTTGCCTACATCAACACCATCCCCCACCACGTGGAGTCCTAAAACCTTTCTCTGTAGGAATACAATAATAAAGATTAGTGTCATTTGGCTGGAGTTTTCTGTTAGGTGGAGGTTAAGTACTTCATCTGACGGTCGCTTGAATTCGTGTGGATAATCCTCTATGAAACACGTAATATTGACATCATATTATTAAAAATATCAAACAGTAAAAGCAATCTATCAAGTAAAAAATTTAAATTTTGAATAATCCCAAGAATAAAGAATTCCCAAATAATTCAAGCTTAAGCTGTGGTACAAATAACGGTATATCCAACAAATATACAGGGTGAATATGTAAGTATCTGATGAACAAATAATATTAATTATTAGAAAGTGCGCGAGCCTTTACCTTTTGATTATGAAGGAAGCACAGACGTATAAATGTTACGACTGTATATTAAAACTTTTTTTATTGATCAAAGTATTGAGTTATGTTAAAACTCGTAGAACAAATGTTGTTGTTTTTGATGTTAGCTATCTAGCACTGCGAGGTTACCGGCTTTTAAAATTAACCCTATATATATAGTAGGTATTTTGTGGGTATTTCACATAAACGAACCTCAAACGAAAGGCCGCTATCCGCTTTAACCTTGAACCGTCCGTGTTAGTGATATATAGCGCTGTAAAAGTTAGTGTGGCGAGTCGCCCGCTGTTCCTGCGCGACCGTTCCTTTAATGACAACTTTATGAAAGCCATTCAGGATCAGGAACACGAGTCCAAGCGTCTCCGTCTCATCCCGAAATTATTCACGTTCATTTTGCTAGTTAAAGCTTAGTTTATTTTGAGATTGTTCAAATAATCATGACAATTAGTATGTTCAGTACTGGTATTTAATTTTAATTATTGCTATTATGTTATAATATATTTCAAATGTATTTTTTTCTTGGACACTTGTATTTTTGTGTTTCATAGCAATAGTGACGTAAAATATTGCTTTTCCTGATACATTGTGGATTTTAAGAAAATTACTTCTAAGGCTCAAAATTAAATAGGCGTTATAAATGAATTTTGTTCATTGTAATGAGATGAAAAACAAATTGGTTCAAGATGGCTGTTTTAAAGCCCTTTTGAATCGTCGTAATTTTTCATTACCAAGAATATTTGATGTGATAAACGCTTCCGGTCATGGCTTGTACCGCGGTACCGCGCGATAGTTTAATGGTATTAAAAGTTAGCGTGATAACGAGCGGCTTTTCTGCGCCCGCGCCTCCAGAGGCACCGTGTTATTGCTCTATTATAGTTGGCAATTCAGGTCACTGTTGAATAGTTTAACGTTTGAGAGTTTTCTTCTGCATTTAATATAATAAAAGATGAGAGATACGTGTTAAAGTTTATTAAACCATTTTTCGTATTTATGTGTTGTGAGAACCTTTTGATTTGAGATTTGTTCTGATTGGTAACATTTCAATGGATTAATTATATAGTCCATAATCACCGTATTATTGTTCTATTATAGTTGCCAATTTAGGTCACCGTTGAATAGTTAAACGTTTGAATGTTTCCATTTGCACATTTATAGAATACACGGAATGAGTGATACGTATAAATGTATAATACTAAAATTTCTTACGTTGTTAATGTATTGTGAAATAATTTTTGTTTTGATAATTCTTCTGATTAAGGTTATATTTTGATTGATGTTTAGCGGTGTTAGGCTGAGATAACTATTCGATCAGTTTAAATATTCATAGGCCGATATTAGTAGACTACGACTTTTATGACATAAACCAATGACATAAATAATAAAATACAGTGCTAAATTGACCATATTCTTAAATTCACTTTATTGATTTAACTACAGCTTAATTAACATAATGTTGATTTTATCGTATAGTAAAAACATCGTCTTTCATAAATCTCATAATCTAAAACACGCTGAAGTAATATTTTCTATAATAGTGTGAATTTTGGCCGAATATTTGCCATTGAGGTGAGTCCCGGTTCCCGAACCGCGTCTCCCGGGCGTCTTATAAAATATATAATATATTCTGGACGCATGATCGGAATTTGTTATATCATCACACTACCGCCGGCTGGGGATCCCGTCATACTCAACTTCCACCCGTGACTATGGTTTGAAAGATAGATTATTATATTAATGTGGATAATATAATATTTTCTTTGTGAAAGGTTTTAGCGCTTACTCCAGTGCGGACCGTGTGTAGAGCAGTAGTTGGTAAATCTAGGTGTCTAACTTTATATAAATGATAGAACTGAGTTTAGTATGAAATAAGAAAAAAAGGTGTACAAACCAAATAGAATAATCTTATACTTATATGAAACTCATGATATTAGCAAATTAATGGGATAAAGTATCTATAAATTATGTGTTATTTATAGTCCAGGCAACGATAAGGTATAGAGGGAAATGCTTAGAACACAATTTTTGACTTCGTAACTTTGTTAGGACTAGTTAGGAGGTAAACATATCAAAAGTCCCCGCCCGTAGCCCTTAAGCCGGGGGAAGGGGGGGGGGGGGATTGAAGGTCCCATTTTTAGGTTTTTCGCATATATCTCGGAAACTATGCATCCTAGCGACATGAGACTGCGACAAAAGTGCTTAACATTTTTGCTCAATTTGACCGGATAACTCTTCTACAATGCCGGCCGTAGGGTTGTTGGTTCCACCAGTGAGCAGCATGCAGATTTCGGACAAGCCCGCCAAAACAAGGATGGAGCTGACATTGCCATGCTCACCGATTGGTTTGAGAAATTTCCTCCCTTCCCAGAGACCAGAGACATTATCAAGTCACCAGAAATCTAGAAAGCAGCAGCGGTCTTTTCACACCCTTTCTCCACCACCGCTCAAGTACAAAAGGCAGGTAAAACCTGCATCTTAAGGTGGTATGGAGCTCCAGCGAAAGAGATTTCCCTCAATGCCTACAGGTACAAGTCATTCTTGAAATCAGTGGCCACCATCAAGCCTGATATCTCTTGTCTTCCTCCCACCGAGGGAGCAGTAGTAAAACAGCATTCCCAGGAAGCGGTGGCAATTTTATTTTTCCATAATTACAGACTTTCAAGAGCGGATATCTCGAAAACTATACAAGATATCAAAAAACTTGACTGAATAAGACTTGTAGCAAATTTAATCAGCTTTCACTTTTGTCAAAGTCTCATGTCGCTAGGATGCATAGTTTCCGAGATATATGCGAAAAACCTAAAAATGGGACCTCCAATCCCCCCCTTCCCCCCGGCTTAAAGGCTACGGGCGGGGACTTTTGTTATGTTTACCTCCTAACTAGTCCTAACAAAGTTACGAAGTCAAAAATTGTGTTCCAAGCATTTACCCTCTATACCTGTTTTTGAGCATTCGTTGCCTGGACTATTATGCAAAAAAATTATACGTGTATAGTTACCACATAAATCAGAATCAATTTCAATGGGCGACAGGCAAATGCAAATACAAAGGCAAATACGTTTAAATACGGTAACGACAGGTAAATTCGGAGTTGGAACTGAAATCTCAATTAGATTCCCTCTCCAGTCTAGTTAGAAATTATTTTTCTGTTTGCCTCAAATATTGCTCCTAATTCAAAAGAATAAGTTTCATATACATGATGTGCTTTATTAATTGAAGTAATTTTCGGCTTGACGTATGTTTATGAAATAGAATAGAATATATTTAATTAACCCTCATTTAAATATTCAAAAATTCTCAGGGCTAACCAGGAAACTGTCTCAGCATTAGCTCATGCGACATTGTGTCGCACCAGCGCTTATTATTCTGGCAAATAGAGTACTTATGTAGAAAAAACAATTTTTGTGTCGGTTTTTCTCAGCTCAGAACAATCACAATGTAGACTGAATAATTGACAATGTTGACGTAGGTTGAAATAATTTTGAGGAGAAAATATAATAAAATATTAATGGTAAATAGGAGAATTACATGTGGTTTCGTCGGATATTTTATGGTTTTGTAGTTAATACACTGGAGCGATGACTTGGCCAGGGCGGGCCCGCCCACCCGGTTTCGATGGGTAGTTTTATAGCCCTAATGAGGCCGAACCTCCCGCCCAAAATGTGGCCGTTTCTCGTTTCTGATTTTCTAAATTACTGCACCTTTAGATCGTGTGAGTTTCTGTTAGTAAGAGAGATTTCCAGGACTCCATGGTAGACGTGTGTCGGTTTTTAGATAATCGGCTCAGTGATATGAAACATTATTGTGATACAAATTATTAAGAACAGTTGGACGGGTATAAAATATACTGGACCTACACAACTCACACAATTTGTCATTTAGTTCATAACTAAAAGGAGCTGTGCAAAGTAACGGACATATAAATACAAAAACAGGATTAACTTGCGAATGTTGGTATAGTTGTCTATACTAATATTATAAAGAGGAAAGATTTGTTTGTTTGTTTGTATTGAATAGGCTCCGAAAATACTGGACCGATTTGAAAAAATTCATTCACGTTTAGAATTACATTATCTCTGATGAACATAGGCTATAGAGTATTTTCAAAACAGTTAGGATTCCGTGTAAAATCTTCGATAACAGGGTGTGAGGAAAAATATCAAAAAATAACCTTCTGCTGCGGAAGTCGTTGACAGTATAGCAAAGTGATGTACTAAAGTTTTGTAGAGTGCACCAATATCTACAAAAAAGTTCTCGAGACTATAATTATGTCTTACTATCACATTTATATCACAACTAAAAGTCCCCTGCGGTTTCACCCGCGTTAACTTGAGGAAAAAGGTTATAGTAATCCAAATATAGAAGATGGGCATATGCTGTCGCGAATGTGAATATTTTTATCCGTTTGTGCAACATTTGACATGGATGATCCGCTCCTACTGTTCGCGGCGTGATGTATATAGCCTTAAGCCTTCCTCAATCAAGGCATTATCGAACACAAAATGTGCATTTTTTGAAATCGGACCATTAGTTCCTGAAATTTGCGCATTCAACCAAAAAATGGTGCATTCGGTACAACGGGTCATAAAGTACGCAACAAAATTTTCACTATCAGTTAAATCAATTTTCATGGAAGGTTTATAATTATGTAACGAAATTCATTGTGGATAATACAAGCCTGAGAACAAAAACTATAGTCTACCTACATAACAGCTCTATACCGAAGTGAAGCGAGGGCGAGCCAACTAGTATAAAATAAGAACAAATCTCCCTGTATTGATTTTCTAGATTTGTGCTACGAATAAAATAGGCCTAAGAAAAGAAAATCTTAAAAGTTGTGTTGATAAAATAATGACGAACTAACAAGAAAGTCGAACTAAAAAGTATTAGAACATCAACAACGTGATTTTTTTCGAAACAGTAAATGTTTACAAATCCTGCATCTTCAATTGTTTCTTTTAACTTCCAGTACCTTAAACTTTCTTATACTATGTAAGCAAGGTAAGAAAACCTCTTCACCGGCGATTTTGACATAGTTAAAGTATACTGAGAAGATGAAAAAATACCTATATTGTATTAAACTTTCATGGTCACTAACATTGTAGCTATTTACGGGATTTTAGCTAATATGCGAAAGCTATGCTATAAGATGAACAAATTACTGAAAATTGTAAACATCTGATAGTTTTATATAATCAGAAATGCTTGTAGTTACTTATCCAATAACCCACAGTAATCATTGTATTTTTTATGTTACAAGCGTATGGCCCGCTGGTGATAAGCGGTCACTATTTCCTATTGACGCTTGTGATACAAAAAATATCACTCGCTCCGTTGCCTACCCTGACCCAATGTCCTATCCCGAATTATCACCGACGGAAACAAAAAACCACCAATAGGTTTGGTTATTTTAGTTATTTTACTGTGATCTCCGTGTGAATTTGATCCCACTATGCCCTGATTCTCTTAAATAACAATAATATAATTAATTATTTATTATAATAATATACTAATTTAGACTAAATCAGCTCAATATTATCTCAATATTTGTTAGGAGGTTAAGCTTACGCAATAGAACATTAAAGTTCGTGTTTGGACCGATCATTCTCCTTATACAATAATTACCATCATCCAATCTATAATTAATACCACCCTATGAGACGGTAATAATATCATACAGTATTCTATCTTCATAAAAACGGTCGGAAAGCGAGTCATACCTACGCCACTCGAGTTCGATGGGCTCTCGGCGGGCACCCAGTCGCGAATGCGCCGCCGCGCCGCAACGACGACCGAACGGTTTGAATTGCTTTTTATGCAGTTAGCCGTGCTTAAACGTGCGTTTTGTATTGTAAATATTTGATTTAATTTCGTAGATACCTACATAATTTAGTATGGAAAAGAACAAACGATGATCAATATCGTACAACAGCACAATTGCTGTTTTTGGTTGCTTGAACTCTTCAATAACACACCCAGAGATATCATTTTTTAAATTACCTGAAATATTGAAAAGGTATCTTACCTTTATAGAATATTTTTTATATACCTATCTACTAGTACGTTATTTGTTTCTAATATTTAGATATTTCGGTTTTTGTAATCGGGCAAAATATCTGGAATAATATATAAATAAGTGGTTAGGATGAAAAAAGAGACAAACAAGTAATCTATCTACACTCGCGTTAAAAACAAAACTACATAAAATACTGTAGGCGGGCGGCCCTACCGCGTGCTAACGCAGCGCTTGGCCGTAGGCATTTATTTTCAAGGATAGGGCGGAGTCACAATACTGTTTAGATAATATTACCGTGCCTATGACCTGTCACTTCAAGTTTTAATTGAGACGATCGCAGACAGGTCACGCTCCACTACAGTTATTATTAGTCAAACAGTTCTACGTTATGGAATCAATAGAATTGGAAGCAAAAATTGACATGACAATTCGAAAGAGCTTTCTTATAAATCAATTTGAATAAAGTATATTGACAATTTTTTTTGTAATTATATTAAATCAATTTTCAATTAAAATAATCACTTTATTTCGGGTGATAAACCTATTCATCTTATTTCACAAATACAATGAAGTCGTGTTCGTGTTTGATATTGGAAGTGTATAGGTTAAATTGTGTCAAAGCTTTTGGTCCTGCCTCTCTAAGTGGATCATCCGACCGTTTTAATTAGTATGAAAGTTGGAAACTTTACTGAAGCAATTCGATCGTTTTCATTGGAGATAGTTGTTTAGTTTCCTGACTGGGACGCAATTTGATTGTAAATTGATAGGTGAAATTCACTGTACCTGATTGTTATTCTATTAGATCAGAACGACATATCCACTCAAAATTTTTCTGAAAATCTCAATTCAATTCTTCAAACTGGTATACAAATTTCTTTAGATGTAATAAACCGAGTAGTTTTATGTTTTAAATAAAATTTATTAAATTATATTTATCTTGCTATACCAATGTCGGGGTAAAAGAATAAAATAAAAATGTTGCGTGTTTTTTTTGTATTACAAGCAACATTTTAAATATACATAAAAAATCAACTTTATTTACTACTACTAATGGTTAAATTTAATAGAATATCAGAATATCTCAGTCAAGTTGTAGTAAGCTCTGTCAATAATAATTGTTGGCGGCACCAGCACTGTGTTGTGGAGTTGAGAATTAATAAGTTATTTTGCGGATGGATGTAGGTATCAAATTATAAGACTTTTTTTTTACCAATTGAGTGAGATTAAATTTAATAATAGCACGGCAGGTCCTTGCAAGGCTTTTTCTTTAAAAAATCCTCTTAAACTAGTCTACTGCTGGCGTGTGAACTGACCTCTAACTTCATCAATATTTCATTAGTTAGCCAATAACGCGCCGAGATCGTTCCTGTATTTTTTGTCCTTGTTCCCCACTGCCTCGTCGAGTGAATGCGCACGATCAGGAGTTATTCAAAGCTGTGATTGCCCGCCCGTTTCTTTCAATTAAGTGGTTTTAGGAGTTCCCTTTATTTAATTCTCATACCCACCTAATTGTTTATTTGTAATCAATTGATTTATTTTTCTAAATTGAATGTTATGTTCTAAAACGTTTAAATTCCTACGAATTTTACCTAACATTATTTTTTTGAACAGCTAGAGTCGGTTCCATGCATATTGATAGTTCTGAGTTGCCATTTACTGCTTAGATTCGCATGGCACCGACACCAAATGTTACCGAACGTACCGTAGGTATAAGTAAAGAATATGTTTTATTTTTTGCTTTTCAGTGGTTTTGTATTTAAGAAGTCGGTTTTTTATTTGTTCAAAAAGTTTTTATTTTCTTCTGTTTGTAAGCCACAGTAACATCAACTAAGTATTGGGTACCAGGGGGCCAATCTCCCAACGGGAGTGGTAAAAGGTTGATTGGCTGGCATTATTGTTTCCAGAAAACGTCTTACTTATTATAATTTATTTGAATCAACTAACATTTTACAAAAGAGCTCTCTTTATTATTTATTTTTATCATAAACTTTCGTAAAAATATACATACCACACTATATTCAGTTATACGCATGAGGAGCTCGATGGCGCAGGTGGTTAGCGCGTTCGGCTGCGATCGTTGTAGTTAAGCAACTTTCGCAGTTTCGGTCATTGGATGGGTGACCAAAAATTTCTATCTTGAGTTCCTCCGTGCTTCGGAAGGCACGTTAAGCCGTTGGTCCCGGTTGCATCTGCAGTCGTTAGCACCCGCCAATCCGCACTGGGCTCGCGTGGTGCGTCATGGCCCAATCTCCTTATTCCATCCATAGGGAAGGCCTGTGCCCTAGCAGTGGGGACATAAAGAGGCTGATGATGATGATACACAATATTTTTGAAAGCAACATTATAGAACACAGACATACAAATAAATTTTATCACTTGTTTGAAGTAGGCATTCTTAGTGCCATTTAATGCCAAATATAGCGTCGTTACGTGTGATTGCCATCTTCGCTAGGTATATAAAACTTTTTGTATATAAATCATTATATACAGTTAAAATACCTCAAGGTAGCATATAAGTTGGTATACTCCCAATATTATTTCCTTTTCTAAAAATAATAATGTAAAGATTTATTTTTCACATCGCACTTTATTATGGCTTGAATAGTGTCGTTAACAAAGTCCCACGAACTCTCGAGGGATAGCCGGGATGAATAGTTCCGTACAGTTGGAAGTTTGGCTCGTGATATCCTCCTGAAAGTTATGTCACTCTGGTACATACATTCCAGATTTGTTATTGTGTTCTTAAAGTTATCCTGTTACCAATCCTCAGAAAGTGATAATGCTAGCCACAGCTTCACTGTCTAAATATTATCGTAAATTTTAGAGAAAATACATCGGTTATCTAGCCACTAAACTTAATAATGAAGTTAGTGACTAGGTTAAGGGAACCGATGTGATCATAATTAATGAACATGACTCAATACTATTGTATATACGTCATTATGTTACCGAAATGTAAACCTACTCATTAATAGAAAAAATATACATAATAGTTAATTCTTACATTAAGTTCTGTGCGTCTGTTTCTGAAAAAATATATGTCTCACTAGGAAAAGAAGACAGATGTTCTAATGAAATTAATAATTGAATTGTCAATTAAAATTGATTGACTTTCAAAAACATCCTTTGGAATAAGCTATTAAATTGTAAATAAATTGATCTGTAAACCGTTCCCTGCCAGCGATTACATTAAAGTTACAACGGGATAAGGCACTTTAATCTGAAAGTTCTCTGCCGTTTGTGATATTCTTTTCAGCCGGATTCAACTAGAATTTATGTTTTTTTGCAATGGATGTTAGGGTGAGTTTTCCTTTGGCACGGGAACGTTTAACAAGCGATCTTGAGACTCAGTTATTGCTCTTGACTTTGTAACTTCTCCTCTAGCGCACTGAACCATTTTGGCGAATGGATTTTAATAAGGGATTACAGATGATAAATGTAACCCGTCGGTAATTTGAATACACCACTAATTAAATGCAGAGTTGTGTTCAAGGCGACATGAGTAGTAATGTGGTTAATTTCTCCTTGATTTAATTACCTTGAATTTGGAACTACCGACCACAATAGCCTGGGATTTGGCAGGATAAGGACAAAAGATTTACTCCATTCCTCCGTTGGGGTTTTTAACATTGTCCTTTGCATGATTTATCACGATTGTAGTAATAGGGTGAATTTGTTTCATTATAAGTATTTCCTTAAATGAGGACTATTCATCGAGACACTGGATTTCTGTAAACAAAACCACAAACGTTAATACAGCTATATATGGACATTCCAATTTATGATATGTAGTGCACTTAATTTTTTTAAATAATAATAATTATTATAATATTTATTTAAGTAATGTTTGTTGCCAGATCATAAAATATATTCTATTCAGTAGGTAACTAAAGCAGTGTGATTCCGTTCATCTTTCATTATGTTATAAGGTATTATAATATATATAAATATTGAACATGACTGGGCTGATTGTCATTTTACAGTGATTGAGATGACGTTACTAAACTGATACATACTAAAAATATGACGTTACTTATGACAGGGGGTTACGCCAGCATCCTTACGAAATAGTTAAATTTTCAAACACGATTTAAAATTATTCGGATATATATATAAAAAAAATCTGTTTATGTTATTACATAAAACAAGCCTTTAAATGATATATTTTTCATTGCTGCCGGAAACAGACTACCACTTTTGAACTATAGTTCAAGCCTGAAGAAAAAAATAACCATTCGTCAAAATTTTACACATTTACTATGTATACTATTTGACGTGGCATTAACTATAGCAAAATTTTACCTTCCATGTAATAACGCGACCTGTTTTTGTGCTATAGAAATACATTCGAGGTCTCAATATTAACCTTATTTTTTATATTTGATGCACTAAAATCACGCAAGATTTCTGAAACCCATTTACTTTAATCTGTTTAGCGATGTTTATAATGGCCAGTGAGCTGTAAAGCATACGATATGAAATACCTGTGTCGCTGCGCTTGGTTTTAGTCACGTTTCAGTGTATATCTTTTTTGTAATCTGTACAGCAAGCGCCGATGTTGCAGCCAGCCAGAGCTGCTCCACAAAAACACGATATTGCAACCCGACATATATAATATATAGCGACATAATGCTGCTTCGCTTCTAGGATTTCACGTAACGAACTCCGAACCGCAATCTTGTTTAGGGATTGACGTGGTTTGCGGTTCAAATTGAAATTTACGCCTTTATTGATTTTCAAGTGAAAGCAATACATTTCTTAACTAAATAACTTATCCTGTTTATTTATGTGCGTTTCTAAACGTAAGCCTGCGAGCAAAAATTACAAACCAAGTATATTATGGTAGCGCTTCGTTGTTTGTTATGCGGTATTTAACTAACAGTCTGCTGTGTGGTGGCGGTTTCTTCCCCAAAATGACGCTCCAATTTGAGTGGGTAATCGGTTGTGTCCTACTCTTTTATCGCCTTCACAACGAGACTCGACTCCACTCCACTTATGGTAGCCATACACGCTACGAGAAATCGTTACGATTAGACTGTACCGTCCGAACGGTACCGATAAATCGTAGCGTGTATGTTATAAAACTGCACAGTTTCCTATACGTACGCCACCTATGATAAACTGTTCCGTTCGAACTGTACAGTCTGATCGTAACGATTTCTCGTAGTGTGTATGGCTACCATTACACGTGACATCAGGTGAGGTGATGTACATTGCTACTGCTGCCAAGTACATAGAAAAGTGATCCGTAGTGATATTTTTTTATATCGTCAAAAGAATTAAACGCAACCTGAATAAACTGATATCGATTCGTTTTTTGTTTCCCTTCGACGAGCAGAGATAACAGGTTTGTCAACATAATACAACTAGCCAAAAAATGGTGGTGTCGGCCGAGGCGGCACTTCCTTTGGCGTGTTTCCTTTGATATGCCGAGATTTCGGCGTCTCGTCCATTGTTTAACTGGCTACGCAGGTGCTCACCCATCGAGGGTCCCTTTCAGGTTTCAGTTCATTAATTCCGATTTAGGCACTATTGTTTTTTATGTTGATCTACTTACTATAAGTAAAAGAGAGATAAGAATTGCACTGAACAAATGCACATACGCTACACAACACGAACACAGGTACATAAACATACACACTAACACACACACACACAGGTACATAAACATACACACTAACACACACACACACACACACATACACACACACACCGTTTAATGCTATACCTAGGTACTTTTTTTTAAAATTATTTTTATATAATTTTTATTTAGTGGTTTTAAATTATTGTAGCTCTAAAGTGACAATAGTGGGGAGAGCACTGTCTTCTGGTCCTCAGAGTAACCTTTTCCAGAGGACAGGGTTCACATTATCATGTACTAAAATGTAAAGTGGTTCCAATAAATTATTATTATTATTATTACTGACCATTATACTACAGCCGCCCTGATGGCCGTGTCGAATTCTTTCTAGAATTTCTTAGGGTGTAAGGCAGCGCCATCTCTTCGCATTATAGGTAACCCACAATGTCAAATGAGTGCCTTTACAAGTATTAAACGTTTGAAAGAAGTTTTTTTTAAATATATATAATATTTTCTGATAGGTTTGGAGCAACCGTTTGAGTATGAATTTTCACCGACTGGTGTAAAACAACACTATTCTTAAGCCAATTATATCACTGTGGTGAGTCAAGTTCCTAGAATTTCATGGGGATGGAATGTATTTATTTCTTTTTTCATTTATTAAAAAAAAGTTAAGCAACTTTCGCTGTGGTCGGTCATTGGATGGGTGACCAAAAACTTTCTATCTTGATATTCTCCGTGCTTCAGAAGGCATGTTATGCCGTTGGTCCCGGCTGCATTTGCAGTTGTTAGCACCATATCCGCACTGGGCCCGCGTGGCGTCACGACCTAGTATCCCTATTCCATCCATAGAAAAGGCTTGTGCCCCAGCAGTGGAGATATTAATAATTTTCATATTTTTTTTTAAATATTTTTTAAACTATATAACTTTTTTTACATTTGTTACATATTTATATACACAAGAGAGTTATAGTTTGTATAATATAACTTTCTTGTGCCGTTACCAAATCGTAATTTGTTCGAAGTTAAACGATTAGTGATAAGGATACATCAGTCGAGAAAACGACTTCTACTTTTGAAATTTTCCGGTTGAGATAGAGTTCGAACAATAATGTCTTTTTCTTGATTACCTCGAAGGAAACGAGTATAGGGCCCCAGTCCAGACCACTGCTAAGTTGTGATTTGTAATTTTATTTATATACATAGCATTTGTTATATAACAGCAACATTTAAATTGAAATGTTTCAGTTATTATTGGTTTATATGTACGTTGTTTTTATTTCATTCTCGACAATAAACGAAACAACTAGATACGAGTGCCACTACCGCGTCAGTTTTTTGTGAATAAGCCAACGTTGACAATCGTAGCGCGACCGCCGAGCGTGGGTATGCAAAGTGAAGTACATACATGAGATTACCTTCTGTTATGTCTATTTTGTAGCCGTATGTTTTATTGCATTTATTTTGCTTGCGAGGAAATCTAAGATACTTTTTACAAGACTCGCGTCTTGGCGGACGTCTAACCTCCATCTAGGGTTACCAGATACTGGCTTATCATTCCGGGACATTTGCACCCCCCTGAAAAATTAATGCATTATTTCAAACTCCCCATCACCCCCCAGAATTAAAACATCAAGCAGGCCAGCGGTCTTTATAGTTATTAGTTTATTTTGTTACGAAACTAGCACTATAAATATATACTTTCTAATTATGTGTATGAATTACATATATCCAAAGTCAAAATATTCGGTTTTGTATTTAAACAAGCACTCTTAGACTGGGTTTTTTATTTAATTGTAAAAAGGTTGTGTGTATATTCGTATTTCTTGTACAGTTACTACCTTAAAGATAAACGAAGAATAAGTTTGGATTAGTTATTCTCTGTGTTTGTCCCTTTTCATGAAATCACAAAATGCATTTTGAGTGATATGAACAAAACACGGCGTAACTAGTCTAAGCTTGTGCCTCGTTTATTAATAAGGGGTGTGTATATTGAACGTCACATATATTTTAGATGTATATCGAAGTTGATAATTTAAATGTCTCCTACCGGAGCGGATGGAAACCCAAATTCTAAGTAGTTGAGTATTATTTCCGTAGCTTGTGTCTCATAGTGTACTTATAATCAGTAAACAGATACAGGCATAATTTATCTTTGACTTGCATCTCAAAATAAATAGCTGTTACAAGAACGGCACATTTTCTCTGCTAAAAGGTCTGTTTTGCACAGCATGGATTTATTCGTTAGCGATAGACCAGGGCTGGCAGGGCTTTTCTCAATTGCCACAATTCTCAAATAATAACTAAATTTTGACGGGTCACCAAACAGCGAAAGGGGAGGGTGTAAATCTTTACTGGCCCGGAGTTCTAGATTTGAAAATAGGGGCCCCCTTGCACCTCTAAATCCGGCCCTGTTTTAGATAGACTATTAGCACCAAATCGTCACTTCGACGATCGCGTTTTAATTCTGTTAACCAGGTAATTGCTCGCACGATGCTTCATCGTTAAATGATGCTGTAGATATGGGGGCGTCCATAAATTACGTGAGATGTTTAAGGGGGGGAGGGGGTCTAGTCAAATCTCATCTAATCTTACGTTGGAGAGAGGGGGGGGGGTCTCGGCAAATATGACGCAATTTTTTTTCTGATTGAAACAAAAAAAATACTATTTTGGTCCATTTAATCCAGATTGTACATGCTTAAAATTTAATCATAAGCGTGATCGTAATACGATTAAGGGCGGCAACGGCTTAGTGTGGCTAGATCAGAAAGAAGGAGCAGATGATTTTACTGAAAATCGTATGGATATGTTGGTTCCAATAGTCTCTCTTGAGACCGCGCATGATTCTCCATGGACTGAATTAGAGTAGATATTCTTTTTTTAATCACAGTAGTTACGATTTAAATATTCTATTGTTAAATGTTTATTACATTTATAACTGTCAGCAATATTGATTACTAGTTTTACCTAGTCGTAAATAAAGGCACGAAGCATTTTTTTTTCTTTATTAATAACAATCCAACGCGTTTACGTAAGAAACCCACATTTTGAAAAATCTCACGTGATATTGGGGGATCGGGGAGGGGGTTGAATAAAATCTCACGGGGAGGGACATAAAATTCAAAAAAACACCTCACGTTATTTATAGACGCCCTCTATGCAATATTTAAAATGATGACGAAATGTTAAAAGCAACAGCCAAAGAAATAAAACAAACTGTATTTTAAAGACAAAGATTTCATATTACTTTTTTTTTTAAACATTACTAATGTTGTGACTATTACCGAAAACTTTTAGTGCTATTTATGTTATTAAGTTCATCATCATAACGGAACTGTGTTACTCGTTCAATTCCTGCACTGTGGCTGCGGTTGATACACAAAGACCGGGAGTACGGCGCACAGTGGTCCGGATTTTGAATATAGTGGTCGTAGGACCCAAGGTTAATATTTCGCGCTGAAAAAATTCATGCGGACAGATAAGTGAACGCTTATCAACTTTTGTTCTAGCAGTTTTCATGTAATCGTATATTTTCGCGAAAAAAAAATATTTAAGAAAAAAATGTATGGAGCAAAACTGAAATATTCTTTTTTCTCGAAATGTTTAAAAGTGTTAGCAATGAAACTATTTGTAAATTATTGTATTACATTTATTTATTAATTTCACCATCAAATCTTTTGCATGCACTTGCAGCCTTGGCCGAAATAGGCATCAGAATTTTCATTTTTTTAATTTTAACTATTTGTGTCATTAAAACGTTTTTAATCATTTATAGTAACATAATTTTCGTATATTTTCAATATTATAAACTTTAAAATGCATTATTTCCTAAATTAAAATGATTTCGAAAAATAGATACAAATTATTTTCATATTTTACTTCTTAGTGGATATCGCTGTTACCCAAAGCGCAGTTAGTGACCGAATGACTTATTGGCTGCTAATTTCCCCCTCCCATTGCCTAATATTGCTCTCTTTCATTTTCTACTAATGCTATCTCTTTCTCGTTAAGACCGAAATAAAACAGGTGGGAGGTCCGGCTAGAGCGTCAATAGACATTTAAATCTTGAATAGTCAACATACCTGGAAATTTTAACCTGAAGAAAACTACCTACTTAATCATGGCTGGATTTGGTACTTACAAGGACTACAAATGACTGCATCAAGCAATTATGGACTGCATTTTGCTTGAAATTTCGCAAGAAGATTCTGAAAAACATTTAGAATTTTGCAAGATCTCTCACTGTCAACTTAAATCGTAGATGGACCGAAGCACACAGGGTGCAAAAAACATTCATGAAAAAGCATATGGTTAGAAACAAGAATTAAGTGGCCTGAATGCGAATCCGTGAATCTCTCCGACATTTTTGAAGAGGTCGAAAATTTGGATCATCGTTCCACAGAAAAAGAAGCAGCTGTTTTACCCTTTGCATCTACTTTGAAGGCGACTATTGACATGGGCACTTCTGCAGATATTGTATCAAGAAAGCCATTTGAAGACCTAGGAAACAAGCAAAAGAAAAGGCGATCGGGTACATTACTTGACTATCCGGAAGAGGAACTGACTTTTGCTTTTTTCACAAAACTAAAGTCTAATGGAAAATAAGTTCTTGCTCGCATCATCGATCATCTTATGAAGAAGCCTGAAAAGGTTGGAGTTGTCGAATCATTTTTATTTATGAACGAAAAGATGGAGACTATGCAAGAAGATCAAGTTTTTGCCCTAACTACTTTTTGGCGATGGAAATTTCAGTATGTTGTGATGTTGAATAAAAGGATTAACTTCTGTGTTGTGTTATCATTGTTTGCTGCTACAACTTCATTGTATCTTTCAAAGTGGAAGTACCTCACTTTAAGGTTTGCATTGTCACAACAGTTGAAGCTTCCGTCTTACCGCAAGTTGTTAGAAGCTAAGAAAAGGTGTGTTTTCCAGATGCCAGAGATATTATAATATCAGAAGATGGAGCGAAGGTGAAACTACAAGCACTTTTAGATGTCACAACTCGAAGGATTTTGCAAGTCGTTGGTGATGATTTAAATATTTCCAGTGGAAGCTTGAAGCTGACCAGCAAATGGGGATTTGATGGATCTTCAGCACAGAGCAACTACAAGCAAAGAAGTGAAATGGCAGAATTCGACGACTCCTCTGTTCATGACGAGCCTTGTTCCCCTGAAGCTAGAGGCCGAAAATATTGTTATTTGAGATAATCCAAAGCCATCTTCAACGTTTTATTGCAGACCTATTAAATTTCAGTTTGCGGAGGAAATAACTGACTTTGTTAAGCAAGAACAAGCGGCAATGGAGGAAGAAATACAAAATTTGCCTGTTTCAAGTTGCGGAAACTTGGAAGTTACTCATGATCTACACATGACAGTGATTGATGGGAAAGTGACGACAATAATTACGAATACTGTCTTGCAAAATCAAGCGAGATGAATAATCTTTCTCAAATGTTTTCAAGACCTGTGCGGGAAGATGTATATCAATATGGATTGTAAACACTCCATATGTGGATTCGAAGCATGGAGTGAAGTAATAAGTTTCGAAAGAACATGGCGCAATCGGAGTTCAAACAACAGATGGGACTTTTGATTGATCTTGTGAAGCAGGGCTTTGGAACTACAAATGATAGGAACACGGCTAGAAGATTTTTCCGAGAATACGAAAAGACAGCTCAAATAACGAAGATTGATGCTGATTTGATAAAACACTTCGCAGTCATATTGCAAGTGCTATCTTCTGGAAAGGCTGTCAATATCGATTGATTCCGTGGATACTGCAAGGAGACTGCTGAACTCTTTGTACATCACTACCCCTGGTACAACATGCCTTCCATCATACACAATGCTGATACATGGCGCAGACATATGCAAACATTTCTCTTGTGTTCCCATAGGAATTTTGTCAGAAGAAGCAGCAGAAGCAAGAAATAAGGACTTCCGAAATACCAGAGAGCGCCACACGAGAAAAACAGGAAGATTTCAAAATAATGAAGATATTATACACAATTTTTTGATATCTTCGGATCCATATATATCTCATCTGAAATCTAAATATGCCAATTTTAAATCATCAAGTTTGTTTCCAGAAGCGTTGCAGTTATTAATAACAGAAGAAATAATAAAAGTTGAAGATGAAGAAATAGAAGCTCCACAAAATGTGCCAGATCCTTTGGAATGATTTTTAACTTTTCTTATATTAATTTATTACTTTGTATTATTTTGTATGTTTAGTTTACTTGTACCATTTTATTATGTTTTTATTATTCTTGTTTAAGTGTACTTATTTATAATTTTTGAAATTAAAAGTATAAACCACCTTCGATGGTTACATTCTATTGTAAAAATTATGCAATAAACAATTTTCAATAATGATTTTATTTTGTAATTTGATGTATGTGTTGATATAGACAATTATATATTAGTATTATACTTTCCCAAAACCACTTAACAGACTAAAAAGTATTGATTCCATGTAATTTTTTATATATAATATATTTTAAGTTAAACTGCACATAAACGCCAAAGCTGCAAGTGCATGCAAAAGATTTGTCGGTGAAATTAATAAATAAATGTAATACAATAATTTACAAATGGTTTCATTGCTAACACTTTTAAACATTTCGAGAAAAAAAAGTATTTCAGTTTTGCTCCATACATTTTTTTCTTAAATATTTTTTTTTCGCGAAAATATACGATTACATGAAAACTGCTAGAACAAAAGTTGATGAGCGTTCACTTATCTGTCCGCATGAATTTTTTCAGCGCGAAATATTAACCTTGGGTCCTACGGCCACTATATTCAAAATCTGAACCACTGTGCGGCGCCAGAGTTTCTTAATTTGCGGCGTGTCTTGATTGGCTTCTGTTCACTTTGTTCCAGAGTATCGGTAATCTCGCAGATTTGCCAGGGGATTAGACATCTTCACTTACCGAACACGGTGCTTAACTAAAGTTTTACAGTCGAAGATTCAATTACAAAAAATTATTAATAAGCCCTTATTAATAAGCTTGGATTAGTTAATTCATGTTTTGTCTCTTGTTCTTTCGTTCATTCGTTGAATAACAAATAATGGCATTGTAGTGACATGAACAAAACACAGCGTAATTAGTCTAAGCTTATTCCTTGTTTATTAATAAGGGGGCTTATGTTATGCTTATAAAAAAAATTAAATGAACGAATTTACGCTTCCCGAACTTTAACAAAGTTGTATGTTACAGCCACCGTCGAAGCAAGGCAATCTAAGTTAAATAAATAGTGATGGTTATAAGTTGATTATTTTATTCAATTACTGTTGTGTAATTGAATTGTTTAACACGCATTAAAACATTCCATTACAAATGTTGCAATAAACAGTGTAGGTCAATTCAAGCATGATTAATAAATAAAAAGCAAGAAATCTTCTTTTTTTTCTCCATATCCAATTTATAATTGACTATGGAAACTGGTGCCTGATCTAATGTCAGAACCCATTCATTGTTTGAAATCTACCATCATAATGTAGCGACATGACTATCAAATCCTTCTATAAGTTATTCCAAAATCTCGCTATTAAAGAGAACGCCGCTTCGTTCATTACGTTATTGTGTAAAACACTAAATTGTAGTAAGTAATTGTTTTGCGCTATACCTCTTAAGCGGCACCAATTTATTCCATTCCGAGGAGAGCGGAGCGGGCCATCCTCTGAATACTTTATTAGACAACAAATGAGCGTAATTTAGACAGAGACAGAAAGATAACAGTGTCGTCCCTCACTCGGGTGGTTTTCCCGGTGTCCCGAGATTGATGATCCGTGACTGCGAAGATTTTTGTGCTCCGTGGAGTTTTTGTGTGTCAGATACATTTGTTAGCACCCGGACTATTGGTACTATCAGTGGTAATGAATTGCGCCACTGGGACGAACTGATTTGACCGAGGCTGCCGACTAACAAATGCTAAATACGTACACTCTAACGTTATTGTGTACAGGTAAATTATTACAAAAGCGAAGAGGAGTTAACTCGTGATCAGAGCCACATGCCCAGCCATGCTCCCATTTCCCCCTACGAGACAATTGAATCAATAATCTAGTAAAGCGATTTACCAAGGGTAAAGCAATTTATGTAAAGGATTGCCTTCGGATGGGTAATCAAACAATGTAATGTAAATACTAAGTTTATCCGTAATCCGGAAGGTCGATAAAGTTCCGATAAAGTTTTTGTCTGTTCGTTGGAAACCAATAATGGCATTTGAGTAACATTAACAAAACACAGCGTAACTAGTCTAAACTTATTCCTTGTTTATTAATAAGGGGGTTTATGTCTTAATTTTATAAGAAAATTTGAAACGACACCTCAGAACTTACGCTTCCGGAACTGGCTGAAGGCTGTTACATCCACCGTCGAAGCAAGGCAACCGACCGAAACTGGTTTTCCGGCCGAAACCGAAACCGAAACCGAACATTCGGCCGTGGCTTCAGTTTCGGCCGAAACCGAAACCGAAACTCATGTGGTCAAGTATAAAATTCCTTAAAATACTGAAATTTGGTCCATTTTACCGATTATTCTGCATTAATTAGGGCATGAAATGGAAACGCAGTATTTTAATTTTGTTCTTATCAGTTATTTAATATAATATTAAAAAATATTAAAAAAAAAATACAAATAAAGTTCTCATAGCAAAAGGAGATTGCTCAGCTTCCATACATGTTTGGCCTAAAGACCAATAATCATGAAAAATTGTTTCCTAGATTCGAAATTATATATAAATTACTGTAAAAACTAATATTATTGACGGACACCCATGAGAACTTCTATAAACCATATACACTGAACATTTAAAATAATAAAAAACAAATAAGTTATATAGTAAACTAGGGAAATCAAGCCAAGTACCGAAATTATGGATTAGATTCAGGTATATAGAGCATGTAGATTAACAGATAGTTGCCTGTTTTTAATGCAAGTTAATGCATAAGAGTAACTTTTAAAATCAGGTGTCATATATGCATTTCCGGTTACAATAAGGTACTCTGTGACAGAAACTGTGTGATGATTGTGAATGAGCCACAGATTAGAGAGAATTTTTAAACTCTCGTTAACCAAAGAAAGCTAAGAGGTTTAGGTTATATAGCCATATATTCAGTAGCTTCATTTTTTTGTGATTGTGTGTGTGATTTTTAGTGTATCACACCTTATAATTTTTATTTATTTATAGTCAGGCAACGTAGGCTCATAGATAGATACCTTAAAGTCTAAACAGATTATAATGTGTTTATGGAGGTGTTTAGCGAAAAATGTATGGCAATAGACTTTATGATGTCGCCTACCATCATAATAATTGTCTGAGCACATTTGCATGTAGTGAAAATGATAATATAGATGTGGATATTAATACCACAGTGTAATAAAAAAAATATTTATTTTATCGATCTTTACAAAATAGATTTGTTTTTATGTTATATAAACAACTTCGATCAGTCTTTGGCTGAATGTTACTACACCCATAGCCATTAAAAATGATTCATATGTTTTCCAAACCGGTAAAATGGAAAGTCCTTTTTAAAGTGAATATATTATACAAAGGTGTCCGTTGAAATCTAATGACTGTAAATTAAATTACAAATTACGCCAAGAATTACCGTGTGTCAATATTTTTTGTGCATTTGGGCCAATTTGAGCAATCTCCTTTTTATCAGCTTTATCAATAATCAAATCACTAATTTTTACTGTTTCATTAAATACTAAGTAATGGTATTTTGAAATCTTATTAATACTTTGGTTTGTATTTGTACTTAGAAGAATCATAAATCTCTTAGAAGTTCCATCATAACATAACCTCTAAAGAATGTTTGCATCGGGCGATAACGCACTAAGTTGTGTGTGCTACGGAGCTATCCGAAGTTCCGAACGGCGCACGAGAATTCCTGATTAGGGCCGCCAGTGTCCGCCAATGCGTTGCCGCGAGAAACGAAGTTAAGCGAGCCTGCACGACAACTTCCGCAATCAGTTTCGGTTTCGGCAAAAGTTTCGGCCAAGTTAAGCCGAAACCGAAACTGCCGCCGAAACTTGATTTTTGGCCGAAATTCGGCCGAAACCGAAACCGAACCTTCGGTCGGACACTAGTTTTAAGTTGATTATTTTATTCAAATTCTGTTCCGTAATTGAATTGTTTTACGCGTATTAAAATTCCAGCTGCATCAAGACGTTACATACACAAAAAAGTCAAGATACATTTTGTTCTTTGGTAATGTGATTCACTGATAGAAAACAAACAATGCGGAGATATCATTACTAATACGCTGATCATGATAAAATAATACAGAACAAATACCTAATTGAATAGGTGTAGTTATCAAAATGCCTTCTTACACAAATCTTATTTCAATCGATCCTAGACATGTTGCCTGAAATTCAGTAAGTATGCCACTGTAAAGGTAGTCACTTACCTACACCCACGCGCGGGGGTATACGAGGCGATGTGATACGACGAGCGTATGTGAGTGATAAGAAACGGTAAAACAGCGTTTTTATAGCACTTTGGAAAGTATGATCCATCATTTTTTTACGCACCTTATCTAACAAACTGTGCGGCGGCAAAATTAAATCGAATATACTAACCAATATACCAACCTATAGGTGGATGTAACAGGACGACCTTGTTAAAGTTAGGGAAGCGTAAGTTCTGAGGAGTCGTTTCAAATCTATCTTCTATATATATAAAACTCAAAGGTGACTGACTGACATAGAGATCTATCAACGCACAGCATAACCACTGGACGGATCGGCCTGAAATTTGGCATGCAGGTAGATGTTATGGCGTAGGCATCCGCTAAGAAAGGATTTTGATCAATTCTACCCCCAAGGGGATAAAATAGGGAATGAAAGTTTGTATGAAACTTTGCCAATTTTAAACCGATCGGGTTGAGACTTTGCATGCAGGTATAAGAAGAATCATAGATGAATGTCATTGTATAATACAAGCCTGAGAACAAAAACTGTAGTCTACGCTTCAGCTCTACACGGGCCACTAGTTTTCTTATAAAATTAAGACATAAACCCCGAAACCCATAATTAAGAATAAGGTTAGACTAGTTACGCTGTGTTTTGTTCATGTTACTCAAATGCCATTATTGGTTTTCAAAGAACAGAAAAAAACTTTATTAGAACTAACCTATACTCATATTATATTATTATAGACTCATGCTCGTTTCTTTGTCGCACAATTCGCCTATTGATTTACTTGCCAGTGCATGTGGTCTCTCTCTTTCATCATCAGCCTATTAATGTCCCCACTGCTGGGGCACAGGTCTTCCCTCCGCATTGGCGGGTGCTAACGACTGCAGATGCAGCCGGGACCAACGGCTGATGCTTCGGAAGGCATGTTAGCCTTCCGAAGCACGGAGGAACTCCAGATAGAAGATTTTTGGTCACCCATCCAATGACCGACCACTGCGAAAGTTGCTTAACTTCAACGATCGCAGCTGAACGCGCTAATCATCCGCGCCATCGAGCTCCTCAGGTTCTCTCTCCTTACCCGGGCCTTAATCATTATCAGGCTGGATTTGGTGGAATAGATAATCGAAGATATCTCTCGTATGGAAGGTGAAACTGCTACGCCATCTGTAGTCTAATATCACTAAACATCTGGTGGGCTGGTGTTATTTATATCGCCAAAGTCATTATCGTTACAAAGAAAATGTTCCATACGCTTGGCAATACATTAAAGCATGAAAGAAATTACGGTCGGAAAGCGAATCACACCTACGCCACTCGAGTTCGGAGGAATCTCGGGGGACATCCAGTCGCGAATACGCCGCAGCGACGACCGAACGGTGTGAATTGTTTTTTATGCAGTTAGCCGTGCTTAAACGTGCGTTTTGTATTGTAAATATTTGATTGAATTAAGTAGATACCTACATAATTTAATATTGCAAAGAACAAACGACAATATTGTGCTGTTTTTGGTTGCTTGAACTCATTTTATTAATGAGTTCAAGCAACCAAACGCACCCACAGATATAATTTTTTAAATTACCTGAAATATTGGAAAGGTAAAACTATAGAATATTTTTTTATATACCTATCTACTAGTACGTAATTTGTTTTTAATATTTAGGTATTTCGATTTTTCCATCGGGCAAAATATCTGGAATAATATTTATGTAAGTGGATAGGGGGAAAAAAGAGACAAACGAGTAATCTACCTACACTCACGTTAAAAACAAAACTACAGAATAGGTAGGTAGTTTCCTAGACTAGGCTATCTATTTACTTAACTACATACATTATTGAATAACTAAACTACATACATTATTGAATTAAATGAAATGTCATTATGAAATAATTTACGAGAGTAATAAATGGTAGGTATTGTAGTGATCGGATATTTTTGGCAGTTTATTAGGTAATTTGGAAAAGAGACGGATTGTTGACAGGAATTGATAGCTGGAAAATAATAAAATAGGGAGATTTGTGCGGAGTTTAGAAGACAGTATAGAATAGAATAGAATATAATTTTATTAACCCTCTTAATACAGATATTACAGATACAGAATAAAAAAAACCTCAGGGCTAACCAGGACCCCGCCTCAGCATTAGCTGATGCGACATTGTGTCGCATATGACAGAATAAAAAAAAACTCAGGGCTAACCAGGACCCTGCCTCAGCATTAGCTGATGCGACATTGTGTCGCACCAGCGCTGTTATTCTGGCAGGGCCTGTTTAGTGACACAAAAAAAAGACGTAAAAAAAATTTATTACTTGAAAGGATGTATGGACTTAACATCCTTTGCTTTCAAGTAAAAAAAACATTAAGATAAAAAAAGTCAATCAAAAACACAACAATTTAACAGCAAGCAAAGCAATGCAAAACAAAGCGAAGCAATTCATTTCAGCCTAAAAAAATCATTTAAATTCAAAATATACATGATTGATAACGCAACCGCAACCGCCACCCAAAAATATAGTTACTCATAATAGCAATAAGCATAAGTTATGTACAATTCTTCAGAAGACAGGACATACTAGTGTCAAAAAGTATAAGGCCAAATCATGCTACGGACAATTTGCATCAATGCTGTGAAGCAGCTCCTCTCCCTTTTTTATACAGCAAAAGAAATCAAGGTACATATTACTTACAAGTTACGCTATAATTGATTGTTCATTTAATAATAGCTTTTTGAGATGTTTTCTAAAAGTGTTGATATGTTTTAGATCGCGCACTGGAGGAAGGAGAACGTTCCAACACTGTGAAGCTGCAAACCTAAAGGATCCGCGGAATGCAGCAGTATGATGCTTTGGTGTCACGAAAACGAACGAGCATAATCTGTTGGGATACCTGTTAACATCTCTAGCCCAAATCAATTTCTCATATAGGTATTTAGGGCATTTGGTTTTGATAATTCCAAAGAGTAATACTGAAAGGTGAAGTTTCCTACATGCTTCCATTTTAAGAATGTTAGAATTTATCAGGACAGGAGTCACATGTGAACGTGGAGGGACATGAAAACAAAATCGCGCACAAGCATTCTGTACCCGCTGTATAAGTTTTGAAGTTTTAGACATTAAACAGGCCATAAACAGTGTCACAATAATTGAGCCTAGACAAAACCAATGTGTCACATAATCTGACTCGCAACTTTTCACACAGGTAAGGCCTAATTTTATATAATAATTTGAGTCTATAAAAACAAGATCTAACACACTATATGGCTCTCAAAATTCAAAATTCATACAGTATTTTGTTTATTGATAGTAATAATGTAATTTCTTGAAAATAAAAGTGTTTTAATGACAATAATTAGTTTGCATGAAACGATATAACTTGACGATATGACTTACAAATGGATATAACTTGTATGTTTAAAATAATATTCTTTTATTGAATAATGTAAGAATAAAAATCAGCAGTCAGGTTTTTTACAAGCTTTTAATTGACTTGCAATATAGGTAGGTATGTAACTATGTTTGTTCGGGTGGAATCTTGCAACTCAATTTTGAATCAGATATCTTCAACCGGTTGAGCTAAAATTTTGTATATACACGGTTAGCTGTGTGACGTCATTCTAAATCCAACATGGCGGAATAGTTATTTTTAATGCATTCCTACGATATGGCTATGGGCTTGCGGGGAATCTTATATAAAATAAAATATTTACAATCACAAAACTAGAAATAAACTCAATTATGTAGATGAAATTAAAATACTGTAGGCGGGCGGCCCTACCGCGTGTAACACAGCGCTTAGCCGTAGGCATTTATTTCAAGGACAGGGCCGAGTCACAATACTGTATAGATAATATTACCGTGGTTTGCGCCTGTCATCTACAATAGATTACAGTTGACCTCCGTGGTCGAGTGGTTTGTACGCCGGGTTTCATGGTGTCGCCAACTCGAGAGGTCCCGGGTTCGAATCCTGGTGGGGGAAGATGTTTGTGTGATGAATACGAGCATTTGTACTCCAGTCATGGATATTTAATATGTATTTCTATATAAATATACTTATATATGTACTGTATATGTATTCTATCCGTTATCCTCCTCATCCCCATCCTCCTAGTATCTCATAACACAAGCCTTACAGTGCTTACTTTGGGGCTAGGCTAATTCGTGTAAGTGTTAGAAATATTTATTTATTTATTTAAATATGCCCTGTGCTTTTATAGGCTTTTCCAGGCTTTTCTTAAATTGAAATATTAGCAGATAGAATAATAACCTATTTCCTACCAGTGCATTCTGTGAGAACAAACTCATTTTCAATACGGAATCCACGGTGCGATTTGAAATTTATATTCAAATGTGTATTTAGTTTAAAAGCACACGCGAATTCTGCTATGAAAAGTGAGTTCTATCTTACAGAATAGCACAGGTGGACTCTGAAAACAGACATCGTACTCTTTTTATTATCCTGTGTCGCCATTTATATTCATAGATAAAACTTTACGAGCACACTTCAAAATTAAACGACCTCCTTTATAATTGACATTGCAGAGCTTTATTTATTTCACGATGAACCTTATTAACGGGCTGCGGTTGCGGAGTGACACTGATATCCCGGATGATGGATCGCCGCCGCCGCTGCTGCGAGACGAGCCCTGACCTTTGTCTGAGGCTGCGAGTCCACAACCCACACCCGAGAATGATGAGCGGTGTACGATGTAACAACACTGAGAAAATGCTCTAATGCCTTTGTCCCATCTCAACAAGCTCTGATGCGTACGCAGTAAACAATTACCTGCGTATTATTAATGTAGTAGAAGATCCGAACCTACATCGACCTTCACCGGTCTGATAATAGGATGAAACATATTTTATCATTAATTTAGTATATAGTTCTTACTAATTTACTAAAAATAGTCTGTCCAGGATTTTTAGGCAACCCATTTTTAATATATTGTCTAATATACTAAATTCATTATAAAATATGTTTCTTTTTATTAGCAGATCGATGAAGGTCGCTGTAGGCTCGGATCTTAGACTAATAAAATCGTTATTGTACGTACTTTTTTCTTTGTTTACATTGAAAACGAAGTAGGCTCAGATGACGTAGTAAGCTTGGTGGCTTACTGTGTGCGATGTTTTTTTCTTTACAATGAGATGTAACTCCCTCAAACACACTGTTTAACTACCCACATTCCTGCCGCAGGGGCAATCTAGAGTGTAAGACTGGGGATGACCCTTGATTGCCTCATTAAGTGTGATGTATGGCAAGCATGGGCATTTCAAATATGAACCTTTTTCAACAGAGGTATTAACAATACGAAAGTGAATATCAGAGCCAGATAACGTCCTGCGCACACCTACACACACTACATATTTACTGGTACAAAACGACTTTTGATGTGGTTTCTCAAGTCAGATATATTTAATATAAACCCATTTTTTTCCAAACGCAAGTTTATGCTCTACGACTACGTGAATATTTTATTTCACTGGCGACCTATAACAGCAACAATGCAATTCACTGATGGAAATCAGTAAAGTCTTGTTTTCAGTATAAAACAATGTGATTACTTTCGAACACAACAATGATTAAGCAATCTGGAAAACCGGTCAAGTCGTTATCACATGATACTCTGTAACACATTTGGAATTAAGGTATTATACCTGACTATACTTCTGTACTATAGGTTACATGTTTCTCCATAATTATTAACGAAAAATGAATCTGAACGCTAACCTCGCATGATATGTCACTCCCGTTTATCATTTCGTGTGCCAGTCACGTCACGTCACGTCACGCAGCCTCCAATCCTCAACCTTTCAATGTATTAGGATTAACGCGAGCATTGGGAATTGGGAATAAATAATTTGTTATCTGCGAACTGAGAGACGTGGTTCATGACAAGATAAACGAATTCCCGGTAGAACAAGTTACGAGCGGAAAGCGATATTAATGTCCATGGACCATGCACCAGGTAGATAGATAGAATATTGATAGAGCTGATATCCAGTAACTAAGTTTGGGCGGGAAATAAGTCACTTTTACTCCCTTATTATTAGAACGTCTGTTGAAAATCCTTTGTTTCCGGAAAGTTTTTCTGTAATTTGCAAATAACAATGGACTTATACTTAACGCTGGCTAATGCCAGGATTGGTTAATACCAATCCTTTGTCACATTCCTGGAATAAGCAGTTAAAGATGTTAATTCAATAAAATGCACTTCAAATCCGTCGAATATCGTATTCAGATTCTCGTAGTCGTATTCAGACCGTGAAGTGTTAAATAACTAGAACGAACACAAAAACAAGTCTACTATGTTTTTTATAAAATTACTTTAAAAATCTTTAAAAAAATCACATATTTTATTTATTTATTCTTTATTGTTGGTTTATTACAACACATGGCGTACGTAATGCCGCATGGCATTCTCCACCAGTTAACCATCGGGCTAAGCAGAGACATTATGCGGTAAAGTAAATAAAAGCAATAAGAGAAGGAAAAAAAAATGATAAAACTACACGTTACTTTATAAAAAATAAATGTAACAATAATAAATACCACTATACTTAATTATGAATATTATAATAAATAAAAAAATACTATTACAAATAATATTAATACTAGGCGGATTGGCCAGAGTTTGTTCATAATATAGAAATGGAAATTGTTATGACTTCTTAGCGAAATGCCGACGTGCGAGGACCTTGAAAGCAGGTTTACTGGGTGCTTTTCTTACGCTCTCCGGAAGATCGTTCCAGAGACGAATAGCTTGGAGACAAAATGAGTTTGATACAAAGCTGGAGCAGTGGGAGGGATGGACAAGTGAAGGATTTCAGATGAACGTAGAGGACGAGAGTGGAACTTAAAAAGTGAAATTTTATTATATATCACCCCAATGCCAATAAAACCGTCCCCGGTGTCATTTCGGTTCTACTAGGAATGACAATGAAAACGACAGAGACTGTGCCCTGAGTCACGGATTACTTAAAAGTTATTCCGGAGTTAACAAGCAACATAAGAGAGAATACGAGTAAAATTCGACCCACGGACAATTAGGGCCGCGGTAGCATAATGGTCAGTGTATCCGCCCGGATAGCGGAGGGTGCGGGTTCGAGTCCCGTCTGCTGGAATTTTATCTAGTAAAATTTTCTTTAGATTCAAACATCTAGCAGTTAAATGCTAGAAGACTTAAATTTTGGTAAATGATTCCTTTAACCTTGAATTGCGATAAAAACTCAGATTTACGAGCACATGAAAATAACAAAATACTTTTTGGTGGTGTTATGTTTCTGCTGGTGAGATGGGTTCCAGGGCTCCGTGGGTTAGGGTACGGGGTTTACGCCGGCAAGGTTAGGATGGCTGGAGCGGCACACCTGCCGCATCATCTATACCTAGTCAGGTCATAAATTCTGTCACATGTTTAATGTAAAATAATTGAAACAAGTTTATTCATTATGTAACCATTTATATACCAAAATGAACTTCACAAAACATAGATTCTTATGACAATAAAATTTATTCAAAATGACCTCCGTGATTTTGAATACAGGCCTTCAATCTGCGCGGCCAGTCGTCTATCGCAGCCCGAACGAGGTCCATGTCAATATCGGCGGCTGCCTTAATCAAGGATGTCTTGAGTGACTCCAAATTGGGATGAGGCTTTGAGCACGCCTTTACCTCCAAGTGTTGCCATATCTTGTAATCTAACGGACTCAAATCTGGACTGGAGGAGGGCCAGTTTTCGTGCCGGATGAAGTCGATTTCACGCGTCGCCAGTCTTGTGTGCTCTTCGCTCTATGAGCTGGCGCCGAATCTTGTTGGAATACCCAGTGTATGTTATTGGACATGGTATGAGAAACAGGTTCCACAATGGTCAGGACTGTATTTTGATACACAACTGCATTCGTTTTTACACCTTTCTCACAAAAATGGATCTCTTTTAAGCCCCAATAAGAAACTGCCAACCATACCATGAGCGAGGATAGAAAATAACCTCGTTGGACACGCGGAATACGGTTGCTCGCTTCTTCACTACTGTGTGCGTACAACTTATCATTTTGTTTGTTGTAGCTCTCTTCTACGGTAAAAATTTTTTTTTTCGAAAAAAGTTTTTCCCGATATTTTTTTCCGCGTACCGCTTCAACAAAGCGCGGCATCTCTTCAGTCTCAGGTCCATTAGACGAGCATTCAAGCGATGTCCTGTTTTTCTTTGATATGCCCGAAGCCCTAAGTCTTCATTTAACACCCTTTTCACCGTGGTTCTGCTTATTAACCCCATCTGAAGGGCCAACAGTTTCTGCTTACGTTTGGGATTTCTTTCAATTCGCGCCTTCACAGCTTTTATCACTGCTGGAGTCCTAACAGACCGAGGGCGACCACTTCTTGACTTGTCATCTACACTAGAGTCTTCATTGTATCGTTTGATGGTACGATAAACGAATCTTTTGGTTACCTATATTAAAATTTTTCAGTATGTCAAAAATCAATCAAATCAAAAGTCAATTCGAATTCAATAAACTTTTTTGCGCCAGCATTCTAAAAGAAAAGTTTTAACTGTGTGTCAATACTTACGACCTGACTGTGTATTCACGACGGGACTTCACTTACACTTTAACATAAGGTGGGCTGGGGAAACCTCTTCATTGGCTTTGGTTGAATGTCGCTGTAGTCTTTCAACTTGAGCCACTCGCCGGAAGCACCACCTGCCGGCTGTCACGGTCCATTACAGCCTGATGTATCGGAATGTACGTTTATGTGCACTGATAATAATACTTACTTGTTTTGACATTTAAACACCTTCCATGTTAACTGTGTTATGTAATTTGAATAATTTTGCGTCAGCAAGCATTTTAGGGTAAACATGTAAATTGGCTTAATCTGGTTGTGTAACCTTCGGAAATTTTATAATTTTTGATGTTAACAATTTAGTGATTTTATTAACGGTTGTGATGTTCATTATATTTAAAATAACACTAATTTTAACAGATTTCAAAAAGGAGGGAGTTTGCAAATGTACACAGATTACGTAAAGATTACTGATACGACTTGAGTGTTTCTTTTTTTTTATTATTTTAATTTGACTCAGTAGTTTTTTTATGTAGTAGGTAGATTCCCTAGTAGTTTATTTAATGAACCTTTTTGTTAACTTGGAAGATGTAATTTTCATGATACTTTGTGAAAGCTTTTTAGGGGTTTATATGTATGTATAGATGCTTTAAACTAAAATGGATAAAATAAAACCTAATCTATTTTTTATAAACTTATAAGTACCGATTACAAATGAAAATCTATTCCATGTCTCAATCTTGGCCACGCCTGTCTTCCAATAGGGATGAGGACTATTTTTTTTTCTTCGTTTATCAGGTAGATTATCAAAAAGTATTGGATACGTATTTTTTTCTTTTTTCACATAATATAAACATTGCAGAGATATATTGATTTGAAAAGTCGCATGACGTCACGTTTGAGTACACTTAGAAGTGAAAATTCACTCAAAAGTGACGTCACGAGCTCCTACTCCCAAACTTTGACGCGCTATAACTTTGCCATTTTTTGGTTGATTGCCCAAAGAAAAAATACGTGTCCATTATTTTTTGAACATCTAACTGACGGACTAAATAGAATTTCGTTTACTGTACCCCGTCATCATCCCTATTGACTTGCCCGCGATTTCGTGTATACCGAAATTTTTATTTTTTACTTTTCATTTCCCTTTTCGATTTTGTAGTCAGTTTTTATTTTATGTTTTATATAACAATTAGCTTTTGCCCGCGGCTTCGCTTGCGTTCCATTTGATTTTGAGTTGAGTGAATGACTAAATGTCAAACTCAGTTTATAAAAAAAGGCTCTACACAACTTCTTGGTTTAACCTCACGATCTTGGTACTCCATAGGTACAAACTTTAAATCCCTTTTACTCCTTTAGGCGTGAGTTTTTAAAAATCCGTTCTTAGCACACGCCTACATCATAATTAGGCTTGCCAGATGTCCGGGATATCCGGGATTGTCCCGGAATTTTGCGTCTTGTCCTGTGTCCAGAAATTGGACCTTATTGCCCCGGATTCCGATAATGAGCGGGTTTCGTAACAAAATAAACTAATAACGAATGATACCTGCTTGATGTTTTAATTCTGGGGGGTGATGGGATTTGATTTGATGCTTTATTATTTCAGGAGGGAGGAGGTGCAAATGTCCCGGAATTGATAAGCCAGTATTTGGCAACCCTAATCATAATAGCTTTATGTGTGCCAAATTTGTTATTAATACACAACCATATGGTGATCCAATAAACTCCAAACAATTCTGATAGGTATGAGGACACCACGTAACTCAAGTACCGAATTCGATGTATTCATAATACACGGTTCCCAACTTAGGGGTTTTGCCCCCAGATTTAGGGGCTAGAAGTGTTAAAACGGACTTTTTTAGGGGCTGGAATTTTTTGGGGGTTCTTTTAGGGGCTTTTATCAAAACTTGCAATTAAATCTAAAAACAAAGCGTGTGTTTTCTCTTAGTTTTGTGCGTAGAATGGAACGCACCACGATATGAAATGACTGAACTGACTGTGTGGCGGGTTCTTTCCTAAGGCTGTATGGACTAAAGTTAAAAAACAGGTAAATAAGATTTAACAGCTTGTCAGCTCATTTTCGTTTGATTGTCCTTTCGGAAACTGTATTTAATCAATAAAATAATTTACTGTAACTAAATATGTAACGTTTTTTTATGAGCAACGATAGAATTTGGGTAATAGGTAGGTACTTAAAAAATTGTATATTTAGGGGATTATAGGGGAATTTATAAAATACTTAGGGGTAAAATTTTGGTAAGGGTTGGTAACACTGTCATAATAAAATTTTCTACGAAGTTGTACAATATCATAAGTGAAAGGCTTTGGGTTCTCAACTTTGTTATTAAATACGTTATTATTCGAGTGGTAGACTTTAGTTGCGACATGGCCGCACTTAGCCGCGTCTTTAGAATTTATATTAGCTGAGCGAAGTCGTCAGGATACCTACTAATCCAGATTTCACTCGCCCGACACGACAAGGGTGACTCGGAGAAAATTGTGTTACAAACTTTTTGACGATTCGTTCCTTGCAAAGAAATAAATAAATGAATATTTAAAAAGGGGTTTACAGTAGCATAAATTTGATGTGACAGTTTAGGAATTCGTATTGGGGAAATGATAAAATTTGGAGTTCTCGTTGTTGGTTACAATTCGCGGTGCCTTTTTTACGTAGGGATAAGAGTGGTTTTTAAGAATGATTGTAACTAAAATCTCCTATGTTTCACTTTAATTTGAATACCTACGTGGGACGCACTTAAAATGTTCTGGAATACATGAAAAAAAGTATACGAGTTTTCAAATTTAATTTATTGTTTCTCAAAAACATGCTACTTGCTACCCCTCCGATCGAAAACGTGCTTTTGTTGTGTAACATCATTCCTCTCGCTTTCCTGCAATTTCTGAGAGTGATTTCGTGAAAGAGGACGAAAGTGTGTAACAGGAAGTCGCGAAAGCGCGCGCTATTTGATTTAATTTTAGAACAGGTTCGGTCCGCGTGGATTTTTTTCTTGTTATATTTTCTTTAGATTTAAACATCAAGCAGTTACATGCTTAAAAAATAAAAATTATAACTTTAATTGCTATTTCTCTTTTCAAATGTTTAATACTTGTAAAAGTATTCATTTGTCATTGTTACCTACGTGAAGTGAAGAGATGTGAAGAGATGGCGCTGCCTTGCAGCTTAAGAATGGCTATCGCGATAGCATAATAGGTCAGTGCATTCGCCCGGATAGCGAAGGGAGCGCGTACGAGTCCCGTCTGCTGCCTGGTCCGCGTGGATTTTTTCTTGTTATATTTTTGAGTTGAGTTGAGCATAGGTACAGTAATGGGACTGTTAACTAGTTATACATTCAGCTACTTCTGATATTGCTATCATCCGATTTTTTAACATGGGTAGAAAAACTTCCATGTTATTGCTGGAAGAAACATTTGGTAACACTTGAAATTAAGAAATAAAGTGCTGCCAGTATGAGATAAAAAATTTGAAAATTTTTATTTTTTATCAATTTCGTTGCTAACATTCTTTTATTTTCGATTTTTTTTTTCACATACTGCCAACACTCATTGAGCACTAAATTATTAACCGTTGATGATCATAGATCTTCGATCCACAGTGATGTATTCAACCCGTTCACTTTCTCAGACAGTCAAACTAGCAGTTTTGATTGATAAAAAATAAAATCATTTATTTTTTCGAAATTTTTCATCAGATACTGCCAGCACTCATTAAGCACTAAATTCCCTATGCATTGCTTTAGTTCTATTTCGCGTTAATATAGGCGTTTCAGGGAATACACTGCTAGCTTAATTAAAAGCTGGCAGTGTTCTAATTTCGTTTTTATATATATATATATTTTACATTAATGCTTTCTTTGCTTTTATTTGTTTTCCCTGAAGATGGAAGACGCAGGCAGCTGTGCCACAGTTTTATACTACTGCAGCTGCCGACTTTAACCTTTTAATTGTGTATTGTGTGTAATAATAAAAAAAAAAATCGCGAAACTATGAGAGCATTAAAGGACAATGTTAAAATTGGCCTAAGAACCAACACCAATTTGGCATTTATGATAATTATTAGTATATTTTTTGCGATAATTATTAGTATTTAGATTTTGATGGACACTTCCAGTTAAGTAAAACGAAATTCTTGACATAAACAACATAGAAACAAACGTACAGTTCTACACTTCAGCACTTCTTAAAAGCTACGAACTGACGTGTCCTACCATCGTACCGAAAGGCCTGGGTAAAAGTTCCTGGTGGGGGCCAGAACTTGAAAGACTACGTAAGAAACTCAGGACACTTTTCAATCGAGCGAAAAATACCAGAACCAATGAGGACTGGGACAAATATAAAAAAGCACAAAAACACTACAAGAAGCGGATCAGATTCCGGAGTAGAGAAGGATGGCGCGGCTTCTGTAGTAGTGTCAATTCAACAAATCAAGCTGCCAGACTCAAGAAAGTTCTGTCCAAGGACAACTCCAACCTTCTTGGGTCTCTGAAAAGGGAAGACGGCACTTATACAAAAACAGAAGAAGAAGCCAATGCGGTGCTACTGGAAACCCACTTCCCAGGATGCCAACTGGCGCCTGGCTTTGAGTGGTTGACTGAGCACCACAATGCACCAACAACCCAGGAATGGGACCTGGCAAAAATAATAGTAACGGCGGAAAAGATAGAATGGGCTCTAAAAAGCTTTCAACCATTTAAGTCTGCAGGACTAGATGGTATATTCCCGGCGCTACTACAATGGAAACTCGACCAGGCAACCAGATACCTACAACCAATCTTTAGGGCCTGCCTGGCCTTCAAGTACATACCAAAACCATGGAGGGAGGCAAAAGTAGTCTTCTTACCGAAACCAGGCAAGGACGACTATACACAAGCCAAGTCCTTCAGACCAATAAGCCTAACCTCTTTTCTCTTGAAAACATTGGAAAGACTGGTAGACCGACACCTTAGGGATGGAGCACTAAGTAAGGCTCCGCTGCACCATCAACAACATGCCTACAGAAAAGGCAGATCAACAGAGTCGGCACTGCATGCAGTAGTCCACAAAATAGAGTCGGCAATTACAAATAAAACCTCAACATTAGCAGCCTTCATAGACATAGAAGGTGCTTTTGACAAAACGATGCACAACAGCATTAACCACGCCCTAAGAAAACTCAAGGTGGACCAAGTCACCAGAGGTTGGATCACCGAACTGGTCGGCAAAAGGGCGGTTCAGATAGTGGGGAACGCTACCACGCGTGCGAAGGTAGTTAGAGGATGTCCCCAAGGGGGAGTCCTATCACCACTTCTCTGGAACATAGTAGTGGACAGTCTCATACGGAGTCTGAATGACAGAGGATACACTACTATTGGTTATGCGGACGACCTAACAATTCTGATAAATGGGAACGCTGAAAATGTCCTTTGCAAGGTTATGCGTTCAGCCCTTCAGATTGTGGAAAAATGGTGTGACGAACATCACTTGTCAGTAAACCCGAACAAGACAGAGCTAGTCCTTTTCACCAACAAAAGGAAGCTACCTGAACTACAGTTACCAAAACTGTTTAATACCAAACTCTCCCTATCAACACAAGTGAAATATCTGGGCGTAATCCTGGATAACAAACTGAATTGGGCGAGTCATATTGATATAAAAACAAAGAAGGCCTGCATAGCTTTTAATCAGTGTAGAAGACTAGTTGGTAAAAAGTGGGGTCTAAGTCCAAAGATCACCCTTTGGTTATACACAGCAGTCATCAGGCCCTCTATAACCTATGGTTCAGTTGTTTGGTGGCCCAGGACCCAACTGACCACAGTGAAATCCAAACTCCAAAGTCTACAACGCTTGGCGAGCGTAGCAGCAACTGGATGCATGAGAACAACTCCATCGGCTGCTTTAGAGTACCTCATGAATTTAAGACCATTGGACCTGGTCATACAAGAAGAGGCGAAAGCAGCAGCCTTGAGACTAAAATCTCTAGGATTATGGAGATTAAATACTGTAACAACACACTCCAATATTCTACAAAAGTGCACAAAGGAGATTCCACTCCTGGAGGCACCTATGGATAGAGTATTGAGTCAACACGTTTTTGATCGAAGATACAACATCCAACTTACCGCGGAAAAGGCAGATTATTCTGGCGCCGGGGAAGTTAGGATATACACGGATGGCTCCAAAACCAACAGTGGTACTGGAGCCGGTGTCTTCTCAAACGACCTGAATATAAAAATATCCACAACCTTAGGCAAACAAAGCACAATTCCAGGCGGAATGTATTGGCATTACCAGAGCGGCACAGGCGGTTGCAGCCAGAGACATCAGAGAGTATAACATCAAGATCATCTCTGACAGTGCATCCGTGCTTCAAGCCCTACGTAGCAACACAATAAACTCTGTCCTAGTAATGGAGTGCCACAAGGCACTTCAATCCATTGCGGTTAGCAACACGGTAACTCTGCAATGGATAAAAGGACACAGCAGCTCAATCGGAAATGACGCAGCAGACGAGTTGGCCAAGAGGGGAGCAGACACAAAAGTGTACGGTCCGGAACCTTTGCTGCCCATACCTCAGGCCCAAATTAAAACGTGGCTGCGTGAAATAACTCAAAAATCACACTTGATGGGGTGGAAAACAGGTGAAGGATGCCGGCAAACGAAAAACGCGGTTCCGGCGGTAAATAAAAGTTTTGCCCGCACCCTTACCAGACTAAATAGGGACAAACTTCGCAGGATTATAGGATCCCTGACTGGCCATTGTCCCCTAAACAAACACCTATATACAATAGGAGTAACGGACAGCCCCCTGTGCAGAGGATGCATGGAGGCGGAAGAAACGCCACAGCATGTCATCATGGAATGCAGGAGTGTGGCCGACCAACGGGCACGACTTCTCCAGTCACCAGAATCGTTTCCGGAAGCTTGCAGCAGCCTACCAAGGTTGCTTTCCTTCTGGACCGATTTAGGCTGGCTGGAGTAAACGGGAATGTTTTTGAGACACGCACAATGGTCCAATAATTAGGACTAAGTGCGGAAACCGCCCTGAAGAACTAACTAACTAACTAAGTAAGCTAAATTAAAAAGTTAATAAATAATCTGAGACAATAAATACCATTTTATGTGTATAATCTATGACAGCGCTGCAAACAAAAAACACTTTCGTCCTAATGCCGGCACTTCACTTGGCTATTCGTATTTGCTATTTAAAAACATGTCCTCAGTCTGTCCTTTTCATTCCTTATTAAGCATGACAAGGACAAACTGTTGTCAAGTGAAGGGCCGGCATAAACTTGATACTCTGCGGTTGTGGTGAAGGCAGTTTGCATTCGTGGTAATCTGTGGCATTCGTGCATTCTCGTCAAAGAGTAATTTTTATATACGGAAAATTCTCGTTCGGATTACCTGTTGTGTGTGTTTATTTGCGATTGTTTTTCCTTTAATTTAACTATTACTATTTCGGCTATCTAATATGCCATCGATGTTACCAAAGAGACCTTATTACCAAGTGCTAGTGAACCTGTGCCACAACATCCTGAGAGGATCATACTGCCAAATTATTCAAGAGCACCTGATACACATTCACGCTGCATATTAACACAATATACATGTTTCTAGCTCGACAAAATTAAATAAAAAATTGATTCCGACGACGTAGCCTGTAAAGGCTACAAAACGTCAATAAATAAAAAAAGTTACGTGCATTAACCCGTAAAAAACTAGTTTTATTTAATGAGTGATGTGCGTGAAAACCTAAGAAACAAATACAATAAACATGTGTTAAACAAATAAATACAATATGATACAATAGGGAAGATGCAATATTTTTATTTTTGTTTTCATTTTAAAGAATTCCATGTAGAATAAACCACAGATATATTAAAAAATTAAAACATTGTGATTTATCGGAAAAAATGCGGTTTTAAATTGACAATTTAAATTTTCGCGCGAAAACGAACCTATGGTTGCGATGACGTCACTCCTGTCTGTCACTGGCCGTACTTGTTCGTCGCTGGCTTTAAATTTTCATACTTTTGCATATTATTTCGACTTTCGAAATATTTTTTTGAATAATTTAAAATGGACTATCCATCAACATCATGTGATCATAACAATACCACTAATACTCCGAAAAAAAGCCGTGTTGACTCATGTTTTGTGCCAATCTACTTCAACAAAGTTTCCAAATAAATTGTTTTTGACTGGAACTTCTGACCCAAAACTGAAAAAAAAAGTGGTTTCAAGCTGCGAAGAGAAATGACAATTATTCTCCAAAGACCATTATTCGATGCTGTGAAGATCACTTTGACGTAAGTCGGCGAATATACTTTTTATATGCTTAATTAATCTGCTTGTACGTAAAAACGCATTAGTAACCTACCTAATACTTACAAAACCTGTCTATAACATATTTTTAATTTTACACTTGGAGAATGACGTCGAAAATTCGATAAACTTTAAAATGTGTGGCACAATCTTCACGTTGGCAGGACTGAACCAAGCTTTGCGTTTCATTTAAAATAACTGTAACACGATAACCTTCTTTACGTACTTTATGCTCCGGAGAACTCGACCTTCTACTGTACATAATTCTCCATCTCTTTTAATTTGGACATAGCCGATTGCATTATCGCCGTAAGATTTGTAGAAGCCGCTGAATAAAATACGGAGTTTACCAACTACGACCGTAGTAATTTAGTCCCTTTCATTTCTACACTTAAAAACTCTGCACTTTGGACAAAAAAAGTTATAACCATGTCAACATTAACTCTTGGTAAATTCCTGGAGTCTGCTTTGATAAACGCAACTTCCATTTTTATTAAATGTAAAAAAACGCAATTAATATTCCCATAAAATAATATTTACTTTAACAACCATAACCTCAAAGAAGTTGTCATAACAGGAGTGATGTCACTAATCGCTGATTGGTGTTTTAAAATAAGTTCTGTTTCAAGTATAAAAATACTTGAAACAGAAATACCTAATAATTGTTAAAAAACAACATTATGTAAAATAAAAACGTTGCAGTGGCATTTCTTTTATATTTTTTTAACATTTTAATCATAAAATTTTCATAAATATTATAATGCATCTTCCCTATTATGTGAAAAATAGTCAATAAATAGTAAGAAGCAAAACTATTGTTTTTATTTTATTCATGATTCCTACCTAACCAAGTTATTCTTTAAAATCGCACCGAATAAAATGAATTAGTTGTAATATTAATTTACTTCATACTGAGTTCATACTAAGTTCATAGGTTGACCTATGTTTTATTGAATATTAAACATAACCTCAAAATTTTTAGTTTTCCTAATTATTTTTAGTTAATTTAAGTTCTCAGAAGTGTCCGTCAATAATCTTTGTTTTTACAGTCATTTACTTGCGATTACGAACCTAGTAAATAATATTTCATGATTGTTGGTTCTTAGGCTAACTATGTATGGTCGCAGAACAATGTCCTTTCAGGTTTTGGCACTAAATTAGCACTAAATTGGCACTAATTGATGCACTTTGTTTTAAGCGATTCTGCTCACTTTGCCATGCTAGCTTAACGGACATACGAATTTTTCACTTGGAATGGAAGGTTTATTATTATTATGAAGAAAGTCATTGTGTATAATACAAACCTGAGAACAAAAACTTTAGTCTACCTACACTAAAGCTCTACAGTTACACGGAAGCGAAGCGAGGGCGGGCCACTAGTTACATAATAAAAATAAATTTGCAATACCAACACCTCGTCCCAATCTACGTTCATTAAGTACTCGAGTGATGGCAGTAAGGCTTTATAAAAAGTTACCAGAGTAATTAAGAAACATAAATAAGGACACAGAATTCGTCAGTAAGCTCAAGCATATACTTATTAAAAAACCATAGGGTCTGGCAACATTGCCTAAGTGTAAATATCGCTCTCGATACTTTATAAATTTGAACCTCAAAAAAATGAAAAAGTGATAAACAGTAACAGCATCGTGTAAAGCACTATCTTCAACAACAGCGATATTGTTATCAGCACTGTACTCTGCCCATGGATCTCACAAGTAACAAAAGTTAAATCGGAATTTTGTACCTACTTACTACCTAACAACATTATAAAAAATCGAGTACCCTCATTTTTCACACATCTCAAGTGTCAGTTTCAATTGACAGTGTCAAATTTGATATTGGCAGCTGCCAAAATCAACTGACAGTCCTATTTTTGATGTTGACAAGTTGATGAGTGTTGCCATATAACAAAATAATCTCCCCAGAAGTGGTAATTTTATGGAAGATTGGGACCCACAAAGGAAACTTGTACATAAATATTTTTCTTGTATGCTCTTGTACTTGTACAGTGACATTTGTTGCTTTATTGCCCCGTAATCTGGCTCTGCTATTTACGGTAGTTGACTTTATAAATTACGGCAAGATGCCGAGTGTTTGTGCTGGATGTAGACAGGAAATTTCAGATCGGAGATTTTTAACTTGTTCACTATGTACACAGAAATATGATTTGGAGTGCGCAAACGTATCTCAGCAAAGGTTCTATAACACCATGACGGAAACACACAAAAAATCATGGAAGTGCCCACTGTGTCATTCAAAGACTCCAAAAGTTGATAATAAAAATACACCAATACGAAAACAAAATGAAGAACAAAGAAACAATGAAATGATCGCAGACCGTACACCGATATACGAAACAAATAACATAAATGTTACATTAAGAAGAAAAGCATTTACTACCAGTGAGCGAATAATTGATGATACCTCGATTTTAGAAGAAAATGACTCCCCCCTCCCACAGGGCGATATATTTGTTGATAATTCAATTCTAGAATTAAAACCAAACGGAACAGTCAACTTCGAAAATTTTGAAAGCATACATGAACTATTTAAAAGAGTTCTTCAACAAAATAATGATTATCTCCTTTCAAACTTAAAGAGCTACATTAGTGAACAAATAACAAATTTAACTTTGAATCTGACACACAGTACTGAAATCATAGATAAAAAACAGTTGGAAATAACAAGGGATTTATCTCTAAATGAATTAAAAATCAACCAACTAAACAAAGATTTATTTTCTTTTGAATCAAAGATCAAGGAGCTTAGTAAGGAATGTTCTTTGCTCCGAAACGAAAATATAGAACTGAAGAGAAAAATAGAGGATTTAAAGGAAGACCCTTTTTTAAATATAAACTACAGTAATCAAAATGACAAGATATTAGTACTACACGGATTAGTTTACAACAATTGGGAGTCAGAAGCAGAATTAACTGAAACGGTCCTGAATGTTTTCTACGATATACTGAATATTGATCTAACTGAATACATAGAAGAAACCTGTTATATAGGCAAAAACGGTTATACAAGACCAATAAAAATAGAATTGATAAGTAAAAAAATTAAGAAATATATTCTTGATAACTATGTATGGTTTAGGGAGGCCGGCCTCGGAATAAGTGAGTTTCTAGACGAGCTGAGCCTAAAAAAATAAAGAGAACTCAAACGAGCCTTACAAATGGCACGTAAAAAGGGATACCGCGCGATAATAAAAAATAATAAATTAATAGTAAATGGACAAGAAACTGATTCTTCTATTTATAACATACTAAAACGGAAAACGGATACAAAGCAAGAGGAAAAAACAGGATGCAGCTGGACTCAAATTGGCGAAGGGAGCATAATGGCCACTAACACAACAATTTCTACATCTACATCACAAGCTCAACTTATAGCATCCCATCCTCACGTAATTGAGGAAAATAGTGCATCAGTAACGGTAAAAGACCATATCAATGGATCCTTTCGACCCTAACTTTCAAATACTTTTTCAAAACGTACGTAGCATTTATAATAAGGTACATATTCTTGACACTCTATTACAAGATAATAATCGATCAATTCACGCTATATGTTTGTCCGAATCTTGGTTGAATCAAGAAAAATTGAATTTATTTAAAATAGGCGGATACTCCGTTGCCTCGTCCTATTGCCGTAGAGCACATGAAGGCGGAGGCGTTTGTATACTCACAAAAAATCAAATGGAATATAACACCAGGAAAGATATAGAATCTAAAAGTGTAGAGTCTATTTTTGAAGTATGTGCTGTTGAACTGCCTAAAATAAATATGTTATTAATTACCTTATACTGGCCTAATAGCACTAGAGAAGTAGAGAGGTTTTACCAAAGTTTAGAGAGCCTCTTAAGGTTAGTGACTTCTAAAGACAACTGTAAATACATTGTGATAGGAGGTGATTTTAATGTAAATTTTTTAATCAATAGTAAATCTAGGGAAAGGTTGACAAACCTTATGTTATCTTTTAACTTCCATCAAATTGTGAAAGAGGCCACTAGAATAACCGCTAGTAGTGCAACATGTCTCGATATAATTTTTACTAATTTCACAAGTAAAGATGCAAACGTAAAAACTCACGAATTTGGTTTCAGTGATCATAAGGGGGTAATATACTCAACACCATTAGCTACGCAAAAAAATAAAAAAAGCTATTTGGAAAAAAGGTTATTCACTCATCATAACATTAGAAACTTTGTAAAGGAAATCAAGGGTATAAAATGGGACAACATCCTAACAAAAAAACAGAATATAAATGAAAATTACGATAAATTTAACGAAATATTGCTAACCGTGCTTAATAAATGTATACCCAAAAAAAGGGTCTATATAAAAAACGTACCAAATAAATTATACTTAACAACAGGAATAAAAAAATCATGTCGCAACAAAAGACTATTAAGATTACTAATTTCCCAGACTAAAAATTCTATTTTACAAAAATATTACAAAACTTATACAAAAACATTAAAACAAATAGTTAAAAAATCTAAACGATTGAGTAATATACGTAAATTTAATAATTCTGAAAATAAAACGCAAGCAGTTTGGCAAATAATTCATGAGGCCACAAATAAAAAATCAATTAATAAAAAGCAGAATATAAAACTAAAATTAAAAAATTCTGTAATAGAAGATCCCAAAACGATAGCTAATGCATTTAATGATTTTTTCTCCAATATAAGTAACTCCAAAATTAATGGCAACATCAACTTATTTACTAAACGTAACATTATAAATAACACATTTTACTTACAGCCAATTCAACCTAGAGAAGTGTATAAAATCATTAAAAATCTTAAAAATAAAAAAAGCTTTGGTTTTGATGAACTCCCTCCTACATTGATAAAAGAATGTGCCAATGAGCTAGCTGTTCCGTTTTACAATCTCATTAATCAGTCATTTGAAGAGGGAATATTCCCAAATGCATTGAAGATTGCAGTCATAAAGCCTATTCATAAAAAGGGAGATAAATATGACTTAAACAACTACCGTCCTATTTCGTTATTACCAACTTCATCTAAAATATTCGAAACTGCAATGGTACGGCGTCTCTACTCTTTCTATGAAAAGTACAACATCTTTCACAAAAACCAGCACGGCTTTAGGAAAAAGCATTCTACTATATTGGCCATATATAAGTATATGAAAAGTGTTACAGATATCATAGACCAACATAAATACGCAATAGGGCTATTGCTTGATATGAGCAAAGCATATGATAAGGTTAACCACGATATCCTACTTTCTAAATTATATGAGACTGGAGTAAGGGGGACGGCACATGATTGGTTCAGGTCTTATCTGAGGAACCGTTTACAGTTTGTGGCAATTGAGAGTATCGATACAAATTCAGGTCGAATAGAAAATATTAGATCCAGAGAGGTTACTGTTAAGGGCTCTATCCCGCAGGGTAGTGTCTTGGGATGTTTTTTTATTTTTGGTCTACATAAATAACCTACCTAACCAAATAGAGACCCAAAGTATTCTCTTCGCCGATGATATTTCGGTCTTATTTCCTTGCTCAAATATATTTGAAATGAACATTGTGCTGGACGAAACTTTGGGTAAAATAATGAATTGGCTAGAACAAAACTCTCTCGAACTCAATTTAAAAGTCAAAATTAATTGAATTCAAACCATACCAAAAAACGTCCCTAAACATAAAGTATAGATATGCAAACACTGTATTAGAAAAGGTTAATTCAGCAACATTATTGGGAATTGATATAGATAATAATATAAATTGGAAAGCACATATACAGAGACTGTCAGGTAGACTATCCTCTTTTACATATGCACTTTATAATATAAAAAAAGAAAGTGATTTTAAGACGGCTTTGACTGCCTATTACGCATATGTCCATTCAAGATTATCCTACGGAATTATCTTGTGGGGAAATTGTACTGACATAGAAAACGTTTTCATTTTACAGAAAAAATGTATTAGAATTTTAACAAATATAGAGCAAAAAGAATCCTGTAGGCCTCATTTTAAAAAATATTCAATACTGACATTAACATCAATTTACATCCTTGAATCATGCAAGTTTGTAAGGAAATATGAATATTTATTCTCCCCTGTAATATCTAAAAAGGAAAAGAGAAATAACCGAGATGAAAACAAAAAAAAATGGATCTGTATAACTTGAAAATTGGTGCGACAAGTCCCCATGCAATGACAATCAAGATATACAACCATATACCCAATAGGATAAGGCAGATACAGGAAACTAAAAAATTTAATGGATGTTTAAAGAAGTTTCTAAGTGAAAAATGTTTTTACAGTCTAGACGAATACTTTAAAGATAAATATATTTAGATTTTTAATATTATATGTAAAAGACATTTAATTTTGATGTTAATATTATTTTTATTATGTACTATTTAATTTTATATTTTTTTTTAATGAAATTAAATTTTAGTATTATAATGATCGACATTTTAAATTTACTTTTATATTGACTTGTTATGTACGAAATTTATTTTAATGAAATGAAATTTTAATTTAATATTTGACATGTGAATTGTTTTTTTGTTTGAATTAATCTAATCATTAATCTACAATTAAAAATATATTTTACATTGCATGCTACCATAAAATTGCTATGCCCTTGCAGGGCGTCACATGTTATAAAACCTTTTGTACCCCAAATACCATGTACACACTTGTGATATGCAATAAATTATTATTATTATTATTATTATTATACTAATAAACATTTAAGTGATAAACTATAGAATAAGAGGATTACATGAACATAACCGTCTATAACACTATATTATGTAAAAGTAAATATAAAGATGACAACTATATATTTAAGATATTTTATTATTATAATATAACTTTAAAAGGTTAAATTTAACAGATTATGTGAAATTAAAAAGAATATAATGTACGCAATAAAAATAGTAGTATATAATTATCTGTTATTTAATTTTAATACAAATATAAATAGCATGTTTGGAATTAAGATGTTGTAAACATAAATCTGTTGTATTATTAATCTTACATACTGGGTCCATAAAGATCCTTCCTATAATTGTAACACTATTATGTTACTCATGGAGAGCAATAGAGCTGATTGATAGATTGATCTTAATTCAGTACACCAAACTTCCAGTTTAGTTATTCAGACAATATTTAGTTATCTCTCTAATCTAAGTTGACTTTTTGATCCTAACTTGAATTTCTAAGCACATAATCAAAACTGTTTGACCTAATTTTTCATCTTATTTCTATTTATTAATCACAGCATTAATAAATTAATTTATATTTATTAATCACAGCAACGCGCTTTAGGTCAAATAAGTTTATAATAATCACTTACCCATAAATACAACGATGACGACCCTTTGTAATATCAACTTAAATAATTTTCATTATCAACACAGGTTTCTCACCTTAAATTAATTATTTCTCTTTTTCAGGTAAGTCCACGGACAGCATTATCAAGAAGCTGATGATTTGTAAGATAAAGTATGTTTATTTAGCAAAAATAGTTAAAAGTAGCAATATTAAAAACATTTTGGTATGTACGGACAGATTTCCTTATTCACTTGTTTTTAACCAGCGCCATCTATGAGACGACCCCTGTATTACGTCGGAGCGTGTTCGGAATTGCTTTTCCTGCAACGCTTTTGCCTGCTTTTAGAAAGCACCGCGAAATATCCCTTGGCAAGAACTTTCATTACTTGCGTAGTACAAGTCCCGCTTTAGAGATGGCGCTGTTACTCCGACCGAATCACAAAAAGTACCACATTGTTTATTTACATGTACGTTTACAGAGAAAACAACGAGTGTAATACAGAGGAAAATATAAAAGAGAAAAGTTAAACATTTGGTTACTCTTTGTGTTCAAATATTTTCTAATAGCTACCTAGGGGTTTGCTACTCGTCGCATTTAATACGGTACTATTTATTAAATTCAAGTCCAAGGACTTCGGTATGTAGGCTGAAACCTAAAAATTCTTAACATTTTGCTTGCTCTAAGAAAAACAAGCAACTACAACAGCGGCTTCGCCGCGCGGAAGGACACTCGAGTGCACATCACTTTGTTCCCTTTACTCTTTGTTGACGCTGGTAGCCTGGTACTTGACAGCACTAGTGCTTGTTACTTTGTCTCCTTGTTTAGTCGTGTTTTCAGTATTTTTTATTACGTCTGCTTGCATATCGTGAATAATTAATGAGGATAGTTGCCTTATTAATAAAGTAAACATGCTACATCGGTACGTAATGTGCAATCTAGTTAAGGGATTAAAAAATGACAAAATATAATGGTGTATGGATATTGGGATCTACCCGTTTCGTGATAAATTCAGGAATGTTTAATAATATTCCCGGATGGAGATGGAAAGAGCAAAAAATATTATCAATTTTATTTAACCCGCCCGAGGCCAACAGCGTCCACCGCAAAGGCTAACTCGTGTGCGAAAACACGAAATATGCTCAGGGACGACCATTTAAAATTAGTTTCAGCGAACAGAATTCAATTTGGCTGTCGAACACTCCCGTGGGGAGACCCTTGCCTGTGTCACCTTTTTGCTTATAAATTTTCATAAAAATGGACGTGCCCCCGTTTGTTACATAGGTATGTGAAATATGGTCATTTAGATCACATATTTGAGAAGTAGGAACTTGGCTTACGAATGTGTGGTTTTGTTATAAGTTTGCAATTGCAATTTACCTTGTTGAATAGCTGATAATTGTCTTTAATCTTAATACTTCTAGCAATAATAAGTTATCTATAGTATAAGTAATAAAAAAAAACTTATTTTATTCAGCTGCAATCAGCCAGCATACGATATTTTATTAAAATTTACATGAGTAAAATGTTCGGAATAGAGAGCGTTTTCCTTATGATGGGATTGCAGTTCCCCTCTCGTTTGCGTAATCGACAATCTAATGTCCACTGGTTAGACTCAACCGGGCCAATGGAATAGTTCCATAGTCGTTCCATCGAATTGATACAAACTAAAAAAGGTTTTATTGGCCCTTTGTTTTTATAGTAAGTGTGCTGGGAAGAAATCCAATTTTATAAGCAGAGATGATTATATCTGGAATAGGAGTTCCCGCTTTGGGTAGTATCTTTCACAATGACTGTCCAAAGACTGGACTGGTCATTTCGTGGTATTTTGTTTCTACTGCCTATAATTTTATCTTTCAGTCGTTGTGCTAAGGTTCAATCTGGCAAAGGGAGGATACGGTGCATCAATGCGCCTGGGGGTTTAGACCTCGGAACTTTTGCTACAGCGAATATTTTTTTATGGTTAAAACGGAATTTTGTTTTTTATACTTTAAATTGCAATGTTTATTATTTTTTTCTGTGCTTTTCATTTTTTTATTATTTGAACAAAAATTTATATTTGCGTATATAAATACTAATTAAATAATGTTTTTTTTTTCGAAATGAAACATACAGCCTGGTGACAGGACGTACATTAGTAGAGTCTTCTTCGGAACCCTAAAAAGCATAGGAGTTTTATATATTAAAAGCGGCTAGTGAAATTATAAGAAGGAAGATAAGAACCGCAGCGTACGGTAATGTAAATTATACACCAAGTAGGTACAAATCATATAACACTACTGCAAGGCACGCTCATTAAAAAAAATCAAGTTCACAAATTTTTAATTGATATTTTTTTATATATATATGAACAGCTATAGTATATTCAATTTAGAATTTTTAAATATCATTCACTGTAGCTCAAGTTCGAGGTTTTCATGTTTTTAACGCTCCGGGTGCTATAACTACAGCTACATTTTAATGTTTGTCACATTCACATATTTATTAAGCTGTACCAGGACATTATAACAGAGCAAGTGAGTCTACTTGCAAGTGTGAGATGCTTTGTTAGCGACGCTTTTCACCCGCAAATTGGTCTCACTAGCGCTGCCTAGCCCTCACCACTGAATTATTACATCGCGGCACGTATAATTACATGTTTGGCGTGAATACAGAGTTATAAGGTTGACGGCATAGTGAAAATATCTAATTGTTCCTGTCATAATATTCAACAATCAATTCAATTCTTTATTGCCTCCATGGTTTAAAAGGTTCAAAACCAATTTAACACAATATTATAGACTGTTTCGAGTAAATACTTATAATTTTACATTTACGAGTATATCTGCAGATACGGAACTGAGGCAGGTCCCTATGTCCCTAACTTTTAATAATGCTTCTATCTCACGTATCTTGAAATTATCAATCAATATAGCTTTACTATATTTAGTTTTATTACGAGTATGTTACCCTTTGTTACTGAGCGAGGGTATCATAACGTTAGATTTCGCCGACCCTAAATTAATTGAAACATAATATTTCTTATACTTACTTAGGGTCTGATTGATTGAGATAAGCCTCGCAGTATTATCAAGTCAGTTCAGATTGACTTTGGACAAAGTCAAGTTTCTGCTTACTGTTGAGCTTCAGTAATAATTTCAATCTTAATAATAGTAATCAACGTTATAAATTTAAATAACCAGTAATAATAAAAAACATCAACGCCTACTAGCAGCAAATTTGCTGAATCTCGATTTAACTAAAACTAGATCTATCCCATAGAAAAATGTCAAAACGTCAATTTGACATTATTGTATGGGGACATTTGACCTAATTTCTTCTCTGTTTCCCTCAAACTAATCTCTTTTTATAATAAACACATAAATAGACACAAGAAAAAACATTGGAGGCGCCGGGTATCGATCCCGGTACCTCTCGCATGCTAAGCGAGCGCTCTACCATCTGAGCTACGCCCCCTATTATGCGAGTAGTCTAAATTTGAAAGCAGTTAGCGGTGATTGTTGGTAAAATACAAGGTGACCACCGAAGTAGCTTTTTAATATCTCGTATTCTGGTCGCGTTGCCGCCGGCAAGGCCTGCTGCAATATTAATTTGGCGGACTGCCTCACTTTACTGAATTAAATAACGTCCGAGTTTAATATACGTATTTTTCGGTTTCATATTAAATAAATAAATAATAATCAATGATTTTTTTTGTGGATAAGCTATGTGATGGGGGACTGGAATTATTTATTAACGGCAGCCCTAATCATTTGGTTAATGTAAGTACTTTTATTTTTAGGTTATATAATGTTAAGGACCTGGTCCACCGCTCGTTGACAAAATTTTGGTTGCACAGATTCTAAATAGAAAAATGTAGCCTATAAAGCAGTACGTAATCATCACGTATCTGTTAGAGAGTGCTGAGTGCGTGAGTGGTCATTAATGGTGATGTGTTGACCCACAGACTAACTATAATAGTAGGTATGATGCCAAATGTGTCGCCGATAGATGTGTCCGGAAGTGTATATTAAATACAGTTCCGGACACATCTAGGGGCCCACCTAGCATTATAAGTTTTGGCTGTTCCTAGCTAAAAATAAATGTTACATTGAACAAAAAGTTTTGACGCAGTTTGAAGCTGATACTGACCATCTTTTTTTGTGTTTTTAACCCTTAAAGGATACAATGAATTTGTGTAATACAATGAATTTGTGTACCGCTAAGACTACAATGGGTTTAAAAACACCCAGATTTCATCATGTCAATAAATAATGTAAATAAAAATATTCTTTATTGAAGTTATACTTCTTTAGCCGCGTTATGAAAAAAATATGAGAGTGAAATTTTAAGACGCGCGCGCACCACTGTAACACAAAAGTAACATAATGAAGTTAGCCGCGGGCGCGTTATGAAAAAATGATGAGAGTGAAATTTTAAGATGCGCGCGCAACACTGTAACAGAAAAGTAACACCATGAAGTCGGCCGCTAAACCGTACATTACTCGTAAGTCTCGAAAAAAAGCTTAAGCTTCCAACAAAATAGTAATAGGATCTCTTAGTCGCACATGTTGGGACGCTCGTCGCCTCTGACCACTGTTTTCATATTTATAATATTTATCTACATGTTTCTAGTTTCTATATTCTTAACACGTGTTATAATGTTATACAAATGCGAAATTTATATGTGCTAATAAATTTTATTCAGTAGTGATTTAAATTGAATATTTTGATTATTTATTAAATTTTTCAAATTAAAACTGAACTTTATTGACTGCGTTGACTATCCTTTTCCAATCCTTTTATTATCTTATTGTAATTAATTATCTGCATGCAATTAAAAACTATTTTTTAATAATTCCAAAAAGAAGTATAACTTCTCACGCGCGTACTTCAGTACACGCACCCATATTTTTTTTTTATGTTTGTACTTGAATAAGGGATCATGTTCTTGGATTTTTTGATTTGTTTGTTTAATTTCATAAAGAAAACAGTTTAAATTGTGGGTGAGAAGGGGGTCTCAAACTCATACTAATTTTGAAGAGGTATGGATAAACTGAAAAAAAAACTGAAACTTGTTACGTTTTTTTAAATCAGTTTTAGTATTTTCAATATTTATAAATAAGTCTTTAATTTGGCGCATTATTTAACCATATATCTAAATTAATATCTATGAAAATGTTAAATTAAAATGAGATCAGAGAAGAGAGAAAAGGAGATGATTGACACATAAGATAAACATAAAATCAACTTCTTTTTAGTAATTATAGACTATAATCATGAAAATTAACAATCACTTCTAAATTGCACTTCTAGATTACATTGAGTCGATGCATAATCTGAAAAAAATATAATAGACAAAAATATAAAAGCACACATAAAAAATATGAACATATATGTGTTGTGTGGCTGAGATGATGTTGATGATGAGGATTTATATTTATTTATATATACATTACCACACAAATAAATAGCATATGCTTCACATAAAAATTTTAAGTTATTTACTTACGTTGTAAGTTACTAGCCCACTATGACTCCAATGAGTGAAAAAATACCGGTTCACAAGTCTATCTTGGGACCGGTACTTGCGCAAAACCTCACTCCTCGCGTGTTCGAGGGCTTCTGTTGATTTACGAGAATAATCGGAATATGTTTTAACATTATTAAGGAACGAGGTGAATTAAAGAAACGAAAGTTAAATATTCAAAATCATTATTTATTCGGCACTTCTTATAGCCTTAGCAAATAACAGACTTACCGTTGTCTTTAACTTATCCTTTTTTCTTATTTCTTAACATTTTATGAACTTACACATACAAATGTTATAAATTGACTTTCTGAAATGAATTAATATTAGGTTTTTTTTTGTTAATAAATGTTAAATTTATATACGTAGTATCAGCGCAATCAATGCAAATAGTTTTAGAACATCCGAGACAGGCTTGTAACATGTTACACTTTTGTACTTACTACGAGTCGCGATGGACATTTATTTTGCACGTATTTTTAACTATTTATATGTCATCCGGTGCAGATTTTTTAGGTTCCAGGGGTAAATAATTTCCAAGTACACACACACACCTTGTTGTCGTTCTAAGTCCGACAGACTGACGCACCAAGTACTTTTGGAGGTACTTAAAGGAAGGGTTAGTATCGAAAAGGGCTCCTGATTTTGACAATATGACACAAATATGGAAACTGATTCTGAGTAATCTATGGTTGAAGAAGATGAAAATGCCACAGGCAACTATTGATCATATATCAATATGTTCAGAAATGGAAGTCATTCGGGTTCCAGATGCCAACAATCTCCAAGAACATGCTTTGTTGTCAATCAGATTGCTCATATTCTGTTTAGTGTTCTCTGTGCAACTGAAAGTCCAGCTCAACTTTATCTTCATCAGTATCCATTGAAGTCACACTCTAGTTCTTGCTCTTACCATGTTTATATCACATTTTCAGTCCGGAGACGTATTTGATAACATCTTTCTTCTATTGTGACTTTTTCCAGAAGTACTTGGTGCGTCCATCTAAAACAATAGAATTAATTCTGACGTGACTATTATGGAACACTAAGAAGATTTCTCATAAACAGGGACGTGACGATACACAAACCACACGTCTCAGAGACAACTGAGCACCGCACACGCGATTATACTTACTCAACATGAGTCCAAACGCGTCTGAGCAATTTTAATCACAAACCATGAAGCTGGCTGCCAAAATAAGCTCTAAATGACTTCATGAATCATCTCTGAAGTTATTTTTCAATTTGACGACTCTGTAAATAATAAAACAGCAGTTGCTGAGTTTCTTACCGGTTATTCTCAGTACAAGGTCTCCCGCCGTAGATTTGCAAACCGATGGCTTAGCTTCTACACATTCATGAGTGCTTGTAACAGCCTAAACTGAATAAATTATTTTGATTATGATTATTATGATTAATGAAATGACTTAAATTAACAAAATAAGCTCTAAATTTAACAAAGCGCCGTCTGTGGGACACCCACGATACTTACTTAAAGGTATTGTTATCATGAATCTTTTCTATTATGTTAATTGTTTTTAATCTTTGGTTTTTATTAAAAAAAACGATAGGAACTACATACCTACCTACTTTTTATAATATTTCACATTTAGCTGGTTTTCGAAATCAACTAATTAATTCCCCTTGACACCCTCCGCCCCGGTACTATTAGCAGAGAACCTTATTAAATATAGATGCTGAGTATAATTGATTCTCGCTTGCTGAAGAAACGGTAGCGGTGCATAAATGATTAACCACTCTATTATTCACTAATAAATGAAGATGGGCGTTCAAAGGAGCTAGCTTAAAGTTGTGTCCTCCTTTGAGCCCAAAGAAAAGTCCTTTTATTTAGATGGAAACCTAGAACAAGCTACATATGACCTATATTGAGAACAATGCAGAGGTACCAGGTATTCAGCGCACGGCAGGAGGTGACTCTGCTACGTGTCTCCTTTGATCACGCTCGTGCCCCAGTTGGCGCGCGCAAGGTTAATTCTTTTGCAAGATGGCGTCCGTAGGCTGCGAATGACGGCGGAATTAACTTTTGTTCTCTTTTAAATGGAAATGTTTTGTTTAAGCGTTCATTATGAGTTGTCAAAATTTATTATATTTCTCTGGCGTTATTTTAAATTTGTTTAATGTAATTTTTCATTTTGTTCCACACGAAGTGACACAATGTAATAAATATTGTCGCTATAATAACAGGCCAATTACAAGTCAGACTCGTACTCGTATGGATTCGGTGACATCGCACAAGGTTAGATAACCAATATCAGCAGTATTGCTACTACAACAATTCGCCATGGTAACTTTTCTTAATTATAGTCCTTTATTTTATTTTTATTATTTGTTAAATCGGCTATAGATATAAGCACCGGTATATGTACATTAGATATTAGGGATCCGTTGTAACAAAAATTTAACCCTTTATGTTCGGGACCCTATAATGCATAACCCACCTAGATCCACCTAGAGATTGCGTTTCAAAATTCTGTCTCGATTCAATATCTGCCCGATATGAAATATCGCAATCCTTGACGTGCTATATCAGTTATATGTTCTACTACTGTATTCAGTAGTTTTCCCTATTCATGTACGCACTATGGGGATGACGAAATGCCTGCGAACGCGGAGGGATCAAATATTCTGTTATTGGCAATGATGGATATCACAACACAGCGGATATTTATGAGATCCCATGTTCCGAGATCGAAAACGAAAATCTGTATGCTGTAAATACGTATATGTGTCTTAGAGGCTATTATTACTGGCAATGGCAATATTACAATAATTGAACATTCAATATAATTAAAAGTCGGTTCAAATTGATTTATTATTAAGAAACAATTGATTTAAGTGACAAATCGAAAAGCATGTTTTAAAAGGAGTGAAAATGACAGACTGATTTCCAGTTTACAAATAGCAAACACGAATAGTGAAGTGAAGTGCCGGCATAAAGCTACTACCCCTTGTGGTATTTTGTGTATTCTGTAGTAATGAAATCAAGTTTACTTAAAGCGTGCGCTGCGTTAAGCGGGAATACGAAGCGGATGTCAGCTCCGTGTGCAGTTTAATGTTATTTCATAGATCAGCGCTACAACGGGATACCCGCATCACGCAGCGTCCACTCCGTGCTTCCGCTTAAAGGCCTTGTTCAGACGACACGCATACGCTACGCGTAAGGCCCGCGCACCAGAACGCGCGTCCAATACGCTTCGAAAGTTGTATAGAATTTGAGTCTTATGACATTTCATTAAAGCTCTGAATTCGTTTATCAAAGTCCAACCGCGCACGCCACGCACACGTCATGCATACGCAGATATATACGCGCGATAAACTCGATTTGAGATTTATTGCTGTGCCTTAAGACTCAATGTTATGCAACCAATGCATGCCTTGCACACCCACGCTTCAGCTAGAGTGGGAGGTACGCTTAGCAGAAACGAAAAAAAAACATGGCTTGTGTCTGGTCGGCGCGGGTCATCTGAACACGCCCTAACGCAGCACAGGCCCCTGGGATACGGTATTTTGGTACTCCTCGTTTTTACAAAAAAGATTAACCTACGGCTATTATTTAGAAATATTCCACAATTGTGAAAATTCGACTGACCCATAAATGTTTGACTTTGATTTCCCCCTATCTTGTATTTCCGGTATTTCCGATAACATTATGAAGAGTAACGAAGCATTATAATATTTGCTTGATTCAATTAACGCGCGCGAGGAGGCTGAGTGTCATCGGATGCCGCTAATTTATTTTTTGAAATCGGCGTTTATTCGCAAACATATTCAGAGCCCCAAGTATGGATTTTGACAGCTCCGTAATCGTATCGTCACTGTCAAATTTTGTAAGGAAGGAGCCAGTTTGTTCTTACGTCCGGTAGGAGCGCTGCTTAGTTTTCATAGAAACTTTGACGATGCGATACGATTATGGAGCTGTCGGAATTTGTGCTTGGGTGTCAGGTTTCGTAGGCCTTCTCTTGTAGCTTTTGGTTAGGGTCCATATTCAAAGTTGAAAACGGAACCCTGTCTTGTCAACGTTGTCCTCTCGTCCGTCTGTGGGCTGTCATATCAGTAATAAGTAGACAAGTTGAAATGAAAAATCGAATAATTAAAGGGCATTGCAAGAAAATCCGCCTGGGGAGGTTGTAAATTCGAGTCCCGCTCGATATTTACTGAAAATAAGTTGATTTTTTATAGTAAAAAAAAACGAGTGTGCAACTTGTGACCACACGACCGAAGTGAAACTTCTTTAGTTCCATCTGTATGTATATACACAGTCAGGTCATATGTATTGTCACACAGTAAAAACTTTTCTTCTAGAATGCTGGCCACAAAATAGTTTATTGAATTCGAATTTCGAATTGTTCATAAAAATGAAAATGTATACTTTTTCGAATTTTACTCATTTTTAAATATGGAGTGGACGCTTAAAGAAGACCGTGTTGTAGTTGTTGCGTTGCATCGTTGCGGTTACGCGCCAATTCAAATTATTGACTGAAAATTTTGAATATAACCAAAAGATTCGTTTATCGTACCATCAAACTATATACAATGAAGACTCTAGTGTAGATGACAGGTCAAGAAGTCGTCGCCCTCGGTCTGTTAGGACTCCAGCAGTGATAAAAGCTGTGAAGGCGCGAATTCAAAGAAATCCGAAACGTAAGCAGAAACTGTTGGCCCTTCAGATGGGGTTAAGCAGAACCACGGTGAAAAGGGTGTTAAATGAAGACTTAGGGCTTTGGGCATATTGAAGAAAAACAGGACATCATTTGAATGCTCGTCTAATGGACCTGAGACTAAAGAGCCGCGCTTTGTTAAAGCGATACGCGGGAAAAAAATATCGGGAAATTCTTTTTTCGGATGAAAAAAAATTTACCGTAGAAGAGAGCTACAACAAACAAAATGATAAGTTGTACGCACACAGTAGTGAAGAAGCGAGCAATCGTATTCCGCGTGTCCAACGAGGTCATTTTCCATCCTCGCTCATGGTATGGTTGGGAGTTTCTTATTGGGGCTTAACAGAGGTACATTTTTGTGAGAAAGGTGCAAAAAAACCAATGCAGTTGTGTAGCAAAATACAGTCCTGACGAACCTTGTGAAACCTGTTTCTCATACCATGTTCAATAACAGGCACTGAGTATTCCAACAAGATTCGGCGCCAGCTCATAGAGCGAAGAGCACACAAGACTGGCTTTCGGCGCGTGAAATCGACTTCATCCGGCACGAAGACTGGCCCTCCTCCAGTCCAGATTTGAGTCCGTTAGATTACAAGATATGGCAATACTTAGAGGAAAAGACGTGCTCAAAGCCTCATCCCAATTTGGAGTCACTCAAGACATCCTTGATTAAGGCAGCCGCCGATATTGACATGGACATCGTTCGTGCTGCGATAGACGACTGGCCGCGCAGATTGAAGGCCTGGGTCCAGTCAAAACTATAATTATTGTAGATTTGTTTATTCCAACCAGATTTTAATAAAAAGATTACTTACAAACAGAATGTTATGACCTAGCTGTTTTCTCGCTCGAATTGGCTCGCCCTTCGAAAACTAACCTATTCTGCAATGTTCCTGATGTGAGTACGATTGCCAGAGCTTCACGGATTTGTTCAGATACACTTATGTGGGCTGTTGCAAAAATACTCAAATCAAAAACCAAGTGTGATTTTATTTTCAAAATACTCACTCATCTAAAAAAAGCTACACACGAGGGATTCAGGATAAATAGCTTTCAAAGCGTACCCAAGAAGTATCTTGTCGAACGTCGACAATTCTAGTCATAATTCATCATTGGCTTCGACTCGGGTGCTAAAATTTTCGCCCACTATGCATTTATTCCATTGTGGGAATAATCTGGGCTGTGTAAAATATGGCGTAATCCCAAAATCTTTGAAAAAAAATGGGTGTTTCTAGTAACAGTAATTTAAAATCACAGCACAAAAATCCCCCGGAAAGCTTTTCGTAAGAACGAGACGCTAACAGATAATCTTTTATAACAAAGTACATTTGTAGCCAATGGTTTTTACTGGAGATATTTATGACAGAAATTATATTAGTGGTGTCAATTCAAACTAGTTTCATTAAAAAAAAACATAATTACTAAATTCATTCTGTCAATTTTCAGAAATGCATGGGTAGGTTCTGCAGTCGTACAGTGAAATGTTTAAAAGAGGGGTATCTGTTATAATTTCATATAAAACTTATAATAAAAAGGAGTCATTCAGTTTGTATATCGAATAGTGACAGGTTGTACGAGAACCTATTAGTGTGTTTCCTGCGCGACAAAACCCTGTTCCATCTCATTTGTCACCAAAAGCAGGTGCGTATACAGACTTTTGTAACAACCACCCTGAAATGTATCCTGCCTCCCTACATAATAAGCCCTTTTAATGGCGAACTTTCAAAAGATTCAAAACATTTAATGAGCTAGAAGTAATTTATCCTAACTAAGGGAAACAGCGTAAAAAACTGCGCAACCAAGCAGCTTCCCAACAGGTGAGGTGATTAATTTAAATAATAAATAACGCAGTTGCCCGCGGTTTATGGAAGATAACAACAATTAATGAAACCGGTTCCGGTATTTAAGAAGTTACCGAAATTTCCGCGGAGTAAATTGAATACTCTGAGACGCACTGATGTGCACGGGAGATTCTTGATTATACAATTTTTGGAATCTTCCGGTCGGAAATTATGCATAAGTGTTTTTCATAGAACGAGTCTTAAAGATTAAATAACTTTGTTTATATTGACTTATTGAAAGCTGTTTTGAATCGTCCATTATGTATTATCGTTTACAATAGTACAGAATGTGCCCGGCGAAGTTACAAGGCGCGGGTGTAATTGTTGCCGATTTTGTTTAGCACCTGGTTTTTTACAAGGTTCCCTCTCTTTGAGCATGAACGGAATTGTTTCGCAAAACTGAATAAAATAAGAACAAAACTAAAATCCTCGTAAACATATTTCGTTGCGAACGCGAACAAAGCATTCGTTATTATTTTGTTTTGAAATGGGAGAAAAAGTCTCACATTTATTTGTACTCTGAAGGTAAGTTTGTTAACGAGTGTACAAACACATTTCATCGTTAGCGAGAGGACAGGCCAGGTGTTTGTGTTACTCGGGACTTTTCACCACCATCAAGGCACTTTTTCACTTTTTTGCAGTTTTAGCAGCTTTTAATGGCACTTTTCACTTAGTGTAAATGTTACATTCGGAAAGCGCTCTCTGTGTTTGCACGCTAGCGGGATTTTATGTAAAATATTTCACATGAACGTACCTATTTCAGACAGCACAATAAAAGAGCTAAGAAGACTTTTCATATAGTGACGATTTCTATTGACTCTTTTACACAAAGCGAGTTGTTTTGTTTGATTTTACTTTTTGTGACGTGACACAGTGACATGCATATACATAAATACTTTTAATACTAGGAATAAAATCAAACTTAGGTTACCATTGTACTGTACAGTACCTCTAGCACGAACCATTATCGAATTCGAATAGTTTGTGAGTATGGAAACCTGAACAGCAGCGAACGATTACCTGTACCCTTAGCACGAACCTGGTTCGTGCTAAGGGTACAGGTAACCTAAAGTTCATGGATCATTTATGGGTCAAGGTATACATTTCTATATAAAAATTCCCAATGATATTCTTGATTTGTCTCTTAATGAATTTAAAACATATACTCTTAAACAATATTTAGTGGTAAAAGGAACTTACCTTACCCAAGTAACAGTCACCAGCACATATATTTAGTTTTTTTTACCCAATCAATACATCAAACGTTAGACGTACATAGCCCAAAATGGCTAAGAATAATTATTATTGACGAATAGGGCATCATAAGGCGCTGCTGACAGTACCTAAACTCTAAACTCTAAAATGACTTGACAGATGGTGACAGATAACATAGAGAGATATATATATATATTAATATTGTCTCTAAAAGTGTGATGAAGGTACTTCGTAGCAAGACTCACTACAAGGTTAATTGAATGTCGAGGACATTGAACTGAAATATAATTGAATGATAAAAACGCCTGATGGTCGTAATTTTTACCTTTAAAATTTTAAAAGTTATGTAAACTTATCTTCCTATGAGAAGTATTGAACAGAACCTTACACTTAGGCCGTATACAGAAAGAAAGCCGAAAGCCGATCGGCGCTTATCGGCGCTTATCGGCGCCGATCCTTCCTACATAAAGGAAAGCAGATCAAGCAAAATGTCGGACTCATCGGACGATGATTTGGTTTTGTTAGAAAATGTTTATTTAAAAATGCGAAAAACAGCTATACATCCTATAAATAGAGAAAGGAAACGTTTCGGAGAATACCATCATTTATTTGTAAAAAAAATTAAATTTGATGAACAAAGATTTTATACATATACAAGAATGATTCAAGAAACATTTTATTACATTTTGGATTTAGTGAAAAACCGTTTGATGAAAAATTGGGGCAATTGGCATAAACAACCAATCCTTCCAGAAGAAAGACTTGTTGTCTCCATTCGGTAAGTACGAAACAAATAATTTTAGCGCTTAGTTAATAAAAGATAAAGTTATTAGATTTATAAAAAGATTATAACTTAGATTGATTTAATCTAAGGATAATAATTCAAATACAAATTATTTATTATTGGGACTAGCGCGTGTCGGCGCCGGTCCATAGAAAAAGGATCAGCGCCAATAGGCGCCGACAAGCGCCGATCGGCGCTGATCGGCGCCGATCGGCTTTCGGCTTTCTTTCTGTATACGGCCTTAGCGTCTTTTATATACTTACTCAAGTATTTAGAAAATTGTTTACTGGATGTTTCGTGACTTTTGTATATTTATTGTTACCTATTTTATATTATGTGACGGAAGTTGACCTCAATACATGTTTTACATGTTTATAAGTTTGATGTCAGCTTTAAATTTGACGACTCTGTATGAAATCAAACAGGGAGAAAAAAAGCAGCCATTGCTGTGTTTCTTGCCGGTTCTTCTCAGTACAAGGTCTGCCGCCGTAGATATGCGCACCGATGGCGTAGCTTTCGAATTTCACATGTGCTAGTAAAAGCCTAAAACTCAAGATTGAATTTAAATTTGTGAGTGAAAGCACATGACAATTTCTTACGACTCCAATGTTCATTGCAAACAAAAGAACGATGTGAATTCTCTCATGTAATACCAGATGTTCTTTCGCACTGGTGAACTAATGCTCTCTCCGTGTGTATCAACCGTAATTCGGTACAGCAGAAACTATTTGAGCCAATCCGCTTACAACTATCAAAGCTTCCTACCAAGTGCCGTCCTAGTCTTCATGTCCATTTGTAAATATCTGTAGTCACACAAATACAGGGATCATTAAATGAGTGGGTGAAGGAAAATCTTTGGACCATTTTTAAGTACTTGAAAAAGGATTACAAAACATTAAATTAATAAAAAGAACAATATACCCAATACCAGAGGGCCATTCGCCTAACGGAAATGTTTTGGAAAACGCTATTTCGATTTCTTTTTGTTATTTCTGACCGCCGAAGGTTTTCAAATACCTCACGCTCATGTTTTTTAATATTATTATTACGAATGCAAAAGAAAATAAAGAGCGCGAGGCATTTGAAAATATCAGGCGGCTAGAAATAACAAAATGAAATCATAAGCGATAGCGTTTTCCAAAGCATTTCCGGTAGGCGAATGGCCCCTTGGTGTTTGATACACATAAGGTCATACAATGATTTAGAAGTACTATGAAGGAAGAATCTTGGTATCTATGTAAGAAGGTCGAACTTTTGACAATATGCTATCTATAGCTTAAAATTATAAGTAGAACTCGTTAACTGCTTGGTTATGGGACTTGTAAAAACGCCACTTACTTTAATTGAGAAGAAATATCCAAAACTCAATTCTATTATTGTTTTATGTGACAAAGTTCTTTGTCGTTCGTGTAGGTTAAGTGGCGGGTCCTTGTCGAAGTGAACCGACAAGTGTCTTTAACGCAATCGATTAGGCTTAAGATCGGCTTGAGATGTAACAAGCCACGAGTAGAGATGCTTTTAAAGCACGAATAACACCGTTGTTAGTTAATATTGAAGTTCGTACTGTTTAATTAAGATGGTATTTAACATTGTAAGATGGGGCGACGCGACATCTAATAAGTATAGATTAGACTGCGGTGTTCGTCAAGGAGGATTGACGTCACCGGACCTTTTTGATCTGCACGTCAATGGATTGATCGAGAGACTCAGAGGAGCCAAGGTTGGCTGCCATGTTGGTAACGTTTTTTAGTAACAACCTGAGCTACTGTGAGTCCTATGCAGGGGAACATGGATTGAAATATAATGTTGCTAAAACTGAAGTCATTGTTTTTCGGAACGGAAAAGGTCCGGTAAACGTTCCACCGGTGTGGCTGTATGGTTCGCCAATTCGGGTTGTAATGAGGTTTCAGATATCTAGGTCATTTAATGATTGGACAGCTCAACGATGAGGACGACATGGAGAGGGAGAGAAGGGCTCTTGCGGTGAGGTACAATATGCGCACACGGCGGTTCGCCGCATGTTCGAGAGACGGCAAGATAATGTTGTTTAAGGCGGCTGCCAAACGTTTTATACATGTCAACTTTGGCTGTGATATATAAAACGTGTTTTTAATGTGCTGCGAGTCCCATACAATAACGCCTTTCGCATCCTGCTGAAAAAACCGCGATTTTGTAGTGCGAAAGAAATGTTTGCTGAAGCAAATGCTCCCGATTTTTTTTGTATCCTCAGATCGCGATCTGCTTCGAAAGGCTCCTTGAAAGTGGGAACTCCTTTCTCCGCAACATCCACGATGACGTGGACAATGTATTTTTTAAACATTGGACTAAATTACATCGTTTTGGAAATTGTAGTGTTTGTTTTTAAACAGGGCGACACTGACACTCATATTACTGACACACGTAGGACAGCTGTTTTGTCTATGATAGCGGACCGCTTACGTCAACGTAGCTTCATTGATTGGGTTGGTAGCATTGAAGTAATAGTTGCTTTTTTTCATTCGACTCAGAATTCGACTTGAGACTTATAAAAAAAAAGAAAGAAAGAAGTGGATCTCTGTTGGTGCGTGTGGATGGGTGGATGGAGTTTGCCAGTTGTTGAATTTTGAATTATTTTTTCCCATATCGATTTGAGAAGTCAATAGGGCGAGTTTTTGACTCGATTTTGAATTTTACTCTAAATTGAATTTCCTCGCTGATTTAGGTAGGTATTCTCTTTCTCTCCGCTTACGGCGAGCATAGTTATATGGGTTTGAGTTGATACGTTATCTCGTCTCAAATGCAGCGGCTGTCTGTTTGACTGTGGCCTTTGCCTTCAGTTGGAGAGAGAAAAAATTATAGACACATATTTGGGAGTTGTTGGTTTTTCTCTATGCTCAGTTGTCAAAACAACATTTAAAATTTTTACAATCACTTTTTCCAACGTTTTGTTTTCTGCCCAAAGTATATTAAAAGAAGGACCCTCCTGACTCCGGAGTCGGTGAATTAGATTCGATAAGTTTATATCCTAAAGGATATTGGCAGACACAGCGCGGGGACGCTAACCGAACTGTGATTCGGGGTGATAACATCCCGCAAGGTAACTTGTCTTAGCTTCCTTCTCTACTTGTTTTGCAAGTTGTGGCTATGAAAAATAACCTTTCTGTTGATCTTCCGTATCGTAGGTAAATGGTCATGGAATCTTGCAAGGCAGGGCAGTATCTTGTGATAGGGGGAACTGAGTAACGGACAGTTCACATCTCGAACGGCTGATACGTTCTCCTCAAGAAGTATTGGAGGAAGAACAAGCTAATAACAAGGAGATTCTCTCTCTATACACGGACCAGAGGGGACGCGTGAGATTGTTACAATAAAGGTTGCAGGCCGCTCTCCAGTCTTGTGTAGCCCGGCCGTAACTGCGGACAGATCACACACTACTAAACCTATCCTAAACAAGGTATTTCTCTAACTAACCCTGGGTGAACGTTGCAGAGGTACCGCGAGGCGAGGTTGGACTCCGACCTACCCATTTCTATATATATATATAACTGGTTGTCTCATTGAGAACTAGAATTAACCTAATATACAGCATCACCAATATCGATCAAACGAGCCGTAGAACTTCTAAAATCCCCTGAATAGTTTATTATCTGGAAAAGTCTAGTTTTGTGGTCTTTCAATTGACAGTCCATTGCAGAGTAGGTAAAATATATTAGATATAGTTTAAGAACTCATGTAAGTACATTGTAGTTTGTTATGAATGTCTGATATTTATATAACTCTAACATTTGTGTCAACTTAATGCTTTGCTCACTGAAAGGGAAGTGATTTATATAAACTATAACTTTAAAACTACTGTATTCATCTTCGTTATGATATTTATAGTTAGTGTACGAGACGACCGCCTTACGATCGAAACAACAAGACATAACAAGAAAAGTTTAAGTGTGCAGTGAAACATCGAAACAAGACTGATTTGTGAACTATCGAAAAATATATCTATAAGTGCAATTTCACATGTAACTGATTTGTACGGTCATTAAATACGTTATTACCTTGTCGTTTTATTAGAATGAGCGGAATATTGTAATAATAGAGAATTTTGCCCATAGTAACTGACTGTAAAATTGATAGTTCAAAACGATATTCTGTCTCTTTCTAACCAATGATCTTATAAGAATTTGCCTAATCGATTGCCACGACGCCAAGCCGTGGCGCTGAGAAACTGTATTAGAATCTGATAGTTCTGAACGATAGGAAAGATAGGGACGATAGGCTGTCTCTTTCTAGCAGTCTTATAAGATTTTGTATGAATTGTTAGCTCTCGGAAATATTATGTTATTATGTTTGAATTGGTATGTTTTGTGTTTTGTTAGATAATAGGTAGCTATAGAATTAGGATAGCGAAGTTTCATATAGGGGTCAGGCCGTAAATTTTGCCACATTAGTTATAACTCTCCGCCACATTTTACAAAAAAGTACGGTAATTACATTTTTTTCAATAACAGAACAGAATCATATTTCCTCACAAATAGTGAATCCAGATCAATAAATATATTTAAATATCTTCAAAACCTTAGAAATTTATAAAATATTTTGCTACAAAAAGCGATGAATTTTTCGTAAAATACGCTTATCCGTCCCGGTAGAGGTGGACTTTGAGCATCAGTAAAATCAAAAATAAAAATCTTTTTGATAGTCTGTTAGCTTTTACGCTATACAATAATAGTTAGCTAGCCACATTTTAAATATCGTTTCGTATTACCTAAGAAATTTCATAAATTTTCACTCATTATCGAAAAACGTTAAAATCCATTCCTTTGCGCTACTTTTTATTGCGCAACTAATAAATGCCCATTTGGTTGTGTTTAAAAAATAGCAGTATTCAAGTCTGAGTAGTGGCAACACCGAACAAACTTTGTCTATGGTCAATACGCTGTCAGCGGCCATATTTTTTTCAGTCCAACATCAACATCGTTTGAAAGAACGAAGTGTCATATTTTTTGCGGAGAGTGTTTTTTGATATATCACGGTAAGTTTTTGATTTATATCTATACTTATTATTGCACACGATTTAATGAAATGTTTGACATCTTTCAAGGCTTAATTTACATTAAAAAATAGCTTATTTATCAAGTCATAATGAGTTTTGTTTGCGCGACAGTTGCGCAAAAATGACTTTATGCAACTTTGCGATACCAGGGGCGTAGAATTTGCGCTACTAATTTTACGCTACCAAATAAAGGAGCTTACACACATAGGCTTGCAAGTGTTTTTTTTAGCTTTTGTAATATTTGTGTTGTTTTTGAGGTTTCGATTTTAGTTCCTGTGAAGGAATTGTATTTCTAGCAATAGAACTCTTCGCTTTTTTGTAACACCTTTTAAGACTTAAAGATAAGAGTAAAAGTTGACGTTTGTCATACTTACCTATTTAAAGTGTGTTTTATTTTGTAGCACTGTCCTTACGTTACATATCTTGTATGCACTCCTTAACAATTTTGCGTTACCATTTTGCGTCACTCTGCGCTATGGACTCGTAGAAATTTTTGCGACACCATTGCGCTATTTGTAGCAAAATCTACGGCCTGACCCATAGATTATTATAATAGTTTAGGTGTAATTAAGGCAAATGTTAGATATAGTTTTTGGTCAATATTAAGTTAGTTATAAGTATAATTCTGACAATAAAGATTTTATTTTGTGTGTTTTCACTTGCCCTATAGAATAAGGTATGATAGTTAGATATTCAAAAAATTCAAAATTCAAAATCGTTTATTCAGTCTATACCGTTACAAGTACTTGTGAATGTCGAAAAGCTACGCCATCGGTTCGCAAATCTACGGCGGGAGACTTTGTACTGAGAAGAACCGGCAAGAAACTCAGCAAGGGCTGTTTTTTTCTTCCTGTATTATATACAGAGTCGTCAAATTGAAAAATGACTTCAATATGAGGTAACTCATAAAGTCACTTTCCATTACAAACAAAAAAAATGCAAATAATATAAAAATTATGACTAGAAAATAAAAAAAGTATATATAAAAAACTGGTTTAACAAAGTTTAGGAATGACGTGTCCTACCGTTTAGGCAAAAAAATAATAATAATGAACGATTAAACTTTAGCACAACGTATTTGTTTTTTAGGTTTTCACGCACATCACTCATTAAATAAAACTAGCCTTCACGGGCCAACGCACCAAACTTCATTCACTCATCGACGCCTCGCAGCCTTCACAGGCTACGTCGTCAGAATCAAACCCCCATTCAATCCGTCGAGCCACCCTCGAAAGACTCAATGAGTGTGACTCAGCGACTCAAACGCTCAATAAAAGTCTTGCGAAGGTAGCTCGACAAACCAAACAAAAGTTCGACTCCGACGACGCAGCCTGCAAAGGCCACGAAACGCCAACAAACAAACAAAGCCCCGCGCATCAACCCGTAAAAACCAGTCTTATTTAGCACAACGATTAATAGTACCCAGCGAATTAAGAGCAGACTCATCTCCGCTGGCAGCATCCGTTCACGAGCATGACGCATGAACCAGCCATCGCTTCGCTCAACCATATTTTAGGGAACGCAACGACCCGCCCCACACGATTCCGCCGAAGAGATTTTTAAGAGAGCATGACTACACCCATAACCACTCAAACCAAACTGCAAAATAGTTACTTAGAGTTAAGGTAATTTATCTGTACGGCACTGCAAACAAATACAAAACAATTTTGCAATTACAGCCATGCAGTTTTGTCACTCAAGTATTCTTTAATAGTTTAATAGCCTTTCTTAAGTAAACAACTTTTAATGTGACATTTGAACTCATTTATGGGTAACTCAAGAACAGCATCAGGAATTTTATTGTAAAAATGTATACCTTGACCCATAAAAGATCGGTAAACCTTCTGTAACCTGTAGGGTGGCAATGCAAGCTTGTTTCTATTCCTTGTGTTAAAATTGTGCACGTTACTGTGTTTGATATACAAATTGATATTATTTTTAACGAGGAGTATGCAATTGTAAATTAATTGAGAAGCAACAGTCAAAATGCCAATTTCTTTAATTTTTTCTCTAACAGATGTTCGGCTACTCAATTGATAAATAGATCTCACAGCTCTTTTTTGTAAAATGAATATACTTTCAATATCAGCTGCTGTTCTCCAGAGTAAAATGCCGATAAGATACTATGAAAGTAACTAAAATATACAGTCCTGGCAGTATCTATATCAGTAAGTTTTTTTTTTTTTTTTTTTAATTTGTTAAGGTAAACAAACAATGACACAATACATTTTAAGTACTGTACATAATACATTATATGTATAATTGTGACACCAGCAACGTTTACCGCTTTTAAGTTGTCTTATCTTTCTTATGGCATAAGCTGCTGAACTAAGTTTACCAGCCAAAAGCGCAATGTGATGACTCCATTGCAGTTTTGAGTCTACCGTTATACCCAAGAATGTAGTCGAATCTACTAAATCTAATTTTTCATTATTTAATTTAATTCCAATATGCTCAACTTTAACATTAGGTAAGGAAAATTGAATACACTTGGTTTTATTAGCATTTAGCTTTAGATTATTGACATTAAACCTTACCTAACCTAATATTAAATGAGTCTTATTAGGTTTTTAGAGACCTTTAAATTTCGAAACTTTATAGGGCTATAGAGCCGTTGTTTATCATTATTTTTATTATAAAATTACTGTATTAGATAACGCATAGGACTACATAAATAAATAGGCATCAAATCGATAAATATAGAAATGTACCGAATATAAGATAACATTAGTTTGTATAGAACGAACTTAGCGCGCTCCCCACTCAAAGCACACGTAGCGCGTGGGGCAGCGAAGCCCTGTGGCGGACGAAGCCCTATGGAGGGGGAAAGTTTAAATATCGCGGAGACCTATTTTTTGCGCGCCACACCTAAAATATGATGTTTATGGACGCGCAACTGCGCTAAAAATATCCCTATTTGTATGCCTAATGTATGTACATATAGTTTTAAGCTCGCACCTCTGTATTTTTTGAATAAATGAGAAATAAAGTATAGCGGGGGTGAGGTAATGGATCGCAGGCCAGCTCGGTCCGCGCATATAAAATTGGAGTCGGAACAGGCTCCGACATGCATTCAGCGACAGGCGCTCCTACCCTAAACGAACAGGAAGAAACAAGCGGTTCACTCTGGACCTGAAGCCTCCTCTCACCGGCCATCCATTACCAGCGCCCACCGATTTCTTCAATACAGAACACTGGGAGTTTTATTCACCGAAGCTACAGTCCACTATCGCCGTCAAGATTCCTACGTGTAACTTCCTCCACCCCCAAGTACGAGTCGGTAACTGTCAGCTACTGCTACAGCCCGGCGTGCCGTACAGTTAGTAAAATATAATTATAACATTTATGTCAACTTAATGCTTTGCACAATGAAAGGGAAGTGATTTATATGAACTATAACTTTAAAACTACTGTATCCATCTTCTTTAGGAGTTAGTAAAATATAATATTAACATTATCTTAATTCTTTTGTTTTCTTTCATTGTTTCCCCTGTGCTCTGAAGTAGACTGGAGGGGCAGTGGAGTAAAATATAACATCACAAAATGACAGTCTGAAATAAACATTCAGTTAGTTCTATTTTATTTTGTAGATAATTTTAGTATGTATTAAAATTATAATATTATATTTTTTCTTTTTTTATTATTATTAATTTTGTCTTATGGGACTTTTGCCTGAAATAAAGAAATTATTAGTATTATTAATGTCACTCGAATCACTTCCGCAAAATCTTACAAAATTTAACATATTTTCTTGTTTGCGGGCCTTTTCAATTTTATAAGTACCTAAACAGCGGACAATATGTAAAATACGGTTCTTCTGGGATCTTTTCGGTACGAAAGTCCGAGAACAACAAACGTTTGACGATCGTTTGTTGTTCAATATTAAATTACGGAATTAAATGTTTCTTAGAACTTGTTATTCAACGTTAAAGGCATTGATTGATAAACGAGCTTTAATGTCATTATCAACAATAATTAATTAAAATGATCGATATTATTTCTGTTTCTTATAATTTAAAGTATCGTTTATTTCGCTCGAATTAAGTGTTCGCGCCTAAGGACGCGTTAACGCATCTGTGTAGTGCGATTCAATGTGAAGCGCAAAACACGGTACAGTTATCGAAATATAGATAGGATGATGAAGGCGCGCGCGGGAAGTGCTACGAATAATTGCGCTGCCTACTAACTTTATAGCCGCATTAAAGTTTTAGGCGCACTGTATCACTGCGCTGTGCCGCGCAATCACTTCGACTCACGAGACATTGCAATGAACCATGCGCTCTCGTGCAGAATGGTCAGTGCATTCACCCGGATTGCGAAGGGTGCGGGTTCGAGTACCGTCCGCTGCCTGGTCCGCGTGGATTTTTTTCTAGTAAACTTTTCTTTAGACTGAAACATTTAGCAGTTAAATGCTTAAAAATTTCTTTCAAATATTTAATACTTGAAAAAGTATTCATTTGACATTGTGGGTTACCTACAATGCGAAGAGATGGTGCTGCCTTGCAGATTAAGGCTAGGAAAATTTCGACGCGGCCAATAGGGCCGTGGTAGCATAATGGTCAGTGCTTTCGCCCGGATTGCGAAGGGTGCGGGTTCGAGTCCCGTCCGCTGCCTGGTCCGCATGGATTTTTTTCTAGTAAACTTTTCTTTAGATTTAAACATCTAGCAGTTAAATGCTTAAAAATAAATAAAAACATAAATAACAGTATTCTATGACGTTGTGCTCCTGACGTGTAGTGGCGAACTGACGTTACGAGTAGAGTGGTCTGTTACAGATAAAACAAGAGACCTGTTTAATCTATTTCTATTCTCGGCAAATAACAGTTTCAGTAACCTGTTCTAAAATAATACCAACCTAGTTGACAGCTAGTTGTCATATTCTCGATATGAAGACCATCTTGGAAGTTACATGTTTGGAGCGAATGATTGTTTGAAAGTTTCAAGCGAATTTTAAGTAAATGTTACATTAACAAGGTGACAACTTCTGGTTGTCAGAGCTCCATCGATAAGGGGGCATATTAAAAGGGTCCAAGTAGCGGTAGTGACAGTCAGGTTTGAGTAAATGATACGACAGTGTCGATACGTCGTCGTCGTAGCGACGCGTATAGCCACATCACTAGCTATTCTTCTTATTCTTGACGACCTCCGTGGCCGAGTGGTTTGTACGCCAGGTTTCGTGGTGTCACCCGAGAGGTCCTGGGTTCGAATCCCGGTGGGGGCAGATGTTTGTGTGATGAATACGAGCATTTGTACTCCAGTCATGGATGTTTAATTATTATTTCTATATAATCATAACCAAAATCATTTATTCAGTTTAGGCTGTTACAAGCACTCATGAATGTCTAGAAGCTACGCCATCGGTTCGTAAATCTACGGCGGGAGACCTTGTACTGAGAAGAACCGGCAAGAAACTCAGCAAGGGCTGTTTTTTTCTCCCTGTTTTATTATTTACAGAGTCGTCAAATTGAAAAATGACTTCAGAGATGATTCATGAAGTCACCTTTCATTACATAATTATCAAATATACATTAATTGTTTACCTGCATTTTGATTGCTGTGTCATACAGTATAAATACAAATAGTGTTATTTATATTGAGTGTGACTAAACATTAACTTCAATATTAAGGAAGTTAGGGCAGACTCATCTCCCCTGGCAGCACCCGTTCACGAGCATGACGCATGAACCAGCCATCGCTTCGTTCAACCATATTTTAGGGAACGTAACGACCCTTATATACTTATATATGTACTATATATGTATTCTATCCGTTACCCTAGCATCCCATAACACAAGCCTTCCAATGCTTACTTTGGGGCTAGGCTAATTGGTGTAAGTGTTGGAAAAATATTTCCAAAATATTTATTTATTATTCTATCGACTGGAGTTCGCTTTATAACAAGAAAACTGTTATATAATGAAGAAAAACAAACAATCAACTTTAAATACAATAAAAAGCATAAAGAATTAATACGGAATAAAAGCGCGTATGCGTGAAACAATTGGATTTTATGTTTTCCAGGGCGATTGTCTTCGTGGACCTCACCCAAAACCAAGTACGGTCGACGCGATTAATAACGAAACAAGAATTAGAAACTTGTTTTGTCCAAATCTGTGTTGTTCGGGCGTATCCTGCGCAAACCTGCGGAGTGTACGGGCGGGCGAACCGTCCCGAAACCGCCAGATCCGGCGCCGGAGAGATTTATGTTCCCGGAGCGGTTAAGGCTTCGACGCTTTGTTGGCGCCAAAACAGGGTTGTGGACAAACAACACGATAAATATATAGTAAATTGTTTATCATCTCTTTAGAGAATATAAAAATTGGATTTGTGGGTTTCACCTCGTCAAGGGTGTTATTAATAATTTTGTAACGGACACCTTTGGTGAGATATCTTTTTTATGTATTTTTAATTATGAAACGATCAAAGCAGATTATTGGTATTCGTAGGGTAAAGGATTATCATTACTTTGACCTGATCGGCACTCATACCCAAAAAAATCCCGAAGCATTTAAACACGTGGCGTGTTTATAGATATACACATACTTAAAGATGTATTTGAATTTTAGTGTACCTAATATTTTTACTGATTATAAGTATCTTACAAAACGTTATTAACACTAATTTCGTCACACCTAACCATTTCATTTTTAAATATTATTATAAAAACAAGCAGTTTAATGTTTAAGTAAATCTGTAATAAAATATTATTAAATGTTCACAATCTAGTTTCGCTGACCATCTCCGAAATGGATTTGCTTTCGAAGAAGGACAAATGTCATTCCTAAATGTCGAAAAGCGTTTGAAAAATTTCCGATTACGGCAGCCCTACTGAGTGATCTTATGTCCCACTGACCAGGGCCATAATCCGATCCGTAATAACTCCTCCTTTGTACGGCCTTTGTGGCTGTGTGGACCGCCGCTCGCCTCTGCCTAATGTGTCCTCAGCTTAAAATGTTTCATTAATATTTTATTAACTCAGAGTATTGTCTAAGGAACAATATAATATGATATTAGTACACATAACCAGGTTCGTGTCACTTTAAGTGAGGACCGAATAAAAATTAAGAAACCAAGTTAAAAGAGGTAGTTCACTCAAAGAACTGTACTATACGAATACGAACAACACTATTTTTAAGTGGGTAGTACAATTCTGGTTCCCCAGAAGTAATGATGCTCTAGGGTGTAATGCGCTCAAAATGAAGTGGGCTATTTGCTTATGTACAGTTTGTCAACGTGTAAGTATGTTTAAAAACATTTTGATAACACCTCAAACGTTACTCCGGCCGCGCCAGTGTCCCGTGTTTACACTACAGTCTGTCAAATTTTCGTATTAAAAAAAATAATATTTTCATATTTTAAAATTGCACTCTAATTAAAAACGTGAAATAATTTACACACATTGGAGACAAGAATTGCCTATATGATGCCTTGCACTTTTACTTTTATTCTGAAAATTTCTTCGTTGATATTTTTATTCTGCAGTCATCTATGTACGAATTATACAGGAGGCCTACTCTATTTCAACGAAAACCGAAATTTCGATCGAAATTTCGCACGTTCCTTACTCCGTTTCTATTTCATTTCGAAAATTCGTTCGTCCGAAAATAGTTTGACATTTAAATTCTCTAAGCCTACTCTAATTCACAAAACTTTTGAACTAAAAGTTGAATTGGACAGATAATTGTTCGAAATTTTAACCTCAAATTGACGAAATGAAAAGTGTTACCGTTTCATTTTCGTTTTGGGATTTTTGTTTAAATTAAACCTAAAATTAGTTACTAGAGTATTTTTAATTAAGGCTGCTTAGCGTGAGAAACATTTTTTAGTAAGAAAGATTTACAAATAAATCTATTTTTTGTTTATTATTGTATTGCCAATACTTCAAAGTGTTACACGACAAATTTAGGTTGACATACATTCGATTGCATCAACTCTACAAATTAGTCGGCTAACACTGTCAAAAGAGGTTGTTTTAATGTAATCAAAAATGTTGTCATAAAGTAATATTGTTTTGAAGTAAAAGACGTTATCTAAAAAGTGCAGACGAAAAGAACTCACAAACATAACTCATTCCATTCGTTCACGATAATTGTCTGTGATTCCGAACTTTATGTGCGTGTTCGAAGATGAAATAGAGTAGAGTCACTGGCGAAATTTCGTTTAAAATTCGTTCGTTGCCGAAATTTCGTTTCGGAGAAAGAGAGTAGAGCTCCAGTTCCTTTAGTGTTAATCGACCTTTTTAAATTGAAAATAAAGTAGCCCGAGTAGTTGTGATAAACAAATAAATAAATCTATGTACACTGAAAAAGTTTTGAGTTACTTATAACAAAATAAAAAAGTTACCTATTACATAAAAATAGTGACTACATAACTATAGTTACTAATAGACAAACTCAGTTTTGTTAAAATAATTTTGTTGTTATAACGAAACAGTTATGTAAACTTTACAAAACTGTTTTGTTAATTCTTACACTTGTTCAGTCATTGGTTACAAAAGGATTCCTTCAGTTTAACTTCACTGAACTGTTATTTGTAACCGAACTGTTTTGTTATCATTATTGCGACGACCTCCGTGGTCGAGTGGTTTGTACGCCGGGTTTCATGGTTTCGCCGACTCGAGAGGTCCCGGGTTCAAATCCCGGTGGGGGCAGATGTTTGTGTGATGAATACGAGCATTTGTACTCCAGTCATGGATGTTTAATATGTATATCTATAAAAATATACTTATATATGTACAGTATATGTATTCTATCCGTTACCCTAGTATCCCATAACACAAACCTTATAGTGCTTACTTTTGGGCTAGGTTAATTGGTGTGAGTGTTGGAAATATTTATTTATTTATATTTATTATCATCATTATAACTGTATATTATTATCTCGTCAATTTCGAGATTCGTCTTTTCGCAGTTCTTCTATTAGGGGCTAATTTGGAAATGGAAAGTCTGAATACTCTTCTACGCCATCGACGGATATATTCGTTTAAGTGTACGCCATAATAACGACATACGTGCATTGCCATAAGGTTTAATTTTATAATTAACATCATGAAGATGTGGAGTATCAGTTATAGCTTGTCATTTTAGATTTGAATCCCACCCCCATTTTAATCCCACCGTGGGCTGAAACTAAAATTAGTCATTTTTTCCTTGTAGTTACTGAACGAATTATGTATTTAGATAGATAGAATAGATATATCAATACATTATCACCGGAAAAACGGTTAATTAAGGCATTTTCCTGCAAGAATTCATTCTTTTTTTTGGGCACAACTATTTTTAGGTATCTTACGAAACGAAATTTCAGTGTATTAAAAAATATAGCCTCTTATAATTACAATTTAAGGGCGTTAGGAAAAGTTTTGCCTGGTATTGATTTTATTTCAATATCGTAGTAAAAAGTTTAAAAACAATTCTCGTGTACAAAATAAACGAATTTATTTATTATAATAGGAGCTGATGCCAGCAAATTCACTTGGCTGTTTTCTTTTGTATCAAATTCCATGTTATAAAATATACCAATATAAGTAAAGCTCTATTTTTACTAAGTGGAAAAATGAATAACGTTCGTGTTATTAGTCTTTATAAAGTATCCTTATGGATTTAATTTCGCCTGCACCTTTTACCTCCGGACGCCGGTATGTAGACAGGCTCTCAATCTGTATGTGGTCGACATTCCTCTGCAGTGAACCTGTTGATTACATCCTCCTTCATTGTGCAAACCGCCAGGGAATTCAAACTCAAACTCTTAGCTTTCGCATTCTAAATTTTGTAGATATTGATATGTATACGTAAATAAAAGACTATCGTTTGGCTAGACGTTTATTTCCGGACTAGTAGGGTTCGACACTCGGCTGACAGATAAATAATTACTAGATTACCTTCAAATATAACCTAATACGCTACAGATATCTGTTATAAAATGTGTATGGTAAACATCCCTCATTAGCGGGTTATTTTTATTACACAAACACAATACTAGAGATATGCCGACTATAGTACTTGCCGAATAACCGACTAGCCGACTAATCGGTTTTCAAATTGCCGACTATTCTGCAATGCCGATCATTCTAATATATTAAGAAGATGTTCTAAATATATCGTCACGACTCGGCTTGCTCACTGACGACACGAGTCTCCCAAAACGAGCCGAAATATTCATGTTCCAAAATCACAATTTGCCTCAAAGGTAAACAAAATTTACCTATGGACTTATTTAAGACTCGCTAGCACTTAAGATTTCACTCATTAATACGTACGTACTTCCCACTATTATTTTGTTCTGTGCGATATTCATTGTGTTAAGTTATCTGAATTACTGACAGATTATCAAGTTCTTAATTCTTTTAATATTTTAAGACTGTACGTAACTTTAAATACATACTCTAGGTACTTTTTAAATATTCAAAACAAGCATAAGTTTTGAGTTTTATTTCATTGGTTATGTGCCGATTATAATCGGCATGTTTTGCCGAATAGTCGCCGACTATAAACGATGCCGAATAGTCGTCTTTCCCGACTAGTCGGGGCGGCTAGTCGGCCCATCTCTACTAAATACTCAATATGAGCTTGTTTGAAGTGCTCCTTGCAAATTAACTGTTATGTGTAAGAAGATGTGTTTTTATTACTTATACATACCTAAAATAAAGTAGAAATGAATATTTACTCAGTATAATATTGTTTGTTGGTTCGGCACATAATAATATAGATCTTTATTTTCGTTCATGCTACATAATTATATTGAAACAGAAATTCTTACATACTCTTTGTTTTCACATTTTTAATGTTGTTCATATTATGTCTAGCTACAGGCAAATTTCGTAGTACCCAAGTTTTCACAAAGCTTTACAAGTGTTTAATATCAACGAACCTTTTTGTGCCGTTCATTTAAAACGTAAACTAAGACGAACTGTACCAAGAATTTAGTTCTTTCTTGCCTTTGAGCTATCTCAAAGTAAAGTAATAATTAAAGTGCAGTGTTTAGTGCAGTGTAATTTGTAAGTTCTAGGAGAGGAGCGAATGTACCCAGCCTTGCAATTGCTTTATCGCGAGCGGCTTGTAATTAAACTGGCGACGAAAAAGAGATCAAGAGTTGCTTGTGTATACATATTTTGTATAAAATTTCGTTATTTATCTCGTTCTACATTATTTATTTCTTGAAAAAGATCAGTCGATACATAATACATTTTGTAGTTAATTTTAGTAGACTAGACAATTATCCATTATAGTGTACACAGCATGATTTTTTATCATATCATATTTATTAGTATATAAGTTGATGATAAACAAGCGGGGAGAGGCATCTTTGATGACTCCGTATAACGTAGTATTTTGAAATAAGACGCCCCGGGCAACGCAAGATCTGCACTCCCTATAATTAGTAAATTTAATTAAAACAGGTCAGTAACGAATGCCTTTATAGAGCTTCGGCTGCCTCTCGCAGCCTGCCGCCCTACTCTGTTCCTTTGGCCAGAGTCTACGTGTGCCTCTACATATCCCACACTGGCGGCGCTGAGACAACTCGACTCTTTGACCATCTTAGTCGGGCAGCTGGTGAGACCTAGCCCGGGATCGCAGAGCATGGCGTCATCTTGTGTCGGAGGCCAAGATCCACTTCGGATCGTTGCGCCACAGCAGTAAGTAAGTAAGTAAGTCGGGCAGCAGATGATGCCCAGGCGTAATTTCCTAAAGCAGAACTGCTGTTTTTGGGGGATTTTAACGCCCACCAAAAACCTGACTACCAAACCTGGATGCCATGCGCAAATATCTCTGCCCATACATTCGCTCTCACTCATGACTTGACACAACTAGTCTATTAGCCCACCAGGATCCCGGTTATAGCAAGTCAAACGCCATCTTTACTAGACCTTCTGCTTACGACTTATCCGCAGGAGTATCAAGTTATGTTTCGAGCCCACTGGGTTCATCAGATCTTTGCCTGATTGCCTTGCCTCTTTGGGACGTGTGCCGGAGACTTGAAGAGTTGCCAACGTGCAAGTATTATGTAAAGTCCTAGAAAAGGTCCATAACAACCATCTGACCCGTTACCTAGAGGACCACTCTCTGATAAATCTGATAAACGGGTGATCTTTTAGCGTACTTGATTCATATCTGGCTTGAGGCTATCGACAAGCGTGGCGAGTCGTTGGCTATCAGCCTTGACATTGCCAAGGCGTTTGACAGGGTCTGGCACAAAAGCCTTCTCTCCAAGCTTCCGGCATACGGTTTGCCGGCCCAGTTCTGTTCCTAGATAGATAGATAGATAGTGAATAATTCTTTATTGTACACACCACATTATAAAATACAAAATTAGGACAATAATTTAAAAAGGTGGACAATTGGCGGTCTTATGGCTATGTAGCCATTTCTTCCAGACAACCATAAGCTGATTTCCTGCATGAGCGTAGAGTCCGTGTCCTTACGGACGGTAGTACTTCGCGGTTCATGTCAGTGAATGCCGGCGTTCCTCAGGGCGCCGTCTTATCCCCACTCTCTTTCTACTGCATATCAATGACTTAATTCCTCTTGGGAATATTCATTACTATCCAGACGACAGTACAGTGCATGCGGGGTATCTCTGAGAAGCAGCGGCTGGACAGGCGGTAACCAAGGAGAAACGGGAGAATATTTTCATTGTACTCAATCAGGCTTTGGACCACATTTCCGAATGGGGTACCAGGAACTTGGTTGAGTTCAATGCCAAAAAAACCCAAGTTTGCGCTTTCACGACAAAATATCGCCATTCCTTCCCCTTCTCTCTCTTCAAGGCACAATACTTGCGCTGCAGATCAACATCACCATGCTCGGTATAGAAGTTCGCTCAGACTTGAATCCAAAGGACTACATTGAAACCGTGATCAAAACAGCTTCACGCAAACTCGGAGTCCTGAACAAGGTGCGGTGTTTTTTACACCTGATCAACTGTGCTTGTTGTACAAAACGCAAGTGCGGTCCTGCGTGGAATATTGCTGCACCTCTGGGATGACTCCGCTAAGTACTTACTCGATGCCTTGGATAAGTTGCAGCGGTGCGCTGCTCCCATCATTGGCGATGAAGAAGTAACTAACAAACTCGAATCTTTACAATTACGCCGCGATGTGGCATCATTAAGCGCATTCTACCGAATATACCACGGCGAGTGTTCTGAGGAGTTATTCTCCCTAATCCCCTCCATCACCCTTTCTTCAGAGGACCACGCGCGCTGGCCTACGTTGCAACCGACTTACTTTGGCCACTATTCTTACACGAATAAAGAAATTTCGTGACTCATTTCTTTGTCGTACTATGCGTAAGTGGAATTCTTTGCCGGCGCACGTGTTCCCTTCTTTCTACAATCTGGGGTCCTTTAAGGGAGGCGTGAAGAAAATTTTTTGCAGGCCGGCAAAGTGAGGATGATTGGTGTGGCAGTTAATAACTGCTGTACCATAATACATCCCCATGCACCATTTTCGCGTTTGGGCTTTATCACCACTTAATGTTAACATCAGGTTACCCCACCTGATGTTAACATGATGTTAACATCAGGTGGGGTAGAGTCATTTGCCTACCTGGTTATATATGTAAAATAAAAAAGGTATTAAAAACAACATTGTAATCTTATCACGATTGAAAGTTTAGTCATTATCCACAGGTAATTCCTATCTCTTTGTAGGATCGCAAGCTTAAGAAAATACAATGAATTTCAAAGTTAAGTTGAGCTCTTAAATTTCCTATAGTTGTGACTAAAACTTATAAATAAAATAGAAATATAACTTTATTAACTTTAGTACTTATGCCATATTTTATTGCCGGCGACATATTGTATAAAATAAAACAGGATTAAAAATTCAGTGCTCTTTTTTGTCCTTTTTTTCTCAGAACAAGATCACCCGCTATGGATTAACAAACGCATGGTATGACATTTTTGTTTCTCGAGTACTTGTAATAGCTATTACAACATATTTTATAATAGCTCCTCTTGTAGGACTCCCAGTGTAACTCGTGCGGGCGTAGTTTGTTCAGGCGCGAGCAATCCAAGGTTGTTATGATTGCTACGAATAAGCCGAACAACTCCAAAAATATATTTACATTATATGAGTACAAAATTCAAAATACATTAAGACGTGATTTCGAGTATTTCTTCGAATTTCGTCGCCCGTCGTTGGTACCACATAATAATATAATCATTATCAAAGTACGAAACACTTCCAACTTTTGAATTAGAGCTTTCCTTCTCTTGTCACAAGTAGCTAGCTCGCTCGCTCGCGTTAAATATGTTAAATGGATCGGTTTAATTTATGTTTAAAAATATGCGGAATTTCTCCAGCTCAGTATTTTGCAGTGAAAACTGTGCGTTAGATTAAAGTTTATCTTATAAAGAAACAGACAGTGACAGAAGAATAAATTATAATAATGTTTTATTCCATAATTCAAACATATTGGCGTCCTTTTTATTTTTAGTAGGGTAGGTTTGCGTGATTGTTTTGTTGCCCTGAGTATGAATATCCTTTTGTGTTCAAGACAAAATTGCTTGTTTACTAAGGCTTAATGATTTGCCAACAGGCAGATTATGGTTGTCGATAGTATATTTTTAGACGCAATAGACAACGATCCGTCGGATTACTCTCGTCTCATTAGCTACCCAATAAAATAATTGAGAGTTTCTGTTGCGGGCTCAGGGGGAAGGGGGATGCTGCGTCCGGGCTTCAGTCATCCGCCGCCCGCCCTAGCGCACGCACGTCCGCCCTCGGGCTCGCGACACGGCCGTGATCGCTACCAGGATACCATGAACTGAGTGTTAGTATTCCCGTTTAAATCAAAACATCAGTGGCATTCCGAATTCAGTGTTCCAAATTATACCGGGATACGGCAAATTGTCGAGAGACGGCGGGTCCTTCCCTTAACGTCCGATCGGTTATGATATTCGTGTACCGTGTCTGTGGTTTATAGTCGCTTAACGTGGATTTCTGGTGGTTTTCGGATACTGTTGTAGAAAGCAATTTCTACAATATTTCCAAGCATGGTTTGTTCTTATGAGGTTTGATTTGAGCATAGTACTACACAGAGCACAGCTACGATGTTAGTTAGAGTAACTAAACATCAATTAACAACGCAATCATTTAGATGAAAAGATTCTCAGTATCTTTGTGATATTGTTACAAGCTATCTTTACTTACGGAATAGTAATTAAACTAAAAGCTCAAGACCAAATTGTATTTGTCCTTAGATTCATAAAGGAGGTACTCGGATTCAGTTCTACTTTTGCTATTATATCGATAGCTTAATCGAATAAGAATCTTGGGAGGAAACGAAAACAAATTAGTTCTGAGTGCATATCGAAAGTTTCTCTCTCATAGATCATTGTTTCGGTTAGCTTATTCATATTTGGCTAAAATATATTACAACTGCTTATAGATCATACCTAATTGTTGCTATGATACATCATATTATCTAAAAGATTGATATTTTTGTTTCATTTGTCAAAACTTGCGTGTTTTGATACATGATTATTTTGTTTGAACACACGAATATGTTGTCAGCAATAGTGCTTTAATTAGTACCATTGAATGAAATGAATTCTAACGCGCGGGCTTTATAATTTCGAATTATATCAGGAGGGATTTGTTTCTACTCAACCTTTTAATGTCTCTGTATTTAATAACGGCCAATTATATTTTTAGGTAAAAGATTTTTTTTAAGCCTTTTTTGGACACATATTGATTATGAGAGGGGATTGCGAGATTTAGGATTATAAAAGCATATCAGAGAAAGCAGATAACATGCATATGTGTATTGAATAAATTAAATAAATGACATAACATTAATGTGTTTGACACGTACTCAGTGAATCATTGATCGAATTAAGAAGCTTTTTGCTTAACACAAAAGTGTAACATTAATATTTTACAATCACTCTGGACCTTTGATGCTCTGCCAACCCCGTGGGCGATATGGGACCAGAATGTGTTTATGTAATCTTGCAGATTAATCTTAAAAGCTTTGGTAAGAGAACCCAAAGTGCCCGAAAGCTTAAGTATCTTAAGTTATGAATCTTAATATACAACAAAGCATTAAGGTGGGTGTAGACTAAAGCGTTTACTTGTTTGCAGAACATCGAGCTGCTAAAATATACGAATTTTGAGCGATCACGAACACTCGACGATTTGTTACAAGTGGATTATAGAAATGAATTGTTGTAACATTTGATGAGATTAATGAATAAAAACTCACTTGCTGAACACTAGCACGAACCATTATCGAATTCGAATAGGTTGCAAACCGAAATGTAAATGTCAAATTTTGTATGGAAACTTGACCAGCAGCGGCATAAAGTACGTAACGAGAATCAAAAATCAGTAGACATTTGACAATGACATTTCGGACTCGCAAACGATACGAATTCGATATTGGTTCGTGCTAAGGGTTCTGTTATAACTACGTGAAACATTTGCAGACACGTGTTACAACGCAAATGCTGTGGTATATTGAACTTTGACTTGTATTGTAACATTCGTTAACATTGCATGGAAATGCTGTAGGCTATACTCATAATTAGGTTACATCACGTCCAAGGATGAGAATTATAAGGAATCGAATATTATTTGGTACAAATACTTCTTTTCACGTCGCTTTTCCCGTGCGTAACATTAAAAATTGAAATATGTATAAAAAAGAATATGTCTCAGTAATACCTCAATGATCTCATATTCGGACTAAGATTACATCTGGGGAACAACATAATTTAACAGCAGGAACTGCAAATTTTTAATAAGCGCGTGAAAGGGAATAGTGCATTTTTCGGTTGAATTGAAACAAAAACCTTACAGAAAACTACAGTTAAGACTTTTGATTGCATTGTTTTTTTTGGTTAGGTAGGTTGATGGATAGGTAAAGCGGTACTCTTTTGTATCCACTCACATTCCCATCAGGTGGTAATCAGTCGTAATCCGCTGCGCTTTGTTTTACAGATTGTTAGGTACATGGAATTATGCCTTTATTGACGTGTGAAGCAAACTGTCAAATAAAATTAAATTTGCACTGTCCCGGTCGTGTTTAATGGGCAATGTAGTCGCGTTAACAATGATATGTAATTCACTCTGTGACGAAACCTGAAATGGCGACACGCTTTACTGACTGCAATTTCGAAAAAAAATCAGAGGGTGTTAGGACCGGCGTAAAACAAATTTGGAATAGAAACAAATACAGTATAAAACAGATATGGTCACAGAACACAGAAAGAGTTAAGAAGGGCCTTGTGGGCGGGGCAGGCGCGCCACAGTTATGTGTGAGCAAATGCTCGTAATTTGCCAAAACGTGGTTCTGATTGCGTCGCTGCTCCCGGGTGTGAGCGCTATTTGGTTTGATGTCGCGTTCTTTAATTGGCTATTATCTATTAGGTGGAAGTGTAGTGGAGGCGAGTCAGCGACATCGATTTCCGTACAAACGCTCTATGACCGCCCTTCTAACCTCTTTCTGTGTTCTGTGGATGTGGTCAATTTGCATTGTATTGAATAAATAGTAAGTGTTTCTGTTGTTAAAGTTTCAGAACAGGCTGGAAAAGTAAGAGTGGTTGGAGTGGCACTTTTCAGCTGCATAGGCTGCTTTATGGGTGGGGGAATTTTCTGTGCATTATCATATCATAAATAAGAACAAATCTCTTTCCTTCACAATTTTAACAATCCAATTTCGATATGTAAAAAGCTATATAATGTTATATAACTTTAATACTATATTTTTAAGCACAATATCTTTGACGGGCACTTTGTCTTCAAAGTGAACAGTCGTGAGCGTGATAGGCGACAGTGAATATTTTCGCCAAGTGTCTCTTCACAGATCGGCATTACACGTTACTTTTCACTTGGGCTACTCATTGAGTCGTATACGCTTTCCACATTTATTTATAAAAAATGTAGAAGTAACCTTTCACGCGCTCCCTTTATAAAACGAATAGGTACACCTAATGGACTTTTGAAGAAACATCTGTTTCCCAGGAAGGTAGACTGAGATTATAAAAAATCGGTGAAAAATCATTATATTTGTATTTTTTACTTTCAAAATTGTCTATTCTACGTCGTTTCGCAATATTAGCAAATGACATTTTCTTTGCCTTTACGAGTTGTGTTTCTAGTAAAGACCTCGAGGTCATTTAAATGAATCGTGATGAACCATCTTGCAAGCCGGCAAGACTAGAATATTGGTGTGTCAAGTAAAACTGCTGCTATCTTCGCATCTAGATTTTACTAAATTAAGATCAACTAGGGCTGGTTTTTCGAACCTATTTATAAATAAAGTTAAGGCCGTCCGGATTTCGTCTGCGTTCAAAGCCTTTTAGTTTTTCGAGTTGATACATATTATATATTAATACTATACTAATCTCTAGATCTAGTGACCCAATTTTTCAAATTCTTTTACCAATAGAAAAATACGTTATTGAAAAATTGGTTCACTAGATCTAGAGATTAGTATAGTATTAATATTTAATATGTATCAACTCGAAAAACTAACTCACAAATTTACCTCTTTATAATATTAGGACAGATTACAAAAAGGATCACATAAGATGTCGTATTATGATCAATATCGTTGATGCTGGTGAACAATCCAGAATGCTTGCGTTTTGAACATAAAGCTTTTATCCGGTGATAAACCGTCGGTGCCGGCATCGGCCCGCCGCCGGATAAACTATCAATGAATATTTTATTTAATTGCCGGACCACTGATGTGCTACATCTGCTTGTTGGTACCGCGTGCTGGTTTTAATTGGTAATTTGACAGCTTCGTTAATATTACTCTTTATTTTATAGATACGATTTCAATACTTACATGGATTATGCAAATATGGTGTCCGTTTAAATTGTTAAATTAAAATTTTTAAACCCTGTATGTATAGTGTCACAGGCAAGAGATCAGAACTAGTTTAGTAAGTTTCGTTTATTTTTGAAGTAAGTACACATTAAAAATGTGTACTACTTAGGATTATACTTGAGTAGCAACGATCGAATAGCTCCTTACATTATCGAAGTTATCAACTTGTGTATTAACAGTTGAACAAAATATTATGAGCAAAGGCTCGCAATTTGATTTTCCTCAATACATATTGATGAAGTCTCATAATGTACAAGGTTACAACACACATTGAATATTTTTTCTGTATACATTAAAAATAGAGTTACGTTCCCTGTGAGGTTTATGACGCCCGCCTTATAAATTCACCAGCGGCATAATCCCGGGATGAGAAATTAAATCTCATAATAAAACACAAATCCGTGGAAAATGTTCATTCCGACTAGAATGTGGGCGTGCTGTAGTTTGAATCCGTCACGAGTTTTCGTCGGACGGCTTAATCCGACCGTATTTGGTAACAGAGTTATTGTTTAACTATAATTAGTATTGTCACAGTCTCGGATCGCAAGGGTTTATTTTGGTTGTTATAGTTTTTAATGGATACTAAACTCTACAAGGGATGTTCGCTAATCTCTTAAGCCGTATAAAGGCAATGAAAAGTATAACATTTTAAAAAAATAACACGTATTTTGTTAAGGCTTTCATGTATCATGTATGTATGTTTCAGCTATCTTCGCGTCTGGACTCTACCTTCACTTATTAACATCAGGTGGGGTGGAGTCATTTGTCGGACCTATCTATAAAAAAAAATGTCATTGGTGCAAACAAAAAAGTAAAAATGAAAAGAAACCACCCGAGTGCAATTTTATGTAAACGAACAATATCTACACAATGATTGTCGAGGGAATATCTATGCAGCCTGATTGAGATCTAATTCCACGTATTTCAATCAAATTCCTTTCTAACGAGTGTCATGCATTTTCCGTGAGAAATTCAATGAAAATTTTCCCACTAAAACAAAAAATAATTGAAATGTTTCCCAATGCATGCAAATGAAGGATCATAGCGTATGTCATTTGAACGATGGTAACCGATAGCTAGTGGCATCATCAGTGAAATATTGCGTGGACCAACAATGCAGAGCAAACAATGCACATGTTGACAATTTAGAGCGCGTCAGGAATTCATGGCGCGGCTCCGGTTAATCGAACCGCAGCTCGTTCTACAATGCACTATTGCCCGTTTCGGTCGCTACACTCCATTCACACTCAGTATGTCATTCTTTTTTTGACAAGACGACGTCTTATAAATCGATGAACACTGGGAGCTCGCACAAAAAGTGTGACGTCATGACAAGACTTAGTTCAATGTTCCGCGGTGTGTGTGAGGTGAGGTCGAGCGGTTCCACCGACCCTCCCCCCACCTGACCCTATGAACCTCCCCCTCCCCCTAAAACTGCTCACCTCTACAAAACTGCCCCGAAGAAAACATCAAACGACATGTTATCACGTTGAATTATCGTCCGTAAACCGACTACAGACAACCGAATTTTTATATAGTAAGGTAGGCAAATGACGCCCCCATCTGATATTAAATGGCGGTAAAGTCCATACGCAATTATGACTAAAGCAGCAGTTATGAATTGCAACATCAGCCAGCCTCACCTTGCCGGCCTGCAGAATTGTTTCTTCACGTCTCTTTTAAAGGGTCCCGGATTGTAGGGAGAAAGAATCACGTGCGCAGGTAAAAAATCCACTTATAGTACGATCACGTACGTAAAAACAAATGATTCATACATTTATGTTGTGGATAGACATAGTTTTTGGTGTTAGCTATGAAAAACATATTCACAGTGCGCCTGATGCGACAATTGGTACTATTGTAATGTTAATAAAAGAGGAATCGCTAATCCAACTAACATTAAGAATTACGTGTCGCAATCGCCCTAATCATCTATGTAAAGTAATAACAAGATTTTGCAGTGACATTAACAACCCGTAACGAACGAATTAAATTTTCTGAATTTTTTAAATTCATTAGTTGTTAAAAGTGCAATTTGTCGGCCTGTAGATACTTACAACAATTTATATTGTGGATAGACGTAGTTTTTAGTGTTAGCTAAACAGTAAATTGTTTTAACATATACGTATCAGTATTGGGTACGGAAAGTCGAGAAGGATACTGTAAATTTGAAAACACCAAAGTGCTTACAACTCATTCAAGAGTGTTAAATTAAACAATTATATTTATAATTGTTTAATTTAACACTCTATGAGTTGTAAGGAACGATAAGTTACTGCAGAGTCACACATACTGTGCTGTTGCGCTCCATGTTATGCAGTCCAGCACAGTTTTGACGTTATTAAAAATTACTGCATTCTGTCGATGGACAGTAGCGTGCAGTAATAACCTACAAGTCGGTTTGATTGTGAACATAGTTTAGATTTTGTTTTCAAATCTCAAACAAAACATCTTCTTACAAGGTCTGCGATATTGTGTAAAATCCTGTATTTTCGTTTGTATTTTCACCGTATTTTTTTATACACCCGTTCACGAGTTTCTGTGAATTAACTAAGAACGAGTTAGGTATGTAAATAATATCAGTTGGGTAATTATATTAATATTTCAATATTCCCATATTGAACTGAGAAACAACCCCTTGATCAAACAGAAATAATTGTGTCGATAATTTAGTTTATATTCACTGCTGGGCATAGACCGTTTTTATTTATAAGAATTGTACTTAAATTTCAGAGTCCAGTAATAGAGAGATGAACTTCTTAGCAATCCATAGATTCACCTTGCGGGTGCCGGGTCCATCATGTGGGAGAGAGAAATTCTGAGCAGTTCCCGGGACTTGCGACCAAGGTATAGGTTTAAGGAGGCTCCCTATAAGATGCGCATCAACGCTCACCTTCACTGCTCAAGTTGCCCGCCCTTTCTAGCCAAATTCGATAGGAACCTGTTAGTGCGGCCTTAGTCAGTCGTTCCAAAATTAAACTTACTGTAGTTCTAAAGAGGCCGAGGTCTTTGAGAAGGTTATAGAGAGATTTTGCTGGTACACCTCTCGCTCCTACTTCTAACGCATATAAATTAACTACATAGCCATATTTAGTTAGTTCGTTGGTAAGATTGTAATATTAATTCAATTTTATTTTGTGGTCTTTTGGAATGTTAGTTTCCCATGGTATTAAGTTCTTATCTCTTATTAGTACTATATGTTTGATGTGCCTAGGAAAGAGGTATATGTCCGGCCTGGATAACGAAACACCAATATCTTTTGGTACTTTATAGCGCTTTTCATACTGTAAGGAAAACTTCTTCAGAAACCAACAAATTATTTATTAAACTGCAAATTACGAGTTCCTTTAATAATAATTAGAGACGACACATCTGAACACTTCAACTTTTAAATAGTCCAGCCAGGTGCAGTACCTAGAATTGAGACAGGCTTGCGTTTCGAGTTAACAGTTGTGCCGTCCTTTATAAAGTTAATTTGATTTTTATTTGTGGTTAATCCTTTTTGAGCTCCAGCCACTGCAAGACTTCCTGCATCACGTATGACTTCAAGTACTCTATGATGACGACGTGAGTATTGATCCTTATCAAGGAGCATCTTGCAACCTACCAATATGTGCCTAGCAGTATCCATTTTCTCACCACGAGTATAGCACGATTTTCTAATAATAATTTTAAATTTTCTTTTCATTCTGTTAAAGGAGCGATCGAAGTTACAAGGTCTTCTTCAAGGTAAAAGGTTCCACTTATAAAACTTTTGGGTTTCGCTTAAAATTTTCTCACTCGATCTCTTCTCGGCCCGCGTGAAAGAAAAATCGTTTCAAATTTAAATAGAAATCATTAAAATTTGTGATTGTTTTCGTATAGAGATTTATGGGAACTCTATTTGAGCTATTTAATTGATAGTCAGTTCTATAAAAGCTACGTCTTTGTTAGTGGAGGTAACTTGTCTTGTGCAGAATAACTTTACGCCCGTAACGGCAGCTAAGATTGATTTAAAACGGATGTTAAACATATTCGCAGTGCTCCTGATGCGACAATCGGGACTATTGTAATGTTAATAAAATAGAAATCTCTAATCCAACTAACATTAAGATTTACGTGTCGCACGCGTTCTAATCAACAGAGAGATTTTGCAATGACATTAACAACCCGTAAGAAACGAGTTAAAATTTGCGTATTTTTTTTAATTCATTTGGTTGTTAAGCTTATGGAAAAGTGCAATTTGTCGGCCTGTAGGTACTCACTAGGTTTTTTGTGTACGTATTTTTAAAATTCAAAATGTTTTTACTCACGCAGTAACTAAAAGAGAGTTTGATTCATAGTTATCTATGAATCAATTAAAAAAACACTTGCTTCACTTCTAAAAATATTGCACTTTTATTTGATTTTTTTTATTGAATGAGTGGTGTGCGTGAAAACCTAAGAAACAAATAAAACTTATGATGTTAATTATAATATGGGAGTGTTCTCCTCAGTTTAGATGGTTCTTGTTAGTTTCAGCTAATTGATAAACTATTACAATGCATGCAACTGCTATTACTAATATTAATTAATAAGTCGTTTGTGTAGTGGAGTACATTTTTTTGCTGAGATTTTACAATTATTATCAACGCTCAACAACTTTACAATAGATCATCCCACAGACAGGATCGCTGAAATGTTAGATTCTATTACTGTACTTCGGATAATACTGTATTTGTGAAAATTTATGTTTTCCACACGTTAAGAAGAACTCTCAAACTACTGTTATGTTTCCTGATCTCTATTTACACTGATATCTGTTTAAAATTGTCTGATGCAATTAATTTGTGATTAAAATGAGTAAAGTTATTAAAGATAAAATATATTTATTTCACCAATGACATCGAAAATAAATAAATATAGACATAATCAATGTAACTCAATATTGTAAGCTGGCGGGTGGTGTGGAGATATTGGTGCTTATTATTATTTAGCATTCATTCCTTCACATTTTGTATATTTTTATATATATATATTATAGTTATTTTTATTTATATTTACGCATATTATGATATTTGACGACAACTTTTTTTCTGCTGATGACGAATCTGCAGATTCTTCTAATAACGCAAGCTTTTGTTCCGCTACTGGCACGCTTGGTGACTTTTTAGGCCAATCTTTTGATCAATCTCCATATCTTTTGAACATCTGTCACATCAATGCCCAAAGTTTACCCAGCCATTATAATGAATTCCTTCATGTGTTCTCTGGGCAAAATATACACGCTGTCCTAATTTCTGAATCTTGGCTAAAACCACATCTTCAATCTTCCTCATATTCTCTCCCTGGTTTTACCCTCATTCGGAACGATCGTTATGGCCGGGGTGGAGGAGGTGTAGCTATCTACCTACGTAGTACATTTGTGTACAAACTTATAGCTTCCTCCAACTCTGACTCCAACTCGGAATATCTTTTTCTGGAGATTGGGACAGGCCGTGCTAAAGTAGTCGTTGGTGTTGTTTATTGCCCCCCCACAGTTGATTATTTCACCGAACTCGAAGCGGTTTTAGAATCTTTGGGATCTGAGTATGCACATTTGATCATCATGGGCGATTTTAATACCAATCTCCTATCTCCCGAATCCCCACGGTCCCGAAAACTCCTTCACATTGTCCAGTCCGCAAGCCTACATGTTTAGCCCCTTCAACCAACTCACCTAAATACTTTCGGTGATGATACATGGCTTGATTTAATCCTAACCTCTAATCCTTCCCTTGTTCCATCCCATGGTCAACATATCGCTCCTGGCTTCTCTCATCATGACCTCATCTTCCTTTCGTATCTCTTTAAACCCCCCAAATCCACTCCCAAGGTTTTGCACAGGCGCTCCTACGCACGTATGGACTTAGTTAAACTGCAGAAGCATGTCTCTGAGATCAACTGGGACTCTCTGATTCTAGCTTTCACTGTTGATGACAAAGTAAAAATATTTAATGACACTCTGCTTAGAATTTACGATGTCCATGCGCCCATCAGAAAAGTCAGACTGAAGCGGCAACCAGCCCCTTGGATGACTGAAGGTGTTCAGATGGCGATGAGGCGTAGGGACCGTACATATCGCAGCTACAGAAGGGATCGTTCTGATGAAAAGAGGAAGCTTTACAAGGCTGCTAGAAATCGTTGTAATCAGATGATACGTAATGCCAAACGCCGACACATTCTCAACAACCTTTCTTCTTCATCTTCTGCTGATATCTGGAAGTTCCTCGGAACGCTAGGTATCGGCAAATCGCGACATTTAGACCTGTCTAATTCTATAAACCTTAACGATCTCAATCGACATTTCACAACCTCTCAGAAATTGGATCGTTCATCTACAGCATCCACCGATGCTTCTATAAATGGTTTAACGCGCCCTAATGTTGACCCTTTCTATTTTTCACCAGTCACACCGGCAGAGATCAAAAAGATAATACTTTCAATTAAATCTAATGCAACGGGATGTGATAATATTAGCCGTCGCATGATCGTCACTATTCTTGAATATCTTCTTCCCGCTATAACACACATTATCAATTTCTCCCTTGACACTGGTACTTTCCCTATTCTATGGCGTAAAGCCTATCTCCGGCCTCTTCCCAAAGTTAATAATCCAACGCAGCCTAATCAGTTTCGACCAATTTCCATCCTCCCCTTCATGTCAAAAGTGCTAGAAGCATGCGTTCACAAGCAATTCTCCCAATTTATTCATAAAAATTCTCTAATGAACCCTCTCCAATCTGGATTTAGGCCTGGACATAGCACTATTTCCGCCCTCCTTAAAGTGACTGGCGATGTTAGGGCGGGGATGGAGAACGGTAAAGTTACTTGCTTGGTTCTTATCGATTTTTCAAACGCTTTTAATACTGTCAGTCACGATATTCTCCTTTCCATATTATCCTATCTTATGGTCTCTGACGAAGTGTTGACTTGGTTTTCATCTTATCTTCGGGACCGCCAGCAGTTGGTGCAGTCTGGGGAATCATCCTCATCCTGGCTCAATTTGAAAACTGGTGTTCCCCAAGGCGGTATTCTTTCTCCTCTTCTTTTTTCAACTTTTATTGATTTTATAACTCACAAACTTCAGTGTTTGTATCATCTATATGCTGATGACCTACAACTCTACACCGAAGCAAGTATTGATGATTTAAACAATGCCATTGATGCGATAAACAGTGACTTAAAGGCTATCAAAACATGGTCAGACAATTTTGGTGTCACTGTCAATGCTGCTAAATGCCAAGCTATGTTAATAGGTGGATCAAGAATGATGAGCAGAATTGACAGAAACATTCTTGGGTCTATATTCTATGACGGCACTTTGATACCTTTTAGTAATGTTGCAAAAAATCTTGGTTTGTATGTTGACTCAAATTTCAAATGGCAGGATCAGGTAGGTAGTGTCTGTCAAAAGGTAACTGGAACATTGCGTGCTCTCTACCGCTTGAAAAATTTTCTGCCTATCAACATCAAGGCAATGCTTGTGCAAACTTTGATTTTTCCTATAATCGACTATGGTGATGTGTGCTACCTCGATCTGAATGCAGATCTACTCAATAAACTTGATCGACTTCAGAATAACTGCATTCGATTTGTTTTCAATCTTAGAAAATATGACCATGTGTCCGCATACCGATCTCTTCTAAAATGGATGCCTATTAGGCAGCGCAGAAGTATGCGGGCTCTGACCACTCTGTTCTCCTTGCTGGATTCTCCAAATGCCCCTTTCTATCTCACTTCCCAATTTCAGTACTTATGTACCGCTCATTCTAAAAATCTTCGATCCTCTTCTAATCGCTTACTTATTGTTCCATCTCATCGCTCTGATACGATTCACTCATCCTTCTTCGTCAAAACCATACTTCTGTGGAACGAACTCCCTCTAGATATCAGAATGTCCACCAACAAAATCAGCTTCAAAACCAAGCTACGAAGCTTTTTACAAGAACAAGCAGTCTAGCCTAAACGTTAGTCGTCATTATTATGTATTTATTTAGTATATATGTTTATGTGTGTATGTATGTGTGAATATATATGTATGTTTATTTATATGTAAGTACTTATTTATGTATGTGTAATTATGTATATGACTACTTCGTATTTATATCTGTTCGTCTTTTTTTTCCATCTAATTTGTGCACCCTACCACTATTTATCCACAACACCCTATGGTTGACTGGTAGAGAATGCCTATGGCATTAAGTCCGCCTTTGTACACTTGTGCATTAAGTATAAATAAATAAATAAATATAGACATAATGTAGCAGAAGAAGTATATTCGAAAACAATTCTTTACATTAAATTAAATGCGTATTGTCATGTGCTTTATCAATTCAAAACTGCCGAAAAGCTTAGCTTCGCAAAATCTTTCAGCGAGTAATGGTATGCATGTAGATAAAGAAAACTTTCCATGTATTGAAGTTAAAAATAACGCGTAGGTGAGTTGAAGTCGCCGGCTATTTGTAGTGCCGTGTCCGGTGCTCAATAACCGTGACTGGACCGTAACCGGACCGTAATGAACGCCGTCCGTCACGGAGCCGCAGGATATTTCCACTGTGCAGGCAGAGTTACACTTGAACATTCCGCTGAAATATGTTGAGTGTAATCGTTCATTTTGTTTAAATGGGCCGTTTGTTTATGGAACCTATATTTGTGTAGGTATTTTAATTACAAAAGGGTTATTTCAAAATTCATTTATTCAGTATAGGCTGTTACAAGCACATGTGAAAAAAATATTATATATATATGGATATTCTAAATTATGTAGGGGAAGGTGAGTTCATGAATTATTTCTGCAGTAATTTTTCAGCTTGGCGACTTTGTGTATAATAATAATATAGAGACAGAAAAAACAGCCCTTGCTGAATGTTTTGCAGGTTCTTCTCAGTATCAGGTCTCCCGCCGTAGATTTGCGAACCGCTGGCGTAGCTTCTAGACCTTAACAAGTGTTTGTAACCACCTGGACTGAATAAATTATTTATGAATTGAATTTCAATATGGTGGTGCCTTATCACTCGGCGAGTCACATGCTTGTTAATAAATTTAATTGACGAAAAAGCAAACATTTCTATAATGTAATCGTCGTTCGATTGATCAAACCATGAAATTCAATTTCCTACAGTTTTGATAAATTCGACTCCTCCGGGAACTCTGACATTGTAAATATTGTGAATGTTATTCGGCAAATCTATACTGTTTGTGTTAGTTAACGTTTTGGAGTTTATCAGAAAAGCCACGGTATTTATATCAAATGGAGCAGGAGACCCTGCGTAACTCTTACGTTCAATCACATATAGAATGTGACATTATGCAAGGCGGTTCATGTTCTCATCATTAGGACCGTCGTCACATACATTTGACGAGGGAGTTTTGCGTCACTGGAATATACAAACAAATCGACATTTTCTTCTATAGCATAATACAATTGCAAGAAACGTCAATCATAGCCATTGAGATGCATCTATTTTGACATTCTTATATGGATTCGGTGTTATTGTTTTAGGTTAAAAAAGATGTCCACAACCGAACTCGTATAAAAATATAGACGTTTGAAAAGAGTTGTATAATATTTTCAATTTGAATAAGGAATTTTTCGTTTTTTTCCGTTTCAATAAATCAAAAAATTAATTTTATTACTGAAGGGATTAGTGTTTTTTACCCGGCTGCAATGCAAGAGCGCGAAGCGCGACGCGCAGACAGGGTTATGTGTTTAACAGTCTATATATGTATGTTTGTTCCTTTGTGGCACACTAGAGACCAAACGCCTGGACCGATTTTGATGATTCATACATCAATCGATTCGTCTCAATCATGGAAGTGCTACTAAAGATATGATAGTAATCAAAATTCAATATGGGCAACATTAGGCGCCATATTGTGACGAAGTAAAAAAAATAAGTTGACAAAATATGTCGAGTGGGGTATCACTGTCTAGATAATCAGAAATCATATTTAGGTTCCCAACACCATTTTTCATTTTATATGATTGTTTAGGATCTACAACGTTTTAAAGTTGTATATTAACCACTTGCGATTTTAATTTCAATCTTACGTTTGTATGGATCTTTGTTACTCTTTCACCTAAAAAATACTGAATGGATTTTAATGAAACTTAACAGTAATATAGCTCATATATGATAATTACATATATATAATAATTTATGTAGTTATTGAGTGAATTGGCCAATATATAGCAATAAGTGTTACATAAGACGGAAAAAAATGTCCCATCTGCGAGCCATTTTGGCCTGCACTGCAAAAACAATAAAAGTTACATGAATGTAATGTAGAGTGAAAATGTATCTCTTAAATAGTTCTAAAAAAAAGTCCGTGACACCATATATCTATTTTTAATGTGTAAGTCATTACCGCTAAAATAGTGAATCAAAACTAAAATATTATTTGATATCTATTTCCAAAATGCACATTTTGTATAAACAAATCATTTTTTATCAAAACAAATACTTTAATCGCTTTTGATATGTAAAGACGATAAACTTTGCTTTTTACACTGTGTCATATCGACAAATATTTAAAAAGTTACAACGATGACAAAGTGATAGCGCGGTGTACTATGTAAAAGAAAATTTGATAATAAATGCGATTGCTATGGTGCTCTACCTAACGTTATGAAAATTTTATTATGCGCCTTTAGTTTAATCAAATATTATAAACTTTGCTTTGGTGATTGCATAATTATTTAATTTAGTGACCTAAGGCAGTTGCCACCATTGTCCAAAACAACAGACGGGAATTACTTCTTGCTTCAACCTGCGACATAAACGTCATTGATTGGTATTGTATATAGGGTGATTAACAACATTTGAAGTTAACTTCTGGCATCTACATATTGGGTTTCTGTGAATTATGTAGGTATATCAAATTCAGTGACTAGGGACTGACACTGAATTTGTGTATATCACATTTTTGTTTTAATCTAAGATATCACAATCTTAGACGTCCGGCATTGACATGACAATGCAGCCACTGCCAATTTTAAATAGTGGACGAATAAAAGTAAATGAATTTTATATTTACTGCTAAACTATTAAAAAAAACATAAACAAAAGATCACTTTTTGAGTAAGTGCTAGTTTACTATAAAATTTACATACATTAGAGATATTTATGTAACAACTTGATTTAACTTCACACATTTTTGCGAAAATTGAGGCCCATCTGTAGCCTTGACCCCGCTGGTAAAGTCTTTATATGTCTTAATAAATCAATCTTTTAGACCGACGCAAGGTACTTAATAATTCCCGCGATATTAATTCCCTTAGTGAAGTAACAAGACTACGGTATATACCGTCTTAAAATACTAACTAAAAAGTGTGAAATAAAAAAGGTAAATTTAAAAAATCAAAAAACCCGACTGCTTAATTATTCTTCAAATAAAAACTGAAAAGAAAAAAACAAGTCCAGTAGTCTATAATTCTGTTAATAAGGAACAAAGCTACTTTAACAGTCGGGACCCACTGTTGAAAAATATTATGTATTCTTGAATATCTAATGGGTCCCGACTGTTAAAGTAGCTTTGTTCCTTATTAACAGAATTATAGACTACTGGACTTGTTTTTTTCTTTTCAGTTTTTATTTGAAGAATAATTAAGCAGTCGGGTTTTTTGATTTTTTAAATTTACCTTTTTTTGTCGTGTTTTTTTTTCTGAACACTTAGCAGGTAACAGTGTCAATATCTATCCTGCCTAAATTTTAAATTTATCTTTAATGATAAATCTATTTATTATATTACAGATGTGTAAACAACCAATAAAACGAGTGTCAGGGATAAATATTTATTTGGCAATTTATGGTTTTTCTTATGAACGAATAATGTTTTGCAGCCGCAACCGTGATAATTAATTCTAGGATAGCTTATAGCATGGTGTTTAGCATTTAAATGATGACTTACATGATCCTTATTGTGCTTTACAAACCTTTGCCAAATATTGTCACTTCATGTCACAACTGGGAGAGAGAGCTCAGCACCGTGATGACCTAAAGAGAACTAAGAAAGTGAGCTCGGGTGAAGGCGCTTTAAATACTCTCAAGTGGGATTAAACGCCAAGATGGCGCCCAACGTCCGAGCTTACCAACGTTTCAACTACCCTCTGATAATATTAAAATGATAGTTTTACTAATATCGCAGGTGTTGAGGAATTACATTTATCTTAATCATTAAGAAAAAAGCAATGTTTGATACATTATAGCGAACAGTTATTTGTAAAAAATAAAATGGCTTAGCAGTAACGTAGCATTGCTATGATAAAGTAAAGGATATTAAGGTTAGAAACATTCAGTTTAACTTATTCAGATTTCCAACAAATATCGTTTACACATTAGAATACTATTGAGTATGTTTATTATTTTCATTTCCATTCATTGAGGAGCTCGATGGCGCAGGTGGTTAGCGCGTTCGGCTGTGATCGTTGAATTTAAGCAACTTTCGCAGTGGTTGGTCCTTGGATGGGTGACCAAAAAATCTTCTATCTCGAGCTCCTCCGTGCTTCGGAAGGCACGTTAAGCCGTTGGTCCCGGCTGTATCTGCAGTCGTTAGCACCCACCAATCCGCACTGGGCCCGCGTGGTGGGTCATGGCCCAATCTCCCTATTACATCCATAGGGAAGGCCTGTGCCCCAGCAGTGGGGACATTAATAGGCTGATGATGATGATTATTTTCATTTACCTTCTTATTGTTAGGCCCCGTTGTTTGATAAGTAAAATGTGTGAAATTTTGACAGATGGTTATTTTTACAAACGCATTTTTTATTTTAACTATAAGTTAACGACTTTTTTTTAACTGTGTATGAATCAAACACCGGGCCCTGTCTACACAACTTAAGTATTAATATTCAAGCAGGTGCAAGCAGTTAACTTAGTAAAGTAACTGTATACAGGGTGGTCCAACTGGTGACGTCAACAATTTTTTTTAGATTCTTGCACCGGGGGGTATCTGGAAATACCCCATGCATGTTCCGCGATTTTTCTTAGTTTTCGACTTATATTTTTTTTGTGTATTTTTAAAGATTTCTGCCAGCGAGGTTTCAAAAATTCATATCTTTTTTCGTAGTAGGAATTTTGCAGGCTTTTTTTTTGTGACATAATTGTTTTGAATGTTGTTTTAATACAAAAATAACTCAACTTCCTGCAATTACTTAAAGTTACTCAAAAATGGCTTGAAAGTTGGAACTTTAGTTTTTAGTAGGATTTACTCAAACATTGAACTTCAATTTAAAAATACAAAAAGGAGTTTCCATAGCTTCTGGCTAAAATTAAAAACTCCGCATGCTTCTAAACTACCAAAAATCATAAAGAAAAAATGTACTTAATCAGCCTATTTTTGTTGTAATTAGCTTTTGAAGGCAGATAGGCTAAAAATCATTGAAAGACGATTAAAGCATTAGATTTTTTTATCTACTTATTTTTTCATTGTTATGGTAAATTAAACATAAAAATGTAATTTCAAATTAAATTTAATTGAAATTCCTGTAAAAACTTTTGCATGTGGAATTTTATAATGTCCTATGTCCAGCAGTGGACGAACATGGGTCGATGATGATGATGTTGAATGCTGTCGCTACGAGAATAGAGCTACGCGCTACGTTGCTACGAGAGTAGCTACACGCTACGAGTTTTAACTATGTTACATTTTGATGAAGTTGTTTTTATAACATTTTATTCCAAAATGAGAAGTTAAGCTTTAGAGCGATCATAGGAAATAGCTGGATTTTTATCAAATTCTTAATAATATGAGTGAGATCTATAAAAAGTAATAATCATTTTCCAACAGTGTTTTCTTGGTATATAATTTAAAAATCATTTATTCTGTTTAGGGTTTTATAAACACATGTGAAAGTCGAAAACTAGGCCATCGGTTCGCAAGTCTACGGCCGGAGACCATGTACTGAGAAGAATCTACAAGAAATTCAGAAAGGGCTGTTTTTTCCCCCTGTTTTATTTCATACAGTGTCGTCAAATTAAAAGCTGACATCAAACTTGCAATCATGTGTTGAGGTGAACTTCCATCACATAATATCAAATAGGTAACATTAGACAGTCAATGAATTTACTAACAATAAGTGTAAATAAAAGTACCGAAATACCAAGAAACAGTCTTCAAAACAAATTGAACAAGTATATGAAAGGGAGTAAGTGCAAGGTTCTCTTCAAAACTCTTTTTAAGGCCCCCAGTTTTAATATAACTTTTGAAATAGTTCAAATATTATTATGTTATTCAAAAATAACCTAATTAATTTAATTTCACAAAGAATATATATACTTACTTATCACATTTTCCCAAAATTCCCAGTAAAATGTTTAGAGCAATATTACGACACTTCAATATCGTGTAATAATCAGTCGATTAATCAAATAACTTACGTATTGTATTAACATTATTAAATTTTACGAAAAAACAAGTTGTCGGAATTCTGCCTTGATTCGAACAAAAACAATTCCTGTAATAATTCTTTTTGAACCGTGAGTTGTGTCATCAAAAAACTTTAGTTAAAATAAACTCAATTTGTCATTACTTTCATCAGCCGATATACGTCCACTGCTGGACATAGGCCTCAAGAGATTTCCATATGCTATGATCCTGCGCTCTCAGCACCCAGTGGGTCCCCCCGACTCGCTTGATGTTGTAAGTCCACCTGGTGAGGGGTCGCCATTGAAGCACCTTGGGACCCCAACGATCATCGGTGCGCCGAACGATGCGCCCCGCTCATTGCCACTTTAGCTTGGCGATCCTTTGAGCTATGTCATTTGTTGTAGTTCTTCCACGTATTTCCTCATTCCTGATTCGATCACGTAGAGAAACACCGAGCATAGCTTTCTCCATCGCTCGCTGTGCGACTCTGAGCCTTCTTATGAGACCCATAGTGAACGACCACGTCTCAGCTCCGTATATCATCACTGGCAACACGCCCTGTTCGAAGACCTTGGCTCTTCAGGCACTGACGTTTTTCTGACGAGAAGACATAGCGGAGTTTCCCAAACGCTGCACAGCCGCCTTGGATTCGGCGGTGTACCTCATTCTTGAAATTGGACTTACCCAACTGAACTATTAGTCCCAGATATTTACAACAACACGCAAACGGGCTTAATTATGTTTTCCAATTTAATTGTCAATAACACTTTAAGTTCCTCTGCCTTGCATTAAAATATATTTCCCACTTGACCATTGAGTTCACGAGAATCATAGAATATATGATTCCTGATAACTGAATAATTTTGTATATTAAATCCTGGACTCGAAATAAAGCGTACTTGGGTGATTTAAGGATAATAACTTTTAAACAAGGCCCTTGATTGCTATTTCGGCTAAGGCTCGTAATAATATAGTAATGACTTTAGAAAAAAGCTTAATTTATATTAAAATATAACATTGCATTTAATATAGGTATTCATTTAACTCTCTTACGTATTAGCAGGTAAATACCCATTGCATAATTTTCATTCGCGCCAGTGTTTATGTAACTTAAATTCTCACTAGTTATTTTGATGCATACCAATGAGATGCGATGTTTATAAAACATGTTGTCGTACAGACGAACACGTAAGCGAACGCTAGGCTAGTATTATGACACCATTCGACTGGATGACTCGACATCCCATGACACCGAAACAGGAAAAAAGTGTATCGATTCTCAATTCAATACAGAAACGGATTCCGAGAAAATCGGATATAAAAGAGGAGGGCCCCGGGAAAATGATAAAACTAAAAGCAGCACACGTCATGACGTCATCCTGCACGAAGTTTGTCGCGAATCGATTCGCAAACTTTCAGCTGGTGCTTTGTATCGCGTCGACTTCTATACGTTTATGTTGACCTAGTACTTACAGATAGGGTGTGTCATGCGATCTACTGAGATATATATTTTTTTACAATGAAAAATATAACTTTTATACCAAAAGAATAGAATTCAGAAAAGAATGTGGGTTACGTGTAGAGGACTGTATTTTTTCCACAAGATAAAACAATTAGGATGTAATGGTTGAACATCGCGAGACCTCTTTTTCGTGACTTGGCTTAGAACAATGCATAGAAGCGACGGGCTTTCCTGTTAGATGTTCAGTCTTGAACTAATAAAGTGTTCAGACTTCTATAAAAGGCTGACAATCTACTTGGAGTAAATACTCCAAGTAGTTTGTCAGCCTTTTATAGAAGACTAAGCTAAGTAAATACTAAGGCTAAGTAAATACTTAGCTCCAATCCATGTCAAAAATAACTAGGCTGTAGTTACTATACGTCTAATAACAATGAAAATAAATACAATACCACTGCAAATAAACAAAACAGCAATAAGTCGAAAAGCATCTACATTTTAAGACTTTATTCTGTGATTTTATTGTTGTTTTTCATTGTTTTTATTATTTGGTACTAATTAATTACTCGTCCCCACTTCTACAATAAATTACATGAAGTAGTGATTCAAGTATCTACCATATTCATATGAGCAAATGATAGAATTTTAAGAGTATATTTTTTCTCAAAATGTCGTCCCTCGATGTATCGTATTATCATATAAAATTACATAAAAGAATAACAAGAAATTATGTTCGAGCGGCTCATGAATTCTTAAAATATTGGCTTTTTCTTCTACTTAATATGTAGATTTATTTCGGAATTGCATTATTTATTTGGATTTGTTATTATTGTAATTGTGTGGATACAATAAATGTTTGCATTAAGAAGAACATCGTGGTCGATTGGTATGTTTAGTTACTAACATACAAATTAAATGTACAAGTTGGATGGTTAGGAATATTTATTATACTCGTATATAGGAATATTATTATTTCTAATTGTTCACCTAGGTGGACAACTTGCGTGGTTGGTTCAGAACGCGGGTTACTCTTAACTTTCGAGTGGAGTTATTAGTCCTTCAATAAATAAATACTGAAGTTATGCCGTTTCGATATCTGACCGACTACACTAAGCTTTACCGACAGCCCGTAAAATATAAACTTTTCCCGTACCCATTAATTGAATTCCGTGAATGCCTGTGAACCGACAACGCACTTTTCTGTATCAGACAGCTACATAATATTTTTCGCATTTACTTGATTTTTTCAATATGACGACCGACCAATGTTGTAGATTAACCAGACTTTATTCGCAGTAAAACGTTTCTACATTTAGCTAACAAACTGATTAGGTCCGAGCTGCATTTTTTTTCCATTTGCACCGACTTCGAACATATAAAATTTACTTTAGATTAAGTTTGGAATGAAAAGCTATTAATATAGTCTAGAGTCTAGACTGTTGATTTTACAAATTCTATCTATTTCTACGAGTTTATGAACGATGGATAAGGTTGAACTAGCTACGCGGCGTTCATCGAATTACAACTGACATTTGAGTGATATTGACAAAATACTACATTATTCGTATATTATTAAGCGAATATCATTATCCTCTGCGTTTGAAATTGATATAAGCGCTCTCAGAAGGCATACGTTTTCTTATTCACATAAGAATCATTATGATCTATATACACAATTTATACATCTGCATTACCATTGGTTATTATAAGTAGAGATTGTGAAAATGTATAAGTTATTTTGTCATTTCCAACAGTTGAAGGAAGATAAATTAAAAACAAAAAATATGGAACCATGTTAATATTTCAATATCGTATTGAAGTACGTTAGGTAGGTAGTTATAAATTACTAGCTTCCACTCGCGACTTCATCCGTTGTATATTTAGTGTTTTTGAGAATCCCACAGGAACCTTAATTTTTTTTTCGGAATAAATATTTCCGCTGTCTCAATCCAGGTCATAAACTATATGTGTACCAAAGTTCATCCAAATCCGTTTAGTAGTTTTGTGTGATTGACTTACAAACATTCAAGTTTATAATATTAGTATAACTAGTAGGATAACATGTATAAAAATATTGGGAAGTATTTCTTCAGTTATCTGGTTGTTGGTGTTGAGCGCAGGTGTGACCCATGTCACGCGACGACGGGCGACAACTGCAATGTTTGCGTAGACACACCACATCTCGTCGTATTATGTTGCGGCACGCTCTCACTACCCGCCTGGTAACCTCTTAGCGCATCACACCACGGCGCGCGATTTATGTTTCCCTAGTCAAATTTCATGCAGGTATTAAGATATTATATTAGATGGAAGGTTTTAATTACTTTATTGTAATAATGTACAGTTCATTTAAATAGTTCCTCTTATAATTTTTTATAAAAGTATATTTTTAGACATAATTGAGTTCCAAATAATTATTGTAAAATTAATAGTTATATCTACTCTGATACTATAATACAAAGATTCTAAAACTGAAAACAAAATGCTTATGACAAGCATTACGTACAGGCCAAAAATAATAGAAAAAAAGTTTAATTACGATACAGGTCTTGTATGGACACCTGTAACATAATATAACTTTTTAATCATAACGATACACCTATACAACCTCCAGCTGGACCAAGGAGGTTGAACCTCTACTTTAAAAAGGTTTCAATGAACGAGTCCGCGACGACGTAACACGCATGCGCAATCGATGTTTGCACCTTGGCGTCAACATTTGACATTTAAAAAATCTTTTCAATATTTAAACAAAGTTTGGTTTTGTTTGAAAAATACATAAGTTTTTGTGTAAAAACATGTCTGAAAGCGGGGATAGTGGTGATTGTACACCACCAGACATTCTGGAAGCTGCGTCAAACTTGACCATGAACCTGTTGCCGGCGAAATCTAGGAGCAACTATAATAAATGTTACCACGAATTCATGGAATGGAAAATGAATAAAAATGCTACATCATTTTCTGAAAATGTGTTGTTAGCGTACTTTCAAGAGTTATCTGAAAAATATAAAGTGTCAAGTATGTGGGTTAAATACTCCATGATTAAAAGTACACTCAATATTTACAACGAAGTTGACATAACTAAATATAGCAAGCTGATTGCATTTTTGAAACGAAACTCACAAGGATGTAAACGGAAAAAATCCAAGACTTACAACAGAACAGATAAATAAGTTCTTAAATGAAGCCCCAGACACATTACATCTCTTCACAAAGGTATTTTAGTTGTTTATCAGTTAACTATGTACATTTTTTTTGTTAATATTGAGTTAATTTACCGTAATCTTTATATATATAATTCTTCTGTGAGTGTGTATGTCACTGAACTTCTCTTAAACGACTGGACCAATTTTGATGAAATTTTTTGTGTGTGTTCAAGGGGATCTGAGAATGGTTTAGATTCACAATTTTGTCCGCTGGACAACCCCTATTTTTTAGGGCGGTACGAAGTTCGCTGGGTCAGCTAGTATATATATATGAGTTGTTACAGATTGCGCTAATTTTTGGTATAATGGGTGCTTGCCGACGGCAAGAGTTATACAACATACAATTCAAAGATGTTGAAGTCTTCGAAACTACACTATTGATCAAAATAAGTAAAACTAAAACCAAGACGGACCACTCTTTTACAGTTACTGGGAAATATTATGAACAATGCAAAAAATACATAGAGCTACGACCAACTGAGTGCAGCAATCCCATTTTTTTTCTAAACTATATTGCCGGAAAATGCACGACGCAGAGAGTTGGCATTAACAAATTTGGAGCTTTAGGCAGTTATTGCCAGCTGTCTTCAACTTACCGACCCCGAATTGTACACAGGACACTGCTTTCGCCGAACATCTGCGACCTTGCTAGTTGACGCTGGTGGAGATATAACGGCACTAAAGCGACACGGTGGCTGGAAGTCAACGACAGTTGCAGAAGGCTATATAGATGATTCAATGACTAACAAGATCGCTGTATCCAATTCAATACTTAACAGTATTGAAAATAACAGAAATGAGGTCAAACATACCCTCTCTGAGTACCTCCAATAACACTTCCTGTCCGGTTCAAATTCAGTTTCATAATTGTAATATTCAGAACATCAATAATTATTACAAGTAAAAATAAATTTGTTGTTATATTCAGCGTTTTATTTGCAATATTGTTTTACGTATTATAGTATGAGAGTAGATAAAGTAGTGTACTTGGTCTTATAACACTCGTGTGATACTATAAAAACCTCGCCTACGGCTCGTTTTTTTAAAACACACTCATGTTATAAGAACCCTTATTATGCAACAGTATCATAAACTACTATAAAAAAAACTAATTACACGCTTTTATTTACTGCACTAAAAAACCAAAAATAAAAGAAATATACTCTCTGTTTACTTCATTAGGGCCTTAGAGTTAGCCAAGTTTATAGTTTATTTTAACATACTCATAACTTTTGTTTCAAAGAAATGAGCCCTTGCTTTTATTCAAATTCGCAAGATTGTTTGGCATTGGGACGTGAAGGAAATATTTTTGTCTTTTTCGCCCTTTCCTAAAAAGTTACTGAATCCGAGTTACAATACTTTTTCTTGCAGGTATCGATATTATTAGTTATTATATGTATAATTTCTTGATAACCACGCATTCATCTGGCGCTGCGGTTTAAAACATTGATAACTTTTTCTTACTGAAATAGTAACATGATTTGATTGCCGATACAATTGAAAAACTTGGTCTGTCTTAACTCGTATTATTTTTGGGGCATGCTAACGGTGCTTCTGTGTGTATTTTCAGGCCCATGTTTCTCATATTCACATCCTTGTTATTTAAGTAAGATCGGCTCACAAGCTTATTAAGTTGAATGTTAGTATGATACTAACGAAGGAATGTGTTCTTATTGTTCAATGAAACTACTTTTGCTTATTCCGAACTTACCTTTTTCCTATCAGATAACACAGTGTTTTATGGAACCAAAAAAATTTACACCTTAAGATTTTTGCATAAATCAATTATTTATACCCTAATAAAGGCAAGAGTTCAATTCTCAGATCACTATTTCCTTTTAAAAAAAAGATATGAAGTAGCAAAGTTTTTGAAATTTGAGCATTAAAAAATTAACAATTTAATTTCCTCAAAAGACGGTTCCATATCTGTACATAAGATATTTGCCACTTGATAAGGAATTATTGAAGGCATAATTTTGCAATTTTATTTTATTTATAAGTGTCCTAGTTTCCGAGATTTTTTTTTTTTTAAATTTCGATTTTTAATTTTTTTCTCCAAATATCGGCAAAAGTGGAACCTGGATTTAGTACAGAAAGGTTCTATAAGCCAAGTTCTATCACCCATAAAAAAATCAGGTTTCACTTTTGCGGTTTTAAGAAGTTATGACAGAATTTAGATAAAGGTCAACTTTCATGATTCACAATCCTAGATTGTCACAAAGGTCAACTATGAGTTAAATGAAAATGTTAAATTTTTTGTTTGTTAATTAATACCATCAATCAATTGAATAAATTAACAACACTTGTGGACGAATACAATATACTTACATATACTAGGTACCTACCTAATGTAGATGTGATAATGTAGGAATACTTTATGTTTGTTCGACCACATTTTAACTTTGTACCTTACACGCTAAACGGTAACGAAAAAATGAACTATGTTGCTTGAAAAAAATTTCAAAATTCATTCAGAATCATTCAGGCATTCGATCAGAAAATAAAAACAAATCTTGGGCATAAATCAGTTAGTAGGTGTAACTATTATTGTTACAAAAAAAAACGTAGAGGTAAGCAGGCATGAACTTGTGTCTAATTGGGTCTCCAAAACACACACAAAATAAACAATTAATAGTTAATACTCAGACCCGAAAACGAAAATCGATATTCATTATAATGACTTCCGCCTTGACTGGGAATCACCATAAGCGTTCCTTTTTTGCAAATAGAGCTTGGAGCCCATAAAAATATGTTAAAGGTACTGTAGTAAGTTCCTAAAATCTACATTATTGTAAACTCGTTCAAAACTAATACACAAATTTATATTTTAAAAATTTTCGTTCGAGGTCAGGTTCGGTGTCAACCCTAGCATAAAAATTTAAAAATGAATATCTTCTAATCGCCGCAAAAGTGACACGTGGCTTATTTATGTATGATAGACCACATCCGTAGGTTTATTTCTATCGAAGTTCTAGGTTCCACTTTTTCGTTTTTAGGGAGAAAAAACAATAAATACGAAATACAAAAAAAAAATTGCTGCTCCCAAACCAATGCATTTTTTTAAGCTAAAGAAACGCGTTTATACGCCTCTGATTATGCCCGATTGACACATATTTATTAAAAAAATATATTGTTAATATTCACTTTATAAAAAAATATTCTAGATTTCATAGGTCAAAGGTCACCGTAAGTTCATGATTTTTTTTCTCAAAAAGTATTTGAGTTAGACTTCTGGGAATTGAACTCATGCCTTTTTTAGGGTATAAATAATCTATTTATGCAAAAACCTGAACATGTAAATTTTTTTGGTTCCATAAAACACTGTGGATAAGAAGAACGTCCTTAGTGCAGATTTATAAGTTTAACTGTAATTGGTCCAGATACAAGTGATTTACTTCAATTAAGATTTGCAGTTTTCAAGTTACCTCCTAAAGCAATCTAGATAGTAAGTCGTACCTTAAAACAATGTTTACTGAAAGAACGGGATTCTTATATGTATATTGAAACTTACGTTCCAAAAGCAATAAGGTAATACGTACTTATATTCATGAACCAAATATTAATAATACGATAAATCAAATGCCAAATCATCCGAGCGTAATTCCAACAATGGTTCAAGTTGAGCGATTTCATCTACCGTAAGTAGTTTTATCCGATTGATTATTCTTGTCAGTTAATCTTTTGTGATGAAGTGGGTTTAGAAATAAGTTGCACAATAAAAACTTGCGGGTAGCTTGAACAATGCTGAGGGTTCGCTCGCTATTCAGTATTCGGTCCAATGGCGAGGTCATATACTTATTGCCCGAACAACGCCGTCATAAAGCAATGTTATGTACGAAAGCTTACGTACTTACGTTATTCCGCAGATTTTGTAATAAAAATGTTTTACTTGGAATTGCGTTTGCTAAGTTATTATTCTGAACTCCGTGACTCGACACCCAGTGGGGACAAATATGTTGAATAATACGAGCATTTGTTATTTTGACTGTTTATTATATCATTATAAGTATTGCTATTCGTTACCCTGTATCCCTTATTACAAGTCTCATAGTAATCAAATATCGCGTAGGGGCTAGGCTGCGTGGTGTGAGGGGAAGAAGTATATATTTATTTATTAAAAATAATACTTTGACGGAGAGAAAGCGCTTTTTTCATTGAAAAGCAAAAATCATTAAATGTTTTTATCTACATCTATGCCTTAAAACCTCTATTAAGTGTCTAAAACAGTAAGCTTACTGCCAACATTAAAACATCCAATGTAATGTCACACCCAAACGGGTGTTACTATATTGCACCAAATTTCATAAAAACACTCCTTCGCTTTTTAAATTCCTTCCGCGCCAAGGGCTCACTCATCAGACAGCCACAATTTTCGTGCGTGCATGGTATTATGAATTTTAAAGAAGAACGCGCGTTTCACAACAACAGCGCCGAAACTTTTCTTGAATTTAAGCTTACAATGCCCCTTGCTTTCAGATTTTTTTATAGATGATGCATATTATGGGTGTAGATAAAGTCTTGTATGCAATTGTTTACAATTATACACTTCTGGACACATCTATTGGCCCACCTTAGAGTTTAGGTTTCGATGGCCCCTACCGAAATATGATTGCTAGATTGAACAAAAACTGTTGATGCAGTTTTAAACCTGATACATTTTACCATCTTTTTCGATCGTATTGTTTTAAATTTGAATTCAGAATACCATACGACATGGAGCTACGCCTAACAAGTCGGATATGCGCCTTGTTAAAGGCAATTGATTTTTGAATAAAAAACATGTTTTATCAAATAAAGGTTTAATTTAATAACGCGTGTTGCCTCCATGGGCATCTATCCACCACAGCTCTCATACGATTAGGCATAGAGTTTATCAACCGCTCTATGAAATTTTGAGGGATCATCTCCCATTCCTCTTCTATGGCAGTTTTCAACTCCTGAATCGTCTGGGCAACTGGCTGACGAGCCGTAACACGTCTTTTTAGCTCGTCCCACATGTGCTCAATGGGGTTCATGTCTGGGCTTCTGGCTGGCCAGTCCATAACTATGATGTTCACATCCCGAAGATATTCCCTGACGATGCCGGCCGCATGGGCTCTTGCATTATCATGCATAAAAAGGAAATTTGGGCCCACATAGTCCGCGTATGGTATCACGTGAGGTTCTAAGCACTCACGAATGTACCTTTCAGCATTTAATGTTGGCAGCCGTGGTCCTGTAACAACCTCAAGTTAAGTTTTGCCGCTCGCGGATATACCGCCCCAGACAGTCCATGAGCCACCGCCATAAGCAACCCTCTCTTCAAAGCAACCCTCTCTTCAAAGCAGCATTGTGCGAAACGCTCTCCCTTACGTTGGTAGACCTTCTTCCTTCTATCATTGCCATGTAACACAATTTTGAACTCATCAGAAAAGAGTACACGGCTCCAATCGTGCTGTGTCCAATTTAAATGACTGCGTGCGAAATGAAGGCGCGCTGTTCGGTGGGCTCGCGTTAGTTTGGGCCCATTAGCTGGCTTGTGTGGTACCATATCGCGTTCTTTTAACCTTCTCCGAACAGTTCGAGCGCTCACAGATACTCCGTGGAAGTCGCGAATTTGTTTTTGTATCTCAATGGAGGTAAGGTGACGATTTCTCAAGCTGGTCGTCACGATGAATCGATCCTGCCTTTCAGTTGTGACCCAAGATCGTGGCCTTCCTTGGCGACGAACAAAACCGCCAGTCTCTAGGTACCTCCGATAAACATTTCGGACCGCAGATCGACTTAAATTATGTTGAGCACTCACGTTTCTTTGGCTGTGTCCGGCCTGAATAAGTACCACAGCTTGGGCGGCGACTTCAGGTGAAGTATCCATAGATTATTGATAGAACCTTACCTTAATGTTAAGAATAAGTAATGTTTGTTGCAAAACCAAAGATATCAATCACTTTTTCAAGAATTAAATCCAAGTAAACCAATAAAACCAAGTTTTCTTAGTATTCGATTGTTTGATATCAACAAACAGGCTCCAAATTGTCTTTTGTTTCTTTAAATTCTGTGTTCCAAATTCAAAAAAAGACTATTGAATGAAATTGTGAATGTGCCAGGTTCAAAACTGCATAAAAACTTTTTGCTCGACCTAATATAAAATTTTAGCTGGGACCAAACGAAACTGAAAATACAAGGTGGGCCAATAGATGTGTCCAGAAGTGTATATTAAACACTCATGTGATACTATTATCCCTCTCGGCTTCGTCTCGTGTGATAAACCCACATACGTGTTTTGATACCCCTCATTGTACAACAGTTGCATAAATTAGTATTATATACTTATATTATGATACAATATGCTTTTTTACATAATATAAGTGGAAATTTTAATTTAGCATTATCATCCGTGCGAGGACAGGACCAAACGACACGGCCCGAAAAACTAATTCCATTTTACTCCCGCCGAGAATGGCGGGAAAAAGTTTTTAAACGGCAGCCATTACTGAGTGGGAACTACCACCAGGGAGATCGATTGTGCGAAGTTAAATTGAAGCCTGTCGGGACATTAGCCCCTCGAATTCCTGTATTGATGGTTTCCTTACGCTTTATTTATTGGTATTCATTCACCAGTGCAATGAAGGTAGCCTGAGAGCTTTTGTTGTGAAATCTAAATTAGATTTCCTGAACAGATTGCGCGCTATCAACAGATCTATATTTTACAAGAAAATAAGTATTTGTTTGCGTAGATGTTACGACAAGAGCGGGATTTTATTTTTCTTGGTATCGCACTTACTACCTAATAATATCAAAAAATCTACGGTATTAAATTGTAAACATAATTGAATTACTTCACAGAGTGGTCTATATTTCAATTACTTACGTCATCAAAATACAGACAGTTATTTTATTAATTGAAATCCATTAATTTACAACTCTGTTTGTGATTTCGAAGCTGCCACGGCGCACGCCCGTAATATGTAAATTCGTTCCTCTGTCCCTGATGCTTTGCATAGCATTTCAGTAAACACAAATCTTAAGGATGCAGACTTAGCGATAGCGAGTAGCGGGGCGTACCCGCTTTGCAAAGCGATTGTCGTAGTTTTTTTTCGATGACGGGGAGAAACAATAACTTATTTATTTATTGCAGTTTTACATGGCGGCTTACAGAGATATCCAAAACGCCGACAAGTCATTCATGCTAACATTAAAGTTCATTCTAATACAATAAAAACAGGATAAAAAAAATATAATCTTATATCAAAAAACAAAGTCCAATGCTCTTAAAATAAATGATTAATTGATGTTAAGTAAGTTAAGTTATAATTAAACCACCGGTACTCTCCTCGGCCCTTATGCGGGCGCTCTGGGATTGGCGCACCTACGTGCGCCACTACACCAGAGCGTCCTTGGGCTGGCCCGGCCCAACGAGTGGACCGGGTGACGCGCCTATGGGGGATTACTCTAGGGTACTAGGTAATCCCCAGACGGGGTGGCCTATGCCGAATGGCACCAAGGACCTATGCCGAATGGCATCACGGCTGGCATGCCGCGCCCAGACCACCTTAGGGCCGACGAAGACCGGCGGTCAAAGCCGCCTGCCTTCTTCGGCCCACCCGTCTACGCCGGAGGGGAGCGGCCAGAGCGTCCTCCTCCCGCTCCCTCTCCGCTGCCTCTTTCTTGCCACTCATACCTAAATGCCCGGTCTGTTGAGCAAAATCAGCGAATGGAGGAGCATCGAAGCGCTCTTTTGGAAAGACCACAGTGAAACCTTTTGGTAGTGTGTTTTGGTCGGTGAGAAGTTGAGATTATAGAGCTTAAAGTAGTGAGGGTTTGGGTTCAAACAATTGAATTTCACTAACATGGGGTGTGATAACTTGCTGGGCCCAGTATTAAAAATTAAGGTTTTTGAAAAAAATGTTTGTATTGTCTTATGAATTGTATAACGTTATGCGTCGCACGCCGCAAGCCGCTCTGCCACGCTCATGGCGCACCTGTCCCAACCAATTTACAACCACAATCTCTTTCAAGAAGCTGAAAATTGTTGGGTTTTAATCTGCATCCGCAAGTTTCGTTTTTCTTTCCATTTCCAGTTGTTTTGTTACTTATTTCTAACTCCACTATTAAGTGCTAAGTTGAGCGCCGATATTTTATTCGTTTCATCCCAGGCGGGGTGTGAAATCCTCAAGGATTCCCTGCAGTCGGCTACAAGGATATGTCAAGACTCTTACTGACTAAAACACACCCGTAGTTAGAGCCCCACAGCTTCATCTGAAGCGACCATCCCCTGAGAAGAGGATGGTGCAATATAAACGCCAATCTTTTCAAGTTTATGAAAACGTTACGTTAGCGCGATCCAGAAGCCATTGCCGTTGGTACTCGTGGTAGCTTTGTGGAACTAATGATATTTTATTGTGGTTTATAAATAGCTTTTTTTTTAGATTTTGTTGCAATGAAAGGTTTTAGGCTATAATAACTACACCTATGTCATTATTCATGTTTTCTTCTAAGAAATTTTTAATAGGTAAGAAGTTTTCTTTAACCAAATGCAATAATACAGCAGAAAGAGAGTGGGGGATAGGTCGGAGCCCTGGGGAACGCCGGCATTCACTGACATGAACCGCGAACTGCTATCATCCGTAAGGACACGAATTCTACGCTCATGCAGGAAGTCAGCTACCCAAGAACAGAACTGGGCTGGCAGACCGTATGCCGGAAGCTTGGAGAGAAGGCTTTTGTGCCAGATCCTGTCGAACGCCTTGACAATGTCAAGGCTGATACCCAACGACTCGCCACGCTTGTCGATAGCCTCACCCCAGATATGAGTTAAGTACGCTAGAAGATCACCCATCGATCGTTTCGGTCTAAAACCATATTGACGATCATTAATCAGGGAGTGATCCTCTATTATATTATTGGCCGGTAGTTTGCCGGGTCTGAGCGATCCCCTTTTTTGGGCACCGGTTGCACGTTAGCATCTCCGGCACATGCTCCAAAAAATACGAGCATTGGTACAAGCGCGTGAGCACGGGAGACAACTCCGCTGCATATTTTTTCAGTACTACTGCTGGGATGCCATCAGGTCCCCGGTGTGCCCTTACTGATGAGATTGCAATGTGGAATATAGTACTCCATACCCATTACAATCTCCTCAGTAATAGCAACGGCGCTGGCTGATAGGTCCTTGTCACTGAAGCAGCGCTGCTTCCAAGGGACGGACGCAAAGTAGTTACGCATACCGTCCCAGTCTGCCGACCCATAGTGCCAGATCCGGCGTTTTACCTCTGTTGGACGCGGAGGCTTGGCTTGTGGCGATTTGGCAGATATAACCTGATAGCCCTGTGGATGGGTCGTGAGCAGAAGGTCCAGTAATGAAGGCGCTTGGCTTGAAATATCTGGAATCCTGGTGGGTTGATCGACCAGTTGCTTCAAGTCATGCGTGAGAGCGAATGCGTAAGCAGAGATCCCTGCATGGTCAGTTTTCGAGGAACTTAACCACAAATTGTGGTGAGCATTAAAGTCCCCCAAAAACACCAATTCTGCATTGGGAAATTGCTCCTGCGCGTCATCTGCCGCCCGACTAAGATGTTAAAAAAGTCGAGTTGTCTCAACATCGCCAGTATGGAATCTGTAGAGGCACACGTAGACTCTGGCCTGGGGACCAGAGTTGACGTGTACCCCCAACATGGAGAAGGAGGGATCTTCCAAGCTGCGGAGACGGCGACAACAAACATCCGCCCGAACATACAGGCATACACCGGCTTTCGCTTTAAAGGACTCTTCAAGCACGTAGCCGGGATAATTAAGGTAGCCTGTGTCAGCAGGCGGAAGTATTTGTGTCTACGCCAGGAACAACAATGCTGGCCGTGCTGTCTCAAGATGGTGGTGGACAGCGTTGAGGTTATAGTGGAGTCCGCGGATGTTGCAGAACTCGACCTCAAACAGCGTTGAAGGCGTGGGGGTGTGCACCGCTGTACGTCCAAACTTTGTAATTGAGGCTGCCATGGTGGAAATGAAAAAAAGAGACGCGAAAACGAGCGGATGCTGTTCGGAAGAGTCCGGGCAAATAAGGGAGGTTTGTTTTCTCGATTGACTGCCTGCAGAGGAGATGCACCGACCCGCCGGACGGAAGGGCCCCCGCATCCCCCCGGGAGTGGCCGCCGGGACCCCACGCCCCGATCACCAACCGGCACGACGGTCCACCCCGAGATTATGCGTGACATGATGGGGCAGCCTCGCGAACTGGTTAGGAACGCTTGGGCCCCTGTACTGTGCCACGGGCGGTCATCGTGACAGCCGTTTCTACGGGTCTCCCTGGCCGACGGGTCGATGCAGTCCTCCCGGCATCGGTTCGACGGATGCCTCCACTGGACCGAATCCTTCGCGGCAACTTCCACTCGAGCTCTGGTTGTACGCTGGCTGACCCCGAAACGCGCGAGAAGCACTTCACGGGTTTTTCACCATGCGCACGGTGGTAACAAACCAGGCGGGTTTTAGGCACCCTACCACCGGAAGAGCGGGTGGAAGCTCCGATATCCCTTAGTCGCTTCTTACGACACCCACGGGAAGAGAAGGGGCGGTGAGTTGTATTCTTTCTCCGTCACCGCACGGAATGTCGAAAAGCTACGCCATCAGTTCGCAAATCTACGGCGGGAGACCTTGTACTGAGAAGAACCGGCAAGAAACTCAGCAAGAGCTGTTTTTTTCTCCCTGTTTTATATACAGAGTCGTCAAATTGAAAAATGACTTCAATATGAGATAACTCATGAAGTCACTTTACATTACAAATGTAAATGATATAACAATTATGACCATAAAATAAAAAAATATAAAAAACAGATTTAAAAAATTTTTGGAATGCCGTGTCCTACTGTTTAGGCACAAAAACAAATGTATCTTAAAATCTCTTCGGCGGACGAGCATGACGCATGTACCAGCCATCGCTTCGCTCAACCATATTTTAAGGAACGCAACGACCCGCCTCACATGACACCGCCGAAGAGATTTTTAAGAGAGCATGACACCCATAACCACTCAAATCAAACTGCAAAATATTCACTTGGAATTAAGGTAAATTATCTGTACGATAATAATATAATAGCCTTTCTTAAGTAAACAACTTTTAATGTGACATTTGAACTCATTTATGGATATGATTTTATTTATTTTTTAAGCATTTAACTGCTAGATGTTTAAATCTAAAGAAAAGTTTACTAGAAAAAAAAATTGACATTGTGGGTTGCCTACAATGCGAAGAGATGGCGCTGCCTTGCAGCTTAAGGCTAGGAAAATTTCGACGCGGCTAATACGGCCGTGGTAGCATAATGGTCAGTGCATTCGCCCGGATAGCGAAGGATGCGGGTTCGAGTCCCGTCCGCTGCCTGGTCCGCGTGGATTTTTTTCTAGTAAACTTTTCATTTATGGATAACTCAAGAATAGCATCAGGAATCTATATATCTAATATATAAAATTCTCGTGTCGCGGTGTTTGTGGTTTAACTCCTCCGAAACGGCTTGACCGATTTTCGTGAAATTTTATATGCATATTCAGTAGGTCTGAGAATCGGATGTAATCTATTTTTCATCCCCCTAAATGTTAAGGGTAATCCACCCCTATTTTTTTTATGATACAGAATTAGTAAATACATATAACCCTGAATTGTGAACCCTTTAAAATCAACCCCTATTTTACCATCGCGTTGTTTGTGGTTAAACTCCTCCAAAACGGCTTTCCCGATTCTCATGAAATTTTGTGTGCATATTGGGTAGGTCTGAGAATCGGACAACATCTATTTTTAATCCCCCTAATGTTAAGGGTAATCCAACCCTAAATTTTTTTTTTCAATTTTAGATATTTTTTTTTATTTTTTTTTATGATACAGCATTAGTAAATACATATAACCCTGAATTTTCAACCCTTTACAATCGACCCCTATTTTACCATCGCGATTTTTATTTTTAATTATTTCTTTTTTTTCTCAATTCAATTTGATCTTCCACCTTCACCGGTCGATAACCGATCAACGATCAATCGATCAGCTATCCCCCCTAGATGTCTACCTGGGTCACCTCTCATCCAGCAAACATCACGGAGTAGGGATGAGAAGGAAGCCGGTCTCCTGTCTTCCTCAATATACAGTTTTCGGCCATTTTTTTTTTATTTCATTTGTGTATCGATCGTAGCAGTGACTTATAGGTATTATTTTAAATTTTCTGTGCATCTATTACGTTAATTTTACTCTCATCGTGAATTTATTATTAATTTCTAGTGCAATAATTTTTGTTTTCACATTTTATTAATAACTGATACAGACAGTTTTAAATATTAGGTGATCTCATATAAAAAAAAACACGTGTTGTGATCTCCCGCCAACAACGGCCATTACTGTGAGAAGGAAGCCGGTCTCCTGTCTTCCTCAATATACAGTTTTCGGCCATGTCACAGTGTTAGTCACCATACTCCTCCGAAACGGCCTGACCGATTTTTATAAAATTTTATATGCATATTGCGTGGGTCTGAGAATAGGCTACTATCTATTTTTCATATCCTTAAGTGATAATGGTTGTCCACCTGAAACGTAGTGTTCTGAAACCTACAATTCGCCTTCGCGCCAAAATTCAAACTATTGGGTATTGTAACGTAGTGTTCTCATATAGGTTAGGAGGAATATTATCCCAGAAAATTGATAGAACACTACGTTACATACCCCTAAAATTTTTTGTGGACAATATTTTTTTTTTATAATGTGTTATTAAAAAATACATACAACCCTAAATTTTCTCTTCTAACACCTGCCCCTATTTTTATGGCGGTACGAAGTTGGCTGGGTCAGCTAGTAATATATAAAACTCAAAGGTGACTGACTGAAATAGTGATCTATCAACGCCCAGCCCAAACCACTGGACAGATCGGGCTGAAATTTGGCATGCAGGTAGATGTTATGAAGTAGGCATCCGCTAAAAAATTTTGATCAATTATACCCCCAAGGGGATAAAATAGGGAATGAAAGTTTGTATGAAACTTTGTCAATTTTAAACCGATCGGGCTGAGACTTTGCATGCAGGTATAAGAAGAATCATAGATGAATGTCATTGTGTATAATACAAGCCTGAGAACAAAAACTGTAATCTACATTTCAACTCTAAACTGAAGCGAAGCGAGGGCGGGCCGCTAGTTTTATTATAAAAATGTATACCTTGACCCATAAAAGATCGGTAAACCTTCTGTAACCGGTAGGGTGGCAATGCAAGCTTATTTTGATTCCTTGTGTTAAAATTTTGCACGTTACTGTGTTTGGTATAAAAATTGATATTATTTTTAACGAGGAGTATGCAATTGTAAATGAATTGAGAAGCAACAGTCAAAATGCCAATTTCTTTAAATTTTTCTCTAAGAGATGTTCGGCTACTCAATCGATAAATACATCTCACAGCTCTTTTTTGTAGAATGAATATACTTTAAATATCAGCTGCTATTCCCCAGAGTATAATGCCGTATGATAAGATACTATGAAAGTAACTAAAATATACAGTCCTGGCAGTATCTGTATCAGTAAGTTGTCTTATCTTTCTTATGGCATAAGCTGCTGAACTAAGTTTACCAGCCAAAGGCGTAATGTGATGATTCCATTGCAGTGTTGAGTCTATCGTTATACACAAGAATGTAGTTGAGTCTACTAAATCTAATTTATTGTTATTTAATTTAATTCCAATGTGTTCAACTTTTACATTAGGTAAAGAAAATTGAATACACTTGGCTTTATTAGCATTTGGCATCGATGTACATATCTCGACAAAATTACAGCTTTCTGGGCCCCAATTCTCGCGGCGTAGATATTATATCGCTTTCCAGTTAATATCAAAAGTAGGGATATGTATTGAAAATTTCTACTGATGGCAAAAAATGCTATTCTCGTGGGTTTTCGATATTCCAATGATATTATATCTATCGGAGATATTTGTTCACTGACGAATGCGTTCCGTTTTTCTCGATTAAGTTAACATCACAGTCTATATAAAATAATAATAAATTAAAGCAGTATTTTACAAGCAAAAAAATGATATTTTATATTTTAGGAATGCCATTAATATTAAAATAATAGTATACATTTTTTGAGTATAAGAAATCTCAACTTTTTCTAAATTGTATGCGTATTTAATTTCAACGTTACGTAGAATGAAACGTCAATATTTTTTAAGATTCCCCCTATGGGAAGGCAAAGGGAACAATGCCCATACAGCCTAGTCTTTAGATATATTTATCTTTTTTTTTCATTAGAATGTCGATGTGACGCATTCTAATGTTTCTTGGAGTGTTTGGAAATATATGGAGTTGGCTTTTTCGATAAGCTTCTGTGAGGTAGTCAACACTACAATAAAGTTCTCACGTCCTCTTGACCGGAATAGCGTATGTTTTAATGACTCCACTAATTCTTCAGTTGCGCAGACGGTTGTAACACAAAATCACACCAAGTTTATTTCGCAATATCCACTATTAACGAATTTTAGATTAATTAAAATAAGACGCCAACCGCACTCGAATAAGTCCCGCCAAAAACTCCGACACGTCAATAAGAAAACGTCATTCATAACTATTCGTCACGTTAAAGATATCTAACTAAATTATTGTTTTAACATATTTTTTTAAAAAAGTCGGCCTCCCTCATTTCAAATGGGTCTTCCTGCTCTCACAACGGGGCGGCGCCTTGGCACAGCAGCAGCAGTCGCTTAATTTGTTAAGTCATGACGAAAACATGGATCAACTCATCCATCGTTACTATATGTTGTTTACCTACTTCTTTATTTACTACTTATTTAAGAAGGCAGTTAACAACATGTTTAGGTAACAATAATTGGCAATGACACACGACAACACAATAAATAATAGGTAAAAAAAGTGAAAATGACAAGATTGACAAGCCAAGATCCATATCGAAGGCTCTTTACCAGTCGATGTATGTCTACTGATCATCCGTAGATAAATATCCATTGTGACATGGTGAGAATAGGGCAAAATGGTTTTCATTCGATAAAATCCAGTTCATTCGATATATATCGAAGGTGATATAATATCTACGCCGCGAGAATTGGGCCCCTGGTGCTAATAGTCTCCAAGCAAAACTGGGGACGGACAGACGGACATGACGAAACTATAAGGGTTCACGGAACTGTTGTCTAATAAAATAATACATTTGTTTATCTAAGGCATAATTGCTGTAATATAAATGTAATCCCATTTTACAATTTTCATAAACATAATATACATTACTTCCCCTAATTTCAAGTTTACGAACGATCGTTGCCTTACTGGGATTGTATTCGTATATTTATTTATTTATTCAATTTAAACATGCAGGCTTACAGAATAATCCAAAACGCCGGCAAGTCATACATACAAAATATTAACAACCATAGAAGGAATTCATTAAATTCAATAAAATCAAGAAAAAGAGATAATCAATTAATAATAACTGTAACAAAAAAAAAGTTAAGTGAAATAGGTAATGTCAAATATCAATGTCAAATAGTACTTAATAGAAACAAAGTCAAATCACCCATTGTAAAAGTTAGTTAAATTTATAATAAAATGGTTAAAAATGTCAAATCAATAAAACAATTAATAATGTCATATCTAATGTCAACTAAAAACAGATAATGTCAAATATACTAATTTAATAAATAATGTCATACCATTTTAGTTACAAATAAATGAATTGTCAAATTCAGAAATAATCAATAAGCTATTTTCTCAAGAAACTCAAGTGACATGAGGTGACACTGCATAAATAATAAACCTGAAATACCAAATTAATTCCCATATGAAGTTCTATACAATTCATCGTATGCGGTTTGTACGATGAGGACTATCCTATCGATAGTTCCAATTAAACCAATATTCGGTGGATAGTTTTGTTCATGGTTCAAACCTGAAGGACCTACGGAGGGCTGTCTGTGTGGTGACAGTGCGCGACAGCTCGCGCCGTAGGCTTTTCACTCTCAGGGTAGGATTATTGTGTGTGTTTTTATTAGAAAAATCCTATTGAAACAGAAACTAATATAAACAAACATTTAAGATTAAATTAAAACAGTATGTTATAAAAAAGCGTATTATTAGTAAATTTATAAATTAAAATGGAATTTGCTAAAAATAAATAAATTTAACTTCATTTTGATTTGACTTGTTTCGTTTGATTTCATGTAATCTCCTCCTAAATGATTTCATTTAATTTGTTTCAAACGATTTAAGTTATTTTAACTTGATCTTATTTATTTCATTGCACTTTCTCTCAATTTGGTTTGACTTGACTTGAAACAAATAAAGTGTTTGAATTAACTTATAACAGTTTAGTGCCGTATATATTTATTTATTTTAGCAATTATGTTCCAATCTTATAATACATATTGTGTGTGGAATTTGTGAAATAAATAAAAAAACCAATAATATTTAATAAAAATATATATACTACAACAAAAAACTCGTATTTGTCTTAGTATTTTCATACAATGTGAAGAAAAGTTGCTGCCTTACAATTTAGAAATACTTGTTAGAGTTTGACGAGTCTGTTATAATAGTGTATGGTGCTAGTTAAAATATTGATGGTGCTAATTCAATGCTATCAAAAGGTAATCTGCGATTTTCTGTAAGGTGGAAGTTGCTTTTACAGACGAAAGGCGATCCAGTTCGAGCGGATGAACCCCTATGTCTATGTAAAATTTATTGCCCCTTAAATAACTAAAGTTATAATTGTATTATCTGCAGTAACTCGAGATAGGAGTTGTCAGGGTAACCAACAACAACGCGTAAGTGGCATTTCTCGGCATCGCAAGCGTTTATAAGCCCCCCCCCCCTGCCCCCCACCACAATGGTTAACTAGAGCTGATTTTCAAGTCTCAGAGACGCTCTATAGTTGAGCTCCAGACAGAGAAGAGACTCCCACCGTAGGGGAATGCCATCCACCTGGAATACCTCGGCGGCGAAGGCTCGGGTCTGCCGATTTCGGCATAGTATTTGTTGCCACCCAAAAGGCAATGGAGAGGGCTATGCTCGGAGTTTCTCTGCGTGATCGAATCAGAAATGAGGAGATACGCAAGAGAACTAAAGTCACCGACATAGCCCACAGAATTGCAAACCTTAAGTGGCAATGGGCAGGGCACATTGCTCGCAGGACCGATGGCCGCGGAAACGCAGTGTTGGCAGGCCCCCCACAAGGTGGACCGACGATCTGGTAAAGGTCGCGGGAAGCCGCTGGATGCGGGCAGCATGGGACCGATCGTTGTGGAAATCCATGGGGGAGGCCTATGTCCAACAGTGGACGTCTTTCGGCTGATGATGATGATGATGATGATGATGATGATGATGATTTGTTGCCCCATTAAACAAGTACGCCGGCGGTATCTAGTCGAGTGAAGCGAGACCAATCATTCATCTATGATTGTGATATTATTTATGCTGTTTGAAATGAATGTTTTTAATTAAGAGCGTTTACAACATACACAGTAACAGCATCAGTTTACTCCAGGTTTAACTTGAGTCTATGTTTTGTAATAAGGCGGTAACTGTCGTTAAATAATATAATATATATATATATATATATATATATTAAATCAAGTTCTTATTGTTGTATAAAAGTTACTATGATGACACCATTACTTCGCAACAATAAGAGAGTCCAAGTTCGTAAATTGACACTGTGCGATTTCACGTTTACAAATTGTTAACAGTCATATTATACTTCGCTTTCAACATTAAGTAAGTAGAGCTAAACCTACTTTGAAAAAACATCTCTTAAACTGACATGATGGACGATTATTATTAAAACATCTTTTCATTAATATCCCAGCGCGTTTAACGAGAGATAAATTTGCGTTTAATTTTAAGAAGTTGAGATCGCTTTCGTAACTGGATGAGTAAAGATCTTGGGAAAGTTGATGGAAAGCAAATTAAAATAGAAAATTAAACATAAAAATCTTAAAACATTCTTAATGAAAATTCTATTAGGGTGAAAATAATATAATAATGATTTTCTTATAAATTAAATGAATTAATCTCTGGATATTCTAAGAAGGCATTCTCCTCGCCCAACTTTACCTACTTCAATTAACTCTCTATTCACTTTAATAGTTGTATCATTATTAACGATCACTTATCTACTTGACCCACGGGTCAATTACACGTAATTTGGTTAAATAATTCTATTATTTATTAAAGAATCCCTAGTCCTTATATATTTAATTCAAATTCCTTACACAATTGTTTAAGCAACAAATAAATAAAAAAACCTTCATTGTTCGTTATGGTTTTAACTAGTGTACAACTGTTTCAACGTTGCCTGCAATTCTTTTTGAGTTGGTTATTAAATTCTATCCGTCTTGTATCTAGGCACTGTTTCCTTATCCTGATGAATAGATTGTTATCTCTACTTATTTTTTTTATTGTTTTTTGTATTATTTTTATGTACGTATTGTAACTTTTATAGTGTCGCAGAAGTTGTAATCTCATAGAGAGCTTCATACAGTTTTAATCATCCTTTCTTCTATGTAATCCTTATTTTCGTTATCAGACGGGGCCGTGTACAGACTTAAACACGCGGCCACAGCAAATGTGAGTTGTTCAGTGATGTACATATCTTCATATGGCTCATCTCATTTAATTACACCTTGGCTAGTCAAGACATTTTCAGCTGATCTTTTACTTTGAATAAATTTAGAATGTCTGATTTAAACGTAAAAAAAATCTACTTTTAGTTAGGTCGTTATTTTAATTTATCTTCTATTGAATTCTATATAATAATCATTTATTCATAACCCCCTAACATTTTACATTTAAGGTATTAAGCATTCTATGAAAAGGTCATGTCATGAATCTGGACTTTACCTTCCTTTGTTTTTATTAATTATTGTATCTATTTGTTGTGCTCTATCTGGGCTTATGTTTGAAACGATTATGATTTAACACCACCTGTTATGTACGTACAACATAGAAAATGCAATAAATATTCCGAATTTTGAAGTTTGCTCTCTTCAACTACATGTAGGTAATTCTGAATAACAATCTAGGGTTAGCAATTAAAAAATATTTTATACTATCTTTGTTCCGGTCAAAGCATTCTGTAGTTCACGCAGAAGAGAATTGTTTTTGTGACCTATCAAAATATAATTCTTTAAAAAAATATTGATTACCTACTCGTTTGTCATTGTCCTGTGGTTCGAGTATGTCGATTGAATGCGTCATGATGGAACCCGAATGCGGGATAAAATACCGCGCGCACAATGAGTCCAATCAGCCGGGACGGGACCAGGAGAGCAGAACGAACGAAGACGTCGCTATCGATCCGTTTGCTGGATGCTGAGGAGACGATGTTTGGCATGATTGCTTTTGTGATTGGTTATTGCGTACTCCGTCTGGTTAGTAATTAGACCATTACAAGTTTAAGCAACATAAAAACAATCTATCGTATCGTATTTATGTCGCATACTAATGTTGTTTATCTCTATCGGTACGTATTATCTATTAATTTTTGTGTCTCGATAATTCAAATTTGGAGTTATACCTATACAGTTCGGAATCAAATTTTAATTGCTATCGATAAACCACATACATGATAGCTTATTTTATTTACATTTTCAGTATTTCTCGTTGTAACAGACACGTAAATTTACGATGAATTCTCATAATTGATTTTATTAGGACAACCACGCACCAGGTGTAAATCATTTTTGGAATCCCAGCGAGTGCTGAAAACAAAACGCTTAACATTACAAACAACCCCACATATTCGATTTTATTATACCGCCCATAACAATAAATCGTTTTATTTTGTAACAAACGTACTCCGGACCTGAGTAATTTCCGATTTCTATTCTAACCTCTGCCTCTGATGTTTTTCGGGAATGCCACTGTTGTTTCGACGGCGAAATATGTTGTAGATGTCGGATGATATGCCGAATCGATAGTGTACGATGGAGATATACATAATAGTGGGAATGGCAGTGTTGATCTATACGTTGTTGACATTGTTGCTAAACAGCGATTGCTGGAGTGCGGATCACCAGAAGTGTCAGTGTGATGAGTGCAAGACCACGTGTCAGTACCGCGCGATCACGCCTTCAGTATTATCAGTGTCTTCGCGTATTGACGTCATCGAACGCCCGTAAACATCTTCAGCGGTGTTGATCGCCTGGTATCGTGTTGTCACGATCACACCTTCAGTATTGTCAGTGTCTTCGCGTATCTACGTCGTCGAACGCCCGTTAACATCTTCGTGTTGATCACCTGGTATCATTAAACAGTTGACGTGTTAACAAAATCTGTGTCGTATCTCAACACGCAAAAACCTCTAGTGACGTCATAGACTTCGGGTGCTCGGAGGATTCGCGACACGGCCAGGATGGTGGCTTAGCCTCGGGCATGGACCCGTTGGCTCGGCTGATGGAGGGAGCGCCGCTGCCCGGCGTGCTGGGCGCCACCAGGGACGCGCGGCCGCGCGGCGCGCTGGTGCACGCCAGCCTGGCGGCCGCGCCCGCGCTCGGCGACAAGAAGGGCCGCCACCTCACCGGCACCTTCTGCCTCACTGGGGACACCATGGAGGGTATCATACAATGCCTTGTTTTCCTCAAAGCGTTTTCGGTGAGTCCATTTCTTTTTAAGAAGCGATTTTGTCATCAAATATATGTACGCTGAGTTTCAATGTCCTGGGTTCGAATCCCGGCGGGGCAAATATTTATGTGATAAATACAAGCACTTTTACCTAAGGCACAGATTAGATACTTACCTGTAGTTCTATATAAATATACTTATGTATCAGTTTAAGTATTCTATCCGTTACACAGTATCCCATAACACAAACCTTAAAATGCTTACTTTGGGGCTACGCTAATTTGTGTGAGTATTAGCAATATTTTTTTATATATTAATAATTCTAAGTAACCTGTCTTAATCCAAATAAGTAAATACAAATGGAAAGATATCAACAGTCTCCCGTAAAAACGAAGCTCGTTAGTCATTCATTAGGCGTGAAACACGACGCTGCGTATGCCAGACTATTTACGTCGTTAATGAAAACCAAGCCCCGGCCCCGCCCTCTGACGAGTATATTGAAAGATTTAAGTATCAAGACAGATGATACCTGAAGACAACTAACAACTTTAGTACTACGTAATGAAGACGAATTCTGTACTCTCGCTGGGGAGTTAAGAGTCTCGGCTACCAGGGGCTTAGCACGAGCGAGGAGCTTTGTCAGATATTAATGAACGTAGATATTACGAGAGAATTCACTTCGCCTACTTTGCCGTCTTTAATTATCTTAGTCTATGATAGATCTCTAGGCTCCTTGATCAAGTTATAAAGTCTTCTAACAGATTTATGTTTTTATAAAACAAGAACCTTTTAGAATTTTGAGGAAAATTTGGTCGTAAAATGTCCAATCATCATAAAGCACGCGGAACACTTTAGCAAGAAAGCAGGGAACCACATAACGTCGAGGCCCTAAGGAAATGGCTATAATTAAGCTTAGTCTTACACATTTTACGTGATCTTTTTACCGAATAAGACAAGTTAGAAATTGATATAGCAAAGGGCAATGCCCACTTTGTATGGGAATTTGGCAAACATATTTCAGAAATTTTAACAAGTTAAACTATAGATGCAAAAAGCTTAAATTAGCCGGAACCTTTGAATCGTTATAATTTTGTATCAGTATCCTTTAAAACAATTTTTAGCACCGCGATGAAAAAAGGTAATAATATAAGTACAAAAGAGTTGTTTTCGGAACGATCTATAATATTCGAAGTCATTTATTACCAATACGATGTCTAGACTCTGGGTAGATACATTTTCTGTTACACAAATAAATAAAATTTAAAATAAACATCTATACTTTAAAAATAAATTTTTTTCTTAATATGGCGTGCGACGTCACATGTATAATACCAAAATAAAGTCTAAACGAGAAAACGCAGTGTTCTTTTGACAGCTTGGGTGCATTCCAAACCTAGGATCCAAGTGCCACTTTTCATTCTGACGTTTCAATTTTGACATAAATGTATGAAACTTCTATCGAATTGGACATTTGTTGCACCTCAAATGTAGGTTTGGAGGATGATCACTTAAATTCGACCGATTACAGCCATTTACGATCATGTGACATTAGATAACTAATGGAAGGAAGTGACTATATTATTTTCATTTAATTTTATTGTATTATTAATGAAACTCTCCATTATATTACGGTTATAGATATTGGTTAAAAAATAAATAAAATAATATTGTAAAATTGTTGTATGCCAAGCATCTTGCCCACGCTGAGCCTTTTTTGGGCATTGCCCTTTGTGTTTATTACCTTCGAATACAAAATGTTAAACAGAACACTAGCATCCCATTAAAACTTAGGTATAACTTTTATAAAAATATTTGTATTAAGGTTTGGTTGCAAAAATAATAGTTGGAGAGCCAAATAAGCTAAATAGGTATTTATGGAACAATATTATATAAGAGGTTAAAGGATGCTAAAAAGATGTCAATCATTTTTACTGATTGATAAGAAAAGAATATATATAAATACTGTTTACTTCTAGACTGGTGAGGGAGCGTGCACAGGTTTTCAATAATATATATATATACGTATATATACATGGGTAGAGCAGACGAGCAGACTATTAAAAAACGATCGAGAATACTACGTGAATTTTGAGTTACCCGAGAAACTTAAATATGTTTATGTATACATTATTTTTTTTACCTAAACTGCAAAAACATACTACACCCCCATACAAAAATATTGATTTATATCGTTTCCAAATATCGTTTAATGGCACAAATTTGGATTTATTATGGAATTATTATCTGTTCAAAGTACGCGGATCCTGAAAGTAATTCTATTTGAATCGATATATAACAATTAAAATTTGAAAAGGTTTAGTAATTGCAAAAATAGTGGGGTAAAGTGGTCATTTAAAAATAATTTTTAGAAAAAACATTTTTTTGCGGAAATGTAATCTAAATCATTGTCTGAATTAGCTGGTAAAGTTTCTCAGTTAACTTAAAATTCTCGGTGTATATATACCTACTTAGACACGTCTTCTATTTTGGTGCTGCTAAAAGTGCATATTATTTATATTGTATTATATTGTCCGACAGAAAGCAATAAAGTCAAAAATATCGGCATCTACAACGTGACATCCATTATTCCCCTAAGGCCTCGTTTAGGGAAAACTCAACGAAATCGTCCCGATGTCCCTTCGGAGGGCCTTAAATATCTCGGTATTGCCCTTCAGTCCTTATTTACTGATAACACTGTAATGTTATATTAATATGTTACTTTAAATATCTTCTTTATTGGAGTACTTAGTTTTCCTCATTTAAATCATTATAATGAGTACGACAGGAGCATAAGTAAATTCAAAGAACATGTAAATATTTCGAGTTTCATTAATAGCTAGACAAGTGGTGTTGTGTTCGTGTATTTAGTTTTAGGTGGATTGTCCGTTTTTTGCACTCAGTTTCTAAAACGGAACAATAACGAATGAAAACCTTTAATTTTGTTTATTCTGAAGTCAGCGCACCGAGCGGTCTCCAACCGATTGATTGATAGGATCAGGAAAAATATCCCCAATCTTTGAAATTACACGTACCATTTGGATTTCATGAATCGTATTATTCTGTGGACATTTCATAATTAGATTTCTGTTCACCGAATTGGTTTAAAACCCCTTTTTATAGATAACATTCTTTAAGAAGGACCTGCGAATAAATCCAAATGCCATATAACTACTTACCTATTATACTTCTTATTGCACAAATTTAATTTAAATCACAATTTGTGATTGAATTTAAATTCATGGCTTATGTAGATATTTTAACGATGCATTATGTATTTTAATCACAAAGCATTCGTAGAAGAGACATCAAGATTTTTGTTCAATTTGTTTTAATTTGATGTCACTTTACTACGAAACATTGAGTGTTAAAAAAATTATAGACACTTACTTATCATTATCGTTTTCGAAGAAAATTTCTAAATTACGTCTTGGGCTTTCAGTGCTCGTCATCTGGATATTTCGATACATAGCAAGATTAAGCACTTAATTCTGGGAAAAATTAACGAATAATATAGTTAAAATTTCACTATGACCGGGTCTATGATACATATTAATGATAAACTTAGGAACCGGTGTTGAACTTATATAAGAAATTTTTGACGCCTGGGAGAACTCTCAGAAAGCTCTAGGTGTGTTTTGCAACTTGTCCAAGGCTTTTGATTGCGTTTTTCATGATACATTACTCAGGACACTCCACCACTATGGATTTAAACGAGTGGTTGGGAACAAATGTTTTTGGACGATTCAAAAGTGTTGTACTATACATCCAATTTGAATAAAGATATATTGATTTCTGATTTCTTAATTGGAACCGTCGAATTCATACCTGCCTACAGAATCTTTAGTTAATGTGTGTAGAAGTATCTTTAGTATGTATTTAAGTATATGATTTTATGGTTGGGTTTTATAATAGACTCATGGAATATCATTTTTCTTTTTGGTTATAGCACCAGTGTCTTTCTTGTCATTTTTATCCATAGCCATACAAAACCCATTGAATGTGGCCTCTATGATACAACAGTTATGTATATGTATTTTGTTTTTCAAAGATATTTGTTACTTAATAATTTATTCTTACAAAATAGGATATTTACAATAATAGTAATATTGTGTTACCATAGCAAAGACGTAGCACGTCTTTGTGTCGCACGTCAAATTGTAATTAAGTACATCATTGTATTGCATTTTAATGCGATATCGCATGTAGAAGGTATGTTGTGAAGGTTTTAGATATTTATTATTCTTCTCTAGACTTAACAGTTACATAAAAGTGAGTGTTAAGAAAGCATCGATGGCAACCTTCATCTAAAAAACCCATTGTTAACAATCCCTAGACGATTACAACTGTTTTAGATTCTAATGTAATTCTGCGAGCTGGTGTTTTGGAGTTCTGAGATCATGAATAAAACATAACGGAGGAAGAGGGGGCCCTACCTACTTAACAATTACCCGAGGACCATGCAAAATATAATGTATGTGCGGCGATAAATTTTAATAAATTGTTTTTAGCGAATATGTAATGAGTTTCTAAGTATGCGATTATCTGAGTGAAACAAATCGTTATTGTACAGGATTGCCCGCTTTTGTTAAATTTACGCTACACCTGCGGCTTGAAATGATTTAAATGCTTACAGTGTTTTCTCTGGCACATTAATTGAAACGTATACTACGAGTAAATATAAATGCGACTATTTCTTATATATCGCACTACTTAATTTTTGGAACTTACTAATAATTTTACAAATTAGGTATTTAGTCTGATACAGAAAGATAAATGCAAATTAGCGAATGGGCAAACTTGATTTTCCGGGAAGAAAAATTAGAAAAGTATAATCTATACTGTTGCATTGATTGCATTTAATTTATATTTTAATTGATTTGATATTAATAGTCTAGCCTAGTTTTCATCCTTCTACACTGAAAAAAGTTGTGAGTTACTTATTACCAAAAAAAATTTAACTTTTTACATAAAAATTGTGACTACATAACCATAGTTACTAGTAGACAAATACGGTTTTGTTAAAATAGTTTTGTAGTTATAACAAATTTTCAGCTTTAGCTCCTAATATTAAATTTCTTGATAATAAATCACTCCATCTCCTAGGTTCCCCCATATGTGACGATGCTATTCCGATTTTTATTGATAAAAATCTTTCTAATATTTCTGGTAATTTTATAAATTTTGAGGTGGACAAACAGCCCGAGCTCAGTTCAGTTGTCTGTCATCAATTATCATAATATATCATTGTAATAAAAATGGCCAAAAAATTTAAATACGATATTTATTCATTAATAGAAGTTATAGAAAGTAAAGAATGTTTGTGGGATAAAAGCAAGGAAGTGGCCAAAGATAAAAATTTGCGTAGATTTTTTTCGCATTTGCGAACAAACTAAGCCATCGGTCGCGGTGGACAAACGATCGCCGTCACGTCATATTAAACTCGGCCCGAAATAATCTCGTTCTCGGTGACGTGACGGTGACGGCGGCGGTGGACAAACTGCCTAAAGAGGTTCTTTACATATATATGCATAAAACAATCTTCATAGCGCAATTCAGTGGACGTTCCGAATATTTTACAATACATGTACTTGCAATCTGTAACCGAACTTTTTGGCCAGGAGTTACAACACTTTTCAGTTATTCATAGCTGTTTTTGTGCTTGCTAATAAATAGCACAAAATAGTTAAAAATGAAATTATAAAAAGCTAGGCTTATTCTCCCTTTACTAAATTTCTTAAATTTATTCTGCCTGTCTAAACTTAAATTTATTCCCCCTTTTCATAAAATCTACGTCACTTGTTTCTCTTTAGAAATAAATTATTTAGAACTTCATAGCCATTAATGATACCTGTCGAAACAATAAATATATTTTTGAATACCAATTCAACACAAATTTCTTCTTTGCAACAAAAGGATGTTATAATTTATTCTCTCTGACTGATGATAATAAAATATTTATCAAAACGAAGTCATGCTTTAATAATTTCCGTTAATCAAGATATCATTCATAGTAGGTATCTAGTACTTTTGTTTGTGATCTTCAATATCTTTTATTCAAACAATTGTTTTTTTTTTTATGTAGAGTATAGACGCTTGTTATACCGTATATTTTAAAAAAACTAAATCGTAGCTATTTCTGAGGACTATAGCTATATATAGGATACCTTATATGTAATCCTTCAGGGTTATTTATAATCGTCAACATCTGAAAAAAACTGAACCAGATTTTAGATATTTGACATAGTTGCATTTGGCGCTTGAGTTCACGAACTTATTCGTTGGGCCAACAGCATAAACAAGTCTGCAAAAAATTATCTTTCAGAGTAAAGGCGAGTGCGGGCGCGGGTGCGGGTACGGGTAGATAAAATGTATCTAGACACTTCTCGCTTTCACAGTGGTCGCGCGTATGCGCGTCTGCATAGGCGCGGGAGCGGGTGCGGGTAGCGTGACTATCGCGCGGGTGATTCTTTTGGCTCAATCCGCCTGTGTCTTTCATAGTGCTCTAGCGGCTTTCTGTGACTAACGCGTCTGATTCCAAACCTTTTTGATTCACCCGCGGCAACATGGAAATCGATACAGAAAAATTTATATTATTTTATTAATTATCAAATGTGTTGAGATCTTATTTAATTTATAATCAAATGTATTTTTTGTCTTTCTAGTGTATTTTCAGAAGTCTGGGTTACTCCGTAAATCGGCGTATGGTACATTAAATTCTCCCAATTCTTCTCGTCCTTTATTCATTTCATGTATAGCGTAATTTCTTCACATAATTTTCTTCCCAGTTTTAAAATGAATTTTCCATTAATAAAATCAAATCTTCATTCTAGTAGGAAGCCGAAGTTTTAGAACTTTATAACACGCGTACGTTCAGTCTGTCAGCCGCTCTACCACTGTGAACATGAAAACGCCAAGACCCGTGCGCCCGCGCCCGCGCCCGTTCCCGCTCTGGCACTCTGAATAAGCACTTAGATTCCTCACCAGGTTAATTTTGAAAAAAGAAGTAATATTACTCAAGCTTATTGTCTGGTACTGCTGTTTTCTACAACGGAGGCGCTTTGTCTCGTTACTTCGAAATCAGAACCATGTTCGTGTGAGTTTCCGGTGCGTCTTTATTTATCCATAATCTCTGCCCCAGCTTAGGGAGTATCTCTGCCTGTAGCACACAATAATAAGGTGTGTACACTGTCGCCCTTAGCGTCGGATGGGGCGACAGCCGCTGCGATGTTTTCTTTCCATTTCCTACAGTCAACGTCAAACAACTATTGACGGGAGGGATAAGGCCCTCTGATCCCTCCGTATCGTTGGGTGTTTTTTCAATGACATAAGTAGACATGGAAACCGTCCAGATAGTTTATGCAGCGTTCACCTTTTCTAAGAACACTTCCAAATCTCTCAAAAGCTATTGCATCCTCAGAACTTTTAATGTGATTATACAGGATGTAAAAAGACCCTTGTCATGGCCGAAGCCCACGCATTCTATACATTAATAGAAAAAAATATTTTACTTTGTCCTTTAATAACTTCATAATAGTCTAAAAGATAAAAAAGGTTCTAATAATTTGTAGAATACCGTGGTTACACCCATGTCGAAGATCCTTATACATCCTGTATTTGATTCTACGTCGACAAGTCAAACATTTGTTTTATTTCATTAATTGTTTATTAAATTAACATGCCGAATCTGACTGAATATTCGTATTGTATGTATACTGGAAGTACTTGACTAATAGTCGAACAGTCTGATTGGTTTAATTCCATTAACTATATGTAAGGGCGTGTAATGCTGATGTCTCATTCATCATTGTATTGTCATAATTGATTGTCGTTGACACCGCCCGTCACTCGCGAGGAATTCATATTATATGGAAACAGTGAAATGTGTAGGTAACTGGCTCAATGCTCCAGCGTACATTGATAAGGGTGCTCATCCACTAGAAATTCAAACAATTTACAGACTAAAGACATGTGACACCGGATTTTTCCGAAGGGTTGCACTCTTCGAGCGAAAAGCATTAAAAAGATAAGTTATGTATTGATTTTATTATATATTCTTTATGGTTTTCTCTTTTTGTAGTGAGTAAGTATTGGCCGGCTGAATATGTTGTTGCCATATGTATGTTTACTGTCATTATTACCTACTTAAAAACAAAAGATGCGCAAAAGGCTACGTTGTGTCAACAAATTATTAGCCAATAGCAGTGCTGAGCTGTGCGATGCTATGTAGGTAATTGGCGTTACCCAAAATCACTGAAACTTTTATTGTATTAATGGGATGTCATCTCGCTCGCCGCTCCTCGCCGCATATCTGTTGATGGAACGGTGTCGTTATCGCGGCGTGTGATCGCCTCGCCGGCGCCGGGATTGCTTGTTTATCGAAATTAATTTCCTACCGTCTTTATTCTTGTTCCGCAACTCATGGGCGTAATTCCCTTTCTGGAGCAACTGTTGACTTCCTCCTCCCACCCATGCAGTGTCGGCCTTTATACCTTTTGACAGCTCGTTGAATTATTAATATGTATTTGTAGTATCTTTGAATTATTAATATAATTTTCTAGTATGTACCTGACGGCCTGTGCAGACTTTTGTCTGCGGAAGACTAAAATCCCTGAATCGCGAAAACGCACACGGAGTTCGAACATTTGTTGCCCGAAAATTAACGCAAGCGCACGCAATGTAAGCAAATATTCTCAGATTACTTTGAGTTTTAATTAACATGAACTTTAAGAAAAATATAAGACGTTTTAAAAGAGAATACTAGGTCCATCCGTTTATATCGGATTGAGTGCGCACCGCGGACTATAGTTCGCTACGCCTAGTCACATAAGTTCTATTTTTTCGGGGACACCTCCGTACTTTTTTCCTGTCCGCTCTCTCGACGTCCACGGTTATCCGGAGGACTTTTTGTATGCGGTATTTTTAATTCCTCGCGTGCGTTACTCAATGCAATTGTAAGCGATCTATTTTGGCGGACAATAAGCCCTCGCTTGCCCCGGCCCTAACCGTTACAGTTGTGATCAATGCGTTGTCAAATAAATCTCCATCGCAGTTTAAATAGAGTTTAAAACCATTAAGCAAGTCAGCACTGTCGGTTTTAGGAAACACTTTATTATTATTTCATCATCAGCTTATTAATGTCCCCACTGCTGGGGCACAGACCTTCCCTATGGATGGAATAGGGAGATTGTGCCATGACCCACCGCGCGAGCCCAGTGCGGATTGGTGGGTGCTAACGACTGCAGATGCAGCCGAAACCAACGGCTTAACGTGCCTTCCGAAGCACGAAGGAGCTCGAGATAGTAAATTTTTGGTTACCCATCCAATGACCGACCACTTCGAAAGTTGCTTCACTTCAACGATCGCAGCCGAACGCGCTAACCACTTGCGCCATCGAGCTATTATTATTTAAACATTATTTATTATATGTTAAGTAGGATTACTTATTCATGCATAAAAAAAGATAGCATTAAAATTAATGAAAAGAGGAATAGTAGTATCTGTTTAGATATTACAGAACATATCTTTGTTTTGTCAGTCAGTGATGTGTTTCTTGTGTCCTTACACTTACACTAGACAGTAGACACATTATAGACACTCCACAATTATGAATATGCTTGTGCGTATTGACTCTTAATTGCAAATCACGAGATAGATGTAATAAAGATCCCACAAGCTTTTGAGGATTCGCGAGATTATATTTTCTGAAATTATGTAAACGATTGGAATATATATATATATATATATATACATCTTGCTGATCATGTTGCGTCTTATATGGCGATTTTTGCTATTGATCCTGCGTCCGACCGACTTGATGCGTCCGGTATACGGACGCAAGATTAACCTAGCCTCATTTTTTGTGCAAAGGCGTCTTTTCATGCGTAGAATGCATGGGCAAAAATTTGGCGTGGACTCAATTTCATCACCAGAATGCTTTTTAACGTATTTCATAGTGCAACCATTGACCGTGCGGAATTTGGAGGGCGCTACCGTGCAGTGTATATTTTGCAATGTATATTTCGGGTTCAATTTACAGATTTTATTGCGTCTTCCTATATATATTTAAAAAAGTTTTTATCAATTCTCTACGATGATTATCTTGCATCCAGTAGGCATCTTAATTTGCGAGATCGCGCGACACCTGAGGGGCCCGTTTTGGGTGCATGGGAGAGGCGAAACTGGGCGTCCTACGGGTCGCGTGTGTTTGTATACAGATCCGTGCTCCGTGGACGCAAACTTATTACCGGAGTGAAATTTATCGTATTATTTGATAGAAGTAAATAAACGTCAAACAATGAAGAGATTTTTTTATTTTAGCAAATTTGATATTTAATACCGTTGATAACTATTAGGATATTATTGTTTTGTTTCCGTTTTCGATTTTTTATAATGTAGATACATAATGAACCTACACGATTAATCGATATTAATGATCGAGAGAACTTTAACAACGTTAATTATTAGCCCCTATTTTATTAAGAATGTGATTCATTTGTTATTTTGTGGTAATGTTACTACCTACAGAGAATTCTTGTGAGAACTGTTGGTTAAATTGTTAAATATACAGTATTGTTCAGCCTTTGTTAGGGTATTTAAATATCACATCTAGAAAACTTGTTAAATATGTCACTGAAGTTAACTCAAGCTTATTTCTATGCACCATTTGCTAATTTGTATCATTGATTTTTTTTTTTGATATCCCAATTAACCTTACCTCTTCATTATCACTTAGTATGTATACACGTATTCAACTTCCCTATAACTTATACAAATTCAAAATTCGAATTCAATATCAACGCAACTGTGCCCCCCATCAACACGACAAGACGAGCCAAGCAAAGCGCAAGGGCTCCACGTAACTTTTCCCGAAGGGCTTCGTCATTTTAATGGACCTTTATAAGTAGGGTTTGGATTATCCACATAAAAAAATCTCGAGTTATATAAGTAACGGTGAAGTCCAGACGCGATAGCTGATACAGCAGTTCACCTGCCACACCAGCCATCCTCACCCTGCCGGCCTGCATGTTGCTTCTTCACGCCTCTTTTAAAGAATCCCAGGTTGTAAGAGGGAGGGAATACGTGAGCGGTCAGCGCATTTCATCTATGGATAGTGCAACAAAAAATGAGTCAACAAATTTCTTTGTATGCGTTGGAATTGTGGCCACAGTTAGTCGGTGACAACGTAGGTCAGCGCGCGAGGTCCAATGAAGGAAAGGGGAATGTGGGATAAGAGAGAATAACTCCTCAGAACACTCGCCGTGGTACAGACGATAGAACGTGCTTAGTGACGCCACGTCACGGCGTAATTGTAGAGGCTCTAGGTGTTTAGTCACCTCTTCATCGCCTATAATGCGGATCGCGCGCCGCTGTAACCCATCCAAGGTATCGAACAAGTACCTGGTGGAGTCATCCCAGAGTTGCGAGCAAATTTCCACGCAAGACCGCACGTGCTCCTTATACAACAAGCACAGTTAAATTGCTCGGGCGTGAAAAAACGGCGAAAAAAACCTTGAAATAAACCTTGTTCAGATCTCCAAGACATGAAAGGAATGGCAACGTTTTCGCCGTGAAAGCGCAAACCTGGTACCCCATTCAGAAATATGGTCCAAAGCCTGATTGAATTCAATAACAAGATTCTCCCGTTTCTCCTTGGTTACCGCCTGCCCAGCCGCTGCTTGTCCGAGATATCCCGCATGCACTGTACTATCGTATGCATCGCAATGAATATTCCCAAAAGGAATTTTAGTCATTGATATGCAGCAGAAAGATCGGGGGGGATAGGACGGAGCCCTGAGGAACGCCGTCATTCACTGACATGAACCGCGAACTGTTACCATTCGTAAGGACACGAATTCTACGTTCATGCAGGAAGTCAGCTACCCAAAAACAGAACTGTGCTGGCAGACCGTATGCCAGAAGCTTGGAGAGAATGCTTTTGTGCTAGACCCTGACGAACGCCTTGGCAATGTCAAGGCTGACAGCCAACGACTTGCCCCGCTTGTCGATAGCCTCACCCCAGATATGAGTCAAGTACGCTAGAAGATCACCCGTCGATAGTTTGGGTCTAAAACCATATTGAAGATCATTAATCAAGGATTCATCCTCTAGGTAGTGGGTCAGATGGTTGTTAAGAACCTTTTCTAGGACTTTATATAATACTGGGGTGACTGCTATTGGCCGGTAGTTTACCGAGTCTGAGGGATCCCCTTTTTTGGGCACCGGTTGCACGTTGGCACCTCTCCAAGTCTCCGGCACACGCCCCAAAGAATACGAGTGTTGGTACAAGCGCGTGAGAGCGGAAGACAACTCCGCTGCACATTTTTTTGGTACTACTAATGGGATGCCATCAGGTCCACCAGCTTTCCGGATGTCGAGTGATTGCAATTCGACACGAACCTCACGCTGCCTGATTTTAATATCAGGCATCGTTGTGCCACAATGAGGTAATGATGATGGCAGTGCATTGCAAAAATCGATTCTGGAGTTAGCCGCAAAGAGTTTGGCCAGTAAATCGCCTTTCTCCCGTGGTTTATGAGTTAGTGTTCCGTCAGGGCATCTCAGAGGTGGCAGCGAGAGCTGGCAGAAGTTCTTTTGCACGGCCTTGGCCAAACGCCAATAGCTACGGGAGCCCGAAGGATGCGTTATAAGTTCGTGACCAACACGTGTAACGCGCTGGGCATCCGCTGTAATCCTTCTTACAGGTCTTGAAAGCAAAATTATAGGCTGCTTTTAGTAAATCGACCCCGGGATCCTTAAGAGCGCGGCCTCTGATCCAAGCATGATATGCCGCTTGCTTACGCGAAACAGCTTCAGCACAGTGGTGATTGAACTAGAGGTTACGTGTGGCCTTACTAATGAGATTGGAATGAGGAATATTGTATTGCATTACCATTACAATATCCTCAGAATAACAACGGCGCTGGCGGGACTGCCTTCCAAGGGACGGACGCAAAGTTGTCACGCATACCGTCCCAATCTGCCGACCCATAGTGACAGATCCGGCGTTGTACCACCGTTGGACGCGCAGGCTTGGCCTGTGGCGCTTTGGTAGATAACGGGCAGTGATTCGAAGAGCCCAGAGCCCCCTTACCACAACCTGACAGCTCTGTGGATGGGTCGTGAGCAGAAGGTCCAGTAATAAAGGTGCTTGACTTGTAATATCTGGAATCCTGGTTGGCTGATCGACCAGTTGCTTCAAGTCATGCGTGAGCAGAGCCCTGCATGGTTGGTTTTCGAGGAACTTAACCACAACTTAAAATTGTGGTAAGCATTAAATTCCACCAAAAACACCAATTCTGCTTTGGGAAATTGTTCTTGCGCGTCATTTGCTGCCCGACTAAGGTGTTCGAAAAGTCGAGTTGTCTCAACATCGCGAGTATGGGATCTGTAGAGGCACACGTAGACTTTGGCCTGGGGACCAGAGTCGACGTGTACCACCAGCATGGAGTAGGAGTGATCTTCCAAGCAGCGGAGACGACGACAACAAACATTCGCCCGAACATACAGGCATACACCGGCTTTCGCTTTGAACGACTCTTTAAACACGTAGCCGGGATAGTTAAGGTAGCCTGTGTCAGCAGGCAGAAGTATTTGTGTCTCCGTCAACAATGCTGGGCGTGCTCTTTCAAGATGGTGGTGGACAGCGTTGAGGTTAGAGTGGAGTCCGCGTATGTTGCAGAACTCTACCTTAAACAGCATTGAAGGCGAAGTTTGGGTGTATAGCGGTGCATACCTGCGGGTATGCACCGCTATACTTAGTTATTTTAGAGGCTGCCATGGTGGAATTGAAAAAGAGACGTGAAAATTAGCGGGTGGTGTCGCGAAGAGTCCTGGCAAATTAGGAAGATTTGTTTTCCCGATTGACTGCCTGCAGAGGCGAAGAGCCGACCCGCCGGACGGAAGGGCCCCCGCACCTGGTCACCAACCGGTACGACGGTCCACCCCGAGATTATGCGTGACATGGTAGGGCAGCCTCACGAACTGATTAGGAACGCTCGGGCCCCTGTACTGTGCCACGGGCGGCCAGCGGGACAGCCGTTTCTACTGGTCTCCCTGGACAGGTTTCGGCATCGGCGGATGCCTCCCCTGAACTGAATCAGTCGCGACAACCTCCACTCGAGCTCTGGTTGTACGCTGGTTGACCCCGAAACACGCGAGAAGCACTTAACGGGGTTTTCACCATGCGCACGGTGGTAACAAACCAGGCGGGTGTTAGGCACCGTAGCATCAGAAGAGCGGATGGAAGCTCCGATATCCCTTATTCGCTTCTTACGACACCCACGCGAAGAGAAGGGGCGGTGAGTTGTATTCTTTTTCCGTCACCGCACTGATAAAATTGGTCTTAGTGATAGGGCGTGTAGAGATAGAAGAGTGGCTCTACGTGCGATCTGATAACTTTTTGTCGTGCGAGTGATACATGATCCCGTCTTGGCAACATTTTCCATGAAAATGTTTTGGAGAGATCTTTTACTCAGTTCAGGCTTTCAGGCACTTGTGTACGTCAAGAAGCTACCCCATACAAATCTACGGCGGGGGACAATCGGGGGAAATCTAGGGACCTTGTACTAAGAAGCGGCAAGAAACTCAGCATGAGCTTGTTTTTTCACCCTGTAGGTTTCAGAGTCATCAAATTAAAAAATGAGGTCTGAGATAATTCATGTAGTCTTTTTCCATTACATATTTTTATTCTTTATTTCGAGCCTGAGTTTCGAGCCTACCTACTTCGAATTAATCTATTTACACCAACTTTTCTTATTGTCTAACTATTATTATCTTTCCTAGGTACAACAAGGCTGGGTGGCTGGTATTGCTTTCAGATTACCTTTATACAAGGATTTATTATGGATACCCACATTAAACCTGACTAACTTTTACATTGGGAAAATGAATAATACACGTAGACTTGCGGCCAATCTCAGTGTCTGATCATAAGCCTACCCACTAAAAACCTTACAGATCGCCATTGGACATCTCTTGGCAGTACCAACATCAGGCAAGACACCGGAACAGACAGTATTCTAAGTTATCCTTGGTGGATCCCTTCGACTCCGTTGTCGACGATGCACACAGAGTACGACTATATTGTCGTTGGGCCCGTAAATTACAGGGTCAAGGGACAACCAAGCCCGAATCCCACCGGTACTCTTGAAATTCCAGACCAGCCGAGCTAAAAAAGTTATCTTAAATATGATCGTGACTTTAATAAATAAAAATATAAAGACAAAAAGGTACGGACCAATGTAAACTTTAAAATATAATAAAAAAATACTTCCCTGTCTACCCGACTGATCTGTGTAAAACTCAAAAATAACGATCAAGCTTTGAACATAAATAAGTAATTGTAGGTAGGTACCTACAGGTACTTCTACATAGGTATGTACTACTCCAAAGAGAAGAGTGCTGGTGTACCTGGAAGCCGGTGGACTAGCAGGATGAATATTATTGATATACAGTACCTACAGTATCCGGAACTAACATATCTCTTTTTAAATTTGAGGGACATAACTTTGTAGAAATAAATCGTATTATGCAGAATCAATTTAAACATAAGTTTGGACGGAGGTAGGAGCATTTAAGCAGTGCATAGAAGGTATACGTAAATATTCAGTGTGCTGCATGGTTATGGTGGTGAACGGATGCGCCAAATTACCGGGAAATATTAAAATCGAATATTGGCATTTTATATTTTATTGCAATTTCGCGTAGGCTCAAGAAATTATAATAATAATAGCTACTTAAATACGCATTTAAAACATTCAAAATCGCGTCGAGTACAGTGGACGCCGCAGGGTGGCAGTTTGTAAAGATGCAAAAAGTCTTAGAAGATGTAAATATATATATATATATATATATATATCCCAATCGTTTACATAATTTATATATGACAGACGAATGTTTTCATGGAGATTTTTTTAAATCTAATATCTCACCCGTCTTCGTATCGCGCCCTTTTCATTTCGACTGGAAGCAACAAAAATCGAATGCCGCTGCGCCGTGACGTCTTTGTTGGGATGTTTTCTCCCTGGCCGGGCCGCCATTTTCTGGGCGTCGGGAGTGCCTCCGTCCGAAACGTACGTATTAATTCAATTTCACGCGCAATTCTATATCCGTCTCCGTGTCCGTAAAACGCGAATACCTACAGTATTTAGGTATACGTATAATATAGAGATACCAATTTCTGATTGTTTTTAACTTTGTCCTACGTAATGAGGCACTGTTTATGTTGTTTGGATAAAACGGTTGTAATTTTACCTGTAGATAATTTTTCAAAAGTTATATTAAAACTAAGGCCGCCAGCCTTAGAAAGAGTTTTGAAGAGAACCTTGCACCGACTCCCTTTCATATACTTGTTCAATTTGTTTTGAAGACTGTTTCTAGCTATTTTGGGACTTTTATTTACATTATTGTTAGTAAATTCGTTGATTGTCTATTGTTACATATTTGACATTATGTGATGGAAGTTGACCTCAACACATGTTTGCAAGTTTGATGTCAACTTTCAATTGGACGACACTGTTTGAAATAAAACAGGGAGAAAGAAAACAGCCCTTGCTGAGTTTCCTGCCGGTTCTTCTCAATACAAGGTCTCCCGCCGTTAATTTGCGAACCGATGGCGTAGCTTTTCGACATTCACAAGTGCTTGTAACAGCCTAGCTAGACTGAATAAACGATATTGAATTTTGTGTTTTAACACATTGTATTAAAATTATATTTTAACAGGATCCAGCTTAGAGCGTTAAATTCACATGCAAACCAGATATATGGAGAGGAGAGGTAATTAATTGTAAGAATGAAGCGATGCATCCTATATATTGTCAGGACAATTTTTTCAACCAACCAACCGGGTTATAAAATATTTTTTTCACAAAAGTAAGGATTTTTTTTTTATCTTTAATGTATTGAAAAAACATTTACAGTGGCATAAATATGCAAGTTTATCATGATTTTCGAAAAAAATCACGAAAAAAATATGGTGGTACGAAGTTCACTGGACCGCTGGTCATTCATATAATCTTATAATAATTTTGTAAAATTAAAAATTATATAAGTATTTACTTAGAATTTTAATTTAGTTTTCACTAAGTGCTTCTTTATAAACACACTAGTGAATTTCTAGTATGACCTTCAGGTATCATTTAAGATTGGCAATTAGTGTAAAGTTTTTACTTTGATGTTCAACTATTTTCAATTAAAACCGTATTAATTAACAGGACTAAGCAGTCGACGGTGACAATCATCTTTTCTCCAAATGAATGAATACATAAGAACGTCGCAACAGAGTTTGCAAGAAAACTTGTTCTATTAACAAGACTGAACAGGTTCAATTAAGTGAAATAAATCATTCTTCGATCACTTGGGAGTTGTTAGTTGAAATGAAACTAGGTATATTAAATTGATAATGAACTTTCATGACTTCGCAACTGAGGAACCTAATTCTATAGATTGGGTGAAATATATCAGTTTCTATATATTCAATTATTATATTATTTATAATTATTTTTATATTTTATGCTCAGTACACGTGTTCATTTCTTTCTGCAGCCTGAGTTCAAAGAATGATTGTAGATACATACTTTGTTGGTTATGTAGTACTAATAATTTGCTGGGTGTGACGTCTGCTGTAGGACTTCACCTACACTTGACATCAGCTAGGAATGATTGATTTGCTTGGTAGGTCCTAGCATATGCATAAGTTAAGTTATCTAACTTTTTAAAATTACGTTTTTTGACACTATAATAAACTCTCACTGTACTAAGTAACTTTAACGGTATTGCTAGACTGTCACTTATCACTTACAACCTCTTGCTATGGAAAATTCTAACATCTATATTCAGATCACATGCATGACAAATATCTCTATGATAAATTTGAAATCAACATGCTATTGATATAAAATTTTGTTACTTGACATTTGGTTCAGTCTATGAACATCAAAGAAATAATATTGCAAAGGATATGTTTATACGATAAGCAGCCGATTTTGACCGTTCGCTCTTATTAAACACTAGTGCCGCCATGCAGTTTCACCCGCATTAATTTAAGAAATACGGTTATAGTTTATAACCCTTAAAAGATGGAAATAATTATTTCTTCGCGTCTTTGTTAAAGAACTTTTAAAGGGGAATAATTCTGTCACAATTTTTATGTACCTATCTTTTACCGTTTCTGCAGCGCACGCAATGAAGCTCGGAAAGGGAATATTTTATCGGATTTTGAAACTTTTTTCATTGGTCATCATCATCAGCCTATTAATGTCCCCACTGCTGGGGCACAGGCCTTCCCTATGGATGGAATAGGGAGTTTGGGCCATGTGACCCACCACGTGGGCCCAGTGCGGATTGGTGGGTGGTAACGAATGCAGATACAGCCGGGACGGCACGGCTTAACGTGCCTTCCGAAGCACGAAGAAGCTCGAGATAGTAAATCTTTGGTCACCCATCCAATGACCGACCACTGCGAAAGTTGCTTAACTTCAACGATCGCAGCCGAACGGTGCTCCGCTCAAAATATTCGTAGCATTATATTATATAGCTTACAGCCTTCCTCGATATATGCACTCCCTGACACAAAACGAATGATTCAAATAGGACCAGTAGTAGTCCCTGAGAGCCCAAACAAACAAAGAAACTCTTGAGCTTCATAATATTCAGTATAGATTTATCAGTTAATTAATACATTTCTATTTTAAGTTGGTTTGTTCATTCTGCGACTAACGCGCTGGTGTTAGTGTTGCATTGTGGAAGCACTCGGTTTTTCTAATTGTATAGAGCGCTCGAAATGGTAGTAATTCAGTACAAATTGAATCAACTGGCTAGTATTGATCATAAAGGGATGGCACCTGAGAATCCTGAGATATTCACCAACTGGTTACCGTGATATTGAACAAATACACTTATACGTTACTATCTTTACATCATAGAGGGTTTCACCAAGCCGAACTAATTTCTCCTCATCAGATTTTAAAGTGGAGCTTAGATGCATAGATTCTTAGTGCAGATGAGGGTCTTCGTGTCTAGTTACACTTATTTCTTCGATTTACATGTTGTATTTTACGTTGCGTATGAAGAATGCCAGGTAATGCTAAAGAAACAACACGTAAGCACGAAAAACTTTTTCGAATTATTGGTAAGTATAGGTATGTGTATTTAATGTTATTTCTTAAATGACTTAGTCGTCCTTTTTGGACATAGCAAACATAGGTGCTTTTTAACTGAGAGAAAAAATACAACACATAATTCAAAAGGGGGAAGAATGTTAGTACCCGCTGAGGTTTGCACATCAATCGATATTAATTTATTTCAAATGGTAGAGCTCTGATCGGCTTCCTTCTTGGGCTCAACTTTTAGTATAGAATTGGCACCCCGCGCAAATCAAATTAGGCCGCGGTCCCTCAAATAATTGGCGGCCAGTTCGGTCCTCACCAGCACTGTATTGATCCCATCAACACCCCTGACAGGCTCTGGGATTGACACGAAATTTGACGTGCATTCACACTTTTAATAGCTTTTGAATTGTTATAAATTATGTTTTGTGGCAGACATCTGCAAGCAGAAATTCGAAGATAGGCCCTACATTGTTGTTACTTAAAGAACTTAATTATACAGGAAGGCAAACTTTTAGTGCCTTTTTAATGAGAGTTAACATGAAATAAATGTTAATTTGCATGTTTTTAATGTGTATTATTATTAGGTATTTTGGCCATCAATTGCTGAAAATGTGTCGTCGAAAATGCGTCAAAAACGTGTTGTGATTAATACATTGTATAAACCGATGAAAAAATATGACAGTGCTATGAATTTATTTATTTCTGAATATTTTGTTTATTTTCTTCGTTTTGTTTCAGGTAAGCGTCATATTCTCGCATCTACATGCCTTGTGTACATAGTGAGTATAAAACATTTCATAGAGACGACTTGAAACGCAGCACTGATATTATAGGTGCCAATTGATTGACATGACAAAGCAATTGCAACCTTAAAGTAGACGGCGTCCTTTGATCGATGAAATCCTAAGCTAAAAATAAACATTTCAAATTGATAACATTTCGATGATGTAAGGATGAATTCGCCAAATACGCACGTATACCATAATAATAAACCACTGGACGGATCGGGGTGAAATTTGGCATGCAGGTAGATGTTATGACGTAGGCATCCGCTAAGAAAGGATTTTGATCAATTCTACCCCCAAGAGGATAAAATAGGGAATGAAAGTTTGTATGAAACTTTGTCAATTTTAAACCGATCGGGCTGAGACTTTGCATGCATAAGAAGAATCATAGATGAATGTCATTGTGTATAATATAAGCCTGAGAACAAAAACTGTAATCTACACTTCAGCTCTACACCGAAGCGAAGCGAGGGCGGGCCGCTAGTTGTAGTATAAATACACACAGTGTTCAATTGTTAAAAATACAAAAAACATTAATGAGTAACAATGATAGGAATTTATACTAATTACAGAAGACCTTATTAAAATAACATTACCTTTTGGTGATGTTGTGTTTCTGTCGGTGAGTAAGGTTCCAGGGCTCCACGGGGTAGGGGATTGGGTCAGGGTTAGCTACGGCACGAGCGATATTGTTTGTATCGCCAGCGTCTATAGGCTTCGGTGGCCGCTTACCATCAAGCGGGCCACATGCGTGTTTGCCACCTTTTTAACATAAAAAAATAATAGCTACATTTTTTAAACTAGATTTTCAAAAACACTAGTACAGTCAATCTGTCGAAAAAAAAATCGTTTCAGTGAAAAAAAAACCTAAAGGGTAAGTCTTGTTTTTTCTGTTGCCAAATGACGTCAGTAAGCCACCTTGGCGATAGGCATGTTCAACTCGTAGGCGTTTTTTGAAAAACTCAAAAAAACCCTCAAAAATTTTTTGAAACGAATTTTTCTTGTTTTGTATGGATTTTAGAAACTTTTTTTTTCGACATTAATTGTAGAGGACGTTGAGTACTACAATTTATGTCATTGTTGCAATCTCGTACAACAAAAAATGCGCATTGTAGGTGGCGCCAAAGTCTCAAAAAAAGTGTTTTTTCACTTTTTCACCCTGAAAACATCATTTTAATGGAAAACTTTAAATGAAAAAGTTGTTCCGTACATAATTACCAACAACTTTTGTATAAACATTTTTTTTTGTATTACTTACCGTTTTCAAGTTATAAATTGCGCAGGTATGAAAAATCCAATAGAGCGGTTTTGGGCAGTTCAAGTACACATTTGTAGTGCACATTTCAATGTACGTTTTACTATTTTTTAATTTTTTTTCATGATTGTAATAATTTTGATTTGTTATTGACATGAAATATCGACAATTACAGCTTTGGATTCATTTTCTTGCATGAATTAATTGCAGGAACAAATGTAGTTGATAGAAAAATGATTATTTCGTCGAACATATTTTTTGGCCGAATTGGCCCTTTTGTCAGAACTGTGCCGACGCCAACGGAGAAAGTCTCCATAGGACCGAAAAAATTACCGTTAGTAATACTGTGTTGTAAACGTAGCGCTGTATTGCACTGTAACTTGAAAACTGTAATTAATTTTAAACAAATTGTTTATACAAAAGTTGTTGGTAATTATGTACGGAACAACTTTTCCATTTAAAGTTTTCCATTAAAATGATATTTTCAGGGTGAAAAAGTGAGAAAACACTTTTTTTGAGACTTTGGCGTCACCTACAATGCGCATTTTTGTTGTACGAGATTGCAACAATGACATAAATTGTAGTACTCAACGCCCTCGACAATTATGGTCGAAAAAAAGTTTCTAAAATGCATACAAAACAAGAAAAATGCTTTTCAAAAAATTTTTGAGGGTTTTTTTGAGTTTTTCAAAAAACGCCTACGAGTTGAACATGCCCATCGCCAAGGTGGCTTACTGACGTCATTTGGCAACAGAAAAAACAAGACTTACCCTTTAGGTTTATTTTTCACCACTCAACCTACATCGACTATACCACATGTTCAATGAAAACATTTATGATTTATTAGTTAATAAAATTTCTTTTACATATAAATAAACGACCAAATTCCAAAGCCTAATATTCGTTAAGATAGACATCACTCAGTTTAGTATTAGCATATTTTTTTTTCAAAGAAATTCACTCGTTACGGTGAATTAGAACGGGCGAGACGTTTCGCACCAATTAAAGTCGGATGCCCGTCCTCCTGACATTTTTTGTTTGTTAGGCGTACGAGTATTTCTCTTTCTTTTCCTTTTAATCAATTAGAAAAACGATTACTACTCTAATAGGGCTTTTGTGTTGTTTTTTTAGTTGATTATGTAACAAATGTACTAGAACTTTTTAATGTGTTAAGCCAGAATGAATATATGACACGGTTTTGAAGAAATATGCACTCAGATAAGTTCTAATTTAATCAAGCTTCGTTTAAATTAAATTGAACTAATTATAAATTTTAACTATTGATTCAAAGCAGTCGCACACCACGTAGGTTCTATATCATTTTCACTTAATGTAAAAGCGAGATTTACGTTAATATTGTTAGATCTATCTCATCCTGTTATTGCACTGGAACCGTCTATTGAGTAATCGGTCGTTATATTCTCAAATTTAAGTCTAATGACAATGAAGCGTTATGTGTTACATCTCAAAGACTGGGAGCGTTTCCAAAGCTCCAGTAGCCAGCACCTTGTTCAAATTACTGCGGTTGTAATAGATCAGAGGCCAATTAGGGGGTAACACGGTGGGTGTGATTTCGTTAATCGACCCCTATCACGTCTAGTACGTCGGCTTCGGAGATATGAGCCTTGACGGTTTTAACCACGGCAGTCTAGGAAAGTAACAAATAGCCCATGTATAGATCTGATTTAGGACATGGGTGACAGCAACGATACGCACTTACTGGGAATAAAAGATGACTTCTACGAAGCTCTGTCTGTTGTTTCTAATAAATCTTATTACTGTTCTGTGTGTGTCCGTAATGCCTTACATTTATTATTCCCTATCCAAAATAGTTAATGTGAGCATCGTCACATTGAAACTCAATTTCATTACTGTTAGATTAAGTATTTTAACATACATTACTTTTACGAAAAAAGTATTTTCTAAAATCCTCTTAATATCATGAATGAAAAATCCGGAAATTCTCTGTAGCTTGAATATCGCTACCGATAAAAGTCTATCTACTACAGTTTAAAACAACTTCGTAAGCAACGAATTTGAGTACAACTGGAAATCCCTTCTAGATCCACAGCGGTTAGTTAGTTAGGTAAATTCAGTGAAAATTTTCACAAACGCCCCCGATGCCAGTCAGTTTTCGTACGGGTTTGTCCAATTTGGCAAGTTTTAAACGTCGGTGGGTAGCAGGCCAGCAGGAATGCACTGCAAATTGAATCTTGGCGTGAGCGATTCGTTGAGATTTGTCCACATTTAGGTATAAATATAAATTTTATTTCACGAAAAATATGTTTGTAATAATGTTGTCTTATGTATGCCATTTCTGCATCGACGTCGGGCTTATATCGTGAGTTACAATATGCAATCTGAAATAAAATTGCCCCATTTTTCAACCCAAACTTAGCCATTTTCAAATACTTCGCGAATGTTCTTTTACCAGTGAATTATTGCGAAATCGTTAGCGCATTTTCCTGTGGTGCATTTATTTCGTAGACAGAAGGCCATATTAAAATGAAAAAACAAGTGAAAACTGTAAGGTTAAAATTAGCATGGACTCAGCTTTGAAATTATGATTTGGAAGGATGTATAAATGGTATTTAGGGAGATTATGCGGTTGAAAATTAAAATAATTTTATAATATTTTTTTATTGAAAAATTAGGCACTGCTTTGCACTTCGTTTAATTCTAAGATAAATATGACCCTATCAATTTTATCTGTTTCTTAAATAGCATGTTTGAGGTCTTGTCAACATGTGTTGTTATTGCGACTGAAATCCTCATTAGACCATTTTTTTTCATAAGTTACTGGATTCGTTCTCGAATTTATTTAAGTTAGGTATAGTGGAGTGGATACTGCGGTATGAAATAAATAGTCGCATATTTTCTCGCTCGTACAATAAATTGTGGACATGGCTTTATTTGGCGGCTTGCCGGCGCCGAGTCCCAGGGCGAGGCTTAATGGGAAACGGGGGCGATGGGAAAAAACTGCTCTAATACCGAGACGGCGGCATCCTGGGAATGTTGCTTTAAAACTTTACGAGCTACCCTGGTTGATCGGTCCTTTTGCTATCGCAAAACTGAACCTGCCTCCTCGATTACAATAGAGAAAAAAGATTTCTCATCATTATTGTTTGAGACTAATGAAACTGTAATTGAATTATGAATAAGTCTTATTTTAGTGTTATCCAATATATGTAGATTTTTCGGTATTACGTCTTGGCAGGTCATTTATTTTATACGAGGGCTCACCAAACTGCTTCAACTTCAGTACAGTCCTCCCATCACATCTTGTAAATATGCGGGCATCAAAGATACCTATTTAGTTCATCCATCTTGCTCATTCTTGATTACTATAGGTCAGTGTGACATAGGACATTCTTAAAGGATCACCCTAATGAACTGAGAAGACAGATGAAGTAATTCATCACGTCATAAGATATATTACATTTCAGCCCCCTTTTATAAGAGGAACCAGGTTGAACTAATAGAATACGATAAGTAGCGATACAATTAAGTTATAGATAGGTTTATATATATATGTTATAGATAGGTTATACATAGGTTATAGATAAATAGGATAATTACCTATTACATAAAAATAGTAACTACATAATTATAATTACTAGTAGACAAACTCGGTTTTGTTGTTATAACAAAGAATTATGAAAAATTTACAAAACTGTTTTGTTATAAATAAATTTGATTTTGATATTTCTTAGACTTGTTCAGTTATTGGTTACAAAATGATTGCTTCAGTATAGAATCACTATACTGTTATTTGTAACCGAACTATTTTGTTATCCTCAACATAATTTTCTGATGAACTGTAGCTGTTTATTATTATTTTACTTGCAAAAGTACTTTTCTGCTTTAAAACACTGTACGTATTACTTACTAACAAGTAAGTATTAGGGGTTAACAGTGTATTAGTGTAATCATAATACCATTTAACCAAACACGTACTTGCAATCTCTAACCGAACTAATTGGCTAACAGTTACATCACTTTTCAGTTATTCATAGAGGTTTTTGTGCTTACTAATAAAAAACACAAAATAGTTGTAGTAAGGCCAACTCTATGTAAACAATCACCTCAAGTGTGTTTGATTGTAACATTACATTGTTATGTTAGAGATTACCGAAATCGAATTTATAAAAAATAGGTTTAGTAGTTTTTAACTAAACTCGATTAACTGAAATGATAATGTAAAATGCAACAGAATAGTTATTCTAGGAGTGACTGAAATTTATTTATTTAAAACAAAGTGAAATTTATCGATTAAAGGGCGTTTCTTACTCGGTGTTAACTATCAAGAAGTAATAACGTATAGTAAGTTTTCATTACGGAGAATCGGCGCTCACGTCGCGGCATATTGCGAAAGTTTGGGTAATTGACATTCAGGCGGCAATTGTGGCTGCGGTGTTACAACTCCCTTTTGTTATGATGCCTTAATTACCATTTGCGGATGACAGATTGCCATAACCGCGGCTTTGATCTATTTTCCCAATCTGGTTTGCATCTGACCGTTGCGTACTGGTTTTATCTTACTTGCCATTCAAATAGGAGTGGATTGTCTAATCTTAGTATCATTATTTTGCGGCGTATGGTTTGAATGTATCCGGGGAGAGGAAGATTATGGCATAATAGAATGAGTTGTATATTATAGGCTTCAGATAATCCAATGTCATGGAGTTAATATATCTTAACCTTTTTACAGTAATAAGCCTTCATAAAATAGAAAAAAATCTTAATAAATTAGAAACTGTAAGCAGTTTAGTTGATACTGAGTTTCATGTAGGCACTAAAGTAATCTATGAATCGTTGATATCTTCTGTAATGTTTCCTTGAAAAACATTATTATTATTTATTATTCCAAACAATACACATTGTGTTGAATAAATTACAAATACAAAAAACAAACCAAACAAAATTACGCACATAAATACAGGGTGGCCGGGCCACCCTGTATGAAGTACAATGAAGTCAATTATAATTGTAAATGTCAATTAATCAAATATACATTAAAATAAATGATGTCAATGTTTCTAATCGGCAATAGATGTTAGTCATGTCATGTATAGTTATTATTATCAAATTCGTCTACAGTATAATAACATTTTTGTAATTAAAATGACAATCAATGTTTTTCATGTAATCATAAATATAGAAAACTGTTCTACATCTTTCTAGTGACGCTTGTATGTAGTTCTTTCATCAATTCAATCATGAGATAAGTTAGTTTTATTTTTAATATCATAGTAAGTACGAACATTAACAAATTTAAAGTACGCTGCATATTATACGAATGACATACAAACACCATCATCTTTTTCAAACGTATGCTTTTAACGACTGTTTATTGTTACGGCTGCAGGTCTGCTCTCTGATTTAGAAGGTTCCGGATTCAAATCCCAGTACGGGAAGTTCATTAAAATCGTGCAAGTAAAATATTAACACCATTTTATTTCTTTAAGATGTTATGTTGTGTATTAGTGTAGCAAAAACATATTACCGTTATCTCCGTATTCATAGCACAAAGTTGTCAAACCAGTCAGTATACGGGTATTTGGAATCACACATAATTCCGTTAAAAGCATCTGGTGAGGTGTCGACAGCTGTTCCCGCTGGCTCATCACTTGTGAAATTCGAGGTAAGTTCGGCGGCTGCCAGCCACTTAGCAAATGCGTAATACCGATAAAGTTGGCACGTGCGCCGCTGATGGATGGCTGCTGGGATTATTGATGTGTCACTACGGCTCCGGGCCAGGACGGGACGGGACATGACGCGAAACGTGACGCGACCGACGCGCGGCTTTGTGAGTGCGCCATGTGTCGGCTGACTTTGTTTCTAGTCGACACACATGGTTTTTTTGCAAGCTTCCTAAGCCCCAACCTGTCCACAATCCTGTAGGAAGTCTACCAATCGAACTCAGAAAAGGTTTGTTCGGATGTCTGTTTTTGTGTAGTAAATAATCCCGGCGGATTAATGTTGTACACTGAAAAAATAATTTGCAGAACTAGTTGAGTTAACCGATGAATAGCCAAACATAGTTTACTAATAAAAAAAAATCAGTCACTCAGTAGACCAACTGTTCTGTTGCATTTTACATTATCTTTCCGGTTAATCGAGTTTAGTCAAAAACTACTAAACCATTTTGTCATAAGCCGTCAAATTCGATTTCGATAATCTGTATTTTATTAATATATTTTTATAATCAGTCACTCAATCAATCACTTGAAGTGTAATGTTTTTAAAGCATTTAACTGTAAAGATGTCTAAATCTTAAGAAAAGTTTTACTAGAAAAAAATCCACGCGGACCAGGCAGCAGTCGGGACTCGAACCCGCAGCCTTCGCTATCCGGGTGAATGCACTGACCATTATGCTTCCGCGGCCCTGACGGCCTAGCCTTAGGCTGCAAAGCAGCGCCATCTCTTCTCATTGTAGGTAACCCACAATGTACCTTTTTTTTTTTTTTTTTTTTTTATGTTGGGAAAATGCGTTATGCATACCCCGCCGGTACATGGCGGGGTTATGTGGGACTCCTCCTCCCCCCAAATCCCGCCCACCCGCCCAGCCAGGCTGGCTCGGCGGCTGTTCGGGATGAGGGGGGGGGGGGCTACCCACTAAAAACCCAACAGTGCTCCCTCGTCTGCCGGAACGGGTTTTGTGGGATCCGGGTGACGCTCCACGTTACCCGGCAGAGGTTCCTCCTCCTCCTGATGGTCAGGGGGATGCCCTGGAGCACCTAGGCATCCTCCCTCGACGGGTGAGACTGCGCAACGCGAGCGACGGACTACCCTGTCCGCCGCCCGCAGTCCCACTAGGGTGGAAAGAGGCGGTCGTACTGCCGCCGTCTTCCCCCCGGTCGTCGGCGACGGAGAGGACCGGCCCGGGCGTCCCCCTCGCGGGCCCTCTCTGCTGTCTCCTTCTGTAGGATGACTTCCTCACAGAAGGAGACGACCGCGTTCCAGGATCTGTCGCTGTCCAGCATCGCTTTAACGACGCTGGGCAACGAGAGATCCCTTCCCACTGCCATGACCATATCATGGCGCTGCCGAGACCACGACGAGCACTCTTCAAGGGTGTGCTGCGCCGTGTCCTCGGCAGCGCCACAATGATGGCATGATGGGGTCGCTTCCCTCCGTATGCGATGCAAGTAGCTGCCAAAACATCCATGCCCTGACAGCACCTGCACCAGACGGAAGGTCAGCGACCCATGCCTCCTTTCCTTCCATTGCCCCAAGACTGGCCGCAGCGCCTCCAGGGTCCTCACCCCGAACTGCTGCGCCCCCAGCTCCTCGGCCCACTGCTCCATGACTAGCTCATCCAGTCTCCTCCTGTGGGCTAACACCTCCTCTGATGTTAGTCTCTCTCCCCGTTGCCGGGCCTCCGCCCTTTGCCAATATAGGCTTGACAGTGCCCTCGCTTCAATCGCCCATGGAGGCGACCCCACCAGTGCGCATACGGCCGCGAACGACGTGGTGCAGTACGCCCGCGCGGCCCTTTGCGCCACTACCCTTTGCGGCCTCCGTAGCAGGGCCTCACTCCCCGCACCTATGCGATCTGCCCAAATGGGCGCCCCGTATAGGGCCATACTTCTAATGACCCCAGCGTACAGCTTGCGGCAGCTGGCGCTGGGGCCACCAATATTCGGCAGCATTTTACCGAGCGCCGCCGCCGCACTAATCAGCCTTGGGGCCAGCTGCTTGAAGTGGGCATCGAAGCGCCACTTCGCGTCTAGCACTAACCCCAGGTACTTCAGGGTGGGCTCTACTGGCACTCTGGCTTCGCCCACCCTGACATACGCCCCGGCCGGCGGCTTGCCCCTGGATCCGTGAAACATTACCGCCCTTGTCTTCCCCGCTGCCACCTTGATCCCCAACATCCCAATCCTCGCCATTATTAGCGAGGCACTCGCCGACCCCAACCTCCGGACGTCCTCGTATGCTTTGCCCCTAACCGCTATCAGCGTATCATCCGCATAGCAGATGACTGCTGTTCGGGGCAATAGCGTTCCTCTGAGGACCCAGTCATACGCGAGGTTCCACAGGAGTGGCCCTAGCACCGACCCCTGTGGAACTCCGCATACCATGCTCCTCACCTTGACCTCCCCACCCGCATCATAATAGAGGAGTTCCCGGTCTCGCAGGTAATTCCCCACCACTTTCCTTAGGTAGAGAGGGACCTCGTGGTGGTGCAGGGCCTTCTCGATACAACTGAAGGGGAGTGTGTTGAAAGCGTTCGCTATATCCAGCGATATAGCGAGAACACACTCCCCTCTCCCCGTTGCCTCCTCTGACATCCTCTTCAGCTCCTGCACCGCATCCACTGTGGACTTGCCCCTGCGGAATCCAAACTGGCGTGGCGCCAGGTTTGGCCCGGTCTCCTCTAGGTGCTGAACAATGCGGTCGGCAATGACTCTCTCCAAGAATTTGCCGACCTCGTCCAGCAACACTACCGGGCGGTACCCCGCTGGTTGGTCCGCAGGACGCTCCTCCTTCCGCAGCAGGCAAAGCCTGCCCCTCTTCCATGCACTGGGGAACACACCCACGTCAAGGCACTCGTTCAGTAGTGCCCTGAAGTGCTCACCCAAGTGCTTGAAGGCAATCGGCAGGACTCCGCGCGGCACTCCATCCGGGCCAGGAGCCTTCCTTTTGCCCCGCAGGCGATCGATGGCCGCCTCCATTTCGACATCAGTGACTGGTGGGGCCGGTGCGGAGACCGCATTCCCTTCCTCCGTCGGCGGCACCAAAAGCGGAGATGTGGTGGGCGCTTCTTCTGGGAAGAGTTCAGCCACCGTCTGCGCCAGGAGGTCAGGGTCCATGTCCTCCAGCTGGACGGCCTGCTGACCCATGCCTTTTCTGACTCCTTTGTATGGTCTGCCCCATGGGTCCCGATCCAGCTCCCCGAGAAACTCCTCCCAGGCTTCATCCTTGGCTTTAGCAATGGCCACCTTCAGGCTCTCCTTCCTCTCCCGGTAGACGCGCCACAGCTGCTCCTCCTCTGCTTCGTCCCTTCTCCTCCGGCGCCTGCTACGCATGACCGCCCTTCGCGCCCTCATGGTTTCTGTCCTAATAGCCGCGATTTCCTCGGTCCACCAGTATACCCCGCTCTTCGGTGGCATACCCCGGACTCGTGGCATAGCCGAGTTGCATACCTCCCTAAGGGCGCTGGCGAGTCGCTCCACCTTCCCCTCCACCCCGTCCGGGATGTGCGCGTCCATGCACCAGGCCTGTGCTGTCGCTGTCTCCTCCGCCCGGTCCTTATCGAGTTTTGCCACCGCCCATCTGGGGAACAGCTGCCATCCTCTGACTTGCGCTGCCGGTCGCGCGCTGGGGCGATTCTGTGCCTGCGTGGGTGAGACCTCAAATCGGATATAAGCATGGTCCGACAGGGTCTCGGCCCCACTCAGTACCCTCCAGTCCCTGATCCGGGCTGCCAGGATGGACGTGGCAAACGTGATATCCACCACGGACCCTCCCCGACGTCTCACACAAGTGTAGGCCGTTCCTCTGTTGGCGATTTCCAACCCAGACGCAACGGCCCACCCCAGGATCACCTCCCCTCTCGCATCGTCGACCGGGGACCCCCATGCGGAATGCTTCGCATTGAAGTCCCCCATTACAACGATCTGCCTAGGCGCCATCCTATGTATCACGCCAGTCAGGTTCTCCGCCCAGTCTTGTAGTTCCACCACAGATCTGTTCGGCGAGAAGTACGTGGCTAGCACGCCGATGCCACTCCAGTCTACCGCCACGTATCCCTGTCCCTTCTCCAGTACCGTGAGGGGGGAGTGATGAGCCACCAGTACCGGGACCAAGACTGCAACCGTCCCATTGGTGTCTGCAGCCCAATGCGGGCGCTGCGGGACGCTATAGGGCTCAGCCACCACCACCAAATCTATATGCCACTCGATCGCGTTCTGCATTAGTAGGTCCTGCGCGCGCCTCGAGTGGTTTAGGTTCCCCTGTAATAGTTTTAGTTGAGGACTACTTGTCATTACAGGGCGAACACTCCATTATATCCTCTCCATTTTCTTCCCCGGTGTTTGCACGACTGGACCCACTCGTCGTTTTCGTCTTGGCCTTGGGGGCCGGTGGAGAGCAGTTCCTACCGCCCATCAGGTGGTCCGCAGATACCCCGGATTCGGCGCAGATGGCGCATCTGATCACGCCTTTGCACTCGGCCGCCTTGTGTCCTGCTTGCCCGCACCTGAAGCAAAGCGAGCCCCTGTCGCAATCGGCCTTGCACATCAGGCGCGTGTGTCCAATCCCCATACACTTATAGCAGCGCATGGGGAGCTTCTCCAGTACCCGCACTCTCGCCGACACCCACCCGACCTTCAGTCGCCCTGCTTCCGCGATGGCTTTGGCGGCCAGGATCGGGCACTTCACGACGACTGCCCCTAGGCCGCTCGGTCTTGCCACTATCGTGCCGACCTTCACCTCCTCTCGTTTGCAGCCTCCCTTGGCAGCGACCGCCGCTGCAACCTCCTCCTGCGTCAGGGATTCCTCCAAGTCCAGGATCCGCATGGTGACTTGCTTAGTTGGTCTGGACACCTTCGCGACCCCTTCCAGAACCTCCCGCAGCCTCTGTGCCAGTTGGTCCGCCTTCGGGTCGCTGTCCGCCCCAGGGACCTCCAGGATCCGGGTCCCAGTTGCCGACGTCTTCACTTTGACGTCCTTGATGCCCAGATCCTGTAGCCTGATACACTGTCTAGCTTGCGCTATGACCTGGGCATATGTTTTCCCTCCATCTATGGTGCTCGGCAGCAACGATATCTCCACAGCCGAGGTTTTAGGCGCCTTCAACCTCGACTGTTTTGGCATGTTTGCCGTGGTCCCCTTGACCACTTGTAACTTGGCAGCCCCTGCATACGTTGCTGTCGGCTGGGTCGCCTGCGTCGCCTTTGCGGCGGGAGGATGGGAAGCTATTGGTGCCGGCGTCTCTGTGATTTTGGCACCCTTCTTCTTCTTCCTCTGCTTGGCCGATACCGTCGTCCACTCCTCCGGGTTATTCCCTCTCTGGTCACCTGCTCGGTTCTCCGTTGTGGGGTTTCCAGCCATTTGGCCACTCGTCGACGGGCCTGGCTGGGGCGCCGCCTGTTCAGGCTTCCCTGCCTTCTTCCAGCCCACACCCAGCGGTGGACGTAGGTTCACAGCTGGGGCAAGGCGAGGCTCGACACCCTCGAACCGAGCGTTCATCATGCCGCCCATTTCCCTCATCAAGCCCTGGCGTGCTTCCTGCCACCAGAGTGGCGGTCCATCACTTTCCCCCCTTTGGTCTCTCTCCGTGACTTGATTCGGACGGGCGCCGGTCTGAACGAGCGCGGTGGGCACCCCTGGCTTTGCCTTTTCGATGGTCCTCGACTCCAGCGACTGTACCTTCCGCTGCAATTGTTCCAGCGTCTCGCTGAGCCGCTTGTTATCCGCCCTCAGCCTGGCTACCTCGCCTACAGCCGTCGTCTTGCGGATCCCCGATGCGAGGGCCGCCAGTGTCACCCCGGTGGATTGAATTATCCCTTTGACCTGTGTGGCACCCAACTTCCCCGGCTCCACTGATAGCTTGGACAGGTCGTTCGCCACCGCAATCAATTTTTTACAGAGCTCCTCCAGTGTCTCCACACTCTCCTCTGATGTCTCTGGCGATTCCTCTCCTGCCTCGGTGGAGTCGTGCTCGTGCTGGGAGCCACTCACATCCGTGTCCGAGGTTGATTCCGCTCTCGCGCGGCGGGCTCGACTCATGCCACAGTCCTTTCCCGCATCGCGCTTATCAGTCAAGAGTCTCTCCCCTGCTGCCGCCTTCTTTATTTCCGGTGGCTGCACCGTGCTGTCATCGGTGGCGGAGGAATTTGGCGACTCCTTCCTTTCTCTCGGTCGTTTTGTGGCCGTCTTTCCCGCGACCGGCTCCTTCGTCTCGGAGAGCTGTTCGAACATCTCTCGCCTCTCCCCAACCTGCCCTTTGTTTAGGCTTTGCATCGACCTTGTCCGTGGGCCTAGATTAACGTCCGTAGTGTTACTGGAGGACAGTGTCCGCGTTCTTGAGCCGGAGGCCTCCTCTGTAGGTAGAGAATGTTGAGATACAGGCCGCTTTGAAGGAGACCTACTTCTTACACTCTCCTGTTTCTTTTTCCTACTACTGCGCGTCTCTCTCGAGCTCTTATCCCCGCCCCCTCTCAGGCGAAGAACTCCTTTTTCCTCTGGGTGGCCTTGATAAGGGCTTTTAGGGCGGCCCTGAAAAGGGCCTTCGGCGTGGCCCTGAAAAGGGCCTTTGGCATGGTCCTGAAAAGGACCTTTTATTCCCTCTCCTACGAACTCCTCGGTAGTGGATTTCACACCAGGGGTACCGGAATCCCCCTGGCGCCGGTGACCAACCGGAGTGCATTGGTCGCTAGTAGTAAATTTCTCACTCTGGAGCCCAGCTACTCCAGAGCGCCCGGTGTCAGCGGGAGCGCATGACAAAACACTATTAATCTTAGAGAACATTTTCATTACGAGTTCCCCCTTCCGGGCGGGGGGGCCCTACCTGGCCTCGTCTTGTGGTGTTTTTTTAAAAGGTTTTCTCCTTGTAGCCCCCGTCCCGTGGGACGGCGGCCCCCGGCCCTGCACCACGTGCAGGGTTACGGGTCGGCCGGAAGCGGCGCGGAGTCCGCACCGCAACCGCCCTACCACGGGCATAAACGCCCTCCTCTTTGAGTCTCAACTGCCGCTGCCCAGGCTGCCCGGGGCGCCAGTCGAGACCCCTCGGGTAATTTTTAAAGAGGTTTTCTTCCTCGCAGCCCCCGCCTCCAAGGGAGATGGCGGCCCTCGGCCCCGCACCATGTGCGAGGTTACGAGTTTGGCATGGCAGGTTACCCTCTTCTTGACAAGAAGAAGTGGGACCTCCCACTGGGTAATTTTTTAGAGAGGTTTTCTTCCTCGCGGCCCCCACTCTCCTGGGAGACTAGCGGCCCTCGGCCCCGCACTACGTACGGGGTTACGAGATTGTCGGCTATTCGACACCTCCGTAACAGCACCCTCAGTGGGAGACATTACGCAGGCGACCGGGATGCACCGTCCCGAACCCATTTCCGTTCCGCTATCATAACTGACCAGGGACGGGAAATGGACCGGGCACACGAGGAGGTTTCCGACGTAGCACCCCAACCCACAATGTACCTACTTACTTGTTAGTAAGTGGTACATATAGGGTTTTAAAGCAGAAAAGTACTTTTTGCAAGTAAGATAATAATAAACAGCTATAATTCATAAGAGAATTATGTTGCAGATAACAAAATAGTTCGGTTACAAATAACAGTATAGCGAAGCTATACTGAAGCAATCATTTTGAAACCAATTACTAAACAATGACGACCTCCGTGGTCGAGTGGTTCGTACGCCGGGTTTCATGGTGTCGCCGACTCGAGAGGTCCCGGGTTCGAATCCCGGTGGGGGCAGATGTTTGTGTGATGAATACGAGCATTTGAACTCCAGTCATGGATGTTTAATATGTATTTCTATATAAATATACGTATATATGTACTGTATATGTATTCTAACCGTTACCCTAGTATCCCATAACACAAGCCTTACAGTGCTTACTTTGGGGCTAGGCTAATTGGTGTATGTTGGAAATATTTATTATTTATTATTATTATTATTTAAGTATAAAAATTAACAAAACAGTTATGTAAATTTTACATGACTTGTATATTTGTGTTATAACAACAAGACTATTGTTTTTATTTTTTTTAAGAATTTAACTGCTAGATGTTTAAATCTAAAGAAAAGTTTTTACTAGAAAAAAATCCACGCGGATCAGGCAGCGAACGGGACTCGAACTCGCACCTTTCGCAATCCGGGCGAATGAATGCACTGACTAATTATGCTACCACGGCCCTGATGGCCGCGTCGAAATTTTCCTAGCCTTAAGCTGCAAGGTAGCGCTATCTCTTCGCATTGTGGTAGCATATTTGGTCAGTGCATTCGCCCGGATTGCGAAGGGTGCGGGTTCGAGTTTCGTCCGCAGCCTGGCCCGCGTGGATTTTTTTCTAGTAAAAACAAGACTATTTTCACAAAACCGAGTATATCTCCTAGTAACTATAATTATGTAGTCACTATTTTTATATACACTAGGTAACAAAAAAAAATTTGTAAGTAACTCAAAACATTTTTCAGTGCAGCACTTATAAAATTATCCTATACGTAGTCTAGGTTGTGAACTGTTTTATAAACCTTTGTATATTATTTTCGTTCCTCCATCTACCTCCTCCTTTTAGTTATAATTAAAGTAGGGTGGGTACTCTAGGATTAAGTAACCCTAAAAGAGATTTCAGAAGAGAGTTAATAATCCGAACAGTCAACACATTCAAAGCGGAAAAACGGGTCATTAACTCGCACTCCAACTCGATGCAAGCTCTTAGCTAACACAAATTCGTCATTTGTCAAAAGTCTAACTTGTGATTTCTAAATCCAGTCCCGTGTTATTTTAACGAATGTGCTGAAGCAAAAACTGGTACGCATTCCGATAAGTAAACAGGCAGCGGTAATAGCGCCAAAACGGAATTAAGACAAATACGTCCGTCAATCAAAGAGCGGGATGGGGGATGCTAGTATCGCGGCGGCATTCCTCGATCCATCTCCGTTTCTGGATCTGTTCCCGGGAGACTTCACGAGACACAGGAGCGAAATTTCTTGAAGCCGAAATTGCTTTGAGCTCCTGAAATTCCGTGTACGTTACCTCAGCGATGCATGTTTGATGATGCTTGACTCCGAGTTTAGGTCTGTGGTTCCATAATGCCATTGTTAAGCGTTTAAATATTCTTTATAACTAACATAGAGGTTGAAAGTAAGCACGTTCAGAAGTTATGTAATTTACGCAATGGTCGGTGTTTTGATGACAAAAATTACGCTTATTCGTAAACCTACGTAGTAAATGTAAAAATATGCTCTACATGACACAACTCATATTCTCGAAACACAGAACAGAAAGAGGTTAGAAGGGCCTTGTGGACCGGGCGGGCGCGCCACAATTATGTGTGAGCAAATGCTCATAACTAGACCAAAACTTAGTTTAGATTGCGTCGTTGCTCTAAGGTGCGAGAGCTGATTGGTTCGATTGTCTTATGTCGCGGCGTTTGATTGGCTATTAACTATAAGGTGGAAGTGTAGTGGGGGCGAGTCGGCGACATCGGTTCCCGTACAAACGGTCTATGATTACCCTTCTAACCTCTTTCTGTGTTCTGTGTCTTTAATAGTCGGAACAATAATATTCTGATGAAGATGATGAATCTGCAATGGCAGAGGTATTGTTAGAGACAAAACAAATATCTAAGTAGGGCTGACGTTATTTATTTTACGATTTACAAAAGGTGTGCGCTCTGTAAATAAGTGTAGCCTTCCAACATCGTGACAAATTGTCGCTAAACTCACTATCGAAGTCTCGTTAGCTACACGCGGCCTCCGTGTGAAACACGACACATGCAAATCTGGTTGCAGAAACTTTGTTTATATATTTTCCCTTGTTCCCCTTTACGTTAGCAAAATAAAGTGCTGTTTTTGTATCATTTTGCGGCAGAGGAAATCTTTTTATTCGGGGTGTTTTATCCCAAGTAGCATTGTAAAGAATAAAGAGAGATGATGTGAAAGAAATATACGTACTGAATTGCTGTCTTAATACGAGTGAAATTCAGATACATTCCGAATTCCCAATATTAACGGTATAAAACAATCTGACCTTTACAAATACACACATTCTTTGTAAACAATGTCATTTGTTGGCTCCTGTCGCCATAGGCTCAAAGAAATTGTGAGGCGCCGTAAGACAGACATAACATAAAATCATTATTCTGACGATGCAGACCTGAAAAGGCTGCGAAACGTCAATAAATAAATAAAGTTTCGTGCATTAACCCGTATAAACTAGTTTTATTTAATGAGTGATGTGCGTGAAAACCTAAGAAACAAATATAACACTATCTCTTATAAACACACCTTCAACTCACGTCACAATTAGCTTTGGTTTATCCTAAGCTCATATAGGACATCTTAATCAGCTAAACCATTCTGAAAATAATTAACATCATTGATACTGAGATAACATAAAGCCGAGCATATTCATATCAGTGGTCTGTGATTATATCGCAGCTTTTATTCCAACTGACGAGGGCTTTTTGATAAAGGGCAACATTCCTTCGCATGTAATTTACGCTGTAAACCTCCTACGGCTTCCTAATATCCTGGTGTCTGATCACGCATAAAAGGTGGCGCGTTTTGAATTAAATTTAAATTGCTTCATTGTGGACTCGCAAATCCGCTGGGGATTTTCTTTGTATTTTCGAGATTTATGTTACAAGTAGTTCAAGCGTCCTTTCATTGTAATTCTGTTACTCGTTTTCATTTGCATGTATTAATGTCAGATAATATAACTTTTGGCAACGATAACGTCACGATAAACAGTATAGAGAACTCGAGCTATCGCATTTTAAACCTGGATATATATTGTAATCACATCTCGCGATCAAAGGCAGGGCACGAGACACATATGCGGTACCAATGATATATTCCTTTAACATTAATCCGTCTTGATTAGTACAAAGCGGTTACGTGACGGAGATCTCAATCCGCTCACTGGATTTTGCCATCTATTTAGGTGTCTAGCTGTAAGTGGAAGGGTCTGGCATTCAACAAATCCTCGACCGTTTTAAGGGAACACAATTGTGCCTAAATAGGACCTTTAAATCTTACGGCGGACCGCAAGAGTGGGTACTGTTAAGTGACAATGATAAATGTGTTCGTGGGAAGGCTGTATGTGTGTGTTGTCTTGTGGCGAGAAGAAAAAAGGGTCTGTGCCGCCGACTAGGGTTTCAGGGCGCGGTAATTATTTGTACATTTTTACTTAACGCCCAACACCTGCTTAACCTTGTGAACGTGGCCTTTTCTTGTGTTATGGATGACATCATTATTTCTATTTTAGGTTGGAGACCGAAAGACCAATAGCCTCTTATTAAAAATAAGCTTGGATTTGTTACCATGTTTTGTCTCTGTTCATTGAATGACAAGGGGCATTTTTTATGAACAAAACATGACATATCTGGTCTAAGCGTTTATTAATAAGAGGCATAGTGTACCTAATTTTTGCTGTTATTGAAGACGACTCTTCTACTCTCTCTTCTACTCTTTTCAGCTGTCATTCCAACTACAACAGCCAACCAAAAAACAATAAAACTCAGTCTTTTTTTCTTTTAATTGAGCACTTTTTTTTAATATTTTGGTATTGATTGATTTATTGACTTGTTAATAATTTTGTTCACTTCAGTCAACAGTTTTTACATCTATGTATTTCGTTTGCGAAACTAAGCTTTTACGCGTTCATTGATTAAATAAAAAGACTTTGTCACAAACCAATTTTAGCTGAGTGACGTTCGAATATTGAGCTGAATCAGTTTGTGAACTTTTTTTATTCTAATATATTTGGGAATTATATTTTTATCCCTATTACTACTTACTACCTTTATAAAATTGCAAAGAAATGTAACATATTGTTGTAAATTTAATGTGTACAGATTACCAGGGCTTCATCAATACACATCATAATTGGAGCGCGCTCTAACACAAGTGTGCGTCCGATTTGGGGCCGCATGATAGCTGATGGCACTTCATCAATATCGGCTCGGCTCGGATTACGAGCTCTTGTGTCGCGACCGCCACTCTCAGACCTGATTAGACCTCTGCTGACATTTATAAATTTGACCTCTTCACCATTATGATCTCCTGCTACTGTGATGTGTTAATTAACGCGTTTATAGAGACTGAACCATCTATCGTCAAGTTTCGGGTAGGCAGAGAGAATAGAGCGCCACAAGGAAAGACCCGTACATACATTTTTTCACTTCATTCATGTTCAATTCATATACGCCAGCCTGCCTATGTGGACTCGGACGTCACCTATCTACAGAATGACACAACCGTAATTTGTTTATGCATATTATAATGAAAACTATTTTTATTTGACGAATGGCTTATCCTTGCTTAGCTTACTAGAGCATGAATGTCCCAGACATGTCGTGTCATTGGCGCGAACCTCAATGACCTCTATAAATTAAGTGAGTCTTTGGATTTTTCTTACCTACATACCTGTGTGTAAGTATTATTATGACATAAGGCAGTCTGCTGTTAATTTTATGGAACATAATAATTAGGTATTTTTTTTAGTATAATTCCATTCTGTTCCATCTTTATTAAAAATATATAAGCTTGTCAATAACTTTTGTGTAACTAATTGTGGTTATATATTCATTGAATATATGGGTGGTTCTTCAAAATTTGGTTAAATTGTGGCCTAATTATGACAAAGGTATTTTTAGACGGTTACCAATGAAATTCTAATTCTATACTGTAGGTATAATATCTACATTGTTAATACTAAAATGGCCAGTCACTTTAACAACTATTTTAAGAGATATTGAAGTCTTTTTAAAATCTGTTTTCTAGGGACTGACGAGACATGATAGGGACTGACGCCAAACACGCTTAGTTTTGTTTAATCACATTTTTATTGCTAAATTACTAATTAGTTTCAGTCTCAAAAGTATTCAATATTATATATTGAGGTAGACGATCAATTTTTTCATAAAGTTACATTACAAGATGTTTTAATATCAGTGAAATTTATTACCTACCTATTTTTAGTAAACAAACGTACGAACTTGAAGAAACTTAAAAATAGGCTTTCTCTAATGAGAGAAAAAAAATTACATACATACAGTACATTTTTTCTTACAATTAAACTGTACTTTGAGTTCAGTACTTACAAACTAATAGTCTTTTTTAGTACTTACAAACTAATGATCTTTAGGTATTATCTAATTAACATAATTTTTAAAAAATCAGCTTTCTAAGTAAGGTAACAAAGTTATAATTTGAACATAATATTGAGTCTTCTTTTATAAATCAAAAATACTATGTAATCTTTTTGGCTATTTGTTTACTTTTCGTAAACGTTAACAGGTTTCTAAATTTTTTTAAAATACTGTTCCACTCTTGATAATTTGGTTAGGAAATGGCAGTTTTTCTAAAATATCTTCGTAGGGTACGACAGCGATATCATTCTCATTTATTTGAAATTCTGTGCCATTATCATTGCAAACTTTAAGGAATGTAACTGTCAATTCTCCATCTTCATCATCATATTTTGAGCAAATCGCGGCGTATCGATATTCTTTCCTCTTCATAATTAACTTGACTAGAACATAATCTCCGCTGTCATACCTTGTTTTAGCCTTTTCCTGCTTCAATTTTACTTTTTGGTGTAAATTGTTTCTTATTTTTCGTCATCCTACGTTTCAGTCTTCGGTTTATTTGTTGTGCGCTGGCAAGCTTTTTCCTCAAATTATCAATCAGTAAGGCCTTCCTTTTCAGTATACTATTTCTTTTTTTCCGTTGAATATTACCCCTTCTTCTAGCTTCCACTCTTCTTTCATTGCTTATGACAGGAACTTGAGGAATATTGTCCTCATCCGATGATGGCGGCGTATTTTGGTCCATGTATTTATTAACACTCGCACGAATCTTTTGTTTTTTTTCTATAATCTGATGAGTAGCCTAACCATCTTTTTCGAACTCTTCTGTGCTCACGTGGTGTCATGTTCTTGACACATTTTCTTTGTCCTTTTTCTTTTTTCTTTAGATACTTCTGCCGTTCTTTTTCTTTGTACTCTGCCAGCAAAACAGGATCATTTTTAATTTTTTCCACGCGTTTTTTTGCCTGTTCAGACTTTTTTTTTGTGTGTTCCCCTTTGGATAGTAATGTTTTCTTTCTAGGCGCCATATTCTACAAGTTTTATTATTAAAACCACGGATCACGCAGTATGACCGTCAGTCCCTAGGTGTGGCATCAGTCCCTAGCCACTTTTACGACGAGGGCCTGACGGTCTAGGGACTGACTAATTAAAGCAAAATCAAACATTACCTCATAATTTAAACTAACATCAAAATCAGCAGGTGATCAAAATAACAAGGCAGACAAGGGTCAAATTTACAATATGTAATAAAATCTACAATTAATTAACTATCTTTGAAACGACTTACCTAGGGCCTGAGAGTTTGACTGGCACAGCACGTGTATCCGAGACAAAGTCGGCGACCGCACTAACAACAAGATCGCTGTCACGGCATCGGTCGCGTTTACAATTACCTTCACACCGATGCTTTAGCTTAGGCAAGTTATAAAATGCACCGTATGGTTAGATGGCGCGTATTTTTGAATTTCACAGAGAGCTAGGGACTGACATTTTTTAACGTTTACATTTTTTGATTTGAAATAAATAGATAATAAATATTGTTATTAAAAAGTAATTAGCATTGGCAGTTTATTAATGTAATAGTAAACGTGTTTAAGTCGAGTTAAATCAAAGTATTAATATACGATTAGAAAAACAATTAAATGCTTGATGAATTTGGGAGATCTTACATGGCTAGGGACTGACATTTGGAGTAGGAGGAAGCGATTTTCGAAAATAAATAAAAAAGTGATATATATCAAAGTGAGTGAACAAATGACATGGACTTTACATTATCACGTAGGAAATTCAAATGTTGAAAAAAATAGATACAAATATGTGTAAATTGCTACTAACACCAAGTTAACCAAATTTTGAAGAACCACCCATATATTATTACTAGCTGACCCAGCGAACTTCGTACCGCCATAAAAAAATAGGGGTTGGTGGAAGAAGAGTGAAAATTTAGGGTTGTATGTATTTGTGTATAATGTATCATAAAAAAATTAAAAGAAAAAAAAATATCTAAAATTAAAAAAAAATAGGGGTGGATTACCCTTAACATTTAGGGGGATGAAAAATAGATAACATCCGATTCTCAGACCTACTGAATATGCATATAAAATTTCACGAAAATCGGTCGAGCCGTTTCGGAGGAGTTTAACCACAAACATTGCGACACGAGAATTTTATATATTAGATTCATTTATTAGAAATGTGAAAGTTTGTTTTTGTTTTTTTTTATGTTTTTTACGCAATCACGAAAAATGGTTGAACGGATTTAGATGAAATATGGCACACATATAGTTTATTACCTCTATTGAGGCATAGGATACTTTCGATACATACTCTACCCCGAAAAAAAATTTGTTTCCTGAGGGATTTCAAAAAAAATAAGTTAACGCGGACGAAGTCGCGGGCGGCTATATTGGTCATTCAGAAAACAACATTGATCATTCATATTACGCATTATTCGTACTACGTATTTTTTTAAAAGGCTAAGAGCAATAAATTCACGGAATCAAAACATTGATAGAATTCACTCATGCGCGGGAACGTTAGCAAATGGCTATTACAATAAATTTCCGTCGCTTTCCAAGTCCAGCTAGGAATAATACTTTTTTTATTATGTTACCCAAACACGAGTAGATGTTTATTTGGATTAGGAAGACATTTTTCTTGTGATGAAAACGAATTTCGAGATAGTAAAGAACAGTCAAAACTACGCTTCTTTGTATAAATGACCCTTTAAGTTACCCTCTCGTTTAAATGCCACTGCAAACGATTTTTCCAACACTAACGTATACCAAGCTAATTTCCCGCTCAACCGCATCGCCTTTGCGTCTATCTCGTTTATTTATTTATTCAGTCGGTCATCTTGGGCTCATTAGCCAACGCCCATTAGTCTCGTCTGCCGACGTTTTGCAAGCCACAGATAATCCAAACGAGGGACGGTTCACGTCATAATCCGCAAATTACAATATTCATGACATCTTCAGATTGTAAGGTCGGAGAGAAGGAGCAACTAAGCAATTCACTTTGACTTTGATTCTTGAATAAGTGTCTGTCTACGTCTTTACGACATTTTGATTCTGCAACCTCATAAAAATGTTTTTGAAACCGTAAAGCGACAAATATTTTTTTTTGTTAGTTAGGATAGGTTACTTCTTATGTAGAAGTAGTAATTTACCAACATTGAACTAACATATTTTCTTTATCTACATTAAAACTAGGTTGCTCGATGCAATTGCAGATTTACTCCTACACGCATCCTACTAAAATATCTCAAATAACCTATTGTTATTTCATTATTCAGTGACATTTAATGGTAAGGTGAATTTCGGTGGGAATTTAATATAAGCTTAGCTTGCCTACGGGAATATTGAAGAAATTTCTGCTGGATTATCTCAGCTCAATAGGGAACTATACAATGTAAGTTCTTGGTCTGCTGACTTTGGAATTGCCCTTAACCCCACCAAATGTCAAGCTATTGCAGTGGGTGGCTCCAAGCAGATCTCCAAGATCGATCTTGGTCTGCTCCCACCTGTTGTTTTTGAAGGTTCTACAATTCCATTTAGCCTAAGCGTTAAAAATCTCGGCCTTCATATTGATACTACGCTAAGTTGGACGACGCAGATTGCCGAAGTCAGCCGAATAGTTTCTTTTTCTTTGCGTACCCTTAATCGCTACGGAAATTTTCTCCCTATCAAAACTAAGATCACTCTCGTTACGTCCCTTGTTCTACCCCTCATTGATTATGGCGATGTCTGTTATCCTGATTTAAACTCGGATCTTCTCAATAAATTGGACCGTCTTATGAATAATTCTATACGTTTCATCTTTTGCCTCCGCAAATTCGACCATGTTTCTTCATATCGATCCCAACTAAAATGGCTACCTATTCGCCAGCGCAGGCAGTTAAGATTACTCTGCACTCTTTTTACATTTATTTCCAACCCTCATTCTCCAGAGTACTTGAAATGTAAGTTTCAGTATCACTGTGATAGTCACGACCGTCCTCTCCGCTCTGCTGATTCATTAGCTCTCTTTATTCCACTTTCTCATGCAGGCTATATGTCCAACTCCTTTATTACTCTTCAAGCCATACGACTGTGGAATGACCTCCCCGACTCCATCAGAAGATCTCCTAGTAAACTTATATATAAGAGGAATGTTCACGCTCATCTGTTGCAAAACTTAAGATGAAGTGTCTATATATAAATATACTGTATACGGGTTGTCCCGTAAATAATGGTCCAACCGTAAGTCCTAGCTAGTTTACTTGATGATAAAAATGATAAAATGCATTTTTTTCAATATTTCTGTCTTGAATTGTTTTTTTAATGGCATTGATGCAAATATTCAATATTTTCAAACCTTTTTTCGCTAAAATGTAGCTAGATAGATTGCCCCTCAACTCGTATATTACATTTGCATAATATGTCATTATTAGTATTTCTTTCAAAAATATTTAAGTAGGGTGACTGATCCAATTATCAGCACTTTAAGAGTTAGTCCAAACTTAAGCCCGTTTATCACATTGAAAAATGCTGTTTCACCCGTTATGACGAGTTTTCTAGTTTCAATATTCAATCAGTAAGATGATTATTTAAAAAATATTTTTTATATTTAGGTATCCATTTTTTTTAGATGGGCAAGAGTAAATAATGGCCATCTTACCATTTAATAGCACCATCACCACCATTTAATAGCATAGAGTGAGTCAATTAACAGCACTATGATAGTGGTATTGAAATTATATGAAATAAAAAATGTTATTAGTACCTATAATCTCTTTAATTGACTTATTTTAATATAGGTGGGTAATGTGTGACTAAGGATCAAAAAAAATATTTGACTATAATCTAATTGTATTTATAAACTTAACAAAGTTTCGTACTATTATCATGTATTATGATAATGTCTCTTGTGTTTTGTTAGCTTTTATCTCTTTTATTTTGTTTTCATTTGTCACTTGTAGCTTTTTTTCTATTGTATCTTGTATTTTATTTTCTATTGTCCCTTTTATTGTATTGTCTTTTTTCTCCTGTATTTTATTAGCTTTTTTTCTCTTGTTTTTTAGTAGCGGTTTCTACTTTTGCGTTATTTTTTCGTGTTGTTCAGTAATCTGTTTTTCTTATGAGTCGCCTGTTCTTCTTCTTTAGGTTGTTTAGTTTTTAATTTGTTGTTTTCAGTCTTTTTCCATTCAGCTGAAGTAAGAACAAATGATGATCTCTCTACATTTTTAACACCTTTTCGTTCAGGCGTTTTTTCCGTAACCAATACGTCCTGTAATTTTACTGCAGTTAGTAAATATTGTTTAATCTGACTGGAGTTAGTAAATATTGTTGACTATCAAGACATAAGAATTGCGCACTTCCAAGACAATATTCAGTATAATGAACCATCAGATGGTTCGTTAGTGGTTGCAGAGATCATAGCTTGCATTTCATCTACAAAATCTTATGCTAATATTACTGGAAATTGATCAATTTTGAGAAATTTGATAACAGCTTCCTGGGACGTGGAAGTTGTGGACGCATCAGTTTGATCGTCGAAATAACAACAAATCTTCTTTAAAATCCTTTCTGTTTCTATTAGACTCTCAAGCGGCGTTCTTTGCAGAAATGTAGGTACATTTTTCTTGCCCTACAATCTTTTCTAAAGTTTCACGTATCATAACTCTATCTTCATTACAATCTTCTTGTAATTTTTATTTGTCTTGTTTTGGTTCTTTATCATGTTTATTTCCTTTACCCAGACATTTTTTTGTAGTTGATGGCTTCAAAGTTACAGGGACATAAGCCAATAGTCCTGAATCCATTTATCACTGTTGTATCTTTGACGCCAATCTCTAAAGCCTCTATAAGAACAGGTACAAAATCATTCTTTGTGAGAGTCTCCAAAGGGTAATCTCTCCTCCATTTTACTTTCCTTCCATGCATTTTTGAGAGGTCTAAAAGCTGACATGTGTCTGGCTTTAGAGCAATCAAAATAATGTCCAACTTGCTGCACAATTTATTCACTTCAAGACTAAGATGTGTTTTGTGTCCATCTACAAATAGTATGATGTGAAATGAATGAAATACATTCTTGATATAATCATAGAAAAAATCACATTTCATCTAGCCAGTACAGCTTAAAGCAATGCCCCTCTCATTTGGGACTGATGATTTTTTATCATTGGGAAACCTCTTGTTGGGAAACAGAACTAGTGGAGGTGTAATATCTCCGTTGGCGCAAAACGTAAACAGTACAATAAAGACAGTTTTGGCTGCAGCGTGATAAACTTCATATACGTCTCTTTCTCCTCGTAATGAAATGATTTTGCCACTCTTAGGATATAACTGAAAGTTAGATTCGTCCCCATTAAAAACACGAGACGGGTTCTGGTAGATGTTAAAGTAGTTGTTTTCCTTAGGACAAAACTCAAAATTGTGGAACCACCTTTTTGTGTCTTCTTCTGATACATTAGCACTGACTGATATTACAGTTTCGGCAATGCGTTCGCTGAGTTCTGGATGACGGCACATAAAAAGGTCATACCATTTTCTACCAGATATGTCATCCTTTAAGGGGTCTCTAAATCTCTTTCTGTCTTCTTTAAGAAACTTGCTACACTCAATTGTAAATCAGTCTTTTGTTTGGGAATCCTTTCCGACAGCAATCTAAAACCCACTTTTACTAAAACTTCCTCTTCATCGTTCGACAATAGTGGATCAGGGTCTGGTAGCTTCTTGCATGGCTTTCTTAATCGCGACTGGATAGTTTATCTAGGTTTATTGAAGGTTTTCGAGGCCAGTTTTTTGGACATACCCTATTCTAATGCATCTAAGTCTTTTAATAGATTTTCGTAAGAGTTTTTTTTTCTTTTATTTGGCATATTTACTTCCTTTGGTTTCATGGTAGGTGGGTCTGAAAAAATTAAAAATTATGAAATGCTAGGAGAACCAAATTATCAGCATGCTTTTGATCCAATTATTAGCACTATGCTGACAAATAGCAAATGTAATTTCAGCACTATGCTAAGATTTGGATTCCGAAGGCATAAACTACTTTTACGTAAAAAAAATGAATATTATGCATCAAATAAGCACGGTTTACAATTAAAAATATGGTATAAGTATTTACGTACTATTTTCCATTTATCAGCACCAGTGCTGATAATTTGGAATTCGCAAAATATTAGACCCATATATTAGCACCACATTTTTTAACAATATGTCATTATAACCTCAAATTATTCTTTTCAAACTATCCTGATAAACTATCTAAGAAATCACATAAATCAAAAGTATTAATATAAAATATTTAAAAGATCTATTAAAGCATTAAATGTAAACACGTGAACTTACCTTCGATCTCTAAGAACAGGCAAAAATAAGACGAACTGCCGGACACAAACGTATTTTTACATTTTTTTTGCCATTTTGAAGTCAGAAAGTATGGTATTGCCAGTGGTAGGATTTCAAAAACAACAATTTATTTATTTTTTAAAGTGGTAACCCAAATCAGTTAGTGAAAACCTTATTATTTTACTATTTATTCAGAGTGCTGATTATTTGGTGCAGTGCTAGCATTTGGATCAGTCACCCTAACTTAACATTTTATTGCATTTTATTTGGATGACCTAAATTGAAAAGCTCCTAATGTAAAAAAAAAGTATGACACCACAGTGTTTCATTATTTAAAAAACATGTGCATTAAGTAAGGTTTCTAAATTGGTATAAAACTTATGGTTAACTAGTAAAGTTGCAAACTTAATACAATAAATCCGAAGAAGAGGCGAATATCTAAAAAAAAACTAAATTAATTAAATTAGTATCTAGTGGTGTTATTTTACATTATTAGGAATGTTTTTACGTTAATCAATATAATGATTATACTGATAATAGCTTTTATGGCACTAATTAGTGAAAACGACAGGTAAAATGAGGATTTTAGAAAAAAATAAGCAAAAAACCGTTATTATTTTATAATAAATGCTCAAACTGCCTTCCGACTACAGCTATGCACCTTCTCCTAATAAAAGAAGATTTAGAAGAATTAGTTGTAGGCTATCAAGTGAACTAGCTAGGATTAACGGTTGGACCATTATTTACGGGGCAACCTGTATATTTAAATATTAGTGGGTTATGTTTGTATCTATTATATTATTTTTATAGTATGTATTTATGTATGTATCTTTGTAAATTTGTATATATATTTGTATTTAGCTTTATATCGCCGTTCGTGTTTTTTATTTTTCCCAAAGGTTCACTGGGAGAGAATGTTTTTAGCATTAAGTCCGAAGTTTAAAATAAATAAATAAATATTATATTACTTATTTTAAACTTTATTGACCAAAATATATAACAATGGTGCAAAAGGCGGACTTAATACTAAAAACATTCTCTCCCAGTCAACCTTTGGGAAAAATTAAAAACACGAACGACTGTATAAAGCTAAATACGAATAAAGTTTCCTCAGTGATGAGCGATTCTAAATTAGGCGAAATCGTAGACTCTTTTACAATCTGTACTCATATTATAAATGATAAAGTTTGTATGTTCGGGTGTAGTTGATAAACTGCTACACCATTCTTGACAATTTTAAAAACATTTCTTCTTGGCATTAGCCGTTATGTAGTCCTCAAATTACGTACTGAATTTTTGTTGATGTTCTTAGTTACAAAGTCGTAATCCCGGGTAGTGTCGTGGGTACATGTTGTTTATACTTTTATTTTTTATTTATTTAATCTTTTTTGCCTTTACACTGCAAATGGCGGACTTAATGCCAATATGAGATTCTGTACCAGTCAACCGAACAGAACATACAGAGCTAAAAACGGCAGAATCAAAGAAGAGAGATTAAAGTCAAACAATGAGCAAATAAACTAACACTTAACTACACTTCTGGACACATCTATTGGCCCACCTTAGAGTTTAGGTTTCGATGGCCCCTACCGAAATATGATTGCTAGATTGAACAAAAACTGTTGATGCAGTTTTAAACCTGATACATTTTACCATCTTTTTCGATCGTATTGTTTTAAATTTGAATTCAGAATACCACACGACATGGAGCTACGCCTAACAAGTCGGATATGCGCCTTGTTAAAGGCAATTGATTTTTGAATCAAATAAAGGTTTAATTTAATAACGCGTGTTGCCTCTGGGCATCTACCACAGCTCTCATACGATTAGGCATTGAGTTTATCAACCGCTCTATGAAATTTTGAGGGATCATCTCCCATTCCTCTTCTATGGCAGTTTTCAACTCCTGCATCGTCTGGGCAACTGGCTGACGAGCCCTAACACATATTTTTAGCTCGTCCCACATGTGCTCAATGGGCTTCATGTCTGGGCTTCTGGCTGGCCAGTCCATAACTGTGATGTTCACATCCCGAAGATATTCCCTGACGATGCCAGCCGCATGGGCTCTTGCATTATCATGCATAAAAAGGGAATTTGGGCCCACATAGTCCGCGTATGGTATCACGTGAGGTTCTAAGCACTCACGAATGTACCTTTCAGCAATTAATGTTGGCAGCCGTGGTCCTGTAACAACCTCAATTTGAGTTTTGCCGCTCGCGGATATACCGCCCCAGACAGTCCATGAGCCACCGCCATAAGCAACCCTCTCTTCAAAGCAGCATTGTGCGAAACGATTTCTCAAGCTGGTCGTCACGATGAATCGATCCTGCCTTTCAGTTGTGACCCGAGATCGTGGCCTTCCTTGGCGACGAACAAAGCCGCCAGTCTCTAGGTACCTCCGATAAACATTTCGGACCGCAGATCGACTTAAATTAAGTTGAGCACTCACGTTTCTTTGGCTGTGTCCGGCCTGAATAAGTGCCACAGCTTGGGCGGCGACTTCAGGTGAAGTATCCATAGATTATTGATAGAACCTCACCTTAATGTTAAGAATAAGTAATGTTTGTTGCAAAACCAAAGATATCAATCACTTTTTCCAGAATTAAATCCAAGTAAACCAATAAAACCAAGTTTTCTTAGTATTCGATTGTTTGATATAAACAAACAGGCTCCAAATTGTCTTTTGTTTCTTTAAATTCTGTGTTCAAATAAAGACTATTGAATGAAATTGTGCCAGGTTCAAAACTGCATAAAAACTTTTTGCTCGACCTAACATAAAATTTTAGCTAGGACTAAACGAAACTGAAAATACAAGGTGGGCCAATAGATGTGTCCAGAAGTGTATATCTACGACCATACTTATATAATTATTATATAAATATACACATAAATAAATAAATATTGTGCACGGAAGTGGGTCCGTTCAGCAGGTTGGCATGCTGTAACTTTCCCTGGCCATCTCGTTGCTCCGATTACGTTGTGCGGGTTCGATGTTAGTGGCTTGGCGAGTGTGTCACTCATAAATAAAATTCACTGATTCTATTATTATGGTATTTTACTTGTGCTTCACAGAATACATTGGCATCACTACTGCTAGGTTCTTAACTATAATTACATTATAGTTCCATTGTATATGGCGTCCACGCCGGTAGTTTGTCTCACACAACAACACAACCACTCGCGACCGTGGTTTTTGCGAAACAGGTGTTTGCTTAACCTATATATTAGCACAGAATATGGATACGCAGTTTCGCGTTTTTACTAATTAAGTTTTATCGCTTCGATACAGAGAAAAAACACAGCGGTCGCTCTAAGCGTCGTCGCTGAACCAGAGAGACAGACAAAGTATATGCGGAAACTCACTAACATGTCTCCGTTTACGGCGTTAGGCTAAAGAGATGCGTTCACGTCAAAACAATTAGGGATGTGCTCGGTTTGCATGAACAAATATATATACATATATACTCACATACGTATAACACATATACTGTAAATATGAAATCAAAGACATGTTTGCAGAGTGTGTTACCATTAGATTTCCGATATTGTTGTGTTATATTTATAGTCGTTGGTTTCGTTGCTTTATTCATGGACAAGCGCTTGGATAACTCCTCGGCTCTACACACTAATGGAGGAGTAATACGAGTTTGACGCTCTCTCAAGAGTGCCGAGTGTTTCAAATACTTTCCCTATTTTGGGGAGAATTGTATAAATATTACATAAAATAATGTACATTCAATCTGTTACCATAGTACCTACATTTCAATAAAATCTTTATCGTTTTGTTGTTTACTTCCTTAATAAACTGGTGGATTGCGGATAGCGCAGGACCGCGCATTGTGGCGTTCTATGGGGGAGGCCTATGTCCAGCAGTGGACGGAGAAAGGCTGATGGATGGATGGATGGAAACTGGTGGATAAATAAAAAATGTGTTGAAAGAGTCTTTTTTAATTATAACTACAATATTGAACTTCTTTTGTTCAGTATTCCTGCAAAATAATGTTACTACTATCCATTTATATTAGGTTTATGTTTCCAAGCTTTTTTGTTCAGTTTGTTCCTTTATTTTTAATTACGCAAAATTAAGTTTAACAAGCTCCGCTTATTAGTTTGCTGGACGCGAGTCTGCGATGCCGCGAGCCTGCGACCTCTAAATTAATTCTTGTAGAAATAAATTTATGCAATTTTTCCCTTTTAAAGTTGTTTTCCTCTTTAAGAAAGCGTAACTGCTTAAGTTTATTTGTGTCTAGACACATTCCTGATTTATTAAATATTTCACAGAAACATCAATAAAGTATCAACTATAATCAGGTCAAATTAGACAGAAAAAATAAGAGTGGTACATAAATTTGCCTCAAGCTAAAAATGAGTAAAATTGTTCAAAAAGTTATTAAAAATAACATTTCAAAAATCCCCTTCGTTCCGGTACTTGGAAAAAAATTTACTCGAGGTTAAAGGTAAAATGTGGGTTTTTCACGATTTTCATCAAAACGGTAAGTTTTATTGAAAACTTTCCTCAGATGAAAATTGTAGTTCATAAAATTTTAATTAAATACATAAAAGAAGAAACTGACTGATTGACTGACATATCAACGCACAATAGGAATATAGGTTCCTTATGAGGTCTAGGGGGCACTCAAAGGAAGGATTTACCCCCGAAGGGGTCAAAATAGAGGATGAAAGGTTGTATGAAAAATCGTATTCCTTGAGTTAATTGATTTGAAACTTGGTACGAATACTTATCTAAATAAATTATAAGTTTGCATTTTTTAGTTGTCCTAAAAGAGGATTAGCAGGGTGTCGAGGTTTTAAATTGATGAATTTTAACGCGGTTCAAATTAGAAAAGCCTTATATTATATGCCATGTGGAAGTTTTGATAAGAAGTGACTTTGCATGAAAAACAAAAATTGCATTAAGAGACTCTACTTAGTAAAACACAAACCGGGGACGATGGCAACCCACAATATAGAAGACGTTCTCCAGACATAGGTGGCTTTACTTATGACATTAATGGAGTAGAGATTGACAACCGCTGGGAATTGTTTAATATAATCCAGTTCTTTTGAGAACATTTACCGTGCTTATAAACGTCGAATTCTGTCACTCTTTTAAATCAATAAAATACGTTTGTAAATACATAAATAAAGGATCCAACCAGGCCAGTTTTGCTTTAGAATATGAAAAAGGTGAAGTAAAGATTTAGTAAAGCGAAATACTTATGTACCATAAGTATTTCGGAGGCGGTATGGCAAATTCTTGGATATCCGATTCATGAACGCGTCCCCACGCGTTATTAATGTTGCGGTTCATCTGGAAAATGGTCAAAGAGTATATTTTAATCAGCAAATTCTCGCAGATAAACTTACAAACCCAACAAAAACTACACTTCTTGACTTCTTTATATCAGGTTAAATGAAACTCTATTTTTACACTCATTAACTGGCTGTGATTCAAAACAAAATTCAGTTCAATGTGCTGAAGTTTAAAAATAAAAAAAACTACTCCACAAGAAATTATCACCAGCGACATTCGCTTACTTCTTTCTATGTACGGAGCTCCTTAGAAAACTACCTGCTTAGGTAAGTATCGATGGAGTTTTATTAAATACCTACTCGAAAAAAAAAACAAGTGCTATGATGAGCTTGTCTTCCTCCAACCTCAGTTTGCTCATCAACATATTTTCAGGTATATTACCAAGTTCAAGTGTGGCATGGTTATCAGCTAGAACCAAAAGACGGGGGTTGGAAGTTGTCGACAGTATATTAGATCCAATTTAGACTTTCTACCTGCGCCGGAAAAACAGCAGATTAAAACATCTAGCAGTTACATGCTTAAAAATTAAAAATTATAGTTAAACACATTTTATGCAAATGTAAAAAGGGATGCAGTACTAAATGTGGTTGCAAAACAGTTGCGACTGATTGTTTCTCTGGCATGTACGAATTGTCAAGGCCAGTCGTGTTCTAATGTTGAATCACCAACAGTTCACTTCACCCAGAATGAAGAAGAAGAATAAGATCAAGGAGAAGAAGTAATTGATGATTATGAATCGGACGAATATATTTTACTGTTTTTTAATTTCCATCGCTTTTATCAGTTCCAACCTTTACTAATATCTATTACTATGCAATTACTGTTACCAATTAAGCAGAATCACAACATACCTGTGAAGTAGGCCATATTATATTTTAAATAAAGTTACAGTTACCGGTAGAAAAATATCTTTACTTATATTACAGCTACAGATACGTGACTTGTGCATATAATGACGCTTACAATTTTTAAATCGTCATATCTCATTAACGGTGACTCATAGGAATAAAATTTTGATTTTAATTTTTAGAAAATAATGGTGAAAAACCTAAACGTTTACACATTAAATGAATCTAGAAAACGTAATTCTTTTTTAGGTACTAGGGTTGTGAAAAATAGACCTGCTGCATCTTAGCTAATAAACATTAATTGTCTCTTTCTTCCGCTATGGATAACAGCATGACGTTATGTATTTTTCAGAATGTTTGTATTTTATTTATCCCCAACACTGGGCAAACTCAGGTTCCTTACTCATTACCCGGGCAGCTACGGATCGCAGCAAAACAGCGGGAATCGTTACATAGTTAATTTCTCCGCCGGAGCGGCTTGTATCAAACGAGAGGGCCACTCGTGAGGCCAGCTCAGCTCAAGGCCAATTAGACGGAGGCCACTCTACTGGAGGGCCGCTTATCCCTCGAGATCTCTCCGCCTCATCTTGGAATGAGCGAAAGTTTATGCTTTGATGTCTATCAGGGCGATGCGTTTTCCTACCAAATGATTACTGTCACCTTGTTGTTAATTTATTTTATGAAAGTAAGTTAGTGAATTAGATACCTTTGATAGATTATAATTGTCAATTATAATAAGTATTACAAACTTGCTGCTTATTTTGAGTTATGTCGAGGTGCGGAAAGGAAAATAAGACTTTAAATAATAGTACAATATTTTGAAGGTGCTAGTTTGTACCCACACTTATCAAGATTTAGATTTTAGATTTATGAAAGTCGAAACCTAATTATCTATGGTAGGCAACCTTAACCAACCCATCCATCTCTTTGGAAGAAAGTCTCTAACACGGGAATAAAAATGTAATATTATGAGACGAACGGCGCCATCGGCGAAGCGTGGGCGTGGCGCGTGTCTACGACTTAATATAAATAAGCTTCCAAGTATTCGTGTCATGATAATTAGTTGTGTTCGGCGCATTTGAATATTAATTTGAATTAATATGGTTACTTATTTGCGCTTTTGGTGTTTTTATTAAAGTAAGAATTTTTCCATTCTCTCTCCCTTTTTTAAGAAAATCTCCCTCCATATTATAATTATGTGTCTGCGTCATTGAACTGAGTATAATTGTGTTTCAAAGGGTTACCCTGATCGATTAAATACTAAGGTAGTATTGCAGTATCACTTTATACACGTATACAAAGGCAATTCTCGGTTATAAATAAACCTCTGTGCATTCAGCCAGGTGTACAGTATCATAAAGAGGTGAATATTCTGAAACGAATGTGAATCTTATATCAAGTAAGATAAAACTGAAAATGAGATGGAGAGAAATAGGATTTTGGATAACCTGTCCTGTTCATGACTGTACTCGTACATGTGAAGGAATACACCTCAGTTGTTGGTTGAATAGTCAAGAGACGTGATTCTATCGACAGTTATAACGCTCTGCTGACTACGTATTATAATAAGAGGACTAGGCGACTGGCTTCCATGATACCGTTTATGTAAAGCTAGTTAGGAAAGTGTAGGAAAAGCTCTTTAAAGGAACGTGACAGTTAAATTTTGAAACCCCCTTTGATCCTTTTATTTTTTATATAGTTAACATTTTTAGACTGCGGTTTTAGATTCTTAGCTATGCGCTGCTTACCTTAAAAATAAAGCAGTTTAAATCAAACTTTGATGAACGTAGACAATTTAAAAGACATTTACTAAAAACAATAAATTATTTTTTAAAGAAAAATAAATCTTAAGAAAAGACTTCTAATAATTTTCTAAATATTCATTGAAACACGTGTCATGTTAAAGAACCCACAAAAACTGCGATCAAAAATGTCCCCTGTGTGAACACCCTCATTTGAAGATTGTTTTTGCGTTGACAAATTAATTATCGAGTCGACCTTTTCAAAGCAAATTCCGGTTTTGGACATATGAGAGTTAACCAAAGTCCGGTGGACCCGCCATAAGCTCGCGTGTCGAACAAATCCAGGCCATTTAGATTATGCTCATTGTTATGGACCTCCGTGACTCCCAGTCTGAATCCCTTATTTGAAAAGGCCGGCAAACTTTATTCTGCGATCCCCCCAACCTTATTCCATTGGTTTAAAGGAGAATTTCGAATTGTCATCGCGAGGTTGCGTCCAACGTCGGTTCATTCCTCTTCGGCATCAGCAGATTGTTTCCGCATGAATATTTCATCATTAACGTGGGGCTCGCTTTTAGTTGCTAGCTCCTGTACTGATTAATCCGGAAAGGTATCGGTGGTTAAGTAAACAGTATCTGTTTTAATATATTTACATTTTAAGCAAGTAGGTTCCTTCGGCTTTCCTTTCAGTAGGTCGAGATCAGTACCGCGTTGAAGGGAAAACTTAGCAGCTGCTTGTTTGCGTTGAATGGTTAATCGTAATACTAAAGGTGGTTGGCATCATATTATCAATGTATTACAGGTAACAAACAAGCATAATGGCCTGTCTGGTAGTATCATCCCGGCATCCCGGTAGAGTATCAGGCATACGTTGTCTATCCTGGTGGGTTTCGTAACTTTTCTCATTGCATTAAGCATTTCGCAGCCTTTTCAGGTCTGCATCGTCAGAATAAATTATTCATCTTTATTCTGGCGATGCAGACCTGAAAAGGCTGTGAAACGTGATGTGCGTGAAAACCTAAGAAACAAATATTTTCTCACTCTCTCACCAGTTGGGCGCTTTATTTCGAGCGGGAAATCTTTTACGTTATCTAAGAAAAATGTAATATTTTAATAAATTTAGCAGAAATTATGCTCTAATTGGTGGGTTACTTTGTTAGTCATAGCTTAAGTTACCGATATTCGTTAGTAATTATTCTTTAACATTAAAAACTCGAGTTAATTGTTCAACTCGAGCTTTTACAGACAAAATACACTTTACACAAACACAAAAGACGTTACTTTTTCGTTTAGTGAAATATTTAATTCTTCAGTTTATATGAATTCAGTACAGCTACTTGAATGTACTATTATGGCTCTGATATTCTCAACATCCGCTTTTTCCGCAATTTAATCAGAATTTTACTACGAACGCACTCCAATACACCGTTTATAAATCTCTACAGATACGGGACAGCTACTGAGATTTAAAAAATATCCTGCTTAAACATATTTAGCATTTTAATCATACCATAATGTATAAATTGGAAATTTATACAGATGGAGAATGTAGTTTTGCTGAAATGAAAATGATTTCTTAATTAATCCAGTTCTATGCAAATAAACCTTCATTTCATTTCATATCTAGAATTTAAATTGTGATAAATGTCCTCTTTAAAATATATCTTATTCGTAACATGTAGTATAGGCAACACTTCGTAAAAAAACAGCCAAGTACGGGTCGGATTCACGTTTTCAGGTTTCAGTACCAATAGAATATGTGTTTGACTTCCGTAAAAGGACAATGGGCAAAACACACCCAGCTCCGCCAACAATGTAATTGGTATGAATCGATAGATCTATGAAAAACTAGCCTTTTTTATTATAACACCGTAACCATAATAATATGCCATATCGTACTATATAACCAGATATACGACAAAGCCTTCAAACAAAAGCCGTCTCTCTCGTACTCGTCTTACTTCGTTGTGATTGTGCGGTTCCTGTCACTTGATTGATTTTTATCACAAGTTTTGGATATTGGATCACGATTATCGGTTTTGATAATTAGTATGGATGAACTGGAATCATGTTTTCTCTGGAGCGTGGACAAGATTGTGTGATTTAATGATTATGTGATTTGTGATTGGGCGCTCCGTTTTACATACAAGACAATTTACTATAACGAACACAATGTTTGAAAAACCCCCAACCCATGCGGGGATTTTTGGATTTACTCTAGCGCGGCAGAATAACATAAGGGTGCACCCTTGGACCTTGTGAAGTACTCCCATAACACCTGAGCCCCTATGTGGGGTCAAACTAACTAAATTAATTCCCTTGTTTCATTAATGTTCGTCCGTTAATAGAACCTTTAACTTAAAATAACTAAAGACGCCCGGGATGAATTTGATGCGCTTTGGCACAGGTGATCATAACTATATTACCTTCAAACTATTGTAGTTTAAGCCGTGGAGGACGTGGGTGCAACGTCCATACATTTCTGCCCAATGTCCTTTATGTCACATTAGTCCAAACTGAAAAATTTTATCTTTTATGTAACATCATTATGTAACATTTCACTTTTTCAGCTAACAACAACGATGTTATAAAAATACGTTATTAATATGCAATCAACGTATGTGCCCGCAATCTTCAGACAAATATGAAAAAGCTAATTTTATATATACGAGATCATTACAAAAACATTACTAAATAATTTGAGCGGCGAAACGTAAATACCTCTTCAATGAGCGCCCCAGCAATGAGATTTCTCCTTTTGTTGTTATGCGGCCCTGGTACTGTTATTCGAGTACATATTTAAAACCTTGTTTGTTCGTCCGTCCGTGAGGGAGGCAGTATTTTAATGAAGCGATTTCTTTTCTTTCCCTCTTTTGTCTCTTTCTATCGACGTGGCGCCCGGTAATTGCTTCGTTGTTTTTCTGGGTTTGTTTTGGGAAGCTTTTTTCTAATTGAACTTGAACATTTGCCTTTGCCATGCCAATCGGACCAAGACGGGTTTCGGCTAATAGTATATTGTGTGTGAATTTGCTATAGGTATTTTAGTACCAAATAAACAAAACAACATTTCACATTGTTATATGGTTTTTCATTAAGACAAACCTGAATAAGTTCCGTAGTGTTTTTTATGAAAATTAATTATATCATCAGTGAATTTTTGAAACATTAACTTGATATTATTTTTATTATTTGCAAACTCACTTCTTGCTTCAAAACGGATATCTAATTGGTTACTTTTGTGGGTTAAAATAAAACTTGAAAGAGTTAACTTATGTTAACTCACTCAACTAAAGTTAAATTATTTACGGTAAGTGAACGCTTTTATTTTAATAATATATTAGGTTGGGGAAAAAGTTTCTTCCCATTTTATATGAAAATTCAAAACATTTTTCAATAAAGTTTATATACATTTATCTCAAGTATGTAGGTGCCATTTTGTTTGATAACTTTTTGCCGTTTTGTAGGTAGGGACATGATCCCATTTCTACGACAAATGCTTTTGGCAGTCCTCTTCTGATGTTACCCTGATACTGCCTAAACAATTCTGAAGAGACCAAAACAGGTGGAAATCTGAAGGTGCAAGGTCAGGACTATATAGCGGATGCATTACCACCTCCCAGTCAAACTATCTTAATTTTTGATGAGTGGTTAAAGATGTGTGTGGTTTAACGTTATCATGATGAGAAACCGCACCCCTTCTGTTGATTGATTCCGGCCGCTTTCACACAACTCCTTGCTTTAATCTCATCAGTTGTTCGCAGTAGAGTTCAGAATCGATGGTGCTGCCTGGCGGTAACAGCGCGTAATGAATAATGCCCTTGCAATCCCACCATACCATCACCTTGTTGCGAGTTCACCCGGGTTTCACCAGTCTGAGAACCTGACCTGACCGGTCTTTGACCACGACCTTTTCCGTATGTTCTTGTCGTACGTGAGCCACTTTTTATCACTAGTTATCAGCTTCTTCAAAAATGGTTCGGCTTGCGTTGCATTTTATGTAGTAAATTTTTCAAATGTATCGTTTTTTTTTTCTAAATGGCTTCGCATGACTTTGCATTTGGCCAATGTCAAGTGTTAAAATGTTAACAAATACTATAGCACTCGTGGTCAAAGTAATAAATCAAGTCAAAGTAATAAATCAAGTCAAAGTAAGTGGCAGTCAAGTCAATCCCCCTTTCCCTATGTTTCAGTAAAAGTGTGGGGATTTACTGGAACCTCCCCGTGGACTTCTTGAGGGAACGTCGAAAGACACTTTCCGCTATTTTGTTTCACTTGCCAACACTTGTGTATGTTCTCGAACACTTAGTGGTTAATAATCCACCATTATTAGACACTAACATCCACCACACATTTTTTAACAAGAAAAACAAAACTGCTAAGGTGACGCTTCCCGATCTCGCCAAAAAGTCCATGTATCGGATTTCTTCATTACATTCACTCATCTTGACAGTAAGAAAAACAAATGAAAATCACACATTTTTCTAATTTCAATTTGGAATTAATTATCTTCGTTACAAATCAAACTTTTTTATAATACCAAAACCAGCCAATGGTATTGTTGTAATGGCCAAAGAGATTTAATTACAAGATCATACATACTTTGATGCAAAAATACTTATTCTCCAACTTTATTATACAGAAGAAGAAACAAGACGAAGATTGTCTGAGATAGTAACATTTTATTTTGATAACAATGGACATGTCATGAAAAACTGTTTCAAAAATGATTGCAGCTCAACTAATTGCAAATTAGGTGTCATGCGTTTTTTTATTTTAAAAGGGTGGTAAACAAGCGTTGGGTAAGCGGCCATCTAAGCTTAATAGGTAGTAGACGTTTGCAACACCAAATATCACTCGCACCGTTGCCTACCCTTTTTTTAATGACTGGAAAATGTTTTACGCATTCTCCGCTCACTGGGAGAAGCAAAGCGGAGTTATCCGGGACTCCTCCCCACTCCCTTAACCCAACCGCATGGCTCGATGAAACGAGTAGGGGCCTACCTTATCGGTAAAAACCAGTCATACTCCAGCACCTTTCGGCCGACATGCATCCCGAGGACCGCGATCCCTGACATGCATATTGGTAGGGCGGGCCGTTACATGGTACACCCACGTGGGAAAGTCCTGATCCAATCCCCCGTGGAGCCTTGGAACACACTCACCGACAGAAACACAACGCACACAAACGGTATTGTTTGTTGTGATTCTCAGTAAGGTGGGGGTCACTTCCTCAGACGGGCGCTCCAATTCGAGCGGGAAACCCGCTATGCTTCACCTCTCATGATATTATAAAGACTCATTTGAATTAATTGCGCCAAAACCGCAGACATTTATTTAAGTACGTTTTAATATTTATAAACGCGTTAAACGCTATGGTAAAATATAAAATTTGAATATTTATCTATTATTAACCCACGGTTAGTATGTAAGATTATGTTAAGTGAGTAGTAAAGTGAGGATGAGTCACTTGATGAGTTTAGACAAAAATAATTTTATCGCGGATTTGAGTTGGGTACTAATCTATATATAAAGTCGTTAGTTAGAACACTTTTATTTCAAGAACGGCTAGACAGGCGCTATGTGATTAATTTTCTGCACACAGCAAACAGTTACATTGCTGACAGAATTGCTGAAAGATCCATCTGATCTGCTGAGGATTCCTCCAAGCAATTGCTGACTGTTATTTTCTCATTTTGGTCAAAGTATTCCCGAATTCCTTTCATGTCCTTTTCTTCAGGGCACAACACTTTAGCTAGAGAGCAGTATCCCCATGCTCGGTATGGAAATGAGTTTTGACTTAAATCCATAGAATTACATTGAAAGCATGGTAAAACGGCTCACGCAAACTCGGAGTCTTGAACAAGGGGCGGCGTTTTTGTTACGCCCGAACAACTGTGCTTGTTGTATAAGACGCAGGTGCGGTTTTGCGTGGAATATTGCTCGCACCTCTGGGATGGCTCCGCCAAGTACTTGCTCGATGCTTTGCATAGGTTACAGCGGCGCGCAATCCGCATCATAGGCGATGAGGAGGTGACTAAACACCTCGAGCCTCTTCAATTACGCCGTGACGTGGCGTCACTAAGCGCGTTCTATCGTCTGTACCACGGCGAGTGTTCTGAGGAGTTATTCTCTCTTATTCCACCTCCCCTTTCCTTCAGAGGACCACGCGCGCTGGCCTACGTTGTCACCGTCTAACTGTGGCCACAATTCCGACGCGTACAAAGTTTGGTGACCCATTTATTTGTCGCACTATCCGTAAATAAGTACTCTGCCCGCTCACGTGTCCCCTTCTTCTTACTAACCTGGGATCCTTCAAAAGAGGCGTGAAGAAGCAACATGCAGGCCGAAAGGTGAGGATGGCTGTTGAGGCATGTAGAACTGCTGTATCAGGTATCTTCACGTCTGGACTTCACCGTCACTTAACATCAGGTGGGGTAGTCATTTGTAGGAACTATCTATAGAATCTAAAGAAAGAGAACATTCTTTACCAACAAAAAAAATGATTGAGCGAGAGAGCAATTTTAGGTGGCTTAGAAGACCGATGTGGATGAATTTAACTTCTTTATCAGGAACACGTTGTTGGTACTCTATATTCATTGTGTAACAGATGAAGACATAGCCTCCAACTATCGGATTGACTTTTAAAATCAAAAAAGCGTCTGGCTGGTGTCTCCTACGAGAAAGCTCTGTAAGAGCACTATTTAAAACTGCTTAGCATAGCAGCATAGCTCGGTGGTGATAATTCTTCGAAATCTAAACCAACCACGTAATAGAACACATCATTTGGTGATAAAAAAAAGTGTATAATAGTGGTTGTGTACTTTTATTATAATTTAATATTAGTATCCCACTAAAGTATTCAACTTTTTTATTTGTTGTATTTAAGTTGTTTTACAATCGTTAATTAAAATTAAGCCAAATATAACGATATTCTCCTATTTTAAGCGGTACGAAGTTCGCAGAGTCACCAAGTACCTATTAAAATAGTTTAAAGTTCAGCTTGCGCGTTTATTTACAGTTATGAAAGTGTAAGTTTATTTTGAATGAATAAAATTTTAAACGAAGGTGTTAACTAACGTGAACGTTTTGGTCATATGCATATGTTGTTATAGTATATATTTTTACAATGTCAGCTGTAAAATGGTTAAAGATTTAGATTAGATAGCTTTCACGATGGTTCGTATAAAATACAGATTAAAAAAATAAAGTAAGAAATATAGATACTTACGAATCTCGGAAGCAACAGCTCGTGAAGGAAAGGATAGTCCGCCAGAAGGAGAGTTAATGACCCAATGGTGTTCGATAATTATGTTAATGGGCCGTAGCCCGTAATTGTTGATGTTAATCAATCTTCGCCCGGCCGACGCGCTGCTATCTATCTCACTTGTTTAAAATCATTATTTTTTTGCGGATTCACGGTGAAAGTATTTATATAGTCACGTTATACTTTAATATACCTATAAACATGAGAGTAATTATGTTATGAAAAATTAGCTTTGCGGGATTGTCAGATCATCCAAATTTAGCTTCCGGCCGTGGCTTCGCCTGCGTGGACGTCAGCTTTTTATCCCATTTTAATCCACCATAGGATGGATGAATTAGATCAATAATCAAAATAAAAACTATCGTATCATAATATGTTTTTTATTTATACATTTTCATAATTCAACATAATGAGTTAAAGGTCATTGGGCACCTTAGTATGGAAACCATACCCATGGCGGACACAAACGAAATATAGCAGAGTATTGATATATGGCTCTGATTTACTATGGCATTAGTCACATTAATGTGAGCCACGGGAATCTCAAAAATCAAGCATAAGATCATTTAAAAAAGCAGCGGGTGCATCTGTTGCTTCCTGATGTCTGGCCCAAATCAGATAATAAACTATGCTAGCGATATGGGCGCAGCTCCCGACAGTGCGGCGGCCGTGTATACATCAGCACTAATACTCTTCTTTACGTCTCTTTTCTCTCTTATGTTCGCTGTGTATATTATCTTCGTATGGCCGCCGTGTAGCGTTAATAACTGCCGCAGTTATTTTAAAATCAGGCATCATATATCGCATCACAACATTAAAATATGTGTGTCGAAATATTTTAAAATCTTTCTTAAATCGTTGCAAACACTAATGTAGTCGATAAAACAATACATTAAGCAAACAGGGTAAGCGTAAAGTCGCAATGATAGCTAACGAAGGACCGTTGTTCTTCGTCCTTTCTGGCGTGAGCCACTGCGGAGGTTGCGGGTTCGAGGAGGTTCGGTCGTTGGGGTTGGCCCCCGCCTCCGCTTCTTCATACGTCGCCTTCGGCGCGGTCAAGCCCACCGGGTGAGACCCATGAGGGAGGCCCAGTGAGCGACCAGCGAGCGGGCGACGGACTTCAGCGGGCGGGGGCGGTGTCGTATCCGGGGGTAGGTGGCAAAAAAAGTTTTTTAATACAGTTGCTCAAAAAGTGGCGTATTGCAGGGACGTGTAGCGTTCGGGATCTGGGCTATTTCACACTCGTGCTTTTTTTTGCCTTTCCCGAACTCGTGCGTTTTCTTTCCCAACTGTTTCTTCTTTCCCAAAAAAACAACCATGAAGTTTTAACTAAAAAAATCATAGAAGTTTTTGCGATTCATGCAAATAGGTTTATTTGTTTTTAAAAAGAAGCTACCTATACTAATTTGTCCAATATCAGAATTAATTAATTGATTGAATGAGTTAGGTAAGGTTTCAGTTCATTTCATATTATTAAATTTCAATTTCATTTCTTATAATAAAAAATACTAAGTACTAAAGACTTGGCTGTATGGGCAGTTCCCTTTGCCTACCAGATTAGGTGAAAAACAACTGCTAACATTCTACGGTTGGCGCCATTTTCCGAAATTTTCTTTGCGAGTTTAGTTGTTTTTTACACAAAATGAGTAATTTTGACCTAAATTTTTTTGAATTAACTCCACCGGAACTCAGTATAATTGCACAAAATGCTTCGGTGAACATTTTACCGGAAAAGTCAAAAATTCGCTACATATCTACATACGATGAATTTATTGCGTGGAAAGAAGAGAAAAAAGCAAATAGTTTTTCAGAAAATGTTATGTTGGCATACTTTTCCGAACTCTCAGCAAAATTAAAACCTTCTACGTTATGGTCAAGGTTTTCGATGATAAAAAGTATGCTGAAAATAAGGAACAACGTGGATATAAGTCAATATCCAAAATTAAATTCTTTCTTAAAACGACAATCAGACGGGTTTACCAGTAAAAAGTCGAAAATATTAACATCAAATGACGTGGAAAGGTTTTTGAAAGAAGCTCCCGATGATTGTTATTTAGCCACAAAGGTAATTTATTAATAAGTATACATATCTACATTTTTCTTTAGTGTTCAGTTTACAAAATCGCAAAATACAGTCAATACATTATTTATATGAATCAAATCGTTTTTTTTAGGTTGCTCTGATTTTTGGCGTTGTTGGAGCTTGCCGCAGAGAGGAGTTAGCCAATATTACTTTAAAAGATATTGAAGCCCATGGAGAAATGCTACTTATCAAGATTCCAAACACAAAAAATAAGATACCGCGAAGCTTTGTTGTTGAAGGAGATTTTCTCACAATAGTGAAAAAATATATGAACCAGCGGTCCCAAAAAGGAAAATCCGACCGTTTTTTTCAAAATTTCCAAAAAGGGAAGTGTACAGCTCAAGTAATCGGCATAAACAAATTTGGTAATATGCCAAAAGAAATAGCTACGTTTCTTGGTCTGCCGGATGCTGAGTGTTATACTGGGCACAGCTTCAGAAGGACCTCTGCTACATTATTGGCAGATTCAGGAGCCAATTTGACGTCCTTAAAGCGACTAGGTGGTTGGAAATCGGACAAAGTTGCAGAAAGCTATATTGGTGATGCATTAAACAACAAACTAGAAACTGGGAAAAAGATCACACAATCCATTAATTTAAGGTCCAGTCCGTCTCCTTCACATGCTGAAGAGAACGTTCGTCCATCTACGAGTACCTTCGTTGATAATGATAATTCATCAGATCCAATTCCATCAACTAGCAAACGCCATTGTATGACAAATATACATGAACAATCATACGAAATTAATAATAGTTTGTCTCAAACAGTAAATATGCAACGTAAAACTTCCCCAGTTAGTATAAAAAACTGTACCAATTTCAATGTATATGTGAATTATAACTTTTATAAGAAATAAATGATTAGTTAATTGAGTTTATTGTGTTTTTATAATTTGATTAAATTGCTTCATTTTTTCGCAACTGTATTAAAAATAGTCGTTCAGTACACGTACGGAACCGTCATTGCAACTCGTTCCGACTGTCAACCCTCGCCTTCGGCTCGGGTAGACATTTGTCGGAACTCTTTGCAATGACAACCATTCCGTACTAGTAATGAAATATACTATATCGGACTGCCCGAACTTTTTTGCAAAGTCGGTGAGCAGGTCCGAAAGCTGGAGCAGCAGGCGGGTGGTGGCGTCTTAGGCGGGCGGCGGCGAGATTGGTGTCGCTTGGTTGCCATCATTGGGTGGTGGGGCTGCGGTGGGCGAGGCATCGCTCGCTCGACGACGTCTGCGGCGGCGTCGTTTGGGGCTGCTGGTGTTCGAGGGATTAGCGTTCGCGGGGGCCATCAGTGTGGCCGGCGCGTGTTCGTTCACCTCGGCGGGCTGCTGGATTGGCTCGGTGAAGCCTGGAGAGGAAGGAAGAACGCCCCCGCGCAGTGCCACCGCTGCCAGGGGTTCCGCCACTCCAGCCAGCGGCGGTTGCGCGCCTCGCGTTTAAGCGCGGGGCACGCGCTGTAGTTGGCAGGGTGCGCGCCTGCGCAATTCGCGCAAGTCGCGGGCTGCGCGAGCGGGCGGGGACAGTCGGCGGCTGCGTGCCCCGCGCTTAAACGCGAGGCGCGCAACCGCCGCTGGCTGGAGTGGCGGAACCCCTGGCAGCGGTGGCACTGCGCGGGGGCGTTCTTCCTTCCTCTCCAGGCTTCAATGGTGATCCCGGCCACATTCAGGAGATTACTCACCGAGTAGATGGCCGGGATGATGTCGGGAGTACGGCGGAGTGCAGCGTAGAACAGCGAGACGGGGCGGCCTGCTCGCGCCCGGATCTGCTTCGCGTATTCTACGGTGAAACCCTTCTCAGCGAGGGCCTCGGTGACGTCATGCGGCGTGGTGTCAAGGGGCAATCCGCGGATTGCCACCTTGAGGCTGCGGTCCTCTGGGCGGGTGTGCGAGTACCAGCTCAGTCCCGGTTGTCCCTCCAGTCCGGAGAGGTAGTCCAGGACGAGCCGGCCCTCGTCGTCGTCGATCGGTGTGAAGCGTATGCCCGTTCCGAACGGGCGCACGCTAGGTGAGCGGCCGAGCTGATGGTGGATGGCGCGCAAGTATTTCGGCCAGTCCCGCAGCTGCTCGACCACAATCGGCGGGTGCTTGCGGACCCGTTGGGACGTGATGCGGCGGTCGGTGTTTTTTTTTCGTCGGAATCGGGGGTAGGCGCCAAAATTTTCGCAGCCTCGGCATACGACTGCGTCGGTATAGCAGTCTGTGCGTGCTCTGTCGGTACTGCAGTGGGTTCTTTTTGTTGTGCGGCGGGGGCGGTTTCTTGCCTGGGTTGATGGTCAACTTCAGCTTCGGGGCTCTCTGCTTTTGCGGGTAGGGTTACCAGCAGTGCGGGAGCGTCTCCTTGGCTGCGTGTGCGGCGGTGGCGCGGGTGGCGCTATTGTGTCGCACGGGAGCGTCGTTCGTCCGGGTTTGGGGCTGGAGATTGTGGCATCAGGTGTACCTGCCTTCGGTGGTGGAAGCTTGAGGGGGATCAGATTGATCGACTTCATGCACTCTAATGTGCACCGGTCGTCAGGCTGGTAGTTGGAGGTAACACTCGCATCTCTCTCCAGGAGACGGAGGTAAACCCACAGCCAGTGGGGCCAGCCAATACAAAAATTGTTTTGTACAAACAATTTTTTTGTATTACTTACCGTTTTCAAGTTATAAATTGCGCAGGTATGAAAAATCCAATAGAGCGGTTTTGGGCAGTTCAAGTACACATTTGCAGTGCACATTTCAATGTACGTTTTACTTTTCTTTTTTTTGCATGATTGTAATAATTTACTAATGTACTTTGTGAATAGAGCAGATGGCCGAATTGGCCCACTGTGTTGGCACTCACTGTGTTGTATACGTAGCGCTGTATTGCACTGTAACATGAAAACTGTAAGTAATACAAAAAAATTGTTTATACAAATGCACGGAACAACTTTTCCATTTAAAGTTTTCCATTAAAATGATATTTTCAGCGTGAAAAAGTGAAAAAACACTTTTTCAGACTTTAGCGCCACCTACAATGCGCATTTTTTGTTGTACGAGATTGCAACAATGACATAAATTGTAGTACTCAACGCCCTCTACAATTATGGTCGAAAAAAAAGTTTCTAAAATGCATACAAAACAAGAAAAATGCGTTTCATAAAACTTTTGAGGGTTTTTTTGAGTTTTTCAAAAAACGCCTACGAGTTCAACATGCCCATCGCCAAGGTGGCTACCTAACGTCATTTGGCAACAGAAAAAACAAGACTTACCCTTTAGGTTTTTTTTTCACTGAAACGATTTTTTTTTCGGCAGATTGACTGTACTACAGGTAAGTTCGTTATACTTGGATAAGTTACCTTCTTGGTTCCCATGTTTGTTAAAGATAGTTCCTTTTTTAAATTACATGACAGACATGAGTTTAGTATGTTATTTAAATAAATAGGTTATATTTAATTCCCTCGCAAAATACATTCTCGATAAAAAAACATTAGTAATAACCTACTTTCCGTACGTGTAGGTACATAAAAAACTACTACCCTTACCAATATTACAAGTGTTACAGATAGTCAGAGACAGTTGTAGTTATAGTGTCGCGGACAGTCTAGACATAGTTGATTTTTCTTTAGTAGCATTTATATGGTCTGTCTACTATAGATTGAAATATGTATGATTTTTGTTCAACCACCCGAGCCCTGTCGTGTCCACCTCGTTCACATAGTGCTTTCAATCTGTGATAACAAGTTGTCACACACCCAATAGATTCGTGCCTCATCATGAATTACACATATAATACTATAAAGGCCCGTAACTCCGGAACCCGCAGGTTGTTATGAATTACTTCATACAAAACGTACGTAAAGTTTGTACCCGTGTCTTGCACAAGGATCTAATGAAAGCAAAGTGCAAACCCAGTGCGATTTAACATAAATCATCTTTTATTCGTCAATAGTCTACTTTTTATACTAGCAACATTATCTACATTCAACAAGTATTTGGGTAGTTCAGACACAGAAGTATATTTAGATGAAACCGCGGAACAAAGGGATTTTATTAAAAGCGCAAATTGAACGTTACCAGGAGTTCATAAATCACAAGGATGTGGTGGGGTTGAAGTCCGGTAAACCGAACGTGATAAGCGTTTGTAGCGAGCGATAAACCATTAATAGGAAGTGACAGATAATGGGTCGTCGCTCGCTCAACTCTAGCGGTTTCCATGCTAATGTCTCCGCCGCCTAATGGAAACTATTGTTCAGTCCATTTACCCCAAATATCTGTTTACACGAGCATGGGATATTTATTTTTCTCTCTCGTGTTAAGTGAATAAGTAGGTATTGTTGTGTCTTACTAGGAAGATTATTTAATGAGAATGAAATCTTAAACCGTATAATTTCGAGTGCTAAATTCATTTCAGCTCCAGTTTTTTGCTCATTTAATACTTGTTATCATGAAAAATAAGTAATTAGCGTAATAATTAATGTCCAAACAGGATCTTAACAAATAATTTTGATTGAGAATACGATATAATTTCCATTGTTAATAATCACTGAAATGTAATATTGCAAAACAAAATCTGGCCAGAGAGTATTTTGGGATGGTATATTTTCCTTATTTCCGATTTCATTAGGAGATATCACATCTTATTTTTTAATTTTACCAAAAGGTTTTAATAATAATCTGTTATCGACAACTTTTTTCACTTTTATTGGTTCTGTAATTAATTTTAAATAGGAATTGTTATCGGTTATGTTATCGCTAGGTGAACATAGTTCACCTAAAATTATTTTATGTTGTACTAAATATAGTGTTAGATTTACGCTATAGTGGTTTAACTATCGGTAGTAATAATAGATGACGTTGATTTATTTCTACAGCGCGATAGGTTCTGAAAGTGTTTGGGTTTTTTGTTTAAGTAGTTTCAAAAATCTGTCGCGATAAAGATAGAAATCAGTTATGTCTCAAGAGATATGTCTGAGGTTTTGTTCCTTCTTGCTCCTAATCCATTTTGTACTAAATCCTAAAAATTTACGTAAGTAAGTACCTATTCCTCAAAGAACGCAACCTGTAAAGTTTGTCCTTTAAAGTTAACCTATAGACTCGCCCTTTATAACGATATTAGATATTAAATTCCTCAACAGGCATCAGATTATTTTTTCTGAAAATTGGAAAAGTTTCGAGTGTCGTCGAGTGCCGCCCCGGCGAGGTTGCTTATCTCCCTGTGGAATCATTCCCTTAACTTTTCTAACCCTATTGGGCAAAGTGTTTTATAAATACGTCCACATTCTCCTGATTTGACAATGAATAAGTGAAAAATATATTTAAGACGTCCGTTAGGCGCTCATGAAACGTCAATTTCATCAGTCATCATAAATAATACAAAACGGATGGCGACTAAAAATTCATCAGTTATCCCATTAGATGACAGGTTACCCACCTGTCATAACCGTGATTGCCACCATACTGACAGAAAACCCTACGGTCTAACGGACGCCTCAAACTTTTTATTTATCGTTTTCTGATTCTTATATCATTGCGTCATCTATTCAGGTAGGTATAGCTAATCCGTTCATTGAAACGTTTGTCTGTTTCTTGTTTGTAACCAAGCGTCGGTAAATGTGTCAAAATTTACTACTTCTATATGATTGCCCCAACATGTTTTCTAATCAATGCTAGGTACCAAGTAAAAAGAGATTAGATAATGAATACCTATAAAAAACATGTTTTCGTTGTGTAGCCTGCTCTGAGGCACTGAGTTTGAATCCCGACAGGTTGTTTGATAAATACGACCTAAATCTGTATATATATTCTACAAAAACGTACATATATATTTAATTAAATGTACATATTTGTATCCGTTACCCTAGTATTACTGTACACTAACTAGCCTCTTACACGCTTACTTTTGGGGCTAGACTAAGTAATATATTTTTTTTTAATTAATACTTATGCTCTTTTTCTTCAATTAACCTGCTTGGATATAATATATAGATTAAGTAAGGTACTTAATCTCTAACACGGGAACGATTTTAACAATAATCAATAATAAATTGACTTTAATTAGTAGGTAGTGACTACATTCATAAACGCTGATATAAACGGCTTGTTTATAGAATATCCTAAGTTTAAATGTATGATACAAGCTATTGACGATAACGCCAACAAGCTCTACTTAGTTATGCATACCGATGCCAGAAGTCAGTATTAAAATAGTTGAAGCGCTTAATTGGAGATCGGCAGACGACAACTCCGGAACAAAAGGCTAATAAATCAAGTTAATCAACGCCCAACTTTCGGGAAACATTCGGAAGGAATTCCGAGTAAAGTATAAGTGATAGGTACCCGTGGCATTATGGCGGGTGTATTGTTTGCTAATCTCTCATCACGAGCGTGATGCTTACTTATATTACTTAATTTCTAATGTCAAGAAAATATTTCAACTCATTGTCTTACAGATTAAAAAAACAGATATTCCATATAAATAAAACAAGTTTCAAAGGTATAGATGCATTGGTTTTATTCGTTTATGACGTTTCGCATCCTTTTTAGGCTGCGTCGTCAGAATTATGTGAAAACCTAAGAAACAAATAGATATTCCAATTGTTTGTTATGATTTTTAAGCTTGTACTTTGCGCAAATCATATCTCATACAATTAAAAAATTTAATAAAACAAAAAAATTGTGTTGTCGATAAATAATATGCCAATTATTTAATGCCCTCGGTACTGTAACGTCCGTTACGTTACAGCCTCCTTGTTTGGGTAAACTCTTTGTTCATGTAATGCCTACGGCTGGCAGTCATATTAAAAAGTTAATGTCATGATTTTAATACTTGAAATTAGGAATCCTCTGTTGTTTGATAGAAGATTCCAAGAGATAGACTTCAGGCACTAAACCATGCGTTAATAAGATTAAGCTCATTTATTGTATTCGCCTGATTTAAAATATAAAAATATCAAATCAAAGTTGTTTCAATAAATTGCTACGCTCCCAGGGCCTACCCCTTTAGGGTAGATCGCCGCAATACTGAGTCGTGAGAGGTTCACTAGTAAATCGATAAAATGTTTATCATTATTGTGAGCTTAAATGCCAGGTAAAATGTCAAATTAATGTTTTTATATATTTTTCTTCTAATAATTTTTGAATTTGGTTAACATAGCACCAACAAAGGGCAAAGTTACGGTCAGTTGATTAACAGAATAATATAATTAATTATTCTTTTTTTCAGTCTGTCTGTCAGAACCGGGTTTATTGGATAATATAATTATGCAGCGTGTTACATTCCAACTGTACCACACCATTCAACGATCCTATGTATGTTCACGTTAATATGTATCTACATTATATATTATATGTCAAGTAGAAATAGCTGTCCCCAAGGGCAGTATAATTATTATTCGTGTTTTTACAGTCCAGTGATTGCTACTCATACATTATTAAGATACATACATAAAGGTAGGCGGCACCTAACAGTTTTACGAAACATCCCAAAACACGCCTCACGGTTTTTACTTTGAGGCTAGACTAAAAGGTTTGATTATACGAAGTATTTATTTTATTAACTTCGTAAATTTAGATCGATATTAAAATCCAGCAATTAAATAAATAAATAATGTGTTACTGTTAATATTTGTTGATTTCGGTAGAAGAGGGATCTATGAAAAATATATTAGATGTATTTAATTGATCGTTCTATCTTACAACTTCAAAAATATAATAACCTATATACATATATATTTATATATATATAGTAAATATGTATATATACAGTACTGCGGCGATCTACCCTGAAGGGATAGGCGTAGCAGGATGGGAGCGTAGCAATTTATTGAAACAACTTTGATTTGATATTTTTATATTTTAAATATATATATATTTATTTTCTAACACTAAGCTAGTACCTTGTTGATTATAATGTAATATGAAATTACGCAACACATACATTGCGTTCTATATTGCGACTGTGACTAGATTGCACTGCACACATTATATATGTTATTATATAAAAGGTACATACCACAATAAATTATAACATAATACAATCTTTTGTAAATGGAAACGAGGTGGGTATCCAGCCCACCTCGCCTCCGTTCACAACATCACTAGGATCATGGACAGAGGGACAGATAGTGTTTTTTTAGTCTACACTTTAAACTATTATTAGACAAAACATCTTTTAATAAATTCTGCGGCAATTCGTTAATTAGAGTGGGAACCATATAGCGCAACTCCCGTTTTCCAATTCTTTATTTTCGGAAAACCATGGTAACCTTTCGCGATAAGCGAGTTGGGTACGTACGTACTCTTTGTTAAATATATTCAGCTTTACCATATTGCTCACCTAAAATTGCTAACTTAACTTTGTACTCGATAGACAAGATTTTACAAATATTTAATAATTTTTCATATTGTTTTTGTAACTTATTCTATGTTTTGGTGTTAACTAGGAGCTTTAATAATCGGGTTTGTAACTGTTTTATTTTATTTAAATATGTAGGAAATGTAAGTCCGTACGCACCCAACCCATACACTATAATAGCATCTGACAATGAAAAATATAGCATAAACAGAATGTTTTTACCAACTATATACTTAAGGTTAAATAACTTACCTACTATCGTTCGTAATTTATTACAGACTGCTTCTATATACAAGTTCCACGAAAAATGATTGTCAATAATTAGTCCCAAATACTTGTATGACTCGACTACATCTAAAGATTTACATGAACAGCTTTTTTCACTCTTATATAAGCACTCAAAAGTATGTCCTTTAATGGTCATATGAACCACCTTCCTATTATATGGCGAAGTTATTATCATGCACTTTGTTTATTCCATATTTATAATAATACCGTTATCGTGAGCCCATTTCATGATGTCGTTAAAATCACTTTGTATAATGTATTGATCCCTACCACTATAAATAATGCAGGTATCATCAGCATACATAATGCTTGACAGTATTTAATTACGTTAACCATACTGTTAACATGCATTACATATCCAACCGGCCCGTATACCGAGCCAGTTGGCACACCGTATTTGATGTTACCTATTTCGCTCCCTACACCATAGACGGATACTTTTAGGGATGTGTTTTCTAAGTATTTTCTGAGTCAGTTATTCATCGGGCCTCGAATCCCACAGTCCTCCATGGCTTGCAACAGTCCTGTATGATTTAGCGTGTCAAAAGCTTTCTTGAAGTCGATAAAAACTGCCATCACAATGTTTTGTTCAATAAGATAGCCATTAACATCATTTGTGAAGCTTGACAGGGCTGTGGTTGTGCTTCTTTTAACACAGAACCCATGCTGAGCATCAGTTAGTAGCTGATTATCCTCGAGAAAACGGGTTATCTGATTTACTATGGTTTTTTCCACTATTTTATTAATAACATTTCGAGCCGTTACCGCCAAATTATCGTAAGCGACACTTTTGTCGAAATGCGTTTTTTGTGGAAACTAATATTTTAAACCGTAACGGACCCATCTCTGTTGATATTTCCCTCCAAAAGAACACCGTTATAATATAATAGAGGGAAGAATAGAGGGAAATATCAACAGAGATGGGTCCGTTACGGTTTAAAATATTAGTTTCCACAAAAAACGCATTTCGACAAAAGTGTCGCTTACGATAATTTGGCGAGTGTCGCTTACGATAATTTGGCGGTAACGGCTCGATTTAATATGGCTATGGGTCTGTAATTATTCAAAACTGCATGGGATCCTTGTTTGTATATAGTTCTAATAAAAACCATTTTTAATTCGTATGGGTACAGACACTTTTTGACAGAAAGATTAATAAATCGGCATAACACAGGACTTATATCATCTTTAATATTTTTAAGGTCCCTGCCTCTTATGCTCTCTGAACCAGAGCTTTTATTATCGCTTAAGTTGCTGATTATTTTCGATATTTCAGTAGCAGTTACCGGTTTAAATCTGAAACTGATTGGGCTATCTATAACATAACTGCTTCACGTCACGTCTTCACGGAGTAGTCACGCCGACATGGGCCGGTCATCCAAAAAACCAGGATGGCAGGTTTCAACTGACCACCCGCGTGTTTGCCGTGCGTGGAGACCCGTGCGGAGGGATGAAGGGAACCTGGAGGTTGAGCTGTAGGTAACCACCACAGTAACACACCTCTTCGGCCCTGATTTCTTCCTAAACGGGAGGCCTTGGAACTAGCCAACCAGGGTCAATCGGCTATGACCTTCCCGTTAAAAGGAAGTCAGGCGAGGTCTCTGAACCGCTGGGCTGGGATTCACAAAGAAACATAATTTGGATACTGTTAAACTAACCAAGTTATTTAACACGGAACTGACACTGTCTAACGAGGTCAAATATCTAGGCATAATCCTTGACCATAAGTTGACATGGAACAGTCACCTAGACCATAAGATAAACAAAGCCTGCATCACATTTTGGCAGTGCAACCGACTACTCGGTAAAACCTGGGGTCTATAGCACCAAAAATCACAAAATGGCTTTACACAACCATAATCAGACCACTCATCACCTACGGTGCAATGGTTTGGTGGCCTAGAACCGAACTAGCCACCGTTAAAAACAAACTGCAGCGTTTTCAAAGACTTGCATGTTCAGCAATTACAGGCTGCATGAAATCCACACCGACAAACGCCCTAGAAATAGCGCTAGACCTATTGCCACTTGATCTGTTCATACAGCAAGAGGCAACAATGGCAGCGCTAAGAATGTACCATCGGGCCTATGGGCGGGATACCAGGGACCTCACTCCAAGATTTTGGAAAGGGCTATACAACACCAACCCCTTGTAATAGCCCACTGTGACAAAATCCCGACTATACACACATTTGATAAGAAATATCAAATAGAACTACAGGAAGCTAACAAGGACTGGTCCGGCACAGACGAAAAGCGCATATACACTGACGGATCCAAAATACCAGGATCCGGATCAGGCGCTGGAGTATACTCCTTAAGGTATAGACCTTAACATCCATATATCAACCGCACTGGGTACTCACAGCTCAATATTCCAATGTGAATGTATAGCTATTACTCAGGCCGCCACCGCCGTCATCAACAGGAAAGTCACGAACTATAAGATACGCATAATATCTGATAGTATGGCTGTCCTAAGAGCCCTAGATAGTAACAGCAAAACTTCTGGGCTAGTATACGAATGTCACCTAACATTGGAGCGAATTGCAAGAGAGAACAAGGTTATCCTCCAATGGATCAAGGGACACAGCGGCTCTATGGGGAATGACGCAGCCGATGTACTGGCTAAAAGGGGATCAGCACATATAGTGGAAGGCCCTGAGCCGCTCCTGCCGTTACCCTTTAACCAAATTCGTGCATGGGTGCGCCAGCAAACCATACAGAGCCACAACAACCGCTGGGCCAACGCCAGGGGCTGCAAGCAATCTAAGGCTATCTTCCCTAGCCTCAACCCAAGACTAACTATAAAAACTACTAAATCTTAACCGAATTGATCTCCGAGTAATGCTGGGCACTATAACAGGGCATTGCCTGCTAAATAAGCATTTACTAACCATACGTGTTACAGATAGTTCTCTGTGCAGAGGATGTCTAGAAGCAGATGAAACGGCCGCTCATGTGATCCTGGAGTGCATGAGTGTGGCAGAACACCGGGCATCAATCCTTGGGACGCCGAGGACGCTCCTAGAAGCCTGTGAGAGTCCCAGGAGACTAATGCGCTTCTGGAAGGAGCTGGGCTGGCTGAGCTAGCTAGCCCAATCAACCCTGCACGCACAATGGACCAATTATGAGTCTACGTGCGGAAACGGGGGCCCACAACAAGTAACAAGTAACATAACTGCTTCTGTCGAGGAATTTTGTGTGACATATGTATGCTTAATATTTTCTATTTCCTTAGTAAATGTTTTGCAAAAACTATTACAGATACTTTCTTTTGAGTGCATCTTTAATAAATATTTTTCTACTATATTATCAACTGTTAATTTATTTCTTCCTAACCAAGTATTAATATGTTTCCAAATTTTAATTATATCTCCATTGCAACTTATTAAACAATTCTTTTGGTATTTATTTTTTGCTATATTAATGAGCTTATTAGTCATATTTCGATGTTTAGTATTCTAACCTTAAGATATTACTTTTTGGTTGTTGTTTCCATGCTCTAAATAACTTATCTTTCTTTTCTATCATGTTCTGCAATTTTTTTCTACCCAAACATTAGAGTTACGCTTATTCGTTTCAACTCGTTGATAAGAACATTCCAATTTTTTCGAATAATACAATTAGATCGTCTATAAGTAGGAAATCACACCAGTTAATGGTCTGTAGTTTTTTTGACACACTGTAACTATCAATCACAGTCAGCTGTTAAGCCGACAACGTAATGAACCGCTATTCTTGTTTTGATTATGTATGCACAAATTTCACTTGCCTTTTCATTTCGAATAAAGATGTGATCGATGCAGGTCGCTGTGCGTCGCCCCAGTTACACTCTCGCGCGTTGCGTCACGTATAGCACACTGTAGGCCGAGTTCACACATTAATCCCAAGTAACCCCTAGCAATCAAATTTAATGGTTCTTTTAATATGTCTATGTTTATGTCTCCCAATAAAATAATATCATGACGTAGACTACGCAAATATCCCTTCATTTCTTGTAGAAAAACTTTTTTATCCGACTCAGGAGGTCTATATATTACAATAATCGTGAAATTACGTCCATTGACAAGCAAGTTACCTGTTAATATTTCACAGCTATGCAAGTGTACAATTCTCTGCGTAAATACCAATTCATTTCTTTTATATAATAAAATTCCCCCACCTCGTCTGTTCTCTCGAGTCCATGAGTACATAGTGTAACCATCTATATTTTGTACAAGTATTCTTCAGCTTTTCTTATATTAATTTCTGTGAGGCATAAAATATCTCAACCATTTATACATCCTTGAATCAAAACAGTTAACTCGTTAAAGTGCTTTTTTAACGAACATATATTTATGTGAATAATATTTAATAATAAATTATGTTCATTTATGTAGTTATGCCATGTATGTATTTTTGTGTATGTTTCGCAATCTATATCTTGGAGTTGTGGTTGTGGATCATTATTGGACGCCATTTTTAATATTTAAATGTATCCATATAACTAAAAAGATCATTAAAATATATTTAGTATTGTTAAGACTACACACTTCTACCTAACAGTGATTCAGTTTTCTCTTTCTCTTTCTCAATAATGGATTCGATGTCACTTTCTGAATTTATTTGATATATTTTTTCGCCTTCATTCTTTTTAATTAATATTTAAGAGTTCTGAATCCAAATGAACTTGTACGTGTCCCTTAGCTTTTGCTTCACAGTCCAGAAAAGCTGCCTCATTTGACGTGTTATACTTTCATAGATATAAATGCGGGTTTCATTATTATTTTTGAAGATTGTGTGATTGGTGATAATAGTTTTCTTACACTTGAGCCAATCTGAACGCGACTGCCTATTGCGCAGAGTTATCACATGGGGCGTGATGGTCTGTCATTTCCACCTGGAATTCTCCAGGCCTTCTCAATATCTTCTCTCCTTAATTTTAGCTCATCTGCAATTTTATGCACAGACTGTAGTGCATCTTCTTTTTCAAACACTTGCACGTTTAGTAGTTCAATATTCATTTCTAGCTCCTTCTGCTCTAGCTTCATTACTCTTTCTTCCAAGGGCTTACTATATTTTTCCATGTTTACACTTCTATGTATAATGTCTTTAATTCTATTTTCATTTTTTTTTTCATATTTTCTTTATGTTCTTGGTGTGATTTTTCTAGAACATCGTACTTCGCGCTAAGAAATTCCACTGACTTTTCGATTTCTGAATTAGTCCTCTTGACTTCTATAATTTGATTTTTAATTTCAGATATATTGGATTGCATACTTTTCAAACAAGCATCTTGTTCCTCTTTCATTGAGGTTAACATACTGGTCATATCCATCAACTGCTTTTGCAATGTAATCAGGTTCTTATTCATAATTCCCGTGTCACAGCAACCTTTACTTTGCATTGTGCGTGACGAATCACTGTCCAAGTCCGCCTCACATTTCTTTTTCTTTGGTAACGGGCGAGCCCATTCTATAGTGTTCACTTGTTTATCTATCAAAGTACTTATATTTGGGTCGGACCCATACGAAGTTGTCATTTTCGAAGGTGTTCTTGGTGTACCCATCTTTTATGTAGGACTATTCTAGCGCTTAATCACTGTTTCTCTTGGTTTCATTTTCTTTGGTGACTCATTTCTTTGTCGCACTATCCGTAAATGGAATACTCTGCCCGCTCACGTGTCCCTCTTACAATCTGGGATTCTTTAAAATAGGCGTGAAGAAGCAACATGCAGGCCGGCAGGGTGAAGACGGCTGGTGTGGCAAGTAGAACTGCTGTATCAGCTATCTTCGCGTCTGGACTTCACCGTTACTTAACATCAGGTGGGCCGGAGTAATTTTTCGGAACAATCTATAAAAAAGAAATGAGAAACAATAAAAATGTTGGTCGTTGCCCGCTGCACTGTCTGTTGGGAAAAATTACTAAACAGTATGTTTTGCTTTTATTCCTAGTTCAGCACAGTACCTTGTCTCGTTTGACTACTCATCCGAATCGCATGAGTTGCCCCAAATCAGGGGCACGATAAAGTCCGAAACTCTACCTATTTCGTGTTAAATTAATTTGTGTTTGAAAACTCAATTTTGTTTTTTTGATGTTGCCTACCTCATTGTTTTAGAGCCTTCTGGCTACGAATTTGGCGTAGGGTATTAAAATAAATTCTCAACGTTATTTTTGTTTTGATTTATACGAAGTGTACAAGTTGGTAGGTTATTTGTTATATATAGATCTGTAAACAAAATTCTTTCTGAAGCTTGAGATTACGCAGCCATTCCTAAATTCCTTTAGACGTTAGTAGCAGTCGAACTGAATTTAACTTGTCTTTTCTAAGTTTTAATATATGCATGGCAATTTTTCTAGCTTTCAAATTATAGAGATTTTAGTTCAAATTATATGTGTTTGATCTCTGTAATTTAAAAGCTAGCAAATTTTCCGGGTCAAATTTATCTGTTTCTATGTAGTAGCAGGTTATTTTGACCCTTAGAGATAACCTTGGCCCAAACCCAGAAAAATATGAGCAACAATAGAAAAGTATTCTCTTATTGATTCCCGTTTAGGTTTGGACAAAATCATCTCCCAGGGTTAGAATAACCGTCTGAATACCAGGACACCAAAAAGATTTACAAACGCGAGCGACTATAAAATAAAAATCAGCAAAAGTTTGTAAACTAAAAAAAATATGAATAACCTGTAACTTTGTATGCGTACAAACGAGTTTTTTCATGGAGTCTGGTATAAACAGGCACCGTGAAGTTGAGGACAAAGCGAAACATCCGCCGAGTTCCATCAAAATTATTTGCATCTGCGTGCCCGGAGTTAGATGAGTTTTGTCATGTTACGACCAATAATTGGCTTCTGGGGCGACGCAAGTGTTCGCACTCGATCTGTCAAACCAACAACTTAATCTACGCAGGCCAACCAGTGTTACCAACATCCAAACATTTTTATCCCTAATGCTTAAGTTCCAGGCCCCAGGGAGTTGTGGACTGAAAGAAGGTTCACAAATTGTTTTGATTATGTTTCTGAAATATAAATTTCATAGAAAAAGGTAGAAATACATATATTTTTTACTAAAAACATGCAAACTGTAGGTCATTTTTCTAAATAGTGAGAATGAGTGAGACATTCAATATAGACTTATGACTTTGGTACCGATTCTGGAATAATTCTCTAAAACTAAAATTAAATTTGACAACAGTGTTTCATTGTCATGTTCTTATAGATACTGAAAATGAGAGACTGTGGTTAAATTTATTTTTAATTTAAAAAATCATGCCACAATCAGATACAGTAATACGAAATTTTGGCTAAACATGGTTCAAAACAGTATTTAACTTGTATGTGGTACAAATTTAAGTGTTGAAATAATATTTCAACACATTTGCTCCGCATCTGCACGTGGTGCCATTTAGAAATGCGCGTGATTATCTTATTTGAAAAAGTTTGCTTCATTACTTAAATCAGGTAAGTATAAGTACTGTTTTCTCGCAAATGTGTTGAAAAATAATGTGTGACATTCATGCGCAGTTGGTATTTACATATTCGCAACTTACCGCACTAATATCATAAATCTATTAACAATCAATATTATTGAATATAGTCAATCCAGCAACACGTACAGACACGGATTCGTGTGACGCAGGGCAAAGGGTACTTCCCTGGCCAGCCTTAGACAAACTTCTATTTTTTATTTTTTGAAGTTATACTTCTTTAGGCGCGTTATGAAAAAATGATGAGAGTGAAATTTTAAGATGCGCGCGCATCACTGTAACACAAAAAATTAACACCATGAAGTTGGTCGCGACCAACTTCATGCTGTTACTTTTGTGTTTACCGCACATTAAGAAAATCTACCAACAAAATAGAAATAGAATCTCTATTTAGTGGGTGCTAACGACTGCATTGTGAAGGCCTATCAAAAGTATTTATTAATCTGGAACAACGGAACCAAACCGCGATTCAGGAGACTACAGCGCCATCTCTTGACCATTGGTGTAGTAGAACCAAAAACCACATCTTTATTTTTTGTAATAAAGTAACAGTTATAGGTATTCATATTTATAATATTTATCCACATGTTTCTAGTTTGTATATTCGGAATTCGTGTTTGAGTTTCATACAAGTGCAAATCACATCCACAAAATTTGTCCCATTGTCACTATACAGATGACGTGGGGCTCCTCGCCTTGCTGCCATTCTACGAAGAGCTGATAAAAATGCTGAAGAAGTTAAGTCTGACACTAGTTCTAGATGCACAGCCTTGGTGACCATGCATACAAATACTACGATATAGCCTTTCGAACTTTTGATTCCTCGTCCCTTGCTAGATTTTACATCCACGAATCCAGTTAAGTCGACCCCAGTGTGATAGAAGGGCCGCGATGGTGTTGTTCGAGAAACAGGTAAGTCACCCATTAACTGATTATTCATGATAGGTTTGTGGCGGCGGCATGTGACACAAAGACGCAATTTCTTTTTTACAGCCCTGTTCCCTCCTAGGATCCAGTATTTGTGCCGCAAGAGAGCTGACGTCAGGCGAGCACCACCGTGGAAGGAGAGTATATGAGCCTGGTCGATGAGAAGCTCTGATAGTCTGCAGTTGTTCGGAATGATGATAGGGTGTTTGCGTTCTAGGCTGATTGCAGCATTCCTCAGTCGACCTCCAACTCGAAGAATGTCATCCTTGTCTAGAAAGGGATTTAATTGATATATTTTGCTATTAGATGGCATCTTGCTATCTTCCTTGATACAATCTATTTCTTTTGATAAATGTACATACTGAACATGTCTAATAATTTTATTTTTTGCACGCGTCAATTCAGGTAGTGTTAGATAATTTTGCTTAATATGTTGTTTCGATGATAATCTTAATAACCATGCCGTGATTCTAACGACCTTCATAAATGAGCTGTATTTAGTTAACAATTTTTCTATGATATTATTTTCTAAATTCGTCAGAACATTCACTTGTTTGGTGTCTTTTGTTTCTAAATCTGTAGAGTAAGATAACTGTTTGTCTTGCTCGATGAAACTTTGAAGCCAGGATGGTCCTTTCCACCATAAAGGATGAGTTGTTAATTGCGAAACATTTAAGCCACGACTGGCACAGTCCGCGGGGTTTTCGTCCGACTTTACGTAACGCCAGCATTCTGGAGGCATTACGCTGCTTATTTCTTTTACTCTGTTTGATATAAATGACTTCCATCTTGCTGGGTCTCCATTCAGCCAACCCAAAACAATCATAGAGTCTGACCAGCCATAAACTTTGATATCGTAGTTACTAAGACATTGCTTGACTTTTAACATTAATTTTGACAGTAGAAGAGCTCCGCTTAGTTCGAGTTTAGGTAACGAAACATTTGACTTTGAAGGTACTAATCTTGCTTTTGCTACAAATAATGATATGTTTGTATTTTCCGATCTTTTAACTTTGCAATATATAACGCACGCGTATGCCTTCAGCGAAGCGTCACAAAAGCCATGCAACTCGATACTATCGAATTGAATTTCTTCCGGTAAATTGTCATCCCATTTTATATCAGCAAACCAAACATTTTGAAATATTATTTTTAACTTAGTTGATACGGGTGTTAACCAACCTAATGGGTCAAACAGCTTTGATATATCGGAAAGCAATGATCTCTTGGTATCAGGCTTAGATGATGTATGATAACTTTTTGCATCAAATGAAAATGTATCTAAACTAGGGTTCCAATTGAGTCCGAGAATATTTGAGTACTCAACCTTTTTAACGATATTTTGACTATTTGAGTCGTTATTGAACTCCATTATTTCGGCAACATTCGACCTCCATTTTCTGAGATTGAATCCTCCTGATTTTAATAAATTAATCAGGTCGTAGCATAATTTCGTAGCTGAGCTGATACTATGAGCACCATGAACAAGGTCGTCCATATAAAACGATTGTTCAAGGACATCTGGAGCTTGATCTTGATAAATGCTGTTAGTGACATATTTTGCTCTTTCATCTGCGGCCAACCTTTTAAGGGTCATCATAGCCAGGAATGGAGCGGCTTTGGTACCGTAAGTTACCGTAGCTAACTGATATTCTGTGAGCGGTTGGTTTGGTGAACCACGCCATATGATTTTTTGATAATTTTGATCTTTGATCTTGTTGACCCTGATTTGTCGAAACATTTTTTCACAGTCTGCTGTGAATACAAACTGATACTGCCTCCACTTGATAATGAAGGCTTGCAGATCCTGTTGCAAGTTGGGTCCGCTAGACATGACGTCATTTAAAGAACAGCCTGACGATGTAGGGCATGATGCATTAAAAACAACTCTAAACTTAGTGGTTTCTGATTCCGTGCGCTCTATGCCGTGATGCGTTAAGTAACAACCGCTAGACAAATTATCGGTAACAGGTATCATATGACCTAGTGATATATATTCTTGCATAAATGACTTATAATGTTTTTCCATGCCTTGATTTTTCTTGAATTTCCTTTCTAATGATTTAAATTGTGCTATAGCTTTGGGTTTAGAATCACCCAAACTTTGCTGAAAATTCGGTTTAAAAGGTATCCTCACTTCGTATCTACCGTCTTCTCTCCTACTAGTCGTACTCTGATAATAATCTATACATTGTTGATCTTCCGTTGATAATTCTTTTTCTAGTGTAATATCTTCAATTAGCCAAAACTTTTGTATATCTACTAAATCGTTTAATATTACGTTACATTGTAGGGTTCTCACGTTGCCGCTTAATATCCATCCTAAGCGAGTGTTTTGTGCAATAGGCGAATCTTGGCTTGCTCTACAAATTCCTTCTAATAATATTAATGAGTAAATATCGGCTCCTAGTAATAAATCTACCGGGCGACTAGTGTTAAAATCGGGATCCGCTAATTTTATATTATTTAAATAAGACCATGATGGCTTGCTGAATGATTGGCTGGGTAAATTTTTTATGAGATTGTTTATTAATACATTTGTTTCAAATTCAAATTCATTGATTGTGGACGAAATTTCAATATGTAACATTCCTTTACAATTGTTTTCATTAGTACCAATTCCCGAAATGACTCCTTGGCATTTGGAACGCGGCAACCCTAGCTGTTGCGCCGCATTTTCTGTTATTAGCGATGCTTGCGATCCCTGATCTAACAATGCCCGTAAGTTGATATATGATCCGTTGAATATTTTAACTTTTATATTAGCTGTTGCTAATAGTATTTCTGGAACTTCTTGCTGTAGAGAAACGTGAGAGTTGCTACGAAAATTACGCGAAGCTTCAGAAGCCGAGATTGCGGCTTCATTTGTCTGCTTCCTAGAGGTTGATGTTCCGGAGTGGTCGAATGACGTTTGCCTAAATGCCTCATGTAGTAAAGTATTGTGAAATTGGTTACATTCACGACATTTTTTATCTGATATACAGGCTTTTCCGTAATGACAATACAAGCAATTTTGACAAATATTGTATTTTGTTATAGTTTTCCGTTTTGATAGTGCAGACATATCAAGAAATTGCTTGCAATAGAACACTCCATGGTCATCACTTTTGCAAATTGGACATTTGTAATATTTTGTAGCATAGACATTTTTATTGTTGTAATGTGATTGCGACACATTCCGGCCTTGTGGCGGAAATGATTGCTTAATATATGAATTATTATTCGACTGCTTATGATATTTTGTATGCGAAAATGATGGAATGTTATAATGATTGCGTGTGATTGATTTATTCTGATTTTCTTGTTTACGCCTAGAGCTCTCCAAAGTAGTAAACTTATTTTCTAAGAATGATAAAAACTCAGATATGGTTGGTACCTCCCTGGGCTGCTTAACAGAAGCAATATATTCTCCGTGGGTCTCGCTATCTAATTTTTGGCACAAAATGTAAACTAGCAGTGGATCCCACGAATCGACAGTTATTCCTAAGCTTTTGATGGCATTTAAAGTTTTACGTGTAGTATCATGGATCCTTTTCAAATGATCGACTGATGCTTGTTGCATGACTGGTATAGCGAATAAGATATCGAGGTGTGAATTCAAAATTAATTTTCTGTTATCATATCTGTGGGTCAAAATATCCCAGCAAATTGGATAATTGTCTGATGATATTGTAAGATGCTGAATAAGACGTTCGGCCTCACCTTTGACCTTTGTCTTCAAAAATTGCATACGCTGAGCGCTTGATAGTGTTGGATTGTTGTGTATGGTCTCCATGAAAAGGTCTTTAAAGGAAGTCCATTGATGGTAACTTCCGTTAAATGTAGGGATTTCTAAGTGGGGTGTGGATTGTTTGCGGTGTAATACTGACCATAATTTCCGGTTGATTGACTTAATAACTTCATTATACTTTCTTTCGAAATTAAAATAAGTAGCCTCGTATTCAGGTTCCCTGCCATTTAACTCACTGTCCAGCTCCCAGTGTAAAGCGTCAATAGCCGACCAACGAGCTTGAATGACACGTAGCAGATGATCGAACTCCCATTTTTCGGACACGTTGCAGAGATTTATATTAGAAATTGTATGTTCGAAGGCCTTGAAATGGCTAGTTTGTTTTCGTAACATTTCATCCGTTCTACTGTTTATACCTTGCGAATGAGATGTAGGAGCTGTCTCCATAGCTTGATAAGAGGTAGGCATGTTAAGCGGAGTAGCTGGTTTGAGAAGAGGCGTGCTAGGCCTTGAACTTTCATCACGCGACTGTTGATAATTCTGTATAGTTGCCCTGATACTCAAAAATCTATCCTTCACTATTTCATACCTTTTCGAAGTAAAATAATGATGAGACTTTTCACCAAACCCACATAATTTAACATGATTCGATTGATATTCAACCCAATAATTATCTAAAGTATCAAGTCTTTGTTTTATGTACGTAGCTGTTTTTCTATCCGAACCATCTTTCTTAAAGTTAGTAAAAACTTGTTCAATAGCACCTGCGAGCTGCTCTTGAGTTTGTAAGAAATCTTCCATGGTAGACATCTTCTCAGTTGATAATATAAGTTGATAAATAAGATATAAAGATACGCCTTACTTGGATAGGATGTCGCCTGATGACCGTGACCCTGATTACTCACGATCCCAGAAGTCCAAGTTGTAGTTGTTAAAATTCTTCGATAACTACAGTGTAAATCCACCTCACTTGCGACACAGAGTCACGTTTTCCGAAATCACGTATGCACTGAGTCACTCGCGAGGCCCTTATACGAAGGACCAAAAAGATGTACGGGTTTTGTACACCTTTTATGATATAGAGAGAGAAGAGAAAGTCTTGATATGTTTAAATGATATATTACTGATAACAAACTGATAATTACGAAACTAAAATGATATGACTGTGAGAACGCGTGGTACGAATAATGACCGATGACGAACTGATTCATAATTAACCTTAATAAATGCATGTGGCGTAAAATGCCGACGGGGCAAAATGTACGCGCTTGCTCGTACACCCCTAAAATCCCCCCCCCCCCCCCCTTCATATTCCTTAAACTCTTAAGTTGGTGCCACTGAATCAGACCCAAATGCCGAAACATTGGAAAAGTTGTAAGAGGATGTATGCAATTTTCTTTTGGGGAAGTATCTGACTACGACCTGCTTTATTTTAAGTTTTACCGCCGTAAATTTCTCCATTTTGGCCACTACGACCTACACTGAACATTACTGAGGGGCAAAAATCGTAAATATCATAACCAGTACCAGATTCTATAGCGTTTTACTTACAATAATACAACATTATTTTGCCACACATCATTATTTTGTCTGAAATAGAACAAGTTAGAAGCAAAATATTGTGTACCTGCCTAGACCACATTTAAATTGTAAGAGTTGATGCGATCGAATATTGTGAGTGAAAGAATAGAAATTAGAACCCCATTATTCTATACATACCAATCTATAACTGTAACAGCTTCCGTATCTGCCCCACCCTTATATCCTGTTTTCATTTCCCATGTGCGGATATCCAGAACAAAGAAAAACTCTGAACACTGAAAAAGTTTTGACACAACTGCGCGTGTGTACAAATGGAGTTCTACGAAATGAAAAGCTGGTAGTTTAAAATTAAAAGTGCCAAGTTTATTATTGTTCTGTGTTGCCATATTCAGACGTCCCCCATCAGTGGGGGTGTCACGTGACGTGAGTAGGTACGAGTTCATACATTTGTTTGCTGGATTTCCAACTCGAGATAATAAGTGAAGTTGGTGCGTGTCGCGCGAGCTCCGTCCCGTTTATTGGGTTATTAAGAATACAAACTGGCAATCTTGAATGAGTTGCCTTGTTTAGATTATCTTCGTTTGTTGTACGACTTTGTTTGCAATTCTAGCATGCGAAATTATAATGCGTTCCTAATTCTACGGTATTGCGCCACTTCCTCATATATTTCTTTCTTATTGTATAAGTTTGAATCCAAAAGGGATAAAATAGTCCTTTATATTTACATGAGGCATGCACAATTGCACAAAGGTGAGCAAATCTTATCCAACTTAATCAGTACTTTCGTTTTATTTTGTTCCGGTCATGTTTTTCCAATACTAAAATAATGATTCTGGGCTATAAAAACTCTTAAACCATTTTCTAGAAATTCTTAAAACATCTGCTCCCGACGGATGCGCTCTCTGGAGGTTTGCAATATTTTAAATCAAAATTCTTTGATCGATTGCTTTAAACTATAGTTATTTTAACTTTGGTTGCAGGAGATTGATACGATTTCTATTGTAATATACGAGCATTACAAAAACATAGATTTTTTCGCTTACGCGTTGTGCTGCGTGAGTGATCGTGCGTATTGGTCGGCAAACTGACAATGTTTTTTGTAGGGTATTCAGTTCACTTTGATAAATAAAACTAATAAAATTGTAATTGAGCGTGTGTCAGTGCTACCAGGAAATCATAGGTGTCGAGGAGGTTTCGCAATATCTCAACAGCAGCACGTACCGACCCTCGTCACGCCGCATGACGCCGGCTCCCCCTCCCCGCAGCCCGTATATCCCATCACTACAAAAAGCGTACAAATACCCCGTCAGATATTGCTTGTAGGCGAAATTGTTAGCATGAAATACTGTTATCGACTCATCGAGTGAAAATTTATATGCTGAAAAATGGGTACATTGTTCTGTAACCAAAGGTAAAAATAATGATTTATATCTCTTCCAAATTTTACTTTTAAATTTTCAGAAGGCATAGAATAATGTTCGATTATAGTTATATTTCACCAGCTGACCCGGCGCGGCGAACTTCTTACCGCCACATTTCTTCACCGCCTGAGATACTTGATTAACTAAATATTCCAGCTGCAATGTATTGCCAATATATTCATCACTTTCTATAGTATGGGATTGAAAAAAAAACTTCTTTGTACTTTTTAAGCTATTGCATAGATTTTATCGCGGGCTTTGAGCGTGGCGACCGAATCAAGAAATTCCGTAACGAAAAAAACCTTACACCCCCTGAATAAATTTTGGTTGTGGTGGGATGTTCAGTTGAAAGGCTGAAAAAGTATATCCATACATTTTTAATATGGCTACCAGTGGCAACCAGTGGCAACCAGCGAAAAAAGCCCATTAACAAGGTTTAAAACATACTTATATTAATACTGAAATAAGACCATACCGCAATTCACAATAACTTAGCGCCATGTATGACAGGCGTTGTTAACTAATTTTATCCTATTAACTAATATTATCTGAAACAAAACCATATCGCAATACACAATGCATCAACGCCATCTATGAGAGGTGTTGTAAACTAATTTAATATTTTAGTTTGTTTTTATATTTATTTATTTTTATCATTTTACATTTATATTGTTTCTATATATTAACATTTATTTATTGGTATATTACTGAAGTTATAAATCTTATACATGCCACCCACCAAGGACATACTGCAGAAATGTCCTTAAAAAAGGTCCCGGGAGTACACACATCAGCATTAGTATATTAAATTACACCCTTTTTTAAGGTTTTATACACCTTAAAAAAGGACTCATGTTTACATGCCAGAACATAACATCCTGGAACAAAATATCAATATAGTGAAAATAAAAATGACTCTTTAACTCTTATATAATATGTAGGTACTATAAAAAAATAATTATAAATTTAAGATATTAGAAGTACACATAGTTTCGAAATGGGTCTTTTTATCAATGTGTCTTTAATAAAATTTCTTTACAATGCTAGGTAAGACAGCGTGCTTTTTCATATTATTCTGTACCCCTAGCAGGAACCATTATCGAATTCGAATAGTTTGCAAACCGAAATGTCAATGTCAAATTTTGTATGGAAACTTGAACAGCAGCGGCACAATGTACGTAACGAGAACTAAGAATCAGTACACATTTGACAATGACATTTCGGACTCTCAAACGATACGAATTCGATATTGGTTCGTGCTAGGGGTCCTGTGAGTTGAACTCTAACGTGCAGGCGTTGCGCTTGAGACGAGCTGCTCCGAAATCAGACGAATAAGTAAGCAGCTGTTTGTGAAGAAGTATATAGGTGTATAGGTATCTATCGTGTATGTACAACAGTACGCGTAAAATTTGTGTATTAAGTGTTTTAGATATGAATAAACAAAGTACTGCATAAATAAAATAAATAAATAATTATAATTGCATAAGTTGATAAAAAATGCTATGCAATAGCTTTACCGCGGCAGTCCCCGAGTGCCACACGTATTTTTTTTAAATTTCTTTTATATAAACATTGTCCTGACAATAACGAATACAAAAAAAATGGGTGCGTGTACTTATGTAGGCGCGTGAGAAGTTATCCTTCTTTGGCATCGTTTAAAATTAGTTTTTAATTGCATGCAAATAATTAATTACAATAAATTAATAAAAAGTCTGGAAAAGGACACAGTCAATAAAGTTCAGTTTTAATTTGAAAAAATTAATAAATAATCAAAATATTCAATTAAAATCGCTACTGAATATAATTTATTAGAACATATGTGATTTGCACTTGTATGAAACTCAAACACGTATTCCGAATATACAAACTAGAAACATGTGGATAAATATTATAAATATGAATAGGTATCTATAACTGTTACTTTATTACAAAAAATAAAGATGTGGTTTTTGGTTCTACTACACCAATGGTCAAGAGATGGCGCTGTAGTCTCCTGAATCGCGCTTTGGTTCCGTTGTTCCAGATTAATGAATACTTTTGATATTATAAATATGAATACCTCTAACTGTTACTTTATTACAAAAATAAAGATGTGGTTTTTTGTTCTACTACACCAATGGTCAAGAGATGGCGCTGTAATCTCCTGAATCGCGCTTTGGTTCCGTTGTTCCAGATTAATAAATACTTTTGATAGGCCTTCACAATGCAGTCCTTAGCACCCACTAAATAGAGATTCTATTTCTAATTTGTTGGTAGATTTTCTTAATGTGCGGTAAACACAAAAGTAACAGCATGAAACGCAACAGCAGCAACAGTCGCTAAAGCGACCAACTTCATGCTGTTAATTTTTTGTGTTACAGTGATGCGCCCGCATCTTAAAATTTCACTCTCATCATTTTTTCATAACGCGCCTAAAGAAGTATAACTTCAATAAAAAAAAATGATATTTGAAGCAGTCGTTCGGAAGTCACGCGCGTAGATACATTTCTTAAGATATACATTGTCCAATAAAAGCAATAATTATGAATATTTTGTTACTGTCTAATATCTGCACATAAACCTGAATCATGGTAATATGAAATAGTTCGGAACGTTCATATTATTGCCTGCTACGTACTACTACTAATTAATGGAAAGCAAGTTCTGAAACTCAAAGTAAACACGACCTATATAAATAACAAATCGAAAATCGCAAACAATAGCCGATGCCAACAAATTAAACGAATCCCATTCGCGGGCCCGAAATTATTAGAAGCATTGTTAAGCAAAATGGCGGCAGTCCTCCGGGGGCAGCACTGTAATAAAACGGTTGTAAACACATCGGAGGCGGGCAAACGAAATGAAAAAAGGACATTCCGACAGTCGTAAACTCTTGACGTATTAATTTAAACATCGTAAAATAAAAGCTTCTACATTTTATTAATGCGAGTAATCAGGCCACACCATTTGCGAAAAAAAGCGCGGGAGTCCCCTTCAATAGGTAATCTCGAACGGTCCCTCAAAAGGTCTCTCCGCATTCATGCTGCCCGGGTCTCGACGGAAAATATAAATAGGCCGTCATGCTTGCGTGGTAAGTTGTCGGATAATAAAGGGTTTCCTTTTAGGGATCATGATTGTTGAGGTTAGATATACACACTGGTTCCTTTTTAATTACTGGAAGGACTGCTAAATATGTATGAATTGTATGGTTACCCCCAATAAATTATAAAAAGAAACAGAAATCTGATTATTACAATAATTTTTGAACGGGTACATTTCCGCCGCAAAAATGAGCTTTTGGTCCTGCTTAGTTTTCTTTTCTTCTCTTTTTTTGCTGTAGTTTGGTTTATATTATTATAATTTCCAAGGCATTGGCGAAAAGTCGAATTGTTCTTAGTAAACGTCAAGGCTTTCGCACATATAAACCTTTACAAATAAATTTAAAATATGTGTTGCGACGAATTTTGTTTAACCCGCAATTATATTTTTGCAAATGACTACTTCTCCCAACGAAAAAAATAGCGTCTCCTTGGAGAATCTAGGTTTCTTAAAATAAATTTGTAATTTAAAATATTGTTTATTGTAGTTTGGCATGCAGCATACCTTCTGACATATTTTTTTACTTTGTGTTGGTGAAAATGATAAAAATAGACTTAAATTCACCTCACAATTATATTGGACTTTAGATAAATTAAAATACCATACAGTTTTTTTATTGAATATTACTAAAAATTTGTATTTAAATGAACAATGCATAATTAATGAAATTGAATTTATGTGCAACCTTTTTTCCAAATCCCATTACTTGAAGTATTATGAATCCTGTAATTTAAGTTATTTGAAATTCTATTGTAAAAATATTAATTGTGTACTAGACTGATTTTTAAATTTTAAAACCCTGGCTTAGAGTTTACTCCTCAATGAGACAAGAAAAAAAAAGATGTGAGGGGCACTATACCATTTTATTTTCCACGGCTTACGAGGTACCTTGTTACTCTGCTACGGTCTTAAAAAAAACTATTACTGATTATTATCAAATCCTAGGAAATAAAATTACCATTGTTGCTATTCTTGAACCTGCTAACAATAATGCTATCTTTTTCGAGGCTAACGTTACAAACATTTGTTATATATGTTCACATTATGTAATGAAAGGTGACTTCATGAATCATCTCTGAAGTAATTTTTCAACTTGACGACTCTGTAAATGATAAAACAGGCAGAAAAAAATAGCCCTTGCTGATGATTCTTGCCGGTTCTTCTCAGTACAAGGTCTCTCGCCGTAGATTAACGAACCGATGGCGTAGCTTCTAGACATTCATATGTGCTTGTAACAGCCTAAACTGAATAAATGATTTTGATTATGATTATTATGATTAACAAGCTTATACACGTCTTCTTCATTGCCCAGGTTCGTCTTCTTCGGGCTGTTGCCCACCTCAGATGTATCGGGTTCGCGTCCCGTATACGTACGGGACGGTCCATGGGGGTCTACCCCCTCCGCGTCTTCACGCGTCGCCCTCGGCGCGGTCAAGCTCACCGGGTGAGACCCATGAGGGAGGCCCAGTGAGCGACCAGCGAGCGGGTGACGGACTTAGCGCGAGGGGGTAGGATCTTGAGCTGGGGTAGGTTCGGTTTTCGGTGTTCCGGCCTGCCCGAATTTTTTGATAAAATCCGTGAACAGGTCGGCGAACTGGAGCAACTTCTGAATGGCGTCGTTTTGTGCGTCTTCTCAGGTTGGCGGCGGATCTCGGCTTGGCACGTCTGTGGTTATTGGGGTAGCGGGGGTCGAGTCGGTCGACTTACTCGAGCGGCGTTTCTTTTTTCTGCGGCGTTGAGGGGTGGTGCGCGAGGGAGGAGCGTTCACGGGGGCCATCAGTGTGGCCGGCGCGTGCTCGCTCACCTCGGCGGGCTGCTGTCGCGGTGCTAGTGTTGGTGTGGTGGATGGGCGGCCTGTTCGGGCCACAGTCGTGGCGCGTCGGTTGCGCGCCTCTCGTAGAAGCGCGGGGCACGCGCTGTGATTCGCGGGGTGAGCGCCCCCTCAATTCTCCCACGTTGCTGGTAGTGTGAGCGGACGTGGGCAGTCGGCGGTGGCGTGCGGTTTACCGCATCGCACGCAGGCGGGCGGGCGGTGGCAGTCCAAGCTGGAGTGGCGGAATCCCTTGCAGCGGTGACTTTAGCACTATCGGATCACGAGAAAGCTCAATTATTTGTCATTCCACTTCCAGAAAAATATGTGCCACACAAAAAAATATTTTTTTTAAAGAAACGGGCTTTTATTAATGAAAATTTAAAAAAATGTGAATGTTGTCTGAAGCAATGCCCTGGTATAACATTCACCAGATAACTGATACAAACGAAGCATTTAATCAATTTCATGAATATTTCGTTTAACTATTTAATTTGTTTCCCATATTAATTGACGAAACAAAACATTATCACAAACAGAAGGCTTGCATGGTTAACTAAGGGTATAAGAATTGCCAGCCAGACTAAACGTAAATTAAGGCTTAGAAAAATACAATAAACTTTTTAAGAACTGTGTTGAAACTGCTAGGAGAATTTCTAACATAGCATTTATGAATAGTGCGGACAACATATTATGTAGAGCTTTATGGAAAGTTGTTAAAGACGACATTGTGTCGTCTAATAATTTCAACATTCCAACAAATAAGCCATATAACATTTGATGGTATTATCTACATATAAAAGCCCAAAGGACATATGCGAACTTTTTTGGGCATTGAAATTGACGATAAATGTTCTTGGAAACCCCACATCGATAACTTATGTAGTAAGCTAAATAAATTTTCATATGTACTGTGGAGACTATCGAAAGTTACTAATAGACAAACTGCTTTAAAGGCATATTAAGGAAATGTGGCTTCTAATATTAGGTATGGCATTTTAGTGTGGGGCAATTCAGTCAAAGTACAAAGAGTTTTTATAGCACAAAAACAATGTGTTAGAGCCATTGTTGGTGCTAATCCCTGGTCCTCCTGTAAACCTATATTTATAGAACTTGGAATATTAATTGTGGCGTGTTTATATATTTATGAAATTTGCGTATTTGTGAAAACTAATTGGATCTTTTTACAATTAAAAATACTGTATGTAATTTCATGACAAGATTTCCTAATAAGTTGGAATTACATATTGCGAGAACTAATATTTACAAAAACAGTACATATGCAATGTCTGCGAAAATATTCAATAACATACCAGAGGACATAAAAATGTTTCCACTAGATTATTTAAGTCTCGGTTACGAAAATGGCCACAGGATAAATGATTTTATTCAGTGCGAGAATTTTTAGCACAAAAGCATACTTAATTTGTAATTATCCTAGGTACTATATGCGATTTTCAATTTTATAAACATTTAAACTTGATATAATAATAATAATAATATAATAATAATAATAAATATATCTTTATTCAAATGATATGATATGAATATGTAATATATTGTATGAATGTTTTTTTTTCTTAATTAATAATATGATGTATGTGTATATAAAGGACATGATATTAAATTGTTTTAAAATTATTTGAATTATTTAATTTTATATGTTTTCTGTATTGCATGCTGTGTGACAGTAAAATATGTGATACTCTATTAATACTAAATGTATAACATCAAACACAAATGTAACATCTTATGTACACCATATTTTATGCAATTTAAGACTTCTGACTTGGAGATATACATAATGGTGCCTAACTTTATTATAAGTATATAAAAAAAGGCATATTACCAAAAATTTGATCACTCTGGTGTATGTGGTGGCCTGTTATTGCAACGCGCTGGGCATCTCCGGTATATTTAAGAGCGGGACCCCTGATGCAAGCACGATATGCCGCCTTCTTACGTGAAACAGCTACAGCACAATTGCGATGAACCAGCGGTTATGTGTGCCCCTATTGAACCGATCAGAATGAGGAATATAGTATTTCATACCCATTATAATCTCGTTAGTAATGGCAATGGCGCTGGCCGATAGGTCCCTGTCACTGAAGCAGCGCTGCTTCCAAGGGACGGACGAAAAGTAATCACGCATTCAGTTCCAACCTGACCAGTGCCCCGGTCATTGACCACCGCTGGACACTTGACCTGTGGCGGTTGGACAGATATCAGGCAATGATCCGATGAGCTCCGTGGGGCTCTAACCACAATCTGATAGCCCTGTGGATGAGTCTTTAGCAAAAGGTCCAACAAAGAGGGCGCTTGTCTTGGAATATCTGCGAACCTAGAAGGCTAATGAACCTGAAACTTCAAATCATGCGTTAGAGCGAATGCATGACCATGCATGGTCAGACGTGGAGGAACCTAACCACAAACTGTGGTGAGCATTAATATCCCCCAAAAATACCAATTCTCCGAAGCTCCGAGTTCCCTTAGTCGCTTCTTACGACAACCCCGGGAAAATGAAAGGGACAGTGAATAGTATACTTTCGCTGTCACTGCACGAATATAATATATTTTAAATGGGTAATATTATTTAAATTAATCGTTTTTCTATCATTTATAGTATTTATTGATAGCTTTGGTCACAATAATTTCAAACATATATATATGTATTTCATAAACCGATTGCAAAAAATTAAGGACAATAAGAAAAAACACATTCTCATACGATTTCTTATTTGCATAAATAACTTAATCCTTAAATTATTAATAAACTAAACAGCACCCGAGCGATCAACTGAATAACGTTATTTTGGAAAAGTAGTAATTGCTAATTTAACTTTAAATGTCTCAATACGCAAAAAACAACGCTATGCTTTTTTTCGAATATAACGTATTGCAAAAATGCAGATTGCGGTGAGCAAACAAAAAGAAAAAGCTGGGAAATTGCCGCATGGTTTCGGGCAACTTAAAAATTCCACAAAAGAGCGCTGCCGTGAACTTTTTGTTGAGAAAATAAGCGAGCAGGGATGTGGCCGGGCCTGCACTGCGACACTGTTACGTGACGCTGCTACCTTAGTACGCCAGTAGCTGGTGCACTGAGCTAATGACGTCATACGTGCAGTTTCATATTATATCGAAACTCCTTATATATTTTTAATCTCGTGTGGTCGTGACTGTAATCGTAACCATCTTTTGGTGTTGTATTTTAAGCTTTACGAAAAGGCAGCCATAGCCAGATAAGTTCTTCACACTTTTTTTTTCTTACTTAATGTTTCGTTTTATCGACATAATTAGTAAAATATAACTACTGCGTAGATAAAAATTGTATTTTAGCTGAGTTTCACCGAAAATTCAACAAAACATCAAGTTTTGGTGTACCATTCTTTGCTATGGCAATCACTGTACATTCGAAACTTTTTTTATTGATTTTGATATATTTTAATTTATATTTGAGCATTTACAGTCGTTTTATTTCGATACTTAACATGTATTCAATAGTATTGTGGAACCATATTTAGATGAAAACTAATAACGAATTTACTACAGATATACAATTCATATATTCAATAATTCCGCTTAAAGGGCGGAATAATTTATATGGTTTACCCGATAAACTCGAACGACGTACTTTGATTGCAATAGTTCTTTGCTCCCTTAGAAAACAATCAACTATATAAGATAAGCAATAAATATCTACAGAAAAAATTAGGGGGAAATCTTTATTCGGTAAGAATGCATGGTGTTTTTAACCGATTTAAAATTTTGTTTTTTTTTTGTTTCAGGTAAGATGGAGTTGGTGAAATTGGCAACATAACAATAAGATACGCAATAAAAGTACCAGAGGTGCATAAACGATAGGAATTGTAGTTTCGCAATAACAGAGCCATCCCCCGCGGGGATACAATAAGGGTATCGGGCGGGGTCGCCCCATAATGGCCCCTGATTGAATCGCCGTATCTTCACCACTTCGGCGCGTTGCGCGCTGGCTACGTATCGAGTTAATTTTGTTGGCACACTCTAACGATACCTCTTGTTTTCATTTTTTTCGATAGCGTGTCGCGCCATCTGGCTTGACATTTGAGAGGAGGTGATATGAGGAAAAAATTTCTACGTAATATTTATTTCTTCAGTCAAACAAATCGTTAAGCAAACTCTTTTTTGATCTTTTCCGTATCACGAAATAAATTAGCTTTTTCCTTTATATTACAATAAGTAGAATTTAATATGACGTTTCCTGTTCTGTGTATTATAATATTAATTGTAACATTCATTATGAACAGCCACGAAAATATATTATGTAAGTTATGCAGCGTATACAGAAACTAAATTTACTAAATAAAAAAACACTTTAATTTTATAATAATATTCAAAAGTGCATTTCGATATTTCGTTGGAAAGATTTTTTCCACATTTTCCCTTTAAATACATTCGTAGGTGATATGCATCAAGTGTTACAATATTTTTAGTGCTTTTATAGAGCATCACGTGATTATGGAAAATTATTGTTTTATCTTTGATTAAATACCAAAATGCGAGTTGTTTTGATTACTTCAACATTGGTTGTCCCGTTTTATCTAGACGACGCGTCACATCAGAATACTTAGGGCCTCCTGTGATGTATTTATCTGCGTCATGAACCGGGCGGTCGGTCGCGCCGTCCGTCCGGCGGACTCCGGACGGTCACCGGCGGTGACGTATGTCCGGCCGTAAAACGCCCGGATCCTTATCGCACGGCCGGATGACATAATTGCGCGCTCTGCCACGAGACAAATATTCTTCGAGATTGCCCGGAATGGGATAGTTTTTTACTTATATTACAATAGAAAAAAAAATAAGCTCCGTCCGAAGCGATCTTTGTTTAAAAATTCGTTTTCATATTCATTGAGGAAAATGATTTACGTAAGTGTTGGTAACGGGAGAAAACTATACTCTTTTTATTTAATAATCTTGTACATGGACATTGATATATTGTGTCAGTATAATCGTCGATGAAAAATATATCTCTTTAAGTACTTATTTTTCTTAGTACAGTATCAGATCGGTTTGGCCGGCTTCCAACAGACAAGTCTCACCAGTTCAATAAGTTTTTATTGTCGAGCCATATCACTATCGCAAATAAATATTATATAGGTTTAGTAATGAATAAAAATATAAGTTACAAGTGATCCAAGCGGCAAAATATTCAGCTCAGTTTAGAGTTAGAGAGACTATGCGCCCATGGGGTCCATAGAGACTATGCGCCCATGGGGTCCAAGCGCTCGTTCCCATTTTAAGGAACTGTCAAAGTGGCTCACTGAGGTGACTGGTGATCAAAAGGCTGGCAGCTACCTTGGTCAATGGATCAGCCTTGCCATCCAACGTGGCAATGCAGCCAGCCTATTGGGCACCATTCCTGACGGCGGCGCTGAAGGTGACATATTTTTTATTTTGTAAATTATATATTATTTAAGAAGTTTAGTAGGTTAAGGTTATTTTGACACTAAATTTTAAGTATCAAGTAGTTTTTAAGTTTTTGTTATCTAAACATATCTATTTAGCAATGTTGTAAATATAAATCTAAAATAAGTTATAATATAAATTCAAAAAAAAAAAAAACAAGTCGCAAGAAATGGTGAATTGAATTGAAGCTTATTTTTCATTTATTAATAAGGGGTTTATGTTTATTCGATTTAGCAGTTTTACTTAGTAGTGAATCCCTTGGTGGGGTGAAACCTCTGATGACTAAAATTTGTATTTGATATTGTAAAAATGCAATAAATAATTATAATTAGGAACTTAAACAAAGAAAGCTAAAGGACACATACCTTATTTATTAGTTTCGCTGATATTTTAACGTATTTATTGCGATGTTTATAGGTTAGTGTTGACATTATTGTAAAGGTTTTATAATTTAATATTAAGTATTCAAGACATGTTTAAAGCCACCAGGATGGCTAGTACCACACATATTTCTGCCGCGTCATCTGGGTAAGTATTTTCATATTTGGTCATCACTCTCACTTGACATCAGACATTGAGAAATTATAATTTTTGCATGGCCATTTATTAAAAACGCAATTCATTTCATTTTTAATTTAGATATTTAGCAAATTTTCAATATATATGTGTACGTAATAATTGGTTGTTAGTTGTAACATTAACCATTCCATATACTTTTCATAAAGGAATAACAACTTAGCTTATTACGCTGTGCAGCTTACTAGGGTTGGTAAGACGCATTAGTTGTTTTTTATTTATTTTTTCATGTAATGTTTTTTTAATTTTATTTCATTGCAATTTAATGTTTTTATTAATATCTTGAACAATACTATTTGTATAACATACTCTTTCAGCTAAGCTAGAAGCGCAGCGTTAACAAGATTGTAATTTGTCTGTGTCTTATGTAACTACCGAAGGCTCGTATTTTTAAGCAGTTTTCTAGTATAATATATAATAAAAAATCACAATATAAACAAAAAAATTATTTGCGTTCATAACACAACTACAGTAGGTATAATGTATATACTTATCTCACATCCTCTAAGAAATAATGTGTAAGAGGGACAAAATGTCTTGCGTCGTAATATTATTTCATATCCTTTTTGGCGCGAATTTTTTTATTGCTTCTAACAGGATTCTAAACCAGGTTCGGTCAGTAGAAGATTCTGTTGATGCAACAGAACCTTGCAGCTATCATAAAAATTATGTGATATATTCTTAATTATAAATATAACTACATTTTATTTTAGTTACTCATCAGTAGCTTCGTCATGTCTGTACATGAATAAAACGGAGCTTGTAGGTTCTCTTCGAAAATACAGAGAGACAGTATATATTAAACACGTACGTAGGTGATATTTATGGAATTATTTTGCATAAATTTAAATACGATATGTCGTATATAGTGTTATGGACGATATAAATGATATATTGTGACACGTTTACGCCAAACGTTTGTTGTTCACTTAAGATTATGAAAATGAGCTATATTCTCGAAGGACGTTGAATTTTAGCATCACCGTAGTTGAGCAATGAAATAATGCTTGAATTTTCGTCAAACGCACAACATTAAAAAAACAGCTTCAGTGTGTGCGTCTGTAAAGATAAAAAAAGGTAAAAGAACAGTTGGTGACCCTGGAGCCTTGGAGACGTATGAAGTACGCGTCGAGCCCCGACGCCGCGTAAAATTTAAATGCCCTGCGGCCCAGGCCCGGGGCTAGGACATTAAAATTCAAGTCGGGCCATAAACACACAGGTCTCACCCCAAGACGCTCTACTATGCCTAGATAAATGGGGTAATCTTTTGTGAAAACGCAAAACTTCCAGGCTGCTATTCTAAATTTACGATTTCCTCGAAAGATAAGGTTTCTTACTCTTATTTTAATATTTCACTGCTAGATTTTGAATCTAAAGAATTTGTATTGTACGCAAGTTACATTGAGATTTATTTCGTTTGTTTTGTCAGTTATATTAATAATTTCTATTCTAATTTAATAATACTATGTTTCATTGTAGGTATTATGATAGGTAAGTTTTTTCTTAAACGATCGGCATATACTGGGCAGAGTATGTTAAGTAAATCCCATGTTGCAGATGACAATTTTTAGATGATGTCGGGTAACAATTGTGACAGATTGACAAACTATCGCAGTCAATAGGAGGCTAATGGAGGTCAAACTTATTTTGGAATCCTACCCCACGACCGTCATTGAATGATGAAAATTTCAGTTTGGCGTGAAAAGAAAATAATATGGATTTTCATATTTGTATATTATAGCCGTACATATTTTATGAAATAACTTTAATCATCTTTAAAATACCGTCAACGAATACAGGAATAAGTTTAAGTACATTTTTATTTATCTTATTTTTAAGCTTTTTTTTATTGTTTTCTGGCATTTATTCTTTATTTCTAATTACAGTAGGTGTCTACTTTAAAGTTCCATAATTTGATTTTACCCTTTTTTTGTCGTTTTGAAGCCGCCTGATCGGTTACAGTGAATTCGTACTATTAATTAGTTTGAATGCCGTCTCAGATCTGCGGGCTCGTGTAAAGTAAGGTGGCCGGCGCCATCTGCGTCTCTTGTTGTTTGTGTTCTATGTCGGAAGTTACAACCGCCTGTTTAACTTACAGCGATCCCAACGGGTGGGATATTCGCACTTTAGCACTGCTTCTCAATGTTTTGGGTAATTAGTAATTACTTGTACAATACCAACGACAGTGTTTGGTATATTAATGGTGCCGCAAGGGATAATGAGGAGCTCGATGGCGCGGGTGGTTAGCGCGTTCGGCTGCGATCGTTGAAGTTAAACAATTTCGCAGTGGTCGGTCATTAGATGGCTGACCAAAAGTCTTCTATCTCGAGTTCCTCCGTGCTTCGAAAGGCACGCTAAGCTGTTGGTCCCGGCTGCATCTGCAGTCGTTAGCTCCCGCCAATCCACATTGGGCCCGCGTGGTCTGTCATGGCCTAATCTCCCTATTTCATTCATAGGGAAAGCCTGTGCCCCAGCAGTGTGGACATTAATAGGCTGATGATGAAGGGGTACTAGTGTAATTGGGTATGTAGTAAAATCTCGTTTAAAAGAAGAGTTACCTCAAGTAATGAGAAATAAAGAGATTTCAGAAAATATAAGTATATTAGGTAATAAAATAATATACACTTATGATAGTTTTTATAACCAAAAAAATTGGTTTGTCACTTTAAGTCGGAGCTACTTTTTAGGGTTCCGTACCTCAAAAGGAAAAAACGGAACCCTTATAGGATCACTTTGTTGTCCGTCCGTCAGTCCGTCTGACAAGACCTTTTTACTTAGGAATGCGTGGAGGTATCAAACTGAAATTCACATCTAATACTCAGGTCTACTGTACCTTTGAGCTGTGAAAAAATTAAACTTCTAAGCCAATGCAATCAAAAGATACAGCCGTTTATGCCGTAAATTTTCGAAACTCGCACGGGAATCGAAACATACAGGGTACTTCCCGAGAACTTAGAATCTGGAAATTTGGTACGAAGTTACGTCTTATATGTAGTACAGATAAAAGAAAAATTGTAAATTTTTAGTTACATCATAATAATGATTATATTATAATAAAAATATTTTTGAAAATTCAGGTTTGTTCGGAACCCTCGGTGCGCGAGTCCGACTCGCACTTGGCCGGTTTATATTTTCCAGCTCCCCGCCAACGTGTTTACGTAACGGTACTAACTCAGTTACAACCACGCTACCAATTATTTATTCTGTATTGAAACAATCTGAGGGCCAACATTCACCTCCAATTGTCCGTTGTCCTAGATGGCCAATAGGTGTTCGCGAATATGATGGCCAACATGTCGACCAATCAAACCGTTGAAAACAAAAGCAGCATCACGGTGCGACTGTGAATATTATAGATTATTATATACCTACAGATATTTGTAGGGTGTTTATAACTAAGATTTTTTCCTAGAAAAAGCTCAACTCGGCCAAAATATCAGGTTTCAACCAAACTAAATTGGTGACTCTTTTATTTATCATACTATTCGTAAGTGAAATTCTTTGCCCGCGCACGTGTTCCCCCCTTCCTACAATCTGGGGTCCTTGAAATATTTTCTATACACTACAGAAATATGACAACTATAAAGTAAGTATGAATAACAACGTTAGCTTTCAGTTTAAATGTCCGTCCCTGTCGCAACCGGATAGAGCAGGAAAGTTTAAGTCTTTTCCGATTCGAGACAAAATTAAGTATTAAAGTAGGTAACCCAAAATAATTGTGGGTTACCTATAATGCCAAGAGATAGCGCTGCCTTGCAGCTTAAGGAAAGCTAGAGAAAAATCGACACAGCCTGCAGGGCCACGGTAGCGTAATGGTCAATTAGTTCGCCCGGATAGCGAATGGTGTGGGTTCGAGTCCCGTCTGCTGCCTGGTCAGCGTGGATTTTTTTCTAGTAAAATTTTCTTTAGATTTAAACATCTAGCAGTTACATACTTAAAAAACAAAAAGATTATTCGGCCAATGGCCTCGATGGTTAAAACAGCCTGCTTCTTCGGTACTTACATGACATCGACAACTGCAAATTTTAGTTATAATTTTTGAGCATGTAACTGCTTGATGTTCAAATCCAAAGAAAATATAACTAGAAAAAATTCCACGCGGACCAGGCAGCAGACGGAACTCGAACCCGCACTCTTCGCAATCCGGGCGATTGCACTGACCAATTGTGCTACCGCGGCCCTCACGGACCGCGTCGAAATTCCTCTAGCCATTCTTAAGCTGCAAGGCAGCGCCATCTCTTTGCATTATAGGTAACCCACAATATCAAATGAATAATTTTACAAGTATTAAACATTTGAAAGAAGAAATAGCAATTATAGTTAGAATTTTTATTATTTTAAAGCGTGTGACTGCTTGATTTTCAAATCCAAAGAAAATATAACTAGAAAAAAATCCTCGCGGACCAGGCAGCAGACGGGACTCGAACCCGCACCCTGCGCAATCCGGGCGAATGCACTGACTAATTATGCTACCGCGGCCCTCACGGAGTTATATTTTGGAAGCTGGACGAATAAGCGTTTAAGTCGTCTTATGAACGCGTTAACGCCGCGATCACTGAACGTCTGATCGAACCCTCTCTCGATCCAAGCCCATTCGCATTTAGTCCGAGATAGATTTAAATTCTGCACCACTCGCAAGGATAATTAGAAATGAAGGTATTTGCATATTCGAGTCGGCTGCAAATCAGATAGTGAATTATTCTGTAGTTGTCATGTAAATGCAACAAAGGTAGTTGCTCGTATCTATGTGGCTGGGATATTATTATCATCTGGGCTTTTTAGCTGTGGATACACTGCAATGCGCCTTGCTTAGTTCTAATCATCAAGTTTCTTGCTTGATAAGAATTTTATTCATTAGTACATACTCTATTAACTCAACTGTATTTTTTACAAAGTTCCTTATAGTTTGTCTTTAAACGTGGTACTAAGTTTTTCCCCTTGACAGATTCCAGTCTAGAGCAATTGTGCGAGGCCATTATGGGAATCCTTTCATGTGTTCATTAATTTAAAGTTCTTGTATTGCAGGATTACATGTCCGTTCTTTAAATATTCTTCACGCTTTCATTAAAACATAGTTAAATCAATTTAATTTTTAATTAACACATACGAGATTAAAATCCAATCAGATTTGTCTCGTCACCACACACTTAGTGACACAGTTAAAGCAATGGAGTGTATTTACATATAAATTATATTTTCCGTGTCACCGCTCGCCGGCATACGCTCGCTGAGATATTTCCTGTCGATGTACGAGTTTCAGCACATCTCATCCCACAAGCGTTATACTAGCTTCACTGGAAGGGTAAGGTAAATCAATTTGGGTAGCTCGGGGTCTCAAATTCGATTCCGGCCCGCGGCGGTGGGCTCGCTTTCGGAAACCTCGGTTATACAGAATTATATCTTCCATCGACACGTTCCAAATTCGATAAGAGCCGGGGGAATTTTTCATATTTCTCCTTTAAAGATTTATAGCGACTGGCGTGGCGGCTTGTAAATATGAGGTAATATTTTCTGATCGCGTTGGATTTAAAGTTATCACGCTCGTTTCTTGTGTGTATTTGCTTTTTGATATTGTTATTCTGGTACAAGTTGTTGTCTTTATTGAGTTATGGACAGAAATAAGTTTGTTTTTTTTTTGTAATTTACAGTTTGGTCGGAATAAAGTTATATATACACAAAGTTTTTTTTTTAAGAAATACTTATGATTATTTTTCTCAATATCCATATAGACGAATCATCGCTTGCCCTGAATAAAAATAATTTAAAATAAAGCTTCCACTAAGACTGACATTTAGAAATAAGTACGTACTCTACCTATTTTAATGTTATTTTATTTGTAATCTTCAAGAAATAAATCAAAATACATTCAAATTGGATGCGCCAAATCACGTTTGCGGTTAGAGGTCCGTTATACCAGGATCGTAGTAGCACCAAGGAACCGCACAAAGGACATTGAGTCGGTGGACCCTACGCGCTACCCATACAAAGCGCCTCGAACACGTATTCAAATTAAATAACTCGAGCGGTTGCAGTCGTATTATGCTTCTTTTACACGAAGCATTGGAATCTGCGGCTTTTACATTTCTACATACATTACTCATGTCATTGTAGTTCGTGGTTCTTTGTTAATTTATGGTTCTGGTACCTGAATATTATGAATGTATTGACTACATTTTATTATTTTTATCACGTAATTCACATTCCTTTCATTTAAAATGCTATGTTATTTAGCAAAACATAATCCTTATGATTAACCCTTTCGATGGTTATAATAAAATATGACGTGTTATTTTTTTCGAAATTTCACGATTTTGATTTCGTTTTGTAGCATGCGATTATTAAAAAATCTGAGAATGCAGTTCTAGTTATTATTAAAAATAAAATGATGTCTTCTTCCAGTAAAATGTCCTATCTCCAATATTTTATATACTTTCCCTCCGTGTGAGGTAGCCGTGGGACGCCCTGTTTATGTATACATACAGATGGAGCTATAGAAGTTAAACTTCAGTCGTGTGGTCATAAGCACACTCGTTTTTTTCCTTTGCGTAGACAAGACCCATCTTTTTATTAAAATCGTGGCACGAAGCACACTCGTTTTTTTCCTTTGCGTAGACAAGACCCATCTTTTTATTAAAATCGTGGCACGAGAACCCAATCTAACCAACGTGGCGTTAACTGATTATGTAGTTACTTTTCTACGTGACGTAGTGCGTGACAGTCATTGACAGTGCGTGGCAGCCATTCCTACAGATTAAGATTAGTACTATAGCTGGCACACACAGATGATAGCAATCGTACAAGGCTGCGTTCAGTACCCCTAGCACGAACCATTATCGAATTCCAATAGTTTGCAAACCGAAATGTCAATGTCAAATTTTGTATGGAAACTTGGACAGCAGCGGCACAAAGTACGTAACGAGAACTAAAAATCAGTACACATTTGACAATGACATTTCGGACTCGAAAATTATACGAATTCGATATTGGTTCGTGCTAAGGGTAGAGAATATGCACTCGGGTGCAGACAACGTAGTTTTGACATAAGATCTATACATTCTATGTCTAAATTCAAAAGTTAGAGATAAGTCCTTGTGTCGGTGTAAATTAAATAGTTAACGTCAGGTACATGGTTTATTTACATTATGTAGTTAGACATATTTATGTATAAATTATAAGTATACAACTAATTATAATTTTCGTCATATTTATGTATTATGTATATACTCTATGTGGGTTTTTTATTATTCTGTTTTTCGTCGTTTACTTGGTTTTTGAATGTTTTTCGAACCATTAAAGCGGCTTTGCACAGGCCCTGCCAGAATACGTACCAGCGCGGACATGGTGAGAGAAGTATTTTCAGGCAGGGTCCTGGGTGGCCGTCTATAGATGAACTTTTATTTTTGTCATATGCTAATGTTATGATGGCCAATAAATAATTATTCATTTCAAAAGAATTTTTCATTTCATTTCAACTAATGAAAGGATAAAATTATGATACTGTTTACAAAAACGTTAAGAGGAATCCAATATGATTAAACACACTTTTCCGTCACATTAGATCGCCGAAAATTATTCAACATCACGAGGCCTGAAGGAGGCCGTTGGGTCGGGAATAATGCGGGAAAAAACAAGAAGCCCGAAACCATCCACCTGACTCCTGTTTCAGGGAGATTTAATTTGATAATAATACGACTGAATGACGAAGAAAAAATTCGACTGACGTCCGCAGAGGGAGTTCTGGTGAATAAATCATGACCAAAATTTTTATTGACGGAAGTAGCTTGAAAGAGAAAAAAGGGAAGTGAAGGATGTTTTGTAATTTTTATTTAAATTTCTAACCGTCGAGCTATACAATAGCTACCAATAGTGAAGTTAAGAAGTTCTGTATTCGTTGTAATATTAATATATTATAAGGTGTCAGGGCATATTCAAATAAATAGAAATAAAATGTACCAACCCGTAATAATTAATTTTCGTAATTTTTATACTTCATTTTAAATACTTCTTTATCGGGTATTGCAATACTTAATTGTATGTATTTGAAACCTTGCTTCATCGAGCAGGCCCCCATGAGGCCGTAACGAATGTATTTAGTAAGCATGATTTGCTTTCGGCAAGTTTGCTTAGGTCCGAGTCCGCCTAAATTAAGCAAAACTTAGAGACGGTTAAAACTGAAACAAAACTGTTTCAAATGGAATTGACAAAATAATCGAGCTTGTATTTATTTCTTATGTAGCTACACACCAACCATTTAACAAAAACATTTTCGAACCGGTAAACGTGCGATTAATTTTCATTATTCACGTTACAGTCTTGCGACCACGATGCAATAGTGTTAATTCAATAAAGCTTTTCATAATTACAGATCTAATGTGCAAAAAGGAATTGTTATCATATTAGACTAATATTATAAATGTGAAACTTTACTATAACCTGGAAGGAGACATGTAATAATACTTTTGGGTAAGCTGGCGAATGCATTACGCGTTACGAAAAGTGTGTTCAGGCGATGCGAACGGGAGTTGAGTGGGGGATATAAGCAAGAGAGAGCAGTGCGCGCGCACAATTTCTTTCTCTCTTTCTCATATAGCTAGTAAATGAAATATGTATATGTAACATACATGTATATATTGTACACACTTATATTTACACATACAGATGGAGCTAAAGAATTTTCAGTGCAGTCGTGTGGCACGTCGTGTGGGATTTTCAAAATACTAAAGTAGACGCGGATGAAGTTGCGGGCGGCCGCTAGTTAGTAGATATTTTTATTGTATCATACTGTATTATTTCGCATTGATTGAAGGAACTTTGTAAGAAGTACCTATATCATATCTTCTCTGCCCCGCATTGTTTGCGAAGTTGCTCGCGTCTTGTGACGTCACACTCAGAGCTAACTTCACGAACTTTGTTGCATAGAACGCGGGTAACGACAAGATTCATCCGCTCGTATATTTTATCTCATTAATAATTTTACTTTGGCCTAGGTAGTTCTCATACTTCAACTAAGAAATGCATTATCACAATAATATTTATGTTCAGACAATAAAATGGCATTCTCAGTTGCAATATCAGCAGTAAATATCATTTTAGTTTATTTTAAAATTTAAATACACAAAATTCTTGGACCTATGCAACTTTTAATAACTGATATTGTACGTAGCTCGTTTCACGGATATTGTAAATTTTATAACGGCAGCTTTACATTACTTATTAGTATCTATAATAATAAATTAATAGGTACCTTACCTTACTCTCTATGGAAATTACTCGAAATAAGGAAGGAAATATTTATATTTATATTAGGTATCTTACAAGTTATTCTACCTAGACAAAACTGGTGTAGTTGCATAATATATAATTATGTAACCTTATTTTTGGATTACATGTAGTACCAATGCAATGCTATTAATTTCTTCATTCGACCTTTTACGCCTTCCAATTGCTGCCGCCCTGGTAACATGCTCGGCGCGCGACTTTCTCGTGGGGCGAATGTAGGCAACACCTGGCCCCACGTAATTTTCACCTTGTGAAAAAGGAAACTTGAAAATTCAATATAACCGTTCCCCTCTTTTCCCTAATTTAATGAAGTATAAAGTTGTTTGCGCTGGAGATTACGACACTGCTGATTCCCTTCTCTAAGATTAAGAGTCGTCGGGAACAAGTTTAAAATTGCGATTAACGTTTAAAAGATCTCGTGCGAAAAGCGGACCTCGTTTGTCACGCTGCGGCGGCGGTGTCTCAAACTCCGACGTTTGATATAAATCATCTCACGACACTATTTATGGAGATAACTTACACTCCCCGGCGTTCATTTCGGAGTTGAACGGTAATTTTCTTTTCTTTTTTATCGCCGCAGTCTCCGGCCTAATGCCGAGGATATCGCTAGGATAAGTAATATCGCCACAGTAGACAAAATGGGGGCGATCTGCGTTGTCATTCGAGTAATATTCGATTCAGCAACTACTAGGTGAGGTCGGGGCGCGAAAAATTCGTTCTAGTAAATCATCGTTCGGAATAACGCGGCGAAATGAAGGTTCCTCGCAGAAACGCCACTTTTTGCCGAGTAGCCGTTTGCCGGCTCTTTGTGAACGCGAGCGCCAACTTTAAGCCGAGTTTATTTCAATTAGGACGCGTGAATCGGCGCTTAGTTTGTTACTTTCCAGTTCTTTGAGAAGTGCAACGTTGCCGATTCGGTTTTCTTTTCTGCGACTTCAAATTAAGTTCGATTCAAAGAAAGAAAAGGAAGAGAGAAACCACTTGTACTAGGACTGAAGAAATCTGAGGTAAGTAAAGCGTGCGGAGGTTATTATTATTATTTTTCTGTATTATTTATTAGGGGTTTTCGTGTGATGGCACCAGCGTATCCTCGAAAAATGTGTGCCCCTAATAAAATCAAGATTTTTATAACCTGTTCACGAACGTTACTTGGCCACCTATATAATGTCACGCGCACAAGTACTCGGCAACAGATTTACTATGCTCTTAAGAGAGGTTTTGTTGCCGGCATATTATTTGGCCAACGGGGCGTAAGTTAGTGTTACGAGTATACTTTGTTCGCTACAGAGCGCCACCTTTGTGCTCTTTGGCAATATTTTCTGTTTATTCGCTCCCTGTTAGCAATCCGTTGCTTATTTAACACAATCTCGGTGCGTTATTTCAACAAAAACGCTAATATAAAGAAAAGGTACACGTTTATTTCATGTTTGAATATCTACTATTTGCTGCATGCTTATATTATATATTAACTTCATTAATATTTTGTATTTTTTTTAACTGTCTGTAAATTGTAGTAATTCATATACATATATTTTTCTGTAGAAATGAGTTTGCTAAGTGTTAGGTAACCACATTCATTGTCTTACATGTGCCATTTTAAAGTTTCATGGGTACATAAACTAGATTTTTTAAGTAATAATTACCAAAAAATGTCCGTAGATAAGTACCAGACGTCTCCTGATAAACAAAGCGAACCGCTTCTTAGTAAATTTCAATTCCCGCTAATGCTTTTAAAGCATTAAATAGGACGAACCTTCCATAAAATTATTCAGGAGATCCATTTGAAAAACGTCCCGTTATCTCGCTAATTACGAGGCGTAGTTACGCGGTCCCAGTTGGGATTACAGCGTCGAGTTAACCGAAAGTAATTGCGTCTTACACGAATGAGTTACAGTTTACAGACGGAACAGATTTAATTATCGCGAGTGTGATCGGCGCCGGCGCTTGATCTTCGACTGCGACGCGACTAGTTCTCAGCAAGAAACCTCATTAAGCGCTTCGTTGGTAAACAAGGGTCGGTGTGTGTCTTACTGAATTCTTGTTTCGCCTAACAAACTTAGTTGGACGGTGTTTAGATCGGTGGGTGTTAACGTAGCACTAAACTTAATATTATTTTAGGTTAGGTTATTTGTACGCCATCTGTTGAACGGAAATAGGTAAACGCCTGAAATTTTCACAGAATGTGTGTTACTATCACAATAAATGAAAAAGTTGAAAAATGAATAAATATTTTCCACACTCACACCAATCAGCCTAGCCCCAAGGTAAGCACTGTACGGTTCGTGTTATGGGATGCTAAGGTAACGGATAGAATACATATACTAATACATTTAAGTAAAGGCTACGAAACGTCAATAAATAAATAAAGTTTCGTGCATTAACCCGTAAAAACTAGTTTTATTTAATGAGTGATGTGCGTGAAAACCTAAGAAACAAACATTTAAGTATATTTAATCTAGAAATATAGATATAAACATCCATGACTAAGGTATAAATGTTCGTATTCATCATACTAACATTTGCCGCCACCAGGATAAGAACCCGGGACCTCTGAGTAGGCGTCGCCATGAAACCTGGGCGTATATACCACTCAGCCACGGATGTCGTCAAAAATAGATGAATAGTGTTTTTAACACGCTTTTATTAGTTTCACCTGTATGTTTGTATGTAACTGACTCGTTTGGACTCGATTTTGTCCATCTTAAATCTAAGCGATCAGATTTACTTTAAACTTTGCAAATATATGTAGATTAGATGATAATACAATATTATGGTACCACCGATCTGGTCTGATGATGGAACTGGAAGGTGGCTGATGGACCCTTGACTGCATACTAGTAAACAAATCGAGTTTGGGCTCATTAGATTCATCTTAACATATTCCGTTCATTTTTCCTGATGACGAGGACCTGATGATCGACTGGAAGGTGGCTGATGGACCCTGGACTGCCTACTTGTAAAAGAATCGAGTTTGGGCTCATGAGATTCATCTTAACATAATAAAACTTGGCAATTATATGTATTATTGTACCATCGAGCTGATCTGGTGATGGGACTGGAAGGTGTCTGATGGAACCTTGGACTGCCTTCTAGTAAACATATCGAGTTTTGGCTCATTAGATTCTTAACATATTCTGTTCATTTTTCCTGATGACGATCACCTTTTAACTGAATTGTTGAACATTATGCATCACGTAATATATTAATTGATTTGATAAATATACCAATGAAGCGAAAAGAAAAAGAAAAAGAAAAAGCGTGTTTTTCAGTAATATATATATATATATATCTAATGAAGTAAACAGAGAGTATATATTGTTTATTTTTGACTTTTTAGTGTAGTAAGTAAAAGTGAGTTTTTAGTTTTTTAAACTATTTTTTTTTGTCTGAACACTACCGACAGTCTTTGAGTTATGCTTATGCCGAAAGTTGCCAACGTGAGAGGTAAATGTCTCCGATAAGTACCTGAAGATTTCCGGGCAACGTTGGAAAGGGAATAAAACAAACCTCAATTTATCCTTATATAACATTGTAATTAATTTGAAATAAGCATTCTTTCGTCGTAGTTAATTAATTCCTGTTACTGTTTCTTGCGATACTTTGCCTTAATGAGCAAAATAAAAAAAGACGGGTAGAAATGAACACTTGGCTGCCCACTTTGTGAATTAATCTTTATTGCGTTGAAAATTTTCGGAGTAATGTACGTATTATTATATACTGTAATGTTGTCTGTCTGTTTAATAATTTGACCTAACGGCCGGATTCAGAGAGCTATTGAGTTTAATTAAAGTTGCGACTGTAATTTTCTTTAAGTGAACAAAAGAATAAGATAACGTGTGCCTTAATGAAGTATTGAATTTTATTCTTTCAGTGCGGATGTAAAAGACAATCTGCAGAAATATATACACGCACCGAACAGAGGAAGAATATTAAAATGTTGTCACGTAAAAAAAGCATTCAGAAAATCTTTACAATTTATCTGGAAACCATTCGCTCGGTCACAATATTGTTGCGTTTGTTGTCTTTTATACATCCCTTCGGCGACATCGAGTGGGCTTCCTTGATATAGACGTCCCCTACTGAAACTTTCAGAGGAAGCGACTCGGGTTGGCAACTCATGATTAATTGTTGTAACTGAAATAAAATTCTTTGTAAGAACTCCACCTAAACAATCCATTCGTAAGGCACACGCGAGAAGAAAATAATCTGAACATCGTACATAATTATTACCATTTTATTATTATCCCAGTGTTTGATGGTTATCGTGTAAATTCATTTAAAATTGCTGATAGCCGCGAGCCACACATCTCTTATATTGTTCATTTCCATAATAACGTGACTGTTGTATAAAATGCACGGAAAGCCTTATCCGCCATTATCTCAGCATCCATACGTAATCCGTGTAGAGAACGTAGTAGCAATAACGAGAACCGTTTCATTCCGCAGCGCGCGAAATGGTTCCACTATCGCATTCCAACAATGGAACTACCAGTAAATCATTTCTGAACGCTCTCTAGGATGTATGGTTGCGTGTGCTATACTCTACGTGACTCTCGGAAACGATAATTAAAAAACTTTCAAGATTATTTTTATTGGCAATCTCGCCGTTCGTTCTATCCGCCCCAGTATTTGTTTCGGTGAAACTTGGACTATTTCACCGAAACGGCTCGAGGGGAGGCAACAAAACGTCTTTGATTTTATTGAATTGACTCTTCTCCCGAGTCTAAATTGAAATGTTTTATTTGTTCCGGTGAAGATGTTTGGTCGTGCGTCCATTTTGTGCATCTTGTTTCAATGTGTTTGACATCAAGTTACCAGGAGCACATAAAACATTAACAGTTGCACAGCACGAGTGGTTCACTACTCTTCACGGCTTTTTGTTGAACAAATAAGCTGTAAGTGCCTCCCTCGCATGTTGCATGTCGTACAATATAAAATACGACAAATAAGTGACGACAAAAATTAAGATAGTTTTATACAGCATAAGCATACGATTGATCTCTAATTCTCTATAAAATGTAGGTATGTAGAATTTCATGAAGATAAAACCGTAATGTTCTATCCCAAGTTAAAGTTTGGCTTATAGTTTTGAGTGTCATGTTCTTAGGGTCGCTTGCACCAAAATTCTCAAATGTACTCAAAAAATCTTATTTTAACCTCATTCTAATAAGAGTAAGTATATCTTTCCATTCAATTTTTAAAAAATACGAGTTTTACTTGCAATTAACAAATGTGCAGATCGGGTGTAGTATTCTTAAGTGATGCTGTGACAATCATAAGATTTTTTAGGGTTCCGCAATCAACAAAGTCAAATCCTAAATGATTCGGCCTATTTTATAAACTTACGAGTACACGTGTAGTCCTTCAAAAAAGGCGTAAAGAAGCATTACAGAGCGGCAAGGTGAGGGTGGCTGGTATGGCAGATAAACCTGCACCAACTATCTTCGCGGCAGAACTCTACTAACCAACATTTGCTAATCATATGCCTATATATAAAAAAAAAACCGTAATACTTAGTAAATACCCACATGCAAAGTATAAAATGTGGGTTATGATTATGGCAAAAGCTTTTGTCGGGGGTCTCGGGGTTGACAATAACATTTTTTTTACAGTGATGCGTTCTTAATAAAACCTTGGAAGCGCCTGAAACGGCTGCGATAACTTATTTATTGCCTTTAAGGCGCCATTATATACAAGTATTTGTACAACTATGGTCAGGTCATATAGCCAGAGTTATTAGCACCCATCTTTTAAAATCAGTTAAGCATTTTTTTCTTTTTACGATACGACTCGGTGCGTTAAATATATAATACTAGTGGCCCGCCCTCGCTTCGCTTCGGGGTAGAGCTGTAGTTTAGATTATATTTTTGTTCTTAGGTTTCTATTAAACACAATGACTTTCTTTAAATACCTAATTACTAAAGACACGCGCCGCCGCTGGCCCCCCGGCCAGTACTGCCCGAACCGGTATGTTCCTGCATTTTAAATCTGTAATATCTTCGAAAATATTCATTTAAATTACATGATGTAGAGGGTTATATTGATCTATATTACACGCACAATGTATTTAAGGTACTTAATTGGATAAGGATTAATGCTGTATTGCTTAAAATCGCTTGTTCGTAAATAAGCCATTATTTTCTCGTAATAAGTAATTAAAAAATGGTTATTGTGGGTTATATCAAAAAGATAGGCATATACCATCGCGGACTTTTTTGTAGACCTTTTTAAGGTGTACAATACTGTAGTACATTATTTTGATCTATCTCGTTGGGTTCAGCCAGCGTTTGCAATGTAAGCGCAAAAAAATGTGTTTATTTACGACGTTATATTAAAAATCTCTACAATTATCAGTGTTTCTCTACTATATTATGCATGTGAACCTTCCTCTTGAATCACTCCATCTATTAAAAAAAAAAATGGTTGCGTGTACTTATGTAGGCGCGTGAGAAGTTATCCTTCTTTGGCATCGTTTAAAATTAGTTTTTAATTGCATGCAAATAATTAATTACAATAAATTAATAAAAAGTCTGGAAAAGGACACAGTCAATAAAGTTCAGTTTTAATTAGAAAAAAAAAAAATAATCAAAATATTCAATTAAAATCGCTACTGAATATAATTTATTAGAACATATGTGATTTGCACTTGTATGAAACTCAAACACGTATTCCGAATATAAAAACTAGAAACATGTGGATAAATATTATAAATATGAATACCTATAACTCTTACTTTATTACAAAAAATAAAGATGTGGTTTTTGGTTCTACTACACCAATGGTCAAGAGATGGCGCTGTAGTCTCCTGAATCGCGCTTTGGTTCCGTTGTTCCAGATTAATAAATACTTTTGATAGGCCTTCACAATGCAGTCGTTAGCACCTACTAAATAGAGATTCTATTTCTATTTTGTTGGTAGATTTTCTTAATGTGCGGTAAACACAAAAGTAACGCATGAAGTTGGTCGCTAAAGCGACCGAGTCGCTTTACCGAGACCGAGCGAGTTTATACTATGTAGTGATTATTATATATATAACGGAATTTAATAATCGCTAAAATATTGTCCGCCTGCTATCAGTTTTGAGGTGATTCCGTCATCCCCTGGCGCCTTGTTGTTCTTTAGTTGTTCGAGAGCGTTACCTAATCTCGTATATGCTGACATTCGGGATATCTACGGTATTGCGCCGGGTTAATTTCGCTCTGGGGTCTTTAACCAAATCATCAACCGGTTTTTGTATTGGAGGGTGTATGTGAATTGTTCATAGAAGTTCTCAACCTCCCTCAAAATTCCGGCTTCGAGGAAATAAGATTACCATGTTCGGTCTTCATGTCTTCAGATCGTTTATGCGTTATGTTAGTTAAACTTTACCTATTAGTCAAATTGTGAATTTAGTTACTAAAAATTTGACAAGTAAAACTAATCCAGTTCGTACATCTTGTTATTGGTATCATGCAACCAAACATTTCATGAGAAAAAATCCCCTTCTCTTCTTCCTGCTTTGAACAAAAAAAAATAAGTAGGTTGTCTCTATACAGATTATTTACTCCTGGTATCCTTGAGAAAATTCCAAGAATTATCAAGATATTATTTTCTCAAGGCGTCCGTTCTTATCTCACGGTCACCGGGGAAGCATAAGTTGGCAGGTAGCTCCTGGATGTACTTTTTTTCGTCATGTCCGTCCCCGGTTTTGCTTGTTTACTTAATGCGGCCGGCTTTTTTAAAATAATCGCTTTATATATTCATTCATTAATAGTTAGAAGATGCTACATACGCAATAATAATTGCTCAAAATAATTAAAATGTATGAGCGAGGCAGACAAACCAGGTATTAGGTACAAAAAAGGCATATGTTATGGAATAAATAACGGTTCCCCGCTGCGTTTTCAATATTTTTACCATCGAAAAAGAAAGAAACTCCAACGCCATATTTTACGGTTAAATGCACGCGCTACCAGGGCAACAGAAAACTCGAGGGATTTCTAATATTGCCCCAACCGTACAATATTTTTTGCTGCTGCATATTTATACGAAGCAACTCACACAGGTAATGTACGGTGAAAGTCGAAACAGGGGTTACATTTACGCTATAAATATACCTCTTTTTTACCAAGTAATAAAAATCTTCGTCAATGTACATCTTTCTATCTTCCTCATTCTTAAAAAATATTCACTACCTATGACTTTGAATAAGGTATGCACGTCCGTGCCGAATCTTAGCTAAGGATGAAATAAATAATGAATTACTAGCTGACCCGGCGAACTGCGTACCGCTTGTAATAGCGGAATTTAACTTATAATTTATTTTAGTCAATAGTAGTCTGTCTTGTAATGACTGCCACTATTTGGTGGAAAACAGCAAACGTTCCGCCTCCGAATCACCGGTATGGAACGGATGGTGTGTATAAATTAATCCCAAAAAGTACGCGAATTATTGTTCTGAACAATACACAGAGTATGTCAAAATATGATTTAAATTGAGTGTATTATAAACAAACAAAATGCCGTGATTCAGAACAATCATAGAAAAAAAGCGAGTGTGCTTATGACCACATGTCTGAAGTGAAACTTCTTTAGTTCCAATCATCTGAAAATCATAAACCTGAATATTTGCTGTTAAAAAAATAACATCAATCCGCGCTGGGTCCGTTATCACCCTCTAATCCGCACTGGGTCTATTATCCCCCACCAATCCGCGCTCTGTCCGTTATCACCCACCAATCCACACTGGGTCCGTTATCACCCACCAATCCGCGCTGGGTCCGTTATCATCCACCAATCCGCACTGGGTCCGTTATCACCCACCAATCCGCGCTTGGTCCATTATCATCCACCAAGCACTAGATTCATGTACTTTGTGTCGGGTATTGTTCATTGTTTACCGTTGAGTCACCGGTGCGCGCGTAACGCAAAAATCGTAACACATTTGTCAGTTTACTCCCCAAATCAAATGTGCCTAAAGAAGTTTTGACTTTAATAAGGAAAATACCCAACCCTCGCATGCGCACGGGCACTTAACTCAGTTTGCACTCGATGCAACAATCTACTATTTATAGTGTAACTGGATATAGCACACTTTTCTGGTGCATCTTTCTTCGGCCATCATTTACACTTCACATCAGAGGTGACCTGAAGTAATTTGTTCTGCCTTGAGATATATCCTCTTCAATCGCGGTGCGTGCGCGCCTTAGGGACCTGTGACCTGATGGCTACATTAGATTACAATCAGGAGGCGAGGGCCGGCTAACTAAATCAATCCATTACCAGCGACCATGCGTGCCGTAACGGTAACAACAAGTCGGATGTGTTTATAATATATATAACGTATCAGGGGAAATATAATTTGAAGATATAATAACATTATAATTTTAATAAAGTTGAAACCTAAATCAATTAATATTTTGACCACTTGCGTGTTCTATCATCTTTTATGCCTGGTGCCTGCCAACTTATGCTTCCCTGGTGATCATGAGATAGCAACGGACGCACTGAGAAAATGATTCTGGGATTTACTCAAAGATTTTATTTTATTTATTTTGTAGGAGTATTTGTTTCAATTACAAATATGTACATAAATTATAACAAAGTTAGAATTATATGCTTTATGCAACGATATTAAATACCCTAGATACACCAACATGAACAAAATCATGCCCGAAACCTGTCCAAAAGGTACATTGGACGATCCCACGGAGCTCCGTTAGATGATCGCGTAGTCTAAACAATATAAGGCATTATTTAAAAATTTTATTAACCTTTAAAGCACACTGTATAAGATCTTAATAAAACGCATACGTCGAAGAGTTATGACAGCCTGAACATCTCAGGTTGTATAATTTTACGAGCTTACATCAAGCTCGTAAAATTTTACAACTTATTGCTATATGCGAAAAAATATTGACCTTATTTCTTTGATTCTACGCGCAATTCTGAATGCGCTGTTAGCTATACAGCAGATACGGACCGCGAGGAAAAGTGACAGCTATATTACCGACCATACATTTGAATATCACAAATATTTTCTATGAAATTAGTTAATAGTAAGTATCAAAATAAAATTTGCTTCAAATTCGTTGAATTAACAAACATTGATGAGATACCTGTCGATAAATCGTCATTTTCCATGTTATAAGTAATAATTTCGCATTTTCACGGAGCTCAGCGGCATGTTGACTTTTCAACGGTCCGTGCGTGACTGTGAACCAAGAAGTGCTTGTGTCATTTTTAAGCACTTCTTGATAGCGACACATTTTGAGCTCACGTGGTGTATCTAGGGTATTTAATATCGTTGGCTGTAAGTATATCAAATTTCTGTGAATACCATATGCAAAAGTATACCAGGAATACATAATCTAGATTAGGAGGTATGCTAAGACCACACAATAAATTTAATGAATATTACGAACTAACCAACGAACTAACAAAAAATGGCTATCTAGTTAATTTATATGCGGTTGAAGTAGGAGCAAGAGGTATACCAACAGAATCTCTCTATAACCTTCTAAAAGACCTCGGCCTCTCGAGAACTGCTGTAAGTTCAATTTTGGAACGAGTAACTAAGTCTGCACTAACACAGGTTCCTATCAAATTTGGCTAGAAAGGGCTGGCAAATTGGGCAGTGAAGCGAGCGAGCGATGAGCGTTGATGCGCTTCTCAAAGGGGATCTCTATATACGTACACCTGGGTCGCAAGACCCGAGAACTCAGAGTTTCTCTTAAAAAATTCTTGGTCAATGTAGGAAGTTACGGGAAGGAAAATTTCTGTCTTTTTTCCATTTGTTAATGGGTAAGCATTTTTTTATAATTTTATATCTCTTTTTACAATATTTTTATACCTTTTTATCTGAATTGTACCTGTATAGTTCCTGTTCCATATTAATGGTCTAATCACCGCGGTAAAATCTCAAATGTGATAACTTTGATGAATTAAAGACGTAATGAAAAATGGAACAGGATTATGGTTACTCGAGACAGACTGTCTGTCTCTCTCCCCCTCGCACATTGTAGTTAAGTATTCAAATTGAAACCATTCGTTAAGCCCTCAAAACCGCTAATTATAATATTAACGCCTCGTTTGTGCTTTTAAATTATTTGATTTAATTCAGTTTCTATATTAGAAATGCGTGAGTAACGGTTAATGTGATTAATATATTGAATAAACTCTTCTGAAAGAACTTATACTGTAGTGGTATTTCAAGTAATTTCTGTTAATTAGTTCATGCATCAAATGACATTTTATGTAAAAATAGGCATTACACGAGTTTTTGACAGCTCCATTCGGTCATTAAAAATATACGTTATTTTTAATGACTGAACGGATAGTCAAAGGACAATGCCGGATTTTGTATGGAAGGTGGCGCCTTATTTTTTTTCGGGCGGCCATTGACCAAACTTTGTTATTTAGGTAGAGGACAATGTAACAAACAAAACTTATTATGCCATGTATATCGCTAAACTCAGTCCGAGCTGAGTTATAAAGGATAGAAAAAAATATTTTTTTTTCGCAGATGTTAATCAAACCCTGTTATTTTGGTAAAGATTAACGTAACAAACAAAACTTATTATGCTATGGACTTCTTATCGCAAACTTATTATCGCTAAACTCAGTCCGAGCTGAGTTATAAAGGTTGGAAGTGAAAAAAATATTTCTTTTTTTGCACAGATGTTGATCAAACTTTGTTATTTGGGTATAGACGAATGTAACAAACAAAACTTATGATACCATGTATATCGCTTAACTCAGTCCGAGCTGGGTTATAAAGGTTAGAAGAGAAAAAAAAATCTTTTTTTTTTGCGTAGATGTTGGTCAAACCTTGTTATTTGGGTATGGACTATCGTAACAACAAAACTTATTATGCCATGTATATCGCTAAACTCAGTCCGAGGTGAGTCAATAGATTAGAAGAGATTTTTTTGCGCGCAGATATTTACTAAACCTTATTAAAAATACAATAAAACTTATTATAATATATGTATCAGTCTGTCTTTGTTGTTTGAGACAGAGACTATCAGATATAAGTTTTCTTTATTTATTATATAAGTATTGTAAAGTTCAACTTAGCCTGAGCTGAAATATAAGAAGAAAAAAGGAATTGATTTTTTGTTCAGTTGTTATCCAAATCCTGTTATTTAGGTACAGAATAACGTAACAAAAAAAAATGATGTGGTGTCGTGGGACACCAGGTAGGAACGAAGTTCCTTCGGCTAATGTAGAATCGACACAAATTGCAAACTCGCTTGTGTATGCGACTGTCGCGCCTGCGCACGTCTCATTTAACGGTTTTATTCCACGCACTTTTTTCCATGGATTTTTTCTTACGGTTTTACTATCACATTTTTTTCAGCAAAATCCCTATCCCCTCCAAGCCTGCCGTAAGGAACTTCGTTCCAATAAAACTTATTATGACACATACATTATTTTATAGTTTTAAACTCAGTCTGAGTTGATTATGAACTAAAAAAAAATATCAATGATCTAAGGTCTGAGCTGTGTTCTGAAGATATGAAAAAAAAAACTCGGGGCGTGGCTATAAGCATACCTTGCAAGTTACGAAATAATCTAAAAATAATGGCATATATATCGACCGCTACACTCAGTTCGAGAAGGGTTAGGTGTGGTTAGAAGGAAGATCTTTAATGTTCATTTTTTGATAATAAAGATCTTTAATGATAGCGGGTGACGGTTGGGGGGGGGGGGGGGGCGGCGGAGCGATTAGATAGACTCACACTGCACACGGACCCCCTTCCCAACCCTCCCTGTAGCTCTCACGCCACTATTCATTGTCGCTAGTACATAGCCTCAATTTCGGCAAACCGACTACGAAGTATAAACAAGAGGGAAGTATCGGTATTCTCTGTCTCAAGTCAAACAACATAGCCAAACCGCACATATGTTATAATAAATATAATAAGTTTTGCTTGTTACGTTATTTTGTACCCATTTGTCAAGGTTTGCTCAACAACCGCGCGAAAAAAACATATATCTACTTTTAATCTTCATAACTCAGCTCGAATTAAGTTAAGCTATATAGGCATACTAAGTTTTGTTTGTAACATTATTCTATACCGATTTATTAAGGTTTGACCAACATCTGCGCAAAAAAAAGAAATATTTCTTTCTCTTCTAACCTTTATAACTCAGCTCGGACTGAGTTTAGCAATATACATAGCATAATAAGTTTTGTTTATTACGTAAATCTATACCAAAATAACAAGGTTTGACCAACATCTGTGCAAAAATAAGAAAAAAAAAATTCTTCTAACCTTTATAACAGCTCGGACTGAGTTTAGCGATGGCATAATAAGTTTTGTTTGTTACATTGTCCTCTACCTAAATAACAAGGTTTGGTCAATGGCCAAGCGAAAAAAAAGGCGCCAATTTCCGGCATTGTCTTTTTCTATGAAAAAAGCGAGTTTGTTCTTACGTCCGATAGGGGCGCTGTTTACTTTTTTTTTATAGATAGGTCCGACAAATAACTCCACCACACTGGTGTTAAGTGACGGTGAAGTCCAGACGTGGAGGTAGCTGGTACAGCAGTTCTACCTGCCACACCAGCCATCCTCACCTTGCCGCCCTGCATGTTGCTTCTTCTCTTTATGGATATTGTCCCGTCTCCTGGTTTGTGAAGATACATATTCGTTGTACTTTCCCTATGTTTTTCTTAGTTTTCCTTCCTTTTCTATTTTGGTACACAGGTTTTGATTGTTTACTGTTAATTTTGCCTTTACATTGACTTTCATAATTATTTGGACAAATTGATTGATATTCAAACAAGTGAAACTTGTAGGTATTTACTGAAGTTTGATATAAATTATAATGAAGTGTTTGTTTTATTGGGAGGTGCTACTGATGGATAATTGTATATTAGAGTATGGCCTTTTAAACAGCAATTAAATCTTAGTTACCCTCATCAGAATTTACCAAAATGGCGTTACATTTGAAGACATCGTTAATTAAAATACATTGAATATACTTTTGTACTCGTGTACAAAAGTAGTCTTGAGGTAATTTAATGACTTTGCTAAAAGTCTCGTTAGAATAATGTTTTAACTGGTCATAAATAAAATGGAGGCTCTCCGATGAATGATGTCGTATACTTGTAGCAAAGTGCCTTTAATTGTATTACTAATACGTAATTTTACGAGATATTTGAAAACTTTGTTCAGTGTTCAACAATTAATCAAATGCCAAATTGGGCATTTATTTGTCACTAATAGTACTCCAAACTTTAAATATTATTGATTTAACCAGTTATTTCAACTAAATCGTTAAGATTTTAAGTAATTGTTATGCTTACGTTTTGTTAGTATATTGATAATCTGCCATGTTAACCGCATTTCGTGTATCTCAAAACAGGTCAAGTTGAGAAAAACGCAATTGAAAATATTAAGTTATTTTTCTCTAAAGTTGAATAAAAAATCACGATTCCTCTGAAAAATATATACAAATAACTTAAGAATGGTATTCTAAATAAGGACAATTTGAATAAAGTAAAATATTACAGTCATTTTTTATATTACGCAAGTTGAAATCTCATACAAATCGTGTTACACAATTTGTATAAGGTTTTTAACGTAGGATACACGAGATGCGTGCACTGCGCGCAATAGCTATCTTAACAACACTTTCACCGTGTATCTATTTTTTTTTATTGATGATGCGTTTGCTCTTCATTCGTCTTCATTGTCGCCTATAATTCTTTTAGCTCTGCATTCCATAGAGTCCAGTGCAGCAACTTGGTATTAGGCTGAATCGGGCCGGGTTACTGCACCTTTGGGATGATTCGGCCTAATACTCCATGCATGATGGGACATGAGTTTTGTAAAGGATTAAAAGCTTTTATCTGCAGTTTGTGCCTTAGATTCGATGGTTGTCTTGTTGATCGTCCTCGTTGGAAAACACATCGACGATCTTTGAGCAGATCGTTATTTTCTAGTATGAGAGCAGCTTGCGGTTGTTAAATAAAATTGACGATTTGAACTCCTTTTTATTAAATATAGTCGCCTAGTATTTGTTCGTTGATTAACTTGGTCCATATATTTCAGTTAAGCAGTGAAGTAACGGTAAACAAATATATTCCCTTTCCGACGGTGCTCACCCATTTAAGTTCGGAACTGGTAGTTTCTAATCGAGATGCGGTAGTGTTTTGTGACTGAGTTTCCGAGTTCCATTTCAAGTAACTGGAGGTGTGCGATTTAAAACACCTTTGACGGCACCAACATACTGTATAACAGTTCAGACGCAGTTCCCTTGTTCAGCTTGTTCAGTCTGTGTTGTGAATTCAGTTCTGCGAAACTTGTTACATAAACAGGGGAACTAGTATGTGATCTAGTCGCGAGATTAATTTATACGGGGAATTGTTATATAAGTATCTGTATTAGTAAAGAAGATACTGAATGTCGTACAAAAAGCTCTATAGCCTTGACATTTTTGAGACAAATAAACATTTGTCCTGGAGGCGATTATACAAAAGATATTTCAAGTATTTTGGTTAAATAGCGTGGAATACCTATGTAAGCTGGTTTTTACTGTAAAAAAAGAGGTGATCTGACTGATTGTCTCATCGAAATGAAGACGAAACACCTTGTCTCCTATAGAAGCCAAGTAGACTTTTAATTTAATGAATTAACTTTTTATAATTTATTTTTATTTATCCTCGCAGTATGTGTATGTAGTAGAGTATCCTCCTCGGGGATAAAAGCGTCTTATCCTTGGGCAGACTTGAATCCTTCGGTTCATTCAGGATTCTTACCATCACTACCTACGTTCGGGTATTAACAACAGAATCCCTCGTTTCGCTCAGGTACACTGCTTTGTTCCTTTGTTACATAATCTACTATTAAGGATTGCATCAATGATATCGACCAAAACAAATTTGTCAATTTTTCCAATTTAATTTGAAATGCTTTAAACCACAATTAAAAAACTCTTTATTTGTATAAAGACGTATGACAGTATTGTTTCGAGGGAGAGCTCTTATCTATCTTTTTACTCTAAAGAGTAGCTTATAACTGTTTTATTTCCTGGACGGGAATCCTTTCCCTTCAGTTTCGCGCCGTTCAATATGTAATGTTACGTATTTTCCGCTTGAACGATCTTCGTCAGGTTTCGCTTAACAAACGAGAGGACTGAATGGCGCTTAGTTATGCAGCCTTCTGCAGTTGCCATGACGAGCCATATCTGCACATGGGATAGCACAAAGGCAAAGCTTCATTCAGCGCGCGTGTGTGAGTTAGCACTGGCTGCCTGGCGCCGCCAATAGAAACATTTCCCTGCGTTCGGGGCAGGCCGCCAGTGCTAACTAACACTTGCAGTTGTATGAAGCTCTGTTTTGTCTCTGTTACTTGTTTATTCATGCGATATCGGCATGGTCTGCTCGCTACGAGAGAATCACTAGTGTGCTACTGAATACGTTTGCGCCTGACTCGTTTGACGTGATAAGGTTTCCGATGATTGGATATTTTAATTTGAAATTGAAGTAGAACAGTTTTACATTGTTTTGATCGAAAGTTTCCATTTTTACGTGATAATAATTGCTGTAAAATTATATCAGTTTTGTATGTTATTTTTGACCTCTGATGCTCGAATCCCGAAAGGAAGATCTGTGCCCCAGCTGTGTAGACATTAAAATGCTGATGATAAAGGCTTATCTTTCTACCCAAAATTAGTTTTTGCCAGGCACTTCTGAAATTGGTCCGTTACTTAAAATGGTTTAAGAAAGAGATACAGTGATACATAAAGACGAGATTAGTTTAACATTTATAATGGTAACTAGCATGGATATCAAAGTTATATGCATTCATAAATATAGAAGTAGACATGTTTATTTCCTCTATTCCCGTTTCACAGGAAACAATATCCCTGACAGGCTTCTTGCATAGTCTTCCGCCCACGTGTTGTTCTCGATAACGGATTTTTCCCCGTTTTTCTTTGGCACTTGCCATTCTTAGCAATATCCCTACGCCTCCCATCCATACAATAGACTGCTTTGTTGATAGTCTAATAGTGGAACTAATCTAGAAACTAATAAGATTAAGTAAGAGTAAACAATTAATTATTACCTTACTACTTATAAAAATATGTGGGATAGATAATGATATTATCAATGTCGCTGGGGAAAAATAAATTAAATAACCCGACGACGTAAAAATGTCTTTAATTCAAAGAAATAAAGTGATGGTTCATTATAATTTTATATTTCTTTCTTTTATGTTAATGAAGAGGAGCCGCGTCACAACATTGATGCAAATAGTCCCTCGCATGTTAAATTTCACAAATAAGTAAAACTTTTTTTGTCACAAATAAGTCGCTTGCTTTGCTGTTTGTCGAACAGAACATAGACTTATTGCTATTGAGTTACAGCTTTTTCCTTTGTTTGGGTGACGATTGTGCTATTAATTATGTATTTTCCGAATGTAATTAATATTTCTTTTTGTATTTTCTGGCTAAACATGACACAAATATAAATTATTTGTGATTTTTATGACATTGCTGGTTGCAGAGGGTTGTTGCACAGATAGCTTGTTTGTATGTTTTTTTTTAATTTTTTTTGATGACTTACTTTTTTATTTTTTTGTCTTTGAAAGCAAAAGATCCCAGTTCCATTCAGCCATTCATCTTATTACGTAAATACTGCGTGATTGAATGTTTTAATGACCTCTGTTTTTATGTTAATACTAGTGGCCTGCTCTCGCTTTGCTTCGGTGTAGAGCTGTAGTGTAGGTTATAGTTTTTGTTCAAAGGCTTGTATTATACACAATGACTTTCTTCATAATAATAATAAACCTTCCATTCCAAATAAAAAATTCGTTACTTGTTTAGGGCCCGTTGCACCGAATGCAACATTGCTCTGCTGTTCCGATTAGAAAAAATCTTTTTGTATCGGACGGTGCATTTATCGAGGAAGGCTATAGGCTATATATATATGTGTATATTACCAAGCTACGACCAGTAGCAGTGGAGCATCGATGAAAAATGTTGCAAAAACGGGTAAAAAAAATCCATTTGTGAGATTCCGTTGCGTGCGCTGGGTAAACGGTGAAAGTTACACAAAAATCATGTATGACGGAATTCTTCCCCTTTAGAAGTTCTGTAAAGAAGTCCACGACAGTCTATATCCATATTTTAAGTTTGACTCACTATAAACCTTTTTATTCTAATTAACGCGGCTGAAAACGCAGGGCACCTGTAGTTGTGACATAACTGTAATAGTTAGATATATGGTATCGCGGACTTTTTTGTAGATATTGGTATCCTCTATAAAACTTTAGTACATCACTTTGATCTATTGTCAATGACTTCCGCAGCGTACGCGGTCGCGCTATCTTTTTTGGTATTTTTTACACACGTTGGGTTACATTATCGAAGTTTTCATACGGTACAAAAAAGGTAAGGGTAAAAGTTAGGGCCTATATTAATCAGTGAAAATGTAGCATTCAAATTGTGAAAGAATTTTCAAAATTGGTCTAGTACTTTTTGAGCCAATTCGTTACAAACATGCTTAGATACAAAATTTTCCTCTTTATAATATTAGTATAGATATGGGTAAAAGTAAAACAATTTTTTATGTTGTGACTTGTTCGTTTGTTCGTAGTTATTTTTATTTCCTGTTGATAACTAAAGTTTGTATATAACTTAAAGCAGGCCCTGTGGTGCGACACAATGTCGCATGAGCTAATGCTGAGGCAGGGTCCTGATTAGCACTGACATATTATACCTTTAGACATGTGTTTTTTTAGAACTAAAATTATTTTCTTTCCTTATTCGACAAGTATAAAACTAAGGAAGAAAGGGAAGCTTTATATGAAAATCAATATTAGTTTCAAAATACATCCATCAATCTAAAATTCAAATACAAAGCCTTTGGTTGCGAATTTTTGCGTCGGCGTCGGTCAAAAATCCACTTACACACGCCCGGATACCGAAAGGCGCTGATTCGTATTAATTTTTTTCTAATGACATTTTCTTTAGGTAATAATTTCATCTATAATTTACAAAAGCAACAATCTGTATGGCATTTCCACTGTCAAGTATCCAGCTGTCATCCCATTTGTTGGTTTATTTATTACTCTTAATCCGGGGCGGATTGCTAGTATGTGAGACGGGGTATTTTAACGTGATAAATAATAGGTTATTTATCGCTTTAAAATAACTACTATACTACTCAGGTATAAAGTTACCTCCTACTGGTGAAAGAACTTTAGAAATAGATCCAGTATTTTTTGCGTCAATTGGTTACAAACATACAAATCTATTTTTTATAATATTTCTCTAGAGAACCACGTAATATTTAGATTGCAGTTTTTTATATTGATATTATTACTACTACATACTATAGTATTTTTTATACTTTATAAACCTCTTCATTGTCGAGTTGTTAAGGCTTGTTTTGGCAGCTTAAGTAAGCTGACGTGGATGTTTATTCAGCGCCGGCTGGCTTGCGAGAAGCATGTCTGCGTATAACTTAACGAATGGCGTTCCGGCCTAATTGTATTTATTACGTTGTTGAGCTGGATTATGTCGCTGATGCTTTGAGCCGCTCCAGTTAATCTCTTCAGTAAATATACAATGTAAATGTTGTAATACGTACGTATATAAACTGTTTTGTGTCGTTATTTCTGTTGAATCCAATTTCGTATGGTTGTTTTTAATATAAGCACGAAATCATTTCTAGTTTTGTCGCTTGTTTTGCTTGGAGATGAAACTGCTATTTACTCCACGCGGGATAGACACTTAATAGATTTAACCACCGAATTTGCGAACGACTGTTTTTGTTTTTACATTAGGAAGGATCAAAGGAAGTTATGGACGCTTAAATATTAGTTAAACTATTAGAATACATATTTAAAGGATTTTATTGTTTTTTGTTTCAAAAAAATCTAAATTTATTCACTTTAGGCTTTAAAAAGCATGTGAAGTCGAAAACCACGCCATTGGTCCATCCATCCATTGCAAAACAACAGCGGGAGACCTTGTAGCGAGAAGAACCGACAAGAAACTCAGCAAGAGCTGTTTTTTCTCCCTGTTTTATTCCATACAATGTCGTCAAATTAAAAACTGTCATCAAACTTGCAAACATGGGTTGAGCTCAACTTCCATCACATAATGTCAAATAGGTAACAATAAACAATCAACGAATTTATTTACAATAAGTGTAAAGAGAAGTCCCAAAATAGCAAGAAACAATCTTTCAATCTTCCATCAAAACAAATTAAACAAGTATATGAAAGGGAGTAAGTGCAAGGTTCTCTTCAAAACTTCTTTTTAATGCTTTAATATAACCTTTGAAAAATTATCTACAGGTAAAATTACATACAGGTCTTTCTTAAGTAAACAATTCTTAATGTGTATTTTAATTTTTTGATGAGGCAAATCAAGACTATCTTTAGGAATCTTATTATAGAAATTTACACCTTGACCCATAAATGATTGATGAACCTTCTGTAACCTGTAAGTTGATAACTTGAGTTTATTTATTCCCTGTATTCAAAGAATGTAACACATATCAAAAAAGTTTGAGATCACTTGCAAAAGCTGATATATTTTTAAAATTTAACTTAATTAAAAGAAAATGTTTATGTTAAATCTTTATTTATTTAAAAATATCCTTTCGGAAATTTAAAAAATAAAGTTAATTTTATTTTTTAGTATAATAATAATTCTAAAAAAATTAAGAATTCAATCCTAAGGCAATTGTAATAGAACTTTGATATAAATAAAAAGATACTTTAACCAAGCTTAAAAACCTTTTATTAATAAATTCGTTCGTTGCCTTTCACAGTCTTCAGGTCTTCTCCAAAGACGGACACGTCGGTTATCTGGATGAGTCAGTACTCATCCAGATAATTCGCGATTCGTCAACTAAGAAGCAATTTTTCCTCTTCGTCTTCTTCGTTTTGCCGGAGCATAGCCTACTGTAATCTCCGTCGCTGACGTTGCCGCGAATTCAAAGGTGCTCGCCAAGACCTCCGTGCTCGTAATCTAGCCTTGTGTAAGCAATTCCGAATGGTCTGAGTGCTATTTTCAAGTCCGAAGGCGGCCCGTATTTCTGCTTTTAATTTAGTGGCGTTTATTGTTGGGTCGGGCTACTAGCAACCTGATGTAGCGCTTCTGAGCAGTCAAAACAGTTGGGCGACCGTTGCGGGGTAGATCAGCTAAATTACCCATGCCTTGGTACCTCAGCAACGTGATTACTACACAAGATTGGGATATGGCAACTCTGCGTGCTATTTCTCTCATAGAATAGCGTTCTTCTCTAAAAGTTACAATTCTGGTTCGTAAAAGATGTGATAATCCTCGTGGCATTTTTTAAATCACAACTTTCCGTGAAAAAATATTTTAAATTTGATAATATTGACTAAGTCAGATATCTGAATGAGTGTCAGCTTGGATTGTATGTCTTTTGATATGGAAAAACAATGTTAGAGGTGTAAACTCAACTTAACGTTATCTCTGACACACGTTTCCTTAGTAACGTGAAAAACGAGAAGTCTTGGAATACAAGTTATACAAGCAAGTTTGTATTTTTCATTTTCCTCCAATATGGTAGCAGAGCCTTAGGATTTAAAGTATTTTATTTTCGGTTTTGTTTCTTTAGTCAATATAATCTGTCTTAAAAATGAGTAATCAATATATCATTGGAAAACTTTCCGGGGTGGACAACTACACAACATGGAAGTTCCAAATGAGAATGGTACTCATACAGGAAGATCTAATTGAATGCATAAGTATCGGCAAAGATGGTAAGCCGGAGTGTGAAGACAAGAAGAAATAGGACAAAGCGCTCGCACGAATTTGTCTGAGTGTACAACCTTCAGTTATTTCGGTTGTCAGACACAGTCAGACTGCATTTGAGGCCTGGGAAAATCTTCAAAAGTCCTTCGAAGACAAGGGACTGTGTAGAAGGCTAGGTCTACTTAGACTATTGTTTGGTCTAAGTTTACACCAATTTGATAACATGGAGGCGTATCTCACAAAAATTTTAGATACAGCACAGCAGTTGCAAGATGTAAATGCTCCTCTAGAAGACGAATTTGTTGCAATTATCATGTTAAGTGGTCTCCCAAAAGATTTCGACCCACTAATAATGACTTTGGAAAAAGACAACCTAACTCTTTCAAGTTGGGAAAGTAGGAAACAGCGAACAGTCGCGTTATCGAGTACCGAAGCGGAGTACATGTCGCTTTCCGTTCGTCCATTCTTGTAAAGAGGCACTATTTATTGAAACTTTTTATAAAGAATGTATTAATAACCAATGTGTTATAAAGATTTTTAATGACAACCAGTCTGCTCTTAAACTAACTGAAAATAGCATGTTTCAAACAATTGAATTATTTTTTGTTTTACGTTCTAATTCTAATTTTAAAATTTAGAATCCTTTCAGAAAAAGAAATTAAAAAATGAGCTGCTGTTTAATTGCATCTGGATTTCTTCATATAGATCAGAAAAAACTGCACCAAAATTAATATTGCACTCATATGCCTCAAGTCTGTAAATAATACCTCCCATTTTAGCCACAGTTAACCTCACTCTATGGGCTGTCTGACTGATGCAAAAATAAGATAGATTTGACTATTGAGCCCGCTAAAAGTTACTCAGCTCCATGAACCATTAAAATAATCATGGAAAATGCATCTTTGTACCGAGAATGAACATTCTAGTATAATAATAGAAAGAGTACCTTTCTACTAGGTCAGCTTTTCTGCCTTGCACAGATGCTCCTCTCCTTTTCAACTCTGTTTTCAACTGTATTACAGACCATGTTAAATACATTTTCACCACTTATTTAATATTTTTAACAACAAAAAAACACGTTAAAATTTGACAGTGGCCAATATTTGACTGTGGTTTGGGTCAAGCGTGTGCAGCGCCATCTATGTCGAGCTTTGCGTATTCTTCTCCATTGTTAAGCAACAGTCAAAATCTCGATTTCTTTAAATTTTTCTCTAATAGGTTCTAGAACTTAGTTGATAAATAGCTCTTATACTTCCTTTTTGCAAGATAAATACAGTTTCAACATCGGCTTCTGTTTGTTACTTAATTATCTGCTACATTTTGGTACGAAGTTCCTGTTCGGCCGGACTTGGCGGATTATTCCGTCAAGACCGTCTTCAGGTGTTCCGTAGCGTATGGTTCTGTATATTATTGTGTAGTTTTGTACTTCGTTCCAACCGAATGTTCCGCAACACTTACGTTTTCTATTTAATATATTTTTACTCGAAAAAGTTTAACTTTTTTAAAACTTCATAGCGATAAAGATGAACGGAAGGAAAGTGTAGAGTACGCTTGACTCATTCATTTATTTATTTGATGAAAACTGGGTGCCATTCGCCTAACGGAAATGCTTTGAAAAACGCCAACGCTTTCGATTTTATTTTGTTCTTTCTGACCGCCGAGGGTTTTCAAATACCTCACGTTAATTTTTTTTACGTCAGGCGAATGGCCCCCTGGTTTCGACTCATATTTGCTTATTATTATTTTTTCACTTTTCAAATTCATATACAACGTCAATACTTTTTTTGTGTTATCGGAATTGCTTCTAAATGGAACCAATTCCAACCAAACTTCTTTCAGGATGTGCGTTGCTTCTGTTCCACATTGTACTTATTATAATGTAGGAACTATCTATTTACGCAATTTGTAGCTACTTTATGCCATGTCACGTTAACTTACACTCAATGCCAATCGCGGATTGAAACGAGAAGTGCCAGCAAGCAAACTTCATCGCGAAGTCTCTGCATAATGCGCGGTAAGTGTAGCTTGGCGTGAAATAAAATTAATAAACGAAGACTAAACTTGGATCAGTTACTCTATGTTAAGTCTCTGTTTATAGCGACAAATGACACTTGAGTGATATGAGCAGCACGACGTAACTAATCTAAGCTTATTCCTTATTTTTTAATAAGGGGTTGTAGTCAGAAGTCTTTAATGGTTACTATACCCAAATGAAAAATATATGTTTTTGTTTGCTTGCTCTCACTCATTGGGGGTAATCATAGACACGATATCCCGTCCTCGCATGACGCGACTATTTCGAGCGTATAATCAGTTGATCTACCCCTCTTTAAAACACCCCTCCCCCCTCGCTTCCTACCCCCCACCGTTATGGCATCGAGAAGCTTGTCTATTAACGTTTTACAACGCATCTCACTGTACCAGGACTACAGCTTACCATAGGAAGCAAGAATGTAGAAGCCTTGTAATTTAAAAGGTTGTTAAAAACAGATTATCGGTTAATTTTTCTTGTTTGTTTGTGTCTCATTTTTTGTTGGATACTGGCTTTGATCCTGTTCTGTAAGGTTCGTTCGCAAGGCAAAAAAAATGGTGTGGTTCTATGAAACCATGACACAAGTTAAAATTTAAAAAATCTATATTAATAAAAGTGCTTTCTCAGCTGGGAATCCAACCTGGGCCGCATGAGAGCTGATAAGGTCTGAATATTTAATAACAATAAAAAATGTAATGAGACTTGCTAAAGATGAACGAAAAAATTTGTGATGATGTAATAAAAGTTTATACTTTAAAAACCTGAGGGAATATTGAACGGGTATCAATTCACATTTCATAAAACATTCGTTAGCTAATACGATTACGCAATTCCAATAAGCTCAGAAGTTAGATTGGTTATAGTAACAATCATAATATAATTCTTCTTTTTTCTAAGTCTCTTTCGTTTTGGTAAGTAATCAATCCAAAAATTTTTAGGACAACTTTATCCTATGTTTTGATTGAGTTAATAATCGATTTATTCGCCAAATTTCAGCATAATCTTTTTAGTCGTTTTTATGTGATGGAGTATCAAACATGCAAAAAACAGCAAAGTTTTCAAAGATCCCTGCAACTTCGTGTCTGCTCAGAATAACGATTTTCATACCAACTTTTGTTCCCTGTTTCACCCTCTTTTAAGTTTGTTTCAACACCTGCATACGAACATGCATCAAAATCAGTTCCACTATTTTCGGATATTCAATAGTTTTTTTTTTACAATTTGTAACCCTGACAGGTCATAGGCGGGTGTCTAATTCGTGCCGTTGTGTAAATAATTCATGTGAAGCTGTGATCTTACGCGCGCCTCTTTATGATTCGCGCGGGTTTGTGATCTCGATTTTTGATGTCGGTTCAACTATTTCATATTTCATCAGTACCTACTCGTGTCGGAGTTGTTTGACCTACTGCGGCTTGTATGTTTTATCTCTTCGTATGAACCTACCTTAGTTATGTAGCTGTAGGTGTACTGCTAAAAAAATATTATATATATACTTCCGGGCCGATAAATGTGTCCGGAAGTGTATATCATTAGTATCTGCGCCTGGTCATTTATATGTTTGATAAAAGGAAAAACAGAAACTTACCCTTGGTCAATTAGATTTTCGATGATCCCACATCAACATAATAAAATGTTTCGGTGGATCTTCCGTCCGAATCGGGGCGCCCATTTGAGGATAACCTCCAGCTTACTATGTGTTGTATGTATGTATAGGTTCTTATTTATTATATTGTCACAGCCAATATTAGTCCAGTCAACAAGTTCAAAAACGTGAAAAATAGAGATAAAGCTCCTAAAAATATGAGCAATAGCTCATTGGATTCGTAACGACCTCTAGAAAAATGAGTTTTGAGGATTTTACTGCACGTAAAAAATTGCAATTGTTATTAACAAAATAAGATGAAAAAAAAGAGGTATTTACGTTTTTGTTAATAATTCATAAACTATTAATATTTACGATATTTGGAAAAAAGGTCCTTAAAGAGGAGGAAATTTACGAAATAAAAGTCCCAGCTCCCGGAACTCTACCTCTATTATTTATAATTTTAATTTAACGCTGAAAATAGGGCTCCGCGCAGCCATTACGGCATGGGCGCACTGCCGTTAAAGACAGTTTCTTACATAAAATTATTTTTTTATAGTAACAAATATGAATTTAAAAATTTAAATAAATTATGGTGTCATCCAGATACTTGAAAGAATATATTCCCCTTGGAAATTTTTTTTTAAATTAATTTTTCAAAAAGTTATGCAATTGTTAATTAACGAATTTTTTTCCTATCTCCGTTTTCATAAATGACGACATAAAAATTTAAATAATAAACCTATAAATTTTTGGCTCTGTGGAGCTCTTCTTATATATATACTTAACAAGATCCCGCGATAAAAGTTTATTAAAGTTAATTATTTTGTTTATAACAATTTTTTAAAGTTAACAAAAAATGAAAAGTCTAAGAAATGTTATTAAAAAAATTTTTTTAAACAAATGTTATATTATTGCTGCTTTCTTATCCAACAATGGCATTAGGTAACATCGGAAAAAAAATATTTACATCATTTGTTAAGAAATTGTTTATAAACAAATAGACAAGTTTAATATTTAAAGAAATTGTTTTTTTACCATTATGTTGTCTTGGCAAAATAAGGATTTAAAAAAAAAAAATTTTTCTTAAATTTTTTTTTATTGTTTATAATCGTTTTTTTTATATTTCGATTGTTTAAATAATTAGTTAAGGAATGATTTTCTCTTTAAAAATCATAATTGGCATTTCTTCATAGGTAAATAGAAAAAAAAATTTTTTTTATCAATAATTTCATTGTTTGTTAACTTAACAATTTGTTATAAACAAATTCTAACTACCGTTATATTTTTTTTCTAGAGCTAAAAAAAAATAGCAAAAACAGCCATATATATCAAAATACTAAAAAAAATTTTTTTCTATTTTTTATAACGCTTTTAAATATTACACGATACCAAAGTTGCACCGGACACTTGATTTGTCAAGTAAAAAATTAATATAACTTATAAACTATTCGAGATACGATAATGGACATTCAGGTCGTTTTCATAAAGCATTAATTAATCTTCAAAATAAGCTAAAAACCAAGTTTGTAACTATTGTTTATCAGCTAATACATGCATTTGTTTATAACATTTTGAGAATTCTTTAACTTTTTCGTATCTCTTATGACTTACAACTTAATAAATAATTAAAATACAGCTATAAACCTTAAAACAATTTTGTTTAGCGATACATTATCTCCCAAATTATTACCTCGATGTTAAATTGAACACGAGTTAAATAAATATTAATTAAGTCACGTATATTGTTTAAACAATTAGAGATGGAGGTACGATTAATTGATAATTTGGGAGATAATGTATCGCTAAACAAAATTGTTCTAAGGTTTATAGCTGTATTTTAATTATTTATTAAGTTGTAAGTCATAAGAGATACGAAAAAGTTAAAGAAATCTCAAATTTTTATAAACAAATGCATGTATTAGCTGATAAACAATAGTTACAAACTTGGTTTTTAGCTTATTTTGAAGATTAATTAATGCTTTATGAAAACGACCTGAATGTCCATTATCGTATCTCGAATAGTTTATAAGTTATATTAATTTTTTACTTGACAAATCAAGTGTCCGGTGCAACTTTGGTATCGTGTAATATTTAAAAGCGTTATAAAAAATAGAAAAAATTTTTTTTTAGTATTTTGATATATATGGCTGTTTTTGCTATTTTTTTTAGCTCTAGAAAAAAAATATAACGGTAGTTAGAATTTGTTTATAACAAATTGTTAAGTTAACAAACAATGAAATTATTGATAAAAAAAATTTTTTTTTCTATTTACCTATGAAGAAATGCCAATTATGATTTTTAAAGAGAAAATCATTCCTTAACTAATTATTTAAACAATCGAAATATAAAAAAAACGATTATAAACAATAAAAAAAAATATTTAAGAAAAATTTTTTTTTTAAAATCCTTATTTTGCCAAGACAACATAATGGTAAAAAAACAATTTCTTTAAATATTAAACTTGTCTATTTGTTTATAAACAATTTCTTAACAAATGATGTAAATATTTTTTTTCCGATGTTACCTAATGCCATTGTTGGATAAGAAAGCAGCAATAATATAACATTTGTTTAAAAAAATTTTTTTAATAACATTTCTTAGACTTTTCATTTTTTGTTAACTTTAAAAAATTGTTATAAACAAAATAATTAACTTTAATAAACTTTTATCGCGGGATCTTGTTAAGTATATATATAAGAAGAGCTCCACAGAGCCAAAAATTTATAGGTTTATTATTTAAATTTTTATGTCGTCATTTATGAAAACGGAGATAGGAAAAAAATTCGTTAATTAACAATTGCATAACTTTTTGAAAAATTAATTTAAAAAAATTTTTCCAAGGGGAATATATTCTTTCAAGTATCTGGATGACACCATAATTTATTTAAATTTTTAAATTCATATTTGTTACTATAAAAAAATAATTTTATGTAAGAAACTGTCTTTAACGGCAGTGCGCCCATGCCGTAATGGCTGCGCGGAGCCCTATTTTCAGCGTTAAATTAAAATTATAAATAATAGAGGCAGAGTTCCGGGAGCTGGGACTTTTATTTAGTAAATTTCCTCCTCTTTAAGGACCTTTTTTCCAAATATCGTAAATATTAATAGTTTATGAGTTATTAACAAAAACGTAAATACCTCTTTTTTTTCATCTTATTTTGTTAATAACAATTGCAATTTTTTACGTGCAGTAAAATCCTCAAAACTCATTTTTCTAGAGGTCGTTACGAATCCAATGAGCTATTGCTCATATTTTTAGGAGCTTTATCTCTATTTTTCACGTTTTTGAACTTGTTGACTGGACTATATGAAATGTCTGTTGAGTTGCTTTCGCATTTATTATATCAGTGCGGAAGTATAAATTATATTTTCTTTGGTTTTGCGTCTAATCCTATCCAACTGCAGCGAGACGTGAGAAAAGGAGATGTGATATCTCCAAACTGTCACAGCTGCATTATAGGATATTTTCAAGCTTCGGAATTTGGAAAGGACGAGGCATCAACATTAATGGCGAGTACCTTTCGCACCTTCGTTTCGCCGATGATGTAGTTCTTATGGCTGAGACCTTGGAAGATCTAAACACGATGCTCGAAGACCTTAGTGGTGCTTCCCAAAGAGTGGGTCTTAAGATGAACATGTATAAGACGAAAATTATGTCGTGTGCCCATGTAGAACCCGCTCCAGTTAAAATTGGGAACACAACACTTGCAGTTGTCGATCATTACGTTTACCTAGGACAGACAGTCCAGTTAGGTAAGTCCAACTTTGAGAAAGAGATCTCTCGTCGTATCTAGCTCTTATGGGCAGCGTTCGGGAAGTTACGGAAAATCTTCGCGTCCAAATTACCTCAGTGTCTCAGGACAAAAGTCTTTGATCAGTGTGTGTTGCCAGTGATGACCTACGGAAGTGAGACGTGGTCTTTTACTGCGGGTCTCATAAGAAGGCTCAAGGACATACAGCGAGCAATGGGGAGAGCGATGCTCGGTATTTCTCTACGCGATTGGATCAGGAAATGCGCAGGAGAACCAAAGTAACCGATATCGCTCGAAGGATTGCTCTGCTGAAGTGGCAGTGGGCGGGACACGGGCGGACAGCCTCTTGCGTGACAACCACGCACCGGATGATGCTCAGTGGGCAGGACCTACGAGGTGGGCCGACGATTTTGTGAAGGTTGCGGGACGGGAAGCCGATGGCGCACGATCGATCGGTGTGGAGATCCTTGGGGGAGACCTATGCTCAGCAATGGACTTCGTACGACTGATATGATGTTGATAGTTTTAAGTACCTACAGTAAAAAGACTCGTATAGGTATTTACCTAATTAAATTTTCATTCTTCTCCTTAGTTGCTACACTCTTGGCAGAGCGGTTGAGGTCGTCCCATAAATGATGATGGCACACTCAACCTTCCCTCACCATTTCTCCCGTACTCTCTTCTCGTACATTTCTATTATTTATCACATCCAATCACTTTATTGATTTTCCGTTTCTTTCTGTAATGTGTAGGCACATCAGATTCGAGACGGACAACCCTTATTAATAATTTATTGGTTTATTTATGGACGAGAGGTTGGTACATTCGGAAAAAATAAGATGCTTTAGTCAAATAGGAACGCGCAATACGGTAAGTATTGCGACTGATATTTTAAAATTGATATGCTGAAAAGAGTGTAAATTATTATAAAATAAATTACCTAAATATATTACTTTCGTCTGTCAAGAGGCTGGTTCACAGAACCCTGATACGAAATAGTTGAAATATTGAATTACTGCACTCACTATTAACAATAAAAACGCAATAAAATACATAGTTATACGGGATCTCCGTGTAAAATATTTGTAGAACAATTTCAACTCGTACATTGATAAAAATAATATTGTATGAAACATTAATTAATGTCTGTTGAACATCAAGTCTGGCTTACTCTGCCAAAAAGGTAAAACAACATTGTTATTTTTAATCAAATTGAAAATTTCACAAAGAAAGAATGAAGATGAACATTTTTAAACGAGATCTTTTATTTTTTTTGTTTTGTCACCCACTGCTCAGTGAGTGAGTATTTTTTTCTTTTCTGAGTTAAAAAATAACTATATTTTGTTTACGTTGCACCCTAAGAATGGATTGAAAAAATGAAGTATTTATATATATACTAGGTGGGCAAATGACTCTACCCCACCTGATGTTAAGTGGTGATAAAGTCCAATAAAGTCCAAACGCGAAGATAGCTGGTACAGCAGTTATAAACTGCTACACCAACCGACCTCACCTTGCCGACCCGCAAAAATGCTTCTTCACGCCTCTCTTAAAGGACCCCAAATTATAGGAATGGGGGAACACGTGCGCGGATAAAGAATTCCACTTACGAATAGTACGACAAAGAAATGAGTCGCCAAATTTCTTTGTTCATGCAGGAATAGTGGCCACAGTAAGTCGGTGGCAACGTAGGCCAGCGCGCGTGGTCCTCTGAAAAAAAAAGTTATATATTTCTACTTAATCGAACTTTAACGCTGTATCAATATATCACTTATATGTCGAAAGCTTAACAATAAACAGTCCCATAAAAAATATCGAATATTTGACACACTTAATTACTCTTAAAGTTTTATTGCATTTTTATTAAAGCATTAAAGTGATGATTTTTATACGTAAAGAAAGATTTACTAGAAAATAAAACATCGTCATCATCTTCAGCCTATTAATGTAGTACGGTAGTTTTTTTAGTGCATTCGCCCCGATAGCGAATAGCGCAGCCTGGGCACAGAATATATACACTGGGTGCCATTCTTGGAATGCTTTGGAAAACGCTAACGCTTACGATTTTATTTTGTTATTACTAGCCGCCTGAGATTTTCAAATGCCTCGCGCTCTTTTTTTTTTCTTTTGCATTGGTAATATTTTTTTACAAATAAGTAAAATACATATAAAAAATAAAAATAAAAAAAATAACGATATTAAAGAAAATGAGCGTGAGGTATTTGAAAACCTTCGGCGGTCAGAAATAACAAAATAAAATCGAAAACGTTAGCTTTTCCCAAAGCATTTCCTTTAGGCGAATGGCCCCCTGGTATTAGAAAGAGTCACATTCAAAAGATATAAAAAAATTGTGGTTACTCGCGACCTCGTCTGCCTGATAAAATTGGTATCCCATCCAATTTTCAACCCCCTTTTCACCCCCTCAAATAAATAAATATTTCCAACACTCACACCAATTAACCTAGCCCCAAAGTAAGCACTGTAAGGCTTGTGTTGTGGGATAGTTGAGTAACGGTTGGAATACATATACTGTACCATATATAAGTATATTTATATAGAAATACATATTAAACATTCATGACTGAAGTACAAATGCTCGTATTCATCACACAAACATCTGTCCTCACCGGGATTCGAATCCGGGACCTCTCGAGTCGGCGACACATGAAACCCGGCGTATAAACCACTCGGCCACGGAAGTCGATAAATAATGATTTCTGGAATAAAAACTAACCATGTCATCTTAATCGGTTTAGCTGTTAAGCGTGAAGAGGTAAAAGACCGACAGACACACTTTCGCATTTATAATATTGCTGTGGATCAGCAATTTCTTGCTTAGTATATAAAAAAAAATAGTAAAAATTCTATTTACCCATCGTCCGACGCTAACCAATAAGCGACCGTATGTCCACATTTTCAACGAATGTTTGTCATCATTGTGGGGGCAGTCGGGGTTTCCTGGAGGATTTATAACTCGGCCAGGGAACTGCGACCCTTCATAAATTTATATTATAATAGATTATGGTCGTGTATCACGTCTTTTAATCACGCAAGTGTGTGTCTTATTTGCGTATAAATAGAAAGTATGAAATTCAATATCATACTTTCGGCACCTACGTACGTAAAGTACGTACCTGAACGGATTTTTAGTTGTACATAGTGAGTTTTTCTACACCTGAGGTGCCTTCCACACCGGATGGATTAATTCCTTTTATAATCAGGAGGCCTACTCCATTTCAGCGAAAAACGAAATTTTGATCGAAATTTCGCACATATTTACTCTATTTCCTTTTCATTTCGAAAATTCATTCGTCCGAAAATATTTTGAACATTAAATTTTCCAAGGCCTGTTCTAATTCACAAAACTTTCAAACGAAAAGTTGAATTTGACACATAATTGCTCGAAATTTTAACCTCAAATTGACGAAATGAAAAGTGTTACCTTTTCATTTTCGTTTTGGGATTTTTGTTTAAATTAAAGTTAAAATGACTGCTACAGTATTTTTAATCAAGGTTGCTTAGCATGAGGAACATTTTTAGCGTGTCAAATTAACAAATACACCAAATTTTAATTAATTATTGTATTTCCAATACTTCAAAGTATTAAACGACAAATTTAGGTTGACATACAATGACAGCCGACTAATTTGTACAGCTAATGCACTCCGCATAAGCTGTACAAATTAGTCGGCTAACACTGTCAAAGAAGATTATTTTAATGTTATCAAAAACTCCGTAGTAAAGTAATATCGTTTCCAAGTAAAACAAGTAATTTAACAATGGGAGATAAAAAGAAGTTACACACATCATGACTCATTCCAATCGTTCACGAAAATTGTCTGTGATTCCGATCTTTATGTCGAAAATGAAATAAGAGTCATTGGCGAAATTTCATTTAAAATTCGTTCGTAACCGAAATTTCATTTCGGATAAAGAGACAAGCTCTAGTTTCGGCGCGGTATCGTTTCGTTTTGTTTGCTCAGATGTTTTTCCTTTGTACTTACAGTGTTTCACGTCGGACGGGCGAGTCGAATGGTTCGGCAACGCAAGTGTGTATGCACACGGTAAAGAATCTGTACAGATTCGGTACAGAAACGAAAGCTAGACAAGCCCGCACCTATCAGGTGAAGAAGGCGCCTTAGTGTTATTTTATATTGTAGGATTATTTACGAGCTGTATGCCTGTTAACACCATCATAACTAATAATTGAATGATCATCAGCCTATGATGTCTTCGTTACTATAATTAAGCAAAGGTCTTCCACAATGGGCCTTGCCCCACCATACCGACCCAGTGCGGATTGGTGCGAGTTCAAATGTAACCGGTCAGGATAAACCTCAACTTTCTCAATCGCAGATTGCTTACTACTGCACTATCTTACTCCTATTCTATCCCTAAACTATTCTGAATTGATATTTCCTGATCTTGTCAATGCCTTTAACCGTCAAACTACAAGTACATATGTTATTTTTCACCAACCTAGAATACCTACAGACCAACTTAGATATTAACAAATATAAATGACTAACATAAAATAGGTATTAAATAAGTCAACTGACATAATAAAAACATTGTGTGTGTCAGCTCCGATGCACGACTGGAGTTTACGCCTTAAGTTCGATAGTCAAACCAGACTCAAAAAGAGTTTATTTAACTTAAAAAAGATTGATAGTGTATGAAAGGGTAAATTAACAAATTTAATGAAAATAATATATAAATATATATTTATTCATTTCATATACATTTATTATAACTAATCGACGAAATATTTTACATTAAACATTTTACAATAGTCAATTTCAGATGTGCATAAATATATCATTAGGAATGTTGATAAATTATGTAATTATTATTATCAGACTTTTATCATTTTTTTAAATATTAATTAAATGAACATTGCCTGCATTATTAATTACAGTGACAAGTGGTTTATGGTAACTAAAATAAGACACATGGACGTTCGTAGATACGTGGTTCACGAATCTTGAAAATACCGCATCAATGGTTGTACCATACCTCGTTGTCCCCATTGCTCTATCAGAAACAATATCTAAATTCAGTTTATCATCATCATCATCATCATCATCAGCCTATTAATGTCCCCACTGCTGGGGCACAGGCCTTCCCTATGGATGGAATAGGGAGATAGGGCCATGATCCACCACGCGGGCCCAATGCGGATTGGCGGGTGCTGACGACTGCAGATGCAGCCGGGACCAACGGCTTAACGTGCCTTCCGAGGCACAGAGGAACTCGAGATAGAAGATTTTTGGTCACCCATCCAATGACCGACCACTGCGAAAGTTGCTTAAATTCAACGATCGCAGCCGAACGCGCTAACCACTTGCGCCATCGAGCTCCTCTCATACCGGGCCTATATACCGGGCTTATATATGCAAATCGATTCTTAAGGAGTAAATTCCAATAAATCAAATAATTAATTATTCAACTGAAATATATCTGAAATAATTTGATGCATTCCTATTGCAAAGGGATCCTTATTGACCTTGGGCGTCCCAAAATGGTCTAACCATGAAAGGAATATTTTGAAAATGATTTGTATGTAAGAAGGATATAAAGATTTATTATTATTATAAAGTGCTAGAGAAAGATAAATGTGTCTACAACCTCAAAGGGGTTAAGTACTTAAAAATTAAATGTTGATGGTGAAAACAGGCGCAAGTTTTTTGGTCCGGTTCGGTTGATTCTTTTGTCACATATTTGACTACTGATAATTAGGTACTAACTACAGTACGATTACCAAGTTTGACTACTTACCTTATCGATTTAGATAAATTGGACTATTACATAGTCTATACGTATATATTGACTGTTCTCGTTTGCATATCATTAATACACCATCTCTTAAAATTTAATGAAACTCCAAAATTACAACGTAATATTCATTCGCCTTTTTGAAAAGAAGATAAACATCGTTTTTTTTCTACCGACTAATTTCCATTAACCGTTTCTAACTCCGCAAAATATTACTTTGTCGGTGATCTCTTAGCTAATTTTAAGAATCCCTCCTGCCTCGAAATCCACTGTCTATATTTTACTCATGTTTAAAATATGTAAAGTGTTCTTCGCTGAGTAGAATTAATTAAAAGTTTCTGTCGAGTTATTAAGATACCACAGAGGGAGTGACCGGCCGCGGCCAAAAGGCCTGTCGACGCCCTAATCTGGTCAAATCATTTAGTCCACTGTGACATTGTTTCGAGAAAAAGTTATGCGAGCGGAGGGAACGACTGGGGTCTTGTTTTGTGAACACAACAATAGCCAGTTAATGAAAACGGATGCTTTGTGTTTGTGTCGAGCTCTAGATTTCGTACGAGTAATTGTGATAAATTTTACTCTCAATTTATATACAATTTCTAACAATTACATCGAAATTAAACTCTCATCGGGTGGATACTTGTTTTTGAATAATTTCGCAGTACCAGGAGAGTAGGAGATGCTAACGGTTTGAACTAATATGGGCGACGTTAGGCGCCTGACAATCTACTTCGCCACCAAATTACATTAACATACGGCGCGCGTAATGCTCACCAAAACGCGAGATGCCTTAGTGGGAGCTGCATAATTCAAGATGCTTGTCAGGCTAATCTCTAAGCATATATCGCTTCCTAGTACTTGTCATAGTAACTGCCTCATTCAATGAAGCAAAACAACTTGAACTAATAAGTAAGAGAAGGCTTATTTAATTATTACTTATATTTTCTTGAACTTTCCTTTTATGTCAGTTATGTTTTATGAACGCTCTCCTAATAATGCAACAGACTATCCACTAACGTTTTTAACTGCATATTCTGAAAACGATAAAGCTGGTTGTGCGGTTTAAACACAATTTTAAAAAACGCTAATAAATAGGTGTTAAATATTTTAATGGACTGTATGAGTTATTTTTGAGATGTTTGTAAGGTGAAAGAAGAGTGATTGATATACACAGTTCTTAAAATACACTTACCTTGGCCTTCTACCTTCGCAAGAGAATGTCACCAACTCCGGAGACTAACTCCTAGTATTTTTTCTAGTAAAATTTTAGATTTAAACATCTAGCAGTTAAATGCTTAATAGGTAAATATATATATTTAAGTGAATTTGACATTCGTTGCACCAGGATCATAGGTTTGGAACGCAGACCTGTGTATTTTGTGTACGACAGCCGCGTGAGCAGTTGACGGCGTGTGTAGAGAAACATGTTTCAATAACAAAGTTTTGTGTATGTGTTATTGTTGAATGTTTTTAAAAAGCAAGATTTTTAACTTATCATCAACACAACCTAATAAATAATGAAATGCAGCAAATCTGTTCATTTCTTAGGTGTCCACTCGGTCAAACCTAGGACGAGCGTACATGTGAAAGTAAATTTTAATTCACTTGAATTAAAATAGTATACTTATAGTATACTTATACTGCATTACATAATTTAGACAATCAAAATCTTTTAGTCACTACAAAATGAAATACAATTTTTAAACATCATTTATTGTGCTCGCATTTTCGGGTAAGATTCGCACGACACGACACAACTTATTTTCGATAGTAGAAACACGCTCAAGAAGGCGCAGGGCACATCAGAGCCACGAAGCGGAGTAGCCACGCGTCCACCTCGTCGCCACTTCACAGCGCATACTTTAATGTTTCATTTCACACTCATTAACTGCGGAATCCGAAAAAAGCAATCGCAATAAACATGTAGCTGTCGCAGCCGGTGCCGGTGGCGACAATTTACAATTCTAATGTCCCGAACGGGGCATTATTGCAAATGCCGGCGAGTTATGGGAATGGCTGGCGCGTAATGTAATCAATGCTGCCATGGGGAGGATGCCCACTGGGAGCTGTTTTAAGAACGACATATCATTCCTTTTTAGCGGTAGGGAAAAAACTGAACACTTTATGATCATCATGTAATGCGTCTGCCTGTCAGTCAAGATCCTTTATCTCGGGAACGTGTGGAAGTATAGTGTTAACATTGAAACCATACACTCAGTTCTACGGACCCTTGAAGCTGAGGAAAAATTAAACTTCTAAAGTTAACGTTAAAAAAATACAGATCCTACTCGGTAGGCAACTCTGATTCTCACTTATCCTATTTTTATAAGTATACAGAACCCTCAGCAGGCAAGTCTGACTCTATTTTTCGGTTTTTTTATGTAAGCTGAACCCCCGGTAGGCAAGTCTGACTCTCACTTATCGGGTTTTTTTTATGTAAGCTGAACCCCCGGTATGCAAGTCTGACTCTCACTTATCGGGTTTTTTTTATGTAAGTCCGATTAAATGACTCCCTCCTTCCCAATGCGTAGTGGGGAGTACTGGCGCCTGTCGCGAACGCAGGTAAAGGTTCAATTTTGCTGTTACCTGATGCCTTTTAGACTTCAATTATCTGAATCAAGTTGCACTGCCAATCTCGCAAGGAATATAAATGTAGCCTGAATGTATGTAGGAATATTATTTTATGTGACGGTGGATGTTTAATTGTTAGACAAAAATAATAATAATAATAATAAGAAGAAGAACCTCGTGAAGGCCGAGAAGGACAAGCTCAGCAAGTACCTGGACTTGGCCCACGAGGTAACCGCTTTGTGGGATGTGGATTCGACGATCATTGTCCCTATAGTCGTTAGCGTAAACGGTCTCATAGCGAAGAGTCTCGATCAACATCTAAAGAGCCTCTCGCTAGATGGTTGGGGCAAGGGGCAGATGCAAAAGGCAGTACTCCTGGACACGGCGCTCATCGTCAGGCGGTTTCTTTCTCTGCGGCCCTAACCACCGGTAGCTTGGGCCTCGCTCCGCTGCTGGTGACCTTCTAGGTTAGGTTTTTTATACTATATTTATTTTTGTATTTACGTTTTTGTATTTTACTTTTATATCTATTTTATAAAAAATCTAACTTGTGAAATGAAATAAATGAGAGTATAATAATAATCTTCTATTTTGCCAAAAAAAGTGTACAATATTTTAACTTACTAATTACATAGTTTTTTTTTCTTATAAAGTAGGTAATAGTAAAAAATCATAGGTATAAGATTTTTCTGACATAGTCGCACTGAGCCCTAGCTAGATTATAAAATAATCTGTGTTAAGGGCAACAGTCCCGTTCCCTCGTCGTATCCTATAAAAAGTTAATTATAAAGGCACAAACATACTATCTCATCTATATTACATGCACACACATACTTAAAGACCAAATAATTTAAGCCGTATTTATAAATGTGTATTTTTTACCGTAAACAAAAGTTGTGGTTGAGTGGTGGAAAATTTATTAATTACTTATACATCGGGTTTTTCTTTTATATAGGTAAGTACTTTAATTATATTTTTAGGATATGGAAGTTAGTAAGGTTTCAGTTTCGTCATATGACTTTGACTTAAGCCATTCTGTGATTTGTTTTTTACAACGTGAGTAGGGTAAGCAGTGGTGGGAAGTGACTTTATTAATTTTATTATAAAGATAAGGACTGAGAAATAAAATAAAGTGTTTAGTAAATGCTACTCTTGGCCTAACAATAGGACATACATTGTAGTTCCGTCGCGCCGTAGACTTAGTTTTGGGGTGTTTGGGAATGTATTTTTAAGATAGCACTTAGTATATAGATTTGACGGATATTCAAGACTCATTCTTCATATAAATCTCGTGTTGGGTACATACGGGGCTTGAAAGTGCTCACCTTGAGTAATGCTCTTTGAGCTTTCTCGAGGGATAACATGTGTGTTTTGTATGTTCCTCCCCATGAAGTAATGCAATAACATATTAAACATTTACACAGTGCATAGTAAGAAGATTTTAATATACTAGGTGAGGCAACATGCCTCAACGTTTTAAAAATGTAAATCAATTTGCGGACTCGTGAAGGAAGGGAACTAATGTGATATTTGAAACTAAGGTTTTGATCTAGTATAACGCCGAGATATTTAATGGTCTGAGTTGGATGGATACTAGGACAGGTGGCATTACACAGATTAGGGTTAGGACAATTGTGGACAATCAAATTAGGTGGTATGGAAGGTTGCGTGTTGTTTCGAATGGAAAATGACATAAATTTTGTTTTTGATGTGTTAAGAGACAGTGAATGATTTGATAGCCAGCCAGTCACCGCGTTTAATCCCATTTGAGCAAAATTTTCAGCTTCCTGCCAACTCTTGGCAGCAAAGGTAAGGACTGTATCATCGGCAAAAGAAATTATTTGACCATGGTGTAATGTAGTTTGAGTTAAGTCATTGATAAATGCTAAAAATAATGTAGGACCAATTATACTGCCCTGCGGGATACCGCAGGTCACTGGGAGGTCATCACTGAGGAAAGTACTCACTTTAACCTTCTGAGTCCTTCCCATAAGATAGCTCTTTAAAAGTTGAAGCTGCATACCGGGAACACCCAGACCCTCTAGCTTGGACAATAGCTTCGTGGTGGGAATTACGTCGAAAGCCTTAGCAACATCAAGAAATATGGAAATAAATTTATTCCCATTATTCAGGTTAGATACGATGTTGTTAATTAGCTTTAAAACGGCGTCAGAGGTTGATAATTTCTGTCGAAAACCAAATTGATTAGTTGAGAGTAAGTTATTTGTTTCGAAATAGTGGGTGAGTCTTGTATTGATTAGCTTTTCCAGAACTTTAGATAAAGATGTAAGTATGGCTATGGGTCTATAATTTTCCACACATTTCCTATCACCTGCTTTGAAAATAGGGTGGACAATTGCTCTTTTGAAAGAATCTGGAAAAACTCCTAGTTCGAAACATTTATTAAATACACATGCCAAAGGTTGGGAAAGGACGGAAGATTATCGTTTTAAAATATTTGATGAGATGTTATCCCATCTTACTGCTGTGTCTGATTTTAATGACATTATTATTTCTTGTACTTCTGATGAGTCAGTCTCCAAAAGAACGAAAGAGTTAGAGAAATTTGTCGTGGTATTTTGTGTCTGGTTTACATAGTCGTCTCTGGGGGTGATAGTACCTGCCAGTTTCTCACCAATAGTAGCAAAGAAATCATTCACTTTATTCACAGACAGAATGGTAGATTCACAACATTGAAGGAGGTCAGTTGCTGTTTCTTTCGGTTTAGAAATATTTGTCACTTTTTTAAATGTGTCCCATACTAGTTTAGTGTTTTTACTTGCTTTTATAAACTGTTCTTTATCGTATTGGCGTTTGATTTTATTTATTATTTTGTGACAGAAATTGCGATATCTTAAATAAGTTGTTTTGAGAACTATGTTATCAGGATTTTTTCTTAGATTGCTGTGCATTGTATCCCTATTTCGTATACAGTGTAAAATAATGGTTACAGTGAGACATCAAAAGTAAAGATGCAAATTTTACTATAAAGATATTCTGTCATACTGTTACATCATATACATAGTTATATTATTTTTAGGTGTACCTATCCCTATAATAATGTTTCTTTTTGTTTGTTTACAGGTATGTTAAACGAGATAGATAAAGAGTAAGTCTATGTCCTGGAAAACTGATAATTTCTTCATTTGGGTAAGAATTGTAAGCCTCTAATAACGATGATGATTATGAACCATTAGCATTTAGAGAAAGATAAAGACGGCAAAGGAATTCCGACGCGTGAGTTACGGCGAATTGAGAAAAATGACATATTGCACTTATATCAAATATCCTAACCTAGGATCTTTGGAAACCGTACTGTGCGTACCATTGAAGCCCTTCGTTTTCTCAGTAACAATAACTTATTACAATTTAATCTGTGTACCGAATGGGACAAGGATAATAAAATATTTATTCAAATGAAATCATGTTTATGTAATTGCCGTAAATTGAGATATCATTCCTAGAAGTTACCTAGTTGCTTGACGTCGATCTTCAATAACGTGAATTTTATTTGCGTAAATTTTACATCCTTGTCCTATTTAATTAAATTCTATTTGTTAGTAAACTTGCCATTTCTAAATTGTGAACGGCGATTTCACGTGAACACGGACGCATCACTCAAAGCGTCAACTATAGCAACTAGATTCGAACCTTACACGAGACACAAATATTTGTCTTACCAAATTGTAGCTCCTCTTAATACATCCATTAAACGGTGAGCCCCCGGGGCCGGGAACGGGGCCTTACCTATCGGTGCGGTTATGCATCAAATTAATCCAACTGTTCGTTAAACTGGTAAACAGGAATAATTTATGTTATCCAGGGAGGCCATAAAATTCAATTTCGCTATTCAAGTTATCACTAAAGCGACTACTGAGGGTGTTTATCGGTTATCAATCGCGTGGTTAATTATGTGTTTTTCTAGGAACCTTCATTTAAAATTTCTAATACTAAGTTTTATAGTAATTGATGAGTTTTGTGATGCTGTTTAATAGTAGGCTATTTGGCACTGAAAAATATAGTACCACTTACCAGATTACCAGAGATTTCACTATTCTGACAAAAAAAGGATATGATAATATTACTAAAAAACATGAAATAGAAAAAGTGCTTTTTCGATATATTGTCACGTGACCGAAAACGCCTAGAATTGGAGGAGCCTAAAATGACGTGACATGTCTGTTGTAGTGTGTGTACATAGTATGGGACACACAAGTAAAAATGTTTTATTTGGTTTTTTTACTGATATACGCACAGAATTATAAATATCCTTTTTGTGGAGTCGCTGTACACCAATAAATAAAGTATGAACATTTACAAAAACTTGTCAAATAGCCTATTCGGACATAAAAATATGCCAATTAAAATTGTTTATTACAAACAACAAAATGATCCATTAAATCCTTAGTAACCATATTTAACTTATATGATATGTTAGTATATATTATTTTTTTGGATAAGTTTACTTGTTAAAGTATTAGCTACTTCACAGTGCTTGTAGCCCTAGCCTGTCCATATTATTTGCTTCTATTTGTCTATGGGAAAGCCCCACACCAGGTGGACCGGCGATCTGGTGAAGATCGCGGGAAGCCGATGGATGCGTGTGAAACAGGACCGATCGATGTGGAGATCCTTGGGGGAGGCCTATGCTCAGCAGTGGGCGTCGTTCAGCTGAGATGATGATGATGTATCAATGAAAATCGAATAGATAATGAAAGCAGTAAAGCAAGCTCACAGCACTTTCATGAAACATATTGTAAAGTACCTACAGTAAGCTTTTGTTTGAGACAAAAGAAATAAAGAATAGGGAAAGTTACATTATTATTGAGCATAGCAGACAATGGTATTTTTATTATATCTGAATATTAATTTGGAATTGCCAAGGGTATTGCCTGACGATATTGTCTATACAACCGACAAATCGGTATTCCAAAATTATGTATTATGAACTTTGTTTTATTTGTTCTTTATTTTGTTGTGTTTGTGACGCACATGCTCGAATATATCACAATTGTTTACTAATGTCCAAGTTGTTGAAATATTACCACAGTTTCCGAGTGAATGAATGAAAACGAAATTCATTAACTCTGAATTCATAGAGAAAATTTCTCATTCGCATTTTCCTGACAGGTCCTAATTACTTACTTAAAAGTAGCTTGACTTCTGCCACCTGGCACCTGGACTCGACTCGTACAACAAAAGGTAGAGCAATTACATTGACGATGTAAATGAGATGTAAACAGCCTTCCTACCTTAATTAAGAGAGGCCGTATAGCTGTTTATCTGCGGTTTGCGATAAGACATTATGCCCTCGGTGGGGCACTGGGGCAGCGAGCTAGCGTCCGAACACCTTTTGTAAACTGATATTGCCCTGGTTGCTCAAATGATTTTCTTGAGAAACAATGGCCTTTTTGAACAAAACTAACAAACGAGTTATTCGGAATTGAAATATTATGACGGTTTTTCAATAATACTGTATGCAAATCCTCTGTGTTTTTCGAACTCGTGTTAGACAAATTTAATAATACTCTAATTTAATGACATGATTTTAATATAAACTTAGTGCCCACATCTCCACATTATCATCCACGTGGAGATTTGGACAGACACTTAAAGCTAAACCGTGTTGAATTCTAATTATTCGACCCTTCATCGGCATACCGCAGCCACGTCAGGAATTAATCGAATCTGCGACACAATTACTGCGCTGGACGACGGCATCGTAATGCACGCCTGGTGCCCGACACCTGCAATCGGCTAACGGACGCGTCGACTATAATATGCCAAGAACCGGATCCGGACAACCGGACACCGGACTCGATCGATCTCCGCTGTGCGCAAACAATGTCATCCGAGCCGATCTTTAATGGAGTCTGTTATGGGTGTGGTTGTGTTTGTAACTGGGATATCGTGCACAAACTTGTATAGGTTTTAGATAATTCTCTTGTTGCAGCATTGGAGAGATTATTTGGACATTTGGACGTCTCCTGAGTTGTTAGTCACCAAAGGTGTTATGGTTTAGCGCCAAATGAAAATAAGTTTGTAACTTTTGTTGCGACTCCATTATGCGGATAGATTTGTCTTAAATAAAATGGTGTTTGCGATATAAGACAAAAATATATTGTTTACAAATAAACAGACATATATTACAAGACAAGAGTATGAAGTAAGATTGAATAATAAGTCACATAAAAGTCTGAAAAGTATAAGTGGCCAGGATGTTCTAATTATAAAATAACTAAACGAATAAGGTTTCAACACCTCCCCGTAATTAGAACATCCTGTACATATTTAACTATTGACAATATATGCAATGTGTAAATGACAATATCAAAGCCAACTGTACAACACTTAACCTAGCACAAAAAAGAACATCCTATATATACACACACCTTACAACTAACTAACACACAATACAATACCTACAACAAAAAAATAAAATAGACAATGAAGCAATGACTATCCTAACCTAAACGTAATGACGATGAACATTTACAATGTTTAATTTTTGGTAAAGGTTTAGTCAGGATGTCGGCAACCATGCCTTGTGAAGGTATGTATAATACATGAATGTCATGGTGTGAAAGTGAGTCTCTAATGAAATGGTGCTTGATGTCTATATGCTTTGTACGTGCATGGTATGTGTTGTTGTGAGCCAGTTTTAATGAGCTTTGATTGTCGGTATGGATGGTGATGGGATGAGTGATAGCGAACACCTCTGCGATAAGGGACTTTAAATAAATTGCCTCTCTGCACGCTTCAGCTAGAGCCATGTATTCGGCTTCTGTCGTGGACAGCGCAACAGTTCGCTGTTTGCGTGCTTCCCATGAGATGGGTGCGCCACTCATGATAAAAACAAAGCCGGTGTAAGAACGTCGGTCTATAAGGTTATTACCATAGTCGGCGTCTGCGTATCCGGTTGGATACCTCTGACCTGTAGGGCGGAATCCAAGTCCGAGATCCTTCGTACCTTTCAGGTAGCGAAGAACTCTCTTAGCGGCCTTCCAATGCACCTCCCTGTAATGTAATGAGTTGTACTGTGATAGACTAGATACTGCGACAACCTTGTCAGTTGGCAAGGTACATTAGTCTAGACATTAGTGAGCCGATAAGTCCCTGGTACGGGAGTTCCGACTTCTCATCTCCCTTTTCAGGTAAAGTTACTATAAGGCTAGGTTCCAACGGCGTAGTGACGGATACCGCATCGCTCATTCCAAACTTGTGTAATAACTTCTCGATATATTTTGTTTGGTCAAGAGTTACACCATCCTTTTTACAAGTTACTCTCATACCAAGACAGTCTTTTAAGGGACCGAGATCCTTCACACAATTTTTTTTCTTAAATTCATTTTTGAAGCTGTCTTACATGCTAATGTCGTTGCTCAAAATAAAAAAATCGTCAACAAAGACGGCAACAATAAGAAGGTTGTCTTCTTCTCTCTTGTAGTACAGACAATGTTCAGACGTGGCTTGCGTTAGTTGAAAGTCGGACATTGCCTGGCAAACCTTTTTGTTCCACTGGCGTGGAGCTTGCTTTAAGCCGTAGAGTGACTTTTTAAGTAAGCATAATTTATGCTTGGAATCCGTTGCAAAACCTTTTGGCTGCTCCATGAAAATTTCCTCTTCCAAATCTCCGTTTAGGAAAGCAGTTTCCACATCTAAATGGTCCATTCGCAAATTGTACTGGACAGCAAATGCTATTAAAAGTCGTAACTGTCGACAATCTGGCAACTGGTGAGAAAGTTTCACCGTAGTCGACTCCAGCTACTTGTGTGAAGCCTTTTGCTACCAGTCTTGCCTTATACTTCACAACTTCGCCTCCTGTGTCCTTTTTGATTTTAAATACCCACTTACATTTGGTAGTCTTACGGTCTGTGGGTCTATCTACAAGAATCCAAGTTCCGTGCTTCATCAAGGAACTGTACTCAGCCTGCATAGCATCGAGCCGTTTGCTTTTTTCAGGATGCTCTGTGACTTCCTTGTAAGTCTCCGGTTCGAAATCTGAAGTTTCGAAATCTGAAGAAGAGCATTCTGAACATGCATTAGGGGGACCAAACCACTACATTAGATTTGATAGACCACAGATCCTTGCAGCTGAGCGACGGTTCGTTCCTCGAATGATGCGCGAGGCTATTGAGATTAAAAAATATCCAAATTTCAATAGGGAAGATGGTTGGTATATACCACCAGCTTGGGAACCTATTATACAGGAGATAAAATCCCAACCCCGAGCACACACTGCAAGACCATCAGATACTATTATTTCTTTTTGTTTGCATAATTTAACATAAGAAGGAGATAGAAAGCCTCTCTTGAGTTTGTTTCGCCGGTTCTTCTCAGGAAGGTCTCCCAACTTTGGAACCGGTGGTAGTTTACGGTAGTTAGGGTCAAATAAAAAAAAAAACTCAAAATTACAAACAAGAATTTTAAATAAAATACTTTATTAAGTAAATTAAATAATAAATTCATACATAGACAATAAAATTTTAAAAATCTTCCAATGAAATAACCGAACGCTCAATATAAGTCTTTCGAAGGTAGCTCAACAATTTTAAATAAAAAATCATTATTCTGACGATGCAGACCTGAAAAGGCTGCGAAACGTCAATAAATAAATAAAGTTTCGTGCATTAACCCGTAAAAACTAGTTTTATTTAAGAGCATTCTCCCCATATCTCTCCGGAGGGCGCTTGTCCCTCAAGGGAAATCTGCGAAGAGGTTGCTCCACAACTGCTTTAAATTCCGAAACCTCTGGAGTTCCAGGACTTAGGGGGTCACAGGCTGTAGGTTGTCCCGAGGTTGATGCCTCAGGTTCAGACGCTATGTCTAGCTGTGTGTTCTCTTGATGCAGCTGTTGTTGCGGGAATGATTCTTGATTTCCTGTAATAGGCACAAGAATAGAAGGTGGTGGAGAGGACGATGGTTTTAAGATCGGAGGTTGATAGAACTCGACTGTTTGGTCCTCTAAGAAGGCAACATCCCTAGCGATAATTATATTCCGAGGAGACCCCTTGCTCTCTGTAGAAAACCCAACAAAGATGCAACTTTTTGTCTTTGGGTCAAGTTTTGTACGCTTGTCTTTGGGTATAAGTACGTGAGCTTGACAACCAAAAACTTTGAGATGAGCAAGGTTCACTTTCTTGCCGGTCCATAACTCTTCGGGAATTTGGTTACGTAAAGCTTGTGTTGGCAAGTGGTTCTTTAGGTATATTGCCGTGTTCACAGCTTCGCCCCAATAAGCTTTAGGGAGGCCTGAGTCTTGGAGCATAGATCGCGCCTTCTATATAATCGTCCTGTTCGCACGTTCGGACACCCTGTTTTGTTGCAGGTTGTAGGGAACCGTAGTCTGGTGTAAAATACCGTTCTCTCTGAGAAAAAATGACAGTTCGTTATTTACGTATTCCCTACCATTGTCTGAACAGAGAATCTTAATTTTTCTGCCAGTTTGGTTTTCAAACAAGTATTTAAACTCTAAAAATTTTCTAAAAACATCGGCCTTCGATTTTAAAGGTTATCCAAAAGTTTTACGACTAAAGTCGTCAGTAAAAGTTAATAAATATAAAGCTCCGCCCCAAGAATGTGTACTCATCGGTCCACATAAAACCGAATGGATCAGTTCTAAGACGTGGCCCGTTGAACTTTTGGATTTTTGGAAGGGTTTCTTTGCCATTTTTCCCTGTAAACATGGGATACAATTGTGCAAAGGCTCTCCTAAAAACATTTATGCCGATAGATTTATTTTTTTAAATTTTCATACTTCTACTATTTACATGTCCTAACCGTCTATGCCATAACTGTGCAGACTCTATGGTACTTGTGGTCATACCATGTTCTTTGTTGATGTTGAGTCTGTACATACCCTTATGTAAAGAGGCTGTCGCAATGGCAGAACCTGTCACATGACATTGACCACTATGATAGATAGTAGCCCCAAGCGATGTAAACAAAACATCGTAGCCGTTTTTGGCGAGGCTACTAACCGATAAAAGATTTGTGGCTAGACCAGGAACATATAAAACATTACTTATCCTACTTACCCTATTAGAAATATACCTATTTACAGTACCTTTACCATGACTCAGTAATTGTTCTTGGTTTGCAACTGTGATTGGTGTTTATGTGGTGATAATGACTCAAACCAATCTCTGCTATTCGTCATGTGACAAGTTGCACCAGAATCAATAAACCAATTGTTTGAACCTGCGAAAGGAATGTTAAGGAAACAAGATGAAAGTGTAAATTCGGATGTATTTGATGATTGATTTGAAACCATGTTTGCCGAAACATCTTGAACCTTCTTGTTTTTAAGATTCCTACACTGAGCAATTACGTGTCCCGATTTCTTGCAATACACACAAAACATTTTCTTCGGTTTGTATTTTCTAATTGGGAACGCAGTGTTGGTAGGTCCGTAGGTTGAGGGTAACGAGGTTGCGTGGCGTGATTCTTCTTTCAGAAGAGCAGATACCACGTTTTCCGATGTAATACTTGTAGATGAATGTTCTAAGGCCATCACAAGTGGTTTGTAATTCTCGGGTAAAATTGTTAGCATAATGATTGCTACTAACTCATCGTCTACGGCAGCATTGATGCTTTGTAGTTCTTGCTGCGTAGATAAAATGCCATTTATGTAGTCTTGTACATTTCCTTTGTACTGTCATGGTTGTTTATTTCTACTCTCGTGTCAATAATTTTCTCATGAGGCCAAGTCTCCTGGTTAAACCACTGTCAGCATACGCCTTTCGTAAGCAGTTAAAGGTCTCGTAAGTAGTCTTCGTCGATCGGATGACAGGGTAGATTGACTCATCACAGGCAAGGCAAATTTTTGCTCGCGCTTTGGCGTCTTTGCGCTTGGCGATGGAATCGGTAGGGTCGACTTGTTTTGTGACAACATCCCACAGGTCTAGGTTAGTCAGATGACATTCCATGGCGAACACCCACGTGTTAAAGTTATTGCCATTGAGTTTGGTAATACTCACTGCGCCTGCTGATGGTTCCTGGAGTTGGCTACTTCATCGCATACTTAAAGAGTGTGCCGGCGTTTCCGATGGTTTTCCCATAGCACACTTTTGTTATTCCTCTTCCTATAATTTATATTATGCGGGCACCATAAACTCTTGAATAAAATGGTGTTTGCGATATAAGAAAAAATATATTGTTTACAAATAAACAGACATATATTACAAGACAATAGTATGAAGTAAGATTGAATAATAAGTCACATAAAAGTCCATGAAAAGTATAAGTGGCCAGGATGTTCTAATTATAAAATAACTAAACGAATAAGGTTTCAACAATTTGAATAACATCGCAGGACTTAGTGGCTTAAATACGAGTAGCAAATAACACAAAATAAATATTGCTAGTACACCTTTGTATTTGGTATTAGCCTTTATTTGAACGGGTGTCAGTTTCAGCTTTATTTACTGTCGGCAATATAGTGACAACGCGATTAAACCGTCGAGTCAATTGCTTAATGGTAAAGATACGTAAAGTACAAGTTGTCTGTTGATTAGGGATGACCTTTTACTGGTAATGCCTTTCGATTTAATGCTTCTAGGAATCCGCGTGTAGTCTCAAATATTTACACACCGCTTCTCTACAGATTAGCTTCAGCTGAATCCTCAAATGTTAACACAATTGGGTAGTTACAACTTATATGTTTAACTTCAAAGTCAATACACTTGTAGGCGTGTTGCGGCGTTCATCAGATTGTTCACTCATTTTAATTATGGTCGTGGGCGGAATATTCAGATAAAACACACTAATCACTAGATTAGTCTTTATCACAGGAAATTAACTCTTAATCTAATTAAATCATAAATTAATCAACTACCTCAATTACAGTCTAATCAAAAGTGGTACAGATTGCGTACGAAATAAACGATAAGTTGTGCACGTGGTGCGCGGACGACGGTCTTAACCAAAGTGTTCAAAGATGGCCGTCCGGCCACCAACGTTACAACGCTCCGCTAAAGGGGAAACTCCTGGTGTTGCCAACTCTTTTCCGATTGTAAAAGTAGTGACAGACAGCCAACTCAAAAATTGATGCTATATTAACGAAGGCAAAGCGACCTTCCGATAACAGCCATGTGGAACAAACAGTGGCGCCCTCACGGTGCGCCGTTACACTTATTAGCGCATTTATTAACAAAGTTAGCAATATAAATTAATATACCAAATATGTTGTTTTGATAAAACTAACGAATGTTTTCATTAATAGTGATAGAATTAGCGAGTTAATAGTCCTTAACCAAAAAAATCCATAAGTTAAATAGTTCCACTAAAATTATTTATCTGTAACGCGAATTGTTCTCAACTATTTACTCCAATATTGCCCGAATTATGTTTTCGTATCTGTGTTTTCAGTTTGGCGAACGTAAATACCTATTAGGATAATCATTGGCTCGTAAATTGTTTCGATTGGCTAATTGTATCATTCCTCTTTGCCGTTTCAGGAAATTGAGGGCTGTAATAATGAGAGATACAGATTTAGACTTTCACAACTAAATTTCACAACAGTTCTGTAGGATAATTATCAATAAAGTCGGTCAAGGGAAGCTCTTGACCTTTATGTATAGCGGTTTTGAATTTTCAACCGACAGATGATACTGATATTATTATGATAATAAAAAATCCTATCTTTTTGAGTATTTGCTTGGGTTGTGGTCTGGTTAAAAGCTAAGCTATGATTCAGATTTTACACAGATTTGTGTTGATTCATTTTTGCATGAAAAAGTTCACAGACGCGTTTCACAAGCGGATGGATCTCGTTATAGGATATCGTTCCATTGAGTGGTGTCTAGCGCTCTTTTTATAGAGGTTTACCTTCTGTACTATTTTGTGGTTTTACCACACGAGTAAATGATATAGATGTAAAGCTGTTGTTATCGTTTTTGACCAGCCGATAACGCGACAGGCGCCAGTGTTCACTCGCACACATGAACCTTTGCCTCTGTGCCATCTTTACTCTTGTGGTGTGACTTTACTGTCCCCGCCGTCCGTTTTATTGTAATTTTTATTGTTCCCGACGAAATTGTGAAAGTTTGACGATTTCCCTTTATGACTTTGAATGATGGAATTGCCGACCTCGAGGTAGTCGAGATTTAAAGCGCAGTAGTTTTGGTGTAGTGTTTAGGTTAGTAGTTAAGTTTACATAGAAATTATGTTCTTAACAGTGGGTCTGTAACGACGAGGTTGCACGGATGTACGGGATATGTTAATTTTTTTCATACGGGTAAGGTACCTTAAAATAACAATATATGAAATATACATAATCTACAATATAAAAATGAATCGGTGAATGTGTTGCTAAGCACAAATCTCGAGAACAGCTCACAGTGTTTTATGGAACCAAAAAAATTTACATGTTCAGATTCTTACATAAATAGATTATTTATACCCTAAAAAAGGCTTGAGTTCAATTTACAGAAGTCTAACTCAAATACTTTTTTAAAAAAAATCATGAACTTATCATGACCTTTGACCTATGAAATCTAGAATATTTTTTATAAAGTGAATATTAACAATATATTTTTTTAATAAATATTTGTCAATCGGGCATAACCAGAGGCGTATAAACGCGTTTCTTTAGCTTAAAAAAATGCATTGGTTTGGGAGCAGCACTTTTTTTTTTGTATTTCGTATTTATTGTTTTTTCTCCCTAAAAACGAAAAAGTGGAACCTAGAACTTAGATAGAAATAAACCTACGGATGTGGTCTATCATACATAAATAAGCCACGTGTCACTTTTGCGGCGTTTAGAAGATATTAATTTTTAAATTTTTATGCTAGGGTTGACACCGAGTGTTTTATAGAACCAAAAATATTTACACCTTAAGGTTTTTGCATAAATCAATTATTTAAACCTTAGTAAAGGCAAGAGTTCAATTTCCCAGATCGATTTGCTTCGGCCTTGATTATACGAACGGCTAGGGAGTGGAACTCCTTGCCGAGGTCTGTTTTCCCGGACCAATATAACCTGGACATCTTCAAGGCCAGAGTGAACAGGCATCTTCTAGGCAGGCGTATACCATCCTAGGCCTCATCATCGCTTTCCATCAGGTGATATTGTGGTCAGACGCATTGCCTATTTTGCATAAAAAAAAATCTAAATCCAAAATTTCATCACAATCGTTAGATCCGTTTCCGAGAAACCAATTACATACCAATATATTTATATAGGTACATACAATAATTGCTCGTTTATAGTATAGGATGTGTGTTAAATTTTTTCTAACAACATAGTTTATTTTTTCGTTACCGTTTAGCGTGTAAGGTACAAAATTAAAATGTGTTCGTCAAAATTAAAAGGCCTCATCATCGCTTTCCATCAGGTGATATTGTGGTCAGACGCATTGCTTATTTTGTTAAAAAAAAAATCTAAATCCAAAATTTCATCACAATCTTTAGATCCGTTTCCGAGAAACCAATTACATACCAATATATTTATATAGGTACATACAATAATTGCTCTTTATGGTATAGGATGTGTGTTAAATTTTTTCAAACAACATAGTTTATTTTTTCGTTACCGTTTAGCGTGTAAGGTACAAAATTAAAATGTGGTCGTCAAATTTAAAACATAAAGTATTCCTACATTATCCCATCTACATTAGGTAGGTAGTATATGTAAGTATATTGTATTCGTCTATAAGTACAACACTTATTCAATTATAACATAATATACTTTATTCAATTGAGTGACGGTATTAATTAACAAACAAAAAAAATAACACTTTCATTTAACTCATAGTTGACCTTTGTGACAACCCTAGATCATGAAAGTTGACCTTTATCTAAATTCTGTCATAACTTCTTAAAACCGCAAAAGTGAAACTTGATTTTTTTATGGGTGATAGAACTTGGCTTATAGAACCTTTCTGTACTAAATCCAGGTTCCACTTTTGCCGATTTTTGGAGAAAAAATTAAAAATCGAAATTAAAAAAAATATATATTTCTCGGAAACTAGGACACTTATAAATAAAATAACATTCCAAATTTATGCCTTCAATAATTCCTTAGCAAGTGGCAAATATCTCATGGACAGATATGGAACCGTCTTTTGAGGAAATTAAATTGTTAATTTTTTCATGCACAAATTTCAAAAACTTTGCTACTTCATATCTTTTTTTTTACTTAAAATAGTGATCTGGGAATTGAACTGTTGCCTTTATTAGGGTATAAATAATTGATTTATACAAAAACCTTAAGGTGTAATTTTTTTTTGGTTCCATAAAACACTGTGCAGCTGAACCGATTTCGATAATTCTTTTTTTAGAATATTCCTTGAAGTACGAGGATGGTTTTCACTCAGAGAAAAATTAAAAAAGTTGTCTGAAAATGTCCAAAAGCAGCACTTTTCTATACTCCCATACAAACGATTCGTAATAATACTTAAAAGTCAATTTGAACTTTAATACCATACTATAAATTTCAAATTTATTTATAGTGGAGAGATTCCGGGAAGGCAAAACAATTGAGCGACGTGATGTCAATAGAAGTCTGGAAAAGGCTAACATACCATGTTCAGTTTTTTTTATAATTATTTATATGAAGAGTCATTTAAATCTACACTGCAGCTCTACACCTAAGCGAAGCGAGGGCGGGCCACTAGTATTCAATAAAATGTCTTGAATAATCTAATTTAAAACAGTTTCGTATGACAGAGCGCAAAAAGAAATGGTATTTATGTTGAAATTTTTTAATGGTAAGTACTACTTCTTAAAATAAACACATTTAAGAATATTATTTTAGGTTTCATTAAAAGAATCTCGCTTTTTTTGATTCTTAGAAGTGGGCAGCACTATTACATCACGTACAGGAATAGCATTAAAAACTAACAACACCAACCGAAATATTCTATTTTCGCATTACATAAAAGTCGCCAATGTTTACGTAAATAAAATCTTTGAAGTTGGCATAAAAGAAAAGCGAGCAAGATGTTCAAAGAAAATCCACTTCATAAAATGGAAATATGTTAGAACATTCAACAACTATTTCCAGAGTTTTCGCTTTGCGGGTGCTCGAAAACTTTCCGGATCCCGAGATAACTTTTTACGCATTTCAAAGATCAAACCATAGTATCTGAAATGTTGTATATGACTCTTGGTTAGAATACTTATTGACAAAAAATTAAAACTGACTTCATAAAACAAAACCAATAATAAAAAGTAGACAGAAGAAGAAGAAGACTATGCATTATTTCTCACTTTTGAGTGGTTTTGTTTTTAAGTCGGTTTTTTTATTTTTTTTTTAATAAGGAACCATATTGCTAACAAACTCTTTCAAATAAAAAAAGATTAAACAAAATCGGTTAACAAACCCCGGAGATATGCGCGAACATCAATAAAATATACATGTATACGATTTAAGTCTTTGCATATATAATATATATAATGACGAAATGAGAACCTCCTCCTTTTGGAAGTCGGTTAAAAATAATATCGGTTAATAAGGTCACAGAAAAATGTTTTTTGTGTTTGTTTTATCGGTAACTGTTAATTTTTTATGTTAAAAGGGAGGCAAACCATTGTATGGCGCGCTGATGGTAAGCGGCGCCCATTGCCTATAGACACTTTCGATACCACAAAAGATAGGTAGGTATATATAGGTATCACTCGCCCGACCTCTCGACGCCAGTGCGTGATCTGAAAACTATTCACACATTTAGGAAAGGAATAGGAATCTCAATCAAAACACATTTTCTACATTATGCAAAGCTTGTCATGGAATCTACGACTCGCTTTATAGTTTTTCACTTAACGTAAAATTAAGGGGGATTATTAATTTTATTTAATTTGCTTGCGGGGGTTGATTCTGGTTTGCTGGCTAACACTTGTTTTGGCCACATCTTTACGGAACACGTATTCTTCCCGCAAGTTGTATATCAATATGCTATATTTTTAGTGATATACTGATGTCGATTCTGACAGGATTCTCTAAACTTAAAACTAAATTTAACATCAGTCTGTCCTTTTCATTCTGTATAGAGAATGACAAAGATACACTGTTGTCAAATTTAAGTTTAGCTTTAGAGAATCGTGCCAGAATCGACATCACTGTATTAATAGATTCCACCCCTTCATATGTAAGTTTTTATTGTAATTAATTGTTTAATATAGTTATTAGTCTTGACAACCTTAGGCCCTGCCAGAATATCAGCGCCGCAGGGGCCCTGGCGTCGCTGTGGCACTGTGCTGACGCCGAACCTAGTTGGCCTTTTTTTTCTGTTATTGCTTTTGTTTTGTGTAATCTTATTATTTAAAGCTAATAAAAAAATTTACATTGTTGGCTACCCTGACCCAAATCCCTCCCCTTGGAGCACTGGAATTTTTATTAAAATATGAAGGACTAAAAACAACGAATAAATATCCACAAGGCTATCCCAATTTAAGACGTCAAACCAGCTTGCCCAGCGTGGACATTTTTACTATAGGCAGATGTCGGTTAAGCCGATAGCGGCCATTTTTCCTCTCCTCTGTAAACGGTGACCGGTTTTCATTTTGGACGTGTGCGATATAAACGGGCCCTCATCATTTTCTATCACACGTCAATAACAAGAGGATGTCGCAAAAAATAACAGTGAATGCATGTCTGATGAATTGGCGACGTGTTTTTGAAAGTTTGTTTTTCTATAGGTTTCGAGGTATATGTATAAAGATAATTATATGTGTCGTTATGACAAGTATGTTAATACCATACCTAAGATTAATGTGCGATCACAATATAAGTAGATATATACACACGACATAGGTACATGGATCTCATCCATTAAAATCTCAGATTACAGAACAAAAGGTTTTGTTCTGTAATCTCAGAAAATCTACTGCGTTCTCCCGAAATTACATGTATGTCATTCTGTATATATGTCGCAGTAAGGTAGATAAAACCGTAGCATAGTTTTATCCTTAGGGATATAATTTTATACCATAACATAATTATGCGAAAGCGATTCATTATTAGCTTACGATCGCAATCTAGTAATATGTTTGTCTGTCTGAACTAATATCATAAAGTTATTTAATCATTGATTAAAATAATTCAATCGTATTTTATATTTAAGCATTAACAACACAATTGCGATAAATTATAAATTAAAATAAACTTGGTGTTTGTAAAATACTTAAAACTAATCAACAGTTTTGGGACTCTTTGTTCTGACAAGACCCGGAAAAATAACATCTTCATTCCTACATTTATTTCACTAAATTGATCCAAGTAATATAATTATATCACTTAATTAAGTTTACTGATATAATTATGTTACTTGACTCGTTTTGTAAATATATTCCTAGTAGGATAGTAATGAATCGCTTTCGTATAATTATGTTATGGTATGTAATTATAACCCTAGGGATATAACGATATTACGGATTTATCTATGATACTGCGATATAGGTATCTATGTATACATCTGGTATCTATATGCGGCTGCCTTCTTATATTTTTCGTTCTTAATGAGGTGCTAATATATTTATCTGTTTTTCAATAATATTATATAATTATCAATACGTGTGCGTTATAAAATCGGATTGAAAGGGACATTTCGCCTAATCAAAACATTTCGTTTGTGCTTCGAATTTCCACTTTTAATATTTGTGGACAGATTGCTCTGGCCACCAATGATCAGCATAACAAAATAGATTTATTCTCAAAGAAACAAAAGAAAAAATAATCACATGATTTACTTTAGTTAGAGCTACACGATTATTCTAGTTAACAAAACGGTCATTAATCACTATGATCCTCAGGATAATGATGAAAGTTATAATTTTATGCGAAACTACTTGAAGTTAAATCATAATTTCGCTATCATGCAAAGCATTCAACTGTTATGTTAAATGGTGTTCTATAAAGCGAGTATTTTTATCACAGAACTTTTAAATTTGTCCCATATATTGAACTTCAGGATATTATACCATATACATAATTTAATTTATAAATTACTTGTGTGAATATATTTTATTACTCAAGAAATAATAACTGGAATAAGAATCTTCCATTTTCTTTTTAAAATTTACGTAATTATAATTACTCTAATCTTGCGTTCTTAAAAAATTTAAAGGAAAAATAAAGTCGAGTGTATAACAAGATTAATCACAGTGATCACATCAACAAAATTTAATCTCATCAAAGTGTCCAAAACGTGCCTGATCATTGGATGATACCGAATTTTTTCGAGAATGTCATTAACCAACGACTTCTTTTAATAAAGCAAATGATACAGCACATTGGTGCATATTTACCACGTTATTGCAGTTTTCATCTTGTTTTTTTTTGTGATTGCGACACTTCAATCTTTTTTTATTTTGTCATCAAAATCTTTGCATGAGTAGAGGGTTTGAAGTATTGTAACCTAAAATTCTAACACAAATCATCTGACCTCAATAATTAAGTGAGGGTTGATTTATTTCTGAACTACTCATTCACATCAATTATTTTGCCCCACACAACTTGTATGGAAACTATAATAAACAAACAGTACCCCTAGCACGAACCATTATCGAATTTGAATAGTTTGCGAGTGCCAGTGCGTGTCAATGTAAAATTTTGTATGGAAACTTGAACAGCAGCGCCACGAAGTACGTAACGAGAACTAAAAATCAGTATACATTTGACAATGATATTTCGGACTAGCATACGTTGCGAATTCGATATTGGTTCGTGCTAAGATTCTGTATCTATAGAAAAAAATATGACACTTGAACAAAATTGTCGTCTTTTACTTTATATTTTGTTTAATTACTGTGCCAGTAAGCACTACTGTTTCCTGTTTATTATGTCAGTTATCAATGTAGTGCAGAAATCGTACCTATTGTATCACCATCAGTCAGTCACTCTCGATATTGACAAATGCGGTTTCATGGAAGTTCTGGCTTCAGTATTCCCATACGTAATCACCAAGATTGACTGTCATTAACGAAATGAGTGTCAATAGTGTTGTGTGCCTCCATCGAAATACTGTTGCCCTAGTACAGGTGAATCTATACTGACCTCTGAAATTACTCATGGATGAAGTGAGTCATTTTGAATAATTAAAATTAATACGGTATATTTTTTCAAAATTATACAAAATATACTGACAAATTAAAACCTCCTCCTTGATAATAAATCCTTAAAGTCGGTTTATATACATAAACATTACACATACTACCATGCGTTTCCAATTCTTTTGTCAACAGAAGAACTTAAAAGCTTTGATTTCGGAGAATAGGCTTGTGACAGTAATAATAAATCTACGCTATCAAACACTCAACATGCATAACGTCACAGAGAAGTTAATAGTGAGAATACAACTTATAGCTAGGTATTTTGATCAATCATTGAATGTGCTCAAGGCTTTTAGCTTATTTGTATCCACTTAATAGTCTGAAGCTCGTTCAAAGCATACAACACAAAAAGGGTGTTTCGTATCACATGAAAGGGTTTAATATCGTAATCGGCATCTCGCGTATCCTTGCATCTTTTGTGTGCTTTCTACTCGGAGCTATCGCGGGGTACAAAGGGCGGTGCACAATGGGAGCGGACCGGCGCCGGACGGGCGGCCGCCGGGGCGCCGGCACGGCCGTACGGTCGTCAATAAGCCGCGCTGCCGTTTCCGGCAGGCATGAGGGTTAATGCCGACTTCTGGTTGCCTAGTACCTACCTCATAGCTCGTGTACAATTTAGATTTTCTATTTCGATTTCTTCTGTAGTGACAGTCAACAATTTTACTATATTCTAAACACTAAATAAGTCTGAAGATAATATTTTGAGATAGCCTACTAATTCATACAATCTTTAATTTAATGAAATAACATGTACAGATACAGATCTGTTTCTTCTTATAATAATCTAATGCCTAGGCCACTCCCCGAGAGCCTTGCTTAGTGCCACCTTAGAGACTAGCTGGAACCTACGCAAGTACTTACCAAATCGCGTCTCTTGCAGTGTGACTTACTGTGATTATTGCCATAGCATGTAATACTTCACTAAAAGTATTGTAGTAAATCTATAAGCGAGTAGTTTGGCTTAGCAATAAGCGATGAGAATGGCTAAGGTTCATCGCTTGACGTTAAGAGGGGAGGAGGGCAATGTGTTTTTCCATACAAACGTTCTCGAGTGATTTCTCCTTGATCACGAAAGAAATGATTTTCATACAAAAAATATGATTTTACCTAAGATTAAAACAAAAAGGGAAGATACGGCACTCGCGGTTCAAAAGTGATCCGCTTAAATTGTGGTGCACGATCACAATTCGCTATAGTCACAGTTGGACATTCAAACACGCTGCATGTACACTCAATATATATATTTTTTTTATATATTTATATTGCGTATATTCTGTGTTTTTAAGGATAAAACAATGACTTCGATGCTTTTATAAAGAACAAAAATAGTTCAAAATCAAATAACAAATGCTTCGACAACACTTCCCATTCGTAAAACTGTAAAATATTTTTTTTTTTAAAATCACGGTTTGTCGTGAATGCTATTCACGTAATCGTCATTTTGTTATCAAGAAAAGGACAACAACACAGCTCAGAAGAACACTCGAAAGCTGATTCGCCGTTTCACTCTCTCTGCGATGAAGCGTACAGTTCTGTCTCGCTCGCTCGATTGAATGTTCCCCTTAACTTCCCGCGAGTGTCGTAAGAAGCGACTAAGGGATATCGGAGCTTCCATCTGCTCTTTTGGTGGTAGGGTGCCTAACACCCGCCTGGTTTGTTACCACCGTACGCATGGTGAAAAACCCGTGAAGTGCTTCGGGATCAGCCAGCGTACAACCAGAGCTCGAGTGCAAATTGCCGCGACGGATTCGGTCCAGTGGAGGCATCCGTCGAACCGATGCCGGAAGGACTGCATCGACCCACCGGCCAGGGAGACCCGTAGAAACGGCTGTCCCGCCCGTGGCACAGTACAGGGGCCCGAGCGTTCCTAACCTGTTCGCGAGGCTGCCCTATCATGTCACGCATAATCTCGGGGTGGACCGTCGTGCCGGTTGGTGACCGGGGCGTGGTAGACCGGGAGATGATGACACAAAATACTTGGTCATTTGTACCAGTATGGCGGTTCTTCAGGGGTCTAATTACGTAAAGGCAAAAAGGAAAATGATGGTCATAGCGCTCGCACCGGCGGCCCAATCGCGTGGGCGTTAATCGAACGCGTCGGATAAATAACGAGTGTCGAACGATTTGTTCCACAAAAATGCTTATATTTTCAGATAGTCGAAAAAAAGAAGTAGGCGGTAGCGTAATGCCATACTTCTCGGGTGTGACTTACAGCCCGCCATACCGACGCGAATACATTAATTTAAATAAAACAATTCAACCATTTGTACCAGGCTAATTTTTGCACAGCTAATCATCGTCGAGTAGCCATTCACGAAAATCACCTTGCCATACTTTTCCGACAGTTCCCAATGGCCGCCATACCGCTGCAAAGGAGTAAAATTTTTTTTTTCGCCAAACGATTTGTACCACCCTGAAACTTTTTTTAACAGTTCCCCGTATGATCATAAATAGAAGTCTGATAATGCCATACCTGTGGGAGGTGGCGAATGTGAACAATATTTTTTCAAAGTTCCAAGATTTTATTCGTAATTCGAACGATTTGTACCAGTATGGCGCCACTTTTTCCCTCTACTACAAGTATGGCAAATATAATAATGGTCACATTGTATCGTATAATTTCCAAAAATCCAAATGCCATACTGGTACAAATCGTCAAATTTTTTTTTTCTTTTTCACCTTTTAGCTCTAGTCCGACAGTCATCCGCCCCATGTGTACAATCTGTAATAATTTTTTTTACGTACAATTGCATCCAAATGACGAGAATACAATGATGTCATGATGTAAAAAATGATTTTACGTATTTTGCAGTCGTATTTTTAAAACGTGTCAAATAAATAAGTATTTCAAGTATGGCCCCTACTAGAAGTATGGGAAAAATAATAACGGTCACATTTTGCCAAATACTTTCCAAAAATTCAAATGCAATACTGGTACAAATCGTTTGGCGAAAAAAAAAAAATTACTCCTTTGCAGCGGTATGGCGGCCATTGGGAACTGTCGCAAAAGTATGGCAAGGTGATTTTCGTGAATCGACGATGATTAGCTGTGCAAAAATTAGCCTGGTACAAATGGTTGAATTGTTTTATTTAAATTAATGTATTCGCGTCGGTATGGCGGGCTGTAAGTCACACCCGAGAAGTATGGCATTACGCTACCGCCTACTTCTTTTTTTCGACTATCTGAAAATATAAGCATTTTTGTGGAACAAATCGTTCGACACTCGTTATTTATCCGACGCGTTCGATTAACGCCCACGCGATTGGGCCGCCGGTGCGAGCGCTATGACCATCATTTTCCTTTTTGCCTTTACGTAATTAGACCCCTGAAGAACCGCCATACTGGTACAAATGACCAAGTATTTTGTGTCATCATCTCCCGGTCTATGGGGTCCCGGCGGCCACTCCCCGGGGGGTGCGGGGGCCCTTCAGTCCGGTGGGTCGGCGTATCTCTTTCTTAGGCAGCTACTCGGGAAAACGTGCCTCCACATATTTGCCTGACTTTGTCGCGACTAACTCCACTCGATTCACGTGTCTCAATTTTTCGCATGATGGCAGCCCGTAAAACAAAGTTTGGTTGTACAGCGGTGCACACCCCCAAGCCTTCCGAGCTGTTTGAGGTTGAGTTCTGTAATATACGCGGACTCCACTCTAACCTCAATGCTGTCGATCCACCATCTCGAGACAGCTTAAAAATGGCTAGAGGAATTTAGACGCGGTCCGTGAGGGCCGCGGTAGCATAATTGGTCAGTGCATTCGCCCGGATTGCGAAGGGTGCGGGTTCGAGTCCCGTCTGCTGCCTGGTCCGCGTGGAATTTTTTCTAGTTATATTTTCTTTAGATTTAAATATCAAGCAATTATATGCTTTAAAAAAATATATATAAAGATAAAAATTTACTTGGTTCTATTATTGTACTTTTGATTGTATAAAAAATAATACAAGTATACACTGTAAAATAAGTAGTAAGCAAAGGTGGGCTTAGCTCATAAAGAGATCTCTTTCAGCCAACCTAAGTGGTACCGGAGATAATAAATAAGCTTAGCGTAAAAATAAAGCACAATAAAAAAATGTAGGTAACACAATCGTACTTAGTAAATAAATCTTTTCCATATAAAAGTTTTTCAAAAAGATATTTAATATAAAGAATATTCTACTTGAAAAATTCCAAGCGATCCAGGCAGCAGACGGGACTGGATCACGTGGAATTTTTCTATAAAAATGTCTTTCCTTTTAAACATCTTACAGTTAAATGCTTAAAATATAATAATGTTTAATATTTTTATCTATTGTTTTTAATCAAATTATTGGTCCAGTTTAATGCCATTTCATGTAAAAGAGAAAAATGAAGATAAAAAATGTGTGTGTCAGCTCCGACGCACGACTGGAGTTTACTCCTTATGTTCGATAGTCTAACCAGACGCAAAAAGAGTTTATTTAACTTAAAAAAGATTGATACTGTATGAAAGGGTAAATTAACAAATTAATGAAAATAATATACATATATAAATATATATTTAATCATTTCATATACATTTATTATAACTAATCGACGAAATATTTTACATTAAACTTTTTACAATAGTCAATTTCAGATGTGCATAAATATATTATGTTATTGTACATCTTAGTGTTTTTATTTGTTTTGTTAACTTAAGTCATGGTGGGCGATAACATAGTCATGTTGTTAACTTAAATATTTGTAAGGACAAATCTCAGTTTGTCCTTGGTGGGCGATTATGTATACGCCATTTGTGCATTTAAAATTTTAGTTCATATGTATCAAAATAGATGGCGCTGTAGTTCATTGCTTGGAGCTACATATTTTTCACCTAACTAATAAAGAAATTTATGGTCTAACAAAATACACTGTAGTTTCAATTTAATTCTTTTGCACCTAAGCTCTCGGATTTAAGAGTCATTTTGGCTCGAACAGGATGCGCACCAAAAACGTAACGAGGTCATTCATCGATAGATTTAACTCCTCACATTTTTCTCATACCGGGCCCCTTATATATGCAAATCGATTCTTAAGGAGTAAACTCCAATAAGTCTTATCAAATCATTCAGGACTTAATATCTTTTAAGTGGAAAATATGGGTATCTATATTTCATCTCAAAGGATTTCTGTCGGCTGAAGTTGTTTAAAGGCAGTCGGAAATTATAAATCATCTGGCGATGGCGTCAGCTTTATATATACGTACTTATCTTCGAGAATTCAATTGATGATTTTCTTAATATTAAACGATTGGGTTCCAGTATGTTTGAAACTACTTACTACAGGTAAGTACCTTTAGCACGAACCGATATCGAATTCGAATAGTTTTGCGAGTGAGAAATGTCATTGTCAAATTATATATGGAAACTTGAACAGTAGCGCCATAACGGACGTAAAGAGAACTAAAAATCAGTACACATTTGCCAATGGCATTTCGACTCGCAAACAATACGAATTCAATATTGGTTCGTGCTAAGGGCACTGTACCTGTAGCACGAACCATTATCGAATGTGAATAGTTTTGCGAGGGCGAAATGTCAATGCCAAATTTTGTATGAAAACTTGAACAGCAGCGCCAAAAGTACGTAACGAGAACTAAAATCAGTACACAATTGACAATGACATTTCGGACTCGCAAACGTTACGAGCTCGATATTGGTTCGTGCTAAGGGTAGGTGCTGTTTTGTTTGTTGTTTTCTCCTAAAAGTAGATTACCCGATTTTTAACGTTGTTTACAACTTGATAGTCGATTCTTCCATACATGTTTCGACAGACACACAGACGGGTTATGAAGTGATTCTAAGAATTCATTTTTAGGATTCCACAGGGACAACCCAACTTTAATTCATACAAGTCAGCGCCGACCGTCCGTTTGTCAGCGGGATGTATCTCATGGACCGTTGCAGGATACTTGTAATTTTCACCGACTGGGTATTTCTGGTGCTACTATAACAACAAATGATAAAATCAATTAACTAATTGAAAAACTTTAAAAATTGCCATGCTGGTCCAACATGCGTTTTTGTTGCTCATAATCTAGTACGATGATGCGAAACCCGTCTTAAGAGAAGAGTAGTAGTAGTCGTAAGGGAAGTAAGAGTGTAGGATGGATTTTCCGTAAATCAGATAGGCTCAAAATATCGGTAATACCTATGACGTTAGATTTTATAATAATAATACTGAAAGTAATTTTAGAGTTTTGTTGGTATTGTACACAGGGTCGCTCACAGAACACTGTACACCTCCTCTTATTGCTGTGTTCCTAGTACCACTATCCCCTTTCAGCGGAGTTTTATTTACGCTGACAAGACGCCCGTCAAGCGCAGTGTAAATAAAATGGTGTTGTTTGTTTCCTTATTTTTTGTTCGTGACAGCGACAAGGTTTCTTCGTTAGAATGCTTTATCTCGACTAAAGCCAATGTTTTTATCTTATTATGAATACAGAGACGTTTTACAGCAGTTTTATGGAAACTCCAGATACTAAAAGCCGCAAAGAAATTACTTTTTTTTTCTTTTTTCTAAAGAAATTACTGTTCGGTAGCTGTTATCCACAAAAAAGAATTACAAATTAAATTGTCTTTCCTTTCTGTACAGCAATCCTTTGATGAAAAATGACCGAATTAAAATGGCGGAATTAAATTGAGAGGCAATTTCTCGGTTTTCTCCGTGTAAAGAGGATTTCACGGAGGCAGACATTTTAAATACCTCTTCGGCGGTGAATGCATTTAAGTGGGCGCTGGGGGATGCGCGGGCCGTATGGTTAAGAGGATATCAGGCTTTCCATGGAGCTATTAAAATAAAACTTCAACTTTAAATACTTATTCCCGTTTGCTGTTTTGGAGTTTTTTCCCCGAGAAAAAAGACCATAATTAATATTATATTTTTATTTTGATTATTTGTATACCGAAACAACAAATTAATTTTATGAAGAGACCTTTTACTCGCCGTTTAAGTACTCAATCTATAATCACGTAATCTGTAAATGCTGAACATTCTCTTTCAACACTTCTAATTGGTTACAAAATGGCAAAAGTATATATATATATATATATATATATTTTACATAAATATTTACCACAAAAGGACATGTCACATAATTACCCCAGGTCCTATTGTCGGATGCCTCGTAAAAACGCCGAAAGGAATTTGTTAATTGTCGACAGCAAACAATAGTAGGTATCACGGAATTTTATTTCACAAAATTTCATTTACGACTCTTCAATTGATCCGCATTGGGCATCCTTGCTGAAACAATAAACTTACCCATGTTTTTGTGCGCCACTTTTAAAAGACTAGTCTGTCCTTTAACAGCCGTATGAATAATGCAAGCGGTCGTCGGTAGTTCGGTACCCCTTTTTTAAGACGCCACTGTGGAAATGGGACTGCCACATGATTTTCTTTCTGTCTCGTTCTATTACACCACGCCCCTTTTGCCCCTCCAGGATTTGCCCGTATCCCATGGTGTTTGGAATAGTAAAGCGATCTCTTTCCATTTTCTGAGGTCCTGGTACCCACCAAGAAATGTCAATATCGTTCTTTTGTTTTACAATTTCTTCATTAAGTTCTCAAGGTGGTTTAAATTAGGGACGTTACTTTATATTATACTTAATTTTAATTTACTGTGGTGTCATGAATGTCTTTATTGCAACTCAAGCAACTTTATTTTTTGGAGTTTACTCCTTAAGAATCAATTTGCATATATAAGGGGCCCGGTATGAGAAAAATGTGAGAAGTAAAATCTATCGATGAATGACCTCGTTACGTTTTTGGTGCGCATCCTATGTCGCGCAACTTTGACAAACAAAGATGACGGATGGACATTAATAAAAATTTTAAAATCTGAACTGAATTGAGATATTGTTTCTGATAGAGCAATGGGCACAACGAGGTATGGTACAACCATTGAGGCGGTATTTTCAAGATTCGTGAACCACGTTCTACGAACGTCCATGTGTCTTATTTTAGTTACCATAAACCACTTGTCACTGTAATTAATAATGCAGACAATTTTGATTTTATTAATATTTAAAAAATGATAATAGTCTGATAATAATAATTACATTATTTATCAACATTCCTAATGATATATTTATGCACATCTGAAATTGACTATTGTAAAAAGTTTAATGTAAAATATTTCGTCGATTAGTTATAATAAATGTATATGAAATGAATAAATATATATTTATAAATGTATATTATTTTCATTAATTTGTTAATTTACCCTTTCATACACTATCAATCTTTTTAAGTTAAATAAACTCTTTTTGAGTCTAGTAGACTATCGAACTTAAGGAGTAAACTCCAGTCGTGCGTCGGAGCTGACACACACAATTTTTTTTAATAATTTGTTTTGATTTTTTATGCCTGGTACTCTTCATAGAGTATAGGGACGACTGGGTTAGAAGTTCAATGAGGGTGTTTAGAAAAAATGACGTCACCAGTTGGCGCCACTGTGACATGAGGTCTGTATGTATTCTTCGGCTCAAATCAATCCAACGAGCATTTAAATTGCTCCATAGATATGATGACATACGTGATCTGAAAGATGAGTGAGTACTTGTCGTCTCTGTGCTGTCTCTCTTCATTCCAGAAAACCGCCGTTTAAGATAAGATATGTTATTTAATGTTTTTGAGGTATCTATTTTATGCAATAACAGCCTTATTTTCCACTTTCTCTATCTTTAGTACGTTGACTTTGTATAGTTAACGCGGGTTAACTTATTTTCCCATAGGTATTGTAAGTATGTAGTACGTATTTCGGGTACAAAATTTCTTCATTATTATCCATCGGTTATCGCCATTTATGAAAAGATACTTTATATCTCCGTACCGAAATACATCAATATCAATACAGTGGAAGCATAATACACATATTACTTTCGCATTTATCATTTTGGTAGGTATGGATATAATTTTTATTATTTTTAAAGCATGTAACTGCTTGATGTTTAAATCTAAAGAAAATATAACTAGAAAAAATTCCACGCGGACCAGGCAGCAGACGGGACTCGAACCCGCACCCTTCGCAATCCGGGCGAATGCACTGACCAATTATGCTACCGCGGCCCTCACGGACCGCGTCGAAATTCCTTCTAGCTATTCTTAAGCTGCAAGGCAGCGCCATCTCTTCGCATTATAGGTAAACCCACAATGTATGGATATCTTAACAAAATAGTGTAAATCGATACGAGCGTCATGTTAGTTAATTAAATTTGTAACTCAACTGCCTACTATTAATTAAAGCCAATTAAGAAGTGAAGTGGGTGAGGTGTAATTAAAGACATTTGTTGCAAATATTTGCTAAAGTAACTATGGTTGTGTAGGCAGGCCTAAGCGCTCGATTTCCAAATTAAATATTATCGTAAATTAGACTCCTTGGAAATTAAACGACTGTAGGCGGATAAAATTTGGGTTTCTAAGGCCCAAGTTCATCAACTGTTGTTTAACCACCGTTCAATTAATCACCCGGTTAATTCCTAAACAATGTTTAAATAGCCGGTCAAAAATTTACTGTTCACAACAAAAATTTTAACCACGGTTTACAAATCAACCGATCGCCAGCCGTTTAGAGTGAATGAACGAATGATATAATGTGGCTCATTTGCAAAGTCGTAGCATCTCATTGAGTCGACATACTACACAGTAACACCCTAATTGAGTAGTTTAAAGTAGAATGTTACCAACTTGAAAAGTATGACAATGTATTAACAAAGTTAAAATACTAGTTGTTTTAATTTCGGTCGGATAAAATCGTTTGCTGTCAATGTCAAAGTAAAATATATTTATTTGTGTTGTGTTTTGTGATTGTGAAGTAAGCCGGTTCGTAAGCTAAAACATATTTTATGAATAAGAGAACCAAAAAGCGAACAATAAATTTTTCTAGTGACAAGAAACGTATTCTTTCGGAGTTGGTTTTAAAATACCGGGACATAGTTAAAAAATATGCTCACTGCATGCTACCACGAACTCAATAAAGATAAAAGGATGGATTCGTCTTTCTGAAGAATTTAACACCATCAGCACATATTGCATTCGAACACATACGGTGTTACAGTGTTGTTGGGAAAATTTTAAAAGACAGACAAAAAAAGATCGGGCAGCCAAAAAAAAAGAGTTTATTTGACTGGTATGTACTTTTAAAACTCACGTCGTGATTTATTATTTGTGGAAGAGAAATCGTTTTGATAGAAGTTATTTTATTACATCCTACTTTTTGTTCACATAATATATTTCGTGCGTGTTCTTTGTTTCTGCAATGTGTGCTTTATTATATTTCAGGTGGTGTATTTTTAGTAAAGACAAAAAATTTTTACTGACGTTTAATTAATATTCAGTATACAATGTATTCCAGGAAAATATTGAAATAACATTTTTGTCCATGGCCGAGGTCAAACAACCGAATAATAAAGATGATGTTGAAGTTGAGGAATCATTGTGCCAAGCGAGTACCTCAAATTGAAAAGGGAAGGGAAGGGTACCTTAAATGAAAATAATGTGAGTTCAAATAAATTTTAACTAATGTGATAATTTAGTGCGTACTTTTCATTTTTTTAAAGTAATTATTGCTTTTTACAGGAAGGTGAAACCTGGAGTACATGGACTCCAAATAATTTAAAAACGCCTGTTTCAGAAGAATTAAGACCTTCCAAGCTTAATGAAGAGGACTGGCTGAAATGAAGGAGACCTAAACAAGATTTTACTCTCACAAGAGAGTAAATTGAAATGTTAAAAATATTGCAGAGAAAGAATCTCGTATTAGAATTAGTGTTTTAGAAGAAAAATATTTTTTATTTATATTTTAAAGGTAATTTAAACCCGTTAAAAAGTAGTTTTATTTAATTATTAATAAATTATGGAAAATGTTTGAATGATCTACAAAAAAATTGTAATTAATTACCAAAAAAAAATACAACTGGTAACCTAAAGGTTAGGTAAGTTGCCCTATTTATAAATTATCTTTTTTTTTCTTTTTATTGAGACCATTAATTGTTCGTATATATAGGACCCTGAAATTGTTTTACTTTCGGGAATCTTTATGCTCTTGTTTTACTTTCGTTGAATAAAATAATATGAATTTGTTACATATGTGTTTAAATTATTTAAGTTTTCTAGTTAGATATACTTTTCTAATGCAATAAAATCCTTGAATTCTTTTACTAATTTTATTTGTTTTATTCTTTGTTATATTTAAGGACTCACGTTCTGTATGATTAGTTATATTGACTTTAATTTATAATTTTTATGGCATCTTTATATGTATAAAGAAAATATATCAGAAGAATTTAAAAAATCTTGTTATTTTAATATTTACACCAGACTTTCAATATAATTTGTAATTAATGCTATTCTGGTAGGGTACAAGTCTCTTGATGGGTTACTATTAGGTACTATCCAAATGCTGCTGTCATAATCTTCCCCTTTCTATTTTTCTTTATATATCATCTGGATTCTCAAGAAGATTTAGGTAGTAGTCTTGATAGTTATCAATCATAACATAAAACACTGACTGCATTTTAACTTAGCACAACACAAAAATTTTAAAAGTCGATATAACCTAAAATTGATGTAGCAACCGATACACAGCAAACGTCAATAATGTCTGACCGACAGTTAAACGATGATTTCGAGCTCGGTTAAGTTGATCAGCCGTTTATGGGACATAACCGACGGTTAACACATGGTGAACACAAAAAAATGCTTAAACGGTTGTTTAGGAGATAAACGCTTGTTTAAAATGTTGGTGAACTCGGGCCTAAGAGATCATGCAATAAAAAAAAAGACGTGAAAAGAATAGATGCTTGAGTTAGATTGGACGATCCACGGAGCTTCGTAAGATGATCGCGTGTTCAAAAACAATATAAGGCATTATTTAAACATTGAAAGTCATCTTCAATGCATACTGTAGGGTCTTAATTAAAACGCATGCGTCAAAGCTCGTAAAAATTTACGACTCATTGCTATATGCCGAAAAATATAGACGTTGTTTCTTGATTGACTGACTCTATGTGCAATGATGCGCTGTTAGCGATATAGCAGATACGTACCACGTTTCAATATCACAAATATTTTCTATTAAATCAGTTTATAGTAAGTATAAGAACAAACTTTGCATCAAATGCGTTAAATTAACAAACATTGATTAGATACCTGTCGAAAAAACGACACTATAAGTATTTTTTTCGCATTTTTTCACGGAGCTCTGCGGCATCTTATCTTGACTTTTCAACGGTCCGCGCGTGACTGTGACCAAGAAGTGCTTGATTGGTGTTCATGCTCTTCTTGATTGGGACACATTTTGAATGCACGTGGTGTAATCTAGGGCTAGCAAAAGCCTTGAATCGAATTTTGGTTCTGAAATTGACTGAAGATAATTTACATAAGCAATTTCTGAAACGCTGAGCTGTCAAAATTTCATAATAACTACAAAACAACGTTATCCCACTGCAATAACCCTGAACAGACAAGGTCTCGTTAACTCGCAAACAACCGATTTTCCCCGATAAAATAATTAAACTCGGGAGTCCAACCCGCCCGTGGGCTACATTAAGTTCTATTACCAAACTTGGCCCTAATAATTCCTTAAATCTGTCCCATTTCAGACGTGATGTAAAAGCAATTATTATTTTAGTGTAAAGAAGCTGATGGCTTTCGTGTCGCTCGCCCTTGTGACTTATGATGGGACTCACTAAAATAATACAGTATTTCGTACATAATTAAAACATTGAGCAATAAAGAAATACAAAATTGGTTTATCCATATTCCGTACTAATATTTTTAATGTGAAAGTGTGTTTTTTTGTCTTATTGTTACCTCTTCCTTCACACTTGAACCGCTAAAGATGATATATGTAACGACCAACTTGTATTTTTTACCCGTTTTTATTATACCATGTTTTTATAGTTTTCTGTTATAAATACTTTGTACAATAATCATAGACAATGCATTGTCATCTGTAAATTTATAAAACAAATTAAAATCAGTGCTCAACCAACTCGCGTTTCATTTATATATATATATATAAAAATTAATAGTTGAAAAGTATTATTTTCTTTTATACAAACCTTGCCCTGTTAAACACAATAAAAAAGAATCATCCAAAAATGGTTCAGTCATTCGAAGTGATATGCAATAATCTATAATAAATGAAAGAAAATAAATAAAACTAGTTTTTTACGGGTTAATGCACGAAACTTTATTTATTTATTGACTTTCGTTTCGTTTCGAAATCCTAAGTGCGTGATGAGTGAGTGTTGTGCGTGAAAACCTAAGAAACAAATATGAAAGTAAATATCTAAAAATCACGGAGTAAAATTAATGCAAGAAATATTTTAAAGTAAAGTTTGTTATATCGCCATCTTCCGCAATTGCGCTCATGTCACGACACACAGAGTTATTTGTTTTTTTTTTTCACCTCAAAGCAGTGACATACTAGATATTTTTTGTATATTAAAAAACAAAAAAAAAATTGCAAAAAATAGCATCTAAAGAGACATTGAAATTATGCATATATTGTGGCAAGGAGACAGAAGTAATATGGTAAGTATTATATTCGTAGCTTACTACGTTTGGGTTTGGTTAAAAAAATAAAATCACTGAAGTCGTAAAGGGTCGACTAATACACGTTACCAACGGTCGCACGAACCGTCGCACGGATTTCGGTCGTATGCGACAAGTTCGATCGGAAATGGATTGATTGGTCGTAGAGTCGTTGAAAAACATATCATACCGTGGTTGGATCGACAGTCCGTGCGACTGTTTCAACTTCAATGACCCCTTTTAGGAAGTAACTGTATTTTCGGAGAATATTAGGGGGAGACCTGGAAACCAATATTAACAACCCCTTAAAAACTCAGAAGACATTCTTTATGTCATTGATTCTGTCCGCTTTTCATGTGTAATTCTGACACCGGGATAGCAGTTGCTTCTTCAGGAATAACAGCCATATTGTTAGAAACGTGTAGTGTGGCTCCTTCAGCGCTGAAATTGCCGTTGAACACACAAATTACAAGACAAGCGACGTGTATTGTGAAACACTACATAATGGCCCATGTTTTGGCCCCTCCGTATCAGAAGGCCAATTTACACCATATATCATCATTGACGACGAAAACGATGTGCATTCGCGGCGCTTAAAGACGCATAAGCACTGGACCATACATTGAAAGATCTGTACAATGACTTGAGGTGCTTTTGAGGCGCAATGATTTTACTGTTTAGAGATTTCCACCAAACAGTGACAGACATTCCAAGATCGACTACTGCCAATGTAATAACGGCTTAATGCCTCAGATAATCGAATTCGTAGCACTATGTGATGAATGAACAGGTGGCAGCAAATATGAGAGTTATATTGCTGAACGATCAATCTACAGAAGATTTCTCCAGCGGATAGCTTTAATTTTCTCCAAATTATTTATTATATGTCAAGAAGTTACGATACTCTCCGATTGTAAGCGGTACCAAGCTCGCCGAGTCAGCTAGTTTGGTACCTATATATAAATTGTTTGAGTCCCGGGGAAGGGCATAAGAACTGTCCCAAAATCGCAAATATCATCCATTTTCTAGAATAAAAACTATTTTTTCCTAGAAATCATCCTTCAAATGGGCCCTAGCTTGTATGTAAATTATCACACGCCACGCCTTTATGTTATTATTATGGCTTTAGTGAAGTCAGTACCGGGGCCCCATAGTTGCGCGGTACTGACGGCAAATTGCCACAAATTGCAACAAAGTGGCCGTGCTCCCGACCCGCACCCTCCGGGGCTAATTCCCACGGCGCGCGGCGTAGTTTAGCGCTATTGTCGAAACCCCTACTAGCATTCTATTGACTTTTATGAATCTATGTTACCCTACTAATCTGCTTGTTTGTGCAGTGAAAGATTGCCTTTTCAATTTGATCAGGTCAAACTTTAAACTCATCAACATCATTTTGTTTTATTTATTTATTAATTAAAAATTCCGTTACCAGTTTTTAGTAATTGTTTCTTTCTATTAATAAATCATATTGTTTTTTAATAGAGAATAAATACTCTCCATATCTTATTATTTATTACAAGTGTTTCGAAACTTATTTATGCGTATTCATTAAAAAATCTAAAATAAATAAGTGGACTACTGCAAAAAATGTATTAACGACAGCTTACTTTCGTTAATTATGTAGGTCTACCTTGTGAAGCTTGAAATCATTGTTAGGGTTTGCCATTCCATTGCGGTAATGCTCCCAATTAAAAATTTAAACATATCAAAATTAACCCGTAACTCCAGGCAGCGTTGGCTTTCTCTGTCCCTGTAAAGGATTACCGCCGGCGAATTTATTGTAAAACTTCCAACACAATAGAAAATTGAGAACGAGAAGTATCTTTGTTGCAAACATCTTGTACACCGCGGTGTTCCTGTGAATCATCCATGCTCCTCGTGCCAAATCAATCAGAAAAGGTTTAGGATGTGCCGACGAAAATGGAGATCTCTTTGTCGTACATAGATCACTTAATTCGCTTCGATTTCTCACTAGCCTGCGCCCACAAAGCAGTGTGTTGCAAACTCAGTTTGGTCACGTACCTGTTTACCGTGAAGTCCCGCCACATAATTGCGCCGTATGTGCTAGTGAATAGAGGTTCATATAGCGTCGTGCGTGGTCAACTCATACATAAGTTAAATCGCCGTATTGAAGATGATTTTAATGCTTAGCCGTCCGTCGGTTACACTCCGACCCTCGTCCGAACAAAGGCCCACAATGGCTTTGATAATAATTAATGTCACACACAGATCTCGATATTATGTAGGTTTTTGTTTTTACGGGGCCCTCATTGTTCGTTTTATTATTGTGTGTTATGGCGATGCGTATAGGAAATCTGGATGTTATATACGTTCATATGTAGAGATAGATGAAGACGGACCACGTGCCTAGTTTATAGACTTTTAATAGTTTAGTTTTTTATTCGCCCCCACCTCCAAATTCAAAGTGAGAATTGTTTTAAATCTTCGATGCTTTTAATTTACAGTTCTTGGTTTGTGAGAATATTAACTTGGGTGTTGTAAAATCTTTTGTATACTTAATTGCAACATAATAAATTTAGTCGTTGTCAAATTTAGATTAAAACAAATGTTTTAATATGAGTTGTCAAACCAATATTTGCTGGGTGCACTTTTTGAAGATTTCGACATTTCCACCATCATGACTTATATACTGTAGTATACTAACCAATTTTAGAATACAAACTGCTATGTTAATCTTTACTATTAAGAACGGCGAACAGGGGTTGCTTAAAATATGCTATGTGTGTCAGCCATTATTGACAATATTAACGACTATGTTAAAGTATTTTTTTTACACATGGCAGATAATGGTTTGACTACAACCGTTATGTTCTTACAAAAATAGCTTAGCTGTGTTTTTATTCTTTTATCCGTTTCGCTAATAGCTTTACTAGGCAAGTAGAAACGAACAGATCACGTCCAAGCAATTACGCCCCTGAATTTAATGACCGCTCTGAGCTAATGTGTAGGTGCTTTATAGTGCGAATACTCGTTTATTTCTACGGCTTTCGTGTAACTTATGACACCCTGGTATACTTATTACTCACCATAACGCAAATTGTATGCTTTGATGGCACAGCGCAATTTTCATTTTCATGTCCTCAGATTTCGTTTAGATTTTAGTTTCACTCAAACTGAGGCTCTCACTCTCTCTGATAAAGCAATAGAATAAGACAATCCGTCATTTTAATAAGCATTAAATTCAAATGACTTCTCTTAGCGCGGCCATATGATATTTTCATATAGCAGGTCGCTAGATTGGATACAATAACAAAAAACCTTGATAAAAATATCCTCGCGAAAAATAGTAGTATCACAGTAATCACCCACTAATTCGCATTCGGTCCGCATAGTAACTGCCGACTCTTTCTCTCCGTATTCTCTATATCTTTATATATATATACCTAGTCAGGTCATAAATTCTGTCACATGTTTAATATAAAATAATTGAAACAAGTTTATTCATTGAACTTAATCAATAATAATCAATGAACTTAACAAAACATAGATTCTAATGACAATAAAGTTAATTCAAAATGAACTCCGTGATTTTGAAGGATGTCTTGAGTGACTCCAAATTGGGATGAGGCTTTGAGCACGCCTTTTCCTCCAAGTGTTGCCATATCTTGTAATCTAACGGACTCAAATCTGGACTGGAGGAGGGCCAGTCTTCGTGCCGGATAAAGTCGATTTCACGCGCCGCCAGCCAGTCTTGTGTGCTCTTCGCTCTATGAGCTGGCGCCGAATCTTGTTGGAATACCCAGTGCCTGTTATTAAACATGCTATGAGAAACAGGTTCCACAAGGTTTGTCAGGACTGTATTTTGATACACAACTGCATTCGTTTTTACACCTTTCTTACAAAAATGTACCTCTGTTAAGCCCCAATAAGGAACTCCCAACCATACCATGAGCGAGGATAGAAAATGACCTCCGCGTGTCCAACGGAATACGGTTGCTCGCTTCTTCACTACTGTGTGCGTACACCTTATCATTTTGTTTGTTGTAGCTCTCTTTTACGGTAAAAATGTTTTCATCCAAAAAATGTTTTTCACGATATTTTTTTCCCGCGTACCACTTCAACAAAGCGCGGCATCTCTTCAGTCTCAGGTCCATTAGACGAGCATTCAAACGATGTCCTGTTTTTCTTCGATATGCCCGAAGCCCTAAGTCTTCATTTAACACCCTTTTCACCGTGGTTCTGCTTAACCCCGTCTGAAGGGCCAACAGTTTCTACTTACGTTTGGGATTTCTTTGAATTCGCGCCTTCACAGCTTTTATCACTGCTGGAGTCCTAACAGACCGAGGGCGACGACTTCTTGACCTGTCATCTTCACTAGAGTCTTCATTGTATTTAGTTTGATGGTACGATAAACGAATCTTTTGGTTATATTCAAAATTTTCAGTATGTCAATAATTTGAATTGGCGCGTAACCGCAACGATGCAACGCAATAACTGCAACACGGTCTTCTTTAAGTGTCCACTCCATATTTAAAAATGAGTAAAATTCTAAAAAGTATACATTTTTATTTTTATGAACAGTTCGAAATTCGAATTCAATAAACTTTTTTGTGGCCAGCATTCTAAAAGAAAAGTTTTTACTGTGTGGCAATGCTAATGACCTGACTGTGTATATAATTTATATTAGAGCAATCAATAAAAACTGTTGATGACTAATGAAACCAGTTTGAAAACTTAATTATTTAAGTAAGTAAATCGTACAAGCTCGTCTTAGCTCAGTTTAAAGTCGATACATTTAAACTTTGGAGCTCAACCGCTTTGGGATTAGTTATAGCGGAGTTCGGCTAACCGGGTTACTTAACTAGAATGTGCTTCGGAAGACACCGAACAAATCATCCGAGCCTTTGATCTCGATTTGCGTCTATTATTAGAGTTTGGTAATATTTTAGACGTTTCAATACGTTGAAGTTTATAGGATGTTTTCTAGCTACCTTTTATCAGTTTATTTTCATCACTTCATATTATTAGGCTGATAAAATTAATATAAGCCTGCATATATCAGCCATGGTAGTCTTTATTAGTTCCTTTATAGTTTGTATAACTTTACTTTCTGCAGCTTTTTTCCTTATATTAAGAAGACTTTTTCATAATAAGCCAGCGTTTTTTGAAGAACTTTTAAATTTCTCAATGAGCCAGGCCCTCCCAGTTCTCTACTACGGATAAACTTTAAGTTATCTATGATTTCCCATGTTTTATTATTTTGGTCTTATATTAAAATGTGTTACCCTAAAATCATCATATTTTCTTTGTGTGTGATGTAATCAGCACACTTTAACAACCTAACTTCTCGACAATTTTGAAATCTGACTGAATAATAATAAATATTATAAATGAATCTTTAAATCACATGAACGTTTATGGGTACGGCTTAGAAATTCTGCCTTACATATTCGAAATTGCTAAGGTCGAAAGGTCTTCGAATCCTGAAATTAACAATGAGTTCGTGCACAGACTGGAGATGTGTTATTTCCAGCAGACGCATTCAAATACGCTTTAACAACACGTGAACGTGATATTTGAACCCGACTTTGAGCACCTCTTGTAGTGCTTTAGATAGCGAAATCACAGCCACTTTCATCTACTATGTGTTTCATCACTAATCCTATTATGCCTAATCAGTTTAGATTTAGACAGTCTGCAATGTTATTTTAAGGATTTCAAATAACTGCTTTGTTTTATTTTATTTTTAATTTTATTATTTGGGTTAGCAAACAGTGTTCACAACATAACTTATATCTATGTACATCTAGTAATATCTTAATTATTGTGAAGCCCACACCGTTATCCTTGGGTTTATGATAAGAGAGCATCATGGCTGTGATGAAAATTCTACCAGATCGGTTCTGTAACTGATGCTCTAGAATTTTTATCAATTCTCTTTTATAGAAATCCACACTGTATTCCTCTTACAAAACTCTAACAGAGACAGGTATATTACCCTAGCGTAACAATTTCATAAGTCCATATCCTAAGGTATATAGTATTTTGTTGCTATTTTGTGCCACAAGAATTGATTTTGTTGCTCCAAGATTTCTCCGAAAAACGCGTGTTACGCCAGCCTAATATTACCCTAGCGAAACCACAGCGATATCTTGGAGGCAAAAGCAGTTAGAGATATCAGATGAACGGCGTATTTTGTTGCTGTAAGATAAACTGGTTAGATATGAAAAAATATAAGCCCTTCATGGGGGGCTAACTACCCTTATTTTTAGATATCTCAGATTTTTCGTATCCCGTGAACTAAAGCAGCTAGCGGCACGAGACAAACGGCGTATTTTGTTGCTATAAGATAGGCATGCTGCGTACATCATAATCACAACCCTTATCGGGGTATGACCAACCCCCGACCCCAAGACATCAGATATTTCGTATCTCGTGAGCTAAAGCAGCTAGCGACCCGAGACCAACGGCGTATTTTGTTGCTATAAGATAGGCATGCTGCGTACATCATAATCACAACCCTTATCGGGGTATGACCAACCCCCGACCCCGAAGACACCAGATATTTCGTATCTCGTGAGCTAAAGCAGCTAGCGACCCGAACCCAACGGCGTATTTTGTTGCTATTTTGTTGCTAAAAGATAAGCTGGTTAGATATGAAAAAATATCTGCCCTTCCTGGGGGCTAAATACCCTTATTCTTAAATACCTCTGATTTTTCGTATCTCGTGAACTAAAGCAGACTAGCGGCACGAGACACACGGTGTTATTTGTTGCTATTTTGTTGCTATAAGATAGGTATGCTGCGTACATCATAATCACAACCCTTATCGGGGTATGACCAACCCCCGACCCCGAAGACACCAGATATTTCGTATCTCGTCAGATAAAGCAGCTAGCGACAAAATACTATATACCTTAGGATATGGACTTATGAAATTGTAACGCTAGGGTTATATACCTAACAGAGAGCTTATTTTACGAAGGAGTATCTGTAAAATAAATTATCACTTCCAAAGTTTGAGATTGACTCTTCTTTGTCGACGACGACTGATGGAGTCTCACCGTTAATCTTACTTCTGCATGACCCTCTATATTTACCGATTTCTGTTTCTCGACATGCCTTAATAATATTAATCCTAACTACAATATGTCCGACACCAGATGTGCAAACATCACAAGATAGAGCCTCTTAGGGCTGAGCGGCGCTATTCATCTTGGCCGAAACTTCCATTCACGTGTTCTCGACAACTTTTTGCCCTATTATGAGAAAGGATTAGCTAGCAAAAGCCCGGAAACGTGAGTGAATTTTGCTTTGAGAAACGTTACCTTTTCTCTCCCCCTGTTTCAGTTATGAATAAATAATTATGTTATATTTTTAAGCGTATCAAAATCGTGAAGACGTTAAATCGCTCACATGCTAATGTTGTCTGACTTGTCTGAAATTAATCTTCATTTTCTTGAAAAAAAAAAATAGTTTCTCGTTGCGTGAGTTTGATAACTTTTACACAAAAAAGGGATTTAAGTATTTCCGGGTGAAATAACAATTGTTATGCTAAACCGCGTCGGCACTTCGACGCCATGTTAACCGAATCAAATTTCGCTGAAATAAAAAAAGCACACGTTATATATGGGAACATAAAGAGCTTTTAGTGTGATTCCCCGGTGGTGGTGACAACGAACGATTGAATGGGATGCCTCTAAGAGCACTCTACTTCACTTATGTTGCCCTATTCACTCGTAACTCCCTTTGTATCGCGCGGAAAAATAAAATTCACATTAATCGGTACCACAATTTGGGATCCGAGAATTTAACCGGTCCTTTGACTTATAATAATATTTACGTGTCCCAGGTCGTTTGGATACTTTACGATTACATAATCTTAACTTGGATTTATATACGATGTAGGTATACCATTTTTTTATCTCTAGTAATACCCATTACTAGGGTTTTGTACAACTATCTTTGGTAATAAACTTTAAGCAAACTAACCTGACTACACTACTTATAATAAATATAATCACAGTGGAGGTCAAGTCGCTGGATACAAAGTGACATTGACAAACAACATCTTTATTAAGAAGGTATAGCAGGTATGTAGGTACGTTGGCATCGTAAGTAAAAACATTGTATCTTCTCAATGACGAATGAAAATGGTTTGTGAAATAGATCGACTCAGACTTAGAAGACAAGTTACGAGTAGATTGATAAATCGTCCTCTTGATTCACTGAACACATTATGCATTCAAATCCTCACAGTCATTAGTCGTTAGAGAGACGAAAATTATAATAATGCAAAGATAACAGAATGTTGTTTATACAAAATATGGAATACGGTGGTAGATAACAAACCCAAATAAATAAGGAGAATTACTATAGATATAGACATAGCGGAAACATACGCATACATACAGATTTTATTAATCAAACGCATAATGAATTTATAATTTAAACCGCTATTGGTAAGGCGTCTTTCAAAATATCCATGCATCCATAATATCTAATAGTTTTAAAATGCAAAAAAGTTATTCGTAAATAGTATGATATAGTTAATTAGGCATACTGTTTATTATTTTAACAGCTAGCACTGGTTTTACTGTCAGGAGTCTTTTTGATTCGATATTTCATTCTGAATTCAATGGAAAACACAAGCACTTCATAGTTAAAACAATAAAGATAAACGTAAGTTCAATATTTCCATATCCATTAAAACTCGTACAACCGCCGGAACTTTTTTAATTCATCAGTCTCAGCAAAATTTGAAATTTCCCGAAATTTAAAACTACCTGAATAATTTAACTCATACCGCAAGTTTTAGCTCTCACCTGCGTGCTCTGTTCCAACAACACTGAGTATTACTTGTTACACAACTTGGAAATTCTTGTGGAAGCAGAATTCGCCAGTTGCCGTGTTTATGTCGTCCTTATTGAATTTTGATTGTTACATAATTAAGAACAAAAAACATCATGTGACTGTGACCTTTTTTAACAGATTGCTTTAAAAAGTTATTAGGAAGTTATCAGAAACTTAATTTAGTAACATGTTTTGTTCCAGACTGTATGTACTTCCCTGATTAAGAACTGCTTCTCCATTTTAAGTGGGATGACAAAGCAAAGCTCATTTTTAAAAAACTTCAAGAAGATTATTACCTAATCTATTTGGTATATATTAATACGAACATTAATTTTAATGCCAGATTTACAAAGCTGGACCCCATTGAGATATGATGTTATGTAAATGTTGCTACTTCTGTTAATGCTGATAAGTTTCTTGCGCCCATTCTTCTTATCAGCTAAAATATGTCCTAAATGGGTGGTAGGGATAAATATTGGTAATTCAAAAGAGCTTTCTATAAGTCAATTCGAATAAAGCATAATTTCATTTCATTCTAGCCTAACAAATGGCGCCTGTCAGTTTAACTTGATTTGTACAGCTGGACTGATCGACTATTCGACTACCGAGACTACTACAATCCTTTTCACGCCCCTCGTACTGGTTTTACTTAAACTATCAAAAGGCTTATTAAGCGGGTACTTTTAAGCTGGCAACTACTTAAAGCTAACTAGAAGACCTCTCTGGTGTCCCACAATTCCATTGGTGACGATGACCATTATCAGTAAGGGGTACTGATTGCTCGCTTGCCTCGTAATATATACATAGCATCGGTGTCACATATAATATTGGTATTGGTATTTTAAGTTTACGGGCCCCTTCAGGGACCGTTCAAAATAATTTATTCGACATTAGTATCATTTTTATCCTTCCTTGGTCCATCTGTCCGTGATCGCGTTATGTCACATTTCAATACTTTCTCGCAATCTTCAGTAGGGAACTTTCTTTACAGTTACCAAATTCCTCCCTCGTCAGTACTAACGACCCGCGTCAACTTTAGGGAAGGGTCGTTCAAATTTTCAGACTTTCATCCATTTCTGCTCCCTTAATTTCTCGGACCTCTAGAGGGTGTTCCGGCTTGGTAAACAGGCCTACACATTAGCCTGGCTCTTTTGTCATATTGTGTTCCGAGGACCTCTATAACAACTTTTGTATTTTCTTGCTTTACTTTGGAAACTATGGACAACATTTCTTGAAGTATATGGTGGGTGACCATGACATTTGAAACTATTCAAAAAATTTAAGAGGGGTCATCAGATTGGTGCGTTTATTCTGTTCAATTAAAGTTATCATAGTGTGTCAATGGTACTTCAGTAGTATTGATTTTTTACAGTTTTTAAAGTGAAAACTTCTTTAGGCGCGGTTGGCATTATTTGAAATGAGTTTTTAACAGTATTAGCTATTATTGAATTGGGTTCACTAATTATTTTTGGTGATAAATAACTTATTTTTGTATATTTACATAAGTTACTTTCTCTATGGAGCGCTGCAGGTAAAAATATGAAACTAGCTAATTACATATCATTAATATATATTTTGATAAAAAAATAAGTCCAAGAAATTTTATTTTGGGGTTCTGTTATTTTTTGTATTATTTGTAGATCGAATGTAAAATTACACATTTTCTTTGTGAATGATGTATCATTAATCTATAATAATAACAAAACTTCATAATTTATACTTTATGAGATAACAGCTTTGAAAGATAGGCAATTTTGGAATTTCCACCCATGTTATCACATTGTATTCCCAAATTCCAAAGCCTCATTCCAAGCGGGCGATAAACCCGCTTAGACTCTGCGCCAGTGTAAGTTACGCCTTAACTGCTTGAATTTTTCTTTCTCAAAAGAGCATGATTCATGTATTCGTATTGATAGGAAGTGTAATAAATTTTTATCTTCATGAAATCTTCCTAAACAGTCTTTCTTACTAATAGAGCTTCAAAGAAATCGTTCCCTGAACCAAATTAAAATATTCACAGTTGTTTCTGTTGACGGGTGGTGGCAGTGTCGAACACACATTAAGGCAAATTAGTTTCCTTCGTCGAAAACTACACTATATGAACCCCTAATGTTTTATTCTTATTCATGAGATTACTTATCGATATACACAGCTGGTTTCAATAGTAGTATCAAGGAGATACTGTATTGAATTGATTGTTGGTTAACTACTTTGAAAAAGAATATCCAAGACATCGATAATAATGTTTTCTCTTGAACAAAGTCTAGAAAATTCAGTGTGAGCAGAGTTCTTATGGTAGTTTCAATCATAGTTTAAGGAATTATGAAATTGAAATAAAATTTATCTCTTATGACGTCCTTGTTTCTGTTCTCTGCTAGGTGCCAAAATCTTATTATCTTTTTTCGCGACTTGGAATCGAGGATAATTACGGCAGGTAACTGTCCCATTCTTTAATAAATTTCTACGCTAAATTTTGTAGTTATCAGCTATTAGCTTGCGGCAAGTAGATTTATTTCCAATTTTAGGAAAAAAAATGTTGACGTGTGTTTCTTTCAAGTTCTCTTTTTTGGAAACAACATTTACCGATTACTACCTACTAGCGGCCACCCGCGACTTCATACGCGTGGAGGTAATTATTTGTACATACTTTTTGACCCCAAAAGGGGGTTTATTTCTAAAGATACATTATTAGTACATCTCTACACCATCTATATAGCTAGATGGTCTAGAGAGATGTGAAATTTCAAGTCTCTTACTTCAAAAATATAGGACTTTCATACAAACTTCCAACCCCTGTATTACCCCCTTAGGGGTGGATTTTCGTGAAGTTCGTTCTTAGCGGATATTTTCACCCTATAAGGAACCTACCTCCCAAATTTTAAGTTTGTATATGTTATAGTTTCTGAGATTTCGTGATTAACCAGTGAGTTGTACCTCGCTGCGACTTAGTCTGCGTGCACGCTATACGGCACCAAAAATAACTACGATTATACCTTTTAAAATAACATTCATTTACCCGTTTCTTCTTTACATTTCATATCTACAGAAAGTGCAGTAACAGAGGGAGACTGTCTTTTGTAAAATTGACCTTCAAAAATGCGGATTTTCAGCCTGCATTGAATAAATAACTTTGTGGTGATTCTGCTGAATTAAGTCATAAGTTGTGACTCAAGCAGATGGAGAAAATAAGGAATACAGAATAGCGTTAAAATACATACTTATAGGACTTCTCGATAAACAACATTAGTGGTTTGGCTCTCCACAGCCAAAATGTAAAGAGAGTCAGGGCCGGCGACGCGGCAGCAAGCGACGTACAGCTGCCCGTGTGAGAAGCAGCTCGTCCTGAGGTCGACACCCGCTGCCCTCAGTGTCTGCTTCTGCGACTTATTGATGGTCATCGCGAAGCAAACACTCACGGGGAACTGTACGCGCTTGAACTGGAATGGGAAATTATGTGATGTATGAGGGGAATGCGTGGTGTGAATACTGCCTCGCCGACGCCACAACCCGTAAGAATTTCCGCCTTCAATGGTGTGTCTGTGGAGCGAGATGACTTTAAGGCGGATCCCGTTACACAACTTCAGAGGAGATAGGTCCCGAAGAAGCATAATCGGGACACCGACCTTCAGCTTGATGGTATGCGCTGGAAGTCCACTTGCTGACAGGGAGGAAGTTCATAAATTCCACGGGATAATGTGTGGCGTCATCTTGCTCGACGACAGTGTTTGTAGAGGTGTAGACCACTTCATTTCCTTAAATTTTCGAGAGAATGCATTCGTTAATTGCTGCAGCCTGATCATTTTTGGGTGTCTAAATGACCCGCTCACACACCCAAGAATTCTGCTGGTGTGGTATTTAGCGGAGCCATCCCAGAGGTGCGAGCAATATTCCACGCAGGACCGCACTTGTGTTTTGTACAACAAGCACAGTTTGACTATCCGTTATGTTTTAGGACAGGTACTTATGAGTGTTTTAAATAAATACATTTGGTTTCCACAAAATAACTTTATTTTATACTGGCGATACTTGATAAGAGTTATAAATAAATCTCGTCACTCCCGCAGTAAACCGTTGTCGTATTCAGCGAGCTTTGTTTACCTTGAATATTTAAATGTCTGATGGTAAAGGACAATGGGCAAAATTGTATGGACACTGCACCCACGTCCGCCACGGCTTAAACTACATTTGTTTGAAAGGTATCATAGTCATGATCATTTGTGCCAAAGCGCATCAAATTCCATCCCGGGAGTCTTTAGTTATTTTAAGTTAAATAGGTACAATTCCATAGGTAAAAGTAACTATAGCGAACATAATATTTAAAGATAAGGACGAGTATATAGAACGGATATATTAATTGACGACCACGGAGGTATATTAAAAATATTTTCAAAAGGAACATTTCTGACGGGAGATCTACCGTTTTAAAATTAAAATAAGAAGTTTGTGATATAAAAAGGTAAGTTTTCACAAAATTTCGTGACACAAAAAGTTATTTTTTGGGAGATAACAACAAAAAACCAACAATTCAGTTACTTAGATTTTTATCATTACCTACAACTTTGCCATTTTTTTTTGATGAGAGTTGTTTGTTGAATTCCCGAAAATCGCAATAAACCATTTCCCCCTTAAAAGTCCCCCCCCCAACCTTCCCGACCCCAAATCGCTTGAAACTTATTTTTCCCCTTTTTATGCGTTCTCTTCATTTTGAAATGGGTTTCATGCTGTTATGATATTTACCAAACTATCGGCCGAAAGAAAGTCTGCAGTGTGCCGGACTTTTATTCATCACTAAAAACACTAATATAACAATCATAAGGAAAAAATATGAAATATAAGATTGTTCTGAACCAACCTACGAACTAAAAAGTCAAAATAAATAAAATTTCAAAAACTATCAGATTACAGTATAGGAAATACGAAAAACTCATCACGAAGAGAAAACAACAATTCGTCGAGTTCATGAAAATTTAATTGCAAAGAGCCATTGTGTTACGTCATACGCCCGCGCAAAGTACTAGGCTGACATAAACCCGTGAAGTAAACGTGGACAACGCATTGCGTACTAGGGTGGGATCTGCGAGATCGGCTCTACAGGGCTCCACCCACTGTTCGGGAACCCTTATTTTATTTTTTTCGTTTTATTCTTCCGTAAGAGAGTATCGGTTTCCTTTAAGTGCTTCTATACGTGTATTATTTTGTTTGTGAACCTCGAACAAATAACTTAGCAGCAGCTTCTTAACTATTATAATTGTTATGAATCAGGTAGACTTGTTTTTTTTTTATCAAATATATGTACGCACAATCCTTTCGAAAGTCTGCGCCGAATTGAAAAAAACAAAATAAAATGTATTCTTTTTGGAATCGGTATAGGATGTTTTAGTATTAAAATCTGAACGCTCCATTGCTCTTTAACATAATGCACCCCAGCGGCAGGATAGCAGGGTCTTCTAGTATTATATATTTTAATTATCAATTGTTTTGTCTTGAATAATTTAATGCCAAAGCTACATTACTTGTATTTATATCAGTTATGAAGAATTCTGATTCCTTGTATCCCATAAACGGTCAGTAATAAAAATTGTTACATTAATCTCATGAATTCAATGACCTTATATTGCATGGATCTAATATTATTACTAAACGCGCCTACGATGCTCCAAGGGCTTTGACCACTGGTAAAACCTTTGGAATTCTGGCATCAAATACTAAGGATCATTGGCACACAGTAATACGTAATAATTATTTGGCTGCCACATAATAAATGGACCCAGAAAGGCGCTTTAATTCCAGCTGGATACCCGCTGTGCCCTAACATACATATTATAATTTTTTTTCTTTAATATCCAAGAACAATACCATTTTAATAACTTTTATGGCTCGCGCAGACGTAGGAACTTTGTTCGCCGTTGACAAAAATTCTTTTTCTTCACGATTCGTGAAGAAAAAGTCCGTCGAGGACTTGTCTCGGTCTCAGCTCACATGAAGAGCGAACATTTGTCCCCAAATTTTTAAAAAAGGACATGTTGTCAAATTACTTTGTGTTGTAATTAACAGGTTAAGGATAAGGTAACAGTTTTAAAAGAGAATAGTAGGTCCATTTCTTTACTTTAAATGGGATTGAGCGCGCAACGCAGACTAAGGTCCATATTATAGAAAGATTCTCAGTGATTGATCTAGTCTTGAGCATAGTTAGAAAGGGATGTCGCTATATATAGCACATAGCGACATCCCTTTCTAACTGTACTCAAGTAAAGATCAACACTTAGTTGTCGTTCAGTAATACGGGCCTTAATGTTGTTGTGAGCGTTGCTGCCCTGGTAACATGAGTTGTATTTTTTTCGGGATTTTTTTTACTTTAATAGAGATTTGATACTTTAATTCCGTCTTGTGCGTTACTATCATGATACGATACGATGCATTTTGTAAGTGATCTAGTTTGGCGGACATTAAGTACCTGCGCAGGCTAATAATGTCAAAGTCTGCATAATAACTTACATGTAGTTGTACTTCTAAAGGCTCCTTTATTTGGACTTGATGTACGCATCAACGCTACCACCTCCACAATAATTAATTGCTAAAGATACGTACATAGCGGTATTCTGCTCATAATTACCGGACCATAAACTGGAACATCCGGACGGCCAATTAACGCCGTGAAAGGTCAGATTGACGAGTCTCCTGGATACTCTCCTTTATAGGAAAGATTTATTAAGGAGCACCACTCTTTCTCTCTTGGGATTACTGCCGGTAAGTAATAAGGCGACTTTTAGCGAGAAGTTTATTAGATGCAATTAGACGACTTAATGGACGCTGTAGGTAAGTACATTTTTACACATACTCGTATAAGCACGATACCTGTCTCTGTTTACACAATACAATACACAATACTTTATTGAAAACACCACAACATTGAACAGAAATGAGGGAAATGACAATTGTAAAAAAAAGAGTGCTTCAATGGGCGGTCTTATCGCTAAAAGCGATTTCTACCAGACATCTTTTGGATGGAGAGCATTGAAAGAAAAAGTATTATAAGAAGTTTGTTGGTACAGATAGTGCAAAATATTCTTCGTAGCGGTTTATTTTCGAAAGGTATAACGTGAATTGCACCACAGAGCTAGTTAAAGTTAAATTTTACTATGAATTTAACATGACACGCCATTTAAAGTAAGTTGGTGCGACTCATGCTTAGTCACGAAAAAGAAATTGTTCTTAATTATGTATCTTTGAACATCTGGTGATAGTAGGATTTACTCGTAATTCGTAATTATCACGCTAAACATAATTTTCATATAATGAGAAGGGACGTCTCAATTTTGTATCACTAGTTCGAGAAAATTAACCCTTTCGCTATTCATGAGATACTGAGATCACGGGTGGGTACCGGGCTTCAAGGCTCAGGTCCCATTTAAAAAGCCCCACAGATAAACTGTTGCGTGCGACGACAGTGACGCGCGAGATAAATCTGCAGCCTACCCGGCCCCTCGCCGCACGGGGTATTAGTCCCGGGGTAGTAGCCAGCATCCTTTGTTGCAAAAAGGAACCCCTTCAACTCTATGCGGTCCTAGTACTTTTATTGCATAATCATGGCATCTTCTTATTTTTGCAGCACCGGTCTGTTAAGGGCGCCTGATTAATATTTCCCGCGAGTTTTGAATTTTATTTTAAAGTTTTTTTTTTCATTCATAATATAATCTGCAACTTGTGGCAGTGATTATTGAAGAGACTTAATGTCTTATTAATAGTAACATCTGAGGTTATTTTCCTAAATTTCATTAGGAATGTAGTCTTGATAGGGTTTCTGCAAAAGCCTTGGCTTTTTCTAGTGAAGAACTTGTCTATCGTTCATTCACTTTGAATGGAGGTTTACTGATTGAGTTCTGTGGTAATGTTTTGTGATAATGCTGAAAATGAAAAATATGTAAAGATTTTAAAAATTAATGTTAGTGTCTCTGTTTTTCTTTATTTGGATGTAGAGAATGTAACAAACCTGATGAGTGCCATAAAATACAATGAACGATGTGGCGCCTTTTTTTGTTGACCCGATTTGAAACCTAATAAGAGGTAACATATTTATTTCACTTTTTATGAAAAAAATATATGCGTAATTTTATAATTTTGATTGCTCATAGCTTCATGATTAATATATTTCAAATAAAACAAGTATTATAGGCTCATATTCAGTAATATTTTAGAAAATATAACAAAATTATCAATGTTTATGGCAATAATCTGGACATTTTTTGCAACAACTTTCACACATTAAAAAAAAATGTAGTTAAGATTTTGGCTCAGTGGTCGGAGTCGTGACGGATACACTTACAATTCACCGATCAAGTGCAAGACGCTGGTGCTGCAAGATATATCCTATTAACTTTAACACGTTATTACTTGCGAGTGTTGACTCGCTGTTTGCTTGCTAGCCTGACACACTGGTTGTGTTTATAGTTTATAGGATGTAATGCAAGAGATGGCATTTGTTATAAAGTTAATTAGAATTACTGGGGATACCTTTTATTAAAATCATACAAAGTATTTTCAATAATAAGGTTGTTAAAATTATGTAATGTATGTATTTTGTTGGTGTACCATAATAAAATAAAAATATTAAAAATATTAAGGTGAAAGCAGGGAAAGTCGGAAAAATCACCTTATACTTTTACTATCCAATACAATTAATTTTGAACAGAGACACTATTGAAGTTGTTTTTCTGTTTCTCAAGATTACAAGACCCTCTTTCCTTCATTAAGGGGGTTAAAGGGATGTATTGCGCTGGCGGAAAAATCAAATTGCCTCAACTTGATGCACCATCAGAGCCATTGAAAACTTTACTTGCTGGATCTACCGTTGAATCGAAGCATTTCTTATCGAACATCAGGAAATATAACTCTAGCTTCCAAATGACGTCATTTGGTGCGGAAATCATGACTGCTCTATTCATGCCAACTTTTAAAATCAAAAGGCAAATATATCACAAAGCTGGCTCCCTGCTCCCGTTCTCAGATAGTGACCATAAATTCCTCCAAATGTACTTCATTGGTGATGATAGAGATGAAGTAGATGCACGTTGTGGAATACATACCTCGCTAAGAAGATCCATTATTTCGCAGCTGCAGGAGCTTCTTCACGAAAGGAACAATTTAGTGCGTTTGTTCAAAACAGCAATTGATATGATGCCATCAGATACCCACAAAATTATTATTCACGCAGACAAAACCCCCGCTGGAGAACATGTCCGGAGATATAATGCTCCAACTATAGACGAAGTAGCAATTGTCATAGTCGGAGATCAGTTCCAACCTAGAGATATTGTTCACCATCGAAGAAATAATCAATTAATAAACGTAGCAGAAACTCACCGTTGATCTTTACAATTGTGTGGTTTAGATTTAGATGTGGATTGCTTTTCACATGGACAACTGTATGTTGCGTGTTCCCGAGTCAGCAAACCAGATAGTCTTTATATCTACGCAGACAGTGGAAAAACAAAAAATATTGTATTAATATCCACAAGTATTGCAAAATTAAACTTATATGAAATGTATTCTTTGTTTTGTTTTCCATTTCTCAACCATTCAATCACAATGTGCCACTGCGAAGCGTGGCAGGGTACAGCTAGTTTATTATATTTATTATAAACAAAGTGACGACGATAGCAGATGAGAAATTTCTGGAATCGCACAATGAAATTAAAACGTGACAGAACACCACTCATTAATTTGGCAGCTACACGCTTTTATATATATTTGCATAGGAAAAATCTTACATCAGTCCCTATTATTATATATATTCTGACATACTTTAATATACCTTAATTTTAACATCATATCTGCCAAAATTATTTCACGTAACTAATTAATAGTAAGCTCTGGTCTTAAATAATTTATATACAGTTTCAGATCCATAGGCACTCGTTTGTGAAATAAGCTTCTTACCACATTCTGTTCGCCTACTAGCTATATGAATTTATAATATCCCTTGGGAGACTGTCTTGTCGCGTCCCAATCCCAAATGATCCCCTACAAGTTGCTCTCGGGCATAGGAGAGGAACGGACGGCTAAACATTTGACGACCTCCTATGAAATTCTAATCTCCTAGTGTTTGCGTTTACGTTTTAACTCTTTCACAAACTTCTAATGGGAATGTTTTACAAAAAGGTATATTTTTTTTTTAATATTTATTTCTTTCAGAAGAGACATAAGTAGTCTCCTTCTCTTTCTTTCGTTTAATTAATTTGTGAGGGGTCGTGAACAAAGCAGTATCTAAACTGGTGATACCAGAACTACAAAACTACAAAGGAGTTAGTTGGCTATTTAGAATGCACCATCCATAGAAGGGTCTTTCACAACGAAACCCCAATACAATTTGCCTACTGTTATGTGAAAATTTCAAATAAAAGAAAAAAAATATTCACGCCAGGCTCGACACGTTCGTTCGTTTTCGAAGTTTTGGAAGATTTTAAAACGTTGTTATATTAACAGATAACAATATTAATTTACGTCTCGGCATTCTTGTGAAGCGGAATGGTTAAAACTGTGGACTGTTTTTTAAATTGACTCAACGAATAAGTAAATAATATATATTTATATTTGACCAGTTGATATCAATATGCTAAGAAAGCAGGAATAAACAATAAATCACAAAGTTATAAAAGTCATAGAAAAACAAAGAAAGTATAGAAAACCTTATAATAAGGAGGCTAGTAAAGGATGAGCTGAAGCTGTAAAACTGCATCAACAGAGCACCGAAGGTTTTCTATCAGTAGAGAACAAAGAGAAACAGAGTTACCGCCATGGGCAATACGCAAAGAAGGCACGCATCGCGTCCCAATCTGCTGACTTATATTCGTATCGTCACACTCGCTTTGTGCCTCTAGGACTATCATCAGAGGCGAGCAGATCGACACGGATATCACGACTGTTACAAACTTACTCAAAGAAAAAATATCAATTTGTTTCTCAAAAACAGTGATGTTCACACACTTAATACAAGAAACAAAAATGAATTAACTTTAGTTTACCTGTTATTAGGCTTCACAAAATTAATAATTCATTTAAAGGTCTTTGTGTTCGCTTATACAATAAAGTCCCAAGCAATATTCAAGAGTTAACCATAAATTAATTTAAAGATAGTATAAAAAAAACACAAACAAAAAGTTTATTACAAAGTGTCTGATTAAATTACAGACAAAAATGCTTGGGTTTGAACTGTTCCAATCATTCCAACATGTTTTCTATATTAAAAAAATCATAATTGTATTGACGTTGTAACAACATAATGATTTGTAAATGTTGTTACATTAGACTTTTAATGCTGTGGAGATTTTTTCGCTCGTTTTTCTCCGCAGCTAAAAAAAAGGGTTGTACTATACATCCAATTTGAATAAAGATATATTGATTTCTGATTTCTGAAAGACTCAAGTCTGTTTCTAGGTAACGTAACTACCAACACATTTTCCCCCAATGGCGCTGGCAATTTTCGCACACCAACGGAACGCAGTACGTCTGCCTGGCGTCGGACTCTGGCAAGATGTTGGTCGCAAGCCAGGCAGCCTGTCGCAGAGCCTACCATCGATTGTGCGGTTTTTGGCTGTCATCGCAGCCTATATTACCCCGTGAAGCCGTTGCCTAGGGTGGGCCGCTAGGAGGTGGATACCAACCACACTTAAAAAAAAAAAATTAAAAATGTATCATATTCAATCGCGTGATGTTTTCTTTGTTAGGGTTAAATTGAGCCGGATTAGTTTCGTACCGTGTTTGGAAATGCCCCGGAGCGGGCCGCAACCAGCCATGCCTGCTCGGTCGAGCGGACTTCAGGAATCTCATTATGTCGGTCCTACCAACAATGTTTCTAGTCAACTATTTATACCTTACCACAAGTTAGTTGTATGGTGTTTCAATTCACACTAACTTTGTGTTAAAGAGTTATCTTAATCGTTTATTACAATCATTAAAAAACGAGTGTGCATATGACCACACGACTGAAGTGAAACTTCTTTAGCTCCATATATAAATATATACATGTATGTACAAATACATATTTTATTTACTAGCTATAAGAGAAAGAGAGAAAGAAAATGTGCGCGTGCACTGTTTTCTCTTGCTTATATCCCCCACTCAACTCCCGTTCGCCTCGCCCGAACACACTTTTCGTAACGCATTCGCCAGCCTACCCCCCAAGTCAAGCGTGCATAAAGAAGTTTCACTTCAAAAATAGACTCCGATTATCACTCTATTTATTGTTGTTAATAAGTTATATAACTACAAGTTAGGTTAAGTTAAGTTATATTAAGTTTAAGCTAGATTCGGAAAATGGAGTTTTATTACTGGCTGGAACCGCAGCAAGATCACGCATATAATAACGGTCGTTCCAATTAATAAAATAGGTAAAAAAACGCAGTTCGTGGCGCATTTCGATAACGCTTTGGTATTATGAATCAAATTAATTTTAGGTAAGCGTAAGGGTTTTAAGGGTTAAAGTTTATCTGTAGGTCCAGAAGGTGAAGCGCTCCCGGGGTAGACTGCACGAAGGGTAGTCTGCGCACATTGGGCAGCCCAAACACGCCGGGGTAGGTTGACGTGTTGGGATAAGCAGAGGCTTGGTCTGGACAGCTTTTGTCCTTTTCCTATTTCTGGGGTAACGCATTTCTAGGGTAAAATTGCATCATTCCTGGGTATATAACCCAGTTGTAAATAAATCAAGTTTCAACGGTTTAAATGCACCGATTTATTTATCTATTGTCGTTTCGCATAATTAAATATTATTTAGACGACGCATACTGCGGATGGATGCGAAATGCCAATAAATAAATAAATCAGTACATCTATACCGTTGAAATTTTTTTTTTATTCAATGAGTGGTGTGCGTGAAAATCTGAGAAACAAATAACTGAATTTGTACTTTATGAATTATTTTAATGCATATTGATTCCTGGCGAGCAAAACTTGACATATTCTCAAAGAAATGTAGTATTTTATAATTAGTTAATAATTAAGTAAGGATTGATAAAAGTCTTGACAAAGATGTTATGTTACTAAATAATTCATGATATTCATATGTGATTACTAGGAAAAAAAACCTGTTTTGTACAAATACAAATATACAAATACAAGTGCTTTATTTCCATACCTTATTATTATTACATTATATATAAGTAGGTATTAAATATGAATTGGAAAAAGGAGAAGGCACAGCGCAGCTGGTTTTAAGCCTACCCATCGTCAAATTTTTGTGGTTAGTTATACTATTTAAATTCAATTATTTATTAATAGCCAATTAAATGTCAAATATATTAATTGCAATGTCAATTCATTTAGATGTCATTCAAAGCTTAGTCAATTCAATGTCACGTTATATTTAAAATGTTATATTTTTTTTACTAGTCAATTACAATTTATATTATTCTTACACACAATGAATGTTAAATATATCAATTACAATGTCAATTTTTTACTTGTCACTTAATTACAATTTATATAATTCTTACCCACAGTAAATAATAATATGTAATCCAGGTAAATTAATTAATTTAGTACATCTACAATTTATGACTCACATTACTCACCAATAAATAGTTTGCGAGTTTAGCGTATTTAACTTTGCTCTCATAGGGACAGACAATATTTTCAAATTGCTTTTGATTACTATATACTGTTAACATTGTTATAAATAAAGTATAATCATTGTTTAGCAAATATAAAAATCGTGACGGTCGTTTTATAGAAGGCCGCCACATGACCGGTAAAATACAAAATTTTGTAAATTGATGTAAATAAGGGTCCTTTCTGCTCCGCCTGTAATTAACGAAGCTCCATTAGGAATCCACTGTATGAAATCACTCTTTAAAACTTGAAAGGATTAAATAACCTACCAAAAAAAGCAGACGTAAAACGCACACTTACGTATCTAAAGTGTAAAAAAAACTTGTTTTATTAAGATGCCTACAAACTTTTAATAGTATTGGTATGTCACAAAATGGACAGGACGGCGTAAGACGAGCCGGTGAAAGATGTTGGATGGAGGCCTTTTGTCCTTTTCCAACTGCATAATAAAATTATTACCTGATATTTTTCTTTAAAGGATCGGAATTCTTATATCAATTGATAATGTAATGCTACATGCTAAAGATGGACGAAAAAAGTAAATAAAATTTCACTTTAAAATAACTTACCCATTATAACTTCTCCACATTCACTCTTCTTTCTAATAAAAAAAAACTGAGTTAGTAATAATAATTATTGTTATTGAAAAGAAGGATATGAGGAGCTCGATGGCGCCAGTGGTTAGCGCAATCGGCGGCTGCTATCGTTAAGTTAAGCAACTTTCGCAGTGGTCGGTCGTTGGATGGGTGACCAAATATTTACTATCTCGAGTTCCTCCGTTGATCCTGGTCGCATCTGAAGTCGTTAGCACCTACCAACCCGCACTGGGCTCGCGTGGTGGGTAATGGCCCAATCTCCCTATTCTATTTCTTATGGATAGAATATGCGCCCGATAGGGCCTGCGCCCCAGCAGTGGGGACATAAATAGGCTGGTGATGTGATGTGACTGAAAAGAATATTTCTGAACACTCCGTAATTTTTGCACAACGTAAAACATATTTTTTTACTTGTTTTACACATTTGATTGGAATATGATTTAACGGTCATAATCTCGTTACTCAAGGGTCACGGTGATTGCCGACCACTCATTTATTTTAATTTGCAATATCACCCGACCTCGTTGAGTTCTTGGTGTTTAATGACATTCTAATACTAATGCTTTGATGTCAAACATATATTTAAATATATAGGTACTTATTCAAAATACATACATAAATAATATGTGATGTTGGAATTCATTACCGGTTTTTGTATTAAGAAACAACATAGGTATATCCTTTGTGGTAGTCATTTAGAATTGTTGACCTTCTAAAACTTCATTAAATTTTTGCTGTTTAGAGTACCTGGTGTAGAGCCTCAGCATCAGGTATCATACGTTATTTATCTAAAGGTCACAGCTTCACACTTAATTTCCTTTGAGAATCAGCGGGTAAGTCAGTGTAATTACAATAATGATGTTTATTACACAAGTTGGTTGGTCGCGCCCATGATGCTGATTCTTTACCAGCTAACATTTCTAAAGTGCTTGCTGACAAAATAGTGCAAAATTACTATTCTATGTCATTCAATCATCATTATCAGCCTATTAATGTCCCCACTGCTGGGGCACAGGTCTTCCCTACGGATGGAATAAGGAGAATGGGCCATTACCCACCACGCGGTCACATTGCGGATTGGCGTGTGCGACGACTGCAGATGTAGCCGGGGCCAACGGCTTAACTTGCCTTCCTAAGCACGGAGGAACTCGAGATAGAACGACAAACGCGCTAACCACCCGCGCCAACGAGCTTCTCATTCAATACATAAAAGCAACTAAACTTGGTTGCTTTTATTTACGTAATCTTAATTGATTAAAAAGCAAGGCTTTAAAAACGTAACTTCGAGAATAAAAGGTATAAAATAATCACTAGATTTTTTATACATTAACCCCCTTATTAATAAACAAGGAATAAGCTTACACTAGTTACGCCGTGTTTTGTTCATGTCACTCAAATGCCATTTGTCATTCAATAGACAGAGACAAAACATGGACTAACTAATCCAAGCCAACTAACTAAATAACTAAGCCAAATTAATTATTACATAACACAGTAATGTCTTTTTAACGATGTATGTTGCCCGTCCTATTACCTATTTCTATGTGACTATAATTATTGTTTTCACGTTAACAATAATTATAGTTACAGAATTCTAAAAACTTCCAATCAACAAACAGACGTTCAAAATTAGTCACGACTGGGCAGGTGTGGAACAATTCAAAATCGTTCACGAACTGATAGCGATAAGTGGCAACCCTACATCGTTACGGGCTATAACCGGATCTGGCCGGATACAGGGTTGCCAGCAATAATAACCGGCGGCCAATCAAATTACCGGGCGGACCGGCGTAACCGGCAATAATCACGTTTATAAGTGACAGTCGACTACGCGATTACACCCAGGCTTATTCGGGGATTCACTGAATCAGAATCACCAGACTGGGCACAGCGTTTAATAAGCCTCCGACTATTCAATTTATAATAATCAGAGTTCTCAACGAAATGTAAGTTCTGCTTTGCTTTTACTCCAATTTTGCCGTTCATTAAATAAAATAGATATCAATAAATTGTTGTGTGTGTATTAAATGTATACAGGGTGGCCGGGGAGTTGACGTTCAAGCGTAAAATTTAGATACTTTATGATGAGGAGTATCCAAATCACCCCCATGTATGTTCTACGATTTTGCGTAGTTTTCGAGTTATATTTTTTTTAATGATTTTTTTCGTAATTACCACCTAACATCCGTTTTCGATTTTTTTCTCATTCTGTTGGATGTTTCTGGTTCAGTTTTTTTGTAATAACTGACTAACATAGTCTAACCTATCACCCTAAAACTTATGGGTTCGAAAGTTCAAAATTACGATTTGAACTCAGTACACACAAATTTTCAAAGTATCAAATAAAATGTAAATGGGGGGATTTTGAGTTCAAAGTGCTTTTAGAAACTTCCTGAGACATTAAACTTTCAAACAAGGCCAAATAAAGAAACGGTTAATGAGGGTTTATTTTCTGTAACTGACATTCAAAGTAAATTAAGGCATTTTCAAAGGAATTATTTTATTTTATTTTATCTTTGACTTTGTATGAGTTATGATGGATATGAGTAAAACGTAGTTAATTGTGAACAAAATACATTAACTTAAAGCAAATTTTCAAAATTTTGCCCTCCCTCAGAAATACACAATCTACATCTGCGCAAAAAATTATGTTTTAGGTGCCTAAAAGCTTCACGGTTATTTTTGGCAGTGGTTTCAGCTTCGCGAATTTTTGCTCTCAGTTCTTCTTCACTCGAAGCTTCTCTGGTGAACGCAATTTCTATAATGTATATTAATTGAAATGTGTTTTTAACATTGAAAATGTTTTTTCGTTCGCTCCAGTAGGCCCCCCATTTTCGCTGAAAGTGCGATTCGCCCGTGAAACCCCGAGGTTTTAGGCCATTAGGACTTATGATGGCTCAAATCACGCGGAATTTGAAGGGCTTTAAGAAGATGTAAAAATTAATTTGGAAAAGTCACTACCTTTTTTGGATGTCAAAAAAAACTTTTTTCGACGTTTGACGTTGTTTTCACCGAAAATTTCCGATATCTCGAGAACGGAATATAAAAAAAGCACCCCGGTGTTGAACCAAGGTACAATTTAGGTCATTGCACTTTTTTCGATATTGGTGACGGTTGAGGCTGTAGAGGTAGGTGCCCTTAGCCGCGAGTTTTGCGCGGTGCGAGGTGCGATATTATGCGGCGGGCGGCTCGCGTGCGGCCACGAGAACGTATGAGAGCTCAAAAGACGCGGAATTTGAAGATCTTTAAGAAGATGTAAAAATATTTTGGTTATTTTTTAATAATCTATAATAGCTACCTATTATAGATTTTTGATATTATAGATTCCTTTTCAATGCCCTTTCAAGTCATGTAGAGCACGAGATCTGTGATTTTTTATGTCAAAAAGGTGGCAAACAAACATATAGGCCTGCCTGATGGTATGCGGCCACCATAGCCATTAGACCATTACGATACCAAATCTATCATTCGCGTCGTTGCTTACTCTTACCCAATCGCTTACCACATGAAGCCCTGGAACCTTACTCACCGACAGAAACACAGCACCACCAAAAGGTAATATTATTTTACTGTGGTCTTGTGTAATGTGGTTAGTTCCCCGGACCAGACGGGCACTCCAATTCGAGAATCCATTATGCCCTGTCTCTTCGAATTAGAATCTGTATACGGCGTTAAAAAAAAGTATAATCAAATTATGGTTAACCTCATCTTATGTTTTTCGTAGTTGGTTTAATCCGGGGCTAAACTTTTATTGAGTCGTAATTTTTAGGATCAGCACTTAGGGTTAGGTACTTAGGACAATTTTATCTCTACGTGATGTACTCTAGATAAGTTTATCTGCAAACAAATTTTGAAATTATGTTATGTGCATCTCTTTTTTTATTTAAACAAAAGTACAGTAGCTGTTTTACCAATTACCTATTGGTTTAGTCCTCATCATCATCACTATAGTTGGTCAATGAAAGACTTCTTACTTTGTCACCCCCATGTTTTTTCAACGAATATAAATAACCCCATTTTTAGTTTGGTATTACCACGACTATGGGGTAGTTATACCAGGCAAGTATGATATTAAAGGAAGTTTGAATCACCATTGCATTTCACCCCTATGCAATTTACACAAAACAAGGGGGACAATACAAAACGATTCATGTGAATTTTCTTTAGTATCCCAGTATAGTTTAGTTAGGTCTATGTAATAAGGATGTGAAATACGTCCTTATATAAATTTTAATATACATAATAATTTGTGTTATTTTGTATCTTATTTTTACCAGAAAGCAACCAAAAGTATTTTCCATCTGTCTTATAAATTCTCGGCAATATGTTGGCCAAGAAAATAAAGGCTGTACGGAAAAAAGATTGATACTAAAATTTTGTACAAAGCAGCAACATCAATCACGGTGCCGTAACTGAAGACATTGCTTGGGAAAAGCCGAGCCTCAGTTTATACGGGGCTCAAACCTATCGTATACTATAAAAGCGCTCTACGCATTAGGAGGGTTGGTAGCGGGAGCTCTATAGCTTTCCTGTTTGCCTGGTACTGTGTGTTGCGATAACATGTGACTATTGGACACGTGTGGTGGAGCTGTACAATACAAAAGTGTGTGTGAGATTCACCGTAAATTAATTTTTTATTCGCTTACATTTCTGAGGCTTTAATTTATCAATATGCTGCCACTTTACCTATAAAGTAAAGTACTACGAAGTTGCTAAATTCAGGTCTTAATTACTCATTTATTTTTGATGTGTAACATCTTTCCTCTCGCTTTCCTGCAATTTGTGGGAGTGATTTCGTGAAATTGACGGAAGTGTGTAACAGGAAGTCGCGAAAGCGCGCGCTATTTAATTTGATTTTAGAGCATAATGTTCTAATGGCTTATTCCTTTTATAGTAGGTTTTATTTCTTTTTTTACTAATATAAGGCGAGGTTTAAATGTTACACATCATACGCGACTACTGTAAGGCGCGCTCGTTTTTTTCTAAGTGATGATAGTTTCTCCTATTAAAAATAATGAAAAACCGTTTTGATATAAATATAGTAAATTAACAATGTTATTTAAAATACCCCTTGTCTTCGTCCGTTAATCACGTAATACTCAAAAAGTGAAAAGCCTAACGGAGTTTCCGCTCGAATTAGTGCGCTTGTCCAGAGAAGCAACTCCACCTTACAGAAGACCACAGTAAAATAACACTACCTTTTGCTGGTGCTGTGTTTCTGCCGGTGAGTTCCAGATTCCAGGGCCCCACGGGGTAGAGGATTGAGACCCCGTTGAGCTGATCGAATCGGATTTAGGGGGTGGACAGAATTAGGGGAGAGGAGTCTCACATAACCACGTCACTATACCCAGCAGCGAAGTATTCGTCAATCATTTTATTTGGGTGAAAAAAGGCAACAATGCGAGTGATATTTCTTTTATCGGAAGCATCTACACTTTGGTGGCCGCTTTACATCAGGCTGACAAAGCGCTTGTTTGCCTTTAAAATTACCAAATAGTACATATCAAGTCAAAAAACCTATTTTAACATTTTTTTCTGGCGTCCCATTCATTGTAACTGGCATAACAAGTCCCAGAAACGTAGCTTGTTAGCTAGCTATTTTCCGTGTTCTTTGCTCGCGCCATTGTCGTAGGAGGTACACAAAAGGCTTGGGCACCAGGAGCACAGGGGCTATACAGAGATTGACCGATCGCGCAAATTGAATGTTCGTAGAACATGGCACGGACAACGGCCCATTGTGCCGCTGGCTTTTCAAGATACAGCTAATATTTCAGTGTGTCACAAAACGTTCGGTCTTGGTAAAGCTCTGAGAAAACATCGGACGGTCCGGGTATTCACGGTAAATCATGTGTGAACTGGATGACTTACCGAAGAGGTTAATCTATTGCTTACTGCATAAATAAAATCACTATAATCTTCCCAGGTATTCCTAATTCTTTAATTTCAAAACTTGGCAAGATTCTCTTCATTTACATTTTTGCAAACTTCAAATAAGTTTAAAATTTTAAAATACCTTGCTAGCTAATAATTTATGTTTAAGCTAGCATCTGGCAGTTTAATACTGCTTGATTTTTATATGTAAGGATTTAATCGCAACTGCTCTTAAAATCATCATTGGATTAATCGGGAACTTTGTCGTGCGGAGTCTTTTGGAATCTACGGTATTAAAAGCTATTGAAGTTAGAGTACGGCGACACTGAATTTATCGCAATCACGAAATATAATAGTACCTGTAGTTAGTCTATGGTATCATATGTTCCAGTCACGGCATAAATTTTGTAGTAGAAGGAAATATCTCATCATCATCATCATCACCAGCCTATTAATGTCCCCACTGCTGGGGCACAGACTTTCCTTATGGATTTATGGATGGAAAAGGGAGATTGGGCTATGACCCACCACGCGGGCACAGTGCGGATTGGTGGGTGCTAACGACTACAGATGCATCCGGGACAAACGGCTTAACGTGCCTTCCGAAGCACGGAGGAGCTTGAGACAGTAAATTTTTGGTCACCCCTCCTATGACCGACCACTGCGAAAGTTGCTTAACTTCTACGATCGCAGCCAAACGCGCTAACCACTTGCGCTATCGAGCTCCTCATTATATTATTCAATATGAAATATTTATTTTTTGATGCTATCTCCCCTTAACATATTAATGTATCTGATAACTACATTTACTAACATATTTTTGAAAAACATTACCTTTTTACGATTAACTGAATCGATAGAATACTAATATAAAAATATTTTATGCTCAGTTTCATAAATTTATGAAAAGCTTTCTTATTGCGCTAAAAGTTCGCAATCTGTTAAAATTGGATGGAGGTGAAAAAATATGTTTTATAGAAACATTTTATGAATTATTCAAAATATCATACCCCTTTTGGAAATACTGATTAACTTCTTAACAATATGATGGCGCTGAGAGAGAATTTGATGAATTACTCGCGATTGTTACAGCACCCGGTTCTGACAATGCGAGTACCTACGTGTTGGTATTGTGAGGACCAGTGAAAACGATGTCTATTCCCAATACTCCCATCCATTGTACCTGGCCCTGAATGAGCTTCGTTAATCTCCACACACACTGAAATCACTACGGAACATTGGAACGCCGCGCCGCATCTTCGGCTACCGAATTAGCTTTTATATCTTCCGAGATTACAATCCGGCCCTCGCAAGGCTTGGATTGAAAAAAACGTATATCATCCTGTTGTCTTGTCACGTAGTACATGGTAATGTGCGGATTTCTTTCTTTCCGTTTGCTTTTTAACTTTTCTTTGTATCCGATAAATCTTGAAATTAAAACGCAAAGAACTATATTACAGTCGTTACAATTTTAATGATTGGAACAGAGATAGTAGCAACTTTGCGGTTATTTTTGAATAACATACACCATGACTTTTTGTCAAGACGCACCACGATCATCAGCCGATGGACGTCCACTGCTGGACATAGGCTCTCTCAGGGTTTTCCAAGCACAACGGTCCTGCGCTTTTCGCAGTCAGTGGGTCCCCCCGACTCGTTTGATGTCGTCAGTCCACCTGTGTGGGGTCTACCGACACTGCACTTCCCGTTGTGAGGTGGGACGTTGAAGCACCTTGGGACACACAGAACCGTAATAAATGCACTCTCATATATCTCTTAGTGCCACTGTCCATGCATGTGTTGCAGCTCTGTCGACAGAGTGACATAGTTTTGTATGTTATCTGCAAGCAGGCATACACTAAGCATATAATGCTGAATACGCGTCTATGAAGCTACTTCTCCGTGGACGGTGGCTCTTAGTAGTAGCACTTTGTTTTATACAATGTAGTGATGGCGTAATTGTCTGTTGTTCGCAGCTAGTGGGCGGGGAGTTCGACATGGAGCTGAACTTCGTGATCCAGGACGCGCAGAACATACAGCACATGCTGGAGCTTCTGGACCACTGCCCACCCAGTTTGCAGGTAACTGAATACCATATTTTATCATCATTAACTAAAAAACGTAGAACTTATAAAAAGGCGGGTAAACCTTGTCCTTCAGAGCCGGCACCGCATGAGTAGTACCCTTGGTGCTGCAAGTGTTCATGGGCGACAGTGACCACTTACCATCAGGTACACTGTCAGCTCTATTGCCTGCTTATATATAACTATGTTACTATATAACTTACCTATGTTAAAAAATGCCACAAAGTGAAACAAAAGTTTTGACATGTTAATCTATGCTTAAACCAATTTGCCTATTTTTCTAGTAGAACTTTTCTAAGATATAAAAGTCAAGCACTAAACTGCTGGTGTTGTAAAATATAATGAAATTTCTTGTGATATTTTTTTATATTTTTATAGTTACTTGGGCTATAAAAATATAAAAAAATATAATAAATAAATAATTATAGGGCTCGATAGCGGTTAGCGCATACTTTTTCCAATTTTGGAAGTCAAACTCAAGATAAAAATAAATATGTTTTATTGACCAAAACAATCAGTACAAAATAATTTTATAATAACCTGAGAGCATTACTATAACAAATATTATAATTTATTAGCCTCGGCTGCCGAAATAGGCAAAGCTTGTACTTCAGCATTCAGCGGCATAAACCCTTAAGGAGATACAAGAATACTATATGAGACAAACTAAATATCTAACAAACGAAAAGGTCAACAAAGAAGCAATACATTTTAAAGTAAAGCTTGAAATATCTTTATTCAAATTAGATGCATAGAAGGTACAACTCTTGATTCATCCGAATTTGTTTTCATTCTACTCGTTAGGATATTTATTTATGATATTAATGCGGTAAGTTGGTTATTACAAACGTCTGACGACCATAGTAAAGAGTTTGTAATTACCAATTCCACACGAAAAAAGAAAATGCGCCATATGGAAATACGCGTTATTTACTGATTTAAAAAAATGTTTGCTATAATTGCATTAATTAAAAACACATTACATTTTTTTAAATCAGTAAATGACGCGTATTTCCAAATGGCGCAATTTCTTTGAAGTATTTAACTCAGACAAAGGTATAGATTAAAAGCGCTTCCATGGAGGTTCGATAGAAATTTAAAAAAACCCTAAAGGATACGCACGGGCGCCATGTAAGGGAGTGTGCGGTAAAATGTTTAATGTTTCAGTTGTATGGCCTGTAATTTTGAGCTTTCGAACAATGTATACAACCTCCGTAAATGAAGTTTTTGACCAAATGTGTTGAAAATATTTTAACATGAAGTTTTTTTTTCCTAAATGGCTTCGCACGGATTGTGCATTTAGCTAATGTCAAGTGTTAAAATGTTTACAAATTCTACACTCGTGGTCAAAGTAATAAATCAAGTCAAAGTAAGTGGCAGTCAAGTCAATCCACCTTTCCCTATTTCAGTAAATGTGTGGGGATTTACTGGAACCTCCCCGTGGACTTCTTGAGGGAATGTCGAAAGACACTTTCCGCTATTTTGTTTTGCTTGCCAACACTTGTGCATATTCCCGAACACTTAGTGGTTAATAATCCACCATTATTAGACACTAACATCCGCCCACAACACAATTTTTAACAAGAAAAACAAAACTGCTAAAGTGACGCTTTCCGATCCCGCCAAAAGTTCTAACATGAAGTTAAGCAGCATGTGCAATGTTAGGCTTCTCCCACACCTGCGCGACGAAGCTTTGGTACTAAAATGCGCTAAAATAAGTGTTCGAAATTCGAATTAGTTCCAATAATGCGTATAGTCCTTCAGCTGCACAATGCACATACAAATTTGTCGAAAGCAATAGGCAGTCAGGCTGTCGTACGTGCCAATTCGCACTGGGTCCGCTTTGTACGTGGCTGCCCTTTCTCAGTATAATTGAAATATAATATCCACAGACAGCTGACATATTAAGGGTAAATTAATGTTATACAAAAACCGGGCAAGTGCGAGTCGGACTCGCGCACCGAGATTTCCGTGCAAACCTGTAGGTATGTAAGTAAAAATTCACCCATCACGACAATCGAGTCATAGGGTCAGTATTTTTTATTATATGATGTAACTAAAAATTTACCGTTTTCGCAATTTTTCCTTTATCTGTACTACAAGACATTATTTCGTACCAAGTTTCAAGATTCTGACCCTGCAGGTTTCGATTCCCGTGCGAGTTTCGAAAATTTGCGGCATAAACGGCTGTATCTTTTGATTGCTTTGGCTTAGAAGTTTGATTTTTTCATAGCTCCAAGGGACAGTAGACCTGAATATTAGATATGAATTTTAGTTTGATACCTTCACGCGTTCCTGAGAAAAACGGTCTTGACAGACGGACGGACGGACGGACAACAAAGTGATCCTATAAGGGTTCTGTTTTTTCCTTTTGAGGTACGGAACCCTTATAACAAAAAGCGTTTCAAGAAAGGTACTTATAAAAATGCATCGCCAGGTCACCACTAATATGACGCCGCCCCGCCCATGTCTTATTTATGGTTATGTACGCGCTTGAAAGAGACGGCTATATGAATGCATCCTCATTACTGTGTCACTTTTTATGGATGGCGGTGTGGGGCAGGTACTATTTTTTTTTTGTCTTTAGGATACCGCCTATTCTTTATAGTACCCTGGTAATAAAGTAGATCAAACTAACCCTTTGGTTATTTTGGAATCAGTTTTTTTACTAATTCGTTCTCCACCCAATAAGATGAATGAAATGCTTCGATCAACAATTCTATAGATAACGGATTGCGTACAAAATCAAAGCTAACCCTTAATTGCTCCGAGCTAAAAACTGTCCGTATGTTTAAACTTATGCAGCTACATTCGATTCCCTGTGAACAAAGATGAAGGTTTTAAAACAGTTTAAGTTGCACTTATAACAACTATCTCACAAAGGAATAAGGTTACAAATAACAAAATGTTGTTTCGTACATACGACCTTTTATCATGAAACGAACTGTTGTTCCTTTTATAAGTTTTATCTGGTACTTGGAAAAAAACGATAAAGGTGAAAAAATGAAAACGTGAAATGAACCTTATGACCCACAAAATAAAATATTTTTACCAGTCATTGGCCAGCGAGTTACTTCGTTTTGTATTAACCGAAGTAATTTAAAATAAGTCCTCAGGCTTCAAGTGAAGCTATATTTACCGAGACTCATTTAGGAATTCATTTTTGTATACACTCCAGCCGATCTAGCTACCATCGAAGTTATCACACTTAATCCATCAGCTACTTCCACATGGAGTACAAAGATTAACTTTCAAACTGACAGTGCGACCAAGATCTTTATGAATGTGTGTGACAGTTCAGGGAGGGCGCCACTGTCTACGTGGCCGAAAATGACATACAAAACTCCAATTTTCGCCACATTCATTAAGATCTTGGTCGCACTGTTAGTCTTGTTCTATTTTAAGCTTTACATCCTTTAGACATGGTAATATTATCTATACAGTATTGTGACTCGGCCCTGTCCATGAAATAAATGCCTACGGCCGAGCGCTGCGTTACACGCGGTAGTGCCGCCCGCCTACAGTATTTTAATTTCATCTACATAATTGAGTTTCTTTCTAGTTTTGTGATTGTAAATATTTTATTTTATATGTAAAGATTCTCCGCTAGCCCATATACCCATATCGTAGGAATGCATTAAAAATAACTATTCCGCCATGTTGGATTTAGAATGACGTCACACAGCTAACCGTGTATATACAAAATTTCAGCTCAACCGGTTGAAGATAATCTCTATTTTTTTATTTTCCTGCTATCAATTCCTGTCAACAATCTGTCTCTTTTCCAAATTACCTAATAAGCTGCCAGTATACACCAAAATATCCGATAACTACAATACCTACCATTTATTACTCTCGTAAATTATTTCATAATGATATTTAATTTAATTCAATAATGTATGTAGTTTAGTTATTCAATAATGTATGTAGTTAAGTAAGTAGATAGCCTAGTCTAGGAAACTACCTACCTATTATGTAGTTTTGTTTTTAACGTGAGTCTCGTTTGTCTCTTTTTTCACCCTATCCACTTATTTATATATTATTCCGGATATTTTGCCCGATGGAAAAATCGAAATACCTAAATATTAAAAACAAATTACGTACTAGTAGATAGGTATATAAAACATATCCTATAGTCTTACCCTTCCAATATTTCAGGTAATTTAAAAAATGGTATCTCTTGGGTGGGTTATTAAAGAGTTCAAGCAACCAAAAACAGCACAATATCGTCGTTTGTTCTTTGCCATATTAAATTATGTAGGTATCTACTTAATTCAATCAAATATTTACAATACAAAACGCACGTTTAGGCACGGCTAACTGCATAAAAAACAATTCACACCGTTCGGTCGTCGCTGCGGCGTATTCGCGACTGGGTGTGCCCCGAGATTCCGCCGAACTCGAGTGGCGTAGGTATGATTCGCTTTCCGACCGTTTGTATGAAGATAGAATACTGTATATATTATTCCACCAAAAACATTCTGTAAAAAACTAGCTAAGTCTCGATGGAACTGCTTTGTTTATCTCTAAAAAGTAATTAAATCTAGACAAAGTCGTGCCAAGTCTAAGGTTCTTTACTGCGATTTCTTTATTATTATAGTTATTTTTGTGTGACTTGGCCGTTGTAGGATACACAAGGGTACAAAACCAGGTGCTACCAAGTTGAATATTTTTTGTAAAGGCGGTATGTCGATCTCTTCTAATAGTTTGGTTGGGCTCTTGTGTTTTCTAATCAGGGTCACCAGGTACTCCAGATCTTCGATTATCCTAGTTTTTATAGTTTTCCCTTTATGTGGTTTTTAAACCCTAACTCTGTACCAAATTTCAGCTCTCTGAGTTTATGGGAAGTACTACTTCTATTCTGATGATCATGAGTGAGTGAGTGTCGTAAATGCGAAACTTTGCTTTCGCTTAACTTCGGAACTAAATGACCTACAGACTTGAAATTTTGGATTTTAGTTATGTTTTTATAGCTTATTGGATGACGAAAATTTCAGTGTTCTGATCTTATCCAGAGGTTCTCAAATAGGGCCCTGAAAATGCGGCGAAATGGTTCCAGTAAAGGATGGTACGGCAGTCTTTGCTTCGCGCTCGACTTGTCGGGGGCACTGCTGTGCCCCCCGATTACCGTGCTTTAGATATGTTATAAATTTTATTGAGATTTCATCAAAAATTGCCTAGACGAGAAATAAGTCCAATCGAATACTAGGATATCAGAAAAACAATGGCGGTGCATTGTAAATGAGAGAACACTCAATACTGACGTTCTCGCGGTGTGCATACATATCAAGTGCATAGCAATGGGTTGAGCGCGCTTGCAGAAACGGTAGATTAATAATGCAATAGTCAATTTCATGTTGGTCTATGTGTTACACCCTTGTGCTATTCGGTGCGGAACAAGTGATACGTAGGACACAAAGGGCTATTGACATGCAAACAATTCTACGTAAACTCGTGATATCTGCATACTAAATATCTGGTGCTAAAACCACCACAAGAACATGTTATTACCGGGATATTTAATCATCATCTTCACCGAGATATTTAATATATACCTACTAAATATACTAGATAATTACCATATCAATTCATAGGCGCTATCTGAATATATTTCTGTTTTTGTTAATTTTCTCAAAAAGCTTAGAATAATTTCGATAAAATTTATATGGGACCACTTTCACGCAAAATGGTCCACTTTAAGGAATAAATGCGGAAACTTAAACCCCCAACATAAAACATGGGACCACCTCCACCCCTGAGTTACCATTCAAAAGATAAACACAGAAGGTCATTGGGTAAACAAATAAATATATCAAATACGTGGTCAATTACGTCAAATGCGACGAGTAATATCCAGTAACAACCTAAACAAAAGATGCTTCGGCAGATAGAATAAAACGAGTTATTTTTTTTGCATTTAATTAAGGTATGATGTTACACAAAATTGTATTTGTTTTCACAATAAATATTCTTGAATTTCGCCCTTTCGCTGTGTCTTGGCATCAAATTATACGACCGTTTTAACCTCGAGAGATCTCAACTCAGCGGCTATCGGAGTCGGCAGCGAGCGAGCAATCTGCAAGTCATCGTTCGAACGAGCTTCAATCCTACTTGCTCGCAGTGTATGCGTCCCTGGTAACGGTGGGTTAAGTTTGTTTTGTAGTTGCACGGAATTACCCGTTTTAACTTAACCAGTGGTTAAATTTTGGAATTTATGGTTAGATACCAGGATAACAGATATAGATTGGAGGTGTTAAGTTCGGGGGATGCGCTTACGCACGTACAACTGGTACAAAACGTATTAGTATTTTTTAATACAGTTGCTCAAAAAGTGGCGTATTGCAGGGACGTGTAGCGTTCGGGATCTGGGCTATTTCACACTCGTGCTTTTTTTTTGCCTTTCCCGAACTCGTGCGTTTTCTTTCCCAACTGTCAAAATTATTTCTATTAAAAAAACAACCATGAAGTTTTAACTAAAAAAAATCATAGAAGTTTTTGCGATTCATGCAAATAGGTTTATTTGTTTTTAAAAAGAAGCTACCTATACTAATTTGTCCAATATCAGAATTAATTAATTGATTGAATGAGTTAGGTAAGGTTTCAGTTCATTTCATATCATTAAATTTCAATTTCATTTCTTATAATAAAAAATACTAAGTACTAAAGACTTGGCTGTATGGGCAGTTCCCTTTGCCTACCAGAATGGGTGAAAAAAAACTGCTTACATTCTACGGTTGGCGCCATTTTCCGAAATTTTCTTTGCGAGTTTAGTTGTTTTTTACACAAAATGAGTAATTTCGACCAAAATTTTTTTGAATTAACTCCACCGGAACTCAGTATAATTGCACAAAATGCTTCGCTTCGGAGAACATTTTACCGGAAAAGTCAAAAATTCGCTACATATCTACATACGATGAATTTATTGCGTGGAAAGAAGAGAAAAAAGCAAATAGTTTTTCAGAAAATGTTATGTTGGCATACTTTTCCGAACTCTCAGCAAAATTAAAACCTTCTACGTTATGGTTAAGGTTTTCGATGAGGATATACTGTACTTCCAGGGCCCAAAAGTAAAAACTTCACAGTTTTGTTGGTTGTAATTTCGCATTTTTGTTGTTAAAAAGGTTTCTGTTAACCACATTACTAAAAAAAATGTCACACTTATGCACTGGTAGTTTTTTAGAAAAAAATATTGAAAATTTTTACTTTTCTTATCAAGTGGTGATACTTCACACTAGGTTAGGTTAGGTTAGTGTTGTGACCATAACGCGCGAGCCGAGCGAGCAAAGCGAGCGTGCCGCGGCAGCGGCCGGCGAAGCGCCAGAAAAAAAAAACTGTTAAAAAGACCTTTTCTACAAAAAAAAACAAGTATCACCTTTTGGGCCCTGGAAGTACAGTTTTACCTTCGATGATAAAAAGTATGCTGAAAATAAGGAACAACGTGGATATAAGTCAATATCCAAAATTAAATTCTTTCTTAAAACGACAATCAGACGGGTTTACCAGTAAAAAGTCGAAAATATTAACATCGAATGACGTGGAAAGGTTTTTGAAAGAAGCTCCCGATGATTGTTATTTAGCCACAAAGGTAATTTATTAATAAGTATACATATCTACATTTTTCTTTAGTGTTCAGTTTACAAAATCGCAAAATACAGTCAATACATTATTTATATGAATCAAATCGTTTTTTTAGGTTGCTCTGATTTTTGGCGTTGTTGGAGCTTGCCGCAGAGAGGAGTTAGCCAATATTAATTTAAAAGATATTGAAGGCCATGGAGAAATGCTACTTATCAAGATTCCAAACACAAAAAATAAGATACCGCGAAGCTTTGTTGTTGAAGGAGATTTTCTCACAATAGTGAAAAAATAATATGAACCAGCGGTCCCAAAAAGGAAATTCCGACCGTTTTTTACAAAATTTACAAAAACGGAAGTGTACAGCTCAAGTAATCGGCATAAACAAATTTGTTTATATGCCAAAAGAAATAGCTACGTTTCTTGGTCTGCCGGATGCAGAGTGTTATACTGGGCACAGCTTCAGAAGGACCTCTGCTACATTATTGGCAGATTCAGGAGCCAATTTGACGTCCTTAAAGCGACTAGGTGGTTGGAAATCGGACAAAGTTGCAGAAAGCTACTGGGAAAAAGATCACACAATCCATTAATTTAAGGTCCAGTCCGTCTCCTTCACATGCTGAAGAGAACGTTCGTCCATCTACGAGTACCTTCGTTGATAATGATAATTCATCAGATCCAATTCCATCAACTAGCAAACGCCATTGTATGACAAATATACATGAACAATCATACGAAATTAATAATAGTTTGTCTCAAACAGTAAATATGCAACGTAAAACTTCCCCAGTTAGTATAAAAAACTGTACCAATTTCAATGTATATGTGAAATATAACTTTTATAAGAAATAAATGATTAGTTAATTGAGTTTATTGTATTTTTATAATTTGATTAAATTGCTTCATTTTTTCGCAACTGTATTAAAAATAGTCGTTCAGTACACGTACGGAACCGTCATTGCAACTCGTTCCGACTGTCAACCCTCGCCTTCGGCTCGGGTAGACATTTGTCGGAACTCTTTGCAATGACAACCATTCCGTACTAGTAATGAAATATACTATTGTATGTAATTTTGTTACTATTCTATATATATGTGTTGAATAAGTGATAGAGTAAGATCCCAAGACTGCCAGACCTTACTTACCTTATTTTGTCATATACAAAATAATATGGATAATCCAGTAGCATTAGTGTGTACAATGTTCATGATCGTTAACTTGAGTTGTGTACCAATTTTCAGGTCAGGTGGACCTGAAAATTGGCACATAAAAATTTTACTCACTTTACTTACAGTCTAGGAACTAATTCTTACGTAAGTTGTAGAGAATATTGTAAACAATTTAAAATAATATTGAAAGACACAATCTGTCCGCAGTATTTATTGCCAGATACTTAAAATGACGAAAGCAAACAATACAAGAGCCCCCTTTAAATATTTATTTCATTCTGGTTTTAGTATTTATTGTAGCGGTATTTATTATAGCGGTCACAGAAATACATCTTCTGTGAAAATTTCAACTGACTTGCTATCATGGTTCACGAGATACAACTTTGTGACAGACAGACAAACAGACGGACAGTAAAGTCTTAGTACTACGGTCCCGATTTTATTCCATAAAAGTATTTAAAAAGTATTTCCATAAAAGTTTTGTTATGCTTCCGATTTGAAGAAAATTCCATATTTACTTGTTTATCCAATTCAATACTATAAAGAATGCAAATATGGAGGAATTAAAATAAAATATTTCTTTTAATTCTAGGATATTCAGTCAGGCGTCTAATCTGTCGTTTCTTCCGGTACAAATGACTAGATTCTCAATTTATCATTTATGTAAGGCCGCCCGCGAATTTGTCCGCGTTTTCTTTAGTTTTTTGAGAACCCTACAGGGACCGAAAAAAAATTTCCGGGATAAAAGTATCCTATGTCTCAATCCAGTTCATATACACTTACCAAATTTTATCCAAATCCGTTTTTGCGAGATTGAGTAACAAACATACAAACTCACATTTCTAATTTTAGTAGGATGTACTTCTCTCTTATTGTTTTCGAATAAACAAATAATTAAACCCTTTATTAATAAATTAAAGACTTCTTGGTGTACCTAACCAAAATTTTCATAAATCGTTATGTTTGGCACAACTGAATAGCCGATCATGTTCAGAATTTGACACTGAAAAGTTCCAAATCGCAAAGTACTGTGCATCGTAATCAGATATGGTTCGATTCACGTCTTAGCTTTTCTTCATTGCCATAATGCGTTGAGATGTAACGCTATGTGTTATTCTGTGATGGCCACAATGTGTCGTGAGCGTTTTCATTAGAGCCATAACTCGAATTTCGCCATGCGGATGATGTTTTACTGTGACCACAACGTTTTCGCTCAATGAGTATTTTTCGGTCTTTCAAATTCAAAAGTAATTTATTCAGTTTAGTCTTTTACAAGCACATGTGAAAGTCGAAAACTACGCCATCGGTTCGCAAAACTACGAGACCTTGCACTGAGAAGAACCGGCAAGAAACTCAGCAAGGGCTACTTTTTACTCCCTGTTTTATTTCATACAGTGTCGTCAAATTGAAAGTTGACATCAAACTTGCAAACATGTATTGTATTGAGGTCACCTTCCATCACATAATGTCAAGTTTGAGCGTAACATGTACAACAATAGTTATTTAGGATATTAGTGCGGTAAGTTGGTTATTACAAACGAATGTCGAGGGCTTACCATAGTTACGAGTTTGTAAATACCAATTGCGCACGAATGTCATACGTTTTTCAACACATTTGCGAGGCAACATTACCTATACCTAACCTGAAGTAATGAAGTTTTTTTTAATGAATATGGCGCGCCACGTGTGGGTGGTGAAAATTTTGAATTACACCTTTCGTCTCTTTTTCTCATTAATATTAAAGCAAGAGAAAGGTATAGATTAAAAGCGCTACCAAGGAGATTCGGCCGAAATTAAAAAAAGAAAACCGTCAAGAATACGCATGACGCCATGTATGGGAGCTACGCTCCGTTTTGATATTTTATTATTTTATATATATTTCCGTTGTTTATTGTCCGTTATTTTTTACCCATAATTTTGAACTTTCGAACAATGTATATAACCTCCGCATTTTTTGAACAAATGTGTTGAAAATAAATTACCTTATACAACTACATGTAAAATTATTTGATAAAAAAATTCATATGCTCTCTGTATAGGAAAATGACAATGCTAATTGTTGATCGCACTTGGTTTAGATTTAAGACTATTATAAATTACCACTATTTGCATCACCACTCGGCATAAAGTTAACAATAATGGGCAAATGGTAACTCAAAATCTAACAACATGAATTGCATGGCATTGTCGTTTAATTGGTTTTTACATAAATAAAATAAAGACTAAAAAACGAAAACATTAATTCAAACGAAGAAATAACCAATAACTCGATCCACAAATATTCATACATTGTAAGGAATTGAAATCTTTTCCTATTTTAAGCTGGTTAAAAAGAAGCTTGGTTTAACTTACATTTGGCCGATTTACTTTAATTAACCTCTTTACAATGAAAATTTTGCTCGCAATAATTTAAAATTTCTAATTTAATTGTAAATTGATATTCCTATTGAGATTCACAAAAAAGTGAGAATTTGTTATGCGAAAATGAATACACCTGTTCCGTTCCACTATAAATAAATATACTGAATTTTTCACCATCATTCATCACATCATACTTGTATAGCCTTTTGAAATTCTTAACATAGCTTTTGATTAAATTGCTAAAGAACGACAGCTGAATGAATTGAACAATTCCAGAAAGAAATTCGAATAATTTTACCGTCTATTCTATACTCTGACAATTCAAAGAATCCAATGAAAACGCGGACACTGCTTCAAATCTCATTAACTCTGATCAAATCTCACGAGTCGAGTCAAGAGCACATCCTCTTTGGAAAACCTTTGATATAACCAAACCCCAAGAAGCATTGAATTTAATCAAAACATTGGAGACACAATCACCGTGGGATCATGCCTCTATGAATGGGACGTCTATTTGTCAGAGGCCTGTCACTTCATTAATAATTGGTGGAGCTCAATTTGTTATATTGCCACTGACAATCGTATCAGACTTAGATTTTCACTGTTCGAAGCTCCCTTAATGAATTGGTTCCGATGGATAATACTTTGGTTTGATAATAATTTTATTTAGATCCTGGATTGTCGGCTGATGAGATGCGTTGCTGGGCCTTTGTTGTCCTATACTTACTTGATTGAGATTTTGAAGTGCGTAACAACTAACCCTCGGCTCGGAGCGGACTGACCTAAAGCATGATTTTGCACTTAAGGTTATTTGACGATAATCGATGTAAGGCTAATGCCACTTCTGAACTAGACCAACTTGATATTGTTACCGATGTTTATCTGACCGAATTTAAACAATAACATATGTAACGTGATGATCTAGAATAAAGATATACGCGTACGTATTTTAGATCCAAAAGCAAAAGCATAAGTGGAGGCAAATATAATTGTAAAGGACATGGCTAAGAGACTGCTCTTAACGTGTATAATTATTTCGCAGAAGCTCGTAACATATATTACGTGTTTATTATTCTCATAAAACTTTCGTAACATAATCAAATATTAAAAAGTATGTGTTCATATCTGTTTCATTGATTTTGCAAATGAACAAATTAAAACTTCACAAATTTCCTGATTTTCCTGTCAGGCCGAGGACAACACATTATTTGTATTTATTCTTGTTTTAGAAATACTTTTTTGAAGTGTTATTCAGAGAAATGGTAAAAAAAGATTCTCAGAAAATGCGAAATTAATGCCTCTGTAAATAATTGGCACCATTTTTTCTCGAATGTAACAAAGTAATGACGTGTAGGAGTTCTCATATTTTTCAAGATTGTGACTTTATCAAAAGTTCCTCAGCCTTTTTTCATAGAAATTATAAATATTAAGCCATTCGGCATTAATAATTACTAAGTACAATACATACGTACCTTGTTGGGGCAGTCGCTCATACAAAATTTTACCATGTTCTTTATAGGAAATACAATATTCGCTTATTTGGTCATACTAATTGTAGATATTTTTTGGTAATAATGGAATTGATTTTCTAATCATAGTGAATTTCACAGTCTTCTTATAGTTATTGTTTATATATATACATTGCTAGCAACCCGCCCCGGCGCGCCACCAAATTCATTAACGTTATAAAAAATACTATTTCACTATTACTGCTGAAAATATACATATTTGAATCGGTAAAGTTCTTCCAAAGATGACTTTCTCCAAACTAACTAACAAATTTTACCTCTCTATATTCTTATATGTGCCCATAGGCGCGTTCATATCGGTCGATAATACCGGATGCGATCATTCCATATATTATCAATTTTTCATTATACTTCTATTGCGTGTGTCACAAAACACAGAAAGATGTTAGAAGGGCCTTGTGGGCGGGGCAGGTGCGCTACAGTAATGTGTGAGCAAATTTTCATAACCTGACCAAAACTTGGTTCTGATTGCGACGTTGCTGTCGATGAGCGATTATGATTGTTTTGATGTCGCGTCGTTCGATTGGCTATTATCTATTAGTGTAGTAGGGGCGAGCCGGCGACATCGGTTCCCCTACAAACGGTCTATGATCACTCTCCTGACCTCTTTCTGTGTTCTATGATCGTTATTATGGCAGCAGTGTGTATCATAGCCGTCCTAAAACATAAAGTACTAATAACTCATCCGATATTATCTACTGATAATTAAATGCTTATGGAGGATCGGGATTATAGTATGCCATTTTTAATGAAAATGTAAAACACATATTTAATCTTAGTTTCATTGTACATTTTTATATTTAACTACATAGACAAAAATGTACATGTTCAAAATTACAACCATGTAAGAAAAACAGTAAATTAAAATTAGTTAATTCTTCTTGAAAACTTGTAATACCCTTCTGTTTATAATTTAGAAATTTAAACCGGGACCACATTCCGGTTCTGTTAGGCTAACTAGATTACAGCGATCATCGAACAAGCGGGAGTCCTGAATAACAAGGCCCTACTGTATTTGTATTGTTATTCCGTCGTCATTGCTCGGTTTTTATCGGTGGCGGTATGTAATTGCGCAATAATTTAGGGTGGCTTACTGCATCGCTGCCCGGCACTGGGCAGCCCGCTAGGGGCAACCATCTCAACTGACCCGGTAATAGTGGGCAATAAAGTTGCCGTTTTGTTTACTTAGTAAACGACTACTACTAATATGCATTTTTTAGTGAATAGTTCGACACCGTTCTTCAGTTGATTTTAGGTGTATACTTACATTGATTGTAAATTGCAATTCTTTAAAGAGAAATGAAAAACGGAAGTCTTGATCTTGTTAGTCGACTCGTCGAGAAATCCGATTCGCGCATGACTTATTTGTTTTCTATATACTCGTAGGTTGCATATTCAGATTACAGTCCTTTTGTTCTATAATCTGAGGTTGCATATATCTTGCCATTAGAGAGAAAATATGTATTTTTCATTTCTCATTCTCGGAAAGTGGTGTTGTTTTGATCTGTTTGTTGGGTGGAAAATGCTGCTTCCCTCTCTAGAGAGGGAAAAACTCATACAAATTACTTCTGAATGAAATGAACTTTAAAAATAGAACTACTGTCAGGCGTGAAGTTTTTTGTAAAAAAAATATGATGCCATGTGAGTTTCCAAACAGCCAGTGTGAACTTAGCACAAACTTCGTTGAGCGGAATAAGCCGCAACAATTACGCTGTTCCATATTTAAATTTAAAAAGTCGACATAAATTGGCGGGATACTAAAATGTTATAATAATAATAATAATAATAACCATTTATTTCAGGCATACTACCCATATTACATACAGAAAAAAAAGACAATCAAATTAAATAATTACAATCACAATAATAATAATTTAAATATAAATTTCAAATAATTACAATTCATTTAAATTACATCATAATCCAATAATCCAGTTATCAATCAAATAAAATAAAATCAAAAACAAATAATAATTGAGTCCAATAAAATAAAATCGATTACAGCAGGCAAGAATGTCAAATATCACAAATCACAAATGTCATATTTACAGCAGTCATACACAGCATTAATTATTAAATTCCAACTCATTCTAATGCGATCCATAAAGGAAGCGGCTCTTTTTCTTATTACAGCATAGAAATCATCAACCCTATTCTCCGCAAACATGCCCGACGCACTACACCGCCACGGCAGTTTAAGCATGGCTCTAAAAGCGTTATTGTACTGCACACGTAAAGTGTGGTATGCTCTCTTTGTATAGTTTTTCCACAAGTAGCTGGTATAGAACGACTGACAATAAGCGCCGAATAGGGTAATTTTTACAGGCACACTACACCGAGCAAATCTGCGAGCTAACATATTACTTTTGGCGGCAATGGATCTCCTTTGTCTTTCTATGTCATCGTCATCATTTAAGTTACTTCTTATAATATGTCCCAGGTATTTAAATTGTGATACGATTTTTAGCTGTGATCCCGCCAGAGTTACAACAGGGTTAAACATATTCGTCCTATCATGCTTGAATATCATTACCTCCGTCTTATCCACGTTATATGTCAGACCATGACGTGAAGCATATCTTTCACAAATATTGATAAGTTTCCGTAGGCCCCTTACAGAGGGACTCAGCAGGACCATATCGTCAGCGTAACTCAAGTTATTGACAGGTTGATTGCACATGTAACAGCCAACTTTGGACCCACTGAGTTCATCCATCAGTCCGTCCACATAAAGATTAAATAGGGTTGGCGACGTGAGGCCACCCTGTCTTACGCCACACCCAAGCTTATATTCTTTGGAGAAGCCACTACCCCATTTTACCACGTTCGTTTGGGTTCCGTACCAATATTTAAATAGTCCCAATATCTCACCGGGCACACCTGTCTTCTCCATTTTCGCCCACAATATATCATATTGTATTGTATCAAAAGCGCGGCTGAGATCAAGATAGCAAGATAGCATCTGTTATGTGATGGAATAAAAAAATAATCTTTTAAGTAAAACAGAGCAATCCAACTTTGAATATTAAAAATGAGTTCAAGCGATTCAGAAATGTTGACACCGGATTCAATTAAAGACGAGGCAAATTGTGTTATAGAGAATATTTTGCCAGAAATGTTTATAAAGAGATATATAAATACATACAATGATTTTATAAAGTGGTGAGCAGAGAAGAATATAAAATCGTTTTCCGAAAGTGTATTTCTTACATATTTTAATGGACTGTCTAGCAAACTACAGGCTCCTACAATTCGCCTCAGCAGACAACTTCCAGGGAGTATCCGCCATGGAATCCATCGTTTGATGAAATAACAGAGTGTCCTACTTTTACAGATATCCAAAACAGCCAAATTTGTATTTTAAATAGCTACTTCTAATTTTATGGTATATATATAACTATTTATGAATAAATATTTTTGTTAAACAACTAGTTTTATTTTCCTCATATTTGAAATGAAAAGTACAGTGTTTAACTCGGGTAAAAGAATCAATTCCTACTCGGACTATAGCCGCCGTCTAAATACCTCGGGAATTGATTCTTTCCACCCTCGGTTAACAATCTACTATTACTTTATTGCTCTTAAATTTCTATTGTAAGACATAAAATTGGTCATCACCATCAAGACAGAAAGGAAGTCAAGAATAGTATATTTCATTACTAGTACGGAATCGTTGTCATTGCAAAGAGTTCCGACAAATGTCTACCCGAGCCGAAGGCGAGGGTTGACAGTCGGAACGAGTTGCAATGACGGTTCCGTACGTGTACTGAACTACTATTTTTAATACAGTTGCGAAAAAATGAAGCAATTTAATCAAATTATCAAAACACAATAAACTCAATTAAATAATAATCATTTATTTCTTATAAAAGTTATAATTCACATATACATTGGAATTGGTACAGTTTTTTATACTAACTGGGGAAGTTTTACGTTGCATATTTACTGTTTGAGACAAACTATTATTAATTTCGTATGATTGTTCATGTATATTTGTCATACAATGGCGTTTGCTAGTTGATGGAATTGGATCTGATGAATTATCATTATCAACGAATGTACTCTTAGATTGACGAACTTTCTTCTCAGCATGTGAAGGAGACGGACTGGACCTTAAATTAATGGATTGTGTGATCTTTTTCCCAGTTTCTAGTTTGTTGTTTAATGAATCACCAATATAGCTTTCTGCAACTTTGTCCGATTTCCAACCACCTAATCGCTTTAAGGACGTCAAATTGGCTCCTGAATCGCCAATAATGTTCAGAAGGCTGAAGCTGTGCCCAGTATAACACTCAGCATCTGGCAGACCAAGAAACGTAGCTATTTCTTTTGGCATATTACCAAATTTGTTTATGCCGATTACTTGAGCTGTACACTTCCCTTTTTAGAAATTTTGAAAAAAACGGTCGGATTTTCCTTTTTGGGACCGCTGGTTCATATATTTTTTCACTATTGTGAGAAAATCTCCTTCAACAACAAAGCTTCGCGGTATCTTATTTTTTGTGTTTGGAATCTTGATAAGTAGCATTTCTCCATGGGCTTCAATATCTTTTAAAGTAATATTGGCTAACTCCTCTCTGCGGCAAGCTCCAACAACGCCAAAAATCAGAGCAACCTAAAAAAAACGATTTGATTCATATAAATAATGTATTGACTGTATTTTGCGATTTTGTAAACTGAACACTAAAGAAAAATGTAGATATGTATACTTATTAATAAATTACCTTTGTGGCTAAATAACAATCATCGGGAGCTTCTTTCAAAAACCTTTCCACGTCATTCGATGTTAATATTTTTACTGGTAAACCCGTCTGATTGTCGTTTTAAGAAAGAATTTAATTTTGGATATTGACTTATATCCACGTTGTTCCTTATTTTCAGCATACTTTTTATCATCGAAAACCTTGACCATAACGTAGAAGGTTTTAATTTTGCTGAGAGTTCGGAAAAGTATGCCAACATAACATTTTCTGAAAAACTATTTGCTTTTTTCTCTTCTTTCCACGCAATAAATTCATCGTATGTAGATATGTAGCGAATTTTTGACTTTTCCGGTAAAATGTTCTCCGAAGCGAAGCATTTTGTGCAATTATACTGAGTTCCGGTGGAGTTAATTCAAAAAAATTTAGGTCGAAGTTACTCATTTTGTGTAAAAAACAACTAAACTCGCAAAGAAAATTTCGGAAAATGGCGCCAACCGTAGAATGTAAGCAGTTTTTTTTCACCCATTCTGGTAGGCAAAGGGAACTGCCCATACAGCCAAGTCTTTAGTACTTAGTATTTTTTATTATAAGAAATGAAATTGAAATTTAATGATATGAAATGAACTGAAACCTTACCTAACTCATTCAATCAATTAATTTATTCTGATATTGGACAAATTAGTATAGGTAGCTTCTTTTTAAAAACAAATAAACCTATTTGCATGAATCGCAAAAACTTCTATGATTTTTTTTAGTTAAAACTTCATGGTTGTTTTTTTTAATAGAAATAATTTTGACAGTTGGGAAAGAAAACGCACGAGTTCGGGAAAGGCAAAAAAAAAGCACGAGTGTGAAATAGCCCAGATCCCGAACGCTACACGTCCCTGCAATACGCCACTTTTTGAGCAACTGTATTAAAAAGTCCATTTTATAAACTAAACAAACTAGATAAGTAATACATCATGCTCGAGCGCATGGTGTACTAGGGTCCCAGCGCGGCGCGTAAGTCGCACGTCGCCGAGTGATGGACGACGTAGTCCCGGCTGCTCCCGGGATTCGTCAAGTCACCTCGTGTGACGTTTTTTTACTCTCGGCGCGGGAAACCTGTCTCTGGATTTTGAGATGTTCTGGTTTTTGTCACAGTCAATGTGCATTAAATTATCTTTTTCTACTGACGTCGATTTGATTGCTCAGCGTCTAATAAAATGCTGACATACTAACAAATTTCAAATTGTCTCAAATTAAGCTCTCTTTGTTCTATGTATATGAAAAGATAATATAATTATAATTTTTATTATTTTTAAAGCTTGTAACTGCTTGATGTTTAAATCTAAAGAAAATATAACTAGAGTGGGTTTACCTATAATGCGAAGAGATGGCGCTGCCTTGCAGCTTAAGAATAGCTAGAAGGAATTTCGACGCGGTCCGTGAGGGCCGCGGTAGCATAATTGGTCAGTGCATTCGCCCGGATTGCGAAGGGTGCGGATTCGAGTCCCGTCTGCTGCCTGGTCCGCGTGGAATTTTTTCTAGTTATATTTTCTTTAGAGATAATATAATGCTTACGTAAAGGAACAATAAAAGTAACCACCACCTTTCTCATTAGAGAAATTATGTAATAATAAGTTTATTCAATAAATACACCATAAATGTATTTACAGTCAGCCAACTGTAATTCAATTACTGAAACGCAACTTATTCAAGAAAGTTGCTAAGCTGCAAACATACGAATAGAATTTTAATGACATGGCTCCTGTGTCAATTGGGCAATAGAAAAATACATAAGTACTAATATGATTTAAAACGCAATGCACATAGATACATAAAGTTAAGAAAACTGTCTTGTTCTATTTCTGGGACGTTATAAGGCTCTTGAAGCAAATTTTATTAGATTAGATTTGTCATACACAAATGTCAAAAGGTCAACTCAATTTGCTTAATTGATTGGGGCTAAATGTTGTCTTAATTGATTTTTAGATTTAGCAAAATTGCTGCAAGTGGACCTAAATACCTCGTAGTTACATAATTTTGTCTTATTTTTTTAATAAAATATTATGTTAATTTATTAGATCTCATGTGAATGACGTTTTAATATTGTTCTGCGTGTCTGCAGGCAGTCGAGACACCCGCAACATTATCTCTCCCAGACGAGTCTAATGTAACGCCATTAGCTAAACGATTCATCTCGACAAACGTTATAATAATTACTTACGCCATTTTAAATATGATGAATTATTCACGTTCAACCACGATATTAAAATGTATGTATAATCACTTCAAGGTTCATTGTTATCATTTCACCTTTTAAATGCTGAAGCATTCATGTAATTTATGATAAATATTGTCTATATTTATGAGAAACACTAAACAATTACTGCGTGTCAATTTAATATCTTTTTACTTCGCAATTAAGTGGGTTTTCAATTTTTTCACAATATTGTTTTAAAGGTAACGCAATATTAAGTATTGTAATTTAAAATTGTGTTTAAACCCATGCCTTTAAAACTTTCAAAGCTTACCATCTTATTATGTCGTTGATTGTGACTCATGAAATTAGTGCGTTTTATTTTCGACATCACTCCGTTGCTTTTCGTTGGAATGAAAGACAAAACTGAAACGAAATAATTAATAAGCTTATTTTTTTCCTAATTGTTAAATTAGTAACAGATTGTTGGGGTTGAGATTTTCACGCACATCACTCATTAAATAAATCCTAAATCCGATATGTTTACGTCTAAGGTATCGTCAGCCACCTTCCAGTCCCATCATCAGACCAACTCGATGGTACCATAATATTGTATTGTCATCTAATCTACATATATTTACATGCCGAGTTTCATGATGATATAAGAATTTGAAGTGCGGTACTACTTTGTTTTAATTTCCGCACATTATTTAAGAAAAGTACTTTACAAGCCTTGGCCACAACTAGGCATTGATGGACTAACGTATGCGTGCTTCGGCTTCTCCTCAGCCCACATTTACACGATCGTCCATCAATGCCTCTTTTTCTGGCCGCTACAGTGTTGTACTAAATATCTCTCCTATTTCAGAATAAGCATGTAATAGAACATTATGATATAAGTGCGGTAAGTTGACAATTACAGCCGAGGCGATTTTGTTTGTTGTTTGTAATTAATAAATATACGCCCACGTATGTCGTATGACGTTTTATAACACAAACGAAGAAATAATACTACCTACGTACGTACTTTCTGAAAATGAATTTGCACCTTTGTTTTCCATAAGATGATATTTTGATACGCTTGACTGTAAGTATCTATCCTTGGAATTTTTCGGGCAAGAGGCTTAGCGTAGCCTTTTTCGACTTCTGGCGGTGTCAAATTAATAAATTCGTTACTACTTGACAATATTTTCAAATAAAAACAAGTAGTAGTAGTTTAATTTCGTCCATTGGGACAGGCGAAGGTACTAAACCATACTGCCAAGTCTTACGTCCATAGTTTAAGTTGTCATATATTATTATATAGGCAAGGCCAAATCTGTTATTTTGTTTTTGTTTATAGGCAATAAGCCAAATCTTCAGTGAATTATAAAATATTTTGTTCTGTCCGGGACGTTATCATCCGCATACGGTGCAAATGCGATTTAAATCTACAATGACCATAGGCTACTATTTATCTGAGTGTAGAATTTCCTTTGTAGATAACCATCCGATGCAGCAAACCAAGGTTTTCGGCCCACTTCTTTATTGATACCGGCATACCAGGCTCCTTTTGTTTCTACGATAATATTTCTTTCCTCCGTCCATTCTTCGCACATCTTTTCTCGATATCCCGGTAGAAGGTCTTGCCAAGAAGTAGAAAGATTTTTAATATTACCACCCAGAGAATGTGTTAGTCTGGCAAGGTAATCCACATTTTCGTTTCCTGTCACACCGACATGTGCTGGCGTCCATAAAAATTTCACAAGTTTATTGCAGTCAGATAGTTTTTGTAATGTATCTTTTATTTCAAGTAGTATACCGTAAGTGAGGGTTACTTTAGCTCGGGTAACTTTGTCACAAATCAGAAAAAATATTGAACTTACCGCCCCATCAGTATCTCTTGGGTGACCGTAATAGTTCCAGTTGAAAATCACAGATAGCCATATAGGCGCGCAGTGTGGTGTTGTTTTACCGACATCATTCCTGTATCAAGTTGTCATTGTAACGCGGCATTTTTTGTAACCGAAATAGTTCGCAAGTTAATGCGCAAACTTTCTCAAAACTGTGGTTTTCGGTAAGTTTACTATTTTTTCTAAATTTAAAGTTATATTTTTTTATTTAACTTAATTTGTGGATTCAGTATGCTAATGGTGATCTGTTATAAGGGTTCCTTTACCCCAACATGGCTTAAAATGAGTTTTTTTCGCAGAGAAAACTCAACGGGCTAAAGTAACCCTTTTGCCCAAAATATATATTTTTTTCCTATTTTCGTATGATAACTTTGTAACTTATACTTTATAGTTCAAAATAGCAAGATATAAACGTGACATATTCATCACAAAGAGAAGCTACAATTTTATTTGAAAAAAAGTGCACATTTTAGGTCAAAGTAACCCGCAGTTACTCGGTATAGTTAATGTTTCGTAAGCCAGGAGAAGCAAGTGCCTTAAGAACAGACATACTGTCTGAAATTATTAGAAACTTGATTTTTAACAGAGCACATAATATCAGTTTGATTTGTACAACATCAGTAAAATTTTTGGATCAACCTCCCAGTATGTACCAGCTAGTGACTTTAAAATATTGAAAGCACGCAATGATTTGTCTGTTAAACCACAAACATGCTTGTTCCATGAAAGATTCCTGGAAAATGACCCCCAGAAATTTTGCCTCAGAACTAACAGGTAGAATATTGCCATCATATATGATATTGGTAAGTAGCAATATCTTTTTACTGAAAACTACAACATTTGTCTTATTTAAATTAACATCTAATTCTAGATATGTGAAATATGTTTTTAATTTTGACAAGGCACAGTTCAGTTTTTGCTCAACCTCAGACATATTAGTGCCAGCACAGTAGACTGTGAGATAATAAGTGTATTGCAAATTATTAACATTATTTCCCAATATATTATTTAGTTTATGGATGTATAAAATGAACAGCAACGGACTAAGTATCTAATGTATAGCACCTAATAATTCAGTTAAAGTAAATGGTTTAGTGAAAAACTGATCAATATTAGCATTATGATAACAATGTAATGGAGGGGATTGTGAATTTGAAGTATACTTATTTAAAAATGACTGAATCCAATTGTTTGTGTTTGAGTCTATAGGAGCTCTATAAGACTTATTAAACTTTCTAATGTTAGCCCAAATCATTGACATAGGGGTCTGACGATTGAAAGACTTGCATAACTCTGACCATGTCTTCTGCCTTTCCATGTTGATAGTATTTTTTTTTGTGCTTGTTTATGTTTAAATATAATGTAATTTTGTGTAGTAGGGTTGCGTTTAAATTTTAAGTAATGTAACGTGAAAAACCGGGTAAGTGGGGTAAATAAAAAATAGACTCCGATAACTCCATTTATTGGTAATAGCCGTTTGTTAATTAAGGTTAAGTTATGTTAAGTTAAGGTTAGTTATATTTAAGTTAAGTTAAGTTTAAACAAGACTAATGAAACGGAGTGGAATTAGCCGCTGGCTGGCCGTACGGTCACGCAAATAAAACGGTCGTTACAATTAAATTTAATAGGTAGGTAAAAATAACAGGTCGTGGTGCATTTGGTCGATAACGATGGGGTATCTTAAAAGTTAAAGTTAATTAAAGTAATAAAAGGTCAAAGTCATCTGTAGGTCCAGGGTAGACAGCACGAAGGGTAGTCTGCGCACAGGGTGCAGCCCAAACTCGTCGGGGTAAGTGGATGAGTTGGGGTAAGCAGGGGTTTCGTCAGCTGCTTAGGTCTGGAGAGTCCTTCTGGGGTAGCTACAGGTTATATGGGACGTTGCCTGGGTAGCAGCAGGACGTCAGGGTAACTTATAATTGCATTGCAGTAACTTTGCATCTTAAAATTGCAGCATAACATTGAACCTCCTGGAAGGGGAACGGTAAGTATTAGCCTTCCGGAGAAAAAAAAATACATAAAAGGTAAGTAGGTAATCTACATGAAATGTAGATATGAAATGTAGATATGTAGATATGAAAATCTACAATATATTAAGAAATATTTGTATATTATTCATTTTTAAGTTAATATTTTAAAGTAAATTGAACATTTTTCTTTATGGAAAAACTGCGTTATAATTTATAATTATAATAAAACTGTTGTTTCAATGGCTTATACTCAGTAATTGATTAGAAAGGTTAAAGTTATATAGTTAAAATTGTTATTTCATTGTATTATAATGATTGAATTAAATAAATACCTGTCGGAGGCGTTGAAGACAGCAAGTATTATATGATTTTATGGTTTATGCTTCCATTTTATTATCTGTTATTAATTAGTATGGTAAGTATAACACATTCCTACAAAAGTAATGGATTTAAAGTGCTAATCCTTTTCAACAAACACAGTCTTCAAAGAATTTTTCATAATGGGAGTTACACTTTATGAATTATTTTACTGGATTATAAATGAATATTTATGCATATTTAACTAATTATCAAAGGAATGTAGTATTAACTGGTTAATAATTTGTAAGGATTTATAAAAATCTTGACAAAGAGGGTATGTTATCAAGTAATTCATGTTTTTCACATGTGATTACTAGAAAATAATGGGTATTTTACTTTGATCTGATAAGATTGTTAAAAATAAAGTATAGTAATTGCTTACCGATAGTTGAAACGTATGACGATCTCTCATGTGAAGCCGGCACATGTCGGTATATTATAAAATTTATATAAATTTGTATAAATAGGGGTTCCTTCCGCTTCGCCTGTAATAATTTATAACAATAAGAATCCACGAAACGAAATCACTCCTTTTATAGTTGAAAAGTATTAAATAACTTACCAAAAAAAGCGAAACGTGTAACAATTCAAGAAGAAAAATGTAAAATGACTTTTTTCTTAAAACTTTATGGCGTTGGCATGTTAATAAATAAAGACGGCGTTATACACGGTCTATGAACAGTGCGCTGTAGCACAACATGCCGGTGAGTGATATAGGACGGAGGCTTTCTGTCCTTTTCTAACCGTGTAATTAATTTATAAATTTTATGCATTAGAGCAAAAATTTAGGGCTACAGTAAGACATTTTACAATTAATTACTGCTTGAGCACAGACATTATTCCACCAAGGGAGTTTTAACCTTTTCTTTTTTTTATCAAATGATTGTATACCTCCTACAGGTGGTTTTTTGGACAGATTTGCTTCGTTTGCACAGTCTAGCAAAATTTTTGATAATAAATCATAACATCCCTCAGGATCACTTGTGTCGAAATAAGCATTGTTTAATTTTGACTCTGTTAGTTCTATATATTTTGTCCAGTCAACTGTCTTATAATTAGGTTTTATATAATTGACACTATTACTATCATTATTTGTATTAACAGGATCATACAATATATTAGTAAGAATAGGGAAATGATAACTACATAAAGAGTCATCATGTACTTCCCAGTTACAATTCAGAGCCCGATTTAGGGTGATACTATAGTTAAATCTGAAGAGTGTCTTGGTAATTATTCTATCAATGGAAACAAGCTTTACTTACAATCATAAGTTTGTTTTCTTTACAACTCCGTCACAATTCATAGCACATATAAATAACTCTTGAAGCTACTCTTACGTATAGTTTTCTTCCAAATGCTTTCCTACTATATTTGTTAGCTGAAAACGATGTGTAGACCATAGCCGTTACTAAAGAGTAAAGCAAAGAGTATAGAAAGATATCTCGTGTCTATCTACGCGCGCATACGGAGAGGAATAATAATAAATAATAAATATTTCCAACACTCACACCAATTAGCCTAGCCCCAAAGTAAGCACTGTAAGGCTTGTGTTATGGGATGCTAGGGTAACGGATAGAAAACATATACTGTGCATATACAGGGTGGTCAAAAAGTCGTGGATCAAACGAAACAGGGAGATAAAGAAGGTTATTTACAACAAAAAATCTTTCTACAGCATGGCCATAACTTCATTGCACGAAAAGTTATAAATATTTTTGTTTTTTTCAATGAATCTACCGAGTTTTTTTACAATTTAATCAATAAAAAAATAAATTGATTAAACACAATAAAACAAAAGGTGTTGTATTATGACCGGATTATGTATCAATACTACAAAAATTGTATTGGAGCTCTCGGTACCAAATTTAACGAGCAATATATTTTTTTTCGTAAATTTTGAAGCGTTACAAAGAATTACTTCTCTTAGGAGCACCATGTGAAAAAAAAAATGTATTACAGAAAAGTGACCCTGTATTAAAAAAACTTGCTGATTTAATGCTGATTCAATTGTGTGACCTTTAGTTTTTGTTTTATGGTCGTTTTTTCATGTCAAGGTGCAAATTTATAAAATGGTAAATTGAAAGGAAAATTTAGATTCTTGCTCATACATACTATGATATACATATTTCAGAAGCCATCATGAAATAAAAAGAACAATTATGACTTAGTAATTTTATTACAATTAAAATGTTTACATTAAATGTTCAAAGTTCCTACCTCTGACCATAATGCACAATATGCACCGCCTAATAAAATTCGCACGTAATCGGCGGAATGCACCTCTGTTATAACAATTTGTAACCTAGCGAACTCGAGCTTTTGTCGTAGTTCTTGTTCGGTGTTATTCTCTCCTTGATACACTATTTCTTTGAAATAGCCCAAAAAAAAAAGTCTATTGAGTTAAGGTCGGGCGACCAGGGTGGTCATGCAATAGGTCCGCCTCGACCAATCCACCGGTTAGGGAAGCGCTCGTTCATTTGAATTTGGACATTTGTCCTCGAACTGCTCGAGCATAATGAGGCGGGGCGCCATCTTGTTGCAGCCACATTTCTGCCACTCTATCTTCAGGAATCTCAGCTTCGTTGAGTATTTGGTTCAAATTATTCTGTAAAAAATTCAAATACAGAGCACCATTCAGCCTTGGTGGCACTTCATGTAGCATAGGCTTCTGGTCAATTATTCCAGCCCACATGTTTATACCAAACAAATTCTTGAATCGATCATTTCTGATGATATGTGGGTCACTCTTGAGTAAAATTGTAAATTGCGGATGTTAAAAATTCCCATTCTTCTAAAATTTGACTCTTCAGTCCATAAAATTTTGTTGTAGAACTGCGGATCCTCTCTGTGTCGTCTAAGCATCTCTCTGCAAAATACCATTCTAGGTCCATAGTCAGAGGGCTGTAAAGCTTATAAAGCCCTTTGCACGTGGTAACCGTGGTATTTTTTCTTTTAATAATAAGCTGCACCGTCGATCATGGGATCCCGAGATTTCGTTGGCGTTGGCTAATACCAGGGTTCATTCTTAACTGTCTCAGTAATGAGTGATGTGCGTGAAAACCTAAGAAACAAATATGTCTCAGTATTTGCTCTTCATTGTCAAATCGTACCACTGGTCTACCTGTTCTCAATTTTTGACAAAGGATTAAATGGTTAGTGTGAAAGCGTGTCTGTCCATTTCATAAATCCTAAGCGTGACAAGAACAGAACATTTCTAGCGTTCCAACGTACAAAAAACTAGCCGTTTATGTTCAACTAGTAAATTATTTGAATAAGGTTAATTTAATGAAATTTGCACCTTGATATGAAAAAACGACCATAAAACCAAAACTAAAGGTCACACAGTAAAGTGTTGTACCTCATTTGAATCAGCATTAAATCAGCAAGTTTTTTTAATACAGGGTCACTTTTCTGTAATACATTTTTTTTTTCACATGGTGCTCCTAAAGTGAGAAGTAATTCTTTGTAACGCTTCAAAATTTACGAAAAAAAATATATTGCTCGTTAAATTTGGTACCGAGAGCTCCAATACAATTTTTGTAGTATTGATACATAATCCGGTCATAATACAACACCTTTTGTTTTATTGTGTTTAATCAATTTATTTTTTTATTATTTAAATTGTAAAAAAACTCGGTAGATTCATTGAAAAAAACAAAAATATTCATAACTTTTCGTGCAATGAAGTTATGGCCATGCTGTAGAAAGATTTTTTGTTGGAAATAACCTTCTTTATCCCCCTGTTTCGTTTGATCCACGACTTTTTGACCACCCTGTATAAGTATATTTATATAGAAATACACATTAAACATCCATGACTGGAGTACAAATGATCGTATTTATCACACAAACATCTGCCCCCACTGGGATTCGAACCCGGGACCTCTCGAGTAGGCTACACCATGAAACCCGGCGTACAAACCACTCGACCACGGAGGTCAGGGGCTGTCCATAGGCTAATTCCGCAGCAGAGCTTTTGATGTGCTCTTTCCAGGCACTCCTCAAACCCAGGAGTACTATGGGAAAGGATTCAGTCCATTGTGTGTCGCCATGGCAGGTAATTGCAGCCTTGAGTTGGCGGTGCATCCTCTCCACCATGCCATTGGATTGAGGATGGTAAGCTGTCGTCGAGTTGTGTTTGGCGCCGATTTACTTGGAGAAAGATTGGAACACGTGCGATTGGAACTGCAGACCACGATTGGTAGTGATAGTTTCAGGGCAGCCGTAGCGCGCTACCCAGCCAGACATGAAAGTAGCAGCACACGTTTCTGCAGTGATGTCTGCGATAGGGATTGCTTCGGGCCACCTGGTGAAGCGATCGACAGCTGTGAAGCAGTACCTATAACCACACGAATATGGCAAAGGGCCGATTAAATCGAGGTGGACGTGAGAGAATCTAGAGGAAGGAACCGGAAAGTGGGCAAAAGAAGAGGAAGTGTGACAGGTTATTTTGCTGCGTTGGCAATCTTCGCATTGTTGTACCCATTTTTTGCAGACCTTGTTGATTCCAGGCCATACAAATCTGTCAGCTACAAGTTTACCTGTTGCACTGCGACCAGGATGGCTGAGGTTGTGTAAGCTGTTGAAAACTTGCCGCCGAAAGCTTGGAGTAATGTAAGGACGAGGTTTGGTTCCTGAAAAGTCACAGTAGAGATCGTAAGGTGGTACTTTCATTAGTTTCAAGCCTGTTCCGTGCGTTATGAGTGATTTTAATTCAGTATCTTTGGCTTGATCAAGCGTAAGGTGTTCATAATTTACTCCAGAAGTTACCGCGTCAACTCTGGAGAGTGCATCAGCCACGATGTAACTTGGTCCGGAAATGTGTCTTAAGTCGGTGGTGTGCTGGGATATAAAGTCTAGATATCTGAATTGTCGTGGTGAACAAGTGTCTCCTTTAGTTTGGAAAGCGAATGTGATGGGCTTATGATCAGTGAAAACAGCAAAGTTCCTGGCCTCAACCATATATCGGAAATATTTAATTCCCTCATATATTGCGAGAAGTGTCGTCCTATGGGCTGTATTTCTTCTGCGAAGGTGAGAGTTTTCGAGAGAAGAATCCTAAAGGTGACCAAGAATCGCATTCTTTTTGCTGTAATACTGCGCCAATGGCGTGATCGGACGCGTCTGTAAATAATGCAAGTTCTGCGTTACCATCAGGATGTGAGAGTAGAGTGGCTTCAGAAATGCCTCTTTTACACTCATCAAAACTTTTTTTCAGTTCTTCTGTTAATTGAACAGGTGCGGAGCCTTTCGCTTTGCCGGCCAAAGCAGAGTTAAGAGGGCTCTGAATTTCTGCTGCGCGAGGAATGAAGCGGCGGTAATAATTCAGCATTCCGAGAAATCGTCTTAATTCTTTGGCAGTTTTGGGGAATGGAAAATCTAGAATAGCGGCAACTTTCTCCTTAAGTGGGCGAGTGCCATCGGCAGAAACATCATAGCCAAGAAAAGTTACCTGATCTGTGCCCCAAATGCATTTCGACGTGTTCAATAAATAATAGACTATATTGTTTGAAACGCTCAAAGACAGTTTCCAGGTGTTGCAGGTGTTCAGCTTGAGATGAGGAAAAAACGAGGATATCATCACAGTATCCATAGGTGAAATCAAGGCCTTGTGGTACTTAATCTACGAACCGTTGGAATGTTTGAGCCGCATTTCTTAAACCAAAGGTCATATATGGAAACTCAAACAACCCAAACGGTGTCGTTATAGCTGTTTTTGGTATGTCCTCCTCATTTACTGGTAATTGATTGTATGCTTTAACTAGGTCGATCTTCGAGAAGATTGTTGAGCCATCGAGCTGATATGCGAAGGCATGCAAATGTCGGATCGGATATCTATCTGGTATGGTTCTGGCGTTCAAGGCTCTGTAATCTCCACATGGACGCCAGCCGTCGTCTTTTTTACGAACAAGGTGAAGGGGTGAGGACCAAGGGCTATCCGACCTTCTTGTAGTACCAGCGAGAAGCATATTTTCAAATTCCTTGCGAGCAATTTTTAAGCGATCGGGATCCAAGCGACGTGGACGTGCAGCGATTGGTGGCCCTGGCGTGGTACGTATGAAGTGTTTGGTGTTATGCTTTGGCGAAATTGGCGTACCTGATGATCGTGTAATTTCTGGGTACCGTCGTAGCATCTCATGGTGAACAGAGTCTCCTGTTACAGCTTTGATGGTCACTGTTTCGCTTGAAGTGTCATTGCAGTGGATTGCGGCAACTGTCAAAGTGGTAAGGCTATCAATAAGGCGGTGTTGTCGGCAGTCGACTAATAAATTATAGTGACTTAAAAAATCGGCTCCGATGATCGGTTTTGTTACATCTGCTACGACGAATCTCCAAGTGTAATCGCGACGAAGTCCAAGATTTAAGTATAATTCATAACTGGTTTTGGCTCGTCTATTCTTTATTTAGTAATACTAATGTCAAATGTCGCTGCGTGCGATCCGCGCCGCCCGATACCTTCGACTCCAGTCGAATGATATAAAGCGCAGTCGACTTAGTCGAATGATTCGTGGAGTCGAATGATTAGTATTAGTATTATTCGAAGTCGCGTATCGCTATGACACAGACAAAGCGACGTAAGTACAAAATGTCTATTTCTAATATTAACAATATTTGGCTTAATGCGTTTGATCTCTAATTATGAGAGCCAACGGTTGTTACTGTGCCATCATTTAAAAGAAATAAATTGTTGTCGTTTATAACATCTAGTAGTACTGAACCACGAGTATCTGTAGATGCACAGCCCCACATAGTGTGGTGTGCATTGAAGTCTCCTGCTATTAGTAGAGGTTTAGGTATAGACTTAATCAAGTTATCTAAATATTTATAATTGAAATTACTGGGAGAAGCAGAAGAAGGACTGTAGAAACTGACTAAAGATAACATTTTATTGTTAATTTGTAAACTAATGGCAATATTTTGGAATGAGTTGTCATAATATGTTTGTAACTTTTGATAATGGAAATATTCTCTAACTAAAATTGCTATACCATTGTGTTTTGAACCTTTGTCTAATCTCTCTAATATGTAACCTTTTATATTTAAAGTTTTGGTAGATTGTAGCCAAGTTTCAGATATAAGAGCTATGTGAATATTGTGTTGATATAAATATTTTGTGAAGACATGTTTGTGACTTAACAGACTTTGGGCATTCCATTGTAAAATGTTGAGCTGATCCATTATTTTTTACTAGGTGGAAACGTTTTGCTGGATTTAAATGTTTCAAGAAGTACAGATTTAATGGTCTCCGAAGTTCATGAAGATGAGTTATCTGAAGATTTTTGAGTGTAAAGTTTAAGAATAGTTGATATAATTATTTGTAAAATACTGTCTGACTGTAATAGTGATTGAATTTGTTTTTCCTGCTTGTTGTTAGGTAATTCAAGAAAATTTGTATGATAAAAACATCAGCATACGATTTTTTTTGATATCTGGCGTTATTTTTTTCTATTTTTTCCTTCTTCTTAGGGCATTCAGATGATATGGATATGTGGTTACCTTTACAGAAAATGCAGATAGCATCTTTTGTTGTTTTTGTGCATTCTTTATAGTGGTGATTGTCACCACAAATTGAGCATTTCTGCGCGCTCTTGCAATATTTGCCTATGTGCCCATAACGAAGGCATCTTAAGCACTGACTCACGGGAGGAATATAGTGGCTTACCTCAAAAAACCAACTATTAATATCTACGCTGTCGGGAAGGGTAGGACAGGAAAATGTAGATAGTCTGGGTGGGGATAAGGACAGGGTTGTCGTCTTCGTCACGCCCACGCCGCATCAGGCGGCGCACGTTTACCACATCCTTGGAGCTGGAAATGCCGGTATATATATAAAATTGGACATATACGTAGGAACTCCACGAATTACTCCAGTGATCTCTGTCAGACTGGCCGGTATATTGCACTTGAGTAGGAACTCTGAAAGGGATTTCGTATTGTTCAAAGCCATGTTGGCTAAGCCTGGTCGTTCAAAAATGGCAGCAACTTTGTATCAATTAATCCGTTTGAATCGTTTTATACCCTTATTATGTCGTTTAAGGACAATATGAGATCTCTATCCCCAATGGGCTTAGATTCTGTCATACTTTCGTAAATGACGAGGTATTCAAAGTTGCCCCCGTCCTCAGGATATTGCCTGCAATAGTTTTCAAATTTTGTAAGGCTTATACTTATCGGTTTCATTTTCGTCTGAATCCGACTCCGAAGGAACCGGATCCCCGTCTAATTTCGGTTTCTTCCTCTTCCCCATTATTAACTACATATAAACTTATTTATTTATATACAAAGGGCTATTTATATTAACTTATAAATTTATTTACAAAAGTTTTTAGGAGTATTCAAAAAACACGCCTGGTCGTCTCAAAGGTTTCCCGCCGTGATAAAAACAATATAACGAAAAGAAAAAGAAATAACTTTTTCACAGATTAGCGATGCGCGCGCATCAACTCTTTTTTTAGGCAAAGAAACAAAAGCCGCCAGTGTTACTAATAAAGTAAATTAATATTTTTGTGAATTTGTTACCGATACATGGTTGTAATTTATTGTCAAAATGAATCAAATTAAAGAATTAAATGTTTATATATTATATTTTATCACCCAAAGTTGATTTTATTAAGAAAATGTTGGGTAACTTTCCGACATAAAAACTCTTTGCTAAGATTTAAAAAAGTATCGTTCGTTTTATGACGGAACATAATAAGCCGTGCGTTTTACTTTACATTACCGCACGCGTGTGTAATGTGATAGATGATATTCAAATTGATGCAATAAGAGTCTCTTTACTATCAAATGTGTTATAATAACTATTAAATCATTTTTGAGTAATAATTTGATGAACGGAAACATTCATCAAATTAGAAAAATATAATTTGATAAACGGAAACATTCATCAAATTACAAAAATATAGTTTTGAATAACTACGTTACTAGTCCAATCTTATTCTTTATATAAAGGCAGGATGAAGTGTCCAATTCATCCTTCCTTGGTTAAACGACAACTTTAGGTTGACATAAAATAGATTGTGTCAATTCTACAAATTAGTCGGCTAATACTGTCAAAGAAGGTTCTTTCAATGTTATCAAAAATTTTGCCTATGTTGTTTCTAAGTAAAAAAACGTAATCTCAAAAGTAGATATGAAAAGAACTCACAAACGTGACTCATTCCATTCGTTCACGAAAACTGTTTGTGGTTCCGCACTTTATGTGCCTGTACGAAAATGAAATAGAGTAGATCAATGGCGAAATTTTGTTTAAAATTCGTTCGTTACCGAAATTTCGTTTCGGAGAAAGAGAGTAAAGCTCCTGTACTTCTTCACTGTAGTCTTTTGCAATGTGTAGGTTTTTATTCCCTCTATGATATTATTCTTTTTTTTTACATTAAATAAGCTTACGATTGACGGCCACGCGCCTGATGTTAAGCGACGTAGCAGCCTAAGGTGGAACGCGCTTGCCTAGAAGAAACCGATTCACTCGCGACTTGAAGAGCCCCAGATCATAGGTGACTGGAAACAGAGATTCCGGCAATGAGTTCCACAACCTTGCTGTTGTGACGAAATAGGTGGAAACAAACCGTTTTTACGAGTTTGCGGGACCTCTACGGTATATCTGTGGCATTTTGCCGTCACTCTGGTAGTTCTTTGGTGAAAAGGTGACTGCTATCGACTGCATACCCAAAGGTACCGGGTTTAAGCAGATCGTTGATATGAAGCAAAAAAAGGGTTGCAGAGAGTACCGCCCCCAGCGGAGCTCCGGCATTAACAGCCTTTCGATTTGATTGGCAGCCATCTATAACTACTCTTATAGACCGATCTCGCAGGAAGTCCAATATCCAGGCGCATAGGCCAGTGGGCAAGCCGTACGAAGGAAATTTGTTTATAAGGCCATCATGCCAAACCCTGTCGAAAGCCTTCTAGATATCGAAAGACACGACCAGCGCTTCTCTGTGCTTCTCAATTGCTTCACCCCAAATGTGTGTGGCGTACACTAAAAGATCCCCAGTGGACCTATTTCGGCGAAATCCGTATTGTCCATCACTGAGGAGGTCATTCGCTTCTAGGTACGCTAGGATCTTGTTGTTTAGAACACCTTCCATGCTCTTACAGAGTAATGAAGTGACTGATATTGGTCTGTTGTTCGTAGGGTCGGCATGACCACCTTTTTTGGGCACCGGTTGCACGTTAGCAAGCTTCCAGGATTTAGGCACTTGTCCAGTTTCCAAGGAGAGCTGGAAGAGGCGTGTCAAAACAGGAGACAATTCAGGTGCACAGGTCTTCAGAACTATTGCAGGAATATCATTAGGGCTACTGTCTTTGTTCTCGTCGAGATTGCGTAGAACTTTACGCACCTTCGCTTGGCGAATGCGCATGTTCGACATCACTGTCGGGCAGCCAAATGATGTGGGAGGTACCGCGCTACCAGCATCAAGACTCGAGGCTTCCGCGAATTGAGAGACAAAAAGATTTGCTTTCTCTTCCGCAGTGTGAGCCAGAGTCCCCCATCAGGCTTCTGCAGTGGAGGCTGTGAGGGACGGCAGAAGTTCGCCTCGACCGATTTTGCCAGGGACCAGAACGCTTTATTAACTGTCGGATGCGATGTAAGTTTGTTCCCAATCCGGCTAATATGGTCAAAGCGAGCCTTCTGTAACACCTTCTTGTAGGAATTGGCAGGCCTGTTATACGATTGTTTTTTTTGGCGTAAATCATTTGCTTTGCGTTGTCGAGCATCGGCCCAGGCCAGATAAGCCACATGTTTTTGCGCTTCAGCACACTGAGGTCCAAACCAGGCGGAGCTTTGCCGGACAGAGGTAAATCCGAGTACGGGATAAAGTACTCCATACCCATTGTGAGAACATCACGGCATCCGCGCAAATTGATGGGTCGCCAGAGGTGAAGCATACAGGTCGCCAAGGGTAGGATGCAAAAAATGAACGCATTCCATCGCAATCAGCTGACTTGTATCGCCACATTCTTCGGGTGCCTCTAGGGCTGGGATCGGGCGGAGAGTAGACAGACACAGATTTCACCAGACAGTTGTCGGACTTACCTAGGGGCGAAGAAACCGACACTGAGTATCGGTCTGGATCTGTTGTCAGCAGAAGACCCAAGCAGTTAGGTGTTTGAGAGTCAATTTCAGGTACCCGTGTAGCTCCTCGGACTAGCTGGGTGAGATTAAACGGTAAAGCGAGCTTTCGCGTTTCTCTTCCGGCATGGACAGTGACCGGGTATGGGAATAGCTACTCCTGATGGTGTGCATTGAAATCCCCCAGGAACACTAGTTGGGCTGTAGGGGTTCCTTTGTTGAACTGAATCCGTCGCCTCACCGAGGTAATCAGTGAGCCTTGTTGTCTCCAAGTCTCCGGTATGCGACCGGTAGACACAGGCATACAGAATCTTTTCTATGCCTATGTCCAACAGTATCTACAGGGCCGAGAATCGGGGCTCTTCAAGATTACGAAGACGCCGATAGCAGATATCGTCCCGGGCGTATAAGCACACTCCACTACGGGGCTTAAAGTTGTGCTCAATATTGTACTCAGGGTACATAAGGTACGCCTGGTCTGACGAGCATCCTATCTGCGTCTCCGTAAGGAAAAAGAGTGCAGGGTTTTTGAGTCTAGATGGTGGTAGACTGGCACGAGATTTTAATGCATACCTCTAATGTTGGTGAGGTTCACTTTGAGCGAAAGGGCGTGCTGTCGCTGTTGGGCCTTTTTTCTTTTTCCTTTTTCATAGCGTGAGCATTTGTTCGGTGGGAAAACGGAGGTAGAATGTACGATTTGGCTTCAGTACCGCTACTAGTAGACACTCACACACACCGTGCATCTTATGGGGAACTAGTTCGGAGACTGCGGGGACGCCCGAGCCCCCCCGGGAGTGCCCATCGGGCCCTTTCGTCCGGTCGCCAACCGGCACGATGGCGCGTCCCGGGATTTTTCGCGAGTTGGCGGGGCAGCCTTTCATGAGTGGCTAACCCATTACTTGAGCCCCCTACTAACTGCGGTCGGCCAGCGGTGAACCGTGCCTCGGATTCAAAAATTTCACAAAATTGCTTTTTATAATAAATTACTAAAGATCTTCTTAAAAGCGCATTACAAAGTCATATTAAAACTCTGGTGAGTAAAGGATACGAAATTAATTACAGAATCTAAAATTACTCGAATGAGTATAATGAAGACATGGTTGAGGATCATTGAAAAATGTAATATCTTGTCTTGAAATTCGTAACATGTAATTAATCATGTTCAAATTTTATTGGCAGCCACTGCTAGCCTGCTGCTACTTGCGTACTGACTCATTATCAACTGAACGGATGGTAAGAAAGTGCATCCAATCAATCAGTTTGAATCAAATGTGAATTTGTTTTTATTTGTACATAATTATCTTTAAATTTTACTCCCAGTCGGCTAACTAAAGTACTTATATTAATTCTTTTTAATCAATGTGCTGTGGATTACTTTTTTTTTGTATTCAAAAGAAGTTGGTTCGCAAAATCAGGTGAAAATTCCGCGTTCACAAAATATCCGCACCACCGCCGTTGCGCAATCAGCGACCAAACCCGCCTTTTTTCATCCGGCATTCCGTGATGTCGCTCAAACGGCACGGGAATTCCTCCGCGGCTAGTAATTCCACCGAGATTGTACCAGGAGAGCAGGCATGTAGATAATGTAATTACAGTGGCCTCGTTATCAGTACCTACAACTGTTGTTTTGGTCGCCAATAGAGATTTTTATGAGTGAGTTACATGGCCTGGTGGATGACATTATGATTTTTAAAAATGCTGGTAACAAAAAAGGGTTTCCCCTTTTTATTATATTATTATTTTTATTATTAAGTCCCTATTTTAATTCAGTCGGCTTATATTTGTCTTCATTAAAATAGTAATTAACATACAGAGCATATAATTCAATCCTAGATTAAAAATAAATAAATATAATTGTAATTGATAGGTAACTTGAATATTAATTAAAATATCATATAAAGTTCTGTTGGCATGTACACAAAGGGAAACATCGAATTAATTAAAGTTCCCACTTGTACGTTGTTTTCACTTATAATCCATATTTCATCAGGATATTTTCCTCGAACTATGTCATTTCCGACCTGTTTGTTCTACTACATTTTTGTAATGCTACGCATCTCGTTAAATAATTGAACAAGTACTATGCTACCTGTGCTGGTTTTAAAAACGCCACATTCATTTTAGTCATTATACTAGTATTCTGCCCGTACTTCGCTCACGTGGGCTAGACTTGAAGTTCAAATAGTGTTGGTTTAATTTTAATGTCCTTGGTCTATGTCTACTTGCTGCATTTCTTGACCTGACGTGATGAGCTTAGTAGAGCATACAACCAAACCGTGTGCATTTTATGATTTCTGAATGCTGTCATACTGTAAGGTGGAGGACACTTTTTGATGTGAAAAGTACATATAATATTTATACATAGATAATTAAGTGTGTAGCCCGTCTAATGGTAAGTAGTCACTATAGTCTGCAGGCGCTTAAAATACCAGAGTATATTGTAGGTATCGGCAAACTTCTTGAGCAAAATCACAGACAATCAACTTGCGCAGTAAACGTTTTCGTATGTTAAATTGCTATTGCGCAGGATTTCTTGCCTATGGTCGCTGATGTACTTGACATTTTACTTTTGACCTTACTAATCAATGAACATTTGTGTGGTTTGACTGCACTAGTTCCTTTGTGCACTCTTGATTATGATTCAATCGGATAATACGTACCATTAGTTAAGTGTATCACATAGTGATTGGTAGATTTCAATGAATTATAATGCGTCCGGGCTTTATACCTCTGCTTTCGAAATCAAGGAGGCTTTCGAGTTAATATTTTTAGCGGTGGAATCCGGTTAACCTTCATAATCGAAATCTGTACTTGCCTGCCACTGGCCCAAAGAGCTCTACGAACAATGCCTTTGCTATTTGCAGGCGTTTTAATATAAGAAATTCGTAGAATTCGGAGAACGATTTCCTCAACATTTCTTTGTAGAATACATTTAATACTTTTTAAGGTAACAACATACATCTTTTTTATTTTTATTAAGATCATAGAGATAACAAGTACATAATTATAGTGTAACATTTGAGTTTGTACCATTAACAACACCAGAGTCTTCGAAATTTAAAATACAATCTAGCAATAAAAAAAAATTACATTAAAATGAGAGTAGTTATTGAATCACATAGTTATAACTTACATAAACTTCAAGTTTATTTAAAGCTGTCTGCTTGATACTACGTGGTCTTTATTACTCGTTCATTCTACGAACAAACTTAACTACAAACTAATTAGCACAAATTAGTACAAACTGAGTAGCGTGCGCATGGTTGCACATAATTAAAAATAACGCTGTTTGCGACGCGCTGCGCTGCAAACAGAGAAATTCATTTAAAAGATTCATCCACTTTCTGCTGTTCAAGAATGTACTGTATTACATACATTTAATTATGTGATAATGTTATTCTTGATTTGCCTCTTCATAAATATAAAAAATAAATTGAGAATTGCTTACTTGAGAAAGGATATTATACTGTAAAACAAAATTTGAATGATAAAACGCCCTGGTTGTAGTTTTACCTGTAGATAATTTTTCAAAAGTTATATTAAAACTGGGGGCCTTAAAAAGAGTTTTGACGATAACCTTCATGTAACGAGTAACGAGTAAGCTGTAATTTGATTTGATTTGAGATATTGATCACGCCGACTAAGTATTTGCAAAAAAATTACTGCCCTATAGGAGATACTGGACTTCAACAATTTCTAGACAATTTCAGTATCTTATCAAAAAAACAATATGGATTCAGGTCAGGTAAAAGTACCGAAGATGCAGTTTTAGAACTTAAAGAATCAGTGATTATAGGCTTCGAAAAAAGTTTAAAACGCTAGGAATATTCCTCGACCTATCTAAAGCCTTTGATATGGTATCGATTCCTGTTCTTCTGCATAAACTTAACTTTATTGGTATAAGGGGGAAGACACTCCAGATTTTTGACAGTTATTTAACAAATAGAACGCAGTGTGTTGTCGTCAATGGTTCTACTAGTGATGATGAGTTCATTGAGTTTGGTGTTCCACAGGGAAGTGTTTTGGGTCCCACATTATTCTTAATCTACATCAATTATCGCTGTCGACATGATATACTTAGTACGTGTAAACAATGGTCAATCAAGGATTAAAGATATTAACGGGATTGTTATTTCGGCGAGAAAGCAGATGTCGAGGCTCATTTGGCAAATTTAAATGGAGTCAATACCAAAATGCGGTTCACATATGAAATGGAAGAAGACCGAAGTCTTTCCTTCCTTTCTGTAAAGATTCGGGTGCTGAATGACGGTTCGCTGAGTTATTCCATTCACCGCAAACCTACACACACAGACCGTTATCTCAACGCCTCCTCGCATCACCACCCTAAACATCTAAATTCTGTAGCCACTTCAATGACGAACCGTGCATATGACTAGTGTGACAAGGAACACCTGCACGAAGAGTTGGAGCATGTACGGCGGGTCTTACAGAATAATGGATACAAGGGAAAGTTTCCACCCAACACACAAATTAAGACACCAGAAACTCAAAGTAGACAGGCAACCACTATTTTTCCATAATGTCAAAGGAGTGACAGACAAGATCTCAAACATACTTAATAAGTACTCACTGAATACTGTCTTCACTCCTTTACAAAAAGTGTCACAGATTCTACGGTCTCCCAAAGATAACTTCTCCATGGAGAAGCCTGGTGTATACAAGATTGACTGTAGCTGTGGAGTTCGTATATTGGCCAAACGAAGCGGACAATAGCGTGCCGAATGAAAGAACACATAAGAGCAGTCAGAAATAATGATACGCAAAAATCAGCCATCGCGGAACATTTAATTGATACGGGTCCTAATCACTGGATTGAGCTCCATAATCCACATATTATCTCGATAGAACGCCACTACATACCAAGATTGATCAGGGAAGCGATTGAAATAACCAAACACAAGAATTTCAATCGTGAGGATAGGTTTAAATTGTCTAGTGTCTGGAATCCAGTGGTTCGTATGTGCAAAAATCGCAAAAATCAAAAAAGTGTCGTTCCGCGAACTGATACTGTGAGTATTGTCTGCCGGGAACTTTCTTTCTTTCTAACTTCATCAATTGTGTAACGTTTGCGTATTAAAAGTTATTGACCGTGAAGCTACAAGTTAAATGTTTATCAAAGTAAAGTACGATTTAAACTTTATGGCGGTTATGATGTTAGCAACTAGCGCAACTATGCGCAGGATTCAGCTCACTGACATTCCGCGTTTGCCCATATGCCCAAACGTTTCGTTTACTGCGTCGCAACTTGCTATAATTTCACGCCCTCCATTAAGTTTAAAACGCATCAGTACACGATACTTATAAAGGTAAAAGCTGATATGTAATTAATGTATTTAGTTCAACTTTAAACGTGTTTGTTTTGTTTCAGGCGGAGATATGGTCCGTGTTCATCGCGATTCTGCGCAAGAGCGTACGCAATTTGCAGGCGTGCACCGACGTGGGGCTAATACACCACGTGTTGCAGCGGTTGCCGCGCGCCGAGACCGTCGTGGCCGGTGAGTGTCGCCCACGCCCAACATGATATTGAACAACCTACAGGCGGGCCCCGCCGTGGGGTTATACTCTACGTGCTGCATACCGATGCAGCACGTATGTGGAGCACCGGCTCACCAACATTATTTTTATTGTAATTGCACGTTACAGCATCGACGCGGCGCGATGATCCGAAGTGGATCTTGGCCTTCGACGCAAGATGACGCCTTGCTCTGCGACATTTAGGTTAGATCTCACCAGCAGTCAGCATACAAAGACTGCGAGTCTTTCTAGACCTCGTCTCTCCAGCGGTATCTGGGACGTCCAATCAGTCATGGTCCTGTATGCCGTCCCAGATATGATCCTATAGATATGATATGATCCTCTCCCATTCTTTCTACATGTCCGAGCCAGCGAAGTCTAGCCGCTTTAATTTCTCCTATAAGTTAATCTGGTACACTAATATTTCTAACAACACTCATTTATACTGCCTCTTTCTTAGTAAAAACAATAATCAACGATTAGAAGTTGACGACCTCCATGGCGCGACTGTTATGTATGCCGGGTTCAAAGTCGCACATACTCAAAGGTCCCGGGTTCGAATCCCGGCTAGGCAAATGTTTGTATGATGAATAGGAAGGAGCATTTGTACCGAAATCGTGGATGTTAATATATATTTCTAGATAAATACATAAGTATTCTATCCGTTACCTAGTATTCCAATAATACAAGCTTTATATGGCTAGCCATAGACGGACTGCATGTTGCAGTCAAGACCGACTGCTCTAGAGCAGTCATGTTGAAGTCGTACACGACCGCATAATGCAGTCGACTACCACTGCTTGGAGCAGTTGTGTTCGACCGCAAAATAATACTGATGAGATTTCATTTACAAGATGGATTTCGATGAAGAAACACTGCTTCTTGTACTACTATTACGCAAGCGTAGGCGTAGAAGACACCATAGTATGTGGATTCGTCCAATACTGCAATCAGTATTATCAATTATTGTTATTATTATCAATCCTCAGTGGCGCGCGGTCGGCAACAACCGCTTGTAGCGGTCCGTTTATGGTGGGTCCGGCAGCTCTAAGCAGTTGACCGCACGGCGAAGCTCGACTGCAGAGCGATTGCTCCGACCGCTCAGGAACTGCTCGAGCGGTCCGTGTATTGCGGATATGAATTTAGTATGGAAACTGCTGACCGCATGTTCCAGTCGGTCTCGACTGCAACATGTGGTCCGTCTATGGTCTCGCTAATGACTTTAAACTTTCGGACTAGGCTAATTGGTGTGTGTTTAATAAAGATTGCAACTCAACAACACGTGTCTTAAATGAAAATTGATAACACAAGAAAAGCTCTCGTCAAGCACCACCTTATTTGTGTTATGCACCCTATAATTTTGTGATTTATCTTGTTAGAAAGGAGCGTATATTCCCCTTCCCTTAAGCCCCTTAGTGGGAGAGTGAATTAAACAAGATTTTGGAATAGCTTATCTCTATCTTGATCATGTACTCCTGGTATCTTTGAGAAAACTTTAAGAATTATTAAGAAATTATTTTCTCAAGGAGTTCGTTCTTATCTCACGATCACCAGGGAAGCATAAGTTACCAGGTAGCGCCTACGACCTTTTTTTCTATACGCAGCTGCTTTTAAACTGTGACTAGAGGTTTGCATAATACTACTTAATATCCTGTCTTAACGTTTAATATACCTACTATTTCTTCAAACATTTATGATAAATAGTGTGAAAAATCAAGTATTGATTGCCTAACCCAAACTAAGCTCACAAAAAGTTGTTATGGGGGCAGTTAAATTTATTATCTGTATCAACTTTTTCCCAAGTTTACCAGGGTTTCATGCAACAGTAGCAGATAGCAATGAAGCATGGTTGTTGGTGTTACACATACCTTTTTAGAAAAAAAAATGGGTGCGTGTACTTATGTAGGCGCGTGAGAAGTTATCCTTCTTTGGCATCGTTTAAAATTAGTTTTTAATTGCATGCAAATAATTAATTACAATAAATTAATAAAAAGTCTGGAAAAGGACACAGTCAATAAAGTTCAGTTTTAATTTGAAAAAATAAATAAATAATCAAAATATTCAATTAAAATCGCTACTGAATATAATTTATTAGAACATATGTGATTTGCACTTGTATGAAACTCAAACACGCATTCCGAATATACAAACTAGAAACATGTGGATAAATATTATAAATATGAATACCTATAACTGTTACTTTATTACAAAAAATAAAGATGTGGTTTTTGGTTCTACTACACCAATGGTCAAGAGATGGCGCTGTAGTCTCCTGAATCGCGCTTTGGTTCCGTTGTTCCAGATTAATAAATACTTTTGATAGGTCTTCACAATGCAGTCGTTAGCACCCACTAAATAGAGATTCTATTTCTATTTTGTTGGTAGATTTTCTTAATGTGCGGTAAACACAAAAGTAACAGTGTTAATTTTTGTGTTACAGTGATGCGCGCGCATCTTAAAATTTCACTCTCATCATTTTTTTATAACGCGCCTAAAGAAGTATAACTTCAAAAATTAAGACTAGGTAATTTTTGTCGTACTCCTACTGAAAGGTCCTTTACATAGCAAGTTCTTGACACATTATGTTTAACTGTTACTTAGATTTTGTTGTCTCAACCCTTTTTGATCTCGACTTCCTTGGTAAATGAGCCCTCTCTAGTCAAGACGCCTTCAGCAAAAATGATTCCATAAAATATTGTTTTAGGGACACGTGTGTCACGTGACGGACACGTTAGTGGAAAATTTCGAAGAAAACATGCACAAAAAAAAATTGTCGGATAATTTCCAATGATTTTTTCGTAATTCGTCATTTAAACGTCGGATGAGCTGAATTGTTTTATTCTTTTTGTACACCTGGAAAAGTTTCAGACAAACAAAAACCAGCAATTCTTTTAACTTTGTTTTGAACATTAACTTATGAAGTTATGTACAAAATTCTCATTTTCCTTTAATTTGTTTTCAAAGAAAATTTTACTAGATATATATTTCTTATGATATTTTGAAATACCTAAATTTTTTAAATGAAATGTTTTAAACGATCGAGGTTTCCTTTCAATTCGTATTTTACGAAAACACGAAAGGGTTAATTTATTCATACTCATCACTAGGGTATCATGGGTAGTCAAGATACCGAAAATCGTTAGAAAACTTCGGTTGGTACCCCTATCTGGTAGCAGGTAAACTAGGGGCGGAGCTAAACATGCAGTTTTTTGGGGCAAGAAAGGAATACAAAAAGATAAACTGCCGTTACCGTGTAGTTTTGGTAGCCTTAGGAAAGCTTATTGCATTTCTTGAGCATCTTGTTGTCTTTGTGAATCTCGAAAGGGAGCCCATATTTCATATCCTTTCAACCTCTGTAAGATCTATATTCCCTTGGTGTTCCTGAGAAAGTTAAACGTTCGTTATTCAGAAAGATCTACAAGGATCGTGGGAAAAATTTAAAGGGGATCGGATAGGTGCTGCGGCCCCGAAATAAAATCTCACGTCTATTAGGATACCAGAAAGTCAAAGAAAGTTTGATTTCAGCGGAAAGCAGACATTTGTTTGTATGTATATGGACTAGATTTTCCAGTATTTAATGGAACACAACTATTTATTTAAACGCAAACACTATATTAATTTGGGATATGAATAAATTGCTAGTCAGTATTATGACAGTATGGTTTTTAATATTCCGTAATTTATACTATTGAAAAATGTTTACTGTTTCTTTATATGGAATTCCGTCGTTTGTCTCTGAAGATCTTTTTATTTATATGGAACCATCTCGATAACAAAAACAGATTTAAGCTTAAAAAGGAGCATTAAAACCGGTCCTCATATTGCCAAATGCAGTAGATATGTAATTACATAAAAATACAAATACACAAATTGAGAACATTGTTCCTTTTTGAAGTTGGTTAAATGCTTATGATATATTTATGATCGCACAGCCGAATTACATAAAAAATGAAAACAAGAAAAAATCTTGCATCCGGTATCCTGTAAACCTCTCGTATCCTGTTCTAAGTACAAGTTATCCGCAGAAAGGCACACAAACCTTAAGGAAATAAACTTCATGCTAATTATATTTTCACGCGTGGGAGAGCAGTGAATAGCTTGTTATAAATATTAAGTCTGCTAAATATGCTCGTAATCCCGACATTCTGTATTTGAGTTTTTCTTCGCTGTAGAATGCATATAAAACGGTAATGTACGACCAAGGACTTCTTAATTACTCGTAAGAAAGTTCATAAAGAATATGTAAGAGCAGTTTTTGTTAAGGTTAATGCTTTGATAAGGTTTATTGGATTTGCGAATTTATTCCATTACCATTACCCATATACATTATAAAATTTGCATGAATATCGTCAATGCAAGGAAGTGTATCACCTGCGTCATTCTTGCACATAGCTAATATGTCACTATGCGACCCTGATACCTCCTTCCCGTAATTATCTGCCTTTTTCTTGTCGCTCACGAAACTACCCTGAAAACGAAAGTTTTATATATATATTTTATACAATGCTTTTCCTACAATGCATGGGTTTTTGTTTATTTCTTTATCACTGACGTCGAAACAGATATATAATTTTATAAAAATAAAAAATTGTGTGTGTCAGCTCCGACGCACGACCGCCGTTTACACTCTAAAAACGATTGTCTTTGAACAGACACAAAACAAAATCAAGTCCGAAGAACTCGGTTACAAGTAGAGATACCTCAGGAATCGTCCCATGATTTCGACTATCATAGGTTCCATGTCAAACATTTTATCATCTAACATCAGCGATATTCATCATATATTTTATTATGTATTTCTGGAAACACAGAATTTCAAAAATATCATACACTAGTCATCATTTTGTAAATATGTATTATATTTCCATCTGTACTGAAAATCACTATTCCAGAGTGCTGGACACTTACCGGCATTTCTCTATATTCTGTTATTTATTTGTTTTCATTAATTTTGCTCCGAGTTTATCTATTTTTAGTTTATTTATTTTATTGACATTTGTGACAACTTAATGTTTTTTATTCGTTGCCATGGCTAAAAGTGAAAGGTGCGCAGATGAGGTTGCGTACAAAAACGTAACGAGGTCATTAATGTCATTCATCGATAGATTTTACTCCTCACATTTTTCTCATACCGGGCCCCTTATATATGCAAATCGATTCTTAAGGAGTAAACTCCAAAAATGGGTCATCTGGTTAGTGTAGTCCACAATTCAACAGGATTAAATACAAGTCAATTTATTTTATATAAATGAAATCATGTGCAGAACCTTCTTTATGTAGCGTATCCAGACGAACTTCGCACTCTAAAAAAAGCGACTGTGCTTATGACCACCCGACTGAAGTGAAACTTCTTTAGCTCCATCTATATGTATATAGATATATATGATTAATATATAATATAATATATTAATCATTATCATGGATCAAATTCAATTGTTCAATATCTTAAATTACAATATATACATATGTATGTACATACACATATTAATTTTCTACAAATATTTAAATTTATTTTATGTTATCATTGATAAACAAAATAGTCACACTTCCCAAACTTAACCTGAAGATTTGTTGATAGAAAAATATAAACATACGGCCGATTTCAACGGCGTAGAATTAATAGTAAAATATTAAATTGTTATTGATAAATTACGTAAATCGTAAAAGTAAATCGTAACGCGTAACTCGTAAGTTTACCCCGCAAGTCAAGCGTTCCTAAAGAAGTTTTTCTTCAAAAACTCTGTCTTATTACCTAAACCTACTATTCAATTATGTGTGTAAATATAACCGTCATATAAATATAGCCTTTTAAATATTATTACTTTATCACACTATCACAAGTCTTGAAAAATCTTATTATTTGAACTCTTGTAAGTGTTATTAATTGACTGACTGATTTTTTATTCAAACAAGCATACAAAAATGAAATGTTCTTAAACTAAAAAAAAACGAGCGAGCCTTACAGTAGTCGCGTATGATGTGTAACATTTAAAACCTCACCTTAACCCTTAGTAAAAAAAGAAATAAAACCTACTACAAAAGGAATAAGCCATTAGAACATTATGTTCTAAAATCAAATCAAATAGCGCGACTTCCTGTTACAAACTTCCGTCCCATTTCACGAAATCACTCCAACAAATTGCAGGAAAGCGAGAGGAAAGATGTTACACATCAATAAAATAGTTTTTATAAAGATCCTTTTCCACCAAAATTGTACCTATTACCTATGTGAAATCCGCCCATTATATTACGTTACACTTACTGGAAGTTTTATACTATTTAAATAACAATCTATTCTTGTTAAACAATAAAAATGTTTTAGTGTATTCCAAGAATACATGCCCGTACTAAAACTTCCTAGACGCACATACAAATTGATAGAAATGTAATAATTATTAGTAAACAGAAAATAGAATATTACATTTCTTTGTGACAAAGCACTGTACGCATAGGACACATTAATTTAGGCACAGACGAAAATGCAAACTAAATTCTGAGACGAAATAAGTATAAAGAATAAAATTACTCAACAGTGTTGAACCAATTTTATAAATTACTTACTAGAGGTGCCCTGTGGTTTCATCCGTTTAATTTGAAGAAAAGGCTTCACACTAAAGATAAGATATATGCTGTCTCGAGCTTTTTGAACATTTTTAAAGGGGAATGATTCTGTTATCCATTATTTTTGTTATATTTTAACCACGGTAATAATAATTACCGTGCTTTAACTCTTTCCGCAGCGTACGCAAGGGAAGCTCTCAAATGAAATATTTTTCCCCGTTTTTTAAACATATGTACCACAAGTTTTTGATTAGGTATGTGTTTAAAAAAAAGGTTTGGAGGCGCCGGGTATCGATCCCGGTACCTCTCGCATGCTAAGCGAGCGCTCTACCATTTGAGCTACGCCCCCTGTGATTCTATATTACCGAAATATAGTATGCACTAATAAAAAAACAAGTTGTATGTCGCAATCGCACCTAACCACATACAGGTATTATTCATAGTTACGAAGTCGCGTCGAGCGCAGCAGCCAGCGTAATCAAAATACCTATGTGGCTTGGCCATTTAGCTATATTCACATGAGCATAACATGAGAAAATTTATTCTACGTTGAATTAATTATCTATTATACAATAGTACTGTTGTTTCGAAGCGGCCAAGTCACATATTTTGAATAAGGTGAAGAGTTTGTGAAGTTAGGGCGTGTACATTTACAAGCTTGGCTCTACATGGAAAGATGTTAACTTTTTGACTTTTGACGAGCCATTTGTCAAAAATTTTTGGTGGGATAAGAATTTAAGAAAAGATAGGGAATTGATTACGTTTTCTTCGATTGTCAATATAATTTCCTTGTGCGACACTAACATAATGTTCATATTGAGAAAACTTATAACTATGATACCCTTAGAGAGGAGGTTAATACTAAAAAATGATAATAAATTCTAAATGTTTTGAACTTGACGTTTCAACACTATTTTCATATGAAGATTTCGACCTTATTGCAATGCGAATGTTCAAACCGCATCTCAATGAAATGGATCCCAAATTATAGCATGTGCCTGAACGTAGAAAAAGATCTGTAGTGATTTATTATAAAAAGCTATAAAAATCCCGAAAAATACTTAATGTCATAGAGGTAGGGCAAAGCGGATATCCTTCTTGGATTGGGGCGCCCTCCAGCCTAAGTCGGAAACCTTCACTTTGCAGAAGACATCGAACATGCATTCTGCATCCTTAAAATTAATAGGTTTGAGACTGGCATATTGCAAGGCATCCTAGCCAACCCCCTATCGGAGGAGACTGGTGTGCTTTGCAATATGGTAGCAAAATTATAATTATTAATAAGTAATTAATTATTAAGTGATTTTAAGAAAATTGTATGGTCAGGTTACGATGGGGCTGGTATGGATAATTTAGTCCGAAAATCCATTAAAACAACAAAAAACGTCACAGGGTTAGGGGACGTCGAGATCCTAAGCCGAGCATTGGCGAGTGCCTCTAGAATCTAGAGGTATTCCAGGCTAATGGCATCAACCCACGGGGGGAGTCTCCTCTCCGTCTGGAGCCTCTAGACTACTCGAAGCTGAGGGAAGACTTGGAGAGGAAAACGAGAGTTATTACTCATTTCAACCAGCGCACAGTAAAACAGCACATTAAAGACCACTTAATTAAAGTATTCGAAGTTGAATGTAATAATTATAACAATGATAGCTATAATGTAGGTACTGACACGAGTAGGTATATTATTACCGCTTCATTGACACCGGTGTGGAGCTTTAAATGTGTAGGTATTCAATTGCTCATTTTATGTTGCCGATAATCGATTTATTAGAATATATAATGTCAAAATAATTACTATAATAAACCACTGAATAATTTAATTGACAACCTTATCTGTAGGACTGGCAAAGCTTGTAAATTAATTCAGTTATCTTTATACCCGTCATTTATATAACAATCAATGTTTTTTTTCATTATTTTGTAATAAGAAAACATTATGTAAGCAAACATAGTTCCTAATGAAGTTTGCACGGGAAACGGAGTGTGTTCATTATCTATAGAAACTCTTCACTCATCAACTTCTCGCGACTCATACTTTCCTGGTAGCTTTACTTGACTGAAAGGAACGCTTTGTAAGAATGCGATATCTCCAAGAAGCAAAAAATCCAACCCAGATTATTTTGACACCCTCATTCTCCGGGTGTACCTACAGCAACTTTTCCATTTTGTTAAAGCGAAAACATCAATTTTCACATTTAACAAAAAAACACCTATCTTGCTGTCAACCTTCATTTTAAAGTTGAAATGATTACAATATTGATTGAAGCGATTATAAATACACTCTCCATTTTAATATCGTGATTAAAATGGAGAGTGTATTTATAATCGATCGAAAAATATCATATTTAAAATGTTGCAAGTAATTATTATAACGTTTGTTGAGATGAATCGTTTAGCTAACGGCGTTACATTAGACTCGTCTGAGAGAGATAATGTTACGGGTGTCTCGACTGCCTGCAGACACGCAGTAGAATATTAACACGTCATTTACATGAGATCTGATAAATTTAATTGATATTTTATCAACAATATAAGGCGATATTATAAGTATATACCGTGATTACAATGATTGTCACAGACGGGACAGTAAACGGTACAAAAATGTATGGTATGATAAAATGGTGACATAGGTCGCACGAGAGCCTTGGCGGCGACATGTCCTTTGTACTCCTTTAACGAAACGAACGAAATAAATAACGAATTCCCCCTCGTCCATTGTTCATTGACATTCTATGTGTAAACAAAACAGTCTGGTTGTGTTGCCATGCCACATCATAATATTATGTACATACATATATAAAGAGCTCTGTTGTTGTCACCGACAACTGTGGTTACTATTCCTACACGGGCAAAGAAATTTAGTGATCATTTCTTCCATTCGCAAGTGAAATTCTTTGCCCGCGCACGGCGTGTTTCCTCATTCCTACAATCTGGGGTCCTTTAAAAGAGGCGTGAAGAAGTATTTCTGCAGGCCGGCAATTCAAGGATGGTCGGTGTGGCAGTTTATAACAGCTGCACCAGCTATCTTCGCGTCTGGAAGTTGCCACCACATAACATCAGGTGGGGTAGAGTCCTTTGCCTATCTAGCTATAAAATAAAGCTAGAGTTACGCTTACAAAAGTTGCGATTGTGGTTTCACTTAACGAACCCGGTTAAGACTTAGTACATATATAAATGTACATGATAATCATGACGCTATTCGAGTAAGTAAATGTTACGTTTGTTTGATCTAGTTTCGTACGTACGCATAACATGTAGCGCGAGTGAAAGTGCTGACGACAGACCTACATTATTACCTACATTATTACAACGCTCGCGTTACTGGTTTGCGTTTACTTTGACATAATCAATTATTTGATTGAATGTATATCAGGGGGCGTAGCTCAGATGGTAGAGCGCTCGCTTAGCATGCGAGAGGTACCGGGATCGATACCCGGCGCCTCCAAACTTTTTTCTTGTTTGTGAGTAATTACAATTTATTTTGTACTAAGCAGCTTTTGACCGGGGTTTGCGCCCCCGTTAACTTTATTTCTGCACATTTTTTTTTGCATAAGAATCGTCTACAAAGTACTAAAAAAAGGCAGTCAGTCTCAAGTTATGCGAACCAAGGGAATTTTATAATAGCAATTCCTTTTTATATCAAGCATAGACAGTTCCGACTGATTTGTGGTTCGGTTAATCTCAAAGGTGGAGACGAAACGAGATTTCGAAATTTTCATTAGTTATAGTCGATGTTTCTTTTCAACATTTTCAGTTTATTTTCAGGTTAAAGTTTTTGTTCCTCTCCTCTGTTACTGATATGATGCGGCCCCACCAGCGCGCTAGCATTTTGTACGAGTATTTTTTTCGTGTTCAGTGGAAAAATATGTCATCTGAGTGTGGTGAAAAATACAAAAATGAACCGCGTATTCATTATATTATTTACTTAAATTAAGATGGTGGGTTAGTGTTCACTCTGTTAGGGACCTGAAGCGGATCGCATTGTTAGGTGCTAACCACTGCAGATGTAGCCGAACCCCTCAGGTTCGAGTGGTTTAGAGGCTCCAGACGGAGAGGAGACTCTCCCCGTGGGGATATGCCATATGCCTGGAATACCTCTAGAGGCACTCGCCAATTCTCGGCTTGTGGTCCCCTTAGGATCTCGATGTCCCCAAACCCGCTGTAACGGTGTAAAGGTAATCTGCGACAAACAGCATACAAAAAAAATGCAGCCGGTACCAAGGGTTCAACATGTCTTCTAAGCACGGAGGATATCAAGATAGTAAATTTTTGGTCACCCATCATATAACCAGTCATAGCAAAGTTGATTAATTTCTATGATCGTTAAGTGACCGCGGTAAGCACTTGTCGAGCGCGAGAGCGAAAACTATACTACACGTTTGCAAAATCATCGACCTTGCTGGACGCTATATGCGACCATTTGCGACACACAGCTGGGTTTTAAATGTGATACTATATTTTGTTATTTGTATCACAGGGGGCGTAGCTCAGATGGTAGAGCGCTCGCTTAGCATGCGAGAGGTACCGGGATCGATACCCGGCGCCTCCAAGATCTCATTTTGCTTTAATATTGATTAATCAGATGTAATTTCCACTCCAAAGGAAGAACTTGTTTTTTAAATTTATCGTACCTTTTTTTCTGCTAAACTTTCAATTATTTTATTAATTAATTAATTCACTAAAATACAAAAGACATTTAATGAGAATAAATGGGAAAACTTTTATGGGAGGGTTCGTAAATCGATCTCCGGAAGAAACTTAAGCATCGTGGGTTTTAAACTTAGTTTTCTAAGCAACGAACGTTATTTAGCAGTAACTAGTATTTAAAATTAAGGTGAGGGAGTGCCAATCTTATTCACTGTCTTACTCAGGCACAAAACAGCCAACTCTAATTAAGTTAGTAAGTATCTAATGTTAATTAAACTTGTGATAATTGTTGAAACTAATTTATCAACAATTTTACATTTAAAGAAGTCTGAAAACGTTGGACGGGAGAGGTTAGCAAGTTAATGATGCTCTTAGCTAAGAGACAAGCCGCGTGACAAGTATCTAAAACCTTTGGATGTTGTGATAGATAGATGAATGTAGAAGAAGCGACACAGATGTCCCAAACAGGATTTCGGATTACAACCTTAAATTGCCATGGTAACCGTCGATAGAAGGGGTGCAGATAAATAAATGGACAACCAATAAGCTTGATATTGCATGTATTTTATAATATAAATATAAAACTGTGACAAAAAAAAAGGAACCTTAAGGGTTAAAAATTATAAGTCCAAACAAAAACCAAACCAAACACTTTCCCACGCAATTAATCACTAAATGGATTTCTCAACACATTAATTTGCATGCTTAAGGGTTTGACATATTAATTCACTATCTTTTCTAGCACTTATTTCTTTATTAATTTTAATAAATCATAAATGATAACTCGAGTCGAAAAGTAAGGTTATTTTGGCAGATGGGAATTGTCTGTTGTCTATGGTTGAACAGTGTTGCACCGAAAAGTCTATTCAAAATTATTTCAATTGACGTAAATAATCGTATAGTGAATCGATTAAATTAATGGTTATGGGCTAAAAAATCATCTCATTTTGACTACTGTTAGACGTAGTAACTCTACTGAATTCAGGACGTTCAATAGGATAATGCTGCAAGCTAGCTAGCCGACGAACCTAGATATATAATAAATCATGCAAACCAATCGTTCAAAAAGAGTTTTATTAAGTAACGAAATAAAGTTAACTATATTGCCACATACAGTTAACAGCCAGAGCTCGTTTTTGAGTAATGACGATAAAAAAATATTAATGTTACAAAATAAGCCAAATAAAGATTTTTAACAATTTCTAAGAATTTGAAATTCGTTTGAAACAGACTAGTTCAGTACATGAAAAAACAGTAATATTTCAAATACATCACGTAAGGAAAATAGTAAACTTACCCCGTTTTGAATTTGTGTAGTACTTAATTTTAATATTTTTACATTTCAAAAGGCGCCCAACTATGAATGTAACAAAAATATTTGTTTCTCTAACAAGATTTCTGCTAGACTGAATAAAATTATTTGAATTCGAATAAATACGATAAACGAAAATTTTATACTTGGAAAAGAAGTTCGGTTAAGATTGCGGCTATGCTACACCGTTACAAGATAGCAAAGTAAGACTAATGAGGGTTTTCAGAAATAAAAAGCACTGAGGTTACTGTAAACCCATAAGAATGAGGGAATCGAAGTGTCCTAATGGGAAAGTAACTGCCAGCTTACAGAAAAAATAGTCACTAACTTTTTGGAAGTGGTGTATTAATTTCTGTGATTAAGGTGCCTGGGCTCCACGGGGTTGGGAATGTGTGTGTGTGGGTTGGGGAGTGAACAACGTTCGTCGCATTCCAGGACTGCGGTCCTCGCAATTGCGTGACGGTTGACCAGTGCAGGAGTATTTTCTGGTTTTTACTGGGTAGTGCCCTGCCTATTTCATCGAGATCTTGAGCTGTGTAGGCAGGAAATGGGTAGGCAGGAGTCCACAGATATCATCGTCGCACGCTCCTGGTGACGAAGAAAGGCGTCAAGCCTTTTCCAGAAATGAATAATGGGTGACCATCGTTCTAGCACTATGGTTCGAGTGATACTTTAGCTTTAGCTCTAGCTTTTGGTGATCTTTTACCAACAGGCGACATTTAAGTTTTATCATTTTTTACTTAAAAATAAAACAAAATAAAAGTTACTCTTAATTATTGTCAAAAAATCCTTCTAAAGCCCTTCAAGCCACAAATCGCCAACAAAATTTTTGTAAAAAGCCGCCTTGTCTCTAGAAAACCGGCGTATCTCTCCAAGTTTGTGAAACGAAATCTCCTTGCAGCCATTTTATCATAAGATTACTAGGCTGTCATGAACCGTAAAATGTGGAAGATCGCATCTTATACGAATGTTTTTATTTGTAGAAATCTTGGGGTTTCAAATCCTACTCTTATTAAAGTTATAAATTCTTGTGCCTTGATATAATTTTATACAATACTTACGCATTGTTTACTACCACATGTTAGCTTCCATGTAAAAATATATCTTCTGTCTGTCGGAACATTCAAAATATTAAATGTTTTATTATGAAAGCAAATGAACCTGAATAACTTAAAATGATATCTGTGTCTGTTTTATAATATTATATTTCTGAGTATTATCAAAACTGAGATAGAGTTATCTCGTCAAGTCTGAGAAGTTAAACTTTGGTGACCCAAAAAGTTGTCTTTAAAGCTTTTAAGCTAATTTTAGGTAGACATCACTTTCTTTGATACAAAGTAAAGACTTCGGTCCACTTGCAGAAACTTTTCTTATCTTAATTTAACTAAAACTAAATTCACCCATAGAAGATTGCCAAAACGTTAATGTCAATTTGACATTATTGTATGGGCTATATCTGGTTTTAATTAAATGACTATATAGCAAAATTGCTGCTTGTATATTAACAATAAATAATAAATATTTTTATAATTGTATTTGTTGACCTAAATAATAAAAATAGTTGGACTGGGAATATGAGAAAAGTGTAGAAGGTATCTGTGCATCCTTTTTCTGCTCACCATAACACCACAACACTTCTACTGCAAGGTGGAGGTTAGTTCCCAAAGCGCTCCATTTCAAGCTGTAAGTCCTCCATGCCCAACGCAGGGGTACTCCCTGTGACACAGCAACTCGAATAATCCAAAAATATTTTTGCCAAACTTTCAGCTCGTTCACGACTCGACACTTTATAAAACGAATTTGGCGGTGAATTTTTTACCTTTCGCCGTTGCCTTTGTATAGGTTTTTTGTACATTTTTCGTATATTAATGAAAGCAGCGGTCATTTTCCTGCTTAACCGTGTTTCCCATTGTACTCCCGACACAGAATTTTCGCTGTATGCGAAAGCCCAGATATTTTTATGCAGAACAGTATTACCTTTCATTCCGTCGTGGCTGTTAGTGGCTTTTATATATTTGATAGCAATGATATATCTACCTACATATCTGTATTGCATATACAGAATATAACTACTTTTAATAATCCTTTGCAACATTTGGCATTGGTTTGTACGGAAATAAGTGACAGCTTGTCGAATTTCGAAGTTTATAATAAAACTAGCTGACCCAGCGAACTTCGTACCGCCCTAAAAAAATAGGGGTTGTCCAGCGGACAAAATTGTGAATCTAAACCATTCTCAGATCCCCTTGAACACACACAAAAAATTTCATCAAAATCGGTCCAGTCGTTTAAGAGAAGTTCAGTGACATACACACTCACAGAAGAATTATATATATAAAGATATACAATTAACTTAAAACTGACTTGTGCATTGATTACGTTATGTCGTTCATGATAAAATATAGTTGATACAGGAGGAACAAGAAATTGAAGAAAGCCAAATTTCGGATTCATTTAATTCTAATTACTTATAAGAAATCGAAGGGTGGTTCTTACCTACACCTATCTGGCTACATAGATGAATAAACTACAAAACAAATTAGAATGGGGACTATCACTCATAACGAAGTTTTTTTATACGGTAACACACTATCCGACATTTGCTTACAACAGTTTCCAAATAATGCCTGTTTGTAGGCTATGAAAAGGGGAAATTTGTGGTTTGCTAAGTAAGATGAAAATAGGGCAAAGCAGCCATAACCTGGCACACGCAGCCAGAGAGGATGGAGGCGTGCTAATGACTACTGATGCAGCCGGAATCAAAGAGAATTATTAAGCACATAAATGACCGCGATAATTTTTTTTTTAGAAATTTTCTTTACATCGCTGAAAAAATCGTTCGTCGTTACACATTTCGCATTACAATTTTGATAGTTATTGAACAAAACAGACTTTATCAACTCAGACCAAGAAAAAAATTTAATAAACTAAACTAAAACTTTTTTCTTAGTCTGACTTAATCAACAAACATCGGCGGTTCAGTAGTGAATCCCAGTCGAGGATGGACTTGTTTTTTTTAATTAATAATTTTTAAAATTTATTGTGTTTTAGTATTTTTAGGAAATTCGAATAAGAGTTCCGAGGTATTAGCGGGTGAGCCGGTTTCTTTGCGGTCGATTGTATGAATCAATCGAAATAATTGGTTAATTTATCTTTGTTTTATCAAGTTAATGCTACCCTTTAAATTCAGTTATCGCGAAGCCTACGGACCTCATTTAGAAGCGGAAATTCCAAAACAGTGTTTGTCGAACTTTTGATTGGGTTGCAAGCAGCAACCAAAGATTTGCCAATTGGTTGGATAATTAAATTCCATTGTATGGATTCTAAATTAAATCTTGAATTACGCGAATCTACAGGCGATTCTGCTACAAAAGCTTCTGTTCGTAGTTTTTATTCCAATTTTATTAAATTACGGTAATACTAAACTTTGCACGCGACTTTGTCCTTGAACTTGAGATTTTAAAAAAAACCTATGCGTCCATGGCTAACAGCGACATCAAATATTCAGTAATTATCTGTTATTTATACATACAAAAATTGTTTTACTGTTAATAGAGCCTTTCGTTCCGTTTTTGATAATACCAAGAGAACTTCGTATATTTTCCGGGATAATAAATATACCTTATCTTAATTAAGGTAGTAAACTATCTACACAAATTACACCCAAATCTGTTCAACCGTATTTGTGTCATCGAGTCAAAACATCCCAAGTTTCACGATTATATTACTGGATAAACAGGATCTTTGTAACAAACTTACATTCTAAGTACAAATAACTTTAATTTTAAGAAAGCCAAGAAAAAGAAAGAATTTCATTGAAAGATACTCATTATTTTTTGTGAGAAAAGCTCGGGTTTTTAAGGTTATTTTTAAATAATTTAGATTCATTTGAAATGTTTCGCTCAGTCAACATTTGCCTAATCTTCCTTTTTGTATAAAATATGTTATTTATGATTAAAGTTATGAATTTCCTTAATGAATATAGAAGTTCTGTTGCCATTAATTAATTAATTAAACTCAGAAAAGTCTCATAGTTGAAGTCGCATGTACCTACGAGTGCTTTACTTTTTCTTATTTATTTTCGAGTAACTTATTTGTAAAGTTTAATTAATCATGCAAGACATACACAACAGGAAATATTAAAATAGCTAAATCAAAATAATGGCGTATAAGCGTACATTAACAAAGTGTTAATCTCAATACATCTCCTACTGAACCTAATTTATTTTTTATTAACTTAATTTATCTGCAGAGTAGCGTAGAATCTTAAAAAAGACTAGATTTAAACGTTACGATGGCTTAGTGCAATCTCTGCCCGACTCGGGATCTCGGCGTCCCGGCGTCCCGGGTCCGGGATTATACGGCGCGCAACGGGATTACGCCTGGGACAATAAGGGACCATTAGGTGACAGATGGACTTCAGATTGACGTTTTTTTATTGTAAACGTGCGAAATAAAAATAGCTACTGTTTGCTTATGCTACCCTGGTACCTATTTGTAAATAATTTATTCTCTTTTATTCCCAATCCGAAAAGCATTGTGATTTGGATGCTGTGTTTATTTTCGACAAAGGTCGAATTAAAGTCCCTTCCTTCGCTTTGCTAAGTGCGAAATAACATTTCCTTTCATTTCTAGTTGCCTGGTATCCCGATGCGAATAATTCATATAATTTGCATGATTCCCCCTCGACCACATCAGAGGTTTAGCGGAAATGACTCAAGTAAAAAATGGCGCCGCACAAAATTATCTTACGACGGAGAAGAATCATTTTGTCCGCCCCTTTTTGTTTATAAGAGTGCAGTGTAATCTAATTATCTTTTAAGTGATACGCAATTTACGAAATGAAGGTTATTTTTCGGCAAAAAAAATGTTTATGACACAGAGCCGTGTTTTAGATGAGGTTTTTATATCAACATTCATAACTCTCTTCTGAAGTCTCAAGTATAGGTGGTACATTTACCATACATAATTTAATAATTTTCTCAAAGAACATTCCGCATTTCCATTTTATTTGGAAAAACATCATACTTCATCATGTCTTATTAATTAAACATGGATGTAGAAATTTAAATTTGAAATGATGGTACACCATGTTGTAGAACTGTAGACAAAACTGTCAGCTATTATAGAAAACGGATCATCGCGTAAAATCCTTTTCGGTAAGTATAGCCTCACTTGAGGCCTGAGATTTTATTTTAAAATAGTTAATAAATAAATAAATATTTCCAACACTTACACCAATTAGCCTAGCCTCAAAATAGCACTGTAAGCCTGTGTTATGGGATACTAGGGTAGCGGATAGAATACATCACGGATACATATATACATATATATAGTAATATGTATTTACAACCATGACTGAAGTACAAATGCTCGTATTCATCACACAAACATCTGCCCTCACCGGGATTCGAACCTGGGACCTCTCGAGTAGGCGACACCATGAAACCCGGCGTACAAACCACTCCGCCTCGGAGGCCGTTAATACAAAACGAAGTAACTCTCTGGCCAATGACTGGTAAAAAAAAATATTTTGTGGGTCATAAGGTTGATTTCACATTTTCCTTTTGATGTTTAACATCTTTTTTCATCTTAATCGTTTTTTTTCAAGTATCAGATATAATTTATAAAAGGAACAAGAGTTCGTCTTTTAAGATAAAAGGTCGTATGTGCGAAATAACATTTTGATATTTGTAACCTTATTCCTTTGTGAGATAGTTGTTATTAGGTTCAACTTAAACTGTTTTAAAACATTTATCTTTGTTCATTGGGTATCGAATGCAGCTGCATAAGTTTAAACATACGCGGAAAGTTTTTAGCTTTGATTTGGTATGCAACCATATCTATAGAATTGTAAATCGAAGATTTCAGTTCAATTTTTTGGAGTTTACTCTTTAAGAATCGATTTGCATATATAAGGGGCCCGGTATGAGAAAAATGTGAGGAGTAAAATCTATCGATGAATGACCTCGTCACGTTTTTGGTGCGCATCCTGTTCGAGCCAAAATGACTCTTATATCCGAGAGCTTAGGTGCAAAAGAATTAAACTGAAACTACAGTGTATTTTGTTAGACCATAGATTTCTTTATTAGTTAGGTGACGTTTTGCCTATATGTAGCTATATATATAAACATATTTACAAGCGTGATGCAACGAACTACAGCGCCATCTATTTTGATACATATGAACTAAAATTTTAAATGCAAATGGCGTATACATAATCGCCCACCAAGGACAAGCTGAGATTTGTCCTTACAAATATTTAACTTAACAACATGACTTTGTTATCGCCCACCATGACTTAAGGTAACAAAACAAATAAAAACACTAAGATGTACAATAACTTAAAATAACAAATTTTCATTTTAACAGAACATATATTACTTTTGGAGTTTACTCCTTAAGAATCGATTTGCATATATAAGGGGCCCGGTATGAGAAAAATGTGAGGAGTAAAATCTATCGATGAACCTCGTTACGTTTTTGGTGCGCATCCTATGTCGCGCAACTTTGACAAACAAAGATGACGGATTGACATTAATAAAATTTTTAAAATCTGAACTGAATTTAGATATTGTTTCTGATAGAGCAATGTGGACAACGAGGTATGGTACAACCATTGATGCGGTATTTTCAAGATTCGTGAACCACGTATCTACGAACGTCCATGTGCCTTATTTTAGTTACCATAAATCACTTGTCACTGTAATTAATAATGCAGACGATGGTGTCGATTTCGGCATGATTCTCTAAACCTAAACTTAAATTTATCAACAGTATATCCTTGTCATTCTCTATACAGAATGAAAAGGAGAGACTGATGTTAAATTTAGCGCCAGAATCGACACCAATGTTGATTTAATTAATATTTAAAAAAAATGATAATAGTCTGATAATAATAATTACAAAATTTATCAACATTCCTAATGATATATTTATGCACATCTGAAATTGACTATTGTAAAAAGTTTAATGTAAAATATTTCGTCGATTAGTTATAATAAATGTATATGAAATGAATAAATATATATTTATGTATGTATGTTATTTTCATTAATTTATTAATTTACCCTTTCATACAGTATCAATCTTTTTTAAGTTAAATAAACTCTTTTTGCGTCTGGTTAGACTATCGAACTTAAGGAGTACACTCCAGTCGTGCGTCGGAGCTGACACACACAATTTTTTATTTAAATACCGCCTAAGTAGTACTTGTTTGCAGTCCTGTTTCGATATTTGATGAGAAGTGTATTTTATGGATTTTTTAAACAATCTTTTGGTCATTTTCTTTTATATGATAAAAATTTCTTAATAGAAAATTGAGTATCTGATTCCGTTCATAAATAATTCCATTAAACTTCATAATATCTGAAATATTTACTATTGAAATTGTTTTAAAAGTCGTAAAATGTTGTGTTTCCTAGTGAGTACAGAAGAGGTAAATTTGTCGGGAATGCGTGGCTGACAAGAGAAAAATGATTGTTGAAAGTTGTTTAGAAACTTGGAGGTTCTCTCCCTTGTTAAGTTAACGATGATTAACTGCGGAATAGTTCTTCCGAAAGGGAGATTTGCTTTTTATTTTATATCTCTAAGTAGTATGATGGCATCATCATCATCATCATCAGCCTATTAATGTCCCCACTTCTGGGGCACAGGCCTTCCCTATGGATGGAATAGGGAGATTGGGCCATGACCCACCACGTGGGCCCAGTGCGGATTGGTGGGTGCTAACGACTGCAAAATGCAGCCGGGACCAACGGCTTAACGTACCTTCCGAAGCACGGAGGAGCTCGAGATGGTAAATTTTGGTCACCCATCCAATGACCGACCACTGCGAAAGTTGCTTAACTTCAACGATCGCAGCCGAACGCGCTAGCCACCTGCGCCATCGAGCTCCTCATGATGGCATCAGTTAATCCCAATATAGTCTGAAAAATATTTTGCTGCAAATTTAGGTTTTAAAGTTTGTCTTTAAACTCTAAAAAAAAGTTGATAAATAATTAGTAGCTAATAGATACATGATATTGTGTCTAAATGGGTCTCTAAATTGTCTAACTTGTTTTCTTTTTCTGATAACAATGAAATATTTCGCAATAAGAAGATCCAGATACACATTAAAATAATGGCGTGTAACTCGAGTGTTCAATAAAATTATGTATTAATAAAACATTCCTTGGGATTTTCTTTTTCTTACTGATGGTTACTTTGATGAAATAATACATGATTTTAATTCAATGTTCGTGTCAAGTGTCGGGGAGGCACATCTAGAAAATAATATTGATATTTAAAAATTCAAAAGTTAATGTGTCTAGTAAGATTAATTATAACTATGCGGCGTTTTAATCTTAATTCGGAGTACAAATCTTGTTTTTTAAGTGAGCAGTAAATTTTTGATCATATAAGTCTTTTCTTACTATTCATCATATTAATAATCAGCTTATTAATGTCCCCATTGCTGGGGCACATGCCTTCTCTATCCACGGACTAGGGAGATCGGACCGTGAACCACCACGTCCGTCCGCCCAGTGCGGTTGGTGGGTGCTGACGAGGGCAGATGAAGCCGGGACCAACATCTTAACGTGCCTTCCGAAGCACGAAGGAGTTAGAGATGATAAGTTTTTGGTCACCTATCCAATTGCGAAAGTTGCTTAAACTTTACGATCGCAAGCTTAACGTGTTAATCATCGCATCATCGAACTATTTATACACTGGAATGTATTATAACTATGGTGCGGCTGTAGTGTAAAAATAGGCAAATTGTATATTGTATAATTATAATATGTAGCAATTCCAAAAATACAATTGGTACCTTACGTCAGGTTAACAATTGTATTTTTTTGAGTATCAATTACTATTTTCTTGATGATGTAAAAACACATTTAGGTACCTGTATAATTTTTTATTAATAACAAGACGTGATTTTTTTTAAGTTATCGTGTACCTACTGAACTTTCATTACTCTAATACGTTTAGCTTTATCAGTAATCCCTTAATATTATAAATAAATAAATAAAATAAATATTTCCAACACTCACACCAATTAGCCTAGCCCCAAAGAAAGCACTGTAAGGCTTTTGTTATGGGATGCTAGGGATAGAGTACTTATACTGTACATATATCGAGCCCTTACCGCCAAATTATCGTAAGCGACACTCGCCAAATTATCGTAAGCGACACTTTTGTGGAAATGCGTTTTTTGTGGAAACTAATATTTTAAACCGTAACGGACCCATCTCTGTTGATATTTCCCTCTATTCTTCCCTCTATTATATTATAACGGTGTCCTTTTGGAGGGAAATATCAACAGAGATGGGTCCGTTACGGTTTAAAATATTAGTTTCCACAAAAAACGCATTTCGACAAAAGTGTCGCTTACGATAATTTGGCGAATGTCGCTTACGATAATTTGGCGGTAAGGGCTCGATATAAGTATATTTTTATATAGAAATACATATTAAACATCCATGACTGGAGTATAAATGCTCGTATTCATCACACAAACATCTGCCCCCACCAGGATTCGAACCTGGGACCACTCGAGTCGGCGACACCATGAAACCCGGCGTACAAACCACTCGACCACGAAGATCGTCATAAAACTAAACTCTTTGTTAAACTTTTTGTTGCTGATATCCTTGTAATACCTTAACATGATGACCTTTTTGTTGCAAACCTCCTCGTAATCCCTTAACATGGTAACCTTTTTGTTGCAGACCTCCTCGTAATCCCTTAACATGATAACCTTTTTGTTGCAGACCTCCTCGTAATCCCTTAACATGATAACCTTTTTGTTGCAGACCTCCTCATAGAGATGCTGGGCGTTTTGGCCAGCTACAGTGTCACAGTAAAGGAGCTCAAACAGCTCTTCAACGCCATGAAGGCGGTCAATGGGAAATGGGTATGTGATACAACTTTCTAACGAGGCTGGTGTTTGTGTCAAACCATGCTTTCGTATCAATAAAGTGCACAACATGTGGATGAAAAATAATTATTTAACTTAACACCACGCAAAGTATATAAAATGTTCTTTAAAAAATATGGTTTGTTAACACACGCTCTGCCTTGCAATCTGAGCAAGCATTCGCCCTGTTTTCCTTTCTACTCGATATGCTTCACGTCACAAAGGACAAACTTAAACATTCACTCTCCACGACTTATAGTCTCCTGGTACAAAAAGTTTCAATATCACCGGGATAGAATTTCCCATTGGCTAAGTAAGTACAAAGACTGGAAATAGATTGATGGAAAGTGTTTATTTTTATCGTGGGTTTGTCCATTTTATTTTCTGTTTGATGTAAGTACGATTACAATAGTAGGTATACAGGTGTCTTACTTCCTTTTATTCATTCGTAACTTTAACTAAAAGGGTAAATAGAAAAAGGGACAGCAAAAGGGTACGTAGCGCTCCCAATTCCCAGATAAACATAAAAGTAGAGAGTAACTAAGTCGTTACTACGTAATTATACATTGCCGCACACCGGCAACTGTATAAATTTATAAAGCATTCGCGGAGGAGCTAATTGTACGGTTAGTTGCGCCGTCCATTTTGTCATTTGGCCCCATTTTGTCGCTCTGCTGTGCTCACATCTCCTTGCTTTTATGTGGCTCTGGTAGTTAGAGAGCCGATGCGAGGGCGGCGAAGGAATTTTGGGACCGCCTTGACCCGCCGTTTTACCGACATCAGAATTTAGAGAATTTTGTTCATATACCATGTTGATACGGAAAGCTTCGTTTAGCACAATGTTTTGTGTATTCAGATTAGAGGCTCATCCTATCTTACAAAATTTTGAAAGATGAAAGTTTTATAGCTCTGTTTCACGTTTATCAGAATGTCTCAATTTAAAGTCTTCGACAAGTTTTTTTTACTTGATAATTTTCGGTTATCTTTTTACCTAATGATTCCGAAATACTATTTTCCATTAAAATTAATTTTGTTTTACATTTTAAGATATAACCATTCCGAGTCATGAAAATTGAAAAATTAAACCGTATAGAACACACTATTATTTTATGTTGATATTTCTCGTTGTTTGCATAAATGAGTTGTTTTATTTCCAGCCGCGCCATTCTGCCAAGCTGCTAAATGTACTCCGCCAGATGCCACACAGAAACGGACCCGACGTGTTCTTCAGTTTTCCCGGTAGAAAGGGTTCTGTGAGTACCATTAACATATTAACACAGATATAGTTTATTTTTATTATTTCCGGTAAGTAAGTATCAAATTATTTTATTTTACACCATATTTTGGCAACATTTCTCTGGATTTTGTAGTGAGACTTTATTAAATAAGATTTCTGAAAAAATGCTTAAAAATAATATAAAGAAGAAAAGGCACTAAATTGTTTGTGTTCCTAAGTTTTCAGTAAGTATGGGTATAGGATAAGATTTTTACAAATATCTAGGCGTTTCCCTACCTTCTCGATCTTAAAATTAATTACATAATGATATGTGTACCTTTTTATGTAATGCTTGTATTTTATGATATGGAATAAGTTGAATCCAATAGATGCAATACCTTATTAAGCGCAGCTTGTGTGTTCCTCAACATGATATTGTATGGATATGAAATGGAACTTAAAATAAACCCCTGTTTCAAGGAATGGCCGAACATAACAAACAATATATTTGTTCCAAATTAAACAAAGTTTTTTACCTTGTGTTATTACTTAGAAATTCAGTTAATTCTAAGTTCTGGCAGTCACATAAATATAGGTATACGCGCTCCCTGATGACCATGATGACCATTTTGCAAAAAGTGGTTCTGGAGGCGCCGGGTATCGATCCCGGTACCTCTCGCATGCTAAGCGAGCGCTCTACCATCTGAGCTACGCCCCCTGCGATAGAGCATCCGAATAACTCGAACATTGTAAAACAGATCCATGTCAATATTTAAGCTACAGCCTTATAGGGGACAATTTGCGTTATAGTAAACATTTGGAGTACCCTTTCACTTGACATTTGTATGTCGCTCCATTATAAATACAAGTTTTGGTGACCGGTGGGCCCAATAGTAGCAATTCTACCGCCTCCTTCGAAGGTCTAATTTTAGCCTAAATATGGGCTATCCTCTCCTTCCCTATGGGTGGGCTTTTGGTAACCATAAAAAATGGATCTTTCTTATTCCTTTGCATGGTCTTGCTTTGATAAAAAATGGCATGTATATAAATGGCATGTGTTCGTCTTAATTTTGCAAAAATAACAATCAATTAAATCTAAACGGTTATCCTTTTTTAGGGTTCCGTACCCAAAGGTTCAAATCGGAACCCGATTACTAAGACTCCACTGTCTATCTGTCATCAGGTTGTATTTTATGAACCGTGATAGCTGGACAATTGAAAATTTCATAGACGCTGTATTTCTTTTCAAAATACTAAAAACAGAATAAAATAAATGTTTAAGGGTTTACCCTTACAACAAACGTGTATTTTTTTTATTGCTGTTTTTTGCTCTATATTAATAACGGCAACAGGTAGATGCTTGAAATATTCACAGAATATTGAGTTGCATAATTTTAAAAATAATTAATTAAATTAAAATAAACATTTAAGAGGTGTTCCCATACAACAGACGTGATTTTTTGCCATTCTTTGCTCGATATTATAATATAATGTATAATGTAGTGTAGATAATGGTATGCTTCGGAACCCTTCGTGCGCGAGTCTGACTCGCACTTGGACTTTTGAGTCTTTGGGTTTTTATTGATTTTTAATGATTGATACTAGTTTTCTGAGACATAAAATAAATCAAATCAATCGATATTTTAATCTGTTAAGAATTACCTGAAATTGAGATGTGTGAAGTAAATAAAAATATAATGTGTCGTCGCGAATGTCGTCCTTTTAAGAGCGGAAAGTGACTTAACCGCAACATTTGGGAAAACTGCAAATCCTATCGAAAAATAATCAATGTAAAAAATATAAGTAATTGAAAGATCTACAACTTTGGAATTTACACTTTTTTCACATAACCTAAAAAATTCTGTGAAAAATCAAAATAACCGACTTTTTATTAAAAACTTACTAAAAAGTGTTAATGCAGATATAAATACAGAATAAAAAATTTAGATCTTCTGGCTATACACATATTCTTGACTTTTTACGATTTTCAAAAACCCTAGTCTAAATAGATCACCCGAATACGGGCTAACGACCAAGTGTAATCGCGCCATGAGTTTTTGTCCCAGGGTTTTTGCTATAGGCAGATGTCAAGAATGTCCCTTAACAACTCTCAATTGTTTATGACACCCTGGTACTCGTGAGAATGCATTTCAACCCTTTTGTTTGGCGGTGAGCACCGGTTGCCGTTCCATGCCTCGGATCAACAAATTACCGGGTAACTTTTTAACCGTTTAACATCGTTGCCGTTCATTTATAAATTAAATATACGCTAAAACAAATCACTTCACTTTTCTTTTTTCGGGAAGATAAATTAGCGTTTTCCTTAAAAATTATTCCAAAATAGTTTAGATACACAGATTTTAATTAATGAATGAATTAAAAAAAGGTTGGAGGCGCCCCGGTACCTCTCGCATGCTAAGCGAGCGCTCTACCATCTGAGCTACGCCCCCTGTGATACTATATTACGAAACGAAGCATTCAACTTCCTATATCGAACATGTTTAAAAAGGTCAAACAACCTTCGGCGAAAAGGTTCGTTATTAAATATTTTCCCATTCTTCGATAAACAAACTTGTCAAATCTTTTGCAGAATAAATCGTTCAATATATTTTTAAACCAACCTTCTCATAACTTTTTATCCTAGTAAAAAAATAACATTGTGCGTTATTTATTTATTTGTGTTTATTTTGAAATTTTGAAGTACAAACAGACTGTCATTTAAATACCCCATTCTTCTGCAGAAAAAATAAACTGTAACTTTGTACAAGTATGTTATTATTTATTTTTAAGCATTTAACTGCTAGATGTTTAAATCTAAAGAAAGGATTTAGTATAAAGAAAAAAAAAATTTTTTTCTAGTAAAAATCTTTTCTTTAGGTTTGTACAAGTATTTTACTTTTTTATTTAAAGGTTTATTCTCATAATACAGACATGTACTTATTACATACTTGTAACAATTTCTGTGTATACTAAGTAAAAAAGCAAAAATAATAAATTGATGAACACGAACAAAGACTGTATTTTTAATTATGTGCTTAGCCTCCGTAATTTCAAGGCAGAACGACACTGAAAGAGCGTAAATTTTTCGCCAGCATGATAAAAACACAAAACCTATTCTCTGCCCAGGTTCTGTATATCTCATTTTATTTTGCCTATTGAAAGAAACGAAAAGTGTAGTAGCTACGAAGACTAATATATAACAAATACAACATTGTTATTAAGCCATCACTGACAAATTCACATTATTTAAGTACACTAGTTGTCCCGGCGAACTTCGTACGGCCAAAAAAATTGGGGTTGGTGGTAGAAGGCTGAAAATTAGGGTTATACATATTATTGATTGACGTATCATAAGAAAAACAATGAATTTTGTAAAAAAAAATAAGGGTGGACCCTTAACATTTAGGGGGATGAAAAATAGATGTTGTCTGATGCTCCTAGACCTACTGAATATGCATATAAAATTTCACGAAAATCGGTCGAGTTTCGGAGTAGTTCAATTACGCACACCGTGACACGAGAATTTTATATATTAGATTTAAACATCTAGCAGTTAAATGCTTCAAAATAAAATAAAAAAGGTTAGATATGTTCAGTAACTCGAATTACAAATCACCAATCGCAATCATACAATTTTTCATTATATTATTTATAGCGATCCCAAATCCTAAAAGTGACAACAGAACCCTAATTATTCAACCTCCGTTGTCCGTCTATTTGTTAGCGGGTTGTTGACAATATATATAACAAACTGATATTTTCATAGAATGTGCAGTTCTTATAAAAATTAAGTAAATTAGAAATTGTAGGAATGTGATTTTTCAGCGTTTCATATGTGTTAATCTTAGTGCATAGTGCATTTCAAGTATTACATTTTGTACTCATCATCATCATCAGCCTAATAATGTCCCCACTGCTGGGGCACAGGCCTTCCCTATGGATGGAATAGAGAGATTGGGCCATGACCCACCACGGGGGCCCAGTGCGGATTGGCGGGTGCTAACCTTAATTACCTACTTGAAAAACATAATCATCGTGTCCGAATCTAACTTAGTCTTGACAGTCTCTTTTATATGATTAGTCAACTTTAAAGATATACAAACCTCTAATAAATGTGGAAATACTGAGCTTTGAAAATTCATTTCATTTCTTCCGTGTGGGTACGAAGTTACTGTACCATTTCCCATTTTGTTTTCCTTGACAACGTTGTTCGAGGTCCAAAGCTATATTCCAATATAGGTATTGGACTTTGAACAACATAATAGGCATGTTGATAGAAATGTTAGCCCAATTCCTCCAAACAAGCTTTTTAATTTTTTTGAGTGTTATGTATTTTAAGAGTTCAAACTCTATCCCTCTTATTAATAAACAAGGAATTAGCTTAGACTAGTTACGCCGTGTTTTGTTCATGTCACTCAAATGCCATTTGTCGTTAAATAGACAGAGACAAACCATGGACTAACTAATCCAAGCGTAGTCTTCGTTTGGCAATTCACAACTCTTTGCCAAGCTCCTAATCCATAGATCACCCTTCCAAGCTGTATTATTAGCTTTTACAGAGCTTTGCCGAACCAAATAATTCATCTGTAACATTAATAAATTCACCGTTAATTTAGCAGACTACTCAATTAATTTAATATCATTTTTAACCTTTTACGAATAGGTTTTTAGATCTAATAGACGTAGAATAAGTCATTTCTCTGGAAAAGGTGGTAAAAAATTTTTTTTAATTACGTGGCTGTTACTTCATTCGAAAATTGCCAGTTCTCCTCCTTTCCTTAGTTATATTATCCGTCACTAAATGTTAATTATGTGTTTATCATTACATAAGGTACACTAAATACATTGGTAATAGCATTTTGGATTAATGTATTACGTAATGTCTGACTGTCAAAAATCTCCCAAGAATTCACGCTTGCTAATGGTTTATTAGTACTATTGTTTTCTCTAATTTCATTTTTCCAGTCGAAAGTGATCTTGTAATAAAATGTTCTCTCAATAAACGTAATTTAAACTAGATATAAAATAGGTAACAGGTTCAAAATGAAAAGACACGAACTCGGGTTTTCGTAGGTATAATAAAGACCTTTTTTGTGAATGCTTAGGGGTTGAAGCTAATATTTTGTCTCACTCTCTCTAAAAGGATGGTTGTTTTTTGAATCTCCATCATGTTCATCTTGCCCTGGTACTCTTGAGAATTTATTGCATTCTTAGTAAAACCATGTATTGTCACCGTAAGTCTTCGTTTTTAACAAACTTCAAAAAGGTGGAGGTTATCAATGCGGTCGGTATTTTTATTCATTTAAAAAGTACATAAAGACGATTTGGAGGAACTTGGCAAGTATCACGTAGCCTCCAACGAGGTCACGATCGCGATATATATGCAACATTATAGTACATTACTGCAGCGGCTAGCAAAAGAGGCTTTGATGGACGAACGTCTAAATGTGCTAAAATGGATTTGCCTCGGCCTACATACTAAGTCCATCAATGTCTAGTCGTGGCCAAGGCTTGTATAGTGCTTTTCCCAAATAATACGTGGAAATTAAAACTAAGTAGTTAGTGCGTAGACAGAACTTGTTGTTTGAAATAGTACATTCCCGCATTTTTATGTTATTTGTTTTTTTTTCGATATTGAAACTATATTTATCTCGCAAAAAAGAGCTATAAGGGCTATTTATCAACTCAGTTCTAGAGCATCTCTTAGAGAAAAATTTAAAGAAATCGGGATTTTGACTGTTGCTTCACAATTCATTTATAATTGTATACTTTTTCTTCGAAGCAATATTAACTATTATCTCAAACACAGACATACATTCTTTTAATACAAGGAATAAAAATAAACTCAAGATACCAAATTTCAGGTTACAGAAGGTTCATTAAACATTTATGGGTCAAGGTATACATTTCTATAATAAGATTCCTAATGATATCCTTGATTTGCCGCCTCATAAATTTAGAATACACTGTAGTATACTGTCAATCAATATTTGACAGATAAAACGCCTTGATTGTAATTTTACCTGTAGATAATTTTTCAAAAGTGATATTAAAACTAAGGCTCCCAGCCTTAGAAAGAGTTTTGAAGAGAACCTTGCACTTACTCCCATTCATATACTTGTTCATTTTGTTTTGAAAATTGTTTCTTGCTATTTTGGGACTTTTCTTTGCACTTATTGTTAGTAAATTCGTTGATTGTCTATTGTTACATATTTGACATTATGTGATGGAAGTTGACCTCAACACATGTTTGCAAGTTTGATGTCAACTTTCAATTGGACGACACTGTATGAAATAAAACAGGAAGAAAAAATCAGCCCTTGCTGAGTTTCTTGCCGGTTCTTCTCAGTACAAGGTCTCCCGCCGTAGATTTGCGAACAGATGGCGTAGCTTTTCGACATTCACAAGTGCTTGTAACAGCCTAGACTGAATAAACGACATTGTTTTTTTTTTTGATTTTTTTCAATAAACAGCTTTCTTTGTAAAAGGCAGTTCGAAATTAAAATGTTTCCGAGTAGAAGAATGTTGCATTTTTAAATAACACGACAGATACAACTTTTGCCGACCGTTGCTCGCTTGTATGTAGCCAGTACAGTCATTTCAATTTATCTCGGAGAAATATAATATTATACCACTAACTTGCTCGTTTAAGGACTAAAACAAAATTTTTGGTTTCAAAGTCAATTTTCAAAATATACCTACTTACGGAAATCAATCTACACTAACTACTAGCTACCTCACCGAACTTCGCACCGCCATAACAACAGGAGGTGGTGATAGAAATGTGAAAACTTTGGGCCATAAGTTTTTATGCCAAATCATAAAAAAATGTTCTCCAAATAAGAAAATTAATAGGACATAAAGAACACCTAATACACACCAGCATTGTATCTCACAAATTGGGTCGTCTATATCTATATCTAGGTATGCGAGTGTCGCACAGAACAATAGCTTCGTTAAGCGCGCCTTGTGTTATAAATAATAGGTCTGGCTTGCAAACTGATACTACAGTTATATAAAAACAAAACGATCAATTAGGTCTAATTAATAAATACCTTGAAATGTATCTGTATTTGAAATTACAGTATTCTCGTTTTCGCTGTTCGTAGGAAAGTTTTCCTTCTTTAGTCAAGAATTATTTAATATACGTCCCTTCTCAGAAACTATATAATACCAAATACTGTTTTACATCAATGTTGTACTTGGTTATATCAAACAATGTAATTACTTTTCAATATCAGACAAGTTCTGAACGAAACATGTTGTAGCGTCTGCCAATAAAATTATTTTGGTAAGTAATAGTAGTCTACTGTTCATGGTGGAAAATTAAGAATTATTCCGGTCTGACGGAGGAAATAATAGGGCCAAACTAGCAATACCCGGCTTTGGAGTCATCAGAAAACTTTTGAAGTACATCGTGGACGCAGATGGGGCTTTAATTATGACCTGGCCACGACCCGCAGTCGCGGCGCCGCGTCGATGGCATTTAAATTCCATTCCTGTCTTCATTGTGAATTTAAATCTGTGAAAGTTTCCCGACTTTGTGTACTGTCTGTGTTGTAGCGTGATTGAGGGCGGGTAGGGTTGTGTGGTTGTTGAGATGTTTGTTCGCTCAATTGAGAACTCTTACGTCATCCCTTAGGATTTACTCCCTGACTCCCTACCTGATTGTGACACTTGCATCGTTGCCGAAATATGGGAAACAAAAAAGGTATAATATTTGTTGATCGAAGGTTGTACAACAAGGATCACGTAAATTGATTTTGGTTACTTAGAATGCAGGCAAGCACGCAAGAATCCAGACGAGTTCTTAATTATATTACTATATTGTTTTTATATATAATTTTTCTGTGAGTGTGTATGTCACTGAACTTCTCTTAAACGACTGGACCGATTTTGATGAAATTTTTTGTGTGTGTTCAAGGGGATCGGAGAATGGTTTAGATTCACAAAGACGTGTAGACAGGATAACGTCTGTCGGGTCCGCTAGTATTACTATATTGTTTTTATTTTGTGGTAAATTGAAATCTCTACTTGTAGATGACTGCCGCCAAATCACTGTTTTTCAGTGTTGTGTTCTTCCACTAAGGTTTAACAGCTTCACGTGACAGTTGCTGGTATCTCAAAAGTATGTTGGTCGCTTACCATGACACGAGTCACAAGTTAAATTGCCATCCTTTTCTCATGATCTTCTTTAAAAGCCCGGGTGCGCCCATTGATGGGTTTTTCCACCTTGTCCACCTTATGATTTCTCCACTCGACCCGACCTCGCTACGCGCATCTTGTGCACATCTTTACACATTAAATTCCTATGGCTAGGTGAAATCATAAAATCATTATAACAATTTATGAAGAATAACTGTGTTAGTTCTTAAATTTGTCCTGAAGTTTGGTTCTTTTTCCAATCTTTACATATTCTTGAGATTGTCAGATATAAAAATTGTAATGTATTCCCTTGTGGTGGTTGGAACAACGACGGACATCGGTTGGAGTTAGCTAGCAACCGCTTTATTTTTCAACTCGGCCATATTTCAATCTCACCCTTAATAGAGAGGTTCGCTCGAGCTATTAAGTAACGAGGTTGGTGATTTATCTTCTTGATTCGGTTGTTTATCACCTTATGTTTATTAAATTGTTGGGCTTGCACTTTATTATAATAAATAAATTGATATACAAAACATTGTTTCAAATATTAATGACCCCATCCAAGACTAAGAGTTATTAGGTTTTAATAATAGTAAAAGTATAAAACAGTTTCTTTAATATCTTAAGGTGTTTACTCTTTTATATTGTGCTAGTCCCTGCTTATTGCTATGACGTGGGTGCTTTAATTATTAGTAATTCTTTTTGCTTTGTTTTCGGCAGCGAAATAATTACAGCTCTGATTAAAGACCATTTTTGAGGAGAGCAAATTAAACTCGTCCTCCCAACAGATGTTGGATAATTATTTAAACAACAAGGGCCGCGGTCATTTTTGAATAGGCTCTAATTAAATCATCTCGCTAATGGAATTTCACCCTGAGGAACGTTACCTTGTTTTTTCATCCGTTTCATGTTCTTGATGCAGACACCGCCACTTTTGCTTAGGACACAAAGAAATAATGAGCATTGATGACGATCTTTTAGACCTAATAATACACTATAAGAAGATTTTATATATTATCCCACTGGCAACCTGTGATTTTAGATGGTGTCTTAAAATCCGACATGCTTTTAAATTTAAATATCTGCGTTGCCTGCGTAAATCGAATTTGAAAGACGGGTAACGTAACGTATTTAGAAGAGAAGAAAGAAAGAGTCAAAGATGTGGGTTATTTTCGTGTTTTTTATTTATTCATTAACCAGCAGCTAGGAAAACCAGCAGCTATTAACCAAACAAAAAATATTAAGGGTGTAAAGTAAAATAACTAACCAGTTACAAGTCTTCACCGATAGAAAAAGAAAACAAAAACAGCGGTGAAACACTACGACACACACAAACACATTACTACATAAAGCTACAATTATTAAAAATGTGATTACAAAATTATAGAAAAAATATCGCAAGCACGCCACACCAATAATTATTTACAGAAAAACATGTTACCTTACAATCGTTTTGCTGTCGCCTCACTGGTATCAAAAAGATCAATATCCAAGTCTGTCCGTTTTAGAATATTGAAATTACTAACCGCACGCCAAAGATACGAGCTCTGCTGAAATTTTGATGAACTCTGGGGCAAATACATGAGCGGGTTGTACCTGATGGGTCTACTGGGAGTTTTGGACATACTTTGGATACGAGCTCAGGACAGTCTATTAATCCAGAAGCAATTTTGAAAAGGTACACTAGATCTGCAATTTCGCGTTTCCAGTATTATAGAAAGATACTCAGTGATTTATATAGTCTTGAGCTTAGTTAGAAAGGGATGTCGCTATATATAACACAACGACATCCCTTTCTAACTGTACTCGAGTAAAGATAAACACTTAGTTGTCATTCTGTAATACGGGCCTTAGTCCTAAAGCACAGATCTAATGAACCTCTTTTGGACTACCTCAATTCGCGACGTGTATGAGTTTGTATCTCGGGTTCCATACTTAGGACACATATTCCAAATGACTGCGGACGAGAGAACAATATTTTTTTTTTGCGCTGTAATTCCGGTGAAGTCTCTGGAACATCGCAATATGAATCCGAGAGCCTCAGTGGCCTTTGATTTCATACGCTAATGTGTGCATCAAAAAGTTATTTAAGAGTCGTGAGTGTTTTGTTGTAAATAAAAAATACGATTCATGTAATACTCTTTATTGCTACCACATGTGCCAAACTCTTGCATTTTTACTAGGACTAATAAAATTATCGGTATTAAATTGTACACGATCTTTTCTCTGCCAAACCATCGACCAGAAGGAAAGGAAACGAAAAACAAACAAAGACCCAACCTTAGCGATTTCGTGTTGCCGTGATATAACTTACATAACTAAATCCACAATAGTGAGTAATTCCAAGGTCCCGTACCAGTGAAACTGTTTATCTTTTTTTTTATAGATAGGTCCGACAAATGACTCCACCCCACCTGATGTTAAGTGAAGGTGAAATCCAGACGCAAAAATAGCTGATACAGCAGTTCTACCTGCCACACCAGCCATCCTCACCCTGCCGGCCTGCATGTTGCTTCATGTTAATTTTCAAAAACTTCAAATTATAGTCGTACACAAGTAAGTTCTTTTTACGACTATATGTTACAATGCTACACTTTGAAGGATGAAGGTCGAAGCAGTTAACAGAGCAGTACGCATCCAGTCTTTCAAGATCCCTCTGTAACATAACTGCATCCGATAATGAGAAGATGGGCGCTAGTATTATCATATCGTCAGCGAAGCATAGTAATTGTGATGACTTCAAACAAAGTACTATATCATTCACAAAAACAACAAATAGGAGAGGCGAGAGCAGAGCAACAAATAGGAGAGGCCTTGTGGGACGCCACTAGGTACGGTTAGCCACTTAGGCATGTAGTTCTTGACCACGACTGCCTGCAAGCGATTATCAATATAATAGGACAATCATATCAGCAAATCGCCCCTGACACCGACCCTCCGAAGCTTAAATAAGAGAAGATCGTGCTGGATTCAGACAAATGCTTTACTGTAGTCAGTACACACGACGGGATTAATTGAACATAACTAAATTAGGGGACTAACATAAAATACGTCACACGTTAGGGGGAGGGAGAGGGTCGACGAACTGTGACATTGTGTGACAAGGGGTACTTATTTCAAGGAATCGTAATTATACGATTTATCTCACCCGTATTTATTTCAAGGAATCAGGAAAATATTTCCGAAGCGTGAAAATTCTCATGTTTTCAAAGCAACGTAGCGATGCGGTGGTAATAGGATTCAGTCCGGTGCATAGGGATCAGTCTGGGCTTACATAAAAGGGATCGGATGCATTTACATTGAAAAATGTGATAATATAAAAGCAGTACAACGTTACGACGTTTGTTTGTTTAATAAATTACGACGTTTCAATAAGCATCATTAGTTTAATTGGAAAAATAAATTGAGCATGTGCAACATTACGTAAACATTCTCATTAGTAAGAATGAACACGTACGAATTAACCAGGCTTAAGCGTGATTAGTAGGCATAAATCACTGTTACTGAGCGTGTTATCTAGGGTATTAGGATACCAGGACAGCAGACGCCGCTAAGAAGCGTCAGTCCGCCGTCAGATCTCTGGATAAGCACGACAGAGAGAAATGGACCGGCCCTCGGTGAGACGGCGATAAATAAGGAAAAAAACGAACATACAGATAACCCAGTATGTCACGCGGATTATGCCCGGCGGTCCGTATTTGAATAAGAATCGCCAATAAGAAGGGAAGGTCGCTCTAACTGAACTCCGACAATGTCCTTTGCGCCTGGTATCGATCTCTTAAAATGTTGAGGTTTTGGTGCTTTACGATACGATAAATGGGGGGTTTTTGTTTATTGCCATCCTCTGGATTCGAAAGCTTCCCAGACGTTAGTTTATTTAAGCGAAATTCGAACAGAGTTTTATCAAGTTCAACAATTTAAATTAAATTTTGAATGGAAGTTGCGTTGAACAACAAATGGCAAACAAATTATTAAAGTGATTTCTGACTTTAATATCTGTTGGGTCGGGAATCGCTCTTGCTCTCGTGCCAAAACGCTTCATCGACTAGCACCCAATAAACAAATATTATCATTATGAATAGTATTGTTATTACAGCAAGCTCGGATATGGGAGAATGTGGTTGGCAAGATATATGATATGACTGAGAAAAGCCCTAACACTGATGGCTCTGTTAATATAAATGTGATTTATCACACTGCCGAATATGATGGTTGTAGCAATAGCTAAACATACTTACAAACGTTTGTTATTTAATAAATAAATATAATAAATAAATATAATAAAAAAATAGCTTCAAAATACACGTTGTTTTCAAGCAGGGATGGGAAAACATTTTCCTTGTCAATCGTGCCAATATTTGTCGCGTAAGTGCGCGTTTGTCAAGTACGTTTGTCGCGAACTATACCAGGGGGCCAATCGGGCTACCTCGATCGCTTTCGATTTCATTTTGTTGATTCTGACCGCCGAAGGTTTTCAAACACCTCACGCTCATATTCTTTAATATTGTTTTTACCAATGTAAAAAAAATGCAGCGCGAGGCATTCAAAACACCCGGCAGTCAGAAATAACATAATGATCCTAAGTGAAAGCGATAGCCAAAGCAAACTTGTTAGCCGATTGGCGCCCTGGTTCGACAACGGGTTGGTCAGTTGTCGAAATATGTGAAAAAATGTACTTTTTGGTAAGTGTACCATTCATTTTTCTTATATTCGCCGCGGGCTGCATTTCACCCATTCGAGGGCCGGAGATGGCCCGCGAGCTGTAGTTTGCCCATCCCTGTTTTTCAAGTATATGCTGGTATCGACCTCATATTTTATTTTCCATTTCGACAAATTTTTATAGCTAACTTAATTGGTTTACTCAATTTAGATTTTTTAAACGGTAGTCCATATCTTTAAAACAATTTGAACCAACATTAAGATAGTAACCATATTACATACGTAGTAGATTTCGAAAAATGAAAGAAAGAAAACAGGTAAACTAACTCTTGCACAAAACTCGAAATGGAAAATATCGGGACAGAAATAAATTATAATAATCAGAAACTATAAGTACTTCTTGAAAATACGTGAGCATTTTACAAACATAGACTGACATACCTATTTGAATATTGCGTAATACTAGGGCAAGGACAAGTCAATATCATTAAATAGTTTTTTCTCGGATATTTATTTAACGATGTGGGTACTATTTTTGCTTTAATCATATCAGCAATTGTTAGCTTTACATAGCATAGATGGTAAAATAAATTGGTCATTCCCTTAATTAAGTGAATGACCAAATTATTTTGTCATCCACCACTGACATTAAAGATATAAGTATAATTAGGGTACAGAGTTATTACTTTAATAGTTTTACTAAGTAATCTTATTATTTGAATATCCTAATCAGACGTGGTTAGCTCCACACTTAATAAACTTTATTACTTAAACCTTGATGCAAACTTTGGATTATACGTCTACGATATATCCTTAAAAAGGCATGAAGAAGTAATATGCAGGCTCGCAGGCAGACTTTTTTGAGGATGGCTGGTGTGGCAGGTAGAACTGCTGTAACAGCTGTCTTCGCGTCTGGATTCCATCATCACTTAAAATAAGGTGGGGTGGAGTCATCTGTCGGACCTATTTATAAAAGAGTATAATTCTGTAACCCTAATAGCCCACATTTTGATTTTGTACATTTATAGATCAGTCATACAAAAACCTCTAAACTTTTGCATGTAATAATAATAATAAATTTAATTTAAGTTTGGCAAATCTATCTCCGTCCATAAAAGCATTACAAGCGGACGTTGCTGATGGTGATGATAGAGATGATGTGATTACTACTGTAAGTTCCCAATACAATGATGTATTGAGGAGTACTTTCGAGGATGTAGTTCGGGAATTTCGATCCACTCCGTTGCGTCTTAGACCTCGGCTTCCGCGTTTCCCTATGCACAAAAAAAATAGGGCGCTGATGTGTGCTTTAGATTTGATATTATCAAATTATATTGATAGTAGCGAAGACCTCGCTGATACTCATTCGATCTTGTACTGTGCGGCTGTTACGGCTTGTCGTGTGGCGCATGTCAAATTCTCAAATACTGACATAGCAACACGCCCTAGACAGGCTGTACCAGCGTGGCAGTGCAGGATTGAGAACCGTATTAGCGAGGCTAGGGTACTCATCGGTAAGCTCAGCTGTTTCAGGGAGGGCAACACCCGCCCTAGGGTCATGCGCTTTGTGAGGGGTGCATTCTCGGGAACTGGTATTAGTCCCGAGAATTATAGTTCACGTGTCACAGAGCGCATTGACTTTCTGAAACAGAAAATTTGTGCATGGGCTAATTGCATTCGGAGGTATAAGTTGCGAGTGAGTCGTTTTACTCAGAACCGCATGTTCGAAAGAGATCAACGTTGTGTTTATCGATCCTGGGAGCGATCGAATCAGAGTGATATTGATATGCATCGACCGGATGAGGCCATGATTTCTTTCTGGCGCAACATCTGGTCCGTGCCTGTCACTCATTCTGATGGCGCGTGGATGAGGGATGTTGAGCGATCGTGTGAGCTTTTACCTGAAATGAACGATGTGACCATTGACTACGAAGACGTAGTTTGTGCAGTTCGTTCGTTACCCAACTGGAAATCGCCAGGCCCAGAAGGACTGCACAATTTCTGGTTTAAATGGTTACCAAGCTCACACGTTTGCTTAGCATCTCAATTCCAGCGTGCTTTATCATCTCGGTCGCTTCCAGAATTTATGACAACAGGCATAACCGATCTGCTCCATAAATCTGGTAGTACTACGGACCCAAAAAATTATAGACCAATCACCTGTCTGCCAACAATTTATAAAATTCTTACATCTATTTTGAGATCTAAGATTTGTAAACATATTGATCAAAATTCTATCATGTTCGCCTCTCAAAATAGATGTAGGAATCGGGCCCGTGGTACTAAGGAGCTACTCCTCATTGACATGGCTATTAATCAACAGGTCCGCCGTAACCGAAAGACTCTGTCGACTTCCTGGATAGATTACAAGAAAGCGTATAATTCCGTACCGCATTCATGGCTCATGAGGGTGCTGGAGCTGTATAAAATAAATGCAACTCTACGCGCATTCTTGATGTCATGTATACGACAGTGGAGAACGGTCCTATTCTATCCAGAATCTCGACGGACTCTGGGTAACGGCGATCCTATAAAAATAGAGCCAGGCATCTTTCAGGGCGACGGGTTGAGTCCATTATGGTTTTGCCTGGCCTTGAACCCTCTGAGTACACTATTCGAGGGTTCAGGTTTAGGCTATCGTTTACGGATAAATGGTCAAGTAATATCACACCTGCTTTACATGGATGACCTGAAACTTTTTGCCCACAGCAGTTCTCATTTGACAGCCTTACTGAAGGTTACTGAAGATTTCAGTAATGCTATCAGAATGGAATTTGGTGTGGACAAATGTGCAATCATGCATGTAAAGCGTGGTCAGGTAGTGGAATCCGCGGGTATACAACTTTCGGATTCAGTTCACCTTAGATCTCTCTCCGTAAACGAAAACTATAAATATTTAGGTATGTCACAGGCATTAGGCATCAACGATGCTGACATGAAACAGTCATTAAGTGAGCGTTTCTTGGGGCGCCTGTCAAAAGTTCTTAAAAGTCTTTTGTCGGGCGGAAACAAGGTTGGTGCATATAATGGCTGGGTAATGCCGCTATTGATGTATTCCTTTGGCATACTTAAATGGACTCAAACTGAACTTGATGCCTTGGACAGAACAGTTCGTACATTGTTAACAGCACACCGTATGCATCACCCACGTTCCTCGACTATGAGATTGTATATCCCGCGGAAGTGTGGTGGTCGTGGCTTCCTAAATGCCAAGACATTACATAACCGCGAGATAACAATCTAAGGGAGTATTTTCTTAACGACGATATGGGGATTCATAGAGATGTAGTTGCTGTTGGCAATGTACTCACTCCTCTATTTTTAGCAAAAGAAAACTGGCGCAGGCCTGTAGTACTTAGTACTTTGGATCGCAGCATTGTATGGCAAAGCAAGGAGTTGCATGGCAGATTCTACCGGGCTCTCCATGGGCCTGACGTAGATTTATCAGCATTAGCATCCTGGCTACGTTTCGGTGACCTTTTTGGTGAAACCGAAGGTTTTATCTGTGCAATTATGGATGAGGTTGTGATGACGAAGAACTACCGGAGGTTTATACTGAAGGATGGCACATTGGATGTTTGCCGTGCGTGCCATCGCCAAGGGGAAACCCTTAGGCATATAATCTCCGGTTGTTCTCGTCTCGCAAATGGCGAATATTTGCACAGACATAACCAAGTGGCCAGGATAATACACCAACAACTTGCTTTGAAATACAATCTTTTAGCATCCGAGGTTCCTTACTACAGGTATGCTCTAGAACAGGTTCTTGAAAATAGCCATGCCACATAATATTGGGATCGATCTATCATTACAGACAGGACTATTGTGGCTAATAAGCCCGATATTGTATTGATAGATCGACACGAACGCCGTGCAGTAGTTGTTGATGTCGCTGTCCCCCATGTAGGGTTGCAACGATATATCGGAATATCGATAATATCGAGACCAAAATATCGATATTTAAAATTCACTGATATCGATAATATCGATATCGGAAATTCCAAAATATCGATATTTCGTAGACTAAATTTGAACACAATAATATCAATTAATTTACCTGCTATGACTATCTAAATTGAATAATATCGAAATAACTATTGCTTTGAAATCGCAAGAGCTTATAGATGTATTAAAAAAATCTTGAACCCCAAGAAATATACTAAACTGGTGTGGATTCTGGCATGATTCTCTAAACCTAAAATTAAATTTGACAACAGTGTATCCTTGTCATTCTCTATACAGAATGAAAAAGAGAGACTGATGTTAAATGTAGTTTTAAGTTTAGATAATCATGCCAGAATCGACACCAACGTATATAGGTATAATCGTATACCTAATGGTAACTCATACACTTAAATAAAATCCTTGCCTCTCTTTCTAGATAATTGTCAACTACTGATTAATTGAAATTTAATATCATTGAAATATAACACAAAATAAAATTAAGAATCTTATACAAATCGTAATTTTTTTAAGCTCGCCAAGTCAAGAAAGTAAGATAGGTAATTTTGGAAGTTTTGGGCTTACCCTATTCTGAAGCCATGGGCACGCCCCTGATGTGTGGGTTTTACTAATACATAACAATTATTTTTCATATGATTATCTATTCTGATTTTGGCTGCGTGCAAACATTTTAAACAAAATAAATATCTTTGATTCGAAATTGCTTTTGATTTGATACTTCTTACAGCGCTATAAAAATATAGAGATGTTGGAAATGTTGGAATGGCTGATACATCGGATTGGATATCGATATTTCGGAAACCTTTGCTTCCTCTATTATAGGTTTTTGCTTTGCAAACTTAATACAAAGCAAAAAAAAAGAAAAAAATATCGATATCTCGATAATATCGAGTTAAAATGGTCGATATATCGGATATCGATATTTTCCTGACTTCGATATAAATATCGATATTTCAAAAGACTTTGCATCCCTACCCCCATGACGACAACCTTGTAAAAGCTGAAAAAGATAAAGAAAACAAATATCTTGATTTAGCTCGCGAGATTGTTGACATGTGGGACATCGATTCAGCAATTGTTGTGCCGATAATCATATCTGCCCATGGTTTGATAGCCAAGAGCCTCGAAAAACACCTCAAGAGGCTCGCGTTAGGTGGTTGGGTCAAGAGTCAGATGCAGAAGGCAGTACTTCTGGACACGGCCCGTATAGTGAGGAGGTTCCTGTCTATGGATCCTTAACCACCGGTAGCAGGGGCCCTGATCTTGCTGCCGATGGGTAACTGCATTTTTGTATTTTTGATGTTATTTTTTTTAATGTTATACATTGTAAAAATTTAATATTTAGAAATATAATTTTGTATGTATTTTTAATGAAATAAAGGAAATAATAATAATAAAGCCTTTATTTATTTCATGTAGAGAAATGGAAATGAACAGAATAAATTTATCTTATAGTACAGTCATTTGGTCGGAAATATAGTGGTTACCTGGAAAGTTTTCCGGGAGTTTTGAAAATTAGTAATTTTATAGATATTGAGGTGCTCTTTCCGAATTTAAACTTTGCCACCTAGTATTTTTGCCGCTCGCACCGCCATATTGGAAAAATGGCGCCTAAAAGCAGTTTTGACAATATCTCCTTTCCGACTCATTTTACGATAAAAACAGTTATATACGAAATGAAACTAGAGACAATTGCCTATTATTTATGTTTGTACTTTTTTTTCATAAAGTCAATAGTTTTGGCGTACGAGTGCCGCAAAGTTACTAAAACGCGCATTTTGGAGGAGGTTGGAGGAGGAGGAAAGGAGATATTGTCAAAAAACTGCTTTTAGGCGCCATTTTTCGAATATGGCGGCGCGAGCGGCAAAAATACGAGGTGGCAAAGTCGAAATTCGGAAAGAGCATCTCAAAATCTATAAAATTACGAATTTTCTAAACTCCCGGAAAACTTTCTAGGTAAAACTACCATGGGTCCTGCGGGGTGAGCTCCTGCCGCGCATGGATGTCGTCTGCTTTGCAGACGACACCCTTGTAGCGGCGAGAGCGAGGGGGTGGGAGGAGGCGGTCCACCTTGCGTCGGTCGGCACCTCCATGGTCGTCCGACGCATCCGCCTCCTGGGACTGGAAGTGGCCCTCGAAAAGACGAGGGCCATGGCCTTCCACGGTCCCAGATGCAGGACCCCGCCGGGGCTCCGTGCCCGGGTAGAGGGGGTGTGGGTTCCGGTCGAGATGCATCTCAAGTATCTCGGCCTGACCCTAGACCCCCGATGGAGCTGGGAGGAGCACTTCAGGCTCCTCGCTCCCCGGCTGTGCGGCGTCGCAGCCGGACTCGGTCGCCTCCTCCCCAATGTGGGGGGGCCGAAGGCGAAGTGCCGTCGGCTTTATCACTCCGTGATAAAGTCGATGGCGCTGTACGGGGCCCCGGTCTGGGCCGAGTGCCTCTCGTCCCGCACGAGGGCCCTCCTGCGAAGACCGCAGAGGGTCATCGCGACCCGGGCCGTGCGGGCTTACCGCACGGTCAGCCACGGGGCTGCCTGCGTCCTAGCAGGCACGCTCCCGTGGGAGATTGATGCCCTGGTACTGTCCTAGGTGCATCAACACCGGGTCGCAGCGAGAGAGCGGGGCGAGCGACCCGTTCTAGAGGAGATAGAACGGGTCCATACCGAGGCGCAGAGGGAGGCTCTGCGCCGATGGGTGGACGCACTCGCCAACCCAGCCGCTGGCCACCGGACGATCGAGGCGATTCGTCCGGTGTTGGAGGAGTGGGTAGGGCGCCAGCGGGGCACCCTCACCTACCGCCTGGTGCAGGTACTGACCGGACATGGGTGCTTCGGTCACTACCTGCACCGAGTCGCCCGTCGGGAGGAGACGCCGCGGTGTCATCACTGCGCCTCTCCCGACGACACGGCCGAGCATACGTTGATCGTGTGCCCGGCCTGGCGAGATGAGCGCCGCGATCTGATCGCGGCGCTCGGCGGAGGAGGCCTCACGCTGCCAAGTATGGTAAGAGCCATGCTTGGTAGTGAGAGAGCCTGGAGGGTTGCCGCCTCCTTCTGCGAATCTGTGATGGCGCAGAAGGAGGCAGCGGAGAGGGAGCGGGAGGAGGACGCTCTAGCCCCCCCTCTCCGGCGTAGACGGGTGGGCCGAAGGAGGCAGGCAGCGGTGACTGCCGGTCTTCGACGGCCCTAAGGTGGCCTGGGCGCGGCCTGACCAGCCGCGCGCCCAAGGTGCCGCTCCGGCATAGGCCACCACGTCTGGGGACTGCCTAGTACCCTAGCGCAGTCCCCCTGAGGCGCGTCGCCCGGTCCACTCGTTGGACCGGGCCTGCCCGGGGGCGTGCTCGGAGATGTGACGCACGCAGGTGCGTCGGCCCCGAGACGCCCCCATATGGGCGTAGGAGGGTACCGGGGGGTTTTAGTGGAGTAGGATCAGTGTGGCCTTCCGCACTGGTCCTGTTTGAGTAGGGTCGGCACTGTTTCCCGTGCCGGCGAGTCCCACACACGCCGTGCGCCTAGTCAGCGTCACGGTATGGTGCGTAACTGTATTTCCCCTCGTCACAAAAAAAAAAAAAAAAAAGGTAAAACTACCATATGACAGTACTATTAACCTATACATTTTTTTTATTGATTGTTTTGTTTGTTTTTGTTTTAATAAAATTCTAGATATCTGCAAGAACCCCTCCACGGGTGAAGGCCTCCTCCAAAGAAGTCCATTTTTTCCTGTCTTGTGCTATTTTTTAACCATACCACCAAACATGGTTAAAAAAAATGGCTTTTGCAAGTATTCACATCCATATTGCAGTGTAACGTTTTCGAATTTCTCACGTCTACTGATCGTAACTTTGCCTACATCCGGATGTTGCTTGCGCCAAAACTTTCTAACTAGTCAGAAACTACGCTTTGAACATAGTCAGCTTCAAGTTACTTTTTGTTCATGGTGTTTATAGATGATACAGGATAATGCGGAGGTGTTTGGTTTCTTTCCAAGATTGCACTAATTTGTTATGTTACAGTTGTGCGATGGTTTACGCGAGTGTAGTTACAAGTTTAATCTTACCATCCAATTTTAACCACCAAAGGTTATATCAGGTTCCTTCGTACTTTGAAAGCAACGATTAGCCGTTGGTCCCGACTGCATCTGCAGTTGATCTCCTCACCAATCCGCTCTGGGCTATTTATGCCGTTTAATGGGCAATTCTGACCCTGATTCTATGCGAAATGAAGAACTGTGGGATTATTAGTAGAAAGTTTTTTTTGTATGTATGCTGTTGGTCTAAGATGTCCTATATAGCTCCTTTATAGTCTCCCCTCGGAGGGGAATCTCCTCTACGTCTATAGACACTTATCCTCTCGAGCTGATTCCCTGAGGCCCCGGAAGGATATGTGTTAGGCAGGCGGAGAGAACTCTCTGAGACTTGGACCTCGGCTCTAGTTAGCCGTTGTCGTAGAGCAGTAGATAGTTTGTGTATTCATTTTAATCAAATCTTGTTTCTAATTGACAGGCGATAGTGCTGCCTCCTTTGGCACGATGGCCGTACGAGAACGGGTTCACATTCACCACGTGGTTCCGGCTGGACCCCATCAACTCCGTCAACATTGAACGCGAGAAGCCCTACCTATACTGGTGAGTCACTCATACCACTACTAATTTAAACTGATAACCTTCTCAGTGTTATAGTTCCCGGTTAGTCAGGTACCGATTATTTCACCTGGTGCGTTTGGAAGAAAATCAGGTGGATTTTTCAGGCGATCTTGCGGTAGATGATATACAAAATATGGATTAATCGCCCGGGAGATGAAGGAAGCTACACACATAATCGGGCCGGCATAGACGGTATGTATTTGGCGAACAACGAAGCCGACCCGTAATCATTATTGCCGAATATTCATCTACCTACACATATTGAATTTTACCGCCCGGCTCTGCCGATTAATGCCGGTCATATTATGTGTGCAGCTACCCTTAGCCATGTAGCTTTAGACAATAATGAACATCCCATTATAAAACATTTAGGATTATCATTCCTATCACTCAACTTTGGTAAAATTATCATTACATCATCTTTGTTTATACTTGTTTTATATAGTAGTACTTATCTAGGGATAACGTATCTAGCGAGATTTTTCCCTTTCCAACCGTATTAAGAACTCTCGTTCAGTAAGTAAGTACATTGCCCGATGTATCATACCCGACCCTCGAGGGGAAACTTTTCATTTGATTCGAGTGGCTTCGGACGTTTCGAGTGTTTGCTGGTCGGTCATGCCGCCTTAGTAGCTACGCTCGCTCGACACGAACTCCGCTTCGTGCATTCACGCAAATTGAATTGAATTTCCGGGACATGTTCATGGTTTTGTGAAATGTTTACTGTAGGTGACGTATATTGTTGATGATTTGGTTATTTCAGAAATCTATACTAATAAAGAAGTTCAGTTTGTGAGGTTGGAGGGGGTAATCTGTAGATCTACTGAACTGATTTTGAGAATTCATATACCAAAAGAAAACCAAGTTATTTGTGAAAACAAAAGTATAGTCTACACCGAAGCGAAGCGAGGCCGGGCTACTATTCAATAAAATATTCAAATACTAACGGACGGCCGCGACGCCCCTTCGTCCGCGTTAACTTTTAGGTTTTTTACTCTTTTCCGGGATAAAAAGTATCCTGTCCCAATCCAGGTCCTAAAGTATATGCGTACCAAAGGACATTGTTCAGCGTCCATACATAGTTAGCCTAAGAACCAACAATCATGAAATATTATTTTCTAGGTTCGAAATCGTAAGTAAATGACTGTAAAAACAAAGATTATTGACGGAAACTTCGGAGAACTCAAATTATAAGGAAAACAATTTTTTTTTGAGGTTATGTTTAATATTCAATGAAACAGGTCAACCTATGAAGTTACTATGTAGGTACTCAGTATGAAGTAAATTAATATCACAACAAATTCATTTTATTCGGTGCGATTTCAAAGAATATCTATTAGGAAAAACTTGGTTATGTAGGAATCATGAATAAAATAAAAACTGTAGTTTTGCTTCTTATTTATGTATCATATTGTATATTATATTTATTTGTATATCACATGTATATTGTGTAAATATGCAGCGTGAATGTGTATCGGGTGTTCTTGAATAATTAAGCAGTATGATCCTCTCAGGATGTTGTGGCACAGGTTCACTAGCACTTGGTAATAAGGGCTCTTCGCTTTGGAACTACTCTTTGCAATGCACGAATGCCACAGATTACTACGAATGCAAACTGCCTGCACCACAACCACAGAGTAACGAGTTATATGCCGGCCCTTCACTTGACAACAGTTTGTCCTTGTCATGCTTAATAAGGGTAGTTTTCCAATTACAGCACTAGAGCGAATTATGCGGCATAATGCTTATCGTTGAATGTTTCAACTACAGCAACGCTTCGCACAATCAAGCACTCTCAAAAGTACCTAATGTTTTCGTGTGATGCGTGCAACCTACCAACTCAGTGACAGAAAATAAATAAGTGTTTTTTTCTTTAAGTTATGTTGAAAATTTTTTAAAGCTTTCGTTTCATTGTAGTTTTTTTAAAATAATCAAAGTTAATTCAAACTGTGTTTAAATAGTTATTTGTTCAACTAGAGAGGAAAGTTGGTTTGCGTGTGCTAATTTTGAATCCCGAGTAAGCGAAGGATTCTAATAATTGAATCACGAGCGTTAGCGAGTAATTCTACATTAGAATCCTGAGCGTCGCGAGGGATTCCAAGGTACGAGATGGAAATAACTTTTCTCTCGCGTGACACATACAACTTTTCACCTAAGCAGCAAGAACATTATTAGAGATAAAAAGATACACTATGAATAAAAATGAAACCACATATATTTGCAAACAATAAGTATCTACTAAAATTTAAAATTGCATTTATTAAAAGTTATATTTTGAAAATTTATAGTTTTATTAGGAATATCCGTGGAGTTGGCGTTTTTCTCAAAAATCACGGTTTCTCGTGAATATTATTTACGTAATCGCCATTTTGTAAGCAAGAAAAGGACAACAATACGCTGCGTTGAAGCGTATAGTTCTGTCTCGCTCTCTCGATTGATGTTCATATACAGACGTGTGCGTGCGAGAGTTGCTTATGTAGTTGAGTCGAATCATACTTTATTTGATGTTAGTATGAGCGTACCGTATCTACCCTTCTTGTTTTAATCTAAGCCAAAAGCGTGGCCGAAGTTCGCCTAAAGCAATGTCCAGTGTAAAGGTGAGGCTCTTGTAATTTTAAGAAAGTGACTATTTGTTGTGGTGTCCCGCCTATTCTATTGATTCCCATAGGCTGTCTTGAACACTTGTCATTACGATACTGCAAGAAAAATCGATCTGTTTTCGTATTATCAGGTCATTACGACCTGCCTTATATTTCACGACAATTTTCACATATTCGTCGCGAATAACAAAGGACCTGTCAATGTTTGTCTTTGTGTTGGGTAGGTTGACTAATAGCAGTTCGTCAGAATGTTTTTCGATGGCATTAACAGTCAGATTTAACAGTTCGTTCGAGCTGCATGCTCCATTCATTCTAATAGTGAGGATAACCTGTAATAAAAATATTATATAAGTAAAATGTTACTAATTAAAATGTATGATAAACAAAACGTAGTATTTACCCACTTTCATTACATAAGTAACTCGTATTTTAGTAAATATTAGCGAAAATGGTTAGCGTACGTGCACATATATTACTAATTAAGTATAGACATATAGGTTGTAACTTACTTTTGCAGCGAGAAAATTGCAGTCCGGAGCTTCATTAAGAAATTTTTCAATATTAGAGATTGAAAAAATTTGGACTTTTTAAATTTGTGTCCTACTGACTTTTTTTTCAAAAATGCAATAAGTTTGGGATAAGTTTCAATATGAACATTATGTTTTGTCTTTATTGTAGCTTTCAACATCGAATAAATACTCCACATTGTAGGTGATTGCTTCGTTTGTGATAATTCTATGAAGTACGACAATAATACATTCTCCGAGAAAGTGTTCGCGCCCTTTTCAAGTCTCCATTTATTGAAAACATCATAGGTTTTCAGATATCTATCACATGATTTCTGAAGAAGAAAACTGATTTCAGCATTCAACACTTGTTGTTTTAATTCTTCAGGTGTTAAATTGCTGTTTTCGTCACTAGACTCACTCATATTTTATGAATTTGTGATATGCAACACTAATTATAAGTAGTTACTTACCGAAAAACAAAAGAAGAAGAACTAATATTGACTTTTGTTTCCCGCTATTTTTGAAGTTATGTTCTGAAACTGCACCCGTAGTATTCTGTTGTACCAATGAAGATTTTTAAAACTATAAATTATTTGTGCATAACTACTTCCTATTTTTCCTAAAACATTTTCTTTATTTTTTTCTTTATTTCAGTGTATTCATTATATTTTATTATTTAATTAGATATTTAATTACAACGTTACCAAATAATTTTCATTTTAAAGGTTTATTAGTTTCCGAACATTTTATTGTTTGGGTGTTCTGAAAGGACAATGGGCAAAACGCACCCAGCTCCGCCGACAATGTAATTAGTATGAATCGATAGATCTATGTAAAACTAGCCTTTTTTATTATGACACAGAAAATAAATATCCTGTTTACGAATAATGAAGGACTTGCAGTTGCAAATAGTCCACACGTCTTACTTCGTTGTGATTGTGCGCTCCCTGCTACTTGATTGATTTTTATCTAACACGCTTTGGATATTGGAACACGATTATCGGTTTTGTTTGTTTTGTGCGGACGTGGGTGCAGCGTTCATACATTTTTGTCCAAGGTCCTTTGATAAATCGAACTTCGAATGACGTGTTTCGTACATAATGATAATTCGCAGCATTCTAAATTCAAATCACTTTCCCTCACTCTCGCAGGGAAGACGCGTTTCCCTCACTCTTATTAAGCAGGGAACCCAGTATGTTTGAGCTGCTAAGGTGAAAAAATAAATATAAGTATGGATGAAGGTACAAACATTGACTTAGCCCACTCTGCTGGTGCATTTGAAAACTAATTCACGTTCCAATTAAGCATCAGCATAATTCGGCATTGTGCGCCACTGAGTCGCATTATGCTCTGTAATTGGAAAACTACCAAGGAATGAAAAGGACAGACTGATGTCATGTTTTAAAATAACAAATATAAATAACCAATAAGTGGAGTGCCGGCATTAGGAAGAAATAGTGTTTTGTTTGCAGCGCTGTCATAGATTATACACATAAAATGGTATTTAGTGTCTCAGATTATTTTTTAAACTTTTTTATTTAGCTTATTTAACTGGAAGTGTCCGTCACAATCTAAATACTGATAATTATCGCAAAAAATATACTAAGAATTATCATAAATGCCAAATTGGTGTTTGATCTTAGGCCAATTTTAACATTGTCCTTTCATCCAAATCCGTTCAGTAGTTTTTGCGTGACTGAGTAATATACAAATAAACTTTCACGTTTACAATATAATAGTAGGAAGTATGATCATAATTTGACTTGCAACGAATAGTATATTCGGCAGTATACCGAATATTCGGCGAGGCCCCTGACCGAATAGCTGAATATTAGGCAAAAGTATTCGGCTGGATTTTAGCGCCAAAAACATGTACAGACGTGATTGTTTCGCGCTCTGTACGTACGTATGTACTCATCGCCCGCGCGCCCGCTGTTGTTCTGCGCGGTAAATTGCCAACGAACTGCATGTTTCGACAAATTCATTTTGTGGATAACTTATATGTACGATAAGTACAGTTTATTGTGCTCTCTTAGTTTTTAAATGTGATAGTGTGAAATTTAACAAATATACAATTAAATAATTACGAACTTACTTTAATAATAAAAAATCGATTATGATGGCCCTTAAAAAAAACGCCTATATGGGCATACTTCGAGGATGATGTAAATGACCCAAAAAGTGCCGTATGTAGTAAACTGTGTGATATAAAAATTTCTCGTGGTGGCGTTGGAAGAAAGGCGACAGACAACATCAGGAATGTTAAATCATTTAAAAAATAAACACAATGAAGAATATCATAAGTTGGTACCCACGTTCCCTAAGGGGCAAGAAACTACAAATCAATATACGAATGTAAGATATACACCTTCAACGTCAAAAAAACAATTAATTCTTGAAAACTGTGCAGAAATTAATAAACTATGGGCTATTAATGACCCCAAGGCAAAAAAGTACCATGTGTGCTGAAATGATCGCACTTGATAAAGAGACAGTAAATATAGTAGAAAGGGCTGGTTTTAAAAGACTGATTAATAGCGCTTTGCTGTAGTACAATATACCAAGTTGTCCTTACTTTTCAGACAATGTGATTCCAGAAATGTATCGTAAAGTGGTTGAGAAAATTAAAAGTTTACTTTCAGACACAGATTATATTTCCGTGACGACCGACGTGTGGACGTGCTTGCATAATCATAACAGTTTTTTAAAGTTTTACTGCACATTTTATTGACCGCCAATTCAAGCTCAAACATGTAGTATTGAGCATCAAGCATTTTGAGGGACAACACACAGCAATGAATATAGCTATGAGTTTACAAGAAATTGCAAATTTGTGGGACATCCGTGAAAAATTCATATTGTTATTCATGATGATGGATGAAACAAAGTAAAAGCTGTTAGTGATGCAGAGTTGGCCTCAGCACGTTGTTTCATTCATACTATTTAATTGATTGTCAATGATTGTCTAAAGGTTCAGTGAGATGTGACTCAAATGATATAGGTACAGGTAGAAAAATCGTAACTCATTTTAATCATTCTGGTACTGAACCATAAAAGCTGCATTATATCCAAAAAGATTTGGGTCTCCCTCAACATGAATTAGTCCAAGATGTTAGCCGGCGTTGGAACTCAACATATTATATGCTCGAAAGGCTAATGCAACAAAAACGAGCAATTTCTGTCTATCTGACGGACTGTCATATTGCCAATTTGACTGCTGCACAATGGGAGCTTTTGGAGCATCTTTTAAAATTATTGCAACCATTTGAGGAGATAACAAAACATATAAGTTCCGGCTACGCTTGTTTATCTGAAATTATTCCGTATGTTGCTACCTTAATGCGATATTACAATGAAATGAGCAAGTCAAAAGAGCTAACACCCAAATTAAGCCAGGCAATACTCGTCATACAACAAGGGTTACAAAAACGATTTGAAGACATTACAACGACTAAAAATCATTTGATTGCTACCTTTCTCGATCCAAGATTTAAAATAAATGTTTTCACCAATCAACTGCAAAAAGAAAAAGTGAAGCAAAAAAAGCAAAAACATGAAGAAACAAGCGACGATAGCGCGAGTTCGTCCCCTACTTTGGTCAAGAGGATGAGAACTGAAGAGATAGTCAACATCACACTATTCACTCAACTTTTTTGGATTGCTTCGAAGAGCTGATAGCAGAAAAAAGCACAGCTTGTGGAAACACATCAACAGAAAAAAATGCAGTTTCAACAGAAATGGATCTTTTCTTAAATCTTAGTAATATATCACGTCATGACAACCCGTATACATGGTGGCAAGCAAGGAAATTTGAATTTCCGTATTTGATTAAGATTGCAGCAAAATATTTTTCGGCGCCAGGAAGTAGTGTTTATTCAGAGCGCCTTTTCTCTGAAGCTATGATGGTCTACGAGAAAAAAAGAAGTAAACTACTTCCTAAAAATGCAGAAAAGTTAGTCTTTCTGCACTATAACCTTCCCCTTTTAAAGTTTGATTATGAAAATAATTCAAATGCATAGAAAAAAAAAATCTTAACTTGTTTAATGTATTAAATATGTACCTGTTCTATGGACCAATGACTACTTAATAAATGATTATAAAAGAAATGAGAACCTTACCCTTCTAAATTTTGATTACCACAATAATTCAAATACATAGAATCCTCCATTTTTCCAATTCAGAAGATGATTATGTACCTGTGTTATGTACCACGGACTACTAAAATGATTATATATAACAGAAATGAAAATATGAATGTATACGTAATCAATCGATTTTAATTTTTAATTTTACCAATTATTTCTGTATAACAAAATATATTACTTAAGTATCCGATATTCGGCCGAATAATATGTAGATACTATTCGAATATTCGGTTACTATTCGGTATTCGGCCTATTCGGCTGCTTTTATTATATTCGGCCGAATACCGAATAGTAACCGTTGCAAGTCTAATCATAATATCATTTACAGTTTTTTCGTATAAACATAACATAACTGTGTTTTTATCATACTGTAAACGAGAAAGAAATATAGTTATACTGTATTGATACTAATTTGTGAATCCCTATAGCTTCAAAACGAGTAAAGGCGTGGGTTACACGGCTCACTTCGTGGGCAACTGCCTCGTGCTCACATCGATGAAGGTCCGAGGAAAAGGGTTCCAGCACTGCGTCAAATATGAGTTCCAACCGAGAAGGTAACTAACGATGACTAGTTACTGTCATTCATGATTAGGGTTGCCAACCGTACTATATAATATAGTATCCTACTATATTAGAGGATCAAAAACTATATTTCGAAAAGAAATATATATAGTAGGCGAAACTACTATATTTTTTCTTAAAGCAGATTTTTGCCAGTAAAAGCTTTCTTTAAAATAAAAACTGAATTATTTAGGTATAGAGCAGCAAAAATATAATCATTTCAAAAATAAAGTAAATATTTTAACCACATACTTACTATATTTTTTTTATTATTTTGCCAACTACTTTATTTTTAGAGGTAATAGCTTCGAAATACTGTATTTGATAGAAAAAAAGTTGGTAACCCTATTCATGATAAACATGCGAATTCCCATTACCTACTGACATAATTTCATTTTCGGGTGCACGAAAGACATTACTCGAATTCGGGCACCCAAAGCAATATTTACACTGGAGTACGGGCTGGAAGAAGGTGTTGGATAAACGAAAAGGAAATCTACCCAAATTCTCTTAATACTAATACTCGTACTCGACTCTGTTCATTTACACTTAGGCGTTTACCCGAATTCCATTGGCACTCGTTTTCCGGCTCACGGCCAAGTGTAATCACGCCATAATTAGAATGTCGACGAGGTAAATTAAACGATATTCTGTTTAATTTGTCCGTCAGTTAGATTAACGACAAATATTGATCATTTTTTTTTCTTTTATCAATCAACCAATAAACGATAAAGATAAAGCGCGTCAAAGTTTGGAAGTGGAGGGTCGTGACGTCTCTTTTAAGTAATAATTGTACTAAGACGTGACGTCACGCGACATTACAAATCAATATATCTTTGTTACGTTTTGATTAATTGAATAAAGGAGAAATTCGTATCTTTTACTTTTTGATAATATACAAGTATTCCAATTAAATAACTACTAACTAAATAGTAGCTGCGCCATCTATCGGGTAGATAAGTTTTCCTTAATTTTAAAATTTTCTGTGCAATTTCTTTCTGTAAGAACCTTTGACACAGTTCCAGATTTTTTTTAAAAAAAGGATAGACGAATCGGTGAAGTCTTCCAATAGGGATTTATCTAATATAGAAAATTGTCTATTATTCTATTTGCGTTTTTAAACAAAACTTCTTCGGAACGGCTTGACCGACTCTTTCTGTGTATTCAGTAGGTCTGAGAATAGGACGTAAGCTATTTTTTATATCTCGTTAATAAATATCAAAAAAAAAAAAACTAATTAAATTTTTATATGCATTAAAAAATACTTACACACCTAAATTTTCACCATTCTACCACCAGCACCTTTTTAATGGCCGTACGAAGTTTACTGGGCCCAGTGGCGTAGCGTAGTGGGGGCGGCAGGGGGGGAGGCAGGGGCGGCACTTCTTAGGGATCAAAATTGTCCTTCGCCCCGGGCAGCCGACACCCACGCTACGCCGCTGGCTGGGCCAGTTATGTTGAATAGAGCTAAAATTCTATTTATTTGATATATTGTTTAAAATGTTTTGACCAGGTGGTACGCGATAGCAGTGGTGTACATATACAATAGATGGACCAAGAGCGAGATCAAATGCCTCGTCAACGGGCAGCTCGCCTCCAGCACCGAAATGGCTTGGTTCGTGTCCACTAATGACGTGAGTATCCCATCTTGCATATCTTAAGAAATGTGGTATATAGTTACGTCACGTTCCCTAAAATATGGTTAAGCGAAGCGATGGCTGGTTCATGCGTCATGCTCGTAAACGGGTGCTGCCAGCGGAGATGAGTCTGCCCTAACTTCCTTGATATTGAAGATGTCAATGTTTAGTTGCACTTAATATAAATACCACTATTTGTATTTTTAACTGTATGACACAGCAATCAAATTGCAGGTAAAAAATAATATATATTTAATCATTATGTAATGAAAGGTGATTTCATTAATCTCTTCATTTTCTGATCCTAAGGTAAAATGACACCCAAACGGGTGTTAAAATGGCTTTTTTTTCTAAATGGCTTCGCACGGTTTGTGCATTTAGCCAATGTCAAGTGTTAAAATATTTACTAATACTATAGCACTCGTGGTCAAAGTAATAAATCAAGTCAATTCCCCTTTCCCTATGTTTCAGTAAAAGTGTGAGGATTTATTGGAACCTCCCCGTGCACTTCTTGAGGGAACGCCGAAAGACACTTTCCGCTATTTTGTTTCTCTTGCCAACACTTGTGCATGTTCCCGAACACTTAGTGGTTAATAATCCTCCATTATAAGGCACTAACATCCGCTACAACACAATTTTTAACAAGAAAAACAAAACTGCTAAAGTAACGGTTCCCGTTCCCGCCAAAAAGTTCCATGGCTTTTTTTTCTTAATAACACTCCTTTGCCTTTTAAATTTTTTCCGCGCTAAGGGTTTACTCATCAGACAGCCACAATGTTCACTGCTCGATGCGTGGTATTAGGAATTTCAAAAATAGAACATTGTCATTCACGAGCGTTTCACTACAACAGCACCGAAACCTCTCATGAATTTTAAGTTCTTAGAATGCCCCGTGGTTTCAAAATCTTTCATAGAGGATTCATAATATCATTGTTTTTCGGCGATAGGCGTAAAACACGTTTGTAGGACCTCTGATAACATAATTAAAATAAAAATACTTACAGTGGCTTTAAATTATAATTCATTACATTAATTAATGGTTTGCAACTGTAATTTCACTGAGTAGTGTTATCTTCACTTTATATGCACATTTTATAGTGTTTTGATACTCTGTCCTGTCGGTCACTTTTCTGTCCACTGCTTTGAAAAAGAAATCAGTTATGGCAAGTATTGCTGCAATTATGGAAACACAGCACGCTTTGGAATCCAAACTTTTCAAGAAAATGAGTGAGTTGGAAGCTCGATGGAAGGCATCTTCTCCAGAGGCTGCGAGCTCATTCACTTGTGTGCAGGAAGAGTTCCGGGAGTTTAAATTGGAAACGTTGAACGTTCTTCAGCTACTTCGAGATCAAATATCTGGACTGTGTAAATCCATTGATGACATTGAGATGCGACATAGAAGAAAATATCTATTGGTTGGTTCATTGTGAATGTACTGAACAACAAGATGGGCCTGGCTTTATCGGAGGAGAAGCTCTCAGTCTGTCACCGTCTTGGCATTGTCAAGGAAGGAAGGTGCCGGCCAGTGTTGGTGCGTTTCCGTGAGCACTCACTGAGGTCTGCTATATGGGCAAGAAGACGGCTCTAAAAGGTACTCCTCATACCATCTCAGAGTTCCTTACTCGCCAGCGACAATCCGTTTTCGTCAGTGCACGTAAACGATTTGGTATTAAACGGTGTTGGTCAATGGACGGGAATGTTATTGTCAAGCTGAAGGACGGATCCCGAAGGCGGTTGTTCTCCCAGGCTGACCTTGATGCAATTGTCACATCAGAAGATGAAACTCATCAGGTGGCTGCGCCAGCGGAGAAGGCGATCTCAGTTGCGCCGGTTCAGACGACGGCCTCGGCGGCACCGTTGCAGACAGCAATGCTGGTTACTCCAGCAAAATCTAAGCAGACAGCCAGGGCGAAAAAGTAACCATTTATTGTTTCATCCTTTGGTATTAATCATAGTTGCTTGTTTTTTTTTCTGTAAAAATGCATGTTGGTCGTCTCCATTTCTTGATATGTTCAACTACCACCTTGTAATGTTTTTATTATTATTGTCATAGCCACTATAATGCAATTCATTTAATATTTAATTATACCTTCTTCATTATTATCTCAGCACGCACGTCATGTATCGTTTCCAAATGTCATTGTCATTTTTTTTGTGTTTATAAAGGCTCATGGCACTAAGACCATACAGCTTTGTTTACTTTTTTTTTCTTTAATTTTATTTTGTTAGTACTTTGTTCGCCCTGGAATCCATTTAACCTGTCTCTTTACTGTGTCAACGCGCAGGATGGGTTATTAATTAATTTTGAAGTCGAACTTGTAGGTGTATCTTTGTATTATTACTTTATTTCGTGATTTGTATATATTTATTTATTTATGTACGATGATGATTCTTTTTATTCAGCACATGACGTGAGCGTTTCCTCGTCAACCAGCTTTCACTCGCAGCCTGAACCCCAGACGTTGGGTGATGAACTTCTTAAAATCTTTGACAGTGCCTCGCATAACTTCAACGCATGTCATATAAATGCTCAAAGTATACTCTCCCACTATACTGATTTCCTAGATACCTTCTCCTCTTCTGTCATTCATACCATTTTGATTTCTGAAAGCTGGCTAAAGCCAAGTCTTTCCTCTTCCTCTGTCTCACTCACTGGGTATACTCTGATCCGGAATGACCGCACTGGTAAACGTGGTGGGGGTGTCGCCATCTATCTGCGCAATAATATTACTTTCAGGATTCTGGCTTCATCACCGACAGCGTATTCTGGCTCTGCTGAGTATGTTTTGCTGGAGATCTCTGTTCGAGGTGCTAAAGCTGTACTTGCAGTTGTGTACTGTCCACCTACTATAGATTACTTTTTTGAACTAGAATCTATCCTCGAACCCCTTTGCACAGATTACAGACATCTCATAATCATGGGTGATTTTAACACCGATCTCATGCGTAATATGCCACAGTCTCTTAAATTGTTCAATATTGTCAAGTCCATTAATCTATCTATTCTGCCTTCCGCGCCAACTCACCACAATCCCTCTTCTGATGATACATGGCTTGATTTAATAATTACCTCCCCTGAAGATGTGATCTGTCATGGACAATTTCCAGCCCCAGGTTTCTCTAAACATGACATTATCTTCTTGAAATATAAATTGAAACCCCCTAAGCCGAAACCCTCTCTAGTCTGGATGCGTAATTTTTCTCGGCTTGATCTCGACAGGTTGAGGCAGGATGTCGCTGGGCTCGACTTTTCTTGTGTCATGCAGTCGTCGTCAGTTGATGAGAAAATCTCTAACTTTAATAAACATTTACTACAACTGTACGATACTCATGCCCCAATGAAGGCGGTTAGAGTTAGGCGACCACCTGCACCGTGGATCAGTAGGGGTGTCCGTATCGCTATGACTCGGAGGGACCGTGCGTTCCGAACCTTCAAGCGCAACAGATCTGAGGAAAACTGGCATATTTATAAATCTGCACGGAATAGGTGCAATGGAATGGTAAGAGCAGCTAAGCGACAATACTTTCACGATAATATTTCTAATTGTTCTTCAGCCAATATTTGGAAGTTTCTACGTTCCCTTGGCTTGGGTAAAAGCTCTTCTCAATCTCAGTCTCTTCCCTTCTCTCTTAATGAGTTCAATAACCATTTCTCTGTTTCTGCTTCCTTAAAACCCGCCACCAAATCTAAAACCATTGATCTAATAACTTCCATGGCTCAAACTCACTCTGAATCTTTTTCCTTCTCTCCAGTGTCAAATGATGAAATTAGGAAAATTATTATGTCCATAAAGTCAAAAGCCGTAGGATACGATGATGTGAGCAGGGATATGATAATTAATATATATCATTGGACATATCATCAATCATTCCTTTCTCACTGGTTCCTTTCCTCTTCCTTGGCGTAAAGCCTACGTTATTCCTCTTCCCAAAACTTCCAATCCAAAACAACTGAATAACTTTAGGCCAATTTCTATTCTTCCCTTCCTCTCCAAAATACTTGAAGCTACTGCTTACCAACAAATTTCTTCTTTCATATATTCCAGGCAGTTACTTTCTCCCTTCCAATCCGGTTTTCGACCTGGGCACAGTACGTCGACTGCTCTGCTTAAAGTAACCGAGATTATTCGACTTGGTATGGAGAACCAGTTGGTCACCATTATAGTCTTAATTGACTTCTCCAATGCATTTAATATGGTAGACCATGATCTTCTGCTTGCTATTCTAAGATCCCATAATTTTTCATCTTTGACATTGGACTGGTTCTCGTCTTACCTTTCTGATCGCCAGCAGGCAGTGCGCAAAGAACGTGAATTATCAAACTGGAATGACCTGACTGCTGGTGTTCCTCAAGGGGGAATTCTTTCTCCTCTTCTATTCTCTTTGTTCATCAATTTTCTTTCCTTCTCGCTTGGCTGTTTTTATCATTTCTACGCTGATGATCTGCAAATTTATGTGCAGACTACTGTCGAGGAAATGGCTGCTGGCATATTTCAGCTAAATAAAGTTCTTTCCAATGTAAGTTAGTGGTCTGCAGACTTTGGAATTGCTGTTAACCCAACTAAATGTCAGGCAATCGTTGTGGGTGGTTCCAAGCAGATCTCAAAGATTGATTTTGGTCGGCTCCCACCTGTTGTGTTTGAAGGTTCTACAATTCCGTTTAGCCTCAGCGTCAAGAATCTCGGCCTTCACATTGATACCACGCTAAGTTGGACATCGCAGATTGCTGAAGTCAGCCGAGCCGTTACTTTTTCATTACGTTCCCTTAATCGCTTCAGAAATTTCCTCCCCATAAAAACTAAGATTACTCTCGTTACGTCCCTTATTCTACCACTCATTGATTATGCCGATGTCTGTTATGCTGACTTAAACGCAGATCTTCTCAACAAATTGGACCGCCTAGTCAATAATGCTATCCGTTTCATCTTCTGCCTCCGCAAATTTGACCATATTTCCTCATATAGATCTCAACTAAAATGGCTTCCTATCCGCCAGCGCAGGCAGTTAAGATTACTCTGCACTCTTTTTTCCATAATTTCCAATCCGCAGTCTCCAGAGTATTTGAAATGCAAGTTCCAATATCTCTGTGATAGTCACGAACGTCCTCTCCGCTCTTGCGATTCATTAGCTCTCTTTATCCCTCTTTCTCATTCAGGCTATATGTCCAATTCCTTCACTCTTCAAGCCATACGGCTGTGGAATGACCTACCCGACTCCATCAGAAGATCTCCAAATAAATTTATATTTAAAAGGAATGTTCGCACTCATCTGCTCCAAAATTTAAGATAAAGAGTCACTTTATTAATCATCATCATGTGTATAGTTATGTGTATATATATATTTAAATATAATTGTGGTATGTATGTATGTGTATTCCTTTTGTAGTATGTATTTATATATGTATCTATGTTAATTCGTATATATTTTTAATATTATTTATTATTTCAATATTTATGTGTATATTTAGCTTTATACCGCCGTTCGCGTTTTTCTTTTTTTCCCAAAGGTTGACTGGGAGAGAATGCTATTAGCATTAAGTCCGCCTTTTGTACCATTCTGTTGTATTTTGGTCAATAAAGTTTAAAATAAATAAATAAATATCATGGGTGTAGCTAAAGTCTTGTATGCAACTGTTATAATTAGGTATTAAAACACTCATGCAATAAACACACAGTTTAATACCGCTCATTATACAACAGTTGCATAATAATAACTATTTATATAATCGAGCCAGCTCGTAAAACCCCATCTTGCTCTTCAATCCAGTCCCAAGTACTAGGCGTTCATAACTCGTAGGGAGCTTAGCATAATATATTTCGTTATCAATAAGGAACACGCCTTCCAAGAGTCGCAGCTTGTTCCTCTCGTTCGTCACGTGCGTGTCGTTACAAGAATTTATTGCAAGTAATGGATGCAAATTTCCCCAGTCCACGACATAAACTCGTATCGCGAGCAGCTATGTCTGATGTTATATTGCCGGAATTCGATATGGATTTCTCGGGATAGTCGTTAAAACGAATTTCCACGTACGTCCTGATAATATATTTTCATTTATTTCTTTTTTTTTAATTAAACATGCCCTTCGTTCTTACATTGAAAAGGTAGGTTACTTGAAAATTTTTATCAATATTTTTATAGCTAATAGTGATATTGTAAGTTCTATTAAAGGAATGTTTATAATGGTAGCCATACACACTACGAGAAATCGTTACGATCAGACTGTACAGTTTGAACGGAACAGTTTATCGTACATGGCATATACTCGTAAGTCATACACGCTACGAGAAATCGTTACAATCAGATCTGGTGCAAAGAATGGCTAATGAAAAGAAGAGTTCATTTTCATGTCAATTTGTTGTCGGAATTAAAGATGTTTCCAAAAGACTGGCATATTTTTTTAAGAATGGATCATGATACATACTTACATCTACTGAATACGTCTACCCGAACTGCAACTGACGACAAAACTGAACACGAAAACTGAACGAGCGCATACACGTTACGATTAGTCGATACAGTTCATCCGATTCCGATAAATCAATTGAAAGGACATTGTTCTGCGTCCATACATAGTTAGTCTAAGAACCAACAATCATGAAATATTATTTTTTAGGTTCGAAATCGCAAGTAAATGACTGTAAAAATAAAGTTTATTGACGGACACTTCTGTGAACTTAAATTATTAGGAAAACTAAATTTTTTTGAGTTTATGCTTAATATTCAATGAAACATAGGTTAACCTATGAACTTAGTATGAACTCAGTATGAAGTGAATTAATATTATAACTAATTCATTTTATTCGGTGCGATTTTAAAGAATAACTATTAGAAAAACTTGGTTAGGTAGGAATCATGAATAAAATAAAAACTGTAGTTTTGCTTCTTATTTATTGACTATTTTTCACATAATTGTATCATATTGTATTTATTTGTATATTACATGTATATTGTGTAAATATGCAGCGTGAATGTGTATCAGTGCTCTGGAATAATTTGGCAGTATGATCCTCTCAGGATGTTGTGGCACAGGTTCACTAGCAATTGGTAATAAGGTCACTGCTCTTTGGTTACATCGATGGCATATTAGATAGCCGAAAAGATAGCCGATAGTTAAATTCAAGGAAAAACAACAGGTAATCCGAAACGAGAATGCACTTTCCGGTATAATAAACTACTCGGAATGCACGAATGCCACAGATTACTGCGAATGCAAACTGCCTGCACCACGACCACAGAGTATCGAGTTTTATGCCGGCCCTTCACTTGACAACAGTTTCTCCTTGTCATGCTTAATAAGAAATGAAAAGGACAGACTGATGCTTGATGTGTGTTTTAAAATAGCAAATACGAATAGTCAAGTGGAGTGCCAGCATTAGGAAGAAATAGTGTTTTGTTTGCAGCGCTGTCATAGATTATACACATAAAATGGTATTTATTGTCTCAGATTATTTTTTAAACTTTTTAATTTAGCTTACTTAACTGGAAGTGTCCGTCACAACCTAAATACTGATAATTATCGCAAAAAATATTTTTTTATTATCATAAATGACAAATTGGTGTTGGTTCTTAGGCCAATTTTAATATTGTCCTTTTTGTATTGCTCCGTTCGACTGCACAGTCTTCAAAAATCGTAGGAAACTGTGCAGTTTTATAACATACACGCTACGATTTATCGGTACCGTTCAGACTGTACAGTCTAATCGTAACGATTTCTCGTAGTGTGTATGGCTGCCATAACTCACCTGAAGATAATTAAGTGACGGTGGCATCCAGATGAGTTAGAAAAAATACAAGAAAATATCACATAAACCTCTTCGACCTATTCTAAAATGATCAATATACGTTCTTAATTCTGACGAATACGATAATGCACCAATTTGAAACGATTGAGATATCATCATCAGCCTATTATTGTCCCCATTGCTGAGGCACAGGCCTTCTTTATGGATGGAATAAGGAGATTGGGCCATGACCCACCACGCGGGCCCAGTGCAGATTGGTAGGTGCTAACGACTGCAGATGCAGGCGGGACGAACGGCTTAACGTGCCTTCCGAAACACGGAGTAGTTCGAGATAGTAAATTTTTGGTCACCCGTCCAATGACCGACCACTGCGAAAGTTGCTTGACTTCAACGATCGCAGCCGAATGTGCTAACCACTTGCGCTATCGAGGGTACACAATGTAGCGTTTTACAACGTGAATTATTCCTCTGTTAGCAGGATCTACCATCTCACGCAATAGTGTTTGGGTAGTTGAATCAATAGCTTAATAGCTCTTACCACTTGTTCCATTGTACATCATAGTTACAACCAAAACGTAGAAATGTTTGATTAATTCGGTAATTTTATCATAATTTAGAACATAGCCTACATTTTCTTTACATATGAGTGTGCTTCGTCTTCACGGAGGCCTTCAATATATAACAAAAAAAGCGAGTGTGCTTATGACCATACGACTGAAGTGAAACTTCTTTAGCTCCAATGATCTGAAAATCATAAACTTAACCTGAAGATTTGTTGATAGAAAAAAAATAACGTACGGCGGATTTCAATGGCGCAGAATTAATAGTAAAATACTAAATTGTTATTGATAATTGATAAATAATAATTAATTATAAAATATATTTCAATAGTCAACATCAAGTAAACATGTAAGTTAGCACTGGATTCATGTATTTTGTGACGGGTATTGTTCATTGTTTACCGATGAATCACCGATGACATTAATCGTAACGCGTAACCGTAACACATTCGCCAGTTTACCCCCCAAGTCAAGCGTGCCTGAAGAAGTTTCACTTCAAAAATGTATTACGAAAGTCAGAAGCTATGGGTAATACACTGGTCATCACAAAAATCGGCCCACCCAAATTTTACACTAAAACTCAAGTTTTAATATTTTGAATGAATCAATTTGTAGTATTATCGTATTTTTTAACTAAACAATGTATTTTAACAAAAAAAGAAGAAATCGCAATTTTTACCCAATATTTAGGCTCATGTGGAACTCTCTTCAACTTTTTGATCTTACACGTTATTAGAATAAAACTTTCACTTCAATATTCGTTGTTCCCCCTCTTGCTCTAATTACTACCTGCATTTGCGTTTTCATTGACCTTATTAAAATGGTGACGCTTCCTTCAGAAATTCGGTCCCATTCTTCACTTATGGCGGTTTCCAAAGCTTCCAAGATTGTAGGGGCGGGTTCTCGAGCTCTAACCCTCTGTTTTAACGTGTCCTAGTTCTGTACAGGATTTAAGTCTGATCTTCTTTCTGGCCACTGCATAACCTGAATGCCGACCACTTCCAAGCACTGAGTAACAATACATGCGTGTGATTGTCCATTATCATGCATTTACTCGAAGTTATCTCCGATGTAGCCCGCATAGGGCACGACGTGATCTTCTAGGATCTCCAGTCTGTAACATGGAGCAGTTAGTGAGCCCATTCTGATACACACCAGCTCTGTACGTGCTGTCAAAGATATCCCACCCCAAAACATTATAGAGCCTCCACCGTAACTGACAGTTTCTCATAAACAAGACGTTCACCCGGCCTTCTCATGACATAACGGCGCCCATCAGAGCCGTATAAAGTCATTCGACTTTCATCACAGAATATAACTGAAGCCCATTGGTAATAGTCCATTCAAGATGTTCCCTCGCAAGTTGAAGTCTGGCTTGGCATGAGTTACGGTCAATTGTGGCCCTGCTGCTGACTGGTGAGGTCTTAAATTCTGTTCAGAAGTTTTCTCCTCATCGGACTGTCACTTATAGCCATACTTCGCGCAGTCGTCGCTGGAGATCTACACCAGAAAGGTGCCAATTTCTTAGAGCCGATGTCACAATAAAGCGGTCATATCGTTGAGTGGTGACCAGATCCTGTTCCTCTACGGCACTGCCCAGACTTTTGAAACCTCTAGTAAACTCTCCGAACCGCAGATTGACTGAGAAGAAATCTTGAGCGACAACAGTTGACTTAAACCATCTCGCAGCAAAACTACAACTTGGGTCGATTTAGTTTCCGATTCAGTAATTCCAGACTAATTTAATCCCAATTACATTGATAAACAATACAGTAAGAATCGTCAATAACAGTTACTCTGTTGCAAACACCTGGTTGCGAATTAAACTGGGCCAAAGTGAATACTAACGCATTCATAAAACCGGCACTGAAGAGTGCTTACTTTAAAAAAGCTTATTAAAAATACGATAATACTACAAAGTATCCTCATGTGCGTTAAGATTTATGGGAATTAAATGTCATACATCTTATCCGACCCTAGACATAAAAAAAACGTACTTCAAAACCTTTATCTTTGAAATTATAAAGAGCAATATTGCAAATACAGGGTAGGTCGATTTTTGTGATGACCAGTGTACATATAACACATTTACCCAGATCCGAGATAAATAAGTACCACATAGCGTCACACAAATTGCTCAGATTTTAGAGTTGAAGCACTTGAGTAATGAAAATCAGAAGCATTGAAGTTATCACGAACACCCAGATTCTAGAAGTTTTAGAAAAGTTGTTTTCTCAATCCAAACATTTTCTAGAAACATTTTTAGACAAATTGTAATTTTACGTTTACTTACTTACTTACTGCTGTGGCGCAACGATCCGAAGTGGATCTTGGCCTCCGACACAAGATGACGCCATGCTCTGCGATCCCGGGCTAGGTCTCGCCAGCCGTCGGCACCCAAAGACTGCAAGTCCCTCTGCACCTCGTCGCTCCAGCGGTATCTGGGACGTCCAACGGACCGTCGTTCTATCGGTTGCCCCAAATACGCCCTTTTCACGGCTCGATCCTCTCCCATTCTCTCTACATGCCCGAGCCAGCGGAGTCTAACTGCTTTAATTTCTCCTATGATGCTGGGCTCGGACACTAGATTTTCCAACTCGATGTTCGTCCGCACTCTCCAGCTACCATCCTCTCTTTGAGTCGGCCCCAGGATCTTCCGCAGAATCCTTCTTCTTCGGCAAAGAAGAATTCTGCGCAAGTTTTACGTTTGCAATTGCATAAAATATGTTTTTTCTTCTAAATCTAGGCACAAAATAGACAAGGCGAAGAGTGGGTACTGTATACGCGACTGGAAATATTGACAAGCAAGAAACTGACAAAGAAGGGATCCTTTAGGCGCAGCTCACACCAGGAGAGTGGCGGCGAAGATACCGGCGGCGGCAAGATAGTATTTTCTCCGCAAGTCTCCTGATGTGCGCTGTGCTTTAAGAATTCATATTTCCCTTTGAATTGACGACCTGAAAGTAATGTTACGAATATATTATCACAAAAATATAATAAAGTGACCTTTAGAATCAGTTATGTTTTCACATTAAACCCGGCAAAAAGTAGATTTATTAAATCAGTAAAACATCCGAAAACTAATTTTACTCTTGGTAGTTGTCTATCAGTCTGCTAACGGACTGGGGCTGTTATTTTTGTTCGCACAAAATTATCGCGAATCTCTCGTGTTTGTTCGTATGTAATAGGAACGCAGAAATGTTCCGAGCTAAACTTGCAGTAAGCGCGGCGTGCATGAATATTCACGTGCCCTCTACGTGTACGTGGTCCCGCATAGTTTGTGAATTTCCTCTATCACCGTTATATAATGTAGACTCAGGAATGGCTCCATTAAACCTTGTTTATGTTGTCTTCCCTATCGTATTCAAATGCGAATTCTAACATGGTCATTAAACCTGGAGCTTAATTTACTGCACAAGTTGGTGGCATCGAACATTTATTTCTTGTGTTTTTGGGAGTTTAAAACTTTAGTCACTCTCGATTGGAAAATCCATCACTTTAAATAGTATAAGTGGTTACCGTTAGTACCTACGCCATAAATGATCAGAAGATTATAATACGAGAACAAGAATTAACATTCCGATACTACTTAGCACTTTGAGAGTACTGTGGCCGGCTGAAAGTTCGATACTATTTTCTGCAATTTTTTTGTTTATATGTAATTTTATTTATGGCTGTGCCCCTCAGTGTTTAGGGATATTTTCCCGCAGTAAAACGTAGCCTATGTGTTATTCCAGGGTGTCAACTAACTCCATACCAAATTTTATTAAAATCGTACCAACCGTTTAGACGTGAAGAAGTAACAAATATACACACTCACAAACTTTCGCCTTTATAATATTAGTGTGACTATTCAATTAATCGAATCTTGCCTATCGCAGTCTACTGCTGAACATAGGGATCTCCCAATTTGCGCCTCAACCCTCGGTTCTCCGCCTTCCGCATACAGTCTAACCCAACCACCCTCTTCAAATCGTCGGCCTATCTAGCTGGAGGCCGTCCTACACTATACTTGCCGGTACGCGGTCTCCACTCAAGGATTCATCTGCTCCAACGCTCAGCGGTCAGTTAATAGTCTTCGACAAATAGGGGCAGCTCACTGCCATTTCAGTTTACTGATTCTTCAAGCTACATCGGTGACTTCACTTCTTTTCCGGATAAACTCGTTACCAATTTTAACACATCCGATACTATTCGGACATTATTATCAGCCATATTTTATTAGTTCAATGAAAGACAAAAGCATATAAATTTATCTTGCTTTGTTTCCAGTTCAGTTCCCCCACAATCTATTAACTCGGTAAATCTTATAAAAGCTTTCGAGTATTCGCTTATCGCTGACTGAGCTAGCCTTCCAGTATCCACTTCCCGTGGGTTTTGTGTCAAATCGGAAATATTTACTTTAGCTTCCGAAGAACAAAGGACGTCATGTCTCTTTCTTTGTGATCTTTCGGTCGGAAGCGTGAAATTGCTGTTCTGAAATTAGTATCTGTGACAAAGGAGCCGGGCTTACTACTGCTGATATTCGATATAGTTTGGTTTGTCTACACAGATCAAACGATTTTGTTCTAACAGACTTATTAATATTATTTCTTTAAACCAATTAAGGTAATACTGCTTTTCGCTTATTATATTTTTAACTTTTAAAATCGTAGATAAAAATATATTCAAGAAGTATTCGTTGGCTTTATTTCTTGCCTATATTTGAAAACTTTAATTACGTTAATATTATATTATGAATTTCAATTTTCATATCAAAACAATGAATCTTGAAGTAACTTTTATTATAAGCACGGATAATGTTACCGGTTTTCCAGGAGATCTCACATTTTTAATAATATGTTTATCCCGACGTTCCGTTCCGTATTCTCTGACATTTATTTATTGATTATTACATAGTTTGACAACATTGCGATTCTGAAGAGTGAAATAATTATATAAATTTTTGGTCACCCATTCGATGACTGGCCATTGCGGAAGTTGCTTAGTCTTCATCGAACTCTTTAACCTCTTAGGCCTGTATTATAGACAGATTCTCAGTGATTGATCTAGTCTTGAGCATAGTTAGAAAGGGATGTCGTTTTATATAGCACATAGCGATATCCCTTTCTAACTGTACTCAAGTAAAAATCAACACTTAGTTGTCATTCTGTAATACGGGCCTTAGTCTAGTATTGAGAAAGGTAGGACATAAATTTTCCGTTCGAATTGGTGCGCACGTCTGGGGAACTAACCTCCACCTTACAGAACTCCTCAGTATAATAAAATCACCTTTTAGAGTAGTGTTGTGTTTCTGTTGGTGAGTAAGTTTCCAGCACTCCACGGGTTAGGGGTTTGGGTCAGGATAGGCAACGGCGCGAGTAATATTTTGGTATCGCAAGAGTCTATTCTGAAGGCTATGGTGGCCGCTTATCATCAAATTCAAAATCAAAATTAAAAATAATTTATTCAGTCTAGGCTGTTACAAGCATTTGTGAAGGTCAAGAAGCTACGCCATCGGTTCGCAAAAGTACGGCGGGAGACCTTGTACTGAGAACATCAGGCGGGCCATATGCTTATTTGGTCACCATTTTAACGTTACATTGTTATTAAATATTAATTTGGTCCACCAGCCGTTTGACAAGTGCTACATTGGTGCGACGGCGGAGCTTGACGAGGAGCGCGTGTTTTGCGGCCAGATGGCGGCCATCTACCTGTTCGGGGAGGCGCTCTCCACTCACCAGATCTGCGCCATGCATAGGCTCGGACCAGGCTATAAGGTACTTATTACGATTCAAAAAATATTCAAATTGGAATCTAATACAACTCTTTTGATCGTCCATATGTTTCCCCTACAACCCGTTAAGGACACTTTTTTGCTGTACAGAAAAACTGTGCCAAAAAACTTCATAGCGTCAAATCTTGTAACAATATTTACATTATATTATATTGTTACAGTGTCAATTACAAAATTAGTATTAGTTATCATCTAATATAATAAATAAAGAAAAAGCCTGTTTGAAAAGCTTAAGTAGCTTAAGGTCGGTATGAGACTTGACCGTAGTGGGTACGTAGACTGCATTGGAAGCGAAGTGCAACGGCACTTGCGTTCGTTTTGTTTTGCTAAAGATTCATAATTTGCACAGATAGTATAAGTGCCTTTCAACTTAAAGACACTCAAATTATATTGATCAGTAAAAACAGACTGAGGGAGGAACTGTAAGTGGAGACGCGTCTCAATGAAACATTAGAACAATCTATGCTGTTATTTTTGTTTTCCTTCCAGTTATGGTCTGCACTAATTAATATTGTACATGCATCTGTAATTGACATGACGTCTCGTTAATTACTAATAACAATTCAAATGACCTGTGAATTTAGATAAGAACTCTCGCTAGAGTTTTTAGATACTCTTTCTCTGATATGGACAATGAAAATATGACCAATATATTAGATTTGACTGATGGTTGGAACTATAGCCTCGGTACTGCCTAATGCCCATTCATTTCAGAAAATTATTATAAGAAAACCACATAAATTGACTAGCCCAAGGGAAATCCCAACCCGTTACTCACATACGAGCTCAGATTCTACCTACATTCGAATTCGTAATGCATATATGTATAAAAAAAATGCGAGCACAGTTAAGAAGGCCAATAATTTTAAGAAAGACTAATGTCTATGTATCATATTAAAATATATTCAAGATCAAGAAGTATTAATGGTATTTCGGCAAATTCTTATCTTTTTGAAATACAATTGCGAACGAAGTCTCATGCCGGCATTTCACTTGGCTATTCGTATTCTGCCCTTTTCATGCTTTATAAGAAACGGGACAGACGGAGGTCAAGTGAAGTGCCTGTAAATTCCAGCAATGATGACTGTTCATTACAGATGTACGTTTTCTCAGAACTGTTTTGTATTTGCACTTGATTTAACATCGAATGTATTTTGTTTCTTGCTAACATGGACACAGAGTCAGTTTCGATTCGACAACGAATGCAACATCAGTTTGCCGGAGAATCACAAAAGGGTGAGCGAGACAACCGCTCCAAAGCTTGAAAGCGTTGATTTCCCGTCTGACCCAGAAACCTCGTCCCCCCCTCCCGAGCCCCAGCCCCTCGAACCCGCTTCGCAAGACGAAGATACCGAGACAACAGCAAACGAAGAAGCATGCGTAGTTGTGAAGGAAGATTCTACGCCCCGTGGAAGACGCATGGCTGACGAAGCGCGTGAAGTCGCCGCCGCTCATGCGTCCCTGCTCGTAGATATTGAAGCATGCAAGCGTGTAAGCATGCCGCGCCGCTCGCTCTTACATAGTTTTTTATACGTTTGACATGCTTTTTGTGTTGCACTGGAAGTCGACTGATCATCTGAATGTGCTAACTTGTGATAATATAATCATTCAGCTCATCAATCGACATCCGAGCACTGTGTGTGTATATAAACACTGTATTGTCCATTTGCTATAGTCCTTGTCTGGTACCAGGGTCAGTTCCGTTTCGACGCTGAGTGTAAGACCCTGCTGCCGTCCAGCGACCTCCGGGTAGACCGCTACGGCGACCTCATCTACGATCCATCACAGAACATACATGACGTAAGACAGGCAGCGAACATTTTGAGGAATAACAGTTATCTTTATACTCTACTCCACTAATTCTATGTAATCCTAATACATTTGTTTAATACTTCAAGCATTTTGGATTATGATTCCCTTAGTCTTAAAACTAATCTGTGTCATAGTGGGTGCAAGCTATTAAAAATAATTGCTTGGTTTATTAATCTTTTTCAAACGTGCCATTGTTTCCACGAATCCATTTTAAACTCGATTAAAATCCTTTGTGTTCGAGACATTGGAAAAATAAATTACCTTCATTTCTTGAGACAATTTGAACAGTTGCTATTAGAGTGGTAGGGTGGAACAAAGACGGCTAAATTATATCAGTTAATCCTTTTGGAAATATTAAATTCTGCTTACATTTTCTATACCCAAGTCTTAGTAAAAAGTACTATAAAGAAGTTGATGAGTAATTCTAACGCGTATTAATTACTGTAGCTTAAGATGATATTCTCCCTACACTTGAAAAGTTATCCAGAGGGATTTCACCTTAATTTTAATGTCACCTTTCATCGCACCATTACCGTCTAAAGTATATTGTTGGTGACTCGTCTGAAAGGTCCATTTATCTTTTGAAGAGAGCTCCGCCCACCGAAACGGTCCGCCGACTCGCAAAGTTATTTGCTGGCCCGAATTTTACAAGTTTCAGGTACAAATTAACAACTTCTTCAGTCCTAAGTAAATAGAATGGGGCGCTTCTATGTTATTAGGTTTGCGGTCGAGAGCGCGTCGAATGTTTTTCTTAGAGTAAACTGTTAGTATTCTAATTTAATATGCACATTCTTAAACTTGGAGCTTGTGAAATATTTTTGTAGCGAGTACTTACTTCAATTTTCGTGGTAAAGTATGCAAGAAAAAACTTTAACTTCAGCGCAACAATGTGTGATGAAGTTTGCCCACTAAACAGTCGTTACCGCTGTTGTGACGGATGCCAAGTTTAGTGTGAAACGACCCGCTCCGGTCCGGTCTGAAAGTCCATTTCATGCTCCGGTTTCTGAAGTTAGTTGCTTTGCCTCTTATCTGAGTTAATATAACTTACTAGCGGCTGGCCCGGCACTCAGGAATGATGTAGCTTTATAATGCTGTTAGAATTTTTAAAATAGGTCCAGTATTTTTGAGTTTATTCGTTGCAAACTTATAAATTTCCTTTTTTAATATTAGTCTAAAAGATTGCAATCAGCTTATAGTTATATCCTCTATTGTATATTGAACTAGCTCTGTATTCTGTTTCCTGACTTAAAAGCTGTCTGACTTTTATGAGACTCTTAAGATTGTCTTTAGACTTATGAAATAGTTATGACTCACGGCATGCATGATTCCTTTAAATATGGTAATCAAATCTGAAATGTTTCGTTTAGTGATTTAGTTCGTTCATTTTCCAACTGGTCCCGTTCTAAGTTGTAAATTAAATAAAACATGTTAACCACTTTGGAGTTGTACAATTTAAGGTCCCCAAAACTTTTTCATTGGTTTAATTTCCTTGTAGACCCTAAACTTCTCTGACGAGTCCAATTTAGTTGATTTCTCTTACAAAATCAGATTCCACAAAATTCTAGTTGACTTCATTTTTTATTGTTCGACCTTTTTTTTAATAAAGAAGCGCTCGGACCCGTCATTAAAACTTTAGCAATTAAAAGTTAAAAGTTGATTAGACGCCTTGTCATGGTAATAAAATACTTATAATATAGTATTTAATGTTAATCTTCGAAAATCATGTGATCCTAGTGCGATACCGAGATTATATTTATTAAATTTGATTGATTAAAACAACCCAAATTTAACTTAAGAAAGGCTAAAAAGAATTCGACACGGCCATCAGGGCAGCGGTAGCATAGCAGGTGCTGGTTCGAGTCCCGTCTGCTGCCTGCTCTGCGTGTATTTTTTTCTAGTAATATTTTCTTTAGATTAAAACATCGAGCAGTTATGCATATATTTGTTTCTTAGGTTTTCACGCACATCACTCATTAAATAAAACTAGTTGTTACGGGTTAATGCACGAAACTTTATTTATTTATTGACGTTTCGTAGCCTTTACAGGCTACGTCGTCAGAATTAAAATTAAACTAGATAAATATCAAAGACTATCTCGCGTTCAGGAAAAACGAAACGCAAAATACTTTATTAAGTAAATTAAATAATAAATTCATACATAGACAATAAAACTTTAAAAATCGAACAATGAAATAACCGAACGCTCAATAAAAGTCTTTCGAAGGTAGCTCGACAAATTAAATAAAAGTTTAATTCTGACGACGTAGCCTGTAAAGGCTACGAAACTTCAATAAATAAATAAAGTTTCGTGCATTAACCCGTAAAAACTAGTTTTATTTAGTTATGCATATGCTTAAAAAAATAAAATTATAACCCCAAATTTATTTAATTATATGTACTATGCCCTAGAATGTAAACTCTTATATACACTGAAGCAAAGTGTGGGCGGGTCACTAGTTAATGAAGAAATGATAAACATGGCGGCCTAACTTTTTTTATCCTTAATCTAACTTAAATCCTCATCTGACTACTGACTCAGTCGCGCGATAAGATTGACTTCCGAAATTCTTTAATTATAAACCAAATTCCATTTCGGTTTGGCGGCTGCGGCTTTTTTAATTACCATACAAATTAATACTTAATTCCCGTCGCCGTCGAGTAGGTGCTCGTTAAAACGCCAGTTGTAAAGGCAGATTATTGTCTTTCGCTCATTATACGGACAGATGGAAAATTTATTTGCAAATCATTTGCGAAATGGACACAGTCGGATACTTTTTTTTGTCGAATTGTGAAAACCCGATTAATTATTGAGATTTAGGTAGTTTAGTAGGTATGTGCTGAAATTAATCTCATTATTAAATTCCAATACACTAAATACTATACATACGGCAAACTATTTCTAATTTTTTGTTCTTGGTAAAGAATGGGCTGAAAATTTGTAATGTAATTTGCAAAATTTCAATACTAACAGTTGGCTTTGGACCTCCTTTTATTTCTTTAAATTGTTATACACACAGTTTGAGACGCTTACGAGTCTATTAAAAGGGTAAACCATTCCTTAAAGCAGTCAAAGATTTTGAATACAACCGTAATACATAGTTGTTTGAATGTTAATTCAACCTTAAAATATGGTTACGCTAACTTAGTTCTACTGGCAGAGGCGTCTTTAAAGTGATTCTCGTTGTATCTGAACAAATCCACGACAGGTTTAATATTAAAACACAAGACGTTGCAACAATGGAGTAAACGGGGAGGTAGGGGGTGTAACTGGGAGTTCATCTCATTACACAGATTGTGTTCGCCTTAAAGTACTGCAGGAAGGTGGGTTAATGTCTGGATGTGACACGGACGAATGGAAACACGATTGCATAGGATGCCATTCTGGTCGTATGCGGTAGTGCTTGCTTGTTTCATTGCTGAGTTTACGACTTATTTATACCTTGAATCTGTGCAAATAAGAGTCTGTGCTATATCCGTTTTAATAAAAAGAAGTGGAATACATTGTTTATAATTTTGTGTTTTATTACAACACATGTAGCTTATAGAAATTATTTGTTTGCAAGTTTTCGACTCGTTCGTCCACTTTAAGAACTAATTACGGACATTTGAAAGTTCCTACTGGGTTGAAAGGTGGTCTGGTCTGAGTACTATTAAATGTTGCATCCAGCGCCTCTAGGGTTGTGCCCGTGGCACGGTGGTGTCAGAGCCTCCCAACTTCCTTAATAAAAGTTGAGCGCCGCCGGTTATGAGATCCGTGTAGCCTATTCCGTGAATCGTGACGAAAATAAAGCTCCGCTCGTAGTACGTAGTTACTGTGACTTTTCCGGCACTCTTTTGGGTTCACTAGGTAAGCGCACATTGTGATGGATCGGGAGTTTGGTTTGTTTTAGTTTTGTAAATCACAACGAATTATTTGTAAACGTTATTCTTATGACTTATGGCATTAAATTTCACGATGAAAATTTCACACCTTTTTTGTAGCCAAAGCTTGTTTATTTTGTAGTGTTTCAAATACGTAAACGTATTTAGCGATTATCACTATAGTTAGAAAACCGTGATGCGTGCGGCTTTTAATATTTTATGATCTGATTTAAATCTTAACGAGACAAAAATCAAGACGAAGAAGATCAAGAAGAAAAACAACAAGAAGAAGTAATTGAAGATTATGGATCGGACGAATATTTTTTTTCCACTGTTTTTAAATTTTTTATTTTTTTTTTAATCTTAACGAAGACATTCAGTACCCTACCCACCCATAATGTAACATCAGCTACAATAATCCCTTTAACGTAAATTGGGTCATTGGTACAGTCACCAGCAAATAATGTATTACTTAGGTTTTTTTAACCCAATCAATACATCACACTATAGACGTATATACCCCAGAATGGCTAAGAAAAAATATTAAGGAACTGGGCATCATAATGCGCTTTGTAAAAAAGTGCTTTCAAATAGGAAAATCCGTACAATGAGAACACCTATCAAATAAAATACTCAAAACAGCACTTCTGCTCCTTCACGTTTTGATAAGCATTGTCTTAGTCGACATAGACCCTTTGTCGTGTTTTATTGTAGCGCAATCAAGATTTTTTGCATGTATTTTCTCAGGAATTGAACAAATATTGTTGGAGGATTGCTGCAACTAGTTTAATCTATTTCTCTCCGTATATATCTTGTGATAAATTTTAAATAAATATTTATTTTGCATGTTTAAAAGAGTAACGGTGGCGATACTTATTATAAAAGCTAAAGTATTTTGAATTATATAGTTAGAAATTTAAAAATCTTTCGAAGAGGATCTAAGATTAAAAAATATCAACAGAGAACAAATATTTCATAACTATAACATAAACCAGAAATCACTGATGAATTTGTTATTGCACGAAGATTTTGATTGTATTCCTCCATTTACAGGTGTATAAGTAAATATTGTAAATTTTGTTGTTGTTATTTTTTTTTCCTAATTATAGATTTGGGTGCGTGTGTCCACAATAATGGTTGATCGAAAATGTTTCGATAATCGTATTATTTTTATATTGTTCCTCAATTGTTTCTTTACCATCTTCGATTGACTTGACTTCAATCTATGATATCATTATTATATAATATTATTATATTTGTCCTTGTTCTCCACTTTACCTATATATCAAGGAAACGATATTCGTCAGTCGATACGTGAGGAAACAGCTGCCATATTCAAACTCTCGAGACATACCTACCTCAAAGAATATTTGAAGAAGAGATTACTGTCACTTAGGTATTCTTTACATTTCATTAAAAGATTCAATATTAGTATCAACTTTCAATTTAAAAAGTTGTTTTTTTGATTCAAAATATAGCATACTATCGGCCGCCCGCGACTTCGTCCGCGTTAACTTTAGTTTTCTGACAATCCCACGGTTTTTGCTAAAAAGTATCTTATGTCTCAATCCAGGTCGTAAACTATCAATATGCGTACCAGTAGTTTTTGAGTAACAGTAGTGATTGAGTAACAAACACACGAATATACTAACTTTTACATTTTTAGTATAAGAAAGGTTTTGGTTTCATAGGGCCATACATATCATACTTTCAATAAAACTTTATAATCATCTTCTTTTCAGTCGTTATTATATCGTTTATTACCTTCTCAGAATTACTCAGTAACTGGTGTTCGTAAATTTAGATAATAATTGACGTTACATACTAATACCTAGTGTAGATCATTCTTAATAACATCCAATAATAATATGATCGTATTGGCTTAATATTGTTGTGCTTCCTTTTCGTGTCCATGAAGTTGTCTGGTTTTATTTCTTTAATGAAAGCACGTAACACTTATTAAAACATGATTTTTTATTGCCATAAACATACTACCTATGTTTTATGAATAGTTTTATAATATTTTTTTTATAAAATATGTAAAACTTTGGCCAATAAGTTCTTTGTTTATTCTTATAACATTTAATTACTTGATGATTTCATTTATATTGTGCTTCATACAAATGTTTGGCTTCGAAACCAATGAAAAATCATGACAGGTTTTTAATGGTTTGTTGACTGTAAAAGTTTTGTAGTTTGCATGTTATTTTTTAGTATTTTACAAAGAAATCTGGATTTATGTTGTTTAACATATAGCGTCTTTTTCTACAAGGACTACTACAAATGAAATCTATAAATTATATTTTATTTATGATACATCTATTTTGTGTGTGAATCCATATTTACAATAAATCTATTTTGAATGAACTCTGTTTTGTAACTCATTTGCTATGTTTAAATATTATTTAAATAATTTTTAATTTACTATTGCGTTTTTTTAAATAACAGGTACTATATGATGGCAAATTATCGTCAGCCATAGTCTTCATGTATAACCCCGTGGCTACAGATGGACAACTGTGTCTACAATCTGCACCAAAAGGCAATGTTTCATACTTCGTACACACACCCCATGCTTTGATGCTGCAGGTGAGCTCTTTACATTTATATGTACATCTCTGGTACTTCTATGGTATTGTTCACTTAAAACCAACTAGATATTTTTCCATCAAGAAAGAAACGAGATTCAGCAAAATCTTAAGATAGATTAATTTAAATCGTGTTTGAAAAATTTAACAATTTCGAAAGGATAATGGCCACCGTGTCATAAATAGCGTCATATTTTTAGTCTGTAGCCCCATTACTAATAAACGAAGAATAAGCTTAGACTAGTTACACCTTGTTTTGTTCCTATTATTAAAATTATGGTAAATCAAATACTTTAAGGACTGCGAAACATTTCTGTTTTATTATAATATAATAAAACGCCTATGTTTTGATTTATTAGATGGATAAATTATGTGTTTCTATTTCTCAGGAAGTGAAAGCAGTAGTCACGCATTCAATCCACAGCGCTTTAAATTCAATAGGCGGGGTGCAGGTTTTGTTCCCGTTGTTTGCGCAACTTGATCTACCGCATGACGCCCCCACATCTGAACCAAAGAGAGACCCCATGCTATGGTATGTTTTCCTAGTACGCATAATATCAGTGTAGGGACGTGTTTTTATTAGAACAACTTTTATAACTAACTCTTAGTAAAGTCATCCCAAAAGAACAACATCATAACTTAACCCTTTGTTGGCCAGATTTACTAATGTGGTATGTTTCGTATGGGTTTATAAACTTTAAACACACATAAATAGAAAAGCTCACGGACCAACAATTTCCCTAAATACTTACTTCAAGTTGAAACTGACATTAAGTACCATCAGAATTAGAGTTAAATCCCCGCAGACTATAAAGGGTGTGTGGCGTTTGCCTAAATAAAGTTTCATCTTGATTATAGTTTTAGCAGTATTGTTGGTCTCTCTTAACAGCCGGCTTAGTTTGGACGGGATTACTATGCTAAATCACCAGTATATTCATTCATCCAAAGAGAATTTGTGTGTCTCCATCTCATTAATATTCGAAGTAGCTCCGGGCGCATTAGTCGGCTAAATGCACTTTCACTGTCGGTTCGCAATCGCCCCTAAAACTCGGCCCCATCCCGAAGTAGCTGGTTAATAGCAGCTATGAACTAACTCCTCGCAACTCCTAATTGCCTGGTGTCGACTCCGCGAACTCGTCGAGATTTATTGGGGACATTTTGCGGGTACAATTTATAATTGAAGCACGGGGCTGCTTATTAAATTAGGTATCGTTGGTAACGTAAATTATGTGCGTCTTTGAAATTTATTTTATTGCCATAGAATTCATTAAATTAAAAACTCTGATGTATTTAGTAATGTATTTATTCTTATTATTTTAGTAATTATTTATACGCTATGCGCTTGTATTCTCTTGAGTTTATTCATATTCTGTTGTTATAAAACCATTAAACGTGGCTATGATTTCGAGTTCAAAGACCTTTTACGAAATACAATAAACCTGCGCCTCACTTCAAAGGATATGCGATGCCTTATACATTTCGTTACTAACATATGTCTGTCTTCTAACGAGCTTATATTCGATTTCTGCGAGTCGAAGACATATTCAATTCTTTGGATTAAAGAAACTGCTTTGATTGCTCGCTTGGAAACACATTAAGGCCTCGTTAGTCATGTATGACTTAGATTTCATGTCTGAAGTTATAAGGCAAATTGAATACTCGTCTAAACGGGCTCCCTCTATCTAGCAAAATTATATTGCTCCGAAATTTATTTGGCATAATTTTCTTTACACGATTATTTTTAAGGCATATTTTTTTGTGAATATAAAATTGTTTGGTCGATTGTTTAGATATAATATGTCCGTTTTTACAATAATAAACAAACTTACAATCGCAGAATTTTACTTAGCACAATTACCTTTGGCAAAATTTAATTCTGCATAATTTCATTAAACATAACGTTTATTTATTCTAGTGGGATAGGTGAGTGTGTGTCGCGGCAGTCACCTGTTATATTCTTAGAGCATTGCTCTAAGGTTATATTCGATAAATATTACAAAGAAGAGTTAAATATTTATTCGTATGCCAAACGACGATTTTACTGTCAATTTTCTGCAATATGATGGTTCTGCTCGTTCTGCTTTATGAATATTGTGGATGAATTTATGCCTAAAGGTGATTCTGGCTCACAAATTTATGCGTTTATATGACTGCTAAATAATTTTCGGCGAAATGAAGTTGATGCCATCCGCTGATATGAATAATAAAAGTTCTATGATACAAGGGTAGATCCCAACTAAATGTGTAGCTCCGAATTTATATTATAAAGAAATGGTCTTGTTGTAATCAATGAGGGTTAAATCCTTTAAAACCCCTTTAGCACTGGAAGAAAATTATAGCGTTTTTTTTAATATTTTGCAGTTCAAAACTTCTCGGCTTTGTTTGTTCACTGGTGGAGTCATGTAGCACGGTACAACAACACATGCTGCAGTGCCGTGGGTTCCTGGTAATCTCGCACATGCTTCAGAGATGCAGTCGCGATCACCTCACACCGGACACGCTAGCTTCGTTCTTACATCTAACAAAACATCTTGTGACGTGCTGTTCTCCTAATTCTGATCTCCTATTAAAACAGGTATGTATGAGTTTGTAGATTTTTCTACGCAAACATCCCCCCCCCCCCATCAAAGAAGCTTACGCAATTAGATCTGTCACAAAGGGCGGAAAACAGAGAACAAACAAAATAGTATATTTCATTACTAGTACGGAATCGTTGTCATTGCAAAGAGCTCCGACAAATGTCTACCCGAGCCGAAGGCGAGGGTTGACAGTCGGAACGAGTTGCAATGACGGTTCCGTACGTGTACTGAACGACTATTTTTAATACAGTTGCGAAAAAATGAAGCAATTTAATCAAATTATAAAAACACAATAAACTCAATTAAATAATAATCATTTATTTCTTATAAAAGTTATAATTCACATATACATTGGAATTGGTACAGTTTTTTATACTAACTGGGGAAGTTTTACGTTGCATATTTACTGTTTGAGACAAACTATTATTAATTTCGTATGATTGTTCATGTATATTTGTCATACAATGGCGTTTGCTAGTTGATGGAATTGGATCTGATGAATTATCATTATCAAAGAAGGTACTCGTAGATGGACGAACGTTCTCTTCAGCATGTGAAGGAGACGGACTGGACCTTAAATTAATGGATTGTGTGATCTTTTTCCCAGTTTCTAGTTTGTTGTTTAATGAATCACCAATATAGCTTTCTGCAACTTTGTCCGATTTCCAACCACCTAATCGCTTTAAGGACGTCAAATTGGCTCCTGAATCGCCAATAATGTAGCAGAGGTCCTTCTGAAGCTGTGCCCAGTATAACACTCAGCATCCGGCAGACCAAGAAACGTAGCTATTTCTTTTGGCATATTACCAAATTTGTTTATGCCGATTACTTGAGCTGTACACTTCCCTTTTTAGAAATTTTGAAAAAAACGGTCGGAATTTCCTTTTTGGGACCGCTGGTTCATATATTTTTTCACTATTGTGAGAAAATCTCCTTCAACAACAAAGCTTCGCGGTATCTTATTTTTTGTGTTTGGAATCTTGATAAGTAGCATTTCTCCATGGGCTTCAATATCTTTTAAAGTAATATTGGCTAACTCCTCTCTGCGGCAAGCTCCAACAACGCCAAAAATCAGAGCAACCTAAAAAAAACGATTTGATTCATATAAATAATGTATTGACTGTATTTTGCGATTTTGTAAACTGAACACTAAAGAAAAATGTAGATATGTATACTTATTAATAAATTACCTTTGTGGCTAAATAACAATCATCGGGAGCTTCTTTCAAAAACCTTTCCACGTCATTCGATGTTAATATTTTCGACTTTTTACTGGTAAACCCGTCTGATTGTCGTTTTAAGAAAGAATTTAATTTTGGATATTGACTTATATCCACGTTGTTCCTTATTTTCAGCATACTTTTTATCATCGAAAACCTTGACCATAACGTAGAAGGTTTTAATTTTGCTGAGAGTTCGGAAAAGTATGCCAACATAACATTTTCTGAAAAACTATTTGCTTTTTTCTCTTCTTTCCACGCAATAAATTCATCGTATGTAGATATGTAGCGAATTTTTGACATTTCCGGTAAAATGTTCTCCGAAGCGAAGCATTTTGTTCAATTATACTGAGTTCCGGTGGAGTTAATTCAAAAAAATTTAGGTCGAAATTACTCATTTTGTGTAAAAAACAACTAAACTCGCAAAGAAAATTTCGGAAAATGGCGCCAACCGTAGAATGTAAGCAGTTTTTTTTCACCCATTCTGGTAGGCAAAGGGAACTGCCCATACAGCCAAGTCTTTAGTACTTAGTATTTTTTATTATAAGAAATGAAATTGAAATTTAATGATATGAAATGAACTTAAACCTTACCTAACTCATTCAATCAATTAATTTATTCTGATATTGGACAAATTAGTATAGGTAGCTTCTTTTTAAAAACAAATAAACCTATTTGCATGAATCGCAAAAACTTCTATGATTTTTTTTAGTTAAAACTTCATGGTTGTTTTTTTTAATAGAAATAATTTTGACAGTTGGGAAAGAAAACGCACGAGTTCGGGAAAGGCAAAAAAAAGCACGAGTGTGAAATAGCCCAGATCCCGAACGCTACACGTCCCTGCAATACGCCACTTTTTGAGCAACTGTATTAAAAAAATAATAACAAAATTATGCGGATTGCTTTAGAAACAAAATAAAATGTAAATTGAGTCTTGAAATTAGTTTATTAACTAGCAGAAAGATCGATAAAAAGTTTCTGAGTTTATTCAGGACAAACACGTCACATGAGTTACTTATTTCATAATGAAAATAGCAAGAAAAGACTGTTCAACTTTAATTCATTTGACAAGACGATATTTGAAAACTTTTTATTTGTAGTGAACAAAGTAATTCCCTAAATGATCCATTCTTTCTCCATACAACTCTGCCCAATCTTGTACCTCAAGTAGTTATCATGCATTTTTGTGTAGAAAAATATAATTATAATGGGTAATAAACCATTTGTACCACATAAAATGTCGTTTTAACATTTACATATTTTATAATAAATGTGCATATTTATATATTATAACATTTTGCTGCGAAAATCACGTAATTTTTCATACAAACAATAACAATCAAGTTAATGAATTTAAATCCATAGTATTAGCTGTCATCTGTCAATTACTGCGTCTAAGTAAAAACGTTTCTTTATTAGACCAGGGTCGATAATTTTAAAAATGGTGAAAAGTGAAAAAAAAATATAGTAGGATGAAACCCATTAGAAAAGGTAGAGAATATAACAAAAATGAAAGGAAAAATAAATTACGGGCGATCTGAGGTCGGGAAGGGGGAGGGGGTGAGTTTTTAAGGGTAAAAAATGGTTAATCTCGATTTCCGGTAAAACTGAAAGTCCTATGAAAAAAAGTTAAATGGCAAAGTTGTAGGTAATAAAAAGATCTACAACTTTTGTATCGACACTTTTTTCACATAACCTCAAAATTTATGTGAAAAATGCGAATAACCGAGTTTTTGGTTTTTGATTTTTATTTTTTGCAAAAAAAAATTTTTTTCACGAAATTTGGTGAAAACTTACCTTAGTATGTCCCAAACATACAGTAATTTTTTTGATTTAAAATATTCATTTTTTCACCTTATTTTGACTTAATATCCAAAAAGCAAACTAATTTTCAATCGAAAATTCTCACGTCAAAATATCTGCTTTTTTAAAAAAGTTGGGGTGTTTTTTGTTTGTTAAAATCTCTACTTTCTGATGGTATAAAAAAAATATACACTACTATGATAAATGTTCTCAGAAAATGCAAATTAATAATGAAAAAAAATCGAATCCGAAAATCCTATTTTTAATACCTACTTACAACAACTATTATTGCATGTTTTATGGATTTGTAATTTTTCTGTTTATCAATATTACGTGAAATCTTACGTTTTTCGAGTAATTAAAGTGTAAATTTTAATAAATAGTTCAAAATTATACATAATGATTCAAATAAATTTTTCGGATTGGAGTTTTTTTCATTATTAATTTGCAGTTTCTGAGAACATTTACCATAGTAGTGTATATTTTTTTTATACCATCAGAAAGAAGAGATTTCAGCAAACAAAAAACACCCCAACTTTTTTAAAAAAGCAGATATTTTGACGTGAGAATTTTCGATTGAAAATACGGGTGCTTTTTCGATATTAAGTCAAAATAAGGTGAAAAAATGAATATTTTAAATCAAAAAAATTACTGTATGTTTGGGACATACAAAGGTAAGTTTTCACCAAATTTCGTGAAAAAATATTTTTTTTTGCAAAAAATACAAATCAAAAACCAAAAACTCGGTTATTCGCATTTTACACCTAAATTTTGAGGTTATGTGAAAAAAGTGTCGATACAAAAGTTGTAGATCTTTTTATTACCTACAACTTTGCCATTTAACTTTTTTTTATAGGACTTGCAGTTTTACCGGAAATCGAGATTAACCATTTTTTACCCTTAAAAACTCACCCCCTCCCCCTTCCCGACCTCAGATCGCCCGTAATTTATTTTTCCTTTCATTTTTGTTATATTCTCTACCTTTTCTAATGGGTTTCATCCTACTATAATTTTTTTTGGTCTCAAAAATTATCGACCCTGGTCTATATATGCAGATACACTTATTAAATTTAGATTTTCAGCAATTTAATTTATTGAATTTATTGAGATTTTGCTGAGTGAGTCTTTTTAAGTATAATTTTAGATGTGTTTTGAGAGAATTTGTAACGAGGTACAAAATTGAGCAAAAATCGAAGGTCTTCTTTGACTTCACTAATTTCATTAAAGGACATTACTGTGATATTTGCCTTGATTGCAATATAAATTAAACGATATCCCAGGTAGCTAAAAAATATAATTTTGCTATCATGAATTCTTTAGAAGTAATGGCTATCGTAAAATGGCTATTAGTTTGAATAAGTCTGTTAACTTAAATTGAATTATCTGATTATTTTAAACCTAGCAGAAGTTTTGAAGTTTTGTGTTCAAGTTAAGAGTTTTAAGTCTCACATTATTACAAGTAATAGCACTTTTAGTTCTGGCTGTGGAATGTGAATTTGTTCTATACAACCAGAGATTTTACAAAATGTTAATAAATTATACTTATAATGAAATCTCGGATATTCGACATAACGCTACTCACAGACACATATTTAATATGGGTATTCACTCTCTTAACTAAGACAAACTAGACAACTATTCCATAACGTAATTGGCAACTTTTCTCAGTTTCATGATGTAATTTACGATCGCCTTGGCGTGTGGTACTGCACTCCCTGCCTTAATGTTTACACTTTACGCTCCGTTAATCTGGCTTTACGATGGTTTACGCTGCTATATATGAATTAAACATAAGCTCTTGAGGAACCGCCTTAATTTCGCGTTAATTTGAAAATGTTTCCTTAATGTTTATTAGGAAAATATTTTTTTTAGTAAGAAATCACGCTTTCGTACGCTTTTACGTTAAAGACATTAAAATAACTAAACAGATTATCATATAATGGTTTTAGTCCAATGATAGCCCTTAAATCGTACAGTCGGTTTAATGGATTTCGTAGTCAGCAGAATTAGCGACGTACAATTTTCAAGTCAACCAATTTCAATAGATACATATTGACTCCAGTCCGATTGAGTTGGGTGTGAGGTTAGTGTGTACTTTGCTTATATTGCTGACTTTACGAATACTCACTAATCCCTGTAGATGAATAGGAGTCGATTTTACAAAACGGGAAACGTAGTCACGTAACAGCTCGTCGGATTACCACAAAATGTCAAAATTCTTTAATTGATTTTGAACCTTCATATCTACTACTATTGAGGTTGCAAATTGATTGGCGAATTTTGAATTATAATGTTGCTTGCTAACCAACAACATTATATCATAAACGTTATTGAGAAATCGACCCCTGGATAACTTTGTATGATATTATGCATTTGTATATTTATAATTTTCACCGTTTTCTCTCGATTGACCTTTGTAATATATGTATTAATAAAAGTTGCATTGCTTACGGTCGCACCTAGAGATTTCAATACAATGAAATGCTTGTCAGTGAACTGTTATGTTATTCTATTTCTAACACAAATAAAATCGATGCGATATAAAATTGTGTGAATCTTAAAAACTATTTGACACCATTAATTTTTTAAATTCAACCAATTTTTCAATCCATGGATGCACTAGATTCGTGATATATTATTTATTATACGGACGAACAACAGAAAAGCTTGTGTTATTTTGACGGTTTGTGGACGATATTTCTTTTTGTTTTGAGTTTTTTTTTTTGATAGATAGTTTTTATCCAATATTTTAAATGACTGTCCAAATCGTATTTTTTATAATGCTAATTCAACATAGAGTTAATGGTGAAACTGCACGTCCAAAAAAAACTACTGGCATACCGACTTTTTAGATGGGAACAAAAATATACTGACAATATATAAGTCAAATTGTTATGTGGCAATAAGATACAAGATTATGATTTCATTATTTTGTAAATATTAGAATACTGAAGGTATTTTTGTTTCCAATATACGTGTAGCCATATCTTTAGTTGTGTACCTACTTAAATTAAGTTTTATCAATGGTTGTTAGCGCATGCTCTTATTGCTTCCACCTTCTGTCTCAAGATACCCCCTCACTTGTTGTCAAGAGAAATAAACGAAATAAAACCTAAGGCAATTTTATAATGTAAATAAATATACAAAACAGAATCAATTTCTTATAAACAAGGTTGACTTTGTTCTAGATCTCGTTGTATCTATTTTATCTTTCTATGATATGTCAACTTTACTTCGTTCGTTTACTTTCTCTGGAGCCATTCAATCCAATATCACAGAATAAAGACACGTTATGCATTGAATAGTTTCCTGAAGCCTTCCAATATTCCCTTTCACCGTTTTGAATACACCAACTTGTCCTTGTCGGTACAAACACTTCACTTTTGATATTTAAACACTGAATATTTAGACACCGTTCGCCCTTCAAAGGCTAGTAAGTATACATTACTTTTGGTACTTTTCTACGATATTAGCCTTATAACTACCCTAATGCTTTAACACTGCAAATGCATAATTTATTAGAATTCACTGAAAATATCACATTTTTGTAAAATTTACTGGTGGGATGAAATGGTTAAAATGAGTTAGCACAGCTTATGCAACTAAAGCTTAATGGATAGTGGAAAAGGATCAATAGAATAAAAGAACGATTAGAGGAATTACATATAGATGAGTATTACGTATAAATCCTAGTTCACGTTTATATTACAGAAGCATATTAACTTTTAATACGAATTCAATACTACAACCTTTACTAAGTTTTTGAAAAATTGCTTAAAGACATTCATATTTATCTCCACATTCAGAAGAACTAATAATATATATTTTTGTGACACTCAATTAATGTCAAGATCAAGAAGTTTAAAATTAACTTTATATCCATGTCCCGTACACGATAAAGCAAGAGAGCAAACGCTATCAACCATCGGGCAGTAAAAGGTTAATGCTAATAGCAGTCCTTCTGCCAATCTTTCCTCACTTGGCAGCTGCTAGACCACATTCTGTTCAACCCGGCGCTGTGGATCCACACGCCGGCAGCGGTGCAGGCCCGCCTGTACTGCTACCTGGCCACGGACTTCCTGGCTGACGCTCATATTTATGGAAGCGTTAGAAGAGTTAGCACAGTCCTGCAGACGGTGCACACGCTCAAGTTCTACTATTGGGTGGTGAATCCTAGGACGAAGAGCGGTATCACGCCTAAAGGAATGGGTGAGTATATATTTTTTATTTTTTCTGACATCATGACATAGTTAAAGCATTGGACAAAAATCCTTGGTAGAATAAAGGGTTATTATATTCAGATGGCTCTGTCTCATTAAAACCTGCGACCAGTGTCTTAGATTTTAACTAGATTCTGAAAGCCGTTTAAAAGTATTTCGGTAACTGTTTAAAGTTTCTAAAAATACCTAGTCAAATAAGTATGTGAATTATATTACAAATATTGTTTTGAAATATATATGCTATAAATAAATCTTTCGAGTTGATCATAATTTCACAACTAAAGCTTTTCTTACCGAAATTAATCAAAAACGTTTTTATATAAAACGTCGACAATAAAATACATCTTCTTTATTTGTTAACAGCGGATATAGAACGCCATTAAGGAAGTAATCTGTTGCTGTCTTTTCCCAAATTGTTTTGCGATTCGGTACGATGATAATAATTGGGCTAAACGGCATCAAATTTGCGGCCCCTGATCTGTCTCTGTCAAAAGCAAACTTTATGATACGGAAACCATTATAACGTTAACGGCTGCTTCTTTGCCAAACGATTTGAGTTTGGAGGCCTTAGATGGTGATATTGTAAAGATCCTCATTTGATTACGTTTTGCTTGACTACCCAAAAAGGCAAAGTTCACATTTTGTTAGTGAAAGTAAAAGCGATATCAATAAATTTGAATGAGATTTCGAAACAAATAAAGTTACTGAGTTAAACGCTTTGAAAACAAAATTTTCTCATAGCTTCCTTTCAAAATTTATTTGCAGAAACGGCAGTACTTATAGACTTTACCACAGAACAATGTCTTGACGTTAACCATCATTTTCAAAAGTTTATTCAACTTTTACTAACTTTTCAGAAAACGTAGAAAGATGTTTTTTAAAGCGAGGAGTTTTTTTGTTCACATAGCCGGCAATTCGTGCTCTATTTCAATAAACGCTACCAGGACTGAATAACTCAAAAGAGTTTATTTTCACAGATGGTCCGCGCCCTGCACACAAGGACATACTAACAATACGTGCCTACATCCTTCTATTTCTAAAACAACTTATCATGATTGGTAACGGCGTGAAAGAGGACGAACTACAGTCGATACTCAACTATTTAACAACTATGCATGAGGTATGCATCCCTGGTACTTTAGATTGTGTATTCGAAAGGGGTTTAGAAACTTTATATAGAAAAAACGCAGCAGCTTTTATGGTAACCCGTTTGAGATGACTTATTCTGAGTCGGAAATGTTATTCTCGTTGTTAACTAAAGTTTATTTTTTCCTGTATTCCTATTTTCTTTTATATTTACAATGTTTTTGCAAAAGGATGTAAATCACCAATATTTGTTTTGATTGCGATATTAAAAATCTTATATCTGTATCGGTTGTAGTGCTGGTAATATGTATTATTATTTCAGGATGAGAACTTGCACGATGTTTTACAAATGTTGATCTCATTAATGTCAGAACATCCAAGTTCAATGGTTCCTGCGTTTGATGCTAAGGTAGGTTATTTTTTTTTATATAAGTATATTTTTATTACATTAAGTGGTTAATAACTAAACCAAAATCATCTTCTAGGGTGGAGTGAGAACAATTTTCAAATTATTGTCTTCGGAAAGTCAACTCATAAGACTGCAAGCGTTGAAGCTTCTGGGATTTTTCCTTAGTAGAAGTACACACAAGTAAGTTATGAAGAATTATTTACTTTTCATTTCTGTTCTTCTCATGTTTTCTATGTATATTTTGAAAACCTGTGAAAGGCCGTCGAAATTAATAATGTTACGTGTGTATGTACTCCTTGAATATGGACTTAAACTGACATCTATTTCATCGTTTATCTGTGTCATATAAATTAATAAACATAAATGTGGCCGTTTGGACATAGCACTTAACAGTCTGTTTACGTTTTCAGACGCAAATACGACGTGATGTCTCCTCACAACCTGTACACGTTACTGGCGACGCGTTTAGGCGCGTGCGGGGAAGGATTAGCGTTGCCCGTCTACAACGCGCTGTACGAGCTGCTCACGGAACACGTGGGACAGCAGATCTTGTACACGAGCCATCCGGAACCGCAGCCGCATTTCCGCCTAGAAAATCCCAGTAAGTGTCCATCACCCATTTATATAAGTTCCTCTTTGAATATAGAGGAATGGCAGCGGCCAGAAGCGACGCTAGGATAGATTAAATAGCGTTGTCCGTGTACAACGCGGTATATGAACTGCTACCGGAACACTTGGGGCTGTACACGAGCACATTGGGACCGGAACCACAGCCGCATTTCCGCCTCAAGAAGTCTCTAGCTTCTACCAAATAAGATCTTGATTAGCTCAAGCGTACCTCAAGTCGCAGTCGCGAGAATTCTAGCAAATTCTCGCCACATCTAACTTACATGTAAGTAGTATTAACCAGAAAGTAATGAGACAAGACACATTCTACGTTTTTCTTTAACTTTTTAAAGAATACAGCATGAAAGGTGTAGTTATATTTCATGCTAACAAAAAGAAAAGATGGGGAGAAATAGAGAAAACGATATCTGTGACTTTGGTATACGTCTAGTCTAACTCAAACAGATAGGAAAGGTTTCTGTTGTATATAAAACAAAGTCGTGTCAGTTAATAAAGTACACACAATACACGGGAACTATGTATTAGACACAATAAGAACGTATCATTTCATTCGTAAGTACAGTTTTAAAGAAATTAATAAATAAATATTTATTGACTACTTGTTTTGACAGTTGCTGACACAATTGTAATTTGTTTTATGCATGAGAGTGAAAAATACTACTTTAGGGTGCTCTATTGGCGATTGTTGCCAAGGGAAGTTGGGGCGGAGACTGCTTGTGCCATTTTAATATGCAACAATGTTAGCGTATAACCTGTCTATATATTATACGTCATTGGACGTATTACGTATTTAATCTTACAGCGGGTAGAATCCGGAAATTAATGTACGTATTTAAAAAACTTCGCGTTGTTGCCGATCCATGCATAATTAGGAGGGTGTATATTTCTATCTGCCAGTCTCTTCTGATATATTGTATCACCTCTTGGGGCGGTTCTGCGAAAACCAATATGATTAGACTGGAAAGAGCTCAAAGAGCCCTCCTTAAGGTATGCACATTCCTTCCCTACCGTTTTCCTACCCATGTTCTCTTACAATATTGTGAGCTATTGTCAGTACGCCAGCTTTTTATCTTGTACACCATTCTTAAGCAGCATCGTGCTATTGATTATCTCTCCCCTACCACTCAGTCCCGTCGTAATCATCTAATTGTACGCTCGTTGTCATTTAAAACATATTATCCCCGTCGATTTTTCTGTTTCTTAGGGCCTTTTCTGTATAATAGACTTCAAAAGAAACTCAATATTTTCGCTCTTGATAGATATCATTGTAAACTCTCAGTAACATCCTTCTTGCAAAAAATTAACTATGATGATACTGAAAAACTACTACTCCCGATCAGATAGTTATGTCTCAATCCTGTTAACAACAAACTTATTAAGTAATACTTAAATTATTCGGAGCGTTTCTGGAGGTTTGTAAATGTCTGGGTAGAAAACACAATATTACACACACTATAAAATATCCTACGATCGTTGTTAGTTCTATTTTATCACTTCATCAAGTAAATACACCTGTCTGATTTTGAAGCTGTAAAGTAACAATCTGCGGGCAAGTGCATATAAATTAATTGTATGATGGTATGTGACTTAGGTTTAAATCGTGTTTTTGCTTAGTCTTCTTTTCTTGTAGTGGTTTTGAAAATCCATTATAGTAACTGTGACAACGTATAACTCTTTGCTTCTTCCATAAAAATGTGCTTTGTAATTAACTTAATACAAGTTTGTATTGGCTCTAGTATCGATCATTGTAAATGAAGTCATTATTTGGATATATGTGGTATATTATATATTCTCCTACAGGTATTTTTATATGTAGAAACTTACTTTGTTAAGATAAGATAAAACGGTCACCTTACAAAGAGGAGGGTACTGGTGCACTGAGATACAAGCTTTCGCTTAGTTCAGGTACCAGTCTCTCGCAATCTTATAAAATATCCTAATATAGTTTTTAATTATAAGATGTAACATGTAGATTGTTGGAGAAAATAAATAAAGTTATTATTAAGTTATTATTATTATATTGGACGTATAATATATATAGATACACGTTATCAGTCAAAGAATCACATCAATAAATAAATGCGGTTTGCTATTCTGCCATCTTCCACAATTGACTGCGAAATTGTTAACAAATCTATGTTTGACACACACCACAGTGATCCTGAAGGTGGTGGCGACGTTGATTCGGCAGTCGAAGCAGACAGAGCAGCTGTTAGAAGTGAAGAAACTGTTCCTGTCCGACATGACGCTGCTGTGCAGCAACAACCGCGAGAACCGGCGCACCGTGCTGCAGATGTCCGTGTGGCAGGTCACTTGATCTTTATACTGCTTAATCTAATGGATGTTTTAGTAGAAAAAAAAATCCACGCTGTCCAGACACCCTCCGCTATCCGGGCGGATGAACTGACGAAGAGAGGGCGCTGCCTTGCAGCCTAAGAATTACTAGAAGAAATACGACTTGGCCATTAAAGTCACGGTAGCATAGTCAGTCACTGCATCTGCCTGTAATAATATTATTATTTTATAATAAAGCATTTGAGTAAATTCCAAAATTTCTGTTTGGCTTCCCTACTCTGTGGCTAAGTTCATATGACAGTTTAGGTAGGTACGCGCTACAGCAGCGCGGTGCCACGCGATTATGTAATCGATTTTAATGTTACTTCGGTGTGTATTGACACATTGTTTTTTAAAGTTGCGTTAGTGATATTTGTTTGAAGGTAATTTTAGGATACCAAAGTAACAATTTTATTGGGATCAAAGGACACCAAAAAGCCGAGTTGATATTTGAAACTATCAAACTTACCGTCAGCTTTTGAATAATTGCAGGAATGGTTGATAGCGATGGCATACATCCACCCCAAGAACGCGGAGGAGCAGAAGATCTCGGACATGGTGTATTGTTTGTTCCGGATGCTGCTGCATCACGCCATCAAGCACGAGTACGGCGGGTGGAGGGTGTGGGTGGATACGTTGGCGATCGTGCACTCTAAGGTGAGCGTGGTTAAAGGTGCATACGAGTTTTTTTATTATTATTGACTCCATCCCATCTGATATTAAGTGACGGTGTAGTCCAGACGTGAAGGTAGCTGGTACAGCAGTTCTACCTGCCACACCAGCAATCCTCACCTTTTAAAGGAATCCGGGTTGTAAGAAGGAGGCATTCGGTAAGGTTTCGGGTATATTTTCACTTTCATTTTGTACAACAGCAACATTCAAATTGGTTATGTATGGAACGAATATCGTTTAAGTTGTGACTCTCTCCGGGTTTGAAAAAACACCAAAGAATTAATATTATAAAGTAATATTAATTTAAGTAACCGTGTTAATAATAACACTCAGTATACAATGTCTTAGGTCCACTTGCTATAATTTTTCTATATCTCGATTTAATTAAAAAAAGATTTTGTTCATAACATAATTTCAGATTGACACATTGGCGTTTATTCTGTGGGTTAAATCATTTTTTTCTTTAAATCGAGATTAAGCATATTGCTGTAAATGGCTGAACTGAACTCCTTTGCTTTAGACTCAGCGGATCACATGACGATGACGCAATTTTCCCGCCAGTTTTGTTCATCAAGCCGAATCTTGTAGTAATTAACACATTTTTGCGGCCTGTTTTCGCAGCAGTTATGGACGTGATATCACATCGTCGGTAACTGCTTCGGAATCTGGCATGACCGTTGATACTCTCTCACTTTGTTGTAATTCTCGCTTTCCTGTCGCTTCTAATCTGCACTATATACAAATGACATTATTTAAATAAATAGTAGATTAATTAACCAAGGGGACAAAGCAGTGTCTTCTGTCGCGGGTGACGATTTAAATCGCGAGTGTAACGAAGGACTCGAGGTTTACTCCCGAGCGATGCGAGGGTGTTAAAAACTAAAATCACGAGCGAAGCGAGGGATATAAGACGAGTCCTGAGTGTAGCGAGGGATTTAAGTTCACCCAAGACTAAGACAGCTTTATCACCGAGGAAAATACTCTACTTTTCGTACCATTTGCGAAAAAATTAACACAATAATAATATGAGATAAGCATTTGTTAAAAATAATGACAATTAAAAGTAAAAATTAACATTCGAAACATTGGTCCAATTAAATACGGCCTTGTTGGTTTTCGTAATTTTATTTAATAATCATACCTGCACAATAAATGCGTATTCCTTTTTCAAAAAGATGTATAATACTTTATATACAAACCAGTATTAATTTCGGTAAGTATTCCAAATTTAAATCACATTCTCCCCCTAGAGGTGAATGAAATTCAGTACAATTTTCTTTCCATGTTTTTAACAGATTAAAAATGACTATTGTTATGTTCGCTTTTTGTGGCATAGAATGTCACTTTTTTGAGCAAGTGGTACGAAAATACTTTTTAGTTGCGGTTTTTAATATTTTTATATATTTCTTTACGTTTGTAAAGGGATCCGAAACGAAGGGAAATGTATGAAGGTATTAAAAAACGAATCGAAACCCGTTGAAAATGAGTTTTATATAATAAGTGTTGTGCGTGAAAACATAAGAAATAAATAACACTAATTACTTACAGGTGTCGTACGAAGAATTCAAGCTTCAATTCGCTCAAATGTACGAGCACTACGAGCAGCGGCGCGCTGACAACATCACGGACCCGGCGGAGCGGCAACAGCGCCCCATCTCCACCATATCCGGCTGGGACCGCGCCCCTCCGCCCGCCCCCGCCCCCATTTCCGCTTCCGTTTCCGTTTCCGCTACTGGAGTTCTTCACCATGCTGCCCAAACTGAAATAGGCGATGGTCTTTCTTTAAGAGACGTCTCTTCCTGCCCTTGCGGTCCTGGTACCGATCCCTTATATAGCGAAGTCTGCAAACTACATTCCCCGAAAAAACCCCGATCTGTTGAAATTGAACACGCGGTCGACGAAGATGAAAGAAAGTCCATCGAAGCCGACGACGAACTAGTCGACTCGATCATGAACGATAATAAGTTTTTAGAAAGCACCGAATCGGGCATCGCTACCGTTGAAAACTCTGAGAAAACAGACAAACCTTTAACGCGACAGGGTAGTTTAGATTATATCCCAGTGAGAGACGTGGGAGACGATGTTTCGAAAGACGACAATACCGACAGAAGCGAAGGGATTCCCTCCAGCTTGTCGGCTAGTGAAACCGCCAGTCCTGAAAGAAACGCCGAACCAAATGCGACGGCAGAAAGAGAATCGGAATTATCTGATCCCTCGGAATTATATCTAACGCCTAGTGAAGCCACCAGTCCGAGACGAAGTAACGACGAAGCTGAAACGATCGTTTCAGAAGAAATCACAGATCCGAAGCACGTCGCCGCCGATATAGTGAACGACGTTCTCACCGTTGCTTTGGAAACGGTGAGGGCGAAAACGGAAGAAGATCCCGATTCTGGGGCGATATCTGGTTTCTTGCATTCGGAAGGCGATACGCCTAATGGTCGCGAAGATCTCGAACAAGAAATCGAGGATATTGTCGAAGAAAAACAGACTGCTGAAACCGTCGCTGCCGAAATCCTAAACGATATCTTAGCAAATATGGTCCTAAAGGACACGAACGAGGAGGAAGAAAGTGATGTAAATAAAATGACGGAAGATAATAGTCCTCAAAGGGTTTTACCGTCGGATCATCCTCACGAGGGCAACGTTTTACCTCTGGATGGCGAATTTCTAGTCAGCTCTGTTAGAGAGGAGGAAGTCAAGACTGAACCGGAAATAGTGACAGACGTTTCGGAAGAAAACGCGAAAAACGTCAGTCAAAGAATGGACATTCCCGAACAAGAGGAACCAGAAACGCCCGAAATACCCCCGATATCGACGATTAGTGAAAATATTTCGCTGGCGAATAAAAGTGAGCAGACTGATGATGATAGGAGTAGAGAGAGTGAAAGAGACAAACGACGCGTGAGCTTACCCGGTGATAGTGAGATGAAGCAGGACGGCACTAGAAGTGAAGGGGTCGCTACGCAAGGAACCAATACCTCTACGTCGCCAAAAAGGCCACGAAGCGCTTCCACTAGTACGCAAGTGGATTCTAACCATTTTGGTAAGATGTTTTTATCAGCCATCATGAGTAAATAATCTTATGCTATAGGGCCACACTATAGCGATAACGCGAATATTTGCGTCGACGCTAGGGCAACGCTATTCCACTATGAATCGAGCTAGTGCCTCGGAATAAAAAGTTAAGCATAGAAGTAATTTCTTGACTTTTGAGCGTACACTCCTATAGACAATAGAAAGGAAAACATTTCGAAACAAAGTATTACTCAACCAAAAAGTATTAGTGGCGAGTTGGCTGGTTGCATATGCTATTAGATCGCTTTTTGATTCGGTATCGTAGAGGTAACAAGCCATATAAAGGTGTCCAATTTGACATTTATATAGCGGTTCGCACGTTGTTCATAGTTTGGTTCACAGTGACATATATTATATAGTCCCTTTTTTCATCTATAAGTAAAAAAAAAGTATGTGAGTTGACTTTATGAGTTAATTTAATCTCTTTCTTCCTCTGAGGGTAGTATCGACGAAAACTAAGCTTTCCTATCACAGCCCTGACTATATTGTTTTGTGGCTTATTCTTTTTACACAGTATTTCAATTGTGTAATAAAGAAAGAGCTCCACTATTCATTTCCGTGAATACTAAGTAAAGAAATCTTTTATTTGTTTAATTCTTCTACAAATGTTCTTGACTTGTAGTAAAATAAATGTGTTTCTCAACATCAGAGTCAAAGCGGCCGTCGAAGTGTTCGCGCGCGATGTTCTCTCCGGGCCCGACGCGGCCCCCGTTCCGGATACCGGAGTTCCGGTGGTCGTATATACATCAGAGACTGTTGTCCGACGTTCTGTTCTCGTTAGAGACAGATATACAGGTTGGAACATTAAAATTATTGTTATCATAATCATAAATCATTTATTCCTCACCATGATCCAATGAGATAACAGAAGTCAAATGTTTCAATACAAGACGATACAAGATTATGGCGTGTTTATACCTGAACAAGGAAAGATCCTGTATCTCAGATTATCAACCCTCCATCATCTCACTATTTACGAACAATATTTGTGCATTATGTTATCTTTTAGATAAGTTAAGGTATCAATAGTTTTGAAAACATGAGACTAATGCCGGCACTTCAGCCGGCTATTCGGGTTTGCCATGAATTTGTAAACTTGACATCAGTCTGTTCTTTTCGTTCCTTATAAAGTTTGATAAGGACAGAATGTTGTGAAGTTTACAGATAGCAAATACGAATAGCCAAGTGTAGTGACAGTATAAGAGAGAATAAATTGAATTTAGTTATAATTTAAAGAAAAGTTTACTAGAAAAAAAAAATCCACGCGGACCAGGCAGCGGACGGGACTAGTTATAATTTTTATTTTTTCAGCATGAAACTGCTCGATGTTGAAATCTAAAGAAAATATTACTAGAAAAAAATCAAAATACAGGCAGCAGACTAAGAAAGGCTAGAAAGGATTCGACACGGCCATCAGTGCCGCGGTAGCATAATGGTCAGTGCATTCGCCCGGATAGCGGAGGGTGCGAGTTAGAATCCCGTCTGCTGCCTGGTCCGCGTGGTATTTTTTCTAATAACATTTTCTTTAGATTTAAATTGAATTTAATTGATTGAATTTTTGTTCCTGCCTGGAACCACCTGGCTGCCACCTCTGAGATGTCCAGACGGAACACTAACTCATAAGCCGCAGGAGAAAGCCGATTTACTGGCAAAACTCTTTGCGGCTAACTCCCGAATCGATGATTGCAATGCACTGCCACCATTATTACCTCATTGTGGCACAACGATGCTTGATATCAAAATCAGACAGCGTGAGGTTCGTACCGAATTGCAATCACTCGACGTCCGGAAAGCTAGTGGACCTGATGGCATCCCAGCAGTAGTATTGAAAAAATGTGCAGCGGAGTTGTCTCCCGTGCTCACGCGTTTGTACCAGTGCTCATATTCTTTGGGGCGTGTGCCGGAGACTCGGAGAGATGCTAACGTGCAACCGATACCCAAAAAAGGGGATCGCTCAGACCCGGCAAACTACCGGCCAATAGCAGTCACCTCAGTATTATGTAAAGTCCTAGAAAAGGTCCTTAACAACCATCTGACCCGCTACCTAGAGGGATCACTTCCTGATTAATGATCGTCAATATGGTTTTACACCGAAACGATCGACGGGTGATCTTCTAGCGTACTTGACCCATATCTGGGGTGAGGCTATCGACAAGCGGGGCGAGTCGTTGGCTATCAGCCTAGACATTGCCAAGGCATTCGACAGGGTCTGGCACAAAAGCCTTCTCTCCAAGCTTCCGGCATACGGTCTGCCCTCCCAGTTCTGTTCTTGGGTAGCTGACTTTCTGCATGAGCGTAGAATTCGTGTCCTTACGGACGGTAGCAGTTCGCGGTTCATGTCAGTGAATGCCGGCGTTCCCCAGGGCTCCGTCCTATCCCCCACTCTCTTTCTGCTGCATATCAATGACCTAATTCCTCTTGGGAATATTCATTGCTATGCAGACGACAGTACAGTCCATGCGGGGTATCTCGGACATGCAACGGCTGGGCAGGCGGTAACCAAGGAGAAACGGGAGAATCTTGTCATTGAACTCCATCAGGCTTTGGACCACATCCCTAGAATGTGGTACCAAGAACTTGGTTGAGTTCAATGCTAGTGGCGTCACTAAGCGCGTTCTATCGTCTGTACCACGGCGAGTGTTCTGAGGAGTTATTCTCTCTTATTCCACCTTCCCCTTTCCTCCAGAGGACCACGCGCGCTGGCTTACGTTGTCACCGTCTAACTGTGGCTACAACTCCAACGCGCACAAAGAAATTTGGTGACTCATTTCTCTGTCGTACTATCCGTGAATGGAATGCTCTGCCCGCTCACGTGTTCCCTCCCTCTTACAACCTGGGATCCTTTAAAAGAGGCGTGAAGAAGCAACATGCAGGCCGGCAGGGTGAGGATGGCTGGTGTGGCAGGTAGAACTGCTGTATCAGCTATCTTCGCGTCTGGACTTCACCTCCACTTAACATCAGGTGGGGTGGAGTCATTTGTCGGACCTATCTATAAAAAAAAAGAACCCTTTCATTATATTTTTAGTTACCTACTTTGGCAATGAGTTTCGTAAGTTCCTTCGCGTGTATTTATTTAATCTTCTTCTTTTACATTAAAAAATAACTTTTGTTTAAGATTACACATACAGATGAACCTCGATAGAATGACTATTTAAACTACACGCTTTGTAATTTTCATTTATCGTATTGGTAAATAATGTAATTTTACTTTGTCATTCAGCAATATTGAACATTTTAGGTGTGGCGAAGTCACTCAACGAAATCTGTAATAGACTTCGTGAATAGCAGCGAAAATGCGATTTTCGTTGTGAATACGGTGCATCTAATAAGTCAACTTGCTGACAATCTGATCATCGCGTGCGGTGGATTGCTGCCCTTACTGGCGTCCGCCACTTCGCCTAATGTAAGTGTTGTTGGTTTATGATAGCCTTTATGATAGTACCTTTATGACATTTTTGGAATGACTTATGGTTTTTGTTCCGTTTTTATTTCACTTGCATTTTAGTGAAGGTCTAAATGCTAAAAAATGTTGTTTGAAGGCCACAATTTAAAATAAGTGGCAATAAACTTAATATTAGTAATAAATGGTATCGCAAACTTTTTTATTTAAAGAGGAACAATCCGTGTCCGAAAACCATTCCCAAATTTTGAAGTGAAAACTTCTCTAGCGGCGTTGTACACTTTTTTTGTAATGGGTAAAAAGTGTTAACTCGCGTCAGGACACGTGGCATGATCGAAAATTCGTAACACGAAAACAATAAAATTGGAAATGTTGTTGACTTTCAACATATTGGGCGAAACATAGTAATATTTTATTTTATCGTATTATAATAATAACACTCTAACTAGGACGTCTAGGTGGCAGCTTTATTGCGAAGAAAATGCATTTTTTCACAATAGATGTCGCCAGGTGCGCTTCAATGTGATTCATGTAAGTTGATTTTTCTGAGAGATAAACTTTTTTGCAATTCGTGCAAAATTATTTCCTAACCATTCCAAAATATCAAAAATGCACAACATTAATATTCAAGTTTTCACTTCTGCCGGCACTCCCGGAGTGCAACCCATCGTTTTTTTTTTTCTATAATGAGTCACTGTTTATCAATAGGAAATATTTATGTTACCACCACCTTATAATTTTATGGTGGTTACAAGTTATATATTTTTAGGATAATTTAAATATGAGCCTTTCGAAATACGAGATATACATATACAGAATTACTGAAATTGTCATTGCGAAGCCATGCTGTCCTGATTCATTTTATTTTACATATTGCAAATTTATATTTTTTGCATTCTATGAAATAAAGAAATGTGTTTCTCAGAATGAACTCGATGTGATCGAACCGACCCAAGGCATGCCCGTAGAAGTGGCGGTAACTTTTCTACAGCGGCTAGTCAGTATGGCCGATGTCCTTATATTCGCGAGTGCCTTGAACTTCGCCGAATTGGAAGCGGAGAAAAACATGTCCAGCGGTGGGATCCTAAGGCAGTGCCTCAGATTGGTGAGTGGGAAGTATAGATGAAAAAATGCCGATATGAGGTACCTTGGTGGCGAAATGTTACCTGTAGTGTGGTTTTTAGATTTTGTGGATATATCATGGAAATCAAGCCTATAATAAATTTAGTTAAAGAGTAGAAATTAAAATATGTATGTCGTAGCTTGACGATGTTGTATAATATTTTAACACGATGAGATTATACAAAAATAGTTTAGGTTATTTAAGTTGCATAGTTAAATGCAATTAGTTTATTTTAAGTAATCAGATTAATTCCACAAAATCTTTCAAACGCAATTCTTATATATATTTCAATTGTTTGATTTGTGTATTATAAATGTTAAATCTATTTTATATTATATTAATTTAGATCGCTCTATACGAAACTCAAAGTATAGAGAACTTGTAATATTTCTGACTCTATTTATTGACTTCTTGGATGCCTAGAGAGATAAGTTTTGTTTCTATCTATTATATATATATCTATCTATAGTCCAGCCATAGTTTACATTCATAGTGAACTATAGAACAACTTACTGTAGATACACTCTTCTTGGTAAATACTTCTTATTGTTATAGTTTATAGTACGTTTCTGATTCATAGAATGCCAAACTTCGAATTGTGTGTTATTTGCGACTTTCTCTAAGCTTTTTCATATTTGTGCTTTTTACGAGACACATTTTCATAGGATAAATAAAAAAAGTTGCATATTAAGCGATCAACTCTTTCGTTTGATCACTACTTGTACCAGGATCGCATACGCCACAAGAGGGTTTGTTATGCTAAGAGAACAAAAAAAATCTGCGCGAGGTTCTTGAAAAAAAAATCCTTCTTTAATAAAAATTAGGTGAAAGCAAAAAGTTTTTACATTATATAGAAAAATACCTGCGCCCTGGCCCGGAGAACAGTAAAAAAGAGTTCTATAACAAGAAAGGAGGTGAAAGTATAGTTTTTAAAGTTTCAGACATGATTTGAAGTGGGGCGTTCTGTAGGCCTATTCGCTAACGGTTTTTGACAGATGAAAGTGATAATCATCGAGATATATACTGCTTTATTATAACGTCACCAGGACAGTAGTCTAAGACACTGATATTTGTTGACACAATAGTCACGAGTGTGAAACACTTAAACACCTTTTATGTAAATGTAGGTCTCTTATCCACAAACGGATTCATCTGGGACGAAATTATTAGAGGAAATCAAATCTCTAAAAGCTAGAAATGTTTTCAGATATTTAGAAACTGACGGGGTAAAAGAAATACTTTGATTTGGTGGCGACTCACGATAGATTTTTAAGGTTCAGAGCTCCAAATAAATTAAATATATGATTTAATAATTTCGTACCTTCTTTTCTTTGTCCTGATATTTGGACCATGTTACACCGGTCGAACGTTATAAAAGATAAAGAAGGTCTGAATTTTTTTATTAAAGTGCGCGTTTTACCCCGTAAAATCATTTATAATGCAAGGCAGAAGTTTTCAAACTTTAAATAATAATAATACTTGTTATGCATTTTTCTCTTTAGTTACACGACTACCGCTTTATAATAATGTCACTAAGATACTTTAATATGCAATTTTTTCTTTAGTAAAATGTCAAAAAAGTTAGCCAATAGGCCTCCTGTAGTGCGTAGCTATAGCTAGCGCGCGTGGTGTCGTAGGTGTGCACGTGCGCGGTGCGTAATTGTCTCGAGTGCAAGGAGCGCCAGCGCTACGCGGCCGCGCGCGCCGCCCGCCCCAGCGACGAGCCCGACCCCAAGGTAAACCGACCTCTAAACGCCACCGACTAAGGACTAGTTTCGCTTCCACTCGATGTTTCGACTAACGACCTTTGTTTGTGTAGAGCAATTAATAGTAGGTGCACAATAAATTAACAATCGATTTGTGATATTACCGTTTTTCTTAGTGTTTGAAACATTAGCCCTGTTCTTATTTCATTAAAAACTTTAGTGGTTTTTGATGAGTTTAATGTAAAAAAATTATAAAGGATCATTATACTTTTTAGATATACTATTAAAAAAATATTATGAATAAAGTAATTAGAGGTGATTTACTATTTTTGTTATACTTCCATGGTCAGTGACATTAAGTAATTTTTGTTATAAGCAAGATTGCTACAGTGTAAATCGCAAAAAACAAGGTACATAGTAGTAATTACATGGTAGCAATGCCAGTAAAAACAAATTTTACTTTAGTCTTGAGATTTTTTTAATATTGATCCAGTGATTCCAACGAAGCAAATGTTTAAGTTGTACTTTTGTTGTATTGCTGACTTATTGTAAGACCCAGGAAATTAAATGACGTCTTTTTTTGTCCCCTTTTTTGTTTCCCAAATGGTCGTAGTCGAAACTCGAAATATTTCTCTCTCTGTCACTCAAGTCACAGGTAACCATAAAGCACCGTGGGTTGTGTCATCCTTTGCACGCACGCGTTTATGATGTTCTGGTACACTGATTCACACTAATTGAAATGTTTCTCACGTTTACGTTGACAATTAAATAAAATCACCACAAGTGATGAAATCCTTTAAGCGGAAGCTACTATCCATTGTAATGTAACTGAACGGAATTAAGTACCCACAATAAAAAATATACCACCCTGCATTGCTCACCTACTTGTATCAATAATCACAGCATCCGCAATTGTTGTATTTTTGTAATTCTTATAATTAAATATTTGTGCATGTTGAAACTTAAAAATTCGCATAATGCTCTATATAATGTGTATTTTGATTTTAGAAAATTGTCACAAGACACAATTATTCCTATTAAAGTAGATGAAGCCCGTTTACAACCTTTTGTATGCCTATCCTCATTAGAAATTATTGTTCAATGTCCTACGTAGTTATGTTTTCCTAGTACAATGTTACTATTACTATCCATTCCGTTGTAGACACCGTTAGGGACAAAAATAGAATTTTCGTTTATAACCGTTTTGCTTTGTAGTATTGAATGGGTCCGTTTTTCTTTCTACAGAAATACGTTGTCCCTTTGTTGTGATGATCGCAGGTAAAGATGCCTACGGGGTTCGTGATGTTATCTTAACGTTTATGACAGCCTGGTACTTTGTTATAGTCTAATTATGCGGATTCATATCAAGTTTTATTTATTTTGTGTGCAAAAGAGCGTGGTGGCGAGTCTGGCAGATGCTTCGAGCCCTGTCAAAGATCCTGAGAGGTTGCTCCAAGATATGGACGTGAACCGACTTCGGGCTGTAATATATAGAGACGTCGTGAGTATACCTTATTGTATTTGTTTCTTAAGTTTTCACGCACACCACTCGTTATTAAAACACACTTGATGACGTGTCATTATTTCCATATTTTTATTTTAATAAGTTTACTATAGGTACATTTCTTATTCCTGTCCTATTTTTAATACTTACCGATTTATATCTTTTCATATTACGTAACGGCTGCAACTGTAATATCGTTGTTTCTGTTGCTGTTCTAAGTAAATAGTAATATTTCACACGTCCTATATTCTTTAGGTGGAGTCACTAGTGCAGATTCTGTTTCGGCCTAATTCATATTTCATTATGCCCCTCTCTCTTGCCATCATGTACTTGCATTAGTGATGTCCTTATTGTTGATGTTTCTTACTGCTCATATTCTTTACCAGCCAATTCCACCGTACAGCTCCTGTTTCTGTTTAATTGATGTTTCTTGCCCTCCCGATTTGTTATTATTTATTTGACGTACCTATTTTTCTCCCTTATTAGTAGCCTTAGCAGCTCATTAGCGTAGATTCCGTTCGTATCGTAATCGTTGATGCCTCATTTGCCAGGAGGAGACGAAACAAGCGCAGTTCCTGTCGCTTGCCATCGTGTACTTCATATCGGTGCTGATGGTGTCTAAGTACCGCGACATCCTGGAGCCGCCCGCGCCCGCGCCCGCGCACGCGCCGCCCGAATGCGCGCGCCGCCCGCACCACGCGCACGATCACCACGGTACAACATTAACTTCACGCGCCACCACATTACGTGATGCTTGTCCCGCACTTGCGTGACGAAGCTTCGGGTGGCTTTGATATTAAAAAGCGTTCGTACTTTAAATTAAGTACACTCCCTCAGCTGCCACATACATATTTATGGTTTCCCAGGACTTTTTTTTAGTGTGTCAAATCATCGCCTATCAAGCTATCGTTGAGCATCTATAGAGACGCAGCTCTCATAACTATACCCGACGTAGCTGTTTCATTAAGACAGAAGTAATTGAATTTTGAAAGCTAATTTTAGCAAATTTAGTACAAAATTCACCCGAAGCTTCGTCGCGCAAGCATAACACGTAAATACGTATGAGAATCAGTAAAGACTATTATAATTTTTTACTCGTCCGCCAACGTAAAGGGTCACCTTAAAAACAGCAATATCTTTAAGAAATTATCAAGCTAACTACTTTTGTTTATGAAATTTAACCAAAAGAGGATATTATGCGGAACCCTTCATTTAATAAAATTTTATTTCAGATACTTTTTCATTCAAAGAACTTTAGCTTATTTAGTGTTAACGTTTTATTTGGAATTAACTAGGTGACCTTTTATTTTTGCGGGCGACTGTATCAATGACACACTAGTGGAGCACAGGCCATGAAAGTGCGAATCTGTCATCTATGTTAATAGTTATCTATCAGAATATAACATTATTAGCATAGTTATCAGTCAATAAAAAGAATGATCTCTTTCAGCGTACAATACTGATAACACTGTGAACATTCTTCGACTTAATGTTAAGGAATTGCAGTAAAATGATGATTTCGATTTAATACAAGAATGAAGTCTAGTCGAGGCAGTAAATCCAACATACTTATTATGACTACACATAAGAAGTTGTACTTAACATATTATATAGTTTTCAAATTTGGGAGAACTTTACAAATATCTACTTTGATCGGGTCAATGCCGTTTCCCGTTAAGGTGTAACCATCAATATACATGATACATATCATGTATATTGATGGTTACACCACATTACGTGATGCTTGTCCCGCACTTGCGTGACGAAGCTTCGGGTGGCTTTGATATTAAAAAGCGTTCGTACTTTAAATTAAGTACACTCCCTCAGCTGCCACATACATATTTATGGTTTCCCAGGACTTTTTTTTAGTGTGTCAAATCATCGCCTATCAAGCTATCGTTGAGCATCTATAGAGACGCAGCTCTCATAACTATACCCGACGTAGCTGTTTCATTAAGACAGAAGTAATTGAATTTTGAAAGCTAATTTTAGCAAATTTAGTACAAAATTCACCCGAAGCTTCGTCGCGCAAGCATAACACGTAAATACGTATGAGAATCAGTAAAGACTATTATAATTTTTTACTCGTCCGCCAACGTAAAGGGTCACCTTAAAAACAGCAATATCTTCAAGAAATTATCAAGCTAACTACTTTTTTTTATGAAATTTAACCAAAAGAGGATATTATGCGGAACCCTTCATTTAATAAAATTTTATTTCAGATACTTTTTCATTCAAAGAACTTTAGCTTATTTAGTGTTAACGTTTTATTTGGAATTAACTAGGTGACCTTTTATTTTTGCGGGCGACTGTATCAATGACACACTAGTGGAGCACAGGCCATGAAAGTGCGAATCTGTCATCTATGTTAATAGTTATCTATCAGAATATAACATTATTAGCATAGTTATCAGTCAATAAAAAGAATGATCTCTTTCAGCGTACAATACTGATAACACTGTGAACATTCTTCGACTTAATGTTAAGGAATTGCAGTAAAATGATGATTTCGATTTAATACAAGAATGAAGTCTAGTCGAGGCAGTAAATCCAACATACTTATTATGACTACACATAAGAAGTTGTACTTAACATATTATATAGTTTTCAAATTTGGGAGAACTTTACAAATATCTACTTTGATCGGGTCAATGCCGTTTCCCGTTAAGGTGTAACCATCAATATACATGATATGTATCTTTAGATAAAAAGTTGCTGGAATTTATCTTTATGATATAGTACCTAATTTTTTATTGTTTTGAGAAATACATGGGATAAATATATTTTTGTAATTAAAAATTACTATTGATTTGTTAGAAGTAGTGGTTTGACTAGATCCATAAATACATAATTTATGTGCTCGTCTCGATGGTGTGGTTTAGAAAATAAATTTAGCGTTTATTATGTTTACTTAATAGATTTTACATCACTATCTTAATATTATTATTTATCACTGATTTATTTTCTTACAGTGTATTTTATTATTATGAAGGGTTCTTAAATTCGCACTTTGTAGCCCATACGATATTTTATTTCGATACTTAGATCCATACACAATTTCTAACACATTTGTTTATGTAGTGATATCAAAAGTACTTTTATGATAATAATTTGACGATTTTTTATCAGTCTGATTTTGTTTTTATACAACTAGTGATCAATGGGGTTTGTTTATTAGTATTTAATTGGTATGTAATATAAATTAATATGCTTCTTTTAACGCTTTAACGCACTTGGTATAATAACATATTTTCTACATTAAAATCGGTATTTATAATATGTTACTTACATTTTATCATAAAGATAATAATCATTGCCATCTAGTACAGTCGCGGTCAAGTGTTTGTTTGAAATATAAAATGTTTTATCAAAATTTCTGAAATATCAGATCAACCACTGCAGTCGCTATGCAATATAATGTAACATAACGATAAATGCATCCCATTCTTGTCGTGATAAATTTGATATTTCTGCTTCATGTTGAAAATGTTTGTATAGACTGAAAGCATGCAAATATCATCTTGACTGGTTTGATTCCATTAGTTGATAATATTTGACGGCGGCGGTACACCGAAGGTTACTGATATACTGTATATCTGACGTGTGTCGTTTTTCCTTTTTTCACGCCGCTTGATTTGCGTCACGATTTGGGACACTGGTAAAATCGTCAACATTATAATTACACTGCGGCACTTTTACCGTTCGTACTCGACAATTCGGTTATTCGATCGCATTATTATGTTTTCGCAAAACTATCGAACGATCGAATTTGGTTAATCTTTCACTTGATCATTGTTGTGCCTTATTCCTTTTGTGTTGCACCTTTTTTGATGTTATTTTGTCCTATTCCTAAAATAAATACTATGTTTCCATGCATCCGTCTTTCATGATGTCGCGCAACCTCATATTCTTGTGAAATTTCCCAAATTCTCCTACAAAATTCGGTATACACTCTTAATGGTTTATGCCACACGGATACTTTTCTGTAACTTATCCTTCGAATCCGCCGACGTCATCCCAATTAAAATCCTACCATGTTCCGGGAATTCTCCTTTCTAATTCGGTAAAAACTCCTGCTGGTTTATACCATTGTGCTTCCCTGTAATTTGACCACGGAATCCGCATCCTTAAAAAATCCGTACCGCGCCATCGCGTATTCGATTGGCGGGTGCAGGCAGCCGGCCGCTGTTCCCGCAGTGGTCGCACCACGTGTACCCGCAGTTCCTGCCCGGTGGGCACCCGGCGCACCGCCACCCACACCCGCACCCGCACTGCAAGCTCGACTGCAGCCAACACCTTAACAATAACTCGCACGCGCACACACGCATCGCTAACTATCACCGCGTGAGCGCAGGTAACGCGACCACCTGTAACATGCTGATGTCCTGGTACTTATTTGATTTTAAAAAATGCCCGCCTGTTCCCAACGCCTGAATCGAGCGTTTTTTTCGCGCGAGTTTAGAATTCATATATAAATTTGTTTTTTTTTAGTTTGTTATAAGAATTGTTAAAAGTGTGTTTGTCTTTGTTTTTCTTTATTCGGAAGATAGAGTGTGCAAAGAAGACACAATTTAACTTCAACAGAGTGCCATCTAACTCTAATCAACGATGTGGCGCCTTTTATTTTTTTGACCCGATTTCAAAACGGATAAAAGATACATATTTTTACCTTGTTAAGTAAAAAAAATATATGCGAAAGTGTATAATTTTGATTTGTCATTGTTAAAGAAATAAATAATTGTTCATTAATGTATATTTCGAATATAACAAAAATAGGTTAAAATATATCTTAATATATATAAATCTCGTGTCACAATGTTTGTCCTCAATGGACTCCTAAACCACTGAACCGATTATAATAAAATTCGCACACCATGTGCAGTTCGATCCAACTTGAGAGATAGGATAGTTTAAATCTCAAATTATAGTCGCAATTTTAATTTATTGCAAATTATTACTTTTGGGCGGTACGAAGTTCGCCGAGTCAGCTAGTATGTATATAAAAATCCATTGCTGTTCGTTAGTCTCGCTAAAACTCAAGAGACGGAAACTCTAAAACTTAAGAGACGGAAACGCTAAACTTAACGGATTTATCTTATCTTGATCTTGAAATGTTCGTGGAGGTCTAGGGAAGGTTTAAAAGGTGAGAAAAATGGAAAATTTGCGAGGAATATAGTAAAAACCTCAATTTAATTTTCCCATATAAACTGTTCTTTCCTGTCAAACATTTGACGTTCGTCCCTTTTGGTACGGTAGACTCGGGTCCGTCATTTCTTCAAATTATTATACACCGTACGAAGTACGCGGGGTCAACTAGTATTGAATAAAATTAAAAAAAAACAGCAATGTCACTTTATGTTCTTTCACTTTCCAATATTCTAAATTTCTAATTCATACAATGTTGAATAATACTTATTAATATAACCTCATAACTTGTTAAATAAAAAAAAATCGGTAAAATAAGGTATCAACGTCCTTTTATTGAGTTTTATTTATTTAGTCTCATTTTAAGTTGAATCTGAAGTAGACAGGAAGTGAAATCTCAAGTGGTTTAACCGACAAGGACACATAAACAAAATGGCATTAAACTCCCGAATCGGGCGTCGTGACAGACACAATCTATAAATTCTAAAAAGTTACTTAAATGAATGGCACATTATGAGACTAGGACATCAGAATTTTCAGAAACAAATGAAGTTTTCTGCAAGGCTTTTAATTGTCTTTTGTTTTGTAAAACAGCTTGCAGCAAACTTTTATCTGGCATTCGTATAACCTAGGAAGGCATCTAAATTTCTTTACAAGTTAATCAAATTATAATAAAATGAACGCAAGAAGATCTTTCACCTTCATTCGTAAAGCTTTACCTGCTTACACGCTTCTATAGATCAAAATCGTTCTTCATGTGTTCAACTTGAAAAATGTAATGCGAATGCCGAATCAAATACGTGGTCGATGTTTCATGCGCACTGTTTTGTCTAGCCGGTCCACCCGCTATTTTTCCGGAAAAATCCTTGTTAGTTTGAACATCTTTATAATAAAGTATAATAAAGCTCTTACTATTTATTATGCTTGCATTATTAGTAATGATTCTTTACTATTAATAGTGCTATTTCTATAGATGTAGTTCCCCATCACGGCAATCCTACATAATATAAATTTATCTTAATAAAATTTAAGGAAATAAATAACAAGTTCGACAAAACAGTGTTTACAAAGATGCACTGCTAAGGCACCGCTTGGATTTTATTTGATTTTATTTTTAGTTGCAACATAATCTAGTGAACCTCATGGTTGGTCAGTGCATGGATAATTAATTAAAAAATATAACTAATTGGCATATTTTAAAGTAATATCTAGTTTTATTAAAGAAACATTCCAAAGTCTGTGTACTTTTATATATAAATATTCTAAACATTTGTATCGAATGGCCCTTGAAGCTGCTTTTTCTGTTATTATAGGAGTTAAAAATGTATTGAAAATTGCACAGAATTTCAGGTTACATAGCTTTAAGTATTCCCTAGTAAATATTAAATTACCCATTATTAACCCAAATTACTTACCTGCTTTGTTAAAGCAAGCTTCGTCGATGTTGTTGAACTGGCCAAATTATCAATTCTGAGTAATATGTATATGAATTTATATTTTATTCAGAACACAATGGAGATGACGTGGAATATGCCATGATCGTCGTAGATGAGAATAATTCTACTATTAATGAATTGGATTCTCCGTCCATGAAGGTACGTTGAATGATTGTTTATTATTATGTCATTGTTTGTCAAAAGATCTTTAATGAATCCGTAGGGAGGCATGTAAATTTGTTAGTATTCTTCCATGTTCTAGCTTTATCGACAATCCTTTTTACATAGCTAGCTGTAAAGCTGTACATAAAAACGATGTTGATTTAAAAAAAATAACTTGAGGAATTTTGACAACAGTTTTTATATTATTCAAGAAAATTTTAAGAATCACGTGGGTTTTTGCATTCTATTCTACTGGTTATTCATTTATTTTAAATAAACGTTTTTTTTAATTTTTATACTTTTACATTTATTTTTTTTTACCTACCATAATTAGAAATGAATTAAAGATGATTTACTATTCATAGAACGTTAATTATGTACAGCTCTTTCCAAAAATTTTCTATTCATATTTTTTACATTTCTAATTAGAATTTCAAACAAACTGAAATCCCCTACGGCATGTTTATCTATCCGTCCGAATTAGGTAAAGTATACTTACATCGACAGAGTAGCTTAGATCATGATCATGACATAGTTATCTAGCGTTCGACTGTCAGTAGCATATAGCATGTCATCCCCCAAATCAATTTAACTGAGATCATTTCCCATCAAATGAGTGTTCAGCATATTCTGTTGCTCCGTACTTGGTTTTATCGATGTCGCCTGAGTGACGTGACGTGGTGTAAGCTTCTTACGATTGGTTTTTTTCCGTTGCGATAAAATTATGAAGGAGGGTGATAAAGAAGAGGCGGTCGCCAAAATTGAGGCGACGACGGACGAACTGAAACCCTCCGCGGAGAAAAAGGAAGAGAAACCTGCCACTCCCGCGCCGGAGATCGAGGAACCTCTATACAAGTCAAGTCTCCGCAAGTCAAAGCCCAAGGTCAGTTGGTGTGGGAATCAGCTGTCTCTCTCTCTATTAGCGTTTGTCTCTTTCCGACCTGTCCGGTTATGTTAGTGTTGTGAATATGAAGTTCATCCTTAGACTGGGATGCGGGTGCTGAAGAATTTGTAACCTTAATAATAATTATTGTCATAATTTTTAAACTTGTGATTCGTTCGTTCTTTTGATAATGTGTTATTTAACAGCAACACTCGCTGATTTTCATGAGTCATTCTTCATAAAAGATTCGGTTTAACAGAAATAAGTTAATTAAGAAGGACTCTTAAATCAGAATTCTGATAGTCTATATACTTTCTTAATAAAAACAATGATCAAAAGCTAGAAGATGATGTTCTGGTATTCGGGTTTCCCATAGAACTAAACGTGTGTTTTCCTGTTGAAAGCAACCGCTACCAAGGTCCAAAACCTTGTCGGGGGTGACGGTGTCTGTGGTCGATTTGGTTTGTAAACAAGTAATTATTGCCAGAATCCTATTAATGTTAAATTCGATCTTTCGGAGATTCATTAATGTGAGTTATTGTAAGAAAGTTTTGTTTAAGTTACGACATGTGCTCGTGTTTTTTTAAATACATATATATTTTAAGTTTTTTTTTTATTTATTTTTTATATATCGTAAATATAAAATATCTTTAAAATTACTCGCTGGTAATGAAAGATTTAGTATACTTAAGTACAAATAATCTAAATAACCTTATATTTCTGAAATTCTTTTCAATTTTTTTTGTTATTTAACATTTCTTTAACGAATCTCCGATAGATCCCATATACCTGATTGTTCACAATATGAACACTATTCTGTCACAGATTACCAACATGGTATGTTTAAATAACAGTACCTACTTACATTCAATTAGGCTGTGGCGACACTCACTGATTGTACATAACGAACGGCTAAAGCACTAGAGCACAACACATACATTCAACTTAGTCACTTATGCGGACACATGATAATATCTCACTTATATGATGACAACATAATTGCTGTTAGGTATAAAAAAAATAAACAGTGCCTTCATTGAACCGTAAACAATTAATAGAATATTAGTAACCACATCATTTACAATGAACTTCCAACTATAAAATTAATTTGTTTATAAAATACAAATTTCAAACAAGAAGGCGTTTGAATTCCATTACTACTAAAATATATCAACAGAGACTTGACGTTTTTCTGACTTCTACAAATCTTCTAATAATCATAATAATAAAAAGAATCCCATTTTGGTTTAATTTTTCCTGTAACAATGGTAAATGTTTTATGGAACGCCTAAGGAGGAATATGCAGATGTAAATTTTTTATTAGAATATTTCTCCTATTGGGTGTTGGAAGTCTACTAAAATATTGAATAACGTTCTCGTATTTAAGATTAACAAAACTATTTGGGTATAACGGTAAGATTTGACTATGCATGTTGTGTGGCTTCGCTTGCTTCTTTCACCCCCTTCACTTGTCTGCATGTTAGTTACTTCTACAAATCACTCACTTTATCTAATGATTGCGATAAATAACTTACAATGTTTAAAGGTAATTAAGTTAATAATGAAAGACGGACTTTTATAAAATTGAGTAACTTAAGGAGATACTAGAATTTCCAGTATTCAAAAAGTACCTACTTAAACTTACAATAGTTGTTTGAAGTAGCGAAAGAAAAATAAAATAGACAAAGGAATTAGAATTTCGTGGATTTCCAAAAAGTGTTTTTAAACTTATAATAATTGTTTGAAGTAGTGAAAGAAGAAAAAATGTACTTTTATGAAACTGGATGTGCGTTTTATTGTTATGTTTGTATTTATGTGCTTGCGTAGAGCGTGGATTCCATCGAGGACGCCGGCTCCTTCCACCTCAACTCCACGGAGACCACCAACAATGACCCAGAGACCTCCAGCGAGATAGCCATGGACGACAACAAGCACCCGGTTAGTTCCCAAACAATGTAAAATAATGTGAATGTCCGAACAACGCATTCCTAGTTTAAACCCTATGTGGTTTTTGTGAATGTTGTAATTAATGTTTGTGTTATATGTTTAAATGGTAATGAAAAAAAAAAGTTATACCACAATAGGGAATATGCATCATTATTTCCTATATTTTATTTTTTGTTGTCGTAAAGATTGTGCGATGTGTCTTAATAATGTAAAAATAGCCAATTTGCACGGGCATTTTAAACGATCCCGATTTTGAAACTATTAGTGTGACGTCACAGTCCATAGCAACCTAGCAACAAAACAGACAAGTCCATAGTTAGATTAGGAACTAGGTGCGCGCGCACAATGTCTCGTTGACTTTGACATATCCTGTGAACATGGCACTTTTTTGTTGATTTGTTTTTATGTACGTCGCAACCGCTCTGTTGCGTTTCATATACATATTTGGATTTCCCACAAGTTTTTCGCACTTTTAATAAATGTCTTGTCAAAATAAATCTCATAAAAATTATGTTGATGGAGGGACAATTGAAAAGTAACAGATTTTATATATATATAAGACAATATCTTTTAATGGAAATTGTAAAATAATTGAACAAATGTGTTGCTCTGAAAACAAAGAAACGACATTTAAAGTCTTGTACTTAATACAACAATTCCTTCCTTTACAATAATATTTTAAAATAATCAAATAAAAATATCACGGCTCGTTCTGTCAAAGCCATACCATCTATCAAGTGACAGTTTTATTATTATGGTCGCCCAAGAGCTATACAAACTACTTAAGAAATAACAAATTAACGAACTGACTGTAAAGACATATATGTCTTTACAGTCAGTTCTTTAATTTCTTAAATAAGGCTATTTTTTTTGTATATATACAAAAAAAATTGCCTTATCTGAATTACATTTATATTCCTTATTTTGTCATCAAGTAAATTTACTTGTAATTAGTATAAGCAAAGTTGCCAGTTTATCAGTATTATCAGATAACTACATTTTACAGTGTGATTTAGAATAGCTTAATTATCTCGTCATCTACATTTTCTATTAAAAAGAGAGATTTGTTTATTTGTATCCAGAAATTATCAAACTCCGATGAAGTTATCCATAACTGTTGAAAAAATGTCTGTTGGGAAAATTTTACATTTTATTTTTATTTAAAAAAAACCCAGTAGATAGTTAATTTTACACGTAACAGTTTTGTATAATTTGATCGGGATTTGATATGTTTCTGGATAAAAATAAACAAAACAACAATTTATTTGTTGTCGGCTGGCTCATTCATAGCGTAAGTATAGAATCTGGATTTAAGAACAGGATGCCTACTCTAATTCAACGAAAAACGAAATTTCGATCGAAACCTAGCACTTTTCTTACAATGTTTCTGGTTCGTTTTTAATTATAATAATATTCGTCGTCGGAATATAGATTGAGGTGTACATTTTCTAAGCCAATTCAAAGAAAACTTCAATTTGATAGTTTATCGTTCAAATTAAGTATAACCTTAAGTTGACGAAATTAAATTTCGATAGAACTTCGTTATCGGAAGTTCGTTTCGGAGAATTAGAGTAAACACCCACTATTTTTTAAATATGACTATTTTTTTCTTTACAAGGTGAGCAACGATGAATCCTGGACGGACGTTAACCTAAACGAGGATGGAGAACGGGGTCCTGCCACCATCACCGGCAGGAGTAGGGACCACGAGGGGAATATTCACGAAGGTAACTTATTGACATAAAGTGTGGTGGCGACATCTATGCGCTCCACGTGTACCTAAACAGAATGAAACTTCCATTCAGTCTAGATAGATGGCGCTACTGGCCGAACACTTATTAAATCAGGTCCAAGCACGAATTTTGACAGTTCCGTAATTGTATAGTCATTGTCAATTTTTTTATGGAAAAAGCTAGTTTCATCTTACTTCCGGAAGGGGCTCTGCTTAGTTTTCATAGAAACCTTGACGATGCGGTACAATTACGGAGCTGTTAAATTCCGTGTTAAGGTCTCTGGTATACAAAAGTGACGTGTAGAAAGTCTACACCATGCTAACAAATTTCTATTATTTTCTCCGTGATTTTAAATGGCTTAACCCCGGGCTAAGATCACCCAATAACATCTCTTTAGGCTTTCCTACATTGAATAACATCACATACATTGTTCTTATCCCAAAATAAGCTAAAGCTCTTGTTTTATGGAAATCTGGTTTACCAAAGGTTCGAACTTTAGTATTCTAGACTACCTTCAAGGCATGCAGGACTCTCACATGGATGTATCTTCGACCGATCTAATCGGCTGAAACTACATCCGGGGCTACTTAAGAGTTTGTTATGAAATAATTTCCTCCATTTTGATGATTTGCATATAATAAATTACTCAACATAATATGCTCGAATTTAATATAGCACCTAAACCTTCCGTAAAAAAATTTCAACAGATAGTGCTTACTTCACCGACATTAAAAGCATGGTTTAGAAGGAGTAAGCAGATAGAAAGAGGCAACAAGCGTCCTTATACGATAAAGCTATGCATATCTTCTTCTGTATATATAAAAGACAACCGTTACTGACTGACTTATCTAAGCACAGCTCAAACCACTGAACGGATTGCGCTGTTATTTGGCACACATGAAGCTATTATGAAGTAGGCATGCGTTAAGAAAGCATTTTCCAAAACTAAAAGGCTGAAAGAGTGGTTCAAAGTTTGTATGGGAAACTAATATTTCCAATCAGACTAGACGGTGTCGCGGGAACCCAATAGTAACATAATAAAAATAAACTGGCCTGCAAAATTAAGAATCACACTTTAAGGCCCGTATTACAGAATGACAACTAAGTGTTGATCTTTACTTGAGTACAGTTAGAAAGGGATATCCCTATGTGCTATATATAGCGACATCCCTTTCTAAGTATGCTCAAGACTAGATCAATCACTGAGAATCTTTCTATAATACGGGCCTTAAAGTACACAAGATATAGTTTTGAAAAGAAAACGACTCGAAAAAGAGTAGAGTGCTACAATTTCAAAAAAAGCTGCTGTAGAAGATTTCTATAAATGTTTTTATTTTATTTTATATTTTATATCTCTAACTTCTGTAGTTTAGGAAATATTGTTTTTTTTTACATTTGATACTTATTTTTGCACGTCAGTGTATATAGTTGACAATCAAGCATAAATATGTACATTGTATAAAAATTAAATCTGTGTAATATCTACATGTGTAATATGTATTTTGCAGATATTGACAAACAAATCCACATGAGAAATAGTGAGCAGCATCACCACCCACAGCAGAGGCATCCGAACAGAAACCTCCAAGCTGCACAGAGACATTTACATCCCGTGAGTTCAATTACAATTGTTAAGAGCGGACGTGAGCTGAGAGACTCTAGAGAAATAGGTATTTCAAAAAACTATTGCTGGCACGCATTGGCAAATACCGTGCGATAGGGACAACAGTAGTTAACGCTGAAAATTGCGTATAAAAATAGCAAAATTCGAGGTTTGGCTCTCGACGATTTTCTCCAAGAAAATTACATATTTAAAAAAAACCCATAGAATAAAAAGTAGTTATACTATGTATCTATGTTTTGCTTCTTTAGTTTTCGAAAAAGGAAGACATAAATCTAAAGAAAAGTTTACTAGAAAAAAATCCACGCGGTCCAGGCAGCGGACGGGACTCGAACCCGCATCCTTCGCTATACGGGCGAATGCACTGACCATTATGCTACCACAGCCCTATTAGCCGCGTCGAAATTTTCCTAGCCTTAAGCTGCAAGGCAGCGCCATCTCTTCGCATTGTAGGTAACCCACAATGTCAAATGAATACTTTTTCAAGTATTAAACATTTGAAAGAAGAAATAGCAATTATAGTTATGATTTTATTTATTTTTTTAAGCATTTAACTGCTAGATGTTTAAATCTAAAGAAAAGTTTACTAGAAAAAAAATCCACGCGGACCAGGCAGCGGACGGGACTCGAACCCGCATCCTTCGCTATCCGGGCGAATGCACTGACCATTATGCTACCACGGCCCTATTAGCCGCGTCGAAATTTTCCTAGCCTTAAGCTACAAGGCAGCGCCATCTCTTCGCATTGTAGGTAACCCACAATGTCAAATGAATACTTTTTCAAGTATTAAACATTTGAAAGAAGAAATAGCAATTATAGTTATGATTTTTTTTTAAGCATTTAACTGCTAGATGTTTAAATCTAAAGAAAAGTTTACTAGAAAAAAAAGGTCAGTGCATTCGCCCGGATAGCGAAGGATGCGGGTTCGAGTCCCGTCCGCTGCCTGGTCCGCGTGGATTTTTTTGTGTTTAAATCTAAAGAAAACTTTAGATTTAAACATCTAGCAGTTAAATGCTTAAAAAAATAAATAAAATCATAAGGAAGACATAAAGAAGACAAGTGAGTAAAATTGTATTTTATCTATGAAAAACAATTCTTTAGTGATAAAAATCAAGGAGGAATCGGTCTAGAACGTTTGTATGGAAAAAATATTGCCCGCCTCCCCTCTTAAGAATTGAATTTATAACTTGCGTTAAAGAAAGAAATGGCTTTTAACACCATCATCTAGGACTATAGTAATTTAAGTTATTTTCTGGATTGTTACCATGTACCTTGTTTTTAGCGAGTTTCCGATATTCCGACACTGTTGCAAGCGCTATGTCATCAATTAATCCGTGATCATGGCGCTTGCAATAGTGCCGAAATATCGGAAACTCGCTAAAAACACGGTACTTGGTAACAATCCAGAAAATAACATATATTATTGTATTATTAGTGACCACGAAAGTTTACAACAATTTATCATCTAGGACAACGAAACCTTGGTTTGAGATGCGATTACATCTATAAGTGCGAGCGGAGTGTTGAGAGAAGCGTCGTTGACTCACAAGTTGGAAATAGCTTTCGGTCGAGTCAGTCCTCTGAAATAATAAATATTTGCTGCCTATATGATATATTTATTATGACACCATTTCCGTCAATGTGGTTAAAAAACGCATTAACCACAACTTAGAGCTCCTTTCTAAAGTAAAAGTACTGAGAGGAGAACAATGAAGTAGATAGATACATTTTTTTTAAATTTTATTATCATTGAGGTATTATAAGAATTCGCTTACGGTTTGTTCACATGTAGATTTTACATTGTAGATTTACATTTATAAAATCATTATTTTGAAAAATGTACCAGTAGACTATACAAGACTGAGAGGACTTTACAAGAAGATCGTATGTGTGACCCTATTCTTGAGTGGATTTTTTAGTGTTAGTTCTAAAAAATCCTGGATCAACGATTAAAGTGGACATTTGATTCAAAAAATATTCATCAATTTATCTTTCCATTGGATATAAGTGGATCTACGTGAAGTTTCTTACAACATATGTTAAGAACTGTGCCTATAAACCTTGCGTTAAAGATTGAAAACTGCTGTTAAAACGTCACCAACAATTGTCTAGGATAATGAAACGCTAGCGGGTTTGAGCGCGATGACCTCAATAAGCGCGGACGGGGCGTCGAGAGAAGCCTCGTTGACTCACAAGCTGGAGACGGCGCTGGGTCCCGTGTGCCCCTTATTGAGGGAGATCATGCTGGACTTCGCGCCCTTCCTCTCCAAGACCCTCGTGGGCAGCCACGGCCAGGAGCTCTTGATGGAGGGTAAAGGTATACAGGTCTTAGCATGGTAGATTGGCTTTGTTCTTTTTCATTTCTTAATTGTATATATTGATTCGGGCAAGAACTCTTGATAAAAGGTAAAAGGCTGAGGTTCTAATATTGTGTTGTTTGATTATATACACCTTAGATACCGTATTAACTGCACGGAAGCGGCACAAAAAATATCTACTATATGCTCGTCGCTACACACGCATTTTAGTTCAATCTGACATTAGTCACGCATACATTGCGCGAAACATGAGCCATTTTCTTTGATTGATTTATTTGGTTTGCTCTATTAAGATGTATAAATATAATTCAAAGATTGTAGTTATTTTAATACTTCTTGGTTTCTTAACGCGAGAGTTGTAAACTATTCTAAAAGCATGTGGCAACAGTGTGATGAAAAAAAAGTGCATTTATGTTTTCATAAGAAATTCAATTTATTAATCTACTTTTATTTGCATCCTGGAAAGCTATAGTGGATAAACGTAGAAATTAGTACTTACTAACAATTCTATAGTCAAACGATGAGAACCTACGTTGGTTTTGAATGCTTTTTTTGGGAATGAATGCTTTGAATGGGGGGGGGGGGTGTACTAACTGGACTACAATAACCTAATTTAATTCCGACTTGCCTTGGGGTTGTGTAGATTAACAAAGTTTTTTGATGCCTATTTTTAAGATCGGTAGATAATCTTGTGGTGAATGAGGTTTTTATCAAATGAAGAGCACCAGGTCTGAGACGAAAGGTCTACTTAACCGACAAATCGCGTATGTCCCCATAGTCCATCAATTTCAGTGCTAGTTCGATTAAATAATGAAAATACTCCACGTCACAGTGGTGCCAACTGGTGACGTAAATTTTATTAGCACCATCATTGACTGACTCGAATGCATGTTTATGCATGAATGGGATCCTATATTTAATCACCTTATAAATGTCCATATTGCAAAAAAATCGCATTTCACACAGTCAAATGCTGACGTTAATCTCCTTCATTTCTACTTTCAGGTCTCCAAACCTTCAAATCCAGCACATCAGTAGTTGAATTAGTAATGCTTCTATGTTCACAAGAATGGCAGAACTCGTTGCAGAAGCACGCGGGGCTTGCGTTCATAGAACTCATTAACGAAGGACGTTTATTATCTCATGCCATGAGGGACCATATAGTCAGGGTGGCGAATGAAGCAGAGTTTATACTGAATAGAATGAGAGCGGATGATGTGCTCAAACACGCTGACTTTGAGGTTAGTTTTTTTTTATATAATTATAATAACGATAATAGTAAAATGCATTTTATTGTTGTACACCAAATAGGACACAAGAGAAACAAAGCATGACAAACAGAACGTGCACAATATAGGCGGTCTTATTCATCATCATCAGCCTATGAATGTCCCCACTGCTGGGGCACAGGCCTGAACCTATGGATGCAACAGGGAGATTGGACGCACCACGTGGGCCCAGTGTGCATTGGCGGGTACTAACGACTGCAGATACAGCCGGGAGGCTTAACGTGCCTTCCGAAGCACGGAGGAACTCGAGATAGAAAATTTTTGGTCACCCATCCAATGACCGACCACTGCGAAAGTTTGCTTAACTTGAACTATCGCAGCCGAACGCGCTAACCACCTGCGCCATCAAGCTCCTCATTGTCGATGTTATTGCTAGGCAGCAAGCAAGACAAAAAGGAGGAATGTGTTAGTATTATAGTGAAATATAAATAATAATTATATTAAATGGGTAAACCCACGTACAACATTAACGGCCAGCTTCAATAATCAAGCTCCAGGAACTAGATAACTAAGCTGTAATCTATTATATAAAAATAAGTCGGGTTTTCCTTCCTGACGCTATAACTCCAGAACGCACGAACCGATTTCCACGGTTTTGCATTCGTTGGAAAGGTCTCGGGCTCCGTGGGGTTTACAGCAAAGAAAATTCAGGAAAAATTATAAAAAAAAATCTTCTTTTAATCACCAAACGAAATGTTACATAAAAAGAAGCCATCTGGTGGCGAAACGGAGTTCGCCGGGTTTGCTAGTAGGCTTATATATTACTAAGTTTGATTATTAAAACTGGCCGCCAATGATTTCATACCTTTTCAGTGCGATGTTTCGATTAAGCTAAGGCGCGTAGAATGATACGCCTCTGTCTCCGGTGAGGAATTATCCTAAACTAACACATGCTTTTCCAAGTGCTGTGTTACTAAAAAGGACAGTTTGCTAATAGTACGTTTAAACTACGACAGCAATTCCGACATAAATGTCAGTCAACATTCTAAAAACCTTAAAAATGTAATATAATAACTAAATATATTATTAAAAGGAGTCCTTTTAGGCAAGGTTCCGAAGATACTGGCAGCGTTGCCCCCTTGAATAGCTAGAGGTAGCTGCCACTACCTCGGACAAAGACTATAATCTTCTACAAAAATGATAAATATGGCTCTTTGTGATCTCCTTGCGCCAAGTAAAACTCATTTTTGCACTCAAACGCGATGCGGTGTATTGATAATGTTAAACCTGTTCAAAAACTTTAATGGCTCAGATACACGCCGATATTAGTGTCGATTGCGTCCACACGGTAAGATTTTTTTTTGTGTTGGCATTATTTTAAACATCTCGTATCCCGGTTCAAGTGTATTGGTTGTCGGTCGCGTCCTGTCTCCATGGCTGCGATACGGACACTGAACGACATCGCCACTACATCTGCAACTAAGTAAAAATAATAATAACTTTATTTATTTTCTCCAACAATCTACATGTTACATCTTATAATTAAAAACTATATTAGGATATTTTATAAGATTGCGAGAGACTGGTACCTGAACTAAGCGAAAGCTTGTATCTCAGTGCACCAGTACCCTCCTCTTTGTAAGGTGACCGTTTTATCTTATCTTAACAAAGTAAGTTTCTACATATAAAAATACCTGTAGGAGAATATATAATATACTACATATATCCAAATAATGACTTCATTTACAATGATCGGTACTAGAGCCAATACAAATTTGTATTAAGTTAATTACAAAGCACATTTTTATGGAAGAAGCAAAGAGTTATACGTTGTCACAGTTACTATAATGGATTTTCAAAACCACTACAAGAAAAGAACACTAAGCAAAAACACGATTTAAACCTAAGTCACATACCATCATACAATTAATTTATATGCACTTGCCCGCAGATTGTTACTTTACAGCTTCAAAATCAGACAGGTGTATTTACTTGATGAAGTGATAAAATAGAACTAACAACGATCGTAGGATATTTTATAGTGTGTGTAATATTGTGTTTTCTACCCAGACATTTACAAACCTCCAGAAACGCTCCGAATAATTTAAGTATTACTTAATAAGTTTGTTGTTAACAGGATTGAGACATAACTATCTGATCGGGAGTAGTAGTTTTTCAGTATCATCATAGTTAATTTTTTGCAAGAAGGATGTTACTGAGAGTTTACAATGATATCTATCAAGAGCGAAAATATTGAGTTTCTTTTGAAGTCTATTATACAGAAAAGGCCCTAAGAAACAGAAAAATCGACGGGGATAATATGTTTTAAATGACAACGAGCGTACAATTAGATGATTACGACGGGACTGAGTGGTAGAGGAGAGATAATCAATAGCACGATGCTGCTTAAGAATGGTGTACAAGATAAAAAGCTGGCGTACTGACAATAGCTCACAATATTGAAAGAGAACATGGGTAGGAAAACGGTAGGGAAGGAATGTACATACCTTAAGGAGGGCTCTTTGAGCTCTTTCCAGTCTAATCATATTGGTTTTCGCAGAACCGCCCCAAGAGGTGATACAATATATCAGGAGAGACTGGCAGATAGAAATATACACCCTCCTAATTATGCATGGATCGGCAACAACGCGAAGTTTTTTAAATACGTACATTAATTTCCGGATTCTACCCGCTGTAAGATTAATATGAGCCTGGAATGAAAGTCTGTCATCGATAAGCACACCCAGATATTTAACTGTCTCAGATTTATTTAGGTTTGGACATCTACAGGCCAATTTATCCATACTTCCATGATTTGAACAGGAATGAGCAACAATTGAGAAGTTGCTTCTGGATTTAATGGTTGGTTTTTTGATTGAAAAAGGCATATATTGAGTTTTTTGGACATTAAGGGTAAGTCGGTTTGATTGTAGCCAGCAGGAAACAAGATCGAATCCAACTTGAGCTACTTGATAGGTTTCCTCCCAGTTATCAGCTGAAACTATAAGGGCAGTATCGTCTGCAAAGGAGACGATCTTACAGTTTGGGATGTTGAGAGAACAGAGCTCATCGATATAAACTAAAAACAGGGAGGGGCCTAGGATGCTACCCTGAGGGACACCATATTCTATGTGGAGGTCGGAACTAGTTGTACCATCTATTTTCACCATCTGTCTTCGATCCGTAAGGTAGCTTTCGAAAAGTTTCAGTTGATTCCCTCTAACTCCCAAGAATTCTAGTTTTCTCAATAAGAGGGGAATGGAAACCGTATCGAATGCCTTAGCAAGATCGAGTAGGATAGCTAAGCATTTCTGTCCCCGGTCAAGGTTTTCAATTACAGTGTTTGTAAAATCGTGGACAGCATCTGCTGTGGATTTCCCGGAACGGAAACCATACTGCCTGGAGGAAAGAGCCGAAGTGGTTTCTAGGAAACTCTTTAGACGCGAGTTAATAATCCGTTCAAGTATCTTAGAGAGTGATGGTAGGATTGAGATTGGGCGGTAGTTATTTGTGCAAGACCGATCCCCAGACTTGAAGATCGGATGCACTATTGCCCTCTTGAAAGCAGTCGGGAAAACACCAGCATTGATACTGATGTTACATATGTGGGTGATTATGGGTACAAGTATCAGTTTGTAGTGTTTTAATAAGGCAGTGGGTATGTCATCCCAACCCACAGCACAATCCCGTTTTAGCGAACCAATAATAGATTCCACCTCAGCGTCGTTGGTTTCCAATAAGACAAGGGAATCTCGTCTAGGGGATTTGTGTGTTAGTACTTTGGAATAAGTGGGCGCTGTTGGAGTAAGGTTCTCAGCAAGCGTCTTTCCAATGCTCACGAAGAAAGAATTAACTGTATCCACTGATTCTTTTGGGGTGGGCTTAATACTTAAAAGATCAGTTGCAGGAGATTTCGTTTTGTTCATATCTGTTATTTCTTTAATCGCATTCCACAACATTTTAGAATTCTTGCCTGCTTTATCTATACGATCTCTGTCATATTCTCTTTTGACTTTTTTTAATAAAGTATTACAGTAGTTACGATATCGAACGTAAGTAACCCTCAATGCATCGTTTTGTGGACTATTTTTAAGTTTTTTGTGCAAGCTGTCCCTGTTTCTAACGCACCTTAAAAGACCAGGGGTTATCCAAGGTTTAATAAGTTTACGTCGCCTTGAGAAAGACAGAAAAGCAGAATTTTCTAGGATGGCAGTTTGCAACATATCGATGAATGAGTTAGTAGCCAAATTGGGGTCTGTAATCTTGAGTATAGGGGTAAAATCAATGGCCTCCATCCATTTCGTAAGAGACTGATAATTTATTATTTTTGTCTTAGTAGGAGGAGTAGCTTGTCTGGCCATATGAATGGCAAGCAACACAGCTTCATGGTCAGTAACAGAAGAATGAATAACGAGGGTTTGTGCAGGGTGGGTGCTCTTCATGATGACATGATCAAGACATGCTTGGTTACGAGTAGGTAAATAATGAGCTGGTAAAAGACCGTGATGTGCCAAAGTATTTAAATATTCGTCAGCGTTTGGATCTAAGAAAGTGGAGTTTGTGTTAATATTTATGTCACCCATCAATATCACATTCCTATAATTATTTAGTGGAGCCAAAATATTGTTAAGAGATGTTATAAAGTTCTGAGGATTTCGAAAACCGCAAGGACGATAGACGGCTAACAAAATAGTATCTTTGTTTATTTTTAAGAGTAAACAGCTTGCCTCTGAGATGCTGGGTTCAGTGATGCTGATTCCAGGTAATTTGTTACTAATGTAAACAATTACTCCGTCGTTTTGATTCAGAGGGTTGGTGGATGCGTATGAATTATATCCGGGTAGGCTAGGAATTACAGGTGTCTTTTGCAACCAACACTCTGTGAGTATTAATATGTCAATTTCGACTTTTATGCGATGCAGTAGAGTGGTAAAACTAGTTAAGTTAGCGGATATGCTTCGTACATTTTGTGTCAGTATCTTGATCGAGTTACAATTTTTTGACATAATCGAGTGTACTTCATGAGGATCACAATCATGCGAGGAGCTAACAGATACGCTATCAATTTTATTAATAAGGTCTGTATCACAGTTGAATTTTAATGTAAATGGTCACTAGTACATCAAGGAGACATAGCAGGGATTAGTACAAGTTAGTGTATTTTAAATCATTTTGTGACTTTTCTTTTTTAATTAAAAAAAATACGCATAATTCCGATTCATCAAACATTACTTATATGAATCCTTATGTATCACTTTATATTATAGCAAAATTTTATAAGTCTATCTTTCAAATTGACGGAGTTACAGATTTTTAATCCGAAACACACCGAAATATTCCACAGTGCGCCCGTCTGGGAAAGTAATCTCCGCCTTACAGACAACCACAGTAAAATAATATTAGCATTTGATGGTGTTGTGTTAATGTCGGTGAGTAAGGTTCCAAAGCCCCTCGGAGTAAGGGATGACGTCGGAGTAGGCAACGACGCGAGTGATAGTCATTTGGCAAGCGTCTAATAGGCGATCGCGAGGCTAATGGTGATCGCTGACCATCAGGCGGGCCATTGCTTCATTGCCAGCGTTTAACATAAAATAAGCTTTATTGTACTTAGTATTTATCCAGAATACAACTCACTTGCATTTACATGAACTTTGGTGTTTGCTTCTTATCATACTCTTTAACATAGTCAGTTTTTTATCGAAGCAAAAGTCTCGAACCACCGAAAGTGCAGAAAAGTTTGTTGTGGCAGCGCCATCTAGTCACTCTAGGTGAATCTAGATGGCTTGCAAACTTCGCATAGGGAATGTGTTTAGGTTTCGACACTTAGAAACAAGATGGCGTCGCCGACAGTAAATCATGTTTACTTAAAGAAAAATTAGATTTTAAACACATTTTTTATAGTAAATATCTGATAATCGAATACTTTACTGTCTTTTATTCGGGCACACATTTTGCAGTCTCAAATAATTTTTGCGTGCATTGCACCACAGATCCTTTAATGATTTACGATAAATACACTCGGAGAATTGCTCGGGATGCATGCGGTAAAAAATTACATAGGTCCTTCGAAGGGCGCTGGCGCCCGTACTGAGTAGTTGAGCACTGGTATATAAAGCATTTTACGGGCGAGAAATCGGTTTTACGTATGCCAAAAGATGTTTCACATCAAAAATTGTATTGGGCAGTGTCTATGCGCGTCGAGCGGTGCGGAGAGAGCAGAAGAGGAGCGAACTTGCGAGCGGCTCATAGCGGCCGCGCGCCGACGCGACGCCGCCGCCGCTGCGAGGCTGCTCGACAAACTAAGGCACGCCGCCATGCCGGGGTGAGACTATTACAGCTTTTATCATTACACAGCCTAATTTTGCAGAATGTCTATGAATCCAAGCCGTCTAAAACGCGAAATGATTAAAATCAGTATCCCTTTACAGCAAAAGGGACGAGAATGGGGAACGTGAGAGGTGCGGGCGGCGGGCGCTTGTAATTTTGACAAAAATGTGCCTGCCTTTAGTTAAGCGTTTACCCATATAGCTATGCTTTAATAAAATTAACTTTTTTATATAATCTAACATAGTTTAGGTGGTGCTCAAATTTCGATACAAAACTTGTTGATTTTACGAGTATCGAGATCGAATTCAACTATATGAACTCCATATTGGTTCGTAATAAGGGTACAATATTAACAATGTTATGATGTGCCAACAGGAGTAGTACTCAGTATTGGAAGCTGGACTCATGGGAAGACGATGCGAGAAGACGGAGACGATTAGTGCCCGATGCGCGCGGGGGGCGGCGGGGGGCCGCGGGGGCAGCCAGTGGAGGCAATATGACCTTAGCGGGCGCTCCACATGATGCTATACTACAGGTAACTATGCGACTCTCAGCGGGGGGCGGCGGGGGGCCGCGGGGGCAGCCAGTGGAGGCAATCTGACCTTAGCGGGCGCTCCACATGATGCTATACTACAGGTAACTAACTATGCGACTCACAGCGGGGGGCCGCAGGGGCAGCCAGTGGAGGCAATCTGACCTTAGCGGGCGCTCCATATGATGCTATACTACAGGTAACTATGCGACTCTCAGCGGGGGGCGGCGGGGGGCCGCGGGGGCAGCCAGTGGAGGCAATCTGACCTTAGCGGGCGCTCCACATGATGCTACACTACAGGTAACTATGCGACTCACAGGAATGACACTCAATACTGAAATCTCGCGAGCATCTTACAGGTAACTGAATTGGTTTGGGTGCCATACAACTATAGGAATACGTGGGGGATAAAGCCGAGCGCGTCCGTGGGCTTTAGCTCTAGATACCCACACGTGTCCCCTGGGTAGCGCCAAATGCTCGGCACATCACCGGTGGTAGGTTTCGACCGTGGCTGGTAACCACCCTCTAGGCAAAGCCGAGCCGCCAAACGACTTTCATCGTGTTTCGGCTCGATGCCTGGTGTTGCCTTTTTTAGGGGGGGGGGAGTCCGAGCAGTTGCGATGTACAGCTTGCCGGCTTCGGTGTTGCTTGATTGCTGCGCTGGGTGGCTGATCGCGGAGGGTAGCGGGATCCTAAGCACGGTTCTCCGCTGGCCGACCGCAGGAAGTAGTAGGAAAGCCACCTACGAAAGGCTGCCCCGCCAACTCGCGAAAAATCCCAAGGAGCGCCATCGTGCCGGTTGGCGACCGGATGCGAGGGCCCGATGGACACTTTTGAGGGGGTTAGAGCGTCCCCGCGCGCTCCAGCTCAGTCACCCGTCAGTGTGGCGTCATAACTGCATCGCTTGGCAGTAGCTTAGCAGAGTCTCGCTCATCTGTCCCCTTCCTGCCTGTTCACTCTCTTCTTATGAAAAAAAAATATGAACGTCAAAAGAAAGAAACTGGTGAAACAGCGGATGCACTCCCTCGCACTAAAAGTGCACCTTGCTAATATCCGAGGATTGCACTCAAATATCGATAGTGTCCATCACCACCTTGAGACCGATAAACCACATATGCTGTTCCTCACGGAGACTCAAATAAGATGCCCGACTGACGCAGCTTACTTGCATTACCCAGGTTACATCCTGGAGCACAATTTTAAATCGCGCGCTGGCACCTGCGTGTATGCTCGTGATGACATCTGCTGCCAACGTCTCCGCAACCTTGAGGATCCCAGTTTCTCTACATTATGGGTGCTGGTGAACACAGGTATAGAGCAAATACTCTATGCCAGTGTTTATCGGTCGCACACAGAGAACATGGAGACAACCAGGTTTTTTCAGTACCTCAGTGCCTCCGCTGAAACAGCCCAGCAAAGGTACCCGAGTGCGCAGCTAGTCGTTCTGGGGGGGACTTTAACGCACTCCACCATGAGTGGTTGTTCCCGTTCCAGAAAACCGACCATGCCGGGAGATTAGCGCACACATTTGCTATGTCGCTAGGTCTCTCCCAGCTTGTGAAGGGCGCTACACGTGTACTCGATATTGATAGCCACACACCAAACTGCCTGGACCTTCTGCTGTCAACAGACCCGGACCGTTACCAGGTGGTAATTTCGTCTCCTCTAGGGAGTTCCGACCACTGTCTGGTGAAGTCCGTATCAGTCTACTCTCCAAGCGACCCGGAACCTATAGGAACTAGGCGTGTTTGGCGATATGGTTCAGCAGACTGGAATGAGATGCGGCATTTCTTAGCATCTTATCCTTGGCGTCGCACCTGCTTTTCTTCGGACGACCCGACTTGCTGCGCGGATGCCATTGCTGACGTGGTGCGTCAGGCTATGGAGTATTTTATTCCATATTCTGACGAACCACGCCGGTTTAGCGCCCGCCCTTGGTTTGACGCGGACTGTGCTAAAGCAGAGGCGCTTAAGAATTTTGCGTATCGCTCCTGGGCGGATGCTCGAGCCCGCAAATCACCAAATGTTCGAAGTCTGAAGAAGGCCTTTAACAGTGCCGCCAAGTCCTGTAAAGGTGTTCTCCGCAAGGCCCGCTTCGATGACATTGGCCGTATAGGAGCCAAATTAGCCTCCTTTCCATCCGGAAGCAAGGCTTTCTGGTCCCTAGCCAAAACAGTCGAAGCCAATTTTTGCCGGTCGTCGCTGCCGCCTTTAATTAAGCCTGACGGATCGCTGGCTCACACCTCCAAAGAGAACGCTGACTTGTTTGCCTCTATATTTGCGAACAACTCACAGCTAGATGCTGCTGGCGTAAACCCTCCTAAGCTTCCTCAGTGTTCTTCTGCCATGTTGGAAGTTCGCATCCATCAGAAAGAGGTACTAAAAACGCTAAGCACTCTAGACGTGAATAAAGCCAGTGGGCCCGATGGCATTCCAGCTATTGTCCTGCGGAATTGTGCCCCTGAGTTGTCTCCTATTCTGACTCGCCTGTATCGCTTATCCCTTGAGATTGGCCTAGTTCCGAAAACCTGGAAGCTTGCCAATGTCCAACCAGTGCCCAAAAAGGGTAGTCGTGCCGACCCTGCCAACTATCGACCTATTGCAATCACCTCCATACTCTGTAAGATTATGGAGCGTGTATTGAACAACCGTCTCCTCGCTTACCTCGAAGATAACGATCTCCTCAGTGACTGCCAATTCGGTTTCCGCCGTGGGCGATCTACTGGGGATCTTCTTGTGTATGCTACCCACTTATGGAGTGAAGCCATAGAGAAACGCGGCGAAGCTCTCGCCGTTTCTCTTGATATTTCTAAGGCTTTTGACAGGGTCTGGCATGCAAGTCTCATTGGCAAGCTTCCTTCATATGGAATCGCTGTCGGACTTTGCAAATGGATTGCAGATTTTCTGAGGGGCAGATCGATACGAGTGGTCATTAATGGCACATCGTCGGATCTGCTTGGTATAAATGCCGGTGTCCCCCAGGGATCTGTCCTCTCCGCAACTCTATTCTTGCTGCACATCAATGATCTGCTCCTAACTCCTGGTATCTTTGGGTATGCAGATGACAGCACAGTTTCGGGGAGATATCTGCCTGATGTGAAGTCTGATGCAGATGTCCGATCATTAAGGGAGGCGATGGTGGAGGGAGTGAATGCAACCCTGGAAGCTGTTTCCCTCTGGGGTGAAGCCAACTTCTCTTCTCGACGAAACGGAGTCCATTCCATCTGACTCCGACTTTCCGAAATGTCTCCGTGCCGGTTAAAGACCATCTCGAGCTCTTGGGTATGGACATCTCATCCAGCCTCAATTTCGGTCGCTACATCGAGTCCATTGCTAAAACCGCTGCCAGAAAACTTGGAATACTTTCTAAGGTCAGGCGATATTTTACATCTGAGCAACTCCTTAACCTTTACCGAGCCCAAGTTCGCTCCTGCTTGGAGTACTGTTGTCACCTTTGGGACGGATCTGCTCGGTATCAGCTGGATGCACTGAACTCGGTGGAACACCGTGCGAAGAGACTCATAGGCAATGACGCTCTCGTTGAGGCTAATCTTCAGAGCCTTGACCACCGAAGACGTGTAGCTTGCCTTTCGGTGTTTTATCGGTTACATTTCGGAGAGTGTGCGGAGGTATTACATAATTTGATCCCCCTTCCCCTTTCCACCACCGGACGACCAGGCGCGGCGAGGGCTTCCACCCTTATGTTGTCGAAGTTCCTCCCATTCGCACGAAGCGATTTGCTTCGGCCTTCATTATACGAACGGCTGGGGAGTGGAACTCCTTGCCGAGGTCTGTTTTCCCGGACCAATATAACCTGGACATCTTCAAGGCCAGAGTGAACAGGCATCTTCTAGGCAGGCGTGTACCATCCTAGGCCTCATCATCGCTTTCCATCAGGTGAGATTGTGGTCAAACGCATTGCCTATTTAGCATAAAAAAAAATATCGCCCACTGACTTGTGCAAGCAAATTTAACAGGTAAAATATAATTAAATTAAGTTAAATGCTAAGTTTATTTATTATTAATAAATTTATTCATCGTTTATAAATTTATTAATAGAATAATACGCTTTTTTTTATAAAATGCTCATAACATATGCATTTTTTATTTAATGATGATGATGATGATTACATACTCTTTTTTATTATTAAATACTCGTGATATTTCGTTTAGGCCACGGAGCAACTTCACGCCCGCATTCACGCCGCGGCTCGACAGCAAATGCCGGCACCCGCCGCCGCCGACCTCATCGATGACGCCGACTTACTTCTAGACGACCGAGAGCTCGACGCCGACCTTACTGGTGAGTTCCCTTCAATTCCGTCGGCCTAGGCACCAGTACCCCGACGACGGAATCACCAAACACTACACAGCTAGCACACTTGCACACTAGCTTAGCACTAGGCAGACACCGCACCCGTAGGATAAGAATGCGAAGACCCAGTCTACACACGACACGCTATACCAGGTACAGGTACGTGTCTGGGCGTATTGCCCCGCCCCCACGACAACGGCTAACTAGAGACGAGGTCCGAGTCACAGAGACGCCCTCTAGTTGAGCCCACCCCCTCAAGTTCGAGTGGTCTAGAGGCTCCAGACGGAGAGGAGACTCCCTCCGTGGGAAGATGCCATCTGCCTGGAATACCTCTAGAGTCACTCGCCAATTCTCGGTTTGAGGTCCCCTTAGGATCTCGCCGTCCCCAAACCCGGTGACGCTGTAAAGGTCATCTGCGACCAACAGGAAACACACTCAAAAAAACAAAACGGGTAGTATACATTCAGTACCCCAAGGGCATAAGAGAGGTAGGGCATAGCGGATTTCCCGCTCAAATTCGAGCTCCCGTCCGGGGAAGTAACCCCCGCCTTACAGAAGATCACAGTAAAATAACGCTACCTTTTGGTGGTGTTGCGTGTCTGTCGGTGAATAAGGTTCCAGGGCTCCACGGGGTAGGCGATGGGGTTAGGGTAGAGGAGGCTTTTAACATAAAAATGTAGGTACCCCAAGCACGAATAACTAGCTATAAAGTATTCGAACCGTTGTGTCATCCAAGTTTCTATGGAAAAAGCTAGTTTGTTGTTACGTCTCGTAGGGACGCTGCTTAGTTTCCATAAAAAAAAATAAGTTTATTTTCGTAACAAACAGTTGCGACTGCATATGATAGAATCGCTATTTCAACACCGATCTTGAAAACGCCTCATATTTTTTTATTAGCAATGCGACAATTTATGCCTTTTGCGGATGTAAAATTTCAGGCGCATACACGAGAATCACATCGTGGATTCACATTAAAATATTAGTTTAATGAAAACAGACTTAAGTAAATAAGGGGCAAATGATACTTTGATTTGATAACACATTAAAAGATAACACTTTGTTTTTATTATGAGTTACACTGAGCATCACCGGCAAAATTTTGTTTTAGACACTCAGCCATTTTGCCAATAAAAAATCAATAGGCGCATAAATTTTTTAATGAAGTTTAGTTATTTTAATTCTTTGTTTGATTCTGTTGGATGTTGATGATGAACAAGTAGAAGTACGCTGCAACGATTCTCATCCTGTATCAAAGGAAAATAACACTACTTTTTTTTGGTGTTGTGTTTCTGTCTGAGCAAGGCTCCACGGCGTAAGGGATTGGGTCAGGGTAGGCAACGGTGTGTGTGATATTTTTGGTATTGCAAGCTTCTCTACTACAAGTTAGGGTGACAGCTAACGATCGCTACGAACACATACGCTTGTTTACCTTAAAAAAACCTTGTTATTATGAAACCACTTAACAAAAAAATCACGCAGCAGTTGCACGGATAAAGTGTAACTGTTATTGCTAAATTACGTTCTGCAACTCTTAGATACGAGCATAGAAGATATTACCCCGTTGAGCTTTGTATGGCGGTAACAAAACAACATCAACATTTCTCCGTGTCTGCCAGAGAAGTAGACTCGCTAAGATTTTTTATCTTATCACAAAACTTTCGCTAGTTTTTGGCATCCAAAGGACCCAGTTAAAAAACCAGCGTCAGTACACACCATGCAAACTGCCACAATGCTCAACTAGGCCCTGCTCGTAATATTTAGCCTAAATTACATTATTAACAGAAAACTGACTGCAACAGATGCTTACAGGTTAGCTTCGCATGCATTAGAAGGACATTTATTTGTTTTAAGATAAAACACAATTATTAAATAACTTTAAAAAAAATTGTTCGCACTGACCACACATCAGAAGTGAGACTTCTTTTCTTAAATTACCTAACATTAGACGGTGCATAAGGCATAGGGGAATGGAGCAGCGCACGCATCAATCATATATATGTACATGTATATTTATATTGTAACGTGTGACGCTCGTGACGCATTTCCGTTTCATCTTTTCCATAGGATTTTTCCATTTACACGCCGCCCAAAAAGATGTTTCACTTCCAAAATAGATTGTCAAATTGCATTAAAATATTTGATTATATATGGATATATATGTTTTTGATTTGATCGAAACGTCCCCCCTACCCCCAGGGCCAGTGAACATTAGCACGAAGGCGCGCCTGGTGGCTCCAGGACTGGTTGCGCCAGGGACCGTGTCGCTCACCTCCACGGAGCTCTACTTCGAGGTGGACGACGAAGACCCCGAGTACAAGAAGATCGACCCTGAGGTGAGTACCAAACTGGCTAACTACGTGTATTTTTATTATGTAAGATCAACGATATTTTTAGCATCGCATCTCTCACTTATTTGTCGGTCCTTTACTAGTTTAGAATTTCTTTTTGGAACTTGCGGTAAGCGTTGCTGGTGTCACAATTATACATAAAATGTATTACGTACTAGTTATTTAAAATGTATTTTGTCATTGTTTGTTTAGCTAAGAAATAAATAAAAAAAATATATGTTAAAAACTCTAGATAGGCACCACATCACGAACGAACGAATCCTGTCTAAAAAGGTACGATCGGCCAATTCAAAACAGTAAGGTAGATTAGATTTTTGCTTAAATTTACGTATCCCTGGTTATCATACTTGGTATTTTCTGAACAATTATATCTGACGTGACAGATTTTGACGACTTCCTGTGACATGATTTTGACATTAAATTATTTGAAGTTGTGCCCATGGACTTAGGATTTCCCTGTTAATTTACCAACGTTTTTTATAATGTCAAGAAATCGAAAGAGCTTCTGTTTGCATTTACGATTTTGAAAGGGTTCAAAATACTTTTCCAATTTGATATTTAACATAATCTGTTGCATCGAAAATAAAAGTTAAATTTTAAATATCTTTGATAACACAGTTTTTTTGTTATTAGAAGGTCCTGAATGCAATTACACGTTTTGTTTTTAAGAAAACTTATCTGTTATGACATTTTTAAGCGAATGAGAATCATTTCGAAGTCAACAAATCAACTCAAAACCATCATAATAGTATTTCAATAAGTTTTTTCATCAATATATTTAACTTTGTGCTATTACATTAACAGTTACTTTAAAGGAACCAATAAGAATGAAAGAAAGAAATGTAGGGCTTGTCATAGGTGACGTTGTCTTATTATCATCCTGTCGCAAGTACATTAGTTTTAATCAAATTTAAAATATAATTGACGTGTTTAAATGTGGCCGTAATTTACAGATTATAAGACACAAGATCTTCAATTTATTACATCTAGGCCCATTCAGCATAATTTTACAGGGCCATTTAGTTGCCAATACAATGCGGTTAATGTACATAATGGTCAGTTACTACAGTGTGTAGACGTCGAAGTCATTGCATGTCATTAGTGATGTGGCGATCAAAGTTGCTATCCACGCAGACGAATTAAGCCTAAATCACTATTGATTTGAGGGTGAATAAAATCAATGTGTGCCTTACATACATAACCAACATCCATTCTCATGTGGCCCTTTATGATCAAGTTGATATATAATATACCTTTGTTTCCTAAATTAAGAAAGGAGATTGTAATACAAATTGCATAACAATAGGTACTTATTGATACGCGACATTATCACTCCCCTGAATCCTAAATGTTAATTCTACATTAACAATAGCTTAAACATAAATCACACATTTTATTGCTTTATGAATAAAGTTTTGCTCCCTGAACTATTAAATAAATATTATAAATATTCACAAAGGCGAGACAATCTCGTGACAAAACGAAGCACAAATAAGGTGCGACGTGCGGTCTTTGTCCGATAATTTATTACAATTTTTGGATATTCAAGAAGTTGTAAAAGGAAAATTATATCATTTCGCATTCTAAACGTAGCGCCCAAACAACCAATGAGGTCTTTACTTGAGAACAGACTTTGTGCTCTTTTAAATAAAGTTTATATTTGCATATGATTGGGTGGGCTATAATGATGTTCGTAAATGAGATGCCTGGTGTTATCGATGCAGCGTACAGGCGCTTGATAAGGGCGGGTAACCGAATATGAGGCACTTAAGTGCACGAACAATGCAGCCCCGCGGCGCGTGGGCCTGACAGGCGCCACGCTAGTGTTGTCCACAAATGTGGATAATTAGTGAATTATCGATATTATTTCTATGTACTAACTTTATGAAAATTACTTTAACATATTATATTTCTCTAATCGACTTCAAAGAAAGATTAAACATGGATAATAAGTAAATTATCGATATTATTAAATAAAACTATTTTCATCGTCAGAATAATTCTGACGATGCAGACCTGAAAAGGCTGCGAAACGTCAATAAATAAATAAAGTTTCGTGCATTAACCCGTAAAAACTAGTTTTATTTAATGAGTGATGTGCGTGAAAACCTAAGAAACAAATATATCGACATTATTTCTACGTATTCACTTTATGAAAATTATTATACCATATTATATTTCTCTAACCGACTTCAAAGAAAGGTTACATTGCCCTCTAATCGTTGGCTTATTGCTTGAACTTACTTGAAGTGACTAATATCAAACGATGAGAAATCAATTTATATATAAGGAGCTGGCGAACAAAACGCTATAATTACGCATCTGGTCAAAATAATTTATTTTTACATTCCAGATGTTTTGGGCTTATGTTCAATCAAAACCGCCTAAAATAGTGTTAAAATTACTTTATTAAAAACCACGCCAAAAGCTCACTGTAGGTGTGTCCTTCAGTTTTTTACTGCTCATCTAGAGTTTAATTTTACGTTTTTTTCGCCAGCCTCATATTGAATATACGGGACCACTAACTGAGGTCTTTTTCTTCTGTTGAATGTTTTTTTTGGAAAGATTTGAGCCGTAATTAAATGTAGACTTTTATTTGTCTAAATCTCTAATGAGGGCGAATTTCAATGGATAATTTGTTGCTGACAAAAATTTACAAAGCAAAAAAAGCATACAGTCTATTACGTAGCACGTATATAAGGTAATCCTTATATACGTGCTTACTTCTTTTTCCTTCGAAATATAATTTTAACGGGACCGGTGTCCAAATGCCAATTATCGGTTAATATGACTTATTTTAATATTACATTTAAATCTAAAAATAACCTATCGATTAGTCGATAATAACCTTATCGATATGTGTGTGCTTCTCGGCGTGTGGGGCGAGTCGTCAGGTCGGACGGCGCGGCGCACAATAGCGCCCCGCCGCGCGTCCGAGCGGACAGACGCGCCCGCACCAGAACAAATGCAATACTTACACTACAGCTAGATACGTGTTATCTTGACTTTTTGTTCATATGGTATATAAATTTGCAAATATATTATGCATTAACATATAACAATACCTATAATTTTTGAAGTTATACTCCTTCATCGCTCATCGCTTCATCGGTCGCTTTAGCGACCAACTTCATGCGTTACTTTTGTGTTTACCGCACATTAAGAAAATCTACCAACAAAATAGAAATAGAATCTTTATTTAGTGGGTGCTAACGACTGCATTGTGAAGGCCTATCAAAAGTATTTATTAATCTGGAACAACGGAACCAAAGCGCGATTCAGGAGACTACAGCGCCATCTCTTGACCATTGGTGTAGTAGAACCAAAAACCACATCCTTATTTTTTGTAATAAAGTAACAGTTATAGGTATTCATATCTATATATATAAAAATGAAACCCGTTTTCCGTTGTCACGACATAACATGAAAACGGCTTGACCGATTCGGCTGATTTTTTTTTAGAATATTCCTTGAAGTACGAGGATGGTTCTTACGAAGAGAAAAATTAAAAAAATGCCTGAAAATGTCAAAAAACAAAACTTTTCTTTACTCCCATACAAACGATTCGTAATAATACTTAAAAGTCAATTTGAACTTTAATACCATACCATAAATTTCAAATGTTAGTGGAGAGATTCTGGGAAGGCAAAACAATTGAGCGAAGTGATGTCAATAGAAGTTTGGAAAAGATAAATATACCATCTTCAGTTTTTTTATAATCTATATATATAAAACTCAAAGGTGACTGACTGACGTAGTAATCTATCAACGCCCAGCCCAAACCACTGGACGGATCGGGCTGAAATTTGGCATGCAGGTAGATGTTATGATGTAGGCATCCGCTAAGAAAGGATTTTGATCAATTCTACCCCCAAGGGGATAAAATAGGGAATAGGGATGCAGGTATAAGAATAATCATAGATGAATGTCATTGTGTATAAAACAAGCCTGAGAACAAAAACTGTAGTCTACGCTTCAGCTCTACACCGAAGCGAAGCGAGGGCGGGCCGCTAGTTTATAATATTTATCCACATGTTTCTAGTTTGTATATTGGGAATACGTGTTTGAGTTTCATACAAGTGCAAATCACATATGTTCTAATAAATTATATTCAGTAGCGATTTTAATTGAATATTTTGATTATTTATTTATTTTTTCAAATTAAAACTGAACTTTATTGACTGTGTCCTTTTCCAGACTTTTTATTAATTTATTGTAATTAATTATTTGCATGCAATTAAAAACTAATTTTAAACGATGCCAAAGAAGGATAACTTCTCACGCGCCTACATAAGTACACGCTCCCATTTTTTTTTTGAGCGTCACCGGGCTGGGGGACGGCGAGATCCTAAGGGGACCTCAAGCCGAGTCAAAACCTATAAGGTAACTTTTAGGTCTTCTAATTGGAATGAAAGCTACTTATGACAATGAATATTAGTCTAACATAATCAACGGCATCAATCAATGACAGTTGTCTTTCAATAGATATTCAACCCATAATGCCTGTATGACTATATGTATGAACGAGAAATTGGTTTGATATCATAACTAGGTATGATGTATGGCTGTACTTTGCGAATATTTTCACGTGAAACTAATTTTAGCAAGTCTTGAAAGACAAAAACATCACTACTCTCTTATTAATAAAATGTTTAAATTTATTCTATCTATTTAATCCATTGAAATCCGTATAAGAAAATAGATTTGTTATTGACATTTGTAACTCAAGCAAAATTTGTATTTTGTAATATGAATAATACTTTATAATGTTCTTTTTTTAATCAATTCGCAAATCGTGCGGAAATGCATTTTATTTCGTATTGAATTGGAAATGGCGACATAAAAAGGCATGGGTATTGACTTTTCTGGTTGTATTCAAATAAAGGCATCGCGGTAAAATCGAAGCGCGTGCGCAAGTCAGCGGCGCCGGCGGCAGATTCATAAAAACTTCATATTATGGTTGAGATGATAAAACTAATGATTTTAGCATTCTATGGAGGCTGACTGATTGATTTAGTAAGTGAATGAACCGCTATTTAACGATGATATCACAAATGTATATACCAAAAATAATAATCAATTATTGGTATTACATATTGATTGGTAATCGAATTATATGCATGTGCTTGTAACAAATTAGCTTGTGATATGTTCTGGCACCCCCTTATTAATAAACAAAGAATAAGCCTGCATTAATAACTCCATGTTTTGTCTCTGTTCATTGAATGACAAATGGAATTTGGTTTTTAACAAATTATTTTTTTCTCCAAGAGAATAAATACTTGAATGAAATAATTAGCTTTAAGAAATCATAGTTTATAAAACATATTCATTGGTATATTTTGATTATTATAAAATTATCGTTGTTTCAGTACAAATCTGCTATTTATGTTATTCGCTTCAGCGTTGCGCTTGCGCCACAACGCTATTATTAAAACTGTATCCGTGGCATTATTTACTGCGACTAATTCAACCGATTTCGATGATTGTAAATTGAATTCGTAATGGGGTATTTTATTTGTTTATGCTAATGTACGGTTTTAATTAACCGTGTCTTGTTTATGACGTGTGCGAGTGGGACAGAGCACGCGCCTATTAGGTTACCGTCGCCGGCCTAAACGACAACGATTTATTGTTGCTTAAATTATAATTAAAGCGTATGATGAATCGGTCATAGTATGCTAATCGAGTTTTTGTGACAACGTTCGCTGGGTGGCACGCCGTCATATGTAGAACCTACTGTTGAATTTACATTTGATATTCAAGTTGTTTATTACCGTCCTAGCAAGTAAAACTATCTTTAGACAAAAATAAATTGAATAGCCTTAGGACTTTGTCATAGAAAGAGTTTAGGTTTACATTTCTTAATCTTTAATAATAAAAACAAGATAATATACGCGTTCTTTCGTTGTAATATTACCAAAGTTAGTAAACTTTGTGAGAATCAGAAATTACTGAAAAGTGCCATCAATACCCGTACTCGAGACACATCATGGAGAAGTTACAGTACAGGTAGGCTCTGTATTTTAAAATTCAGTTTTTTTAAACGCCCATAAGTTTTCATCATCATCAACCTATTAATGTCCCACTGCTGGGGTACAGGCCTCTCCTATGGATTGAATAGGCATATGGATTGGGTCATGACCCACCTCGCGGGCCCAGTACGGATTGGTGAGTACTAACGACTGCAGATGCAGCCGGTACCAACAGCTTAACGTGCCTTCCGAAGCACGGAGCAGCTCGAGATAATAAATTGTTGGTCACCCATCCAATGACCGACCACTGCGAAAGTTGCTTAATTTCAACGGTCCCAGCCGAACGCGCTAACCACCTGCGCCATCGAGCTTCTCACCAAACAAGATTTACTTATTTAATATGTAAACATAACATTAAACATCTAGTAGTTAAATACTTAAAAAGTATATAATTATTTAATATTCTTCATGTCTCTCTCTCTGTCAGTGTAATCTTAGTTTTGTGTCCTTTTTTTATACAATAAAGAATATTATTATTATTCCTTGTTAATTTGAACTTTATAATATTTTTATATTAGACAATACATGTTCGAACCATTATACTAACTGTAACGAACAATAATTCGAATTTTGACTGTAATTTTGGAAATGTTCAATAGAAAATAATCATATTACATTTACTTTACTTGCTTCTCGTAACATTATTAAGCAACCCAATAATTTGTGTCGGTTCCAACCTCAATTCTTCGTCGTTTATTAAAATATGTATGTAAAATTTAGATGAATATGGAACAACTGCATAACTACAAATTAGCTAGTGAAGTTGAATTTGTAATAATATAGTGTTTGTTTTGATCTAAATGTATTTGGTATAATCTAATCTCTGTGGCGACATTGTTACTATCGCTTAACTCTCAACCTCTTACGGTTTATTTAAATAAACGTACGAAATGAAATTAGGTTTAATAAGGTGAAAGTATATTTGCATATTGTATTTCCTTCAGGCGTTTATGCTTAATTCATATCAATACTAATTAATATCGACTTATTTGGAAGTAGGCTCGTTATAAATGCACATTATGCTTCAGTTCAAAGTCCTCGAAATTCAATTAACCCTGTAGTGAACCTTGCTGGCGAAGGTACTTCGACCTTCGTCACATGTTTAGAGAGAATATTAAAAAAATATCTCAATCTCATCTGTCACCATTATTTGCAAAATAGCTCTCTAATAAACCAACTTCTCCTCCAAACTAAAGATTTACATGTTGGCATGTTAACTTATTAGCTCTTTAAGTTCTAACCACAAATATCATTATAGGTATCCTATATATTTACAAATAATACAATCATTGTCCTTGTCATTAAATTATTATGCAGGTGAACAATTAATGTATAATTTCACATTATGTAATGAAATGTGACTTCATGAATCATCTCTTTAGTCGTTTTTCAACTTGACCACTCTGTAAATGATAAAACAGGGAGAAAAAAACACCCCTTGCTGAGTTTCTCAGTAGAAGGTCCCGCCGTAGATTGACGAACCGATGGCGTAGCTTCTAGACATTCAAATGTGCTTGTAGCAGCCTAAACTGAATAAATGATTTGGATTATGATTGATTATGATCATGAATATTAATGTTAAAACAAATAAGTATGCAATAAGACACCAAATTAGTACAACCACTATTTATCTCCGGTTTTAACACAGCAATATGTTAAATAGATAGTTTAGGTACTTATCTTTTCATCTTATAGGTATTTATGGTTGAGTATTGTTCACGACTTCCTAGCCTAATCGTTATTTTACAATAATGTCGATGCTAGGTATAGCAAAGTGTCGTAAAAAGTGGAATAACACTACTGTAATAACGCCAACATGAAAATATCAAGCCAATATGAAGAGCACGGCCATGGAGATTAAACTTCGTAGGTATAATTGTGGTTGAACTTCACTTTCAGGTAAGTTCCTTTAACCACTAATAATATAGATTCTTTAGATATTAAAATCTTATATACAATCTGCAACTCCTCCTATAATTATTGCAATATATAACAAGTTTGACTTATGAAACTTGCAATTGTAATGGAATATCTGCAGTAAACTTTATTATCTTTCGCTAGAAAACTGTATGTTAAATTATTCGATAATTCTTGGAATTTGGTAACCTTTTCAGTCTTATCTGACTTCAGTCAACTAAAAATCGTACCTAAACAACTTATTTTGGGTAGAATTTAAAGGTCATTGGACTCCCAACCTTACAAAATAAACAATAGCACAAGTAGCTGGAAAAAGCTTGATAAAAAAATTACGTTGCATTGTAAGAATCTCACGCCACCGATGACAGATGGGGAGCCTGCATCAATAAACATATTACGTCATTTTGACAGGTCCCGCCGCATGCGACTGCTGCATGACAGGTCGATGTTCCACTTGTAAATTTCACTTAATACCTTATGTCGTAAAGTTTAAGGTTTGGTTTTCGTTGGCTAGTTTGTTGGTGGAAGCTGCCTACCTGTCGTTTCTGCATTGTATGTATGATTTTGATCGTCAGCTCTGATAGTGATAGCAACTGATCGTTAGTGTAGGGCTGGCGAGTTTTTTGTTGATGAAATAAGACAATGTAGATAAGTCTACCTTACCAGCTGTTTTTTCATCTGTAATCTGTGTAACTGTAAAAATCAGTATTATTTATGTTTATTCTAGAAAACATTAGATAAATTGTTGTTAACTAACATGGCCACTAACATTACAGTATACTTCGGTATTGTTGCAAGCGTCATGATCACGGACCAACAGTTACTCCATGATCACGGACTTACAGTTACTCCATGATCACAGAGTAATAGTTACTTGGTGATCGTAGCGCTTGCAATAGTGCCGAAATATCGGAGACTCGCAAAAAAAAAGGTTTTGCTAGCAAAACCAATCCCGCTAATTACAAAAATTACTGTGACATTAGATAATCATCAGATGCAGCTTCCTTTTCTTTGCTCACGAGAACGACCAACTAGAGCCAAGGTCTGAGTGTTACAGAAGACGCCCTCTTGTACCGCCACTCTCTCAGGACAGAGTAGATCTAGTGAAAAGGAGGCCGTTGAAAGTTACGTTGAGCGGAAACTTCCCATGTCTGCAAAACGTATTACGCTTTCGTCGCCCACTGAAGGAGCAAAACGAGGGTATCTGCGGATTCCCCGCTACTCATTTCACCCAGCTCTGCAAAACTTGATGCACTAAGCAGGGCTCTACTTAGTTCTGCCAGACATTACCCCTGCACCGGTCACCCGACCCGCATTATGAGGATCGTAGCCCCCTAATGCGTGTCGAAAGTGCGGGTGTGGTGTTGCACCCGATTTCAAGAAAAGAGCACAGAAGATTTTCTTTCAACAAGGAATTAGCGCCTATTTCTCGTTGGAAATCCTCTGTTACGCCTGCCTGAGGAAGTAATCTCTGCCTGTAGATTATGTCCTAATTTGTCATTCTGCTTACTGTTATTTCCCTGTTTCCTGCAGTTAGCCTATAACTCGAAGAGCTATGGAACTGAGTTGAGGTTGGTATAGGTAGCGGCAACCTTCTTGAGCAAATCCATGGACAAATAAACTTGCGCAGTAAACGTTTTTGTTTGTAAAATTGCTACTGCGCAAGCACCCTTGTCCTATGGTGGTCGCTCAAGAAGTTTGCCGGGGTGTATATTTTTTATGCCTTTTATAAAAAGCACTTACTTGTATAGCTGATAAATGTATTCAAAACGATCAATCAATGAAATGTCATTGTCAAGACAACAACTATCGCTAAGGATTTTATCTAAAATTCTTTTCTTTTATTCGAATTGTGATTGAGAGGGTACCCAAACGAGAAACCTGATTCTGTCTGCTTCACCAATTGTCCAGTCGACCACATTATATCGGGGACAGTGCACTACAGAATAGGGTTATTTAACATCAGCGACCTGTAAAGTTCTTGTGTCTAAAATAGGTACTAATGAAATCTTTTAAATGTCCCTGTTCTTTGGAGGTTTCGCTTCAGAAATGTAATTTATGCGGCTAGTGTCCCTTAGAGGTTACGCTTTAGAAATATTTTCATATTCTTTCGGCTAATGATGAAACTGTGGTTTACTTGTATATACACATATACATGTATATGATACAACGGTGTGTCGTGTCCCGGAATTGAGGCGCCACGTATCCGAGCAGGCAGCGCCCCGCGGCGCGCGCGCAATATCGTCGACAGATATCGAGGCCAATGGGAACGTACCCGATCATGACGCTACACCAAGTAAACTGTGTAAATGTAACCTGAAATATTGCTGAGCTAATGCAGTTCTGAATATTCGCGAGACGTTATTGGGGAAATGACAGATCTATAATTATTTGTTATATTTTCACGCACACGACTAATTAAATAAATCCCAGATCTATACACGTCGGATCCTTTACAAGCTTCCGAAAGGCAGAGATACGTATTAAAGTATTATAAAAGAAAATTAAACTCGTGGAAACAGTGTTTTATTTAATCTTTAACGTAAAATGTTCTATGTATTGATTGCGCCAATAATTATCGACAAAATTTCATACAAATCCACTTGACATCTAAGTTACAAACAGCCTTACTGAAGTATCATTACTATAAATAGGATTCAATTAATCAATAATGTACATATTTATTGTAAAAATGTTTAGTTTTTAGAGTTCCGTACCTCAAAAGGAAAAAACGGAACCCTTATCGGATCACTTTGTCCGTGTCTCAGGAACGCGTGGAGGTATCAAACTGAAATTCATATCTAATACGCATGTCTACTGTCCCTTTGAGCTGTGAAAAAATCAAACTTCTTAGCCAAAGCAATCAAAAGTTACAGCCGTTTATGCCGCAAATTTCCGCAAATTTTTGAAACTCGCACGGGAATCAAAACCTACAGGGTACTTACCGTAAACTTAAAATCTTGAAATTTGGTACGAAGTAACGTCCTATAGTACATAGAAAGGAAAAATTGCGAAGACCGTAAATATTTAGTTACATTATATAACAAAAAATATTTTTGAAAATTTTAAAGTTACTACTTCTTTTCTCATGAACGCGTAGAGGTGTTAAATTGAGTTTGTATGGAACCCTCGATGCGCGAGTCCGACTCGCACTTGGCCGGTTTTTGTCACTCATCGTAATCTTTTTACTTGTATATTTTTCAAATCAGCCTACAACCAAATAAACCCACCTGAAATATTACTTGACTCATACAGTAATGTGTCATACAGTATAAACACTATTTGTATTTATACTGTATGACACAGCAATCAAAATGCAGGTAAACAATTAATGTATATATATATAAACATTATGTAATGAAAGGTGACTTCATGAATCATCTCTGAAGTCATTTTTAGATTTGACGACTCTGTAAATAATAAAACAGGGAGAAAAAAACAGCCCTTGCTGAGTTTCTTGTCGGTTCTTCTCAGTACAAGGTCTCCGCCGTAGTTTTACGAACCGATGGCGTAGCTTCTAGACATTCATGAGTTCTTGTAACAGCCTAAACTGAATAAATGATTTTGATTAGGATCATACTCCCTTGCGCCAATGCAGTATATTTATTAGATTAGATTTAGATTCTTGATAAAATTAATTACAAATCTATTCATTCTTTAGACACAAACAGGACTAAGTACTTTACTATCATTAGTAGAATACAATTAAAGGAATCAATTAGTTTAATTTTTGTCAACGCCACGCGTCCGCTCTTTATTTTTCTTAATTCTTTTATATCAACCTGTAGTTAGTATATTTTCTTGTTGTTCTGTATGTATAATCACTGTTGGAATATATTTATTTCGCCTAAGGGTGCCATAGCCCAGAATTTGGCCTAAGATATCAGAAGTATCATGCTCTTTTCAGGATTGTAATTAATCTGGCAGAAACTTCAATAAAATAGAGTGCATTTTTTAGATCTTTGTCCCAACAGCCGTCACCTTCTCCATAAGTTATGCATACTTACTATTTAATTATAAAAAAGTGATATTACTCATAACTCCTTCTACCTACCGAAACGAAGAAAAAGTTGCAATCGTAAATAAACATGTCGAAAATAAATAACAAAACTTTATCTTAATTAGTCACCAAGCCCGGTGGTGCAAGCGTATAGGCGTAATTACCAGGCGCGCATAGCCAAGCAGGATGTCGAGGCATCCCAACTATGCGATTGCTCCCAGGGGTGCCGTCATAGTTTTAACATACGGGATAGTTTAGGAGCGTCAGTGTACAAACTATATGGAATCCTTGTAAATCATCTATGCATATGATAAGATATGAAAACTCAATTTGAATTCGAAGTTAAAGAACTATATTTTGAATTACAGAATTAAATATTAGTTTTTAAACCTACCTACTATTTGGAATACGAAGACTATTTGTAAGGGCAACTGAAAGAATTATTACTTTCGCTATAATTATCGCTAAAAGAGAAAAATAACGCATAATAATTCATATGTCGTTAGGGCAATGTCCCGTAAATATTTTCTATCGATGCTGTTAGTTTTAGCATTTTTCAGAAAATGTAATAAAGGAACTCCGGAACTAAGACACTACATTAATAACAGCTAAAAGAAATACTACTTCGAAATCTCCTATTCTATGCTGTGGAAAAACATAATGTAACCTACTCATTTAATACGTATACTGTGTCTAATAGTTTAAAACGGTGCACTGACTCGGGGCGGAACGAAATTGCAGTTCCTAATTGATACGCTTAGAAAAAAATATGAAAAAGTATCTAGTTTGTCAACCATATGGTTTTGGTTGCCAATAGGAAACGGGAATTGGTTGCTTGGGAGCAATATTGTGATTTACTTATAACGCTACAGTGGAATTGGTTGCTTTCCTGTAGCCTTAACTATGTTTATTAAAGTTAGCAACTTCGTTCACATATGATTACTCCTGTGGGGATTTCGATTCGTCGCGCTCGCCTCATGAGAAACCCACAAAATATCAGTTTTGTATGTAAAGGATTCATCAATTCTACGGAACTCATAATTTCGCTAAAATTTTCAAAGTATCTACTGGTCCACACATTACGTCGTCATTAGATCATTTGATGAATTATTGAGTGAGATGCTTATAAGCGCAATTAAGCTTACTTCATATTTACAATTATATTTCTGGTTTATGACTTTATGAAAAATAATGTCCTCATAAAAGGAGAAATGCGTCATCGTAGACGCATGGCGTTAGTAATTTATCGAGGATGATCGGCCATCTGTCTTCCACAACTGACTTTCAGCTTTATCATCTATTCTATATTTATAATAAATCTGTAGAGATGTCAATTCTGTACATGAAATATATTTTTAAAATAACTATCAGGGGGTGATTAGTGATCGATACTGATGCCAAAAATGCAATCAGTAAATTTTTTGTCTGTCTGTCTGTGTGTATGTTCCTTATAGAAACAAAAACTACTCGACGGATTTTTACGAAACTTAGTACAATTATTCTTCATACTCCTGGGCAGGTTATAGTATACTTTTCATCACGCTACAATCAATAGCAGCAGAGTGGTGAAGGGAAATGTTGGGAAAACGGGAGAAGTTACTCCATTTTTTAAGCTTCCGTCGCGGGTGCAGCTTTAATGGTTAAAGTTACATAGAAATCATGTATGACGGAAATATTCTACATAAAATTGTCTAAAAAATATCCCGCAACAGCATATGTCTATCTTTTATGGTTGACTCACAATAACACGTGTAATTATATAAATAAAGTCATTCTTTATAGCACAAGCCTCAGAACAAAAACTATAGTTTACACTACAGCTCTACACCGAAGCGAAGCGAGGGCGGGCCACTAGTGTATAATAAGAATCGATTAAGACGCATATCTATATGTTATTCTCATATGTGTCGTCCAACGTACCCACGATCCCTTTCATTACACCCAGTTTTGCCAGGTCTCCCGATTTTACAGGAGATCTCCTGTTTTTTTGAAATTTCTCCTGTTCTTATGTTTTTCTACATGAATCTTCTGTTTTTCTTAGAATACGATTTTCTTTTTCAAATTGCGTGTTGAGTTGCGTTTTCCGCCATTAAGAATGTAGGTAACCTTAATACAATAAAATAAAGTACGCCACTGCATCTACTATTTTTTTCTTGTAGCTCTTTCCATAGATCTACTGTTTTTTTTCTATAACGCCTCCCGATTTTTAAAAATCGGACCTAGTAACACTGCTTCATCCATTGTTCTTGCATCGATTCCCCGCAACCTTGACTTTAGTTGAGGCAAATGGCCGGAACTAGCTATCCTGGTGGTGTTCGTAGGTAGCTGTTGCCATCACGCGAGTGTGTGGCGTGTTCACACCGAAACTTTGCTTTATATTACCCACACACGCTAGCGCAGTGCTAAATGTTCCTGATACTTCTTTAGGGTTTCGTTAAATTGAAAACGGATATCACATTTTTCTTTGGAGACAAAGATAGCTTTTTCACTACATGATTTCGTTAAATTTATACAAATACATATATAATGAGAGTTAAAAATATTGTGCTTTAAGTTTTATTTGACTATTGCTGCTGCTATTATATACTGCTTGTCAGGTAAATTCTATGTGAAAAGAAGATTATGATACTTATAAATTTCTGTGACACGCCCTCTCTTCTCTTTGGTTACTTAAATGATGTGGAGATCCTTGGGGGAGGCCTATGCTCAGCAGTGTCGTACACGGCTGACATAATGATGATGACTGTTTTCTTGCAAAAGTGTTGAAAAACGTTGTATGATATTCGGGCGAAATTGGTTTTCAAAATCTCGTGACTATGGTATTCGTCATATTCGTCCACTCGTTTGTAATAACTAATTAGCCTAGCCCCAAAGTAAGCACTGATAGGCTTGTGTTATGGGATGCTAGGGTTTATATTTATATAGAAATACTAGCTGACCCAGCGAACTTCGTACCGCCCTAAAAAAATAGGGGTTATCCAGCGGACAAAATTGTGTATCTAAACCATTCTCAGATCCCCTTGAACACATACAAAAAATTTCATCAAAATCGGTCCAGTCCTTTAAGAGAAGTTCAGTGACATACGCACTCACAGAAGAATTATATATATAAAGATATATTAAACATCCATGACTGGAGTACAAATGCTCGTATTCATCACACAAACATCTGCCCCCACCGGGATTCGAACCCAGGACCTCTCGAGTCGGCGACACCATGACACCCGGCGTACAAACCACTCGGCCACGGAGCTCGTCAACTTATCGCACTATGTTTCATAAATAACTATTAATTGTTATATACTTACTGTGAATTTATTTATCAAGAATAAGACATTGTTTGTAAGCATTATTGCATCGATACGGAACTCATTTATTCGGGCTCTCTCCTGCATCGATGAGTTGTTATCTTGGTTAGTTTTTGATTTATATAACCTCTGTTTCGTAATTTACCACAGGAAATAAAGTTTTTGCCATTTTTGTCACCGGCTTACTTAAATGATGGGTAGGAAAAATATGTCTAATATCCAATTTCTATAATAAATTGATGTAAAACTGCATATAATCATGTAGTGTAAGTTTCCACATTTTTTTTGAGTATATATGCTGTTGGTCGCAGATGACCTTTACAGCGTCACCGGGTTTGGGGACGGCGAGATCCTAAGGGGACCTCAAGCCGAGAATTGGCGAGTGCCTCTAGAGGTATTCCAGGCAGATGGCATCTCCCCACGAGGGAAGTCTCCTCTCCGCCTGGAGTCTCTAGACTACTCGAATCTGAAGGAGTGAGCTCAACTATAGAGAGCGTGTCTGAGATTCGGACCTCATCTCTAGTTAGCCATTGTCGTGGGGGGTGGACGCCCAGGTACGTATATGTACCTGGTAAAGCGTGTCGTAAATTTTTTGTCTATTGAAAACGATGTTTTATGTTCGCCTTGCTAAAAAAAGTGCTGGGTATCTATAAATACAACGGTTCACATATTAAATACCTTTTTCTCAGGGCAGCAAATTTGAAGTCTTTTTGTTTAATATCAATATTTTTAAATTCTGTTGACATCACAGATCAAGATAATGAAAACAACAAAAACCTGACTTTTTGTAGACGGCGGCTTTTGAATCAGTCCAGCAACAGCATAACTAACTTAAATTAAGCCTTTCTCCTCGTGCACCCGTGTCGAATACTAAACAATCACGACGAATTAGTGAAATATTTAATATCATCGGCGCCGACATTGAGACACGTAGTGATGTGAAGAAACAATGGGCCGTAAAGAACCGCTGTGCAATATCAAAATAGAGTCATCTGCGTACGTGAGCCGAAATGCGGATTTCATGAGAACGCACCAACGTAGTTCCTAGAAATTTGCCTAGGTGTATGGGAAATTCGATATTGTAATTACGCATTCACATTTCACATCACAAGACCATATGCATACTCGACGACTTTTTTATACAAACGAAAGAAAATGGAATGTTTCTAGCCAATCTGTAATTCCTAATCAAAGTAACCGTAAAGAATGTACCGGGAAAATATACTGTCATGGGATAAGCCGTTGTAAAACATCTAGAGGCATTGAGCATAGGGGCATTTTACTGAGTGCACAGGTAAATTTGCTAGAGCGCGTGTTTGCCCCAGGCGGGCGCAGCGGGTGGCCGGTTGGTTTGTCTCGCTAAACATACCTTCTGTCAGACTATGATTGCTTGGTATCACTGAGTGAAAGATTTGCACTGGTTTTGAGGAAGCGGCGCTGTGCCTGGTAGGTATCTACATTATTCACTGTTTTAAAAAAACCAATAATAGCCCGTACCTTAATTTTGATTATGAAACTTTAAATTAAAATATACAAATAAAATTAACCGACCAAGTGCCGTAAAACACATAAATCCGATGGTTGATCAAACGAATAGTTAAAAATCTATTCCCAATTTGTATTAAATATAATTAGAATGCCAGTAGCAACTACTGAATTACTTTCGCTTAGAAATCAATCACTGTTTAATGAGTCGATGGCCTCTTAACGTTTGAAGTGAGTACCGGGAGGGTAGCAGACTGTGGGCCGGTATGCGGAGCATCTATTACGATCTCGTTATCATGAGTTCTTTCTATCTCATTACTTATTATTAAAAGTGGCTACCGTTAAAAAACACCATCTTTAAAATGTAGAGTTGGTAGCCATTAAACATGACACGATATTATTATTTACTTTAAAAATACGAGATGATTTATCTGCTCAACTAAGGAAGAAAAACTTAAAGATATAATTTTATCAGTTGCTAACTTTTTAATAAAAGTAAAATCGCTTAAAAATGTATTCCTATTGTCGATACTACATGTATAAAGCTTACAACTATTTATAGAAATTGTTACAAACTGAATAGAAAAGAAATCAGAGAAAAGGAAATCAGTTTATTCTTGAAAAAATATATTTTTAAAAAGCGCCACACGTGTTATGTTATTAACAAAATTTGACGGCTTGCATTGTCCAACCCTTAATGAAAGTCGCGCTTTAACACCCAATAAATAAAAAACGTCCGTAATAAGCCGCTTCTGTGACCATCAGTATTCTGTGCCTGGCATGTAATTGGTAATTTATATGTAAAACGGTGCGCGCGCGGCGGCGTCAATCATACTCTACAAATAAAGGAAATGCTCTCATGCCCTTGCGCTACCGTCATACCATTGAATTATCATTCAAATGTTTCTAAAGGTATATCTGGTGCCATTTTGTTTTGAATACTCTCGATCCTTGCACTGATTGTAACTTTTTTAATACCTTTGCTACCACCTATAGAAGGCGACAGTGAAATAAAAGTAACTTTAGATAAGGTGTTTCGGCCGATGAGAAGGGTATCAGTTCGTTGGCTCCACGTTTTTGGGGACTTACGCTTACGCTAAGGGTCCCCTCTCCCTGACAGAATCTTGTTAAACTGAAATTCATTCAAATTATATGCTTAAAGACAATTCTGACTGAACTTGCTGCGATATGATGATTCTGCTTTTTAATTATTGTGGATAGTAAATTTATGCCTCAAGAAGATACAAAATTATGCGTTTAAATTGCTGCTCAATGAGTCAATGCCAAATGGTTTTCTGCGAAATGTAGTTTATGGCATCAGTGCTGCTGATATGCTAAGTGATATTATGAAGTTAATTACTATCAATCAAGCGAGCCATATGCTTTAAATGATTGTAATTTACGTTTATAATTTGTACTTGTTTCTTTATTTTGGCTGATAATATGATTATATGTTTCAGGTTTGTCTTTTTAATTTATTTTCATTATAATTATGAGTTTTGTAATTAAATCTCAATTAAGTTCGCCTATTTGTAAAACATAAAGTACTAAAGCAAAACTTTTGCAGTTAAAGTATTTATAAATTCTCGTGCATACTCGCGCTTACTAGCAAATTGAAAAGTAATTTACGGTCTGTCCAATATATCAAGATCACTAATTGATATTCGGTAATTGGTCGTAACTCTCAGTTCTTCGGCCATTCTTCGACCATTCGCGTCTTCAATAAAATCCCAACAGGCGCCATTTTTATTACCACTCTACATGTGCCATAAAACGAGCTCAAGGCTCGTTAGTGTTTTGTTAAACGTTTAAAGTTTTTCTAGGGTTTAATAAAAAGTGAAGTCAATTCGTGTCCTTGAGGAACCCACTTATGTTAGACAACCCTTAGATTGTTAAAATATACAAATAAATGTTAGTTAGATTTATAATAAAATCATAACATCTTAATAATGTGCTTTTGAGAAATATTCTGTAAAATCCGTTTGAGAAAATTTGTTTCGTCTGGAAGAGATTTTTCTAATCATTTGACATTAGTGGCGCTGGAGTCCTCAGTAGGGCCTCATTAGCTTGGATCTAAATATAAGAAAGTTGTTATTATAATATCCACTTCTTTTTCAAATAACGAAATGTAATAATTTTACAATATTATCATTAATTGAAAAGATAACTCCATAAATAAGCGTCGTTTGAATACATTCAAAGGACATGCTAAGGAAGGATAAACGTTCGTAGGGCCATTTAGGGACATGGCGATATCAACATTTATGAGATAAGGGCGGTCGCAAACCGCGCGCGGCGACAACCGCCCGTGACAAATGCCGTTCATTATACATACCCGGGGAATGCATTAACTCTTATCAGCTCCACACATACAGGTGATTCGCCACATGGCGCTCGCGACTTTGTAGTTTTAATAATGACCCATAATATGAAAGATAAATAAATTCTGAAAGATAAATAAATTCCGCCGCCGTACAAAAACAAACACAAAAATATGCTATACTTCATAAAATAGTTTTATCAACCTTCTAATTAATGTAATTGACATAGCTAATGATAGACTGCCACCCGATGCTATACTTAAGCCGATTGGCACACATGTCGCAGGATCAGTCAATGTTACAGTATCATTACTATACTCCGCGTAATGGGCTTCCAATCGACAGCATTATCTCCGTCTAACACCTCAACGACGTGGATAGTGCACAGTATAATTTTCAGCCCAAAAAACGGTCACATGCTTTTAAGTGCCTAATCGATGGAGCTAATAATTATAAATGCAAGAGTATAAGATCCGAGTTTCAATTTTGGTTTAAACAGGAATTATGAATTTTTAAAGATTTTTTCATGAAAATCTAAAATTGCACATAATTCTGTAAAAATTCAGCAAAAAATTTTTTTTATACTGTGCATTGTCACTATAAAATGCAAAGGATGAATCAATTCATAGCATTTAATTGTGTAGGACAGGAGAAATATTATGAATTTGCTTATTCTCGTTTTTATTGTTTTTCGGCTATATTTACAAGTATTAGGATTTAGTTTCTACATTAACAATACTCTTAATGAAATTCAAATCCAAATCTCGTAAGATCTGGAAAATATTAGCTTCTAAAGTTTTCTATGTGAATGAAGGTTTTAGGCCTGTCACATTATGTATACATAATTATTTTGTATTATAAATAATATTTATTTATGTCTAATTTTGCACGTGATATGTTTAAGAAGATTTGACTGATTGACTGGCACCCTGACTGACTGACTGACATATCAACGCACAGCCCAAACCTCTGGGCCTAGAGTCTTCAAATTTGGCACGTAGATTTATTATAAGGTCTAGAGGTGCCAAAAGAAAGGATTTTTCAAAATTTTCCCCTCCGAAGGGTTTAAAATAGGGGATGAAAGTTTGTATAAAAAATCTTATTCCTTGAGTTAATAAACTTGGCACAAATATTTATCTAAACATTTTAAGTTTTCCTAAACTACCCCTTAAAAGGAGATTGAGAGAGTGTCGAAGTTTTTATATGGATGAATTTTAACGCGATGCACATAAACTACTCATATCTTTAAAAGTATTTATTTAATAGAAACAATTTTTTAAACAAAAGTTGTAGGAAATTTAATGATTAATAACTTTAATAAGACGATATTTTATCAATCTATATATATATAAAACTCAAAGGTGACTGACTGACATAGTGATCTATCAACGCACAGCCCAAACCACTGGACGGATCGGGCTGAAATTTGGCATGCAAGTAGATGTTATGACGTAGGCATCCGCTAAGAAAGGATTTTGATCAATTCTACCCCGAAGCGAAGCGAGGGCAGGCCACAAGTTGATGCTATTTTTAAGGTTTTATAAAGGAAAACCTACAAATGTGTTCAAATAAACAACAATAATTGAAAAACGGTAAGAGTAACAATAAAAAGTTTTTAACTAAAATGTTAGGGAATTTAGTAATAAACAAAAGAGCACTTTGCATTTTTTTCCGTAAAGTTAATAATATCGGAGATATAGCAATTAACCCGTTTTCCAATATGGCGACCAGTTGTGACCATCCTACATTCCCCGATTTTTTAGCTTAAACTTCTTATGACCTGCCTTAACATCTGTAAGAAAAACTAGAGTGCGGAAAATTTTTACACTACGATCAAGTATAAACGCGAACTCTGTCTCTTGGGCTAATTATTTTTACGACATTTACGACTTACCAGGCTTATAATCTATATAAACATGGAAGAATAACTTAAATATACAATATTCTTATTGTCAAAGAAAACCTTTAGTACTCGTAAATGTTTAGTACAAATGTTACTCTGAAAGGTGGCAACCCTGGCACAAAAAATTTGATCCTCAATATCTTTGTAATCCTGGTTTTGTGAAATCATCGAAGGGAACTGTCAAGAATGGTTTAGGATTACAAACGAATCCTTATACGTACCTACCATACCTCATATGATCGTAAGAAATAAAAACAGAAAATAGGGGAAGTTAGCCAAAACATCGTAATGCTGTTGTTTTTAGTACATAATTTCAAATAATTTATTTTATTTATGACACTCATCAAAATCTTTTAATACTATCATATTTTGAGATATATCCATTTCCATAATTTTTTTGGAAACCATAGAAATTCTTTACAAAATTAAATAACTTGATTTCGATTGAAAACTGCTACTTGCGAGTTTTACTCTTGGATTCAAAGTTGTAAATACCATCGATTCAGAACTTAAAAAATACGTGACCGTTTTTTGGGCCCAAAAATGACACTGTGTAGCGATAGCAATACAAATTGGAAAACTATGGCGTCGAATTTGTAGGTCGTTGATTAAATTGGTCTCTTGTAAAGGGTTGGGTTAATTGTGTTTGATTGTCCGTATGTGAAGCACGAGCCTGTTTCAATTATATAAATGGACTTTTTTATGTGTGATATCTTTAAGTGATTGTTGTTTTATCTTAATGACCTATTTCTATTATTTACCTTCCCTTGTAATGGTTGAATGGTTATAAATGTAACAACGAGTACGTTCTATTTAATATATAAAAATCATTTGCAATTAGTTTGTTATGAGAAAACTCATGAAATAGATGACGTTTCGTTCTTATAGTAAACTGAGAAGCTTTTGATAATGTTTTATTCAAATAACATTTAATAGAAAGTCCGGTTAGAAACAGTACATTTTTTATTCACGTTAGTAACATAATGTAGGAACGTTACTTTGACGGAATTGTAAAGATAACGATAATTCATTCAGTGCCTCACATAAGATTATAGTTTCTTGAAATCACAAATATCGTTCATTTGGCAATTTTTAATAATGTATCTTATTAACTATTTATACTATACTTGTAAACGACTTCTGTTTATATCATTTTCAAAACATTTTTGCAGCCCCAATAATCACAAAACAAGATGTGTAGAAAGAAGGTAATCTCTTCGATTGGTTGCCTTCGATTGTGCATGTCAGAATTTGAGAATAAAAAACCTGATAAAATTTGAAAAATCAACCTGCTAACCTAATTCTATATCTTTATAGAGAGAACCGCAGTGTTGTTAATTATATCCGAATATTCGATGACAGGTGGCATGATGCGATCATGACACCGGACGAAGCCGATGATGCCGAGCCGCCGATAGCAGCAGCAACAAGTTTACAGGCATAATAAAAAGAGACATCGGCGTTTATTTGATTATGTATCGTAGGAAGCTATAATGAGCCAAAACCTATTCGACCGGAACTTTGTTTTTTCGATCGATCGATGAGTGCATAGATAAATGTTCAGCTTGGGCGAATCGTGTTTCTAAAGTATTTTTATATTATAACAGCTATTTATCGTTGCACATAAAATTAACATGGCAAATAATAGTCGCGATTCTCATGCGTGTTAATATAAAAATAGATTCTTATAGATAGGAATACTATACAATGTCGATCATATAATTTAATAAATTATCTAATTTATTATAATCATTTATTAACCAGTTCGATGTATACATTTAGAATTGAATAACGAAATAACTAATCATACAAATGCCCATAAAACGGGATATAATTATCTTAACCTAGGTACAGTTTTTGAAGAGCAACGTAACAAAAAAACAGAAAAAGTAAAAGTAAGTTTATAATGCCTAAAATGATTCTAGAATATTTAGAAATTAAGATGCAGACCCTAATTATCATTTAAGCTAAAAAGTTTTAAAATAAAAACTCGAGCATGCTGAGAAACAAACATAAGATTGAATCCGAATCACATGATCGTCGTTTTGATGGGAGCGCGTTAACCCCACATTACACTTTATTATTAATTTACATTTAGTTGCTTTACCATTACGGAATGCCGAGTGACGCCGCGGGGCACACGACTGCCTTTTTGTAGTGGACCAAAAAAAGGTATGATCACGCTTGATGGATGTAGAAGGCGCAACGGGGCGGGATCGCCCCATTAAAAAACAATAACGCGTTGTGGGCCCACGTCTCGCACAATTTGTACCCTTGTGCACTTCGTCTTTATATCAACAACTCCACCTTAAACTAATTTCGACTTTATTTTAACTTATTGTTAGTTGAAATTTGAGTTCGGAGCCACCTAGTTTTGTCCTATAGAAGTGACTTTTGACGGGCAAATTGTTAATATGATTTTAATTGATGGCTAACACGTGTCAGTACGTTTGTTTTCTTTCTGTGGGCGGTCCGAATCAGCGTGTCAACGGTGTCAAAGTACTATTGTTGAGATACAAATGAGTCTTGTTGTATTTGCCTCATAGATATTTGCCTAATCTGATTTGTAGTAGGATCTCTATCAAACTGTCCTTGAAGATTGGTACCTGTTTAGGATATTCTTCTATCTAGATACCTACCTTTATAATTATTTATAAGTTTGTGTTTTATGTTTCTAAATATCTACTTTTGTTTAGTGTACTTCAAAGTTATTTTTAACAAACTAATCTATTGCCTTTCTTTTCAGGTAAGTGTTTGTTTATTTAAGGGAAGACCACAACTAATTTCAGGTAAGTTTAGCATTAACTTTAGTAAGTTGTAGACTTCACTAAGAAACTATAAATTTGTCTCAGAATGGTTCCGTAGGATCTAATTAAAGTTTCATTACTGAAACAAGCCATCAGGATCATTAGTCAGTCGTACGCTGACCCATTTAAACTGTACTCTGATGCTGCTCGCATTGTTCTTGTAGAGAGAGCGTTTATACATAAATACTTTAATGCTTATATTTATATTTGATAAAGAATTTAATTGATAGAAAGTCCTTCCCTTGTATGAGAGTTCAGAACCAGTACGGATTTTCAACAAAGAGTTCGCCGTCGGTCAAAGTTTTATTGGGTTTTAAGCCAGCGAGAATGCAGAGGCTAGTGCGGAAATAATCAGTTTGTTTACATCATTCCATACTTACGATTGGGTAAAGTGGATCAGGTTATACTTAAAAATTTTAAAAAGTTTTGATGCCATACCTTTTATTGAAAAATAAGGTGTATGCTCTGATTTAACTTCTTTTTCTTACAAAATAAACAGTGGAGCTAACGATATTGTAACCAACCGGGCAGTAGATCATGGTTCGCCGCAGATTTAATAACAGTGATCGGACGGTCGCGTCAGATCGGTTAGCGTGGACTGATGGCCCCACGCAATGAGTTTACTCCCGTTCGCCTTCAATATATTGGGCTGGCACCAATGTAACTGCTCTTACAAAGCGCTTTTATTTGCGTACCACAAATTATGATATTTATATTTAAAATTTTATTTGTTTTGTAGTAGATAGATAACGTCTTCGAGAATTCGGCCATTGATATTTTAACATCGATTTATCTCAATTGATGCTTTTTTACCTTCTTCTGCTACCTTTGGTCCGATTTCAAGTCTTGATAAAGAGAAACGATTAACATTTTATAGATCTTACTTTTATGACTGAAAATACCTGATTATGGAGATTTTCCTAAATGTTCACGTGGGTGGGTGATTAATACTGGAACTCAATTTTATATTTGGCCTGCCATCTTTTCCCAAATGAGACTTCGTCATGTAGTACTAAGGCATCACCTTTGAATTGGAGATGTTTGTCTGTCTTACGCCATGACATTACGGTGAAAACCACCGCCTCCCGTCTGTGTGGTCCTGGTACTTAGCACTGCTTCATTGCACGTGTAGTAATTAGGCAAGGTTTGGTTAGCTGCCCCTTTTTTATTTTAGTTTCATAGTTTTTCTGCGATAGGCGTTTAACCAAAACAGAAAATATATGAGTAGCATAGAAGTAGCATAATTCTCAAATTACGAACAGATAGAGTATCCAGTAGGTGTGCTCGTTCCTCCCCTTTCTTTCCATCTTTTTGTGAAAAATATTATCTCGATAGTCTATTGTTATCCACTTTATAAATAGAAAGATTTTTGATGGGGCAGTTAAACGACATGAAATACAATCATTAAAATTTATAAATGTAGCCAAAAATTAATTAAATCGAAAATGATTGTGCATACGGAGTGAAAATTAATCTGCATGTTAATACTGTAACAGACACTTCCAACTTAATAAATCATTCAAATGATGAAATCTGTGCAGTTTCGAAAAATCATTTTTTCTCCGCATTTTCGGTGAATTTGCTGGGGCTATAACTCAGCCTGTGCCAATAAACAATAAACAACAATTTTCCCGCCATTTCTTATGCAAAATTACTGTTTACGATGTTTAAAACCTTATGGGGCGTACTTTAAATTAAAATTGCTCTCGCTTGTCTGTATTAAAAAGTTTGTAAATCTTCATAGTGGTAATTTAACCCTTGTACGGTAAGTGTAGTTAAAATATGCTGTATTATAGGAGTTGTAAGGTTAGTTTTGGTGGGATCGGATGGTAATTAAGTTTGTGAAGAGTATAACTAGCTGGCGAACTGCATATTAGCCGGTTGGTCTTTTTGGCTCGCGCCTAATTGTAGGTTCTCGACGCCTGCGCCTGCGCGGACGGTTCTCATAGCCAGGGCTGCTACTACTGGCTTAATATTCACCAGTATATACCAAATATTTCTCATATTATACTATGAAGAATAGCATTATTTCCAACTTGCAACTTTTTATTTCTATACAGGTTTTGTTGTCGTTCTCATTGCTTTTTCTGCAATTAGTTTGCCAACTATTATTAGAAGGTATTTTGTCAGTTACTATCTTATTAATCTAGTTTGAAATGGATTTTTTTTGATCAACAAATAATACTTTTATATACATTTTCCATGCTTATAGTAATCCCTCGCTTTCTCGCTTCAAATATTTGTTTTAATATATCGTTTTTAATTATCATTGGAGCTAACAACGCCCATCTCCGCGGCGTTTCACCGTTCACATTCTATTACAAATAACCGGCAATTAAAATCTATTATTAATAATAGCTCGTATCAATAGCAACAAGTAATCATATAATTACGAGACCCAGCAATTAATATGAGGCAGAGTTGCCCTCGGCTACGAACCCTTTAAAAGATACAGGTCAACGTACTGGTTGTAGTGTAAGCGACACCATGGCTTGTTGGCTAGAGGATTTCCAATAGTATTGGTAAGGCAATGTATCAATGTACAGCGATCAATGGTTCGTTTCTTTTTGGTCTCGTTTGTCGGGTAGGCAGTTTGGGGCGGGGTGCTACGGGCGGTAAACTGTCGGCGCGGTGTGTGGCGGCCCTAACTCAGCGCGCGATGGATGCGCTCGCGCACGCCAAATTGAAAAATAAACACGCGCCGCGAGTGACGCGCCCTGATGGCCGCCCGGCCGGGGGTCAATGACTCGGCGAATTTACGCGATCGGGGGAATTGTGTGAAATGCACTGGAACTGATGGTTTGAATAGAGAAGAGAAAATTGTAAGGTAGCATAGTGGAACTTTTAAAATGAAACACTATTTGAACTGATATGAAGCGCGGTTTATTAACTCTTTCATTGGTTAGTTTCCTTAAATAAGAAAGGTAGACAATAATAGTAGATTAATAAATTATTACTGCAAAAGTCTTGAGGAAAAAGCTTTATCGTTTGTAGTATATAAAAAGATCGACATATGTTATTATCATTTTTATCCATTTATCCGGTTTTTCCTAAAGTAAATTCAAATAAACTACTGAATTAAAATTATAAAATACAAAAAGTGTCCGGTTTTTTGCGTATGTTACTTGAAAACTACTTCCTGTCCTTTTGCTCTCTTGACTCGAAAATCCAGACGATTAGCTTTCTGGCTGTGCCGCTTTATAATTTCTTCTTTGATATTTCTTGTTATAGTTTTAGCAGTACCTAATAATAATTAAATATATGAAAAATCAAGATTGCTTTTTCAACTTTCTGGTTTTGTTGATTTGTTTTTTATATCAAACCTAAAAGGCTTAACAAGTGACATTAAGTGAAAGTAAAGTCTTCTTGTGAAGATACAGTTCGATGCTTATTGATGGAACAGAAAAATGTACAATCCAGCTGTACTTTGCCGGCTTAAAGGCAACCCCCTCTCCCCCTAGTGCAGTTCTGGAATCCTACCAATAGGAACAGAACAATATTTTATTATAAAGTAGTATTTTTAGGAACTATACTTTTAAAGACGGGAGCTTCAATTCGAGCAGAACAAATTAGGGAATTTAAAAACTCATTTTTTGTCTCAATACAGGGTCATGTATAATATAATTCTATTAAACAAACTTACCTTGTGACCTTACAACAATAACTCTACATTTTCTATGATGTTACAAAAGAACATTGTTCGGGATGTACCGAAACTAAGATACTGATAAAATGATAAACTTGATAACTTGATAAAAAAGTATATTTTGGTAACTAAACAATAACTTAAAACAATACTAATTGATATAAAAATGATTGTTATGAATGAGTACGCGCACGGCTTACTTGATAGCTAATTGCGAACTAACTTGTAAGTAATTGACGATTATTGAAAATAATAAAATAAGGTCAATTAGTAAAATGATGAGCGGGCGAAATGTACGTAGCTTGCTCGTACATATTCCCGGGCGAGAAAAATGAGATTAGTAGAGATGATGTGCTTGATGACCTTATCTAGTAACAAGATGATGAACAATATTTTCTTTAAAACTAACATGCAATGAAAAGTGCTTTAATTATCTTGATGCTTATAATGATAGAATAAAATTATCTTAATCTATATGTTAGCGTCCGGGATAGTGAATACCGAACGAAGCACTGGCGATGTGCTTCTATTTTGTTTTAAGTTTCGCGCACTTTGCTTTGGAATATCACTTGCACTACATTCACCATCATAATCACTACACTGCACTACACTAATACTGGAGCGGGCGGCCGGCAGTGGAACAGCCCGCTCCGCTGCGGCCGCCACCCCTGCCGCTGCCACCGCCGCCGCCGAGGCCGCGGGCCGCGACCTGCACCGCCTCCAGGCGAGCACTGCTGCGCCAAACCCAACGATCGCGAAAAGAACATAAATTGCCGCATAGTGGTGAACGTCGTGGTACGACACCTTGTCGACCAGGGTTTCGCTATTCTTTATCATGTCCAGCTGTTGCTTAATATTTGCCAAACGAAGGTTGTTATCGGTACTGTCTGATTCATTACTCGGTATGGATGTATCGGGTAAAGAGATATTAATATAACGATTGATAGGCGATATATCGGGAACCTCCAGCGCCGAACTTGTAGCCAACTTATTTTCATTTTCCTTATGAGAATAAATAAAGAAATCAGCTGTCTTGATAATGCAGCCTTGACCAACTGTAAATATGCCTGATTGGGTCAATTGCACCGTAGTAATCTGATCGTCGCATATCAACTTCATTTGACACCGCTCGCAGCACGTATAAAAATAACTATTTAATTTATTTAATTCTATCCATTTATTATAATATAATTTTGTAACTGTTTTGCAAGTGTTTTGATGTGGGATAGTTTCACATAGACTTTGGTCGTTCTTGATATGATAAATAGGGTGTCTTATGTGTCATAGTACTAAAAAAGAGTCTCTACGTATACATGTATCCAAATTGCTTTCTGTCAGTGGCACATAGGCGTCCTTTCTTAGGTTTATTGCAGCATACTCGGATATAGGTCGTATACAAGTTTCGTTGATACCGTTGAGGACTCGCGGTATTGGAATAAGCCTAAAGACCTCGTATAGTTCTCTGCTGATCAAGGGAAACTTTATTTCAAATAAAATATAATTATTCGAAATTATTGCTCGTACTTGTAACAAGTTGTAAATTTGGTAAATATCATAATTATCGACTGGCAATGCTAAGTCTTTCGGTAGGTGTCCTGCTATGATGTTAAGCTCGTGTATTATCTGATCGGATGTCAACATATGAAAATTAAATTTTCCGTTATAAATATTTGTCACAGTATCGAGAAGAGTTTGCTGCACGTTCTTGAGGCTAAATACTATGTTATATGCCATAATTGTTGACGATATAAATTCACTGCTGAGACAAATATTTTCTAAACCTTTTTTGATTTGCATTACTGAATTTTCGACGGTGTTTAACTTCCGGTTAATAATTTTGTGATGTTTTTCCATAACATTTTCAGTCCGTTTCATGAAGTTATACTCTGCCTCTATAATTGAAGTCTGATTTTTTTGTAGGGTTGCCATATGTTTTTGGTTCTCCTTAATAAGATTTATATCTTGTTCATATTTCTCCGCAAAATGTTCGTCTAAGACACCGAATAAACTATTCGCGACGTAACCGACAACGTTGATAAGGCCGCGTTTGTGTCGTATTCCTGTGTCTTTACGGCTTATTAAAATGGTATTATAATATTCGAGTTCATCAAACTCGTGATGTAATTGCAACATGATCCCGCTACAATGCGATTGTTCTTTTATATTTACGCAAAGTTCGTCTAAATATTGTATATATTTATTTAGAGTCATTATGCCTTGCTTATAAGGCTGTATGTCGTAGTAAACAATCAAGCGCCAATCGTCTTGAATTAAATGCATTTTTGTAATGCTATCGAAATAAAGACTGTTTCTTTGTAACTCTGTTATGTTGTAGGCGCTCTGAGCGGTAGGTATAACTGATATGAAAAACAACAACAAAGAAGTTATCACTGAAGTCAAACAAAAAGTTTTCTTTTTTCTAGTTTTCATGTCGGGTGCCTCTTGGTCAGGCTCTGATTGCTTATCACTATGATCTTGATTAACGGGCAGAATTGATAATTTAACAACAGGGCGTTGTATAAAGCCATTTTTTGTTTTAAGAGTGACGACTCTAACGTAGCCGTCACTTCCGGGATGTAGTTGGTGTACTCGACCTAGAGCCCATTTTCCTGGGGGAAGATTCTCGTCTTTTATGATTACAACGTCGTTTTCCTTGATATTGGGTTGTGGGCGTCTCCATTTACTCCTTGATGCGAGTTGAGTAAGATATTCGTTCTGCCATCAATCCCAGATGTCCTTGAATAATTTTTGGGTCAGATGCCACCTCGTACGTAAATCTTTCTCAGTTTCGTAAATATTTAAAGAAGAACCGCTTTTTAAGAAGTGTGATGGTGTGATGATGTCTAAGTCGTCCGGATCTTCAGTCATAGGGCAGAGGGGTCTAGAATTTAAGCATCCTTCTAATTGGGACAGAAGGGTGCTGTATTCTTCGTATGTGAGCCTTTGCTCTCCGATGAGTCGCTTGATGTGGTGTTTAAGGCTCTTGACTGCCGCTTCCCACAGCCCGCCTGCTGAAGGCCATGCGGGGGCATTAAAGTGCCACTATCCCCATGCTTGCTATTTTAGTCATGAATTCTTGATTAAATATGTTTTTTAAAGCTTGATATTCTTGTTGTAGTACTTTATTAGCACCGATGAAATTCGTGCCTTGATCACTGTACATGTGCCTTGGGACTCCTCTCCGTGCAGCCATTCGGCGTAACGCTGCTAAGAACGGTGAAGTTGTTAAATCTGATACAAGCTCCACATGTTCAGCTTTCGTGGCCATGCATACAAATACTGCCACGTTGGTTGCCTGCCTTTCGTGGTGCGAATACCACGGCCCTTGTTGGCCTTGATGTAAACATGCCCCGTATAGTCGACCCCTGTATGATAAAATGGACGGGACGGGTTCGACCTGGATGACGGTAAGTCTCCCATAATTTGATGCTGCATGTCTGGATTGTGTCTTCTGCACTGAACGCAGAGGCGGACTCGTTTCTTAGTAGCCCTGATGCCGCCAATCAACCAGTATTTCCTTCTCATAAATGCAGTTGTTAAACGAGCGCCACCGTGAAATGTTTGTATGTGCGCTTCGTCAACTATGAGATCGGCCAGTCTTGTGTTGTTGGGAATTATAGCAGGGTGTTTAGTTTCCGGATCGATGTTTGCGTGTCTCAATCTACCTCCTACTCTCAAAACGCCGTTCTCATCTAGGGATGGATGTAAGTCATAAATATTACTCTTGCTGTTTGTTAACTATTTTATTACATTTTATTGAATTAATTTCATATAAAAACGAATCATGTTGAACTTTCTTGATAATCAACATTCTCGCCTGATATAACTCCTTTACTGATAAATAATTATAATTGTTATTAATACCTCTGCGACTATGTATAAATCTTAAGACCCAGCCTAGAATCCGAATAGCTTTCGACAATGCGCTACATTTAGATAATAGTTGGTTAACAACGTCATAATTATAATCTGTTGATTTTGTAACAGTTGCTACCTTTACATTTCTTACTTCTTGATCAGTGGTGTAATTTGATTGCGTAACGTCACTCGGTGGCTCGTAAGTAAGCAACCAAGTAGGCCCTTGCCACCAAAGATAGTGTTCTTTCAGTGAGGAAGCTGTGAGGCCGCGACTGACGTAAGACCAACACTCCGCAGCTAATTTGGATGTCACTTGTTTGACTCGCGGTTGCTTACAAACGGCTTCCAGCGGTCTGCATTTCCATGTAGCCAACCCAAAACTGCCGTCGAGTCGGTCCAGCCATAAATTTTGATCTCTTGATTATGGAGGCAAGACTTGATTTTTGCCATTAATTTTGATAGCAGGACTGCACCGCATAACTCTAGGCGAGGTAGAGATGTAACCTTGTTCAAGGGCACAAGCTTAGCTTTCGCTGCTACTAACACAGTTGATGTTGAACTCTTGTTTATATTGCAATATACCACGCAAGCGTAAGCTTTGGTGCTTGCGTCGCAAAAACCGTGAAGTTCTATAGTATTATTGCCAGTGGTTCCCAACCACCTCGGTATCCGGCTCGAAGGACCAATGTTTGGGATGTACCGAAACTAAGATACTGATAAAATGATAAACTTGATAACTTGATAATAAAGTATATTTTGGTAACTAAACAATAACTTAAAACAATACTAATTGATATAAAAATGATTGTTATGAATGAGTACGCGCACGGCTTACTTGATAGCTAATTGCGAACTAACTTGTAAGTAATTGACGATTATTGAAAATAATAAAATAAGGTCAATTAGTAAAATGATGAGCGGGCGAAATGTACGTAGCTTGCTCGTACAAACATTTTATTTTTAAAAGCTATTAGGTATTTACCCATTTGTTTATTTTAAGCCAATAATAGATAAAATGCTGTTTTTTGAAATGCTTCTTAAATTTGCGGATATTCAGACGACAAATCAGACTAATCTATCGGTAACTGATACAAATTGCTTGATTTACTATTTGTCATTTATGTATTTTTTCCTGTATCTCTCGAATAAATAAATTAAACAAGAAGAAGAGGGTCAAGTTCAAAAACTGACGTAGACTGGGACGTTTACGATACTGATACTACCTTTCTCTTGTCGATTACACTAAAATTGTTCGTTACTTTCGTCCACTGCTAGTAAGTTTCCGTAAATCCGTAGTGTAGTGGTTATCACGTGAGCTTCATACGCACAAGGTCCCCGGTTCGATCCCGGGCGGAAACAGCTCAACTTTTAACATCTTTCTTTTTTTGCTTGTAGAGTTTGGATAAATGCTATTGGCTATTTGCGTATTAATTTATAAGTAACCCTTTTATTAATTTATCGTCCAAATGTCTTTTTTACATGCGTTTCGTATCGCAGTTACAACTTGAGTGTCAGCGAAGGAGAGGATTAAGGGACTAACTCTAATAATGGCTATGTTCAAATTGCGTCGATATTCCATTTCTATAACTTTATGTAGAACATGTAATATTTTATTTTGATTTAGTAACATCCACTAAAATATTAATCGTTCTGAGAGACCACAGTTTAGTCGTTATATTTTTCTATTTGAGAGATCACGCTGCATCGGTATGCAGTTATCTCTGCTGCGAATAATTTTAAATATTTTAGAGTTATCAGCATATACTTAGGAATCAGTGTTATGGAAAATAAATAGAGGCTGTCCCAAATACGATCCTAGAACTGAACTTTTCCTGTAAGCCTATCAGTTCCGTAACCGGTATAACTTCAATGGTCAATGTAGAATTTTATACACCTTTAAAATATCACCATGGATCGCTTATCTTTGAAAATATAGTGTTATAAGTTATGACAGATTTTGTCCAAACATTTGGCAATCTGTATTACACGGCCTACTTGCAAATTGTCATCCAGCGCTTTTAATAGTGTACATGAAACTCAATAAATTAGTATCAACTCTACGACCTCCCTGGTTAAGGGTAATTAGTCTACGGTCGGACTACTTAAAACACTTTATTTGTGACGTATTTTTCCAAAATATATATTTTTCGATTTGGTTCGACTCTTAGGAATTCGTGTGATTAATGCCCGTTTCCAGAGTTTTTGAACGCAGGAAGGCATAATAGATTAAAAAAAAGGAGTGTTAATGGGAGAAATAATGATTTCGCTCGCGTTAGATTTCATTCTGAGTGAGAAAGCCTGAAACAGATAGTATTTGCTTATTTAGTTAAAGGTTAAACCTTTGATCTTCCTGATCTTAGTGCACCATACAAACTGAACCCCCGTTTTAGTTTCCGAGACTACGCATGCCTTCAGCATAATAGCTATGTGTGCCTAATTTCAGAGCAATCCGTTCAGTGGTTTGAGTTGTGAGTCGATAGATCAGTCAGTCAGTATCGGTTGCCTTCGATTATGTATACACATTGCGCCCATGATACATTAATTAGATCCTACAGACATAGGTAAAAAATTGGGTAAAACGAAAATTTTGTTTGATTAACAGTGGTATCATATTTCACACAATTAATAATAACGAGTGATGGTATAATTGAGGATATATAACTCGTCGGGAACAAAGGTTTCTCTCTCTCGTATATTAAAACTGCATTACACCCACGTCTCGGTACCAGGCAAGCAGAAACTTAGCAAGGGTATCAAAACCTGTGTTCGGACTCTCACAAATAAACAAACAATTAATTACGAGCACGGGCGGCTGAGTAAACAAAGCAACAAGCGATAAATCGTCGGGTTGTGTGCCCGCGGCTGCGGTGCACTGTATGTACCCCACGAGTAAAGAAGGCACAAGGAAAAGCTCCTAGCAGTGCGCGTGTGTGAGTGAGCACTGGCAGCCTGTCACGTATGTAAAGATACGTTTCTACCAACGATATTAAATACCCTAGATACAACATCACAACCAAAACGTGGCCAAAATCTGTCCAAAAGGTACATTGGACTATCCACGGAGCTCCGTAAGATGATCGCGTAGTCAAAAATAATATAAGGCATTATTTAAACATTGGTAAGTCACCTTTAATGCATATTGTATAAGGTCTTAATTAAAACGCATGCGACAAAGAGTTAAGACAGTTCAAAAAGAAAGCTGTAAAATTTTACGACTTACTGCTATAAGCGGAAGAATATAGACCTTATTTCTTTGATTGCACGGGCAATTCTGAATGCGCTGTTAGCAATATAGCAGGTACGGACCGCGAGGAAGAGACATCTATATTCATTGAAACAAAATTTGCTTCAAATGCGTTAAATTAACATTACAGGTAAACCTGTCGAAAAAATTACACTTTGCGTACTACATATAAGTATTTATTTCGCATTTTTTCACGGAGCTCTGCGGCATCGGCATCTTGACTTTTCAACGGTCCAGGCGTGACTGTGAACCAAGAAGTGCTTGAGTCGTATTCAAGCACTTCTTGATTGGGACCCATATTGAGGGTATTTAATATCTTTGGTTACTACACAAAGTAGACAGTTTAGAAGCAATCTCACTTATACACTTTTTATACCTACGCTCGGCGGTCGTGCTAGGATTGTCAACTTTAGGTTATGCACAGAAAAATCGCAGTAGTGGCACTCTTACGTATCTTGCTGTTTGATTTTTGCTAATGAAAAATATAAACTAATACTAATTAAAGTATTTTAATATTATTGTTACATGTATAAGGTATAAAGAAAACGACAATTCACCGTTTACTGTTGAATTGGAACGACCGTCCACTGAACGGATTGCAACTTTTTTGGTTCCAATTTTTTCTCACACAAAAAAGATCACAGACGCCGGCTCAAGCGAATCGAACTCGCGCTCGCACTGGGGCCCAATTCTCGCGGCATAGATATTATATCACCTTCGATATATATCGGCTTTTATCGAAGGAAAACCTTTTTGCCCTATTCTCACCATGTCGCAATAGATATTTATCTACGGATGATCAGTAGACATACATCGACTGGTGAAGAGCCTTCGATATATAAATATCTATGGATCTTGGCATGTCAATCTTGTTATTTCCACTTTTTTTACCTATTATTTATTGTGTTGTCGTGTGTCATTGCCAATTATTGTTCCCTCAAGATGTTGTTAACTGCCTTCATAAATAATTAGTAAATAAAGAAGTAGGTAAACAATGGTGTCGATTCTGGCGTGATTCTCTAAACTTAAAACTAAATTTAACATCAGTCTCTCTTTTTCATTCTGTATAGAGAATGACAAGGAAACACTGTTGTCAAGTTTAAGTTTAGATTTAGAGAATTGTGCCAGAATCGACACCAGTTTATATTAACGATGGATGAGTTGATTCATGTTTTCGTCAATGATTTAATAAATGACGTGATTGCTGCTGCTGTGCTAAGGCGCCGCCGTTGTGAGTGCAAGAGGGCTCATTTGAATTGAGGGACGCCGACTTCATAAAAAAATTACGTTTAAACAAAAATTTGGTTAGAAATCTACAAAATTATGAATGACATTGATATCGATTCTGACACGATTCTCTAAACTTAAAACTAAATTTAACATCAGTCTCTCCTTTTCATTCTGTATGGAGAATGACAAGGATACACCGTTGTCAAGTTTACGTTTAGGTTTATGTTTAGAGAATCATGCCAGAATCGACACCATTTTCTTATTGACGATACGGAGTTTTGGCGGGATTTCTGCGAGTGCGGTTGGCGTCTTATTTTAATTATTCTAAAATTCGTTCATAGTGGATATTGTGAAATAAAATTGGTGTGATTTGGTGTTACAACCGTCTGCGCAACTGAAAAATTAGTGGAATCTTTAAAATATACGCTATTCCGGTCAAGTGGACGCGAGAACTTTATTGTAGTGTTGACTACCTCACAGAAACTTAGAGAAAAAGCCAACTCCATATATTTCGTGCCAAACACTCCAAGACACATTAGAATGCGTCACACCGACATTCTAATGTAAAAAAAAGAAGATTAATATAACTAAAGACTAGGCTGTATGGGCATTGTTCCTGAAAAGGGAGAATCTTAAATAATATTGACGTTTCATTATACATAACGTTGAAATTATATACGCATACAATTTAGGTAAAGTTGAGATTTCTAATACTCAAAAAATGTACACGTATATTTAATATGAATGGAATTCATAAAATATAAAATATCATTTTTTTGCTTGTAAAATACTGCTCTAATTTATTATTATTTCATATAGACTATGATGTTAACTTAATCGAGAAAAACGGAACGCATTCGGCAGTGAACGAATGTCTACGATAGATATATTATCATTAGAATATCGAAAATCCACGAGAATAGCATTTTTTACCATCAGTAGATATTTTCAATAGATATCCCTACTTTCGATATTATCTCGAAGCCGATATAATATCTACGCCGCGAGAATTGGGCCCCTGGTATCGAACGGACCGAGATAAAAAAAAAACAAAAACAACACTTATTAGCCTAACCCCAAAGTAAGCACTGTAAGGCTTGTGTTATGGAATACTAGGGTAACGGATAGAATACATATATATACGACCTCTCGAGTCGGCGACACCATGAAACCCGGCGTACAAACCATTTGGCCACAGAGCTCGTCAAGATATCGTATTCATGAGCGGTGTCTATGTGTCCGTTGCTCGAGCACATATTGTCTGTACATTGCCTTCTGTAGGTACTATGTATTTTGTGGTTTCTATCAGCCGTTGACAGGTTGCCAGTGCTCACTCAACACATGTGTACTGCATAAAGCTTTGCCTTTTTCTTTACTCATTTGACTGTACGGACCTCCCGGAACCAGTTCATCATAGAGCTAATACAAAGAGGAACTGCTGTATTCAATGTAGCACAGCTACTAGAAATAATGGTTTTGTGATAAGAGTGACAAACAACCATTTATCCTGATGGTTACGGTCATGGCTACTATAGACGCTTGCAATACCAAAAAGTATTACTGCACTACAACGCTTACCCCATGGAGCCCCCATTTATTTATTTTTTAAGCATTTAACTGCTAGATGTTTAAATCTAAAGAAAAGTTTACTAGAAATTTTCTAACTAAAACATAACTATAATTGCTATTTCTTCTTTCAAATGTTTAACAATGTTGTTTTACAATGCGAAGAGATGGCGTTGCCTTGCAGCTTAAGGCTAGGAAAATTTCGACGCGGCGAATAGGGCCGTGATAGCATAATGGTCAGTGCATTCGCCCGGATTGCGAAGGGTGCGGGTTCGAGTCCCGTCCGCTGCCTGGTCCGCGTGGATTTTTTTTCTAGTAAACTTTTCTTTAGATTTAAAATGTAGTTTTCATTTTTGCTTTGTTCGGTAAGGTCAACATGACCAATTAGTGCCTAGGGCTACTATCGCCTAAATTGCTGAAACTGGACAAAAAATAATAAAAAATGAAAAACTCGGATAAAACACTTACTTCATCGTTTGTAATAAATAAAAAGATATCATTTTCTTATCAATTTATACTGTGTTTTTTTATTGTAATTGCGAATAAAATACAAAAATAAAATTACACATCACACAAAAATTGTTCTGATTTTATCCGTATGACATTTAAAAACCACTCGGATGTCCTATTGCGTGAACTTTGTAATTTTTACTTTGATATTTCTTGCTATTGTTTTTACCTTATCAAGAAATAAATTAATAAAAAATGGGTGCGTGTACTTATGTAGGCGCGTGAGAAGTTATCCTTCTTTGGCATCGTTTAAAATTAGTTTTTAATTGCAAGCAAATAATTAATTACAATAAATTAATAAAAAGTCTGGAAAAGGACACAGTCAATAAAGTTCAGTTTTAATTTGAAAAAATAAATAAATAATCAAAATATTCAATTAAAATCGCTACTGAATATAATTTATTAGAACATATGTGATTTGCACTTGTATGAAACTCAAACACGTATTCCGAATATACAAACTAGAAACACGTGGATAAATATTATAAATATGAATACCTATAACTGTTATTTTATTACAAAAAATAGAGATGTGGTTTTTGGTTCTACTACACCAATGGACAAGAGATGGCGCTGTAGTCTCCTGAATCGCGCTTTGGTCCTGAATACTTTTGATAGGCCTACACAATGCAGTCGTTAGCACCCACAAAATAGAGATTCTATTTCTATTTGGTTGGTAGATTTTCTTAATGTGCGGTAAACACAAAAGTAACAGCATGAAGGTGGTCGCTAAGGCGACCAACTTCATGCTGTTAATTTTTTGTGTTACAGTGATGCGCGCGCATCTTAAAATTTCACTCTCATAATTTTTTCATAACGCGCCTAAAAAAGTATAACTTCAAAAAAAATAGGATTCACTTGTGAACTTTCACTTTTTGTTTTTTTTACATTTTCAATAAACAAGAGAGATCTTCTTGGATTTTGCATAGTGTTGTAAAAGAGAATTTTGATTGTAATTATCTTTTATCATAACATAACATGTAGATTTATTCAAATACTTTAATATTACTTGTTAAAAAAATCTTCAACCATACGATTTGGGCGCCTCACTTTTTATTTTTGCTCAACACTAAATTTTGTTGATAATGGACAGTACCGCCATTTCGATTTTAGCTCTCAACTTTATCAAGTTTATTGCAGAAATAACTTAAAAAGCGCATCATCTTATCTACCTTGCAGAAAGAGTGCTTCGTTGCGACATAAGCAAATGTATTTACTTTGGCGAATGTATCAAGAAATACAAATGTAGGTTATATCCTCTTTGGAAATACACAAAAACATTTAAGTGGAAATATCGATGTATGTCGTATGAATAATTTAGTTGTACATATTGAGTGAATTAGTCTTAACTTACAAGTTTTTTTCATTTAGTGAATCTTCTTTTCGGACAGGGTGTAAATGGCATATATATATATATATATATATATATATATTTATAGTATATAGTCGCATGCCTTATGCACCGCCTAATGTTAGCTTATTTAAGAAAGTTTCACTTCAGGTGGGTGGTCCGTGCACACATTTTTTCATTTTTTATGTAGTAAAGTAATTTTATAGATTAGAATTATCTATAAATGATTTGATTGTAATTGAAAATATAGTATGAAGTGTTGCATCAATCAAATTTCGCTTATATTTTATACGTTTATTTTCACCAAATTAGTATTAAGGAAACAGATCCACCTCCTATTTGCCTATTTATTTATTACATTGAAAATTTTAAAAGGTAATGCGATATCGACAATTTCTCGATTACCAGGAGAGGAGAACTTGTTAGAAAATTAAAAAAGAGCAGGAGTAAAATTACATTAAGTGCTGTGCGCGATTTCACAAAATAAGTAGGTTGTTTGATGCGTTTTTAAGAGCTTCTTAATGGGCTAACCTCCTGGTGTTTCATTTTAATAATAAATGGATATTATTAAACTGTTTTTATTATTTTCTTTGGTTAGAATAAATACCAATGGATACTGCTAAATTCGTAAAAATAAAATGACTAATGTCTTAATTTTTTACTGTACATTATGTTTAACAAAATTTAAATATCAGAAAAGTAGACAATATTTACTGAATGTTAATGCTGTTAGTAAACTTGAGGTCAAATTAGACCCATGTAGGGTGCTTAACGATCAACGGTTATTGCAATTGAAAATAATTTGCATTAGAATTGAACTTTGCCAATTTTATTTACGTAATTATCTAGGGCTGGCACTGAACGACAATTGGTTATTTAAAGCAATTCAATAACGTGACTCATTATTTGATGATCTTAAAATTCTAAAACAACCCTTTGTTTCATTAAGGGAATTACTTACATAATTTCTTAAATAGCCTTAGTGTAGAAGTTAATATTTATAATCCTTTCCTTTAGAAGGCCAACGCGAGTATGGCCTCGTGTATTGGGATCCCGGAAAATCATTTGTTTGTTTTCGTCACAACTTACAAAGTACAATATGAATCGGCGTTTTTAGTAATTGTCGATTATACAGCAAATCATATGGGTCGACATCATAATACCAAAAATTTTAATTCACAAGATAGCGGAGACAGAATCATAGAGTTCTGTAAGTCACCCGTTCCATAAAATAAATATTCATTTTACATAATTATGTTAAAGAAATAAACACTTTTTTGAACATTTCACGAATGTGTGTGATTTATAATAAAACAGAACGGAACGGATGATATGATAACAAAGATTGTCATTATGCAAATTCAATAAAAATAAAAATAAAACAGTGTGCTTATGACCACACGACTGAAGTGAAACTTCTTTAGCTCCATTTGTATGTGTGTGAACAATAATACATTTATGTACATAAACATATTTCATTTACTAGTTATAAGAGAAAGAGAGAAAGAAAATATGCGCACGCACTGTTTCTCTTGCTTATATCCTCCACTCAACTCCCGTTCGCCTCGCCCGAATACACTTTTCGTAACGCGTAACGCATTCGCGAGCTTACCCCCCAAGTCCAGCGTGCGAAAAGAAGTTTCACTTCAAAACGCAGTTTTCTTTGTCCGTATCTCTTAGACTTTATTAAGTGACTATGGCAGCCCTGCGGACCCAAGCGATTCCCATATACGTTGCCCTTTTGACCCCTGATTTGTTAGAGTGCAACACTGTCGGTGAACGTCGCCGTTACCTGCAACATTCATGAGATCCTGAGACCTTAGTCTTTTTGGTCAACTTTACTAGCGCAAAATATCTAATACATATCAATTAACTATATTTTTATTGCCATTCGTCAGTGTTAACCTGCGTGTTTGAAACTACAAATACCTTATATCAATCTATAACAAGTAGCAGCACTAGCTTTGTCAAGTCATTGAATGATCTCAACATATTTTTTTTGTAATTTTCATTCAGTTAATCTAGAATAATAATGGAATTACCCCAAAAACAGTTCAACTCATTTTTTAGAATTTCTGTATTAGAATATTATACAAAATTCATCATCATTGTGATTATTCCACTAGGTTAGAATTACCACAGATTGCCTACTTAGAGCGCTTACTATTTACGATTTCATGAAATTCATAACAAGAAGAGGACCAAATACCTTCCGTTACTTATCATTATAAAATTTCCACACAAACATGGCGGGTTTTTGTAGCCCCATCAAAAAACTAAAACAAACTTAAAATAATGAAATGGACTCATTAAATTAGCATAAATTAAGGGCCAAATTTGGTGAGCGGAACGCGGTGCACCAGGCATACATAAAACGAAGGGAGTCTAGGGATAAATCATAGCGGCCGTTTGTGAGGAGGAAGCGGTCAATCATTCCCCTTTCGTGATGGAACAACTGCTGGCTGACGCTGGCTGATGTGACTGGCGGGGCCACGAAAAGAAACGTAACTCGAAATAATATTTGTTTCAAAATTGAAACCATTACGTAATTTTTTCTTTCTCTAATTTAAATAATCATGGTTTTTATATTACCAAAAAAATTGCATTTTTAGTTCAAAGTTTAAATGTTAATAAGATTAAAGTGAATCGTTTTAATTCACTTTGATTAAATTCAGTAATGGCTATTTGAATTCATAGGTAGATTTTTATATAATTTCTGTTACTTTAACATTAATGTTTCCAATTTTATTCATATTCAATAGCCCATTTTATAGCCCCACACTTTATCCAATGCCAGTTGTATACATGCATGTCGTAAAAACAATACACACCTTTGCTTTAAACAAAAATAAAAGAGCCTTTGTCTTATTAAAATAATTAGTGGCAGGAATAAAGAACTCGTCAACTAACAAAAGTTCCGATCCTATTGTAACCTTTTAGGCACTATGAAGGATTAAATTTCACGATTTTATTCTTTAAAAGCGGATTGTATTAAATGATCTTGCATTTTGGTAAAAAAATACTTGTAGTTCAGATCACTTTATTCTACGTAATAATATGGACTTTTAAGAAGCTTAGTAAATCCTTCCTTCCAACTCATATTTTAATGCAAAAAAAAATATGGTTTTATAGCTGTTAACGGGATTGTTACCATGTATTTACCATAACAATCTAGTAAACGGCTATAATGTTAGTGACCATGAAAGTTTAAAGCAATATTTGTATGGTTGTTTGTTATTTTTTCATGCAAAAGTTACTGTACCGAATTTCAACCTAATCCGTTCTGTACCCTTAGCACGAACCAATATCGAATTCGAATAGTTTGCGAGTGCGAAATGTCATTGTATGGAAACTTGAACAGCAGCGCCACAAAGGACGTATCCAGAACTAAAAATCAATACACATTTGACAGTGACATTTCGGACTGGCAAACGATTCGAATTTGATATTGGTTCGTGTTAAGGGTACTGTAGTTTTTGCGTGATAGAGTTACAAACATACAAACTTACACGTTTATAATATTAATGGGATGAAACACATCAAAAACTAGAAACATTTTGATGAGCAAATGAATTGAGATGCAAGTTTTTGCGTATCTTCGTGTGTGATCGGTAATAATTACTTTAATATCCCATGGCGATCGCATCTGCGCCACCTACTGGGCTACAGGGAATGCTAAAGTTTCTCGCTGTCATTCCTAATTCATTAACAACGAGGTATCCACCTCGTGTTGATTGTTTGATTAATTTGTAACTTGGAAAGCACCACATTGATGGAATTCATCAACCAATATATAGGTAATACACGTGATGACCATTTCCAAGTAATAGAAATAAGAATATTCGGTTCTGAAGTAGATACAGCTAATTACAAGATTTAGACCCAATAACAACTTTGAATTTGTGACACTCACTCATCATCATCACTTTGATGCTAAACTCTGCGAAAAAATATTTCCATTCCATACATACGTTTTTATTAAAAATCCTTGTGTGGTGGGCAGAGCATCAACAAAAAATATATGAATTGCAGCTGAAAGAGAGTAAAAACTTGTCGAGGCAGTAGAAAATGCAGAAGCAATAAATAAACTTTCGGACACAATCTATCGGCCCACCTAGCATTTCCAGTTTTGACGATCCCTAGCTAAAAATAAATGTTACATTGAACAAAAATTTATTACCTACGCAGTTTTAAAACAGGTTTGTTAACCATCTTTTCATGTGTTTTCAAAATTATTACTCAAGCTTATACATATATTTTTGCTACAGACCGTTGAAACTTACAACACAAAGTGGGCCGATACATGTGTCTGCTGGAAGTATATTTGCAGTATTTTTTGAAACATTAAAAATCGCAGTTACAGTAATAATTTTCACATGCAGCTAAAATTGCAATAGCAGTGTGAAAACAGTATAAAATTATGTAATATTCTTTAATTGATTTATGTTAGGATTAAGAATAAGAAAAATAGGTTTATTAGGTAACTTACGAACGGGGTGAGTGACCGTGTGAGTTTAACGTATGCAAGACTGTCGACATTCCAAGAACTCTGTTATCACGCCAGCGATCTGAAGCTGCACCAAGATTTCAAGGAACTCAAAATTAATTGGTGATGACCATGTTTTAATAACACTATGTATAGCCCTTTCCGCTGAGTGTACCATTAATGAGCTACTTAAATTAATGCCATATAAAGAATTTTACTTCCATGAATTTTTGTAATTTATAAAATAGGTGACAGATGTTCAACTGAAAGCTAAAATCTGTGAATATATTCCTTAGTTTATAGGATCTTCTGTTGTCTAAACGAAATGATATTTATGTTTTCTGTCATGCTTTCTGAAATGTAAAGATTTCGCTTCTTCCTAGAACTACCCACTTTAAATCAAAATACTTTTAATAAAAACTAATATTTTCGTCATTTTCTTTACTGACTTTGTACCACAACTTTTATTACACAGCAAGACGCGACTCTGTACCACAACAAGCTTCAAAAGAGCTAAATAATAAATCCATACATCGATCCGTAGTAATAAATCTCAAACGAACTGGCTTTTAAATAAGTAGAAAGCATTTATGAATCCAATTGTAAGGAGGTACCAGGATACCAGAACAGCGCAAGAAATTAGTGGGCAGTGTTGAGCAAATAAAAAAGATGAAAGCACGCCAGCCGAAGGTTCGTATCGGCGGGTCGGAGGTGAACATTAATATCGAAAAACTCGATCGGAAGCTGTGTGAGTGATCGATCGGCTCCCGGTGTTCGACAATTACTTATCTACAATATGTGTGCTTAGAAAAAATCAATCCACTGGATGAGCGGACGTCATGCTACATAACTTATGTGCTGCCACGAATCGTATAATGTGTATTTTTTAAAATAATGTATTAGTACTTATGGTGTAGGTATACTATACTACAGAGTTGGAAGTTCCGAATCTAGAATTACGCAATAGAATAGAAATAGTAAACGACACTGCGACTTTATTAAAAACATCTTCCTGAAACTTTACCAAAAACTAAAATCTAATGACACAATGTAAACTACATAATCATAATTGCACATTTATGATAAAATAGCAAACATTTTTACTCAAGGTTCGTCGTATCCAAGCGGAACTCGTCCGGCGACGCGCGCACCGCGGGCGCATGTAATTGCCGCCCAATGTTTGTTTTGTTCACCTCTTAACTCTTCTCCGTACAACCATCCTTTTTTAACACAACCAACTCCGCATTAACCCGTCCCGCTCGCACCCATCGCCGTCCAGCTACTTAAACTTTATTTATCACAGTTAACTTGCCGATACTTTACGTCGATTCAAATGTCTTAACACAGCATTGTTAACCTTGAATTTAATACTTTGTGCGATAGCTTTAAGGTCGTATTTGAGCCGATTTAAAATTAATCGGACCATTTCAGAGAGCTTTGTAATCGTCAGATTAATAGTTGGTACTCAGTTTATGTATCGCATAAGCGATTATTGATTGTAATTATCATGGCGGCCTTATACTGGCCGGTCACGCGACGCTCCCGAACCATTGATTTATAGCATAACTCCTCGTAAACTCACGGGATACTAAATATTGCTATGTGAAATATTGCTTCTAAAAAGTTATAGAAAGTGTAGTAGGTATTGCTGATTTTAACACTTTAAAAAAGGTTTAGTTCTCCACATAGTCATCCAAAATAGCCCTGCTAATTTGGGTTAAATTGGGTCTTGCGAATATGGTTGCATATAACAAAATCATGTTGATTTGTAGGCTTTATTTAGTCATGCTAATGATTTTATAAAAAAAAAACTGGCTTAAAATTTTTGGTTACGATGAAGAAGTAGCGGGTTGAATATGGATCTTTCGTTACTGAAAACCTTAAAAACTTAACTTGTCCTCGACGTGTCAATGTAACTATTGTCACGGTTTCATTACAAAATTTTCTATTTGTTAGGCGGATAAAGAAAAAGAATGTTACTTGGTTTCCGATGGTTTATTTTATTTTATTCATTGTCAAGGAAAGAAAGAAAGAAATACATATATTGACGACATGCCTTAACAATTACAATAAATACACATCAAACATAAAACAAAAGGTACATCGTCAACTAGGCCCCACCTCAGCATAATGTTGCAACTAGGGAATGCAATCGCGATCTCGCGGATCGGAATCCCGTGAGATCCCGTGTAGTTTTTCGGGATCAATCCCAAAGCATAATATGACGATCTCCCGTTCGAGATTGACGGGATTGGAAGGCAATGATCAGATGCTACACACATTCGCTCGGGACGTGAGAGGTGTGCTGACTGAACAGTGTTACCAGAAAGCTATTTCGCCTTCCTCCCAAAACTTACCCCAAATCCCCCAAAATGCAGGTTTTTAAAGAAAAAAACCCCCAACATGCAAAATATTTATTCAAAATACAATATTTACTACATAGTATAAATTTCTGCAATAGCATTCATTACTGGATCAACATCTTCGCACGCCTCGTCTTTCCCACTCCTTTCTTTCATCAAGGAAGAAAGGACACTTTGTTTTTTAAGAAGTTACTTTCAAAATCACCCGTAACTACTTTTTAATCTCCTTGAGTTATACTATACCTACTTTTGTTGTGATTATGTTCATGTTAGTAAAACTGTTAATTATTTATAAAGGATAAAGGCTTTTGTTTTCTTTCAAATAATATTTTGTTTAAATGACCTTACTATCGCAAACAAGCAGTTTTTATCGTATTCAGTAATGTGATTTTTTGAACAAGACGAGATCCCGCTAATTTCGCGATCCCGCGGGATTGACATTTCTAATCCCGAGGGATCTCAACTTTACGATCTCGAGTCGGGATTGCATTCCCTAGTTGCAACGGCAAAAATGGATTGCCGATGCAACGCTGATATTCTGGAGGGACCTAATTTGGACATCAAGGCTCTATTTATTAAGTTAGTGAATTTATCTACTTCGATGGATTACAGTCTGTCGTCGAATACAGTGGGCGTACGGCGCGTAGAAACACTTTATCACAGATGAATGTTTTCCGTATTCGCTTCTTCACATTCAGCGTAACGAACCCGCACCTTCGTTTAAACCAACTGGAAAGGTCACACAAATATTAAATAAAGCAGTTAAGTTTGTCCACATTTGAATTAATTGAAATTATTTTACTCGTTTTTCCGACATTCGCCGTTGTTTCATTAAAGTTATAATTTGCATTTTGTATATTCTTACTTTATTGTAATATTTGCCGAGTTATTTTAAAATTTAAATACTTTAAAAGTATATTTTACGTAATTCTAGACTTTTGCGGATCCATTCTAGACTAAAACCTTAAATGTCAAGAATTATGTGAAATCTATGTTAATACGTGATTCATACACGCTGAGAATAAGTACATCAACAATTTTTTTGTGCGACTAATGTTTTTTAATATAGTGAAATACATATAAATGATTTCTTGAAATGGATTCAGGATGCTGTACTGTCATTATTTTCTGATATGTTTGCGATTTTCAACCAGTGATTGGCCACGGCGCTTTAATCATAATATCTTTATCAGCCTATTAATGGCCCCACTGCTGGGGCACAGGCCTTCCCTGTGGATGGAATAGGATGATTGGGTCATGACCCACCACGCGGGCCCAGTGCGGATTGGCGAGTGCTAACGACTGCAGATCTACCCGGGACCAACGGCTTAATGTGCCTTCCGAAGCACGGAGGAACTCGATATAGGAGATTTTTGATCACCCATCCAATGACCGACCACTGCGAAAGTTACTTAACTTCAATGATCGCAACCGAACGCGCTTACCACCCGTGCCCTCGAGCTCCTCCTTCTCCTCCTTTGATCATAATATAATGGCACTACTTATGTCTACTATGAATACAATAACGCTTGCACCGTCCACTTTTACTATTTAACAGGTTGTTATTGGTTACGGATTGTATAGTCACTTACTTAATTGTTTAAAATTATTTAATCGTTTTATGCATTCAATAATGTGTTGAGAGTATTATAGGCTTCAGCAATGTTCCTTTATCACAGCTTAGCTTTTTAAAAAATCATTCAAATTAATTCTAGACACTAAGCAAATGAAAAATAAAATAAATTTTAAATAATAAACTATTATCCCCTTATTAATAAACAAGGAATTAGTTTAGACTAGTTACACCATGTTTTGTTCATGTGACAAAACATGGAGTAACTAATCCAAGCGTAGTCTTCGTTTTTTAATAAGTGAGTTAAAGTTGACACACAGTAATGTTTAAAATTTCACATATTTTAATAAAAAATAGTGACTAATTGACTTAATAGAAACCTTTAAAGCCTTGAAAGATCGTGTTAATTTTATCGGTCTTTACAAAATAAAGTTTAGTACTTAAGCCTTGTTTCACACGTACCACATGGCGTAGCTTCTTGACCTTCACAAGTTTCATTCATTTCATTTCACAATACAACCGCACCACGTGGTTGCGTAGCGTACATAAGAACTGTTTGTCTCAACGTTGTTTTTGCAATGTTCATGGTGTCGCTAGTGGTTGCGTTTTGTTGTGACATGGCTGCGACGTGATCGATACCACACACGCGGTCGATAGTGACAGAAAAAGATGGTCTGTGTGAATTCATCTTTTAATTTTAATACAAATAGCGCCCGCCCACGTATTGTGGATGTGGTTCGTGTGAAATAAGCCTAAGCTATCCAGGTTCCTCTTACGGAGAGTTAGATTTTTCCCATTGACTGTTTTTTTGCAATTCTGAGTTGCATTTGAAGTGTAAGGTTGGAACCCGGCGCATTTTGCGAGTTTGTTTAAAGAGCCCCACCGCCTGAGCGGCCATTATCGCACGCGGATCGTTAGCATGACGCTAACTTCCAGTTAAGGATGCGGCCAGAACAATGCTCCGTAAATCTGTCCAATGAAAACTTTTCCCTTAGGGTTGTCGGCCGTCTTTAGAGCGGTGATTTTATACAAAAATATTTTGTGAAGATTCAAGTGGTTATCGATAGGGATATTTTTTATAATATTTTAAGACAAAAAGTGCTTCCTTGCGATGATCATGATACTGGTTTTTAGGGTTCCGCACCTCAAAAGGAAAAAACGGAACCCTTATAGCATCACTTTGTTTGTCTGTCCGTCTAGCCGTCTGTATGTCAAGACCCTTTATCCTGAAAATGCGTGAAGGTATCGAGTTTAAATTTTAAACTATATACTCAGGTCAACGGTCCCTTAAAGCTGCCAAAAATCAAAGTTCTAGTTAACGTAAAAAAATACTGCTTTATTTTGCGTACTTGCGTAAAGATCGCGAAAATCTTCTAGTCCGCTCTGAACACTGCACAATTCGCGTCGTAGCTCGTATTTAAAGGCACGAAGATTGTGTTTAGGGCTGTACACCTGCGCGAAACCACTTCAGAGCGGACTAGAAGTTTGGCGCGATCTAGACCTACAAATCTGTACGGAACCCTCGGTGGGTGAGTCCGTCTTGCACTTGTCCGGCTTTTTTTAACACAAAATCCTGTAGTGTATCTCCCTGTTAACCTTATTGAAAAAAATGTAAAAAAGTTTATTATTATTTACAAGCAAAATTTTGTAATTGACACTTTTCTATCATATTCTCATGACTCTAAAGGTACAAGTCCAAACTGAACCGCAGACCGCAGGCCGTAGCTGCAGACTGCAGGCGACACTACTGGTTTCTATGAATCTCTATGAAATTGATTCCGAGCGCGGCGACATTGCGGCCTGCTGCCGCGGCGCGCAGCCTGCGGCAGCGACGTGCAGCGACCGCAGTCTTCAGCCCATTGCGAAATTGTATCTTAATATTTTAACATAAAAGCAAAAGCAGGTCCCTCTGTTAAAGTATTTATATGGCCCTTAAATTCTTGACAAATAAGTCAATCTGAGGGTCTGCGCTGCGTAAAGCAGGAGCAGCGCGGCTCTATGAAACGTCCGCTCCATGTTCCCGCTTAACGCAGCGCACGCCCTTAATGTAACTACATTATATACTTACAATGCAATTGGCTAATAACTTTAAGTAATAGATCCCGCGCAAGATAAAAAATGCATTACTATCGTTCTGTTTTTATATTTTCAACTAAATCTGATTAGTTAAAAATTCTTCAGATATTCTCCATAATGGTCAAAATCGATCAAAATTTACTCTACTTTCTCCCAGTTTTGTGTTCTGTGCGCATTAATTTATATTATTTAATTCTCCCAACGTATCTTATTAAGATTATTCAAATAACTTGCAAATTACCTACTTACCCGTGCGTTTCCCGGAGAAAACTTGTATGCCCCTGCCCCATACGGTGTTTGGAAGTTGTGGCAACTTTTTAATGATGCCATAGCTAATTCAAAACTAGTCGCTAATTAGGGGATTTTCCTTTTAGAACAAATGTTTCAAATAAAGTGGTATGTGAAATGTTCAGCAGAGAGAATCGAATTTTATTACAAGCAGCACGAAAAAATACTAACTGCACTTAAATCGTTTTATAGTATGCTATAAAAAAATATGAAAATTTATTGAACCAACTTGCCCCAATTTTATTTCTTTTTTGTGAACAATGATGCTTAAGTTATTAAAAACAAGAAAACTAAATTACGGCCATTGAGAAGCGATACAAAATGTAAACAAAGTCGATGAAAGGTCAATGACTAATGCAGAGGTTGTATTTTTTTTATAATGATATTTTACTTATGGAAATTTATATAAGACTTACTATTTTAATAGGCATAAAATTAAATAAAATTTAGAAAACAATAATTGAAATTATCATAAATCACAACAGTTCCAAAAACATAATTTATTATTTCCACTAGAGTATCGGAAAGACACGGAACGAAATGAAATTATGTTATTATTTTTTACTGTTAAATGGGCGCCCGAATTATATCGATCTCAGTGGCTCGGCGATGACGTGATATGACCGAACGAGAACTAATCTCAAAACCTCTTATTAATAAACAAGGAATAAGCTTAGATGTATTAGATGTATGGTATTTGAGTGATATGAACAAAAAACGTTCATATCACTCAAATACCATTTGTCATTCAATGAACAGAGACAAAACATGGAGTAACTAATCCGACCTTATTTTTCGTTTATTAACAAGAGGGCCAGAGATAGTTATTAATTAGTTGTTCAGTCCCATAGTCTCGTATAAGTTGAATGAACTTTTGTAGGTATCGCTTGTCGTTGGCAGTTCTTTCACATTTTGTTTTATATTCTAATTCTAAGAGATTCATTGATCAGTATTTCAGTTTTCGTATTTATTACGAGTATTTGTAATTCGCAAACAATTAGCAAGACATATCACCTAATATTACATACAATGGCCGCGTGAAACAACATATTGTTTATAATGCCCATTGTGTTTCAGTTCGGTTTCTCAATATTTATCGAGCATCGGTTTTTATTTACCATTCGCTTTGATCGCGTGGGCTTTAGTCACAGTGTCTTGGTATTTGATACTTTCATATTTGAATCGAACCGAGGAATATTATTTTGATTTGACATTCATAAACATGCAGGAGCGCATTGTGTGTTTGATTTTTCAGTGAAAGAATTTTACATAAAAACATACACGCTATTGTTTAAATAGATGAATCGTGTTCATAAATGTTGATCAAAGTAGTTTATGTGTAAATGCTGTTTTTTATAAATTCTGCTTTCGTGAATTTTGACGATGAAAAATTGAAATGAGGAATTATGTTTTCTGAGCACGGTGCCTGCGGAGCGGTGAGGTGATAATCACACTAATATTATAAGGGCGAAAGTTTATGAGTGTGTATGTTTGTTACTTCTTCACGTCTAAACGGCTGGAACAATTTTTATAAAATTTGGTATGGAGTTAGCTGACACTCTGTATTAATACATAGGCTACGTTATAGTGCGGGAAAATATCCCTAATTAACCGCGGGTAACACCGCGGGTAAATAGCTAGTAAGTGAATAAAATGGGCATAATTAATATTTTACGATGAAGAGGTCTAGACATAGGTATATTTCTTGAATCATACTCTTGTCGTTGGTTTGGAGCAATGAAGGAATGTCGTTAAGGAAGGGAAAGAAAACGATAATTATTACAGGTATCTACGATAATTTTTAATAAATTTATTCGTACGATTTACATTACAGCGACAAAATTATTTTTTATGCTCAAAACAAGAGCTCTAGCCTGTATTTTAGCCCGTTCATTTTTCATCTCTTTATTCGTGTAGTTTTTCAAAAATAATTAGATTGCAGCCGTATAAAGACTTGAACATCATTTCTTATATGTTTACATTCGTAAGGCAATAATTTAGGCGCATTAACTTTAATTTTTTAGTAGCTGTTTTTGACATAATTTTTATAAAAGTCTCTTTCGGCATCATCAAATATAAATCGGTAAGATTAAAAAATTAATTGAGTGTGTGTCGAAAGAATTTTCGTGGCGAGCACTGAATTTAGCGAGTTCGTACTTACTGTTTCTCATTCAGGACGTAACAACATTTGACAATTCCAGCAGTTTGTCTCGAGCGGTAAAAACTGTCACACAATCTCCAGAGGCGCGCTCGTAATCACCGGGACACATGTAGCCCATCTTTAATACATGATGTCCGACAAAAACTTCATAAACTCCCCGACGCGATGCGACGCGGTTTCGTTGACGATACCGTTTCGTCGTATCGTGAGTGAAATTCACGAGGCTATTGTGTTCTCGTGTGAACTTAAAAAAAAGCTGCAACATTGTAATCTCGCTATTAAAAAATGATATTTGAAGTGCGTCAGATCCTTTGTTCTTATTAGGTTAACGTGCCTTTAGTAGAAAGAGTTCTTATTGGTTTTGACTAAACGTAAATGTTACATACCCCTCATGTCTATGCCATATTTGCTATGCTTATCGTCAAATGGGGTGCAAACAAGTCTGTTTTTTTTACAAAAAGAAAAGCAAATTCCTTCCTTCACATCCTCCCACAGTGGCACGCTACAATAGCTGAAATGGTAGAAAATTATGCCGCTCCAGCCATCCTCATCTGTCTGGCTTGAACCCAACCACCCACGGAGCCCTAGAACTTTGTTCACCAAACGAAACAACCACCAACAGTCTTGCGTACGGTGCCAGGTACATCTTCAGAGGGGCGTTGAAGTACGATCGGAAAATTCACTACTTATAGCCTCTTAGAGATGGTAGTGTAACAGACTAGACTGTTTTAGAAAAAAGACATAGTAATAAACTATTTGGAATTTGAATTTATACTAATATTACTAGCTGTGCCCCGCGGTATTACCCGCGGTTTATTAGGGATATTTTCCTGCAGTAAAACATATCAAATTTTATTAAAATCGCTCCAGCCGTTTAGACATGAAGAAGTAACAAACATACACACTCACAAACTACAACACCGTGTTCAGAACAACATGATTCCTCATTTCAATTCTTCATCGCCAAAATTCACGACAGCAGAATTAATAAAAAAACAGCATTTACACATAAACCACTTTGATCAACATTTATTAACACGATTCATCTATTTAACAATAGCGTGTATATTTTTATGTGAAATTCTTTTACTGAACGTTTTTATCTGAAATTCTTTCACTGAAAAATCAAAGAGACAATGCACTCCTGCATGGTTATGAATGTCAAATACAAGATTCCATGTATGTCAAATCTTCAACTTTCGCCTTTATAATATTAGTGTGATACAGCTGAAGAGTTTATTTGTTTGGTTGAACGCGCTAATCTGAGGAACTAGAGACTCAGATTGAAAATTTCATTTATCGAGGAAGATTATACGACATCTTGGTAAGACTAATAAGAGTCGAGCATCAATGAAAAATATTGCGAAAACGGAAAAAATATTCCTTTTCAGATTTTTCGTTGCGTGCGCTGCTTTAACGGTTAAAGTTACACAAAAATCATGTATTAAGTAGTTGTTCCCCTTAAAAAGTTGTAAATAAGGTCCGCAACAGCACATGTCTATTTTTAAGGTTGACATAATTTTTTTATTGTTCCTAATCTTTGTTCTGAATAAAACATTATTTACTCAGTATATTTTATTAACATGATATTTATTAAAATAAAGACGTTATTCAACATAAGTATTTAATTTTTAACAAAATATTTTATTATAATCAATATCTTAGGAGATATCGTTGTTTTAAAGTAACTCAAGCAATAACACGACACGGTTACAGTAATATCGTTTACTAAGAGTAGAGCCTAAAGAAAACAGAGCACATCACTACACCCTAAAATCATGTAATCTATCCTAACCTTCGACAAGTTGTAATATTCCAACAACAGCGCGAATGAAGTCGCGGCCGCAGCCAGTACGATATAAGACTTCGCTTCGACAAGTATGAGAACTGACCGTTGTTTGAACTCTTCGTACTGTCGGCACTTTGTAGAGGAGTAACATCGATCATTGGCGATGGCTGATGGATTCGCGTCCGCGCCGACGCACGACGCCGATGTAACCGCCGATGTAATACGTCAAATCTCGTTCCGTTTGTCGCTATCCGACTAAAGAGATCTTTTAATACAAGGTTCAGCGAGTTGTTCCATACTATCTTCATAATGATCGCGTTGAAACGCTCCTCTAGCCGCCTAGGCAGCAAGCTTTGATACCTTGACCCAAGTCACCTTTGACAACCTGAGTAGAAAATCCGCTACCCTATCTCTATAACGATGTGCTTTCTAAGTTTTTACATATATTTTTTTTTATAGATAGGTCCGACAAATGTCTCCACCCCACCAGATGTTGAGTGAAGGTGAAGTCCAGACGCGACGTCCAGAAATTTATTAACTTTGCACGTTCTTTCCGATTGACTAGTAGAGAATAGCATACAGGCATTTATTTATTTATTTTATTTGACACACCAATAATAATATCACAATTATTACATAAAAAGAAAATTACATCTAGCCCGCAATATGCAATATAAAGGCATTAAAGATTAAATAAATAAATAACTATTGATACAGATGGCAAAACAAACGGAGTGATAAAAATATGCATACGAACATACTTCAAAAACTACAGGTGATATTTCCTTGCTGGTTTAGCATGTCGTCAAAGGGATACTGTGAGGATTGGTTATATACAGCAAAGAAGTCTTGAATTGGTGTAGGTTTACATTGTTAATGTTGTAGCATTGTTTCCAGGATTAAAGAAAATAAATTAGTAAATTGTGGTTCACCGGTTGAATAAAAAACTTTCACTCACTTTTATAAATAAGCAAGCCATTTAAGGCTATCTTAATGATCTATCTTACGCGTTTTATAACACCTCATTAAAAACAAAGCGGTCATACAAGATCACGTTTAGATTGTAACTAGCCTTAGTAAACCATTAACGTAAACTTTATATGGTATCATAAACAATATTTAACGACATCTGGAAACTTCAACGAAGAACAATTTTAGCTGCTCTACACGGCGATTAAGCAGGAATAATCCAGCTTCGGCGATCGCAGCAGCCAATGAAATTTTACAGCCGCGTCGATCGCATAACTCGGCGGGACGAAAAAACGCGCGAGACTCGACCAGTCGGCGTTTTGGAAAATAAAGAAAAATAAAACGCTTAGACCGTGTTGCGTCTTCGATGTTGACGACAGAATTCCGTATAATTTTAAAGTTTTAGTTATCCGAAAATTGTGCGACTTCCTTATTTTCGCTGAGCTCAGAATGATTCAGCACTTTCCTCCGTGTTTTTCGCTTTTGGAAAGTTGTAGCACCCGAAAGATTTAACTCCTATTTTCATTGCGACTTATTTAAACACATTCAATTGACTATCTATACAAATACATATTAAGAAAATCGTTTTTTTAACAACTAACAATATGTCCACATTGTTATCGCAGGACCTTTATCTATAAAATCATTCTGTCACAGTGAGACAAAACTGCAACAGCTAGTCAATAATAAAAGTGTAATACAACACTGTATCTAATTTAATTTTGGATTCGCTTGCATCACCAGTTGTCATCTCAACAGTAAGTGTCTTGTGTGCTTTTTACTCAGTTTATAATTATCTAATCTGTTCGACTTTTAAGATACAGTAAACTAACTTATATGGAAATACTTTAAAAAAAAAACACTACCCATATTAGAACAAACTTGAGCATTTAAAATCATCTTCTACCACCGTAGATCGCCAGCACGCTAAACATTGCGCCTTCGAGCTTCTCGTAAAAAGTAGTAAGGTTGACTTTGTCAAAAGCCTATGTAGAAACGAAGGGTACCCTACTACGGTGCTGTGATCTGTGAGTGCTTATCGGCCGTCACAGCGGCCAGCGTTTCCCAGGCGTCGGGGAATTAAAACATTGCATTTTTGCTGTGGCATCTAAGATGCTATCTGCGGCTTGTAACCGCACGATTTATTTAACGGCCCAGGTCCGTGTTCGATGCCTGCTTGCTGTAAGAGCTCCCAACCTTCGGCTCTTATGTGAATGTTCTCCGCATTTTTTTTTGTGTGTCTGTTCTTTGTTTTTAATTTTATTTAGTAGTGTTTATTTGTATTATGTGTTATGGGCTTGTAAATATTTATGTAATTACAGTGGATAAGGGGTCTCTAAATAAAGGATTAAGTTTTAAAACCTAAAACAATCTGTGCACTTTCCCAACAAAAATATTAGAATATTATACTTAGAAATTTTTTACCTATAATATTTAGAGAACGTTAAAACTTCATACGAAAGGCGACTAATCTTGTAAGATCATTTCTATTGCTAATGTCTTGCTTCGCCATCCTTGTTACCTTCAGAATAGTTAAAATATTTCTCAATTAAAATAAAAGCAACGTGCATTGTGTCGATTGTCCTATAAGCAATTATCAGAGTCACGATAAGCGCGCCAAGTATTCCTTTGTCAGCCGCGACTGATATCTTCGCAGATCTCACAAAAACTGCAAAAATCTTTATAATCGCTTCATCATCACCATCTAAGAGTATTATTTCTTCCTCTCTCTATGGGAACGGGCCATAGATCTGATTTTCTGGAAACATTTTTTTTTTTACTTTTGTTTCCGGCAGTACTTTTTCGTAAATAGTCTCCTGTTACTTAACTTACTACTTACTACTACTCTCTTATATGTTATTAAGTTTTAAGTAATTGTCCTTCTTGCTTACTAGAAATGGTATGTTTATTTTGAGGAGAAAAAAGTTAAACAGCAAAGATCATATTTAGTACAGTCGTTTAAGTGTTGATTTTATTGAAACTTATTCCACTCGTACAGTTAAAATTATAACCATTAGTCCTCCGCCGAATTCCGAGTCTCTCTCGCTCGGATCATTCCAATATTTTATTCGTGCGAGTATCGATTTATTTATCGTAACTATAAATCATTCGCGTTGATCATTACCGATAATAATTTATAGTAGGCAGTGAGCGGTGCTTTGGAACTATAAATCAAATGCGGCGCCCGCGCATGGCGCTCATAGATTTCCACTGTGCTTGTTTGTTTTAGAGTTTTATGCTTAGACAGATTTGGAAAGACTACTCGCACCTTACTAAGTTCTTCATATTTTGGTCCTGATTTTCTATAACAACAACAAGCTTGTGCATTTCCAAAAATATATTTCTTGCTATTTCGCAAGGTTCAGTCATTTTACTATTATCAAAACGGTAACAAATTACTATCTCATGGTTCATTTCTTTTTCAGTCATTGCGATTCGTCGTTTAAAAATAGCAATCCTTGAAGATTCATCATTCATTGAAGATTCTATTTAAAAAAAGATCTATAACCTATTGGTTTCCCAACTATCTATCACAGTTGTGGTACGAGTACATGCAAATAAATAAATGATTGTTTTGGTCGGCGCGCTCAAAGACGGCGGCGCCGATGCAGCCCGCGGCTCCAACGATCGGCGCGCTTGATTGATAAATCAAGTGCTCACGCGCATACGATGCGCTTTGTGCAAGCCGCTTGCGCTGATCTAATTCCGACCTTAAACATAAAACAATAGGAGCCTCCGCCTTTAACTTGATCAGGATATTAATTGATTTCGCGAAGTGTGTCTCTGTCTACCTTAACTTAAATATTTACTAAAGCTCCAGTTATCTAAATGTAAATCAGTATATGTGTTTATACTTCAATAAATCTAGATTGGTTTAGTTATTGTATAACCAATAACTTTTTGATTTCAGTCTCGTGCTTTATGTTTGTACTTGATGACAGATTAAATTTATTAAAATATAATTTAATATGGACGTTTATGATGGATGAATCTGATATAGTTTGTTGTGCAAACGTTCAAACTCTGTTTTTCATTGGCTATAGGTTCACTAATTTTGAAGTTTTTTACGAGGCTGAACTAAATTTAGTTCAGTCTTCCATGTAAGCTGGTTGATGATTGAATGTAAAGGTGAACGTTGAGATACCACCAACTGGGAAAGAATAGAAGTGAGAAGAGAAGATCCTTGATAATAAATAATTATGTAAGTACAGTTGTCAACAATCTTAAAGGAATAGTAACATAAAACTCTTAACTTTATTCTTGTATTCCAGGTATACTTTGCTCTCGTGATTTTTCAATGTTCCGTAATCTGAAGGATTTCACTTTTGCTACAACAGACGAATCATCACCGTGCAACAAATCATGATTGCGCCCTCCTCTGGGGTTGTGTGTAATCACTTTACTACGAGTAGTGCGCCCCGCGAGTGCGTCCGTCCCCCCAGTCATTAGCCCCCTAATCTAATTCCGATTTCATTACTGCACACCCCATGCTTTCTCTATTGTTTGCCTATTGTTGTTTTGTTTTTGGTATTCGTCAAGTGTCTTATTTGATAAAAGTGTGAAAGGGAGTAGTTACAATTGTTGGTTTGTCTTCTGTATATTCTCACCTGTGTTTTTAATAAATTAAATATATTTGTATAAAATAAAATACTTACATGAAAGGACAACAAGACAGGTACAGAGCTGAAGCAAATGCTGTGCTCAATAGCTTCTACGTTTCCAAAGTTTTTAATACCAATGTATTACATGAGTTGATAAGTTGAAAAAAAATGTATTGCAAAATATTAATAGTATTGCTAAATTATAATGCGACAGCTGAGAAATATATTCCGCCTGATTCTAACATGATTCTCTAAATTTGACACAAGTCTCCCCTTTTCATTTTGTCTAAAACATGACAAGGATATACTGCTATTAAATTTTGTTGGGAGAATCGTTGTGTGAATCTTAATAGAAATGCTTTAATTTATTAGTATCAGGCCCATTGTCTTATTTATAATACCGAAGTTACCAGGGTAACATTCAGCCTTTTTTGATAATATTATACATAATGACTTCGTAAATTTACGGACAGGTCATAAATTAAGTTTGCCATGTATGCAATGGTTGTTTCGCCATTTACTTTAGAACATAGTGCTAAAATTAGTGTCACAGTCACTTAGTTCTAAGATAGAGAAACAGATCTCTCGGAATAACTTTCAATATTTCATAAAGAAATGGCGTTGCCATCCCCATTGTCCCGTTTTCTCTATTCCGGGGGTTGTAATTAGATTTGCAGTTTCCGCCCGAGAGCTCGCCCTACGACATTAGTTTTCATTTGCGATCTTATTTCATTATACACTTATTAACTTTGGCAAGTGCATGCAGTGTTTTATTTTATCAATAATTGTATTATAGAGAAACGTAATTCAAAGTTTTGTACTAACATTGAAATATTCATTCAGAGCAAACATTGGTTACTCGATAGGATGATTAAGAGCCTTTTTACAAAATTGCGCCGCTCTGCCGTACTGATCGGCGGGCGCGTAGGTAGATTTTCACTCATAAATATTGCATTTTACGGGTGATGTTTCGAGTCTGATAAAATAATTATTAATGAACTAATTATAAAAATATAAACATATTTCACTAGTTCAATGATGTTAGATTAGTTTTATGAAAGTTTTTGATAGTAATTCTATTTAATTCAATTTCAAAATACGAAGTAAACCTGCATAATTTTTTGGGAAAACTCACGGAGGTTAGATGTTTTTTTTGATAATTAATGAGATGGAAAATCAAAATTCTAATAAATTATGTTACAACAAAAACATATTTCTGATGTCATAGTAATTAATTTGATCTAACTTATTAAACATTATTGAGAGATTGAGGCGTTTGAAGTTGTGCATATTATCGTTTTTTCCGTAAACTAGCTGCAGTAGAACGATCAGTACAAAAAAAGGAAAATATTATTTGCAAATATTCTACATTAACTCACAATAGGAAGAAAAAAAATCTACTGTTTACTTCTATTGGAAATAGTCAAAATCTTTTTTAAGGGGGTAAACGAGGCGCTCAACAATTACGTTCTTTTGCAAAAAATGTGAAAGGGCTCTTAAGAAGTAGAATTCATAATTTCATATTCGACAGCTTAATTGTTTATATCTATGTTTAGTCTTAGATAATCCATAAATGTTTTAATCTCAATGTTTTGTAGACCGTGAAATATGAAGGATAGTATTGATTTTCATGCCTCCCCTGAAACTAATATAATCTCAAGAGTTTTAACAAAATTAATCCTACAGGTTTATTTTTCATTTTTTTCTTTAGAACAATGACTTCAGTGGACAATGATCCAATCATGCAATGATTATATTGGCTTCCGGTGCCTGACGTTGATCGTCGTAGCATGAAATCGGATCGGCGTCGGAGCGGGCTCGCCACGCGACCGCATCGGACACGCCTCGTGAGGACGTCGGGCTCGCGAGCCGTGAAACGAGATTTTGATTCTTGCTACATTGACTCGATTAAACGCTTGTGATGTATGGCTGTTGTTATTCACCAGCTTCAAATTTGCTACTATTACATTTTCATTTATTACTTCATTCTTCAGATGTATAATATTTATCCGGCTTCCTACTATAATATTATAAATGTAAAAATGTTTATTTGTAACTTAATCATGCAAAAACTACAGAATTGATTTGGATGAAATTTGGCATTATGACCTGGATTGAGACATAGGACTCTTTTTAAACCCAGAAAAATCTTAGGTTCTTGAAGGATTCTCAAATATCTAAAGTAAACGCGGATGAAATGCGGGCGGCCACTGTTTTTAACCGACTTCAAAAAGAAGGAGTTTCTTATTTAGGTTGGTATGTCTTTTTCTTGGTTTATGTGTATGTGCATAGATTACTGCGACATTGCTGATCGTTTCGTTCTTTTTGTTCGATGCGGAATTGTTGTCATTTGTTACCATAAAATTTTAATCCAGTTCGGTCCAGTAGTTTCAATTTTTTTAAGCATTTTTGTTACTTGTAATTTTGTACATTAGTTGTTGATAGTTGTTGGTTAGGTACTTAAAGATTTCCTATCCGATTTCAGTGATTCGTGATTATTTTGTTTGATGGGAGATATTTGCCGTTTGGAACCATAAAAAATATTTAGTTTGACTTAGTCGTTTTAATTTTATAACCATTTTTGGTAACTGTTTACATGGACGTTTTATTTTTTCACTAAAATGGATGAAATAAAAAAATAAATAAAAATAAAACCGAAAAATCAAAAATGAAACTAAAAAGTGAAAAATACTTTCTGGTTTATGATGTGAATTCCTTCACATTTAGAATCCTACATTATCTCTGATGATCATAGGCTATAAGAGATATAAGAGCATAATATAATGGAGTATTTAAAAAAAAAGGTAAATTTAAAAAATCAAAAAACCCGACTGCGTAATTATACTTCAAATAAAAACTGAAAAGAAAAAAACATGTCCAGTAGTCTATAATTCTGTTAATAAGGAACAAAGCTACTTTAACAGTCGGGGCCCATTAGATATTCAAGAATACATAATATTTTTCAACAGTGGGTCCCGACTGTTAAAGTAGCTTTGTTCCTTATTAACAGAATTATAGACTACTGGACTTGTATTTTTCTTTTCAGTTTTTATTTGAAGTATAATTAAGCAGTCGGGTTTTTTGATTTTTTAAATTTACCATTTTTATTTCACACTTTTTAGTTAGTTAGTATTTTAAGACTAGTCTAGTTCACTTCAGTAAGGGAATTAATATCGCGGGAATTATTAAGTACCTTGCGTCGGTCTAAAAGATTGATTTATTAAGACATATAAAGACTTTACCAGCGGGGTCAAGGCTACAGATGCGCCTCAATTTTCGCAAAAATGTGTGAAGTTAAATCAAGTCGTTACATAAATCTCTAATGTATGTAAATTTTATAGTAAACTAGCACTTACTCAAAAAGTCATCTTTTGTTTATATTTTTTTTAATAGTTTAGCAGTAAATATAAAATTCATTTACTTATATTCGTCGACTATTTAAAATTGGCAGTGGCTGCATTGTCATGTCAATGCCGGACGTCTAAGATTGTGATATACACAAATTCAGTGTCAGTCCCTAGTCTCATAATTTGATATACCTACATAATTCACAGAAACCCAATATGTAGATGCCAGAAGTTAACTTCAAATGTTTTTAATCACCCTATATACAATACCAATCAATGACGTTTATGTCGCAGGTTGAAGAAAGCAGTAATTCCCGTCTGTTGTTTTGGACAATGGTGGCAACTGCCTTAGATCACCAAATTAAATAATTATGCAATCACCAAAGCAAAGTTTATAATATTTTATTAAACTAAAGGCGCATAATAAAATTTTCAAAACGTTAGGTAGAGCACCATAGCAATCTCATTTATTATCAATTTATAGTTCTCTTTGTTGTTTTCTTTTAAAGCGTTCACATTTAACAGGTCAAAGACTTTGTGTTCGGTCCTTTTTTATTGGTAGTGTAAAGCTCGAATGAAGAGTACTCCCAGTAGTGCAATCATGGCAATTATTTTCCAATTTTTTTTGTTTAAAAAAATACCGAATAACGTATCACTGTTAAGCACAAATGCTAAGTAACTTTTACAAATATAATCAAATAAACGTATTACTTACTTTATTTTTAAATCTTTTTCATCAATTAAATACTTATCTTATTCTAACTATCTATACTAATATTATAAAGAGGCAAGATTTGTATGTTTGTAACAAATAATCTGTCAAACTACTAAACCGGTTTCAAATATTAATTCAACATAAGGTAGCTACATTATTTATTATAACATTTTTCTTTATTTAAATACATTTTGTCCGAGTGACATAGGCTATATTTTATCCCGATAAATAAATTTCGCCCGTACAATGCCCGGGTGGATCACTAGTAAGTATAATATAATATTATAGATGCGAAAGTGAGTTTGTTTGTTGCGCTTCCGTGCCCTAATAGCTAACTCGAATATAATGAATTCCCTTATAGAAGTAGATGGGAACTTGGTTCTTAGCTACAACATCGCAATACTTATAGGCGTAGGGTGATGAAAGGGGTGATTTACCTATAAAAATCTACATTATTTACTTTGAATTTTGCAGAATTATTACAAAACCAATATTATCGCGAGCTGATTAATAAATACAGGGATTCCAATAAGTATGTACTTACTAGCGAAAAATGGGTTATTTGTCATTATATTAAGTAAATTTTTTTTGTAACATCGTTAATCGAGTAATATCGTTAAAAAATATGAAAAACAGTAAAATTCGGAGTTTTTCATTAAAATTCAATAATCATAAATACCTATTATGATAATATATTTTTCATCATTTAATAAGAAGGAACTGTATCACAGTTTTATTCTTAGTACTTCGTATAGGATCAGATACTGCGAATACCCCATTCTTTTCTGTTACATAGTACACCGCGCTATCACTTTGTCATCGTTGTAACTTTTTTTAAATATTTGTCGAAATGACATAGTGTAAAAAGCAAAGTTTATCGTCTTTAAATATCAAAAGCGATAAAAGTATTTGTTTTGATAAAAAAGTATTTGTTAATACAAAATGTGCATTTTGGAAATAGATATCAAATAATATTTTAGTTTTGATTCACTATTTTAGCGGTAATGACTTACACATTAAAAATAGATATATGGTGTCACGAACTTTTTTTTTAGAACTATTTAAGAGATACATTTTCACTCTATATTACATTCATGTAACTTTTATTGTTTTTGCAGTGCAGGCCAACATGGCTCGCAGATGGGAGATTTTTTTCCGTCTTATGTGACACTTATTGTTATATATTGCCCAATTCACTCAATAACTACATAAATTATTATATATATTTATTTATTTATTTATTTAGGCATGCTAACAGTCACACATATTAATACATTAATGAATAGGTCGGATACTATACAGTTTTCTTATATGCAGACCAATTACAAGCATACACAACAATCACAATAATGTTAATAAACAACTTGATACAATGCAACTGATTGACCTGATCACAAATCTATGTATTTTAAACGACTATATTATGGAAAGATTGATGGACCACGCTAATTTATTCAAATACATACATACAAAAGAAGAACAGATTATTTCGCTATTGATTTATTTGTTGTACCAAAGTGTTTCAGCAACTTTCACCTAAAGGATACAAGACCATCACTAAATATATCTATGCTTGGATCTTTGGCGCCAATCTCATTATATGCTGAGCAAATTCTAGCTAGAGGTTCATGCAAACCCAAATTTGTCCGATGGCGAGGGATACAGAAAAATTTTTGAATAGCGTGACGTAATTGTACGGAACATTTAACTTGATGGAAGATAAAAATTTAGAGCAACTTGTTTTACCATTTAAAATTTTGTGAAGAAAAATCACGTCAGCAATCTTGCGACGCACTCGAGACTCGTAGGGTGTTCTGTGTGAGATACCGGAAGTAACAAATGCCAGATGCCTCGTAAAGGCACGCTGTATACTCTCAATTCTTTGAGAGGCCACACTATATCCCGGGTTTCATGAGACAGAAGCAAACTCGAGGCGACTACGGACTAGACTGTTAAAAAGTACAATTCTGGATCTAGCAAATTTAAATCCACGCAAGTTTTGCTTTAAAAATCCCAACATTTGAGCAGATTTCTTTACAATCGCGTTCAGGTGGGCGGTAAATTTGCGTTTGCTGTCGAGTATTACACCAAGGTCTCGCACCTCACTCTGCCTGGTAAGTATTTCAGAACCCAGCGTATAAGAATTTTCAACAGGGTTCACTTTTCTGGTGAAGCTAATACAACAGCACTTATTCGGGTTCATTACCATATTGTTTTTGTCGCACCACTCTTTGATACTATTAAGGTCAGTTTGAAGAAGTTCACGGTCCTTTGGGGTGTTTATTGTACGAAAAATTTTTAGGTCATCGGCAAACAAAGAAATACTGCTATACTTTACGCATGACACCACATCGTTAATAAACAACAAGAAGAGGATGGGGCCCAAATGAGAACCCTGAGGTACACCAGACAAAGCATAGTAAGATTTCGATTCAAACCCATTAACTACTACCTTCTGGGCTCTTCCTGTTAAGTATGACCTAAACCAGTTCAAGAGGGATCCACCCACGCCGCTTCCTTCAAGTTTGTGCAATAAAATCTTATGGCTAACCTTGTCGAAGGCGCTGCTTAGGTCTGTGTAAATGGAATCCACCTGTCTACCTTTGTCAACCTCTTGTGATAAAAAAGACACCAATGAAGCGAGATTTGTGTCTACAGACATGCCCCTTCGGAAACCATGTTGGAAATCCGTAAGACTTCCTTCAAATTGAGAATATAAATGCGGAAAAATCAGGGATTCAAAGAGCTTTGAGAAGCAACATAAAATTGAGATTGGTCTATAATTATTAACCAATGTGCGATCAGAGTTTTTATGTATGGGTAGTACTCTAGTGCTTTTCCATTCAGTAGGGAATACACCATCACAAAGGGACCTATTGAATATCAATGTGAGTGGTAAAGCCAAGACTGCACCACAGCGTCTTACAAAGAGAGGTGGTATATTATCTGGACCGCACGCCTTCTGTACGTCCAGGCGCTTGATACGCCCGGCCACATCAGACTCCGAGAAAGTTAATCTGCAAAAATTGCAACTGGTTAGGATAGGGTCATGGCTATACCGCTGGATTGGGGCATCATCCGCAGTGTAGACCGACGAGAAATGATTAGCAAACAGGTTTACTATATCAGGTCCATTATCAGCCACAACATCATTCCCTTTTATAATACTTGGAAATGAGGAATAACCCCTTCGTTTGTCCTTAATAAATCTCCAAAATACTTAAGGGTTACTGCAGATATTATCCTCCATTTTTTGCTTATATTCACTAAAACATTTATTGATAAGGTTATGAATGCGCTCTCTAAGTAATTCATATTCAATTCTGCCACGGGGGTTTGCGAATTTCCGGTATGCAATACGACTTTTCTCTTTTTGACGTAATAGTTTAATAAGACTTTTGGTAAACCAAATGGGATATCTAACAGATTTGGGTTGACGTTTTGGAACCACATTATCGATAACTTTCCTTATTTCTGAGTAAAGAGCTGAAACCATCTGGTCCACATCGGTACAACCATGAAAAACTTCGGTCCATGCGATGTTTTTCAATTGTGCCTTGATCACGTTATAATCAGCTTTATGGAAATTAAAATCACTGCGTTGAGCAGAACGAATACTCAAACTCTTTTTATTGCAATGTAGGGGTAACGTGACCAGCAAACTTTTATCATTTTTAACATTTATCAATCTTAGACAAGTCTTCAAACGGCCTCGAGACCTCGACACCGTCGACGCTACTCAGGACCAGATCCAATATTTTACCATCGGCGTTACATATATGATTAACTTGGAATATGTTATTAAGCGCTATAAAATCAACCAAAGAAAACCCGATTCTATTTTCGTAATTTATAGGAGTTGTATATCTAAAACCATCTGTGGGCAGCCAGGAAATGAAGTTCAAGTTAAAGTCCCCCAGAATAACATCAGAATCTGTTCCATTAAAAACAGCGTCGACGCCGTCAAGGAATAACTGTTGCTTTTCCACATTGGCTGGCGGAGGCAAATAAACTGCACAAATTGAAACACTTACTAATCGACCATTTAAACGTAATCTAATGTTAACCCAAAGATCTGCACAGTTACTCTCCCAATTACAAAGGCGTACAGATTCAAAATCCCGTGACACCGCGATCAACACTCCACCGCCATCCAATTTGGAACTGTTGGAAAAATCGCGGTCTCTCCTATATACTATGTAACGTGTGTCTACAATTTCAGTGTCTGCAATATTGGGGTTCAACCAGGTCTCAGTGAAGACAATAATTTTATAATCGTTAAGCAAAATCATTTGATAGACATCATTGGTTTTTGTTCTCAATCCACGAACATTTTGATAGTAGATATCCACTATTAGGCCGTTACACACCACAACATTTCCGACATAAAAGACTTTATTTAATAAGTTTTAGGCTGTCTTCATTGCGGATCAGAATGAGTTGACTGTTCTTCTTATCGAACAAAAATTCTACCATTTCTTATCCATGTAAACTTGTATTTCATCTCTCTGGCTTTAATACGAGCAGCAGCGTGTAATGCTTTATTTTCAGGAGAGAGATGTTCACTAATGTAAACCTGCTCGCACTGTCCGCCGAGGCCCAGATGATGGGAGTTAAGTTTATTATCAACATTCTTTTTGTTAAATTTTATTACTGCTGCTAGAATCTCATCCCTATGTCTAGGCGAACGTAGTTTAACCACTATTGCACGAGGTTTTCTGCTGTCCTTGTTGAGCTTTGCAACACGCGTGACCTTCAATACATCTTCGCTGATGATGGGAGCATTTATAGTTTTAGTTAGTTGCTCCACTGTAGTAAACAAATTTTCCGATTTAAATTCAGGAACTCCATTAATTTCAATGTTAGATTCTCTCATATTTTGCTCCAACATGTTTAGTCTGTAAGAAAGGCTGGACACCGCTGAGTTAAGTTTAATGTTATCACTCTGCAATACTTCGATTACTGCCATTTTCTCCATTAAAGTAGCTTTCATTTCCTCATATTTAGCATTAAAGAAAGTAAATGATTCGTGAAGCTCGCTGACCTGGTCATTTATTGATTTGAGTTCAGAAGAAACCAGAGATTTTATTGTTGAGTGCAGGGTTTCAGCTAAAATAGAACGGAGCCGCTCTTCAGTTATGAAGTTTTCGTTACAAACCACCTTCTCTGCAACCCCTTCAGTAGGTGAACCGATGCCTACGCTCCTGTTTCGCATTGGCCTTATTGTGACATTACTGTTATCTTCTTTTCGGCAATCAGTTGTTTCACGATGAATAGTGGATTGTACGGGAGTATTGGTGTTATCAACCTTGGGAGCTTTGCTGAGGCATTCGGGGCATTTCCAATTCTGCTTTCTTTCCGCATTCTGGGCGTAAAAACTGCGGTATCTATGAAGAGAGACCTTAGGGCATTGGAAGTCATATTTCTTTTCACACAGCATACATCTTAAAAAATCCCTGTCCTTGATGGCGCCGAAGCACCCATCGCAGTCACCAAAGTTCTTATCCATAGCAAAATTTGAATAATAAATGTAATAAGTTTCTAAACTAAAGTAATATTTTAATTTTTTAGTAGAAATAGTCCAATGAATATGTATATATAGAGAAAAAAAAAAGAAAATGGAATTCCGTGCACTCTGAATTACACAAATGTAAATGCAGCAATTGTTGAAGCAATGTAATTATATATTATATATGTATATATTTATTATAATTTAATAATCATAAAAAGCATTCGCTCTTATGTGACTGCGTCGAAAATAGTTAAAGCACTCTTCTCATGCGTTTGATATTAGCTGTTAACAGTAAACTTGAAGGTAGATGATTTTCAACTTGTATTCACAGCAAATACACTTCGTCACAAATATTCACTTAGACTGTACTTCTGATGCAGTACATCCGAAAACTGACTTTTCCAAAAAGATAAGCCTGCTTTAATCCACACGTCGCACACAATTCGGACTTCAGAATTAAGCTTTTTACAGGTAAAACTAAATAAAACTATCGGATCAAATTGCAACACAACTGCTCAGTTAAAGTATCGGACGACGAAAAATACATATGTAATTATCACATGTGATGTGTATATGTAATTATCACATGTGAGCTTTATTACTGTTAAGTTTCATCAAAATCCATTCAGTATTTTTTAGGTGAAAGAGTAACAAAGATCCATACAAAAGTAAGATTGAAATTAAAAGCGTAAGTGGTCAATATACAACTTTAAAGCGATGTAGATCCTAAACAACATATAAAATGAAAAATGGTGTTAGGAACCTAAATATGATTTTGGATTATCTAGACAGTGATACCCCACTCGACATATTTTGTCAACTTATTTTTTATGGCGTCTAATTTTACCCATATTGAATTTTGATTACTATCATATCTTTAGTAGCACTCCCATGATTGAGACGAATCGATTGATGTATAAATCATCAAAATCGGTCCAGGCGTTTGGTCTCTAGTGTGCCACAAAGGAACAAACATACATATATAGACTGTTAAACACATAACCCTGTTAGTACAGTCAATCTGTAGGTTGAGTCGTGAAAAAAAAACCTAAAGGGTAAGTCTTGGTTTTTCTGTTGTCAAATGACGTCAGTAAGCCACCTTGGCGATGGGAGTGTTCAACTAGTAGACGTTTTTTGAAAAACTCAAAAAAACCGTCAAAAATTTTTTGAAACGCATTTTTCTTGTTTTGTAACATTTTTGGAATTTTTTTTTCGACCATAATTGTAGAGGGCGTTGAGTACTACAATTTATGTCATTGTTGCAATCTCGTACAACGAAAAATGCGCATTGTAGGTGGCGCTAAAGTCTCAAAAAAATTGTTTTATCACTTTTTCACCCTAAAAATATCATTTTAATGGAAAACTTCAAATGGCGAAGTTATTTCGTACATAATTACTAACAACTTTTGTATAAACAATTTTTTTGTATTACTTACCGTTTTCAAGTTATAAATTGCGCAGGTATGAAAAATCAAATAGAGCGGTTTTGGGCAGTTCAAGTACACATTTGCAGAGCACATGTCAATGTACGTTTCTACTATTTTTTTTTTCAATCATGAAAAATAAATAAAAATAAAACTATTTTTTTTTATTTTTTTTCATTTTTTTTTGTTTTTCAATCATGAAAAAAAATAAAAAATAGTAAAACGTACATTGAAATGTGCACTGCAAATTTGTACTTGAACTGCCCAAAACCGCTCTATTGGATTTTTCATACCTGCGCAATTTATAACTTGAAAACGGTAAGTAATACAAAAAAAATGTTTATACAAAAGTTGTTGGTAATTATGTACGAAACAACTTCGCCATTTAAAGTTTTCCATTAAAATGATATTTTCAGGGTGAAAAAGTGAAAAAACACTTTTTTTGAGACTAGCGCCACCTACAATGCGCATTTTTTGTTGTACGAGATTGCAACAATGACATAAATTGTAGCACTCAACGCCCTCTACAATTATGGTCGAAAAAAAAGTTTCTAAAATGCATACAAAACAAGAAAAATGCGTTTCAAAAAATTTTTGACGGTTTTTTTGAGTTTTTCAAAAAACGCCTACGAGTTGAACATGCCCATCGCCAAGGTGGCTTACTGACGTCATTTGGCAACAGAAAAAACAAGACTTACCCTTTAGGTTTTTTTTCACTGAAACGATATTTTTTTCGACAGATTGACTGTACTATGTCTGCGCGTCGCGCTTCGCGCTCTTGCATTGCGCAGCCGGGTAAAAAAGATGGATTACGTATAAGCTTCGATAATGTGTCCATAAGTATGAAAAAAATACAGAAAAATAACCTTATATCGCATACGCCGCGGCATTCATTTACAATAGAGCAATGGGATATACTAAAGTTTTATAGAGGACATCAATATCTACAAAAAAGTCCGCGATTCCATGTGTATAACTATTACAGTTATGTCAAAATTAGAGGTCCCCTGCGGAATCAAGATGGGCATATGCTGTCGCTGAATTTTTATAGAACTTTTAAAGGGGACAAATTCCGTCACATGTGATTTTTGTGTAACTTCAACCGTTTACCCAGCGCACACAACGGAAGCTCACAAATGGAATATTTTTACCGGTTTTGCAAAATTTTTCATTGATTTTCCTCTCTTTCTGGTCGCAGCGTGACATTATTTATATAGCCTATAGTCTTCCTAGCTAAATGCACTATCCAACACAAAATTTCTTTTTTCAAATAGGCAGAGGGATAGTGCATTCATTACAACGGGTCCTAAAACTACGCAACAAAAATTTCACTATCTATATTTATAAACCACTGGACGGATCGTGCTGAAATTTGGCATGCAGGTAGATGTTATGACGTAGGCATCCGCTAAGAAAGGATTTTGATTAATTCTACCCCCAAGGGGATAAAATAGGGAATGAAAATTTGTATGAAACTTTGTCAATTTTAAACCGATCGGGCTGAGAGTTTGCATGCAGGTATAAGAAGAATCATAGATGAATGTAATTTTGTATAATACAAGCCTGAGAAAAAAAACTGTAGTCTACAGAGAGAGGGCGGGCCGCTAGTTAGTTTAATAAATTTAATGGAAGTTCCGTGTGTTTTCTAGTAAAAATTTCTTTACATTTAAACATCTAGCAGTTACATGCTTAATAAAATAACGAATATAAGTTATCATGTGATAATAATAGATTCTATTAGGCTTATCAACATGGTACATACGTAGACTTAGCTAATGTAACTGTTTGTTTTCTATTTGCCTTCAAACGTATGTGGATCACACAAAATACATCCATTAAAGAGCACTCATCTATAAGGCTCATATAACATGAAATCACTCATTTCCTCTTCTGCTTAGTATAATTCTTTGGAATCCCGAGTCCCTCCGTCGATAACCACAAATCGTCCCGTCGCCGGGATCCCGCTAATCGCCCGTAATCCTGGGATTAGAGTAGCACTCGATGATTTAATGTGACCGGCTGTCAACGCCTAAAGCCGCACAAAACTTATACAAATCCTGCGCAGACAGATGCTCACGATTCCAAAAAGACGATGATACTTTTGCTGGTGATACAAACATAAGTAGCTGTTTAACAATTTATTTATTAAAACACTTTAAAATGGCTACGAATCGCTTTTAATAGAATTTTTATATAATTTTTGACATTAAGGAACCTTTTCTAGCTGGTCATATTTTTTTTAATATATAAGAAAGGTGACTTCACGTTGAAGCAATTTTTCGGCTTGACGACTCTGTTTAATTAATAATACAGGGAAAATAAAACGACCCTTGCTGATGTTCTTGCCGGTTCTTCTCAGAAGAAGGTCTCCCGAAGGACTTTCATAAGTGCTTGTTGCAGCCTAAACTGAATAAACTATTTTCAAATTTGAATACAAAGAACAGCTAATTGCCTAACTTGATGTATAGGGATACAGACCAGCCAGTTGCGTATGGCTGAAGCGGCACATTTTACTGCCGCATTAGCTATCTTCGGATCTGGATTTATTTATAATTACTAGAGGTCGCCCCTTGGACTTCGTCTGCGTTAAATTTAGTTTTTATAGAATTCTACAGGAACCTAATATTTTTTCAAGATAACAAGTATCTTGTCTCAATCCAGGTCATTAACTATATGCGTACGCAATTTCATCCAAATCTGTTGAGTAGTTTTTGCATGATTGAGTAACAAACACACAAAAATACAAAATTTTACATTTATAAAATTAATAGGAGAAGGAGACCTTGCCAGGTTGACAGAGCATAAAAATTACGAATTGCCTAATGAGAAATATATAAAAATTAGGCTGACTAGCATTAATAATAATGATATTTATAGCCTACCTCGCTGTCATGTGTAAACTAAATGTATAACAATTTAAAAGAAATAAACGTTTATTATTATTATTATATATGACGTCCGTTTCGTATTTAATGTGAGTTCTCTTCTTACATATTTATGAACACTATTTGATGTCAACCAAGACGGAATTCTTATTCTTCTTACACAAATATATGTACATTACATTAATTACTGTAGAAGATAAAGCAAATTTTAGTTACTGTCGCTGTTTCATTATCTTTACGATACACTGAGTCATTTCGTTACATATATGGTAGTTATCCTGATCCCGTTTCACAACCGTGCGAGTATTCGTTGATTGACTCAGACATAATACATTAATTCCAGTAGCCGCATTTAGTATCACCTAAACGAATCCTTATTTATATCCCTATTGTGGAGCCAAGACTTTTATTTTCACTAATTTTATCGCTTCGTACAGGGTCGATGAGTTCAAAGTCATTAAGATCACCATAAAAAATGAATTTTAATTTTGATGCTCCTATACAATTTCGGTGTTGGCTTCCTTGTAATAAATTGCGTTCAATTTACGATTAGCCAGCCTGAGGTAATTAAATTCTGACAGCACCTAGGAGGGAATAGGACGCACGATCATCAGTGAGCTACGCACTTTGGGGGCGTGGCCTGCGACGCCCTGCGGCAGGCGTAGTGTTGTCTGCCACATAAAAATTGTCGATGTTTTTTACCGATCGTAACTCTCGCGTTTTATCGATCGGGTCCGTGCTGCGGGGACTTTACTAGTCGCACGGTGAAATCGCAACGGGGCGCTTACAAAACATTACCAGCAACGAGCTTTCCTTGGTAGAACAAACTGTTAATTAGAATTTAGATTATTTATTAACGTGCCGCGATAAATTTATGTCTAAAGACCGCTGTAGTTAATCGGATATTTAATCCGGTATGCGTTCGATCACTTGAAGGTAAAATCTCACGTAAGTCTGGTCATTGTTGCTAATTAACGTGTGGTTATAACTTGACTGGCTACATGATCGTTAGATTTTATTACCTACCTGGATGATGGCAAATAGATGAATATTCATCCTTCTTAAACAGCTTTAATATGTAGGTTCGAGATAAACCAACACTCTTGATTTGCTGTCATTGATACCAACTCTGCTAAATACTGAATGAATGAAAAAAAAAAACTACATCAACCGACATGGCGCTGTTGGTATTTAGAGTTATTTTATGAATTTCAATATAACTTTAATATGTTTTTTTTCTAGTCCATCGTAATAAAAGACCGGTTTGGCTGATTGATCATTTGTGATGTTCATAATTTCAAGTACAAGGTTTGCATGAAACTTTTTTTTTATAATATTTTGGCCAAAAACCCATGAAATTCAAAAATCATGATGTAATGTAACACTTATCCTGTCTGTCTTCATTTTCAAGTTGAACTCATTAGAAACTGGGAGGGGTGTGATAACTACTGAGTTAAATACAATATCTCTTATCTATTAGACAAGTCCGTCCGTCCGTCCGTGGTGCTGTTTCAGCGGCCAAACCGTAAGAGATAGATATAGAGAATGTTTAAGTTATAAGTTAAGAATAGTCTGATAAGACTACAAACCGGATGTGAGTAACGTAGCACTTCCGGTTGTCGGGAAATCACGTGATTTCTATTTCAAACGAAACCACACAAAATCTCCGAAGTTCTCAATTAATTAAATACATATATTTTTTTTTTTTTGGTGAACATTTGGTTCACTGGTTTGCTAGTTTTATATAATATACAATTAGATCCTTTAAAACGGGTAGTGTGAACATTTGGATCCTGAAACAGCAGAAAAGAAACTCGAATATCGAATGCATACGCAGCCACGAGAGGAGCTCGATGGCGCAGGCGCGTTCGGCCTGCGATCGTGAAAGTTAAGCAACTTTCCCAATGGTCGGTCATTGGATGAGTGACCAAAAACTTATTATCTCGAGCTCCTCCATGCTTCGGAACGACGTCGTCGTCGCATGTCAAGCCAATCCGCACTGGGCCTACGTGGTGAGTCACAGCCCATTCTCCCTATTCCATCCATAGGAAAAGCCTTTGCCCTTACAGTGGGAACATAAACAGGCTGATATGATGATGATGACGCAACAAAGGCGACGCTTTAATTCCTGTGCTGCGACAATTTACTTGATGCAGATGACGCATTATTTTTATTGTGCTCCCAAATAAGCATTGGTTATTAAATTTAATATTTTCAATAAGCATGGGTAAGAGAGTTAGTTATCTTGCGAGGATTGGTTCCGCCGGCGCCGACCGCATTACCTCGGGTCTGGTGCGCGCGTGCGCTCCACCGCCGGCCTGCGCTAATCCGCTGCGTCTAGAGTCACGCCTAGTCAGGCGCAATATACGAGTGGTAGCGTTGTTTTCATTTACTGAAGTCAGTCCCCCTCACGACCACCTAAACGCGATATGATAAACGATTTATCGACATTTGGGACCCCCCCCCCTTCAGTGCCCTATTATCGATCGATAATATCGGATGCGTTATTGGTTTTCAGTACTTACATTATGTTTTAGGACGGCTACAAAGTTACACACTGCTCTGTGGTAATAATGACGCAATAGAAGTAGGACGAATTATCGCATCAGCGCATCCGCTCTAGTACAGGTTTCAGATAAATTGCCTTCATCATCATCATATCAGCCGTACGACGCGCACTGCTGAGCATAGGCCTCCCCCAAGGATCTCCATATAGATCGGTCCTGCGCCACTCGCATCCATCGGCTTCCCGCGACCTTCACAAGATCGTCGGTCCACCTTGTAGGGGGCCTGCCCACTGAGCATCGTCCGGTGCGTGGTCGCCATTCCAGAACCTTTCCGCCCCAACGGCCATCGGTTCTTCTTGCTACGTGCCCCGCCCACTGCCACTTCTGCAGAGTAATCCTTCGAGCGATATCGGTTAAATTGGTTCTCCTACGGATTTCCTCATATCTGATTCTATCACGTAGGGAAACACCGAGCATCGCTCTCTCCATTGCTCGCTGTGTGACCTTGAGCCTTATTATGAGACCCGCAGTCAAGGACCACGTCTCGCTTCCGTAGGGCATCACTGGCAACACACACTGGCAAGACTTTTATCTTGAGACACTGAGGTAATTTGGACACGAAGATTTTCCGTAACTTCCCGAACGCTGCTCATCCGAGCTGGATACGACGAGAGATCTCTTCCTCAAAGTTGGACTTACCTAACTGGACTGTCTGTTCTAGGTAAACGTAACAGTCGACAATTTCGAGTGTAGTGTTCCCAATTTTAACTGAAGCAGGTACTACATGGGCATTTGACATATTTTTCGTCTTATCCATGTTCATTTTAACATTCACTGTTTGGGAAGCACTACTATCTTCGAGCATCGTGTTAAGCTCTTATAAAGTCTCAGCCATATGAACTACATCGTCGGCGAAACGAAGGTGCGGTAGGTACTCGCCATTAATGTTAATGTTTCCAATCCAGAAGCTTGAAAATATCCTCCAATGCAGCTGTGAACAGTTTCGGAGATATTACATCTCCCTCTCTCACGCCTTGCTTCAATTGGATAGAATTAGAGCTCTGGTTTTGTAATCGGACTGACATAGTGGCGTTTTTGTAAATTTACCTTAATACCTCGAGATACCTGTAGTCTACTTGGCGCCTTTGGAGAGATTTTAACACCGCCCAGGTCTCGAATCGAAAGCTTTCTCATAGTCCACGAACGCCAAGCAAAATGGCAGATTATACTCTTCGGTCTTCTGTATAACCTGCCGCAGCATATGAATGTGGTCTATGGTACTGAAGCCTTTTCGGAAACTGGCTTGTTCGGGAGGTTGGAAGTCGTCAAACCTGCGTGCGAGACGATTCGTAATGACTTTCGAAAACAACTTATAAACATGGCTAAGAAGCGAGATTGGTCGATAGTTTTTCAAGAGTGCTTTGTCACCTTTCTTGAAGAACAGAACAAACTCACTTCTGGCCCATGCTGTTGGCGTTCTGCCTTCGAGGATGATGGAATTGAAAAGCTTCTGGAGGACTTTAAGTATCGGCTTACCGTCCGCTCTCAGAAGTTCTGCTGTGAATCCATCATCGCCCGCCGCCTTGTTGTTTTAAGTTGTTTGAGAGCCATACTAATCACATACAGGCTGACGTCCGGGATATCTTCAGTGTAGTGTCGAGTAAGCTTGGCTCTGGGGTCTCTAGCCTTGCTTTCAACAGGTGCTTGCGTGGAATATAGCTGTCCATAGAAACTCTCAGTCTCCCTCAGGATACAGCCTTAGACGAAATGATGCTACCGCTGTCAGTCTTCAGCTTCGTCAGTTGGCTTTGCTCAAGAGACAGATCTCTCTATCGCGCGAACACTTTGGAGCATTTGTTGCGCTCGAAAGCCTCTTTGATACAATACGTATTAAATCGGCGAAGATCGCTCGTCAAGGACTGTGATATCTGTCTATTTAGCCGCCGGTACTGACTTCGTCTCCTCAATTCTGTAGTCTCATTTTGTTCCGCTGTTCCATGAGTAGGAGAGTTTTTTTTAAAAGTTGTTTAATTTTGGTACGGTAGGCTCTAAAATACTTGGACCCTACCGTACGGACAGTATCCACCACCGTGTTGTTCAGATCGTCCACATCTAAGCTGTTCTCAAGGGATTCGAAGCGGGTTTAAAGTTCGAGTTGAAAGCTCTCGGGGTTCTGGAGTTGTGCAGGCATTGGTCGGAGTGTAGACTTCATCATTCATCTTTCGAGCTTAATGTTGATATTCAATGTGCCTCGTACTAACCGGTGATCACATCTCGTTTTAACGGCGTTGATCACAGAGACATCATTGAATATTAGCTTTTTCGTCGACATGATAAAGTCGATCTCGTTTCGGACTTTGCCGTCCGGACTCATCTAGGTCCATTTTCAACTTTGAGGTTTCCTGAAGAAGGAGTTCATCATATAGAGGTTCTCCTTCTCCATAAAATCTAGCAACATCTGTCCTCTGGCGTTCCGTTGTCCAACTCCGAATTGCCCCACTGTCAATCATCTTCTTCTCATCACCGCAACGCTTTCCCAACCTTGCGTTAAAGTCCCCCATAACAACCGTGTAGTGTGTTTTGTAGCTATGAATGACTTGTGATCTCCTCATACATAGCTTACACTTCGTCATCTTGGTGCGTCGAGGTCGGAGCATAAACCTGTATGACATTCAACGAATATCGTTTTGATATTCTGAGTATCAGGTATGCTACCCTAGTCGACACACTTCCGATGGTGATCACGTTGTGAACAAGGGACTTGTGAACGATAAACCCGACACCGCCTAGGGACTGTTGATCGCCCTCCCGGTAGTATAGCAAGTTACCGGAATTAAGGATTATCGAGTCCTCTCTCTCTCTTCGGACTTCAGTTAAACCAATAATATCCCAACGTACTAACTTACTAATAGCTTCTTCCAACTCTATTAGCTTAGCGTCGTTCCTCAGTGTGCGCGTGTTGTAGGTTGCCAGGTCGAGCCGTCGTAGGTCTACCACCTACGACGGCTCGACTTACCCGGGGATTCTTAGCACCCCTTGCCCCGCCGTTACCATAGCTGCTACCGTGGCTAGGAATAGTAGGGCTGCCGGGGACTGGGGGCCAATCTTTAATTGTGCTACACATTCTTGGGGGGTTTTTGCCATAATCGCCACGCTTGGCAGGCGGGTTGGCGATCGCAGTACAGCCAAGATATTGAAACAAGACGCTGCTGCCCGTCTTCTGCTGGCTGTGCTTCCTTAGTCGCCTTTTACGACACCCATGGGACGAGAGGGGTGGTGCTATTCTAGGCCGGCACACACACGGCGGTAGGTTGCCTTGCAGCCTAAGAAATACCCGAAGAAATTCGGCACGACCACAGATGGACCCAGTGTAGCCTTTTAAAACGTCTCCTCCTTTTCTTAAATTTTTATTTAATTACAATTATTCGCACATTTGGGTGCGTTGAGTCCGTGACAAGTTCTCGGCGGATATTCTTTACACAATTCAAGAACTTTTGTCCTCCGTAGATAAACTACCGTCGCCTGCGCAGGCCATTACACTGATCTATTCCCTACCCCATAGTGGAAACCAAGGGGAAACTTAATCACCAACAGAAATACTAATACAATATTTACTTTAATAATAACGCTTTGACAAACTAGTGTAACTTAAGCATCTAAAATTAAATTAGGGTTTGATGACTGGTATCCTATCTCCGGTACCAGCTAGCTAATTTTATATCACTCCAAGCTTAAAGTGCTCGCTTGCTACCACCACGTTCTCTCATAACTTGGACCGCTGCTCTGATATCTAAATAAGCGAAAATTTTGCCCAACAGAACGCAACACCACCATAGCTTATCTTAATAGTGTTTTGTTAAATTAGTCTAGTCTTAGATTTTAAAATGAGTATAATGACAGATATCTAATTACCGGTAAAAACCATTAGCAGCAGCTTCCTCTTATTTTCTATAGTCACGGTCTTACATAACTAGTGCCGTTGCTCTGATATCTTAATTAGCATGTGCTTTGTTCACGCCGATCTTTGTCTCCGACACTTATAACCCATCAGAGGGTTAACACTTTAATATGCTACTATAATACGTTTTAATGATTGAGTCAAGGTTATGGCCCTCAAATGAGTTTCAGGAACGAACTTATATTGAATTAATAAATTCTGATTCTGAGATGACCAATTACCAGCAGCTTCCTTCGCTTTGAGTTCTGGTTTTCTTTCAACACGTTCTCTCATAACTTGGACCGCTGCTCTGATATCTTGATTAGCGTACGCTTTGTCCGCGCCGACCTTTGTCTCCGTCACTTATCGCCCATCGTGTTTCACAGCCAAACGAGCAGCCATGATGAGGCTCCTTACGACTGATTGAATTTCAACGTTGCCATGCTCGAGAGCATTATTTTACCTCTAATTTAATTATTGTTAACTTAGAGAAGAGATCCATGATACCTGGTGGTAAGCTACCACCGTTGTCTTTAGTCGCATGCGATATCAGAAGTTAGTTATCTTGGTCTTATAACTGGGCTTTCGTAATATTTTGACTAAAGTCCAGAGACAGGCATCCTGTTAAATTCTGGAGATGGCGCTCAAGAAACACGATACTACAAAATCATGATCTTAAGTTGCAGTCTATTCATATTTTCTCCGAATTTTCTGAATACTAAAACTCAGTTTCTTAGCTGCGGTTTTTTTACTTTAAGTTCTATAAACAAAGAATACTTGGCTTAGATCTGATCCGGGATCGCAATTTTTGCTCAATTAAACTTAAAGTCAAACCGCAGCCAAGAAACTGAGTGTTACTTCCTCCTACAAGACGGAGAAAAACCTTTCCCCCTAAGGTGTTGATCTTCTACGGACTCTTACAAAGCGTTTTGATTTTGACTTTCTAATAGGCATGGCTTGGTCGGTTTTCCCAGAATGTCATAACTTTGGTGTTTTTAAGACATTCACTGTCTGAGCATGCTTCATCTTAATGTCCATTCCCGCTTTCTACCAAGTAAGATCGCGCAAACAGTTACTGATAAATAAAGTCATCTTAGACATTCGGCGCAGTTCAATACGTAAAAGGCCGTCGTCTCGAAGCAAATATCTCTTAAAATAAGTTTTTTTTTTTTCTCGGTTTACTACAATCTGTCTCCTTCTTGGGACATTCAGCAGTATGTTGGTTGGTGCTATTGCTGGCGCGCTCAGTATGTGACCTGTGGCACAACCTCATTGTTTAGACAGTATGTTTTACTGTGATTGGGCTACATTATCTTGTGGTATTTTACGCTTTAATCGTCGTGCTTTGATGTGGTTCTCCATTTATGGCCGAGCAAAAGCATTTGGATGTGTTTTGATTCGTTCTTTATAGGACTTAGTATGGCGGACAATATATAATAAATAAGAACACACACGGCGGTAGGTTGCCTTGCAGCCTAAGAAATACCCGAAGAAATTCGGCACGACCACAGATGGACCCAGTGTAGCCTTTTAAAACGTCTCCTCCTTTTCTTAAATTTTTATTTAATTACAATTATTCGCACATTTGGGTGCGTTGAGTCCGTGACAAGTTCTCGGCGGATATTCTTTACACAATTCAAGAACTTTTGTCCTCCGTAGATAAACTACCGTCGCCTGCGCAGGCCATTACACTGATCTATTCCCTACCCCATAGTGGAAACCAAGGGGAAACTTAATCACCAACAGAAATACTAATACAATATTTACTTTAATAATAACGCTTTGACAAACTAGTGTAACTTAAGCATCTAAAATTAAATTAGGGTTTGATGACTGGTATCCTATCTCCGGTACCAGCTAGCTAATTTTATATCACTCCAAGCTTAAAGTGCTCGCTTGCTACCACCACGTTCTCTCATAACTTGGACCGCTGCTCTGATATCTAAATAAGCGAAAATTTTGCCCAACAGAACGCAACACCACCATAGCTTATCTTAATAGTGTTTTGTTAAATTAGTCTAGTCTTAGATTTTAAAATGAGTATAATGACAGATATCTAATTACCGGTAAAAACCATTAGCAGCAGCTTCCTCTTATTTTCTATAGTCACGGTCTTACATAACTAGTGCCGTTGCTCTGATATCTTAATTAGCATGTGCTTTGTTCACGCCGATCTTTGTCTCCGACACTTATAACCCATCAGAGGGTTAACACTTTAATATGCTACTATAATACGTTTTAATGATTGAGTCAAGGTTATGGCCCTCAAATGAGTTTCAGGAACGAACTTATATTGAATTAATAAATTCTGATTCTGAGATGACCAATTACCAGCAGCTTCCTTCGCTTTGAGTTCTGGTTTTCTTTCAACACGTTCTCTCATAACTTGGACCGCTGCTCTGATATCTTGATTAGCGTACGCTTTGTCCGCGCCGACCTTTGTCTCCGTCACTTATCGCCCATCGTGTTTCACAGCCAAACGAGCAGCCATGATGAGGCTCCTTACGACTGATTGAATTTCAACGTTGCCATGCTCGAGAGCATTATTTTACCTCTAATTTAATTATTGTTAACTTAGAGAAGAGATCCATGATACCTGGTGGTAAGCTACCACCGTTGTCTTTAGTCGCATGCGATATCAGAAGTTAGTTATCTTGGTCTTATAACTGGGCTTTCGTAATATTTTGACTAAAGTCCAGAGACAGGCATCCTGTTAAATTCTGGAGATGGCGCTCAAGAAACACGATACTACAAAATCATGATCTTAAGTTGCAGTCTATTCATATTTTCTCCGAATTTTCTGAATACTAAAACTCAGTTTCTTAGCTGCGGTTTTTTTTACTTTAAGTTCTATAAACAAAGAATACTTGGCTTAGATCTGATCCGGGATCGCAATTTTTGCTCAATTAAACTTAAAGTCAAACCGCAGCCAAGAAACTGAGTGTTACTTCCTCCTACAAGACGGAGAAAAACCTTTCCCCCTAAGGTGTTGATCTTCTACGGACTCTTACAAAGCGTTTTGATTTTGACTTTCTAATAGGCATGGCTTGGTCGGTTTTCCCAGAATGTCATAACTTTGGTGTTTTTAAGACATTCACTGTCTGAGCATGCTTCATCTTAATGTCCATTCCCGCTTTCTACCAAGTAAGATCGCGCAAACAGTTACTGATAAATAAAGTCATCTTAGACATTCGGCGCAGTTCAATACGTAAAAGGCCGTCGTCTCGAAGCAAATATCTCTTAAAATAAGTTTTTTTTTTTTTTCTCGGTTTACTACAATCTGTCTCCTTCTTGGGACATTCAGCAGTATGTTGGTTGGTGCTATTGCTGGCGCGCTCAGTATGTGACCTGTGGCACAACCTCATTGTTTAGACAGTATGTTTTACTGTGATTGGGCTACATTATCTTGTGGTATTTTACGCTTTAATCGTCGTGCTTTGATGTGGTTCTCCATTTATGGCCGAGCAAAAGCATTTGGATGTGTTTTGATTCGTTCTTTATAGGACTTAGTATGGCGGACAATATATAATAAATAAGAATTAAAAATAATTTCCTTAGCCCTGTTTTCGAATTCTGAAATATAAAATAAGTTATCTACCAAAACAAATAATTATACAGCCGCAAAAATAACAATAATATAGTAAAATTACTAAAAGTTGCCATGACTGTGAGTAGGTATTGCAAATGTTATTTACTGTATACGGTAATATAAGGTGGTGTGTATTGCAATGAGCAGATTTTTCATAAATAGTACTTTTGTATAACATCAGCTGTAGCCCTGGAAGTGCTGCTGTGGATAAGCTCAGGAAATCATACATGTCACACACTAAAACACAAAAGTCGCATTTTAGAACTTGTTGGAACGTTGTGTACAATTTGTTGAATAGCAGAAAAAGGAAACTATTCTCGTTTCTAGGATATCAATTGGTCGATACTGAAATCAATAAAAAGTTCATTCGGGTATCGAAGGTGTGCACTTAACGCAATGAGGCTATACCTACGACAGAGCGCGCTGCCTTTTTGTCGCGCGCAAAAAATGCCCCATTACGCGCGCACGCACGCCCGCGGCGCGCTCAAAGAATCGCTCTTGAAAAGATTCTTGCTGAAGACGGCGTGGTTTCAATGATAGCGACAAGCGGTTCACTTATAGGTGTGTTAACTAAAAATACCTACATCATAAACAAAAAGGAACAACAAGTGCGAAGAACATTGGAAAATATCATCTGTACCCTTAGTAAGAGTTTTACAATTACGAAAACTATGATAGTTTTCGTGAACTCGCACTCGTATTAAGGGTACTGATTTTATTGTTTTCGTTTCAATACAAATAAACAGTATTTAAATACTATCATTAAATCATTTACGTCTTCTTTAATTTTAAGTATATTGGTTACTTTTCACCAAAATGGACATTATAACATAATTTACAATTACGAAAACTATGATAGTTTTCGTGAGCTCAAACTCGAACTAAGGGTACTGTTATGTTGTTGCTGTTAATCATGTTATTTTTTTATCAGTCGTATAAATTCTCCTTAAACATAAAGTCAAAGCCCGTTCATGTAAATTTTAAATAATTCTTTTTGCTTGATGAGATTACTTTAAACTTTCAAATTATTTAAACAAGATCCACTATTTATATCCACTGTGATAGTGTAGTGAAATTCAACTTTTGACACCCGAATTAAATAAATTTTGAATATGTCTAAAGACCATTATATCTTTCAAAATTCACATCGTTTCATTGACTGACATCTGTACTATTTTAATTATACTTAGATCTGTATGATTTGATTGAAATCCGTGCTATAAAAGTTTAAAAAGTGAGCTGTTATAATTTTGGACAAATCGCTGTCAGTGAGGCAGGCCCTAATAATCGGCAGCTTCAAGTTGGGGTCCATACGCCATAGAAAGAGTGAAGTCCCAGATCGTTTGATGCGGATCCCGTCCTCCATTGTTAGCCTTTTGCCCAAAAGGCGGTAATGTAATATCGCCATTGTCCGTTAATCCCCGAAGATCATCTATCGTGAAATCTTGTGTTTGTTGTTTGTGAGTTTCGCTATTCTTATTGTATTGTTCGTTCGAGAGTGTTTGTAATGCAACATTATTATATTTGATATCTTTGACGTCTATTTATATTTCTTTTAAGTTAGTTTTTTTTTTATAATCTGAAAACAGCCGTTAGTCGAGGTTGATTGTCGTTTCAAAAATCATTCTAAAATATACTTTTAATCCTATTAAGAAATTTTAAACAAGCACATTTATTTTTGAAATAATGACTTCTAAATTCCTCTGGAGATATTGATTTGGAGAGAGCAGAGATAATTTAATTGATCCGAACATTAAAAAAGCATGTCAACAGGAAATAATAATATTGTAAAAATGCTGGAAATTTCACGAGAGCTCTGTTCTGCCTTCATACAACTTTCAAATTATAATAGTACAAAACCTTTTCATTTCTACCATTCAGCTGATAAATTCTATAACTATGAAACAATGAGAAGTATAATACAAAGGTTATCGATAAAAAACATCTATTTGATGAAAAGCCATTATAGTACTTACATTTATACTCAACAACCGCTAAGCGCCGTTGTCCTTTTGTGTGTTTGTTCGTCGTAATCCCCCGCCCATGCTGTGTCCCCTGACGCGGCGTTGACGTGCATTGTGTTTTGCGCCCGCGCACAGATCCTATCGCACTGTAATGATCTACAATCCTTTCTGCCGACCCTACCATAAAGGACGCCTAAAACTTGAATGCGCCGTATATCCTTGCGTATTTTTACCAGTTACCTCAAATCCAGTTTTTAAATTTTCGATTCGAAAAAGTTCACCAAATATTCTCCGTTTTAGTGTCTCGCCGAAGGACTTAAAATACGATCCTCGATATGTAGTTTTTTTTGCGACAAACAAAACTTGCGAAGTATACAGACCAGGATATTTTGCGTTTGCAAACGTCGTCGCTGGGTCATTTCGCAAATTGCGTAACTTCAACAATGTCGCGTTGAATTAGACTTGCGTTGTGTTACCAATCATCCCGAGAAGACGAATGACAATCCATATCGGGGAATATGGTAGCGTTAATGACGGACCTTTGTCTGATATTATACCACTAATTTAATAAACTATACCTCCACATCGGAGTCGACGACATCCGAGAGCGAGGGCATAAAAATGTCGGGTCGTGTCCAATCAATCTTGCTCCTCTACCTGCCCGCGATCGGACCCCAGAGATAACCCTTCTTCAATGCGTAATACCATTAAAACAACGGTGACAATCCAACCAAAAAATAATTTTCAACAGCTCTTTATCTGCGACGCACCTCCACTCCGATCTCTAACGCCACAAATTTAAGGTCAACTTTGCGTCAACCGCTGTAATTTTATGTCCGATCCGATGATTAAAAATGTGAGATGATGATCATTGCGGGGGCTCCCACTGCGAAGGTTTGTTTAACTTCTTTGTTTTTCTGGATTCCTGGTCGTGGGTCCGTTTTAATTAATGCCCATCACGTATTTTTTTCAATGTTGGTTTTTCTGTATGTGTTTTATTTTATTGATTCTTTTTTGTGCCGTGTTATTTTGAGTTTTTGAAATATGTCCGTGGGTTGGTGTGTGATGCGATATCTCGATGTCTCGCTATTGTTTTCGATTTGATATATTTATGCGTCGTGTTCCCGGGAGTGGTGTCCCGGTGTGCTTTTTGTGCGGCCGGTGAGTGGCCGGTGACGCGGTATCATGGATCATCGATTGTTCCTGCTCGCCGACTGTTGATGTAATTTATGTTTGTAGACGGAATTTAAAATAGCTAGGAAAGTGACAGTTGTCTCCTGCTGTCGTCTCAACCAGCATTAGCATTTTTATGTCTCCGCGAATAGTTTGGACTTATATCTAATATTCAATTCTATCAGAACAGCAGGATAGAGGTATACTCCCATAAAAGTGTAATTTATAGTAAAATAGCCATGACGAAAGTTGGGGACTTGAGATGTATCAGTTAACTAAGTCCTACATCAAGGAGGACATTAAATAGTACTATAAAACCAGTGTCGCAGCCGCAGCACCACATGTATAGATAAACGAGCTCCAATTATAGTAATTAAGTTATTTATTACGTGGTTTATCGAAAACGTGTAAGTTTTAGATAAAAGTTAGGGGAATCTCTGTGTTGGAAGTTAGTTAGCACGTCGAATTTAGATAACAGTGTTTGTTACATTCATAGATGGTTTCGTTCTCAGTTTTGTTTTCTTGTTTTGTGGGTTTTGTGTGGCTTGTTGTATTTTGTGTAAGATGTACGAATTCTCGGAAAACATTACAACTGATTCTAGGCGGCGGACAATGAGTAGAATTCGAATAGGAATTACCTTATTATAAAGGGCGTTCGAGGAAATGCGTGCATTGAAATGTGTAAACGGCATACGCTTTGTTAATACTTGAAGAGTAACTCAAACAGATTGTGCAATCTTGAATGTTTTGCAAACATTGTAATACAAATATTCTGGTCATGAATAATTGAATCGTTCTCATATTATTATAAGTAAATTTTGTAATTTTTTGAGCTAAAATGTTCAAATTTATGCGGCTTAATCTTGAAGCACATCGCAAACCAATGAAAAAAGCTTTCACCTAAGACCGTATGTTTTTTATCCAAGTGGAAATTCTTATATAACGCCTTTTCTTTGGTACCGTTTTATAAGTTATTTTTTTATGATTGATATAAATCTTGCCTGATGCTTGATGTGAGGTAATTTTTCTGTCAAACGATTAAATAAAATAAGACTAAAGGAAATGAGAAATTAAAAGCAGCTCATGCTGAGTCTGTTTTTAGTACGAGGAAGGTAACGTTTAATTTATCATTTAACAAAAAGTTTTTGTAATCTACGTTTTACCAACCGATTACAAAGATTTATTTTTTCTTCGACCTGATAGTTTTTGCAAAGGTTTTATTTGATTGATTACAACATACATACAAAGATGACGTATTTGATGCGAATTAGATTAAGGGATACTTAAAAACCTGTCACCAACAAGCCATGCTTTAGTAACTCCTGATTTGGCATTGGTGGGCTCCAAGTTGAGACCTGGAAACAATAGTGTCAGTCCTCTCAGTATCGTTTCCGACACTGATAGGCTATATCTTAGAAAACACTAGTAGTATCTCTTATCTATTAGACAAGTCCGTCCGTCCGTCCGTGGTGCTGTTTCAGCGGCCAAACCGTAAGAGATAGATAAAGAGAATGTTTAAGTTATAAGTTGAGAATAGTCTGATAAGACTACAAACCGGATGTGAGTAACGTAGCACTTCCGGTTTTCGAGAAATCACGCTATTTCTATTTCAAACGAAACCACACAAAATCTCCAAAGTTCTCAATTAATTAAATACTTTTTTTTTTTTGGTGAACATTTGGTTCACTGTTTTGCTAGTAGCATAATAATAAGCAGTCTTATTTCGTTTCCTTGCTACATAGATGATCAAATTACCATCAGCTTGCACTAACTGTGGCCCGCCGTTTTCCTTAAAACATTAATCCACCAACATGTAACCGTGTCCACATAGTAATATATTCTTTTTTTCTGATTCCAGGTAAGTGTTGATGAAACTCGAGCTGTCTGAGTACGTATGGACATTGTACTTTATGCCCGGTTTGTAACCGATCGAGATAACGCAACCATGTGGGGCTCGCCACTCGTTTTTTTGAATAAAAGTATCAGTATCAGGGTAAGGTAAAACCTAACAAGAATAATACGTGAATGCCGGTCTTGGTGGAGTCTGTGAATTGCCCGCGCTAAGAAATGTCTTTTGGATTGTTTATCTGTTGATTTCGTTTAACATTAATCGGAGGAAGTCCAATTTTATAAGTTTATAGACAATTTAGAACAATTTTTTGTTCGCTTTAAGTCAGACTCTTGAAGTATTTTCATATTTATCTGTTTATAATACTTGCTTTGATTACCATGATACTTGTTCAGTTATAACAAATATTGTGACACCAAAAGTAATGATTTGGAAGGTTTATTGAAAAATTATAAGTCGCCTTTTAGAAAATGAGTCGTTTCATCACGAGAAAGTCAATAAAAGCTCACTTCACAACTGTGTAACGTAACATCACTGTTGTTAGTATACAAATTTATCTATTTGTCCGTCCGTGTCGCGTTACGATTCCCCAGGGCACCAAACCCCGACCCTTGGCTCGCCGGCTAAACTAAATAATGTACCCGCGCCATCCGACCATATTTTTGGATCTAATCTGGAAGTTTGTGAGCATATTAAATTTCTATCATAAAGAATCGGCAGTTAAGGTTGTAAGAGTTATTTTTTTTTTCAAATGCTTATTTGTAATTAGGACAGAATGTTCAAGCCCTCAAGCCCTCATCAAAGTTTTTTGAAAATTTTTATCATACTATCATTATTCTTATCATCTGAATTAACTTAATATGATTGGTTAATAAAGAAAAGGAGGCGCTCGATGGTGCGGGTGGTTAGCGCGTTCGGCTGCGATCGTTGAAGTTAAGCAACTTGCGCAATGGTCGGTCATTGGATGGGTGCCCAAAAATCTTCTATCTCGAGTTCCTCCGTGCTTCGGTGGGCACGTTAAGCCGTTGGTCCCTGCTGCATCTGCAGTCGTCAGCACCCACCAATCCGCACTTGGCCCGCGTGGTGGGTCATGGCCCAATCTCCCTATTCCATCCATAGGGAAGGCCTGTGCCCCAGCAGTGGGGACATTTATAGGCTGATGATGATGAATATTTGAAATGACAGATTTACTTGGGCCTTTATCATTAAATTGTACAATAAACTTCAACAGGTTTCTTGAAAAGCAAAATTGTTTTAACGCAAACAAATCAGTTTCATAGACGAATTTAACATAATCTGCTACTTATATCACTCGTTTAAATAAACACATCTGTAAACTATCAAAAGTAATGATAAATTGATCAAGACTCTGTGTTGAACGTGAATTTTTATATTCGCATTGAATATATTTCGGAATGAATTAAACTCTTTGTAAAATGAATAATGATTACACGCCATTAATACATTTAAGACGTAATTAGACCGGGAGCTTGACTCAGAATGTTCAACCTTGTAAGAATTCAATGTTTAGTTAAGAGATATAACAGTTTTTATTTTTATTTTCAGTCGTGATTTCAAATATTCATATGCATACAAACAAATTAAAATTTTAACCAATTACTTAGATTACTTGTCTTACTTGTGTGCACGAGCGCAATTAATAATCTTTATTTTGAATTTACAAGCTAACAATCTTAATTATTTACTTAAACTCCCTTACTATCGACCTCCGTTGCTCTAGTTAGTGGTATGTACGCCGGGTTCTAAGCTGTCATCTACTCAGAGAAATCGGGTTCGAATCACGGTGGAGCGATGAATATGAGCATTTGTACCTAAGTCATGGATGTTTATGAGTTCCTAAATAATAAAAAAACTACTTATATTACATATACATTTATTTATTTATTATTGACTGGTCAGTCAATTCTATATGTAGTGAGTCATCCCTACTGTAACATAACGAATGAGTGCGTATATTTTTATAGAGCTCTGCATGTACATACAGATTCAAACAGACTACTAAGATAAACGATTTGACGACCTCCGTGGCACAGTGGTTTGTACGCCGGGTTTCATGGTGCGCCGACTAGAGAGGTCCCGGGTTCGAATCCCGGTGGGGGTAGATGTTTTTGTGATGAATACGACCATCTCCAGTCATGGATGTTTAATATGTATTTCTATATAAATATACTTAAATATGTACAGTATATGTATTATATCCGTTACCCTTGTATCCCATAACACAAGCCTTACAGTGCTTACTTTGGGGCTAGGCTAATTGGTGTGAGTGTTGTAAATATTTATATTTATTATTAAAATAAAATCTTTTAGGTGACTCTTACAACTCATAAGTAAGACCATTGTACTGACAATGCAATTAACCGGTGATGCATTGCGTATTCGCCATATTCGCCGACATCTGCGATTCTAACGTTATTCGTAAACTGTAATCTCGGTGCGAGACCACTGAGCTGGAAAATTGAAACAAGGGCCCAAAGAATACATGAATATTACGCTACATTTGTATCACCCTTAATACAACTGTGTAACATTGGAAATTGCACGTTTTATTTGTGCGCAGAGGATTCTGTAGGGATTACTGTAGTCTCGGGCTATTTTGAGGATGGCTCATACGTTTCAAATTGCTATTGTTGTTTTACAATAGGGATGATATTTTAAAATCTATCCTTTATTATTATCCCAAAAGTTATGTTCATAAAAGTTTAAGTAAGCTTGTTCAATTTTGTAAAGAGTTTTCGTCCAGGAAAATTAAAGGAAGGAAAAAACCAAAATTACTTATCCACTTTTAAGCACTAAGCAAATTGCAACATAACCATAAATCACGATGCTTCTTAAACTAAAAAATAACAAAACTTTTTTGCACTCACCCCCGGTCCCTTAAGAGCAGAGAAAATCGCAACACGATCGTCATTTGAAAAATAATGATGTCATCAAACACTAATCCGAAAGCTTTCATGTGGATTACACGTCCACAACGTTAACTTTACGGCTATGTCAATACAAAAACAAGCGAAATTCAACCTTCAAAGGATAATGTAAGAGTCCCCACCGATTTTTCTCAAAGCAGAAACATCTTGCCACACTCCTGTTCTATCAAACCACGATTGTCTATATACGCTACATACAAAAATGGTCTTTAATTCGTCATCGTACAACACACTATCATTTCATGTTTCGTCTGTCTAGTGCCACGTGTGTCAGGGCAACATCGTCTTTAAAGTTTTGTTAGTAAAGTTGTTTTTTGTCGGAGTACTTGTAAGGGTATGAACACACTTGCGCGCTGGTGCGTCATTTCGATACATTAGGCGTGTGATTTATACGCGGGAAGCGGCGGAGTCAAAACATGCAGGGTTCTGTACACGGCCTACTCGCAAGGGCTGTCAGTTTTGGGCAGCAAATAAAAATAAAACTGTTATCGAATGAAAGAATTTTCCGAAGATCTCTTTGAAGAATTAACTAAGAGGCATTTATTTCAAAAATCATATTGTACACTGTCTAAGATATTAATTCATGTTGTTTATTTGGTGATGAGAGAGGTAAGTGCATGTACCTATTGCTACAATTTTACCTGTTTTCTATAGTCATTATTATCTTCCGAATGAAAACACTCTATTTGACTAAAATCGTGATACGGTTCTAGCTAGCTCACAGAAATATAGGTTCCAGAATATTTTAGACATATTTTTATTTATAGTGTAGTTGGCGTTATTTTTTACGAGTGCATTTTAAAGTTAGTTCCCACCAGCCCTGCCGTTATTTGGCAAATGACAGGAGCTCAGGAGGTCCCCTGGGAGAGGCTCATCCCGCGGCCCCGCTCGTCCGCTCTTCCAAATTACTATAAGCGGATATTGCTTTTTGCCATTTTGTCCTATGTAGCGACACGACAATCTATCAGATAAGATTGTCGTCCTAAACCAACCCTTAGAGTGATAAACAGGTGGACTGGATGCGGATGTACTAATTTTTGTAGATTGTATAAAATTAACTTGGAAATTTAAAAAAAACTACCAACGTATGTATGGTTCTTTATAAAAATATGTTTTTTTTTGAGCTTTTATTAGTATCGAGCAGATATTGAAGTATTTCGTTAGAAATATTTTTCGCAAGTGCAAATTTAACTAATAAGTACGCTTAACAAATAAGGCATTAAATATGAATTTAGTATTTTTTTATATTGGTTCGATAAGTTTTACTTAAATGGGTAGATGTATTATACTACCTACATTACATATTTTAATTAAACAATTTATGTTTTATAACAAATAAATATATCAACAATTTACTTTAGAATAAAAGCTTATTATAGTGTTGAGGTCTAATTAGAGATAAATTTTAATTAGATTTTGATCTGCATTGACTGTTAACTAGTTTTATATATTTGTTTCTTAGGGTTTCACGCACATCACACATTAAATAAAACTAGTTTTAACGGGTTAGTGCACGAAACTTTATTTATTTATTGACGTTTCGCAGCCTTTTCATCAGTATTCTTACGATGCAGACCAGAAAAGGCAGCGAAACGTAAATAAATAAATAAAGTTTGTTATTCACCCGTTAAAACTAGTTTTATTTAGTTTTATATAGATAAATTTTAATAGTACGTTGCAACTAAGGCGCTGGCTAACAAAACGGTATAATTACGCATCTGGTCAAACTACTTTTTTTTACAGTACAGAGTTTTCGGCCATGTTTGATTTGGATCTCAAATAATTTTCAATCAAAACTGCCTAAAATAGTGTTTAAATTACTAGATTTATAAATTTAAAACCATGCTAAAAGCTCACTGGAGGTATGGCATCCAGTTTTATACAGCGTCTGTAAAATTTCATTTTATGTAAATATACCGTTTTGTTCGTCAGCACCTGTAACTATTCGAAAATAAGTGCCTTTAAAGGCTTATGTTGAATAAGCTAGTTTTGATTTGATTTCAATGTTGTGCTCAATAACAAGCAATGCATATTCCCTTAAATTATGTTAATTAAGCAAACCACGACACGTTGTATGTTGGCACAGTTGACCAGCCATCTACCTCCACATACATATACGATTGAATGTTAATGCTGCGGTCCACGTCGCTCTGTCTGTCTGTCACAACATGGTACTTCTGATGCTAATTTTATGTGGGAACCTGATACACAAGTACTTGATATTTAAAGAACTTACTTACATCTAAACATGGTTTTAATCAGTTTAGTTTTAGCCTTAGGTCAAGCTATCAAAGTATTACAAAGACAAAGCACTCGACACCAATTTTCTCATTGAAATCAATTTCCCTATCCTCATGATTAAACCCTTGGTTAACGATGTGGCACATTAATTGTTTGGCGAAAGAAAAAAAATTCATGTGCCACATGCTAGTTTTTTTTTCTGCAACTGTGATTTGCATTGATTAATTAGTATAATACTTGTATGTAAAGAAAATTTTACTGGAAAATATCCTCTTCGTACAAACTTTCGCTATCCGGGCGAATGCACCAACCAATTCTGCTATCGAGACCTTAATGGCTGTGTTGTATTTCCTCTCTATTTATTAGGCTGTACGGCAGCGCCATCTCTTCGCATTGCACTCATAAATAACCCGCAATGTCAAATGAAATATCTTTTTTACAAGTATCAAACATTTCAACGAAGAAATAGCAATTGTAGATATTAATTTTAAGCATTTAACTGCTAGATAATAAATAATTAAATTAATAATTTCAACACTCACACCAATTAGCCTAGCCCCAAAGTAAGCATTGTAAGGCTTGTTTTATGGGATACTAGGTCGCTATGTGCGAAGTACATGGTGGGGGTATAGTGAAGCGATCGCAGCGCTTATCGTGGCAGAAATACGCAACAATCCGGGAAAGTAAAGTCAATTTGCACGGAGTTCGTAATAAACAAAAATTTTTTAAAATGCCTATTAATAGATGTTGTTGTGTTGTGAATTGCAAAAATAAGGGCACAAATAGTCTGTGTATATATTTCCTACATTGGACTGGAAATTAAATCAAAGAAATAAATGGATAGATGCCATAAAAAGAAATAAGTAAGCGAAATAACCTTAAATTATGATCAATTTTATTTGCGCTATATATTTTATGTGATATTCATTATTGTCTTTATTATTTTAGTGTTGATGGGTCGCCATGGTATCCCAAACCTGACGACACAATTTGTAGTGAACATTTTAAGGGAAACAAAAAATCAGACGAGGAAGAAAATCCGAGTTATGCTCCTACGATATTCCCTGAAATATATCGAAAGAGGAAGGTTAATGATTCACAGGTCCTAGCTAGATATACACGCTTGACAAAACGAAGAACCACAAAAGTCTCAGATACCACATCAAGTCAAATAATAATTGAAGAAGGGAGTGAATTAAATCAAACTCAACCTTTTATGATCGATCAAGGATGTCAAGTCAATATGTTTTCTGAATCGAAATTAAGAGATACAACTTTTATTTGTATTAGATTAATTTACAGTGATCACTGTGATCCAACATCAAGAATTTTAATGACAAATAATTCAAGAAAGAAAGATAAAAGCTGTGGCACTGACAAAAAATCGTATGAGGATCAATCTACCGAAACAAAAAGTCAAGAATTTGTTGGTATTTCATCAATAACAAATGATCAAGAACTCCTAGATCCTTCTGGTGTGTCATTTAGCAATTTTGAGTTTTTATTAACAAGATTAACTATGAGAAAATGTACAGTTTCCACTAAAGACCGACTTCTGATTTTTTTGATAAAAATGAAAACTGGCTTGACATTTTCAGCATTGAGTGTGTTATTTGGTGTACAAAAAAACCACAATCTCACGTATATTTCATTCGATCTTACAAAATCTAGCTTGTTCAACTGCTAATTTAATCTTTTGGCCGAATAGAGCCACCGTACAAGCACCAATGCCCAAGTGTTTCAGTCCAGATTACATCAATACAAGAGTTATTATTGACTGTACTGAATTCCGAATTGAAATCCGACATTATTTAAATTATTATACAATATATAATAATTTTTATTTATCTTTACCTTACTATATTTACTAGAAATCAATAAAATACAAACTGATGTCATTATTTGGCATAATCCCGGAAAGTTGCGCATTGTAGGTGGCGCTACTGTCGTGCACATAGCGAACTAATAGAGTGGAGGGCTGATAACCTGAGACACGGGTTTTTTCCTAGTTCAGGTGTCAGCCCGCCATAATTAGATAAGTGACCTTTTTACTTAGTGTTTTTAATGGAATAAGAAACTGATTATGGTGAGAAATAAAGAAAAAAAAACAAGAATACATATATAAGTAAATTTTATCTTTAAATATATATAAACATCCACGACTATTCATCATACTAACATTTGCCCTCACCGGGATTGGAACCCGGAACCTTTCGAGTAGGCGACACCTTAAAATCGGTATATAGACCACTCGGACACGGAGGTCGTCGTCGCCTAGATGTACTTATATAAATCTAAGGAAAATCGTACTAGAAAATAATCGCCCGGAGCCGAAGATGCAGGTTCGAATCACGTCTGAAACCAGGACCATGTGGGATTTCATCTAGTAAAATTTTCTTTAGCTTTCATCAGCTACCAGTTAAATGCAAAAAAATGTATAATAATATAATACTTTTTGATGTCAACAGTATATTTAAGTGTGTAAAATCACAAAAATAGTAATCTTAATTTTCAGTCACTCCAAATATTCCTCATATTTCGAAATAGTTTGAGATTTTGAATGCATACCTACATAACATACCTTCGACTTGAAAATTAAAATAAATTTCTGATCTTTGACATATTACACCAATCCGTCATAACTAAAAAAGGGTCCGCTCAAAATCCAAGTTACTCCATTATCTATAGCAAGGGATTGCAAGGGTAAATGCTCAAGAGTAATTTTATTGCGAGCGGCCGTAGGGTTAACGTGGTTCAACATAAAATTGTGTTTCGTGCTTTATAATTTGTTTTGCAAAAATTGATAATGGGGTCTGTGTTTTGATCTAACCCTTTCATTTTATTTTGCTCTAGTTTGTTTTGTAATTCGATTAATATTAATACCATATGTTTAACTCTTTTTTTTTTACGTTTGCATAATTGTGTCAGCTGTATTGGATAGGTAACAGGCAATTTTATAAAGTTATATTCCGATATCGAAGTGTAGATAAGAAAAGCTGCAAAGGTCTACGATTTAATCTTAACTTAAAAACATTTTCTGAACACGGGGGTACTTTAACGATAATGTCACCTGAGGGCTTTTAAAATTACCACCCTCATTCTTAATGAGTCGTTGGTTATTAAACAATTACTATCGAACGTCTGCACCTGGCCCCTGTTTACAAGGATACCTTATTCTATTAATAAGTTAACAGAGAATGGAGATGCCTTTAATGCTGCACTTCCATTAGGATGAGCAGTAAATTACAGCTCCTGTTTTATTATGCACTCCTAGTACGCTGCCGTGACAATTTTTATGTGAGTGAGCACGCGTTCATAAGATAAGAGAACTTTTATGCCCAAAATATAACTATACGCAGCTACAGGGCATTGATAAAATCTCCTTACAGTTCTCACTAAAGTTGCATAATAACAGTTCTGTAGATCCAGAAATTTGTATATTATGACCAAAACACACCGAAAAAGCTTATACTTTTTAATTTTGCAGAGGAAATGAAAATTTCCATTTCCTTTCTGTCTATTACGATTCATGTGATACAGCCACTGCCAGACGGACGGACAGACTGCTTAGTAACAGTAACCCTAAAACTGCAGCTTTTACCTATTAACATTTAAAAAATAACAGCACGACAATAATTTTAATACTGATTGATCTGTCTCGCATCGGTACCTTTAAATTGACACAAAGGTTAATTAATGGCTTAATACGCCGTGTTCATAACGATGTAACATCGTGTCATGTGTCGTATAACAATAGACCAACAATCACTAATTACAATACAATTACTCCAGAAATGGTAACAGCAATTCCATCATAAAACTTCCGTACATACTTAGGACGCGGACGGGGACTTTTACGATTTTATACATGAAGGAAACAGCTGATATTTATTCAAATACGATTATAAACAGTCACATTTCACGGCCGCGTCTCATCTTAAAACCGCAAATTAAAAAAAAAAGATCAGCGAGGCGTCTAAGAAATACCGGTATAAATTCAAAATGCGTCGTCGTCCTATTTTCGTCCATCCATGAATTGAATTTTTTATGGGACACGCGTAAGAGATTGTCATTTGTTTTCATTAGTTGCAACCCCCAAGAAAAAGTTTGGATATTCGAACGCGAGTTGGGAGCTTTTTTTACGTTGTTTTCGATCGCATTTTAAACTTTTATATCGTAAAGTCGACGCGTTGTACATAATTAACGTTGGACCGTGGCGGCGTTGACAACGCTGATTACAATACGGCTGAAAAAAAATGTATTGTTTCGAAACAAGTTGTAATCTATTTGGGAAGAGAGTGAATTTGCCAGTGGAATTTATATTGTCTTGGCGTGAACGATGTGATGGACAATTTGAATAAGTTGATGTTTTACGAGTATTTACAAACTAAATATTTATTATCGACTGACTACATATCCCTTCCGGGATCAAAAGATATTTGAGTTAAAATTTCTTTATATAGTAATTAGTTATTTCTCGCAAAGGCTTTGTGATTGGTTCCGGTTTAACATTGTTGGTGTTGCACTGAACAGTAGTTTATCTATAATTGTTACGATATATTTTTGAACTTTCAGTCCATGAGTGTGAGATGTGAAATACTTGAAGTAGGTAGTAGGTACTCATTCATTTTGTACTAAATTATATTTTTAACATTCTATGTTTATTTCAAAAACCTAAATCACAATCTAACATTTTAGGTCAAAGTTAGTCTAATGTTTAACATGGTTTTACTAATTTGTTAGATATTATTAATAAATTATAGCCTTATTATGATAAATTATTGATTTATATAATTAATGTACGTTTATTTGTCTTTTTTTTAACGAAGGCGTCTCGTTCGGATACGACTATAAAAGTTATTAAAATCTAAACAATATGGTAAAAACGCGTAAACAAAATATAATAAAGATTAACGACGCTCGATTAGATAGAAATGTAAAGTTATTGAATATGGGATTCCTTTGCTACAGTGCAGGTATCAGCAGTAGGTCAAGTAGTGTTAGTAATGTTTTTTATTATATGAGTACGACAATATACACCTTACTATAATATAAAGAATTTATTATTTAGAATTAATTAATATAGAAGTTAAATTTTACAAATTTTATTACGTATTGGTTAATTTGAAACCATTAAAACTATTTTCTTATTTCTACATTAATGAAACAAGAAAGCTCCAACTTCTTTTTAGGATTTTTAGGATCCGTTGTCGCAGGAGACAATATACGTTATTATTTTTTTTATTAGTATGTGGTGCAGGCGTGTTTTTTTCATTACTGTTTATCTTTTATGGTAGTTAGTTGTATTGCACCGAATGTCGAATGCGGCCGAATGTTCAGCTTAAATATATGCCGAATCCGAATGTCGGCCGGCTGATAGTGACATTTACTAATTTTGTTTAGTTATGAATTTAATCTTTTAATTCAATAAAAAAATATTGACTATTTATTATAAACATTTTAAAATATAGAATACACATAACGAATTTTTACAAGATTTTTTTTCTTCTTTTCATAGCAAATATTTCGCAAAAATTGTTCATAAAGCGCTCTAAATGATATCAGTCAAAGGTAGATTCAAACTTTTATTAGAAATTCATACGGATATGATTAAAACTAAGTATTCTGTTAGGAACCATGAAAGTTTAAATTGATATCATCATCATCATCATCAGCCTGTTAATATCCCCACTGCTGGGGCAAAGGCCTTCCCTATGGATGGAATAGGGAGATTGGGCCATGATCCACCATGCGGGCCCAGTGTGATTGCGGGTGCTAACGACTGCAGATGCAGCCGGGACCAACGGCTTAACTTGCCTTCCGATGCACGGAAGAACTCGAGATAAAAGATTTTTGGTCACGTATCCAATTATACCTGCTGTCTATCTACTACACTGTATCGCAGCACAGTCCCCTGCTAGGTGCGCCTACCGCAGGGCTGGTCGGTCGGCGCCTACCGCCCGCCGCGCCGCATTGTGTCCCCGCAACCAACCAACCACCGACTCTAACATTTTTATTATATTCGCCTAAACAAACACACTAAAACTGAGCACGGACGCCATTAGATAATAATAAATAAATAAATATTTTTCAATACTATCACCAATTAGCCTAGCCCCAAAGTAAGCACTGTAAGGCTTGCGGGATACTAGGGTTACGGATGGAATACATATACTGTACATATATAAGTATATATAAAGAAATACATATTTAACATCCATGACTGGAGTACAAATGCTCGTATTCATCACACAAACATCTGCCCCCGCCGGGATTCGAACCAGGGACTTCTCGAGTCGGCTACACCATGAAACCCGGCGTTCAAACCACTGAACCACGGAGGTCGTCAACTAAGATAATTAACAACTAGAAAGTTATGTCTTACTTTCGCCCTTAAATCTTGGAGTATTCGAGATATGTTAATATTTTTTTTTTCTAATAAACGCATTATTGAATTACTCTCCATTTCACACCCCTATAATCAGATTACACAGCCAGAATCAGATTCTGTTTCTCTTGCTCTCCCTTCCAGACCCAAAGAGCTCTACCCACAACTCGGAGTCTGTGACAAAATCAATATACTAAAAGATATATTACTGATTATCATCATGGTTTAAATTTTCTCATAGATAACTACTCTAAATTGACGCATCCAAGAATTTCCACCTAACATAAATCTCGGAGATTGCTTACATGCTTTGCTTTATAGATACATATTATGTAACCCGTTTGGTATTTTGTAGTGATTTTTTCTCTGCAATAAATAAAGTCTCCATATCTCTCATGATAATGAATAGGATCTATCAGACTCTAGTTGTAGCAAAACTAAACTCACTCATACCCTGCAGGATATGATGATGATAACGATTCTTCTATTAAAATCAAAGTAAAAATAAAAATGATGTTTTATTATGTGCGAATTTCTTGAACTGTTGCAAATGTAGATTAGACTGTCTGAAACATACAGATTATCGATATATCAAATGGCGAATTTTGTTTTTCTCTTTAATTCGTTTCGAATAAAACTTAATTTTTAATACGTAATCTCGACGTTTAAACTCGATTACTGTCGTGCAACATTAGAGTCACGCTTGTTTATAGACGAAAAAAGTGTTTGAATTAAGTGTAATGTAAATTCTTTGTAATTACGCCTACGTCTCGTCTCGCCTCGCCTAGTCTCGTCTCTTATAGTTCACATTGGATCTTGACAAATGATGTAACGTTCACTTCCTTACACGCTACCGCACTAGAACTACTAAACATTTCAAGTCTGTGACAATGTTTGATAGATAAATAAGAGCTCGATGGCGCGGATGGTTAGCGTGTTCGGCTGTTAAGCAACTTTCGCAGATCTCGAGTTCCTCCGTGCTTCGGAAGGCACGTTAAGCCGTTGGTCCCGGCTGCATCTGCAGTCGTTAGCACCCGCCAATCCGCACTGGGCTCGCGTCGTGGGTCATGGCCTGGCCCAATCTCCCTATTCCATCCATAGGGAAAGCCTGTCCCCCAGCAGTGGGGACATTAAAAGGCTGATGATGAAATAATGACACGGTTTGTTACACATAATAAACGGTTTTTCTTTTTATTCAAAATTTTTATCTTTATACACACCTCAATCGGATACCTAAAATTGTTGTTAAAAAAATTGGATACCTACCTAGCAAAAAAAAATATACGAAGCGTAGCTTGTATCTCAAATTTCGCTTGTTTTCAAGTATAAGTGGGGTCCAATCGTGAAGGTATCTGATACGACAGTAAAGTTTAGTTGCAACTCATTCTCAGTTTCCCATCCTGAACTGCGGTTCATAAAATACCTCTTTAAAATTTAACCAAGTAAAAAACTATTTCCTGCAATTTTGTTTGCTTCATAAATTCCCATTACAATATAGGGAACTGTTTGCCGTCTTGGCAATCTTGGAATATCCTTTTTAGCCTTTTAAGACTAGCTATAAGAGAAAGAGGGAAATGAAATGTGCGCACGCACTGCTTTCTCTTGCTTATATCCCCCACTCAACTCGCGTTCGCCCCGCCGCCACACTTTTCGTAACGCGTAACGCATTCGCCAACTTACCCCCCAAGTCAAGCGTACGTAAAGAAGTTTCACTTCAAAAAACAATTTTGTTTAGTATTTGTATATTTTAACGCCGCAAATATCATTCATTAATTCCAACTTGTATAGCGCGGCCTTCAAAACTAATTAATTGAACTTTACAAAACCTGTTAGTAACCCGATAACTGTTATTATTTATTCTATTCAACTTTAAACATATATTTTTTTATATCCTTATCTTTCTATGAAAAATTAAATATAGTAGGATACTATATAACATGGTAGGGTTGACAACTCTAATTACGGTCTACGGACTATACGCTTCTACTCATATGCTGTAACTGTGTTTTGTGGAAACGAAATATTAGATTTTTCGAAAACCATCTTCCATGTTTAAAACTACCAATGTCTTTGAATTCTACAACAATGCAATATGTGTCAGTGTGGCAGTAATCCATTCACTTACGTCGCCAGTGAGGTCGATTCACACCTTTAGCTGGGAACACGGCCATACTTTATGCCTGTTTAAATTAATTGCAACGTTAGACGTAGTTATAGCAAACAACACTTTAGAGTGAGCGCATGCACAAAAGAAATTACGATATACACGCAATCGTCGCATCGTCGGCGGCAAATTCTCTCCATGCGAAGGAGTTATAAACGATTATAATAACGGTTTAACTTTCACTATTTGCGGGTATAAAAATAGCTCTGCGTTTTTAAACGCATTTTTACCCGATTTTTTATTTTTACCCGACCTTGACGTTATTTCCCTTGATTAAAGGCGATTTACATAAATTCCAGAAAATGAACTCTTGCTCCAGAACATATTTAGTTCGTTTTTCGAGAATCTATGAACGAAAGAAAGGAACTATATGTGTGCTAAATTCTCATAAACCTGTGTGTCTAAATCTTTTGAAAACTCTGAAGACACGTTTCAATATTAATCTAAGGTTTCTTCTTTACAAATTAAGTTTTCCATTTTATTATCTTTTTTTAGATTTTTTTATGAAGATTAAATAAATAGAACATAACATCGCATACCTATACGCCACCGATAGTCAACATGGTTGCATTCGCGTGTATTTAAAAAAGGCTTGTTACTGCTTCGCGCGGGAAATGGTTTTTTAACCCTGTTGGTGTTCTGAATAATCTGCATTTGAATTGTAAATCTGTGGTGCTGTTTTTATACCATACGCTTCTGTTTCATTTTGTTATTAATTATTTAAGTTGACACTGATTACTTTACTTACTGTGTACTTTCAATTAGTCTCTGCTTCTATTAACGTAATTATCCATCTTATTTATGTCACAAGTTAACAATAAAATATGTATATTTAAACAAACACTCATCAATATCGACTACTGTTCCGTAGCCGGCCATATTTATATTTTGAGTGCGTAGGGGCTCACCGCCAAAGGGTATTTTGACAAAAATCATGAATTATTCCTAAAGTGTACCGTCATAATAGAGACCGGCCCTAAAAAGATTTCTTTTACGAGAGCATATTAAATAATAGCTCCGGAAGCCCCCCATAACACACACACTTAATATAAATCATCCACTTAACACTTTTTTTTCCACAACGACAATGTCGTCTAAATATACCAGGAAAGCATAAAAAGTCAAGAGTTTATTTTGGAGTAGCACGATGAGAAACTATACGGGGACGCTTGAGCTACGGGAGAACGTCGCCGGGTTTGAATGCTCGCGTCCATCATACATACGTGCGTCCCTCTCTCACGTACTTCGCCAGTGATAGTCGTATTTCATTTGGCAAGTCATGCGTGAACGGCTTAAAACAATAACGTTTATAATTTCCCAAGCTATGCTCGGAATCATTAGACCGACATGAGACCATAGATTTGAACAGCGAATTATGTACGAGCTTAGTGAGTCAAGCAATCATATAATAACCTGTAGGCAACAAATTTCTTAGAATGGTCGTGTTAAGATTTAAAATGGAGTAAAAATAGTTAAGAGCGATTTGATTATTATTTATACTCGATACAGTGATCCATTAACTTTTCAGTTCTTTTCGTAACTTTATAAATACTTATTCTTGAAAAATGCGATAAATAATGAACCCGCAAACTCGTGCAAATGCACTTCAGTTATTTTCGTACCTCTTATGTTATCCTAATACTTTTTTGCGTCGATAGTGAAAAAAGTCAACCGCGTCACGGTCGCGTCGGCTCGTGTGTTGCCGTGTTTTTTTTCTTTTAGGCAAAGGAACTACACAGAAATGCTTTTGCCGTCGGCTGTTATCGGTTGTTTTAAAAAGTTCGCGGAGTCTGTCTGATGCGCCTGCCTCACTTTGTATTCAAATTCACTGCAAGTTTAGTTTAGGATATGCGAAACACTGGCCACTCATAAATCTCTGCCTCTACATAAATCTTGTGTGAACATAGACCTGGCTACCGCTTTTTAACCGACTTCAAAAGGGAAGAGGTTCTCAAATTGGTCTGTATGTATTCTCCAATTTGGATTTTCTTTTCGACATTGCAACTAAACAAAATGTATGTAATGTGACCTTTTGTTATCTCTGATTTATTAGTAGGAAATTGTGTCTTGTCAAAACTTAAAAATGCGAATTAAAAAGTAATAATATTGAGTACATTGTTTCTATTATATAAAAGCTCAGTACACTCCAAATAACTTGGAAACTTTATAATGAAAATTAAAATTGCTTCTTCCTAGTTTACTTTTTAAATATCTATACTAATATTATAAAGAGGAAAGATTTGGTTTGTTGTTTCTTTGTATTGAATAGGCTCCGAAACTACTGGACCGATTCCAAAAATTCTTTCACATTTAGAATCCTTCATTATCTGTAATAAACATAGGCTATAGTTTATTTTCAAAAAAGTTAGGGTTCCGAATGAAAACTTCGATAATGTAACCCAAAATGTGTCAAAAATACCAAAAAATAACCTTATATCGCGTTCGCTGCGGAAGTCATTTACAATAGAGCAAAGTGATGTAATAAAGTTTTTTAGAGGACATCAATATCTACAAAAAAGACCGCGATACGATATGTCTAACTATTGCAGTTCTGACACAACTAGAGGTCCCCTGCGGTTTCACCCGCGTTAATTTGAAGAAAAAGTTTATAGTGAGTCAAACTTAAAATATGGTTTGTCCATGTATGTATGGCTGTCGCGGATTTTTTAAAGAACTTTTAAAGGGGAACAATTCCGTCACACATGACATTTGTATGACTTAAACCGTTTACCCCGTTGGGTAGCATCCATTTGTCTACTGGTCGTAGCCTTATGTTATATAGCCTAAAGCCTTCCTTGATAAATGCACTATCCAATAAAAAAAGATTTTTTCAAATCGGAACAGCAAAGCAATGGTGAATTCGGTACAACGGGTCCTAAACTACGAAACATTTTTTTCATTTGGAATGGAAGGTTTATTATCTTGAAGAAAGTCATTGTGTTTAATAAAAACCTTTGAACCTAAAATGTCGTCTATACTATAGCTCTACACCTAAACGAAGCAAGGGCGGGCCATTAGTTAATATAAAAAAGAATATTACGTCCTTTTTTCGTAACCATATTTAAAAATCTCCAATGAAAAGTTGTATTGAAATACGTCACTATCATCAGATCTTCGCAGCCAGTCGGTCGTGCCGCCATTATGATGACTCCCTTGTGTTTCACCAAGCAGCAACAATGCACCGGGAATCGAACCCAGTACCTTAACTATAATTGTCGGCGTTTACTCTGGTAAAAATACTGCGTTTTCCACATGAGCGAGCGGTCTGTGGCGCCAGTGACAGCGACCAGCTTTCATTAAAAAAAATGTTTTGTCTGATTAGTTTCTAATAGTTATCTAATTAGAGAATTTGAATTGTAGTTGAATTACTATTTTGTTAAATATAATATAACAGCGACACTGTGCAAAAGATTTCCGACCACACACAATACAAAACATTCATTTGACCGTAAATAGAAAGTGTGACAATGTTGCTTTCATTTGTGGACGAACCGTCGGAGTGCACTGCGGATGCGACGAACCGCCCTAAAAACCGTTGGTTACGTGGAAAATATAACTTAATTAACTAACTCTTAACGGTATATATTTATGTTGATTAGACAATGATAATTATTATGGTGGCCGTTCCTGTTGATTTTTCTTACTCGTAGTCTTTCTCTCGCGCTGACAAGAATATGTAATAGGTGATCACTTACCATCAGGTGAGCCGTCTTCTCCTATGTCTCCTATAAAAAACTAGGTATTTCTCTAAAATCGCTTGAAACTTTTCTTTCCTCGCTCTTTCCCGCTTGCTGCTCCGCTCCGCTGCCCGCTGTCACTGAGTCCCGACCTGCCACAGCCGCCGTCGGAACGCATTAGACGGGCGGACGGATCCAATGTTTGGATGAATTATTTAATATCAAAGTGACGCGGTGTTTTGTTGCTTGCAAGCCGCGGGCCGCGACGCGACGCGACGCTAAGCCCGCGCCCGCATAGAAACTGTGCAAGTCTTTTTATGGTATTATTTTGTATTCATTTAAACTGCGTATGCGTCTGCTGCGTAGGTATAGTTTATAAAGCAAACTTTTGTTTTATAATCATAATGGATTTTTCAGTATGAAAAAGTATATTTAAGTATTTAAAACCAACTTTTGTCGTTATATGTCGGCATAGTCAGGTATGACGAAGATATTTTTTTTTTATTTGGAAGGTCGCACATTAAGTTAAAATAATAAATATTTTAACTATCGGTTGATTCACCAATCAACACTTGGATATGTATTAAGCTCTGCTTCGTTTAGGATTAAGGCCCACTTGCAGCATATTTGGTAAATCTAGACTCAACTCATAGAAAATTGTCAAAACGTCATTGTCAATTTGACATCATTGTATGAGATGGTTCTAGTTTTAGTTAGATTGAGATTTAGCAAAATTGCTGCAAGTGGCCCTAAGTATATTATTTATGTAAGTTTATATCGCTTTTAAAAAGTTCAACGTGTTTTTGGCTCCACATTCCCTTCATCATTCACGTAAATTAAAACTGCATAAGTAAGGTGAAAAAGTATACTTTTTTTGGAGTAATATTTTACAATGGAGAAGTAAAAAAGAAGTTTGGTGACTTATATCTTTTTCTTACTATTCGTAAGTGGAATTCTTTGCCCGCGCACGTGTTTCTCCTTCCTACAATCTGAGATCTTTTCAAAGAGGCGTGAAGAAGCAGTTTTGCAGGCAAGGTGAGGATGGTTGGTGTCGCAGTTTATAACTGCTGTACCAGCTATCTTCGCGTTTGGACTTTATCACCACTTAACATCAGGTGGGATAGAGTCATTCGCCTACCTAGCTATATAAAAAAAAGTAAAAATCTTTATAATCCAACTAGTAAACAGCCCTCGTTAAATCGTTTCGCTTTGGTGTGGACTGTAGTATTTGCTCCCGGGCTTTTATTATACGAATAATGAAATTTTCAGTCAAGAGAAGGCTCTTGAACTGAAAATTTCATTAAAATCCAAAGCGTGGCTTAAAAGATCTTGCGTACATGCAACGGTAGCAACTTTGTTTTATAACTTGTAAAGACACTAATTACTTACCTTGATACATACCTAAGCAGCTAGAATAATATAATTAAGAACCTAAGACTGAAATTTATAATGCCTTGTACACTCCAGCCAGCTGAGCTTAAGCGTTCGGTCATTGTATTTTAAATACTAGAATACATTGCGATGTCTAGACTTGTAAACCTGAAATCTAGATTTATGCCAAAATGTTTCGGTGTTATTCGGGTGCAAGGTCAACTCTACACACTCACATATTCATTACTGTGTTTTAACCAGGGTGTTATGTTCTCGCAACGATAAAGTTATATCATACCAGCGGCCGCCCGCAACATCGTCCGCTTTAACTTTAGTTTTTTTGACAAGTGCTCAGGTACCTAACATTTTTCGGGATTAAAAGTATCCTATGTCTCAGTCCAAGTTATAAACTATATGTGTGCCATGTTTCATTCAAATCCTTTCAGCTGTTTCTGCGTGAAAGTGTTGTGTGTTACCATTCGCTACGACACGGCCATCAGGGCCGCGGTAGCATAATGGTCAGTGCATTCGCCCGGTGCGGGTTCGAGTCCCGTCTGCTGCCTGGTCCGCGTGCAATTGTTTCTTGTAATATTTCTTTATAACGTCGAGCAGTTACATGCTTAAAAAATAAAAATTATAATAATGGTCAGTGCATTCGCCTGGATAGTGAAGGGTGCGGGTTCGAGTCCCGTCTGCTGCCTGGTCCGCGTGGAAATTGTTCTAGTAATATTTTCTTTATAAGTCTTATTATGATCGTTTTTATACACTGCGGATCTCGATATCTTCACACACAAAATATGATAAAATGGCATAAGCTACTTAAATATAATGTTGATTTTAATTATCCAATTAATATAATCAAGTTGACTACAAAGGGTTTTTTAAATTATTTTCTCTTTTACAAAAGGTTATTTTAGTTTGTTAAACTTTTTATTTATGAGACCTTGTACTGCATTTTATTAAAAAATCTAAAAATCTTGAAATTTCTTGATATTTATTATATCTGGCCGTAATCCTGAGGAGAATAAAAAAATTCGGAAATCTCAAGACATATCATGATATATGGTAACCCTACGAGTAGCCTACCCTCGTAGCTACGAGTATCTTTTTTTTAGATTATCTTTATATATCTAGTAATTTGCTGTGCCTTGTATAATAAAAACACAACACAGTGAAAATCAAAAATAATTTATTCAGTCTAGGCACATGCAAGCACTTGTGAATTTCAAGAAGCTAGAAAGAAAGAAAGAAAGAAAAAGTATTTATTGGCCAACACGCAAATACATTTGTAGCAAAAAAAACAATGAGCAAAAAAAACAATAAAATTAAACAATACAGAAGAGAAAGAAGAATGGCCAATCAGGACCCTGCCTCAGCTTAATGCTGTTATCGTGGGAACGAATATTCCCACCATAACAGCTACGCCATCGGTTCGCAAAACTACGGCAGGAGACCTTGTACTGAGAAGAACCGGCAAGAAACTCAGCAAAGACTGTTTTTTTCTATAATAGAAGCATAATATTGCTTCTCATTTGACCGTTAAAAAGACGCCGTCTCGTATAGATAAGACAATGGTTATGACCTTTTTCTCTCCAACTAATTGTCACATAAATTACTAATTATGGTTTTATAATGCACACGAGCGTTCAATATGCCAAGCCTTATTTTATTGCTTACACTGCGAGTAAAGAGCTTTTAGTGAAAAAAAATAGCTTCATTCGTAAATGCGATAAAACCCTTATAATTATTACCTATAGTTTATGTTGTACCCCTATAAAATCCTAATCCTATCCTTCTGAAGCATGAACGATCTTGAGCGTGGTATTGCATAGCGGATTTACCGGATTGGAGTACCAGTCTGGGGAATTAATCTCCACCTTACGGAAGATCATAGTAAAATAACACTGCCTTTTGATGGTGCTGTGTTTCTGTCATTTCTGTTAAGCAACTTTCGCAGTGGTCGGTCATTGGATGGGTGACCAAAAATTTATTATTTCGAGCTCTTCCGTGCTTCGGAATGTACGTTAAGCCGGCTGCATCTGCAGTCGTTTGCACCCGCCAATCCGCACTGAGCCCGCGTGGTGGGTCATGGCTCAATCTCCATATTCCATCCATAAAGAAGGCCTGTACCCCAGCAGTGGGGTCATTAATAGACTTATAATGATGATGAATAGGCTATGGCCGCTTACCATCAGGAGGACAAAATGCTTGTTTGCCACCACATAAAAAAATCGAGATAATAAATTTTGGAACACCAATCATGCGCTCGACCATTGCAAATCTTACTTAATTCCACGATCGCTGATCAAACGCGCTAACTGCTAAGTAGGTACGCCGTTGAGCTGCTCAAAACCTTATTTGCCTACTTTCAAACTTCCAGGTCAGCACTTCAACAGTAAATTATTATTAAAACTACATATATACAATCAGGAGAACAGGTTCCATCGTATATTATACGCGAATGCGCATGTAAATACGATAATCGAATAAAGATGGTGCATGCATGGATGGCGGCCACATTGAATTATTCATCTGGCAAATTGTAATATTATACGAATTACTTTGAGATTTGTCGGCGACGGCTGCGGGTAGTCAAGTATACGGCGTGCTAACATGATATAACGTTAGTTTTCTGTTAAAACGTGAGGATTAATGTAATGGGCTAAAGACATATTTACATTAAGTGTTAAGTTTATCCCAGATTTGTAACTGTAACTTACAATATGCTATTGGCTTAAGCTCCGCAGTCGGCGTTGATGTTGATGAATACCTACAATTATGGTGAAGGTTTAACTATTTAATAAGAAATAATGGAGAAAATTCGACACGGCTATTAGGGCCGTTGTAGCATAATGGTCAGTGCATCCGCCTGGATAGAAGAGGGTGCGGGTTCCAATCCCGTGCGCTACCTGGTCCGCGTGGGTTTTTTTCTCGTAAAAATTTCTTTAGATTACATAACATCTAGCAGTTAAGTGCTTAAAAAAGCAAAATATAACTAGAAATAAATTCTTACGTTTCTGCATTTCATACGCTTGAATAACGACAACACAGTTTTTTCAGTGATGCTGCGTGGAGTAATAGGTATCTACGATCAAGCGGCGCGCGATCCGCATCATAGGCGATGAAGAGGTGACTAAACACCTCGAGCCTCTTCAATTACGCCGTGACGTGGCGTCACTAAGCGCGTTCTACCGTCTGTACCACGACGAGTGTTCTGAGAAGTTATTCTCTCTTATTCCACCTTCCCCTTTCCTTCAAAGGACCACGCGCGCTAGCCTACGTTGTCACCATCTAACTGTGGACACAATTCTAACGCGTACAAAGAAATTGTGACTCATTTCTTTGTCGCACTATCCGTAAAAAGAGGCGTGAAGAAGCAACATACAGGCCGGCAAGGTGAAGATAGCTGGTGAGGCGGGTAGAACTGCTGTATCAGCTATCTTGACGTGTGGACTTCATCGTAACTTAACATCAGGTGGGGCAGAGTCATTTGTCGGACCTCTCTAGAGAGGGTACCAAAATTTTATTGACTTGCTCGAATTCCTTCGTGCTTCTTTTCAGCAGCTGTTGAGAACTGCAGTAGTAAGAACTCACCAATCTGCGCTTGGTCCACGAATTGGGTCGTGGGGCTGTCTTCCTGTGGACTGTAGGGAAGGCTTGTGTCTCAGCAGTGGGGACGCTAATAGGCTGATGTAGTTGATTTGTCCATCCTGTTATTTTTCTAATACTTATATATTCGTAAGGTTTTTTTTTTATAGCCAGGTAGGCAAATGATTCTACCCACCTGATGTTAAGTGGTGATAGAGTCCACACGCGAAGATAGCTGGTACAGTAGTTATAAACTACCACACCAACCATCCTCACCTTGCCGGGATGCAAAAATGCTTCTTCACGCCTCCCTAAAATGACTCCAGATTGTAGGAAGGAGGGAACACGTGCGCAGGCAGGGGTTGTTGCCTATGTGGTAATAAACTTCTCAAACGACAAAGACTATACGTACTGTTCTTTTTAAAACGGAACACTAAGGTATTGCGACATATTAGGATGACGCACGGGGGGGCTCGCAGAAACTAGGCCACAGTCCGCCATGCACTATAACACTTTAATGCAATTCATTTCGCGGTAGCAATTAATTGTACTCATAACAATTAATCGCATATTATTAATATAGTTTTCATAAAAACTTTTTTTTTTACTTTTTCCTTTGACATATTTTTTGTTATTTAGATTCCCTCTTTACCGTTTCTAAAACCATAAATGTGTTCAAGGCATCTCATAATTTTAATGTCAATCTTTCTGATATATTTTTTTTTGTAATAATCAGTACAAAATAAGTGTATTTGTATTAATATTGTTATCAGCGTTTTCTATCCATTATTCGAATCTGTTATTTAGGCCTAACATTATTAAATAATGAAACAAAACATCTTGATATTTACCTAAGAATTGGCGGTCCTCGAAATCTAATATTTGAAAAGGAGTCTAAATTCTGAATTTTATTATTCACGAATTGACATTGAAATTCAACGTGACTTCACTGGCCGCCACGCCACCTGTCTAACTCGTAATATTTGACGTAATGCGTATTTTTTTTAATATAAAAAGGCGTAGAATATGGCTCGGCTTACTAAGTAGCTATTTTTTGTATATAGACATTTTTGTTAGTTACATCTTCGGTCATAAAGTTCAGTTGTTTATGGGATAAAGTTTAAAGGATATTTTTTGTATCATTTTTGTATACGAATAGGAGGATTCTCTTCTAAATATTCCTAGACTGTTCTTTGACGTACATATTCATTTATGGGGTTCCGTTTATACCCAGGGTATCCAAAGAAATGTAATAGGCAGATAGTTAAAATTTCACACAGGGTTTGTGTCTGCTTTTGCTTACTATAACTATTATGATTTAAAAAAAACAATTAACTGGGGTATCCAACAGAAAAGTATTTTTTACCACGTCTATTCGAAAAAAACTAGTTTGTCTCTGTTCACAGGGACCAAAGAGCGTTTTATTTTCTAGGCACTAAAAGTGATTTTAATTAGCAATGTTGATATTGGTAACAAAAGTTCCAATCACCAAAGATACCGTTCACTGTTATTGATCTAACGAACATTTTATGAATAGGTCACAAACCTTGCCAAATAAAAAAAAAATACCAAAAAAAAACAAACACGCGCAAAATACGCCTTTATTTATAATTGTTTAGGTAGGTACTCAAATTCCGATTAATTTGGTTTTTATAAATGAAAGTATGATAAAAATGTGATCAAAGTCTTTTCTATAAAAATTTCGTTCTTTGGAAAAATGCAAGAAGTTTTTAGCCTATTACCAAGATTGTCTCGTTGTTCTTCTATGTAAATAATAAACGTAGACACTTTTCTTACATATTCGTAGTTGCATTTACTTATTTTCTCACAGAGGGTGATAAAAAGAAGTGTCCACCTCGGGAACAACATTCTTTTAGAGCTCAAGCGACGTACTTTGAACGTCTCGTACTCGAGATTCTACCAGAATCGTTCGCTCAGGATTCATGAAAACGTTCTCGCCTTTAAAATAGTTTTTTGCTCCCTTAGTAAACAATCTTCTATTTTAAAGGTATTCTTTTACTGTTGTTTAATCTTTTACTATGATACGGAACCCTTGTCTCTTACCACTATCTACCTATAACCATCATAACCACACTAATATTATAAAGGCGAAAGTTTGTGAGTATGTATGTTTGTTACTTCTTCACATCAGGAGAGCTTTTTATAAAATTTAGTATGGAGTTAGCTGACACCCTGGATTAACACATAGGCTACGTTTTACTGCGAGAAAATATCCCTAATAAACCGCGGGTAACACCGCGGGGCACACCTAGTCAAAATATAAAATAAACAAGTAAATGGGGTCCTAACTAAACTAAAACTAGTTTTATTTAATGAGTGATGTGCGTGAAAACCTAAGAAACAAATATGTGAGGTCCCTTCTAAGAAAATATTTTTTTCTACATTTCCTCTTTCTAATGTTAAATCTTGGGTAAGGAAACCTTTGCGTGTAGTTAGTGATTTTTGTTTAAAATTTAGATACTTGTCACGTACCTACGTTGTAATAGTACTTGAAAAATATAGTTGGAGTAACACAGTGGCGCCTGCGCATATGAAAGATGCATAATAAACACTTTCCTATTTGAAATAATGTCCAGAGACAATGTTTGAATTAACAACGACTGATTAATAAATTACCACTATGTGTAGAATTTGATAAATATGACCTCTTGTGGACGCTAAGGGGCGTTGACCTGTTCTTAATAAAATTAATAAGTGGAAACATATCTTACGGCACTTAGATTTTATTTAAAAAATCCCGGTAGGATAAATATTATAAACGGGATTTTTTTAAATTATTTATTACTCAATCACGTCAAAACGGTTAAACGGCTTTAACCGTTTTTACGTGATTTACTTTACACAGTGACTAAATTTTAAACAGAGACAGTTTTTAACCTTAACTTTTAAAATGTTATTGGATATTGGATTTTTAAAAACTATAGTTAAAGAAAGGCCGCTTTAATACTTAAAACAAATAAAAGATTTGAGAATAGAGCAGGAAAATAAGTAATAAGATAAGTTTATCGTTTTTTTTCTCTCGACTTTAACAATTACTGTATTTTTGTCTTGTAAGTACAATGGTAAGGAAATGTAATGTTGTATTTTATTTAATGTACGGAACCTTTCTTACACGAGTTCGACATGCAATGTGTCTAACTTTTAATAAAGAATGACAATTTGGAGAACAGTACCGTATCTTAAAAAAATAAGCAAATAAAACCATTACTTATATAGAGTGTAATGGTTGCTAAAAAATATGATAAACCTATTTTTAATGTAAGCAAACTATGTTTAGATCGTTTTGCCAGACGTTATGTTTATATATATTATTTTGTAATTTATATAATTCTATAAAAACTTACCACTTATCCACTACGATCATAAAATATATCGATTGAATCGTTCTATCGATAATAAATCATCAATAAATTGTTCGACAGCACTAAGTAACAACGTTATCTGTAACTGCAGTTGTAACTCTCTGTAACGACAATTGACTAGTTTAATTGTCTCTACAGACGCGTATCTGCCAGTTAACTAGACGAGATAAACTGCTTACGTTTAACGTACTAAGTATCTACCACAGGTAATATGGTAACAATCCCGTTAATAGCTATAATGTTAGTGACCATGAAAGTTTAATACAATACAGGTAATAAGATTCTAATTATTATAATTTGAAACTAGAGTTCCCGCCAGCGAATGTTGTGTTTATATAAAACATTGTCATTAGAAGGATTAACACTTTATAGTGAGTTTTGTAGTTAATGGAGTAACTGTGGCTTGTTTTATATTCATACTTAACCTGAACCTTACAAACAAATCTCTGTGACTTTAAGCATGCACCTAACTTATTTTAACTTTAACTGTCATGTCATGTTATATTAAAGTCTTAGTAAAATTTAACGCGCAAGATTGAGTATTAGCGCATTACTGACACTAGGTTCGAAAAACAATCAAAAAGAAAATATCAATCTGAGAAAATTTTACTAGAATAAATTCCACGCGCACCAGACAGCAGACGGGACTCGAACCCAAGAAAAAACAAATACTAATAAATATAATTTATCATGAGTACAAAAGACACCTTTTTAAAATTAAGAAGTATGAGAGATCAAACATTGTTACCTATCTAATCTGTGTTTTATTTATTTTTTAAACGGTAAGATCAACACTGCTTTTTTCTCTTGTAGAATGATCGCAAATTATTTTTGAATAATTATAAGTTTCTTATAAATTGTATCACCAGTACTTCGACAAGGGTGTACTTTGTTTATTCCCACTATGATAAGTCTCTCTCGTAAGGTCTGTAAGTAGTTCATCTAAATTTGAACTTGATATAGGTATCGTTAATTTGTGCGGATTATCTTTAATGGAAAACAAATTTTCTTTACTACTTGAATGTCACGTTATCGCGTTAGGAATGTCTGTACCTATTTTTAAAAATAGGCATTTTGCTACTATGAAATTAAGCGATTTAGTCATAATGCGAAGTAGAGAATATGAGATACGGCTTATTCGCTAAATATTGTAGCCATTGTCAGCCGGACTGTTCAATTCAAAACTTTAGCAACATTGTGTGAATAACACAACCAGCGTTGCCACAAATGTGTTCAAACCCTTTAACTCGAAACTTCAGTTTCATAAAAAACTGAGAAACAAACAAACGGGAATTTATAATAATAGGGCAATAATGTGGTGTGGTAATGGCGTCGACTGGTCGGGGGTCCGTCGCACAATATTTAAACCTGCTAATGATCGACGGATCGGATCAGTAACGATGAATTTCTGTCTTCTATAGATACTTTGTAACTGTCGCTCGCTTAGTAGAAGACAAATATTAAAAGAGAATATATAAATCGATTCTGTTTCGAAATGATTGCTAAAGGGGGCACTGTCGATAAAACTTGAAAAAATCAAAAGGACAGCATTAAAAAAAGGCGTGTGCCGTCCTATTGGCAAAACATCAAAATGAGATTGTTGTGAAGGTCATTGATTTTTGGTTGATTGAAAGCGATGATAAGAAATATTTTCTGCAATTTTTATCTCGCCAATTTCCAAACCGTCTGTAGCTCCTCACGCTTGTAGGTTTGTTTTGTGTTCGTGCGCTGGTCTATATTTTTTCATTTCGTTTCATTATCACTACTTTGCCAATTTATGAAACTTTTATCGTATCCATTATACCTTGTAGTCCTCTCGCGCTTGTCGATTTTTTGTGTTCGTGCGCCGGCGCTCCGTACGCCCCCTTTCGCCTCTTCATTATAACAATAATTCGTGTTACATTCAATTCCCGCCGCGGCCGAACCGCCCATAACGTTATTTATAACTGTTATTTGTCATAACAAAGTTAATAAATTATAAATAGCACCCCGTCTAACGTTACGTAATGGTACCGTTTTGGGTGATTGTAGCTTTTTTGTGTGTTACCGTTTTCCTGTGTGTGAATTAGTAAGTAGTGATATTATTACTATGAGAAGGAAGGTGGCGTTTATTTGTCAGAATTATAAAACCATTCTTGAAAATTTAAAGTCTTGAAAATTTGACATTAATGAAGACGAAATATTTTTTGACCTTCAGGTGACTAATGAATATGTCAATTTAATATCCAAAATATACACGAAATTTTAAAAATTTCGAAAACAAAAAATACTATTTTTTCTATAGCCCACTGCTAAAAATACGAAAAATATGATTCGTCATTTCTATGCATACACAAAAATATACATACATCGGGTCTCACCGATTACACTAAAATAATTATATGACTAATATCCCAGAGTCACACGAACAATTATCTCTAATTCAATGGATTTATTTTTCGCTACCTGTCAGTGGACGTGAATTACAAAAATCAATATTATTAAAATATTGTCCATATTTTACAATATCAATACAATATCTCTTTAATCTCCGGTATTGATCATGTGTGTTTCTGTAGGTATTTCAAACTAAAACTTTTCACTTTAATTAACCACGAGTGAATATGAACTGGGCACTGTGATAGCAAATATCCAGACTGCTCATGTTCTTAATTTATATTAATCAGATTCTTAATATGGAGGACCTCCGTGGTTGAGTGGTAGATAAGCCGGCTTTCAGGCTAAGGTCCCGGTTCGAATCTCGGTGAGAGCATATATTTGTGTGATGAATACGACCATTGATACTCCAGTCATGTCATCCATATGTTTAATCTGTATTTCTAAATAAATATTCTTATATATATATATTAGTATATGTATTCTATCCGTTACCTAGTATCCCATAACACAAGTCTACGGTGCTTACTTTGAGGCTAGGCTAATTGGTGTGAGTGTTAGAAATGGTTATTGAAGTTATACTTCTTTAGGCGCGTTATGACAAAATGATGAGAGTGAAATTTTTAGATGCGCGCGCATCACTGTAACCCAAAAGTAACAGCATGAAGTTGGCCGCGGGCGTGTTATGAATGTTAGTGTCTAGGATTATTAACCACTTAGTGGTTAATAATCCACCATTATTAGACATCTGTTCGAAAGGTACTTTGAACGATCCACGGAGCTCCATAAGATGATCGCGTTGTCAAAAACAATGTTGGCACGCTCGTCGCCTCTGATCACTGTTTTCATATTTATAATATTTATCCACATGTTTCTAGTTTATAGACACAACGTAGTTACTTACAAGTGCTAATTACATATGGACTAATAACTTAAATTTAGTAGTGATTTTAATTGAATATTTTGAATATTTATTTAATTTTTCAAATGAAAACTGAACTTATTTGACTGTGTTAACTATCCTTTTCCAGTCCTTTTATTATTTTATTGTAATTATTAATTATTTGCATTCAATTAAAAAATATTTTAAATGATGCTAAAGAAGTATAACTTCTCACGCGCGTACATAAGTTACACGCATTTATTTTTTTTATTTTTTTATTTATATTCCTACTCAAAATTTTATAAGTACCGAAGAAAGGCGGACTGGTTTATAACAGCTAACTTTTATTTAAGTCAATAGACATTTAATGAGGTTGAGCACACAGAGTTTTTTGAAATATGTCGCATGTCAAATAAAAAATTCGAGTTTGCTTTTAGAGTGCACTGAACAGAGGATCTTTTTGGTGCGTCCCTGCCTACGGGTTGCCATAAAACTGCTAAAACAAACGAGTTGTGTAGGCGCATGCCACATTGGTAGTTGATGACTAAACAAGATTACTAAGGAACAAGCGTCTCCTCCGAAAATACCTATTACATGTCTGAACAAGCTTCTGGTCCTAAAGTACGCCTTTAACAAACTTTGACATGGACAACGAAATTTCATTGTTCTCTTTTCGCCGTTTTAATCAGGTTAGCCAGTTGAAGTACAATTTACGATCTGGCTTGATTGTATCGAGATCATTTACCGCTAAATAATTTAATAAGTATTTAAAGGCAGCGTTATTACCGTCCGCCTTGTTTTATTAGTTTAGTCATTGTAACATAAATATGTTGCGTTTGAAGTGCTTTACAGAAAAAGCTTCAAAGTAGAAATATGTGTATGTAATCATCAAATCAAAAAATCAAGGTTTTATTCTAATGATCGAATATTCCACTACTTAAAAACCTTTTTTGTTTACTCACATATATTGAGGGTAAACTGATTTTTTATTTTTTTTTATCTGCTTTTTATATGTGCATATAACAAGCGATTTACACTTGTCATACAGATATAATTTTATGTAGTTTTTTTTTTCATTTTTGTTTTTTTACTGCTTTATTGTGCTTTTGATTATTTAATGTAGTTAAGGTCTTTTTGCCTGAAACAAAGGATATTCCTAGTTCAGGCTTTGTATTTTTCTTTACCTTTTGGGTTTTTTCTATCATCTAAGTCACTTATATGTAAAATTTAATTCTGAATAAAAATTTATTATTATTTCTTCTGTGCATTGCTTTACGCTCTTAAATATTAATTGACTCTCGGGTCATTAAACAACACAATGGTGACGATTCTGGCAGGGTTCTAAAAACTTAAAACTAAATTTAAAATCAGTCTCTCCTTTTCATTCTGTATAGAGAATGACATGGGATACACTGTTGTCAAATTTAAGTTTAGGTTTAAAGGATCGTGCCACCAACGGCTACTTAATAAAACTGCTGCTCAACAATAACTAATATACATCGTAATCACACATTTGTAGTTGCTGGGGTCTAAATTTTGTAACGGAAATAGTGATGAAATGTCTGTTCCATTGATAGGTCTTAAAGGAAAAATAGCTGTAGCGTTACTTTTTTGCCCCCAATCCTAGAAAGTGATAGAGTCTGTGCGGAAAAAGAATGGGCGTGGCGAAAAACGGAACTAACATTAAGATTTTTATTTGGCAATCAAACCCAGCAATCTGTAAAACGTCAAAGTTTTGTATTGATACGGATTTGTTTGTTGTTGCGATTTCTTGCGGTTTTTTTATTTAATCATGTCTAAAAGGGGTAAAACCTTACAAATACGGTAGAAGAGCCTCCCTCCAATCTAAATCCCATTCTCTTTCCGCACAGACTCTAGGTGATTTATACTATTTTTTTAATTTTATGTATTTAATTTATACACGTAACTGTGAGTAGGTACGTCAAGTTTTTGTTATTTAATTTTATCTGGAAAATAATGAACGTTATTACCTATCTTTTTCACGAAATATTTGTGCGCTAAGCGTCATGTACTAACTTATTAAGCTATAATATATCCACCGTTCATCGTATGGCCGGTGGCTATATCTCATGAACTGTAATAAGTAAACAATAGATACCAAAAAATTAAGAACCACGGAGCCTATAAAGGATCGGATACGTTTAATTATAATCTACTATTAAATAAATCGTGCTTTACTGACGTTATAATAGTCATTTTTATTTTTATTTAATAAAAGAGTAATAAAGTAAAATGATAGGAGCTCATAGAATAAAAAGGAACCAGAATTTTGAGAATATCGAGTTTTATAAGATTTTCGACTTTAGCAATCGTTATATTTCAAAATTTTTCAATTTCGGACCTACGTTGGTACAAATCCCTGTTTGTGCTAGTTCGACTCGAATTTTGCGGTTTTTCTGTAATTTATTATTAGGTACTTACACTGAAAAATAAAATAGCAAAATGTTCAATTATTTATGCCCAAAACGTTTCCTGCAATTGTCCACCAAAAGACTTCAACGACAAACTAGCTACAGTTATGCCTAATAGGCGTTTTATTCTAAGTTCATTTATATAACACTTTTATAAATCTGTCATTATATGAGAACATCTATACGAGTATGAATGCTAATAGCTTTTAGTGTAGGTAATTTGAATAACATCCTTGGATTCCTTTAGTTGATTTCTCTTAGAATATCTTTAGGCAAATGTCAAAAGCTCCTTTAACCATACGAGCGTATCGCATTTCCCTTTTATAATATTATATGTTCCAGTGTAGGTAAGTGCTTCGACATTTATTATTGTTTTTCATACATTTACATCCGAGAATGGTGTAGATTACTATCGTAAATGAATTGCCTGAGAGGTGCGCGCACGGCCCACAAATTCTTAAAATATGGTCTAGTAACATGATATGGAAGTAGAGGCAAAGAGATGTGTTCATATTTAATTGGACTTTATTTTAATGCAGTATAAAGTTCACATTCGCTAGTTGACCTTCCAAGACGTGGGCAGAAGGGTCTGATAGAATGCAATAAAGTTTGCTGTTTCAAAAATATATATAAATAAATATGTATGTCTCAGAATTTATGAGTATAAAATGTTTAATAACTCGGGAAAAATTTTAAAAGTCATCGTCATTGAAACTAATTGACTTCACAATTTAAAAATGTCTCTATAATTTAAATTTTACCAATACATGCGTTATCATATTTACTGACATGAATTTGGAATACTTCATTTATTAATTTAGTTATAGAGATAGACATAGATAGATCAAATACTTTAAAATTTTCTCTCAGATAAATAGTTAATGATAACTTCGTATTTTGGACTCCTAAAAATTTTTACATTTTAATTTAGGAATATAAAAAAAAGTATTATTCAATTAGCTGATGAAGATATAAGATCTTTACGACGCTGCTGCGTGATTTAGGCCTAAATGTAACTTTTAGCGAGTCAAGTTCGTTTCCACAGATATTTTGAATTACTTGAAGTAAAAATTAGGATATTTCAGAAAATTAAAGTGGTTTTTCAATTTCATATTATTTATTATAACTATAGAATATAGGTAAGTAGTGTGCCTACTTAGAAGATTTCAGTCAAATAAATACAGATCGATTTAAATTAAATATATCACTAAAATTGTACAACGATATTTAAGCTATTTACATTATATCACAAAATTATATTTCGAGAGGGTCCTAGCCTAGTACTAGTATCACTTCTACTTACAGTCAGTCCGATCCAAATGGAATTAACTTTGCACATTCAACATTCGCAATACATCAATCACTGCTGCCACAGCTTTCCTATTAGATTCAAGCACACAAACAAATGCTTCCTCCCCTAAACCTACAGAAAATGACTCGTAGATTACATTATCGGTACACCACTGGCACTGCTCGGCAGCATTACAGTTCACAACTTCTCGAATGCCCTGGAATTGGTGAGCATTTCCCTGGTGAGCCTCCATACTTGCTTCGCTGCGTTCTCCAGCGCCGTCGGGGATTTCCCTTTGAACAAATCTACGTGCGGTAGGAAGTAGTGCGGACACCGCCGGCACTGCAGGGAAGATATCAGCTGCAGGAATATTCCGTTTATCCTGTCGCCTATTGCACCCTCGTCCCACTCGTGCTCCCGCGGGTGCTTCTCGCATTCGTACAAAAGTAACGTCTTCATGTGATAGCACGTGACTGGATTCCCTGGCAAGTCCAAATGCCTGTCCCTGATCGTCTTCAATATACTCAAACATTTCCGCCGACAGCCACCTTGCAACAACCGGTTTTCAGCCTCGAAGAAACTTAACACCCACGCGTCACCTTCCATAGCGGAGTTCTTCCCTTGCAACGCTAAACACTCTTTTGACAACAAATCGAACCCTTCGGTTTTCACTTCGGCCACTATGTTCGGATGGGGCCAGGGGATGGCCGGCAGAGGCCAGTGCGCCGCGGACCGAGGCCACAGGCCGGCGCATTTGAATGCCGGCGTTATTTGCACGATGTACCGTTCCCGGATCCGCAATTTCACCTCCGTTGTTTCTGCGATCATTTTGACGCAATCTCTGTAGGAGCACTTGTCGCACGCCTGCGCGACCAGCGTCTGGAACCGGGATCGGATCTTCCTCGCGGACAGGTATCCGGAGGCGGTGATGAACTCCACCCACAGGGACATTGAGCGCTTGCGGCCGTCGCTGAGCTTTAGGACGGCGCATCCTGGAAGGGAACCGTCGTCGACGAAATTCAGAACCCCCATCTGGTTCAAGTAGATTACGATTTCAAACTCGTGCGGCGACACCACTTCGAGGCCGTCGAACCGACCGTTGTAATCCGTGAGCGAAGATATGAACCTGGGCTCTTGCAGCTCGACCTCCTTGAGTACATCTTGCACTATCCGGCAGACCTCGTGAATGGTCTTGGCGATCTGCGCCTTCCTGTTGGCGACCCGTTCGTTGTAGTACTTGTTCATCTGGTAGACGAGCTTGGATTGGGCCGCCATCATCTCGGGGGGCACGAGCATGGTGGCTGTGTAGCTGGGCACTACCCGGAGCGCATAACGGCGGCGAAACACGCGCGCGGCACGCGGTTCTATGCCGACTGAACCGTGTCCGCACCGGGCACCGGGCACCGACGCTGGAACTCGGGGTACGCCCAAAGCGGAACACGTTAGCGAATGGCAGGGCTGTTCGTCGTCTCTCTCGCTCTTACTAATAAACGAGTTGAGAGGGAGGAGGATGGCGGCCGGTTTTAATGTCGAGTAGTATTGATCGTGCTTGAACCCCGCCTTCTAGTGTGCTGTAGGTATCGTTAGGTGCTCGTAATTACACGGTTGCCCCGTAGGTTCGGTAGCTACAAGTTGGGCCCTATTAATGTAGACCGTGTTTTTGGCTTGTTAGTAACATCATATCATTTAATTACTTACTTACTGCCTTTTTGTAATTTATTAGAGGAAGAATGAATTTTGAGATAAACCTTTTTAAAACATTTTGAAATCATTGAAATAAGTTCAATTTTATACCTTAGGTAAAATTAAAAAGCTTAAATTAAACATGTTTGTTTACACAGTTTACACACGGCGATCAGGGCCGCGGTAGCATAATTGGTCAGTGCATTCGCCCGGATAGCGAAGTGTGCGGGTTTGAGTCCCGTCTGCTGCCTGGTCCGCGTGTTTTTTTTTTCTAGTAATATTTTCTTTGGATTCAAAGGTAGGTACAGTTATTTTGTTCCTTCGTCTTATTAAAAGCTAAATTACCGCTTTAGATCTTCAACTATGTGACTTAGGTCAGGCTATCACAGAAACATGAAAGTGTGAATGTAAACATCTGCATTATAATCATCATCATTATCATTTACCTTGTCATTTTCAATAGTCTTCAAAAAGGCCATCTCCTTTTTCCCAATTCAACTGTTTTTGTACCTGTTTGTTACGCGATTATTCTGCCAATGATATTGTCATTTTTTTCACTTTTTTTGGCGAAAACAATAGAATGACTTTGTGACAAGCATTAAATTGAATAGTCGAAATCTCTCAAATTCTAATATCTAAGTCTTCCTTATAAGTTTAGACTTTAATCCCTTTCATCATAGCCGGTTTTTATGGCCTAGCCTAGATTTTATTACCTGATCAAATAAAAAAAAAATCCTTAACATGTTTATGTAAGCGGCTCCGAATTTCTTTGTCCTTTGCCACGATTAATTGATCAACGCGGTACAAGAAAGGCACTGATCAGTCTTTCATGGTTTTTTTATCATCCACACGTATTTCGTAAGTAAGCACACTTGTTGCGTGAGCTCCCCTTAAGCATTCCGTAGATAAGAATGTCTTCTGCCAAACAATAATTGCCCTAATCACGTTCATGAAATTGAGAGAGGGAGAGAAACAAAAACAGATAAATTATATTATCATTTATGGGTAATCAGGACCCTGCATTGAGCATTATGCTGAATGCTGCCACAACACGCCACAAAACGTGTCACAGCAGCGCTGGTGTTCTGGCACGGCCCGTAATGCTGGTACATGGCCAATCGCACCCGCCACCCGCAAACTCGACAGCAGTCCTTACCTCTCACTGTCCTTAGTAGAGCGTGATATGGATACATCGCTACCAATCCAACACATAGCAAACACGATTGGCCACGTGACGCGCCAGCCAGCATAAGGTGCAAAGAATACGGAAAAAATTGCTGTTTCCGAACTTCTATCTCCTTAAAGACCTTTCCGATACTAGCAATGCACTAAATTAAACAGTTACACATGTTTCTCTCGACGTTTCGTCCATACGTTATGATATGAGTTACCTCATATTGAAGTCATTTTTCAATTTGACGACTCTGTATATAATACAGGGAGAAAAAAACAGCCCTTGCTCAGTTTTTGCCGGTTCTTTTCAGTACAAGGTCTGCCGCCGTAGATTTGCGAACCGATGGCGTAGCTTTTCGACATTCACAAGTACTTGTAGCAGCCAAACTCAATAAACAATATTGAATTTTGAATTGAATTTTGAATTTTTAAGCAAGCCGCACTCTGATTGTAAGCCTACTTAAGCATTCCCTAGGTGAGAATATCTTGCATCAAACAATAATTATCGTGGCAGAGCATTATATATGAAGCTATTCACACTTATCGGAAACCGATTTTGTGTCGGCTCCGACAAGAAGTATCGGGTGTTTTGCCAGCCCTCTACGCCCGGAAAAAAATCGTGTCGAAACTCGCTCGCCTATGATTAAGTGCTTGGCCACGGAGACGGACTAGGAGCGGTTGCGGGTGGCGGCGGCGGTTGGTTAATTAAACAAATGTATGAGAATGTATGAAGTATGCTACGACTAGCATGCGACAAAATTTTTTAGACGAATCCACGAGCGGCAGCATTTTATTATGGACACCAAAGCATTTATTACACAAATATTAAACCGACCATCTATATGGATGTCTAAGCATCCACAACACAAGTATAAAAATGTAATTAAAAGACTATGTAATTAAATGAATAAGATCAGGACAATAAGTTTTATAAGATAATAATACGTAATTACTAATAAGTAGGTACAAGTATAGTATAGTATTCGTCATAAAATACGAACTGCTGTCAAGGCAACTACGCATCACTTTAGTTAGAGTCATCCTCAATACGTCCACTTTAGTCAACCGCTGTAGCCGCTACTGAATGTACGTGGCATATCACCCGCGCCCGCAGAAGTCACCCGCACCCGCGCTTAGCCTAGCCCATCTACGGGGCCAACGCGTAAGAATGGCGCTGTTCATTTTTGTCGGGTGTCGGGGATGACTATCCTCCCCCGCTTCCCCTTGTTCCGTTCGCAACGCAACCCTTTTTCAGTACAAATGCAGTCTCCACGTCCTGTATTTTGGTTGTTTATGTTCACTAATATTTGAGTCAGTAAATCATTGAATGTTGATATTGACATACTAAAATAATTGAAACACTTAATTTCGTCACTTCTCAATTCTGTTATTAAGTTCTGAAATTTACCCAAAATAAAATCTTTCCCTCAGGAATATGTGCAACTAATATTTACTTTCCATGGCTCTCTTTCTTTGTTTTCTTAAACAATAATAGGAACATCACAACACGAACTTTGTCAACGTCCATCGTGAACAGTCGCCTCGCGTAGAGTGCCTAAAATTGGCTAAAGCTTCAACCGTGACTGACAACCGATTTTATTAATCGTGTGTGTGAACAAATTCACCGACATCCGATTAATATACGGATAGGACACCCGAAAAGTGGGAACCAGCTACAGATCATAGGAATAAAACACTACCTTTTGTTTTTGTCGGTGCGTAAGATTCCAGGTCTCCACGGGATAGAGGATTGGGTCAGAGTAGGCAAAGGCGCGAGTGATATTTCTGGTATCAAAAACGTCTACCATCTTTAGCTCCATCTGTATGTATATATACATATATGTGTGTACTATGTATACATGTATGTGTATATACATATTTCATTTACTAGCTATAAAAGAAAGAGAGAAAGAAAATGTGCGGGCACACTGCTTTCTTTTGCTTATATCCCCCACTTCACGCCCGTTCGCCTCGCCATAAAACACTTTTCATAACTCGTAACTCATTCGCCAGCTTACCCCCAAGACAAAAGTGCGTAAAGAAGTTGTACTTAAAAAAAAACTACTAATCACTAAACTAAACAGACTTTGTTGTATTTCTCTCGCCGTTTCATCCACACGTATTTGGTAAGCAATCCACACTCGTTGCTTGAGCCTTCATAAGCATTCCGTAGGTGAGAATGGCTTCTATTTCGGTCGCCATATTGATGGGCCCGCACCGCTTGATGGATGGGCGGGCGCGCGCTGATTTACGCGCCGGGCGGCTCCTAGTGACGCGTGCGCTCCTGGTACGCACGCTGAGAGCACACAAATAAACCAAGGGAATACACTTCTAACTTTGGTATCGGATTGGTTTTAATCCTGAATAGGGATAGCGCGTATGGCCTGCGATCGTAAAGGTTAAGCAACTTTCGCAGTGGCCAGTCATTGGATGGGTGATCAAAACCTTATTATTCGAAACAAGTTCCTCTTCCATTAAGTTAACTTCCGTCCCATTTCACGTAATAACTCCCACAAATTGCACGAAAGCGAGATAAGTAGGTTATTCGGACACTTCTACAAAATCGTCTGAAAAGCAAATGCATTTTTATAATGTCATACTTAATACCTTTATGTAGATAATTATGAAACAAATTTGCCACAAAGATTTCATCATGCACAAGCAATAGGGAGATTGGGCAGTGACCCACCACACGGATCCAGTGCAGTGCTATCGTCTGCAGATGCAGCCGGGACCAACGACTTAACATGCCTTCCGAAGCACGGAAAAACTCGACATAAAAGATTTTTGATCACCCATCTAATGACCGACCACTGCGAAAGTTACTCAACTTCAACGATCGCCGCCGAACGCGCCGAACCACTTGCGCTCCTAGCTGCAGAGCATCGAGCTCCTTCTTATGTTTGATTTCCTAAATGTTCCGTTTTGTAGTTCAATGAACGCTTAATTGCTGGAAAATGTGCGATAAATCTACTACAACAGCATTGCAGCATCTTATTGATCAAAGTTACTGAAACTTATTTTATGAAGTAGGTAGTTGTGACTGTTTTACTGTTTTCATTTCACAAATGACTTCCAAAAAAGAACTTTCTGACCAATTTTATAACTTTTGCGAGTAAGTAACAAGATACTTCTTTCATTTGTTTTTGTTGCAATAGAGACTGTGATTTGTAGACGAAACATAAAGGAGTAAGTAACCTTTGGCTCAAAATCAACCATAAAAAAAGAGAATCTTTTTCGGTGTATATCAAAATATTTGGCATCTAGGACTTAATTTCTGAGAGTACGTCCACCTTACAGAAATCCGAAGTAAAACTGGCACTGCCTTTTGGTGTTTCTGATAGTAAAAAAAAGTTTTCATAGCTCTATTGGTGACCGTGATTGGGTTTGGGGATTCTAGGCAAGGCCTAGTGGCATGACCGTAGTGGCATATTCTTCTATCGTATTAGTTATATTCATAACAGATTCATTTACATTTAACATCAAATATTAATTTGACCAGGTGCAGGTCTAAATTAAGAAAAAAATATATCTACCAAGTAAAATAATCATAATCTTGGCGTTTTTATTGCGAGCGTCATTGGGAAAATATGGAAATCAATCAATTTTTTAGTTGAATTACGTGAAGGCTTAAGGGTATTTTGTTTAGTCTGTATTCCTTCTCCTATGAAAGCTAAACATACAATAACACATCTTTATACCAGCAGACTTTAATATTTTTTAAAAGACCCTACATAATAAAAATCCCCCAATTTTATCATTCAAATCTAAAAAAATCCCTACACAGCCTTAGCATTTTACGAGCACACTTACTCACCAGTACCAAACCTCACACAGTAATCGTAAACATTGACGAAAAATGTGCAACGGCGTAGCATCAAATCGTAGTGTAGATTTCCCGCGAGTCCGCGAAGTTGCGCGCGCATACAAGATGGCGGCTCACAGGCCCCGCCCCTTCCGGCGGACTTCCGCACCGTACCGCCCCGCGTCACCCCGGGGCCCGGACCTGATGTTCCCGGGACAGGGATCGATTCGAGGGTTGATAATTTTGTAAGTAGTGTGAAGCTTTCACTCCCTGGTTTAATACTTGAAAGGAATTGAGACCGACCGACCTGAATTTATTTTTAAAAATATCCGTCTGATTCTAAATCTTTGGGTTAATAAATGGTGATCGCTTGAGATAATTTATAAATTTGCTTTACTTAAATTTTCAGTTAGTGTCAAGCTTTGTGAGTTCATTAAAATATTGCTACTATAGGTAATTTAATAAAAATAAAAACGTGTTCCCTCCTTCTTACAACCTGAGGTGCGAAGAAGCAACATGCAGTTCGCCAAGGTGAGGGATGGCTGGTGCGACAGGTAGAACTGTTGTATCAGCTATCTTCACGTCTGGACTTCACCGTCACTTAACATCAGGTGGGGTGAAGTCATTTGTCGAGCCGATCTATAAAAATAAACTAAGAACCTCCCTACCTACTCCTGTGTCCAAAATTTAATAGCCACTATGTTATACGTATACCGTTCTCAAATCAGGAAGACAATTTATTTTAAAGTTTCGTTTATAAATCGGTGATAACATATACTTCAAAAACACAACTTATATCACAGCCATTTAAATATTAAAGGTAAGGTATATTTTCATATTCCGTCATAATTCTATTCGTTATTTATTGCTAACAAAGTTATTGATATTTTACCGATTATTATTATGATTTTCATGAGTCATCCTTCCTTCGCATAATAAAAATCTCGTGGGAACCGCTTCTTTATTTTTTTTATTAAGAGAGAGAAGCATAATTTGAATACCTCGTGCCAAACAAAATATTAATACTTCCGCTAACAACAAAATATTGTGTTACAAATGAGAATCATGATATCGAAATGTAGATAAATATTCTATACTCTCGATCTAATTAAATATAATCACCTTAGGTAAGTCATATTATAATCAAAGTTTGCTCCTTTTTGAAAGATTATGAGAATTATTTTCAACATTTTAATTATAAATAATAATTGTTTCATTCCAACAAACATTTACCTTATTAACTTATTAATTAAACTAATCTTAATAAAGCAATAATAAAACAGGCAATTTAGATATGTCTGCCAGTAAGGATTAACATCCCATTATGGTTATTAATATTACCTACTTATTACTGTTTTTTGAGAAACATCTCATTATTCAATCAAATTCAATTGTTTTTTTTTGTACGGAGCTTTGGCGTTCTCCTTAATATGTTATTGCAATCCATGTGCTTAAGTAACTGGTCAAACCATTTCACTGCCACAGAACAATAAGTTTCACATTCCACCTAAAATTTTTATAGCGGCTGAAACAGTACCTCAACCACGAAATTTTGCGATTTTTTGGAATAGAATAGAATTTGATAGTTCCTATTCGTATTCGTCGATACGAATGCGCCATCGCTATGGAAATAGCCAGTTTGTTCTTACGTTCGGTAGTAGGCGCTGCTTAGTTACCATAGACATGGTTTGTTTAACTTCGAAGTCTGCAATACGGATGAGGATATTTCAGATCGTGATTGGGGTACCCACAGCACAATCTGCCGTATCAGCTATCTTCAAGACTGAACTCACTTCCTTCACTTCACATCAGGTGGAGTAATTTTCTACGCCTCGTATAAAACGACACAAAACGAAAGTCGTCACAATACTAGAAAAAATTTCTTCAGATTTTAATAATATCTGAAGAAAATACGTTAAACTGCTAATTAAACATTCAACGAACATTCGCACAGATTTGGAAACATTTCAATCGATTATCGTGAATATAAATGGTCGCTTCATGTGCTTTATAGGTTGATCGTTGAGTTCTGGACGTGTCACGCTGCAGTGATTTTTTTCATCGGAATCTGGTCGACTCCCGCGCACCGTAACTATTGCAATCACGTCGTCGATTTATCGTCCACCATCTCGCAACTACCGGATGAATTTATATGTGCTCTAATGAGAAACGACAAGTGTTATTAACACGTCGACGTAACACGTACTAATTCACTGTATAACAACGATTTCTCAACTACTGTTGCGGTTACATTAACCCTTCACTTCTACCGCTCTCGTGCATACATAAAGCCGGTACGCTTTGTAATACGTGCTACATCGCGAGGCGGCGTGTATTATTTATGGTGAATTGAATTCGCTATCGTGTTGTGGTATGAACGATGGGCGCAGACAGACATCTGTCTTCCCCCACCGCTGCGGCGCGACTGACGTTTGTTACCACCCCTCCCTGAGTTATGTGGAGGGGGTACGCTCCGCCCTCCCGGCGATACTGCGCAAGAAAATTACACCATAACTACACTGCACCATATTCAGGTACACATGCATGCGCAACGTGGTTTTAATATTGTCAATAATTGGCTTCAACACAATTTACTAACATTAAATGCAGACAAGACAAATTTTATTAAATTTTCGATGCGTAAATCAAAAGCAAACTACTATAATACAGTTTTATATGCCCATCATTGCAGTTCAGAGCCTTTTAATAATAATTGTGAATGTCCTGCCATTAAAATTACAGACAAATTAAAATATCTCGGAATAATTTTAGATGAAACCCTGTCTTACAAACACCACATTACTGCAGTAACTAACAGAATTCGCAAGCTGATAATGATCTTTAAAAAACTGCGCAATATTGCAAACTGTAAAATAATTAAACAGGTATACTATGCTTTATGTCAATCAATACTAAAATATTGTATCACGTCATGGGGTGGAGTGGGTAAGACATTGCTGCTAACTCTTGAGAGAGCCCAAAGAGCAATCCTTAAGGTTTCATCTTCCCTACCTTTCTTTTATCCCACATATGAACTTTATAAAATTCATAAGGTATTAACAGTTCGGCAACTGTTTATAATGAACATCGTACTAAAACAGCACGTAGCTGTACCATACTATGTTGAACTTATTTCTGGTAAAAGACGCAAGGATCTAGTTTGCCCCCAGAAATATGGAAGAACAAAATCAGCTTTTGCATCCAGATTTTTCACTTTCCTAGGACCACTGCTCTACAATAGACTAAATGCAATAAAAAACATATATCCCTTAAATTACAAAAATTGTAAAATAAGCCTACAAGAAGCCTTACTATGCATGTCCTATGAAGATACAGAGAAGTTATTAGTTGTAGTTAAGTAGCATAAGGATATAGTTGTGAGAAGTGTTCGTTTCTCTTGATATTATTATTCTTGAATCTAGTATATTGCATCATTTTAGATTAGTTTTAAGTTAATTATATGTGTAATGTTTTACCAAATTTACTGTAATTTACCATAAATAAATACACATGTTATTTTAATGGAAATTAATCGCCCGTTTCCGCCTGAAACACAGGATTTTCTTAGTTTAGGCGCATGTTTTGTTATACCTAAGCTAAAATTGTACTTTTAAGTTATTATTTTTGTACTAATTGTTAAAATAAAATTTTATTTATTTATTTTATTATTATTTTTTACTGTACTCAACATACGATTTTCAACTCTAACTCCGGTCATAACAGAGGCGGAATCCTCCATATTAGACTTTCTGAAGTAGGGTTGTACAGTGCTACTTTTTTTAATTATCATTTTTCTTGCAACGCGAAAGATATTTCGGTCCCCTAAGCGAGGTAATTGGATTCAGAGGAGATCGCAAACGATGCCCGCGATTGAGACGTCCACATGTCCGTTGTAATTATTATAAGTATCGAGATAAAATCCAGTTCCCTTTGTTTTGCCATTATGAGAATTTTGTTTTGGTATTATTAGTGAAGCCGCGCCGGTGGCTATGTGCGGCATTTGTATGTTAACGATGCGATGATACGATAGCATATTGTAAGTTTAGTTAGTTATAACGTACTTGATGTTTTCATCTTCAGAGGCCATTAACATGTGTGTTGTTTGAAAAAAAATCCAATCGCGATTCTTGTTTCAAACAAGTTACATTTATATTTTGAACATTGCACCACGAAACAATGCAAAGTATCTAGAAACCTCACAAAAAACTCGAGTTTTCCAAACGTATAGCTACAATTTATATCTTGGCTGGTTACTCTTCGATAAGTACAGTAGTGACTTTAGAAATCGGACAGTTAAGCAGTATGTATTTCACTGGTAAATAACTCGCCAAGACCGTAAGTTAACTCGCTACTGTAGGTACTTGCCGAAGTGTATATCAGACTTTAATTAAAATTTCGAGACATTTAACTCAAAGTTTACAAGATTGGACAAACTGTTTAAATCAAGTACCTACGTATGATGGTAGTAAACGAAACATTGTATACGATGAATTCACTTCCAGTTAAACGGCTAGTTAACCAACCGGGTCGTAATCTGACCAGCAGTTACGATAGTTCAGTTATCTTGGAATGGTTCAGTTATCTCGGAAGATGCATAAACACCTCGTCACAGATACGGCGCTGGTTTAACGACGCCTTATCTTGTCTATGGTCGTAGGCAGGGTTGCCAACGCGCAATAAGTTATCATTTACAATGTAATTACAAATTACTATGAAGCTCCTGGAGACCCGGGTTACATGTAAGGGCTACCCTAAAAAATTTTTTTTTATAATTTCATACTACCATATTGTCGGCGCGATCGATATACATATCTCCACAAAATTATAGCTATAGTATATTGTATGCGGTAGCAACTTGCACAAAGGCCGATATATGTTTGTATTCTATTTCATGATTCACATCTTATGGGTCGTGCAAGTGGTTAGCGCGTCCGGCTGCGATCGTTGAAATTAAGCAACTTTCGCAGTGGTCGGTCATTGGATGGGTGACCAAAAATTTACTATCTCGAACTCCTCCTTGCTTTGGAAGGCACGTTAAGCCGTTGGTCCCGGTTGCATTTGCAGTTGTTAGCACCCGCCAATCCGCACTGGGGCCGCGTGGTGGGTCATGGCCCAATCTCCCTATTCCATTCATAAGGAAGGCCTGTGCCCCAGCAGTGGGGACATTAATAGGCTGGTGATGTGATATGAAACCATAAAGCTGGATCACAGGCCTTCCCTATGAGTTTAATAGGGAGATTGGGCCATAACCCACGCGGGCCCAATGCGGATTGTTGGGAAGTAAACCGACGATTGTAGATACAGCTGGGACCAAAATTAAGATTAGACTAAGCGTTCCCTGTCCAACTGGGCATGTTTGAAGAGAAGTAGGGCTTAGCGGCTTTTCCGCTCGAATTGGAGCACCTATATGGGGAATCAGCCCTTATGCACCTTACAGACGTACACAGTGAATTAACATTACCTTTTCGTGGTATTGTGTTTTTATTGGTTAAGGTTCAAGGGAGCTTCACGGGGTAGGGGATAAGTTTGGGGTAGGCAACGGCGGGAGTGATATTTTTTGTATCGCAAGCGTCGTCAGGCTATATTAGCCGCTTACCATCAGGCGGCCCCCCCACGAGAACGGCTAACTAGAGCCGAGTTTCAGAGAGGCCCTCTAGTTGAGCCGACCCCCTTAGGTTCGAGTGGTCTAGATGCTCCAGACGGAGAGGAGACCCCCCCCGTGGGGAGATGCTATCCGCCTGGAATACCTCTAGAGGCACTCGCCAATTCTCGGCTTGAGGTCCCCTTAGGATCTCGCCGTCCCCAAACCCGGTGCCGCTGTAAAGATAATCGCGACCAACAGCTTACACACTCTTATTTTTATGGGTAGAACCCACAGTACGTATGTATAGGAGAAAAAACCGAAAAGTCTGTGTACAGATATGAGATAGGAGTAAGGCTACAGGTGTCGTTACGGTGCTCATATAAGTATAATTAATTTAAATTATTTTTTTATTAAATATATATCATAATGCAGCATGCTGCATTATGATGCATTATGATATACAATATCATACAAAAACCAAGAGCCTATTTAATAGCCTCTTTCTGTTTATCATCCTTTAAACCTTTAAAGGGACCTTTGGTACCTCCCAACTTTTATCCGTAGATCAATGTATTCCTTTTCATATCTCTATGATTTAAAAATAAAATGTATAGTATGATCCTTCATCCTTTCAAAACTTTGATGAAACAAGTCGATTCGTATTAAAGTTAATCTTAACTAAATTAAACGTTCGGTTAGGTCCACCTACATATTTGGTCACTGTTTGAACATTTCTCGGTACAGCTCAATCTGTTACAATTAGAGCAATTATGAATGTCACGACATTTGGAGATGCAGTCAGGTTTGACGTGCGGCGCTCGCGAGCGTATAATCCGACGCACGTGTGCGCTCGCTCGCGTGATGTCACTCCATAAGTCGATAGTTTATCGATAAAACTAGTACATATTCAAACCTCAATCAAGAAGACTCTACAAATAAGAAAGGTGGCTTTAACTCACATGGTTATTTGTGGTAAGAGAAGGCAAGAAACGAGTAGCTGTAATGTAGACATCTTAATTTAGGCTTTGTAAGTCAATTAACATCAAGCAGGCCACAAACATCATAATATAATTTGTCACTACACTTTGACAATAAAAAAATACTTTTAAAGCTTCATTTAAGATTTCTTTGCGGCATATGGAGTGGCGATGGATTAATTGGTTCAGACCGCTTAAAATAACTAAATATGCCTACGAATTAGTCAGAGTCAAAAGTTTCATTTCATTGCATCAGTGATAGTAGTAGTTTTCATTTACCATAAGTGCTTGAATTTTACGTTTTTCAACACGTGCAAAACTCTTGGAGTGTATCAACTCTAAACTTCGTTTATATTTTTGTACCACATGATGCATGAAAGAAAAAAAATGGACGTTAAAACCAAATGATAAAAATATTTATCAATAGACGACATCACTAGTTGCCGCACAAATACATCTGTTCGCGGTTAGTGGCGCCACCGTCGCCGCCATTTCCGGGTCCGGTTAATTAAATCTCTTACCTACCTGAGATCATTTTAGAATTCTTAGTTTACGGTATTATAAGTAAGAGGCGAGACTTGGTTCCACTCACCTTTTTTATATATATTTGGAACTCTGTCCTTACAATCTAGCGAATTTACTTAACTCACGACTTATCGCGAGTAAGAACACAGCTGAACTGCCTGCTGCTTGTCCAGGGATCTGGATCATTTATACAAACAAATGGTTAACAAAAACTCTCCTACACATTTCAGGGAAATGGCACAAACAATTGTGTTAATAGTTACGGAATATGAATAGAAAGTTTACAGTAGTTTATATAGCTTACAAATAAAATGAACATTTATCTTAAATATAAAATATGAATACAATACAAAAGAAACAATGATACGGATATAATATAAATGGGTTTCTGCAAATATTTACAATAGTAGGTAATGATTTTGGGATCGTCGATGGCGTCCAGATGGTTGACCCTGACAATCATTGTGGAATGGCGAAAATGTGGGAGTTATGGTGTGATAACATAACAACAGGAAAGAACTTAAACGTCCGTCAATAAATATTTTATATTGAAAAATCCAGAAATGAGAGATGATTATCCGACTTATGGATTTGTAAGTAAAACTAGGATGTTTCTTGTTGCAATTAAAAATATGGAATAGAAATAGTTTCTACGTTACACAAAACATTGAGCAAAGGCAATTTAAACTATTTACAATTTTCTCACAAACAATTCGCTTCCTTCCTTCGCTAGGAGTTAAATGTAAAATGAGCCTTAGAACGGAATAAGTTCGTGACGGTGCGCCGACGCACGCGACGCACGTAAATTGTGACCGGCCCAGCTAATGGCTCTTTTATGACACCGTTTTAGGAACAAATCCTTTCAGTAAGTGGGAGATACATAAATCTCTGCGCAGGCAGCTTTATGAAGACACTGAAAATCGTATTTACTTACACTGCGGTTTGATAGAAGTTCTTACTGTATTTCAGGACCAAATCACAGGATGAGTTTAATGAAATTCAAAACTGATTCACAACATGTTTACTTAAATCAGTCTCTGATAGTTAAATTTTCAAAGGAAATTACTGTGATTTATTGAATATCCCACCTTTTATAATGTTCTCAAACAAATTTCGTTTATACAAAAAAAACTATTTGATACCACTGAATTCATAAACATTCAGAACATGTAAAATTCTTAGATATACTAAACTAATGATCAACTTTTCGACAACATTATAAACGAAGCTGCTACTTCATGAATCTTTCCTTGATTAATAAATCCAGCAACGAGGAGAGCGAGCATATTTACGCATAAGAAAAAATCCACATTTCTTTTATCTATCTCAGTTGGAGAAACAGATGCATATTTGAGATAGGCCACATCCTCAACGTTAGACGGAGATTTACGGAGTACTATTGAGTGGAGCAAAAAAGCGGGAACGGCATAAAAAAAAACTCCGGGAGTCCAGGAATAGCTCGCAGCGGACCGATGACAGCGAATTTATTAACCATCCGGGATGACAAACTGCGAAATGGGGAACGGTGGAGTCGGGCCCCTACCACGCGTGCGCGCCGCATCTCGACAATCGGTAAATCGATTTTTTTTTAATTTTTTATTTAGCCTTACTTACTTAATGGGTTGTCTTAAGATCGACAACCGGTTGATGTTAAGTACCACTGCCGTCTTCTGTTCCAAAGGTCCTGGATTTGAATCTTCGTTGTGCTCAACTCACAAATATCTGTTGCCCTGATACGGTTGCATATATACTCTAATTATTAAGTATCCATAGTAGAAGAGTAGAAGTTGTAGCCCTAAATTTTTGCTAAAATGCATAAAATTTATTTTTATTATTTATTAATTACACGGTTAGAAAAGGACAGGAAGCCTCCGTCCTATATCACTCACCGGCACGTTGTTCTCCAGCGCACTGTTCATAGACTTCGCGCACCGACCGTTTATAACGCCGCCTTTATTTATTAATATGCCAACGCTATTAACTTTTAAGAAAAAAGTCATTTTTACATTTTTCTCCTCGAAGGCGTTCCACGTTTCGCTTTTTGGTAAGTTATTTAATACTTTTCAACTTTAAAATGAGTGATTTCGTTTCGTGGATTCTTATTCCTATAAATTATTACAGGCGAAGCAGAAGGAACCCCTATTTACACAAATTTATATAAATCCAACATGTGCCGGCTTCACATGAGAAATCGTCACACGTTTTAATAATTGGTAAGCAATTACTATACTTTATTTTTAATGATCTTATCAGATCACAGTAAAATATGCATTATTTTCTATTAATCACATGTGAAAATCATGTATTACTTGATAAGATAACCTCCTTGTCAAGATTTTTATAAATCCTTACAAATTATTAACCAGTTAATACTACATTCCTATGATGATTAGTCATGCATAAATATTCATTTATTCCCTTCAGGAATCAATATCCAGTAAAATAATTCATAAAGAGTAGGGGAGAGTGGGTAACAATGGATCACTTTTTTTTTCAAGCTCCACAAATCCCAAGTTTATGCGTAAATAATTAATCTATGATAATTAACCACAAGATATGTCCCTAATCTACAAAACCAGGTGCAATTATTGGTAAAAACGGCATAAATTTACAAGTTATAACAAGTTTTTTAAAAAATGGGAAATGATCCACTGTGACCCGTGGATGGGTCACTTTGGATCTTTTCATGGGTGACAGGAAATCGCTTGGGGTACACTGGATTTTTAAAAAAGAAGTTCAATAGAATACCAATTTTCTTCATTATTGTTTATTTATTTATATTCTAAGACAGCCTTCTATCACAGTCTTATCAAAAATTAACAAGTCTTTCAAATTATGCTGGTATAAAGAGACCTAAACTAATCAACATTTTGTTTAAATAAACAACATTTCTTCTCCTTTCATTTCCACAAAGTTCTCTTCTCTATTCAAATAAACATATTTACTTCTTCAATAATCATTAACAAACATTTTAATAAGAATTTTGTTAAATGTTAACTCAACTATTAAACATAAATATATTTACTCCTCGAGTAATCATTAATATAAACTTTAATAGGAACATTGTTGATATATCAACTATTAAGAATAAAAATTATTACTTTTTCAGTAATCGTTAACAAAAAATAAAATATAAAAACAAATATTTTCATTTTCTGATATCTCAAAATTGTCTCAGATTCGGTTTGAGGTCAAATTAAATTAGATTAGCGTAAATTAAAGTTAGAAAGATCAACGTTAAAGTTGTACATGCCTTGCTTCCTCTTTGTAGTCCCAGAAAACGTAGGTTTTGGTAAAATCATCTTAATATAATGCAGCGCTACTGTGCAGCTACAGTCCGTTGTGACCCAAATAAAAATTATTCACTGTGACCCATAGGCCGGTACGACACAAAAAAAATATTCAAGAAATAACTACTTATACCCAAGCCAAAATTACATTACCCACAACGGATTTATCAAATAACAAGTTCAAAACAAACGACTATCATTTATATTTATGAAAGGGTTGGGAATACGACATTTTTTTAAATGACGTAAAAAAATACTTTCGTACTTACCTATGGGTTTGCGTGTGATAGCACGTGATTCCGCTCGGCGAGCGCAGCGGCGACCGGCGCGTGAGAGGGGGGTATCTACGAGCAGTAGCCACGCGTTTGCTTGTGTGCGTAAAGCATCAGACGTAAGAATTATAGCCAATAATCCGCTGTGACCCGTAATCCGCTGTTACCCACTCTCCCCTAACTCCCATTATGAAAATTTCTTTGAAGACAGTGTTTGTTGAAAAGGATTATCTCCCTAAATCCATTAGTTTTGTAGGAATGTGTTACTTACCACACTAATTAATTACAGATAATGACATGGAAGAATAAACCATTAAATCATATTATACTTGCTGTCTTCAACGCCTCCGACAGGTATTTATTTAATTCAATCATTATAATACAATGAAAGAACAATTTTAACTATATAACTTTAACCTTTCTAATCAATTACTGGGTATAAGTAATTGAAACAACAGTTTTTCCATAAAGAGAAATGTTCAATTTACTTTCAAATATTAACTTACAAAGGAATAACATACAAATATTTCTTAATATCTTGTAGAATTTATAATTTCTTAATATTAATTTAATATCTACCTTTCATGTAGACTACCTACTTACCTTTTATGTATTTTTTTTCTCCGGAAGGCTAATACTTACCGTTCCCCTTCCAGGAGGTGCAATGTAATGGTGTAAAGTTAAACTGCAATGTTATGGTGCAATGCAATGTTATGGTGCAATGCTATGTTATGGTGCAATGCAATGTTATGGTGCAATGCTATGCTGCAAGTTATTGCCATATTATACCGCAATGTTACCCTGGCGTCCTGCTACCCAGGCAACGTCCCATATAACCTGTAGCTACCCCAGCTAAGCAGCTGACAAAGCCCCTGCTTACCCCAACTCATCTACTTACCCCGACGAGTTTGGACTGCACTCTGTGCGCAGACTACCCTTCGTGCTGTCTACCCTGGACCTACAGATAACCATTTCTTTTTTTTCCTAAATTAACTTTAACTTTTAACATACCAAGCGTTATCGACCAAATGCGCCACGACCTGTTTTTTTTTACCTACCTATTAAATTTAATTGTAACTACCGTTTTATTTGCGTGACCGTGCGGCTCCAGCCAGCGGCTAATTCCACTCCGTTTTATTAATATTGTTTAAACTTAATTTAAAGATAACTTAACGTAATTTACTTTAACATTTAAAAGTCGGAGATTACTAATAAATGGAGTTATAATCGGAGTCTTATTTTTATTTACCCCACTTACCCGGTTTTTCACGTTACAAAGTACATATAACAAGCTCATCTTTTAAATATTTTTGCCAGCACATAGTACCGGTGACATAACATTAACCACACCTATTAAATTATATTCTTACTATTGGACTTAAAAATACAATTGATTATTATGTGTACAAGTTACATATTTACGATGCCAAGTACAATAAAGATAATTATGAATATATTACACATAGTTACTTAATCAGTTTTATCATCTTAGGTGACTCTAGTCAGAACTTTATTAATATTTTCAAGTAGGTGTACTCCACCTAGTCGGCAGGTGATAGTTTCAAGTACTATAGAATTTTAATTCCACTTAGTATAATTACAGTATATTGTTTTGTTCCTTTTTTAAAGTCCTTCTTTTAATGTCTCTTAACATAAACGTTCATACTCCGTCTATTCATAGAATGAAGTATCTTTCGAGAACTAGTAGTAAGGGCGCGATGCGCGAGGTGTGCGCGAGCGCACGCGGCGCGACGGTGATGTATAGGTTTTTAATTAGGACTTCCCTTTGAGAGCGCCGCACCGACTCCGCGACGCCTGTTTGTACACGGTAATGACTGAATATGAAACGAGGCTGCTCCTCCTTGGAACATCCGATGGAGTGGGTGTGGATGTAGTTTTTAACTATTACACGGGTGGATGAACAAGGACCGCTTAGATTTTGCTTTTTGTAAGCTCCCTCTGCATTTTGTACCACCAACGGTACGATGGCCTTTGTGAACGTACTGCTCATTAGCTATGTGATAGTTCTGAATGTTTGATTTACTAACATCTAGGATTTAGAAATAAACAAGTTATGTAAGTTAATTTTTATGTTAAAAGGGTTTCACACAAGCGTGTGGCCCGCCTGATTATAAGCGGCCATTATAGCCTATAGACACTTGCAATAACAAAAACAACACTCGCACCGTTGCCCACCCCGACCCAATTCTCTACCCCGTGGAGCCCTGGAAACTCAACACTCACCGACAGAAACACAACACCGCCAAAAGCTAGTGTTATTTTACTGTGGTCTAAATATATATACTAAAATAATTCCAGAAGATGCAGTCAAAAGAAAATTAGAATAAAAACGGCTAGCTAACGTAAAGGCATCCCTTCTCTCTGCTCTGTAACAGGAGACGTTTGAGGCAAGGAAGTTCTAAACCATCAACATTTTCCGCGGCATAAATATCGGATGGTAAGGACATAAAGTGGCAGCGGACAGCTCCTACATTTACATATAATTGTGAATCGGAAACAAAGGGTCGACGAGTGAGGTTTGGCCTTGTTTGCCTCATTCAGATCGGTTAAAATGCGCAACTCACCAACTAATTCTATAATGGCTGAAATAAATTCTATTGCGTCCTGTTTGCATGTTTTGTATCATGATAATAAATCAATGTTGATTTGAAGAAGTAATGTTACATTAAGTAGAAATACTAATTATCATTGTTATCCCTAAACACAATTCAACATAGTTATAAAACAAGCGTAAAACAACCTATACCAAATATTAGATCACCAGTATTAAAGTTTGCCGAAAGCGTGGTGAAGATGAGCAAAGCTATTTATTTATTTATTTGCACTATTCAAAAAAAACAGACTTACTAAAAACAAAACCATTAAAGAGTAAAAAAAACGTATCTGTAGGCGCTATCGCCTATCTGTAATATATTTTTGTTCATTTTCTCAAAAAGCTCAGAACCGATTTCGATAAACCATCTCGGGAGTATGCTCTTGCGAAAACAAAAAGAATTTTGAAATCCGGCCCCAAAGCCAGCGTAACAAAAAAACAAACAAACAAAAACATACAGTCTAATTGAGAACCCCCTACTTTTTAAAAGTCTGTTGAAAACAGTTTTCTTTGCCCACACTTATGTTGAGCCTTCCCTCGTGGATGCGTTATAAGTGGAAGATTTCGGTGACTTTACACTAATAAGTAGAATGGAAAGCTCATTTACAAATTGTAAGGCTCTTCATTAAATATAAGTTAAAATAGTCTTATCGTTTGTTGACGCAACTCAGACCTCCATTTGTCCATTTATTAAAGGTTCAATAAGTGAATCGGGTACTCCACAGCCTTGCGACACCCATGGCATGTAGCCCAGATATAGTAATATGCCGTTTTTGTAAATCTTCCCAAAGTTGATGGCTATACTTCCATGAAATTTTGGAAAAATCTTGTCAATTTAGAAGCTTAACTACTGGGAAATCACATGTAGTAAATTACTTAGAAATTACAATATTCACACAGTAGTACATCAATAATAGTAACTTCATTCCTTTTTCCAAGTAGTTTTGGCAATTTGGAAAACTCACTGCGTATTACATTCCTGCAGAATAATCAGTTTTAGCTGTAGTTTACTGTAAGCAGGCGCTCCATCTCGAGCGGACATTATACACAGGTTCTAACGACTGTCGCGGGTTATTTACGACACGCTGATAAGATCGTGGATCAAGCATTCGATGTTTGGCCACGATAACATATAAAATACGTGGGTTTCCCTCAATCCCAAGATGTTCTCTCGTGATATGAAGGCAGCTTGTTAACTTAATGGTGTGCTCAATTAAAGTATGTGCAACATTATTAGTTACATAAATATACTATTATCTAATACTAGCTTAAAACAAAAAAAAAAATATAGAACAGAACAATGAACCTTAAACTAAGAACCTTAAAAAATAAAATATATGTTTAAAAGGAGTCCCTTTAGGCAAGGTTCCTAAGAATTAGTCTAGCTATTCAAAGGGGGAATCCCTTTGAACAGCTAGACTAATTCTTTGTCCGAGTTAGCTGCCAGCTCTTCGGTCTCCTGTGCAACATTATGTCGTCGAGTTTTATTTTGTGTCAACGTAAATTTAACGTGAATATTACATTACATTAAATGTTTTGCTGTAAAATGTACGAACTATTTAATATAACAAAAATATTGCGATATCTCATTATATTTTTTGATACTTTGCAAAAGTATTAAAGTAAATGCGCAAAAGAATTTAACACATAAACATTTTCAAGTGCTTTTTTGGGAAAAATTTAAACATGGACCCTTATCAAAAACATTAATAGCGTTCACAATGGAGCCCTCACCCCCATTATCAATTAATGTAACCACTGGTCCAACATAAATCACATCTTTTCCACCTGGCATGTTCCCAGCTCCTGTGATTCCTCCCATTGCCCCATGATTCATCCCATGGTTCCGTGATAGAGCACCATTAGTGTGCAATCCATGAAATTTACCGAGTTGTTTAGTAGTATGACGAGAGCACTTAGTACAACCCCACAGTAACCTTTTTAATAACAAAGGAATAATAAGTTTAACGAGCGTGACGTTAAAACGAGTTTCTGGTAATAAATCTAATGCTGGCACTTCGCGCATATTCTTGTTTGCGATTTGTAGACAGGATCCCTTTTATTCCTTAGATTAAAACAAAAAGGGTAGATACGGCACTAGCCTCACAAAAGTGATCCGCATAAATTGTGGCCCAAGGCCACAATCGCTTTAGTCACAACTTGACATGCAAATGACGTACATGTGAACGTCAAAAAGAAATATTGCTAAAATTTTGTGATTATATGATAAAACAATGCCTAAGTGTTGTTTTAAATAGTGCTCAAATTGCTCAAGAACTAAAAATAAAACCGACGGCATCACTTTTCATTCGTAAGTACTATAAAATATATTTTTTCATAAAAAATGCTGTTTGTTTTGAATCTTATTCGGTATTTGTTATTAAAAAAAGACAACAACACTTGTAAACGTTTGTATGAGGGAGAAAAAGCATAAGCGCGAATATTTGCCATTGTAATGTCAGTCGAGAGTAAAAATTGGGTAGAGTTAACAAAAAAAATATTTCGTAATTTTTTTTTGGAATATTAATTTATGTAGGTAAAAAATATGCTGCATTTATTAAACTCATTACATTTTGGTTTCTTCGAAGAGGTTTATTTATTTTTTCAGACATTTTAGCTTTAATATTCTCTGTACTTACAGAAATGGCGTTTTCATTCTTTGTAGGGTTTAAAATTGTTTTTGTAATCTTCTTCTTCCAGTGCCTCTTCAATCCTGAAGGTTGGCCGTTAGCTTCCTGTATGTAGTTCTATCAGCAGCCAGCCGGAACAACTGTTCGACGGAGGCAATACCGGTCCACTCCCGGATATTCCGGAGCTTCTTTCGATTTAGAATGGTTCTATGTTTTGGAAACTAATACCAAAAGGATAGAGCGCGTGAAAGTTTGGGAGAGAAGGCTTGTAAAGTCACTTCTAAGTAAAAATTGTACCAAGACGTGACGTCATGGGAAATTTCATATCAACATATCTCTGTAATGTTTTGATTATGTGAATAAGAAATAAATACTTGTCCAATACTTTTATTAATTTACCTGGCCGACGAAGAAAAAAAGGTTTTGTCATCAACCCTATTGCCACACAGTAGGTTGGTACCTAGTAAGATTCTTACTTCTGTTATAAAGCCCAAGGCATAACTTATGTTTATTTTTATTTATCGATGATGATTATTGTTTTTGTTATTTAATTTTACCTTTATATTTTTTTATTATTTAAATGAATAATTAAAATTATAGTTTAGATTAGATTTATAAAACAAGAAATTCATGCTTAGAAGAGAAATATAATAAGTGTTTCGGATTAGATTCTTTTAAATACTGTAGGCGATGAAAATTTCCAATCCAGCAGTACAAGGTATCTTAAAAAATTGTTGACGGTATCGTATAAAAAACCTACTTTTAGTAGGTACGCTTGTTAACTGATTTTTTATCAGGTGATATAATATTGTGTGTCTGATTTTAACTTTTTTAATATTATTTTAGTTCTTTTTTTATTTATTGAACAATCAGTTTATGATTGGTATTGAAATATAATAAGTGAAAAGTTTCTAGTAAAAATTGTATCTCGATTAGATTCTTTTAAACATTGAATACAATAAAAATGACCACATCCAGCAGTATAAGATACCTTAAAAAAATGTTGACGTTATCATGTAAAAAACCTACTTTTAGTAGGTATACTTGTAAACTGTTTCATTCCCTCAGCTTTTCAAAGTAGATTAAAAATTGCTCAATGTGGATTTTTTTTATTGAATTTTAATAAAAAACTTATATTTAATAAAAAATACTTTTATTTTTTTTTCTCTGACGCTACTCTGTAGTGACGTCGAGTACTGGTCGCGTGATTGGTCGGTAGGGCAGTGACGTGGATCTCGCCGTCCCGTTCGCGCTGCCGTTGAAACTTATATTGCTGTTTCGTTCGTTCGATTGTATCTTTACAAACAGGTGGATGTGTGAGTGTTGCATATGTAGTAAAGTGGGATCAGTTTTTGTTTGATGCAAGTAAGAGCGTACCGTATCTACCCTTTTTGTTTTAATCTAAGTTTTATTCCCCGTAGAGTATAATGAAGACCTTTTACGTTCTTCACGCCCTGATCCCTTGCGGGGACTAGAGACAAGTTTCTTCAATGGATTAATCAAGAACCAAGAGATGAAAGTTTAAAGTTTGACGACTTCCTGTAAGGCACCTCAGGGATCGTCCCATGGTTTCGACTATCATAGGTTCCATTTCGCACATTTTATCATATAACATCATCGATATTCATCAGGCATCAACATATATTTTATTATGTATTCCTGGAAACACATAATTTCAAAAATATCACACACTATTCATCATTTTGTAAATACGTATAATAATTCCATCTGTACTGAAAATCACTATTCCAGAGTGCTGGACACTTACCGGCATTTCTCTTTATTCTGTTATTTATTTGTTTTCATTAATTTTGCTGCTATTTTATCTATTTTTAGTTTATTTATTTTATTGACATTTATGACAACTTAATGTTTTTTATCCGTTGTCATGGCTACCCATGACACGGATACTCTCTCCAACTACGTCTATGACTATTCAACCTCCACAGACCACTTACTTTGATTCTTTTTAGTACGATTCGAACCGTGTCTTAATTTAAATGGTTCCGGACCTATATAAGGCCTCCCTGATCTTTCATGCATTTCTACGGCAAAAGTTGCCTACTCAACTTTTGGTAGCTCGCTACCGAGCTCTAAATTAATAAAAGGCCTTGTCCCCGGGACTCAAGAAAGACATCAAAGCTTTTTAGCACCTATTGGCTCTCTAAACAACTACTTAACTCTACTACTCTTCTCGTCATCATCACGTCCTCGCAACCACATCGGTGGGACTGCCGCCTGGACTCCAGCTTCTTCGGCCAGCCTCCAACTGCTTCAGCCCGCCATCTACCGACTCCTGCCGTTCCATCAACTCCTGTCATTGGCCGATATTCGCCGGCCAACCTACCAGCAGCGCCGCCAGCCACCACCAGGGCAGACCAAGACCTGAGACGGCTGAACAGGAGTGCTTCTGCCTCCTAGGAGTGCCGCCCGTATGCCAGCAGCACGTCCTCCAGACCTTCTATTCTCAACGAAGAAGATCGCCGACGACCCACGCCCACGTTACACCCCACACTTAACACACACACCATACCTTTTTTTTAATTGTTAATCTGTAAATACTTTGTCTTGTAAATATATATATCCTATACTGTTCTTTTGATATATTGTTTTAAACTTTCATGGTCACTAACATTATAGCTATTAACGGGATTGTTACCATGTACCTTGTTTTTTATGAGTCTCCGATATTTCGGCACTGTTGCAAGCGCCATGATCACGGAGTAACCTAGACGCATTCCCTATTGGGTCGGTTGAAGAAGGTGTCATGCGTAACAAGATTCCAGCAATCGATGCGGACACGCTAAGACAAGATGTTGCTGTGGTGTTACGTAATGCGAGGCCACCAAGACCGAACATCACTTCCTCCGAATCAGCTGCGTTACAAGATCTTCGAAAGAACAATAACATAATAATACTCAAAGCTGATAAAGGGAATGCGACTGTCATAATGGACATCACTGAGTATGAAAGTAAGATTCATAGTCTACTCACTGATTCCAACACGTATATTAAGGTGAATTACAATCCAACGGCGAGGACTGATCGAAGCACCCGCTCACTTATAAAAGAATGTGCCTACGCTCTAGACGACGATACCGTCAAATATTTGCTACGTCCTAGAAACGTCCAGCCTCCAAAACTATATGGACTGCCTAAGATACACAAGCTGAATGTGCCGCTACGTCCGATCGTGAGTCAGATGGACTCACCTACGTATGAACTGGCCAAGCACGTAGCAAAAATATTGCAGCCAATAGTGGGACGAACATCGTCGTTTGTAAAAGATTCCCGCCACTTCGTAGAAATCTTACACCAAAACAAGGTGGAAGACAATCACTTGATGGTTAGTTTCGACGTGGAATCACTTTTCACAAATGTACCTGTGGTGGACTGTTTGGAAGTAGTAAAGGTGAAATTGCAAGACAATAACATCCCGACGGAATATGCCAAGTTTTTGCATCATTGTTTGACGACGAACTTCTTTATATATCAGGGTCAGTACTACCTCCAAATAGATGGGGTCGCAATGGGCAGTCCGGTAGCTCCAGTCGTTGCCAATATATGGATGGAGTATTTTGAGGAAAAAGCTTTCGCCACCGCCCCCACAGAAATTGCACTATGGAAGAGGTATGTTGATGACGTATTTTGTATATTGAGAGGAAACAAAGAAGATGTCGAGGCTCATTTGGCAAATTTAAATGGAGTCCATACCAAAATGCATTTCACATATGAGATGGAAGAAGACCGAAGTCTGGCATTTCTTGACGTAAAGATTCGGGTGCGGAATGATGGTTCGCTGAGTCATTCCATTCACCGCAAACTCACACACACAGACCGTTATCTCAACGCCTCTTCGCATCACCACCCCAGACATCTTAATTCTGTAGTGACTTCACTGACAAACCGTGCATATGACTTGTGTGACAAGGAACACCTGCACGAAGAGTTGGAGTATGTACGGCGGGTCCTACAGAATAATGGATACAAGGGACAGTTTCCACCCAAACACAAATTAAGGCACCAGACACACATAGTAAGCAGGCAACCAGTATTTTTGCCATATATCAAAGGAGTGACAGACAAGATCTCGAACATACTTAATAAGTACTCACTGAATACTGTCTTCACTCCTTTACAAAAAGTGTCACAGTTTCTACGATCTCCCAAAGACAACTTCCCTTTGGAGAAACCTGGTGTATATAAGATCGACTGCAGCTGTGGTAGTTCATATATTGGCCAAACGAAGCGGACAATAGCGTGCCGAATGAAAGAACACATAAAAGCAGTCAGAAACAATGATACGCAGAAATCAGCTATCGCGGAACATTTAATCGATTCGGGTCCGAATCACTGGATTGAGCTCCATAATCCACAAATCATCTCGACAGAACGCCACTACATACCAAGATTGGTCAGGGAAGCGATTGAAATAACCAAACACAAAAATTTCAATCGTGAGGATGGGTTTAAATTGTCAAGTGTCTGGAATCCAGTGGTTCGTATGTGCAAAAACCGTAAAAATCAAAAAAGTGTCGTTCCGCGATCGGATACTGTGAGTATTGTGTGTCGGGAACAGGTGCGAGTGAATAGTGAGAACGTGACCAATGGTAGGGGTATCGAGCGCAGTAAAAGACGACGTCAGAGGGTAGACCGATATGTCTGCCAATAACATCTACCCGCAATTACTTCAGTTACTCCGTGATCATGGCGCTTGCAACAGTGCCGAAATATCGGAGACTCATAAAAAACAAGGTACATGGTAACAATCCCGTTAATAGCTATAATGTTCTTTTGATATTTTGTCGCTACACGACACTCCGTTGCTGAGTGGTTTATACGCCGGGTTTCATGGTTTCGCTGACTCGAGAGGTCCTGGGTTGGTATCGCGGTGGGGGCAGATGTTTGTGTGATGAATACGAGCATTTGTACTCCAGTCTATGTAGAATTACATATTAAACATCCATGTTTAATATGTAATTCTACATAAATATAATCTTATATATGTACAATATATGTATTCCATCCGTTACTCAGTATCCCATTACACAAGCCTTACAGTGCTTACTTTGGGGCTATGCTAATTGGTGTGTGTTGGAAATATTTATTTAAAGAGAGTAGGTAGCAGTAACCTCCACGAGTAAATAATCAAAGCCTACACATTACAGAAAACTACTATGAGCTAGGACGCTGGTTAACGAGACTATTTTTACCCGGGTTAGGCACGGGTTTTAACCGTGTCTTATTTATTATAGGGTCTTACAATGTTAATAGCGAGTGGTACATGACCTCGTTGGGGTGTTGCAACAAACTTGCGCTTAACATTAATTTTACGCAAAATTTTTGTAGAATAATTCTAACTAAATTAAATCAAGTTCAACCAAATTTAAACAATCAATCAAATTAAATAATAAATTAAGTCAAGTTATATAGTTTGGTATAGGACGCTATGGATACTGTGCTATTGAGGTATGTTAACAACAACGGCGCTAGCAACGGTTTGGGGGCGGTACAAACGTATAGACGTACAAACCGTGCTCGTGAATAAGCTCAGTCGGAACCGGCCCGGATAGTTCTCTGTTAACAAGCGCCCTCCCACTACCTTTTTGAGGTAGTCTTCTGTCAGTGATTAAGGTTTCTAATAAATGCCTTCCATTGCAAGAGCTACTCCCCTTGGCTATCCTTTTGGATTTTTGTTTTCGTATTTATCCCTTGTTTAACGTTCACTTATAATCTTTCAATAGGCGATCTAGTCACGTTCTGTGGAACGGTGACCGACGCCCTCTCGTGTTTCCTATCTATCGTATCGATGCCACGCATTGTTTGAATTGAACAAACATTACTTGAGAAGCTCCGATGTAGATACGGCGTGTTTCCGTTCCGCGTTCTGGGGTTGGGTGTTTAGGAATCAAAACAGAGAATCGTGACAAGAACGTTACCATTGCTTATGATTTCGTCGAGTATGGGTACTGAATTTTCATCGTAGTCATCATTTTTGTGTTTTGGAAGTCTTAAAGTGGCGTTTTGAATGAAGTCATAACATACCTACCTACAGCGCGCTGACAGACGGACAAGCGAACAGCAGAGCTTTCCTTTTCACCCTTTAGTTAAGTGCGGAAACCTTAGAAAGGTATGCTTACTATGTGCTAATCGATATGTTAATCCACAGAAGCGATGGCTCGGATCTTCAAATATCATAGTTGTCATAATAACAAAACTTATTTAAACATAATATTTGTCAAGCAAATATCATTCGAGGTTCAATGCTAAAATAAATCTGTATTGTATGACTGTGGTGCAAGTCAAGTAATCCAACATCGGCGTGTTTCTCCAACTGATTTGATCTTTATCCAAGTTGACATTGGTTTTATAATTGGTTGAGAATTTATGTTAGCTTGCTGTGATGTTGCCTATACATTGAATGGCGAGGTGACACAGCAAGAGGGTTCTTGACAAATTGCGACAAAATTGGGCCCGACGTGCTCATGGGGTTTGGGCATTAGGGGGCAACACAATCATGGCTCGCCGGAGACGGATGGCAAATAAAACATCGTTGGTGCGTTTGTTGATATTGTTTTAGCACGATATGAAAAGACAGATACAACATAGATTCGATCGTGTGCAAGAGATATATTTGTATTAGAATTATTCCTGTAAAATGGCTGTACTTGTCTTTCAAATAAATATATGAATAAAATATATATATATTAAACATCAGAATAGTTGGCAGGATTGCTCCTGTTGTGTTAAGTTACCGACCAGTGGACTTGTTGAACTAGTGGCCGAAAGTCTGACGCTTTTAAGTTTCTAAAATTAGAAAATAATTTTAATATCTTTGTAGCAAGATTCTCAATTGTCGTAAACAGTCCATTATTGCGCATAGAAAACGACAAAAAATTCACCTGAAAGGAAAGTTATCGGTTTTAGATTTAATATTTGACACGAAAAAATCCACACTTGAGTATAATAAAAAGAAATTTTCATTTCTACAAAAACCAGACCTTTAGTGTTTGTAACGGCAAGCGGCTGTTATGTTGTTCGTTAAAGTATTTAATTGACAATAATCCAATTTTTATGTTAACGGGTTGAATTTCCCCTTTTTAAAAATTGCTATAAAAAGTCTGAGACAAAGTACATTTTGTCTTAAAAGTTGCTATTCCGAGCAACATCATATCAATCATGTGTTCAGTAACAGCGCTTGCACACTAGAAGGTCAGTTTAATAAGTCCGTTTTATGGAAAGCTTTTTCTGTGATATTTTTATTTTCATATACAGGTGCTAGTAAAACTATCAACCTTTGTTCGAAAGAAACTCATACATTACCGATTTAAATTAGAATATAAGTTTTTGAAAGATTTAACATTTGACAAAGTTGTTAAATGAGTCCTTGGACACAAGATAACTTTAATATCTAAATATGTACATAAAATAGAAATATGCTCGAAGCACCATTACCTATAATCGCGACATATTTATAAAACGATCTAGCAATGCCCCGCGGTGTAACCCGCGGTTTATTAGAGATATTTTACAGCAGTAAAACGTAGCCTATGTGTTAATCCAGGGTGTCAGCTAACTCCATACCAACTTTTAGTAAAATCGCTCCAGCCGTTTAGACATGAAGAAGTAACAAACATACACACTCATAAACTTGCGCCTTTATAATATTAGTGTGATGAATACCGAAAACTAGACTGAAACCGTCTCAAATTCTGTATAAATACAATGCGAAGTGATAGCGCTGCCTTGCAGTCTAAAAAAATGCTAGAGGAAATTCGACACGGCCATCAGGGCCGCGGTAGCATAATGACCAGAGAATCCGCCTTGATAGCGGAGGGTGCGAGTTTGAGTCCCGTCTGCTGCCTAGTCCGCGTGGAATTGTATTCAGTAAAATTTTCTTTAGATCTCAATATTTAGCAGTTAGATGCTTAAAAAATTAAATTACGTCTATATAAAAAAAATCTTAGCAAAAATATTCTTGCTTGAAATGTGCAACACTTTAAGTACAGCGTTTCTGTTACCTATCAATAAGAACTATCATCATCATCAGCTTATTAATGACCCCACTGCTGGGGCACAGGCCTTCCCTATGGATGGAATAGGGAGATTGGGCTACCCACCACGCGGGCCCACTGCGGATTGGCGGGTGCTAACGACTGCAGATGCAACCGGGACCAACGGCTTAGCATGCCTTCCGGAGCACGGAGAAACTGGAGTCTGAAGATTTTTGGTCACCCATCCAATGACAGACCACTGTGAAAGTTGCTTAACTTCAACGATCGCAGCCGATCGCGCTTACCACCTGCGCCATCGAGCTCCTCATAAGAACTATATTCACATGCAATTCAAAACCGTACCTACATTGGGTACGACAGGTGCACGTTATTAAATGTTAATGAACGTCAGATGTAGATAAATAAAATAACTCGACATTTATATTTCTTTTGCGAAAAGGAAACTGCTAACTTATCCCATACATTAATAACAGTGTGGTAACATCATTTATAACGACACCTAAGAACTATAGAGAAATTTAAAAATGAGAAAGTTGCTGAACTAGACCTAATTTTAACGCAGTATGAACCTGCAGATATAAGTACTGTAGATACGATATGAATATTAACATCGCTTTTGTTTAATATTCACATTTATCATTTCAAGAAATTATTTTGTTGCAAAACTTTCTTGTACTATAAGCAGCTCTACATTTTTGGGTGATGTCTAAACATCGAACGCCTCCCATTGCGTCATACAAATGAAAAATAAATAAAAAGCGATAATGTTTCTTATGAGTACGACCTCCGTGGTCGAGTGGTTTTTACGCCGGGTTTCATGGTGCCGACTCGAGAGGTCCCGGGTTCGAATCCCGGTGGGGGCAGATGTTTGTGTGATGAATACGAGCATTTGTTCTTTAGTCATGGTTGTTTTATATGTATTTCTATATAAATATACTTATATATGTACTGTATATGTATTCTATCCGTTACCTTAGCATCCCATAACACAAGCCTTACAGTGCTTACTTCGGGGCTTGGCTAATTGGTGTGTGTTGGCTTTTTTTTTTTATTAATTATTTCCAAAGATTGATTTTTTTCTCGCAACTATGCATTGTCAACACGTTCTCATAAATTTATTGATTGTTTGCAAATTTTCCATAAATTTATTAGTTGTTGGTAAATTCTCCATAAATTTATTAATTAATTCCAAATTCTCCATAAAGGAGATTGCTCAGCTTCCATACATGTTTGGCCTAAAGACCAATAATCATGAAAAGTTGTTTCCTAGATTCGAAATTACATATAAACTAATGTAGAAACGAATATTATTTACGGACACCTCTGAGAACTTCTAAAAACCATATACGCTGAACGATTTTGAGGTTATTTTTGCAAATAGGTACATAGGTATTAAAATAATAAATAACAAATAATAAATAATAAATAACCGAAATTATGTATTAGATTCATCAGTCTAAAGAGCATGTAGATTAACAAATAGTTGCCTGTTTTTAAAGTTAATGCACAAGAGTAACTTTTAAGATGAGGTATCATCTATGCATTTCTGGTTATAATAAGGAAGGTACTCTGTGACAGAAACTGTGTGATGATTGTGAATGAGCCATAGATTAGAGAGAGTATTTAAACTCTCGTTAAACCATATTTTCGATTGTGTTTGGCGAAACATGTATGGCTTTATGATGTTGCCTACCATCTATAATAATTGTCTTAGCACATTTGCAAATGATAATAAAGTTGTGGATATTAATACCACAGTGTGATAAATAAATGTTTTATTTTATCGAGCTTTACAAAATAGATTTGATTTAATGTTATATAGGTGTCGAATCCTGCGTGATACTCTAAACTTAAAACTAAATTTAACATAAGTCTGTCGTTTTCATTCTGTATCGAGAATGACAAGGATACACTATTGTCAAATTTAAGTTTAGATTTAGAGAATCGTGCCAGAATCGACACCATAAACAACTTCGATCAGTCTTTGGCTGAATGTTACTACATCCATAGCCATTAAAAATGATTCGTATGTATTTCAAACCGGTAAAATTAAAAGTCCCTTTTAAAATGAATATATTATACAAAGGTGTCCGTTAAAATGAAATGACTGTAATATAAAGTATAAATTACGCCAAGAATTACCGTATATGTCAATATTTTTTGTGCATTTAGGCCAATTTGAGCAATCTCCTTTATTAATTATTTCCAAATTCTTAAGAAATTTACTGTTTTCAAACATTCCGTCCAAAGCTTCCTTAGCTATTTAGACGTTTAACGTACTGTTATAACCTGCCTACCTAATGCCTACTACAGAAATGTTGCTGACTTAGGAAAACTAAAATAAATAATTATTTCAAATACTAAATTTGTGATCAGCCATATTTTTTGTATAAAAACCGGCGATTTCAATATTACAGTCAGTCTTGTTCTGATTTGTGGAATTGCCTGCCGGTTGGCCTTCAGCAAAGAAACTCTGAGGAACTATTCAACGGCCTAGTAAACTAGGCCGTCGCCAGTCGTTATCCTTTAAACTAAAAAGGAAGTAGTAGTGAACAATTAAGTGACAGCAGTGTAATAACAAACATAAATATTTAAATAAAGTGATTGTGAGCAAATAAAGTATTTTTTTTAATGAAACTAAGTGCTCCGCCTAACAGTACGCCCAGATTTCTAAATCTACCATAAAAATATGCACATGTAATCTACAAGCGGCATGTCTTCTCGACACACTCATCTATCTACAAGTTGGTCGTAGGTATTGATTGATTGATTGATGCGCGTCAATCGGCCGAGAAACGACGCAGCTTCGAGACTGATGCGGGATTGATGGAGGTCGGATTCAACGCATCGCTGGAGTGTCTGAATACGATGGACTGATAAACAAACAAGCTGTAAAATAAATAGTTTATATATTAATAAATATGAAGTCAATAATAATTTTACTCAAGTCGAATTCCAAATGAAAAAAAACGTTAAACTGGGTCTAGGATATGGAGGAGGTATAGTCTAGTCGTACTATCTTTTTTTTCCACTGTTTGGGGGCAAAAATTTTATATTATTGGAGTCTCAATCCGTATATGAGGTCAGACTTAAATTTCGACCATGACGCTTTGAGTAATTAGGCAATATATGGTATCTAAAAGTACGCGATTTCAGGTCAAATAAAAAAATGTTTTTTTCATATATGTAAATTGTAAGTATTTTTCCGTCTCATCCAATTTTTTTTTTTTGTTTTTGTAAAGGAGGTACTGGTGTCGATTCTAGCGTGATTCTCTAAACTTAAAACTAAATTTACAATCTGTCTCTCCTATTCATTCCGTATAGAGAATGACAAGGATACACTGTTGTCAAATTTAAGTTTAGATTTAGAGAATCGTGCCAGAATCGACACCACTGTCATCGCATATTTAACATAATCTTAATTTGGCGATTGTGGGCAAATAAATAGTCTATGGAGAAAAACCAAATGTCCATAATTGAGATCAGGAGCGACAATTAAAAGAACGAATAGAAACTCCGAAAAAGTAAAAAAAAACGTTAGAAAATTTGGTTCTTTGAATAAATTTCAGGGAAAGTTAGGAAAATGAGTTATTTTGCGCACGCATACGCAGCGATTTCGACCAAATACTCATTCGTAAAATATAACTGAACTTTGCAAATAATCAAAGTCACAAAATTTGATCTTCACTGCTCTCAGTAAAGTAAACTAATATCAACAACAATCACTTATCCTTTTCCCATAGGATCAGGCGCAGTAGTATCTTTATCGGAGAACACACCCCTGTGCCAGCCACCCAGGGTCGCGACTTCGGGTGTAATTAGTGGATTTTATTCGATTGGGCTCCCCCAATGTATAGAAGGTGTTGTATGAATACAATCGTTCTAATGGGGTACAAAGTGTTTTAATATCGAAGTTTTTCTATTATATGCTGATGCTCTTTTAACGACTATTTTATTTATTTATAAATAAGATAAGCAAATGATTCTACCCACCTGATGTTGAGTAGAGGTGGAAACTAGACGATAAGTACCTAACTACCAGCAGTTTTACCTGCCTTTCCAGCCATCCTCACCTGGCCGATCTGCAGAAATGCTCATTCACCCTCTTTTGAAGAATTTTGGGTTATAACCTGTAGCAAGGAGAATACGAGTGCGCGTGCAGAAGAATTCCAACTGCAAATTAATGTGACCAAAAACTGAATTTCTTAGTTCGTGATTGAGTAGTGGCCACAATAAGTACATCGTGGGCCAGCGCGCCTGGTTCTCTGCAAAAATAGGAAGGTGGGATGAGGGAGAATAACTCCTCAAAACATTCTCCATTATAAAAGACAGTGCATCACGGCCTTGCCTGCCTCGGAGGAGTGGTTGTGGCTTTGCTTGAGATGGCATTCAGAGATAATATTGTTCTTACTTAAGACAGAAAAGTTATAACAGATCTTGTTATTTTTTTATTCTTACTACAAAAAAGTCTAAAACTCTTAAAAGTCTAGCTATAACTTCTTACTTAGTATTCTAATGCTCTCTCTCACAGTATATATGCATTGCCTAACTAATATTGGTAAATAACCACACATAAAACTAAACTATTTCTTACCAACATCTAATTTATTTTATCATCCTTATTGTTATTTCCGTCTAGCTCGTTAACATAACATGTACGTGTTAAACTTTTAGTGCCCTCACTCAATAGACGATATAATTTAGGAGAAAAAGTCATCGAACATACGTGAGCGGTGTCATTATCATTATTGTACGTATAAATTCATCTACTAATGAACGTTTTACGGCACCGTGTCTGTCTGTTTGTCTTTACGACTCCGCTACAGCTGTGGTGTTTCTTTTTATTTCGTTTTTAATGCCATATTGACTTTGAACAGTACGGGTATTCTTTGATGATATAAATTTTTAAAGACACTACACATTTACGACTGGTGTCCATGAAGTTATGGGACACTGATAATTTTAAATCTAGTGTAAAGTAATACTCATTTAGTTTATCGCCCTTAAACTTCACTTTACTTTTATAGGTAGCAGTATTGTATCTTTAGTCTTTTCCATAACAGTAAGGAGGCATATTTAGAGAGAGAAAACTTTTATGACGAATTTGGCTTACTACTTCCAAATCATTACCTTTATCATCATGATTGTTATCAGCTAAATGTTAACTTATAAATCTTAAGTTTAACTCTCAGTTCAAATTACTGTCGTTCTCTATGTTATCATTGTCTGTATTGTATAATTCTCTTTTGTTTTGACTTACACGAGCACCAGTAACAGTTGTAACAGCCTAAATGGAACAAACGATATTGAATTTTGTTATTTTTTTAATTTTTCCAGGTTTTAAAGTACTGCGAGCACCTGCATGGGAAATGGTACTTCAGCGAGATCCGCGCCATCTTCTCCAGGCGCTACCTGCTGCAGAACGTGGCCATCGAGATGTTCCTGGCTAGCAGAAGTGAGTTTGCTTTCTACGCAGTGTTGCCAAATCGAACTGCTTTTCTTACAGCCTTATTGACGCAGATACCGCTTTTAATAATCTACGCGGGTCCGCTTTCTTTGAATCCACTAGACCAACCTCTATTTTCCTCAGTTATGAGTACCGCGCAGACTTTATTAGGTTTTGATTTATGAATTACTATGGAGTTTCATAGTTAGGCGCGATAATAACCGTGGTATAATGTAAATTGCGGTGCTCATGCTACGGGGACCGGTTCGTAAATACCGCTTTTTTATTTTAAAATCCGAGTTTTTATACCTACCCCTTGATATCGTCATCTGGCAGAAGTACAGAACACTTTTCTTTATATGAAAAGAGCATACGAGCAGACGGCTCACCTGCAACACCAGGAGTATCACAAATTTAAGGAAAAATAACGCCCTGTTTTGAAGATTGTCGGGTGGCATTGGTCCAATACAACACTGCTGGCAAAAATATATTCCACAGTTAAATTATCATAAACTTCCAAATAAATGTTCTCTTGAGATTGTGAGTATTATATCATACCTCATATAGCTCAAATAAGTTCTACAAATGTGTCAACTTTAGGTAACTTTTGCTTGTTTGTACAATTTCACTCAATTGACCGCACCCAGAGACTTTAAGTAATTTTTGACTTAGATTTATTGATATTGTTTCTTTCTGCCCGACAAAAATAGAATAAGACAAATAAATAGAAGTAAATAAAAAACATTGAATACGCCAGCTACGAACTCAGCTGCGCCTGTGAGAATGGGATTTTAACAAGAACATATTTAATATAATATACATACTGTCTGTACCTTTGATTCTGTACCATCTTTAAGTATGTATAAAATAGTACATACTTATCTATGGGATATTACAATCAGTTCTTAAATATTTTGACTATTACATCTCTTGATCTTGATAAGACCGTAACTCATACCGCAGCTTTCTTAGAGAAAAATATAACACAAGCTTAAACAAGAATGTAGCGGTCCAATTCCTTTCGTCAATATTAATTGATATTGAAACTTGAAATAGTTTGACGTCGTAGGATTTTTAGGTAAAAAAATGTTTCATTGACCTTTTTCTATTTCTAAACCCATCCATCGACCACCAATGCTAATATCGTAAATGCCAAAAGCTGTAGAGGAGCTCGACGACGCTGGTAGTTAGCGCGTTCGGTTGCGATCGTTGAACTTAAGCAACTTTCGCAGTGGTCGGTTATTGGATAGGTGACCAACAATCTTCTATCTCGGTTCCTCCGTACTTCTGAAGGCACGTTAAGTTGTTGGTCTCGGCTGCATCTGCAGTCGTTAGCACCCGCCAATCCGCATTGTGCCCGCGTGGTGGGTCATGGCCCAATATCCCTATTCCATTTATAGAGAAGGCCTGTGCCCCAGCAATGGGGACATATGTATAGGCTGATGATGATGATGAAATGCCAAAATGTATATGTTACTTCTTCACGTTGTAACAACTGAACTAGAGAATAGAGGATTGTTTTTATCCCGAAATATTTTTAGGTTCCTATGAAATTATCAAACAACTGACTATAACGAGGAGGAAATTGTAGGCGGAAACTATTCGTTGTTGTCGATTCTGGCATGACTATCTAAACCTAAAATTTAAGCCAACAGTGTATCCTTGTCATTACTATACAGAACGAAAAGAAAAGGCTGATGTTAAATTTAGGTTTAAGTTCAGAGAATCATGCCAGAATCGACACCACTACCTAATATTAAATTAAGATTTTGGAACAAAGCAAACGACTCATACTTATGTCAATAATATTTGCTTCCAGCGTCGATATTCTTCGCGTTCCCGGACCAGGCGACGGTGAAGAAGGTGATCAAGGCGCTGCCCAGGGTAGGAGTTGGCATCAAGTACGGCATCCCGCAGACCAGGTCAGCCCGTAGCTTTAACCAAATAATCATAGAAAACAATTCGGTGGGAATTTGGAGGACCATTCCTAACACTTGTTCGGTCCACGTCACGGAGAAATTGCAGCCAACGTCTTCATTTTCTAGTAAAGTCAAAGTTCTTTATTGCACCATGTTCTTACAAAGATATTGAAAAATGAAAAAAATATGAACAAACATGACCCTGCTAAGGCATTTCAAATACTTAAATACTAAAATTTATAATTATTAATTTATTTAGCTAGTAGCATTGCCCTCTTTTCATTCAGGAATACTTTTGGTAACCACAGAAATCAGTTCAGCGGGATCTTACGGGACCATCAGAAACATTGTTCGCCCCACGTCGCGGATAAATTATAGCTGACGTTTTTTTTTATTTTCGAATGGCTATCTACTTCTTTTATTCAAAACTACTACTACTACTTAAATATTTTTAAATCTAAAGAATACTTTTCTTGCATCTCGGAATGCCGAAGATGCGTAGTTAGAATCCCGCCTGAAAGCTGGACCGATTGGATTTTTTTCTACTTAAAATTTTCTATAGCAATAAATTATCACCTGAGAGGGTTCAGCACAACCAAGCCCGTCTCATTGATTCCACATTTGAGAACAATCATAAGAGATATAAAATACACAATAACAATCATCAATAAACAATAATAAACCGATAAGAAAAAAAAATGTATTGAAAGACATAATAACTTGAAAACGACTCAACCGATTTGGCAAATGGTTTATTATGCTCGCAATATACATCGCATCGCAAAATAAAGTAATATGAGTTTTTTATGAAAGAGAAAATGCCGAAGAACCACTAGACAAGTACTAGATAATAAAGTATGTTAAATTCATTAATGTGACATTGAAATAATTGATGTTTTATAGAAATATTATATTGCATGCCGATAAGGCAGAATATGGCTGTACTATACTAAAATGTATCTGTGTAACAACTTTGAAACCTGTTTTCGCGGTAAAGATAATTTGATTTGATTTGACTTTTAGAAAATACGTATTGTAAAGTAGAGCTGCCATCTGTCGCCAGCATACACCATTAAAAGGCTTTTGCGTTGCTTTAAATACGACAGAAGTACAACATCGATATCGCGATATCAGCCTTCGACGTTACAGTAATTTTAGGTAACTCTACCAGATGGCGTTACTTGTAATGAAACTAGACTAATTGAGCCCGAAAAGAAAGATAGGTATACATAGATCTTCAATTCTTGGTATGTTTAGAATTTTGTTATTGGAATAATGATAAAAAGAAGTTAACAAAACAACGTTTTAAAGAATATCATATAGGTAGAATAACTATAACATTAAAATGATTTCTTGAAAAAGTGAACAATTATGAAAACTTTATAAAATTCTATAACGTTTGAGACGAGCATAAAAAACTTAATTTTTGTGAGTTAATTGTAAAGAGGTTTTATCAATTAGTTTTTCGTAGGTAAATCCCATAAAAACAAGTGTATTTTCCTAAAAAAGTGTGAAAGATTATATTTTTTTTTATAAAAATAATGTGGAAGGCATCGCTCAATGTGATAATAGTCATTACAATTTACAATTGGGTCAAATTTTTAATTTCAAAATATTGGAAATAACCTGATATCAAAACTTATTATATAATCTACTGTCTTCTTACTGGTCAGTGCTTGTGGTCTTTAGAATTCTAAAATAATTTTAAAATTTCTATAAAATTCTATAAAATTTACTAGTTGCCCAATACAACATACAAATAGTACCTACTTTAGGTATTCTGCCTTCTCCTGCAATTCGTTTTTAGATAATTTCAGAAACCCAAAGTTTTTTGGAACGAAGTTCCTTAGGGCAGGCTTGGAGGGAATAGGGATTTTGCTGCGCGACCGAACTGAAAAAAATGTGATAGTAAAACCGTAAGAAAAAATCCGTGGTAAAAAGTGCGTGGAATAAAACCGTTAAATGAGACGTGCGCAGGCGCGACAGTCGCATACACAAGCGAGTTTGCAATTTGTGTCGATTCTACATTAGCCGAAGGAACTTCGTTCCTACCTGGTGTCCCACGACACCACATTTTAATTTTTGTAATTATGTCCTACTAACAAGTTTAGGACTGTAAAATTTCCACTTGTCTACCTACTGTTACATCCAATTATATATATGCCTGAAGTAACATGCCGGATACTTTTATATATCCACTACCATGGTGAATGAAAATATAATGATCTACTTTCCCTTGTTTAAAAGAACTTTGGACACACTAAATAGTTTAAACAAAACTGTCAATGGTTCTCTACGCAACCAACTTTTGCTGCTTCGGCGCACGTCTATAACATTCTCTGTGTGGAATAATTGGTTCAAACTTTCAACCCTTTATTATGGACTATCTGTTCAAATTGTATTTTTGCTTGAAGCAAATATAAAATTTCGTCTTATTCACATTAGAATCAGAATCGGTTCAGCTGTTAATTCGTGAAATTGTAAAAGACAAGAAACTGATAGGCTTGCTTTCCTGTTATTCATATCAATATGGACTAACACACTAACGTAAAATCCACGGACCATAGTTGCTATCTAATTTCATGTTTCGTTTTTATTATGCATAATAATCGTTTTTATTAAATAGTCATAGCATACTATAAGCAATTACTTTCATAGTGGGTACAATATAAATGAGGGAACTACACTGACCTGCAAGACTAAGGCCCGTATTACAGAATGGAGAGAGAAAGTGATGTCGCTGTGTGCTATATATAGCATTAGCCTTTTGTAACTATGCTCAAGACTAGATTCATTACTGAGAATCTTTCTATAGTACGGGCCTTAGTATCACATATCTACAATTTCAATATTTTCTAAACTATAGAATTTAAAATATTAAACGTTTTTTCTACAAAGGGTTATCTACAATGCGAAGGAGTGGCACTGCCTTGCAGCTTATGAAAGGCTAGAAAGAATTCGACACATCTGTCAGGCGCGCGGTAGTGTAATGGCCAGTGCATTCGCCCGGATAGCGTAGGGTCTGGGTTCGAGTTCCGTCTGCTGCCTGTCCCGCGTGTTTTTTTAGTAATATTTTCTTTAGATTTAATCATCGAGCAGTACATGCTTAAAAATAAAAAATATAATTTAACGTTTTATAGCAAATTTTTCAGCTTCAGCTTTAATTCTTTTTTGAGTTGTTTTCTTTTCGAAACTATATCTTGTAATACTTAAAAAGTAATTGGAATTTTAAAAGTGTGATACAGAATTTTGCAGGCCAGTGTATTTTGGAAAGAAAACAATGTATTGAAAACAACACAATATTTTTTTTATTCACACATATAAAACACAAATTATTTATTATATTATCCTATAATAATATTATTTAATAATTGCTTTCATCACAGTTATAAGTATTCAAGATCACACGCAATACATTATATAATCACTTAAACTTATATTCGCAAACATCTTTGATTCATAGCTTATTTACTTTATGTAACTGCTAATATCGTAGGGAGCCATAATTCTTAAGTTTGTATATTAAATTTAATTTTGAACTTTATAAAAAAACACATGAAATATTTAATCAGTACAGCCTCCATAAAAACTAAATTGTGATTCTACCTTTGCAATACTTATACGTATCTATCACCCCGCGGTGTATATTTTCCAAAAGTGTAAAAAAAATAGAAAACAGATAAATAAATGTCAATTATACTAAATTTCGAAATACTTTGTACACAACATTTGTGATATTCTATTAATAGATAATAATCGTCACCTCTTAGGAACTATTTAAACAACTAAGGAATGTATGTTTCTCTAATAAAACTATTCAATAAAATTATTTTAAAAATAACTTAAAGTAAAGATCACAAAACAATAGTAACACTACATTCCGGTAACCAACGTTTCCACAAACATTTGTATCGACCGACCCGACGGATTTTTTCCATATAAATTATAATCACATTTACAACATCACAAAGTATTACTCGCGACCAATCAATGTTTTCCAGATTTCTCCTGAACCCAAACTTTGGAAAAGATATCGTTTTTCTCCAAATTCACAGCTGCCTCAGCGCTATGTCTTCTTTGCACTGGTCTTCCTTCAATACCGCTCTTTTTCTCTTTACAACCTACTTCAAGATCAGCCTCCTTCTTTTCTTCATCAAATTGCCTCATGATTTCAGTCAACGTCTTCCCTTTAGTCTCCGGCAAGAAGAAATAGCAGTACGCCGCTCCTAATAGAGCGCAACCTCCGAAAAGGTACAAAGTCCCGTTGCTCGTCAACAAATTCTCCAATTGCGGATAAGTTTTTATATTAAAGAAGATTAGGACGTAAGCACAGCAGGATGTAGCTCCAGACATTACTCCGCGTATATCCTGAGGGTACAATTCTCCGGACATAATCCAAGGTAATTGGAGAAATCCCACCATACTGAAAGACACGTGCAGTAATACGCAAGCGAGTTTCACTAGAGGTGGTCCGTCTAAACTATCACATATTGCCGCCCCTAACATCGCGATTCCCAGTAAGAGACCGGAAGCTGCGGCCAAAGTCTTTCTTCTAAAACTGTTTATCAAACAAGCACCGACCGCTCCCATAAAAACTCTCACTCCACCTACTATAATAGAAGCTGTGAACTCATTAACACTGGTCCCGACAGATTTGAAGAAGTCCACAGCGTAATATAAGATGACGTAAATCCCCGACATCTCTTGAAATATGAAGAACACTATCAGAATAACGAAGGGTTTCATGACGCTTCTCCTCTTGAACAATCCGAGTTTCTGTCGGAAAGTCATTGTTCCTTCGGATTTTCTGTCTTTAGTGAATTCCATGAGCTCTTGCTGGGCCGTGCCGTTGTTTTGTCGCAGCCAAAACATAGCGTTGTATGCTTCCTTCATGTGTCCTTTAGACGCAAGCCATAGAGGTGATTCTGGGACGAAGTACATTAATATGGGCGTGAGAAGAGAAAAACCGGCACAAATGGCGGCCACTTTCCTCCAATGTATGAAAGCACCGAGAGAATACACTACGAATATTCCGGTGGAAACTAATCCTGGTCCTAAAGCACTGAGTACTCCTCTCTTCTCTGGCGTTGTTATTTCCGCCACGTAGATATAGGAAACTGTGGACATACCTGGAAATGAAACAAGAATTGCGAATGAACAAAACTTCTTTTTAGTTTGATAGGATGCCACTATCAACTTCTTTCATCATGTAAATTAGTAACAGTCTTAAATTTATTGATGTTTATTAATGTCTTAACTACTAAGTCAACAAGTTTTACCAAGAATGGAATAAAGAGAATGGGCCATTAACCATCAGTTTCACTACCTAGATCACTGGGTCTGCATAGTGGAACTAATTCATTAATTCCCCACTGGGAGTTTGGGGAAGGGACGATGCAGCCGGGAAAATTGGCTTGATGTGCTTTCCGAAACACTGAAGAGCTCGAAATGATGAATTTAAAGGCCATCTATCCAGTGACTGTAAATTACGAAAGTTGCTTGCTGCCAACTGCCACAAATGCAGACCGAACTTGCCATCGAGCTCTTCTTATGTTGACCAACTTCAATGAATTAATGTTATGTAATATTATCATTCCTTAAATTATTCAAAGTGGTATTTAAACTTTAAAAATAACAAACGACTGAAATGTTATAAACTAACTTAATTAAAAAAGAGATGATCACAGCTTATTCAACTTGATTTAAGAGAGGAAGGGCATAGCGGATTTTCCGCTCGAAATTAAGCACCTCCACCTTACAGAAGACCACAGTAAAATAACACTAGCTTTTGGTGGTGTAGTGTCTCTGTCGTTGAGTAAAGTTCCAGGGTTCCATGGGGTAGGAGCTGAGTCAGGGTAGGCATCGGCGCGAGTGAAAGCTTGTTACTGTAAGCGTCTATACGCTATGGTGGCCGCTTACCATCTGGCGGGCCATATGGTTGATTGGAACCATTTCAACATAAAAAATCTTGACTAGGAGCCAGTTTCGATTCAAAACTGTTTGTCCAGCTACCTATAGTGAAGCCGGTCACGAACCGCCCTACGCACAGAACCGCGTAGGAGTCGGCGCAGGCGATGGCCAGCCAGCCCGGCAGGTTGGGCAGCACGATGGACTGCAGTTACCTATAGTGAAGCCGGTCACGAACCGCCCCACGCACAGAGCCGCGTAGGAGTCGGCGCAGGCGATGGCCAGCCAGCTGCGCAGGTTGGGCAGCACGATGGACTGCAGTTACCTATAGTGAAGCCGGTAACGAACCGCCCCACGCACAGAGCCGCGTAGGAGTCGGCGCAGGCGATGGCCAGCCAGCTGCGCAGGTTGGGCAGCACGATGGACTGCAGTTACCTATAGTGAAGCCGGTAACGAACCGCCCCACGCACAGAGCCGCGTAGGAGTCGGCGCAGGCGATGGGCCAGCCAGCTGCGCAGGTTGGGCAGCACGATGGACTGCAGTTACCTATAGTGAAGCCGGTAACGAACCGCCCCACACACAGAGCCGCGTAGGAGTCGGCGCAGGCGATGGCCAGCCAGCCCAGCAGGTTGGGCAGCACGATGGACTGCAGCAGCAGCCGCCGCCCCGCTGCGTCTACCAGCATGCCGCCTAGCAACGCGCCCACGGGGTTTGATATGACGCCTAAGCTGGCTGGTGATAGAAATTTACAACATGAGTCAGAATTTTATTTGTGAAATGTAGGTTAGTGTTACTACAAGGTATCATTTATTTTTATTACGTGCACTACGTACAACTCGCATTCTTATTTTTTTTAAATAAATCTCTGTCTGACGAAAAAATTAACAATCCCAAAAATAACTAAACTATACTACATCTAAAGAAATTTTTAGTAGAAAAAATTCGACGCGGTCCAGGCAGCAGGCGGGATTCAAACCCGAACCCCCTGCTATCCGGCGGATGCATTGATGGTGATGATTTTATTTCTTGTAAATTTTCTACAGATTTATAAATCAAGCAGTTAAATACTTAAAATAAATACATATAATAAACTGTACTAGTTCATAAACCAGAAATACCACAAATGCGATGCCGGCCTAAGGAGTACCTATGCTCTTTTTGACGGTTTTTTGGTATTGGTGAGCCATTTGCCTACCTAATTACAAAAAAATAAGACCATTACAACAGCTGAGCTATAAAATGTTGTTAAATAATTATTAACCTTTTTCCTTCCCCAAACGTTGAAAATGTCTTGCGCGTTTGTTTGTCTTTCATGACAACCAACGACAGAAGTGAAGGGTCTTTTAGCACTAAAATATCAAAAATGTTAAAATAAGTCGAAAAATACTAATTTAAAACACTGTTTTAAACCATGTTTATGCAAATTCTATGGTTTTTTTTCTTAACTCGAACGTTGTCGTTGAACGTCTGACTTACTTTTTTTGAGGTAATAAGGATATATTTTAATTTTATTGTGAGACAATTTAATTTTGGCTACGCTAATAATATTTGCTTATATTATAGTTTTCTACATCCTATTCCGTCACTGCGTCTGTCATCTAAATACAGTTCGGCTGACACATCTTGGACTGTCTTAACTGTCTAAAATAATATTGAATAGTTTTCTCCACAACTGTTTGTCCAAATTCAGTAACAGTGTCCTTTTATGCGCACACAGTGAAGATGCCAGCCGTTTCATAAAAATTCTAAACATTCGTTAAGTAAGGGTCTGGCCCTATACCTTACAGAAATCTGAGTTCTTTGTGATGGTGAGATGCATTCGAATTATAGGTGGGTGTTTTTAGTTAAAATAACTTTATTATCTTAAAGAAACGATATATCCAACAGAAGTTAATATTTGTTGAAATGTAAATAGCTTTTTTATTATTACTCAAAATACTTTCGTACGATGATTTATCTGGTATTTTATATTAATGGACGAGTCTACAATCTACATTGTTGAAGTCAAAATATTAACTCACGCAATGTTTACTCAGCTATTGATAGTATCTCCTGATTCATTTGTAACTAAGGAAACGTGTTATGCTATGTAGTAGTGACCACGCAGTAACAAAGAAAATTTATCAATAGAAAAGACTTTACTTAATATTCTCCTGTTCTTAAGAGCAGGATATTGTAACAGACACAGTCAGCCCTCCATAATAGATATTTTCAAAAAGTTAATTACTCTAACATCGATTACAATTTTAATAACTCCGGAACTATCATTTGTCCCCAGATTTATCTTAAATAATGAAAGATTTTCGTCGGCGACTTTCTTATAGTGAACTTTTTGTTAGTAAGAACATTTATGTCAGTATTTTTTCCAAGTATTTACTTCGACTCTTTTAGTTCCTCGTATTTTTTCATAATATTCCGGTAATATTCACTATCTTAAAATATACCTACAATCCCTTATATAATTACATGGATACAGCAATGATAAACATTAAACAATAGCAACCGTATCTTGTCTACGATCGAAGCAAAGGTAAAGGAAAAACACCAGTAGCTATAGCTGTTGATGTGGGAATGCTTATTGTAAACTAATTATATCGCTTCTCAAAAATATTTTTTATTCATAAAGTACCTAAGTAAGTAAGTACCGGAATCATGATGAGCGTACGCTCATTTCGTTTAAATAAAATTCTCAAAAAAAAACAAGACGAAATTCGTGTTATACACCTCTATTTACTGATTCTGAATAATATAGTATATTTACTCAAGTAATAAAGCTGTTTCTAGTATAAATATTTGCATTAACAGTGAATAGTTTGATTTATTTGTATGCTTCCAAGAAAGCCTTTACGTTAAATATTTTTCTTGGAAATTTGTGAATGTATGAATGATCCCGATGGTATTGTGGTTAGCACATTCGGTGTGCGATTACAGAGGTAACTTTCGCAATGGGTGACCAAAAATGTATTGATTCCAATTCGATCCCCTCGTATCAACAATTAATATATTACTGTTTCAATAGTTAGTGATAAATTGTCTATTTAATATTATATAAAGTAATCATACATATGAAATAATTATGTATAAAATAGTATTTATGTATTGCTTGTTTTATTCGTAATTATTTGTATCTTCGCAGATGTTCAAAAGTAGGTGTACAGAAAATAAAATAAAGTAGAGATTGAATAACTGAATTCAATAATCCATTGTTACCAATGAAAAAATATAAATTAAGATCGTTATTATTATTTCTTTTTTTATTAAAAAAACATATATGTTAAAATCTAAAGAAAATATTACTAGAAATAATTCCACGCGGACCAGGCAGCAGACGGGACTCGAACCCGCACCCTTCGCTATCTGGGCGAATGCACTGACCAATTATGCTACCGCGGCCCTGACGGCCGCCTCGAAATTAATTTCATCAAGCAGTTACATGCTTACAAAATAAAAATTATAAATATATGTAAATCTGAAATTATCCCTTTTTTACATGTTCGGTCAATATCAAAATAACATAAGTAAAGCTTAATCACATAATATATAAAGATAACAAAGTATTATTTAAAGATGCATTGATTAATTAATATCAGTCGTGTTGTTTGATTGAATTAAACGTAATACATTATTTTATTGATTTCAGTAATTATACAAAAGTGCGGAAATAATAACTACCAACCATAATGATTTAAATTTAAGTTATATTAGCAATTTAATTATTTGTCTTATTAGGTACTTTCTTTTTGAAGTTGGGATTTTTCTGTGCTTATAATCTTATGATACAGAAGGACTTTTCAACTCACCTATCCATGAGCTCTGCTCATATGTAATGTTCGGGTGCTCAAGTGTGTACTGGGGCAGCAGAACTGCAGAGAAGCCTTGGCAGAACCCAACTGATATGTTGATGGATTGCGCAGCGAGCGCCGCCAACACCTGTAAACAAACTTTTTATTTGTAACTCTTAGCGTTTATGACAACCTGGTACATGGCTTCGCACATTGTGCAAACTGTATGAACTGTACTGGAATTTTATATAATATCGATCAAAAATTATACCTGCTGCCGAGACAAGTGTGATGCCAAGCTCATCAGGTAGGGGACTACTTATTTATCTTTACAGACGTGTACGGTTGTAATCTTCCTAATCAAACTCTGCTAGACAAGGCAACAATGTTGCTTGAAGTTGGCAGTTAATTTCTTTTTAGGAACATTGTTTTTAAGGAAATTCGAACATCATGATTTTAACCATAACAACATCATTGTTTAGAAAAATTTTTTTGATGTTTCAAAACATTATTCGAAAAATTATAAATAGCGACAATCTGAAATATTCTATTTACATTTATTGTAATATCCCCGCTACTTTCAAACAGATAAGACCGGCAAAATTATCAGCGATATTTTTGCGACAGCTATTCCGGCCGGCAGATAACCAACTGTTACCGTTATTTAGTTGTCTGTTATTTCGCGGACAATTACAGTGAAGTGGTTCGTAATTGTGATGATATTATTACTGTGATTACTCGTCATCGCGAATAAACACTGGTCATCGTAGTGTTATACAATCGGTAACGTTGCGATAAACGGCTGTGCTTGGCTTTAAAATTGTGTAAAAAAAAAACAATAAAAAGTTAGTATAACTACTTTGATGCCTATTTTTTTCCTAATTTATATATATTACATATTTTATCCATTGACTTATTTTTTATGTGAAATAAATTTATTCCATTATAGTTGTCTACTAATCTTATTAATCCGAAATTAGCAGTATACCGGTTTTATCGCGAAAATAAAACATATAGGGGCTGAAAAGGTATGTGAAATGTTGTATGAAATTCCAATGAAGTAGTATTTTACATATATTGGTAACTCTTATTTTGTCGTAAACTCGAATCGATTCTTTGTGGCAACTTAACATTTGTTTAACAAACCTTACATCGTTCCGGTTGTTAAGTGTAGTGTATTTAAGTCAATTTTAATGTGATCTTGATCACAACAAAAAACATTCCAAACTGAATAAGACAATTTGTGAAATTGTCGTAATATCTTGAAAAGTTCACACCAAAACAGGATGTATATAATACATATTATGTATCCAACTGACATGAGAAGAGAACCGTTCTTAGTAAGGAAATGAAGTTCTTAAATAATGTTGATATTAAGGAAATATCAAATCATTGTATATATATCGTGTGTGTGTATGTGTTATAGAGTAAGAACATAATGTCATGGATAGATAAGTTGCGATCATAAGCAATCTAAGACAACCATAGTTCTATTTAATTTATCTTCTGTACGATTAGCACCAAGTACTTATTTTAAACTACACGTGCTTCATGCATCCCTAGTACTCGCCGTTCCGTAATTACATGACAATCTTGTTTGATCATCATCATCGTACTGTTGCGTTTAAAAGACAAGTAATGATGACATAATTTTAGCCTATCGATCGCCTACTATAGTTACCTGAAAAAGCTTCCCTGTTGATGGATCTTTATTTCTTCATATCTTAATAATCTCAGTTGGCAAAGGGGTTTATTAAAAAAATATCCACCTGATAACTAATTGTAGAAAACGACAGTATAATATTACTCATATTTTAAACTGAGACTAAAATAAATCGTTTAGAATTTGGTTATTCTACTAGTAAATCTATTCCTTAAGATATTTTTTTAAATGATCCTTAAAATATTATAATAAATGATCACCACAAATTAGGAACCTAAAGGTTAGGTCACAAATTGACTATTTTTAGGATCAGTTACTATTTTAATGATAATCTTTTAAATATGTGCCATTGTTTAAAATAAAAACTAAATCAATACATTTTTCTAATAACCATAATCATAACTCACTTATTGGTTTTCTAGTACAGGCACTTTTATTGATTGGTGAGTATCTATTGGAGATTTACCTATTACAATTTGTAAGTAATACTTACAGTAGGATTAGCGACGATTGTACAAACTGTCTCTGAAATTTTATAGTAAATCATTCCAAGTTCACTATGAACAATGCTAACGTGAACACCAAACTGCTAACAATCTGTACACGGTTAATATTCATGATTACTATAGAGAAAAGATAGTATAAAAACTGGATATGGACGTGGTAATAAATATATCCACTTTCTAATATGTTTTGGAGAACGCTATATTGAAATATTGTATAAATCATTCTCCTTTTAAATTCATTCATCAGCTTATAAATAAAGCATAATTATTGATATATACGTTTTATATATTAAAATTTTAAATATTAAGTAAACAAACAATTAAGTTTTCAAACACATGGTAGATAGTCTCTTCTAGGAATTATAACTCCAGCAAACCATGAGAGAACGTAAGTTTGTTGTTGTTCTCTATATTATGGAAACTGACCACAATAATCTCGATAAGACAATTGTCTTCCTTGCATCTTTCTAGTTATTGTAATGTAATTGGAAATATATTACATGTTTTACTTATAAATACTTATTTTCTACAGTACCACATTATAATTTAGTAAAAACATTTTCATATTTAATTTGTCAGATTTTATTACCCACAGATTTTTTATTTATTCTTTAACAGGGTTTCATAAAATTGCAAGAGTTGGATGTTAAACGCAACCTCGACCGTGTAATACAGCAATGGAATTCATGGAGCTTTATCTTCACGAAGTTCCTCATAATCGTGTACTCGTTTCTCAATAACATGTTTGTTTAACTTGTATTTCTAATGGTATTATAATTTACGTCGACACAATTCTAAATGTTTATTCAATTGTTGCCAAAATTTTTGCGGATAGTTATCAACTAGACAAAAACAGCTTGTTGACAGTAAATTGTATGACTGCTTTGTCGTTGTATCTAAATTTTTCCCCAAGTAACCAAATATGTTTTCTATACTTTTTAAGCAGAAATATTTACGTAGGTCATTAACATGAATTAGAATTTACTTCAACATAAGTTCTATGTTTTTACAATTGTTGCTTAAATTGTTACGCACGGTCAACGGACTCGATGAAAATAACTTATTTAAAGCAAATTCTAATGACTTCTTCGTCGTTCTAGCTACATATTTCTTTTGCAAACAGTGTTTGAAACAGAAACATTTTCTTGCCCTAAAATGAATTGTAATTGACGTCTTTAAAAATTGTCATTAATGTTTATATAATGGTTGCAAAATTGTTACGCACGGTCATGGCACTCTTCAGAAACAACTAATGTATTGGGAGCTATTTCCAATAATTGTTTTGTCTCTCTATTAATACTTTTATCTTACAAAAAGTTTATGATTTCTGTAATCAACAGTATAGCAGAAATAAACGATCTGTAAGTTAATCGTAAAGGTCAGGCGTGTGGGCTTTGTTGTTCGATGCAAATCGATCGCTGTAGCATTGGATCTCACGTATCGAGATGACCCCATAAACTATTTACACCAGTTATCGAGACAATACACTAGAGTATATTCGCTCACAAAATACCTTTGAAGCATGTTGTTAATATAGACTTAGTTTTTTAAGACTCGTAGTTTTTTTAGCCAATGACATTTTGCGCAGTATTTCTTATGAAATAGGTTAAGATTTGACATATTTTTGTTAAAATAACGTCAGGATAATTGAACATTAAACATCATATCCAAGTTTTTGTGCTCAGATATCTCTGTGATTTGAATTATACAATATTTTTGTGCTTCTAAAAAGAAAAAAAAAACTTTTTACGAGCATAAAAATATAGCAGGTACCTATGTTTTAATGGTATTGTAAACGTAATGAAAACGACTTATTTAAACCTTACATAATTTCTGTCAAATTTACCTCAATTTATTTCAAGTCTGACCGGCTGTTTGAAATATTGGAAAAAAAATAGTATTGTTGGGACACAGTATTGTGAACTAAGCATTTGCTACAGTAAGTAGTCCCCTTCTTCGCACTAGATATTGTATCTAGGATAAATTATATCTAGGACAAATAAAACTACAGAAGTTCCAAGTATATTATTGACTTTATTTTTTTTACGGATAGACCTTTTTTATACCCCATTAAAGAGCACATTTTAAAATTTTGTCGCACGAAAATATTTTCGAAAATGATAAACGATATTACAAAGGGAGACAAGTGGCACGATAATAATACCTAGTACGTAAATATATATAACGGATTAAATTGTTTGCATGGCTGTCTGTATTGTTAAAATTCCTTTAGCAACTTGCATTATCGATATTTTATCTTATTTGTTTATGCTGACTGAAGTTTCCTTGTTTTGACACTGACCTCATTTGAATATTTAACTTCAACCTTATTCAATACTGTGCAAGTGCTACTATTCACGTTTGTTTGTCAAAAGATTGGTAAGTCTTATTTTATTTTTATTATTTAACAATCAAATTGCTACATAGTTTATATCTATAAATAGCATACTTAGCTTGTATTTCAGCCTTTTAAGGGCCACTTTTTAGTCAATGTGCTACTAATAAAAATAGTTGTCTTGGTCGGGACTCGAATCTATAAAAATTTAAATCATGTATCTAAAACGATTTCCCTTTTTTTGCTTTATTTGGAAAAAGTACAATTTATTTATTTATTTTAGTTTTAATAAAGAAAATTTCCGACTAGATTTTTTTCTATAAAGATGGTAGGTAGTACAAGAAATTCGATCCTTGCGTTATGAACCCAGTAAGCGTAACGGTCAGTGCAGAGGAGATGTCATTGGCTATTTTTAGGGTACCGTACCTCGAAAGGAAATAACGGAACCCTTATGGGATCGCTCTGTTGTCCGTCCCTCCGTCTGTCAAGACCCTTTTTCTCAGGAACGCGTGGATATCAAGCTGAAATTTATATCAAATACTCAAGTCTACTGTCCCTTGGAGCTGTAAAAAAATCAAACCACTAAGTCAACGCAAACAAAACATACAGCCGTTTATGCCGCAAATTAACGCAAATTTTCGAAACTCACAAGGGAATCAATACCTACATGGTACTTCCCGTGAACTCTGAATCTTGAAATTTGCTATGAAGCAATTTCTTATAGCACAGATAAAGGAAAAATTGCGTAAAGCGCAAATTTATAGATACATCACATACATTTTTTTAAATAATTATTATATACCTACAGGTTTGTACGGAACCCTCAGTGCGCGAGTCCGACTCGCAATTAGCCGGGTTTTTTAAGATGGTTATTATATGGCTGTTTTTTGAGTTAGTGTGTTGACAATATCAGGGTACGAGCTGGCTTAGCAATCGATAGATTTAAACTATTGTTCATGTTCTAAAATAATATTTTATGAATAGCTTAGATTCATAATTAAATTAGCTATGCCAAAAGAATAAAACAGCTGTGTTCTTCACGGATTATTACTTATTCAACATAATACAAAAGAACATTTAATTAACATGATGTCGTAATTGAGTTACTGACTACAAAGGCTCAATTGCCGACCAAAATAACTAAATTTATTTCTATATACGGAAGCCTGCGGATTTTTTGAGCGAATATTCAGATCTTCAATTAGCGATTACCGTATCACATGTTTTATTTAAGAATTAAGAAAAACTATCTCATCTGATGATTAGTGTAACTGCTGTACATAGACAAATATAGCTTTGCTTCATCATCACTGATGCTTTAATATGCCACCCCGTGTTATATGTATACGATTTAATATAAGAACCATCTTAACCGCAGTAAACTAGAGTTAAAATGATATACTCATTCATTTAGTATCAAACAACCACTGCTGGGGCACAGCCCTTCCCTATAGATGGAAAAGGGAATTACAAATTTTATACAATAAGGTAACTTGCAAGCACTCTATTTTAGATCCCCTGGGGGCCGTTCGCCTAACGGGATTGCTATAGCTATCACTATCGCTTACATTTCCTTTTGTTATTTCTGGTCGCTTGAGGTCTTTTTTGTTGTTTTGCATTGGTAATAACAATATTAAAGAAAATGAGCGTGAGGTATTTGAAACCCTTCGGTGGTCATAAATAACAAAATAAAAACGTAAGCGATATCAATAGCCCGAGCAATCCCGTGAGGCGATTGACCCCCTGTTCCTATTAGTTGACTTTTGCCTCGCTCGTCGCTTAGAAACCTTGTCTGCACCGATGGAAAGGCGGCCACATAAAAGTCATTCTAAAGCACGTGGCGATGATGTTCGTTAGGAGAAAATTGCATGCCGAATCCATGACATTGACTGCGACTCAAGTTCAATGCTGGTTGTTAACTGTGGCTATTTATAACAGTCACTGCTGCAGAGGTTAGGGAACTGTACCGTAACGTTTGAAAACATTATCATTTGCACCTATAAATACATAGTACGAATCACACTAATATTATAAAGACGAAAGTTTGTTAGTGTGTGAGTGCGTATGTTTGTTACTTCTTCACGTCTAAACGGCTAAAGCGATATCAATAAAAGGAGATTGCTCAGCTTCCATATATGTTTGACCTAAAGACCAATAATCATGAAAATTGTTTCCTAGATTCGAAATTATATATAAATTACTGTAGAAACGAATATTATTGACGGACACCCCTGAAAACTTCTATAAACCATATACACTGAACATATTAAAATAATAAAAAACAAATAAGTTATATAGTAAACTAGGGAAATCAAGCCAAGTACCGAAATTATGGATTAGATTCAGGTATATAGAACATGTAGATAGTTACACAGATAGTTGCCTGTTTTTAAAGTTAATGCATAAGAGTAACTTTTAAAATCAGGTGTCATTTCGACTTTTAATAAGGTACTCTGTGACAGAAACTGTGTGATGATTGTGAATGAGCCACAGATTAGAGAGAATTTTTAAACTCTCGGTAACCAAAGAAAGCTAAGAGATTTAGTTATGGCTATAGGCCATATATTCAGTAGCTTCATTATTTTTGTTATGTTTTTAAGATAACCATATTTTAGATTTTTATTGTATCACACCTTATAATGTTATTTATTTATTAATTTATAGTCAGGGAACCAGGCCCATAGATAGATACCTTAAAGTCTAACATATATATAATGCGATTCAAATAAGAATAGGAAAGCCATGACCTCCATCTGTCAAATGACGCTTGAAAAGTACGGTTTGCAAAAAATATTGGAACTCTTTTTTAGCACTCAGCTAATTCTAGAATAAAAAAACCAAACATTTGTAAACAAACATGACGACGATGACAACTCCGGTAGTTATGCAGAGCTGAGCGGAATTGAAGAGCTAGATTCCGATTAATATTTTTACTCACACAGTCATAAATGTTATTAAAATCGTTGTTTTTTCTCACTTAATCTTAGTAAATAAGTTTTATTTAAAAAAACCTGATGTTTTTTCTCACTTAATCTTAGTAAATAAGTTTTATCGAAGAAAAACTTTTATTGCTCACTCTACCTATTTTGTTTCAATTGACAGCTTTGACATCACAAAATGGCGCCCAGTCGATCCTATTCTTAGTTGAATCGCATTATACAGATTATAATGTGTTTATGGAGGTGTTTGGCGAAAATGTATGGCAATAGACTATATGATGAGGCTTGTGTCAACTAACAATAAATCGAATGGGTTACAGTTTCTAAATATGAATTATGATATTAAGATAACAAAAAATAAAGCTATTTATCATAATAATTAAAGATTATTATTATTTTTAGAAAATAAATTCGAATAAAATAGGCATTAGATCACGTGACGCCAAACACCAATCAGAAAGACTGACGTCACCACCTGCAAAACATTACTTGTGGTTGCCGCTTCCATACATTTATTTTATTGATATCTCATTCATGTTATTGTTACTTTGATACAATTATCAGTTTGTTTTCAGATAAGTATTGAAAGGAAGCCTAATAAATCCATGGAATTGGGATTTACCGAAGCAAATAATAATATTTTAACCAAAATAAAAAAATAATCGCATAACTACTCGACATAATTAAGCATATCATTTGGCAACTAGAACAAGAATAAGAAGTGTTTATTATTATGAATAAATATACTCAACTCTCAAATAGACTCTAAATCATACCATAAAATTAAATCAGCTTACCTAACCTCAACCTATTATCATTGTTTTATCAATATAATGCAATATAATTTATCCGGCTTGTATAACATTTTGATTTCATTGATTATGTTATGCAAAATACTTACATCAAAATGTTCATCACAAAATTATTCCCTTCGCGCGTCGTTCAGCAGATTCGCTATAGGACAGAAACTTGATAAGGCAGAAGCTGGATTGGGCAGAATCGTGTTTTGGCAGTTGTGGTACACTCAAAAGAAAACTTACTTAGTTATTTAAAGACATTTATTATTATTGCATATTATTTGAATAACATTCCCCGTTTAGAAGCACTTTTATTTATTCTACTTAACACAAGATAGCCGTCTTAAACACTCAATTATGTTATAGTCCTGTTTTAAAAGTCCGTTTATGATTTTATCAATGCTACAATTCTTTTGTACCATAGAATTTTGTCGCCGCTTTTCTTTTTGATAAATTTCTTTTCTTGCAATTTTTCGATCTTGAAATGCTGCTTCCTTTTTAATTTTCTGTATAAACAGAAAAATTGATGGCCGTTCTGTAATGCGAGCGTTGATGCGTCTATGCCATCCTTCGACCGCATTCGTCGTACGAAATTTTTCTTTATAGCAACTAAAAGTATCAGAAGTGATAATCTCCATCCACTGCCTTCGGAAATAATCGTTGAATTTATTAAATTCTTCGGATTCAGGACCCATGTAAAAAAGCTCGAAATATCCTTCTGGTATAAAATTAGGAGGAAGTAATGCCAGCTGGATGTATAAAAGTGTCATATTTTTTTCTTCGTCGTCAATTTTTACTTTGACGCTATCAAAGTTAAGCTTCTTGCTCATTTTCCACACCGCATCAGAAAAATGGTAAAAGCACCCTGATACCTTTACTTCAGGAAATATTGATTTCACAGCGTTAATTGCGGCTAGCTCATAATCGCATTTGTAATATTCAATATTAATTGAAAATTGATGCTTTAAAATTGTAAATAATCTTTTATAGGTTTCTTCTTTCTTGTCTGGTAATAATATGTACAACAATGGTACAAAATTAACATCATCATCTTCTGCTAAATCGACATTTAACGTATATAATTGATAAAAAAGTTTGGGCACAACTCTAAAAGTACCATCGCCGTAAAACCTGCTGAATTTTTTAAAATATTTTTTTGCTAACGGCGTTCCGACAATTAGAATTTTGTCTTCATTTCCACAATCATATAAAAAAAATCCTTGACGAGGACGTCCGGCAGTCTTATATCTTCACGTCTTTTAAATGTAAGAGTCTTGCAATGTAAGTAGTCTAATCTTGCCTTTCTCAGCATATCTTTCACGCTTTCATATTTTGGTAAATATTCCTTTTGAACATCATGCTTTATGCTGTTAATATAGTCTTCGAAAACTTTTGGTATAGGTTCCAAATTGAGACATACTTGCTTTTTACATTCATCCATAATTTCATCAATAACGTTTTTTATTTTGTTCGGAACACATGAATGATTTGCTTTTCTTAAAATTTGATCTTTTGAATCCAGCGTGATTGATGTATTACATTCCGTTTTATTGTAGCATCTCCAATTACTTGTACCAGATTTGTTTTTCATTACGAAATTATAGCGAAAACCGTCGTGTAGAAGCACTGGCTTACCTCGTTTACTGCGAATAATTTTCAAATTTTCACTTTCTGTACGTGGGCCCGCATCATCCATCATAATAAATTAAATTCAATTATATCTCAGATAATACAATGAAAAAATACTGACTTGACTATAACAATGTCATTGTAAAATATATAATTTGTCATGTCACCATAAACCATAAGTGGCCATTATTAATGATAAGATAAACCAAAGAGTTTACATCATAATAATATTATTAACATCCTGACTGTACTCTGCCAAAACACGATTCTGCCCAATCCAGCTTCTGCCTTATCAAGTTTCTGTCCTATAGCGAATCTGCCGAACGACGCGCGAGGGAATTATTCTTGTATTTGTTGATAAACAATGAATAGGTACAACGTATATTAAGCTAGCAGACCAAGGTCGCAACGCGCACATCTAACCTACTGGGTATTTAGTTACTAATTAGTTGCTAATTAGTTACACTATTCCCGATTTAGTTGCTCAACACCTGTAAAAGATACATGCGATCTGCTAGCTTAAGTCTTAACCTAGCAGACCACAATACTGTATCTTCGGTTCTCGTAAAGATATCGAAGTTCTGCAAACGGCATATTTAGTTGCTAATTAGTTGCTAATTAGTTACACTATTCCCGATTTAGTTGCTCAACACCTGTAAAAGATACATGCGATCTGCTAGCTTAAGTCTTAACCTAGCAGACCAGAATACTGTATCTTCGGTTCTCGTAAAGATATCGAAGTTCTGCAAACGGCATATTTAGTTGCTTATTAGTTGCTAATTAGTTACACTATTCCCGATTTAGTTGCTCAACACCTATAAAAGATACATGCGATCTGCTAGCTTAAGTCTTAACCTAGCAGACCACAATACTGTATCTTCGGTTCTCGTAAAGATATCGAAGTTCTGCAAACGGCATATTTAGTTGCTAATTAGTTGCTTATTAGTTACACTATTCCCGATTTAGTAGCTCAACACCTGTAAAAGATACATGCGATCTGCTAGCTTAAGTCTTAACCTAGTAGACCACAATACTGTATCTTCGGTTCTCGTAAAGATATCGAAGTTCTGCAAACGGCATATTTAGTTGCTAATTAGTTGCTGTAGGACAGCATTATTTGTTTTATCCCCCCATCATCCCTTAATTGCTGAACCAGCACCCACACTACCCCCGAAATACGAAAAATTTAAAAAGGGCTCATCAGAGAATATAAACTACGGCGTATTTCGTTGCTAATTAGTTGCTGCAAAATAGCGTTGCTTATAGTATTTAACTATCAACCCTTAACTCCAGATCAGCACTGCAACCACCCCAGAATAGGACGATATCGGAAAATTTTCGTAGGTGGAAAAAGGCCGCGGGATATTTAGTTGCTAATTAGTTGCTCGCCAAAAACGCAGTTATGAGTATTCTACAATCATCCCCTAACCTGAGATGCAACCCCTCTACTCACTTAGAAACAGTAGATGGTTAAAATTCGCACGCAGATGTTTAAGACTGCTGGATGTTTTGTTGTTAATTAGTTGCTGAAAAATAGCGTTGCTTATAATATTTGATTATCAACCCTTAACTCCAGATCATCCCTGCAACCACCCCAGAATAGGACGATATCGGAAAATTCTCGTAGGTGGAAAAAAGACGCGGGATATTTAGTTGCTCTACTCAGAGGGGGTGGATCTGAGGTTAGGGGATGATTGTAGGATACTCTCTTATCTGCGTTTTTGGCGAGCAACTAATTAGCAACAGAACATCCAGCAGTTTTAAACATCCGCGTGCGAATTCCAACCATCTACTGTTTCTAAGTGAGTAGAGGGGTTGCATCTGAGGTTAGGGAATGTTTGTAGAATACTCTTATCTGCGTTTTTGACGAGCAACTAATTAGCAACTAAATATGCCGCGTCTATTTTCCACCTACGAGAATTTTCCGATATCGTCCTATTCTGGGGTGGTTGCAGGGATGATCTGGAGTTAAGGGTTGATACTCTTATCTGCGTTTTTGGCGAGCAACTAATTAGCAACAGAACATCCAGCAGTTTTAAACATCCGCATGCGAATTCCAACCATCTACTGTTTCTAAGTGAGTAGAGGGGTTGGATCTGAGGTTAGGGGATGATTGTAAATTACTCTTAACTGCGTTTTTGGCGAGCAACTAATTAGCAACTAAATATCCCGCCGTTTTTTTAAACCTACGAGAATTTTCCGATATCGTCCTATTCTGGGGTGGTTGCAGTGCTGATTTGGAGTTAAGGGTTGATAGTTAAATACTATAAGCAACGCTATTTTGCAGCAACTAATTAGCAACAAAATATCCAGCAGTTTTAAACATCTGCGTGTGAATTCGAACCATCTACTATTTTTTAGTGAGTAGAGGGGGTGGATCTGAGGTTAGGGGATGATTGTAGGATACTCTTATGTGCGTTTTTGGAGAGCAACTAATTAGCAACAGAACATTCAGCAGCCTTAAACATCTGCGTGCGAATTTCAACCATCTACTGTTTCTAAGTGAGTAGAGGGGTTGCATCTGAGGTTAGGGGATGTTTGTAGAATACTCTTAATTGCGGTTTTGGCGAGCAACTAATTAGCAACTAAATATGCCGCGTCTTTTTTCCACCTACGAGAATTTTCCGATATCGTCCTATTCTGGGGTGGTTGCAGGGATGATCTGGAGTTAAGGGTTGATAGTTAAATACTATAAGCAACGCTTTTTCGCAGCAACTAATTAGCAACAAAATATCCAGCAGTTTTAAACGTCTGCGTTTGAATTCGAACCATCTACTATTTTTAAGTGAGTAGAGGGGATGGATCTGAGGTTAGGGGATGATTGTAGAATACTGTTAATTGTGTTTTTGGCGAGCAACTAATTAGCAACAAAATATCCAGCAGTTTTAAACATCTGCGTGCGAATTCGAACCATCTACTATTTTTAAGTGAGTAGAGGGGTTGGATCGGAGGTTAGGGGATGATTGTAGAATACTCTTAACTGCGTTTTTGGCGAGCAACTAATTAGCAACTAAATATGCCGCGTCTATTTTCCACCTACGAGAATTTTCTGATATCGTTCTATTCTGGGGTGGTTGCAGGGATGATCTGGAGTTAAGGGTTGATAATCAAATATTATAAGCAACGCTATTTTTCAGCAATGAATTAACAACAAAACATCCAGCAATCTTAAACAACTGCGTGCGAATTTTAACCATCTACTGTTTCTAAGTGAGTAGAGGGGTTGCATCTGAGGTTAGGGGATGATTGTAGAATACTCTTAACTGCGTTTTTGGCAAACAACTAATTAGCAACTAAATATGCCGCGTCTTTTTCCACCTACGAGAATTTTCCGATATCGTCCTATTCGGGGGTGGTTGCAGTGCTGATTTGGAGTTAAGGGTTGATAGTTAAATACTATATGCTACGCTATTTTGCAGCAACTAATTAGCAACGAAATACGCCGTAGTTTATATTCTCTGATGAGCTCTTTTTAATTTTATCGTATTTCGGGAGTAGTGTGGGTGCTGGTGCGGCAATTAAGGGATGATGGGGGGATAAAACAAATAATGCTGTCCTGCAGCAACTAATTAGCAACTAAATATGCCGTTTGCAGAACTTCGATATCTTTACGAGAACCGAAGATATAGTATTGTGGTCTGCTAGGTTAAGACTTAAGCTAGCAGATCGCATGTATCTTTTACAGGTGTTGAGCAACTAAATCGGGAATAGTGTAACTAATTAGCAACTAATTAGCAACTAAATATGCCGTTTGCAGAACTTCGATATCTTTACGAGAACCGAAGATACAGTATTGTGGTCTGCTAGGTTAAGACTTAAGCTAGCAGATCGCATGTATCTTTTACAGGTGTTGAGCAACTAAATCGGGAATAGTGTAACTAATTAGCAACTAATTAGCAACTAAATACCCAGTAGGTTAGATGTGCGCGTTGCGACCATGGTCTGCTAGCTTAATATACGTATAGGTACAATCCCTCCTTGCAAGTTCTAACCATTTTTTCCGCATTTGTGGCATATAAATAAATTTTCTGGCGTTTTATGCTTCTATCTATCCTTTTATACTAGGACACTATACAGTACTTGTAATACGATGGATTTATTTTTAACTAAATAATTTTAATAGTCGGCGTACAGCGTATTGTTTGCTTTGCACGGCGTGACGTCATTCTAGACGCCATGACAGTCTAGAGCGTTTTCGAGGGAAATTTGAATAAGTTTTTTAAAATACAAAATACATATTGCTAATGTACTTTTTTATTTAAAATAATATTTTTTGGGGTTAAATATACATCAAGGTATATTATTAACCACTTTTTAAAATATAGGCAACTAGCCTATTGTCCAAGCACATTTACATCTAGTAAATATGATAATATAGTTGTGGATATTAATACCACAGTGTAATAAAAAAAATGATTTATTTTATCGATCTTTACAAAATAGATTTGTTTTTATGTTATATAAACAACTATTAGTTTTTGGCTGAATGTTACTACACCCATAGCCATTAAAAATGATTCGTATATTTTCCAAACCGGTTAAAATTAAAAGTCCTTTTTAAAGTAAATATATTATACAAAGGTGTCCGTTGAAATCTAATGACTGTAAATTAAATTATAAATTACACCAAGAATTACCGTGTATGTCAATATTTTTTGTGCATTTAGGCCAATTAGAGCAATCTCCTTTGGTATAGAGTTAGCTGATACCCTGGATTAACACATGGGCTAAGTTTTACTGCAGGAAAATATCCCTAACAAACCGCGGGTAACACCGCGGGGCACAGCTAGTACTAAATAAAGAAGAGAATATTACGGCTTTCGTCCCCCTGTCTTTTTTTTTGAGTGTCGCAGATTATCTTTACAGCGTCACCGGGTCTGGGGACGGCGAGATCCTAAGGGGACCTCAAGCCGAGAATTGGCGATTGTCTCTAGAGGTATTCCAGGCGGATGGCTGCTCCCCGCGGGAGGAGTCTCCTCTGCGTCTGGAGCATCAGGACCACTCGAACCTGAGGGGGTCAGATCAACTAGAGGGCGTCTTTGAGACTCGGACCTCGGCTCTAGTTAGCCGTTGTCGTTGGGTCCTAAGTCGTGAAGATCTGGAAACCTTATCTTATTTACTGGTAGAACATAACAATTTACGTATCTAAACTTTTCACAATACATATACGACAAATAATTGTTTTATGTATTTATTTAGCTGCAGTCTTGGGTAAGGTGAAGGTTACTCTCATATGCTGCAAAAGTAACCTTGATTATGCTGAGGCAGAGTCCTGATTGACTATTTAGGATAATAATAAAATATTACTAAAAAAAATTCCACGCTGACCAGGCAGCAGACGGGACTCGAACCCGCACCCTTCGCTATCCGGGCGAATGCACTGACCATTATGCTACCGCGGTCCTGACGGCCATGGCGAATTTTCTCCAGCCCTGATTAAGCTGCAAGGCAGCGCTATCTCTTCGCGTTGTAGGTAACCCACAATCTTTAGATTTAAACGTAGCTAGCAGTGAAATGCTTAAAAACTAAAAAATATGATATTTAATGTATTTTTTTTCTTTTTACTAATGTGTAATTTACAAAATATATTTTTATTGTATGTTTATACAATAAAAATACTATGCTATTACTTCATTGAAGGCTCGTAAAACCAGTTTCCGATACAAAATGAAGCCGAATAATAAAATAATAGGTAATATTTAATAAACGCTCTAAATTTAAATACAAAACGAACCATCAGAAACTGATCCAAAAATAAATGTGTAATTAAATATTTTTTTAAATAGCGGTAATGACGATTCGAAGAAATTAAAGCAAACTGACTGCGCACGGTTCAAGGCGAATGGCCGTTAATGACTCCCCGGAAACGGAAATACACGTAACAAAGCCACACTCTGGTGCCAGAAAAGACAGGCGGCGCGCTAGTGAAGGGATGAGGTCAACCAATTAACTATACGCCGCGCCGGACAAATAGAAAATATCTGAATGTCACTGGACTAAAATCGTCCATCGAATCGGACGCTAAGCGACTTACTTAAATGATTTTAAGGAAATCCAGCATAGTAACGATTTATTACGATTGTATTCGGTACAGATAGTGTTGCCAGGTCTCCAGATTTTACAGGAGATCACCTGTTTTTCTGAAATTTCTCCTGTTCTACTGTTTTTCTACATGAATCTGCTGTTTTTCTTAGAATACGATTTTATTTTTTAAATTGCATGTTGAGTTGCATTTTCCACCATTAATAATGTAGGCAACCTAAATAATTATAAAATAAATGTTATTGTCTAAAACAAACTAGCTTTGGGCGGCAGAAGCCACAGAAACACAGTCGTTACTGGTCTTTAGGAAAAAGTACGCCTCTGCATCTATTGTTTTTCTTGTAGCTCTTTTCATACATCTACTGATTTTTTCTATAACGCCTCCCGATTTTTTAAAATCGGACCTGGCAACACTGGGTACAGAGGTCAAAGTTGTTTATCAAAAAAATAATAAAACTGTTTAACGCTACTTCTTTTTGTTTCCTTCTTGAATTTACTCCCCGTGTCCATCTTGCGAAAGGTTTGAGGGGATGGGTAAAAATACATAAATAAATATTTCCAACAGTCACACCAATTAGCCTAGCCCCAAAGTAAGCATTGTAAGGCTTGTGTTATGGGATACTAGAGAAACGGATAGAATATATATACTGTCCATGTATAAGTATATATAGAAATACATATTAAACATCCATGGAGTACAAATGCTCGTATTCATCACACAAACATCTGCCCCCACCGGGATTCGAACGCGGGACCTCTCGAGTCGGCGACACCATGAAACCCGGCGTACAAACCACTCGGCCACGGAGGTCGACAAAATCTTTCAATCTCTAGTTCTTATATTTCAAAATGAACATTAAATTTTACATTTCCATCTCTATATTTTTCTTTTTCCTTAATATTTCTTATCCTAAGGCCGAACACATTACACGCGATTTATAAAACATTAAATTACAGAGTATCATTAACTATTGCCTTGTGTTTCTATTATGGTTTTTAAAATGCGTCCAATAAAAATTTTGGAATCCACGACCAATATAAAGTTTTGACAGACTGTCCAATAAATAGTCGTTTTAGCCACTCGTTGCCCATTTTCGGAAACTTGCGAAATATTATATCCGTTTTTATCAATAATATTTATGAATGGAGAATTGACGATTGAATAATTTATACATTGTTTATATAGTTAGCGCCCTTGACCGAGTAACACACGTTGGAACAATTCAATATAAAAATTGTTTTGTGATAATAAATGTTAATTGAGTATCTATTGTGTTTATCATTTGTACCTTCTTTTAATTGTGACTGAGAAAAGTAACCTACCTTTTAGCTATTTAATTTAAAACTTGTTTTCATAAAAAAAAGCGAGTGTGCTTATGACTTATGACACGCCTGAAGTGAAACTTCTTTAGCTCCATCTGTATGTATATATATTATACTAGCTGACTCGGCGAACTTCGTACCGCCCAAAAGTAATAATTTGCAATAAATTAAAATTGCGACTATAATTTGAGATTTAAACTATCCTATCTCTCAAGTTGGATCGAACTGCACATGGTGTGCGAATTTTATTATAATCGGTTCAGTGGTTTAGGAGTCCATTGAGGACAAACATTGTGACACGAGATTTATATATATTAAGATATTCAATATATGTGTAGAATATATTATACATGTATGTACATATACATATTTCATTTACTAGCTATAAGAGAAAGAGAGAAAGAAAATGTGCGCGCGCACTGCTTTCTCTTGCTTATATCCCCCACTCAACTCCCGTTCGCCTCGCCCGATCATACTTTTCGTAACGCGTAACACGTTCGCTAGCTTACTCCCCAAGTCAAGAGTGGGTCAAAAAGTTTCACTTTGAGTGCAGTTAAGTATGTATTTCGGTGCTATATTAATCGGATGTACCTAGTCTTAATCGTTACGATGAAACATCATGTCACGAATTAGAATAATAACTAACTTTATGACAGTAATTAAAAATGTACCTACTATATATTATTAACTAACCGTTGTACACAAAGCAGCATTATAGCTAGCTTAGATTAGATATAGATATAATGTATGTATTGTCTATTACATAATCGAAGAGTGCTAGGTTTCCAGTACTGCCAGTAGTTCGCTTCTATCTTATCTATGAGACTATTATATGCTACTATATTTAAATACTATTTTAAATATATTTTACAATATACAGTATCTTTCTTAGATTCCAATATCTATGTCATAAAATCTATTCACTCACTATCAATAAAAGGAAAAAATCCAGATTTAGAAATTCATTGAAAATTACCACATGACTTTTAGCGCATTTTCTTTACTGCAGTATTTCTGTACTAATTGAAGTATTCCTTATGAGCTCGATGGCACGGGTGATTAACGTGTTCGGCTGCGATCGTTAAAGTTAAGCAACTTTCGCAGTGGTCGGTCATTGGATTGGTGACCAAAAATTCGATTCGATTCGGAAGGCACGTTAAGCCGTTGACCCCGGCTGCATCTGCATTCGCGAGCACCCATCAATCCACACTGGGCCCACTTGGTGGGTCATGACCCAATCTCCCTATTCCATCTATAGGGAAGGCCTGTGCCCCAGAAGCGGGGATATTAATAGGCTGATGATGATGATGATTGTTATAACAGTGAAATCCTCGTTTAATTTAGAAACATTTAACTCACTACCTGCTTTTCCGCCGGTTCTACGTCCCTTGTCGCGCTTCCTACAGGTCATTATTATAAAATGCATGCGTGAAGGCAATACTAGCGTTTTTACCACCAACCTAGTTTGATTCATCTTCATGGTACGCAATTGCTTCACTAGATGCAACACTTCGAGTTAAATTAAGTACAAGACCGTCATATCTTGACAATCAGCTAATTGCTAATTGCGAGTATTATGTAATGTTATGTAGGTATGCTTATAAAAAATGTATGTGTGTATGTGTAAATACGTACATGTGTGCAGGCATGCAGTTCGTACCTATACTATAACAAATCATCCATTTGTATTAATTTTCATTGTAGTTATAGCGTTCATAATCAAATTACAATTCAATTTTCACCGTACACAACAAAACTAATCTTTTAGTCGTATAATAAAATTTAGAATTAAAAATAACGTTCTAGTACATATTGATTTCAACAAATTGCCTTGTTATTTACGGTACGAGGGGACTTAGGAAGAATAATGTTAAACCTTTTTTTATCAAATAGCAGAATTCTGAGCAATGATTTACACTAACAATCAATATAAGCATTAATTAACATATCAGTTATGATATACAGTATTGCTGCATATTGTCCCTCTCTCTCACACTCTGCCAGTGTTTTTTCTTCATTTGAAAAAAATAATATGATCTTGCATTCTATAAACTCCGCAAACGAGAGCCAGAACTTCTTGTAGCGCCTTGCTGCAGTTTTACTCTTCTTCATTCTAAAATCAAATTCTAGAATCCAATATATTTTAGAATATAATAACTTCATATTTTGAAGTTCCAAATGTTAGGCTCAACTCGAATTTCATTCAGTTCAAAATATTGGGAATACTTAACAGTGGCAAAATACAGGTGGCTTTGTTTCAGGCGAAAAATATGAAAAGTGGGAACACCTTGCCTTACCCATGTCTTTCCATGTAGGGGTCGCCATTGCGACACTCCTTCCGGAATGAAGTCTATATTCGTCGTGTATGTACGTTTTTCTTCACTTCAAGTGATCTTACATTCTGTATGTTGGTGTTAAAATAAAAGGTGTCTCACCATATAGAGGTCCCCATATCGACACGCCTTCCAGAACCCCTTGAAGCTGGCGAGCATGGTGCGCGCGCGCCGCCTCCCCCACCGAGCCGCCGCCGAGCCGCCCGCCGCCCGCGCTCCCCTGACAGATACAAATACAGATAGTTTATTAATAACGTTCAAGTCACAAGTCAAATGAGCGCAGACTAGTACCAATTAATTAAATTGAATTAGCATATAAGATATATTATTAAATAATAAATATCTCCAACAATCACACCAATTAGCTTAGCCTCAAAGTAAGCACCGTAGGCTTGTGTTATAGGATACTAGGGTAACAGATAAAATATATATACTGATACATTTATTAGTATATTTATTAAGAAATGCATATTAAACATCCATGACTGGAGTACAAATGCTCGTATTCATCACACAAACATCTGTCCCCGCCGGGATTTGTACCCGGGACCTCTCGAGTCGGCGACACCATGAAACCCGGCGTACAAACCACTCGGCTACGGAGGTCGTCAAATTATTGAATTATATCTTTATATATATAATTCTTCTGTGAGTGTGTATGTCACTGAACTTCTCTTAAACGACTGGACCGATTTTGATGAAATTTTTTGTGTGTGTTCAAGGGGATCTGAGAATGGTTTAGATTCACAATTTTGTCCGCTGGACAACCCCTATTTTTTTAGGGCGGTACGAAGTTCGCTGGGTCAGCTAGTGTCTGTATATAGTTGTAGTATATTGTATTTAAATTAAAAAAAAAACTTTAAAAGAGTAGAAAGAGTGCTTTTAGATCCATTTTCTTAGTCTAACTTTAAACATAGTGCTGGAAGTAGCTCCCTTCTTAATGGTTTCCGGAAGCCTGTTGTACACCATAGGACCCATTGTGTAGACGCACCTCGATTTATGCAGCTTGTGATACAGTGATATGCGACGTGACAACACGAACAATTTCATGGTTAAATCTAGTCCTTAACCAAACCTTAGTCCAAATATGCTACATATTTGGAAACAAACCAATTAATTGATTTAATATTTACATGATAAAACCTTTACAAATTCCGTATGTAACGTCTGGTTGCGGATATCAATTGAGAACAAAAATGATTAAATGAAACTATCAGAAAGAACATTTTCCATTAGGATGCAGTCGCACTTACAGCGATAAACTCTATAGATAAAAAGATTTATCGAAAATATTTTAACGGCATTTGAACACTTGGGATAATTTATCTATATATACAGCAAATAGCGGAGTTGTTCTTTCAAATCATATTTGAGTATATAAGGATCTACTTAAGAAAGATTTTCAATTAATTATATTTATTTTAATAATGCAAATGTATTATCATTTGATAAACTAAGGGAAACGTTCTAATTGTATGTGTTAAAGTATATATATGGACTAAAAGGTGCTTTCAATGACATCCTTTGCGCCGCTGTAAAATCCGCTCCGCTCTGGTCGCCTGCACTCGGCCACGCCGTTACCGTGATCAAGTCATGTTCCGCTGACCACAAGACATTGATATGGCAGGCGTGTTCCGCCAGTACTGTTCACGTGCGAAGCTCTACATGAAAGATTACTTGTCCGTAAATAAATCATCTTGGGTGGATGTTTATATGCGCGTAAAGTTTTTCTTATTTTTGGTAAGCAACTACATGGTACGTGAACAAGTAACACAATGGTCAGTTTATTTAAAAAATATATACTCGAACAATAATGACACACGCACTCGGAAACGCGAATTTATTTTATGCTTCATTTAAAAGCTATTACCTATAGTCGGATTTATTTTTTCTTTTCTTCTTCATAATTCGCTAGCCTTGTTTTTTTAAATCGACGAAATTCTGACAAGTATCATTTATTTTGACACTTCAGATATCATAAACCTTTTATGTCTTGTCCTTTTTGTAAGTTATTTATTTATACTTTTGCTGTCCTTGTGAAGAAGAATCTTAACGTTCTATTACTCAACGCAAATTTCTTATATTTCTTGTATTGATTTCAGCTCAACGAAGAGCTGAAATTGATGCCATTTGTTTTCATGTGATTTTCACTATCAATTACATAATTTTTCACATGTATAAATACAAGCCCTAGAACTAAAACTAAAGTGTGCACCAAAATGAAACAAACAGAAGTCACTAATTTAATCAAAAATAAAAAAATATTACCACAACACGCTCCTTTAAAATCGCAGCCAGTCCACTCCAAACTCATTCGTTATTCATCGCGTGTAAGACGTAAAATCAGTGTAGTAACTTCACTTATTTTATAGTATTATTAAACAGTGTTAAGCTTACAAACACAGGCTCCATTTCTTTATTTAATACAACAGTTCACTTCTATAAAAGGGAAATATTAAAGTATAAATGTCTAGTCCAGTCGGAATAGCCATAATTTGGACCGACTTCTATTCTAAGACACCAGCGCTTAGCCAATTTTTTCCTAGGTAGTATAGACCCCCACGAATATGCCCTCCATTTGTCCCCGCTAGAACCCGTGTTTTGTAGCCAGGAAAATTGTTTAAACAAAGAAAAACCGTTTTTTTTTTGAGTTTTTTTGCTTGTAAACGGGGATATTGAATTTTTTTTTTTAATCAAAGTTGTTCATTAGCTTGCCCTCTACAAAATCAGTTCTATGAAAAAATAACGTGAGATTGTTAGTTTAGCAGTAAATTGCAATTATGTCGGTTTTACGTTTGCAACAATTCAACATGTTATAATAAACATTTTGATTTCTAAAGTAGTTTATCATGTGGGTAACGCCACTCCCAAGAGAGTCATGTAAAATTTATCGACCTGTGTCGCAAACTTTAGCAACAATTCTCAATCTCCGAAAAAAAAGTACTTGCCTGTCCCGTCTTTCCCAGAAGGCGCACAGCGGGAAAAAAAATTCAGGTGATTCGATTCACCAAGAATTTTGAGGAATCGATCGAGTAGAAAAAAATCGTTAATAAAAATGTTCGTTTTTGGACGATTTTTTTTTTTAAAAATTGACGTAGAATATGTTTTTTTTTTAAACTAATGTATTTTTCTCTCCTCAACTCGAATATACTATTCTGAATATATATAATATATATATATAATACTAATATACCCTGAGAATTCCGATTATGAACCGGAAGAAAAAAGGACGAAATTAATTTAATTAGAAATATAGAATACAACGCAGTCTTGTAATCGAATTTTAGTTAATAGTTTTGTAAATAATTTCTGTACATAAATAAACTGAATTTTTTAAATTTTCAATCGTATAGTCGAGTTGAGGAGAGAAAAATACATTAGTTTAAAAAAAAATTATTCTACGTCAATTTTAAAAAAAAAATTAAATCGTCCAAAAACGATCATTTTTATTAACGATTTTTTTCTACTCGATCGATTCCTCAAAATTCTTGGTGAATCGAATCACCTGAATTTTTTTCCCCGCTGTGCGCCTTCTGGGAAAGACGGGACAGGCAAGTACTTTTTTTTCGGAGATTGAGAATTGTTGCTAAAGTTTGCGACACAGGTCGATAAATTTTACATGACTCTCTTGGGAGTGGCGTTACCCACATGATAAACTACTTTAGAAATCAAAATGTTTATTATAACATGTTGAATTGTTGCAAACGTAAAACCGACATAATTGCAATTTACTGCTAAACTAACAATCTCACGTTATTTTTTCATAGAACTGATTTTGTAGAGGGCAAGCTAATGAACAACTTTGATTCAAAAAAAATTTCAAAATCCCCGTTTAAAAGCAAAAAAACTCAAAAAAAACCGGTTTTTCTTTGTTTAAACAATTTTCCTGGCTACAAAACACGGGTTCTAGCGGGGACAAATGGAGGGCATATTCGTGGGGGGTCTATACTATCTAGGAAAAAATTGGCTAAGCGCTGGTGTCTTAGAATAGGTCTCATGTTTATTCCGACTGGACTAGTCTTTAACTTTTCACATACGGGATAATGCACTGACAGCAACCAATGTCCTCACCAAATGCTTCTCGTATCAGCGAAATAAAGTAGCGTTCAAATTGTCTCCTTCTGTCACATTATATTTTAATAATGTGACACCTGCTTGTTATGAATCAACACAATCGCCATTGTTCTTTGGTACAGTTAAAACGTGATACTTCTCAAGTTATCTTTGACTACGTAAGAAAAACGTGGTGAGCTATGTGTACACCTATATTGGAACACGGTGAAGGTTCAATCAAAGGTTTTTTTTCTCTTTATTTGTGGCAACATTTTAATATTATTATTCTGTGGATACATTAAACTTATAAGAGACAACCCACAGTGCCAGCCATTTAAGTTATTAGTTACAGAAAAACGTTATAGAACAAGTATTATAGTTAAAAAAACAATATATAGATTATCAAAAAGTATTGGACACGTATTTTTTCACATAATATAAACATTGCAGAGATATATTGATTTGAAAAGACGCATGACGTCACGTTTTGGTACAATTTTCACTTAAAAGTGACGTCACGAGCCCCTACTCCCAAACTTTGACGCGGTATAACTTTGTCATTTTTTGGTAGATTGCCCAAAGAAAAAATACGTGTCCATTATTTTTTGATCATCTAACTGACTGACTAAATATAATTTCGTTTACTGTACCCCGTCATCACCCCTATTATAATAATAACTTCAATTATATTGACATATTTCACATAGTCATTTAAAGATTTTTGCATGTTTATATCTTTTTTCTTAATGAGTGGTGAAGGAAGAAAATAAGGAGCTCGATGACGCGAGCAGTTAGCGCGTTCGGCTGCGATCGTGGAAGTTAAGCAACTTTCGCAGTGATCGGTCATTCGATGGGTGACCAAAAATATTACTTGATGAAAGATGTCTTAATTATAAGCGCAGAAGAATCGATTTGATCGTTGAGTATTTCATCATTTCTTATGAATATGATATTGCAATAATGAAAGTATTGATGAGTTTTTGATCTTTAGTGTCCATTATCACTAAACTACATATTCGCGGAAGCTGCAATTGTTAACGATTACGAAAGTAAAGCAATTTCACCAGATGGAAGATCAAACATGAACTGTTTTTAACTATCATTGAAAAGGTTGTACAAAGTTGAGAATAACAGACACCGAACGTAACGCGAAATGCATATTTGCAAAAAAACTTAGACATTCAAAAGATTTCAAAGAGTGTTTAGCTCCCAAATAATAATTAATCAATAATATAAATGAGACAATACCCCCTGAAAGTAAACCTCACTTAACATTGTGAATGCAAAATGTCATCAAAAATGCCACTTTAAATCCATAAAAAATATCTTAACACCAGAAACATTGTATTTAATGCATACTTACAAAATGTAGGTGAAAGGTCACTGTAGCAAGTGATATTTCATGCTTTAATTGCGAAAAATCTTGTAAAAATAAATACCTACGCACACAAGATCGGAAGCTATAATTAAATGTCGAAACGAGATTACGAGAGCAATTTGCGGTCATTCCTACATTAATAAAGCTTTAAAAATATCATTATATTTCGGTGTAATCCGGTTATTGTTTAATAAATATTGATACCGCGATGATGCTAAATGCGTACTTGTAAATTAAACTGCAATTAACTAGTTGTAATAATTGCGCAATTTTGGCATTTAATTATTGGGTATTTTTTGATCGTTTAAAGGTCTCACTTTCTTGATAAATTCATTCATAATTACAAGCGGCCACCTGCAACGCGAAGCGAATTTTTAGGAATTCCGTAGGAACGCACCATTTTCCATGTCTCAAGCTCATAAACTACATGCATACAAAATTTCATCCAAATCCGTTTAGTAGTTCTTGCGTGATTGAATAACACATATACTAACCAACACATTTACATATAACATTAGTAGGATTTTGGAATTTTCTATTACAACTTCATGATTTCTTGTGAAAAAATTACTTATTCTATTAATATTTTGTAATCTCAAGTTTAAGTTTGTTATGTATCTTAAGAAATACGAACTAGAAAAACATGCATATGCACCTAGGTATGAGGCTGGAATAGAGCCAGTGTTCGTATTATGATTTATTTTTTGTATTGCCTGGTAGGCAAATGACTTATCCCACCTGATATTAAGTGGAGATATAGTTCAAAAGCGAAGATAGCTGATACAGCAGTAATAAACTGCCACACCAACCATCCTCACCTTGCCGGCCTGCAAAAATGCTTCTTCACGTTCGTTCTCAAAAATCGTTCGCACATCGTGTGCTTTGAGTCCGTGACAAGTCCACGATTCAGGAACTTTAGTCCTCCGCAGGCAAAAGGTCGTTCGCACATCGTGTGCTTTGAGTCCGTGACAAGTCCACGATTCAGGAACTTTAGTCCTCCGCAGGCAAAAGGTCTTCGTCTATAGCCATCACTAACTATTATATAGATCATTGGTTCTATAGACATAACACTGCAACAATGTGGTGAGAGTATTTTTTGAGTGTGTATGCTGTTGGTCGCAGATGACCTTTACAGCGTCACCGGGTTTGGGGACAGCGGGATAAGGGGACCTCAAGCCATGAATTGGCGAGTGTCTCTAGAGGAATTCCAGGCGGATGGTGTCTCCCCACGGGGTGAGTCTCCTCTCCGTCTGAAGCCTCTAGACCGCTCGAACCTGAGGGGGTCGGCTCAACTAGAGGGCGTCTCTGAGACTCGGACCTCGGCTCTAGTTAACCGTTGTCGTGGGAGGTGGGGAAAAACGTTCAGGTACCTGTACCTGTACCTAGTATAGCGTCTCGTGTGTAGACCGGGTCATCGCACTCTTACCCTACTGGTGCGGTGTCTGCCTAATGCTAAGCTAGTGTGCACGTTTGCTAGCTGTGTAGTGTTAGTGTTTGTGGCCTGTGTGGAAGGAATCGGAGGCGTGTAGTGAGAGTGAGTGAGCGATTGGTCGATTGTAGCTCTACTTCTGTTAAATATTCTGGGAATTATTTTACCAATTTCATTGTCTATTTGTTTGTTATCTAAAATCGAGAATAATAACTTTTTAAATTAAATTTATAGAACAAGAATCTCGGTTTAATTCCTTTATTGAGTTTAAGTTATATTTTTTATAGAATTCTAAGCTATCATACTTGCTGGTGTATTTAATTTTTCCGATATAAATACATAGTTATAAAATAAAGTAGCTTTCCACGTCTGTATATTATCCGCTTAATCCTCCTAAGTCATGCTACGATTTTAGATGCGGTTTTTTTTTCACTGATTTACATATTTTTCACGGAAAGTTATAATATGTATGATGAACACTGGTAAAAAGTTTATTTTTATTATAAAATAGCAGTATTAGCAATCTTTTATTATCAGCTTGCAGCAATGATGTCCCCATTGCTGTGACATACACCTGAACAATGGAATTTGATAGAAGACAAGAGGAAAAAGGAAAATATTCATAAATCCAGCCCATGAGCACAAAGCTTAAATGCGACTTACTGTGACTGCGATTCCTTCGCGTTCAAAGAAATTTGGTGACTCATTGCTTTGTTTTACTATTCGTGCGTGAAATTCTTTGCTCGCGCATGCGTTTCCCACCTTTCTACTAACACAAAGAAACATAATGCACGCTGGTAAGGTAAGGATGGCTGGACTGGCAGGAAATACTGAATTACCAGCTCTATTCATGTCCAGACTACTGATGTAATTTAAAACAAACAATTTTGTTTTTTTCGTCAAGAAAAAACATGAAGCAAACTTAGGGCCGTTGCTTCTCTTTCTAAATTTAAAGACTAAAAATTATTTATTTGACATATATTTTTGCACAAATATTGCTTTAAAAAATATAATTCTTTAAACGCGTTCTGTTAACTAGCATTCAAATTGCAAACAAACATAAACCGGGAAATTCGAGGATTTTCCGTAGTGCCGTCGCCTTTGTGAGCGTTACCAATTGTTGAAAGCTTGGGTAGTTATTTTCATGTAAACATCGATTAGAAGAAATTTATCTAATAAAATTTTCCTAAGATTTAAACACCTAGCAGTTATATGTAGTTTTTGAAATTATACAGAAAACTTTAATACAAACTCATGAGCATTAATTTTAAACGGAAACTTCCTTAATAAATTTGAATTCAGTACGCGTGAAATAAATCCCCCAGACAAGACTCGATGTTAATTTACGATAGGAATAAAACTATTTTTTTTGCATCTCTAGGCTAAAGTCCACCACTGTTTAACATCAGGACTGAAGACATTTACCTTCCTCCTATTTATATAAAAAAAACTACAAAAACTTCATCTCAATATACCTAATATTCTTCACAATGCATTTTGTCTCCTTGCAATTTTTTTTTTAAATTAATTCCGCGTTCTGGGTGCATTCCTAAATAGATATTCCCTCCGTGCTACCTGCACGACTAGGACATAAGATATATTATATTATTATTTTTAAGCATTTTTTCGAACCCGCATTTTTTTTTATATAGGAAGCAAATGACTCTACCCCAATTGATGTTAAGTGATGATAAAGTCTCTTCAAGGCCCCACATTGTAGGAAGGAGGAAACACTTGCGTGGATCAAGAATTCCACGATGTTCCGCTATTCGTTCCGAGGGACGGGATCTCCTTTTACTTAATTTTAATTAGCTCTTTATAATATTAGTTCTAACTTCGCTTTCTTGTTTCACTATCAGACACTCCAATCATATTGAAATTAAATTGTGAAAAACCTCAATTTGCATGCAACCATATCAAACGAGCGCATTAATAAATTTAATCACGTTGTTTGAGATTCTGTTACGTTGAACGATAAACTGCCGTGACCGTGTCCGATTATCTTTGTAAACGGCTGAATTACTAACAGGCTATTGAGAAGTTTGTACTTATGGTAATTTTTATGTGAAAAAGGGTGGCAAGCATGTGCATGCTCGATAGTAAGAAACTAACGAAACCTATAGAAGTTAATTGCAATAGCAAGAAATACAGGTCACGGCACGTAACTCTAACGCTGAACAAAACGCGACCCTCCGCGTGCCCTCCGCGTGCGGCAGCTATGTCCTCATAGGGCATAGCTGCGCATGGGTACGACTGGGGAGCCAATCGGTGCAACGCACGCCCGCCCGCGCACCTCTGTTTCCCCCCAAAACATCTTAATTTTTACTTCTACGCAATCACGGTCAGCGCCAGAGTTTCTTGCCGCGTCTTATAATAGGTACTTGTACGTTGCGTATATGTATATGCTAATAGTGATGATGACTAACATTCCTTCTTCGTGTTTCAGGTAGGTAGATTATTAAAAAGTATTGTTCATGTATTTTTTCTTTTTTCCTATGGTCAAAACAATACAGATAAATATTATTTTGAATGCGACATGCATGACGTCAAATCTTGGTACATTTTTTAGTTAGAAGTCACGTCACTCCCAAACTTTGACGCGCTCTATCTTTGTAGTTTTTACACGACCGTCCATTTTTGACGTATTGACTGACGGTCTGAATAGAATTTTGTTTACTCCTTCATCATCCCTATTTCACTACAATCATTTCTCTTTATCATGAGTTGTGGCTGTATCCGCTTTGCACTCATCATTATCATCATCAACATCATCAACATTTTATGAATGTACCCGCCGCTAAAAACTATGAAGCCATCTTCATAAATGGTCCGGCGTGAAGAGGGGAGGCGGACAATGTTTTTTCCATACAAACGTTCTCGACTAATTCCTCCTTGATTTTTACCACTGAAGAATTGATTTTCGTAACATAATTTTACTCATTCTATGCTCCTATTTCTGCCTTTTTTCCATAACTTGTCTTTCAAAAATAATAGAATCCTTCGAATAAGGTCAAAAATTATCAAATTTTAATTACCACTTAAGACGTCAAGCGTGGAGATTTAAAAAGGATTATCAAAAAAAGCAAAGCATAGGGGCACAGTATACTGTATTATTTATTTGTATAATTTATTTTAAATATCTCTAATTTTCGCGGAGGAAATCGTCGAGAGCCAAACCTCGAATATTATCATTTTTATACGCTATTTTCAGCGTTAACTACTCCTATCGCACAGTATTTTCCAATGCGTGACAGCAATACTTTTTTGAAATACTTATTTCTCATATATCTCTCAGCTCGCGTGTCCCCGTCTCTAAAAACCATCAAGCCATCTTCATAAACGGTCTGGCCTTAATCCATCACCCAGGCCTAGTGCGGATTGGTGGGTGCTAACATCTGCAGATGCAGTCGACCTTCTAAAACAGGGAGAAGCTCGAGATAATAATTTGCGGTCACCCATTCTGTGACTGACCACTGCGAAGGTTTCTTTACTTTCACGATCACACGAATGCGCCAGCTTCTAAATGCAATGAGCTCCTATGTAATGTATCTCTTTTTAAACATACTTGTTATTTCATAACTTCCGCCGAGAATTCAATAATGGATGTGTGTGTAAAAATTGTAGGTATGTTGGCTCTTGTCTTATTCATTCATAACTCACTAGCCACCGCTTGCGACTTCGTCCGCGTTAACTTTAGTTTTTTGAGAACCCTACAAGAACGTAACATTTATCCGAGATATAAAGTATCCTATATCTCAAACCAAATCATAAACTGTTTGCGTAATAAACATCCGAATCCGTTGATTAATTATTACGTGATTAAGTAACAAACAAAAACATTCACATTGTGGGTTACCTACAATGCGAGGAAATGGCGCTGCCTTGCAGCTTAAGAAAGGCTAGAAAGAATTCGACACGGCCGTAAGAGACGCGGTAGTATAATTGGTCAGTGCATTCGGCCGGATAGCGGAGGGTGCGGTTTCGAGTCCCGTCTGCTGCCTGGTCCACGTGGTTTTTTTTAGTAATATTTTCTTTGATTTAAACATCGAGCAGTTATGCCGCTGTGTCACAGTTTTTACTATTACAGCTGTCAACGATTACCTCTTAATATCAGAAAATCAATGAATGCATCCACTAATTGTTTCGAGGGAACACTTGTAATTTGGAGTGAATATAAATAACTTTATTATTTATTAACTTATTATTATTAGTTACATGCTTAAAAAATAAAAAAATTAACTATATACATTCACATTCATAATTTTAGTAGGATTTATCATAGAGTTTGTTTTGTGTGCCAAATCATTGTTGGCTTGCCCCGTTCCAGATTTTATTTGCGGACGGCGATACTATACTTCTTGATCATTTATAATCGCAATAGTCAATAATTTTTTGGTGTCCTTTAGTTCAACACTTTCCTTACAAAACGCTGATCTTCACAAAACATGTTCTCATCACGAAAACTTTTTTGTTAATCTTAATTGTAATAACTACTTTTTAATTTCCACCCATTATAAGGCATTTATATATGGAATAATGTTACTATTATAAAATATATTTAGTGAAATTCATTTATAAACAGTCACCAAAATTGTCTACCTAATCAGTCAAAACAATTTGTCTACCTAATCAGTCAAAAGATCATTATTGAAATTGGACGCAAAATACAACTCTTTTCAATCGCCCATATTTTTTCCCCTACCGCCAGGTAAGGACATTTTTTAGCTGTAATAATACTTTAATGATAAAGAATTAATGTGTCTTTAATAATAATAATTTTCTTGTCTTTTAGCGGAAGTATAATTTATGTCAGTTTTTATTGTTTATCAAAATACTTACTTTTATGATAATCTTCGTATTTATTCGTTAACAATATCTGGACGTAAACCAATTTCTCACTGCTGCGTAGTAATTTTCGTGAAACGTAATGAAAACTTCGATTCCGCACCGAATTTCCACAGCGACACTGCAAAGTTTACGCGGGAAAGCTGCCCAAAGCGTTTCGGACGTTTAAATTTGGAACGAACGATCGCCCTGAAGTTCGCGCACACTATTTCTTTTTTCTGGGCACTAGCCTGCGGCACTAGCTGTAAAGGTTTGTTTATGATTTTTATATTTTGTTTGGGAATTACTTTTATTTTTATTTAAGACGAGACTGTCATATCGCGGCTGTGGACCGACTGTTTCGAAAAGAGCACAGTATGCTCTTGACCTTGCGCCACTCTGTAGCAAACTGAGGCGGGTTTTGGTTCGACGAGTGAGTTTTATAATAACGCATTATTATTGTCATAACTTTTACCTCGCCACCTCGAACAATAGTAACGATGTAGGGTGATGCGTCGCCCGCGCACTTTTTCAGTCGGAGACCAAAACTTTCCTCAAGGTTTGAGTCATGTACTGGCAGGCATATAAAACCATATTTCTCAAAAAAATCAAGAATGTTTCATTCACTTCCTGTAGCCAAAAATAGCGTTATACCTTGCAGTAAACATCCTATTAAATATTTGTTATATATTATTATATTTGCTTATTGTATGTTTTCGTACAATGTCATTTCACAGACATTGTTTGTTTGATTTCCACACTTTAATTTGGATATTTTTGGAGAAAGTTTGTAAATTGAATTCACTTACTAAACAACAGCTGACAATTAAATCTCGTCTTGATAAAGTAATCAAGTATTGTATATTTGCTCAATACCATACGTCAATCTTGAGTACACAAGTAAATATTTAATGTCTATTGTTACTAAGTTATTTACTATTATTAATCTTTCACTATTTCCTACTATGTACCTTGAACTATAAAAAGAGCCTTTTACGTTTAAAGAAATGACACACGGAAATAAGTTATCATAAAAAATATAAATTTTATCAAAATGGTTTTAATGTCTAGATAGACTCTAACAAAATTTTAAAATAGAACTGGTTTTTATGAGTTAATGCACGTTACTTTATTTATTTATTGACGTTTCTGACGACGTAGCCTGTAAAGGCTACGAAACGTCAATAAATAAATAAAGTTTCGTGCATTAACCCGTAAAAACTAGTTTTATTAGTTAATGAGTGATGTGCGTGAAAACCTAACAAACAAAAATTTTAAAAGTTGATCACAGCTAAATAATACAACTCTTTAGTGTGAGGTTCGCACAACAACAAGTATAGGAAATAGTCGCTGTAGGATCTTCTTTTAAACCCTATTTTTTGGAAAGCCACAGGAGTTCTCCCATAACAACAGAACAAAGGTTTAATAGAAGAGGAAAACACAACAAAATACGTTACATCAGAATCTTTAACCAGATAGGAGCAATTACAATACGTACGTACATTATGTATGTATGCCAATTAGATTGAGGATCGATGTAAGTATCGTATTTACTGTGAATACGCTCAGGAAATTAGTCTGATAAGTGGAAATCGTGACCTCGGTATGATGGGCAGACAAGATTAAACACTCTTGGCAGTTACTGCAATATCTAGAGTAGGTACACTAGACAAATACCATTTGATGTTATATGACCCCAATATAATTGATGGGATTATAAATAAATAAATAAATATTTCCAACACTCACACCAATTAGCCTAGCCCCAAAGTAAGCACTGTAAGGCTTGTGTTATGGCATACTAGGGTAACGGATAGAATACATATTCTGTACATATATAAGTATTTTTATATAGAAATACAATTATTAAACATCCATGACTGAAGTACAAATGCTCGTATTCATTACACAAAAATTCTGCCCCCACCGGGATTCGAACCCGGGACCTCACGAGTCGGCGACACCATGAAACCCGGCGTGCAAACCACTCGGCCACGGAGGTCGTCAATATAGCCAGCAACGATGGAAATATAGGATAGCAAAAAGATACAAACGATGAACTTATAGACAGTATCACGTCAGCTTCCGCTTTCGCATCATTGGCGTCCCACAAAAATGAAAATATATTTATTGGAACTAATTAAAGTTACATGTATAATAAGGTTCGTTAATAGCTATATTAGTTTCTAGAACTGTGTTACAGCTATTAACGCCCACCTCCAGATACAGGGACGTGTGTTCCATAATACATAATAAAAATTACAGGCCTCATCTTACCATTTACTTAAAAATAAAAAGTATGTGTGTGTGTGTGTGTGTGTGTTTGTATAGTATATGAGTGTGAGTGTGTGAGTCTGTATTTGCGTGAGTAGTATGTGCATGCGTGTACGTTTATGTGAGTGAGAGTGTCCGACTGTACTAAAATGATACTTGCATGCGATTTCACATGTATATCCGTATATTATTTGATGACCTTTGAGTAAGCTCTCCGTTTCATCATAATGAAAGGGAATGTAACCACTGCCTAGCAACCGTCTTACATTTATTAAGGGTAAGTGGATAGATGTCAATGATTTTGCTGGCCCGGTTATATAACATAGGAGCAATGTTTGAAAGGTGGCGACGAGACAATGTTAGCCTGCATCTACTAATTTTGCAAACTCTACCACATCCACGCTTACTTCTAGCAGTTTCTGGGTCATATGGGAGGCGACGATGTGTGTACAGAATAGCATTAAGAATATACATCTGCCTAACAGTCAAAACACCGGTGAGTGAATATAGACAGTTGGATATCTAAAAGCTTTTGCATCTAAAGTGTCTCAGACTCACCGGACGGTCCCGGTTTAGACCCATATCCATTCACAAAACCCCATGTACCACTTTTAATAAGTTAAGACTCAACTAGGCGCCAACTCTCGTAATTATTTCTGCCCAATCGTTCTATGACCTTTTTCAATCATCGTGCCTTGTTAACTCTATACGCTCTTCAACACAATCGAACTATCAAAATAAAAAAATCAAGCTAAATATAATCTACTACGCCCAAAACTTATCTCATGAAATAATAGTGTGTATTTGTTTCTTAGGTTTTCACGCACACCACTCACTAAATAAAACAAGTTTCAACGGTAGAGGTAGATGCATTGATTTATTTATTTATGATGTTTAGCATTCTTTTCAGGCTACGTTATCAGAATTATTAGAATCATCATCATAATTCTGACGAAGCAGCCTAAAAGGATGCGAATCGTCATCAATAAATAAATCAGTACCCTTAGTACGAGTTTTACAATTAGATAGTTTTCGTGAGCTCGCACTCGTACTAAGGGTACTGATTTTATTATTTTCGTTTCAATACAAATAAACAGTGTTTAAATTCTATCATTAAATCATTTGCGTCTTCTTAAATTTGAAGTATATTTGGTTACTTTTCCCAAAATGGACATAGAAACATAATTTACAATAGGCTAGTTTACTCATGTCGAATTGTATTAAATAAATGTTTATTTCTTAAAGTATTTAGTCTAAGGAACCTTAATATATCGATTTCACTTCATAAAAGCAGAAGATTGCTGTAGAAATTTAATTTTAAAAAATATTTCTTAGTCTATATTTTTTAAACACTAAAAACGCTGTTCGCCACATCCGCCATGATTTTGACGTCTCTTGTGGTAAACAACTAAATGTCATTCGCGTGTTACTGTAGATGGATTCTTTCGTCTGACTAAATTTATCTTAAAACACTTTTAACTTTAGGAAAGAAAAAAACAGTAAACTTAGTTTTTTTTTTGTCAAAACTAATTATGGATGCCGGCTTTGTGAAAGCAGAAAGCACAAATCTGCCAAGAATTGACGCATTGATGGTTGGTGAATTTGTTGCACTAAACCCCGATTTCTGCTCTGCGGAGCAGAGAAACGACAAGGCATCTATGTAAGTACAGTGCATTTAGTATTACAATGTAGTAATAAACATAAAAGTGATACAACATATGAATAAGTGTAATAAAGTTGCGTAGGTTAATTTCTTTCGGCACTTTAATCCACAACTTTCCTGGAGTCTTCAAGGATGTGTTTTTATATTCTCGTACAATACAGTAATGATAATTACTTTATTTTTCGTGGTCTTTATTAGAAATCATGTTTTTTTTTATTATAAACTCAGTTAAAAGTAATTTTCTACGTGTTTACGAGTTTTTGTTTACCACAGTTCACGTCATAGCATAGATAATCTATAGACTAAAATGGCCGACAGCGTTTTTGAATGTCCATGAAAAGTCTATTTTAAAATTAAAGATTTGTAGCTTTCTAGTTTTAAAAAAAATACAATACATTTTTTTTCGGTCTAATAGAACATTTATGAACCATTTAAAACCTTTTTCCAAAAAGGGTCAACTAGCCTATTACGAAGACTATGATAGTTTTCGTGAGCTCAAACTCCTACTAAAGGTACAATGCATCCGCACTGTTGAAACTTGTTTTATATTTAGTGTGTTTTAGTTTTATGAAACTGACTACCAATTAGAGAATCTTTACTAAGTATCTTATAGTACTTAAATTAATAGCACCATCATCGCATTACGGGTTTTCCCATATCAAAGTCGTTGGAGTGCAATGGCGGCCATAATGAGTGCTTACTAGCGGAAGAGCATGCGATCGTAACGTACTGCTTACACTGCAACGAGTGTTTCTTGAAACTTATCATTTGTGACTATTTGTTATTCTAGAAGCGCAAAAGAATGTGGTATGTGGTAAAATTAATTCGATGTTGGTATCTATTTTGGTATGATCCTCTAAACCTAACATTGAATTTTACAACAGTTTAACCTTGTTATTCTATAAACAGAATGAAAAGAGAGACTGATGTTAAATTTAGCTTTCAGTTGAGAGAATCATGACCGGTTTCGTCACCATAACCAAAATTATTCTTAAGCTCTTCACAACCGTCAGAAAAAGTGAATATCATGCAAATCTATTACATAATCCTCGTCTCGTAGTGGACATTACACGAGCGTCTAAATGAAACTTAAAACTGTTCTTCAATTTCGATTTATAATTAAGTCAGATATAATGAATGAGACAGCTTTCTCAGGTTTGGAAAATGTGAGTAGTGAAAAAAAGGCGGTATATTAAAATGTCATCATGACAGTAGGTCCTGGTGCGCGCTTTAGCTTCGTGCGTTATTTTGGATAATTTACTCGGGCGCGTAGTTGGCCTGAACATCTTGCTACTAGATATATACAATCTAATACTATTTATAAAAACTATGTAACAGTTTTCAAAATATGTCACTAAAAAGTTAAGTAGGAATATAATTTATGCAAGCGTATTCATAATCGCAAAGCAAATCTTCAACCAGATCGACAGTGTCTCTTGTATCTCAAAATTCCAGATCAGTGATGTAATGAATGTCATTTTTTAACATCAGGTACCGACATTCGCGACTGCGAATGCAAATATATTTATTTTTTGTTCAAAATTGGCGCCAGTAGTCTATGGCATGGTGGCAGTCTCGTTCGAATTGCCGTCATTCCGCTCGCGCCGGTCTTTTCATAAACAAAATAAGTGAATTTTGAGGTTAGAGTTTGAATAGTGATTTATTTACATGAGTAAATCAAATTCTAGTGAAATATGGACTTTGTATTTGTTTGTTCACATTGCATTTTTTTTTTATTTCTAATAAAAATATAAATGTTAAACTTCATTGCCCAAAGCAATAGAAAATAAATAAATAATGCCAAATGCTAAAGTCGAGACTAATTATGTGATTACGAGGTTAAGTAATTTTTTCTTGGATTAAAAAGTAAGAAATGAATGGATTTTGATTTTATGAACATACTATTATCTTCAATTTGTTTTTTTCTAATATTCGCAAAGCATTCGCAGAGATTTTGCGAATGCGAATGTGAATGCGAATATGCAAAAATATGCGAATATCCGCGAATACGAATATTCGTTACATCACTATTGCAGATTACAGAAACACTACTGCTAGTCCTTTGAATAAGTAACAAATTAAACTCACTCGCTAGGCATTTTAAAATGAGGATAACATCAAACCAAGTACTTTCACTCGATTACTGCTCAGTTCCCAGAAAGTATATCAACACCCATTTATTTTTCGCGACTCACATTCATCATGATCATAATGCTGTTATTATATTGTAGTCGGTAACATCTGTCACTTGAATATGTTTTAGCACGAACTCTCAAACTGTACTGAGCAGTGCTCGATGCATATCTCAGTCTCAATATTATTGTTCTGTCTTATCTTCATCTGATAAACATTTCTCGCAAGCAGACTATTCGGGACATTGTTTAGTAACGTAAAACGCTCGTGATTTTTTTCAATAAAACCTCTTTCTTGTTTCGACTGAATTTGCAGATTTTAATGATCAGTGCCACATAGAAAAATATATTGGTACCTAATAGTTTAAACAAATAATATTTATCAAATGCAATCTCCCAAATTAACTTTTCTACAGAAACCTCATATGTAATACCTTGTTATTACTTACATCAAAAATATGAGTGGTTTAAAAATATATTATTGACATGTTTTCCTGCTCACATTAAATAGAAGTAAACGCCTCATTTATGCCGAGATTATACGAGTATCTCGATACCTAAGCTTAAATTGCGATTGGACAGATTTCTTCAAGACTAGCCTCCTCTTAATCTGCGTAATCACGTATCATTACTATCTGATGCAAAAAAACTAGACTTGCAACGAATATTCGATTACTATTTGGTATTCGGCCTATTCGGCTGCTTTTATTATATTCGGCCGAATACCGAATATCTACATATTATTCGGCCGAATATCGAATACCTAAATAATATATTTTGTCATAGAGAAATAATTGGTAAAATGAAAAATTAAAATCGATTGATTACGTATATATTCATATTTTCATTTCTGTCATTATTGAAATATAATCATTATAATAATTTAATTAGTCATTGGTACATAACACAGGTACATAATATCATCTTCTGAATTGGAAAAATGGAGGATTCTATGTATTTGAATTATTGTGGTAATCAAAATTTAGAAGGGTAAGGTTCTCATTTCGTAAGTAGTCATTGGTAAATTAAACAGGTGCATAATTTAATCATTTTCTGTATTAAACAAGTTAAGATTTTTTCTATGCATTTGAATTATTTTCATAATCAAAATTTAGAAGGGGAAGGTTATAGTGCAGAAAGACTAACTTTTCTGCATTTTTAGGAAGTAGTTTACTTCTTTTTTTCTCGTAGACCATCCCAGCTTCAGAGAAAAGGCGCTCTGAATAAACACTACTCCCTGGCGCCGACAAATATTTTGCTGCAATCTTAATCAAACACGGAAATTCAAATTTCCTTGCTTACCACCATGTACGGGTTGTCATGACGTGATATATTATTTATAAGTGTAAGACGGTTGCTAGGCAGTGGTTGCATTCCCTTTCATATGATGAAACGGAGAGCTTACTCAAGGTCATCAAATAATACACGGATATACATGTGAAATCACATGTAACTATCATTTTAGTACAACCGGACACTCTCATAAACATACACACATGCACATACAGATACACACGCATATACAGACTCACACACACACACACATATATACAAACACACACACACACATACATAATTTTTATCTTTAAGTAAATGGTAAGATATGAACTGTAATTTTTATTTATGTATTATGGAACACACGTCTCTGTATCTGGAGGTGGGCGCTAATAGCTGTAACACAGTTCTAGAAACGAATATACTATTCGTTGCAAGTCTAAAAAAACACTTTTCGTGACAATATAAAGAGTATCACATCACAAGACTAGAAAAAATATTATCCAGAGAAATATTCGTCACTTAAATAAAACAAGTTTCAACGGTATAGATGCACAGATGTTTTATTTATTTATTGACGCGTCGCATCATATTCAGGATGCGTCGTCTGAATAGGGATAACTATTTTTTTTTCTTTTTTCATATAATATATACATTGCACAGATATATTGATTTGAAAACTCGCATGATGTCTCGTTTTGCTACAATTTACACTCAAAAGTGACCTCACGAGCCCCTACTCCCAAACTTTGACGCGCTATAACTTTATCATTTTTTGGTTGATTGCCTAAAGAAAAAATACTTGTCCATTATTTTTTGATCATGTAACTGACGGACTAAATAAAATTTCGTTTACTGTACCCTGTCAGCACCCCTATTATTATTTTATTAACTTTGACGAGCTACCTTCGAATAAAAAAACAATTCTTTTCTTTTTCGAAGGTAGCTCGCGAAGTTAATAAATTACGTGCGTTGTGCGTAAGAAACAAATATATTTGTCACTTGCAAAAAAATTGCGTAACGAGTCATGGAATTTAATAATCCTCCTCTAATACCATGGTATTCGCTTGTGGACGTCGTGTAACGTCGTTATCTCATGGCAAATTTTGCAAGTAAATACATATATTGAGAAAAAATATTTAAACATTGCGAGATGATATTGTCAATTCTGTTGATATCGGTTGACTTACGAATTAATTAAAGGGAACTTTTAAAAGATCATCAAAGAAATCATTCGTCGACATCTGTTTTGTGTAGATGTTTACTGTTTTTTTGGAAACAATAAAGAATAGTCATATACTTACTAACATAGATAAAAAAATTATCGCAATTGACAAAAAATATATTGCGGCATACTAACATCAGAAAGCTTTCCTTAATAAGGTCAATTTCGCTAAATCTCAAGTATTTAAAAAAATAACAAGATTTAGCCCACACTATAGTATTGAATTGACATTGACGTTTCGACATTTGAGATTTAACAAATTGCTGCAAGTGTACCTAACAGTTTAAAATTAGCTTTAATTCAAGTGATGAAATTAGGTACCCTTTAGACGCTTTGCGATTCTGAATATTCACTCGGGCGTTGCCTACCTTGAATCCACACACTACCCTGTGAAATTCCGAAAACCTTATCACTGCAATAACATCATCATCATCAACTGCCTATCTTAGTCCACTGCAGGACATAGGTGTCTCCAATTGCCCGCCACTCAGATCGATCTTGGGCTACTCGCATCCAGCTCCTGCCAACCACCTTGCGCAAATAGTCACTTCACCGTGCCTGAGGACGTCCTACATTACATTTGCCTAGACGCGGTCTCCACTCCAGAACTCGTCTATCCCAACGGTTATCGGTTCTGCGGCAAATATGCAATAACATAATACTACAAAATATCTATATTCTGAGGAGCTCGATGGCGCAGGTGGTTTGCGCGTTCAGCCTGCGATCGTGGAAGTTAAGCAACTTTAGCAATATTCGGTCATTGGAATGGTGACCAAAAACTTCTCCGAAACTCCTCCGTGCGTTGATCCCGGCAGCATCTGCGGTGCGTCGTAAGTATTGAAGCTGTGCCCGGTGGCTTTAATGTACGATAACCTTAATTAATATGGGTTTTTACGTGTCGCTTAATATTCAATATGCAAGCCAGCAATAAACTCGCAAAGCCGCATGAATCAATGTTTGCGTTCGTCATTATTCAGCAAAAATATATTATTGTATTCGGCCATCGTGCGCGCTGTCGCGGCCTGCGGTCTGTCATATGCGGCCAGAACAAGGCACTTCCTTACATGATTCAGATAATTCGTCAATTGTTATATTATCTATTTAAGTTTGTTTCCTTTTAACCTCAATATAAGGAGTGTCACTCAAAAATTGTAAACTTAAAAAAATACTAAGTATTACACTTGTATTGGCAGTAATGGACGGTGAAAAATGACGAATATCTATTTCGTCGATTATTTTTTTCTTTACTCACAATTATATTAATTTTTAAGTTATTTTATTTTGACCAGACAAAGTCGTGAGCGCTGAATAGTTACTAATTTTTAAACTAAATTATTTTATTGCTATTTCAACGATTACAGCTCAACTGGTGTGAATATTCTTATATGAAAAAACTATCAGCTAGGTCAATTACATCGGTTTATCGCGGGAAATTTAGGATATTCGCTTTTTTGTTTCTTACGTTTTCACGCACACCATTCATGAAATGAAACATGCTTAAACGGGTTTAATATGCGTCTTTTTTTGGAATAAACGAGTTCAAGAAAAGAGGCATTTTGAACTCTTTTAAGGGAGTTTCATTAAAGCCTATTTTCCTAAAAAAATATTCGGAAAGCAAACCAATTAACTTTTTGAAATCACAATTTATGATCATACATTTTACTGATTTTGCTTCCTATGATATCTTACTGGTAAAACCAATGTCATTGGTAAATTGTACCTAGATAGATCTAAAAGTTCGGAATTGACTTTGTTGCTCTTATCTATACATATAATAAAATGGTAGAAAAGTCAAAACTACATTGAATATTTTTTTAAAGAATAATTGGGGTATGATCTACAATCGATATACATATAATAAAATGATAGGAAAGTCAAAACTGTATATTGAATATTTTTTTAAAGAATATTTGGGGTATGATCTGCAATCGATGCCGAAACCAAAATTATAGTTTTTAGAATTTTTGTATGTTTGTCTGTATGTATGTCCGGGATAAACTCAAAAAGTACTGCATGGATTTACTTCAAATTTGGCACGAATATTATTAAGAAGTCGGGTCAACATATAGGCTACATATTACCACGCTATCACCTACGGGGAACGAGTAGTGAACCTTTATTTCTAACTAACTCCACGCGTACGAAGTCGCGTGCGGCCGCTAGTATGTCAATAAGTTAAGTTTTCAACTTTAAAGTAAATACTCAAGACATTCGGCAACACTGCCGATCTCTGTATTTTTCCCAGACATTAATGGCAACCCTGGTTTACTTTAAGCAAATAAAGCGATTAAGTAAAAGTAGGAAGCCATCGGACGGGTCAATAGTTCACCTTGTTTTAAGACGGACAGATAAACTTGATAATTTTATTGTGGCATATTCGTCTGAAGTTCCAATTAGGAAACTGTGATTTACACCAGTGGTTTTGATAGCATTCGAATTATCGGAACGGAAGAATAAATATGCCATGAATGCTGTAGTGTTTTTATTTGCAATACGCAGTTTTTTGGAGTTTACTCCTTAAGAATCGACTTGCATATATAAGGGGCCCGGTATGAGAAAAATCTATGACATTAATGACCTCGTTACGTTTTTGTGCGCAACCTCACCTTTCACTTTTAGCCATGGCAACGGACAAAAAACATTAAGTTGTCACAAATATCAATAAAATAAATAAATAAACTAAAAATAGATAAAATCGGAGCAAAATTAATGAAAACAAATAAATAACAGAATATAGAGAAATGCCGGTAAGTGTCCAGCACTCTGGAATAGTGATTTTCAGTACAGATGAAATTATAATACATATTTACAAAATAATGACTAGTGTGTGATATTTTTGAAATTGTGTGTTTCCAGAAATACATAATAAAATATATGATGAATATCGCTGATGTTAGATGATAAAATGTGTGACATGGAACCTATGATAGTCGAAACCATGGGACGATTCCTGAGGTATCTCTACTTGTAACCGACTTCTTCGGACTTGATTTTGTTTTGTGTCTGTTCAAAGACAATCGTTTTTAGAGTGTAAACTCCGGTCGTGCGTCGGAGCTGACACACACATTTTTTTTTATTTGCAGGGTACGTGGTTTTTCAATACTACTTTAAAAAAAACTTTTAAGCATTAAACTGCTAGATTTATGAATCTAAAGAAAATTTGACTAGAAAAATTCCACTTTGTCCATTTTTCTTTCATCTTTTAACACGTTACTATTATCATAGTTAATTAGTAGCATTTTATTTTTTGTTTTCATTATTTTTCTGTCGAACTCTTGTTATTATTTCGAAAAAGAAATAATGAAGAAATGAAAAAAGTTTCGAGTATTTACAAATACCATTTATCGCTTGAGGTTGTTTTATTTGATTTATTAACCCCCGACATATACAGAGGAATGTTATTAGTTTGATGTGTCTATGCGTATGCGTCTGTGTCTGTCTTTTTGTCTGTGGTAATATCATAGCTCCTAAACGAATGGACAGATTTAGATGTGTTTTTTTTATAAGAAAGCTTGGTTTTTTATTTGGATCAGACGTTTTTAAGGGAATTCAGGATCGGGGGAATTGTATATTTTTATATACATTATTTTTGAAATGCAAAACACGTAAGAAAACTTTGTCCTATATGTATGCTGTTAGTTTTCTTTATGAAAAAAACAATTTTATTAACTAAACCAACGTTCTTTACGTGTACGTAATAACATGATCTTATTTTCCTAATCATAATGACCGGCGGAGGGAAACCTGTATTGACAACACAATTACTTACATTTATGATATAAAATGATAATTACATTTAAAAATAAATCAATTCACTCACTTACAGAACATGTCTGGCAAGGTGATTTTAATGTTCATATTAATCGACGTAAAATCTTTTCGATGTTGTATTTCTTTTGATAATACATTACTCATAATTTTATTTTTTTAAGCATGTAATTGCTCCATGTTTAAATCAAAAGAAAATATTATTAGAATAAAATCCACGCGGACCAGGCAGCAGACGGTACTGATACCCGCACCCTTCGCTATCCGGGCGAATGCACTGACCATTATGCTACCGCGGCCCTAATGGCTCTGTCGAATTCTTTCTAGCCTTACTTAAGCTGCAAGGCCAATTATTCGCATTGTAGGTACCTTTACTTGTTTTTTTTCTAGTAATATTTTCTTTAGATTACTAAGTTTAAATTTAATTCGGTTTAAATACGGTAGCACCTTCGGTAAGATTTTATTGAGTGTACAAGTACTGATTGTATTAAAGACAAATTTGAGGAAAATCGTACTTGCACTATTAAACATCACCATTAATCAAGTTGATTACTTCTCAAAATGTCCGTCAGACAACAGAACATTTTTTTTTATCTTAATTAAAAGTAGCAGAATCGGAAATAAAAATATAACCCATATCTCTTATTTACTTCGAACAGTTTCATGTAAATAAATTGTTTTAAAACAACTAACCAGTGGATTCATCCAATCCCTTCGTTTGCATTGTAAAGCCGTCTCGCACTTGGCTCTTTTTTTATTTACGTGGCCATAACAGCGATTTTTTTCATGGCATAAGTATACTTGTGATTGATTTTGATAAGTATATCCAACTAAAGATGCTGATGTTCATCATCATCATCAGCCTATTAATATCCCCACTGCTGGGGCACAGGCCTTCCCTATGGATAAAGTAGGGAGATTGGGCCATGACCCACCACGTGGTCCGTCCAGCACTGATCGGTGGGCACTTACGACTGCACATGCAATCGGCTCCGACGATTCAGTGTGCCTTCCGACGCCGAAACACAAAAGAGCTCGAGATAGTAAATTTTCTTTCACCCATACAATGACCGACCACTGCGAAAGTTGCTTAACTTCCACGATCGCAGGCAGAACGCGCTCACCACTTGCGCCGTCGTGTTAACACGATGGCGCAAGCAATCATGAAGCGTAGCATGGCATCTAATAATACTTAACTACTAAATTAAAAAGACAATCATGTGTCATTAATTAACAGCAACATTGGGCATTGCCGTGTCGTAGTGTCGTGACACAAAGTGGCCGTGTGGTTGATGATAGTCACCGCTCGCGATCTCCACATCTAGATATACAGCAGTCGTATGTGCAAAATGTCGATCGGTACAGACGAACACTTAACTGATTTGAGTTCGTTCTAAATTGCAGTCCCTGTAGCATGAGATACAATGCTCTCTCAGTACAATTCACTGTCAAAGTCGACCGATATGGACATCTTCGCGGATACATTGAAGAGAATAAAATCTTTATGTTTGGTTGTGCCCATATAGTTTTTTCATTAATTTATTTTTCATTAATTTATTTTTCATTAATTTATTTAATTGTTATTGTTCAATTATTGACAATTTAAAATTTTATTTTTATTCTTAATTGTTTTGTATTAAAATCAATGTAATTATCAAAATTTTATAATAAGATTTAATTGCTAGTTAAGTGTAAATTGCATGTCGTAATCGCCTATAATTAAAGTTCTAATAATAAAGTGAAGTACTATAAATGTGTAAATAAGAAATGTCTAAGTGTAACTTTGTTGGTGATCAAATAAATAAATAAATAAATGAGCACCAGCATAATTTACATTATATCACGTTTTTTTATCGCGTCTAACTATCAAAACCCTAACTTAAGCTGTTGAATTCAATCTCAGCCTCTTTAATATGAATTGTAATTTATTAATTCAATTTTATTATTTAGCCACATTTTAATCTTATTCTTTTTTTTAATATTATTCTAGTTAAAAACTGTCAGTTTTGTATTGTATGCTGTGTACACTCGTAACTGGCAAGCATATATATGATAAGTGTATTTGCTTTTGTATGTTATTAATAATTTTGTAATGTACGATATGTATTGCTGAATTTGTGCCTAATCAAATAAATATAATAAAAAATAAAATCCATAGTAATTTGACAATTGAAGGTGATAAAAAGTAGATATATATCATATCGTGGTGCTCATGCACATGGGGGGAGGGGCAAATAGCAACTCATATTCGTATGAAACAGCCAAAAGATGTTTTTTCATTTGCTTCAAAATCTTAAATCTACCGCAGCTTAAAACCAATAAGACGAATTATAGATTACGATTATGATGAAAACTTCCGTAGGTTCGTTAGATTTTGGTAGCATTTTAAGAGAGTTAGGCCGTAGCGGATTACCGCTCGAATTGGAGCGCCCGTCTGGTGAAGTAACCTCCACCTTAATAACACTACCTTTTGGTGTTGTGTTTCTGTCAGTGATTAAGATTCTAGGATTACGAGGTACCTAGGGGATTGGGTCAGGGAAGACAAGTGAGAATGATAATAATAATATTCTTTATTGTATAACACCACAAAGGACATAAAAGTAAGATTACACTGACAGAGAGACATTACACAATGGGCGGCCTTATTACTTAATAGCAATCCCTTCCAGGCTACCCATGATGGAAAATGAAATAAGTATATAAGAATAAAAAAGGGGGAAGGGTGTAAAAGCAATATTATAAAATAAAATAAATAAGGTTATTATAATAAGATGCATAATTATATTTAAAACAAAAAAAAGAAACAAATAAATAAAAAAGGAAAGATAGAGGTATGAGTGATTTTTTTAGTATTGCAAGCGTGTATAGGCCATATGCTTGTCTGTCACCCTTTTAAACTCAAAAAAGGACATTGGTTAAATTTCAGCCTACTATCAAAGACAAAATTATTTTTTCTAACATAAAGAAATCTACAAGTATTTTGTCTTACGCACGTGTGTGTACCGTAATGTGCCAATGTCAATGTTTGCCGGACGCGTTGTGTGTGTGACTTATCGGTCGTGTCCAATTTGTGTGTCGCGACGTGACTTAGGCCACACGGACACTTAAGACCAATTCACGTACCTACGAGTAGCTACGCGAATGGCCGAGAGAAACGCAAGTGCGGTCCTGCGTGGAATATTGCTCGCACCACTGGGATGGCTCCGCTCAGTACTTACTCGATGCCTTGGATAGGTTGCAGCAGCGCGCTGCTGCCCGCATCATTGGTGATGAAGAGGTAACTAACAAACTCGAGTCTCTACAATGGAAATGTGTTTCAAATATTGTTTGATCATTGTGATTTTTGAAATTGTCAGTACTTACGTGAATCAATCTTTGACGTCTTATTAGAGTTACGCGAAAAAAAAATACAGGTATTGATCACTTTATTTCATAACTTAATCATTTAAACTACTTCATTGCATTGGTAAGAAGCACAATTTATGTATATAAATAAAATAGAATGTGCTGCATCTTTATAAAATTAATCATAAAATAAAATGTTTATCGATATAAAAATAATAACCGTTGTTTGTTATGTTCCATAGTTTGTGTCTTGGCGCAATAATATTAACATTCAAAACAAATTGAAGGTACAGAGTTACACTGATTATTTGACTAGACTGAGGTCCTGTCCCCGTAGCATGTGCACCACAATTTGCATTATATAACATTTTTTATCACATCTAACTGTCAAAGTAATTTGACAATTGAGCATGATAAAAACGCGTTATATATCATATCACGGTGCTCATGCTAAAATCCGCAATACGTGTCGTTTAGTTTGCAGCCAGCCTACGTTGCCGTCGTCTTCCGCACCGCAGATAAAGAACACATTTCGATAGGAAGTGGAAACCATACCACTTCCTCATTCGAGGGCACTTTATTAGTACTGCACTATGATACACCCGTCGTTTATGTGAAAACTCTGTACAAAGGCGATAATGATTGAAATGGCCTATGCCAATCATCAACAGGAACTGATTGCAGGAATGTCGTCATTTATTATATTAACGTGCTTCGAAGATCAAAAACTCCGTGGAAGTCATTTTAAATGTAGTCTATTGAGTACATATAATTTTGCCCTCAATTGTTTTTGAAAATCTCAGCGTTTAAAGCCTCAATGATTTTTCAAAATCTCAGTTATTTTTCATTTATCATTTGGGATGCAGTTTGTTTGATTTTTGTTTAACTGCATTCTATAATTACTTATACGTATCAAATGTGTGTCTCGTGTTTTTTATGACTCGAACTAATTCTATCTACTTTTCGTAGAATAGGAGTTACTACTTATAGTAACAAAAATATTTCCTTTAAAAAATATTTTTCCCCAGAATTCAATCATTTATTGAATATTCATTTGTATTTTCGGGAAAGTAAGTGAAATGACAGACTCAACAGGGTTTGGGGATGGGACCAGTACTGATAGATGGGACTTGTCTACGATATCGTAAGTGTTGCCTCCCTAGCATGATCACCACGATATGATATATAGATATTTTTTTATCACGATCAATGGTCAAACTATGGAATTTGACAGTTACACGCGATATAATTTCAATTGTGGTGCTCATGCTACGGGAATTGAGTATAGGTAGTCTTTAATTCTAATCTGCTTTTATCTGGCGAGCCACATGCTTGTACATATGCCTCTCTTTTTACATAAATAATTAAAAACTATTTCGCCTTTGACCTGACCTAGAAATTCTTGATTCAACTCATCTCTAACTCAAGAGATGGCAACGGTAGCAATCTCGGTGAGCTCGTGTGACGGAGATCATCAACACAAACTTGTATTACTGCCAATTCACCGTGTGAAATTTTTGAAACGGATAAAAAAATAAACCTTTGTTTAAAACTACCCAGCAAACAAAACAGAATAAATTTTGTTATGGTAATATTAAATAAGATTCACCAAACAGTTCCTACTAGTCGCAGTTGGTTACTCGTGTTTTATTTCAATATTATTATTATATTATTTGTAATTATTTATAGGTGCGAGTCCCACGGTCTTATGTTTCTTCCGGTGTGCAAACCCACGTTTTATAAACTCGATCATTTCCTTTGATTCAGTTAATTATAGCCGAGAATATCAGGTGGAAATCAACCTAGCCATGATTAATGGCGTCGGAGACAAGTTTTTTGCGTTTTGGCGTTTTTTGTATTTAATTAAGATTAATTAACTTGGTCTTGTTTTAAATTAAAAATTGAATTGAACACATTATTATGTTACTCCATAAATTAATTTAGCACGTACTACTGAAAATTTTCAGGTTTAATTAATTTAATTGGCTTACTGTTAGTGCCTATGGTAGTGTACGCAATTTTTTTGGGTTTATTTCTTTATTTGATTACACTCACGAGCAATGAATTTGGTTTATCCTTATTTCCAAAAGCGTCTTAGCCGCGTTACCTATTCATCTATAGCTTAAATTTGTCTTTAGTTAAAATTAGAGAAAAATAACCATTTATCAAAATTAGTCAGATTTACTATGTATTTCACGTGATATTTAACTATAGTCAATTTTAAATATGGATGAAACATTGCAGCCTTAGTCATTAATTAGAAAATTCTAACGAGATCAATAGATATTTTCATGTTACTTTTTTGATAGGCGTTATTAAATTTAATTTAGAATACATTTTTCAAAATATTTTTATTTAATTTCATGTCACAGAATACAATTAATTACAAAGACATTAACCTGAACTAGATATTTTATAAAAAACTTGTTTAGAATATTCATTAACGACTAAACTTTTCCTGCGAAACCGTACAAAACTTCTAGTCTAGATTTTAAATGTTAATTCAAATCTATTACACTCAGTACCTACTTAACTTTAAGGGAAAATGTTTGGACAGTAGCTTATTGTATGCAATTACATTCAAAATTGCCTCCACAGAACATAGAAAGAAGGGTGGTTACAGACCGTTTGTATGGGAACCGATTCCATAACCAATCAAACGACGCGACATCAAATAATCGAACCAATCAGCGCTCACATCCGAGAGCATCGACGCAATCAGAACCAAGTTTTGGTCAAGTTATGAGCATTTGCTCAGACATGACTGTGGCGCGCCTGCCCCGCTCTCAAGGCCCTTCTAACCTCTTTATGTCTTCTGTGGTTGCCTCTGTATACTTTAATATTTTTCGGTATTTGAATGAATTAAACAAATCTTTTAAGCAAATTAGATGCACTTCGGCACTTCTTTAAAATAATTTCTTCACTTCGAATCTCGTCACATCAAAATGTCATAATAAACCGTAAGCCCTGTCTTGAAAAGCGGAAAGCTTCGTATGGCACCGCTCATGTTACATAATGTGCAGAGTCAGACAGCGCGGCGCGGTCAACGTCCCCCCGGCCTTGACACACTGCGAGCGCTGCGACCGGCGCCCACGCATGCAATATGTATACATGCGGAAGGCAAACAATTTTGTACGAGCTTTTTATTATTACAGGTACACTCACTTTACTCAGTATTCGGAATTAAATTATAAGAAAAAACACATTTAATTAGATAAGTGTAGTAGAAGATATTGATTGCGCAAGTGTTTAGCGCATACGATTGTGGAAGTTAAGCAACTCTCGCAATTGGTGGTCATCGGATAGGTGAACAAAAAAATAAGTCGTTGGTCGTAACCCATTGTGGGTCATGTCATTGCCCAATCTCCTTATTCTATCTATAAGGAAGGGCTGTGCCCCAGCAGAACATTAATAGTATGATAATAATGAGATTAGTGTCAACAAGGTTATTCGGTATAATAAATAAGTTGTAGATATTTTTAATTTTTGAAAACTTTTCGTGTTCGAATTAAGCCAACAGGAAAAGTAAGTGAAAGTGTTCGGAATGGTAGAAGTTGAGCGTACGAGTACGTGGATCCCTTGTTTAATAAATTTTCTTTTGATGATAATAAGCCTAACAAAGTATAAGTTAACCTAACCTGTTGTTGAGAACGCTAGAAACGAAAGATGATGCTGTTCCTATAAAATAGTATCGTGGGTGGCCACTACGTCAAGACATTTAAGTTCTAGCAAATTTATTCGAAGCAGAAAGCCAGAAATTTCCTAAATATTGGATAAAAATTGAAGATTCAAAAGTGTTTTATTAAGATAAGCTTCCTTTTGAATAAAGGAATTCTGACTTTGACTGACTAATGCTATTAAGCTGCCGTCCCCTGAAAAGTGAAGTTTCCATTTACAGGGACAGCAGGGCAGCAGGGCAGCTTTGAAACTTCCCCAGATATCCAAAATACTACTTTGAGTGTTATAATTATGTAGTTACGGAAGCACTATCTGTCGGATGTGCTGTGCCTAAAATGTGAGATTACCTCGCCGAACAATTTGTTTAGCATCACAGAGAAGACACATGAGGTTATAATCTTGCGGAAACCCATTTCAAAAAAGGAAAAATGTATTAGTCTACTTCCACCCACGATCATACGACACCCAATTATGTTCATTGGGACTAAACGTTAATGTTTTATTTATTTATTAAGATTTACCATCACTGGAATCTATTATAAATAAGAAAATAAAAAAAGATAAACAAAACTAATCTAGTTGGGATAAAATGCCACAACGGCTTTACGGAAGTCGGAAGTGTATGTCGAATATGTGTATCGCTTTTTTGTCATATTGTGTTGCTTATAAATTGTTTTAAACTGTCCCGGTCACTAACATTATAGTAATTTATGTTATTTACAAGATTGCTACCATGTACTTTGCTTTAAGTAAGTCCCCGAGATATTTCGGCACCGTTGCAAGCGCCATTATCACGCGATTAACTAAAGTTATTCCGGGTAGGGTGTTATTTCTTGCCACAGGGCCGAAATTTCGGGGAATCACTAAACACAAGGAAAATAGTAGCAGTACCGTAAATAACATAAAATACTATAATGTTGCTAAAACTTGACACTGACGAATGCAATGATGTGCACCAAAAAGTTTTACGCAATGAAGGCCACAAACGCTTTGATATCGTGTTACGAGGATATGTGGCAGGGATTTGCATCTTAAAATGTGTCACCAGCAATGAACAGTCAGTCAACTTTGATATATATTTGCTGCTGAAGGTCTTTTCAATTTGATTTCTATTCAAACCTAGCGACCCAACCCGAAATCAATTTCACAGGTTACAATTTAATACAGTCATTTGGTAGTTTAACCTGGAAAGTTCGTAAGCCAAAACTATTTACTTTATGAAAAAAAGGTAGATATAGAAATTGTAAATTGTGTCTAGTTTCATCTTGTATGTAACTGTTTTTATTGTAAAATGAGTCGGAAAGGAGATATTGTCAAAAGACTGCTTTTAGGCGCCCTTTTTCCAATAATGCGGCGTGAGCGGTAAAAATACGAGGTGGCAAAGTCGAAATTCGGAAAGAGCACCTCAAAATCTATAAAATTACCAAATTTTCAAAACTCCCGGAAAACTTTCCAGATAACCACTATATTTCTCACCAAATAACTGTACTAATTTGCTTATGAAGAAAATGAGAGGTGTTTAGGTTTTAATATAAATATGCTAGCGACATTTTCCGATGATTTTCATAACATTTTCTTTCATAAGAATCTTGTTTTTAAATAATGATAAATCACAACATATCAGCCAAATTTATTAATCTTTTCTCTAGTAAGGTTCCGTAATAGTAATCATCATTTTTGCCTAAATCAGTTTTAGAAAGTTGTATTTTTTTCTTATACATTTCTTATACATACATTCTTCAACGCCGCAATATGCTGAAACACTCCTACATTTGCTATCCTCGTTGCATCTACGTAATAATATATTTATTTCCCCGAACCCTTTATTTCTGCGAATAAAATAACGATAAATTATTAAACGATTATTCCTGACTATGTATACTGGCTTACCCGAAAACTTATGCCCAACTATCAGCACTAAATTATCATAAGTTTGCCAACCTTAACCAAATAAGAATTGGAAGCATTATTTACAAAAGTAAGATATTTATTTTCATGATAACCTCCAAAATTGTCACACAAAGGATTCACAAATAAAACATTTATGTTTTGTTTAAAGTAATATGGTCAATTGTTACTCTCTATGTTCTTAAACTAGAAGGTTACCAAAGGTCAGATTTGCAACATAATCACTTTCGAATACGTAATTAATTGATTTCTACCTTTATGCGACTCTGAATCTTGATCGCTCTCGCTTGATAATAATTATTTCTACGTTTTATTATTATAAATTTGTAATACAGATGCAATCTCTTTTTAGAATTTTAATGGCATTGGAATTGAGGAATATTTTTGCTTAGAAATACAGATACAATCTTTTTTTTGAATTTTTAAAAGCATTTTGAAATTGAGGAATATTTTTGGCTGCGCGTTGTGTAAATAAAAAAAAGACTGTCATTACAATTTTCGTTTCGCTTTAAACGGTGACCTGATAAGCCTCCAAGGTTGGCTCCATGGGTCGATGTTACCCCATCACCGCTGCAGCCGCAGCAATGCGACCTCGCACCCAAACTAGGCCGAGCGACACCGATTGAGGTGAAGTTTGCTGAAATCGTTACGGAGGTTGCGCACTTTAGTAACGGTGAAAATTTTAACAATCTCCGCACAAAACCTTGCAAGAATAGCAGATTTTCAATAGGCCTCTAATCGTTTTGATTCATCTTCACTATCATTATTTCATTATTTGGATCTCAATCCTTCTGCAGATTTGGATTCGGGATCATTACATTTATGAAAATGCACTTATAGTTAGTACATACATATTTTTAAATAAATTAATTGATCTGCTAACAGCCTAAGATTTTCGATTCTGTGAAATACATTTGTTTTTTATGTTACCTATTTTAGACTTTTATCATACTCTAATAATTTTTGTCGTGAAAAAAAACGTTTAATGCCACGCCACGCATATTTATTAGTTAATAAGACATGCGTTTTAATATGTAACTATGTACAATAACATTATGGTGGGACTTTTTTCATTGTCCATTGTGTTCGAACGTCAATTAGATTTGCCGCACGTTGGAAAATAAAGTGTGAACACTTGTTATGTAATACTTAGCGTCTTTTCATAAATAGCTATCTGTTTACTTCTTAAATTACTTCTATCCAATTGACACCATATTTCAACTGTTAAGGTTATAACCTTTCTACTTTATGGTTTCCTGTTTGTTCTGGTTCCTGGTTTCTTGTGCATTCCCAAAAATGTATTGCATACAAATCTTTCTAAAAATTGCTATAAAGTAGAATAAAAATCAAATAGGTCAAATGATACTCCTTCAAAATATATTAGACATTTGATTTAAAATATAGATATAAATAAAAGTTATATTAGTTTCATTAGGGAAGATTATAACTAAAGTGACTTTAATAGTAAACTAAAAGATCTGACTTTCAGAGTGCAGTTTGTTCATAATATTGTTATTGGATAGCACACAGGCGAGATATCGTTTGAGATATATGTGACAATAAATTATATTATAAGATGGAGGATTTAATTCGATCCCTAACTTATATGCATTGTTAATGCTAACTTCAAATCTTCAATGTATAATATACTTAAATTGATGACTCTTATTTAACGCTAATAATAAAATAAGTTATTATTAGTGTTAAATAAGATTCATTAATTTAAGTATATTATATATTATATCGTTTATTCTCTCGTGAAAAAAATATATATGGGCTTATTGAATACCAAAGTGTAGTTTGAAAGTGATGACCGGCGGAGTGGGAGCCTGGTGATCTGTAAGACAGGTTTCACAACCTAGTGCAGACACCAGTCCCGGGAAAGGTTAAATTATTTTTTAATAAAATTTGTACTTCATCATGTAAGACCTTCTTGAGAGAAATAAATAGATTATTATTATTAATATTATTTAACGTTGCACGTGGTTGTTACAGACGGGCGTCAATGATGTCGCCGCGACAGCTGATGAGGAACTCGAATATGACGCAGAAGTGGCAGCGGCGGGAGATTTCCAACTTCGAGTACCTGATGTTCCTCAACACAATTGCAGGTAAGATCTTATCTCGTTCTTATCTTATATATATATATATATATATATATATATATATATATACATCTTGCTGATCATGTTGCGTCTTATATGGCGATTTTTGCTATTGATCCAGCGTCCGACCGACTTGATGCGTCCGGTATACGGACGCAAGATTAACCTAGCCTCATTTTTTGTGCAAAGGCGTCTTTTCATGCGTAGAATGCATGGGCAAAAATTTGGCGTGGACTCAATTTCATCACCAGAATGCTTTTTAACGTATTTCATAGTTCAACCATTAACCGTGCGGAATTTGGAGGGCGCTACCGTGCAGTGTATATTTTGCAATGTATATTTCGGGTTCAATTTACAGATTTTATTGCGTCTTCCTGTATATATTTAAAAAAGTTTTTATCAATTCTCTACGATGATCATCTTGCATCCAGTAGGTATCTTAAAATGCGAGAGAGCGCGACACCTGAGGGGCCCGTTTTGGGTGCATGGGACAGCCGAAACTGGGCGTCCTACGGGTCGCGTGTGTTTGTATACAGATCCGTGCTCCGTGGACGCAAACTTATTACCGGAGTGAAATTGATAGAAGTAAATAAACGTAAAACAATGAAGAGAAAATTATTATTATAGCTAATTTGCTGCAAATAGACCTTAGTGAATTTAAGATAGTTATCTAATTGATAACTTTTAGAATATTATTGTTTTGTTTCCGTTTTCGATTTTTTATAATGTAGGTACATGATGAACCTACACGATTAATCGATATTAATGATCGAGAGAACTTTAACAACGTTAATTATTAGCACCTATTTTATTAAGAATGTGATTCATTTGTTATTTTGTCGTAATGTACCTACCTACAGAGAATTCTTGTGAGAACTGTTGGTTAAATTGTTAAGTATACATTATTATTGTTCAGCCTTTGTTATGGTATATATAATATCACATCTAGAAAACTTGTTAAATATGTCACTGAAATTAACTTAAGCTTATTCCTATGCACCATTTGCTATTTTTTATCATTGATTTTTTTTGAAATCCCAATTAACCTTACCTCTTCACTATCACTTTGTATGTATACACGTATTCACCTTCCCTATAAATTATACAAATTCAAAATTCGAATTCAATATCAACGCATCCGTGCCCCCCACCAACACGACAAGACGAGCCAAGCAAAGTGCAAGGGCTCCACGTAACTTTTCCCGAAGTGCTTCGTCGTTTTAGTGGACCTTTATAACTAGGGTTTGGATTATCCACATAAAAAAATCTCGAGTTATATAAGTACCGGTGAAGTCCAGACGCGAAAATAGCTGATACAGCAGTTCTACCTGCCACACCAGCCATCCTTACCCTGCCGGCCTGCGTGTTGCTTCTTCACACCTCTTAAAAAATCACAGGTTGTAAGAGGGAGGGAATACGTTAGCGGTCAGCGCATTCCATTAACGGATAATGCCACAAAGAAATGAGTCAACAAAATTTTTGTACGCATTGGAATTGTGGCCACAGTTAGTCGGTGACAACGCAGGTCAGCGCGACAGGTCCACTGAAGGAAAGGGGAAAGTGGAATAAGAGAGAATAACTCCTCAGAACACTCGCCGTGGTACAGACGATACAACGTGCTTAGTGACGCCACGACATGGCGTAATTGTAGAGGCTCTAGGTGTTTAGTCACCTCTTCATCGTCTATAATGCGGATCGCGCGCCGCTGTAACCGATCCAAAGCATCGTGGTGGTGGAGTCATCCCGGAGTGGCGAGCAATATTCCACGCAAGACCGCACCTGCTCCTTATACAAGAAGCACAGTTAAATTGCTCGGGCGTCAAAAAACGCCTTACCTTGTTCAGGTTTCCAAGACATGAAAGGAATGGCGACGTTTTTGCCGTGAAAGCGCAGACCTGGGTTTTGTTAGCATTGAACTCAACCAAACCTGGTACTTCATTCAGAAATATGGTCCAAAGCCTGATTGATTTTAATGACGAGATTCTCCCGTTTCTCCGTGGTTACCGCCTGCCCAGCCGCTACTTGTCCGGGATACCCCGCATGCACTGTACTATCGTATGCATCGCAATGAATATTCCCAAAAGGAATTAAGTCATTGATATGCAGCAGAAAGATAGTAGGGTATAGGAAGGAGCCCTGAGAAACGCCGGCATTCACTGACAAGAACCGCGAAGTGCTACCATTCGTAAGGACACGAATTTTACGTTCATGCAGGAAGTCAGCTATCCAAGAACAGAACTGTGCCGGCAGACCGTATACCGGAAGCTTGGAGAGAATGCTTTTGTGCTAGACGCTGACGAACGCCTTGGCAATGTCAAGGCTGATAGCCAACGACTCGCCCCGCTTGTCGATAGCCTCACCCCAGATATGAGTCAAGTAAGCTAGAAGATCACCCGTCGATCGTTTGGGTCTAAAAACATATTGACGATCATTAATCAGGGAGTGATCCTCTTGGTAGCGGGTCAGATGGTTGTTAAGAACCTTTTCTAGGACTTTACATAATACTGGGGTGACTGCTGGACTGGGGTAGTTTGCCGGGTCTGAGGGAGCCCCTTTTTTGAGCACCGGTTGCACGTTGGCATCTCTCCAAGTCTCCGGCACACGCCCCAAAGAATACGAGCATTGGTACAAGCGCGTGAGAGCGGAAGACAACTCCGCTGCACATTTTTTTAGTACTACTGATGGGTACTGGAATGCACCATCAGGTCCACCAGCTTTCCGGATGTCGAGTGATTGCAATTCGACACGAACCTCACGCTGCCTGATTTCAGGCATCGTTGTGCCACAATGAGGTAAGGATGGTGGCAGTGCATTGCAATCATAGATTCGGGAGTTAGCCGCAAAGAGTTTTGCCAGTAAATCGGCTTTCTCCCGTGGCTTATGAGCTAGTGTTCCGTCAGGGCATCTCAGAGGTGGCAGCGAGGTCTGGCAGAAGTTCTTTTGCACGGCCTTGGAAAAACGCTAATTTCTACGGGAGCCCTAAGGATGCGTTATAACTTCGTAACCAACATGTGTAACGCGCTGAGCAACCGCTGTAATCCTTCTTACAGGTCTTGGAAGCAAAATTGTAGGCTGTTTTTATTGAATCGACCCCGGTATCCATAAGAGCGCGGCCTCTGATCCAAGCACGATATACCGCTTGCTTACGCGAAACAGCTTCAGCACAGTGGTGATTGAACCAGAGGTTACGTGTGTCCTTACTGCTGAGATTGGAATGAGGAATATAGTATTGCATAACCATTACAATCTCTTCAGAATAGCAACGGCGCTGGCCAATAGGTCCTTGTCACTGAAACAGCGCTGCTTCCAAGGGACGGACGCAAAGTTGTCACGCATACCGTCCCAATCTGCCGACCCATAGTGACAGATCCGGCGTTGTACCACCGTTGGACGCGGAGGCTTGGCCTGTGGCGCTTTGGTAGATATCGGGCAGTGATTTGAAGAGCCCAGAGCCCCCTTACCACAACCTGACAGCCCTGTGGATGGGTCGTGAGCAATAGGTCCAGTAATAAAGGTGCTTGACTTGAAATATCTAGAATCCTGGTGGGCTGATCGACCAGTTGCTTCAAGTCATGCGTGAGCAGAGCCCTGCATGATTGGTTTTCGAGGAATTTAACCACAAATTGTGGTGAACATTAAATTCCCCCAAAAACACCAATTCTGCTTTGGAAAATTGTTCTTGCGCGTCATCTGCTGCCTGACTAAGGTGTTCGAAAAGTCGAGTTGTCTCGATATCGCAAGTATGGGATCTGTAGAGGCACACGTAGACTCTGGCCTGGGGACCGACGGAGACGTGTCCAGAGTCGACGTGTACCACTAGTATAGAGAAAGAGGGATCTTCCAAGCAGCGGAGACGGCGACAACAAACATTCGCCCGAACATACAGGCATACACCGGCTTTCGCTTTAAAGGACTCTTTAAACCCGTAGCCGGGATAGTTAAGGTAGCCTGTGTTAGCAGGCGGAAGTATTTGTGTCTCTGTCAACAATGCTGGGCGTGCTGTCTCAAGACAGTGGTGGACAGCTTTGAAGTTATAGTGGAGTCCGCGTATGTTGCAGAACTCTACCTTAAACAGCATTGAAGGCGTGGGGGTATGCACCGCTATACACCTAAACTTTGTTTTAGAGGCTGCCATGGTGAAATTGAAAAGAGCCGTGAAAACAAGCGGGCGTTGTCGCGAAGAGTTCGGGAAAATTAGTGAGGTTTGTTTTCCCGAATGACTGCCTGCAGAGGAGATGCCCCCCCGGGAGTGGCCGCCGTAACCCCACGCCCAGTCACTAACCGGTACGACGGTCCACCCCGAGATTATGCGTGAGGGCAGCCTCACGAACTGGTTAGGAACGCCCGGGCCCCTGTACTGTGCCACGGGCGGCCAGCGGGACAGCCGTTTCTACGGGTCGCCTTGGACGGCGGGTCGATGCAGTTCTCCCGGCATCGGTTCGACAGATGCCTCCCCTAGACTGAATCAGTCAGCGACAACCTCCACTCGAACTCTGGTTGTACGCTGGCTGACCCCGAAACACGCGAGAAGCACTTAACGGGTTTTTCACCATGCGCACGGTGGTAACAAACCAGGCGGGTGTTAGGCACCCTTCCACCAGCAAAGCGGATGGAAGCTCCGATATCCCTTATTCGTTTCTTACGACACCCACGCGAAGAGAAGGGACGGTGAGTTGTATTCTTTCTCCGTCACCGCACTGATAAAATTGGTCTTAGTGTTAGGGTGTGTAGAGATAGAAGCATGGCTCTACGTGCGATCTGATAACTTTTTGTCCGTGCGAGTGATACATGATCCCGTCTTGGCAACATTTTCCATGAAAATGTTTTGGTGAGATCTTTTGTTTAGTTCAGGCTTTCGGCACCTGTGTACGTCAAGAAGCCTCCCCATACAAATCTACGGCGGGGGACCTTGTACTAAGAAGCGGCAAGAAACTCAGCAAGAGGTTGTTTTTTCACCCTGTAGGTATTATTTTAATACAGAGTCATCAAATTAAAAAATGAGGTCAGAGATATTTCATGAAGTCGTTTTCCATTACATATTTTTATTCTTTATTTCGAGCCTACCTAGTTCGAATTAGTCTATTTACACCAACTTTTCTTATTGTCTAACTATAATTATCGTTCCTAGGTAAGACAAAGCTGGGTGGCTTGTATTGCTTTCAAATTACCTTTATACAAGGATTTATTATGGATACCGACATTAAACCTGACTAATTTTTACATTGGGAAAATGAATAATACACCTAGACTTGCGGCCAAGCTCAGTGTCTGATCATAAGCCTACTTACTAAAAACCTTACAGATCGCCATTGGACAACACTTGGCAGTACTAGCATCAGGCAAGACACCGGAACGGACAGTATTCTAAGTTATCCTTGGTGGATCCCTCCGACTCCGTTGTCGACGATGTACACAGAGCACGACTATATTGTCGTTGGGTCCGTAACATACAGGGTCAAGGGACAACCAAGCCCGAATCCCACCGGTACTCTTGAAATTCCAGACCAGCCGAGCTAAAAAAGTTATCTTAAATATGATCATGACTTTAATAAATAAAAATATAAGGACAAAAAGGTACGGACCAATGTAAACTTTAAGATATAATAAAAAAAGAACTTCCCTGTCTACCCGAATGACCTGTGTAAAACTCAAAAATAACGATCAAGCTTTGAACATAAATAAGTAATTGTAGCTACTATAAGTATAAGTGCTGGTGTACCTGGAAGCCGGTGGACTAGCAGGATGAATATTATTAATATACAGTACCTACAGTAACCGGAACTAACAACTCTCTTTTTAAAAATTGAGGGACGTAACTTTGTACAAATAAATCGTATTATGCAGAATCAATTTAAACATAAGTTTGGACGGAGGTAGGAGCATTTAAGCAGTGCATAGAAGGTATACGTAAATATTCAGTGTGCTGTATGGTTATGGTGGTGAACGGATGCGCTAAATTACCGGGAAATATTAAAATCGAATATTGGCATTTTATTTTTTAATGCAATTTCGCGTAGACTCAAGAAATTATAATAATAATAGCTACTTAAATACGCATTTAAAACATTCAAAATCGCGTCGAGTACAGTGGACGCCGCAGGGTGGCAGTTTGTAAAGATGCAAGAAGTCTTCGAAGATGTAAATATATATATATATATATATATATATATAGGTAATTAGTTTGAAAATTAACATAAAGCGAAATAAGACAGCTATATTAATACTAAATATTTTATGTGGCGGGGAATGCCCTAGAAGAAAGAACCCATAGGTAAGGGGTGCTCTTATAAGATGGGTAAGAAAACAGTTAACGTTATTTTCCACTAGATTGCACTAGAGATTTTTAGTGCCTTGTTGTGAATTAAAATGCACTGAACCCTAAAAATGCACTAGATCTAGTACTGAGGGAACTAAAACGGCAATACTGACCCGTGACCCGTCCTCGCTTGACATTGATGTAGATTTGCAGAAGAATATGAGCAAGTATTTATGTTATAGAATGTACAGATTAACAGTGGTAATATGAACTTTTACTTGTAAAAACTTTTTTAATTTAATCTAAAGTATTGGATATCCTATTGGTAAATTTATTTTTCACAAAATTTCAGTAAATATTATCATTTCGGTAAACATTATTTTCAATTGGTTTTCTTTGATTAGTCGAATCGGGGGGGCTATAAGAATATTGTAAATTACCTTTATGCTACTCATTCTAAGAATCCAAATTGTTTGAGTAGCAAATATCATCACCAAGATTACAACTGAGAGCGATCAAGAAAGCCTGGTGCCCTACATTTAAGAGTACTTTAGAAAAAATATTGTATTCAGATGCTTTGTATCACCTTTTTAATACATAGCAATAGACATGTAGTTGACGTGTTGTGACACACGATTCGCCTTTCTCTGTTCGTCCCACAAACATATTGCAAAAGCAAAAGGAATATATAGAATGTAACCACACTTCATATTAGCCTTAGAATTGTAACCGCAGTCTCTACAGTTTGACCAAAAAGAGTGTCTTTACAAAGACAGTTGTATTGAATTTTATGTCGAAATAAACACACTGAGTGCGTTACATAATTTCATGCCAAATATTTGTCACGACGTTGATAAAGTATAAAATTATGCGACACTATATGACAAACTGATGCCCGGTGCAACTAGCCCGGTCATTGACCGGAAACAATATTGAAAGGTTGCTAATCTATTCAGCTATCAGAATGTAAGACTATTTTGTTTCAAACACTACAGTTTTCGCAGATCAAGGAACCGTGACATCAACAAAATTAAAGTTTATCACAGTGACAGTATCAATTTCAAACTCGAAAATTAATTGAAGTCTTTGTGTTCGTCCGCAACAAAGATTTTTAGAATCGACTGTTATTATATACTCTTATCATTTGTATTTCAAACGTCAACAAACTCCACTGCAACCCTGACCTTATCACCTTACGGCATAAAAACATTCTGTTCTTCATTGATAAAGGAAACGAGACCACAAGGATTCCTTTTATCCCTTTTACATTGCTCGTTATGTGTGTAAGAAAAATTGCATGTGACCGGTAAATTGAATTAGTCGTCTGCGTCAAACGATATGCTTATTTTTCAATAAACGATCTTCTATTGTGGTAGCAGCTGTGGAGTAATATGTACTTTTGTTCCGCTAACACCCTGGTGATAAAATGCAACCTCAAAGAACACTACTGTCAGCCTGTTATAGCTATTTGATACTGGGAAAAATAAAGTATCTTTATGTTAGTTATATACAAGTGTGGCAGTGATTTTATCCAAACTCAATCCAAACTTTATGAAATAGAAAAAAAAATGGTCTTGTGTCTGATGAGATCGGAAATAGCTAAGATTGGCTATGTCTAAATGATTTGAACTGGATCCCACAATGGAAAATAAAGATTATACTTTTTAAAAGTCCATAAATATTAGCATATATTAAACAGTGGTTTTCAAAAACTTGCCAAGCATTGCCATTGAATTTTATGTAATAGAAATATTGTTCTTTAAAAAAGTTGGTCTTTCGAGACAGATATTTTGATTTTTTTACCATGTACCTTGTTTTTAGCGAGTTTCCGATATTTCGACACTGTTGCATGAAATTACTCTGTGATCATGGCGGTTGCAACAGAGCCGAAATATCGGAATAACTTAAATTACAATAATATGACAGTGACCATGAAAGTTTAAATCAATATAAAGGGTAGGAATATTATTTGAATATTGATATCATTAGGTCAGGGGAAAGAAATACATATTTATGTGTTAAATTAGATATTCAAACTTCCTGGCTTAAGAATGCATCAGTGCTGCAGGCTATGATGGCTAAATACTTAAAAATTGCATCATCTATTAATTTAGGGAAACCATATTTTTTTTAGGAAATCCGTTAAAACGAGGTACTCCCAAATTGCACACAACGAGTCTTCTGTTTGTTCTGGTCAATTCTAAAATTGCCCTCTAATGAGGACCTACGTAGTCAGTTTTACCTACCTTCACTACATGTAAACAACAATTAGCTGATCGGACAATTGACTCGCAATCTTGATGTTTGATTATGTCACTATAATTATTACTTAGATTAAGATTGTTTAGTATTAGAATTTTTAAATCGTCATTTTAATGGTATTCATTTAAGTTATTGAGTAGTCTTTCTTTCTTAGCCTTCTTATATTATGTTGCGAGTTTTTTTTTATAGTTTCATTTTGTAGATCTTTACTAAAGATCCATTATTACTAACCACAGTTCTGGATCTAATACCAACCATTAAAGAAATGAGCAATAGTTGCAATATGACTGTAGATAGTAAACACAAGTATTATTTCGCTCATGTTAAGAACGTGAATGTTTAGGATCTTGCACAAAAGCAGAGGAACTCGAGATAACAAAGATTAGGTCACCCATCTTATGACTGATCATTGCGAAAGTTACTTAAAACAGACAATACACATACACAGAACAATAATAGGCTGAAGATGATGCAGACATACTATGTTGGCAAATGTGACTCACAAAATGTTTCTAGAACTATTATTGGTGTGACGGTGAACATGGAATCAACATGTCTTCAGATAACAAACACCATGGAACCAATTCATGGAAATTTGAATAACATGCTAAACTAAGCAACTTACGCACTTGAGGACGTCAATCAAATTGAACACTTGTCAAAGTGTACAATGACAAGTTGTCATCTATTGATATTGCAAAAAAATTACACCATTTACTCCAATCAAATTTAAATATTCTTCGACGACTGTAAGTAAGTACATACATACCTAATTCAATTATTCCAATATTTGTGTAAAATAATATTTCGAATAATCAGTATTCCAGAATTTATTATGTTATTTCTTTGGAGGAGAGGTCATCATGAAATTAGTTATGTTATATGAATAATAATAAAGTTTATTTCGTTTTACAATAATATATTATTATTGTATTTTTCTGTGCGTAATATATAGGTATAGTAGCGCTGTCGCACTTCGTATATGAAGTATGTAGTGAATTAGTTCATATCATCCACATCAGACTATTAATGTTGCCACTGTTAAGGTACAGGACTAACAGGATATCCCTATGGATGTAATAGGGAGATTGCGCCATGATCCACCACGGTGGAAACCACATAACTATTTTGTGGTGGATGCAGGCAGACAGTTTCCGTTTCAGTCCCCTGTGTAAATGATTTGAATTCTGACAATTCATGTCAATGTTCTGCCGGGAAGGGACTTGTTAAGCTTAGTAAGAACAAATTAAAAAGATATGTTAAAGTCAGAAGGTATATTTTAAAAACTAGGAAACTTATAAATAAAGAAAAATCATTTTATAGAAATATTGAGTTTGTTAAAGAACGTACACAGTTACTACAAAAATTAGATATTTGCCGTTCCATAATTGAAGAAAATAGATTAACATATGAACAAAATATGGAGTCATTGAATATTAAGTTAAAAAGCCTTCAACAATCATTATCTAAAATGACTCAGAATTATAATAACTCAAAAAAACAGATAGATGAATACATTCTGGCCTTAAAGTGTCTATCTAACCCCTCCCTTCACGAAGACACACCTGTAAAGTGTCACTCTTTGGTATCGAATCAGAGCATTACTGAAGAAAATGACACTGATCCAGTATGCGAGTCCTTGATTAATAAATCTGTTCACTCAGAGACCACAATTAGATGTAATTCTTTTAAGCAGAGAAACTTTCATAAGTATATAATGTTATGTGACGAATTTGGTAAAGATCTGGGTTGCTTACTACAAAAACAGCTGGGTGAAAATACAATTAATTATTGTTTGCCAGGTGTCACAATGCACCAATTAATGAAGAAAATATTAACTCTTGAACTTGACAAAAATACAAGTTTAATTATTTTAATTGGTAATAGAGGTAATGTTGGCAAAAATGACATTATGACTTACTATAACTCTTTGTGTTCTCTAAATGTAAATAGAATAGTTATGTATACATTTCCTTATAGTAAGAGTCTATCAAGTGAAGAAAATAATATTAGGTACAGGCTAAATTTGACATTAAGTACCATGTCTCAGTATAGTGGTCAAAAAATACATTTAATTGATATAAATAAATTAATATATAATTTTAAAATGACAAGAGATAAATATTATCTTTCATATTACCATAAGAGACAAATAGCTTCTTCGCTATTATTTTATTTTACACACATAGCCAAAAACTTGGCTAACACTACTGCTTCTATTGAGCAGCATAATTATGTGGATCAGACTTTGGAATTTGTTCCAAATACTGACATTAATTGTAATTTAAATTAGTTCGTAAGACAACAGAGGAGCTCTCTAGCTATATCATGACCAAGGAAAAGTCTAAATTTCTAAATATTGTTCACCAAAATATACAAGGCTTTTCTGGTAAAGACTTAGAACTATGCTTATTTTTAAATACAATGAATATAAACATTTTATGTATTACAGAGCACTGGCTCAGAAATTATGAATTAGTTACAGGCTTAGATAATTATACAGTTGTTAGTAGTTTTTGTAGGAAATCGGCTATCAGGGGAGGCTCTCTCATAATCTTACAGAATAATCTTAAATACAAAGAACGTGCAGATATTGTTTCACTTTCAGTTGAACGTAATGTTGAACTATCTTGCGTGGAACTGGAAGAAATGATCATAATATGTGTATATCGACCCCCATCTGGGAATTACACTCAATTTGAGTCCGCTATGGAAGACGCTTTCAATATAGTATGTAAATGTAATAAAGTGGTTGTTGTGTGTGGTGATTTTAATATAAACATTTTAGTTAAGTGTCCATTAGTGAGTAGGTTTCTAAACTTATTTAGATCATATAACTTGAAGCATACCTTCTTTGAGCCTACCCGCATCACACATGCATCAGCAACCTGTTTGGATAATATTTTTTGTAATAGAAATGTTTTTAATAAATCAATAATAAATTGTATTAATTCTGATCATAGTGGACAATTAGCCTCTATTGAACACCATCATGCTTCACCCAAACATGACCTAACTTGTAGACCAATTACACAAACGGGTATAAATAAATTTCAAGATAACGTTTATCACAAAATATCGAACTTACCAGTTTGTAATAATAATAATATTTTGTATGAAGATTTATTCAATTTAATTAAAGATGAATTCAATAAAATATTTAAACGCAAATTAATTAAATGCCATAGCTCTAAAAAGAAATTTAGTGATTGGGCCACACCGGGTATTTACAAAAGTAGAAATAAGTTGTATCAATTATATGCTCTCAAGGCAACCTCATCTGATCCTAAGTTTATAGAATATGTCAAAAACTATTCAAAAACTTTTAAAAAGGTGTGTGCCATAGCAAAGTCTAAGTTTTTATCTAAAAAAATTAGTCTTTCCGATAATAAAATAAAGATAACTTGGAATATAATTAATAATGAAACTGGAAGAAATAAATTTAATGAACACACATATTCTTTAAAAATAGACAATAAGACTATTAGGACAGATGATGCCGTTGCAAACACTTTTCAAAATTTCTTTTCTAGTGCACCATTTGAAACAACTAGAAATCTTAATTCTTGTTCTAGGTTAGCAATGACCCTCCTTGAGTCAAGTGTTGATAAGTGCAGTAATGATTTTCATTTTAGACATATCAGTAGTGATTGTATTATAAAAACTTTTAATTCAATTAAAATTAAAAAGACAGAGGATTATTGGGGAATATCAACATATATAATAAAACCGATTATCACTGTCATTGCGCCACAACTGGCCATTATATTTAACAAATGTATTGATGAGGGAGTGTTTCCAGATCTAATGAAATGTGCTAAAGTTATCCCTCTCTTTAAGGCTGGTGACAAATCAGATCCCAGCAATTTTAGGCCTATATCTGTATTACCAGCGCTAAGTAAAGTATTTGAGAAAATAATTTATAACCAATTACTAGCACACTTTTCTATAAATAAGCTACTTCATTTAAAACAGTTTGGTTTCACTAGAGGCAAAAGTACTACTGATGCTGGAACTGCACTTCTCAAACACATCTTTGATATATGGGAGAGTAAGCACGATGCTATTGGCATTTTTTGCGATTTATCTAAGGCGTTTGACTGCGTTAGCCATGAAATATTGTTAAATAAAATGAAGCATTATGGTGTATCAAATATTTCACTAAGTCTGATACAGTCTTATCTTTCTGCTAGGATTCAGAAAGTGGTTATAAATCAAGCTGAGTCTACAGGAGCACCCATTTCTATGGGCGTGCCCCAGGGTTCAATATTGGGCCCATTGCTTTTCCTTATTTATATTAATGACCTTCCTCACTTTACAAGAGATTTGTGTGAGACAGTACTATTTGCTGATGACACCTCTTTAGTCTCTTTAGTGTTTAAAGCTAGGAGAGGAAATGATTGTTATGACGAAGTAAATTGTGCTCTCTCTGAAGTCCTTCGCTGGTTTACGGTAAATAATTTAAAACTAAACTCTAGCAAAACAAAATGTGTTAAGTTTACTTTACCTAATGTGAGGCAGGTTAATACTAGTTTAAAAATAAATGACCAGCCTGTAGAGTTAGTGGATTCTACAAAGTTTCTGGGTATTACTTTAGACTCGCATCTGCAATGGGATCCTCATATTGATGCCTTATCAAGTAGACTGAGCTCTGCGGCCTTCGCTGTTAAAAAAATAAGACTCCTAACTGATGTGGAAACGGCAAGAATGGTTTACTTTGGTTACTTTCATAGCGTTATGTCATATGGCCTTTTGTTGTGGGGCTCAGCTGCTAATATAGAAAGTATTTTCGTACTGCAAAAGAGAGCTGTTCGCGCCATATATAATTTAAAGGCAAGAGAATCTCTTAGAGAAAAATTTAAAGAAATTAATATTTTAACACTGGCATCGCAATACATTTATGAAAATTTAGTATATGTAAGAAAAAACTATGACGCATTTACAAAAAAAAGTCAAACCCATAACTTTAACACGAGATATAATAACAAACTTGCCGTTCCATGTTTCAGACTCCAAAAATCAAGAGGTTCATTTCTGGGATGTAGTATTGCATTGTTTAACAAAGTTCACCAAGATCTGATTGAGCTTCCACTAACCAAATTTAAATCTCAGATTAAGAATACTCTTATGAATAAGGGCTATTATAAAGTTAATGATTATCTAAATGATCGAAATGCATGGACATAGTGTTTCTTGTAATTTGCTATTTGATGGGTATGAGTCAGTTTTTGAAACAGTAATATGGTACCTATCTAATGCCGCTTCCTATATACTAAATATAAAATTTATTGTAACTATATATCTATATCCTTAATAATGTAATGGAAGGTGACTTCAGATGTATCTCTGAAATCATTTTTCAACTTGACGACTCTGTATATATCAATACAGGGAGAAAAAAGCAGCCCTTGCTGAGTTTCTTGCCGGTTCTTCTCAGTACAAGGTCTCCCGCCGTAGTTTTGCGAACCGATGGCGTAGCTTCTTGACCTTCACAAGTGCTTGTAACAGCCTAGACTGAATAAATGACTTTTCATTTCATTTTTCATTTCATTTCATTTCAGTTCTTTTGTATTATTAATGTTCGTATGTATATATGGGTTAGTCCTGTGAGCTTGACTTAGGTTATTATTATTATTATTTTAGTAACAAGCTGTACCAATAGTAAGTTTAATAAAATAGGTAATAATATTTTAGTTACTTGCTATAATAGGCAAACATATAGTGCCCAAAAAGATTCATATACGAAGAAATATATTAAGGTTCAAGGCCTGTGCATACATGGTTCATACCTTTTCAGCACCTCCATTGCCTTCTTCCTCAACATATTGTCAGTCGTTACTTGCGACGCGTTCGAGTCTGGCCCCCACGATTATCATTTGTTTTGCTTCTCACTAACTGGCAGGCGGTGCACACTACTCTCTTCAAACACTTGCACTTAAGTTGGCACACACAGCTGCAGCCGCTCTTCCACGCCGAACTGTTACAAAACCGACGCTCTCCTTTCACGAAACACCAGCACCTATTGTTACAATAATCGCGTAGTATTATTGATGCCGTGTCCAATGGTGCGACCGCGAAAGTTGGCAAGCGTTTGACGAATGAACCGTCTCGATGCTTGGCGGGAAAAGTGGCCGCAGACACCGCCAAGTGACGACAACAGTTGACAATGTACTGCTGTCTGTGATGCAGCATCGCATCTGTTGACCAGTGATACCGCTATCAAAGGCAGGCGCGCGTTGAATAACATCTCCTCACGAGGTCAAAGTTTAACGAGCCCGAGTGTGAGCTCCTCTTAGTTCATTATATCCTAGTACCGTATTTGCGCGCGCGATCAATCTACTTTCACTAAATAATTACTTATTTTTAATAAATCGAATACCTACTCCGTCGCCACTGTTATCATAGTGTTTCCGTTTATTGTTGTAATAGTAAGAAGAAAGTCCCCGTTTTCGTTTTTGCATCTGATAAGCATTTATAAATTCACTAACCATATTAATTTGTTATCTAACGTATCATAATGTATCGTAAGATGTCGGATTGTTGTCTACCCTGACGGCCCCCCTAGGGAAGACATCAGGATTTTTAGAGTACTGATGTCTCCCCTAGGTAGGAGAGACATTACATTTATAGATTATTAAAATATTTATACTTAACCGCAAATAATATCTGCTAAATGCAGTTAAACAATGTAAAGCGCCAATACGTGTAATTAAGCCTTAAAATTATATCATGATTATTTTTTATTTATTTTTTAAGCATTTAACTGCTAGATGTTTAAATCTAAAGAAAAGTTTACTAGAAAAAAATTCCACGCGGACCAGGCAGCGGACGGGACTCGAACCCGCACCCTTCGCAATCCGGGCGAATGCACTGACCTTTGCGCCACCACGGCCCTATTCGCCGCATCGAAATTTTCCTAGCCTTAAGCTGCAAGGCAGCGCCATCTCTTCGCATTGTAGGTAACCCACAATGTCAAATGAATACTTTTTCAAGTATTAAACATTTGAAAGAAGAAATAGCAATTATAGTTATTTTTTATTTATTTTTTAAGCATTTAACTGCTAGATGTTTAAATCTAAAGAAAAGTTTACTAGAAAAAAATCCACGCGGACCAGGCAGCGGACGGGACTCGAACCCGCACCCTTCGCAATCCGGGCGAACTAACCTTTATGCTACCACGGCCCTATTCGCCGCGTAGAAATTTTCCTAGCCTTAAGCTGCAAGGCAGCGCCATCTCTTCGCATTGTAGGTAACCCACAATGTCAAATGAATACTTTTTCAAGTATTAAACATTTGAAAGAAGAAATAGCAATTACAGTTATTTTTTATTTATTTTTTAAGCATTTAACTGCTGGATGTTTAAATCTAAAGAAAAGTTTACTAGAAAAAAATTGTGGGTTACCTACAATGCGAAGAGATGGCGCTGCCTTGCAGCTTAAGGCTAGGAAAATTTCGACGCGGCGAATAGGGCCGTGGTAGCATAAAGGTCAGTGCATTCGCCCGGATTGCGAAGGGTGCGGGTTCGAGTCCCGTCCGCTGCCTGGTCCGCGTGGATTTTTTTCTAGTAAACTTTTCTTTAGATTTAAACATCTAGCAGTTAAATGCTTAAAAAATAAATAAAAAATAACTATAATTGCTATTTCTTCTTTCAAATGTTTAATACTTGAAAAAGTATTCATTTGACATTGTGGGTTACCTACAATGCGAAAAGATGGCGCTGCCTTGCAGCTTAAGGCTAGGAAAATTTCGACGCGGCGAACAGGGCCGTGGTAGCATAAAGGTCAGTGCATTCGCCCGGATTGCGAAGGGTGCGGGTTCGAGTCCCGTCCGCTGCCTGGTCCGCGTGGATTTTTTTCTAGTAAACTTTTCTTTAGATTTAAACATCTAGCAGTTAAATGCTTAAAAAATAAATAAAAAATAACTATAATTGCTATTTCTTCTTTCAAATGTTTAATACTTGAAAAAGTATTCATTTGACATTGTGGGTTACCTACAATGCGAAGAGATGGCGTTGCCTTGCAGCTTAAGGCTAGGAAAATTTCTACGCGGCGAATAGGGCCGTGGTAGCATAAAGGTTAGTTCGCCCGGATTGCGAAGGGTGCGGGTTCGAGTCCCGTCCGCTGCCTGGTCCGCGTTGTTTTTTTTCTAGTAAACTTTTCTTTAGATTTAAACATCTAGCAGTTAAATGCTTAAAAAATAAATAAAAAATAACTATAATTGCTATTTCTTCTTTCGAATGTTTAATACTTGAAAAAGTATTCATTTGACATTGTGGGTTACCTACAATGCGAAGAGTTGGCGCTGCCTTGCAGCTTAAGGCTAGGAAAATTTCGACGCGGTGAATAGGGCCGTGGTAGCATAAAGGTCAGTGTATTCGCCCGGATTGCGAAGGGTGCGGGTTCGAGTCCCGTCCGCTGCCTGGTCCGCGTGGATTTTTTTCTAGTAAACTTTTCTTTAGATTATATCATGATGTTTTTTTTATCTCAGAAACGATCAGGCCTACTCTATTTCAACGAAAAACGAAATTTCGATTGAAATTTCGCATGTTCCTTACTCTGCTTCTATTTCATTTCGAAAATTCGTTCATCCGAAAATAGTTTGACATTTAAATTCTCTAAGCCTACTCTGATTCACAAAACTTGAACTAAAAGTTGAATTTAACAGATAATTGTTCGAAATTTTAACCTCAAATTGACGAAATGAAAAGTGTTACCTTTTCATTTTCGTTTTGGGATTTTTGTTTTAATTAAACCCTGAAATTACTGTTATAGTATTTTTAATTAAGGCTGGTTAGCGTGAGGAATTTTTTTTAGTATGAAAGATTTACATATATAATGCGATTAAATAAGAATAGGAAAGCCAATGACCTCTTTCTGTCAAATGTCGCTTGAAAAGAACGGTTTGCAAAAAAAACTTGGAAGCTTTTTTTAGCACTCCGCTAATTCAAGTATAAAAACCAAACATTTGTAAACAAACAATAATAAATATTGTTAATTAATATCGGTTGATATTTTTTTTCACATATTGAGCCTTGGACATGAATGCTTGATAACCTAAATCGTCAACCAAATGTCACTTTAAGTTGCGTTCAGAAAATCGATTTCAAACTTTCGTTTACATAAAGGATGCATGTTCATATGTGACCTAGTAATAGTGCATGATTATTCATAACTACTCCAGCGGTAATGCAGAGATGAGCGGAATAGAAGAGCTAGATTCTGATTAATGTTTTTTCTCACAGTCTCAATAAATAAATATTATTAAAAATCGGTGTTTTCTTTTTCTCAATCTTAGTAAATAAATGTTATTAAAAAAATCTGATGCCTTTTCTTACTTAATCTTAGTAAATAATTTTTATTAAATAAAAACTTTTTTTGCTCACTCTACCTATTTGGTTTGAATTGACAGCTATGACATTACAATTTGGCGCCCAGTCGGTCCTATTCTTAGTTGAATCGCATTATAAATCTAATTTTTGTTTATTATTGTATTGCCAATACTTCAAAGTGTTACACGACAAATTTAGGTTGACAAACATTCGATTGCATCAACTCTACATATTAGTCGGCTAACACTGTCAAAAGAGATTGTTTTAATGTAATCAAAAATGTTGTCATAAAGTAATATTGTTTTGGAGTAAAAAACGTTGTCTAAAAAGTGTAGACGAAAAGGACTCACAAACATAACTCATTCATAATTGTCTCTGATTCCGAACTTTATGTGCGTGTTCGAAGATGAAATAGAGTAGTCACTGGCGAAATTTCGTTTAAAATTCGTTCGTTGCCGAAATTTCGTTTCGGAGAAATAGAGTAGAGCTCCAGATCAGAAACGAGCTTAGAATTAATGTTTATTAGTGTACGCGACGACCGAAGCGAGAGAAAATGAACTTACGACGATACGAGAACAATGTATAAAAATGTATCTATAATTTCACATGAATCGGTTGTATACGCATTAAAAATGTCATTCCCTTGTTGTCTTATTAGAATGAGTCGGATATCGCAACAATAGATAGCTCTGCCCATAGTAAACCATTGTAAAATTGATAGTTCAGAGCGATATTCCGCCCCGTTCTCTCCAATAATCTTATAAGACTTTATCTAAACGATCGCCACGACGCCAAGCGGTGGCGCGGGGAAACTAGTCAGAATACTGATAGTTCCGACCTATAGGAGGGACGGAGACAATAGGTTGTCCTTGTCTCACATCTTATAGGATTTTGCCTGAGTTGACAATTTTCGATAATAGTATGTTTTATGTTTTGATTGATTTATTTTATGTCTTATTAGATAGTAGGTAGTTATAGGAATAATATATCGAAGTTTTGTATGAATCGTGTTAGTAGTTTAAGCGTAATTAAGGAAAATATTGGGAATAGTTTTTTACGAATAGTCAATAGGATATAGGTATAATTGTTATAATAATGATGTCATTTTGTGTGTTTTTGCTTCTTCTTTAAAACGGTATATGATAGTTAGGCATTAAGTGAATATAAGTAGGTTTTTTGAGACCTTTTAATTTGTAAACTTTATAGGGCCGTACAGCTGTTGTTTATTAATATTCTTGTAAGAAACTTGTTGTATTAGATGGGTAACACGTAGGGCTACGTAAATAAATAGGTATCACATCAATAAGTGTAAAAATGTACCGTGTAGGAGACAAAACATGTTTGTATAGAACCGTTTTCTGAGACATGTTGCGCTCCCCACCCGGCGCGCCCGGAGCGCGCGGGTGGGGCAGCGAAGCCCCGTGGCAGGGCGAAGCCCTATGGAGGGGGAAAGTATAAATATTGCGGAGACCTATTTTTTGCGCGCCACACCTAAAATATCGTGTTTACGGACACGTAACTGTGTTAAAAATATGCCTAAATGTATGCCCGATGTATGTACAATTAGTTTTAAGCTCGCACTATTGTAAATTTTGAGAAAATGAAAAATAAAGTATAGCATGGGTGAGGTAATGGATCGCTGGCCAGCTCAGTCCTAGCATATAAAATTCGAGTCGGAACATGCCCCGACATGCATTCAGCGACAGGCGCTCCTACCCTAAGGAACAGGAAGAAACAATCAAGCGGTTCACTCTGGACAACATCAGCTCCTCTCAGCGGCCATCTATTCAAGCTGTACCCGGCGTGCCGTACATTTTTTGGTCGCATCGAGCCGGATCTACAGCGCCGAGGAAGAATTGAAGAAAAATTATAGAAGATTGAAGAAAAATTATAGAAGATTGAAGAAAGAAGATCGTCGTGGTCAATTATAGAAGATTGAAGACAGAAAATATAGAAGATTGAAGAAAGAAAAATGCCACGAACAAGATCTCAAGCTGACAAAATGGACCAGGCCGAAGAGGAGCGCATCGAGAGAAGCATCGAAGAGCCAGAGCGAACCGCCGCAGGAGAGAATCCTGTCCAACCCCCGTCAAGAGCGCCATCGGAAGGGAGCGACACCGTGACGCGGCCACCGTACCCGCTGCGCCACGACCAACCGCCGAAGTCGCCATCAGCTGCAATGACATCACACCGAACAGAATCGAAGATAGCTGCACGAAGAGCAGCAAAGAAGAAGCGCCTGGCGGCGTTATATGAAGAATTAGAGAAGACTATAAGGGCGAAGATACGAATGGAAGAGCAAGATAGCGAAGATGAGGACCAAGAGGACCCGCAAATAGAAGATAGAAGAGAAACCGATAGCACACATGGCACCGAGAATGAAGAACGCGTCATCACCTGGCTGGACACAGCGACAAAGGACACCACCCCCGACGGCGGCACCACCGAACCGTATAGAAGACCGACCGTCGAGGACACCGTACAGATTGGTGGGTCCGTCGCACCACTTGCCGAAGATCCAGTCCCAGGGGCGCTGAAGCCATGCATTAAGAAGAGTCCGCCGTCCCGTATTGATGAAGCTCAAGAACAAGTCGCCCCTACGTTGCCGCCACCGCCACCGCCGGTCCAGCAAGACAGAATGAACGTCTCCGAGCTGGCCGTCGCAATCAACGCCGCCGTCCGTGCCGCCGTACCGCCTGCACCGGGTCCACGCTACGTCGGAGAGCTGCCACCCTTCAGCGGCGCGCACACAGAATGGCTCACCTTCAGGGCGGCGTACCTAGAATCCGCAACCTACCTATCGTCGGCGGAAAACTCATCAAGATTAAGAAGAGCCCTCAAGGGGAAGGCAAGAGAAGCCGTGGGCAGCATGCTAATAAGCAACACTACGCCGGGCGACATTATGAAGCAATTGGAGCACAGATTCGGCCGCCCGGACAACATCGCCGCAACCGAAATAGAAAAGCTGCGCCATTTACCCCGACTCACCGATTCGCCGAGGGACATCGTGATTTTTGCAAACAAAATCAAGAATAGCGTCGTCGCACTACAAGTACTGGGGCAAAACGAGTACCTACGTGCGCCGGACATCATGAAGACAATTATAGAAAAGCTGCCGTCGACTATCCGCTTCAGATGGAACGATTACGTCAACAATCACCGAATGCAAGAAAAAATGAAGACGGATCCGGAACTATTGATTTTCGCCGAGTTCATCGAAGTCGAGGCAGAGAATAACGCAAGATACGCCCCACCGGAATACATCGGGAGTGAAGAACACTCTACTTTGCAAAGAAGATTTCGAACACACAGCATAGAAGGTCAAGAAAGAAAAAATATCGAAGATAGAAAAAGAAGATATTACGTCGAAGACGTCCTGTGCCCTGTCTGCGCGGAACTAAAACATACACCGGTCGACTGCGCAACACTGAAGGCCGCTAATCGAGAACGCCGCTGGGAAATAGCGAAGCAGAGCAACCTGTGCTACAAGTGCCTACAGTACAGAAACAGAACACACAACTGCGCGCCGCGCGCGTGCAACAGAGATGGCTGCGAGCGCACTCATCATCCGCTACTTCACTTCAAACCGAAAATCGATCGGGAAGAGGAGTCACCACCGCATCGAACAGAAAAGATAGAAACCGAACGAGTAGCCAGCACGCACAGCAGCCGCAAGCGCGACGCGTATCTGAAGATAGTTCCAGTACGCATCACCGGACCGCGAGGTCATTTCGATACCTACGCGCTGCTCGACGACGGCTCCACCGTGACACTAATTGAAGAGCGAGCCGCCGAGAAGATAGGCGCCGACGGGCCAACCGAAGACTTCCAGATCGAAACCATAGACGCCGAGCTGCCCGAAACACAATCGAAACGAGTCGCCTTCAACATCGAGGGACAGACGGAGGGATTCGACATAGAAGCGCGCACTATTCGGCGCATGAAGATTTCATCGCAAACGGTCGAGCCACATTGCCTACGTGACTGCAAGCACCTCCGAGACATAGAAAAGCACCTCGTATACGAAGACGCCCGTCCCAGCATTTTGATCGGTCAAGACAATTGGGACCTCCTTATCGCCAGCGAAGTTCGAAGAGGAAACCGAAAACAGCTCGCCGCATCGAAAACCGCGCTCGGATGGGTCCTTCACGGCACACAAGCGCGTAACACCATCGAAAAGGTCAACATCGTCAACAATCGCCCGAAGATAGAAAATCGACCGAAGATCGAAAATCGCCCGAAAATAGAAAATCGACCGAAGAATGAAAATCGAAAAATCGATCACCGACCATTATCGAAGACGAATTGAAGAGTGGACGCGCACATAGAAATTCGCACCGAGCACGCGCCGCCGCGAAGTCGAAAAGCACCGCCACCGGGTCAGCATAGCGGCGGGAGCACGAAACACAATGCGACACACAGAAGAAATCGCCCAGCTCGCTATACCTACAGCGACGAGCCGCGAGTTCATCGACCTCGGCCGCCCGCGCCACCGGCGGGAGCCCCGAGGTGGCATCGCATCGATCGCAACAGAGAAAATCGACGGAGATCGCCGTATAGACAAGAAGCACCGAAACGTTATCGCCAACCAATTCGGGCGAAACGCGACTACACGAGTCATCAACCTTATCAAGATTGGAGGAGCACTACATCGACCTTCGGAGCGGCTGGTGGTGCATACAACATCATCGGTCGCCTCTCCCACAGTGATTGGATGCAGCGACGAGTCAACCGACGCTGCACGGCGGGAGTATGTACGCGACGACCGAAGCGAGAGAAAATGAACTTACGACGATACGAGAACAATGTATAAAAATGTATCTATAATTTCACATGAATCGGTTGTATACGCATTAAAAATGTCATTCCCTTGTTGTCTTATTAGAATGAGTCGGATATCGCAACAATAGATAGCTCTGCCCATAGTAAACCATTGTAAAATTGATAGTTCAGAGCGATATTCCGCCCCGTTCTCTCCAATAATCTTATAAGACTTTATCTAAACGATCGCCACGACGCCAAGCGGTGGCGCGGGGAAACTAGTCAGAATACTGATAGTTCCGACCTATAGGAGGGACGGAGACAATAGGTTGTCCTTGTCTCACATCTTATAGGATTTTGCCTGAGTTGACAATTTTCGATAATAGTATGTTTTATGTTTTGATTGATTTATTTTATGTCTTATTAGATAGTAGGTAGTTATAGGAATAATATATCGAAGTTTTGTATGAATCGTGTTAGTAGTTTAAGCGTAATTAAGGAAAATATTGGGAATAGTTTTTTACGAATAGTCAATAGGATATAGGTATAATTGTTATAATAATGATGTCATTTTGTGTGTTTTTGCTTCTTCTTTAAAACGGTATATGATAGTTAGGGCCGGCGCCCACTGCCGGCACGGCACGGCATGTCATGGCAAAGGATTTTAATACTAATTAAATTATTTTGAATCTTATTTCAATAAGTTTAGAATTTATGTTACTTTATTTTGATACCACGATGCCGCGACGTGCCACAGGATGCCGCGGCATGACGCGACACGCCGCAGCATGCGGCGGTATGACGTGTCTTGCCTTTTCATTCCACAGGATTCCGCGGCACGCCATTGCATCCCGTGAGACGTATGGGTCATTTTGGGGTCGAGGAATTATGATTGCTAGCTAGTTGAAATAAGGTTGAAACATGCAGCATTTCGATGGAGCGCATTCCGGTCGGTGCGCGGGGGCAAGGGAGGGAGAAAACGCACTGGCGCGCGCGATTATTTCTCTCACACTGACTGAGCGTGGCAAGTAATTAGCACGTGCGTACGCGATACAGTAAATTACTTCACGTAAAATACGGAAAAATGGATGAAGAGAAACTGATTAATCTGGTTCGTTCGCATGAGTGTATATACGATGTCTCCTCCCGTTTCTACATGGATCAACATATGAAAAGGAACGCATGGCAGAAAATTGCAGAAGAAATGAATAAAACCCGTAAGTTATTTTTTTACTTATTTATTGTCAGAAATAGAAACTAACATCTATTAACAATTTCATTTTGCCAGTACACGTTACCAACATTAGAAAAATATTCCGTGAAACAATCTCTTACAACCATCCCTTCCAGATTATTGAAAACTGTATCATTGGTTCTATCGATTGCATTATTAGTATTAGAGCCAAGTGCTTCCATAGAATGATCATCAATGATAAAGTTATGCAAACACGTACTTGCTAGTATAATGTTGTTAATGTACTTTGGTTGAACTTTTACACCTTTTTGAAATAGTTCGAATCTTTCTTGTAACATTCCAAAAGCATTTTCTACAATACGCCGTGCTCGACTTAAGCGATAATTGAATATCCTTTTTTTTTCATCATTTAAAAGATGTGAGGGGTATGGTCTCATAATATTTTTTGTTAGTGGAAAGGCTTCATCGGCAACAAATACGTGGGGTAATTTTTGAGTTGAATGTGGTAAAGCTTTTTCCGGTGGTATGCTTAAAAAACCATTACGTAGTTTCGAACCAAATTTGGAGCTTTGAAGTATACCGCCATCGCTATTTCGACCATATGCTCCGACATCTACAATCACAAATTTGTATTTTGCATCCACGACAGCTAATAAAACGATGCTAAAGAACTTCTTGTAGTTGATATACATACTTCCACTGTTATTAGGAGCTCTAATCTTGAAATGCTTACCATCTATGGCCCCAATGCAGTTAGGAAAATTCCAAAATTTATCAAAGTCGGTTGCAATTGACTGCCATTGTTGGCTCGTGGGTTTCGGCAATGCAGTAGATCTTAATACAGTATATATTGCTTGACAGGTTTCGTGGACTATTTTACGCACAGTAGTGAATCCCATACGATAGCTAAAAGCTAAAGACTTAAAAGAAGCTCCTGTTATTAGATACCTGTAACAAAACAAAAAAAAAACATTAGTAGACGTAAAAAAAAACGTGTGTGTGACGTAAAAAGCATGTGTTATTTAAAATACTTCATTCTTGTTACAGATGAAGAATGTCAGAAGACGTGGAGCTGCCTTCGTAACAATTATAGAAAAGCCTTAAAAAACAGGGTGTCCAAAAGCGGTGACGCTGCCAAAAAGAGGCGACCAATTAAATTTGAAAAGGAACTTGAATTTCTGCAAAAGTTTTTTCAAGATAGACCTCAGCTTTCAAATTTAGACTCTTCTTCCGACGATACACAGCTTTCCGAAGATACGCAGAATATCGAAAATACACAACCTCCCGAAACAGCAGCAACTGTTAATTTTCCTGAAGAACAATCGCCTGTATCTCAAATGTCATGTTCATCCCATGCATCGCATGCATCAGATTCTAGACCAGCTAGACATGTTCGTCAGCGATCATACATGTCATCGCAAACACAGTATACGGAAACAACAGCAGAAATATTAAAAAAATACATTGAAAACCAAAAGAAAGAACAACATCCTATGGAGATATTTTTTCAAGCAATGGCGGCAACAGCGAAGACTTTGTCACCAAAATTACAAGCTGAAATAAAACGCGATGTCTTACGTATTGTTACTGATGCAGAAATAAAGCATTTGGAAAATGTGGAGTTAAGTTCAGTTGTGCAGCGAAGTCGTCCTTCAACATCAAGTTCAGGATTCGATATTTCAAATGAATTTCATTCATCTCAGCAATACGCACCAACTTCTGTTGCCAGAACCCATAATACAATAATCGAAAGAAGAAGTCCTTTACACAATTTTTCTTCATTTAATAAGCCCGAACAACAATATAACACCGAACAAAACTATGGTACTACTCATATAGAATACATACCTACTCCTATATCCAGACATCAAAATAATAGTGATATATATAACAATAATTCCAATATTCAATTACCGGACTATGAAAACTAAATTTTTTATAATACTTTCGCTTTTTATCATACTGTACTGTAGGTACATTTGTGATCATAGATAGCTGATTATAAAAATAAACAATTACCAAATAAATCAAGACTTTTATTTTAATATTAGTAAATGCTCTGTGGTGTCACACACTGCTCAAAAATTTGTTAGGTTATTCTGCTAAACTGTTTCAACCGAAGTGGTTAAGTTTAGTATGTGTCAGGATGGCTCACCAAAATGGAATATTGAAATATAACTAAACGCATTGGGTAGTATCTATTTTATATCATTTGGTACCTTTAACACGACATCTAGTACCTATGCGGTTTCAAAGAAATCAATAGACAAAGATGGTCAGCCATACTGACGTCAGGTTGGCTGACCACTTTAATTTATTCCAAAACCAGTAGGTCCTACCAACTTTTTACTATCGAAAATATTTTGTACCTTGACATGCAAAAATAACAAAATGTTCCGTAGCTTTGTTTAATTATTATTTAAGTATGTATGAAACGCCTGAAAAAAGTTTAATCGTTTGCATACAGAAGTGTAATTGCTCAGAAAATATTTGAAGGGCTTAAATTATCATGAAATTTTCTTTATTTACTAGGTACCTACTGTAACGTTGTAAACGTTAACATTTAATTATTTTTAAATTTTTTATAAACGTAGCTTAGTTTTCAAATAACATTACACACTAAATTAGCATAGCTTTGGAATATAAAATATGTATCTCCTAGCCGAAATAAAATGTACACCCGCAGTTCTAACATTAGAATGGCGGGTGTACATATTTTATTATATATATATTTATCGAGAGAGGTACTCTAGATTTCGTTTTTGGTACAGTGAGGTACATCGATAGTACCATCTTTCTGAAGAAAAGTTCAATTCCGTGATGTACACCCGCGGTCCCAACGTACATGTGTTAAAGGCACCAAATGGTATAAAATAGGTACTACCCAATGCGTTTAGTTATATTTAAATATTCCGTTTTGGTCAGCCATCCTGACACATACTTCGTTGCCTAATTCTATGCCTCATCGCATGTAATGTAATATGTAATATGCACTAACCTTAAACATACAGACAATCTCTCTGTAACAGGTATAGGCGATCGAAAATTAGTTTTGATTTTCTTTATATGCGATTTTAGCAAATCACTTAACTTTTCAAATTTTTCATAGTCCATTCTGTAATAATCATAGAATTTTCGGATGTCGTATCTCAAATCATTAAATAAGTTGCTGAATTCACCATTTGTAGATCTTGTTTTCCATAAATTATGCACCCAGAATTGTCTGTTCGTCAAATTAGCAGTTCTTATTTGTCTCTCTTCATCTTCAGCTAGAAGTGCTATTAACACTAAATCCCAGTCAACCATAACGACACAACAAAATGTTCTTTAGCGACACAACCAACTTAGAATACGCGCGGAGCAAAACTAAGCCAGAGTGGCTGGGCTTTCAGCAGGATGCGGAACGCCGCGGCATGCCGCAGCACGCAGCGGCATGCCATTGCACGCCGCGGGATGCCACTGCACGCCGCGGGATGCCATTGCATGCCGCGAGATGCTCTGCCGTGCCATGCCGTGCCGTGCCGGCAGTGGGCGCCGGCCCTTAGGCATTAAGTGAATATAAGTAGGTTTTTTGAGACCTTTTAATTTGTAAACTTTATAGGGCCGTACAGCTGTTGTTTATTAATATTCTTGTAAGAAACTTGTTGTATTAGATGGGTAACACGTAGGGCTACGTAAATAAATAGGTATCACATCAATAAGTGTAAAAATGTACCGTGTAGGAGACAAAACATGTTTGTATAGAACCGTTTTCTGAGACATGTTGCGCTCCCCACCCGGCGCGCCCGGAGCGCGCGGGTGGGGCAGCGAAGCCCCGTGGCAGGGCGAAGCCCTATGGAGGGGGAAAGTATAAATATTGCGGAGACCTATTTTTTGCGCGCCACACCTAAAATATCGTGTTTACGGACACGTAACTGTGTTAAAAATATGCCTAAATGTATGCCCGATGTATGTACAATTAGTTTTAAGCTCGCACTATTGTAAATTTTGAGAAAATGAAAAATAAAGTATAGCATGGGTGAGGTAATGGATCGCTGGCCAGCTCAGTCCTAGCATATAAAATTCGAGTCGGAACATGCCCCGACATGCATTCAGCGACAGGCGCTCCTACCCTAAGGAACAGGAAGAAACAATCAAGCGGTTCACTCTGGACCTGAAGCCTCCTCTCACCGGCCATCCATTATCAGCGCCCACCGATTTCTTCAATACCGAACACCAGGGGTTTTATTCGCCGAAACTACAGTCCACTACAGTCAAGACTCCTGCGTGTAACTTCCTCCACCCCCTCAGTACGAGTCGGTAACTGTCCGCTACTGCGACAGCCCGGCGTCCCGTACAATTAGTAAGCAATTTTTTGAAAGTCAATAAACATATTCTGAATAAATTATGATAGGGAAGATGCATATATAATATTTATGAAAATTTTATGATAAAAATGTTAAAAAATATAAAAGAAATGCCACTGCAACGTTTTTATTTTACATAATGTTGTTTTTTAACAATTATTACGAATTAAAAATACTTAAAACGGAACGTATTTTAAAACACCAATCAGCGTTTAGGACGTCATTCCTGTTATGACGACTTTTGAGGTTAAGTTTGTTAAAGTAAATATTATTTTATGGGAATATTTATTGCGTTTTTTTACATTTAATAAAAATGGAAGTTGCGTTTATCAAAGCAGACTCCAGTAATTTACCAAGAGTTAGCGTTGACATGGTTATAACTTTTTTTGTCCAAAGTGCAGAGTTTTTAAGTGTAGAAATGAAAGGGACTAAATTACTACGGTATGTAAAAATCGTAGTTGTTAAACTTCGTATTTTATTCAGCGGCTTCTACAAATTTTACGGCGATAATGCAATCGGCTATGTACAAATTAAAAGAGATGGAAAATTATGTACAGTAAAAGGTCGAGCTCTCCGGAGCATAAAGTACGTAAACAAGGTTATTGTGTTACAGTTATTTTAAATGAAACGCAAAGCTTGGTTCATTCCTGCCAATGTGAAGATTGTGCCACACATTTTAAACTTTATCTAATTTTCGACGTCATTCTCCAACTGTAAAATTAAAAATATGTTATAGACGTAAAAAAAAATTTATGTACGAGAGGTTTTGTAAGTATTAGGTAGGTTACTAATGCGTTTTTACGTACAAGCAGATTAATTAAGCATATAACAAGTATATTCGTCGACTTACGTCAAAGTGACCATCTCAGCATCGAATAATGGTCTTTGGAGAATAATTGTCATTTCTCTTCGCAGCTTGAAACCACTTTTTTTTCAGTTTTGGGTCAGAAGTTGCAGTCAAAAACAATTTATTTGTGAACTTTGTTGAAGTTGATTGGCACAAAACATGAGTCAACACGGCTTTTTTTCGGAATATTAGTGGTATTGTTATGATCACATGATGTTGATGGATAGTCCATTTAAAATTTTTCAAAAAAAATAATTTCGAAAGTCGAAAAAATATGCAAAGTATGAAAATTTAAAACCACCAACGAACAATTACGACCAGTGACAGACAGGAGTGACGTCATCGCAACCATAGGTTCGTTTTCGCGCGAAAATTTAAATTGCCAATTTAAAACCGCATTTTTTCCGAAAAATCACAATGTTTTCATTTTTTAATATATCTGTGGTTTATTCTACATGGAATTCTTTAAAATGAAAACAAAAATAAAAATATTGCATCTTCCCTATTCATAAGCTTTCGATATTTTACAAATGCTACTTATTAATTCAACAAAACTAGTTTAATTTATTTACAGGTTTGATTAAAAAGAGGATACCCGTTATATATTTGTATTGTATAGTGTTATATTTTATTTGTAACATGTTTGTATGAGTATATGACTAATATGACACTACTAAATAACTTACAAAGTAATGGCTCAATTACACTTGGTCGTTAGCCCGTATTCGAGTCAGGAAATTACTCGAATTCGGGCACCGGAAGCAATATTTACACTGGAATACGGGCTGGTAGACGGTGTCGGGCAACCAAAACGAAAACTACCCGAATACGTACCCGACTCCGTTTATTTACACTTAGTCGTTTACCCCAATTCTATTGGCACTCGAATTCGTGCAAAAAATAATCATATTGTTATTATGTACCTATGTGAAAGCCACAAACACAATTTTGTAGATAATACTTAATTCAATAAATCAAAACAAAAAGGCTAATATTGTTTAATAAAGAATTAAATTATCTCGCAAATACTGGAATAAAAGTAGCAGCGTATTTTGCAAGGTGGAATATTATATGCCGCCATAAGGAAAATACGCAATTCAGTTTTCATAATATAAAAAAATGTGTCACTCTGTCACTGCACAGATCATTAAACATTTACGAACGCACTCATTCACCGATACCGTAAATTATTTTTATTGACATTCTAATGAACTGTGAATTTTAACGCTTACCTGCGCCTGCGTAGGGATTTACGGTGTTTAGGTTAATCAACGTCAGTATGAGTATTATTTCAATTAACTTCATAATTTACCGATGGGCGTCCACAGCTGAAAATAGGCCACCTCTAGGGATTTCCGAACACAACGGTCTTGCACTTTCCGCATCCGTAGGTTCCCCGTATCGTCATTTTATCTTAATTACTGGACAATAAAACAATAATGCCTAAATGTTAATAAAAAGTTACAAAACAGTTATTTTGTGGAATAAATATGATAAAGTGCGAATCTTAAAAGAATAGAGCAGCAAAAAAATCAACAATCAGCCATGAGTTTTGGTTGCGTCCAAATCGTCAGTCTTTAAAACAGGAGCCTAGAGAAAGGTTGACGATCACTATATTTGGATGAATCTAGAAGATATTTTTCACTTTATGGCGCCAAAATAAATTTTGTATAGGTTAAATAGTTTACCTACAAATTGTATTTGTAAAATCAATAATTATTCTATTAGCGAAGGCGAAATCGCGGACATATGCTAGTATAAAATAATCGTCTTATGGCTACTTGGAGACAAGAAGTGTGTTATTGTGTATTTATGTAACCTACATCTATTACTTATTTGTACTGCATACATTTATCGTCAATTTTATTTGTAAATATAGAGTAAATAGGACAAAGTCACGGATCTTGTAAACGATATGTTCAACAATCAGGGTATCTCTTATACTTACCACGGTGTCGATTCTGTCACGATTCTCTAAACCTAAAATTAAATTTGACAACAGTGTAAAAATACAAAATTCAAAATCGTTTATTCAGTCTAGTCTGTTACAAGCACTTGTGAATGTCGAAAAGCTACGCCATCGGTTCGGAAAACTATGGCGGGAGACTTTGTACTGTTCTCAGTTCTTCTGAACCAGCAAGAAACTCAGCAAGGGCTGTTCTTTTTCTCCCTGTATTATAAACAGAGTCGTCAAATTGAAAAATGACTTCAATATGATCATCATGAAGTCATCGTAACCTTGTCATTCTCTATACAGGATGAAAAGGAGAGACTGCTGTTAAATTGAGTTTTAAGTTTAGAGAATCATGCTAGAATTACCGGTAAGCGTGGAACCACACAAAGCTAATTTTGCGACTTTATTGTGCTTCATAGAATTTCCACACACATTACTTACAAACTACGCGTAAGCTTTAAGTAACGCACAAGGCTGGCAAGAATAGGCGGCGTTACTATCCATGAGCCTTCACAGCAGTGATAAAAAATAACCAAATTGGGTTATTTACCACGAGATGTACGTAAAATACCCCGTACTTCCGGGACCTCCACTTTTTCGTTGAATCACGTCTAAATCTGACCCCGTACCTACGCAACAAATCTCATGAAACACAATGCGCAATGCATAATGCGTCGCGCAAAATGGACAGTCGCAAAGTGTACCCTTTGCAAATGAGCTCCGTTCTCAAAACATGTTTCTCAAAATGTAGAGACAGCATTAATATCTCTGTTGTCAATATTATGAACCAGAAAGAGAATTGAGCCTTTTTCCACTAATAATGATATGTGTGCCCACAGGACGCACGTACAACGACCTGAACCAATACCCGGTGTTCCCGTGGGTGCTCACCAACTACGAGAGCGAGGAGCTCGACCTCAGCCAGCCCTCCAACTACAGAGACCTGTCTAAGGTAGGATCATCATCATCATCACCAGCCTATTAATGTCTCCATTGCTGGGGTACAGGCCATCCTTATGGATGGAATAGCGGGCCCAGTGCGGGTTGGTGGGTGCTAACGACTGCAGATGCAGCCGGGACCAACGGCTTAACGTGCCTTCCGAAGCACGAACGAACACGAGATGGTAATATTTTGGTCATCCATCCAATGACCGACCACTGCAAAAGTTGCTTAACTTCAACTATCGCAGCCAAATGCGCCATCGAGCTCCTTAGGTAAAATACGACATCAAACACATACGATTTTTGTTTTACTTAACTCTTAGCTTAATCCCAAAGTAAGCAGATGGAATTTGGAATACTAGGGTAAGGGATAGAAATAAAAATGATCTTATAATACTTAAGAAAACATTACTAGCAAAAATTTTCGTTCGGTCCTGGCATCAGACAGGACTCGAAACTGCAGCTGCCGCTATCGGGACGGACGCACTAACCAATTATGCTATCGTGACCCTAATGGCCTTGTTGAATTTCTTCTAGTACTTCTTAGGCTGCAAGGCAGCGTCTACTTTCGCATTAAATATGACGACCTCCGTGGCCGAGTGGTTTGTACGCCGGGTTTCATGGTGTCGCCGACTCGAGAGGTCCTGGTTTTGAATCCCGGTGGGGGCAGATGTTTGTGTGATGAATACGAGCATTTGTACTCCAGTCATGGATGTTTAATATGTTTTTCTATATAAATATACTTATATGTGTACATTGTATATATTCTATCCGTTAACCTAGTATCCCATAACACAAGCCTTATAGTGCTTACTTTGGGGCTAGGCTAATTGGTGTGAGTGTTGGAAATATTTATTTTTTTATAAATCTGTAGTTAACTCACAATTATTACATCTATATTTTTCCACAAATATAAAGGACTTTGGTACAAATGCTCGTATTCTTCATGAAAAAATTTCCCCCTGCTGGAATTCGCACCTAAATCCTCAGAGTAGACGATACCCTAAAAACTGAGTTAGAAGTGAAACTCTCTTACCAATTCTGAAATGCAACTTAAACACACAGCAGCACAGCGGCTCTACTCGTAGAATAAGACGTGTTTGTGTTCTGAATTAAATTCTGATAGCCTCATAAATGCAAATAATAGAAGTTTAACTATAAGTACGAAAAAGTTCGGCCTCACGCAAGTTTTATATCTAACTCCTCGTTGAAAAGTTTGTCCACCATTAAACGGAAGGAGTTCGCCCTTACAAAAGTTCTGTATCCATCATCTTGTGGAGAAGTTTACCAATTAACATCCAACCAGATATAGCTAAAGGATTGTTTCTTTGTTCCAGCCCATCGGCGCGCTGAATCCGAGCCGGCGAGCTTACTTTGAAGAACGGTACAACACGTGGGAGCATGAGTCGACACCGCCTTTCCACTACGGCACGCACTACTCAACTGCCGCCTTTGTGCTCAACTGGCTCGTCAGGATCGTGAGTATCTGTGGCCAAATATACCCGATATAGGAGCTGTGAAAGAACCCATGGAAGATTCGTCAAAGATACAAGTCCACCGCCGCCTTTGTGCTTAACTGGCTCGTCAGAATAGAGGGTATCTGGCATCATATAAACCCCATAAAGAATCTGTGATAGGACCCATGGAAGATACTCCATACAGCGCTACAGTTCAATGCCAAGAAAACTCAGGCCTGCGCTTTCACGGCAAAAACATCGCCATTCCTTCCCCTTCCCCCTCTTCAGGGCACAACACTGGCGCTACAGAGCAACATTACCATGGTCGGTATGGAAGTTCGCTCAGACCTGAATCCAAAGGACTACACCGAAAACTTCGTGTTGTGTGACCGATGCAGGAGATGGTCTTGGTTTTAGTGGGTAGTTCAGCTCATTTATTGTCATTGTTAGTATGTATTTACACAAATCACAAATACATACTAACAATGCTGACGAGCCAGTCGAACACGAAGGTAGCCGTGGAGTCTTAGTTGCAGCGCTCTTCTAGGGACCTCGGTCCTTAGACTGCATGTCTGATGACCCATGCAGAAGACTATCTGTGGTTTCAGTGGGTAGTTCTGCTCTAAAGACAAGGTTTACAAATAGATTATCTAAAAGCCAACTCAATGAGGCTTTGGACCACATTTCCGAATGGGGTACCAGGAACTTGGTTCAGTTCAATGCCAAGAAAACTCAGGCCTGCGCTTTCACGGCAAAAACATCGCCATTCCTTCCCCTTCCCCCTCTTCAGGGCACAACAGTGGCTTCGCTCAGACCTGAATCAAAGGACTACACCGAAACCGTGATCAAAACAGCTTCACGCAAACTCGAAGTCCTGAACAAGGTGCGGTTTTTTTTCACGCCCGATCAACTGTGCTTGTTATACAAAACGCAAGTGCGGTCCTGCGTGGAATAATGCTCGCACCTCTGGGATGGCTCCGCCAAGTACTTGCTCGATGCTTTAGATAGGTTACAGCGGCGCGCGATCCGCATCATAGGCGATGAGGAGGTGACTAAACACCTCGAGCCTCTTCAATTACGCCGTGACGTGGCGTCACTAAGCGCGTTCTATCTTCTGTACCACGGTAAGTGTTCTGAGGAGTTATTCTCTCTTATTCCACCTTCCCTTTTCCTTCAGAGGACCACGCGCGCTGGCCTTCGTTGTCACCGTCTAACTGTGGCCACAATTCCAACGCGTACAAAGAAATTTGGTGACTCATTTCTCTGTCGTACTATCCGTAAATGGAATGCTCTGCCCGCTCACGTGTTCCCTCCCTCTTACAACCTGGGATCCTTCAAAAGAGGCGTGAAGAAGCAACATGCAGGCCGGTAGGGTGAGGATGGCTGGTGTGGCAGGTAGAACTGCTGTATCAGCTATCTTCACGTCTGGACTTCACTCAACATCAGGTGGGGTGTTCGAGTCACATGTCGAACCTATCTATAAAAAAAAGCCGGCCATTGAGAAAATTGGTTCATATTGTTCGGATCACAAAAAGAGCATTTTATCAAGAAGCCGGTTCTGTATATACCTAAAACATTGACAACTGTTCTTTGAATATTACTGTATCTACATAAAGTGGCATACCACCTGTATCTTGCTGTCTTACAATCAACATATAGTGAAATACTTTCTCTCTAAAGTTGGATACTAAGTACTACAAACAACTCGTCATCCCAACGGGCATTCCAGAAAAATAGTACATTATCGAAAACGTGCATTTGTGAGGTCTTTCATCAACGAAAGTAGTAAATAATAAATATCTTGTTATATCCTTAAAAATAAATGAATTAAATGCTATCTAAACATGCGAGTATTGTTACAAGCGAGCGAGCCAAACATTAATTTCATTTCAGTGAGTAAACAAGACCATAATCTAAAAGAGATGGCAAGACCTTATGTTAGATTGTGTATTTTCTGTACTTATTTGGTTAATTTTGTTTTATAATAAATGTCTGCAAATGATCGAGATTCATGATACTGAAGGGTAACATACACATTTCATATAAAATTAATGTACTTCAAATGAGACATTAATATTGATCACGCTTTCACGCAGTTATAAGCGTCACTAATTGAAAACTCGGTTCAAATTATTTATGAATTTCAAAGAGAATGATAGAGGTAAGCAATAACAAAGTGCAAGTTTTAATTGAATCCATTTGTATGAACATGAAGAAATGTCTGCCAACGTTACTAAAAACTATAACCTATTTTTTCTCCCTTTTCTATGAACACTGATTGGACTATTTTCTATTTGATAGCTCTTTGAAACTATGGTGTTACGTATTGCTGCAGTTTACAAATAGATTATTATCTAAATAAATCAATAATGCAATGGTTGTGTTGGCCTCCGTCCAAATTCATACACAAGTTTACATTGCAGCGTTCCAATTCATAATGCGCAATCAAATTTACTATCAGTTGAGTATATATTTCATACTTTGAAGAGACCGATGGCACAGGCACAATGATAAAATGCTCAAAACATAAGTCTGTGGCGTGCGGGAGGGTGAGCCGCGTCTTGAGCACTTAGTTACGAAAGTGTGTTTTGGCGAGGCGAACGGGAATTGAGTGGGGGAGATAAGTATATATTTATATATATTCTATATGTATTTGTACAATATGTATAAATATATATGTATTCATAGAGATGGAGCTAAAGAAATTTCACTTCAGTCATGTGGTCTTAAGCAGACTCGTTTTTTTACATTTAGATCAGAAAAGAGACAAATATAGATATGTTGCTATGAGCGAGCGTACCATTAAACAAACGTCAAATTGGAAAGCTTTGGCCTTTGTACAGGTCGCGGCACGTAACTCTAGCGCTGAACAAAACGCGGAGGGGATAGCTGCGCATGGGTACGACTGGAGAGACAATCGGCGCAACGCACTCTTCCAACAACTCTCCAACACATCTTAATTTTTACTTCTGCGCAATAACGGTCAGCGCTAGAGTTTCGTGCCGCGACTTATATGCCTTGTGGATGGATACCTTGGTTAACGGTGAAACGATGTACTGCCCGACGTTTGGGTGCGTGTCACGCGCTTATTTGGTATTGCTGCCTAAGCTTGGCACAAGCGGGTGCCCTCATGTGGTCCTATAAGGCTAGCGCCTCGCCCAGCCGTACCCAGCCTTCTAGGGTGCCAGATGCAGGCTTATCGATTTCTGGACATTTGCTCCCCCCCATAGAAGTAAAAAATCTAAATAACGGTCTCCCTTCGCAGCCCAAATAAGTCCCTGAACTTAGGTGCATTTATAGTAATATTGTGGAAAAACAAATTTTTCTGAACTCCGGGACTCGGTACATATTTTATGCTCGCGTGGATCCCGGCCACCTGGCAACCTTAAACCTTACTCAGCAGCGGGGTGTATCATGCATTTGTCCGGGTAAAAAATGGTACATTAACGGCCAGTAGCGCGGTGATGATGGCGGCACGTCAAAATAATCGTCGCTGCGCACGCAACGCGCCGCGACAGATGTGTACCTTGTAGGGTTGCTAGCAACAATCAAATTACCTACATATTTATTTAAATTTACATAAACTACAAACTGTTAATTCTCCATATGACTGGGTTTCAGTTGTCAAGAAATGTAAAGCTCAAAGTATTTTGGATAAATTTTATAGTTCTGTTTATGTCTGTACAAAACAGAAGAGAACTGACCAGAGAAATAAACAAAATTAGCGGTCAGTTTCATTTTATGTAATTAAGTTTTATGTATTTGTCTTTTTTCATCCAAATATAAGTAAAAATAAACTTGTAAGTAAATAAAAAGCTTTGGTTTGCAAAGTAAAGTTGTCGATAAAATCTCACTTCTAGCGTGATCGTAACATCATCGAGAATAATAATAAAATCATCCAATAACTTACGTATTTTAAGAACGTCATTGCTTAGGTAATATAAATAACCTGAAATGCATTGTGATCTGTTTGCTGCATAACTCAGAAATGGGTAGGTACTTAATGTCCAAGCACGAATTTTGACAGATCCGTAATCGTATTGCATCGAGTAAGTTTCTATCAAAACCAAGCAGCGCCCCTACCGGACGTAAGAACAAACTGACTCCTTCCATACAAAACTGACGATGACTATTCGATTGATTATTAAATTTTGATTCAGTAAATGCACAGCTACCGCTTATATTTATTAGAAACCTTAAAAAAATCATTGCCAGCCCTGATATTTTCATGTTAATTGAAAGGGACGTATGGATTTAAAGAGAGCGATATAAATAGTTCTAATACCCCTCAACTAAAGACTGTATTAAGACTGAAATGGACATTGAATCAGTGTGCTTAAATAGTTCCTTTAATTTTTGTTTAAGTTCAATTCTCTTTTTATTAGTAATTCTACAATTTTCTTTTTCCTGTTCTAATTGAATACATCTTTATAATAGTCCGTAATATTTTCGCTGATTTTAACTATGGTGATTCTCAATTTTTATCCAATTCTCATGTGATGTGCTCATACAATATTGAAAGTTTAAACACAGTTGTTTTGTTTTCCCAGGAGCCGATGACTACGATGTTCCTGGCTCTGCAAGGTGGAAAATTTGACCATCCAAACAGGCTGTTCTCGTCCATAGCTCTCTCATGGAAGAACTGCCAGAGGGATACATCTGACGTTAAGGTGAGAATACAGTTCATTATTCTGTACATGTATTGACGGCTGAACGTCCATTGAAATATCAAGAAATTGTAAGTAATTCAGAAAGTAATATATTAGTTTGGATTTTTTGTGAAATTTAGTTAAAATTTTAGAACGAGCTTCACTTGCGCGGCCATTCGGAGACGGGTTCCGCGACCACACCCGCCCACTCGGCACGCACTAGGGGGACCGCGGTCCTCATAGTGCTTGTCGGGTGACGGTGCAGGAGTATTGTCTGGTTTTTAGTGACCCTGTTCTGGGCGTAGCTAGGGCCCTGTTCACTTCAGCGAGCCCCAGGACTGGCTGAAGGGGACAGGGATGAGTCCCACATACCTTATTCTCGCTCACCCAGTTATTGAAGGATGCGTAAGGTATTTTCCATACAGAAAAAAAGGACGAGCTACACTGGACGAGTAATAAAATAAAATTCTTTCACTTTTAATAAATAACAATATGATATAGTAGCTGTGCCCCGCGGTGCTATCCGCGATATATTAGGGATATTTTCCCGCAGTAAAACGTAGCCTATGTGTTAATCCCGGGTGTCAGCTAACTCCATACCACGTTTTATTGAAATCGCTCCAGCCGTTTAGACGTGAAGAAGTAACAAACATACACACTCACAAACTTTCGCCTTTATAATATAAAAATAGTGTGAGCGTTACTGTGTACTTTCTGTGTGTATAACAAAACACACAACACAACAAGTAAAACAATAATCCCACCAAAAACATTCTGTAAAAAACTAGCCAAGTCTCGATGGAGCCGCTTGTTTATCTCTAAAATGTAATGAAATCTAGACAAAGTCGTGCCAAGTCTAAGGTTCCTTACTGCGATTTCCTTATTATTATAGTTAATGTTTTGTGACTTGGCCTTTGAAGGGTACGCAACTTTATCAAGCCTACAATTTACTGGTTATTCAATCAACGTTTTCCAAGTGGCAATTTTCCATCGTCAATCGGTAGCGGTTCTGGCGATTGATTGGTGCAATGCTGTCATGTAGCAGTGTACCCTTCAACGGTCAAGTCACAAAACATAAACTGTAATAATAAAGAAATCGCAGTAAGGAACCTTAGACTTGGCACGACTTTGTCTAGATTTCATTACATTTTAGAGATAAACAAGCAGCTCCATCGAGACTTGGCTAGTTTTTTACAGAATGTTTTTGGTGGGATTTCACTTCTTTTTGTAGAAACGTGGGCATATTGATTTATTTTATTAGATTTTCTTATTTGACACATTTTTTTTTCTTTTTAGGAGTAGTTTTTTTATTATTACAAATCTTTCTTTTTTTCCGGTTCTGATTCTTGTACAGTAGCAACAGTTTTTCGTATTGCCCATTCGCGTTCATTATTTATTCTTTTAGATGGTTTAATTTCTAAAAGATTGGCGCGGTATTTACGTCTAAGCCGATTGTACTCGGTGATCGCTGAAGCTTGAGCTTTACTACTCTTGAAGTCAACATTTATGAGGTGCACCCCATGGAGATTGGTTACTCGTAAAAGCACCACGTAGGCTTGACCACAAGAGAATATGGAAGTGCCAATGTCCATGAGGGCATTTTTTAGACTTAGACCTGGCTCTTGTGAATTGTTTGAGTCAGTTCTACCATACACCAAGAAAGATATTGAATGGAAGAGACAAGACTCGTCTTTGGGCATACCAACTATTTGGTAGCCATTAAGTTCATCGTCGTTTTTTAATATTATCGACATTTTACGATATTATCTTGCGAAATCGAACACAAATTAACTCTACGACCTTTACTATATGGACAACAAAACAGAAATAAATATAATAAGCGAAATCAACGAAATGCAAATAATCCCTCCCTAATCGCTAACAAACGTCATCAAGGGCAGTAGAGGAATGCCGCAAAACGACTGTAACGCGGCCGTTGTTCTTCGTCTCGCGCGTCGCCGGCGCCGAAGGCGCCGCGGCGTGCGGGGAGTCCTATCTGGCGTGAGCCACTGCGGAGGTTGCGGGTTCGCATCCCGTTTCGAACGGGACGGTCGATGGGGTCCACCCCCTACGCGTCTTCACGCGTCGCCCTCGGCGCGGTCAAGCCCACCGGGTGAGACCCATGAGGGAGGCCCAGTGAGCGACCAGCGAGCGGGCGACGGACTTAGCGCGCGGGGGTAGAATCTTCGCTGGGGGTAGGTGTCGAACTTTTTTTCTCGGCCTGCCCGAACTTTTTAACAAAGTCCGCGAGCAGGTCCGAGAGCTTGAACAGGAGGCGCGTTGTTTCTTCTTGCGTGGGCGTAGGCGGCGGCGTGTCTAGGACCGTGGTGATCGGCTGTTCGGGTATCTGGGCGGTGGTGTCCGTGTCCGTCGATGGCGAGTTGCTCTCTCGACGGCTTCTCTTTCGGCGGCGTTTGGTGCGGGTGGTAGGTGAGGGAGGAGCGTTTGCGGGGGCCATAAGGGTGGCCGGCGCGTGCTCGCTCACCTCATTTCGCTGCGGTGGTGGTTCCGTGTGGGGGCGGCCTGTGCGGGCCACTGTGGTCGCTCTTCTGTTTCGCGCCTCGCGGTGATGTGCGGGGCACGAACTGTGGTTCGCGGGATGCGGGCCCTTGCAGTTGATGCAAGTGGCGGGTTGCGAAAGCGGGCGCGGGCAATCGGCGGCGGCATGCGGGTCACCGCACCGCACGCAGGCAAGCGGGCGGTGGCAACCGTGGCTGGAGTGGCGAAACCCCTGACAGCGGTGGCACTGCGCGGGGGTCTTCCTTCCTCTCCAGGCCTCAATGGAGATTTCAGTCATGCTCAACAGCTCACTTACTGCGTAAATGGCCGGGATGGTGTCTGGGGTTCGGTGGAGTGAGACGAAGTGTATACATCCGGCGCGGCCTGCTCGCGCTCGGATCTCCCTCACGTACTCGACCGCGAAGCCCTTTGCTGTAAGGGCATCAGCGATGTCTCGCGGCTGGGTGTTCATAGGTAGCCCTCTCACGGCTACTTTGAGGCTGCGGTCTTCGGGTCGGGCGTGCGCGTACCAGCTCAGCCCGCTTTGTCCCTCCAGTTTGGAGAGATAGGCTTGGATGAGCCGGCTCTCGTCTTCGTCCGCTGGTGTAAAGCGTACGTCCGTGCCAAACGGGCGCACGCTGGGTGGTCGTCCAAGTTGATCGTGCAGCGCGCGCATATGCTTCGGCCAGTCCTGCAGCTGCTCGACCACTATCGGCGGGAGTTTGCGTACCCGTTGGGATGTGGGAGGCTGGCTGGAGGCCGGATGCGCGGGCTGCGCGGCGGTGCGAGGTGCGGCGGTCGGCGGGTTTTTTTTCGTTGCGTGGTGGGTAGTCGCAGAAGTCTCCGCTATCTGCGCATAGCTTACCGACTGCGTCGGTAAAACAGTCGGAGGCGATTCTTGGGCTGCGGGGGCGGCGTGTTGTGGCGTTACCTTTTGTGAGGTCGACTGCTGGGGCACCGGGGGGTCACCACAGCTGCGTGACCGTTGAAGGTGCGGGTCGTGTGGGTGTTGCTTGCGGCTGCGGCGTTTCTCCTCTGGATCGGGCGACGGAGATTGGGGCTTCAAATATACTGCCCTCGGTGGTGGCAGCTTGAGGGGGATCAAGTTGATTGACTTCATGCACTCTAGTGTGCACCGGTCGTCAGGCTGGTAGCTGGAGGTAACACTCGCATCTCCCTCCAGGAGACGGAGGTAAACCCACAGCCAGCGTTGCAGCCTGGGAGACAGCAGTCCGCAGTCCGTGAGACGCGCGACCATCGCTGCGTCAAACTCATATTGAGCGCGATGCGATCGGTCCGCGATCGTACAGGCCGCGAAGTAGGCTGTATCGTCGTCCACTGATGGGTCAGGGTACTACTTCGGGGCGGGTGGCTCGTCCATGCTGCGAATTGGGACTCACGTCAGCGCGATCTTGGCCGAGCGACGCCTTGCAGCGCGCTCAAGGCCTGCGGCTGAGAGGCTCGGTGACGGTCCCCGCTGGCACGATGGCGCCAGGCAGTGCTCGCGGAGAAGTAAAGTCCAACTTTACGGCGGAGCACTTACGTGGGAGGTAGATCCGTGCGCTGTTGACGTGGGTACGCTCCTCGTAACGCGGCCGGTTTTTTTTTTTTTTTTGTTTCCTCCCAGGCGGGGGAGAGGGTGAGAAATCCTCATGGATACCCTACAGCCGGCTGTAAGGTTATGTCAGACTCTTACTGACTAAAAAACACCCTTTATTCATGCTTATGGCCAGAAGGGCCTTACAAGCTTCATCTGAAGCGATCACCCCCCGAGAGGGGGATGATGCGGCGCTGCGTTAGTTTAAACTAGTGCATAGTTTAAAATAACGCAAATGCGCTTAGAGGACAAGTGCACTCAGATGTGCACTTGAAACGGAAGGGGACTGAGAGGAATCGAACCTCTCTGTGTCGGGGGGGCGGGGGGACTCACCGCGAGTGTTGGATCCTCAGCGGCCAGGAGGGCCACGAGATCGCGTGTGAGTTTATTGTGTGTGGCTGTGAGTGCGTGTTTGGGCCTTCGGGGCCTGAAGCGAGATGGACTGTGTGGGGCGTATCCCGACGCCGATCTGATTCGCGGCCGGTTGTCACTTCGCCATATAACCTAATCGGAAAAACAAAAAGTAAGCGCGTTTTACAATATAGTCAGCGCCATCTAGCGACGTGTGTGGTATCACCGCCACTCTTAGTCCAATGCAATGTATTGTGACCAAAATTAATATTATAGTGTAATTTCTTTATTTAATTAATGTAATGTTCGAGTAGAATAAAGTTAATCGTTCGACTATTTTTTCTTATAAACTTGTAAGTATAAGTATAAAAGTCAGTCTAGTGTTATACAGAATCAGGGTCACCAGGTACTTCAGATCTTCGACTATCCTAGTTTTTATAGTTTTCCCTTTATGTTGCCATTAAACCCTAACTCTGTACCAAATTTCAGCTCTCTGAGTTTATGGGAAGTACTAGTTCTATTCTGATGATCATGAGTGAGTGAGTGTCGTAAATGCGAAACTTTGCTTTCGCTTAACTTCGGAACTAAATGACCTACAGACTTAAAATTTTGGATTTTTAGTATGTTATTATAGCTTACTGGATGACGAAAATTTCAGCGTTTTGGTCTTATCCAGAGGTTCTCAAGTAGGGGCCTGAAAATGCGGCGTAATGGTTCCAGTAAAGATGGTACGGCAGTGTTTGCTTCGCGCTCGACTTGTCGGGGGCACTGCCGTGCCCCCCGATGATAAAACAATAATTACAAGTATAAAAAATAAAAAATAAATTCAAAAATTTGGGACTTATCCGGTGGCCAAAGTCTGTCGGCCAAAAATAATATCTATAAAATATGGAATAAGTAGGTTCTTGCCTTTTAAAAAATGGTAAATGAGATAATTCACTAAACTTAAAAATGCTCGAATAAAGCGTTTTTTATAAACCAAATTATATTCCTAATACTCATCAAAAAAATACTTTGAATTCAGTACATAGTCTTTTATTAAAAAAACGAGTGTGCTTATGATGTATGTATATTTATATACATGTGTGTGTGTAGAATACACAATACAATACAAAAACTCTTTATTGTACACCACAAAAAAATTGAACAATAAGTACAAAACCATCTAGTTACACGTGATGCAATGGGCGGCCTTATCGCTTAAAGCGATCTCTAATAAATAAATATATTATACATGTATGTAAATATACATATTTCATTTACTAGCTAAAAGAGGAACAAAGAAAGAAAATGTGCGCACGCACTGCTTTCTCTTGCTTATATCCCCCACTCAATTCCCGCTGGCCTCGCACGATCACACTTTTCGTAACGCGTAACACGTTCGCCAGCTTACTCCCCAAGTCAAGCGTGCGTAAAGAAGTTGGCTTATATCCCCCACTCAACTCCCGTTCGCCTATCCCGATCACACTTTTCGTAACGCGTAACGCATTCGCCAGCTTACCCCCCCAGTCAAGTGTGGGTAAAGAAGTTTCACTTCAATAAAAAATATATAAATTCTTCTTAAAAGGTATTGTAATCCTTTGTACTGATGACAATCAGATAATAGTTGCGCAACCAGCAAATGAGACGTATCGGGGCCGATCCGCTCGGGTACGAACCGCAGCCTACTTCTTACTGAACAGTAAGCACTCTGCGATAGCGACGTTGTGGAACATAGCGTTACACAATCGGAAAGACAGTGAAACGTTCAATCATTTTTTTATTTTATTAATATATTTTTATCGACACCCTTACAATAAATTCATAATATGCTGTACCACGAAAACCTCTCTTATTTATTTACTAAATTATTACACACACAATAAAACAGATAAGAAGAACAGGAACAAGATTGTATAAGGGTACTGCTTATTTCATATTGAAATTTCTTCCAGCAGGCCCGCGAAAGGAAAGAACATAAAATAGGTCGTCAGTGTGTGCCTCCTGAATATAAATAACAAAATACAATACTTACATAAACAAAACCGACAAATATATCGACATAAATATACAAATAACCATATATACTGAAATAAAATATACAAGTGTTAAAAAAGAAAAGCAATACAGTTCGGAAACACTTATTCAAGAGGATAGATAGTGTTCCTTCAACCGTTTTTTAAATATAGCAACAGTTAGGCTGTCTCTCATTCCTGCTGGCAGCGAGTTCCACAAAGAAGAGAGAGAGAGAGACAAAGAGTATGTTGCAAATTCGGTTATATGAATTTATATTGTTATTATAAACATTTAACAGCTAGATTTATAAATCTAAAGAAAACTTTACTAGCAAAATTGACATTCTGGATACGACAGAACTCAGACCTGCGTCTTCCGCTAACCGGACGGAATTCAATAAATAATACAATCGGCGTCAGAGTTTGTTGTAAATTAACATGTTTCTTTAAATAAAACTAGTTTTAACGGGTTAATGCACGATCTTTATTTATTCATTGACGTTTCGCAGCCTTTTCAGGTCCGCACCGTCAGAATAATGATTTTTTTATTTACTTTGTCGAGCTACCTTCGAAAGACTTTTATTGAGCGTTCGGATATTTCATTGGTAGATTTTTAAAACTTTATTGTCTATGTATGACTTTATTAGGTAATTTAGTTAATAAAGTACTTTATTTAAATTTCTTTTTTGTAATTTTGAGTTTATTTATTTGACTCTAACTACCGTAAACTACCACCGGTTCCAAAATTGGGAGACCTTTCTGAGAAGAACCGGCGAAACAAACTCGGAGAGCCTTTCTATCTCCTTCTTAATTAAGGAGAAATCATTATTCTGACGATGCAGACCTGAAAAGGCTGCGAAACGTCAATAAATAAATAAAGTTCGTGCTAATAACCCGTTAAAACTAGTTTTATTTAATGAGTGATGTGCGTGAAAACCTAAAAAACAAATGTGTTTAGCTCAAATGATTCATTTTCTGATCAAACCGAAAACTATTTTCTATGCAACATGTTTCATACCCAACATATATGTGAACAAACGATCGCTTGTTAATCATATGTGAAATAAAGCTCAAAGTCAATTAAAATTTATAATTTTTATTATTTTTAAAGCATGTAACTGCTTGATGTTTAAATCTAAAGAAAATATAACTAGAAAAAATTCCACGCGGACCAGGCAGCAGACGGGACTCGAACCCGCACCCTTCGCAATCCGGGCGAATGCACTGACCAATTATGCTAACGCGGCCCTCACGGACCGCGTCGAAATTCTTTCTAGCTATTCTTAAGCTGCAAGGCAGCGCCATCTCTTCGCATTACTTCCTTCCGTGGCTCGCGGTTTCATGAACCTCTGATCAAGGGCGGATCCAGCTTTAGCGCCATGGGGGGGGGGGGGTCATATACCCAGCTTTGCCCCCCGGGGGGGGGGTCATATAGTCGTGGTATATCAAATAATGAAAGTACTTAAATAAAATCCCCCTGGGTTTGGTCCATCTGTACCCAGCCCAGGGGGGGTCATGACCCCCATGACCCCCCCCCCCCTGGATCCGCCCTTGCCTCTGATGGTACTTAGCTGATATTGGGCAGATTCCCACGACACATCATGCATTCTAAGCTTTTCTAACTATTATAATTTATGTTGGAATCAACGAATTCCAAATAATATGGAATATTATTACCATATTTATAACCTTATTTTGAAGAACTCGGAATTCAAACTCTTACATCGATAGTAATCCTTCACGTTGCTATATTTGTGCGAACAAATTTACAATCATATAGTAAAAACAGTGACAAGCATTCACACTATACTCGAGGTGCGAACAAGCTGACCAGTGAGCAGAGAGCAGAGAACTTTGGTCAAATAGAGCAAGCTAACTCATGTCATGGGTTCGACGGTATATAACTTGTTACCTAAGTTGGTCATTGACGCAAAGTCGCTTAATAATTTTAAACATAAATTAAAATTATGGCTCATTGACAGAACTTTTTATAGTGTCGATGAATTTTTAAATGATAGATCCTTACATTAATTGGACTGATTAATTCTTTTTTTTATAATATTGAATGATTATTAATTTATTAATTCATTTTTTTGTTTTGTTTTATTATTTCTATTTGACATTTGTATTTGACATGTTGAATTTTTTTCTTAGTATAAATATTGTATTTTAACTCCGTAATGTACTTTTATATAATTTAAAATCTGATGATTACTTAGTACTTTATGTATTTTCTGTTCAGTTTATTATTGACGTCTAATTTATTACGAAATAAATGATTATGATTATTATAATTATGATTATGAACTGCGCTAAAAAGTGGTTCCACACAATCACAATCACACTGCGATCAAAACGCCGATCATGGGATTTAGAACGTGTAACGTAATTTTACCCAATGGATGGATTGCTTAATGCATTTGCCGATATTTGATACGTCAAAGTATTTTGTTTTTTCTGTGTGCGTGTCGCGTTAGTATAAAGTTTAGTTGCATGAGTTTGGAACCATGTTTTAAAGAGAAAATGCTTCCATATCATTTCTAAGACGTTGGGTGGAATGAATAAAATAATTCTTTAACACACACATAAAAAAACTTCTCGATTGGCATATCATCTAAAATCCTACAATTCGCACTCTCCCAGGAATTGATCCCTGAGCTGTTCTTCCTGCCGGAGATGCTGATCAACAGCTCTGGCTACCGGCTGAATATCCCCGAGTCTCCGTCGGGTGACGTCATTCTTCCTCCCTGGGCCTCCTCCGCTGAGGAGTTCGTCAGGATCAATCGCATGGCGCTGGAGTCGGAGTTCGTCAGCTGCCAGCTGCACCAGTGGATAGACCTCATTTTCGGATATAAGCAGAGAGGTGAGGCAGAATTGAATATTAAGCTTGGGGGAAAGATAAGAAGTAAAAAAAATGGACTGTGAAATGAAAAAAATGCGCATATTCGAAGATATCAATTTGTTACATAGATTTGTTGAGTTATAGAAGTCCAATGAAAAATTTTGCTCTTGTGAATAAAAACGACTTCCGTAACTTTTCACTCATCCGACCCATCCCATCAAGTCAGTGTGGTTGTGATATCTACATAATATTTTTGATTACCTAGGTACATAATACAAGTGCTTTAGCTACTTTTTCTTGAATTAAGACAATGTATGTATGTATGTACGGATACAATTAAATTTCAGATTAATTTATTGACCTTCATTAAAATTCTGAAAGGTAAAGTCTGTGCAACTCCAAAACAAATTAGAACTAGTTTTGGCCCGCCACATCAAAAACTTAATAGCATATAAGTTGAAGAACAATGTATCAACATGTATAATGTATATCTATCCGTTACCCTAGTATCTCATAAAACAAGCCTTATAGTGCTTACTTAGGGACTAGGCTCAATTAGTGTGACTGTAATAAATATTTCTTCATTTATCACTCGCAAGTCTTGAACCGTAGACTCAACTCCTCATAACTTTCAGGGCCCGAAGCAGTGCGAGCGACAAACGTCTTCTACTACCTCACGTACGAAGGCGGGGTTCGGCTCGACCAGATCACGGAACCTGTGACTCGAGCAGCAGTAGAAGACCAAATACGAAGCTTTGGACAGACGCCTGCTCAACTTCTTAGCGAACCACATCCACCAAGAGCTTCTACTATGCACCTAGCGCCTCTAATGTTCGCTCAAGCACCCGACGATGTTTGTCTGCGATTGAAATTGCCTTCAAACGCTGCAGTCGTCCATGTCTCTGCAAATACTTATCCGCAACTGGCGATGCCCGCTGCTGTTACAGTAAGTATTTCTTCCCATCATTTTACACGTAAAAACTTATTGATAATCGATCAGTTATATGCTGAATTTAAAAATTATAACTATAATTGCTATTTTTTCTTTCAAATGTTTAATACTTGTAAAGGTATTCATTTGACATTGTGGGTTGCCTACAATGCGAAAAGATGGCGCTGCCTTGCAGCTTATGAAAGGCTAGTAAGAATTCGACACGACTGTCAAGGCATTCGCCCGAATAGTGATGAGTGCGGGTTCGAGTCCCGTCTGCTGCCTGGCCCGCGTGGAATTTTTTCTAGTAATATTTTCTTTAGATTTAAACATGGAGCAGTTACATGCTTAAAAAATAAAAATTATAACTTATTATTGGCCAACTGGTTTCTATATATCATTTTTTATCATGTCTTGTGAGCTGTTGGTTTTTTAAAAGATAAATAAATAAATAAACATTGGTATTGTTTGCCGTAATATTTGCCGATTGTGTGGCCTATGCTATACGGGAGATATTGCATGTAACTTTTCAGGGGTATAATTATAAGGTTTTTAAGTACTTATTTCATACACTCGTAAAATATATTTGTTTGTATAAAAGCAGTTTGATTACAAACAAATAAAAAAGTATTGTACAAAATCTGTTGTAAAAAAAAATACTTTCCAACGCTTTCCATGTATCTTAAGTCTCGTAATCCTAAACTTTTTGTGCTTTACGTATTTACTAACAATACTTCTCATTACAACCGAATAGTCAGTATGTGTCCTTCGTGCCTACAATGAGTTACTAGGTGTGCATAAAGATGTGGATTTGTAGTCTTAATAAAATAAATTTAAAAAATGTGTTCTAGAGTTCCTAGGTCAGGCGCTTTGATATATGTAATAAGTTTGTTTGTAAAGAAGTTGACATGCTTCGATCCGAGTGCAAGACAAAATATCATACAAAATTTGCCTAAACAAGTTTTAAATTGTTTCTAACTTTCTTGTAGGAAGACCGTTAGCAGCGCACGGTATAATGGCCTCTCGGCTTTAGGAGGATTTACGTAGGGGCTTGGGGGGGGGCTAGTTCCGGGACCCGCACCGGCCGGGGCCCCGCAGTAGCCCCCGTCATCCCATGAAATACCGAAAAGAAGTTTGACCTGCCAATAATCCAATAAATACAATTGCTTAGAGAGTAACATAACGTTTATTAGCTAACTTTTCCCATTAATGCATATTATGCATAAAAGCGGAATTTAGAACAATTGGGAAGCAGATGATTTTCATATCCTGAAATGGGCCCCGCATCAATTTCAGCCCCGGGCCCCACCATTTTTAAATTCACTCTTGCTCGGCTTCAATTTATAAGTGTTATTATGGCTTACGCAGGTGAGCGCAGCGCGCGCGTTCGCAGCTCACCGCTGGGTGGGGGGGGGATGCGCGCACGCCGCCGCCAGGCACGCCGACCACGCCGCCCCGCCCCCGCACCCCCTGCTCATGGACCCTGTGTGGGGTGAGTATACTGCCCACGCCGCCCCGCCCCCAGTATCCCCTGCTCATGGACCCCGTGTGGGGTGAGTATACTGCCCACGCCGCCCCGCCCCGGCCCCCGTGTGGCGTGAGTATACTGCCCACGCCGCCCCGCCCCCGCAACCCTTGCTCATGTACCCCGTGTTGGGTGAGCATACTGCCCACGCCGCCCCACCCCCGCACCCCCTGCTCATGGACCCCGTGTGGGGTGAGTATACTGCCCACGCCGCCCCACCCCCGCACCCCCTGCTCATGGACCCCGTGTGGTGTGAGTATGCTGCCCACGCCGCCCCGCCCCCGCACCCCTGCTCATGGACCCCGTGTGGGGTGAGTATACTGCCCACGCCGCCGCGCCCCCGCACCCCCTGCTCATGGACCCCGTGTGGGGTGAGTATACTGCCCACGCCGCCCCGCCCCCGCAACCCTTGCTCATGTACCCCGTGTTGGGTGAGCATACTGCCCACGCCGCCCCACCCCCGCACCCCCTGCTCATGGACCCCGTGTGGGGTGAGTATACTGCCCACGCCGCCCCACCCCCGCACCCCCTGCTCATGGACCCCGTGTGGTGTGAGTATGCTGCCCACGCCGCCCCGCCCCCGCACCCCTGCTCATGGACCCCGTGTGGGGTGAGTATACTGCCCACGCCGCCGCGCCCCCGCACCCCCTGCTCATGGACCCCGTGTGGGGTGAGTATACTGCCCACGCCGCCCCGCCCCCGCACCCCCTGCTCATGGACCCCGTGTGGGGTGAGTATACTGCCCACGCCGCCCCGCCCCCGCACCCCCTACTCATGGACCCCGTGTGGGGTGAGTATACTGCCCACGCCACCCCGCCCCCGCATGCCCTGCTCATGGACCCCGTGTGGGGTGAGTATACTGCCCACGCCGCCCCGCCCCCGCACCCCCCACTCGACGTGGTAGCAAACCACAACAGATATGGCTTTTCATACAATGTGGCCAGCACATTAATTCCGATTTTTCTAGAAGAAAGGTTGTCAAAATAATGCTCATATAAAGCATGTTTGAGAAAACTTTAAAAATATTAGTACCCATAGTTACTATATAGATAATGATGAAACCGTTTGTGTTCCAGCGGCGGGCGGCGCGCAGGCGTTGGCGCGTCGCCAGCTGGGCGACAACTTCTCGCAGCGCGTGCGCGCGCGCAGTAACTGCTTCGTCACCACCGTTGACTCGCGCTTCCTCATAGCGGCCGGCTTCTGGGACAACAGCTTCCGCGTCTTCTCCACGGAGACGGGTGAGCATCACACAAAAAATCTTTTCAGTGCTCATACATCGCTGATCTGTAGGCCTACGCTAACTTTTTTGACATTTACAGTAAAGACAAAATTTCATATCCATTGATGCTTTTCAGAACAAATATCTTAGTGGCGTTATAATAAAACGGTAATGAATCACTAAACAGCTCGGTGATTATAACTTCCATCTTTCGTTAAGCAGTTAGCGAATAAGCCGACTGAAACCGGCCCAGATGATCGGTACGCATGGCAATATGATCATTTCGTGCGATTATTGATTCTGGATGTCAGAGTAATTAAATAATCGAGTCAGCTGTTGAGCGTTTACAGTAAGTACCTCGTCAAACTTCAGTTACCTACTATTACTGGACTGAGAGATGTTTTCAGCGGCTCTTAAGACCTCGCAGCTGGCTAATACATCGCAGCTGGCTTCTGAGACAACTAATTGCGCGTCTTCTCCATAAAGACGTTTAAATAATCCGCTAATCATAGGTTGCTGGTCTCAATCCGGCTCGAAGAACCGCTGCAGGATGCAGTTCTTCTCAAGTCTTTGGCCGTAGATTAACAAACCGATAGCATAGCGGTTGATGTTTTCAAAAGCTTGTAATTTAACCTTATAACGCAATGAGGGTTTTCTGGAATGACTGGCAACAGATGGCAGCTCTGAGACGAAAGGTCTACTCATCCGTCAAATCACGTATGTAGTCATATCCTATGAATCAATTTAAATGTTCGTTCGATTAATTCGTGCCAAGAACTTCATACAGAAGGCCTTCATACACATGCCACAGTGGCTCCAACTGGTGACGTAAAAAATTAGATGTATTTTACATGGAACCATTTTGTTGAGTATACTGACTGTGTCATTTTTGTTCGCAGCTAAAATAGTACAAATAATTTTCGGCCACTACGGCGTGGTGACGTGCGTGTCGAGATCAGAATGCAACATTACATCAGATTGCTACATCGCGTCGGGATCCGAAGACTGCACAGTATTACTGTGGCACTGGTGAGGCCTTTGACTTTGACTGATATTTTATTTATTTTATTTTACAGTGCAACACGGCGAGTTTAAAAAAAATGCCAAAAAAAAACTCGCGCCATAGTATTCTTATATCAAGTACCATAACGTTAACAGTCTATAGAGCTCGATGGCGCGGGTGGTTAGCGCGTTCGGCTGCGATCGTTGAAGTTAAGCAACTTTCGCAGTAGTCGGTCATTGGGTGGGTGACCAAAAGTCTTCTATCTCGAGTACCTCCGTGCTTCGGAAGGCACGTTAAGCCGTTGGTCCTGGCTGTATCTGCAGTCGTTAGCACCCGCCAATCCGCACTGGGCCTGCGTGGTTGGCCATGGCCCAATTTCCCTATTCCATCCAAAGGAAAGGCCTGTGTCCCAGCAGTGGAGTCGTTAATAGGCTGATGATGATGAAAAATGTTTACCGTCAATAGAATACAGCGATTCCATAATATTTTTTTCTTGATTTTGTTAGTTCATCTATAAAAAAATGTCTAAGATTTACATTCTTCATTGAATCTGCCTTAGTTTTATTGTCAAACGAAGTCAAGATGTAAAGGTATTTTTTTGTTTTGGAAAGGTGCACTTTAAAGTTTCTAAGTTACTTTTAATCACAGACTACCCTCACTAGAGTCGTAAGCCGGTTTCGATTGAACACGTCAGTGTGACGTCAAGTTAGATGACAAATATAGTGAAATGATGTCTTGTATCTTGTATCGGCGCTGGTCGACGCTTGGCTGGAGGCGTGCCACACGCTTGTATTGTATTGCTGAAAAAGCTTGGCACTAGGGTGTGCTATAGTACATATGCGATCTCTAGTGGGTGTGAGTGTTTCTTAATTGAAGACGTCATGCTTTTATTTTTTAAATAAGTCAAGAAATAATGGTATTAGTTTTGGAGTTTAGAGGTTATATTAAGTGATCAATAAAGGCAACATCATCATCATAACCATTCTATTAATGTCGCCACTGCTGGGCAAATACCTACCCTCTACGTGTGAAAAGGTTGAGCCATAACCCACTGCGCGGTCCAGTTTGGATTAGTGGGTGCTAACGACTGCAGATGTAGACGGAAATAACAGTTTAACGTACTTTCCGAAGCATGGAGGAGCTCGTGATATCTAGAGAGTTTTACGTCACCCATCCAATGACATTGCGAAAGTTGTTGCAAGACCAAAGGGGAAGAACTTCCACCGAGGTGGGTGATATTCCATCAGCTTGGGGGCCGCGGCCCGACTGATTGTTGATTGGCCATTGCGAATAAGAAGTGTTGCCTCCTAATTTCACTTGCGTGATGTAGGCTTCCATACTTTTGAGTGCAGCGCCGGTAGCGCTATTTGTTATTATGGAGCGTCAAGTCTTGATTCATTAATCGTTAGTGGGCCGTGTAGATGTCTCCGACACAGTCACTTAAGCCAGATTTATATTGATACAGTAGCTGGCGCCAGTCCCGCTGGCATGCCAGCACTGGATCCATGTAAACATTTTTTGGTGCCAGTCCCGCGCTAGCGCCAGCGCTGGCATGGAGTAGAACGAAGGCCCCACCTTCTCGCCAGTCGCAGGCGCCGCCGCTAAATGTCACCACGTGTTATTGATTTGCTAAAACTTTCGACAAGAAAATATCTTGGAAGTGAGGTGACGATAACACATTACTATTTATACATTTATATAGAAATGAGGAGTGTTTATGGAACATTCATTCGCAGAATTATAGAAATAAACAGATGCGAATAACCGCCCTACAAAATCTTTTCTCTTTAATGAATATGGAAAGGTTGACTATTAAAGAAGTGAAAGCGAAAATAAAATCATTGTTAATTTGTTCCCAAACGTGTAGTCCCCACAAAACCTCAAATTCAACTGCTGGCAAAAATGTAAATGATACAATCCAGTCCAGTTATTGGTACCGTTTTTAGGCGCTTAAAACTGGCGCCAGCTACTGTATCAGTGTAAATCTGGCTTTAACTTTCACGATCGCAGGCCAAACGCGCTAACCACTTGCGCCATCGTGCTCCTGCAAGCACGTGTTATTAACGTTACCGTCTCGTATCACCAGGTCTGCCCGCGCGGGTGGCATCGTAGGCGAGGGGGAGACCCCCGCACCGCGAGTTACTCTCACGGGACATCTCGCGGCTGTCAACGCCGTGCTTGTGTCTGCAGAGTTGGGGCTTGTCATTTCCAGCTCGATCAGTGAGTACTAGATCACTGTCACCATCCTTTTCTCAATCACCAACGCCATCACCATCATCATGCTCTCAATCACCGTCTTCAGCATTATAACTATCACTATCGTTGTCACTATCACCATTATTATCATTGTCACTCTCACCGACACAATACAAATACGTGTTCCCTCCTTCCTACAATCTGGGGACCTATAAGAGAGGCGTGAAGAAGCATTTTTGCAGGCCGGCAAGGTGAGGATGGTTGTTGTGGCAGTTTATAACTTCTGTGCCAGCTATCTTCTCGTATGGACTTTATCACCACTTAACATCAAACGGGGAAGAATCATTTGCCTACCTGGCTATATAAAAAAAAATATAAAAACCATGCTCATGACTATCACCATCATCATTAATCAATAAGCATAAATATAAGCGCCCTTGAACGCTGTGCTCGTCTCCGTGGAACTAGAGCTTGTCATATCCTGCTCGATCAGTGAGCTTACTATCACTCTCATCTATCTTGCCGTCGTAGAGAAAAATGCAGTAAGAGCTCCGACATGATTTTGGGAAAATGGAGTTTAAATTTTTTAATCTTAAAAGGCATTTTCTCAAAACTATATCGGCGCCTTTACTGAATTCTTCACTTAGACGGCAGTGTCGCTATGATCATCACTATCACCATCACCATTACCATTACTATGATCATCATTATCACAATCAATATCATTATAACTGTGACAATCAACATCACTATTACCACTAGATATGAGCACCCGTCAAGACCGTGCTGGTCTCCGCAGAACTGAGGCTCGTCATATCCAACGCTCAGTAGTAACCACGCTCACACTTCTTATCACGTTATTCTCATAGATTATTTTATTCAAATACTTTTTATCATATGGTACACTTTTATCGCAAAAGATGTTTTTAATGCAATTTTTCAACTTACGTAGAATATAAAATTTATAATTTACACCTTATATTCTATGAAACAATGGTGACTTCAAATATTAAATGAACAAAGCATTTTGTTATTTTTGTTTACGCAATCATCCAAAGCACCTTTAGGACAGTTTTTAGCCATGATTTTATTTGTATGGAGGTTTTTATATCATTGCTTATATTGCTGCTGGGGATAAACCAAAGTCTTATTCATTTATTCATTGTAAAAGTTTATGTGTTATTTCCGGAAATCTTTGAAACTTTGGCATTATTGTAACTTGGGTCAACGCGGAACGTCACCGAACTGCCACCTGCGCATAGTTGCGATTCGTTGTTTACTTTACTATCCAACTGCCATAAATTTTGCTTTGGTTTGTGTTAAGATAACTTTTTCATCAAATTCTATACCATATTCTATGAATTGAATTCTTAGTGTCTTATCGCATTATAACACTAGACTTAAATAAATAAACTCATAATTATAAAAAGAATTAAATTAAGTACTAAATTAGCTAATAAATTCATACAAAGACAATAGAGTTTTAAAAATCTTCCAATGTACCAGGGGCGGCTGAAAAGTTTTGAGCCTCAGTACCTTTAATCATCACTAATGAGTTGTGCTATACACCACTAATTGAGGGTATTCTAAATAATATAAATACGAAGTTTCATGTCATTAGCATCATTACATTTTTAGTAATTGAACCTTAAACATCACCATGTCTGACTCATCAGCGCTTTCTACGAAATTGGAGTACAGAGCTGTCATAAAATTCTTCACAAAGAAAAACAAAACGCCGTCGGAAATATTTGAAGAGATATCTGCAGTTTATGGGGAATCAGCACCTTCATTTGCCACCGTAAAACATTGGAGCCGTGAATTCAAACACGGCAGGGAGTCGCTTGAAGATGATCCCAGGTAGGGACGCCCGAACACCGCCGTTACCGAAGAAAACATTAAAAAAGGGGAAAAAGTTGTTCTGGAAGATCGGCGGATCAGGTTGTGGTAGTTAGCTGAAGCCATAGGCATTAGCAAAGAACGAATCAGTGACATTTTGCATAATCATTTGCATATGAGAAAGGTGTGTGCGCGGTGGGTGCCGAAAATGCTCACGCCGCTTGACAAGCAGCGTCGCGTCACAACTTCGGAGGAGTTTTGGACATCTGTGGCGATAATCCTGACGATGTTTTTTCTCGCCTAACAAGGCGATCCATATATCCACCATGTTTCATCAACAGTAACAACTGTTGATGAAACATGGATTAGACAATACGCTCCGGAGTTAAAACAAGAATCAATGCAGTGGATAGAAAAGGAAGGAAGCCGCCACGGAAATTCAAAGTGGAAAGATCGGCATCCAAACTTATGGCCACTGTTTCTTGGGATTGTGAAGGAATTTTGCTCATCGACTACCTTCCCAAAAATACTACGATGAACGGCGACTATTATGCCGCATTGTTGACAACGGTTCGTCAATTGATTGTCGAGAAAAGGAGAGGCAAACTGGCAAAACGAGTCCTGTTTTTGCAAGACAATGTGCCCGTCCACACTGCTCGAGTTGCAAGGTGTGCCCTCGCCGAAACAGGCTTTGAAGTAGTAAACCACCCACCCTACAGTCCAGACCTATTTCCTTTTATCCAATTTGAAAAAGGTCCTCCGAGGACGAAGATTTTCAAGTGACGAGCAAATGAAGGCGGCCGTAAATGAACATTATGAATGCAAAGACGGCGAATATTTTTTTACCGGGTTAAAAGCTCTTTTTAATAAATGTAGGAAGTGCATTGAATTAGAGGGAGATTATATTGAAAAATATTTTTTTTATACATTTCTATCAGCATTTTTAATACCTGAGGCTCAAAACTTTTCAGCCGCCCCTCGAAGTGTTTCGAAGGTATCTCGACAAAGAAAATAAAATTACAATTCTGACGACGCAGCCTGAAAACGATGCGAAACGTCATCTATGCCGTTGATCGGTATATATTTAGCTTTCGATGACTTGTTTTATTTACTACACTTATTTCATACAGACGGGCCGGTTCTAATCCACACCACATTCGGTGAGGTCCTACGCGCCTTAGACGGTGCCGCGGGTCCGCCTCAACAACTAGCGCTGTCCCGCGAAGGACTCGTCATAGTCGCGGGCGCGGGCGGAACGTTAGCTGCCTACACGCTCAACGGGAGGAGATTGCGCGCTCACACGCATCATGACCACTTCCAGGTGAGACTGATGACTGACTGACTTATTGAAAGGTAGGAGGGATGAAAGGAAGGGAGGGGATGAGATATATGATCACTGCGTCTAAAGCTAGCGCTCTTTAGCCAAGGACTCGTTATAGAGGCGGGCGCGGGAGGAACATTAGCTTCCTACACGCTTAACAGGAGAAGACTGCGGGTTCACACACATCAACAAGCGTCGTCTTGTGCACATTTATCTCTCTTCTCGCGTGACGTCAGAGCTAGCTATTATGCAATTTTTCACCAATGTTTCTTTATGACGTTTTCATGTAAAACTATCGTCCGTAAACCGACTTTGCAGACAACCATTTTTTTAATATTTTGGTGCTAATTGGTGCTTTTTGGTAGAATTGCTAAACCGTGATTGACTTGACTACACGACTAGTTGCAGATGAGACTGATGGTGCGCGGCCAATCGAACAGGGTACCGCATATCACCCGCACTCCTGACGCTCATTGTGGGGACTGCGATACTCAGAATTCGCGCAGGTGACCGGTGCACGGGTATTGTCTGGTTTTTAGTGGCCCTGTTCAGGGCGTAGTTAGGGCCCTGTTGACTTCAGCGAAGGGCTGGCTGAAGTAGACAGGGAGGAGTCCCACATACCTTCTTCTCGCTCCTCCAGTGGTTGAATAATGCGTAAGGCATTTCCCAAACATAAAATAAAAAGTTGAGATTGATGGTTGACTGACGCATATGGTGGTGAATTGAACATATGTTTCTGTACGATATCGAAGCGGAGACATTAAAGCGTCTGTGTGTCGTCTATACGATAACCTGCATATGGATTTTTCTTTTGCAGTCGGCTTCTTGAATTGTGGAAAGAAATCCAAAGATTGAAACTTCATAAAAAGTTTGAGTTCATTTGTTCTTTTGCAAGTATTTGTATTTTAAATTCTATTTTAATTACTTTTACTGAAAACTTCAGCTCCTAAAATGTTTAACACATTATGCCCTCCCATAATTTAGAGTTATTGTTTGATGTAAAATTATTGTAATTGGTTTTTGAAAATTTAGTTCTCATTTTATAAGCTAATAAAAAAAACTATGAACTATGAATGTACGATCAAATCAATTGATACCTGACTCGCTTGCAATTCGACTAAAAATAGTCAAAACAAACAAGTTTTCCTTTGTAGAACATACGTAATATGAACCTAAAATTTGAACTTTTTTTTAATGCAATGTTATACATAAAATTTTGAATTAAAGTTTGAATTTTAGTTTCACTTTTTAAAATCTTAAAACTCTTTCGATTTCTTAATATTATAAAACACAATGGTGAAGATCGGGAAATCCTTAGTCTATGGGCAAAATAACAAATAAATTAATGTCAAAATTATGTCACAGAAAGGCGGCAAAATCTGTCACGTCAAATATGACTGTTCAGAAAACAAGTCTGTTTGCCAGGATACGTACATTTAAGCAAAAATCATGTTGTTAAAAGATTTTGACATAAAAAAGGTATTAAAAAACAAGAAAACCCGATAGCTTTAATACTTCAAATAAAAACTGAAAAGAAAATAACAAATCCAGTAGTCTATAATTCTGTTGAGTAAGGAACAAAGCTACTGTAATAGTCGGGACACATTAAATAATCAAGAATGGATCAATTTTTTGCAATAATCACAGAAACAATGCTACTGGATAGATTAATACTTGAATTAATTAAGGAAACTATAAGTCTTTTAACAAATGATATCTCTGTATCAATTATAAACATGTGTGACTGTTTGTTTCTTATTAATAAAAAAAAGAAACCAAATATGTAGATGCGAGAGGTTAAAAGTTTAAAGACGTCTTCCAACGCAGCGGTAAACAGTTTCGGGGATGTCGCACCCCTCGCTGCTGTTGGAAAGGTCTCGTAGTCTGGTCTTGTATACGGACTGTCATGGTGGTGTTTTCGTACAAACTCTTCAGCACTTGGATGTAGCGATAGTCGATACGGCACCTCTGTAAGGATCTCAACACAGTCCATGTGTCCACCTTTTTCATAGTCCACAAACGCTAAGCAAAGTGGCAGGTTATATTCTTCGGTCTTTTGTATAACCTGGCGCAGCGTTTGGATATGGTCTATTTCTTCTTGGTTCTCATTGGCCTTTCCGGAATCCGCCTTGTTCGGGAGGCTGGAGGTCGTCTAACCTATTAGTGAGACGATTCCTAATAACTCTCGAAAACAACTTGCAGACGTGGCTAATCAGCGAGATGGGTCTGTAATTCTTCAAAAGGATGTTGGCATCTTTTTGTGGAAAAGTACCACCATGCTCCTGTGCCATGCCTCTGGCGTTATGCCTTCGTGAATGACGGAATTGAACAATCGCAGAAAGATTTTTCGTACTGGTTTTCCGTCCGCTTTCAGGAGTTTTGCTGTAATTCCGTCATCCCCTGGCGCCTTGTTGTTCTTTAGTTATTTGAGAGAGTTACTAATCTTGTATAGGCTGACGTTCGGGATATCTTCAGTATAGTGGGTTAATTTGTCTCTGGGGTTTTTAGTCAGATCATCAACCGGTTTTTGTGTTGAGATATACATTTGTCCATAAAAATTCACGACCTTCCTCAAAATCTCAGGCTTCGAGGAGATAAGACTACCGTTTTTTCAACAATGTTTCCCGACTGTTTAACAGGATTATAGACTAATGGACTTGTTTTTTTCTCATTTCAGTTATTATTTTAAGTAAGTAAGCAGTCGGGTATTTTGATTTATTAAATTTACCTGTTTTTCAATGTATTTTAGAACTAGAGTAATGCTCCTTAAAAATATGATAATAATAAAGTAACGTGTTTCTTCCCCAGTGCGTGGTGCTGTCCCGGTGCGGCGAGTACCTGGTATGCGGCGGGTCTGCGGGCGTCGTGGAGGTGTGGCGCGCCTGCTCCCTCGCGCCGCTCTACGCCTTCCCGCCCCTCGGGGCCCCCGTCGCCGCGCTCGCGCTCTCGCACGACCAGAAGTGAGTGCGGCCCGCCCTCTGTCTATATCTAGCGCCCGCTCCCTCGCACTGCTCTACGCCTTCCCGCCCCTCGGGGCCCCCGTCGCCGCGCTCGCGCTCTCGCACGACCAGAAGCGAGTGCAACCCGCCCTCTGTCTGTATCTAGCGCCCGCTCCCTCGCGCCGCTCTACGCCTTCCCGCCCCTCGGGGCCCCCGTCGCCGTGCTCGCGCTCTCGCACGACCAGAAGTGAGTGCGGCCTGCCCTCTGTCTTTATCTAGCGCCCGCTCCCTCGCGCCGCTCTACGCCTTCCCGCTCCTCGGGGCCCCCATCGCCGCGCTCGCGCTCTCGCACGACCAGAAGCGAGTGCGGCCCGCCCTCTGTCTGTATCTAGCGCCCGCTCCCTCGCGCCGCTCTACGCCTTCCCGCCCCGGAGCCCCCGTCGCCGTGCTCGCGCTCTCGCACGACCAGAAGTGAGTGCGGCCCGCCCTCTGTCTATATCTAGCGCACGCGATTCTAGGGCATAGGTACAAATGTCTCGGGTGGACATCGAAAAATATAATATAGGATAATTTACTGCCTGTTTTCGTAAGATTTTTCTTTTACCCAATAGATCACTTATCCATCATCATTCAAAATTGTAGAAGAGCTACTCAAAAATTTTGAATGTTTTCGCAATTAAATCACCGATTTCCAGTGGAAGTCCGCTCGGCATGTTTGTTTCTTAAACACAAAAGACATAACTCCGTGCTCCCACTTAACGCAGCGGAAGCCCATAAACTTTGGGAAAATCTAAATGATTGACAATTTCATTCCCAGGTTCCTCCTAGCTGGGCTCGAGAACGGTTCCCTGGTGGTGTTCCACATAGACTTCAACAGATGGCACCACGAGTACCAGCAGCGGTACTGAGCCGCCGCGTACGCGCGCTGGCGACACTCGCACCCGCTCTAGCCGGTAGATGGCGCTGTTACTCAGCCAGTTCGATTCACGACGTTTTGTTCGAAAAAAATGGGAGTTCTTAACAATAATGTTTCGTGACAATTGTTATTTTTATATAATTACAAAACTCTTAATTATATTATCATTATTACATTTAAGCATGTTAACGATTAACACGCCTCTACAACCTATTCAATTTCGTCTGAGACAAAAGAGTAAACAAATAAACCAATGTTTCTAAAACTTTTTCATCGAGAGTAAAATTGGCCGGTATAACCACCACTGGTTACCAAATTTCAAAATTCAACGTAAATTATTTTCTTTATCACTACTCTTCAATTTAGTAGTATTAAAATGTATTCAAAGTTTGGGAATACCTACAAGTTTAGGTCTTTCTAATGTCACTTTTCTTTTCATTATAATTTAATATGCTTATAAAATTTTAACTGGGAAACCTTTTTATGGTTTGCTTACTTTTTGTCTCGATGAAGTTGAATAGTGTATTGGTAAAACATGGTCCATTATGAGGTAGGTTTTGTGAGAAAATCATTTATTCCACACAAATATTTAGCAAATCATTGATTCTGGTTCCACTCAACTTACGGCCATGCCATAATTAACCTCCAGTAAATAAGTAAAGATAATATGATGCGTTTCTTAGAAAAAAAATTATATTATTGTATATCTAAAATAAAGAAACAAAAATATATTTTCAAAATAGCTCTAATAGCCCTACCTCCTACTGGAGTGTGTTTATTATTCAAACTGTCGATAATCATTTTTCGTTGCAATCATTATTTAAATGAACTGAAAATGATCTTCTCCTCTTGTCTTTTTAATAAAATAACAAAACTCTACTCCACTTCTGTTTTCTTTACTCTAATACAAAACCTAACGGTGCGTCCAGACTATATAAGAAAATATGTTATAAAACATAATTTTGTAACATGATAAACAAATGTAAAGACTTTTGTCTAGTTATAAAGTTATATAACACGTTATGTAATATTCGACCACCTTTATGTATGTAAACTTTTGAAACTATGATCTTATTTCCTTTTATTTAGATAAATTGCTTAAATATTATTTTTTTATCACAAGTGACATATTGATAAGGAAAATAATTTGAATCGGAGGGATCCCCTTGCAAACGACGAAATCACTATTCATAAACGCAGTTGTACAACGCCATCTGTCGATAACCATCGGGAGTTACGGATATATAGTGAATACATAGTAATAAAAAAAATATGGCGTAATTGTTTTTGTAAATAGCTTTCAGTAAAATTTAATTATTTAATGTTTAAGTGTTGACAGTCATCGGTTGTAGGCGAACGTTTGATGCCATTTTGATGATTCTTCAGTTAGTTTCACGCGTTTGTTCCCAGTGGCCACTGGAGGCAAATGACTTCATTCCCATTTGCCTCCGGTGGCAATCCCCAAGAGGGGCGACTGGGAATAAATGTTTCCACGGTCGGCATCGTACTTAATATAATATTATTGTGATTTTACTACTCTTAACATTCCATCGTTTAATGTATTTAATTATTATTTTGATTTGTATAGATATAATTTTTAATTTACGTCATTTATTTTAATATCAATGAATTACAAATAATTTACCCAAATTTTTATTATTTAGTGCCATAAGGAGTAGATTTTCACTACATAAATTAACCTGATTGAAAAGCCTTAATTCCGATGTACTTAATATTAATTTAGATCTCTTATTGAAAACGTCCATTATATTGTGATCATAATGAAACTTTCATAAAACTTATGTACCTATTTAATTAATTTAATGTTATTATTATATGTATAAATAGTGCAATATTTTGCTGACATTAATTATTATTGGATTATTGTAAATTATTATATATTGTACATTCAAAAAGTATTAATGAGGCTCCTTTGTTAACAATTTAATAACCTCTTTATTGAAATAATTCGTCGATGCTATGTTACATTTTATATATTTCGAATTGGGTACTTATTTTCACATTCCTATTATCTTTGGTGTCGGGTTTTATATTTTTATTATATTTAAGATATTGTTTTAATTTTGGTTTTATTAAAAGGTTATATCATTAAATTTTCTTTTATTCTTTTACTCATTTTTTATTTTCCCACTGTTTTTGTTAATATATAGTATTGATCCAAAGTCCGAGAATTGTCAAAATCAGCATTTTACAGTCGCGAAAACAATGTTTAAAATGTTACCGTCTTTTTATTAATTAAACCGGATGTTATATCTAAATTGGAAAGCCGCGAAAGTGCCAATGACTTAGTCATTTTCGCTAATTAATTGATGTCAATAAATACTAGGACTATAGTTAATCGTAAAGTTAATGCTAAATATATTGTGTTATAGCTACGGAATAATAGTTTTTTACGCAAGCATCTCGTGTAAAATGTACCTATTTATTGTACTTACAATTTGATAAACAAACAGCCATGCTTATGGAAAGTTGTAACGTTTAAAAAGCCTTATTAAAGTTTAGGACAGCCGGATCAAACATGAGAGGAGAAAGTATGATATGGTTTATTCGACGTTACGACTTTTTGTGTATATATGGCGGTATATTTTTGCATCACTCCAGCACGCTACTTCTGTTCTGTGATCTAGGCTAATTAATGCACCTAGTCATAGAAAATCCTCATTGTATTTCCTATCTCTGTGCCAAAATGTATAATAACAATATACATACAGAAACAGTTAAATTAACATTCCACCACATCATAAATGAAGCTTCGTTGTAAACTGTTACAGTAATAACTTAGATAGAAGTAAAAAGACTTAAATTTATTTCTATGTAGTTAATTCTATAGGCGATTCTTTTTTGATTTAGTACCTATTTCTAGTGAATTGTACAAACACTTGTGAACCCTTATTCTCACGTCCCACTGTAGCGATTACTTAGAACCCAAGTTATACATACGTAGCTTTAAGTCGGTCGGTCACTCCGTTTTGAACCTTATCCCTATTGCTTTAAGGCAGGGAGTGATTGTCACCAGCGCCATCCCTATATTTAGATAAATGACATTGCTTATTAAACTTTGTATTAATTAGCATCTACTTTGAACAGCCGTCAACAAATTTACTAATTAATTTTCTCTTAAATATTGCACAGGAATGGTACCTTAAACTTGAGCCGAATTTACATATCCAAATAAGGACAAGTAGATATAAATTTCATCACTTTTATTCATTCACGTGTATACCTACTTCGAGAAATAATTACACACGTGAAATTAATTACACGTATCCAAATACTTTCATACCATCAAAGTCGTATTGTAAATTCGGCTTTACACCTACCATAACTGCATACAATGGACTGCGTTCATGATACTTCTTGTCTACTGGAAACAAACATGTTTAATGAAAAATAATAAGAAATTATTTACTTGCTGATGCTCAAAGAGTAAACCCCACGTTCTAGAAATTTTCGATTCCCCATTACAGTCCTTCTCACACTCGCTGCGTTCCGTTGCTATAGGTACTTAGAAACTTTACAATATTAATAAACTTATTATTTCGTACTACCAATTACTGCATAAGATACATAATAACATGAGCATTCTTTTATACGCATGTACCTTCCCAACTTTTTAGTGCTGCAGGCAGCAGTGCTATTCTCACATTCCCTCACAAATAGCTAGTATGCCTTTACGAACTACAAAAATATTGTTATGCATCTAGATGTAGGTAACTAAGATTTTTCTCGACAAAAATGAAGAGCTTCTGCTTTTTATATGTCTATAGAACATAACACTAATGAAAAAGCTTCTAATTTCAAATAATAGGTAGACCGCTTAACTGAGACCTCGCCTGCGGGGTACAGGGTGTGGGGGAGTACGAAAACGGGAGCCGTGAGAAGTGCCGGCGGCGAGCGCTTGTAATTTTGACAAGAATGTGCGCTCCCGTTTTCGTCCTCCCCCACACCCTGTACCCCGCAGGCGAGGTCTTAGTTAAGCGGTCTACCTATAGCCATCTTACACAAGTCTCACCACAGCTACGCTTGAACACATTTTAAACGAAGGTCACGCTATTATACACGCAATCTGTCCATTAATGTTAACGTAGTTTTTAAGTCGTGAAACTTAGGATAAGAAGATAACATTTTTATTTCTTAAGGTAAGTTACACCTTGTGTATAATTGTAATAATCACTGTCCATTTAATTGTAAGAGAATTTCATATTATAAGGCATTATTATGTAACTGACTTTCAGTACTATGATAATTTAATTGGGAGGTTTAAAATGTCTTTTTAAAGGTAACATGAAGCGTCTTCATCGCACGATTGTAACGGCTAGGGTACTCAATGTGTTTTTCTATAGACTTATAGTGTATATTTTGCATATAAAATAAATTTTACGTAGCGCTTTACATCTTATCAAGTATTTTCATCCTAGGTAGGTACTCTATCCACGTGTTTAAAGCCTCGATGACACGGGGCGAGTTTGCATGCTACAAGCCAGCGAGTTCGCTAACAGCTTGTAAACTCGCCCCGTGTCTTCGGCTTTTTTACCATCTGCTACTCGATGATACGGGTGAGTTTACAGCTCGCTGGCTTGTAGCTTGTAAACTCGCCCCGTGTCATCAAGGCAAGTGAAATTCTATTCAATTAAAATTTGCCCTGGCATACAGTCACGCACGAGCAACAGAAATGAATGCATAGTTTAAATCTTTGAAATGTTGTTGAGCGAACGTTTATAATTGTAACAATAACATAGCATAGTATTTGTAGTTGTAGCAGCAGTAGAATAATACTCGAAAGCTATTTGGTTAGCATTAAATTTATTTATACCCTTTCGGTGGCGTAGCCTCTTTAAGTTCGTACGATTTAAATGTTGATGTTTATTGGGCAGTCACAAAGACTCCTTTCACGGCTGCGTATATTTTATAGGAATAAAAAATCATGGGGAAAAAACTGCCAGGTTATTGTAAAAGAAACGAACCATGGAGGCAACATTAGATTTTAGCGCCTGTAGAAAACAAGAAACTTCTTTTTTTATTAGATATATAGGTATGTACCCACGCTATGCTCCTTTTCTTTGTTTAAGAAAAAAAAATTGTGTGTGTCAGCTCCGACGCACGACTGGAGTTTACTCCTTAAGTTCGATAGTCTAACCAGACGCAAAAAGAGTTTATTTAACTTAAAAAAGATTGATACTGCATGAAAGGGTAAATTAACAAATTAATGAAATTAATATACATATATAAATATATATTTATTAATTTCATATACATTTATTATAACTAATCGACGAAATATTTTACATTAAACTTTTTACAATAGTCAATTTCAGATGTGCATAAATATATCATTAGGAATGTTGATAAATTATGTAATTATTATTATCAGACTATTATCATTTTTTTAAATATTAATTAAATCAACATTGTCTGCATTATTAATTACAGTGACAAGTGGTTTATGGTAACTAAAATAAGACACATGGACGTTCGTAGCTACGTGGTTCACGAATCTTGAAAATACCGCATCAATGGTTGTACGGGTTGTACCATACCTCGTTGTCCCCATTGCGCTATCAGAAACAATACCTAAATTCAGTTCAGATTTTAAAAAAAATATTAATGTCAATCCGTCATCTTTGTTTGCCAAAGTTGCGCGACATAGGATGCGCACCAAAAACGTAACGAGGTCATTCATCGATAGATTTTACTCCTCACATTTTTCTCATAGCGGGCCCCTTATATCCGGCAAATCGATTCTTAAGGAGTAAACTCCAAAAATTGTTGCAATTTGAATGTTTAATTGTTATTCACACTGTTTTAATTAGTTAATCGTACATATAGCCTGTAGGATAATTATTTGGAAATAATTACTAGTATAATTTAGTAACGTCGTTTCATAAATACAATTTAATCTGTTATAATGTGTGTTCGGAAATTGTTGAATTGTAATAAATATTGTATCACACTTCTTATGAATTCCTGCACACGCTTCCTTTGTACCGAGTTCACTTTTTAAAATAAGAAGACATTTCCGTTGACGCTGTTCAAGTTAATAATATTTTATATGTTTCAGACACATCTACTAATTTCTATATTTTAGGGGCAAAATGTCTTAAAAATGAATTACTGTTATGCTAATGTATATGGTGCGTTTGTATGTAATGAAAAAATCTTGAGTAATAAATTGCATTGAGTAAATTAATGAAGACATTTCATTGATACTGGCAGCCCTTCCCACACACTTGGTCTGAGACTTAAACACGATGATTATGAATAAAACCCATAAAACTGATGATATAGGTACCAGTGGCGTGGGGTGAAAAAATAGAAAGGTAAAGCAGGACCAAAAAAACGTGTGAATAAGCAAAACATCATACCTTAACTTGTAAAAAAACATGCAATAAATTACATACCATAAAATACAGTATGTCTATAAAGTAGTGACATTAAATGATGGCGCCACTAGTATGCATGTAGCAACCCTATACAGTCGGACCAAAATGATTTTGATACTAGCAGTTCATTCAAGTAAAATAGGTAATTAATAAGACACACTATACAGTCGTATTTTGTTTCTGTTTTATATATGAATAGTAGGTACCTATGCTAATAAAAAGTTTAGCCAAGCATATTTAGTTGAATCAGAATAAAATTATTATAGATAAAATAGTACTGTATAGTGTAAAAGTGTGTAATGTTGGTGATTACCGCTGAGGTGTCATTGAGACCAGAGTCGTTAGGTAATCATCAATACACACAAGTATCATCATACGACGTTTTTTAACACACTTGTTAAGAAAATAATACTAAAAATCATTTTATAGTATATAAAAAGTTTATTTAGAGAAACAATTTGTAAATGTGCAGTTAGTAAAATTAGTGATAGGTATCTTCACTAAAAGCATCTGGCCATGGTTCTTTATGTGACCATTTCTTTGTTTGGTCGGCCTTGCCTGTTTTCCCAGGAGTTTAAAACTTTCCATCATTCTTAAAACCTTCGTTGACTATCCGACTCTCTGATTTTCCTGAAAAAAAAGTAAAAAAATATGTAACGGAATAGAAACAATAACTTATTTCCATGAAGCAATTAATTCAAAATTGGTAGAAAACCTGACCGAGTTGAACCATAATAACGTATCAAAAGAAATGGTCGTACTACAATATTACCTATTTACAATGTCAATCTAACCTAAAAATGTGCAATGTAAACAATGCCTTTTTTGGTCAAAATCGTAAATTGAGTAAATTTGTAACTTCAGGCAGATTACAAACAAACAGTTACACGATTACATACCCGCCATAGATGCTGTTCGCCCATAAACATCATCCAAATCCCGCAAAATTCGTCCAGCTTGGTAGTCTTCGAAACATCGCTGGAAAACTTTAAAAATCACTTCCCGCGTGCCACTCCAATTTACTATACTCATCTTTATACCTTTCTGCGTAGTTTCGTCTTAATTTATTACAGTTTAATCCAAACAATAAAAAGTACAAAAGGAAAACTGTTCCACAACTGAAACTCGATGACAGCTGATGTACATAAGTTTGGTGTTGCCAGACACATGAATAATGTTAGTTCCTCAAACATTCATGTCACGACTTTATAGACAAACTGTAGTGTGTTAGTTCACCTTTCCCACAACTACGGCGAAGTGTTAGGTATGGGCGTGCGTTGCGTTGTATGCAGTTTTTTAATGCGACAGAACATGCTTGCAGTTGTTAATGTTCACCACCTTTAAAAGTGGCTTTAAAAAAACCGTTTAAAACACAAGATTAAACACAACACTTGGCAAGTAAAATTTTAGAGGGTTGGTGGCCTGCAGGCGGGTGCGGGCGCGCGACACCGCGAGCAGCCGCGGCCGCCGGCGGCGCCACACATATCTATCAGGCACGCATAAATTTAGCAATCCTAATATATTTGGGTTGTAGATAATGCCTGCCAACACCCTGATTATGTAATAAGCGAGTGCCAAATCCCTCCTTGTCTCCAATTTGTTGTAACCGACCATGCCCAATACGAACAAGGGTGGGTACATTAACGGATAGAAAGGGTACACTCCGTACAACTTTAGGTATAAGTACCTCGTGTATTTATTTTGTTTGCGCTCCATCATTTGCCTATACTTTGTTTCGTGTGGAGCCCATACTATCGTGTTGAATTCGAGTTGACTTCGTATATGCGCATTATACAGGGCTGCAATCGCATTCATATTCGTAAAACCTACTGAATGACGCAAAACAAAACCCAAATTTCTGTAAGCTTTTTTACAGGTATTCGTAATATGATCTTTAAAAAATCAATTTCTGATTTAATTGCACTCCCAAATCTCTGACTGTCTCGGTCCTATGAAATTTTGTTTGGTCAATTTTGTAGTCGAAGTGGGGCGGAGTTTGTGATCTACTAAAAGATATTATGGAGCATTTGTTAGTATTAAACTGCAGTTTATTTTTTCGGCTCCACTCCACCACCCTGTCAATGTCTCCTTGTAACCGTTCACAATCCTCGCAGTCCTTTACGGCCCACAACAATTTCAGATCATCTGCGAAACGTAGACATCGAGCATCCTAGACCACTTCTGGTAGGTCATTTATCATAACGATAAATTCTAATGGGCCTAGGTTGCTGCCTTTACTCACCCCAGTTCTGGTAAAATAGGACTCAGATTTATAACCAGCATACTCCACATACTGCATTATATCCCTCATGTAACTTACAAAGAAATTAAGAAGTTGATTAGTGCAACCGACTCCAGCCAACTTCGGCAACAATACGTCGTTATCGACAAGATCGAACGCTTTTTTGTAGTCGAAGTGGGCGACGTCACGGTAATATTATATACAGTATTCTATCTTCATACAAACGGTCGGAAAGCGAATGCGCCGCAGCGACGACCGAACGGTGTGAATTGTTTTTTATGCAGTTAGCCGTGCTTAAACGTGCGATTTGTTTTGTAAATATTTGATTGAATTAAGTAGATACCTACATAATTTAATATGGCAAAGAAACAACAACCATATTGTGCTGTTTTTGGTTGCTTGAACTCTTCAATAACGCACCCACAGATGTCATTTTTTAAATTACCTGAAATATTGGAAAGCTAAGACTATAGAATATTTTTTTATATACTTATCTACAGTTTGTCTATAAAGTCGTGACATGAATGTTTGAGGATCTAACATTATTCATGTGTCTGGCAACACCAAACTTATGTACATCAGCTGTCATCGAGTTTCAGTTGTGGAACAGTTTTCTAGAGGTGTAAAAGTAACGAAAAAAAGCGTACCCGTACATAAGTATTCGTTATTTTAACAATTAGTACCCGTTACTATAGTATCGTTACGTTACTTCTCATAAAAAAATCGGTTTTACTATTTTGAAATTTTTAACCGTGAGCTTATGTTATATCACAATAACATCGCAATCCATTATTCATCAATTATAATGATAAAGCAACAAATAGGTGTCGAAAATTATTGTATTGATAATAATACTTAAATAGCATTCTAACGATAAATCAACATAAAAATAGTTTTGCTTAGATTGAAATTAAACATAACGAAAGAAAGAATTACAGCAAAAATCGTTTGTTCTCAAAATAAAATTATAAAAAAAAAATAAAAATATTTTAAACGAAATCTATCAAGTTGGCTTTTTCGATAAGCTTCTGTGAGGTAGTAACACGACAATAAATTTCTCACGTCCATTTGACGACGTACGTTTTTGACGTGACAACGTCTTAAATTAGGTTGCGGCTGGGAGTCACTTATGAAAAAGTGTAACGCTCGGTAACGTTACGATGAGTCTCTCGTGTTAAGTTTAAGTTTACATGCACAATGTTTTAGTAAACAAAATATATTTCTATAGTTAAAATTTGTGCAATTCTTATTTTCATTCAATTCCTTGTTCCTATTGTGCAATTTAATTATATTCATATCAATAAATATTCTACCGAGAAAAAGACGTTGTCACGTAAAATCTTCGCCCGTAAAACCGACTTTACAGGCAACCATTTTTTTAAATTCTCCGAATATGCTCGCACATGCTTAAAACATACGATCAGCAAATGTTTCTATACACACATCAATTATAGGGCAGGCTTGTTGAAAATATATCGATATTTTTTGCCGATATATTTTAATTCGATATATCGATACATCAATACAAAATAACCAATATCGAAATTCGTATCAAAAACGATATTTTTTTAATTATTAGCGGCATTGCGGCATATCACGATCTAACTAAATTCGTATCTGGAAAAATCGGAACTGGATCTCAGATTAATGATATTCAACATATCTATGATCTGTGCTGTATTTAGTATTGTCTATGGGTGCGGCCAGAGTGCACTCAGATTCAGAATCAGATTCAGATTTCGAAAACAAGCGCGAGAAATAAACAGTGTAGTCTAAGCAGGTTGCCTGCTTTTTCTCGCGCTTTGTTTTCTGAGTCTGAATCTGAATCAGGAGTGCACTCTGGCCGTTCCCTTCGATTACAGTGTTTATTTCTCGCGCTTGTTTTCGAAATCTGAATCTGAATCTGAATCTGAGTGCACTCTGGCCGCACCCGAAGGGTACGGCCAGAGTGCACTCCTGTTTCAGGTTCAGATTCAGACTCAGAAAACAAAGCGCGAGAAAAAGCAGGCAACCTTCTTAGACTACACTGTTTATTTCTCGCGCTTGTTTTCAGAATCTGAATCTGAATCTGAGTGCACTCTGGCCGCACCCTATTATTTGTAAATCTGTTTCGCTGGTGAATTGGTTGCGCTGAATTCCATTATATTCTGTGGAAGTGTGTGACTGTCTAGTCTTGTTTAGGAAAGATGACACTTGAGAGGCCCTGCAATCATTTTCTACATTCGAAAAACGGGTCTACTTTTAGGGAGATAATTTTCGTTTCATTATTATTCCGCGTGCCATATTTCGTGAGATACCATACTGTCATGTAGTGTATCGGCAATTGGATACTTTGATAATTCTTTCTTTAATTATAATTTGTATTGTTATTATTAATGTGCTAGGCTGACCTAAATATAATTTTGGGAAAATTGGTCCGATATGTCTATGTTTTTTTCGTGATATATCGAAGCCGATATTGATATTTTTTAAAATATCGATGTATCTATATTTTTTTCAACTTTCGACATCCCTAAAACATGTAGATAGTCATACTACGAAAAATGCGAGTAACGAAATTTATTTGTGTGTAACGTTTCGTTACTCGGTACTAGATGGCGCACCCGTTACTCAGTACCGAATACATACGGTTTGCTACAGCTCTACAGTTTTCCTTTTGTATTTTTTATTGTTTGGATTTAACTGTAATAAATTAAGATGAAACTACACAGAAAGGTATAAAAATGAGTAAAGTAAATCGGAGTGGCACGCGGGAAGTGATTTTTGAAGTTTTCCAGCGATGTTTCGAAGACTACCAAGCTGGACGAATTTTGTGGGATTTGGACGATGTTTATGGGCGAACAGCATCTATGACGGGTATGTAATCGTGTAACTATTTGTTTGTAATCTGCCTGAAGTTACAAATTTACTCAATTTACGATTTTGAGACCAAAAAAGGCATTGTTTACATTGCACATTTTTAGGTTAGATTGACATTGTCAATAGGTACGACCATTTCTTTTGATACGTTATTATGGTTCAACTCGGTTAGGTTTTCTACCAATTTTGAATTAATTGCTTCTTGTCAATAAGTTATGGTTTCTAATCCATTACATATTTTTTACTTTTTTTCAGGAAAATCAGAGAGTCGGATAGTCAACGAAGGTTTTAAGAATGATGGATAGTTTTAAACTCCTGGGAAAACAGGCAAGGCCGACCAAACAAAGAAATGGTCACATAAAGAACCATGGCCAGATGCTTTTAGTGAAGATACCTATCACTAATTTTACTAACTGCACATTTACAAATTGTTTCTCTAAATAAACTTTTTATATACTATAAAATGATTTTTAGTATTATTTTCTTAACAAGTGTGTTAAAAAACGTCGTATGATGATACTTGTGTGTATTGATGATTACCTAACGGCTCTGGTCTCAATGACACCTCAGCGGTAATCACCAACATTACACACTTTTACACTATAAAGTACTATTTTACCTTTAATAATTTTATTCTGATTCAATTAAATATGCTTGGATAAACTTTTTATAAACATAGGTACCTAATATATATAACACAGAAACAAAATACGACTGTATAGTGTGTCTTATTAATTACCTATTTTGCTTGAATGAACTGCTAGTATCAAAATCACTTTGGTCCGACTGTATAGTGTTGCTACATGCATACTAGTGGCGCCATCATTTAATGTCACGACTTTAAAGACAAACTGTTCGATTTTTCCATCGGGCGAAATATCTGGAATAATATATAAATAAGTGGATAGGGTGAAAAACGAGACAAACGAGTAATCTACCTACACTCGCGTTAAAAACAAAACTACATAATAGGTAGGTAGTTTCCTAGTATAGGCTATCTACTGAATTTAACTACATATAATATTGAATAACTAAACTAGGTACATACATTATTGAATTAAATGAAATATCATTATGAAATAATTTACGAGAGTAATAAATGGTAGGTATTGTAGTGATCGGATCTTTTTAGTGTATACTGGCAGGTTATTAGGTAATTTGGAAAAGAGACGGATTGTTGACAGGAATTGATAGCTGGAAAATAAAAAATAGGGAGATTTGTGCGGAGTTTAAAAAACAGTATTTTGTTTATTGATAGTAATAATGTAATTTCTTGAAAATAAGTGTTTCAATGACAATAATTAGTTTGCATGAAACGATCCCTACAGTACCTACCTCGTAAGATTTACCTACATTGTAGGTAATTTCCTTACCCGACTGCGCATGACTTACAAATAAATATAACTTGTATGTTTAAAATAATATTCTTTTATTGAATTATGTAAGAATAAAAATCAGCAGTCGGATTTTTTACAAGCTTTTAATTAACTTGCAATATAGCCACTGGACAGTCCGTGGCCTCCAAAGTGGCCATGAGCACGCACCCCTCAACAGTCCGTGGCCTCTTTGGTGGCCACGTTCGAATTTCCGCGCGGCCTGCTCTTTTTCTACAGACTATAACGAATACTTGTATATAGGTAGGTATATAAGTTTGTTTGTTCGGGTGGAATCTTGAAACTCAATTTGGAAGCAGGTATCTTCAACCGGTGGAGCTGAAAGGAGATTGCTCAGCTTTCATACATGTTTGGCCTAAAGCCCAATAATCATTAAAAATTGTTTCCTAGATTCGAAATTATATATAAATTACTGTAGAAACGCTCATTATTGACGGACACCCCTGAGAACTTCTATAATCCATATACACTGAACGATTTTGAGGTTATGTTTGCAAATAGGTACATAGGTATTAAAATAATAAAAACAAATAAGTTATATAGTAAACTAGGGAAATCAAGCCAAGTACCGAAATTATGTATTAGATTCATTCATAGAGCATGTAGATTAACAGATAATTGCCTGTTTTCAAAGTTTATGCACAAGAGTAACTTTTAAAATCAGGTATCATCTATGCATTTCCGGTTATAATAAGGAAGGTACTCTGTGACAGAAACTGTGTGATGATTGTGAATGAGCCACACAGATTAGAGAGAATTTTTAAACTCTCGTTAATCAAAGAAAGCTAAGAGATTTAGGTTATATAGCCATATCTTGAGTAGCTTCAGTATTTTTGTTATGTTTACATTATAACCATATTTTAGATTTAAGTGTATCACACCTTATAATGTGTTTATGGAGGTGTTTGGCGAAAAATGTATGGCAATAGACTTTATGATGTCGCCTTCCATCCTTAGACCATTAAACAATGGTCTAAGCTACCATCTATAATAATTGTCTTAGCACATTTGCATGTAGTGAAAATGATAGTATAGTTGTGGATATTAATACCACAGTGTAATAAAAAAATGTTTTCATTTAATCGATCTTTACAAAATAGATTTCATTTTAAAACAACTTCGATCAGTCTTTGGCTGAATGTTACTACACCCATAGCTAATAAAAATGATTCGTATGTTTTTCAAACCGGTAAAATAAAAAGTCCTTTTTAAAATGAATATATTACACAAAGGTGTCCGTTAAAATCTAATGACTGTAAAATAAAGTATAAATTACGCCAAGAATTACCGTACATGTCAATATTTTTTGTGCATTTATAGTCGAGTCAATGAAGCTTTTTACCTGGAAATCCGGTGGAACAGCTTCGATTTGGATGATTTTTTAAAAAATAAATGTTTTTTTATATTATTTGAAATCAGAAACCTCTGGAGGGGGAAATAATTTTTATATTGTTTAAACAATTTTTATGATATTTTTGGATTTTTTTTATAAAATATTTTCAGAATATAGAACAAAATATCAATTGAAATCTCACAAAAAAATATGTTTATGTTATTGTTTTCATATAGTTAATACAAATAATTTTAATTTACATGTTATTATATCAAAACTTTAAAAAAGCATAATTATAAGATCTTTCATCTAATATAATGACATGACGCTGATATACTTACATAAAAAGGGTAGGATATATTTCATGAAATATAAGAAATTAATAGTTTCATTATTAACATAAATAAAAAAGAATATTAATAAAAATAATGGGGGCGTGTACTTATGTAGGCGCGTGAGAAGTTATCCTTCTTTGGCATCGTTTAAAATTAGTTTTTAATTGCATGCAAATAATTAATTACAATAAATTAATAAAAAGTCTGGAAAAGGACACAGTCAATAAAGTTCAGTTTAAATTTGAAAAAAAAAAAAAATAATCAAAATATTCAATTAAAATCGCTACTGAATATAATTTATTAGAACATATGTGATTTGCACTTGTATGAAACTCAAACACGTATTCCGAATATACAAACTAGTAACTGTTACTTTATTACAAAAAATAAAGATGTGGTTTTTGGTTCTACTATACCAATGGTCAAGAGATGGCGCTGTAGTCTCCTGAATCGCGCTTTGGTTCCGTTGTTCCAGATTAATAAATACTTTTGATAGGCCTTCACAATGCAGTCGTTAGCACCCACAAAATAGAAATTCTATTTCTATTTTGTTGGTAGATTTTCTCAATGTGCGGTAAACACAAAAGTAACAGCATGAAGTTGGTCGCTAAAGCGACCAACTTCATGCTGTTAATTTTTTGTGTTACAGTGATGCGCGCGCATCTTAAAATTTCACTCTCATCATTTTTTCATAACGCGCCTAAAGAAGTATAACTTCAAAAATGTAAATAATTATTTACAAGTACTTATATGTGGAAATAAGTTCAAGTAGGTTCAAACTAATGTATACAACAACATGAAAAATATATTATAATATGTAATAAAATTTATTGTAACATATATACCTACATGAAAAAGGGAAACTTAATCTTCTTTATTATCATCTTCTTCGGGTGGTGGGTGATTATCACAGTCGCTTCCACTGCAAACGATGCAGGCAGGTGAGCAATGGAAGCCACTTTTTCTGCAGCCACACGCTGAGCCACATCCTGTTTTACAGGAGCAAAATATTATTTTTAAGACGTTTTCGGATGCTGCGGGTTGTGTCATTTTAATTGGAGTTAAATGATTATCTTTTTGCCAACCCCATTTTTCAGGAGGTATTGGTAAATCATTTTTCCACTGCTGTATTTGTAAATATACTCTTTTGATATGTTGTATCGCTGCATCCTTTTATTTTTGAACACTTTTATCCTTAGTGGCTAACGCTATGAAACGTTTATAGTGAAGTTCATTCAAGTTTTTGGCAGTTTTAGCACAGTACAGGTTGAGAATACAATAAATACCATCATTAAAAAGTACTTCTTCACTTTGGTCCTCAATCATAAAAGTTTCAGCTGCTGCACGTAACTTCGGATTCTCATTAAAAATTTAATAAATTTATTTTTACCTTAAAGCACGTAGTGTCACATCCTGTGAATGAATCAAAAGGTCAATTTCAATTGTGCGTAAAATTCTACAACTCAGTCAACTTTCTAATACAACGTAAAATATTCATATAAATATAATATATATATGTATATATGAAGTAACTAAAATATAACGTAAGTGCTCAACGCATTCGTATTATTGACCAATATATCGTATTTTAATGGTTTAAATTTTAAATTATTATTAAAAGCCTCATTTTAACAACTATTTTTTATACTCATCATCATCAGCCTATTAATGTCCCCACTGCTGGGCCACAGGCCTTCCCTATGGATGGAATAGGGAGATTGGGCTATGACCCACCACGCGGGCCCAGTGTGGATTGGTAGGCGCTAACGACTGCAGATGCAGCCGGGACCAACGGCTTAACGTGCCTTCCGAAGCACGGAGGAGCTCGAGATCGTAAATTTTTGGTCACCCATCCAATGACCGACCACTGCGAAAGTTGCTTAACTTCCCCGACCGCAGCCGAACGCGCTAACCACTTGCGCCATCGAGCTCCTCCATTTTTTATACTAACATTAACATAAAAATATTTCTTTCCAAAAAAGCGATAAAACTGATTTTTTATAAAAATGTCATAAATATTGTTTAAACAATAAAAAAAAAATTCCCCCTCCCAAAGGTTTCTGATTTTGAATAATATAAAAAACCATTTTTTTTTAAAATGATCAAAATCGGAGCTGTTCCACCGGGTTTCCAAGTTTTGCCTGTTTTGTCTTTATTGACTCGACTATTAGGCCAATTTTAGCAATCTCCTTTTGTTGATTAAAAAGCACGATTAGCTGTGTGACGTCATTCTAAATCCAACATGGCGGAATAGTTATTTTTAATGCATTCCTACGATATGGGTATATGGGCTTGCGGAGAATCTATACTAATACTTTTCCTCTGTGTGGCATGGCCATGGGACGCCCTGTATAGCATCTAATATTTCCTTCTTATTGCAGTGTGAAGAAATTAAATTAATGAAAAAAAAAACAAATGAAAATTTGACAAATGAAAAGACAACAGAGTTTTTGACATTTTTATTGCAGTTTATCTTAAAGATTAGGCTACAGCGGGCACGGGCGGCGCGGACATGGGCGCGGGCGCGAGGGAGCGCACCTCGTTGGTGGGCTCGAGGGGCGCGGGCTCGTCCTTGGGCTCCGTCACCATGATGTAGTCGGGCTGCAGCTTCTTGGGGCCGTTCTTGCCTTGTTGGTCCCACGGAAGCATGATTTTAACCTGTTCACACGTAATAATATGTAATAATATCTAATACTTTAAACATTAATTTGCTAGAATTATATATAAATCTAAAGAAAGATCTTTGAAGTTCATTGTACAAATTTCGAAAGATTGTCGTTTGTGACTTATAGTTACACAAAGTACTATAAAATGATATAGGGTAGAATCATTGATATTAAAACTTTACGAAAGAATTTGTGACTGAAAACTGTCCTGAAGGTACATTGTATGATCACACATAGCTTAATAATATAGAGGATTATTTAATATTCAAAATTTCGGGGTTTAACTTGTGCATTTAATTAAAGATGGCGAAATTAAATGCAAAGTCAAAATATCAACCATATACAAACACATAACGGAAATGGTCCCCTCCAGTAGGACACAGCTAAAATAATACATTTGGCTCAGCACCATGAAGCTACAATATACTGCATTATTTCTATTAAATACTATTTTAATAAATCCCATCCGTCATCTAAGTTAATTACATAATTCTGCCTTGATAAGCAGAAAATAGGTAACGCAGAGTAAGGTATGAGAAAGAAGCTTCATACTCTCGATTGAAATAGGTACCGATTTTGGGCTTATCAGGGCAGAAGCCTACCTTTATTATTGTTACATATTTATGGTTAACAAGCGTCCATTCTCAACTTTGTCAGCGTTAACTTTGTTTTTTGAGAATGCTCACAGGAACCTAACATTTTTCTTGGATAAAAAGTATATTATGTCTCAATCCAGGTCATAAACAATATGTCAAAATTCATCCAAATCTGTTCAGTAGTTTGTGTGTGATTAAGTGACAAACCTACAAACTTTCACATATATAATATTGGTAGGATACATGGATGTGATGTTGTGCTTGGGCGAATCACACAAAACAAATTCCCATCAGGATTTTGAATTGAAAAAGATTGATATCATGTGTCAACAAAGTTCCAGCTATACCAAAATTAAAGGAATTCTGCTTCTTATGCCTGATTTTTAACTAAGAGGTTGCCTTTATGTGTCTGTCGACTAATCAAAATCTTTGCATAAAAAAAGAAGTATCCAGTCTCAAAATAATTTAGATAATAGGCTACCAATTAATATTAAATTGGTACATTTCAGTGTCATTAGTCAATAAGAGATTGTAGGATCACTTTGTAAAAGCAAAACTATTTTAAAACTCATTATGCTATAACTTTGAAGGTAAATTGAAATGCTACCTCAGAAATACTTGTAAATATTCAACATAGATATTTATTAACTTCTTTATATGGTTCCTCTTGCATGATTGGTAGTAGTATTACTATGATAGTCAAGGCTTATTTAATAAAAAAAATATAACATCTAAATACGTTCTTTTAAAACTTATGGTCACTAAATTCAGAAAAAACAAGGTACATGGTAGCAATTCTACCAATAACAATAATCTAAATACTTAAAAACACAATAAACAATAATAATATGTCGCCTATTGTGAAGTAAAGGTAAAAAAGAAATTGAATAACATTATGACAAACCTACTACATAGAAAAAATATTATCAAAACCATTAATAATTCTAACTATGGGATGTGGTAGTGTTTATAGCAATTTATATTTAATGTCATTAACCCACTGCCATATATTTTGTTTACCACATCTTCCGACTGTCATAAATCATCAGAAACAAGATTATACACATAATAGTAGTAAATTTGTCTGTATAGAAAGCACCGTACAAGAGCCTGTATGAAACAGACCCTCCAATAAAACTTTCTAACTTAATATGCCACAATTAATTAGACTACAAGTCATTGATAAACTAGCAATCCCTGATTTGTGGCAAAATTGTCACCTAATAATATACATTTTTATTAACCAACATACAGAGAGACGTGACATTGTAAACATCAATCATTCTTGTCAAATGAAGTAAATAAGGGCTAGGTACATGCATTTTTTGTACAATTTTCATATACAAAACCAGCATCTAATATCAAACCCTATGGTATTAAATGTCTTTGATAAGGATAAATATCACCATATTTCTGTATCTTGGCATACTAACAGATGTTTAAATTAGTAAAAGAATTATAAATAAACTGATTTACAAATGTAAAGAAAATTTACTAGAAATAATTCCACTCTAGTCAAGCATCAGACAAAATTCGAACCTGCACCTTGCCTAGACAGAACAGAATTATTTATAATAATATATTCTTTCTGTTCATAAATCTAGCGGTTATATGCTTAAAATACTAAAATATAGTAAAGTTTTTTATCAAGTTATTGAGTAAATGTTTTCTAGACCAACCTTAATACCAAGAACTCCTTGTCTGAGCAGCACATGCCTTGTGGCTGTGTTGACGTAGTCATTGCAAGGATCACCGGAATGGATCATGAGACCGTCCACAAACTTCATTGACTTGGCACGCTGGCCACGGAGCTTGCCAGACACTACAACCTCGCAACCGCGGGCACCCGATTCCATGATGAAACGGAGCACACCGTAACATGCTCTGCGGACCGCAAGGCCTGAAAGAGTATCACTTAATAGTTATGAAAAAGAACTTCTAGTCTCTGAGAATTTGTGAAAAAGTTGCATGTGGATTGCAATGGGTAACAAAAAGTGATAAGAAATAACATAAATAAAGAAAATAAACTGCTGTGTGGCTACTTCTTCATTTCTCTTTGTAGTAATTGTAATAAAATTAATTGTTTGCTCTTAGCAATTATGTTACAAAGTAACATTGCTTTGAATGAGGGTTTTTTGGAATGACGGGCACCAGGTGGCAGTACTGAGACGAAAGGTCTAATCATCCGTCAAATCGCATATGATCTCATAGTCTATGAATTTGGTCTATGGAGTTGGCACTAAAAACTTCATACAAAAGACCTCACGACACAGTGGCGCCAACTGGTGACGTAAATTTTCATAAACACACTCATTAAACCAATGCATCATAATTTTCTTTGATTAGAAAGAGACCTAAAATTATTTTTAGTTAGTACCACCCATACAATAACATGTCTAATAAACTGAGGATTTGTACACCAAATAACACATTAGAGCACAGAACAATAAATTTCCTGCATCACACAGGTTAGTTAAAAGATGAGGATGTCTGTAGTGGCAGGTAGAACTGCAGCTTTCTCCATATGAGGTGTACCACAAGAAAACAATAACACACCCACTACCACAAAAATACAATAACACATGCCCAAAATTATGATTGTACTTGTTTGGCATTAAACATGCCAAAAGTCAGTTCCACCTAATACCTATGTAAGTTTGTGGTAAATCAGTAAAACTATTCCACATATCCACAAAGAAATTAACACATGCACAAAACTTTGATTGTGTTACTAACCTCCGATAAGTTTGTATCTCAGAGATTCAGCCTGAGCAATGGCGCAGAGACCACGAGTAGCTACCTTCTCTGCGTAAAGTTCTACAGACTGTTCTGGGATGTTGAACCTCTTCTGTACAACAGAGGTTAGTTCACGAATTCTGCGGCCTTTCTCGCCCAAAACACTTTGTGTTCTGGTTGCCATAATGATGATTTCTGATCGTGTTGGAGTGACCCGCACTTCAACGCCGGAGTAACCATCTTCAGCAAGCTCCCGAGTGAGGAACTCATTAAGTTCCGCTTTGAAAACTCCGTCCCCGACGAACTGAAAGTTAAAGTTGAGGTTATGTTTTCGCTGTCACAATTCCTATGTAGCACAATCTCATCACCACGATATATCATATCCATCAGATATTGACCCTTCCCAATGCAATGAGAAGATTTATTAATGAAATACTAATTATGCTGGTGTAAAACAAGTTGTTTATTCGCAACAAAAGAATCCAAGAACATCACAACTTTCACTGCCGAAACTGGTACATTTTACTAACAGATACATTTACTCGATAGTATACATATAAATTCAAATAATATTTTGCCATTCTAAACGGATAAAATTAACATACTTTTCGCTTTTTAGAAATGTTGTTCACCGCCATGATTGCAACGGGAGCTGAGAAAACAGAAAAGGCCGGAAACAGGCGAACTTAATGTCAAATTGTCAACGTCAGATCAGATCGTTCAAAAACAAGTTTCTATGAAATAAAGTTTAAAATATTATTATTAATAAAATTAAATATCCTTTCTAAAAATTATCCAATTTCCATGACGATTCACATTTTATATATATATATATATTTTTTTAATTCTTAAAATTGGACTTCTAGTAAGATCTTTTTTTTAATCATAAAAAGTGTTTTGAACTGATACTATATTCTTCACTCATGATTTTGAACGCGCCGCTATCGTTCATCTTTTTTTATCACACATTATATCACTTTACTGGGAAAGCGAAAGAAACAACGCCTATACATCTTTAATTTTATTTATCCATACTTATATTTTATATGCGAAAGTAATGTCGATTCTGGCAGGGTTCTCTAAACTTAAATCTAAACGTCAGTCTCTCCTTTTCATTCTGTATAAATAATGACTGGGTTACACTGTTGTCAAGTTTAAGTTAAAGCTAGTCTACACGGATGTAATCCACACGCGCCAATCGCGAGCCGTCTTCTGGCGTGAAAACACGTATGCACTTGTATCATGCGCGGACTGTATTAGTAACTGTGTTGTAGAAATGGCTCCATATTTCAAAATGTGGGCTTTGCCTTAACAATTTTGTGTGCAATAGACGACGAAAAACAACAAAAAAGAGAATGTGGATGAAGCGTTGGTTACAAGTTACAACAGCGAATGATTCTCAGCCATTCAAACTTATGTCCAACTCCCTATACTTTTCGAGTAATATCTCGCACGCATTTTTTTTGACGAGCATCTTTATATGATTCCGACGTAATGTCCCATAAGCATGGGAGATCTCTATAGAGATTAATTAGTTCGCTAGTAATATCGCGTCCGCGACTCTGGTTTTCGGACGACATTTTTTACATGCATACGTGCGCACTGACTATGCGCTGACTGCCACAGCGCAACTGTCTTTGGTTGGATGTAATCCACCGGCCAAACGGTTGTAATCCACGCGCTCCAACCGTGGTTGTAATTACGCGCCCGTGATCCAAGGACGTTAAAGGTCAAATCACTTCGTCTAGATGGATGGCAACGGGCAAGCTCACCAGGTTTAGAAAATCATGCCAGAATCGACACAAGTGTGTCTGAGGCTCGTATTACAAAATGACAACTACTCATTACTTGAGTACAGTTAGAAAGGGATGTCGCTTTGTATAGCACATAGCGACACCCCTTTCTAACTGTACTCAAGTATAGATCAACACTTATCTGTCATTTTGTAATACGAGCCTGAGTCTGGCTGTTTGCTACCTATCCAAACTTAAAACACTAAACCGAATAAGATGAAATTGGATAGATATCTATAAAATCTTTATATATATAATTCTTCTGTGAGTGTGTATGTCACTGAACTTCTCTTAAACGACTGGACCGATTTTGATGAAATTTTTTGTGTGTGTTCAAGGGGATCTGAGAATGGTTTAGATTCACAATTTTGTCCGCTGGACAACCCCTATTTTTTTAGGGCGGTACGAAGTTCGCTGGCTCAGCTAGTTATATATAAAATTCTCGTGTCGCGGTGTTTGTGGTTAAACTCCTCCGAAACGCCTTGACCGATTTTTATGAAATTTTGTGTGCATATTGGGTAGGTCTGAGAATCGGACAACATCTATTTTTCATCCCCCTAAATGTTAAGGGTAATCCACCCCTAAATTTTTTTTTCAATTTTAGATTTTTTCCTTTTTTGAATTTTTTTATGATACAGCATTAGTAAATACACATAACCCTGAATTTTCACCCTTCTACCACCAGCCCCTATTTTTAAGGCGGTACGAAGTTCGCTGGGTCAGCTAGTATATATATATATATAGTTTGAGTCCCGAAAAGGACATAGGACAGTTTTTCACAGAAATCATCCTTTATGAGGGTGAAAAACAACAAACAACACAACTTTATTTAATTGTTTCAGGTTTAACATTTCATCCCTATCCACTTCAACCTGAGAACAAAGATGATCTGTGCTAAAACGAACGTACCCAGGAGGAGCATAATATTCATTAATGGTTTTATAAAGAGTCATATTTGAGAAGAGTTTGGTGCGAAGGGAAGGAACAGCCACACTGAAGGGATAGTAATCTGCAGTGCGTATGCCCGAGAAGGAAAGTGAAATGAGTTCATGTAACTCCTGAGCAAACTTCCTGAAGTAAAAAACATATAGGCAGACAACTTTGCTGCAGTCCAGCAGTAAGCATCCCTCGGCTGATAATAATCATAAAACCCATGATTTTTATGACGTCATTGTTTTCTGAAAGTTAGAAAATCAAATACTAATGGCACGTACGAACATGGGTTTTATAGCTTTATCATAGACTTATCCTATATCTATGAGCTTATGATATGGAAGAAAATAAACCCATTCACGTAAAACACCAAAATACAACCACTCCGCGATTCAAAAATGAATCGGCGCCATCGGTCACTAAGCGTACAAGATACGACCTTAAACAACATAATTATACAAGACTTCAAAGTAAGGGTGCGATAGTGCGTTGTTTGTTACGTTGAGTAGAAGCATGTAAATAGGCAAGCACTCAAACTGTACGAAGATGAGCGGTCCAGCGCTAAGACGAGTAGGCGTTCCTGACTGAAGTTGATCCGAGTGGAGATGAACGGAGCGGAGCTACGAGTGTGGACCAGAGCTGAGCAGAGTTCTGAACACATTCTAATTGCATTTCAGTTAAATGGTGTCTGACAGAGAGATAGGACGCAACTTATTGTAGAATATTATTCTAAAGTCCTCTACGCACTATCCATCTTGCTAGAGCCAGAATCCTGGATCCCCATCTCTTTTACGTGAATAGTGCTGTGCTGTAGGACTAAGGGACGCAATGTGTTCTATTCGACCAAACTAAAGGAAAGTTCCACTCCACCCATCCTTACTCCACCTCGCACAGAGCACTGAGTTCAATGTCTGCAATTCCGCCACGGTGCTTCCAGGCATCCCCCTGACCTCAAAGAGGAGGAGGAGCCCCTGCCGGGGGTAATGTGGAGACTCTCAGGATCCCACTCCAGCAGGCGAGGAAGCACTGCTGTTGCTAGTATTGGATTAGTAGTGAGTCCGGCTCAAGCTGGCTCAGGCTGCTCGGAACTCGGGGGGGCTCCCCGTCGTTCCGAGCAGCCTGAGCCAGTCCTATGATCTCGCTGAGCTGGTGGGCGGAATTTGGGGGAAGCAGGAGCCCCACTTATCCCCGTCTCTCAGTTAGGGGCGGGGAAAGCATTACGCATTTTCCCAACAATAAAAAAAAAACTAGGCAGGCCACTCTTAGTGCCGCATGCCCTTGTGTACCGCTGCGCCTCGCCTAACATGACAAGCAAACAATGCTCCGTTTTGTCCTGCTACACTCCGCGCGTTTATAATTTTTAATGTAATCTCAAATCCACTAATGCTGTTTTCCACTGAAGCGGAGGATGAGTTGCGAGATTTTGAGTAAAGCTATTGGTCCATTTCTTTACTGGTCAGCTCCGCTTGTATAGAAACGCAGTCTAATTTTATGTTTTACAAATAATATGAATCTGTTAACTACAAATGTTATTTGTAGGTATGTTGATTTAGTCATATGGGTCTGGTAATATTTATTTATTTGTACCCATGGACGTATAAAAAAAGGCGGACAGAGTTTCGGCTAAGACAATACTGAGGCACCGTAATGGCGGCGGCTATTGATGAGTGAGTGAATTGTAGGGTTGCTAGGTTAGCCAATTTTTTACCAATAAAACACAGTAAAAACATGAAAATATTTTTGGCCGACTGCGGAGGATAATGTTTTTCGAGCGTATGCATGCATGTATGTATGTATGTCCAATAATTTGGCACGTCCTACAGCCTGAACGTCTTGACGGATTTTGACATGCGAGGTGTCATTTGATTTGTCATGATTGTGTGAGTGGCACTCGGTATATTAAAATTTCACAAAACCAAAATGACAGATCTTATGCGCCAAAATGAAACATTTTGAAAAAAAAGTATAAGTATTTTTATAACCCGTCAAGCGAGGTATTAAAAGTATATTTAGAAAATATACAACTCGTGTAATAAAAAAATAACGAAATTTAAATGTCAAAAATAAAAATAAAATGTACTAAAAAGAAAAAAACAAGTCCAGTAGTCTAGAATTCTGTTTAATAAGAAACAAAGTTACTTTAACAGTCGGGACTCATTAGAAATTCTAGAATGTATCGAATTTTCTCAATATTGGGTAAATAAACTAAATATACATGGCCTGGCCTGCATTCTCTTTCATATTTCTTAAAATAAACTAACACCCATTGAGTACTGTTTGTAATTGAGGAGTTCCATTGTTTTCCTCCGAAAGTACTCATCAGATCTCCAGTAAATTAATATGCAGCCATCTCGCTAGTAAACTGATTAAAACAAAAAAATAATCATCATAAACGGTTCACGAATCTCGGAGATCTGCGCGAACAACAATAAAAAAAAACAAATATGACGCATTGCGAACCTCTTTCTTTTCGAAGTCGGTTAAAAATTTTAATCAACCTTTTGAGGTAATGCATACGTAATAACACGCCGGAGTCCTCCTTTAGTTGTATATAAGTCTTGAACTTCAAAATGAAGACTAAAAATGATACTACTACATATTTGTTTGGAAATCATTCATTTTCCAGTAATTTCTCCATACTACATTTTCTTTAGGAAATCTGATAAAAAAGGATAATAAATAATAGATTGAAGTTAATGTCAACCCAATTTCCCATATTTAAGGTAATATGGTTACATGAACATTGGCAACACTGGGCTTTAGACTAATCATTTAGTCCTTAGAATTAAAATTGATTTCGATTTCTAAAAACTAGAAAACAGTGATTCAATTATACATTTACCTATGAAACGTGATTCCTGGATATTTTTCTTTCGATCACTACGGTTTTTACACCTTTTTACAAGCAAGATATCTTGTTTAGCTTATTTTTTATCTCCACGAAACGTGTCGGCTGCTTTGACGTTTGCACGCGTAGTGGCTGACTATTGTGTGAATGTGTGCGTGCCGGCTTGTACGTACAATACAACGACCTGGCCGACTCTGAGCGACACAGTTTATTGTTTAGCGGGACTCTGTCCGCCTTTTTTTATAAGTCCATGTTTGTACCTATGAGATATTATTGTAGTTATCTTAGACAAAGTATCTAATCACCAACACTTCGTAGTATTAATAAAGCTATGCCGGCCTATTCGCTAACTTTTTTGATATTTACAGTGAGTAACTAAAGAGAAAATTGCATATCCATCGATGCTTTTCAGAACCTTAGTGGCCATCTTAGTAAGTAAAAGTAAGATGCCACACTTGCTCAAACGTCGCGCATTCACTCAATTTGTTCTTCCTGTCCTAACTTATGGAGCCGAAACCTGGACTATGACAAGGCAACATGTCCATACCATGCAAGTGGAAAAATCAAGCGTGCCATGCTCGGTATGTCCTTGAGAGATCGTGTATGCAATGAGAACATGCGGAAAAGAATAAATTACCCGACATTGCTTGCGAACTCGCAGGGAATAAGTGGAGGTGGGCAGATCACGTGGCTCGCAGAACAGACGACAGGTGGAGTCTAGTTATTTTGGCGACCCAGAACAGGACTCAGAAACGTAGTCCGCCAGATAGCTAACATCGTCAAAGCAGCAGGAAGAAATCCGGACCGCACAACACCGAGCAAATTGACGCACCATGGAGGAGGCCTATATCTACCTAGCACTCCTAGCAGTGGGTAGATAAAGGTTGATGAAGAATTATGTATTAGGTATCACAATATGCAAAGAAACGTCATATGGTATATTACCTTAGATTAAAACAAAAAGGGAAGATACGGTACGCATCAAATAAAATATGTTCCGACTCAACTGCATAAGCAAGTATCACACTCGCGCACGTCTGTTGAAAAGTGTTGCCGAGGCATTTGTTTTTGAACTATTTGTGTCCTTTACATTATCATAGGAAATCAGAGCTTTAAGGCTGGGTTTACAAAGTCTGAATCAGAATGACAAATTCATAATTTGAAATTATCAAATTATGTGTGAAATGTGCAGTAAAATTGTATGCAATTCCGTATACTCTGAACTAATAAAAATGAATTTATATTATGAATCCAGATTCTGAGTCAGACTGCGTAAGGCAAAAAATAGTTTCTCATACAGACTTCCACCTCCACATTTCTGAGATCAAAACATTCCTAAGTCCATTTCTAAACCAGGTCAGTGCTTTAAGCGTAAAGAGGTAAAGTAGTGTGGATAGATGCATACATGCGTTGAAGTTAGCAGCTGGTGCGTTGTATGTTTTTATTGAATTGAATTTTCAGGTCAATATAAGACACGAGGTAGGTACATAGGTACTTCAACTTATTCATGAAGTTGTTTTGATGCATATTTATATGTTGCCATACATCAAGTTATCACATATTGTTTCCTCAATAGATTATGAATCTTCATAATCAGCCTATTAATGTCCCCACTGCTGTGGCACAGGCCCTCCTTAAGGATGCAATTAGGAGATTGGGCCCAGTGCGGATTGGCGAGTGTTAACGACTGCAGATTCTTATGAATCTTATGGCGATCGTAATAAAGCTCGAAATGAGGAGAAATCTGTAGGAGGAAATCAAAACGAAAAAGGCAGACATATTCTTACCAACATTTTATTTATAAAACATGACTACATACAATCACCCCAAACCATGTGCATTTTTTTATGTATACATTAGTGTCACCAGCATTCCATCAATAACCTTCTCGATTCACAAATATAAAAATACACCATCGTGATTAAACCAAAAGGGCCTACATTTCATATAAAAGGAATGATACCTCAAAATAAAATTGTGACAAACGAAAAAGTTCCACGTATCTTTCAGTCAGTGTCTTCATAAAACCAATAGCTATCATGATAAATAATTTGTTAAAAACATTACTGGTCATCTTACATATTATAATATTGAATTCCTTACAAACATCTTACGAAATCTAACATAAACAACCTTAACTTAAATTGGACCGAAATTCTTTCTTAAACGTTAAACTTAATACCGTAGTTAATCCCATAAAAAGCTAGAATTATAAGAAATGCTAGTCATAAATATAGTGTACAACAAAATTATATTCTATAGTGCACATTGGTAGTACTAACACGTGCATTTGTACTGAGAAACAATTGTTATGAAGAATTATTTAAAATATTTGCTATTTCTCTGCTGCAAGGAAGCGATGGGAAAAATAATTTTGTTCAGTCAATACTGTGTATTTAAGAAATTCGTGTATATAAATATGATTCGTTTTATAATTATAAAAATGTAGGGTATATATTAATATGTACCAGTTATATACTTGAACATAAAGTCTGAAGCCGGAACGCCCTGTCAAAATCTCTTTCTACATTCCATCAACAACGTTAGAAAAGTAAAAATTTATGAATACAAATCTGTAAAAAAATTCACACAAGACTGTTATTGACTGTTAAATTTGTTAAAAGTATTTACATGTTATCGGAGGTTGATTTTTTTTTCATTATGTTTTGTTGAGCTAATGTGACATTCAACTCACTTCTATCTAATCCTACAAAAATTCACAGAACTGGTCAGAATTTTAAACTCAAATTTTCTACTAAAAATAGTATTGTTAGTCATAAGATTGTGATAGAGGTAGCGTAGGACTATTATTAGTGAGAAAAATATCACATTTTTCCTTAATATATTAAAAAACAAAGGATTCAGTATAATTTCTAGACCAATTTTAACTTCGGTCATGATTTACTGTAAGACGGATGAAAAAATCGCACTTTGAGAAATATATATATAAAATTTTCTCTAGCGAAGAATACCTGCTGTTTTAATAAATTTATATTGATTTTATATTGTAGTTCTACAGTTGAATTGGGACAGTGGTATGCAGTGAGATTAAGTCTTGTGTTCGGCTCTTCACAGAGTGATGCAAAGATGACTGTTCACCACGTAGAATTCGCATTCGAGGGTTATCTGCCAAGAAATTAAAATAAGTTAAATTAATAGTATAAAATTAACAAAGTAAATTTTACTACAAAAAAAATCCACGCGGGCCAGGACGGGCGGATGCACTTTCTAAGATCTTAACATTTAGCAGTTAAATGCTGGAAGATTTTCCTCCGAGCTAGGTGGTACTTATTGATCGCAGCGGCGGTAGCGCCCTCTCTTGAAGAGGCGAGTAATTAATTCCTCGATGTTGGTTATATGTGAGGCGTGTAGATGTCGATGTCAGCTCGGAGGAAGATCTTACCCTTTGGCCTTCATACAGTGCCAGATGAGCAGAGTTTGTGCACTTTGAAAACTATTTGACTTATTAATACTTATTATAAGCATATAACCTTAGATTAAAACAAAAAGGGAAGATACGGCACTCGCGGCTCAAAAGTGATCTGCTTAAATTTTGGTGCATGTCTACAATGTCACAATTGGACATTCAAAACACGTTGCATATAAATAAATATTGAAAACACTCACACCAATTAGCCTAGCCCCAAACTAAGCAGTATAAGGCTTGTGTTATGGGATACTAGGGTAACGGATAGAATACATATACTGTACATATATAAGTATATTCATATAGAAATACATATTAAACATCCATGACTGGAGTAGAAATGCTCGTATTCATCACACAAACGTCTGCCCCCGCCGGGATTCGAACCCGGGACCGGGGAGTCGGCGACACCATGGAACTCGGCGTTCAAACCACTCGGCCACGGAGGTCGTCAAAATAACAATATTGCGTATATTCTGTGTTATAAAGATAAAACAATGCCTTCGATAAGTTTGTAACTAACACAAGTAGTTCAAAATTATATAATAAATGCCTCGGCAACACTTCTCTTTCGCAAAACTGAAAAATCTTTTGTTTCTCAAAATTCATGGTGTGTCGACCATTTTGCTATCAAGAAAAGGACAACAATACAGCTAAGCCGTTTGCACTCGGAAGCTGATTCGCCGTTTCGCTCGCTCTGCGTTGAAGCGTACAGGTCTGTCTCGCTCGCTCGATTGAATGTTTTAAACAGACGTGTGCGTGTGTGAGAGTTGCTTATACCGGCCATACACACTACGAGAAATCGTTACGATCAGACTGTACAGTTCGAACGGTACCGATAAATCGTAGCGTGTATGTTATAAAACTGCACAGTTTTCTATACGTACGCCACGTCCGATAAACTGTTCTGTTCGAACTGTACAGTCTGATCGTAACGATTTCTCGTAGTGTGTATGGCTAGTATTATGTAGTTGAGTCGGATCATATTTTATTTGATGCTAGTATGAGCGTACCGTATCTTCCCTTCTTGTTTTAATGTAAGTATATAGCTAAATAAAGCATGACTCGGAAACACATTAACACATATTCGAGCTCATCACAGAAGTAAATTATACAAGCATAATATTTCAACCTGGCTTAGAATCCAGTACCGCTGGAACAGAAAGCAGGTCTTTATGGGTTCCTGTTACCCTTTGTCGGGAGCAAAGGACATCGACGAAATCGGCCTCAGCATGCCCAAAAGAATGTCTTTCACTATTATTTTTCTATATTTTTTTTTAACTTATTAGCAATTAATCATAGTAAACGGACAATCTGTTTATAAAAATAAAAATTCTGTAAGAGTTGAAATAGAGGTAAACACTAAATCTATTCAGAATATAAAAAAGTGTACATCGTTTACGATTAAGTATAATAATTATAACCTCAAAAAATCTAATACATTATGTAGTAGGCCAAATCAACAAATGCCTAATGAGAGTTTATGAAGGATTCCGGACACAACTAGCATTTTCTCATTGTTGTGCGTTCTAGGGCATTCAATGTATGGGGAACGAGCAATGTCCTTTCCTTCATCGGCAGGGCCATATTGCACACTATCCTCCCTAAAAATTCCTGTAATATAAAAAAGACGTTCTCTTCTCCCTAAAAAGAAGTGGGAAAATGGTAATGAACTCACTGTTGGCGGACTTCCTCCATCGGCGGGGCCATGTTGCACACTAATCTGACTCCGGTGAGCAGGGCAGACTTGAGAGGCGCGGGCATGGCGGGCCGCTCGGCCGTACGCTCAGCGAGTACGCGCAGCTCGCGGAACGTGTTGCGGGTGTACGGGTTCCGGCGCGACACGTACCGCCACGTCAGGAAATAGTAGTACACGAATGGGGTCAGAAGGCTGCAGTAGCCGCTGCGGTTGGAAATATATATTGTGTTCCATTAGTTGATTAGTTGTTTAGTATTACACGAAAGGGGTCAAGCGGCTACAGTAGCCGCTGCGGTTGGATAAATATATTGAGTTCCATTAATTGTTGTGGAAAATAGTTTAAGCTAAATAAAATCATTAAAAAAAAACTTTAATTTCAGTTTTCTGTACGGGGTGTAAATGGAAAATCCTATGAAACGGAAATGCATCACGAGCGTCACACAACTATGTGTGTCTGTGTGGAGGATTCGTGCGCAGTACCCTTAGCACGAATCAATATCAAATTCGTAACGTTTGCGAATCCGAAATGTCATTGTCAAATGTGTACTAATTTTATAAATTTCTCGTTCCATGAAAATGCGTTCTATAACATATCCAAGTACCAACACTTGGATATGTTATAGAACGCATTTTTATCACGCTCAATTGTTAATTTACTATGGTTTGACAGTAAGACGCGATAAAAAAAACGTCATATAATGTAAATTGTAGTGCTCATGCTAAAGGGACTGGATTATCTATCAACGGACAGTGCAAACTCACTGAACGGATGACGCTGAAATTTGGCACCCATTTATAGCTATTATCAAGTAAGCGTACCCTAAGAGAAAATTTTCCAAAACTCACGGCCTAAAGGGGTAAAACGAAGTTTCAAAGTTTGTATAGAAACACAATATTTCCACGCAGACGAAGTCGCAAGCACCCACCAGTATTTAAATAAAAAAACTAAAGATTAACTGATGCTAAAATAATTGTCACGAAAAGTACTAATTATTATAACTACAGAAGCTGTTGTTATTGGTCGTGGGTACATGTCCCATCTCCTTTGAATCGCATTATCTTCATCATCACCACAGCCTATTAATGTCCCCATTGCTGGGGCACAGGCCTTCCCCATGGATGGTATAGGCAGATTGGACCGTGACTACCACGCGGGTCCAGTACTGATTGGAGGGTGCTAACGACTGCAGTTGCAGCCGGGACCAACGGCTTAACGCGACTTGCGAAGTACGGAGAATCAAGATAAGTTTTAGTTCAACGATCGCAGCCGAACGCGTCAACCACTTGCGCAATAGAGAGAAAAACGTGCCGACTAATCACAAGGCCTACTTTACGGGCGTCAGAGGGGTGCGGGGCGTTATGCGACGGGGGGATAGTCGCGTGATGAACCACCAATCAGAAGGCGTACTTTTTAAGGGACGCGTGGGGGGTGCGCATTAAAGTGATCGCTGTGATTGGTGAACGGTCCCGGACAACCGGGGCAAAATTATTATATAAGACAAAACATTTGTAAGGCAAATTGTAGTCTGCCAGGAACAATCATCGTGTGAACAACTAGCAATAAGAATAAAGAAAGTAGTAAAGCAACCAGCGTTTTGAATCCAGAAACCTACATATAGTCCATACCAGGGATCCGAAGACTGAAGACTTTCGTCAATCTCATCACCTACATCTTGGTCCTTCGAGCCGGATCCATTTTCGAAAATCAAGGTCTTCGCACTATAGCATAAGGTAAAATGAACTCACGTCAACGCCATGATGACGACCAGCGGGAATAGCACGATCTCGGCGAGGGCGGCGGCGCGCAGGATGTTCCGCGACTGGAACTCCACCAGGGAGATCAGCAGCCGCGCCATCCACATCGAGTTTGAACCCAGCGTCTGTATGAATAGAGCCCCATTTCATAAAACACTTTTCATCATCATCAACAGCCTATACTGCCCTCCTAAGCACAATAGCGGTATCCCAATGAAAGCTAGTTTAGAGATAATTGTCGTTATATAAAATTCGTTTTCTCGTAAATTTGTATATTGTTATGTTTGTTATGTAATTTATATATAATATTTGGTATGTTTGGCGGTATTAAAATATACGGCTGGTTTCCTACGTTGTATTGATATTCCTCTAATATCCTTAGTAAACTAAGGTAGAAGTGGGATAGAGAAATCTTTCTTAACGTTTTTTTACACCTTTTAAATAGCATACCGCTTTAAGGCTTAGTTGCGTATTCTTCTAAGCTATCCGATACCATTCAAATCATTTTTTTGTTTTTTTTTTGAGAGACCGCTTTTGCGCTTAGTAGGGCAGTATATTAGTCTACTAGTTGCTAACTACTGCTGGACGTAAGTTGGGTTACCATCTGTGCGGATTAGTCCGGAGTTTGTCTGGCTCTTTAATTAGTCCAGATTTATATTTGTTATTTTTCAAGCATGTAACGACTAGATGTTTAAATATAAAGAATATTTTACTCGAAAAAAACCAGGAAGAGGACGGGACTCGAATCCACACCCTTCGCTATCCGCGTGAATGCACTGCCCATTATGCTACCGCGGTCCTGACGCTGCCATGCAGCTTAAGAAAGGCTAGAGAAAATTCGACACGGCCGTCAGGACTGCGGTAGCATAATGGCCAGTGCATTCGCCCGGATAGCGAAGGGTGCGGGTTCGAGTCCAGACTGCAGCCTGGACTGCATGGATTTTTTTCTGTTAAAATTTTCTTTAGATTTAGTTCTGATTTTTTTAATTGCCTGTATTTTGATGTGGGCTCTAATAACTGTAACACAGTCCTAGACTGCTACGGTTGTTAACGCTAAATTGTTATTTCGTATACTTGTCATGGTTTCACAAATAACGATTATTTATAAAACTAGTTATTACGGGTACCTACGGGTTAATGCACTAAATTTATTTATTTATTGACGTTCGCAGCCTTTTCAGGTCTGCATCGTCAGAATAATGACGATGCAGACCTGAAAAGGCTGCGATTTTTATCGAGTTTTATTTAATGAGTGATGTGCGTGAAAATCTAAGAAACAAATAAGTTTATTTAATATTATAATTAAATGGAAATTAATTATGAGTATTAAAACCACTTGCTAAGTAATGGCAGACGCATTCCTACTACACTGCGGTAACTAAGTGAGTAGTGTTTCCATTTCGTGCTCAAAGTCCGGACATTTATAGAAATATTTGTCAGGACTTTTCAAATCCTAAATGGTATGTAACCCTAGACTACGACAACGGCTAACTAGAGCCGAGCCTGAGATTTGTACTCAGAGACGCCTTCTACAACGCACCTCTGTTTCCCCCAACACATCTTAATTTTTACTTTTGCGCAATAACGGTCACTGCTACAGTTTCGTGCTGCGACTTATAAGCATCTCGCGCTCTACCCCGCTGCGGCTTGACATAATATGCGCGAACCTTAATGGCACACTACCTTTCTCCAAATCTTTCGTGGCGTCACGGTAGGATGGTATTAAATAGCCACTCAACAAAAAACTGTACATTCTAACATCAAATAAGTTGCTATTTCACTATAAAGACCGAATAGTTCGCAAGTTTTATTCATATTCATTATATCTTATAAGGTTTTATAAAATAGGTAGAAGGAACTTATTATGTACATGGGAGAGAAGAGTTATTTATTAAGTCAGAAACTGACTAAAACAGCAAATTACAATCAAAATATGGAAGAAAATCGTTTTAAAAAAATGAAGTAAATCAATTAATTGTTTAATTTGTCTTCTTTTAACCGACTTCATAAAAGGAGAAGTTTTTAATTCGTTAGATGTCATGCCTGCTTGATAGATCTGAGTTTCTATTTACTACTTGGGCTGGCGTGGCATCGACACCAAATATTAATTTGACTTAAAAGGTAACTTTAGACTTAAGAGCCCTTTTACAAAATTGCGCGGCTGCCGGCCGTACTGATCAGCGCGTAGGTAGATTTGCACTAGTATATATTGCATTTAACGGGTGATGTTTCGAGTCTTATAAAATAATTATTAATAAACTAATTATAAAAATATATACATATTTCAGTAGTTCAATGATGGTAGATTAGTTTTATGAAAGTTTTTGATAGTAATTCTATTTAATTCAATATCAAAATACGAGGTAAAAAACCTGCATTATTTTTTGGGAAAACTCACGGATGCTAGATGTTTTTTTTGATTAATAATGAGATGGAAAATCAAAACTCTAATACATTATGTTACAACAAAAACATATTTCTGATGTAGTAGTAATTAATTTGATCTAATTTATTGAAAATTATTGAGAGATTGAGGCGTCTGGAGCTGTGCATATTATCGTTTTTTCCGTAAACTAGCTGCAGTAGAACGATCAGTACAAAAAAAGAAAAACAGTATTTGCAAATATTCTAAGTAAGTAAATACTTACAAAAGGAAGAATAAATCTACTGTTTACTTCTATTGGAAATAGTCAAAATCTTTCCTAAAGCGGTTAACGAGGCGCTCAAAAATTACGAATTTTTGCAAAGAATGTGAACGGGCTCTTAAGTAAAGAACATGTAAAATTAGAAAATTTTACTAGAAAAAAATCCACGCGGACCAGGCAGCAGAGGGGACTCGAACCCGCACCCTATGCAATCCGGGCGAATGCACCGACCACTATGCTACCGCGGCCCTGATGGCCGTGTCGAATTTTCTCTAGCCTTAGGCTGCAAGGCAGCGCCATCTCGTCGCATTGTAGGTAACCAACAAAGTCAAATGAATACCTTTACAAGTATGAGACATTTGAAAGAAGAAATAGCAATTATAGTTATATTATTTTTTAAGCATTTAACGACTAGATCTTTAAATCTGTACGGGGAGCCCGTAACATAAAAACTGATAAAACTGATGAAATAATGAAACTGTAAATAATTTTGAAACTGAATTATATTTGATTTACTATAAACTGATTAAACTAATGAGAACGCGTGGTATGATTGATGACGGAATGCGAACTGAACGATGCAAAATAAATTATGAATTATACGTAAATTAGGTTATTAAAGAAACGCTGCGTCGGCAATGTACGCGCTTGCTCGTACATATTCCCGGGCAAGAAAGAATGAGATTAGTATGGGAAGCTGAATGAGAACTAAGACTAACAAGTTGAAATAATTTTGCTTAAAATAAATGAGAACCCCAATTATTATTATGATTACGATTAACAAGATGATTGGCATTTTTTTTAACATCTGATTGGAGTTCACAAATTCATCCGGAACGCGAAACTCCGGTCTAAATACTATGGGGGACGACCCCGCGTCTCGCACAGACACTCACGCTAGGCTTTTTAGCGAAAACACTTTTGCCTTTCAAAGATGCACGCACACTTTTATTTGCTTTTTGATAGTGAGCACTACACTGATTACTAATCACTTCACTACACTGATCACTGCTGGCTGAAGTAGCCGGCGCAGGTGGCGTTGTAGGAAACACAACGGCAGGCGCCTCGCGCAGACGCGGCGTGGGCTTCGGCCCTACCGCTCTCCGTCTGCATCGCCTCCCGACCCACAGCAATGCGCCGAGGCCCAGGATAGCGAATAAAATATATATCGCTACATAATGATGCACAACGTGTGTTGACACTCTATCTGATATGGGTTCCACGTTCTTTAATTTTTTTATGTTTCTCTCTAACTCTTGGAGCTGTGCAGTACGGTTAAAAGAATCAAAGTTATATTTCTGTTGGTTTGCGTCCGGTTCCGGGAGAGTAATATTAATGATGTGATTTATCTGGGAGAGCTCTGGAATCGGTATGCTTGACCTCAAACTAATCCGATCCTCACTTTGTCCATGTGAATAAATAAGGGCATGAGCAGTTTTAATAGTGCAACCTTGATCTATATTAAAAAACCGGCGTTGCTTATTTGCAGCGGTGTAATTTGATCGGCGCATATAATTTTCAATGGGCACTTATCGCAACAAAAATAGAAATAATTATTTAATTTGTTTAGCTCGACCCATCTGTTCCTGCATGGCCTTCGAGCAGTTTTACACTCTCGAAGTGAAGGTGAAGTTTCACAGAAATTCTGATTATCTTTTATTACTAATATAGGTGTGTGTAGGTGACATAGTGTTATATGAGAGGTTCTATGAATACACGAATTTAATTCCATCTTTGTTATTTTGATAAAGGATTCATGTTTAAGATTGACAGCGACATACTCTGATACTGGCACGACTGATATCTCCTTGTTGTCCTCAATAAGGCGAGGTATGGGTATAAGTTTTAAAATTTCATAAATTTCTACGCCAATGAGAGGGATCTTGATTTCAAATATAATAAATCTGCTTGTGACTCTAGCTTTGACTTGAAGTAAATTATAGATATCTGTTATACGGTCAAGTTTTTTGATAGGCAGGGTCAACTCTTTGGGTAATTGTTCTGATATAACTCCTAGCTCGCGTTTTAGCTGATCGGGCGGTATTAAATGAAAGTTGAAACGTCCATTATAGATATTCGTAACTGCATCAAGAAGGGTTTGCTGAATATTTCTTAAACTGAATAATATATTGTTAGTTATCATAGCCGTTGAAAGGAAGTCATTAAGTAAAGAGGCGTTTTGAAGCTCAGTTTTTGCTTGATTGATTGCTTGTTCCAATGAGTTAATCTTCTTGTGAATGAGCTTGTGTTGCTTATCCATAACCAATTCTGTACGCTTAAGTATGTTAAGCTCCGCTTCGACTATGGATGTTTGGTTTTTCCATAAGGAAGCCAAATGATGTTCATTTTCTCTGATTAACTGAATATCCCGTTCATACTTTTCTGCGAAATTATTATCTAATATTCCGAAGAGGCTGTTTCCCCGGCGACGACGTTTGTGTACATGATGTGTAATTAATAAATCATTATAATATTTAAGTTCACTGGCCTCGTGACGCAACTGCAATAAGACGCCGTCGCAATGCGATCGCTTGTTCAATGTCACACATAAAGTGTCTAAATATTGTAAATATTTATTGAGTGCCGTATAGCCTTCTTGATAAGGGTTAGTATCGTAATACACCACAAGTCGCCAATCGTCTCTTATTAACTGCATATCTTTTACTCGATCAAAATAAATACTGTTATTTCCTTGAATAGGAGTTATGTTATAAAAACAATGCGCGGGCTGCAAAGTCATAAAGAATAATAATAGGGATGTGACGATCGTAGCAAAACTATATTTTTTGGTAGTTTTTGTTGGAAGAGATTTTTCTGTAGGTCCCTTCTTGTCTTCTTGTTTTTGCTCTCCATGTACTGGTAGTATAGCTAATTTTACAACGGGTCGTTTCATTAAGCCGTTTTTAGTTTTTAATGTTACTACCCTTACATAACCATCACTTCCGGGATGTAACTCGACCACTCGACCTAAGCTCCATTTTCCCGGAGGAAGATTTTCGTCCTTGATAATGACGACCTCGTTTAATCTTATATTTTCTTGCGGCCTTCTCCATTTACTTCTCACCGTCAGCTGTGTTAAATATTCTGAACGCCATCGACTCCATATGTCAGCAAATAGTTTTTGGGTATGATGCCACCTTGTTCTTAGATCTGTTTCAGTATCATACAATGTTAATAAGGGCCCGCTAGAGAGAAAGTGAGCCGGCGTTAAAAAGTTTAAATCATCTGGGTCTTCTGTGAGAGAACAGAGGGGACGCGAGTTTAAGCAGCCTTCGAGTTGTGAAAGAAGAGTGGTGAATTCCTCGTACGTTAATTTCTGATCATTGATAACTCGTTTGAGGTGGTGTTTCAGACTTCTGACGGCTGCTTCCCACAGACCCCCTGCTGATGGCCAGGACGGTGCGTTGAAGTGCCACTCAATTCCCATGTTTTCGACTTCCGCTCTGCATTCTGAATATATTTCTAATATTTCTGCTAATTCATCTCTTAAGATCCTGTAAGAGTCTGCTCCTATAAAATTTTTCCTCTGGTCACTGTACATATGTCGCGGTAGGCCTCTTCTAGCTGCCATTCTGCGTAGCGCTGCGAGGAAAGCTGATGATGTTAAACTGGAGACAAGTTCGAGATGCACCGCCTTGGTGGCCATGCACACGAACACAGCGATGTAACCCTTTGTGGTTTTGATGCCACGACCCTGATTGGCTTTGATGTTAACATGACCTGTATAGTCTACGCCGCAATGATGAAACGGTCTAGAAGGTTCTGTCCGTGCTGAAGGTAAGTCACCCATTAACTGGTGCTGTAAAGTTGGACTTGTTTTTCTACAGATGACACATAAGCGTAGTCGTTGTTTGACAGCCCTAACTCCGCCAATCATCCAATACCTTTGGCGTATAAAGGCCGTGGTGAGACGAGGCCCACCATGATAAGTAAGTTTATGTGCTTCGTCAATTATTAGGTCTGCTAAACGTGTCCTGTTTGATATAATAATAGGGTGTTTCATTTCGTGATCTATATTGGCATGTCTTAATCTACCTGTTAATCGTAGTATCCCGCTTTCATCTATTATAGGATGCAAATTATATAATCTGCTACTGCTGTTTAAATTTTTGCCTTGTTTTATATTACTAATTTCTTCACTGAATTCATAATTTTGAACTTGTTTAATGATTATCAATTTTGCTTGTTTTATCTCATTGATTAACAAATAGGGCGATTTACTGTTTCTGAACATAAATCGTCGCATCCAACCAATTACCTTGATCACTTTTGTTAATGAACTGTATTTTGATAGAAGCTCACTTACTAAACTGTTTTGAAGTCGATGTGCCGTATTAACGGATTTAATTTTCCGCAACTCTTGATCTGTGGAAAAAATATTTTCATTTATTTCTTGCTTTGATTGATAAGTGGAAAGCCAACTAGGACCGTTCCACCAAAGTGTATGATCTCTGAGTTGAGACGCTGTGAGCCCTCTACTGGCACAGTCGGCAGGGTTCTCGCTCCCTCTGAGGCGTCGGCACCCGTACGGGCGCCCTCGGAGGGGGGGGATGTCCGAATAGCCTCAGCCGCTCGGACCTCCCACGAATGAGGTCGCTCGCGTTTCCTCCTCTTCTTCTAGGAGAAGACGCTAGGAGAAGTGGGCGACCGGGAGGGGCAGAGGGACGGGAAGAACTACGCTTCCCCTCCCGTTCCCCTCTCCCAGGAACCCGCCCAGGAGTCCCCTCCGCAGCGGATGGGGGGCGGTATGGTGGGCAGTAGGCCGCGTATCCAGCCCCCACGCGCGGGCCTACCTGCGCACGTCTGCGGGTTCCCCGTAATACCGCGGGAGACCCCTGCCGTGGAGCCCTGGCGAGGCCGGGATGCTGCTGGGGGCGGAGCCGTGGTAGAATCCCTAACGGGGACCCTGCGGCTCCGCACTAAGCAGTGTAGAGGTATTCGCAGGACTTTTTTAGCGGATATTATACTGTAAAGCGCCCGTAAGAGTTGCGGGGTCCTCGGTGGGTAGCCACTGGGGGGTCCGTAAGACTTGCGGGAGCCAGGTGTGAGGTCCGTTCGGCGGTGTGCCTCTTAAAGGCGCCGTCGTCTGTAAAAAGATTTTTTCCCTGCGTTAAAAAAAAAAAAAGGGTTCTCGCTGGATTTAACGTAGTTCCAACAGGATTTCGGTAGTGTCTCTGTTATTTGTTTAACCCTATTAGCTACGAAGGGTTTCCATCTTTCTGTTTCGCCATGCAACCTACCAAGCACGACCATGGAGTCGGTCCAACCATACTCAGTAATATCATGATCTGATAAGTATCCCCTGATTTTCTACATATGTTTAGATAATAAAACTGCGCCGCAAAGTTCTAAACGGGGTAATGAAACTTTTTTGCTGAGAGGTACTAATTTTGTTTTACCTGCTATTAGTATTATTGTACTGTCTGTTTTATTTATCTTACAATAAACGACGCAACCGTAGGCCTTAGTGCTAGCGTCACAAAACCCATGAAGCTCGATTTGATCCTTTTCTTTAGTGCGGAACCATCGAGGTATGTTAAACTGATTAATGATAGAAATATCTGCTTTTATCTTGTTCCATTCCTGGTAGATATCTTGCGGCACCTGATCATCCCACTGCAGTTGGGCTTTCCATATTTCTTGAAATAATATCTTAAGTTTAGTTGTGAGCGGAGAAAGCCAACCGAGAGGATCATATAATTTGGAGATGTCTGATAATAAAGCTCTTTTTGTTAATTTTGATGTTTCAGGTAATTTAAACTGAAAGGTAAAACTGTCTTGCTATGGGTTCCATCCGAGACCTAAAGTTTTCGTGGATTCGACTTGCTTAAAATCAAAATTTTCCTGTTGAAATACAATTTCATTTACATTTTCTAACAGTTCCGGTGAATTAGATTTCCATTTACGCAAATTAAAACCGCCTCTTTCTAATAAACTAATAATATCGGGATGTAATTGTTTTGCAGATTGTAATGAGTATGTACCATGTATCAAATCGTCCATGTAAAATGACTCCTCGATTACACCGGGCGCCGCGCTGTCTGGATAATTTATTCTTTCATCACCAGCTAGACGTTTCAGCGTCATCATAGCTAGAAAGGGAGCGGCCTTGGTACCATATGTTACTGTAGCTAAATGATATTCCCGTATTTTTTTGGTTTGACTGTCACGCCATATAATCATCTGCAAATTCTGATCATCTTTATTTATCCATATCTGCCGGAACATTTTCTCTATATCGGCCGTGAAAGCAAATTCATATTGCCGCCATTTAATAATTAAACATTGTAAATCCTGCTGTAAGTTCGGGCCGCGGCACATAACGTCGTTTAGACTGAGCCCAGACGATGTTTTGTCTGATGCGTTAAATACAACCCGTAATTTAGTTGTAGTAGAGTCCTCTTTTGTTACGCAGTGGTGAGGTAAATAGCACCTGAGTTTCATATTGCAATCAACAGCTGACGGTGTCATAAATATTCATTTATAAACTGCTTGTAATCTCTCGCGATCACATAATTTAATTGTAATTTCTTTTCTAATTTATAAAATTGGGCAACCGCCTTAGATTTTGAATTACCCAAATTGTTCTCATATCCGGTTTTAAGTGGCAACCTAACTTCGTATCGCCCATCTGAACGTCTGATAATAGTTGACTGATAAAACTACAATGTTTAATTGTTCGTCTTCTGATGATAGTTCTGATTTTTCTGATATGTCCTCTATCTCCCAAAATTTCTGTATTTGTTCGATATTGTGCAAAACCACATTACATTGAACAGTTCTTACATTGCCACTTAATATCCACCCGAGCTGCGTTTGTTGAGCAGTGGGGAGGTTAGCGTCTGATTTACACATTCCATCAATTAATATAAAAGAATAAATATCAGCGCCCAATAAAATACCTACAGGCCTGCTTTTATAAAATTCAGGATCTGCTAGTTGATATGATCCAAGTATGACCAATCTGGCTTTGAAAATGTATAGCTTGGCAAATTTCTTATCAACTGATTCATTATTAAAGCGTCTGTTTGAAAAGCAAAGTCACTAACAGTTGATGAACATCTGATATTTATAATACCCTTACAGTTACTCTCTTTATCACCAATCCCAGATATAACACCCTTGAATGGTTTTCTAGGTACTTCAGTATGTATCTAGGTACGTCAGCGGCCCTACACGCGCGTGTTCGAATTCTGCCCGCCGCGGGCGTTCTGTGTGATTGGGCGGTTGTGGTTTGCGTGAATGCCTTATGAAGTAGGCGATTATGAGCCCTATTACAAAGACGACAAAAATTCTCAGATAGACATTGTTGACCCTTATGATTATATAGACAATTTTGGCAAAGATTTAATTTTTTAACAGTGTTCAACTTGTTATGAGGCGTCATTTCCAAAAATTTAGGACAGAAATAAATTCCGTGGTCTGTACAACACACAAAAGTAACTTTTAGCTGATACGTTCTTTTTGTAGTTAGGTACTTGTGGATTTATTTTACTGCTTGCAAATGCATTTTTATAGTAACTGGGTCGCTGTTTACTGATATTATAATATTCGTTTTTATTCGTAATATGATTTTTCGTATTTGAAGCTTCTAATGACGTAAATTTGGCTTCCAAAAACTGTAAAAATTCTTTCAAATTTGGTATTTCTCTCGGATCACGCAACGATTCCATGTAGTCTGTATATGAAACTGTATCTAATTTCTGAGTTAATAGATGTACTATAATGGGGTCCCATGACGTAATGTTGACTCCCAAATTTTTTATCGCATTGAGACTTTCCTGTATAGTATCGTGAATACGTTTTAAATGACTCGCCGATTGGTGTTGCATAGTGGGAAGGCCCATCAAAATATTCATATGGGAACTAAATATAAGTTTTTTATTGTTATATCTTTGATTTAATATATCCCAGCAAACTAAGTAATTATCAGAGCTTATGTTTAAATGTTGAATTAATCTCTCTGCTTCGCCCTTTACTTTAGACTTCAAATATTGCATTTTTTGTGCGTTGGATAACGAGCTATTGTTATGTACTGTTTCACTGAATAAATCTTCAAAATATACCCAATTATTATAATTCCCGCTGAATGTTGGGATCTCCATCTGAGGTGTAGACTTTTCTCTGTGGGCCATAGACCACATTTTCTTGTTAATGGATTTTTTCACAGACTGGTACTTACTTTCATAAGAAGTATATGTTTTTTCATACTCTTGATTAGGTTCATTGGCGTGACTATCTAACTCCCAATGCAGTGTGTAGATTGCGGCCCACCTAGATTGGATGCTGTGGAGCAGATCTTCAAATTCCCATTTCTCATTCACTGTTTCAAGATCAATACCTACAACAGTACTGTGGAACGCCTTAAAGTTGCTCTGTTGCTTCTTTAGCATGCCCTCAAATACACTTGATGTTGCAGTTGATGTATTTTGAACTGCTCTGCTACTGCTCGGCTGTGTGAAGCCCTGACCCGGATTCGGCAAAAATGTTGGTGGCTTGATAAGAGGTGACGAAGACCTCTCCTCAGCCGTCACCTGACAACTTTGAATATGAGCTCTGATGTTACCGTACCTTTCTCGCACTCTCTCCAAATCACTGTTTACATGGTCTCTCATCGATGGCTCCAACTCAAAAGCTGATAATTTGGAATGATTGGATTCATACTCAACCCAGTAACTATCGAGTATATTCAATCTTTTCTTGATGTAGTCGGCGGTTTTCCTGCTAGCTCCGTCTGTTTTGAAATTGGTATACACATTTTCAATCGCCGCTGCTAGCTGCTGAAGATTTGCAGAGATGTCACTGACAGACGACATTGCTGTTAATGTATAAATGGACAGATCTTACTTGATATACTGATGCTGTGTGGCTTACGACCCGTGGAAGATGAGTCGTATCCTTTGCTGTCGCTGATGATGTTGAAAATCCGAAAACTTGTTCTCTGAACTGCACTTGGTAATCCAGATTCACTGATTAAGGTCTATATATTTGGTATTAACTGCTGAATGTACTGTAACTGCACTGATTCAATAGTTCGGTAACGGAACCGGAGACACGTATGCGATAAAGTTCACTCACACGCGACACGTGTGTACTGATCCCGCTTTTCCGAAAAGCTTCGAAGGACCAACGTACGGGGAGCCCGTAACATAAAAACTGATAAAACTGATGAAATAATAAAACTGTAAATAATTTTGAAACAGAATTATATTTGATTTACTATAAACTGATTAAACTAATGAGAACGCGTGGTATGATTGATGACGGAATGCGAACTGAACGATGCAAAATAAATTATGAATTATACGTAAATTAGGTTAATAAAGAAACGCTGCGTCGGCAATGTACGCGCTTGCTCGTACAAAATCTAAAGATAAATTTTACTAGAAATAATTCCACGCGGACCAGGCAGCAGACGGAACTCAAACCCACACCCTTTGATAAATTTCTTTAGATTTAAACATCTAGCAGTTAATGCTTAAAAAATATATATAAATAATACATTTATTATGTTTAATTTTTAATGGTTTTGTTTTTATGAATTCGGTTTTTATTTTCATGTTGAGATTTTTATTTTGGTCTTTAAATTCGATTTAAATTCTTTTATGATGTTGTAAGCATTAGTCCAGTCAATGAAGGCTTAACTTTGCCATTTTGAGTTGATCACCTGCAACCAACGGGAAAATTTCCGCAAGGGTTCGTAGATTAATATACTGAAATTGCAGGGTGCTGCATTGAATGTGAAAAAAAAATGCGAAATGGTGCAAAAACGAGTTTTTTGTCAATATCTTGCGACTGGCTGGAAAAATAGAAAAAGTTCCTAGTACAAAGTTGTAGAAAATTTAATTTCCTACAAAAAAGGTACCAACATATTTTCGCGTATCTCCCATAGTTTTTGCACAAAATGCAATTTAAGGTGCAAAATAAAAAAAGAAAAAATATTGTTAATGGTTTTTTTTCCCTATTTTAAACGATCCTACGGGTCAAATTCAACAATTACCAATTACTGAAATATTTAAGGATGAGTTTTCGGCAGTCCACTGAAATGAAAATTGTCTACCGAAATGGTAAAAAATTACCACCGAAATGATACAGCCAAGAACATCGCCTTTGTAGTAGAAGGGTTCCCTATTTTGAATTTAAATAAATTTCCTTATTCTTTGTAAATATTTTTGTTCATAATTTTTTATAAGAATTATTAATGAAGAATTGATTAATTGTTACTCCTATTAATTATTATTACTAATTATAATTATTAATAAGTACATTTTCAAAATAAAGAACAAAGCGCGTTTAGAAAGTGAGAAGTTTATTAGTTAGTAAATCGTCCCCTTTGTGCCAAAACCGATTATCTGCACTTTTCCGCTACTGAACTTTTATAATACCAATCGACCCGTCTCATTAAGCCGCATCTACAGGTAAAATCCATTATGCTCTACGACGCATACTTCCTGAAATAGCTAATGAATAAACAGAATAACTGCAAATTATTTCCAAAATTCTTGATTTATAACTTAATAAACCCATTCAAAACACTTAAGTTTGAAAATGTATTACCGCTGAAAACAAGTTTCGGATTTAAACTCATTTTTCATGTAGATACTTAGAGTAAATATCCTGTGAGTATCCTGTAATTGGCTTTGACTGTTGTTGACTTGACTGTTTGAATTTTACCAGATATTTTAATTTTACTAGATGAAGTAAAAACTAACAAGTCTATCGATTTTGCAAAAAAATATATATCATATGTTTGCGTTATATTTGAGGCAAGTAAAAGAGGATAGACCGAATCGATCGACAGGTGACCTTCTAGCGTACGTGACATATATCTGGGGTGAGGCTATCGATAAGCGAGGTGAGTCTTTGGCTATCAGCCTTAACATCGCCAAGGCTTTGATAGGGTCTGGCACATAAGTCTTCTCTCCAAGTTTCCTGGATACGGTCTGCCTACTCAGTTCTGTGCCTGAGTGGCTGACTTCCTGCATGAGCGTCAACGGACGGCGACGGATGTAGTTCGCAGTTCATGTCAGTGAATGCCGGTGTTTCTCAGGACTCCGTCCTATCCCCTACACTCTTTTTGCTGCATTCAATGATTTAATTCCGCTTGAGAATATTCTATGCAGACGATAATACAGTGCATGCGGGATATTTTGGATACGCAGCCGCTGGACAGGTAGAAGCCAAAGAGAAACGGGAGAATCTTGTCATTGAACTCAATCAAGATTTGGACCGCATTTCGGAATGCGGTATCAAGAACTTGGTTGAGTTCTTTGCCAAGAAAGCCCAGGTCTGCGCTTTCACGGTAAAACTAACGTTTTTTCACGCCTGAGCAACTGTGCTTGTTGTACATGACGTAAGTACGGTCTTACGTGGAATATTGGTGGATGGCTCCACCAAGTACTTTTTTGATGCTTTGGATAGGTTACAGCGGCGCGCGATCCGCATTATTGGCGATAAGGAGGTGACTAAACACCTCGAGCCTCTTCAGTTACGCCGTGATGTGGCGTTATTAAGCGCGTTTTATCGTCTATACCTTGGCGCATGTTTTGAGGAGTTATTGTCCCTTAACCTACCTTCCCCTTTCATACAGAAGTCTACACGCGCTGGCTTACGTTGCCACCGACTTTCTGTGAACTACTATTCCCACTATTCCAACGTGAACAAAGAAATTTGGTAACTCATTTCTTTGTTAGACTATCCGCAAATGGATTACTTTGCCCTCTTACGTGTGTGAAGTAGCAATTCTGCATGCCGGCAAAATGAGGATAGCTGGTGTGGCAAGTAATACTGCTGTACCAGCTATCTTCGCGTCTAGACTCCTCCGTCACCTAACCTCTGGTGGAGTCATTTGTTGAGCCTATATATAAAAAAAAATCTATAGCAAAGAATTTTTTTTGATACTTGCTACAAAGGTGTCATATCTGAGGAGTACCATGAATTATGCAGATCTTTGGCTACAGAAACAAGCCAATCTGATCGTTTGCCTTCAGGAACCATTTTTGATGACTCATCATGTGCAAGCGAGTCAAGTGCAGATGAATAATACAGTTTTTTTTTTACACTTTTTTATATTTAAATACTATCGGCCGCCAACGACTTCATCCGCTTTAACTTTAATATACATTTTTAAACTAGAAATTTTAGATTGAAATACTACTGCATCCGAAATATCGAACCTACAGTTTCTAGGTAAACGTACATCACACACCGAAATTATTTAATATACCTATATTGACTCCAGGATTTCTAAAAACTTATGGATGTATCATTTCGGCGATACTTTCATTCCCTGGACTCTTATTGGCATTACAGTCACCGAATCAATTGTCCCCATATCACTGAAATTAGCTTACTATTTGGCGGGAATCCACAATGACGTTGTTGCGCGTGCGTGTGATCCATCTAAGGCGGCCTGGCTCGAAGGGAGCACTGACAAGCGGGATACAAAAACACAATGTAAACGAACCTATTTCACAAAAACTTACTGTCCATGGAAATGATAACTTTTTCCCGGACAATAGTTGAGTGCTTGTTATATGTATTAGAAAGAAGGTAAACAAACAATAGTGGTTTTCGTTGATAGGCTATACTATATATTATTGATATAAAAGTTAATTTCAATCCAAAAAATAAAAGTAACTACAGGGGTAGTAATTTTAAGAGAGGACTTGGGTTTAGAACAGGTCACCGTGATGATAAAATGCCAGTTCGTATTTTTTTATTTTATGGATTTAGAGCCCATTACTCAATAATTCTTTTTGCCAAGGTTGAGAAGTACCTACTTAACCAAGAAAAAAATTCAAAATCATAAATCAGCACATTGCACTGCCGCTCTGAGGAATACCATGTATTTTTTTTTGCTCTCGGAGTTTACCCCTACATGCTTCATTAGGATTTAATTAATATGTTTCGGGTATTTTTTTATTTATTATTTCCTTTTTTCATATAATAATCTTGACAAAAAAAAATGATTTAAATTTTATTATATGATAATGATAATACATATTGCAAATATATAATAATCTAATATATAATATAATCCGAAACTTGGTTTCAACAATTAATACGTTTACAAATTTAAGTGTTTTGAAAGGGTAATAAACCCAGGTTTTAAATCAAGAATTTTGGAAATAATTTGCAGTTATTCTGTTTATTCATTAGCTATTTCAGGAAGTATGCGTCGTAGAGCATAATGGGTTTTACCTGTAGATGCGGCTTAATGAGATGGATCGATTGGTATTATGAAAGTTCTATAGGGGAAAAGTGCAGATAATCGGTTTTGGCACTAAGGGAACGATTTACTAACTAATAAACTTCTCGCTTTCTAAACGCGCTTTGTTCATTATTTTGAAAATGTACCTATTAATATTTTTAAATAGGAATATTAATTAATAGGAGTAACAGTTAATTAATTCTTAATTTATAAAATAACGAACAAAAATATTTACAAAGAATAAGGAAATTTATTTAAATTCAAAATAGGGAACCCTTCTACTACAAAGGTGATGTTCTTGGCTGTATCATTTCGGTGGTAATTTGTTACCATTTCGGTAGACAATTTTCATTTCAGTGGACTGCCGAAAACTCATCCTTAAATATTTCAGTAATTGGTGATTGTTGAATTTGACCCGTAGGATCGTTTAAAATAGGGATAAAAAACCATTAACAATAATTTTTCTTTTTTTATTTTGCACCTTTAATTGCATTTTGTGCAAAAAACTATGGGAGATACGCGAAAATATGTTGATACCTTTTTTGTAGGAAATTAAATTTTCTACAACTTTGTACTAGGAACTTTTTCTATTTTTCCAGCCAGTCGCGAGATATTGACAAAAAACTCGTTTTTGCACCATTTCGCATTTTTTTTCACCCTTTGCCGTCAATGTCGCACCCTGCAATTTTAGTATATTAATCTAAGAACCCTTGCGGAAATTTTCGCGTTGGTTGCAGGTGATCAACTCAAAATGGCAAAGTTAAGCCTTCATTGACTGGACTACATGCTATTCTCAAATCGGAGTGGATTGAAGGAACAGTTTACGAACCAACATTCTTCACTACCGGTGTAAATGCATTAGTAGATTATGTGACGTCATTATATGACGCGTAAAATGATATTACGCATGACTTATTTCCACATTTCCGAGTTACCGGTTATGTTCACCTTGACACGCCACGACTCGACTATGCTCATTAAAAATTTACCTACTGTCGCCAATACAACATATTCACTTTGTTTTTGAATACGAATAAGTACAAGATATTTGAGTTTTTTTTTGACAAACAATTACTTCAAATACAATTTGCATTATCAGCCTCTACTAGGTCTTTGGACATTGGTCATTCAATTATGGCCTGCGTGTCCCATAATGTCATCCACTAGTTTTTCGACGATTCTTCTTGCCCGTTGTCCCTCCTGTATTCAGCCAGATTATAGATTGCCTGGACTACATATGAGGCCATGAGAACCATAGTGGCCTAACTCATTTTTTTACAATATTGAGAATTGATCATTTTGATAGAACCAGAGTGGTCTAAAACTGATACAACGAATATTCACTAGATGGCAGTATAATCACTGTTACGGTTTTTAGTCTGTGATCTAAATTTGAGGTGGCATACTGGCCTAAGTAAGATAGGCCGCTATGGTTAAAAAATGAGTTAGGCCACTATGGTTCTCATGGCCTCATATACATACAAGTGTATTGCAGTAGTCTTCTTCCATCATATTAATAGGTACTTATGATTAATCATACATATACTTAACAAAACAATACTAAAAAGTGTCAAGGGTCAAATAATTTTCAAGTTAACAGACAATACGGGTTACCGTTAAGTGTTGTTTGGTACCCAATTACCTTCAAAAGCAAAGAATAACAAAGTAACAACATCATAATTACGTGGATATTTTTTTTTGTTCGGTTAATTCGTTGTAGAGGGAGAATGGAAAACATCAATGCTGCTGTGAGAAAGATTTCATCATCATCATCATCAGCCTATTAATGTCCCCACTACTGGGGCACAGGCCTTCCCTATGGATGGAATAGGGAGATTGGGCCATAACCCACCACGCGGGCCCAGTGCGGATTGGTAAAATGCGAATTGGAGAAAGATTTATTAAAGTTAAAATGGAAAAATCCTATGGAAAAGATGAAACGGACATGCTTCACGAGCGTCACACGACTATATGTGTGTGTGCAGCTCTCCCTGACAAGCATGAAATTACTCAATGATGACAATTTCTCTATTCCCTAACACAAACCCTGACATTTGTCTACAATTAGCCAACTGCTGGACCGTGTGTGTGCAAGATAGATGTCACTTGCCTATAAAATAAATAAATAATTCCAACACTCACACCAATTAGCCTAGCCCCAAAGTAAGCACTGTAAGTGTAAGCTTGTGTTATGGGATACTAGGGTAACGGATAGAATACATATTATATTGTACATATATAAGTACATTTACATAGAAATACATATTAAACATGACTGGAGTACAAATGCTCGTATTCATCACACAAACATCTGCCCCCACTGGGATTCGAACCCGGGAGCTCTCGAGTCGGCGACACCATGAAACCTGGCGTATAAACCACTCGGCCACAGAGGTCGTCAGATATATTGAAGAGATAAATTTAATATTAAATTCACACGAAATTTAATTGAAAAAAAAAGAACATGCATATAATATTTGCAATGCTCTCATAATTTATAAATCATAATCTTAGTTTTATAGTGGCTAAACATTGAAACAAAAAAATATTTTGTTTATCATTAGGCGAAACACAAGCTAGTTTCGAAACCCTTTTAAAATAAAACTAAATACATAAAAAAATGGCTAGCTTGGCAGTAGTAAGCGGCCACATAATTCGAGATATTTCCAAACCAATGACTTTAAAGAAAAAATGTTGTTTTGCTTCACACTTAAAATTTTCTTAGTAGCTATATTTATTAATCTATATTATATTAATTTATAAAATTTGTGACTAATACTTACATCAAGAATGGTGAGTGAATACGAGGCGGCGTGAAGAAGAGCGAACAAACATATTGGCGTCAAAATCACTGAGCAAATAACTAAGGGATTTTATTGGTGCATAAAAAAAGAAACATTTCTATTTCTAAAAAAAATTGTATGATTTTTCGTTCTATATTAATCATCAATTACATATTAAAATAATTATAACTTATTCATAAAGGACATCGACGAAATCGGCCCTAGCATGCCCAAAAGAATGTCCTTCTATTATATTTCTATTATTTTTTTAATTTATTAGCAATAAATCATAGTAAACGGACAAGCTGTTTAAAAAAATAAAAAATAAAAGTTCTGTTACTAGATATTACAGTCTGTTCATCCTAACTTGTCGTATTTGGTAAACAATCATGGCACTCCTTTTTATTGAAAATACAGCATTAAAAATCAACTGATAACTGGATTCAATAGGTTTCAGTCTATAATAACAATTTATTTTAATAGTTTGTTGGCTTCGTCATTATTTTATTTTTAAATGGGTGATTTTGTTAAAAAGTTATGCCAAGCTTGTTTACCTTAATAAATGCAATATAGGTGACCATAGGTATTTATCAACATAAGAATAGAACTAGGTACCTTAGTTAATAATACTTGACACTAGTATTTATTTTATATTTATGAAAAAGATTATTTCTGAAATTATGTAAAGATAGTTTATACTCCCATCCCATCCTGTTTATTTTTATGAAAATCATAATGATAACCAGGTACATACCTTATTACAGATAGTAAAATATAGCAACAGGTAAATGGAAAGATTTTGAACATTTCATTTGAAGAGAAATCTATTATTACAACAGGTAGGTATAGGTATCATAGGTGGTTTAAAAAAAATCATAGGTGCCGACTGCCAAAACTAAAAAATCAATATGAATATACGCATTTATTATTTTTATTATTAATTGCATTTTGTGTTCATTAAATGCATATTATTAAAGTGTTTACATAGAGGTATAGACCAGGGTCGATAATTTTTGAGACCAAAAAAAATTATAGTACGATGAAACCCATTAGAAAAGGTAGAGAATATAACAAAAATGAAAGGAAAAATAAATTACGGGCGATCTGAGGTCGGGAAGGGGGAGGGGGTGAGTTTTTAAGGGTAAAAAATGGTTAATCTCGATTTCCGGTAAAACTGCAAGTCCTATGAAAAAAAGTTAAATGGCAAAGTTGTAGGTAATAAAAAGATCTACAACTTTTGTATCGACACTTTTTTCACATAACCTCAAAATTTATGTGAAAAATGCGAATAACCAAGTTTTTGGTTTTTGATTTTTATTTTTTGCAAAAAAAATTTTTTTTGACGAAATTTGGTGAAAACTTGCCTTTGTATGTCCCAAACATACAGTAATTTTTTTGATTTAAAATATTCATTTTTTCACCTTATTTTGACTTAATATAGAAAAAGCACCCTTATTTTCAATCGAAAATTCTCATGTCAAATTATCTGCTTTTTTAAAAAAGTTGGGGTGTTTTTTGTTTGTTGAAATCTCTACTTTCTGATGGTATAAAAAAAATATACACTACTATGGTAAATGTTCTCAGAAACTGCAACTTAATAATGAAAAAAACTCCAATCCGAAAAATTGATTTGAATCATTATGTATAATTTTGAACTATTTATTAAAATTTACACTTTAATTACTCGAAAAACGTAAGATTTCATGTTATATTGATAAACAGAAAAATTACAAATCCATAAAACATGCAAAAATAGTTGTTGTAAGTAGGTATAAAAAATAGGATTTTCGGATTCGAGTTTTTTTCATTATTAATTTGCATTTTCTGAGAACATTTATCATAGTAGTGTATATTTTTTTTATACCATCAGAAAGTAGAGATTTCAACAAACAAAAAACACCCCAACTTTTTTAAAAAAGCAGATATTTTGACGTGAGCATTTTCGATTGAAAATTAGGGTGCTTTTTGGATAAGTCAAAATAAGATGAAAAAATGAATATTTTAAATCAAAAAAATTACTGTATGTTTGGGACATACAAAGGTAAGTTTTCACCAAATTTCGTGAAAAAATATTTTTTTTTGCAAAAAATAAAAATCAAAAACTCGGTTATTCGCATTTTTCACATAAATTTTGAGGTTATGTGAAAAAAGTGTCGATACAAAAGTTGTAGATCTTTTTATTACCTACAACTTTGCCATTTAACTTTTTTTCATAGGACTTGCAGTTTTACCGGAAATCGAGATTAACCATTTTTTACCCTTAAAAACTTACCCCCTCCCCCTTCCCGACCTCAGATCGCCAGTAATTTATTTTTCCTTTCATTTTTGTTATATCCTCTACCTTTTCTAATGGGTTTCATCCTACTATAATTTTTTTTCACTTTTCACCATTTTTAAAATTATCGACCCTGGTCTAGTAAACACTAAATCTATTCAAAATATATATAAACAACTTACACAACAACTAACTTTTACGATTAAGTATAATAATTATAATCTCAAAATCTAATACATTCTGTAGTAGGCCACGGTTCCTCGAGTTGTCCGTATCTCAACAAATGCCTAATTAGAGTTTATGAATGATTCCGAACACAACTAGCATTTTCTCATTGCTGTGCGTTCTAGGGCATTCAATGTATGGGGAACGAGCAATGTCCTTTAATTATATTGCTTATATATGAATAATGTAATTCATTATATTTTTATTTTAAGCATTATACCTCTTATTTTATAAATCTAAAAAAAATACTTTAAAGGAACACTTCGTTAGGTGTCAGACAAGATTCGAACCTGCACCGTCTGCTTCAGAAACACTAGAGGAAATTCGACACGGCCATTAAGGTTACAGAGGCCCAAGCACGAACTTTGACAGTTTCTATTAAAACTAAGCAGCGCTCCTACCTAGGGTTACCAACTTTTTGATGTGTATCATCTTTCCTCTCGCTTTCCTGTAATTTATGGGAGTGATTTCGTGAAATGGGACGGAAGTGTGTAACAGGAAGTCACGAAAGCGCGCGCTATTTGATTTGATTTTAGAACATAATGTTCGAATGGCTTATTCCTTTTGTAGTAGGTTTTTTTTTTATTAATATAAGGTGAGGTTTCAAATGTTACACAACATTCGCGGCTACTGTAAGGCTGGAAACAGTGCTCGACCGACGGTACGTCCTGACCCTCAGCGCTGACCGTCGGTTGCGAAAATGCATTCAGTACTACGCTGACGGCGAACTGCGACGCGTGTGTTCAGTTCACGAGAAAAACTAACCCTTTTGCTGTAATATATGCACGCTATTTTTTGCGCAATTAATTTTTTACAAACTTCTTGCCAAGCACTTATTTTAGCATCACGGTCTTTAAAAAATACATACGATAAATTCCATATTGCCGGTCGAAGCCGCACTTCAGTAATAAGGCACTCTGTGTCAATATTCATTTTTGCTTTGAGTATACGTACGCGGGTATGGTCGGTCGCTCCGTCAGTGGAGCACTAAACGCATCCATACAATCTCATAGCTCGTCGGTAGACCGACGTACGCGCGACCGACGATCTGGACCGACGACGGCTCGACCGACCGTACGCGCGTACAAAATCACACGCGTACCATCAGCGTAGCTGTGTACGCATTCATAGACTTGCATAGATATATATAGCTACGGTCGAGCACTGTTTTCAGCCTAAGGCTCGCTCGTTTTTTTTTCTATCAAATATAGTATTTTCGAAGCTGTTACCTCTAAAAATATAGTAGGTGGCAAGAAAATGGAAAAAATTACAGTATTTGGTTAAAATATTTACTTTATTTTTGAAATGAGTATATTTTTTCTGCTCTATACCTTAATAATTCAGTTTTTATTTTATTTAAGAACGGTTTTACTGGCAAAAGTATGCTCTAAGCAAAGTATATTAGTTTCGCCTACTATATATTTTTTTTAAATATATAGTATTTGATCCACTAATATACAGGGTGGCCGGGGAGTTGACGTTCAAGCGTAAAATTTAGATACCTTATGATGAGGAGTATCCAAATCACCCCCATGTATGTTCTACAATTTTGCGTAGTTTTCGAGTTATAATATTTTTAATGATTTTTTTCGTAATTTTCACCTAACATCAGTTTTCGATTTTTTTCTCATTCTGTTGGACGTTTCTGGTTCAGTTTTTTTTGTGATAATTGACTAACATAGTCTAACCTAGCGCCCTAAAACTTATGGTTTATCTAGGCATTGCAGAATTCACTTAGAATTTGTTCGAAAGTTCAAAATTACGATTTGAGCTCAGTACACACAAATTTTCAAAGTATCAAAAAAAATGTAAATGGGGGGATTTGGAGTTGAAAGTGCTTTTAGAAACTTCCTGAGATATTAAACTTTAAAGCAAGGCCAAATAAAGATAGGGTTAAGGGGGTAATTTTCTGTAACTGACCTTCAAAGTAAATTAAGGCATTTTCAAAGGAAAAAAAATTTTTTTTTTATTTTATTTTAATCTTTGACTTTGTATGAGTTATGATGGATTTGAGTAAAACGCAGTTAATTGTTAACAAAATACATTTATTTAAAGCAAATATTCAAAATTTCGCCCTCCCACAGAAATACACAATCTACTACACACATACTACATACTACATCTGCGCAAAAATTATGTTTTAGGTGCCTAAAAGCTTCACGGTCATTTTTCACAGTGGTTTCAGCTTCGCGAATTTTTGCTCTCAGTTCTTCTTCACTCGAAACTTCTCTGACGTACGCAATTTCTTTAAAGTAGCCCCAGATAAAAAATCAATAGGGTTGAGGTTTACTACTACTCGTCTTGTTCTGCCGTTTTTTCTCGACCACTATTTGCCTACTGATGCCGCCGCTGCTTACTTGTTTGACCCCTGCTTGTTACTGGATTCCGTTGTGCCTAACGATTTGGATTGTAGTTACTTGGAAATGTTAGTGATGCCCTACACTCTGAGTGAATATGCAGAAACGCATTATTTCTACGGCGTTGCATAAGGCAACGGTCGTGAAGCAGCAAGACTCTACAGGGATCAACTTCAATGCGGAGGCGGAGCGCAACCTGATCATTACCCTGACTATCGTGTGTTCATTAATACTCACAATACGTTAATGGCAGGCCGCATTCCTGGCCAACGTGGCGGTGAAGGTATTCAGAGGGTTGATCAGGAACGTAGTGAAATCGTACTGGAAGAAGTGCAACGCAATTGTAGTACAAGTACGAGAGCATTAGCTCGTAACCTTGACATACCAAGATCTTCAATACAGGATATTTTGCGTGAGGAATCATTTCACGCCTACCACATACAAAAAGTACAAGCGTTGCAGCCTTCAAATTACCAATTGAGAGTCGAATTCTGTAGAACTATGTTGCAGAAAGAGGAAGAAGATCCCGGATACTTTAATAAAATCTGGTGGACCGACGAGTCAAGATTTGAGCGAACTGGGGTTTTCAATATCCACAATTTTCACATTTGGGCCGTTGAAAATCCACATGCCGCCAGACCATCATCATTTCAACATCGTTTTAGCGTGAACATGTGGTCTGGTGTTTTGAATAGCAAATTAATAGGCCAATTTGAACTGCTAGTCCAGTCGGAATAGCCATAATTTGGACCGACTTCTATTCTAAGACACCAGCGCTAAGCCAATTTTTTCCTAGATAGTATAGACTCCCACGAATATGCCCTCCATTTGTCCCCGCTAGAACCCGTGTTTTGTAGCCAGGAAAATTGTTTAAACAAAGAAAAATCGGTTTTTTTGAGTTTTTTTTGCTTGTAAACGGGGATTTTGAAAATTTTTTTGAATCAAAGTTGTTCATTAGCTTGCCCTCTACAAAATCAGTTCTATGAAAAAATAACGTGAGATTGTTAGTTTAGCAGTAAATTGCAATTATGTCGGTTTTACGTTTGCAACAATTCAACATGTTATAATAAACATTTTGATTTCTAAAGTAGTTTATCATGTGGGTAACGCCACTCCCAAGAGAGTCATGTAAAATTTATCGACCTGTGTCGCAAACTTTAGCAACAATTCTCAATCTCCGAAAAAAAAGTACTTGCCTGTCCCGTCTTTCCCAGAAGGCGCACAGCGGGAAAAAAAATTCAGGTGATTCGATTCACCAACAATTTTGAGGAATCGATCGAGTAGAAAAAAATCGTTAGTAAAAATGTTCGTTTTTGGACGATTTAAATTTTTTTTAAAAATTGACGTAGAATATATATTTTTTTTTAAACTAATGTATTTTTCTCTCCTCAACTTTTGGAGATTGAGAATTGTTGCTAAAGTTTGCGACACAGGTCGATAAATTTTACATGACTTGGGAGTGGCGTTATGTCTTGGGAGTGGCGTTACCCACATGATAAACTACTTTAGAAATCAAAATGTTTATTATAACATGTTGAATTGTTGCAAACGTAAAACCGACATAATTGCAATTTACTGCTAAACTAACAATCTCACGTCATTTTTTCATAGAACTGATTTTGTAGAGGGCAAGAAGTGAACAACTTTGATTCAAAAAAATTTTCAAAATCCCCGTTTACAAGCAAAAAAACCGGTTTTTCTTTGTTTAAACAATTTTCCTGGCTACAAAACACGGGTTCTAGCGGGGACAAATGGAGGGCATATTCGTGGGAGTCTATACTATCTAGGAAAAAATTGGCTAAGCGCTGGTGTCTTAGAATAGGTCTCATGTTTATTCCGACTGGACTATGCCATCGAGATTAGACGGCGACACATACAAAAGTTTTTTAGAAGACAATCTACCCATATTACTGGAAGATTTAAATCTTGAATTAAGAAGAACGATGGTGTTCCAGAACAACGGGGTACCATGTCATTACGCGATACAAGTGCGTCGTCATTTAGACCAGACCTACACCAACAGGTGGATCGGACGACGAGGGCCAATTGCCTAGCACCACGCTCGCCTTACCTCAACCCTATTATTTTTTTTATCTGGGGCTACTTTAAAGAAATTGCGTACGCCAGAGAAGTTTCGAGTGAAGAAGAACTGAGAGCAAAAATTCGCGAAGCTGAAACCACTGTGAAAAATAACCGTGAAGCTTTTAGGCACCTAAAACATAATTTTTTGCGCAGATGTAGATTGTGTATTTCTGTGGGAGGGCGAAATTTTGAAAATTTGCTTTAAATAAATGTATTTTGTTAACAATTAACTGCGTTTTACTCAAATCCATCATAACTTAAATAAAATAAAATATTTTTTTTTATAATAAATAATTATTTTTTTTCCATTGAAAATGCCTTAATTTACTTTGAAGGTCAGTTACAGAAAATAAACCCCCCTTAACCCTATCTTTATTTGGCCTTGTTTTAAAGTTTAATGTCTGAGGAAGTTTCTAAAAGCACTTTCAACTCCAAATCCCCCCATTTACATTTTTTTTGATATTTTGAAAATTTGTGTGTACTGAGCTCGAATCGTAATTTTGAACTTTCGAACAAATTCTAAGTGAATTCTGCAATGCTTAGATAAACCATAAGTTTTAGCGTGCTAGGTTAGACTATGTTAGTCAATTATCACAAAAAAACTGAACCAGAAACGTCCAACAGAATGAGAAAAAAATCGAAAACTGATGTTAGGTGAAAATTACGAAAAAAATCATTAAAAATATTTTAACTCGAAAACTACGCAAAATCGTAGAACATACATGGGGGTGATTTGGATACTCCTCATCATAAGGTATCTAAATTTTACGCTTGAACGTCAACTCCCCGGCCACCCTGTATATAGTAGGATATACTTTATTATATAGTTGGGTTGACAACCCTACCTCTACCTGACCCAAGAACAAATTGACTGCTTCCAGACTTTGTTTACCATCTAACAAGACATGGCTTATGAATAATAGTGTACTTTGTATGACACCTCAGGTATATAATAAAATTCCAATTGAAATTAGAAAAGCTGAAAGCCCCAATATATTTCGCTCTAAATTAAAGAATATGTTACTAAAAAGGCATATTATAGTATTAAGGAATTTTTAGAGGACCAATCTGTGTAAATGGATGTACCTATGTGTTTATTTTAATTTGCATGCCTTGTGGTGAAATATGTAATAAGCGTACATATAATTTAACACCTTCGTATCACCTGTATTTGAAAATAAATAATTGATTGATTGATTGAAAAAAATTGACGATGATGATACTATTACGGATCTGTCAAAATTCGTGCTTGCGCCTCAGTAGCATAGCGGCCCAGATAACGGAAGGGCCGAAAAATCTACGTAACATTAAGTATTATATTAGTTTAATAGAAAAGGATACACAAATTGGGCGCAACGTTCATGAATATGAGCGAGTACAGGAGATAGTGAGCGCTGTCTTCCATGAAGAATCGAACCACGAAGTCCCGGGAGAGGGAGATCTCCCGCGCCGGGATGCGCTGGTGCAGCCGCAGCGCTGACGTGGCAGCATTGCCCAGCAGCGCCTTGTAGAACGCTGACACCGGGCTACGCGAATGTACGAAATTGTAATAGATAAGTCTCTGTTAGAGCTCGATGGCACAAGTGGTTTGTACGTTCGGCTGCGATCGTTGAAGTTAAGCATCTTTCGCAGTGGTCGGTCATTGGATGGGAGACCATAAATTTATTATCTCGAGCTTCTTCGTGCATCGGAAGGCACGTTATGCTGTAGGTCCCGGCAGCATCTGCAGTCGTCAGCACCTACCAATCCCCACTGGGCCCACGTGTTGGGTCATGGCTCAGACTCCTTATTCCATCCATAGGAAAGGCCTGTGCCCCAGCAGTGGGAACATTAGTAGGCTCATGATGATAAAACATGCAATTAAAAAAAAAGCAGAAAGCTAAAAAAATAATTACTAATATAACAAAATTATAATTAAAAAATTTGGTATATTGCCATAACCCTTTTGTGCACCAGTCTCAGTTAATAAACTGGGGTGAGCCCTGCACTAGTTTTCAGACTGGCCCCTTTATTTATACCGTCTAACTATTTTTAATGGGAAAGAACGCAAAAGTGTGTGTCATGCTTGTGTGGAGTTTGTGACTCAAGAGTTGTGCTGCATCAATTGTATCATGTCGAGAAGGCTGTTTCTTTTTGAAAATCAATCAATCAATGCTCTGACTCTATAGTCGTAGCTAAGGAAACAAGGCTGGCCAATCAATCGATTTAATTCTTTCTTCCACTATTATGAAGATATTTGTTGTCGTTGCATACCCAAAGTTTGACAAAAAAGTATAATGTAGCCATTTCTCACAACTTCAATCATCACATGGAAATTTAATCGGCTGTTTAAATGTTTATACTCCTTATGCAATACTAAATTAACTTGTTGATGATGTAAATAATCACAAAACAGAAATTTCCCACCAATCATTAAATACTTGATTATACATTAATATTATAAGTATTAGATAGTCATTTAGTAACAGATATACAAACAAATATAAGCTCAGTATCTTTGTTTTGTTCATATACATATAATATGAGAATTTCTCTATTCCTCGACACACAATTAGCAAAACTACTGGACTGTGTGTGCAAGGTAAATGTCACTTGTCTATGGGACAGATAAATTAAATTGCAATGTCACATAAAATTTTGTTTATTAGTACATTATATAATCGGCATGAAAATAAAAAAGAAAATGTATTATCTTTACTATGCTTACATAATTTATAAATCTTTGTTATTATGTGACCACAAATTGAAAAAAAATAACATGTTGTCTATTTTGTTTACTTGAGTAGTATATAAAATGTGGTTAGTGTTAATTTAACATGTTGTTGATTGACTTATAAACAATGTCCTTCAAAGGCTACAATTACAGAGCCATTAAAAAAAATAAAGGTGATGTCAAAATTCCTTCTTAATATTGGAAGAATTTAAGTAACTACAGAAAAAATGAACATAACTTTTTATTGTTCAGAAAATTTACTGATGATCTTTTGATATGTTGAACAACATACTTTTCATTATTAATTAATACTGACCCTGGGAATCTAGATAACATAATTAAATATATATATAGCAAAGGTTGGGATTTGTCAGTTATTTAATTCTTCCACTACCACGACAACATGTTAATTCACAGTTTAAATTCAAAAATACAAATTATATGCATTAATAGACTGATGCTGATGGTGATGACTATAGTTAACTTCAACGTTTATGTCTTACGTATAAACGACTTACTTGTTAAATAATGGTAAAATATATCCTATTGTGCAGAGTACTGTGAGCAACCGGATTCCCCAGAGTGCTACATCCACTTTGTTCGCTACAACATGGGCTTTCAAGGCAGGAATCCCTTTTGGTGGGCCAGTGTCACCTGCTTGTGGGTTCTGGTCAGCCATATCCTGAGTAAATAATTAAATAACATGTTAGCCGCATCATTCATTCATTCATTCAGAATCTAAAAACTGCTGATCTCTTTGGGTTCATATAGTAAATATCGTAATAGTCATTTACCTTAACAAATTAAACAACAGTATATTATAATTAAATGCAGAAAGCTGGAAATGAAATGAAAATAAATGTTATTCAAGCTGACTTAATAAAGTTTGTTTTGAATCGTCCTTATAATTTATTTTCCTACCACCTGTTCAGGACGTCTTTTAGCTAACAGGAACATGGGAAAGAAACTTTAGAGCTGGATTTAATAAAGGTACCTATAAGTTTTGCTACAGTTTTCTTAACAATATATCTGACTCACAATATTGAATTTTACCTAATATTTCAATAAAATATGGAATATCAACCATTCTTTGATTTATAAATGCAAAGAAACCTACTGCTGATTTCACCTGATAATGGAAACTGATAACACTACATCAAGTAAATTCTTATTTAAACTGATTTTTTCTAGAGGACTTTCCAAAATGATAGTTATCATCAAACTCAGAACTATTTGGAATGAACTAGAAAGTAGGCAGCCAATATCACATTAAGTGGATCATTGGGTCAAAAAAAAAACATTAATGTGCACTTTGATTTTGTACATTGGAAGAAGACGAGACTACAATTAGAACAGAATTTTACATATCATAAATATCAAGGACTTCTAGACACGGAAAACCCGTTTTAGATGACAAATTAATTTATTTCTAAGTACTTTTAACATTGTAGCAACTAAAGAAAAAAAATGTGCTAATAACAAAGCTTAAAATTTAATCAAATACTTACGGTTATTGTAGAAGTAGAGTTATATAGATGCAAGTTATTTTTCTACAAATATGTAAATTAAATACGACAAAATATTCACAACGCACCACACTGAAATCGAGCGTGCATGATTTGCCAGATGTCAGTTTGACATTTTCTCATAGAGAAAAATAAAGGTGGAAACATAATGTGTCGTGCGTGGCTTGTCGTAGTGCTCACTGTTAGAGATGGAAAAAACGGCTTATTTCTTAAAAGCGTTTATACGTTGTACTTTTTAAAATAAGCGCGCTTGAAAAAAAGGTTTTTCATTTAAACGCTTATTGGCTTAAACGTTCAAAAGCATGCGTAAAAAGCGCGACGTTGTGTTGCGTTTTCGTTTAGGTATATCGTTTAAAAAAGCGTGAAAAGTTTAATGTCGTTTTTAATGTGTATAAGTGTTTTATTGCGTTTTTTCTTCTTATTAATGAAATTTTTATTAACAAGTTTTTTTAAACCTAATGAATTGATTGGCATTAAAAACGAAAGATTTTCAATTGAATTTAGATTTTATAATAAACATTTTTATAATAGTCAATGAACTTTCTTTCGTACTTTACAAGCTTAGAACTGTCTGGAGTTAATATACTCGACTATTCGTGATCCAGGCGTACTTAAAAGTTCATTGACTTTATATACATACTTTTAACTATTTTATATGCACATTAAACCAATACACTAAACGCATTAACACAAGCAAGCATGCAAACACACCGTACAACACCCACGCGCTCTTACCCCGTCACAGTGACAAGCGTACTGCTTTTCGACTTCGTTTAATTAAACGCTTTTAACGAAAAAAGCGTTGGTTATCCGACCAAATTTTAAAAAAGTGCATTGTTTTACGTCGCATTATAAAAATTCGCATGCTGTATTAACCGGCTCACGAAAGATGGCACGCCGACGCGGCGCTGTAGTCGCGCGTTCTATGTCTGTGATATTGTGAAATATTTAGTTCCAAGGAATTCCGCGTACCCATTTTTCGATACTGTAGTGGACTAGAAGGATCGAAGTATGTAGTTTCCTGGCAAAGACATAGATGGCGGGATTTGCACTTTTTAAGTAAAAAATATATTTGCACTTTTTTAAGTGAAAAGCTTACTCACACTTTTCAAGTGAAAAGCTTATAACGCTTATACTTAAAAGCGTGCTTACAAGCTTAATATTTTAAGCGCGCTTATTTAAGCGCTTTTCGTTTAAACGCCCACCGCTACTCACTGTCGTGACGGTGAGTGTGCATGTGCACACCAAGGTGTCGTGGCGTGATGTGTTCTAGCGTTATTTCTCAACAGTAGATATAAAACCTTTGCAGCGTTTAAATGTGCATTATATTTTCTTCTGACTTGGATAATTTAAATTAAAAAAAAAACTGTTAGCAATAAGGGTCAGGCCGTAAATTTTGCCACATTAGTTATAACATAACTATCCGCCACATTTAAAAAAAAAAGTACGGTAATTACATTTTTTTCAACAACAGAATCATATTTCCTCACAAATGGTGAATCGCGATCAATAAATATATTTAAATATCTTCAAAACCTTAGAAATTTATAAAATATTTTGCTACAAAAAGCGATGAATTTTTCGTAAAATACGCTTATCCGTCCCGGTAGAGGTGCACTTTGAGCATCAGTAAAATCAAAAATAAAAATCTTTTTGATAGTCTGTTTGCTTTTACTCTATACAATAATAGTTAGCTAGCCACATTTTAAATATCGTTTCGTATTACCTAAGAAATTTCATAAATTTTCACTCATTTTCGAAAAAACTTTAAAATCCATTCCGCCATCCATTTGCGCTACTTTCTATTGCACAACTAATAAATGACCATTTGGTTGTGTTTAAAAATTGCAGTATTCAAGTCTGAGTGAGTAGTGGCAACACCGAACAAACTTTGTCTATGGTCAATGCGCTGTCAGCGGCAGTGTTGCCAACTCTACGTCTTTTTACGTAGATCTACGTATTTTAGGCCTTTTCTGCAAACCTACTAACTTCAGGCCCAGAATCTACGTATTTTCTTTATTTTTTTCAAATTTGTAAAATATCTTAATTCACTAGAAGAATATTTTCCGTTACTTTACTTAAAAACTATACAAATGTTTATTACTTATAAAGATGTATCTAAAAACTCTTGTATCTTGTAGAAAAGGTTCTCGTTAGTGGTTTTGTTGACTAAATTAATGCTGGACGCAGGATTTGTGAAAGGAGAAACGACAAAACTCTTTGAATTAGTAGGTACATTCATAACCTTTAATGTTGAATTTTTAAACTTTAAATATTATTCAATGAGTACTTACATCGAATTGATCTTTGCAAAAAGAAATGACTTTCAGTCGATAAAATTACAGGATGTAGCAAGTTTTAAACATGTGTTCATGTGTAAGTTTGTTTATTTCTCTTGGCAATTTAAACCACAACTTTTCTAGAGTCTTTTACCAAGTGTATCATGATAACTACTATATTTTTCATGTGATCATGGTTTTATAATATTAACTCAGAAAGTTTATTCATTTTTTTCGGTCTGATAGAACAATTATTAACAATTTAAAATATAATTCCAAAAAGTGTCAACTAGCCTATTGAACAACAGTGTATCCTTGTCATTCTCAATTCAGAATGAAAAGGAGAGACTGATGTTAAATTTAGTTTTAAATTTAGAGAATCACGCCAGAATCGACACCCACCAGTGTCTGTGTCTGATGGTAAATGTCTACCACCACAGCATGGTTAATGCTTCCAATGCATATTACTCCAAGAACTCTTTGTTCTATCTCCCGTTTTTACAGAAATTGTATAACAAAATACTCGTTTCATTCGGTTTCACCTAACTTCTTCATTTCACTCAGAAAATAGTACGTAGATCTACGTACTTTTCATATGCAAAATTTACTAATTCTACGTAATTTTCTCATCGGGCCTACGCCTTTTTCAAAATCCGTGTTGGCAACACTGGTCAGCGGCCATATTTTTTTCAGTCCAACATCAACATCGTTTGAAAGAAGGAAGTGTCATATTTTTTGCGGAGAGTGTTTTTTGATATATCACGGTAAGTTTTTGATTTATATCTATACTTATTATTGCGCACGATTTAATGAAATGTTTGACATCTTTCAAGGCTTAATTTACATTAATAAATAGCTTATTTATCAAGTCATAATGGGTTTTGTTTGCACGACAGTTGCTTAAAAATGACTTTATGCAACTTTGCGATACCAGGGGCGTAGAATTTGCGCTACTAATTTTACGCTACCAAATAAAGGAGCTTACACACATAGGCTTGCAGGTGTTTTTTTAGCTTTTGTAATATTTGTTTTTTTTGAGGTTTCGATTTTAGTTCCTGTGAAGGAATTGTATTTCTAGCAATAGAACTCTCCGCTTTTTTGTAACACCTTTTAAGACTTAAAGATAAGAGTAAAAGTTGACTTTTGTCATACTTACCTATTAAAAGTGTGTTTTATTTTGTAGCACTGTCCTTACGTAACATATCTTGTATGCACTCCTTAATAATTTTGCGTTACCATTTTGCGTCACTCTGCGCTATGGACTCGTAGAAATTTTTGCGACACCATTGCGCTATTCATGGCAAAATCTACGGCCTGACCCATAACACTTTTTGAAGGCCATAATAAGTACTGGGTGAATATATTTTTTAATATTTCAGCAATTTCTTCCCAAGCAGCATTTTAAATTAAATGATCCTTTTATTTTTTACTCTTCGTTTCATAAAAACATTTCTTTGACGTACCTACCTACAAACTTAAAGAGCTCGTCAATATTTTTTCAGAAACACGTAACCAAGCGGCCGCTAGTTGTTCACATCGTTTGTAAACACCACGAGCCACGCGGCATAGAAACACATTTGTATGTTGCGTACAGATGTGCCGAGTGAGATTGACTCGAATACTGACTCGAATACCTAGCAGATACTCACGTACTCGAGTACTCGAAATATTGTATTCGGATCCACAGTACTTGAGTACAGGTTTCGAGTACTTACGGTATTCGAATACTCAGTCGTTGTACTCGTACAGTGAAGTTAGTAACGTGAAATGTTGATGAGTCGGTGCAGGTTTGAACGTCTTTATGTTTCCTACTCGGCCGATCACTTTAATGAGATGTTAACAAAAGTTTGATTACATATTTGTTTCTTATAAGTACCCCTATTTTAATTAGTCGAACTCACGGTTACCAGTTTAACTGTAGAATTGTAAAGTTTTAATGTTTTTTGACTAGTGACTTTGTGATAGGATGGCTCTGAAGAAGAAATCCGAAGTATGTAATTTTAATAATATTTAACAAATAAAAAAGTGGAGTGCAAAGAGTGTAAAAAAACATTTGTTAATTTTAGAAACGCCATAAATTTATAAAACATTTGAAAAAAATACATCCATTGATTTATACAGCGATAATAGAAAAAAAGTAAGCAAAATGAAAACGAAAGCTTGGATGACAGTTCTGATTTGGACTTGGAGTCATTAGACTCATTAGCATCATCATCTACAATTCAATCAAATGACATTGACGAAGTACCAGCGAAAAGTCGTAAAACACAATTACAGATGACTTTTTTGTCAAAAAATGCTATTCAGGTCAACTCGAAGAATATAATACTCGAGACCAGAAAAGTATTCGAATACTCGTGCTAGTCCTCGAATACCTATCCGAGACTTCCGACTCGAATCCCAATACGAATCTTTTTTTAACGAGTACTACCCGAATACCATAAATAACCGGCTCGGCACATCACTACGATTGAGTCACAACACAAACGACAGAGAAATATATTCTGCCTTCAGAAGAGCTTAAGATTGCATCAGAGATGTGAGGTGAGAATGGCAGGTTAGCGGCCGTTTGTGGACACATTTTAGGAATTTGAAAATGCCTGACAAAAAGCCTACCTCTCATTACGATAAAAGTTCAGACTTTCAAGATTTTATATTCTATTTTAGATAAATGAGAACTTAATAAACATTAAAGTAAGGTAACGCCACAGGACTAAAAGTATTGCAAAATGTTGCACAAGTAACGTTCCGGCAACGCTACCTCAGAAGGCATGAAATACCTACATGTGAACGCTACGTATCATATCAGAGCCCGTCAAAACACAACACGACAAATAACTCGTTTAATTTTGCCTATACACTTTTGTGTTGTGAGGCATTAGGACAGCGGGTCAATTATGCTTCAGTAATAAAATTCTAATGTGATGTCAATATGATGTTGATGCCTAGATGACATTGTTTTTATATGGTATTATGAAACATTCCTATGTCACATCAAGACCATATCAATATCATATCCTGTATCACATTTTTGACGTTTATGCGATAATATTTTAAGTCAAAAAGTTGAACGTAATACGCATTTAAGTTGATATCATTTTATAGAGTTGATCATCATCATAGCATAAGGTGATGTCATTTTGATATCGCATTTTTCGGAAAGCTTATTACGTAATGTGAAATAGACATCAAAACAATATCACAATTAGCGAGCATAATTGGCCTGCAGCTATTTAGTATGGTATTACACTCAACTATGGGTACAACATCATCAACATCAACATCATACTTGGGTTGGGTGTTGCGATGTGTCGATACCGTACTCACTGTAATCATACTAAATGTTTAAAACAGCTCTATGACGCGTCACAATAACACAACAGTTAAGCCAGAAACCTATTAACATGTCGTGGTGTGTCGTGACGCATCGGTTTCATACATTTATTATGGGTTAGGGTGCGGCCAGAGTGCACTCAGATTCAGATTCAGATTCTGAAAACAATCGTGAGAAATAAACAGTGTAGTCGAAGGGTACGGCCAGAGTGCACTCCTGATTCAAATTCAGATTCAGACTTAGAAAACAAAGCGCGAGAAAAAGCAGGCAACCTGCTTAGACTACACTGTTTATGTCGCATGTGCATTATGTATAGAGTCGACACGACACGAAACGTTAATATGTTTCTAGCTTTAAGTGCAGCCTTGAATCTGTCCGTTACTGCTGTGAACCGATTACGATATTTAAAACCGGTATATTCTGATAACTTAACAAAAAAACGTTTTTTAAAGGTCTTTATTGAAATAAATATATTACTCACCCATATTAAGATAAAGAAAAAAATCACACTAAAATGCACTGAAATCATGAGTAAATTACTAATAGCGCAAATGGGGTTATAAAGCTGTCAAAAATTCTGTTAATAAAGATGAAGGTGGACGAAATCACACGCGCCAACGCGCCTCCGATTCCTCCCACACAGGCCACAAACACCAACACTACACAGCTAGCAAACGTGCACACTAGCTTAGCATTAGGCAGACACCGCACTCGTAGGATAAGAGTGCGAAGACCCGGTCTACACACGACACGCTATACCAGGTACAGGTACGTACCTGGGCGTTTTTCCCCGACCTCCACGACACCGGCTAACTAGAGTCGAGGTTCGAGTCTCAGAGACGCCCTCTAGTTGAGCCGACCCCCTCTGCCGTCTGGAGGCTCCAGACGGAGAGGAGACTCCCCCCGTGGGGAAACGCCATCCGCCTGGAATACCTCCAGTGGCACTTGCCAATTCTCGGCTTGAGGTCCCCTTAGGATCTCGCCGTCCCCAAATCCGGTGACGCTGTAAAGGTCATCTGCGACCAACAGCATACACACTCAAAAAAAATGTCACTTACAGTTCGTCTATAAAGTCGTAACATGAATGTTTGAGGAACTAACATTATTCATGTGTCTGGCAACACCAAACTTCATCAGCTGTCATCGAGTTTCAGTTGTGGAACAGTTTTCCTTTTGTATTTTTTATTGTTTGGATTAAACTGTAATAAATTAAGACTAAACTACGCAGAAAGGTATAAAAATGAGTAAAGTAAATCGCAGTGGCACGCGGGAAGCGATTTTGAAAGTTTTCCAGCGATGTTTCGAAGACTACCAAGCTGGACGAATTTTGTGGGATTTGGATGATGATTATGGGCGAACAGCATCTATGACGGGTATGTAATCGTGTAACTATTTGTTTGTAATCTGCCTGAAGTTACAAATTTACTCAATTTACGATTTTGAGACCAAAAAAGGCATTGTTTACATTGCACATTTTTAGGTTAGGTTGACATTGTAAATAGGTAATATTGTAGTACGACCATTTCTTTTGATACGTTATTATGGTTCAACTCGGTCAGGTTTTCTACCAATTTTGAATTAATTGCTTCATGTCAATGACTTATTGTTTCTATTCCGTTATATATTTTTTTACTTTTTTTAGGAAAATACAGAAAGTACAGCTATGTGGATAGTTAACGAAGGTTTTAAGAATGATGGAAAGTTTGAAACTCCTGGGAAAACAGGCAAAGGCCGACCAAAGAAAGAAATGGTCACATAAAGAACCATGGCCAGATGCTTTTAGTAAAGATACTAATTTTACTAACTGCACGTTAACAAATTGTTTCTCTAAATAAACTTTTTATATACTATAAAATTATTTTTAGTATTATTTTCTTTACAAGTGTGTTAAAAAACGTCGTATGATGATACTTGTGTGTATTTGATGATTACCTAACGGCTCTGGTCTCAATGGCACCTCAGCGGTAATCACCTACATAACACACTTTTACACTTTAAAGCACTATTTTATCTATAATAATTTTATTCTGATTCAACTAAATATGCTTGGCTAAACTATTTATTAGCATAGGTACCTACTATTCATATATAAAACAGAAACAAAATACGACTGTATAGTGTGTCTTATCAATTACCTATTTTACTTGAATGAACTGCTAGTATCAAAATCATTTTGGTCCGACTGTATAGGGTTGCTACATGCATACTAGTGGCGCCATCATTTAATGTCACGACTTTATAGACAAACTGTACTAGAGGCAACATCATATAATGTCACGACTTTATAGACAAACTGTACGGTAAGACGACTACTAGACAAAGTGGCGGGCTCCTACAACTAAAATATATTTATAAATATTCTATGAAAGGGTACACTAATTTTTATTCAGACGCGTCGCTTGTAGAGAAACACGTATGGAACACGCTTCTTTGTAATCTTGCCAATCCAGCGTGAACCCGAAAACTTTTGGACCAAGATTAGTCCCGCAAAATGTATGCAGTATCCCGGAATTGCATTCCCTAGTCACAAATATAGTTTCATTATGTACTTTTTATTTCATGTTATTAAGATAATAATAAAAAAATCTATTCTTTTCTATTCTACCTATTTAAAACTTTAACTTAATCACCAGAGGTCGGAATTAGGTAGAGTTTTAAAATGGATCTTCCCGGGATTTTTAGTGGACATTCCCGTGTGGCTAACAATATAACAAATAAAATAATAATAGTGCCAGCTATCTTCGCGTTTTGACTTTATCACCACTTAAAATCAGGTAGGGTCATTTGCCTACCTCGCTATTAAAATAATATATATCAAACTCAGTGATTGATACGACAAATAAAAAAAGGATAATTAACATACACATTTTATTAGTATTTACATTAATTTACAATACATTTTTTTTTATGGACTACGTAAACGTTAGTAAACACGTGAGATCGTTATCTAAAACTTGTCACCACCAAAATACCCCATTGCAATGAATTCGCAAGCAAAACTAAAACTAGTATATATTCTTGTAGTGACCAGGGTTGGATTTAGGTTTGTTGAAAAAGATAGCAAAAAAATAGAAAAGTATAGTATTTATAAAAAAAAATGGGTGCGTGTACTTATGTAGGCGCGTGAGAAGTTATCCTTCTTTGGCATTGTTTAAAATTAGTTTTTCATCCATTCATCCATCAGCCTTTCTCCGTCCACTGCTGGACATAGGCCTCCCCCATAGAACGCCACAATGCGCGGTCCTGCGCTATCCGCATCCAGCGGCTCCCAGCATATTTGACGATGTCGTCAGTCCACCTTGTTGGGGGCCGCCCCACGCTCAGAGTCGCGCAGCGTGCTATGGAGAGGGCTATGCTCGGTGTTTCCCTGCGTGATAAGATCCGAAATACGGAGATCCGTAGAATTAGTTTTTAATTGCATGCAAATAATTAATTACAATAAATTAATAAAAAGTCTGGAAAAGGACACAGTCAATAAAGTTCAGTTTTAATTTGAAAAAATAAATAAATAATCAAAATATTCAATTAAAATCGCTACTGAATATAATTTATTAGAACATATGTGATTTGCACTTGTATGAAACTCAAACACGTATTCCGAATATACAAACTAGAAACATGTGGATAAATATTATAAATATGAATACCTATAACTGTTATTTTATTACAAAAAATAAAGATGTGGTTTTTGGTTCTACTACACCAATGGTCAAGAGATGGCGCTGTAGTCTCCTGAATCGCGCTTTGGTTCCGTTGTTCCAGATTAATAAATACTTTTTGTTACATTATTACAAAAAATAAAGATGTGGTTTTTGGTTCTACTACACCAATGATCAAGAGATGGCGCTGTAGTCTCCTGAATCGCGCTTTGGTTCCGTTGTTCCAGATTAATAAATACTTTTGATAGACCTTCACAGCGCAGTCGTTAGCACCCACAAAATAGAGATTCTATTTCTATTTTGTTGGTAGATTTTCTTAATGTGCGGTAAACACAAAAGTAAAAAAAACACAATTTTTTTGTGTTACAGTGATGCGCGCGCATCTTAAAATTTCACTCTCATCATTTTTTTATAACGCGCCTAAAGAAGTATAACTTCAAAATACAGTACACTTGCATTATTTTTAAATTAACATATATAAAAGTCAATAAAATCAACACCCGTTAACGCAATATTTACTCCTCTTCTAAGTCTATGAGTTCTTGAATATTACTATTAGTTCTATCTTCATCCTTGGCATTTAATCTCATCAATCAGTACTTTTTATGAAACCGGTTCACATCACTACTGTGAGTGACGGTTTTTTTCATTAGGTACCTACCTACTCCCGTTCGTTTTGATTTTGTGCAGAGTACTTTTTATATACGGAAAATTTTGTGCTGCGAACCTACTGAAGTGGTGATAATGTTAGGTTCTCGGTGTTTTGGTTATCTTAGAATGGCTGATAAAAAATTCGAAAGTCTTAAACGTTTAAGCAACCTTACAACTGTTTTAGAAAACCCTAAAATCGGTGAAGTAACCGAGGTTAAGGTAAGTAAATCACCATGTGTTCACTTTTCTTTATAAATAATCCACGAAATTTTCTTCAAGTTCACTATGAAAATAAATATTACAGGGTTGGGTGAAAAATTTAAGAGTACAAAAGGAGCTTATCTTTGCAGATGTCAGCGACGGCTCATGCGGTAAGAAGCTGCAGGTGGTTATACCTAAACATCTGACAAGCGACGCACTCAGCTACGGCAGTTCCGTACGTATCGTCGGGCTGCTTTCAAAGAGTCCCAGAGGACAAATAGAACTCCTCGCTGACACCGTAAACGTATTAGGTAGTTGTATTGTGTCAGAAGGATATCCGTTTCAGCCCAGAAAGACACACCCACCAGAATATGTACGCCAGTATTTACATTTACGCTCGAGGACTAATTATATATCATCTATTTTGAGGGTAAGAAATGCGCTCACAATGCATATCTATGACTTTTTTCGTTCAAGAAACTATTTGAATGTACACACACCAATACTGACTTCAAATGACTGCGAAGGTGCCGGAGAAGTTTTTAAAGTGCAACCTGATAGTGATGAAACTGTAAAAGCCATGATGCAAGAAGGGAAAGACAGAGATTCTGTTTATTTTGGATCAAACACATTTTTGACAGTGTCGGGTCAGTTGCATTTAGAAGCAGTCTGTAGAGGCATGGGAAATGTGTACACTTTAGGTCCGACATTCAGAGCAGAAAATTCCAGATCTCGGCTGCATCTTTCTGAGTTCTATATGTTGGAAGCAGAGCTAGCATTTTGTGATAGATTAGAACAGTTGCAAGAAGTTATTGAAGATTTATTTAAATATGTATTTGTAAAGACGAGAGATACCAATGAAGGTGATATGTGGATTATAGATAAAGAAAATGAAGTACCATCATGGAGTGATAAAAAATTTATTACTATAACTTATGAGGAAGCCATAAATATATTGATGAAAAAAGGTTTGAATGTATCAGATGAAGGAATAAATAAAGAACAGGAATTGGCTATTGTAGATCATTGTGGCAAAGTGCCTGTTTTTGTGGTCAGATGGCCTAAAGAATTAAAGTCTTTTTATATGAAAGAATGTCAGCATGATAACACAAAGGTACACATTGAAAGCATCCATTCTTTTTTTTATTTATTAGTATAGGATAAAATATGAGGAGCTTGGTGGTCCAGGTGGTTAGTACTGTGGGCCTGCAATTGTGGAAGTTTAGCAGCTTTCGCTATGGTCCGTCATTGGATGGGTGACTAAAATTTGTTATCTCAAGCTCTTCTGTGCTTCAGAAGGCTCATTAAGTCATAGGTCCCAGCTACATCTGCAGTTGTTAGTACTCACCAATCCACACTGGGCCCAAGTTGTGGCCCAATCTCCCTATTCCATCCGTAGGGAAGGCCTGTGCCCCAGCAGTGGGGATGTCAATAGGCTGATGATGAATAAGTTACAGAAATGGGCTCTTAGTCTCTTCTCTCCCTATGATTGTTGATATATATCTAATAAACAATATACCTACATATTTAAGTCCATAGCATTGGTTAATTTATTTTAACTGTTGCATGTCTTTTTCAGGTGGATGCACTAGATCTTTTGACACCTGTCACCGGAGAGGTGGTAGGTGGCAGTCTCAGAGAGGATGATTATCAAAATTTGAAGGTGAAGATACCTTCAGAGAGATTAAATTGGTATCTTGAACTAAGAAAGTATGGCAACATACCAACTGGAGGGTTTGGACTTGGTTTAGAGAGACTTATGCAAGTCATGTGTAACATTAGCAATATAAAGGATACCCTACCATTTCCTAGGTGGCCACATAACTGTGATATGTGAGCGAATTGTAATTGGGTGATCTTCCAAACTTACCTAAAAGCTATCTACCAAAGTTCACTATTGCATCATCAGTGAAGTTATGTCATTGAGAAAAGTTTGATATTACATATATTATATACTTCGATGTTTACACTGAGACGACGCGGTGTGCGCTGTTTGGAACAGCTTTACAAAGTAGAACTTTATTTACCCCATAATAAGTCTGTAGTCGACATACTGCAGAACATCAACAAAACCATACAGGCTCAGCATATACCTTGTCTCCTTTAACCCAGACATTGGCAGAATCGTCACGCAATGAGACGCAGCTGGAATCACCAAAATTGAATTGAATTATCCCACAAAAAGACACAAATGTGGACGCTACTGTGACTTTGTGTACTGTAAAATGGGTTGAAATTTTCGACTTCTTCGGATTAGGAAGTGTGTAATGAGATTTAGGTTTTAATCTACTAAATTGTCCAAAAGAGAAATAGAAATAAAATAGCGGTCAATATAGATCGATGTTTACTGTGGCAGAGTATCAGCAAGTTTTAATACTACACGACAGACAGACCTCCCTAGTCCATTTTCTCTGGCGTTGATTCAATCGAAGTACTTACATTGCCCATGATAAGGTACAAAATCTAAAGTAAGACCACTAGGGTTCACCATAAAAATAATTTGGTTTCTTCAGAATTTGGCTTCCGTAGGGTACATAGTTATAGGTACCTGATTTTGCTTGCATTTGCCAGTAAAACGAATTATTTGTTAATCTACAACTACAAATTTTTATTGTTGAGTTTCCCTTTTTCTCTTTGATTTTTCATCAATTGCTACACATTTTCACAAGGAAAGCTTGTAGCCTTCTCAATTTGTGGCACTATCGGATGAAGCTACCAAAATCTGTCGACATCTTTCTTACCTGAAGAAACCTGGTTGTCATCCATGTCTTTCATGTTTGATCTGATGTTAAAATCTCTGTTTATCTAATGTTACAAAAATCTGAAAATTTGTTACGAGTAGTTGTTTCGGCTATCAGCTTTACTATTGCTTATGCTGCCCAAAAAATTCTAATCCTTGGAAGACCCAGAATACCTGTAGCCATCGAGCGACCAATGACGCATCTTCCCTCTTCAGGTGTCGTATTTAGTGACTTGTCAGTTCGGTCTACGCTTGATACATTCATACAATTTGAAAATGAATCAAGAAATGAGCGATGCATGTGTCTTGAAAAGTAATCATGAAAACTTTTGATATAGCCTGTTCTTCTCATCAGTCTTTCAAAACCCTGCTCGATAAATATTTTCAGTTTTAGTAATTTAACAAACTTTGGGAAACAACTTTTAGGTTATTTAAAAGGCAGGATCCATCAGCTTTTTTCTATTTTGTATGTATTTCTCGTCATGCCATTTTCATAGGTCGGAAAAATGCAACGTCTAATGTTGTGTGAGATAGGGTAGTTTAGCCGGTTTCCGTCCAATTAGTGGAGTTGCCAGGTTATACATTTAAAAAAAATATGTTCCACTGGGTCACATCTAACAAACTATATTTTAATTAAACGCTATTATAGTCTATTTTATGTTTACACCAAGAGACAATTAATTATAATCTTCGTTTTTTTTATAAAAAATATTTTATTGAAAAGTACCAATTTCATCAGTTTTCGTCCAAAAATATTAGTTTTCGACATAGGTTACTTTTCGTCCGCTGTTTATAAAGAGGATTATAATGCAATAAATTAAAAATCAGTGTTATGAATTGTGTTTTAATCAACTCAATAAAATGCAACTATAATGTCTTTTTATAATAACATACAAAATGTATTTTTATTACAGCATTTGGCTGATAAAAACATGAATTATCTTTAAAACCTGTAAAGATTTGTTTGACAAAATCAGAATTAATATGACTTACGTCATTCCTATTCAATCAACAATTAAAACAAAACTGAATTTACACTCCTAGCCGAAGTTCGATCTTCATAGGGGGGAAGTAATAATAAACAATGCTTACTTAAGGCTTGATTCATAAAATAGTAAGGTCAGGTGGGGTAAGGGAAACATACTTCATTTTTTATATTTTATATCGAGCTCTAACCACTTTATTTAATGTCGTGTATTCATCTTGACGGACACAAAGTATGCTTCTTTAAAACTGCTTTCTAGAGTCGAATGAGTTTCTAAACTAGCTATAATGCATGTAACTGAAAATTGGTAAAACGTTTAGGCTGGTCCTATTGTTTCCCTTTCCCGGTATTTGGGGTAAGGGAAACTCTTCAATAAAATCTCAACGTATTTGAGCTAGTACGTATTATACCCCCAAGGTAATATAAAGAACACAAACATTAATCAAATGAAGACTTTAGTCTTTTGACATAAGGTTCAAAATAGAAAATATTTACAAAAATTGAAATCCGGGGCAAGGGGAACATATGGGCTTGAGACAGTGGTTGTCAACTTAAAATTATAATTAAGTACCTATATATTTTTTAACTAACTTTTTTCGAAATATCAAATTAAAGATAAAGTCTTACATTCAGTTGCAGGATTTGTCCCACACATACAGGACAAGTCAAATAAAAGCTTGTAATGAAAGCAGAGTTTTTCATTGTATTTTTGTTTATTAACAGTAAAATAACAAAACCCTCTCATATTTCACTCTCAATAGTAAGTATTATACTAGTCTAGTATCGCAGTGTTTTTAAAGTATTTACTTATTTAAATCTAAACCACTCTAGTTTTTATCTATAATGACTTTTTGAGAAAAAAAAAGTGACTCATGTCTTTAATTACTATTAAAGAAAATATTTTTAAGAAAATAAGAATACTACTTATAGCTATGACTATAGTAAGTATTATACTAGTATCGCAGTATTTTTAAAGTATTTACTTATTTAAATCTAAATCACTCTAGTTTTTATCTATAATGACTTTTTGAGAAAAAAAAAGTGACTCATATCTTTAATTACTATTAAAGAAAACATTTTTAAGAAAATAAGAATGCTACTTATAGCTATGACTATTCAGTTACTGAATATTAAAAGAACTAAAGGAAATCTTAAATATGATTTGGCCTCTGCGACCAATGGCTGGATTTGGCAATTTTGTGACAATGTCCTCAGTGTGTTTCACTTCAGAGATATCGTCCAGTACAGGAAAGGTAAAAACTGTTTCACCTTCTGCTTTTGATTTTTTTCTTGCGTATTTTACCACTGGATAACCGACCTTATTTTTGTTAGCACTGTGCCTACATAATGTTTTATATTTATAGATTTTTTAGTGCAAAATTTTACTAGTAGCCAATCTCCTTCAAATTAAAGCGCATTGTAATTACAGTTCTCCTTGTTTAAATTAATTTCATCTTCGTCATGACTCTCATTCAGTGTATTATCACAATAATCATTGCTACAATTATCTTCGACATATTTTATATCAGTCTCACTTTCACTTAAAGTTGTTGGAATTTTTGGTATTTTACTACATTGTTTAACGGACATTCTTTCTTTCTGTTCTTTATTGCTTTGCCTTCTAGAGTCTTTAGTTTCCTCTACTTTTTCTTTATTCCTGTTATTTGGTCGTTGCTGTTGCCGCTTCATTTTGTCCTTTTTTTCTTCATCTTCCTCTCTACTTCTATTCAGTAACTCCTCCCAATACTCATTCCCATCGCTGTCTTCGTCATATTTGATTTCCGTCTCACTTTCACTCGAAGTTGAGGAATAATTTGGTCTCTTTTTGGATCTTTTCAATGGCTTTTTGGCTTTTTCCCCTATCTTTTCATGTTCTCTGCTGTCTTTAATATCCTCTTTTTTTACTTTAATTTTTTTCTTTGGTCTTTCCTCGTTCTGCTTCGTCTTATTCTGTTTTTCTTGTTTTTCTTTTTCTGTTTCTTGAGTTCTTTTATAAACATCCTCACTTGTTATAACTTCAGCACCATTTGCCACACGTTTTCTTTTTACTTTGGTGCTGGTTCCTGCTTTAATCCTCATCAACAGCAAGTCTTCAAATGTAACAAGGCGGTTTTCAAGTATTTGAATTTTAGACGATGGCTCCGAACTGTTCTTCGTACTAGAGCGTACGGATTCTGTGTCGAGTTCAAAAGAGTTTTGTGTACATTTTGGCACATCCGAACTACGACAATCGTCAATTTGCTTCAATTCAAAACGCATTATAATTTTTAAAGACAGTTTAAGCAAAGAGTCAGGTTCAAATGTGTTGTTTTTCGGTGACTTGTCTTCAAAGACTGGGTCAGCTTGAGTGAATGTGCCAGGTTCTTGCGACTCGGTATTTGCTGTAATTTGGTTATTTGTCGATGATGACGATGATGTCGCATTAGAAGATGATTTTTGTTTGTATTCCCGTAAAATATCTTGGTGAAACTGGTTTTCTGGAACTGCAAGTTTATTTAAAGGATAAATTCCTCCTTTTCTAAAACCAGCTGCGCATATAGCAGGATCCAACGTTTTCCAGATTTGCCCAATCATTTTTGAGAATTCTTTTTTTGGTAATATCTTGCCTATGTTCATTCTCTGCCATTTTAATATTGCAGCATCCCATCGGTCTTTAAAAGATTTATTTACAGCTAAATCTAGTGGCTGTAAGACATGGCTGGTGTGAGGAGGTATTTTTAAAATGGTAATGTTTGCTTCTCTGGCCATCTTTATGAGATTAATACCTACGTGTGTTGCATGTCCATCATACAACAAAAGAATCGGGCGCTTTTCTCCAACAGTTTTCAAAAATACCTTTTCGAAATAGGCTTCAAAGACGGGTGTCTCCATCCAACCGTTACTTGTTGCAGCATATGCTGTTCCGGGATAATCTTCAGGGCTGGTCCATTGGTCCCAGACATTTTTCCCCTTCAAAACGATCATGGGTGGAGTTTTCTCTCCCAGGGCGTTACACCCTAACAAAATAGTAGTATTGTCCTTTCCCGGGGAAGCAATTGTACGTGTGGATGTAAATCCTTTACATCCGACTACCTTGGATTTGGAGGGGTCTTTGGAGAAACTGGTTTCGTCCACGTTCCATATATGTGACGGTTTGTCGCTTAATCCCAGCTCATTTACAGTTTCTTCTAGTAAATCGAAGTAAGGGTATATAACGAATGGACTGATTGCTAGTTTCCGAGCATATTCTACCGGTTGTGGTTTTTTGATCGATAACTCATGCCTCTTTTTGAACGATAAAAACCAATCTTCGCCGGGAACTCCATTTTTAAATGGATTTTTTACAAGATTTACAGACACGTACTGTCCCACGGTTTCCAATAACTCTTTTCTTGTTAGACCAAAACCGTATTTCTCCATTACCCGCAATTTTTTTACGAAATCTTCCTCTACCTCTCGGGATAAGACGGTGGCTCTTCCCAAAGTACTAGACTTCAGTCCTTTGCGATCATAAACCTGAGAACAAAAAAGCGGCTATAGAAACAAAACATCAAAAATAGAGGTTAAGCCGACTGGCTTTATCACACCTAACTAAATAAACCTTTAGTCTATTAAACTGTAGACATATAACTTACTCGATTTATGATCGTTGATCTGGGTATCCCATAGTGTTTAGATGCCTCATACCCAGACAATCTGCCACTTTTAACGGCTTTCACGGCCTCTAATAATTTTTCCAAGGGGTATGATGCATTATCCGTTTTTCTTACGTAATTTCTTGGCATTTTGACTGTCTGTAACAATGTATTTAATATTTATTAAGGTTATTTTTTATTAACATAAGAAGGAAAGTTTTTACCCATACAAAAAAGTGCTCAACGCCGCTAAAGAAGTTTTCACTTCAAAAACTGTGCATTTGTAAGTATTTAATATGTTATGATTTTTTTTTTTTTTTTTTTATTATTTTTAAAGCATGTAACTGCTTGATGTTTAAATCTAAAGAAATATGTGTCTCTTAAAATGTTCATGACCCCTGACATCGGGAAAGGGAAACATATGTTCCACTTGACCCGGCTATGGTAGTTCCCGTTACCCCGGTAATGAATTTGTAGGTTATATTTTTAATCACCTCGAATTTTCTTATTTATAGCGTAGTTTACTCAAATTCAAATACATAACATGAAAATTATACATATAAAAGAATACTTACCGATATCAGAAGTTTTCGGACATAATTTTTCGCTACACAAATCACTAGACAAGTAATACGCGCCCAACTCGTGGCCTTGTAGCGCGCCCAACTCGTGGCCTTGTAGCGCGCCAACTGATTTTTGTTTTTGTCAATGTCGCACGCTCATTCATGGAACTAATAAGTACGTAGTACTTATTAGTTCCATGCGCTCATTAGTCCCAGCGCCATCTTTCTTTTTTTTTTGGAACTTTAATTACTACTTTACCGACCACCAAGTGACCGAGCTACAGTCTATGGTTCTAGAGTTACAAACCAGTGTTTCCCTTCCCCCGTAGTCCCCCTTACCCCACCTGACCTTAATAGTAGCAAAAATAATATTATAATTCTAAAATGGACTTGCTTAAGAGCCCTTTCACATTCTTTGCAATAAATCGCAATTTTTGAGCGCCTCGTTTGCCCCCTTAGAAGAAGTTTTGACTACTTCCAATAGAAGTAAACAGTAGACTTATTCTTCCTATTGAAAATTAATGTAGAATATTTGTAAATACTATTTTCATTTTTTTGTACTGATCGTTCTACCGCACCTAGTTTACGGAAAAAACGATAATATGCACAACTAAAAACGCCTAAATCTCACAATAATATACAATAAATTAGATCAAAATTAATTACTATAACATCAGAAATATGTTTTTGTTGCAACATAATGTATTAGAATCTTGATTTTCCATCTTATTAATTATTAAAAAAACATCTAACCTCCGTGAGTTTCCCCAAAAAATAACGCAGGTTTACTTCGTATTTTGATATTGAATTAAATAGATTTACTATAAAACTAATCTACAATCATTGAACTATTGAAATATGTATATATTTTTATAATAAGTTTATTAATTATTATTTTATAAGACTCTGAACATCACCCGTAAAATGCAATATATACTAGTGCAAATCTAGGCGCCGTTCAGTACGGTGCCAGCGCCTTTGGAGGTCGGACCTATGTCGCTTTGTACCGCACGCGTCCACGCGATGTATGAGCTCATTTATCGTAAAACTAGCTGGATATACTACGACCGCAAAACTTTAATCGTTGACTGTATGTAAGTTTCCACAACCGTATTCATTTTTATTATTATAAGTACCTCCCTAGTTATTAATTATCGTTGCTTCAACTAATATTTTTTGTTATTAGCTTTTACAATGGGGCGTAAAATTCCTGCTTACCATTGTGTCAAAAAGAAAACGAAAGAATGATGCAGCCATGAAGAAAGCTTGTGAAGCAAGGTGAATATGCTTATAACATTTCGCTTTATTTTTAAAGCCTTTAAAATGCCATTAATTGATAAAAAAACATGTTATGGGCCATTCCATTATCGCGGGTGCAACGTTTAGACGCCTGTTTTAGTTTATCTTTATTAAATAAAAAACATTTTAAATAAAATTAGTCTTTGAAAGACTACATTTTAATATGTTCTCTTTATATAAACTAACAATTTTTTTTAAATATTTTTTTAAAAGCCAGGGGAAATGTTCAAAGTGCCTTCGCGGGTGCAACAGATTTGGCCCAACCTTCCCAGATCACAAACAAAAAACATATAAATCTGTTAATTCTGATACAATTAATATTTCATGCCTTAATATTTTGAAACTTAATGAAATAACAAAGAACATAAAATGAAAACTCTAATAAAAATAAAAATAAAAACAATTATTTATTAATTTTTCATCAATCGCGGGTGCAACACGTCTAATTTAAGTGAACATAAACATGAATTTTACTTATATAGGAACTAAATTTGAGATCAAACTATACTTATTAGGTACAATTATACTTTTGTTGTTGATTATATTTATTATTTCTTTTGAAACACGTCAATATCTGAAGAAAATTCTGAAAATATATTATTTCCATCAGTCTTTTTCTTTGGCGCTTCCAATATTGCAATAATGTCTTCAAATTGCACGTCTGCTATGTCATTGAAGATTTCTGAGAATCGTTTACCATCAACTTCTCCATCTTCATCCATACCACTTAAACACAACCCCACATAACGATATTGAGTTATTTTCTTGCCGGTTCTGCTGAGCAATTGTATGAGGATATACACACCAGCGCAAATATTTTTCGGTAAGAGAATAGCTTGGTCATTTTCATTTTCAGGACATGCTTCTGGTAATAAATTTGAAGCTTGAAGAGACGTTGATGGTGTTTCGTCATTTAGATATTCATTGTCTGAATCAGTGTCTGAATCACTGTACACATCAGAAACGCGCAATTTCTTTTTAAGTGGCAACAAAGATTTGCTCTGATAAGAAACTGAAGGATCAGGACTCGGAATTATGTTTCGAGAATTTTTCTGATTCGTAAGAGGTTCCAAATCGTCATCGTCCCTGTCTGCATTAGAGGTGGATTTTGGCGACAGTTTCAAAACTAATGTGCATTTCAATTGAGACAGTGATGTGCGCGCCACAGGAATGTTATGAGCGTCTCCAAACTGGAAGAAATGTTTAGATTGAATACCTGGTATATTTTTCAGCCCTTCCCATTGATTATCCAGCATGGCAATCTTTTGTTTAACTTCTCCCTTCGCTACAAATTTAAAGATGATGTTCTTAGAGAGGCTGCGTGCTAAATCATAGAATTCGAAGGGGCTGTTAACAATAGCTTTCCGAGACTTAACCGCGATCCACACTGATCTTTTGACACTTCCACCTAATCCATCAACTGCACCTTTTCCGTGTGAGGCAGCAAAAAAGTTCCATTCGAGGTGATCGAATCCATATTCTGCTTTTGAGTGAATTCATACTTGCCATTACATATCGATTCTTAAATTGTGCCGCGCAATTGTCGCTGAAGATATACAAATATGTAATGTTATCAAAGAAAGACTTGATGTACTCAAATATCTTTTGCAGGAAGAGATGCACAGTATATTTATTGTGACTAAGTTCATCACTTACTATGACCAATGAATGAAGCTTATCGGTAGTCCAAATACAACACGTGAAAAGCGTAACTTGTGCATGAGACCAATGTGCTGATTGTATTTCGTCTTGACTAATTAACGCGTAATTCTCTGCAAAATCTATCTGTATGACAGCTTTCGCACTGGTCAGGCCTTCTTTTGTGTTTTGGAAGTAATCCGATTGTATATTCTTAACAAAAGAATGGAGCTTAAATTTACCAGTGCTGTCATGTAATTCTTCTAGTGCTTCATTGAAAGGTTTGCTAATTACGATCTGTTTTGGTCTCTGATTCTGAAAGATCCAGGCCTTTTAATCAACACATGGATTCGAATCTAGAGTAAAATCCCAAATGTTGGATTCTTTACATGCATCGCAACTGCTGGACATGCATTCTTCATTGTTGACACTACATGATACCTGTTTCAGAAGCTCTTGGTGAGTTTTGGGAAAGTCCGTCGCATGTTTCGAAATAGCCAGTAGAAGATTAATATAATTTGAGTGCGTTGTACATACGCAAACATTATGAGGAGTATCATTAATTGGCAGAACGTGAGCTGGTCTCTCATTATAAAAGGCAGTCTTGCCTACAGATATTTCAGGATGAGCTTCTTTAAAAATAGGCTTCTCCAATGTTCATAATCATTGTTCTTTTTTGGATTCGCATCTTCACTCCTGTATTAGACTTGACTGTTTTCGCATCTTTTGTGCCAGGCATTTGTCTGCTTATATCATCCCTATTATAAAAATCACAAATAAGTTTTTTTACTTCATCCGTTAGCTTTCTAGACGTTCCTTTAGGGGCGTTATTTTCGTCAAAAGCTGCAATATTGAATTCAGAAGCTATTTTTTTTACAACTGCCACTGCTTTGGTGGGACTGGCTGGTAGATTACGTTTTATTTTTGCCACCGCCTTTCCTAGTGTGCGAGGACTTCTGTAGCTAGTAGATGATTGTTTTAATTGTTCTTCCTTACGTCGCTTTCTAGTTGCCTGCATTCGTTCTTTGGATCTGATTCTAGCCAATATTTTCAAATCTACATCTGCCTCCATCTTTGTTTTCATTACTTCTCTCCGTTTGGAATCACGAATCCTTTCCCGTTGGAGGTGTTCAGCATGAAGCTCAGGATTTTCTTTCAATTTCCGTCTATATTTCTCTGAATCAGTTTCCTTACGCTGCTCCGTTGTCATTTTAAACTGTATTTCTGTTAAAAAAACAGAATACAATATAGACACACATATTAAATATATATCATCAATCGTCTTTAATATATATAAATTAGTCAAGGTATATCAAAACCACGAATTATATAATTAGTCACACAAAAAGGTCGGCGTAAAAAAAAGTTGCACCCGCGATCTCACATCAAGATCGCGGGTGCAACTAATTTGAGTTATCGATTATTTTAATCTAACAATCATTACAGTCTTAAAAACAAAAACATTAAAGTTTAGTTTTGATTTCTTCTTACTTTTGCAAAGTCTCAGAACGTTAGCTCTTTATTTCAGTGAAAAAAGTAAACTTTTATATCTTTTGCGTCGCGGGTGCAATAAGTCAATAGTTGTTTATTCTAGCAGTCGATTACTTTCAATAATTAACCATATACTTACATTTTTTGGTACGCAAAGATAAACGAATAATGTCAGTTCACGTTTAGCTGGTAAAACTTAACCTCAAACTGTCCAAAACATGATTCACGCCAGTGTTGCTAGTCATGATTTTACAACTTCTACCAATCCTTCGGATGACAATATTTTCAAACGCGACAAAAATGAGGGTATGGTATAAAATCACAAAAATTATATGGCTATTAAATTTAGACTATCTTCTTTCCATAAATAACAATAAAAATAACCAATAGCGTGATTGAAAAAAAAATGATTGCAATCGTCTATAGCAGAATGGCCCTTATGAAAGTTATTCATCATTAAATTTCCTACAACTTATGCATAAATCTTTTTTTTACTATATAAATACTTTTAAAGTTATGAGTCGTTAACGTAGCAATAACGCGGTATATCAGAGTTTTTGTATACGTGCAATTGATTCTCATCACTAATATTATTTACTAGCTGTGCCCGCGACTCCGTCCGCGCGGATGTCGGTCTTCGCGTGGATGGTTTATTTGTCCATTTTGAGTAACTCTGACAATGACATCAAATAAATATCTATTGGACCCACATACGGCTAGGCCTATAATACTTAATTAAGGAGATCCCTCTATTGAGCTACTGCTGTTGAGCTTGCGTTCTGTAGTAAGTATTTTTTTCATAGTAATTCCGACCTTTATAAGTAGCATGAAGCAGTAAATTATTGACAGTGACGAAAAGTTTGCAATAATTAAAAAGTGATTGTGACAATGCGACAGAAAGTTAATTGAGAGCTTCAGCATACACAACATTGTTAGTGAGCTCGTCCGGAATATGAACATGAAGATTTCTTGGACTGCTTACACGGGAAAGAGCTACGTAAAGTTGCCCGTGTGAAAAACAACTCGCGGTAAGATCTACGCCAGCAACTCCTAGGGTCTGACCTTGAGCCTTATTTATTGTCATGGCGTAACACAAAGCTACAGGAAACTGTATTCTCTTAAATTGAAATGGAAAATTGTTGGGAATCAATGGTATTCGAGGGATTAAAACACTTTCCCCGGCACCACAACCGGTTAAAATTTCAGCTTCAATTACGTTAGGTTGTAAATTAACCACCTTCAATCGAGTGCCGTTACAAAGCTTCGGAGGACTTAAATTACGAAGAAGAATAATAGGAACGCCGATTTTTAACTTAATTATATGTGAAGGAAGTCCAGAAACATTTAACGAATTTAAAAATTCTATGGGGTAATTAGTGGACTCTTCTTGATCCATCATTCTATTAATAGAGATATACTCTCGACTTTCTCCTTGAATATGTGACAATATTTCATTATTTATTATAGATGCTTGGTCATTCCGAGGAGTAAGAATGGACCTTTTGCATAACCAAGTATTGTGCTGATGCGTAACGCTGCTTAAGTCTCCGTAAACCGCAAATATTAGCTCTTGCAGGGACGAAACAGTACAACACAACTCATCATTTAAAGCTACTTTTCCTTCATCATTTGGATAACTTCCCTCGCCTATTTTTAATAATAAATTTGAAAATTGTTGTGCATGTGGGTCATCTCCGAGTCTCACCCGCATATTTGTTGTTAAATGCATGGATATAATATGTTGCCATAGACTCGACCTTTTAAGGCAAGCTCTGACTTCATCAGCTCGTGTTCCTCGTGGTATCACCGGTAGAATTTGTCTGAAGTCGCCACAAAAAAGAACAGTTATACCACCCATGGGTTGGTCTATGTGCCTGATGTTCCTCAGAGTCCTGTCCACTGCCTCTATGGCTTTTTTGTGAGCCATAGTGCACTCGTCCCAGATGATTAAACTACACTCCCGGATAACCTGCGCTTTGTCACAGTTTCTAGTAATACCGCATACTGGATTTTCCGTGCGGTCAAGGTCTATTGGTATTTTGAACATCGTATGCGCTGTTTTGCCTCCTGGTAACAAAGTCGCTGCTATACCCGAGGAAGCAACTGCAAGTGCAATTTTGTTTTGATTCCTTAAGTGGGCTAATATTAATTTAGTGAGAAACGTCTTCCCAGTTCCACCAGGTGCATCGAGAAATAAAATTTGTCCCAAAGTATTGCTTACACTATGGCAGACACGGTCAAATACCTGTTTTTGTTCCGGTGTCATACTTGGTACTCCGTTTTCTAAAGTTTCCAATAGTTCTGCAGCATTATAATTAAGTTCTGCAGCGTATTCCCTGTTAATTCGTTCGTTAGCTATAGTAGGAGTAGGCAAACCATATTCTGATAGAGTTTTACCTCCGACAGCTATTAATTCATTTTGAATAGCTAACAAACACTGATTTATAGCTAATTCATGGCAATTGTCATTTATTTCAGTATCTTGATCACGTGAGATGTTCCTGAAAAAGTCCTCAGAGAGTTGCTTCTTATATTTTTCCCGTAACTGCGCAGCGTCAGACAAAGCACAAAAAGTCAACAAAACAACAAATAGATTTCGCAAACGACTTGGATTATTACTGACGCATGATTCTGCTAAAGCATCGTCCCAATGCTGATCATTTTCGAGTAAGTGTCGAGCTTGGCAAGCTGCTTGGTAAGAAGGATATAAAATATCGTCAACTTTTCGTAAGTCAGTAAATGATGTTGGTCCACGCACTGTATGTAATAATAGGCGCAAATAAAAACATTCAAAATTGTTAGGATGTACACTGTAAACTCTTCCTATTACATGTTCCTTGTAAACTCCAGGTGCGCCATAAATGCATTATTAAAAGCCCGAATATTATCCAAAAAATGTTTGGAATGGGTATGTTCTCCTTAGAGCAATGATTTCAAAGGCTCCGGTGGATCTTCAAATAGCGGTAAATTCACTTTTCCACCAGAACAACAAAATCCAGCGGACTCATGTCTCCATTTCAAGGAATTACAATGAGAACAAACTATATTCATCTCACCTATCTCTGCAAAAGATTCATAATTCATTCTAACGTAATAAGCAAATCCACTTTTGCTTCTATTTATCCATGGCAACAAATCTAAAGATTCTGCTTCGTCATGATCTGATGAACATAAAACTCTATCAATATTATGACGAAATCTATCTCCACTGAGTCGAACTTCACATTGCTCATTTGTTTCTAATGACCGAATATCATTTATTCTTTGTCTTTCGTTTGACAAATTATCTATATTATTTTGAACTCTTAAATCGTAGTTTTCGCGAGCTGCCTCTAAACGACGCAAACGGTTTTCGTCACTTTCAAGAGATCGACTCAAAGCGTGACGTTCACGGTCAGCCGTCAAACGACCTTGATACTGGGTGTAAGTCTCAGACTCCCGTGACAGCGCGTGACGTTCGCGGTCAGCCGTCAAACGATCTTGATACTGGGTGTAAGTCTCAGACTCCCGTGACAGCGCGTGACGTTCACGGTCAGCCGTTAAACGATCTTGATATTGCGGGTACGTCTCAGACTCCCGAGACAATACGTGACGTTCACGGTCGGTAGTGAGGCGTATATCCCTTTCAGTAAATGTTTCAGAGGAGCGAGATAGTGAGTGACGTTGACGATCAGCACTTAATCTCAATTCGCGATCGGCACTGCTTTCACGTGCTCTTGCTTCAGCCGCTATGTCTCGCATGCGGTTTAACCGGGATTCTCGCTCTTCGGTTGATTCTTGTGATCTAGCTAGTCTCATTCGCTTAGCATGTTTCGATGTTTTAGTAAGAGAAGATCGCTTTCTGGCAGGCATCGTGTTACAATAAAACTGTATTAAAAATAAACAGAAATACAATGAAATGAGATGAGAGAGAGAAATATGAGTTAAATAACTAACCTACTTTACCTTATAACCTAATTACTATACCTATGTTTCCAAAGATAAACAAAAAGAAAATAAAATACCAACCTAAATAAACCAATTCACGATGAAGACTTAAACTACGTACGTACTATATTTACAAATAACTGATCGGAACAGTCTTAGAATTGACATCAAATCCAGTAATCAAAAAGCACGGTTTAAAATTACACGCGTACAATATTAATTCCACACTAAACACGTCCGCACGCATCAAAATTCAGAATTTATATGCATCGCGCGGCGCGGAACGCCGTCCTTATATAGGAGTCGGGGAGGCGGGACGTCGTGCAGCCCGCTTGTGTCGCAAACGGTTCAAGCCAAATCCGACTTTCGGCGCTACAGGCTACGGCGCTGAATCCACTGTGTGTTCGCGGTTCTACAGAATAACGTCAATGAATAAAACTGAAAAATTAAGATTATTTTTTTTCTACGTATTTTTCCAGGATAAAAAGTATCCTATTTTATGCCCAGGATAATAAGGTATAATTATACCAAGTTTCATCGAAATCGAACCGTTAGTTTTTACGTGATGCCTGAACATACAGACAGACAGACAGACAAAAATTTTACTGATTGCATTTTTGGGATCACTAACGATCCCTTATCACCCTTTGCTAGTAATTTTTTAAATATATTTAATGTACAGAATTGACTTCTCTACAGATTTATTATAAGTATAGATTATATTTATATTTTTTCCCCTACTTTTTTTATTACATTTTTTTACAATTAATTGATAACATTCCAACACAAATCATCATCAGCTTCAATTTGTATGAAACTAAGTGAATTTTTCGGATATTTCTGTAATTTCATTCCAATGCCCGTTTTTGCGCACATTAACGACTATTAACTTCAAAAGTATTTATTTAATAAAAAAAAATATACAAAACTTGTAGGGAATTTAATCACGGATAACGACGTTTTTTGTCAATTAATGACATTTTTAAGGTTTTATAAAGGAAAATCTACAAACATGTTCTAATAAACAACAACAATTGAAAAACGGTAAGAGTTACAATAAAAAGTTTGAGAGAAAGAAGTTAGAGAATTTAGTAATAAACAAAAAAACACTACATTTTTTCCATACAGTCAATAATTTAGGAGATATAGCTATAAACGCATTTTCCAATAAAGCGGCCAGTTGTGACCACTCTACATTCCCCGATTTAAACTTAAGCTTCTTACTATCTACCTACCCTTATGTCTGTAAAAAAAAAGCTAGAGTACGGTAAAATGTTGCATTTCGATCAAGTATAACAAGTAGGCTCGTGGGCGGCCAAAGTACATATTGGCCCAACATAATAATATATTTAGAATAAAAATTCACAGTTCTATATATTTTAGATGGAAACAAAATTTTAATGGCAACCCCGAAAATACTGAAACTATACCGACCATAAGTTCAATGGATTCGATTGCAACGGAAACTGTAAGTTTTTCATATTGTTATTGAAAGTAGACAAATAAAAAAAGAAATTAAATTTATAACAATAAATTTATTATTATATAAATTTATAATAATAAATTAATTTATATAGGAAAAAAATGCTGTTGGATTGGAAATCGAAGCCGAGGAGCAAAGGGAAGCGCCAAACTCAAATGTAAATATTTTATCTGTTTTATACTGACTTAATGGGTATTTCACTACTACACTAGGTACATAGTTTACAATGTTAGCAGTTTGGTTTTTTGTTTTAAACTCAAACTAATGGGATGCATTTCTAGAGCAAAAAAGTTTATTTTTAATATTTTGTATTAGCTTCTTTGCTCCATAAGTTCAATTGACAGTAACTTGCTGATTTACGTACCGTATCTGTGTCTGGATTGGTAATGTATTTCCAGTATTGCCTATATCTGTTTATTAAATGAACTATGAAGGCAAAGACAAAACTACACTTAGTACAGTTTTACTGAGAAATTTGATTATTACCAAACATCAATCATCATTAAAAAAATCAATACTAAAAAACACAAGTCAATAAAATATTATTTCTCATTGCCACTCGAAAAAGGGATTTCATTCAGCGATAACAGTGAACAAACTTTACATTTAATTACTGAGTGAATAAAAAAAAATTTGAACAAACAGAAGTTATGCAAAGCATACATATAAATAAATAAATATTTCCGACACTCACACCAATTAGCCTAGCCCCAAAGTAAGCACTGTAAGGCTTGTGTTATGGGATGCTAGGGTAACGGATAGAATACGTATATAAGTATATTTATATAGAAATACATATCAAACATCCATGACTGGAGTACAAATGCTCGTATTCATCACACAAACATCTGCCCCCACCGGAATTCGAACCCGGGACCTCTCGAGTCGGCGACACCATGAAACCCGGCGTACAAACCACTCGACCACGGAGGTCGATATAAAGTTACAATAATCATAATTAATCTTTATTGTCATTTCCAAAACGTAACCAATGGGTACTATAAATATATTATTTATTTTCTCACAATAGTAAAAAAACTTAATCCTTGTATCCTTTGCTCCACTCAGGATTCCTATCTAGAATCGTTCGTTGCTACAGTAGGGATCCATCTTAGCACTTCAAATTAACTTTATTTTATAATGGCATTTATTGTATAATCAATAATTGCATATTAAAGTATCGATTTGGTAAAGCGCGCTATACTGAACATCGCCGCGTCGATGTCTCGCTCGTGCGACTCGGACACGCTCGCGGTCGTATTTACCTAAACAAGAGAGGCGCAATTTTGTAAAAGGGCTCTTAACTAATTAAACAGCCATTCCTTTTTTAACTAGCAGTCTTGATTGGTACTAGCCAACATTTAGATATTGTCCTTAATTATATTTTAAAATAATTTTAAGAAGTTTTAAACTGTAATTGTTTTTATTTAACAACAGCATTTAAGTATTGATTACTTATAATAGTTATAATCACAGTGCAACTAAGAAAAATATTATTTGTAATGATTTATAGTAAAACAGTTAACATTTCAGCTGATAAAAATGTAGATTTAGGTCTGCGGTCAGCTGGCAGTCGTCAGTATGGCAAATCCTTTAATCTGACTTAAGATTGACCATAAACTAACTATTATTATCCTTACAGTCTTTGTTTATGAAAAAAACATCATGATATTACTCAAAAATTAAATTTCTTAAGTAATTGAAAAGCTATTTTTTATAACAGCTTTGACTGTAACTAGTTCTTCATTGTTAAAAGATACAACAGGCTTAATCAGGTACACGTTGGCCCTTAGTTATATTTAACAAGATTGTTTATAAGTCTAATCTAAATTTGTTTTCATTTAACAATATAGCATTAATTAACAAAACTGTAAGATAATAACTATACAACTAAGTAAAACATTCAATGTTCTACCTTTATATCAATAACAATGTTTTTATTCTAACAGTCTCAAATAGAAAAAAAATATGTTGATATTTTAATATTTGGTGTTATTAATCACATTGGTTACATTTATATGGTTTGTCTTTCACATCAAGGTATTGCTGTCCCACGAATAATGTACATTTGAAATGGTACCATCTAGGGCATAAGTCACATCCAATATTTTTATCTTCGTCTTCTTCTACATCTGATATCAAATCAGCTTCACATTCTGAGCATGATAATTTACTGGCTGCAGCAGATGGAACACGATTATTTTCTTTACGAGCTCTACGGGTTTGGGGTCGGTAATCTATATCTTTTGAGTTCCTTCGTCTAGATTGTATTTTTGACTCGAGCTTTTGCTTGCGGTTACTCTCTTTTAATACTTGGACCATCTTTTGTTTTTTACTTCGTTCTAATTTTCGTTTTCTTGTTTTATATTATTTGCGCGTTCTCGGACTTCGTAATATTCTCTCCAAGCTGCAGAAGAAATAGCTGCGGGAGATTTGTATTTAGTAGTCTTTGCTGTTTTTTCAGGTTGAGTAGGCAAATACAAGTGGCGACTAAACGGATCATTTGATGACGATGACTCGACGTGTGTTGACGTGAGACTAAGATGAAGCGGAGGTGATTGAGATGTTGAAGGCTCAGCATATGATTGGATAATTTTCTCGGATACAATCCTTGAATTGTCATCTGCTGTAAGTCGATCAGGTATTTTAGATCCAATCGGTGGATTTGAAAGATCGGATGTTGGAGTTACAATTTCTGCCGCATTTGGCTGAGAATTTGTTTGAGATATGATTGGTGGATTTAAAGATTCCAATGTAAGCCGTGAAAGTGTTTCGGCTATATTCGTTACATTTTGAATTTTGGCTGATGAACTTGGGACCACATTTTTAGTAAGAGGTCTTATTGATTCAGATGTTGAAGCCGAGAGTTCTGTTGTATTAGCCTGGATAAGTATTTCTGATAAACTCACAGGATTTAGAGGTCTAGACGTTTTAGCTGAGGTTTCTGCTGTATTATGCTGGCTATGTATTTCGAGCAAAGCCACTAGAGTTGAAGATTCAGGAGTTGAAGACAATAGTTTCGGTATGTTTGTTTGGATTAAATCCTCGGACTTATTAGCATTTGAGGTCGTGAGGTCCTTTTCTGATACATCTAATGGCAATATTAGTAGATTATCTAGTGAGACTACAGAACCAACATCTAGGTAACTCCCTGTTAAATGTAACGACGATATGGAGTTTAGGTCTTCACATGTGTTCTGTGATGTTTCAGTTATGTTTACCTCGTTGGAGCAGAAATCAGGTGGAGGCTGCTGAAAGTTGCCAGATGTGTCTACAGAATTTGATATATTGGGGTGCGAGGAGTCAACATTTGTGCAGTCGGATTCCGTATCAATGGTCAATTCCGAGCAGTTAATCTCAACGGGTATTGTTTTCTTTAAATTATTCAGTTCTTTCATTATTATACGCAAAATTACATTCTTATTTTTCAGTTCCGCTTTAATTCGTTTTAAAACTATTTTTGTTATTGAAATGTCTATTCTGCTTACATCTTGGTTTGACCCGGCCTGACTTGAATTTATATTTATATGCAAGGTTTCTGCAAGTAGTTTGCAGAAATTTGTTTTGGTAACCGAAGTATTTAAGTTTTCTGGCTTTGCCAAAAATGCTCGCACTGTCTTTTTCCAATTTGCCTTTAGCGGAGCGAATACGCTAACATCAGCAGGCTGTAAGATGTGAGTTGTGTTTGGTGGAAGAGCGTACAATATTACTCCCATTTCTTCGCACATTGTGCTCAGCAAAAGAGACATGTGTGATTTGTGCCCATCTACTAACAGCAGTACTGGTTTTTGAATATTGTTACGCTCCACCCAGTTATTAAAATCATTTGTCAAGTATTCGAAGAACACATCGCCCCTCATCCATCCTGACTCCGATTGCCCTAGGCACCAATCTGATGGCATACTGTCGACTACTGCCCTTGGAGGTCGTATGTACGGGAATACTACACACGGTGGACACAAATCGCCGTTGGCGTTGAATGTAATCAATATAGTTAGGTTATCTTTTTCGTTGCCACGTTTGACGTCATAGAGGTTTCGATAACCTCTAGGACCCAAGACCTTGCCCGTCTTAGGACACAGGGCAAATCCACTTTCATCGGCATTAAAAATGCTTTCGGGTCTATTTAGAATGTCTGTTTGGTTAATTTCTTCTATATATGTTTTGAGCCCGTCAAACCATTGTCTTATAGAAGCCTCCGTGACCTGTGCTCGTGCTTTATTAATGCTTTCGGCAGAGCGGCTCGTTATTTATGGGTGTCTCTTTAAAAAAAATTGCGTACCAAGTTTGTCCAGGCCTGTTGTCTTTGAATTGTGTTACCTGAGAAGTATCATTTATGATTTTCTGGACAGTGTCCAGCAGTTCTTGCTTTTTAATTGGAAAACCGCATTTCGCAATTGCCAAGACCCAATCAGCAACTTTTTCCCCCCCGTCTATTCCTAAAACTGGAGCTGGCCCACGTTTTTTTAGCTTGTCATCCATTTTGCCGTGGATTCTGTCGAGAATTGTTGTTTTGGGAATGCCGTATTGATTACAAATTTGTCTTACGGATGCTTTTTTGTCCCGAATTTATGATAGAGCCTTTTTTAAGGCATCTTCTGTATAAGGATTTGTTTTTTTCCTTATTTTTTTCGGCTCCAATGACGTCATCTAAAACAATGCATTTTCGTCTGCTTATGTTAAAGTACTTGAATTCCGTATTCGCCTCGTTTAGTATTCGTCCGCTCATATTAAAGTACTTGGACGAAAACTAGAGTGATTTTTATCCATATTTTTGGTTTCCGTCCAAGGTATTTAAATATAAATTTATGCTTGCTACACTGATAAATTCGTGGACGAAAATGAAATTCTAGATCGAATAACCAACAAAGATCCAGACATTAAAAAAATTAATGAAGTTCTTCGCATTCCTTACTTTAACTGATTTATCAAATTTCACTTATATTTTTGTGTTTACGTCCATGTGGACGAGAACAGAATATTTTGCGAAATGGGTATTTCATTTCCGTCCACTTAGATTTTATAAGTAATTCGTTAAATAAGTACGAAAAACACCTCCTAATGCCAACTTTGTGTCTTTACTTAGTTAAAAATGACCAAAACAAATAAATACATGCGAAAATTAACAAAAAAACTCACCGTGCAGCAACCTCGCGCCACTAATTTTTTCACATTCAAGATGGCGTGTTCATAGCTCGGAAGCAAGCCGCAGACTGACGTAGCTTTTATTCGAGTTGTGAATTGTCAACTATTTTTTAATGTTGGTAGACGTGCAGATATGACGTGAAAGGCCGTAACAAGTCCAAACTTACGCGGTTGACTATTAATATGATGCTATTCTAGTTAAATATTGTACAGTACGCCTGGTAATGGACGGAAACCGGAGCTGGACGGGAAACCAGCTAAATTACACTATGTCGAATTTGTCGGCAAAGAGATAAATATAACGCCATATGCAATGTAAAGGCATTAAAGATTAAATAAATAAAAAAAAATAAAATAAAAAAAAAGATGTGTGTTTTACTTTTTCCGAAAACTGGAATAACTATCTCGTTGACCCAATCCTCCTTCCTTGAATACCTCTGCGTCAAACTACCCTAATGAAGTTCTGTTGTGTCTTGCGTGTTCGGAACTTTAAACTGTGCCTTAAAGCAAAAAAATATAAAATGAATTTTTGTAAAGCCGCAAAAAAAAAAACTCAATTTTTCCGAATTGGGGAATTGCGACTTTGAGTTGAGCAATGCGGTCTAGGACCCCTCCTAGACCGCATTGCCACGGTAATATATAGATAATATTACCGTGGCATTGCCCCTATTTCACTGTATTCAATAGGGTTCTGCTTCGTGACGAAGAAGCGTGAGCTGCGTCGGTTCTGTGTGAAATGACCCTATACATTCTTATAATTTAACAGTCACAGTTTTACTTACGTCTTAAGAGAATTTTTATTAGAAAAATTCAACTCTGTTCATCAAATAGTATGATATTAAATTTCTTGTTTGATGCCTCCTTGGAGAGTTTGCGAAAGTGCAATTGTCTTACTATCATGACTATCATTGTTGGTTTTAACATTATACAAACTTAATTCAATCTTTGTTTTTTGAAAATTACCTGTAAAAGTGGATTCAGATGTGCACTGCTGTCATAAACAGCAGTTTTTGCTTTTCCATTCCCTAGAGCACATAGAGCAACGCGGCCAGGAGGGGAGTTGGCATTCACAACGTTTTCCTCTGTCTAATTTCCCCCGCTTTTGGGCCAGCTCAAAAACAAAACTAGTTGCGCGTCGGATATTCCATTAGACTGAGACAAGTCGCGCAATTGTATGTTAAGAGATCAAAAATGCCAAAATGTTATGTAATTTGTTGTAAAACATCTGGAATATTAAACTTGCAAAAGGATGGTGTTAAATTTCACAAGAAAGGGTGTCAAGATGGGGTACTCAAGCTTTAAGGCGTTGAGCAGACGACGGGGCGGGGCGGGCATTTTGTCCGCGAAGCAATAAAGACCGCGTCTGCCCGTCGATGTCTGCGGCTGCCCGCTCCGCGTACACAAAGCACACGACGGGCAGAGACGGTCAGTTTAGGACGTTCGTTCTAGTGTATGTAATAGTCCATCACTAAGGCACTTTGCAGACGACGGGGCGGGGCGGGCCGGTCAATTTCGCCGCGAATAATAGCACAAAGTGAATCCTGTACTTCAAACGCACACAGAGGGCAAAAAGACCGCGCCGCAGGTGCCCGGCGGGCAGTGGCGGCGCGGCAAGTCCGCGGCTGCCCGCCGTGGATCATACAAACCAGTTTATATGCAGTAACGCAGACGGCGGCGCGGGGCGGTCAGCTCAGTCCGCGCCACGCGCTTTTTAGTATGGACTATTCACTAGAACGAACGTCCTGAACTGACCGCCTCTGCCCGTTGTGTGCTTTGTGTACGCGGCGCGGGCAGCCGCAGACATCGACGGGCAGACGCGGTCTTTATTGCTTCGCGGATAAAATGCCCGCCCCGCCCCGTCGTCTGCTCAACGCCTTAAGACCGCGTCTGCCCGTCGATGTCTGCGGCTGCCCGCGCCGCGTACACAAAGCATACGACGGGCAGAGGCGGTCAGTTCAGAAAATTCGGGCACTTTGCAGACGACGGGGCGGGGCGGGCCGGTCAATTTCACCGCGAATAATAGCACAAAGTGAATCCTATACTTCAAACGCACACAGAGGGCAAAAAGACCGCGCCGTAGGTGCCCGGCGGGCAGTGGCGGCGCAGCATGTCCGCGGCTGCCCGCCGTGGATCATACAAACCAGTTTATATGCAGTAACGCAGACGGCGGCGCGGGGCGGTCAGCTCAGTCCCTGCCACGCGCTTATTAGTGATGGACTATTCACTAGAACGAACGTCCTAAACTGACCGCCTCTGCCCGTCGTGTGCTTTGTGTACACGGCGCGGGCAGCCGCAGACATCGACGGGCAGACGCGGTCTTTATTGGTTTGCGGACAAAATGCCCGCCCCGCCTCGTCGTCTGCTAAGCGAATTAGGGAAGGGGGGGGGGGGAAGGTCACTAACTTACACTAAAAAAATATTTAATCAAACGGAATACTTTTTTATGAGATAAATGAAAACTAAGAATGGTTTTTAGGTAATTTGGGTGCGTAGATTCAGAAAAAAATATGAAAATTGGATGGGGGGGTGGGGAAAGGGTGTTTTTGCGGTGGGAAATAATTTCCCATTATCCGTTACTGCATAGCAAAATTTCATGGAAGTGGGAAATTGTTTCCCATTGTCCGATACGGTTACGGACTTTTACTTTTACTAGTAGTTCCCGGGGGGGGATTTTTTTTTGTTGTAAGTAACTCAAAGTTTGTAACGTGCAACCCAAAATAAAAGATGTTTATTATTTATTTATTTAATATTATAATAAGAAAAGTATTAATACAAAAAGGCGGAATTATCATGGCAATCATCATACTTACAATTATAACTATTAAATTTATTTTTCAGAAGATGGAGCAGTATGAAAAGCTTTGAAGCAGGTTTTGGCACACAGAGCCACATTACATGTGGAACATTTTATTTTGGTTCTCTGTTTTTTCTTTTTCAAACTGCAGAACTCACATCTCTTGTAAGTTCTGATTTCTTCTGGCAAGTGTATGTCCACATTCAATAAACGGATTTCATCTGGCACTCCAAAGACACCACCCTTTTTGTTTTTAAACCGTATAGCTTGTCCTGGTACTTTCCTTGTTGTGTAATTGTCTACTAATGCACGTGCCAAACGCAACCTGAAATCTCGGTGACTATGCAACGTTGCAACGTGTGTGTTGTAAGTAATATATGCATTTATAATGGAAGCATCGAACAAGGATAATAGAAGTCTCATCCAATATTTTCGGGATTTTCGGTCAATTGGGTATGAAGACCTAAAATGGTCAAATAAATCTACCCCACCCATGCTTAGAGTATATGAAGCAATAGCTTTCGGGCACAGAACCTCTTTTCTAGTGCCATCTTTTTGGGTTCTTTTCACGAGCATTACATTTACTTCTTTAGTGTCCATCCACTTGACGGCTGTTACGGGCTCTGATGTGACAGCTGTGAATTGATGTTTTTCCAATCTCATCTGTTTCGGCTGCTTTTTATTCTTCATGACATCAGGCAGATATTTTTTGTTGCTTCGAACTGTTCCTACTGCATAAATATTTCTGTCAAATAGATCTTCCATAAGTGGAACACTGGTGAAGAAATTGTCGAAAGCAACTAACGTATTTCCAGGTACATTAATACATAGTTTCGTCACCACATTGTAACCTAGTCCGTCATTCTCTGTGCTATCACCTTTACCGGTATAAACTTCAAATTGGTACAAGTACCCCGTTTTGGCGTCACATCTAGCCCAAATTTTGAAGCCCCGTTTGATTGGTTTCTTTGGCATATATTGTTTTAATGTACTGCGACCTTTAAATTTCACCATGCACTCGTCAATTGACTGCACACTTGATTTATATGCTTGTCTTTGATAAACCTTGTTCAGTTCTGTAATAAGAGGTCTCACTTTATATAATTTATCGTGGTCAGGAGAGGCTCTTGGTGGTTGCATTTCATTGTCGTTAAAGTGTAGGTTTTCAGTGATCTTTTTAAATCGCACGATTGGAAAAACTTGTGCTATTTCTTTGTTATTATAGAAAGGATCTGACGACCAGTATAATTCGAAATCCGGAAGAGGATTTAACCCCATCATGATCAAAACTCCTAGATAAGCCCTGATATCTTCTTCAGTGACTGGTTTCCAATTAGCGCTTTCTTTTTGAACTGCGTATCGGTTAGTTTGTTCCGCTATTATCAGTATCAAATTATCTGGGAAAAACCTTTTAAAAACAGTCAAGGGCTGAGTTTTGTGTGTGTCCTGGAACTTGGGTTTAAAACGATTATCAAAAACGGGGATATCATGGGTTAAGTCAGCTGTCTTCCAATCTCTAGGTCGAGACCGGTCCCTGGGAACTACGTTGTGATTTTGAGACTCTTCTTGATCATCTTCCATTAGTTCATCTATATCAATGTCCTCTTCAAACATATTGCCTGGTCTTTGAGTAGTAGCCACTTGTTCGAGAGGTGGAATGGTCGGAGCCTCTTCGGGTATGTCAACTATTTCTGGTTGAATGTCATGAGATGATGGACTGCCTTGATCTGGAGTGCATAATTCTTGAACATGGAGTGGACTATTTGAAGTATCTTGCTCAGTAACATTGCGGACTGTATTTTGAACATGGAGTGGACTATTAGATGTGTCTTGCTCAAAAACATTACCGTCCGTATTTTGTATCGTTGCATTCTGAGACTGGTCATCTAAAATTGACAATAAATCTGATCGTGTTGTCTGCAAAACGGGTTCATCTTCAACGTTGTCATCATCTAAATTATCTTCGATGCCAAAAATTTCTTCGAGACGATGTTCTATTAGATATTCATCAGGTTGATTTAAGTAACTTGCAGAAGGAGAACAAATATTATTAGCAAAGCAATCATCGTCTTTAGAATCATAATCGGACAAATCAGATAAGTTAGCCACGTTTTCTACTGCTTCTTCTAGTTTTTTTTAGTAAGTGGTTGTGGTTTTCATATTTTTTTCTTATTCATTTTTCTTTTACTGGAAATAAATAATAAAAATCTGAAGAAAAACAATATCGGATACGAATAATTTTTTTGTGCACCAGACAGACGGTCAGAAATTGTATATAAATATATATATTACGGGAACAAAGAAAATTTTAAGTGCAGGAACAAACAATGGGAAATAATTTCCCACTTACTAAAACCTAAAAAATTCGGGTAAATCGTACTGTTTCCACAGTTCTTTTCAAGCCAAATATAGAGAAAATAAGTCTAGATTATAATAGTATTCACTATATACACTTACCAGATTTTTTTTTCACTTTAACCTCAAAATACTAACGAGAACTGGTTTTTTGGCAAAAAAATCGTGACCTCTGACTTTCTCTTTAACATTTGGTGACATATGGCGGCCATTAAAAAAATGTTGCCATTTTTTCAAATTTTATATATTACCAAGATTTTAAATTTCCATAGATGACATTCCTGGGTGTTGCCATTAAAAAAATAAAAAATATTTTGTGTATTAGGAGGAAGTGGGAAATAATTTCCCAATGTTTGATTAAGGGTTAATAACCGTTTGACATTAGCACGTCGGTATGTCGAATGTACTTTTGGAATAATGTACAATAAATGGCGCATTTTACATAGGCCGTTAGATGTTAACGTCAGATTTGCAGAAAAGATAGTAAAAGCGATATGTACACTACACAATTATGTCAGAATGAGGGATGGCTACAATTATGAAGATACACTGTATATCCCACCACTGGAAAATCTAGCCTCACATTATACCGGGCGTGCTGTGCGGCAGGCGGATAATGTTCGAGTACATTTAACAATTTTTTTATCAACGAAGGAAAAATTGATTGGCTAGATGGCAATATTTAATTTCTAACACAAACTGATTGTAAATGTAAATAAATATATGTACTCACATAATAATTTCTTCTTTTCTGCATTGTCATCTCTTTCACAGAATATGAGGACGAGTTCTTCCCAAGCCTGTCTCTTTAGGTTCCTATTTGAATAATTGCTTTTTGTCATTTCCCTAATCGCAGGACGTTTCTCTATTTTATCTATAAATAATTCTGTATTAAAAGCTTCGGTTTCCATTTCGGACGATTTCTGGACGGAATGACACTGAAGAACCCTAAAAACACGTCTATCCGCGGCGAAAGCGCGCGCTCAACTGAACGGAGATTAAAGTGGTGTACACATTAAGCGTTTTCCAACGCACGCTTTGCTAACGCGCGTTTCGAGAACCAGGAGTTCTATTGAAGTGTACACATGCAAGCGCGCGTCAAACGCGCGTTCTCATATTTTAAGCCTCATTCGCACGAGCGCTTATAAAGCGACGCGTTATAACCTGACGTTAGCGGTATTTCACCGCTCCCAATTTTCGTGTTCATATGAACGCTTAAAATCACTCTGAAATCGTACCCGCTGCGGTGTGCACGTATAATTAAACTATGAATTCGAGAGCAAAATTATTGACAATAGCCATTTGTGTGGCGAGGAGGCGGAAAAGGAAAATAAAATCATATTGGGTACATCCCCTTAATGAGCAACGATATTTAAAAGGACAATTTGTGTTGCTTTATGAAGATTTGAGGAGTTATCCTAAAAAGTTCTTTAACTTTTTCCGAATGTCTTTAAGCACATTCGATGAATTATTGGGAATCGTGAGTCCTCTAATAACTCTTCAAGACACTAACATGAGATCTGCGATACTAGCTGTGCGGAGATTAGCAGTGACTCTGAGGTAAGTGATGATATAATACAGTCAACAGCAATAATATCTGGCACAACGAAGGCCACAAAACTCTGGGTTCGACGCATGTGCCCCTATTCGCAGTTGCCCCCGTCGCATTTGCCCACATTCGCATTAACCCCCGAAAAATTTTTGCGGCCTTCATTGTAGAAAATATTGTTACTGTTGTTTATATTATAGGAATTAATTAAAGAGAATAGTATTAATTCAAATTAATTTAATGTTAATCAGGTATGATAGGACATTTCGAATTAATATAATATTAATATTTAATAATGAGAATATGTATCCGTAGGCAAGTATTCTTCTGGTGAACTAGCAGTTACATTCGTCAAAGACACAGGACTATCGATGAACTTGATGTACCTGTTGGTGACGGACTGGGAACGGGGACGAATTGAGAAAAATAGCTTTGTGCAGATTGTGGTCTTGAATTGTTTCCAGTAGAAGTAGACGTAGAAGTAATAGGCGGGAAATATTGATATTGTTCTAGAATCTTTATTTCGTTTGATGGATGTACAGATTTGAGTTCTATTGTAGCGTGGGGCTGATTCATGGATATGGATGATGGTTGCGAGACTTGTGAGAACTGCTGTGGTTGTCTAAGATATGGTTGATTATTCTGTAAAAGTCGAGATTGATTGGACCGGGAATACTGCCGAATTATATTTAATATCTCTATTTTAACAGCCATTTTATTATCATCATCCATTTTTTTTAAAGACTGGACCAAGGATAAACAAAATGATGTATCTTGATCTGGTTCCGCCTTGTCATTTCTTATTGATTTTAACACCTCTTCTTCGAAAGTTGATATGGTATTTTCCTTCTTTTTTTTATTTATTTGCTGAGGAGAAGTAGGCGGAACAGATAATGTATTATCTGTTTTTTCTACATTAGATTCTGTCTGCTCTGAATCGTTACTTGCCGCCGTATAGTTTCCCGATATGGGGGCATCCTTCACATGGGGAACTAAAAATAATAACTGGTCGTAATACCTATACTTTTTCCTTTTCTTTGCACCTTGACCCGATGTAACATCTCGCTGGGCCTGATATTCTCTCCGGAAATTATCCCTGATATGTTTCCATTTAGCTTGCACTTCTTTGCCTGAAATACAAAAAATATATATATTTACTAAATAAAAGTGTTTTTATTGTTGACAGGTTTCTAGCGACTGGTCACAGTTTTCATGATCTACACTACCAGTTCCTGATAGGAGTGTCAACCATACATTACATTGTTAAACAAGTCTGTGACGCGATATGGGACTGTTTAATGCCTATTTACAAGGCGGAAAAAACTAGTGATGACTTCAAAAACATATCGGAAGAATTTTATCAGCGCACCAATTTTCCTAATTTAATAGGAGCTGTAGATGGCAAACACATAGAAATAACAAAACCCGACGAAAGCGGATCATTATATTACAATTATAAAAATTATTTTGCTCTCGTTTTGATGGCAATTTGTGACGCTAATTACTGCTTTACTTGCATCGAAGTAGGAGCATATGGTGGGTCCTCCGATTCTAATGTATTTAAAAATACATTATTTCATAGGAGATTAGAATCTGGACAAATAGAATTACCACAACCCAAAATTCTACCTATTGATATAAATGGAAAACCAATGCCCTATGTGTTAATCGGTGATGAAGCCTTTGCTTTGTCTGAACACGTTTTAAGACCATACCCAAATCGTAACTTGACCGTGCAGCAACTTATTTACAACTATCGACTTGCACGAGCACGCAGAATGATAGAATGTAGTTTTGGTATTTTATCTAGCAAGTGGAAAATTTTAACAAAAGCCATAGATCTTCATCCCAAAGACACGATGGTGTCAAATCAATAAATTGTAGGACAATTTTAGCAATAGCAAGATGAGTCAGCATGTGTGCTCTTACTGCGCGTGTATACACATATCCTACCATAATTTTTTCAATTGAATTCAGTGCATAAATAGTGTTAAAGAGCTCTTTTAATCCACTTCCGTTCATTATGTATCCGATAGATCCCATGAACGACATTAACAAATGGAATCCACCGAGTCTTATGACAGTATTATTCAATTTGGAATTCTCATCATATGAAGAAATGATTTCCCGCGCCTTAAAATATAAGGGCTGGTCAAAAGTGACGAAACAAGCATGCTGATGTAATGACTCACATTTTTCACGAGCAAATAACAGAGCAGTCAAAATTGTGTCATAATCACTCGGTGGAGCATTAATAAAGGGTAAGCACCCAATAGATGATTTTTCAAAGGGCAGTTCTGCTGTCGCTTGTTCCATGAATCCACTCCATCCAGGTATGTTAGGCAGGTCAACCGATTTTCCATATAGCCATAATAAGTCGGAAACTGATGGTGTAATCTCCGTCGCAACCGCACGAATGCTACCAAGATTTTGAATCTTTACTGTTTTCAAGCCCGTATCGTTTTTCTTCGTAAATGTTTTTAATTCAATGGCACCAAAAGTACCTACAACTTTTGCAGACGGCATTAGCTTTAATCGTTCAATATTTTGGTCAGCAGCAATCGCACTTTTAGGTGTTATACAATGGATACCACCCATAGCATGAAAAGTGTTGTGCCCATCTAATGTCTGCGTGTTGAAATCGGCGTTATCGAAAACAAACTGTGAAAACGATTGATCATCGATATTCAATGGCGAGCGCATTATAGCTGAAACTTCGAACAGCATTGCTTCAGTGTAAGAAGAGCAAAATCCGAGAGATGATAAAGTATCTATCAATCGTCGAGATCCATATTTTTGGAATAAAAATACTGCTACTCCAACCTGAACCGATGATATAAAAGATTTCGGCCTTGCTGCGGCTATAATAGAATGTGCGAGAGCAATGCTTTTCTTCTTCCATTTGTCAAGTGATGCTCGTTTATTTTTTAAAATTATTCCATCCAGAAAAATTCGTAAAGTTTCAGGGATATCTGACTCGACATCTTGAAAAAATATTGTCTGATGGAGGATAATGATTTGTCTCGTACACTTTAGACCGAATATCTTCTGTAACAATTATTGATGCTGCCTTTATACTATATAACGTAAGCCTATATAATACGCTTACGTTCTTCTAATTTGTTGTCACTTTTTTCATTGTACCAGGCATCCGTTAATAACTTAAACCCTGTACTTCGAAAACAAACCACAGACGACTTATTGGCAGTGACAGCAATTAAAATATCATCACCATATTTTTAGCTTTCACTGTTTTTATGTGTGGACGGTAATCACCTTCAATTTTTGTCATAAGTTCGTCCAGAGAAAACTGACATTCTTCGGAATTTTCTTCGAGATATGAATAAATGTATTGCATCACGATATCAATCTCGCTTGCATACGGACCTCTTTTTTTTCTTTCTTCGGTCGAGGGCGTTTGATACAAGATCTTCATACACGAATTGTGATATTGTGCATCGGCTGCGACTAAGTCAGTAACCTGCTCAAGGCGTTCAACTATTGCTTGTCCCCAATCATCGTTACGAGCCCGAGCAAGTTCTGAAATACTATTTTTCATCGACAATTTAGGCACACTATAAACGATATTACGTTCACATAAACGCGTCTGTTTTTGTTTAGATATCAACTCCGCTGTTATCTCAGCAGCACATAAAAAAAAATGATTTTTGAATGAGATCGTTGGACGTGTAGATCTTAGTTGTACTTGAGAAGTTGTACCATCACTTCCTCTACGCAAAGCTGCAGCGATTAACTTCTCATTATTATATCGTTTTCGACACGCATCGTGAACTACTATGGATTTTAATCCCACCAAAAGTTTGTATTTATTGTCTTTTCTTTTTATACTTGACTTACGAAAAGTTTCCAATCCTTTTTCCTTCACTTCAATAACTTCACTTTCTTGTCACCACAAATAAAGCAGTTTACTTCATTAGAAGTAGTGATGTGCCGGATCGTCAAAAATGTAGATCCGCGGATACGGATCTGAATACAGATATTTGGTGTCAAGATCCGCAGATACGGATACGGATACGGATCTTAACTTTCTTACACAATCGGTGTCGGTGCGCGCGATCTTGAGTTGAGACTTGTTTCGACTTGCATTGCGCAGCGGGTTTTTTTTTGTTTTGTTTTAGTTTATGTGACACTGGGCAGCATAGATAACGCTTGTGTTTGGTATTGGTACATGAGTTTAAAAAAATGTTTACAAAGAAGTTTAGTAGTGTAATTTGGAATTATTTTGATAAAAGAAATGATGAATGTGCAAAGTGTAAAATTTGTGATGGAAAGTAAAATTTGTGATGATAAGTTTGCAACATAAAGGAGAGTATTGAATTTAATAGTTTTTTATTGCTACTTAATCACCTATTTAACTTTTTATAGATAAAATTCTTTAAGGCAAAGAGTAAGGCGCACTAGCGACGCCAATTGCTTTAAATTTTTAGCTACTAAACCAGATCCATTTCAAATAATTGTGGACCGTCAGAACTTCGGCAATTGGCGTCGCTAGTGCGCCTTACCCTTCGCCTTAAAGAATTTTATCTATAAAAAGTCCGTGGGATATATAGGATATATAGGATATAGGGGATCCGTAAAAGATCCCCCAAAAAGTAACGGATACGGATCTTTCTTCTGCCTCGGATATCCGCGGATACGAATACGGATACGGATATCCGGCACGTCACTAATTAGAAGCCATGGCTCTGTAAATGCAAACGACCCTGTTAAATGATAAACGTATACTGATGACTCAGACTAAATATTTCTATTGAGCTCAGCTGAGGCCAGATGTTTCTTAGATGGGAAAGAAGGGGCCTGACACAGAAGGGACGCATTCTTTTATACCTGCGGAGACATAACAGACTAGCTAGACATGGTAGACTAGTAGTTAGCTAGGTTTTCATTCTATGGAACAATATTTAACCTTCGTATAATTTTTATAATTTACAAATCACAATATGAGCAGTTTAAAGTAAATATTACACGTTGGTGTGGATGTATAATGGTTTACGGTGCTCGTACGCCGAAACTATTGATTTTAGGAAAAAAAAGATTAAGACATAAATTGTAGGAAATTTTCTCTACTTTTATTTTGTATAAATATGTTTTTCCTGTAAAATGCGCCAGAAAGGAGTTATTATCAAAAAACTGCTTTTGGACGCCATTTTTTCAATATGGCGGCGCGAGCGGCAGCCATACGAGGTGGCAAAGTTGAAATTTGGCAAGAGCATACCAAAATCTATAAAATTGCCAAATTTCAAAACTCCCGGAAAACTTTCCAGGTAACCTCTATTTTTTCGACCAAATGACTGTACTAATTTTGAAGCCTTAAGTGATTATGTAAAGGTAAATAAAAATAATTATTCAAATTTAAAATCAACTGTTTATTTTAATTACAATTCCGTGATAGTTTCGAATTCAAAATTAGCATTAGGTGATGGTGTTATGGCATGAGAAGACGTAGCGGTACGTGATGTCTGATAATGAAGTGCCAGATGAGTCCATTGTAGAGGAATTACTGTACTGCTGTGTATAGTATCCTTTATTAATTTGTTGTTGTGTGTATTTCCCTATATCTGCTTTAATAATTATATTATTGATAGCGTTCTTAACACACGCTAATGTGTGCGGATCATATTTTCTTAGCTCATTGGCTATGTGTCTTCCAAATGAAAAGTATGGATTGGTGATGTCGTTGGAAGACTTTTGTAAGCATTCAAGGGCTTCGGCAAGCATGATATCTGCCGAATCTTCCTGTGGCTGAGTTTTCTGCGGATTATTTCGTTTTTTTACGAGCAGGTTCTGATGGTGATGGCATGCTAGCTCTCGAGGCTAGGTCTTTTTGTTGTTGTGGTGGCGCTTCCTCAATGCTAGCCTCCGGAAATTGCGACTGGGTCGGCGCGTTTTCAGTCTCTGCGTGTCTCTCTGCATCAGAAGTTTGTGAAGATTCCGGTATCGCCTCCTGAAAACATTATTTTAATTAATAGATCAATTTGTGGTGCAGTGTGAATGTCTATATAATGTGGCAGGATCCTACGTTTAATTCTATTGGAAGTTTAAGCTTTTAATTAAAAAAATAGTACCTTAGTAGCGAAAACTTAAATATTTTTCTAGCAGGATCCTCCATTGCTTGAACGTCTTCTGACTAAAAGTATTTGGCCCCTAATATACCACTAAAAGGGGCCAAATACGGAGTGGTGTATAGTACCTAATACAACCACTCGTAGGGGTCAAATACTTTTAGGCCTAACTCACACTGGCGCTGAATCGAAGCCTTCGCGCGGCGACGCGCGCCTTCGCGAGGCGACGCGCGTTTGTGCGCGACGGCGCGTAGTGCCGGAACCAGTTCAGAGACTTTTGAACATTCGTGAATGGTGCTCGCTCGACAGTATTGTGATGGTTGATATCGATCTTATCATGATTGCTTTAATATCAGAAGCTAAAGAGGAAGAAAGTGAATTTATATCAAAGGTGAGAATAGAAAAATAAAACGAAAATTTTGGGTTCACGAGTTATGGAAGAAAAGACATATACTTGGCGAATTCAGAACACTATGTAGTAATGATTTAAGTCTGGACCCAAATGGGTTTAGATAAGTTTGAAAATAAAAAAGTTAAAAAATACGTCAAACTGCTTTTTGCGGTACTTACTCAGTCTTCACTGTTATTCAGATATTTTTTAGTTTACTCGTAATATCGTTGCTGATAGGAGTTCAAACAGTGAAGTGTTATACAATCAACTAATACAAGTGTTATCAACAAGCCAAACAAAGGATTTGGTGATTTATAACTCGTCTATCATTTCGACTTGTAATTTTTTTTTTCTTTCTACCGCCAAATCCTAATAGCGGGAAGCGTCATATTCAATTGACAAGCTGTCACCTCATGTTGACAACTCGCCATAGACAAATAGAGTTGCCATATCCCAAAAGTTCTACCATATTCGGGAAAATTTTGCAACAATGAGCACGTGTGGTGGTTGTAAAAAAATTATCTCTGCTTCGGATGTGATTACATGTTCGAAATGTTCTGGGACGTATCACTACATATGCGTTTATATAAGCAAGGAAAATTTCAAGAAACTGTCCAAAGAATCCTAGAACGCCTGGAAGTGCCCAGTCTGTAAAAATATGCAGCCAAAAGGTGGTGATAACTCTGACACACCAATACGGAGTTCCAAGTTTGACAGCAACGTTCATGATAACTCAAAAGAAGTTTCAACTGCAATCACACCTTCTTCTTCACAATTAGATCCAAACCTGTTGGCTTTTATTAAACAGGAAATTCAATTAACCATCAAAGAAGCAATGAAGTCTTCTATGAAAAACTTTGAGAACGAACTTCGTGACATCAAAAATGAACTCAATGCATTGAAAGAGTTAAAAAACTCGATTCTCTTCCTGAGTGACGATTATGACGCTATAAAAGCAGACTACAAAAACCAATACCGATAAGATATCTTCCTTGGAAAAACAGAACTTTGAGCAGGCTGATACTATTCGTGATTTATCATCTAGATTAAACCTAATGGAACAGCACTGTCGACGAAATAATATCGAAATCAACGGCGTTCCGGAAAATAAATCTGAAAACATACTTTCATTGGTGAAGCAAATAGGAACAGTAATTTCTTGTCCCATCGAAGAGACTGACATTATTGCATGTACCAGAGTGAGAAAACTTGACAGCACTAGCAAGAGACCTTGATCAATAATCGTGAAACTGCCAAATACTCGCACAAGAGATAATATCATAGCTGCGGTATCAAAGTTTAATAAGGCCAACCCAAAAGATAAGCTTAACACCGTGCAACTGGGCTATATTTCACTAATAAATAGATCAATAGACCAAGGTATCTTTTCAGAAATATGGAAGATGGCTGTCATTAAGCCTCTTCCAAAGAATAATCAGCTGTCATCAATATCAGATCTACGTCCTATAAGCCTTCTACCTTGCTTATCCAAGGTACTGGAGAGGATAGTTTGCGAACAGCTTACTAAATACCTTGAAGAACACAATATTCTACCTCAATATCAATCTGGTTTTCGAAAGGGGTTTAGTACAGCAACTGCTCTCAGCGATGTGGTAGATAACTTTCTCACAGCTCAGGACCAAGGTATGATCACCGCACTACTGTTGCTGGACTTCTCACGTGCATTCGATTCAATTAATATAAGCATTTTATTATCCAAGTTATCTTACTATGGTGTGGATGCTAAAACTTTGAGATGGTTCGATAGCTACCTTACAAACAGAAAACAGTATGTAGAACTTACTATGGCCGATGGGTCCAAATCAAGGTCAACCCCACTCCCAGTGACAAGGGGTGTAGTGCAGGGATCCATTCTCGGGCCGATTCTCTATATTTTATATAGTGCAGACATGACACATAGTATTGGCCACTGCAAACACCATCTCTACGCTGATGACCTTCAGCTATATTTGTCATTTTTACCAGAGCAACATGCTGATGCTGCAACAAAAATTAATGAAGATTTAGAAAAAATATCAAACTGGTGCATATCTAACTGCCTAATGTTAAATCCCACCAAGTCTAAGCTCATGCTATTTGGTACAAAAAAGAACCTGCAAAAGTTTACCAATGGTCAAGTACCATTTAACATAAACATTCAAGGTGAAACCATTGAGCTTGTACATACAGCAAGAAACCTGGGACTTATCCTCGACAGCCAATTGAAATTCGAAGACCACATAATTGAGTGTGCCAGAAACTGTTTATATAGAATAAAGGTCTTGTATAAGATTAGGCCATACATAAGTGAGACTTTGAGGGTTAGGCTGTGCGAGTCACTTGTTCTCTCCAAACTCAACTATTGCGATGTTGTCTATGGTCCATGTCTTCTGTCCAGGTCTGCTAAAATGATACAGCGAGTGCAGAATGCATGCGCTCGTTATTGTTTTCACGTTCCACCACGTTCACATATATCACCGTTCCTAAACAAAGCAAACCTATTAAAAATGGAATCACGTCGAAAACTTCACCTTGCAACTATGTTGTTTGGTGTTATAAATACAAAGAAACCAAAATACCTGTATGTCAAGCTGGTTTGGTTGCAAAAGCTTCTCAAATACCAAAGACGTGTATGCACACACGTCTTCTTGACGCCCCAGCATCGCACTGTGGCTTTTAGGGGTTCTTTTAAATTTGCTGCCTCCCGATGCTGGAATGACCTTCCACCACCCATACGTGACCTAAAAACAAAGTATTCATTGAAAAAACACTTAAAGGCATACCTCATGTCGTTGCAGGTGGGAATATAGTGACGCAAGGGCAGAATGTTCTTGGCTGAATCTTTTAGCCTTTAATTTCATTTCATGGAAGATAGCTCGTTTTAAATTTAAATTATCCGTTGTACAGAGACCACCTACGTGTAGAATAACAGCAATATTAACAATCTTGAGTTCTTGAAAAAAACCTTAAACATTATACATATAGCACATTATTAGTTTTTTGAAAAATACTTACATTAATGTTTTCACGCTGCTCTAATAACTCCATGTAAGTCACTGTGCACCATGGTTTTTCACTTTTGGCCCGCTCATTCAAAATGGCACGGATTTATTGTTGATCTATCAAGAATTGCCACGTAAAATACAACACACTCTGCGCGCGCGGCCATTACGTGGCATGCAGAATCAAAGTCCATGCACCATGGGACCATGTCAAATCTGCCATAGATTACCGAAGGCACAGATTAGTAGTTCTCTGGTGCGCTGCAGCCGTGTCGCGGTACGGCGCGGCGGGAAAATGTAGTTCCACCATAGATGTAGTGTGTTTTAATTATAGGTATTATTCATTATTTCATTTTATTTATAGAACAAAATTTATTATTTGACGTTTTTTTTTTTTTTTTTTTTTTTATTTCTTTTATTTAAAATCACTCGCATTTTGTAGTTCGTACAAGATGCGAGTAGGTATGTGTAGTCGCAATTTGTTTGGCGTTTCGGGCATCACTAGGTGCTGGCTGAAAATCAGCGCTGCTGTGGTATTGCGAAAGTACTACCACAGTAGCATAGCTGAGACAGCGACCTGTTGGCCCTGCACAGCAGCACCTGAATTTAGTTTTCTTGTTTTTATTTGTGTTGTTATACTTTTTTTTTTATTTTATATTTTCTGTTTTGTTTTAATGTACCTACATAATGCTGTGTAACCAATAAATGATTTTTCTTTCTTCTTTCTTTCTTTCTATTTGTGACAAAAACGCTGTCTATATTTCTGAACATCTCTGCCCGTATTATAAAGAGCCGCACGCGGAAACCAGAAAAATAGCAAGAAAAAAAGGCTATAAATATGTTTGGATACGGAACGGGCGAATCTTTATACGCAAGAATGATGAATCACCGTCTGGGCAGGTTAAGTCGGCGAATGACTTGAAGCAGTTGTAGCCTTTTCAGAACTGTACGATTACATTGCCGTATCAACTACTGCAAAATTCACCGTCTACTACCAAAACCTCCGTGGCATGCGCACTAAGCTACTTGACATCAGGCTCGCTTCTTTGACAATATCTTATGACATCATAATCGCAACTGAGACTTGGCTGGATGACACCATCAACGACAACGAACTTCTGAGCGACAAGTATACCATTTACAGAAGAGACCGCCTATCAACATCCTCTTTATCTAAAAGAGGTGGTGGGGTACTAATTGCTGTATCGAAACATATCCAGTTAGCCCGCATTCAGCATTACGAAAGTAGAAACGAAGACTTATGGGTATCTATTAGAGTCAAAATCAATAATACGGTAGAAGACTTTTTAATTTGCGGTGTCTACGTGCCTCCACCTGTATCACTTGGCGTACTCGCTTCAGTACTGGATAACTTCAGCTCTATAGTTAATACAAACTGGAGCAGGACTATGATTTTCGGTGATTTTAACCTAGGTTTTATTGATTGGTCTCCAGATGAGACTGCTGGTGGGTTGACTCCGTCAAACTACAATAGTCTGCTTGGTTATGCCCTGGTCGATTTTGTCTTACAGCAGTATAGAACAATTTAACTTTGTAAAAAATGCGAACAACAGAATCCTAGAATTAGTTCTGGTTGATGTAAAGATTGTGACGAGTCTTGTAAGTAAATTAAGTCCTATTCTTAATTTCAAAAGAGCTAATTATCCACTTATAAATGAAAAATTGTATAATGTGAACTGGGAGTCTGAGCTGGGGGGCAGGATGTCAACGTTATGATGCGTAAATTTTATTCCATCCTCAAGAACATCATTCATTCTAATATCCCCAAACTTATTATCCGCCGTAGAAAATATCCTAAATGGTTCACTCGCGCTTTAACTAACTTAATATCTGAACGTGATAATATTAGGTGCCGTTTCAAAAAATATAACAACCAGCGAGATTCATTTGAACTTAAGCTTGCCAATAAGCGAGTGGACCAAATGATAAAAAAATGTTATGCTGCATATCTAGATGGGGTGGAGGACTCGATTAGGCAAAATCCTAAAAAATTTTGGTCGTACGTCAAGGATCTCCGCGGTGGTAAATCTAACATTCCTGGTGAAATGCATCTCAACACGGCTTCATCTTCTACCGGTAACGAAATATGTGATCTTTTCGCAACACACTTCTCCTCGGTCTATACCCAGAAACTAGATTCCATACCCAGTGATTTAGTTAATGATAGTGACTATCCCCAGTTATCTCTCGGTAATGTTGCTATATCCGAACGCATGATCACTAAGATCTTATCCAAAATTGACGAGAGTAAAGGAGCAGGTCCTGACGGCATTCCACCACTATTTCTTAAAAGAACCGCTAAATACATTGCCCTGCCACTTAAAATCATATTAGCTAAATCCATTGCTACGGGTGTTTTTGCGGATTTTCTTAACGAGGCTAATATCATTCCAGTCTTCAAAAAAGGTGATAATAATAACGTTAGAAACTACCGCCCAATATCTATTCTGAATGCAATATCAAATTTATTTGAAAAAATCATCTGCCCGTTTTTAACTTCCCATTTTAAAAACATCATTCATGCAAACCAGCACGGATTCTGTAAAAATAAATCAGCAGCAACCAATCTTGTTTCGTATGTTAATGAACTAACGAAATCAATCGACTCTGGCGTAGAAATAGATTCCATTTATACAGATTTTAGCAGTGCGTTCGACAAGGTTGACCACAATCAGTGGCGTAGCTATCATAGGGCCAGGAGGTGCAGTGCACCAGGGCCCCGGAGCTCAGGGGGCCCTCAAACCTCAGCTTTGAAAAAAAAAAAATTAAAAATTAAAAAAAAAAAAAAAAAAATTAATTAAAAAAAAATCTTGTGAGCAGGCTCGAGACTCGAGGCTCGAGCCTGCTCACAAGATTTTTTTATTTATTTTTTATTTTTTTTTCAAATCAACAATTATAGAACTCCTTATTCAACATTTCCAACACATGCGCCAAGCCTCCTCGATAGGCATGTGCTGTTTGTTATCGTTAGTTCGGTTATTTGGTAGTTTTGATGAGTACGCCCGTAGCACATTGGATCAGCGATAAGCTCACGTGCTTGACGGTAGTGAGATCAATTTGCCAATTCCACCCATCAACTTTTTAATGAAGCTTTCATTCGCTCTTGCCTTGCATCAGTTCTCATTTATGATATTTGTGGCGATGTTTTCAACTTCCTGGGGTCTGGGACGTACTACAATAGTTGACGCTAGGTGTGTCGCTGACTGTTGTAATTCGTAATTCCCTACTACCAGCCTTATTTCATCAAGTATCTGGCACCAAATTCTGCTAGAACTCATTTTCGCTAAATAAATTTCCGATGACAAAATATGTATGATACAGGTTGCAGCACAACGGTAACCGTATAATCTATGATAGCTCTCAACATGATCGATAACAAAAAATAAACAACGTTATTCTAAACTCAAATTCAATTTCAAATTGACAAATGAGCTACTACACGGAAAAAAAGAAACAGTAAATATCGCAGTGTAAACTGCTTAAACAACGGGGTACCCACTTCATTTTATAGTGGAAGAGAGAATTTTCCTGTCCAAACTGAGATTTTAACAGTTACACTGGATTGTTTACAGTTCGATACAGTAAATTCATCAATGTTTCCAGTAAAAGTGTTCAACTGTCAAAATTAGATGACATCACCGATTTTCATACTGTACGCAGCAGCAACGGTTACAGTGTAACAGTATTGACTACAGAGCGATTCATTCAATTTTACAGTGTGGCACGCACGGACCTAAAAAAAAGACGGACGTAACATCAAAGGCAAATCATGTGAAGCATGCAAGGTCAGACAAAATCGTTTGTTGTACACTACCTACACTCACACCACGGAGTACCCCCACTAGAGTCCGCATCACGCAAATTTTGTTTGAAATCAAAATCGCCAAAGTCGGCGGCGTGCAGGGAGATCAGCCGCGTTGTGATTGGACACGTCAAGGTCAGATGATATACTCAGTGCAGCGAAGTGATGAGGGTAAGATCGATTTTAGAAAATATCGATATTTTCTATCGATAAATAAAGGACACCCGGCATTATGTGCCAAAGTTGTATACTTTTTTAATTTTTTTATCTGTGTTTCATAATTGGGTAACGTAGTCTGGCAATATTTGTCATCAGCAGCTAGCTGTCAATGTCAAATACGTAGGTTTGTCAATATAACCTCTATTATGTAGCCGGGTCGTCAAGAGAAATAACGGATAAAAAGGCAATCACAGCAGAGAACATTCACAATCACAGTACGCGGGAGCGAATGATTTTTTTGTTTGTATTTTAGGATTGTCAAATTGACATTTGGTTTTTTATTTAGAAAAAGCAAAGGAATCATGGTTTTTACAGTCACTTGAGTAATATTTTCAAGTAAAATTCTGTCCCTTGAAGATTTAGGGTTTCCATATCAAAAAATATTAATCATTATATAACTTCTTTCCACGATTCACTAAAAATAAGGCAAAATTAGTTTTATGTAGCAAATAATTTTGGCTTCATTTTGAGACCAAATTCAACTGTATACAAGTTTAGCATTTTTTAAGTGCCGGATCTCCATTGTACAGAGGCCTAGTACTTTGGTGCGCTAGTGTAGCTATGCGCAAACATACTCTCTCCACTTTCTTCCAGCGTTCTAATTACATGACGCGACTAGTAACTACATACTAAATAAAATATAAGCAACACAAAAAACACGTAAAAAAATATCTAGATAGACAATAATATGCTGTTTATGACAACTTTTAAAACTTAAGGCGCCTTACTCATCGGCTCGGTACAGGTTCGTTTTGTTTGCGGGAGTGACTGTCAGTGGTAAAGTGACGAGAACATATGTAACTGTTTACTGTTGGAGTCCAATCTTTACGTTTAGTTGCACTTATCCAAAGTTCCTTCATCTTGGCACATTTTGGAAACCTATGAAATAGATAAAACACGTAATGTTACTGTATTTTGATTCTCGCATCAGTCTGTAAGATATCACCTTAAATATCTTTTTAAAGATTTTGCTCGTTGCTGTTCTCGTGAAAGGCACATGCGATATACAGACTTAATGAATTTAATATTAATACGGTGACGTCCGTGGCTCTTGACTTAGCACACGCAAAATAAGCTAAGTATAACCTAATTATTGATTTTGAAGGAACTTGGTAAATACTTATCAAATTTTATGCTAGCTACCACCCACGACTTCATCCACGTTAACTTTAGTTTTTTGAAAATCCTAAAGAAACCTGACATTTTTCCGTTACAAAAAGTATTCTATACAACGATATTTTATACCCTAGATACGACAACATGTACAAAATCGTGGCCGAAACGTGACCAAAAGGTACATTTGACGATTCACAGAGGTCCGTAAGATGATCGCGTGGTCAAAAACAATGTAATGCATTATTTAAAAAAAAGTCACCTTTAATGCATACGGCATAAGCTCTTAATTAAAACGCATGCATCAAAGATTTATGGCAGTTCAAAATGCAAGTTCCTAAAATTTTACGACTTATTGTTATATGCGAAAGAAAATAGACCTTATTTTTTTTTAACTTTTCGCGCTCAATTCTGAATGTGCTGTTAGCTATTATAGCAGGTACAGACCGCGAAGAGAAAAGACGGCTATAGGGCGACGTATAACCGACCATGCTTTTGAGTATCACAAATATGTTATATTAAATCAGTTTATAGTAAGTATTACAATAAAATTTGCTTCAAACGCGTTAAATTTATAATAATAATAATAAAAACGTTTATTTGGCTCAAATTATATAAATAACTTATTGTATTACATAAAGATGACTATGTACCAAATTATAAAAACATTAATTAGATACCTGTCGAAAAAACAACACTTTACGTACTATTAGTATTTTTTTCGCATTTTTACGGAGCTCTGCGGCATTTTGACTTTTCGACATCGGTCCGCGCGTGACTGTAAACCAAGAAGTGCTTGAATAAAGCTTAAGCACTTGTTGATTGGGACACATTTTGAGCGCTCGTGGTCTATCTAGGGTATTTAATATCGTTAATTCCATGTCTTTATCTAGGTCATAAAGTATGCGCACTTAATTTCATACAAATCGGTTTAATCGTGTAATAGTAACAAACATCCATACAAATTTTCGGGTTTAAAATTTTAGTACGATATGATTAAAAACTGTTGGTTGTCTACTCATGATATCTGTTATTGTATACGATGAAATAAATAGTTTTTATTTATTTTTTCTATTTCCGTAGCTGACAAACTTATCGATAAACTTACGGGTACAGACATGAGCTGCGTCAAGTCACTAGCAATACACGTGCCGGTGTGAGAGCGGAATAGCATATATGATGTAGCGCATGCGAGAAAGGGATAGTGTTAAAAGACATCAACGCGTTCACCAAAAAATAAATACAATTAAAAGCAATTTCATATAAGAGTATTTTTGTCTTTTTGTAATGCATTTAAACTTACCGGTGAAAAGTAATACCATCTTTTTGAAGACTGGAAGTTTTACTCCACTTTCCACATAATTTAATTGCACAGTACGGCATTATTTCTAGTTTTTTAACGCAAAAACGAGAGAAGCACTTCTGCTAACGCTCGGCTTCGGAATGAAACGATGTATAGCGACGTCTGTGGGCGTGTCTCACGCATACGTAATATACTACTTAAGCTTGGCGTAAGCGCTTGCCCTTGTATGCGGACTCTAGTGGGGGTGCTCCATGACTCACACTAATGCACCAGGTCGGACAAACCGCTGCCATTTGACCCCGCGTGACAGCGGCAGTCACACATTCAATTGCTCTGATAAAAATAATTAAAAATGCCGTCTTGTGTGGTGAAATCCTGTAAAAACTACACGAATAAATTTAAAAAGTCACAAGGAATCACCTACCATGCGTAAGTATTGACAATTCTTGATATTTATTCCATATTATATTTTATTTACTGGGATGAAATTTGTAAACAAAAATACAACTGTATGGCTTCTTTATTTACGGGAAATTTTTCCTAAAAGTAGGGAATTTTGTATTTCTTGATTTTGTGACTCGGTAAGGTCAGATTTCGTAACTTTTTAGGGTTCCGTATCCCAAAAGGAAAAGAATAGAAGCCATATTATTCATAGAATATTTTATGTTTTATAAAATGGTATGTTCTCGCTGTGAATTCTTTGTTGTTTATATATATGTAAATATGTCGCAAACTTTTTTGTGTTTAGCAACTGATTGTAACTAATTAATTCTTTGTGTTTTTTTTATTGTTTGGTTTTAGTTTTGGTTTTTGTAAGTTCTAGTTTGTCATAGATTAATCTTACTTCATTTTTATTTGATTTTTTAATAAATTCATTTCTCTTGTTTTAAGATACTAAAAGCATTGAACCTATGTTGTTATTTTTTTTTCTCTTGTTGATTGTTATGGTTCTAATCTTGTTTTATTATTAAATTAAAAATGTCTCGTCAACCCTGCCAGAATTATCAGCGCTGCAGCAGCCCTGGTGTTGCTGTAGTATTAAGCTGAGGCAGGGACCTAGTTGGCCTGTCTTTCTGTGTTCTGTGTTTGTATATGTGTTTCAAGGTCAATAAAATTTCTTTCTTTCTTCTTTCTATATAAATTATTGTATTGCCTCCTTTCTAATAGGTTTCCTAGAAATAGAAAACGTAGAAATGACTGGGTTTTAATTATTCGATACTGCAGAGAGGATAACAATTGGAACCCATCACCTGCCAGTACTGTGTGCAGTGCACATTTTGATAATTTAGATTTTAAAAATACAGCTAAGGGGCTACGTTGTTTGGTTCCGTACGCCATTCCAAAAAGGGTAAGTATGAGATACTGTATTTGTACTATTTGTTTATAATTTATTGTTTACGCATTAAGATAAGTATTTTTCAATTACTACCCGGTTAAGATTATTTCTATGCATTTGGCATAATGTGTTTTCGTGCAAGCTTGTTGGCGAAATACAATCCTTCTTTTTCTTGCAGTTTATTTAACTGATTCCATTAGATTTCCTTATTACTGCTATCTAAATCCCTTTTTTAGCTTCCCAATTATTACTAATAAGCTTAAACATATGGACAGGATCTAAAATACAGCCACATCCGATCCATCTGCAGGATTTTAAAAGGTGGTATTTAATTCATATTTGTTATCTATTTTACATCCCAATAATTACATTAATGTTAAATTACTTGAATGACCATCGAATGTTAAGCATGCGACTTTAAGCCTGCATCATAACATTTTAAAAGACATAAATAAATAAAATTAAATTTCTGCTCTGCACTTACCAGTAAATATCCCAGAGGTAATTTAAAATGCTAAATGATTCCGTATATTAAGAATACGAATGCTTCAGAAGCAAGGGTTTGACAGTTTTCTGAAGTTCCTGTCCCCATATCGACATATCTCTTTTCCTCACTCTGTCAGTCTTTAAATACCTACTAAATCAATGAATGAAACACTTACATTTAAAAGAAGAAATAATAATATTAGTCTATTATATTTTTATTTTAAGCATTAATCTGCGCGGTTTAGGTATATTAATGTATGATATTTAACCAGATACTTAATTTTTATGTAAATAATAAATTTCTTTATATGTAGCAAGTGTTTTCATTTTTCTAATGGTCGTCATAAAAATGATGTTTGATAGACCCACATTATGTTTCTAAAGTGCACCCGTTTAAATTGCTGAAATATCGGGAGCTCACATCTAATAAAAACATGGTAAATATCCCGTTATTGTAATAAATACATATTACAATAACGGGATTACCTACATAGTGTTAACAATATTTTAGTTTGAGACATTTAAAAAATAGGGAAATTGATGACTTATATGACAACCCTCAAATCACGCACACACGGTAAACGGGCGGCCATTTGCATGCTTCACTCGTGATTAGACGAGGTTACGTCCGTCTTTTTTTTAGGTCCGTGGTGGCACGGTTGTTACACTGTTCTTTATACGGTTAGTGACGTTATCACCAACACACGGACACACAACACTGTGTTTAACAGTGTTGAACTGTTAAAATTTACTTTGGATTACACTGTAATTTGACCACTATGTTTCAGTAAATATCGCTTTGCAATCGCTTCGAGTCCAATAAAAACCGTGTACCACTGTATTTTGAACTGTTTCTTCTTTTCCATGTAATTAAAAATTATGGAAAGAAAAAAGGAACGTAGCGGTGCCGCAAAGCGGAAACAACGTCAAGAAAGGGAAGAAAGTAAAAAAAAATTGACCAAGCTAGACAGCTTTTTTACGAAACCGCTTTCTGCTACAGTTCCTTCAACAGCTGGAATATCGGTCAAAAGTGACGAGTGTTCAATTATTGATAACGTGGACACAGCTGTATTAATTAATAAAGTGACTCGAGTAGATCAGGAATATCAGGATCCAATAACTACCGACAATACCACTGCTGAAAATGACTACCGCGACGCTTCCGTGCAACCTACATTAGAAGAATCATCCATTTCTTCATCTTCAAAACTTCTTGAAATTTCAAATGACTTGGGAAAGTACACGAACAAGAAATTGAACGATAACGAAAAACGGCTGATTCTTGACAAAGGACCTTTGAAACCTCCGGGACCTTTTCCGAAAGACCCCCACCAAGATAACAGGAGCTTTTCAGAAACGTATTACGTTTCTACGGCACAATACGGTCCAGTGGATCGTTTTTGGATATGCTATTCGAAAATTCTGGATGCTGCCTACTGCCAACCGTGTTGGTTGTTTGCTTCGCAAATAAATGCATGGTGCACAGGCATCCGGGACTGGAGGCATTTATCAGATAGAGTGAAGCAACATGGTTCCTCGAAAGCACACACGGAGGCGTGCGCTGTATATGAAGCGTGGCAAAAAAGTTCTACCATCGACAGAGAACTTGAAGATGAAATTCGCAAAGAAGCGTCATTTTGGAGACAAGTTCTTCGGAGATTATTCGATATCATAATTACTCTTGCGAAGAGTTCTTTGGCTTTGAGAGGACATCGAGAGGATCTGAGTGAGGGAGGAAACCACGGAAATTTTCTCTCAATTGTCCAACTCGTTGCTAGATACGACCACATCTTGCGTCAAGTTTTGGATATGCCCAAAGGTAAGAATTTATCTCGTTTACTGAGTTTATAATGTAGAAAATGATACTTTGTATAGATTTTGTAAATCAAAATATAGCGTTAATAATAATATAGATTGGAAAATTGTTGTTCCAAAAGAACATATTTTAGATTCTATTAGAAATAATCATGATGATTTAAATTCGAGTCATTTAGGAATTCATAAAACTTTGCATAAAATAAAACTACATTACTTTTGGAAAGGTATGTTTAATTATGTTCATAAATATATTAATAGTTGCGATATTTGTAAAGCTTATAAGCATTCGACTTCTAAACCACTTGGAACTATGATTAATCCCAAAAAAGTAGATAGACCTATGGTAATGTTAAGTATGGATTTAATTGGAATCTTACCCAAAACTTATTCTGGTCATAAATTTATATTCTGTATCTGTAGTAGATGTTTTTACAAAATATTGTTGGTTATTTCCTCTGGCTAATGCAACAAATAGATCAATGTGTAAGTTCTTAGAAAAAGATATCTTCATTAAATTCGGATGTTCAAAAATAGTTGTATGTGATAACGGTACTCAGTTCACTTCTAGAAATTTTGTAGATTTTCTTAAAGGTTTTAATATTGATAGAATATTTTATAATACTTTATATACGCCTCAGAATAATCCAGTGGAGCGTTATAATAAGACGGTTGAAACTTGCATTTCTTGCTTCGTTCGTGATGATCTTGGTCGAAATTTCTTCCACATGTTCAGTTAGCTTTGAATAGTAGTGTTAATTTGGCTACGGAGTTCACTCCGAATTTCCTAATGCTTGGTAGGGAGTTAATTGTTGATGCGTCATTGCACCGTTTTAGTAATTCCTTTGATAATTTATCACAGATCGATCTTGTTGACCGTTCTGCATTTGCTCATTCACTTTCTTCACTTGAAAGTATTTTTGTTAAAGTTACTGGAACTTTATTTAAAGCATATAAACGTAATGCTTCTTATTATAACAAGCGTCGTGAAGTCACTTCTTAAGATGTAGGTGATATTGTTTGGAGAAGGAATTTTGTTCAATCTAGTGCTGCTCATTATTTTTCGGCAAAACTAGCTCCGAAGTTTATTAAATGTAAGATTATTGATAAAGTTTCTAATAATGTTTATGTTTTAAAAGATTTGGTTAAAGGTACTTCTGGTCGTTACCACGTTAAAGACATTTTGAAAATTTAGATTGCTTAGCTGTTGTTTGGTTAGTTTTGTTAAACATAAACATATCTTTGTGTTTTGACTTTTGTTACTTGGGTAATTTTGAGGGTTTGATAGTTGATTTTCTGCGTGAAGTATGTTAGGTTTCCCTCGTGTAAGATGATGAAAGAAAGTGATATTACTCAATTACATTTGACTTTACTCATTGACTTTTTGGTTTTTATTAAATTCAAGTTTTGCCATTATATTATTTGACTTTGAAAATTTTTTGTAAAATTTAAATTTACGTAGTATGCCTACTTATTTTCTGCATCATAAGATTTTATAACCTTTTGTTTCATGCAGATGTTTTATCTGTATGGACACATTTTTTATTAGGATTTTATATGTCCTCATTTGTTATTTTTGTACAAACTTATTTGTTAGTACTATAGTTGTGTTTCTGCATGTTTGTTGTTTTATAACAATTTGTTTTGTGTAGAAGTTTGTGTGTGTGATAATTGTTACACCCGGATTTGACATTTTGGGATCCCTACTTTTTCCTTGGATTTGACATCCATGATTTTGACCTTTTTTCGTTCAATATTTTTGACGATTTGTTTGGTTTACCACTTTGTTTTGGTAATTTGTTTGCCCATATTTTTGGACATCAATTATTTGTTTTTGCACATCATGTTCGGAAGTTCGGTGGTGTTGTGCCAATCATGAAGTTGCAATTTCGACTTTTTGTTCAACATTGTTGACGCTTTTTGGTTTTGCCATATTGTTTTGGTATTTTGTTTGCCCATATTTATGGACATCAATTGTTTGTTTTTGTGCTCCATGCTCGGAAGTTCGGTGGAGTAGTGCCGATCATGTAGTTACAACTTTTGTTTTGGGTGCTTCATGTCCGGAAAGTCGTTGGTGTTGAGTCGGCCATGAATGTCACGTTTTGGTTTTCGCCAAATTTTTTTTGCTGTTTTGACTTTCGTCACTACATTTTGTTTTGTCGAACTGTTTGTTCTCGACGCCTTTTGCACATCATGTTCGGAAAGCCGGTGGTGTTGTGCCGACCATGATTGTGACTTAAATGAGTTAGTGTCAATTTTGCCACTAATCTCGAACTTTTTGGGGATTTAACTAATAGGTCTTGCGACTTTTTAGTATAGCAGTACTGGGGTGGGATTTTTCTAGAGTCTGCGACATAGCTGTCTAAGAGATCTCCCAAGAGTTGGTAGTAGGAGTAGATTGTAGTTTTCTGTCTGTGACCTAGATGTCCAACAGACCTTCAGAAATTAATGTTAAGAGTAGTAGAGTAGTAGTTTAAGAAATTTTAGGAATCTGCGATTTTAATATCCAACAGATCTCACAGGGGTTTAGGTTTTGAAGGAGTTTTAGTTTAGGAAATTTTAGAGTCTGCGACATAGTTGTCTAACAGATCTCCCCAGGGTTTAGTTAGAGTAGTTTGAATTTAGAGATTTTTTAGAGTCTGCGACTTTTTATGTCTGACAGATCTCAATAATGATGATGATAGTGGTTGAATTTTTTTTGTAGTAAGCGTTGCATACTTTTATTTTAGAGCATTTTGCTTTAGGTTTTTAATAATTTTGGGTCTGTGACTAATTCCGTTTAACAGCTTTTGTTTTGAGACTTGTGACTTTTTGTCCAAGGACTCCATAGTTTGATGATGTTTTGGTATTTGGATAACTTTATTTGAAGTTATTTTCTTTTCACTTTGGGTTTTCGTTTTCATCCATAATTCAACGGATTTCGTTTTGGCTTTTGGTAATTGAACTTTAGCTGTAGTTTCTTCAGCCTCGATTCTCGATGCTTTATTCGGGGAAGGGTGAAATGTAACATGTTAAAAACGTCACATGGATCTCCTTCGCTCGAAGAGCGAGATAGAAGATTTTTTTTGGTTGTCTCTCTGGTCGTTTTTATCTCGCGCCCATTTTCTGTAATCTGTGCACTTTTGAATAATTATGTTGCTAAATTTATCGAGCAGTAGGCTGAATGGACGTTGTTCTCTTTGCCTACCGCCAAGACAAACTTAAGAAAAGAACTGTCACTTCACTTCACTACCAAAATTTTTACGAGAAACATGTAAAAATCGTAATCGTAATTTGTCACATGATAATTCATTAGATTGTCAATTATTTTTTAATGGTAAGTGTTTTTCCAAATTCGAAAAGTGTTTTAATTCATATATTTCAATGATTTACATTAGGATTCATTTCATTTCTTTTTCAGATGAAACATTTTACATCATCCATACAAAATGGCGTTGATGATGCTTTAAGCTTAATTTAATTGAAAAAACGGTAAGAACCTTAGAGATTCCCTAAGATTTACATTTTTCCTTTGTTGTGAGCCATGTGCTAATCTGAGGAATGTTCGTTTTCAGCGAAAAGCGTTTTTTTTTATATTTGGAATTTTATTTGGAAATCGTATTCAAATCACGATGTTTCCCGTGATGTGGAGGTGAACCCACGGGACCTAAAAACGGCCATCCCCTACATATTTGCAACACCAGACATACATAACTCCAAAGATGCAGCAAAGTCGGTAATATTCAAATATATGGTTGTACCAGCACCCATATTACAGGTAAATTTTCATTTAATTCTTGGTAGTCATAGTGTAGAATAGTTTCTAAAGGACATTGTTCAGCGTCCATACATAGTTAGCCTAAGAACCAACAATCATGAAATATTGTTTTCTAGGTTCGAAATCGTAAGTAAATGACTGTAAAAACAAAGATTATTGACGGACACTTCTGAGAACTTAAATTATTAGGAAAACTAAATGTTTTTTGAGGTTATGTTTAATATTCAATGAAACATAGGTTAACCTATGAACTTAGTATGAAGTGAATTAATATTAGAACTAATCATTTCATTTCATCAATCACTCATCATTTTATTCGGTGCGATTTTAAAGAATAACTATTTAATATAGGTAGGAATCATGAATAAAATAAAAACTGTAGTTTTGCTTCTTATTTATTGACTATTTTTCACATAATTGTATCATATTGTATATGGTATTTATTTGTATATCACATGTATATTGTGTAAATTTGCAGCGTGAATGTGTATCAGGTGTTCTTGAATAATTTGGCAGTATGATCCTCTCAGGATGTTGTGACACAAGTTCACTAGCACTTGGTAATAAGGTCTCTGCTCTTTGGTAACATCGATGACCGAAATAGTTTAAATTAAAGGAAAAACAATCGCAAATAAACACACACAAACAACAGGTAATCCGAAACGAGAATGCACTTTCCTGTATATTATATTACTCTTTGGAATGCACAAATGCCACAGATTACTACGAATGCAAACTGCCTGCTTGCACCACAACCACAGAGTATCGAGTTTTATGCCGGCCCTTTGCTTGACAACAGTTTGTCCTTGTCATGCTTAATAAGGAATGAAAAGGACAGACTGATGTCATGTTTTAAAATAACAAATACGAATAGTAAGTGAAGTGCCGGCATAAGAAAGAAAGAGTGTTTAGTTTGCAGCGCTGTCATAGATTATACACTTAAAATGGTATTTATTGTCTCAGATTATTTTTTAACTCTTTAATTTAGCTTACTTAACTGGAAGTGTCCGTCACAATCTAAATACTGATAATTATCAAAAAAAAAAATTAATAATTATCTTAAATGCCAAATTGGTGTTGGTTCTTAGGCCAATTTTAACATTGTCCTTTAGCAGTAACCCTTTTGGACGTAAGTAATTTTGCAGTAAATTTAAATAAAATTACAAACCCAAAATTAACATGGATTTGCGTTAAACTCCCTTGCTATTAATAGTCCAATGTTTTCCCGGCTAATATGGTTTAATAATAATGTGGTAGGTCTGGCGCCCGAGTATTCTATTTAATTAATTTCGACCTATCCATTTAAAGTAATTTTCACAACAAACTTTTTATATTTTAATATTACACCGTTAACAAAATCGCTTCCACCTTTTTGGGATTAGTAGAACTGGAAGATGGAACAGTGACCACCATAGTAAATGGCTTAAAGTCATTACTGTCTAGGTTAAACCTAAATATTAAAAGAAATATCGGCATCGGTACCGACAACGCTTCCGTTATGACAGAAACCACCAACGGTTTTCATCAATTACTTAAAAATGAGACAACTAACGAAAACTTAGTGTTAGAACGCTGTGTTTGCCATTCATTGCAATTGGCTATGTCGCATGCCTAAAAAGAAACGTTACTTAGAAATATATAATTTTAATTCGTGAAACTTATAATTGGTTCAGTTATTCTTCAAAGCCACAAATCGTCGGCCTAATTGATTAACCTGCTAAGTAAATTATGGCAAAGGGATAAAGTCGATATTAATCTTCAATCGGATTGAAAAACCGTGCACAACTACACACATCGAAAACCTGCGCAATCCTGTTGGGGCCTCAGTTGTGTACTCATAATAATAATAAACTTTATTGCATATCACAAGTGTGTACATGGTATTTGGGGTACAAAAGGTCTTATAACATGTGACGCCCTGCAAGGGCATAGCAATTTTATGGCAGCACGCAATGTTAAATTATTTTTAATAGTAGATTAATGATTCGAAAAATTCAAACAATAAACAATTCACATGTCAAATAAAGTATATCACGTAAACAACAAGTCTAATACATACAATATAAAAGTAAATTTAAAATGTCGATCATTATTAGAAAAAAAATTCATTTCATTAAAAAATAATATTATATTAAAAATCTGACAAAGTTACGCCGTCCACGGGCCTGTTGGGACGCTCGAAGATTTTCAATGTTTTAATCAAATAATTAACTACGTCGTGTTGGTAAATGACAAAATTATAAACAAGGTAAATCTATTTTTTCTATCTTTAAGTTATTTTTTCATTCAGTGTGGTATTCCAGTGTTTTAAACACATTCAAATCATAACCTAACTATTAAGGACTTAGCATGTGTGAATATTATAATATCATCTTAGTAAAAGGATTTAGCAGTTTGTCGCCGACTAGTCTTACACACGAGAGGAGACGTGCGGGAGGAGGGACCACGACCAAGGGGACAATGGGCCGCGGCGGCACACACTTTCTTACGCTTCATGCACAGCTTCGCACCGCCGTCGCCATTTCAACCTTTTCTTTATTTTATCGCTGAGTGTTACAGCTCGTGTAATAATCAAACCTCGTGACCTACTCATTGGTCCTTCTCGGTAGCTGCAAGACAGAAAATTATACGGTCGACGTACGCAAAATTTCAAGAAGCTCTTCAGTGCGGTCTTCAGCAGCCAGATTTCTTCAGGAGCCTATCTACGGTCTTATCCTAACGAAGAATCGACGCAACGCATCTTGAGAAAAAATTGTAATTAAGAAGACGGTACGCAGGTTTGACTTTGGATCCGTGGAAGTTTCGAAGCGAAAGGACTACGTTACCCGAAGAAGAAGGCGACGGTTTGGGTTTTTGTGAGTCCGTTCGTTATATTGTTTTATTGTTACTTTAAGAAAAGGAGAAGAGGTTATAAAAGATAATACTGAGTCCGTCCCTTTAAATTCGACCGAGCGAGCAACGCGGACATACGGTACATGATACTTTTGTCAAGTCCGGTCTCTCGGCCTCCTCGCTTATTCCAGGGACCTTTTGGTCAGTCGGCGGTGACGTCGTAGGTGCTACTGTTGGTGTTTCAGCCGGCGGTGACGTTATAGGTACTGTTTGTGTTTCAGTCGCTGATATTGTTTAGGTCACAGTAGTTGTTGAGGCCTTATTCGTTGTAGATGCCTAAGTCGTTGTTGAGATTCCAGTCGTTGGTGTTGCAGTCGACAGTGACGTCGTAGGTACTGTTGTTTTTGTTTCAGTGGGCGGTGACGTTGTGGGTACTATTGTTGGTGGTTCAGTCGGCGGCAACGTCGTAAGTACTGTTTGTGTTTCAGTCGCTGATATTGTTTAGGTCACAGTAGTTGTTGAGGCCTTAATCGTTGTTGATGCCTTAGTCGTTGTTGAGATTCCAGTCGTTGGTGTTGCAGTCGACAGTGACGTCGTAGGTACTGCTGTTTTTGTTTCAGTCGGCGGTGACGTTGTGGGTACTACTGTTGGGGGTTCAGTCGGTGGCAACGTCGTAGGTACTGTTTGTGTTTCAGTCGATGGTATTGTCCTGGCCTCAGTAGTAGTTGAGGCCCCAGTCTTTGGTGTTTCAGTCGGCGGTGAAGTTTGTGTTTCAGTTGGTCCATGTGTGGGAGTTTCAGTTACTGTAGGTGTTGCTGACGTCGTAGTAAGAGGAGAGCATATTTTTTAGTCATTGTCTGATACTGTTTGGCATCCTCTACACACATAACATTTTAAAGCGTCCGCTGCAGGATAAAAAAATAAAATAAGAATTATGGGAGCTAAAGTGGCTTCCTATTAGACTGCGCCGTGAAGAACATGTTCTCACTTTGCTTTATAATGTGTTGTACTGCACTCCCCCTTACCTTAAGGAATTACTTATCTATATTCCTTATTATTCCTTTCTTATTGCTAGTAAATTCCCAATAGTCCAATTAGGAGTAAATTATATTTCTTCTTTCGTTTCTTCCATTCATAAAATCATTATAAATATTCGATTCAATGTAAAAAATGTAACGTAAATAATAAACATTTTCACAACATAAGATTAACACCAAACTCCTATCATTGACCGGTACCATACGAAACATATCAAAATATCTACCGCGAAAAATCAAATATTTTATTTATAATTCTTTGATCAAACCACACATAGACTTAATCGAAGTTTGGGGTACAGCTTTTAAATCCAACCTGGAAAAAATCCAAGTAGCACAAAATAAATAGATTAAATCATTGTTTCATTATAATTACCGCACGCCTACAAAAAAAATCTACGAAGATACTAAAATAATGAATATCAAGCAAACTTATACCTACTTCACATGCATTTTAATAAATAAAATATTAAATGGCCAGATTCATTCTTCGTTAACGTTTCGTAAAAAAGCCCAAATACAAAAAATTAAACTACGAAATGCAAATCATTTAATATCACGCCCCCAGAACTAACTACGGCAAAAGAAACATTGAACATGACGGTGTAATAATATATAATAAGCTGCCAATAAAAATAAAAGATGCAAAATCAAGGATAAGTTTTAAAAAACAGCTCAAAAATTATATTTTAGAAGAAATCTATTAATATCATAATAAGTATAAACTTCAAATATATATGGTTGATTCTGTCGTTTCGTGCAAATTAGAACTATTCCGCGTAATAAAAAAAATAAGCATATAGTAAATATATTTTATATGTAATAGAATTCACATTTTTAATGGATTTATAAACAGCAAAAGGCACTTTGTTTTCATATTTAGTAACTGAAATTAACAACTGGATGGTAATGAAAAAGATATTTGATTGGATGGTAATGCAAATAGAACTGATGGTAATTTTTCTAATGGATAGTAATGAAATACTTTCTAATAACTGTATATACTGTATACTAGTATGTAGGGGTTGTAATAATTTAGTTAATTAAGGAAAAAAAGAATCCGTAAAATCACTTTTTTATTTCTATTCAGATTATTACAATTACAATTCAGTCTCCAAAAATCAACAATAATAGAAGAAACATTTTTACAGTTTTTATCTGATTATGTAAATGTTTCTTAGCCAAGTCGTTTCATATAGTCCAACATAATTAGCAAATAAAACAATACTAATAATAACACTCTTAGATCTCTTATTTGTGTACTTCAAAACAATAATATTTATCTTACAAATCTACTGAAAACTTTAAAATAATAACAAAAGAATAAAAATCTTCTAAAATGTTTAACAAAATATTGATGTAACTCACTCTCAGACTAAACAATTTAAAGTTAATCAAAATAATCCACCTTGATATTACCTCAGCCTTGGGTGCACTGGAAAACTATGAAAAACCACATACATAATTTGACGTATTTTAAGTGCGTCGGCTCGCCCTTAAAAAATATTATAATCATCACTGTCAGAATCATATCTGGTATATCCAATGTAACCTTTGTCCTTTTTATCTGAACTATTTGATTGAATAAATTTTTCGAATTCCTGTTGATGTTCATGATTTTTTGTGGAGTTACATTTTCCTTTGGTTTCTTATAAATTTTTTTATTTTCCCAATGGAATCGTACCTCAGATAAAATTTTGACTTTAGGAGATCTGATCGATGTCGGATGTCTAGTTTTATTAACCAATGGCATAAGTTGCAAATCTATTGGATCTCTAAGAAACTCTAAGCTTTTATAAATATCTGATTCATCTAGGTTATTTAAAATTGCAGACGTACTTAAGCTTATCATGGACTCATTGTCATTTTTATTTATAGAGTTATTTTGATCACACTGAATAACTGACGCATCTTCCTCCATTTGTCCATAGTTATCAAAATGAAGAAAGCCTAAATGATTATTATGTATACAAGGATTGCTGCTATTTTCACACTCGAAACAGCTAAGTTTTCTCAAAGCTATAGTTTTATTATAATCAGCGGACCAAATTACTTGGTGAACGTGCATTGTACCTTTAAAACCTGGAACATCAGGTGGAATTTTTTTTTCATTGATATCATTTTCTGTTATGATCTCAAAATGAACGTTTGGTATATTTTTGGTCACCAACGACCAAAAGTCTTCAAAATAACCAACATCTCCACCATATCTGACAAAACTATCAGCAGTTCTTTTTACAACTGCACCGATACCGTCTGGAGCTCCCTTCCCATGTCCAGATTCTTGATAGTTCCATGATACTTTTCTTATATTGGGGTTAAAATCTCTTAATTTTGTAATCACATAAAAAATATTCTTATTTCGATATTGGCTTGAAGGCGAATCGGACAAAAAATGTAATGTTTCATATGGTGCCAATGTTCTAGCCATCTTCAAAATAGGACATATATGAGCCCATATGGCTCCTGCACCATGTTGCAAGCAATCGCTAATAGTACAAAACGATTTGGTTTTAAGTGTACCAGTATCACAGTCTTTATAGTAAAGAACCCCAGTGTGCAAGGATACTTGTTCCCTGCTTCCTCCGAAATGAAAGGATTGTATCTCCTGATTATATTTCAAACAATAATTTTCGCTAAAATCAACGTGTATTATCATCTCTTTATCTTTTAAAGATTGCTTTAATTGTTTAATAGCTTCGTATTGCACTATAATGTTAAGATTGTGTTTGAGAAATGTAATTAAAACGGATTCTAATTTCTGAATAACATTTCGCGGATAATCTTCAAATTTTTTTTTTATTGTAACAATTTTTATTTTTTGCTCTTTATCTTTCACTGTATATGGCTTTTTCTCTACAATCCATTGATAAAAAATAATTTTTTCATCATTTTGAAATTCATGGTAATTTAAAACTTTACTCGCACAAAATTTACATGTGCCTTCCAAACATTTTCTTTTTGCTTCACAACAGAGGCTATTGATAACGTCTGTACCAGTACTTTCGGAAATAATCTTCGCATTTTTCAGAGACTTAATCAAATAATTAACATTTGAATGCAATTTGCACTGACAAGTATCTCGATCTACTTTAGGAAATACTACCCAAAAGGCTCTATATTTACAAAACGTGGAATAGCTTATTATGTAATGTTCCCTTAAGAACTTAGCATGAAGGTTTTTTAAATTATCGGTTAAGTAACGCTTTTGTTTTTTCTCACCTGTCTTCTTTATAAATTCTCTTTTTCCAGCTGCAAATCTACTGTTTGTATCTTCTTCAAAAAACGATTTTATTTGGTTAATCATTATTTGTTTTGTACTTACTGTTACATTTTTCTTTCTTCGGGAAAATGGCAAGCTATGAAGCAATTTGTATTTTCGTAATCTTCTATCATCTTTTATTATTGTGTCTGCAAAAATCTTTTTCTCTTTTTTAGTTGTAGTTTGATAGCTATCTTGTAAATTTTTTGATATAGATTCGCTGAAGAGCAGTTTCTTTTTTATTTCCTCTTTCCTTTCTGATCGTATGTCAGTCAGTACTTCTTCTACTTTTTTTTCAATAGAGTCAAATACTTTAAGAGGTGCATTACTTCGTTTACGTAATGCATCCTTCTCTTTTTCTAGCTTATTAATTTTATCTTTCAATTTCTTAATTGTTTTAAAATACTTATAGCGCATACGCCTTATTATTTTTTTCGATTTAGTTACTTGTACAGATGTGCTTTGATTTGGTGCTGGTTCATCAAGTATCAAGGGGTCTAGTACAAGAGGTTCCTGATTAACAAAATCACCTGAGTCACTCGGGGGAGGTGAGTTTTCTACCAACATCTTCTCTAATCTAATATTTTCTGCCTTCTTTTGTAAATACTTCTGTGAATTTTTCCGCCAACGTCTTCTTTGCTCTCTTTGTGCCCTAGGGGTCATATCTTTAATGCTACAAATCTTTTTCTTCTCTTTTCTCGCTAAATATCTGCTTCTTTCTTTTTCTTTTTGTAGCAAGTATAACTCGGGATCATTTTTAATTTGAGCATAATTTTCTCGTTTTCTTAGTCTATCTTTTGCCAGCTTTTCTTCTCTTGATAATTTTTTACGAGTTTTAGCCATATTAATACTGAAATAAAATTATAATTAATATGTAATAAATTTATTTTTGATAACGTATTCATTAATATAGAATTCATTACACGATAATGTATTTACTGTTATCGTTATCTTTCTCCCAGTACCAGATCAACACAATTAGTGAGATATAATTTGCGAACCAGGGAGTGATATAGTTCAATAAATTAAGTTAAAAAACACAAAGGATCCGTTATCACCAAACATAAAATATGATGAAATGCCCTTCGATAAATCATTTTGAATTGTAATTCAGTACGTGGTTTAAGTATCGTAAAGTTTATGTAATTCAGTACGAGGAGTTCGATGGCGCAAGTGGTTAGCGCGTTCGGCTGCGATCGTTGAAGTTAAGCAACTTTCGCAATGGTCAGTCATTGGATGGGTGACCATAAATTTACTATCTCGAGCTCCTCCGTGCTTCGGAAGGCACGTTACGCTGTTGATCCCTGCTGCATCTGCAGTCGTTAGCAACCACCAATCAGCGTGGTGGGTCGTGACCCAATCTTCCTATTCCATCCATAGAGAAGGCCTGTGCCCCAGAAGTGGGGACATTAATAGGCTGATGATGACGTTAAACCACGTAGAAAATAATAATATATTCATTTCCCTCCAAAACTCTTCATTACCATCAGTCTAAAAATTGGAAGGAATGGATGGTAATGATGTGGATATGAATGAATAAATAAAACATTTTCATTGACAGAATCTTAACCGAATAAGTAAGAAACTCGGAAATTGAGACGGATGCCGACCTCCGTGGCCGAGTGGTTTAAACGCCGGGTTTCATGGCGTCGCCGACTCGAGAGGTCCCGGGTTCGAATCCCGGTGGGGGGCAGATGTTTGTGTGATGAATACGAGCATTTGTACTCCAGTCATGGATGTTTGATATGTATTTCATATAAATATACTTATATATGTACAATATATGTATTCTATCCGTTACCCTAGTATCCCATAACACAAGCCTTTACAGTGCTTACTTTGGGGCTAGGCTAATTGGTGTGAGTGTTGGAAATATTTATTTATTATTATTATTATTAAAATGAGACCCAGAGATAAGCATATTAAGTGATTTTAATAATTTACTTACCAAAGTATCGTGTAAAATCAATGGAATGTGATGAAGCGATTTCTGTACAAAGCACTACTGACGACTCGAAGATCGTAAATAATTATGGCATAGACTAGCGCACGTCCACCTCGCTGCTTGCTCACAGTGTACTGACCAGTAAAAACACGTTGTAACCTAAACATCTTCGAAATCGAACGAATAACCTACTAAATTAAGAAGTTTCTGGGTACGGATGTGGATGAAATTTTTATAGTGACAATTAGAAATATTAGGTTTTCTGTTAATTTAAATTGATTGAATATTACATAAACATGTATAATAATAGTTTAAGAGTTTAACTATAATATTGTATCATAAGTTAAGCAATTAATTAGAATATAGACGTACAAACATTAAAGTTCCCGCCAAGGAATTCTGTTGGAAACGGATAGTAATGATTTTACACTAGGTTTTTATTTATTATCTATAAAAATATTAAACAATCATGCAATATTAATGGTACTCCCTTGAAAGCGATTATGCTTTTACTTATTATGCATATAAAAGTTAACATTAAACAATAAATTCACGAGTAAATAGCCTGGATATCCTTTTTGCACGAAACCACGGAACTACCCATATACAACATTGAATAAGACAGATATGTTCATATCTTATTTTTATTGGGGCAAAATAAATGAAAATATTAAGATTTTGTGAAATATATATCTACTATATCGATAAACTATAAAAACATGTTTTTTTTAAATATAATTATAAATAATTGTATCTACCAAGTAAATTAATAAAAAGTTAACATAATATAAAAAAGTTAAACTAAATAAATAAAAGCAATATATTTTTTTTAAGCATGTAACTGCTAAGTTCATAAATAAATGGGAAAATTAAACCTACTCTGTCTAATTTACATCAAACATGCCATGCCGCGTCTAGAATCGATCCCAAACAGACCGTTCTTTGTACATCCGTGGTTGCCTAGTGCAACTGTGCGAGTTGCGATACAATATCGATCTACCCACGTTGATTTTATTATTATATGTGTACGCTCAAGTGTTATATGCATTAAGTTAAAACTTCATTTTTCTCAGTAAGTGAATTGTATTATTCTTTTTGAGAAATAAAATTCTTTAACCATTATAAACGCGCAGAGCGAGCGCATCAGCCGGCCGCTGCACAGCTGTTCCTATGTTTGTTATCGCTCGGTGAATGCACATGACAGTGAGCTGTCGTAGAAAACAGGACTTCGCAGATAATAAAACCAATACACTATGCGGATTATATGCTAGATCCTCAAACACAAGGCATCAAACTAAGTAAAGATGAACAAGGGGAAGCGATGGAATTTATTTACTATATCGCAAATCATTTAAATATTGACTGTCTAGCTGATCTGGCTAAGTTTAAAAGGAAAAAGGGTTTATGGTGCAAACAATTCGTGTAGAAAGCAGCAGAGAATATTAGTTCTGTTTGATGATGGAAAGGAATTTGCGGGTCAAGTCAACTGCGCTAAAGTAGCTCTTCGAATATTGACTGCGCCCTGCACTTTAGGTGCACATGTTTTTATACATAATGCTAAAAGGAACCGTCTCACAAAGGAAAAAGCTGCTAAAATTTGCTATTTGGCATTGGAAATTAATGCATAAGGAAGATTCTACTATCGCAAGTCCATCGGATGACTGCGATATTGATAATTCTATTACTGAGGAACTTTTGGAACTTAATTTTTCATAAATTGTACGAGCAAGCGCGTACATCGTCACATCAGCACATTTCGTTGACCTAAATTACCTATTCATAAGTAATTTTATTGCACAAAAACAGTTCGCAATCATCAACTCATCAAGTCACGCGTACTCATAGCAATTATTATTTTATAGTTATTTTTAGTCCTTTCTCCAAATACACAGTTTTATACTACAATATCAGTTTATCATTTAATAGTTCCAACCCGAACATTGGTCCTTCGAGCTAAACGGGATAGCGGGACCAGGAACACCGTGAGTGAACTTTGAAACGTGTCAGTGTTTCCGCTTACCAATACAAAATAACTTAGTGTATTCACTGAGTACCTATAGTCACTGTGTCAAATCAAGTGGCGTAGTGAATTATCAAGAAATACCTTGCTGTGCTATCAAGACGCACAGCAATCTTGCAGCAAGGATCCAGCAGCGCAGTACGTGGCTACCCTGAGTGGCAAAGTCATCCAATCAAGTAAGACCTGTCCATTTATTTCAAGTTAGCCATGTCGTCTGTTAGCGATGTTATTCCCAACCAACAGCAAATAGCAGGAGCAATCGAGACTCTATATACCAACTTCAAGAAGGATAGTTCCAGTAGGAAAACTCCAGAATATCTGAAGCGTAAGATAGACATTCTCGATAGCTATTGGTTAGAATACGACACCAATTATAAAAAACTGATAGCTAGTGAGTTAGATGTGTCAACAAGAGATTACATCGATCAGGATTTGGAAAGAGTGAAAGAGAGGTATGGTAATATCAGGGCCCATCTCCAAAATTATCAACCTGTAGCAGAGGATAGGCCCAAAACGCCTATCTTAAAACCCCCTACCTTTTTGACTCAATTAGGTGATGCTTCCAAGTTCGAGGGTGGGAATCCATCCCACCAATCAAGAATTACAGTAAGTAGGACGGAAGAAATGTTGAGAAAGCAACAAAGTAATTTTAGGGCTTTTCATAGAACGGTTCAAGGCATTAATTTAGATTCTATTTCTGAAAAATGGGAGTTTGAAGATTTGCTTCGCACTGTTCAGTCTCGGTGGGGTGCAATAGACTCGTTACACTGGGATCTGGACAGCGAGTTAAATGGCTCTAATCAGGAATATGAGCAAACATTTTCAGCGTACGAGCGTAAGTACGACGCAATCAAGAAGGCTGTAAACAAGAAGATGTGGTCAGTAGCGCATATTGAAAACACTACTCCTAGAATGGAAATTCCGATTTTTACAGGTAATTATAATTACTGGGTGTCTTTTAAAGACCTTTTTACGGAAACGATACACCGTAACCCGTCGATGTCCAATGCTCAGAAGATGCAATATTTAAAATCAAAAGTTAAAGGTGAAGCAGAAAAATTAATACAACATCTTCATGTGAGCTCCGAGAACTATGAAGTTTGCTGGGACATATTGAACCAACGCTATAACAACGTAAGGTTGATATTCACTTCGCAAATGCATACGTTAATGAATATTCCCTCAATGCAACAGCCATCAGTCGCTGTTCTAAAAAGAATGCATGACACAACTAAGGAGTGTCTCAATGCAATAAAAAATTTAGGGGTTGATATCAGTACGTGGGACCCCATTATTGTATATCTTTTAACGCAAAAATTAGATGCGGAATCTTATACGGACTATATTGAGTCTGTAAAGAACCCGAGAGATTTGCCAATCTTAAAGGAGCTATTACAATTTTTAGAATTAAAATTTACTACTCTAGAGGCATCTCGCAGAAAGCAAGACAATTCTGTACAAAAATATCAAGTAGCAACAAAAATGACCAATAATAATCAGAAACCTAATTACTACAAAAGTGCATTTTCATCAAGTAGCAAAATTATGACGAAATCGGCGCCTTCGACTAGCAGCAAGAAAGTCGTTTCAGCAAAATGTTCATTGTGCAACAATAATGAACATGGTATTTATTTTTGTAAAAACTTTTTAGACATGACGCCATACAACCGACTTAAGACTGTTACCAAGCTCAGTCTGTGCCCCAATTGTCTTTTTAATCATCGTGGCCAGGAATGTAAGTCCGAAAGATGTTGTCGTGAATGTAAGAAAGATCACAACAGTTTGTTGCATGATGCATTTACGCAATCTGCCCGCCCAACGATAAGCAGCGAAACACCAATGCGCGGGGCGAGTGCGCTCAATAGCACAAATGCAAACGACGCAAATCAAGTGCGAAGTAGTTCACACGTGTCGCTTCAGAGCGACTCCGTTGAAGTTCTGTTGCCTACCGCTATGATCAAGATCCAAGCAATAGACGGTTCTTATTATGTTATGCGCGCCCTCTTAGATCAAGGTTCTCAAACATCACTTATAACCGAGAGTGCAGCGCAGCTTTTAAGATTACCTAGGAAAAAATGTATTGGAGTTATTTCCGGGATCGGCGATAAAGAAAGCAGTGGAAAAGGGATGATTAATATCAAATGTAGGTCAATGATAAACGACTTTTCTTTCGAAACTGATGCTTTGATCATGAGGCAGCTTATCAAGAACTTGCCAAGTCAATCGTTTAATTGTCCTGATTGGTCATACCTGGATCAAATTAAATTAGCCGATCCTAAGTTTTACACTAGTCGCCCCATTGACCTATTGTTAGGGGCCGACGTTTATTCTATGATTTTAATGGATGGTATATGTAGATCCAATTCAGTTTTACCCACCGCCCAACAAACTCAACTTGGGTGGATTTTGAGTGGTAACGCTAGGACCTTCCAATGCAATGTAGTCCTTCATAATCAAGACATCGAGGATATTCAAAACTTTTGGCAAATAGAAGAAATTTCCGAGGAATCCCAACTATCAACTGAAGATGAGCAATGCATAAAGTTTTATCAATCTACTACAACAAGACGAGAAGATGGTCGCTATGAAGTGAGACTTCCACTAATATCCAACTATCAAGAAAAATTAGGTCATTCTAAGTCGAAGGCCATAGCACAATTTAATAAATTAGAAAATAAATTTACAAGAAACGCTGAATTCGCAAACGATTATAAGCCATTCATAAACGAGTACTTATCGCTCGGTCATATGATACCGGCTAGCTCCGATTGCAAGTTGAAGTGTTATTTACCTCATCACGGCGTCATACGAGCAGATTCCAGTACTACTAAGCTTCGCGTAGTTTTTAATGCTTCCGAAAAAACTTCATCAGGGTGCAGCTTAAATGATACCATGTTCAGGGGCCCAAATTTACAGCAAGATCTACAAAATCTCCTTATCAAGTGGAGACAACATCAATATGCATTTACGGCTGACTTAGAAAAGATGTTTCGACAAATTTGGCTCAACAAACAAGATCAAAATTTACAGTGTATTATTTGGAGGGATAATAAAAATTCAAATATCAAGGAATATAATCTTACTACGGTGACTTACGGTACAAAGGCGGCGCCGTTCCTCGCCATGATGACGCTTAAACGATTAGCTAATGATGAGAAAAATAATTATCAAGATAGCTCTGCGCCCTTTGTCCTGGAAAATTCTTTTTCCATGGACGACTTGGTGCACGGCTGCTCTTCCTTAGCCTCAGCAAGACGGCTTCAAAAAGGTCTAATAAAACTTCTAAAATCAGGAGGGTTTAACTTACGCAAGTGGAAGTCAAACTCATCAGAATTATTAAGAGACGTTGACGTCGATCAGAAACAACAAGAAGTTTTTGATTTCAAACAAGCTGAAACTACCAAAGCCCTGGGCTTAAGGTGGTGTCCTCAAGAAGACTATTTCACCTTCCAGCCAAACATAACAAGTTATTCAAACACAAAGCTTACCAAGCGGATACTTTTATCTGAATTATCTCGATTGTTTGATCCATTAGGATGGCTCGCTCCATTTACAGTCAAGCTAAAATTACTCTTTCAAGACGTTTGGAAGACAAATATTTTATGGGATGAAGCTGTACCTAAAAATATTATTGACGAGTGGCAATGTATAAAAGGTCAACTCCAAGTCATTAGTGACATCAAAGTACCACGCTGGCTACAGACCCAAGAAAACGTCTCAATTGAACTGCACGGTTTTTGTGATGCAAGCACAAAAGCCTATGCTGCTGTAGTCTATATAAAGATCCGAAGAGAAAACGTTCCAAGTGTTACATTAGTAGCTGCAAAAACAAAAGTGGTACCTCTCAATAAAAATACATCTTTGCCGCGACTCGAATTATGTGGAGCAGTGCTACTAGCAAGATTGATTTTAAAAATAAAAACATGCCTCGTGAACCATGATCTCACAGTTTACGCCTGGGTCGACTCTATGGCAGTGTTAGGCTGGCTTAACGGCGACTGCAACCGTTGGAAGGCCTTTGTGGCGAACCGAGTGAAACAAGTCGCTGATTCGGTGCCATCAGAATGCTGGAGATACGTCAAGTCCAAAGAGAACCCGGCTGACTGCGCTAGCAGGGGTCTCATGCCGCTGCAACTCAAGGAGCACACGCTGTGGTGGCAAGGTCCCCATTGGCTTCTGGATTACAAACCTGAAACAGAATCAAACAAACGTTATACAACAAATCAAGACTTAAAAATTATAAAGCAAGTTAATATTATTCAATTATCAAACAGTTATGAAATTATTGAGCGAATTTTAACCAATACAAGTTCTTTGATGACTGCAATTAGAGTATTAGCAAGGATAATAAGGCTAAGTCGGAAAAAATCCCAATCTACATACCTTACTTTACAGGAGTTGAATTATGCAAAAATTAAAATTATTAAAAGCATTCAAGAACGATATTTTTCTGACGAAATAAATAAATTACGTGATGGGAAGTCCGTAAACAATGTTAGCAAAATTTGTAATTTAAATCCAATATATGAAAATGGTATGCTGCGCGTCGGCGGCAGACTCAAGCATGCAAACCTAGATCCAGAAATGAAACATCCAATCATCATTCCTAACTCTAGGTTAGCCGAACTTATTATTGATCAAGCGCATCAAGTTACATGCCACGGAGGTGCACGATTAACTACTGCCTTCATCAGAAAAAGGTATTGGATATTAGGAGGTGTCAATGCTACTAAGAAACGTCTTCGGCTGTGCGTCATATGCAAGAAAAATAGTCCAGGATGTCAACAACAAATAATGGGCAACTTACCAGCAGCAAGAACGAACCCATCTCGCCCGTTTTATCACTGTGGGGTGGATTATACTGGCCACGTGAATATAAAAGCCAACAAGGGCCGTGGTATCAAGACTACGAAGGGATATGTGGCGGTATTCGTCTGCATGTCTACCAAAGCTGTTCACCTGGAGCTAGTTTCAGACCTAAGTACTTCTGCCTTTCTTGCAGCGTTACGAAGGATGTCTGCCCGCAGAGGGGTTCCCGCCCACATGTATAGCGACCAAGGAACAAATTTCATTGGAGCTCGCAATCTATTAAAACAAGAAATAGAACAACTCCAACATATCAACGATCAAGCGTTTTGGACAGAGATAGCAAGCATGGGGTTGAAGTGGCATTTCAATGCGCCCTCATGGCCCTCAGCAGGTGGCTTATGGGAGGCTGCAGTCAAAAGTTTGAAACACCACTTAAAAAGAGTTGTTGGTGAGCAACGTCTCACATTCGAAGAGTTTACCACCTTACTCAGCCAGTTGGAAGGGTGCCTAAATTCCCGCCCACTCTGCCCACTTACAGAAGATCCCGATGATCTTAATTTCTTAACTCCATCTCACTTTCTTTGCCAGCGGTCCCGTACTTACTCTTTATGACACCGAAAAGGACCTAAGAACGAGATGGTATCTTACTCAAAAAATCTTCGGTGACATATGGAAGCGTTGGCGTGACGAGTATTTAACCCAACTTTCATCAAGAAGCAAGTGGAGACAACCGCGAGAGAATATCAAGTTGAACGATGTTGTAGTCATCAAGGACGACAACTTGCCACCGGGTAAATGGAGTATGGGTCGTGTGGTAGAGCTGCATCCCGTAGTGACGGTTACGTAAGAGTCGTTACGCTAAAAACAAAACACGGGTTAACTAAACGGCCCGTAGTAAAATTATCAATCTTACCGGTTCATGAAAACAAAGAGGTTTCTATCAAAGATAAAAATAATCAATCAACAAACCCCCAACAAGAATCAACCCCTCAAATAACCACAAAGAAAAAATGCAATTTATCGACAGTTGCTGCTATATTGTTATTATTTTTATTCGCCATTCCACCTATACAATGTTTTTATCAAACTACAGTTTTACCAAGTAATAATAGCATTTACTTCGATCACGTTTCAAATATGAACTTGATACGCGACGAGTGGCGCCTAATTGTCTATTATGATACGCAGCCATATCAAGACGGCACTGCGGCGATCAACATGTACTTTACTTACCTCCAACATATATGTACAAAAATAAAACAACACTCTCATTGTGAGAATATCATGTTGCAACTACGACACGAAGTCACCGAACTAGAGTACTATAATAATATGCTGCTGAATCATCATTCTAACTTACCCAGCCGCTCCAAACGTGGACTAATCGACGGGGTCGGATATGTTGCTAACAGTCTGTTTGGTGTACTAGATGCAAAGTTTGCTGAAAAGTACGAATAAGACATTCATCTCATCAAAGAGAATCAAAATCATTTGGCTTCCCTCTGGAAAAATCAAACTTCGGTGGTGGAAGCCGAATTTAACCTGTTAAAGCGCACTGAAACCATGATAGATAAGCAACACAAACTAATAAATCAAAAAATTAACTCTGTAGAAAAATCAGTTAACGTTGTACAAACAGAAATGCAAAACATTTCACTGGCCAACGAATTTATCACGACTGCTATGATAGCAAATAACGTTATCTTCAGCTTAAAAAATATACAACAAACTTTACTTGACGCTATCACAAATATATATAATGGAAAGTTCAATTTTCATTTACTTACACCTCTCCAATTGAGGCAAGAATTAGCCGTCATCACAGAGCAACTTCCTAAGGACATGGCGGTACCTATCAAGAAAACTGACAACTTAGCCGAAATTTATAACTTACTAAGAGTACAAGCTAGAGTCACAACAAGTTTTATCATCTTTGAGATAAAGATTCCCCTTATCTCTGAAGAAACCTACGAGATTTTACATCTCATTCCGGTACCCCACCTGACGAAAAATCAAACCGAGATTGTAACTCAATCAGTATCAAGTTACGTTGCCGTCAATCTCAAACAAGATTCATATATGAAATTAGAAGACGATGACTTAAGATTGTGTTCACCAAAAAACCCATTTACTACCTTATGCCACTTCAAGAGGCCTATTTACATTATCAAGAATGACCACAATTTTTGTGAAGTTATCCCGTACACAAATATATGTAAAACAATAACAAAGCCTTGTAGAAACCGATGGATTGAATTAAATAAGCCAAATAATTACTTTTATTTTTGTTGTCAACAATGCCACTTAAAACTGATATGCGACGATCAAGTTACGCCGCTACAATTGAGTCACACTGGATTTTTTAACGTTAATCAAGCATGCATTATAAAATCAGCTGATTTCTTTACATACTCTGAAAGACAACAAACCAGAAAAATTGAAATTAAAGCAGATGTAACATTACCGGAGTTTTCTCAGTTAAACTACTTATTAAACATTTCCTTACCAAAATCCTCCACTGATATTAACCAAGCAGAAATCGATGACCGATCATATCAGCTCCAAAAGATTCAAGGCGACATAGACACCATGAAGCGAGAGCAACCCCTGGTGGAAGGGGTTTCCTACCACGACGTCCACCACTACGTGGCGATATATGTTTTGTTCGCCATAGTGGGAGTCATAGCAGTAGCCCTAGTATGGAGACACGTCAGGGCGCGCGTCTCGTCGGCAGCAGCGGCAGCTCCCGGGCAGGCGGCGGCGCCGGCGCCTGCTGCCCGCGCGCCTCCCACACTTGCGCCGGCCCCGGTGGCGTCAGCCGCCGCCGGCCCGGCTAACCCAAGCAGTGCACGGTGCAGTGATAATTATAGTGTGATAAGTGAGTTTAACAAAAATTGTGCGCGAGTGTCCTTGAAAAATAAAGGTATGCCGCCAACCGTACCGAGTGCGAGTAAACGAGTGATAGTGAAAGATGTAGGGTCGTCCCCTATTGTGCATCGACCAGTATTCGTAACTGCGGACGATAAAACAGTATCTTAGTTTTTAACGATTTTTATGCCCTTCATCTTGTTAATTCATCGGGAAACTAACATAGATTTATTTTAGCTTTAGTAAAAATTAGATCACCTTGTTATCAATATTATTATTTCGCTTTCATCTAACTACTATCCTCCATTTTTCCCGCCCGGGAATATGTACGAGCAAGCGCGTACATCGTCACATCAGCACATTTCGTTGACCTAAATTACCTATTCATAAGTAATTTTATTGCACAAAAACAGTTCGCAATCATCAACTCATCAAGTCACGCGTACTCATAGCAATTATTATTTTATAGTTATTTTTAGTCCTTTCTCCAAATACACAGTTTTATACTACAATATCAGTTTATCATTTAATAGTTCCAACCCGAACATAAATCTTGTATTAGAACTTACCGGTTTCGGTAGCGTTGTGAAGTGTCTGAGTATTTATGTTTCTCTTATTGTATTGTATTTTTCTTTTAATTTTTTTCCCTTTTCGTCTTCTTCTTATCTAATTATCAGGAACACTTTTGCCTTGGGTTCCGCACAACCTCCCTTACTCGCTTACCTTATTTTATTTCCAGCTCATTGGGTTGTCTGGAAGAAATCGCTCATTAGCGATAAGACCGCCCTTTGTGCAATGTTGTATTTTTCTACTTGTTTTGTATCTGCTTGTTTTGTTACTGTGTTGTGCAATAAAGAGTTTTTATCTTTTGGGTGAAGATGCTGTTATAATGAATACTAGCGAATCAAGCGATATCACATTTAACAATGATGCGCCGACATTTTCTAGACAGGAGCAAATAATTTTTTTTTTCAAGTTGATAATTTTAATAACTTTAGCGATAGTGATTGATGAAAAGTTGCGTTTTACTCTGATCGTAATAGACTAACTGAAAGACTGCTTATGATTATAATTAATTAGTAATTTAACGATAAGTCATTAAGGGAATAGTAAAATAGTAGTAACGGCAAAGAAAAGGGAGTTATTACTGGAAAAAAAATAGATTTTCAATTACATTATAATTAATGAATAAGTGTAATTTAGTTGAGTTTTAAACTAAACTTTATAATATTTACAATTTATTTAAGCATTGAAAGTGGTTTAAACTTTGTTTTACGACTATATTTGATTGTAATGTGATTCATACTTTGAGACTGATTTGTTGTTATAAGTTATAGTCGAGTCAATAAAGATATAAAACAGGCAAAACTTGGAAACCTGTTACGTGAAGCGCCTCTATGAAGAATGCTTAGCTTGCGCCGACCTCGATTCCCACGAACATTCGACAGGCACGTGTAGCTGACGCAGCAGTGAGCATCGGCGACTGCGTTTTACACAATACAGGAAACGGGCATTCTGATACCTAACATCGGTCAGACTCGTCCAGTTAGTAATAATTAATATTGTAATTCAATAAATTGTATCTTTTATTAAAATAAATTGATTTTTTTTGGACTTTCGGTTGCGACCACGCTTAATCGGCGCAGTCGGTAGGATACCCACGGGTCGGTTTTGGGTATTTCGCGAGAAAAATCGCTGCTTTCTCTGAGCCGCCCGAGTGGCTATCGCGTCGCGTAACGGGTATCCCGAATCTGCGTGATCCAGCCGAGGTGATTCCAGACATCGACTACAAGAAAAATCAATGTTGTAAGTACCTTGAATCTTTCAAGTATTTGCTTACCTAATACCTAATCCGAAACATATATATATTTCTCTCTTTAGTCGTAGTTCCCTATAATTTTATTTAAGTTTATAGTTTTCCTTATAAAATTGTTTTACATAAAATTTCAAGATTTTCCATCCGCGAAGATCACGAAGCTGTAGTAGTAGGAGTTCTGGTAGTTCTAGATCTAGTAAATATCATATAATAGACCAAAGTAGGAATTTACGTAATAAAATGTCCTCTGACGACATTGATATTATATATAAGTCTCTACGGCTTCTCCCAGAGTTTGATGGCAATCCGCATATCTTGACTCGTTTTATCAATTTAAGTGATCAAATAGTGCTAACACATATTAAGCCACCGGAAGTACTAGGACACGAGCTAATAAATTTGTCCTTAATTAATGGCATTTTAAATAAGATAGTGGGGCCCGCCGCGAGGCTTATAAATTCTAACGGTATCCCGGGAACATGGGAAGGCATACGTAGTGCTTTAATAAATAATTTCGCGGATCACCGGGATGAGACCGCATTGTATAATGACTTGTCTATGCAGTCACAAGGATCTAGCACCCCGCAAGAATTTTATGAGAGGTGCCAGAATCTCTTCAGTACGATTATGACATACGTCTCGCTTCACGAGACGTTACAAACCACAATAGAAGCGAAAAGGGGTCTGTATAAAAAATTGGCCCTCCAATCATACTTACGCGGCCTTAAAGACCCATTAGGATCTAGAATACGATGCATGAGACCAGAATCCATTGAAAAAGCATTAGAGTTTGTGCAGGAGGAGCTTAACACATTATACCTCCAACAACGTAGTGATAGCGGCCCTAGTAAGAAAGAATGGCAGCAGCAACCCTTACAATCGCAATTTAAGTTACCTATCAATAATTACCCCATGATGAAAGCTCCTGCTTTTGATATGCCAGGGCCGTCGATTCAACCAAATTATAATTTTGGCGGCCCATCCCGTCAGATGCATTTCCCTGTTCAACAAACGGGTTGGCGATCCAACCTAAACCAAGGGCAACAGTTCCGCGGCCCTAGTAGGACACAGCAAATGTTTCGTGCACCCCCTCCGAACTATCATCCCCAAAGTAATGTCTTTAGGATTCCCAATAAGCCACAGATGCAACCCACCAACTTTAGCGCGCCACGCCCCATGAGCGGTGTGTCACCATTCGTGCCTAAACACTTGCCACCCTCTGGACATGACTGGAGGAAATTTGGGAATCCACCCCCAAGCAATTATTTCAAGACTCGTGAGGCTAACTTTAACGAGACTCACTATGACTATGACACACAGTATGACTATTCCGAATATAATTATCCTGAATTACCAGGAATATAATTGTGATTTTCCGCCTAACGAAGGCGCTGTAGTTGAAGAGCTAGATAGTACCGTTCAATCTCAAGGTAAAAATTTTCAGAAGGATTTGAATTCAGACAGGCAAAAATAGAAATAAACTTACAGACTCAAAGGCAACTAATGTATGTTCAAATTCAGGATCCGCCATTAAAAATTCTAATAGACACTGGTGCCAACCAGTCGTTTATTAGCCCCCATGCTGTTGATAATTTTTTCCGTCATATCCCATTGAACCATGAACCTTTTGAAGTCACAAACTCTAACCAGACTAGCAGGCATGAGCATTCTATAACGTTACCCTGTTTCCCAGAGTTTCAAGAGTCAGGGGACCTGACATTATTTGTGTACGATTTCCATCAATTTTTCGACGGATTACTAGGATTAGATTTACTAACACAATGGGAATCTAACATAGACCTTAAGCATAGATTACTTACCCTTAGGAATACTAAAATACCCTTACAGCTATATGACTCGCGTAATGTGAACTTATACGAAGACATCTTGCCAGCTCATTCTTCTTAGTTGATGAAAGTACCTATTAACACCGTAGATGGAGATGCCTACGTATCGGTTCAAACTATATGTAATTGTTCAGTTACCGAATGTTTAACGGAAGTAAAAAATAATAGAAGATGGGTTGAAATTAGAAACACATCCCCTAACGATATCATTTTTTCCATGGATCGACCAATAACAGCCGAATTATTTAATTGTGAAACCGAACCCTTTCAATATAACGACCGTGCTAGGGAAGTTTTATCGCGGCTTAGAACTGAACATTTGAACCCGGAAGAGCTTACTAATTTGGAAACCTTATGTGCGCGTTACGCAGATGTGTTTTATCTTGATGGCGAACCTTTAACGTTCACCAATAAGATAAAACATAAGATTAACACTACGGACGAACTTCCTGTTTATACGAAAAGTTACCGGTATCCGTATGTCCACCGACAGGAAGTCAAAGATCAAATAACTAAAATGCTCGAACAGAATATTATAAGACCTTCCGACTCTGCTTGGAGCTCGCCTATCTGGGTCGTTCCCAAAAAGGCAGATGCTTCTGGTAAAACAAAGTGGCGACTTGTCGTGGACTTCAGAAAAGTTAACGAGAAAACGGTTGACGATAAATATCCCATACCGAATATTACAGATGTGTTGGATAAACTAGGTAGATGCCAATACTTTACGACATTAGATCTTGCAAGTGGTTTTTATCAGGTGGAAATGGATCCATCTGATATTCACAAAACTGCATTTAACGTCGAGAATGGGCACTTCGAATTTCTCAGAATGCCCATGGGCTTAAAGAACTCACCGTCTACTTTCCAAAGGGTGATGGACAATGTCCTAAAAGACCTCCAGAATAACATCTGCCTAGTATATCTTGACGATATTATCGTTTTTGGAACCTCCCTTCAGGAGATGATAGTAAATTTAGAGAAAGTCTTTCAGAGATTGCGTGAATCTAACTTTAAGATTCAGATGGATAAGTCTGAATTCTTAAAGTTAGAAACAGAATTCTTAGGTCATGTTGTATGTAGGGATGGTGTAAAACCATACCCTAATAAGATAAAATCTATAGAAAACTACCCCCTTCCTAAAACTACCACCGAAATCAAACGTTTTCTCGGACTTCTCGGATATTACAGGAAATTCATACCGGACTTTGCAAAGATAACCAAGCCCCTAACGCAATGCTTGAAAAAGAGCTCTAAAGTAGTAATTAACCAAACTTACGTCGACTGCTTTGAGCGATGTAAAACCCTGTTAACGAACGATCCGTACAATACCCGGATTTCGCAAAGGAGTTCTTGTTAACAACAGATGCCTCCAACGTGGCGATTGGAGCTGTATTATCACAAGGGACCATTGGGTCAGATAAACCCATCGCGTATGCTTCAAGAACTCTTAACTCTAGCGAACTGAACTACAGTACGATAGAGAAAGAGCTTTTGGCAATCGTGTGGGCTACCAAATACTTCAGGCCCTATTTATTTGGGCGCAAATTTAAGATCATTACCGACCACAAACCATTGCAGTGGGTAATGAGCTTAAAGGAGCCAAACTCGAGACTTACAAGGTGGCGTCTTAAATTAAGCGAATATGACTTTACTGTTATATACAAGCAAGGAAAGATCAATACAAATGCGGATGCATTGTCAAGAATAGAAATTAATAACGAGGAGGTTAGCTCCATTGTGGCGAATCCTTCCGAAGCCACCTGTAAATTAGATGATTCTAGAACCATTACAGCCCCGGATGCTATTGATGATTCTAGAACCATCACTGTACATACCGACGCCGAGAGCCCCACCTTGGAAGTACCGATCACAGATGATCCCTTAAACAGATTTACTAAACAGATCGTGCTTACGTTAGTAGGTGATATAAAGGGTAAAACAGTTGTAACAAAACCGTTCGAAACGCATACTCGAACTTCTATTCAAATATCTGAGTCCAACCTTGAGCAGGACGTAGTTAACGCCATTAGGGAATACGTGAACCCCAAAATTAAAACCGGGCTGCTTATCAACCCCCATATTGCTATGTATCAGATAATACCAATAATTCAAAGTACCTTTAAAAATTCGGCAATGAAACTTATGTTAACAAAGTCGGAAATTGAAAACGTTCGCGAATATCTCAAGCAGCAGGAAATCATTAGTAAATACCACGACGGTAAAACAAACCATCGTGGCATTAACGAATGCTACCTGGCTCTGTCTCATAAATACTATTGGCCAAAAATGAGAGAACATATCACGAAATTCATAAAGGAATGCACAATTTGTGGGCAGGCTAAGTACGATCGAAATCCGATCAAACAGAAATTCCAAGTAGTACCACCCGCTGGTAAACTTTTTGAATTAGTACATTTAGACCTTTTAACTATACAGGGTGAGAAATATTTAACAACAGTCGATTCATTCTCAAAATATGCTCAGGCGTATTACTTACGAGATGGAACTGCGGTAAGCGTTGTTCAAGCCTTTCTTCAGTTCTGTACTCACCACGGAATTCCCATTACTATTGTCACAGATAATGGTCCAGAATTTGTAAATCAGCTTGTGGCTGAATTTTTAAGATTGCATAAGATTCAACATCATAGAATCGCACCTCACACCCCTAATGAGAATGGCATAGTAGAGCGATTCCATTCTACAATTCTAGAACACTTACGCATATTAAAACTCGACCATAAGAACGAATCTGTTATTAATAGCATGCCATATGCTCTTCTAGCTTATAACAATTCCATCCACAGCTTCACAAAATGCAAACCCATTGACGTCATAACGGGCCATTTCGACCCACGAGATCCGTTTGACGTAGACCTTTCATCTCATTTACTTCAACAATATATAATAGATCATAAGAGTAGAATGTGTATAGCTTATAATTTAATACAGGAATCATGTACTAACCTTCGTCAAGACTTGATGGATAATCATAACGCTAATCGGGACACAGAAAAGGAGTACTCCCCAGAGCAACAGGTATTCATCAGGAACCCTCTTGCAACCAGACAGAAACAAGCCCCTCGCTACTTACATGATAAAGTTATGGCAGACTTGCCAATTCACATTTACACTAAGAAAAGACAAGGGCCAGTAGCTAAGTCTAGGTTAAAGAGAGTGCCTAAAACTGCTCAATTTTTGCAGGACCCTCGTGATATTTCTCCTTCTACCTCTGCAGCCCAGCATGAGCCAGGAGATAAAACTTGAAAGCCTCGATGACGGTCCTGGCATCTTACCCTTCAAATTAGGCCTCTCAAGAATTATATCGCATTACCATTCATTCTTACAACCCCTAAACCTTCAGGAAAGGCAATTGCAAATCATTTCTGTAAGGAAACAAATAGATAGTATCAATCCCGAACTTAATAATAAAACACGTTCTTTATTTGAACCTCATCTAAATTACTTAAAATCTAAAGTTATAAGTGTTTCAGAACATCTAAAAACTTTTGCAATAACAAGAATGAAAAGAGGACTAATAGACGGCCTGGGCTCAGTAGTTAAAAGTATTAGTGGCAATCTTGACTATACGGATGCTGCACGCTATAATGAAGCTATAAAAGTACTTCAAAGTTCAGATAACGCTTTAACTACTGAACTGAACCAATATATCAGTCTTTCTAAAGAGTGGATGTCCCGTTACTCTAAAATAATAGAAAGTATCGTAGATAATCAAGACAAAATTAGGCAATTATTAGAAAAAATCAATAATAGCTATATAGATATATATATATAGATAGTTTTAAATGGCAGGACCAAGTTAGTAGCGTCTGCAAAAAAGTAACAGGAATACTGCGTGCCCTTTATCGCCTGAAAAATTTTTTGCCGGTCAATATCAAGGCAATGCTTGTGCAAACCTTAATATTCCCCATAATCGACTATGGTGATGTGTGCTACCTCGACCTGAATGCAGATCTACTCAACAAGCTTGATCGACTTCAGAATAACTGCATTCGATTCGTTTTTAATCTTAGAAAATATGACCATGTGTCCGCATACCGATCTCTCTTAAAATGGATGCCCATTAGGCAACGCAGATGTATGCGGGCTCTGACCACTTTGTTCACTTTGCTGGATTCTCCAAATGCCCCCCCTTATCTCACTTCTCAGTTTCAGTACTTATGTACCTCTCATACTAAAAATCTTAGATCTTCTTTCAATCGTTTACTAGTCGTTCCATCTCACAATTCCGATATCATTCACTCTTCCTTCTTCGTGAAAACTATACTTTTGTGGAACGAACTCCCGCTAGACATTAGAATGTCCCCCAACAAACATTCCTTTAAAACCAAGCTGCGAACCTTTTTATTGGAACAAGCGTTTCGTTAAGTAGTTTGTCGTCATGTATGTATTATATGAAGTATGTATGTATGTGTATGTATATGTTTAGTTATATAATTTGTATATATTTACTTATTTATGTATGTTATTGTTATATATTTATTATGAGTAATATTTCTTTAAATGTGATCTCCACCTCAGTTGTGCACCCTGCCACTAAAATCTCCACAACACCCTATGGTTGACTGGTAGAGAATGCCTACGGCATTAAGTTTGACGATCTCCGTGGCCGAGTGGTTTATACGCCGGGTTTCATGGCGTCGCCGACTCGAGAGGTCCCGGGTTCGAATCCCGGTGGGCCCCCACCGGTGTTTGTGTGATGAATACGAGCATTTGTACTCCAGTCATGGATGTTTAATATGTATTTCATATAAATATACTTATATATGTACAATATATGTATTCTATCCGTTACCCTAGTATCCCATAACACAAGCCTTTACAGTGCTTACTTTGGGGCTAGGCTAATTGGTGTGAGTGTTGGAAATATAAAAAAATATATATATATATATATATATATATAAAAATATAAGTCCGCCATTGTACAGTATGTGCATGAAGAATAAAATAAATAAATAAATAGCGTAGCTACGAATGACAATGACCTTATTAAGTACGCTCATTTGGCCCAAGTATTCTTAATATTAGGTGATAACGTAGATCAAGTCTCCCAGGAAGTATCTAAGTTGGAAAATATATTAGCATTTATAAGAACCGCAACAATGCACCATTCTATCTTAAAACTAAATTCTTTATATTCCATATTAGACAAACTTCGAACGTTATACAGTACTGATAAAATCTTAGAACTAAACATTAGAGAATATTTCGATATAATAAAAGTAGGATCATACTATCTAGGCAATGACATAATTATAGTATATAAATTCCCTATTGTTTTACCCCAAACTTTCGATATATATAAATTATCTATTATTCCCAATAAAAATAACAGCATCCTTCCACCGCCCTCTCCTTTCCTGGCAATATACAAGGAAGAATTCAGGTACATAGAGGCTGAATGCCCGAAGACCAGCAAATGGTACATCTGTGTCGAAAACCGGAGTCTGCAAAGTCGAGCGAAACAAGACTGCATCCATCAGCTGATAACAACGCAGCAGGGATCCACAGGATGTAAACCAGTTACTGTCTCCCTGGAAACCTCAGCCTTTGAAGAATTGGACGAAATGCACTACGCCGCCAGCTTTCCCAAACCAACAAGAGCACACCTTTCTTGCGGACAGCATCTATCTAAAATACTACAAGGGAGCTATCTTATATCTGTACCACAAAACTGTTACGTAGAAACCCCAGATTTCCGGATATCAAACACTAAGAATCAAGTGAAGGGGCAGGCATTGAAGATAATGGACCTACCAGTTCAAGACTCAAGCGTCCAGACGCCAGCATCTACACCGTTGAAGCTGAAGTCTATTCATCTCAATCATCTGCATGAAGTCAATACAAGGATTGCGATGCAACAACCCCTAAGATTGAACACGGAAATTGATTATAGCGTATACCACACTACGATCCCTATGTACATTATAATACTGAGTGCGGTCGCACTCGGGGCGTTCCTGGCCTACCGGAAATACAGCACACGTCAAACAACGAAGACTCAAAACGGAAGTGACGAAGATCATACGGAACAACCAACAATCTATAGTGTTCCTGCAAGGAAAAGAACTGGTCCAGCGCAGCTTCCAGCTCAATTCACCACTAAGGTTTCTCTCGCTGATCTACGGGGGGAGGTGTTACGTGAAGCGCCTCTATGAAGAATGCTTAGCTTGCGCCGACCTCGATTCCCACGAACATTCGACAGGCACGTGTAGCTGACGCAGCAGTGAGCATCGGCGACTGCGTTTTACACAATACAGGAAACGGGCATTCTGATACCTAACATCGGTCAGACTCGTCCAGTTAGTAATAATTAATATTGTAATTCAATAAATTGTATCTTTTATTAAAATAAATTGATTTTTTTTGGACTTTCGGTTGCGACCACGCTTAATTAACCCGGTGGAACAGCTTCGATTTTGATATTTTTTTTTAATTTGGTTTTTTTTATATTATTCAAAATCAGAAACCTTTGTGAGGGGAGAAATATTTTTTTTTATTGTTTAAACAATATTTATGACATATTTTTATGTTAATGTTGTTAAAATGAAGCTTTTAATAATAATTTATTATTTGAACCATTAAAATACGATGTATTGGTCAATAATACGAATGCGTTGAGCACTTACGTTATATTTTAGTTACTTCATATACATATATATACATTGTAGCATCGAGATATCGTTTAAATAGAAAAGAAAGAGTAAACGAGTGGAGTGACCCAAGTTATTGTCCCGGGCCACAGGCGAAACAGGACGTTTCTTCTTAGTTTTTCATAGAGGGCGCTACGTTGCTGTGTATGACGGTAGCGGATGTGAGGTACCAACTGTCCGTCGCACGGATCACATGATTAAATGTAGGAACGCATAACTATGAGTCTATAGGTACTCAACATTACCCCCTACCGAAAACAGTATTATGGTTTCCACTTAGAAAAAAAGAAAATTTAAATTAAACTTACTTTAAGAGTCAATTATAATAAGAACAAAAACGTTTAAACGTTAAACTTAACTTCCTACTTTATTTACTTTAATCTTAAAATAAGAATGACAATTTATGTCAGAAAACCTTAAATTATTATATGGTAAAGCACTAAGCTTATTAAGAGGTCTTTGTAAGACGCTCCTTTCGGTACGTAGCGTCACACAGCGGACTAAATTTTCAGAACCTGGGTGAAGCTTTTCTATTTTGCCTAAGGGCCATTTACAGGAAGGAACATTATCAGTTTTAATAGAAACGTTTTCCACCCCGGAGGGAAGAAAACGGTTATTTCAGGTCTTGCTGAGGCTTGACCTTCGTCATCTATATTTAACAAGGTAAGGTCGTGAATTCTCCGCCCCGAAGCAATCAGTAATAACAACGCCAAATGGCGGGAAACTTGAAAAATGCTATCTTTATCTGGAGGGTGACATTCCAACCATGATAACAGGTCTTGTATATTCCAAATATGAGGTTTAGGTAATTTGGTAGCTTGTTTCTGCAAACTGATGGCTTTTAGAATAGAAGTAACCAGTGGATGCGATGATAAGCTCGCACTATTCTCTGGGTTCGAAAGGGTCATTATCACTGATTTATGGACTAAAATAGTCGCAAATGCTAACTTTTTTACTCTGAATAAGAAACTAAGGTATGAAGCCACATCTCGTGGGCGAGGTCTGCAAGGTTCTGCTCTGTTCTAAAAACACCACAAAGTCCATTGTTTCCACGCCGAAGTCCCCCACGTAGATGTTCGCCAAGCTGATTGAAGGAGTTCGATGTCTTCCGGCTTCCACCCTTCCACTAACCTGCTCCGCCCTGTATTTTCCAAATCTCTAAAGCGAGGTTTCTCCAGTTCGGGGGAGGGTGGCCGGTAGACATGTCCATTAGATGTTTGTTCAACTCTGGTATCCGAAAAGGTGCTCTTTGTTTCTGCCCTCCAAAACACGTTCTCCCCGACGCTGATTTGGCTAGATGTTGAAGCACCTTGGGTATAAGTGGTGGAGGCGGAAAGACCCAAGCTAGGTGGAAATGCCACTCTCTGCTGAACACGTTGACATACAACGCCTGGTGATCCCTGGCGTCTATCGTGACATAACATAACCTTCGATCGCCTGGAAGCAAACAAATGTACTGTCGGTGTACCCATCTTCTGAAATATCACTGTTACTATTTCCTCGCTCAGGTGCCAGTCCGGAGGATGTAAGCCCCTGGAGAGGTGATCCGCTATTGTATTGTAACGCCCGGGCAAATAGAAGGGAAGAAGCTCCACGTTTAAGCGATGAGCCAGAAGAAGTAACTTTCTCGTTGATTCCAGCAGAATTGGAGATCTCGTCCCTCCCTGGTTCCTTAAATACGATATCACTGTCCTGTTGTCCGACTGGGCTATTACTGTCTGTCCTTTCAGGGACTCTGGATAGCTGCTCAGAGCCATGTAAATCGCGTACAGTTCTTTGCGATTTATATGCCAAAGTAACTGTTCTTCCGTCCATTTTTGCGAAATGTAGTGATTTCCCATCTGATTACCCCAGCCCAGGTTGGATGCATCGCAGGAAATGAATACTTTTGGATCTGCTTTGAAGATTTTTCCGGGTCGTTGTAAATTCTTTCTCCACCATAGGCAGTCCTGCAACGCCCCCGGGGGTAATATGAGCCTCTGCATGGGCCTTCGATCCGGAAGAAACTGACTCGCTCTTTGAAGACGCCTTGTAAACAGTCGACCCAGCGGGGTTACTAGCGAGGCAAACCCCAGCCTGCCTATTAAAGACGTTCCCTGATTCCAACTCCAAGACTGATGACTTATCACCTGTTCCAAGTCTCCTCTTAATCGGATCAGCTTCTTCTCCGGCAAGCTTTTCTTGTTCTTGACGGTATTCCATACTATTCCCAGGAATTCGATTTCTTGAGTTGGTTTCAGAGTGGATTTCTCCAAGTTTATGGCCCATGGATTGCGGAGCAAACGAACCGATGCTTCTATTTGTGCTTTTAGCATTTGAGGATCCTGATGGGCGATAAGAAAATCGTCCAGGTAGATTGGGTACGCATGCCTTGTGTTCTCAAAACACTTGCCACCCAATTGATCACGCGGGAAAATATTAAGGGCGCGCTTGACAGGCCGAATGGCAAGGAAGTCATTTGGTACAGTTGGTTTTCGAAAACGAACGTTAAATAGCGGCGATGACTTTCTTTCACTGGGATGTGAAAGTACGCCTGCGAGATGTCGAGTTTTCCCATGGGAACTTGGCTTTGGTTCACAAGGCGGAATTTTTTGGGATTCAGATAGTGGTTTAACCTTCGGAGGTCGAAGATCTGACGGACTGTTCCATTTTGTTTTGGAATGAGAAACATTCGTGACATGAAACCCGTCTTTGCGTTTGATTTTTCTATTACACCTGTCCGTAGAAGTGATAGAACTTCTTTTGACATCATAATTGAGGGTTTTCTTGCATTTTTTTTCTGAATGCTGGCACTGAGCAAAACAGACGGCGGCTTTTGTATGAACGGGATGCTGTAACCAGTGATGATATTTATGACATGAGTTGGGGCCCCTAGATCCCGCTAACTTTCCGAGAAATATTGAAGCTGGCAGCCCCTGAATAGAGGCTCAATATTTGCGATGCTGCTGCTTCTGCCGCTGCTCACGTATGTTTGAACTTTTCTTTGTCTGGCTGTTCTGCTGACCTTGTTTTGGAGTAGATGTGTGGGCTGGTCTGGGACGCCACACAGGTTGCTTCGACTTGGTTTGGATCGATGGGTTTGTACGAGGCTCCCGCTTGGTTCGACGAAACGTCGACCTCTGCTTTTCCGAAACGTGATGCGAAGTATATCCAGAACGGGATGTAAAAACAGACAAACTTCCACCGTGGTCTCTTATAAATTCTGCCAATTTTCTTTCGTCAAAAATATGCGTTGGTGAGGGGGGAATTTGTCGAAGCAACGTAGTGAGTACCTCATTTCCAGCCTTAATGTTTCTTCGTCTCAACTCAATCACTTGAGACCGATGTCCACAAACAAACTGCAGTAAGTCGTCAGAAGTCGCCTTAAACGCCGAACCCTCGGAAAGAAGCTTCTTGAAATCCTCAGAAGCATCTGGAAACTTTTTAGCCAAGTTTTTGAGTTCTTCTGCTAACTCTTTTCTTTGACTTAAGAGACCATGAGAAATCGTGCCTAACATATTATCTTGTTTTATCAGGGAAACTTGAGATTGGAAGCCCAGACCACTTAGCTCGGTGTTGACCTTCAAGGCACTGAACACTGGAGCCGCGCGCAGACGTTTCGATACCTCTTTGTACCTAATCCTATTCCATGCTTCCGAGCCCAATCTCTGGTAAGCAATGCCTTCTGCCTTGATTTGTTGTGTTGGCTCCGGAATCGAGGGTTCCATCTCTTTTACTTCAGGAAGAAATTCTAGCGCGAGTGGAGGAGAATGGTTTAATCTCTTGCTCGCGGTTGCAGGTTCGGCGAAATCCAGAGATGGAGCTCGCCAATCATCACATATAAAAGAACTGGAACGTGAACAGGGTAATGAATCTGTCTCTCCATCTGACTTTACAGAATCATCCTCTTCTGCCTCAACTTGACTCCTACTCACATGTCCCGAAGTAAGAGATTCTATTTTTTCCATAATGGTGGAGAACATGCTATCCATCCGCCGTTCCAGCAAGTCTATCCGGAACCTTTTTCGATCGCTACTCTGTTCACGGTCAGAGACGGACGAGAAGTGTCACGTTCCGACGATAGTGCCCTGTTCGCTTCGGTTCTTGACATGGGCCTCTGCAACACAACAGCTCTATTGAAAAGTTCGGTAGCTGCAGCAGATCCTCTTATTTTATTGCAAATAGAGGGAGGGCTAAGGAGCAGGACTCTTGTAAAGGCCCAATCCAGCAGCTTTACCTTAATGTCCCTGAAACCCTTTTCCGAAAGGTGGGACATATCTGGGTCAAATGCTTTTGCCAATAAATCCGTAGGCAAAGCAAATCTCAATTTATTGAGAACCTGCGGGTCTACACTATCTCCAAATATATCCTCTTTTGAGTGCTGTGCCACCTTCCAAGTCGTCCACCCCTCCGGCAGCTGTTCCTGCGCTAATAGTTTAATGCGCTCCAGAATGACAGTATCTCTATATGATTCGCCGATATCCTCCAACAGCTCGCCAAGCGTGACGTAGGAGTTTCCTTGCGCCGTTGCCATCTGAAGCAATTTCAACTTTTAGTCGATGATCGTTATATGTCATGCTAGACAGAGACCAGGACGAAAGTTCACTGAGTTGATAGCTAATATAGTAGGTCAACTAGTAATGGAGAGCCGAACGGCTACGGCTGACGAGCCGACCGGCTGCGGCTGCGAACCGACCGGCTGCGGCTGACGAGCCGTACGGCTGCGGCTCACGAGCCGAACGGCTGCAGCTCACGAGCCGAACGGCTGCGGCTCACGAGCCGGACGGCTGCGGCTCACGAGCCGACCGGTTGCGGCTGACGAGCCGTACGACTTTGGGCCGCTGGGCGTGCAGTCGCCGCTCCCAAGCTGCTTAACCACAGTTTGTGAGTCAATCAACTGTATGTCTAGTGGGCAGCGGAGCATAAACAACGGAAGTACTAGTGGACCATATGATCGCGACTAGCCTTCACACAAAACAATAAAAGGAAAAAATAAAATAATAATAATAACATAATAGCTAGCTCAAGGTAACACGATTACTGTGTAGAACAAACTTGCGGACATCAGCTTGATAACTTAGAAAATACGGGTGCATTATTGGGTAATAATTACGCTCGATTCTCGCTAACACACAACTACAAGAGAAAAAACTTACCCTTTTTGATATTGACGTCACGGACGTTCTATTGATAAGTACTGTGTTGGTTTCTTTTAAAAAATAAAATATTCTCGGTTAACGTACCACTTTCCAGTAGTTATACTTTAGTTCGAGAGGTGTTAAATTAGTTGTGGAAGTATTTGTGTTGCGAAAGTTTTGTGCTGTGAGAAGTTATAAGTGACTCAAATCAGCTGATGGATATTTATGTTTTTTATTGGGTAGGGTATATAAATATTAGGTACGAAATCTGAAACAACCTAAAAGCATAAACATTTTTATTATATAATATTCATAATACAAACTATAATTACGTAATAAATTAAAATCAATAATAGTTAAATAATAAACGAAAACTATAAAACAAACTTTTATTTTGTGTGCTCGGTGACATCTATTAACGGTCTTCCAAACTACATAGACTACAGGACGCCATCTAGTGGGAAGCGGTATAATAACTAATTGCATCGCAACGAATATAACTTACTGGAAGCATGCCTAACTACTGCGGTGCATGCGGTCAGCAACAGGTGGCGCTGCCTGCTCATCGTGCCCATTAAAATTCCACAAGGCTTGCCTTGCGTTAGCGGACATAAGTAGGGACTGGGTATGCCCATTTGTAAGAAGAATGTCTGGAAGGGTGACAACAGCCAGACGCCGGTAAAGGGCATATGTGAAGTATCACCTACTTCCGAAGCATCCTCAAAGGGATCCGAAGGGGCGGCTGAGTGTGAGGGGGGTCGTCGTGATGGGGAGCTAGCGGTGTTCATGGCGGAGATGCGGGTTCCGCAAAGAGATGCACACCCTTCTGGATTCCCTATCGGCGAGGCTCAACATTTTCGACCAGAGACTGAGCGCGGTGGAGCAGCGGCAGGCGGAGGTCGGCAAGAGCGATACTGCAAAGCTGGAGCGCACTATCGCAGAGCAGGGGCAGAGGCTGGGCGCATTGGAGCAGGGCCGGGCGGAGGGTGTCGCGGGGGACACTGCAGAGCTATAGTCCATTCACTTTGGCGTGAGACAAAATGTAAACAAACCATAAAATGGATACTTTTTAAGGTCACGTTTGACAAAAGCAAAGATTAAATACTATTTACATAGGAAATGCAGCGAAAATTTAAGTTAATTATTTTAAAACCTGTTACATACATATGAATAATAAAATAAAATATTTTACATTATATTCAACGTACATTCACATCATAAATTCGTATATTTTTAATTTGCTGATAAAAGTATTTTAACAACTTAAGTTGACATGGAAAAAGACCTAAAAACACAATCATTCCCAAACCTAAGACGTATTATAATACGACAAAATTTAAGAGTAGACATGATACAAGTATTTTACGTTGCAATGTTATGTTTTGTAATCGGTTGGTTTATGTCAGCCATCTTTACTCTCCCAATCAACCTGTTGACGCGAGCGTGCTTATTCAATGTTATTTGTTAAATTCTTGTTATTTCCTTATTTTATTTGTTGAGTTTGTTGTTATTTTATTTACTTTTAAGTTTAAAGTTGTTTGTGATTGTTTTCTTGTTAAATTGACGTTTTCATAGCTATAGTTATGAGTGGTGAACCGGGACCAAGCAGCTCTTGTACATTTTCTTCGCCGAAGAAAAAGCGTACAAAGAGTGGACCATTGCGCTCCAACGAAAAGGAGCTCGTGATAAATGTTTTTAAACATGTTGAAGAAACCTGGCCAAAAGATTCCTATCCATATAAAAGTGATATAATCAATAAATCCGCCGAAATACTGGGCATATCACGAGCTACTGTTTACCGGTTGGTGAAGGAAAAGAAAAGTACTGGCCGTATCTCATCACCTCCGCCTCCGCCATTTAAAGTATCTTTGTTGGATACATTGGACGATATGGATAAGGCTGCGATACGCCGCATAGTCCACACATTTTTTTTAATAAGGAGATGCCCACCGTTGACAAAGTATTGCATGCTGAGAATACAGATGAAACTTTGCCCAACTTTAAGGGGACCTCTTTTTTCAAGTTGATGAAATCATTACAATTTAAATATCCGAAAGAGTGGGCTTATTGAAAGAGATGACATTGTTTTATGGCGCATCAAATATTTAAATAATATTCTAAAGCTCAGGAGCGAAGGTAGAACTATTTATTACACTGAAGAAACTTTGATAAATGAAGGTTAGTAAAATACAATATTAAACTACTTTATCCTGTGGGAAATTTACTTCTGAATGAAATTATATTTCCTTTTGTATTCATAAACTGATAAACTAAATTCATATTTTTTATTGTTTATCATCACAGTACTAAAATATATTAATTTCTATGCACATAATTTTATTATAATCTTTTTATAAATATTGAATGATACTTATTATTTTCATACCATGTCTTTATCCTGTGAAAATGTTACTCAAATATGTTGTTTCATGTTACCAATTCTATTAAATTCTTATTGTTTTTATTTTTCATAAGTTGTTAATGAACTTATATTTGTTACAGGACACACTATGAACAAAATTTGGCAAGATCATACAATTAAAACTGTGAAAGAAGCTCATCGAGAGGGATTGTCAATGGGATTGAAAAACCCAAGTGGAAAAGGGAAGCATCTGATTGTATTGTACATATGGGCACAAGTCAAGGGATATGTTGGTAAAAATAATAAAACATTTAAGATGACTGAAATTAAAAATTAGCCCATGCCTTACAATCAATCACAGCTGAATCGTGGAAGCGGTGCATTGACGATGTCATTAAAGAAGAGCAGAAAATGCTGAAATTGAATGGTATTGTTGATGATGTTGTGGATAAATTTATTATTAAAGTTGGTGGCAGTGCATCCAGTGAGTCGTCAGACAGTGAATAAATATTATTTGCAAAGTATTATGCTGGTTTCATTTGAAATACACATTCTTTTATTATATTTATTATCAAGACAGAATTCATTATAATTTTAATATAGGTTACATAAATTATACCTAATCATTGACTAGTAGGTACTTTCTGACATTATAAAAGTTTTAGAACCTCAGATTCTTTGTTTACATTTTGTCTCAAGCCAAAGTGAATAGACTAGAGAGCACCATCGCGGACTTCAGGCAGGAGCTCAACGAGCGCGACCAGGAGGCCCTCTTGGCCGACCTTGAGATAGGTGAGCTTCCGGAGGAGAGAGGTGTGAGCGTGATCCAGTCGGTGACCGTCCTCGCCGCGCGACTAGGCGTCGCGTTGGAGCCGAGGGACGTTGTGTTCGCGGAGCGCGTGGGCACGCCGCCGGCGGAGGCAAGCGGGCGGCCGCGCCGCGTGGTGGTGCGCCTGGCGCGCCGACACCTGCGCGATGAACTGCTGACGGCCGCACGTGTGCGCCGCAGTGTCGTGGCACCCGCGCCCGAGCCCGTGCCCGCGCCCGCACCCGTCGACGAGGAGGGAAAGGTGGCCCCCGCGCCCGCTCCGGTTGGACGCCGCATCTACATCAACGAGCGTCTCATGCGTCACAATCGACAGCTCTTTCACCTCGTCCGTGGGCTGTGCAAGAAGCACCAATGGAAATACTCGTGGACGAGGCTAGGTCGCGTGTACGTCCGTCAAGCGGAGGGCACATCGGCGTATCTAATCAGGTCCCAAACCGACGTTGACCGTCTGTTCGACCCCCCTGAGAAGTGACTTGTAGTAATGAGTGCGTTCTTCTTTAAATGTGTTTTGTTTTCGGTTCAATTATCTGAAAATTTTAATTTTTGTTACCACAAAAAACTAGTTTTTAAGTCACAAGTAGAGTTAAAAATGAAAATAATTTGTTTGTTTTTAAACTCATTAACTTTATTTGTAAAACATACAGATAATATTTTATTGCTAACTAAAAGTATTTATAATGTAAACCTATTAAATTTTAGAACTATGAAAGAAAACGAGACTTATCTTAAGTGGGCATTATCCCATATATACAAATCTTATATAAGGAACAATGGTATTTATAGGTTAATTCAAAAAAACAATAGTATTAAACTGGCAGCCTGTATATGTAACAATAAATATCCAGTGCCGGTTTTAGTACTAACAGCGCCCTGGGCGAGATTTCTACGGCGCCCCCTAATTGCAATTCAAACCCATACGAAAAAAGGCGAAGGATAATAATGAAATAACCATTTATGAAAAGAAATAAACATTTATTAAAAAAACTAATAAAATTTTACTTTTCTAGCCTTTTTATCGGCGAACTCTTTTATTAAGTTATCAAAGTCGATGTTTTCAGCTATTTCATTTTCGATCGACAAAGTTGCCAAGTTTGTCAATCTACATTGTGATATCGTCGATCGCAGATAGGTTTTTATTAGCTTAAGCTTAGAAAAACTCCTCTCTCCACTAGCAACCGTTACGGGAATAGTTAATAATATTCGTAATGCTATCCAAACATTTGGATATAGTTCTTTTAAGTTGCGGTCTTTAATAAAATTTAAAACAAAAACAGGAGTAACCACTTTCTGATCAGGCAAAAACGATTTCAGACTTATGAGTTCATCGCACAACATACATCCATCTATATCTGATTTGGAATTTACATTTAATTTCAATTGAAGATCACTACAGAGTTTGATAAGGTCGTGTTTTTCTGGAATCTGTTTTAAATTGTACAAAAAAGACCAAGATTCCGAGTACTCACATAACTGTTCAAATCTTTCGTTGAGTGAAGTTAACGTCGTGTCCAAAAGACAGTTGAAAAATTCAACCTCAAATTTTTTTTCTGGAGAAGTTATAGGCTCATCTTGGGCAATTTCACCAGCTTGGCGCTTAACACGTCGAATTCTTGTTGTCGCTCTAAACACAGGTTCTATTTCTAACTCTTCAGCCAATTCCTTCGCAGTTAGAATGGCGCTTTTAAAGCCTGTATTTCTATATTCTTCCAAGAAATTGCAGCATTTTTTCAGCATGTCTGTGCATTTACCGAGATCCATGTCTGTTGATTGTAGAGATTTACTAACGACATTAATTTGAAAAAGTATGTCATACCAGACAACCAATGAAACTATGAAGCCGAAATCTTTTAGTTGTTCGGCTAGAGTAGTAGCCTCATGAGAGACTTGAACATCAGTTTGCTGAGTTTCGATAGCCAAAGTGATTAAAGCGTCATGGACGGCGCTAATTTGATAACGGACTGCTTTAACACTGCCTATTCTTGCTTCCCAACGCGTGTCACTGAGTTTTTTTATAGTGTACAATCCCAAGTGATCGGTCAGAATTTTCCATCGATGAACAGAAGCTGAAAACAACGTAAACAACCTCTGAAGTACTCCAAACAAAGTGACAGATTTTACAGATGACTTAGCGGCATCGCATAGTACGAGATTGTAGCTATGACAGCCACACGGCACATATACAGCTAAAGGATTTATGTCCAGAATTCTTCTTTGAACTCCAATATTTTTTCCTTTCATGTTTGCTCCGTTGTCATAGCCCTGACCTCTACAATCGTTCAATTCCAGTCCGTATTTATTTAAAATATCAATAATAACTTCAGTCAGCCTTTCACCAGTCGACTCATTAACAGGTATAAATTCTATGAAATGCTCTTTTACTGATATTTTATCGACATCTGATGATAAATCAACAAATCGTATTGTCAGTGAAAGCTGTTCTATATGACTAATGTCCGGAGTACAGTCAGCTATAATAGAATAATATTTCGATTTCTTTGCACGTGATATGATTTCTGACTTCACTTTTTCACCCATCAGCTCTATTAATTCATTTTGAATGTCTTTTCCGCAGTAGTGGTCAGAAACATCACCCTTTACAGCTAAACGCAAGTGCTCCTCCATAACTGGATCAAATTTGGCTAGTAGTTGTACTAAACCCAAGAACTTTCCATTATTTGGCGTATATAGTTTGTCGGAAGTACCTCTAAACGCCATATTGTTTTCAGCTAAATACAGTGTAATATGCATTAATCTAGACAAAATATTATTCCACCTTGTAGTTTCCTTTCTAATCAAATGTTGCTCTTGACAATCTATTGTTTTTCCCGTTTTTAATCTTAGTTCAGCCTCAATCCATGAGAGGTAAAACTTCTTATGAAAAGTGCTACTTTCATGAACTTTTAACATTTCTGATAAGTGTTTCCAGTCGTTATATCCTTCAGATGCTAAATTCGACGTTGAGCTGCTATCAAATAGCCGGCAACAAAAACAGTAAACTCGATTTTTAGAAACTGAGTATATTAACCAACGACGCTGAATTATTTCATTGTTTGCAAGTTTTTTTGTAAAATGAGAATTTGAGAAATGTCGCCCTGTATCATTTTTTGGATAATTATCAATGTGAGTTTGCACTGGGCCATTAGTTATTATATGATCAATAACTTTGCTATTTCGAGTGAGTGGCCAAGTGGCTGGATCCGATATATTTGGAGCAAGAGAACTAATGTCATCTAGAATTTGTATTTGTTGTACATCACCAATAGTGTCATCCTGAGCAGCATCTGTAATTGTAACACAACTTGTCTCCTCACTTCGGGAAACTTCGTCCACAATATCTTCAACAGCTAACTGATCTGACTTGTCAGACAGAGACTCCACTACCGATGCATTCGCTTGTATTTCAGATGTAGATGCCACATTAAGGTCTTGATTTTTTGTTGTGATATATTTGCCTATATTCATAAACTTTTTTGTTTTTTCAAATTCCTTCTCTTTTTCTGCTTTTCGCTTTCTATATTTTGATCCAGATGGTTTTCTTTTGAAAGGATCAACGTGTTCAGACATTTTGTACTAATCAAATCTGCAACAAATTAAATCTGCGTAAGTCCGATCATTTCTATAAATTAATTAAATATAGCGCTATTGAGGGAGGACGACCAAAAACGCTTTATATTCAGTAGCCTTACCATGAGTTTGTAAAAACGTTCTCTTCTCGCTATCGAAAACTATCGCTTTGTCCCTGTCATTGTGGTGCACGTGAAAGAGACAAAGCTATAGTTTTCGATAGCGAGAACGTTTTTTCAAACTCATGGTAAGGCCACAGGAAAGCGTTAGCATACACGTGAACTACGATCGAAAAATCTAGGTAAGGTAATATTGTCATGGCAGCGGAATAATTGTGAAATGTTATATTTAAAAGCTTGTGTTACGTGATAGTGCTTAGATTTGTATGAAAAAAATCACGATCATCCACTCGTTCCCGAAAAAATGACTTCTATGTACAGTCAGATGCAAAAGTCGGTGGACACTTTTCACCTTTAACACAAAGGCTTACGAATGAACAGGCTTCATCCACTTTTACACTTGACCGTACCTCCTCGACATTCATTTATTATCTCCGTGTTAAAATTTCATCAACATTATATAGTCAGTTCTAGAGATATTTTATAATATACTAGCTGTTGCCCGCGCAGCTACGCTCGCGTGGTATCCCTATTTAAACCTATAACCCTTTTTTGTCGCATCGCAATCGGTTAAAAAGTAGCCTATAGCAGTCTCATGAGTTCCAACTATACATATGTCAAATTTCATCACAATCGGTTTAGTGGTTTAGGCGTGAAGGGAAGACAAACGAACAAACAAACAAACACACTTTTCCATTTATAATATTAGTATGGATAATTTACTTTAAATAGATTACCCCACTCCAAACATAACAAACAAACAAATGTTACCTCTTTAGTATAATAAGTAAAGATAGTTAAAATAAAATAGTACTTACCTAATTAGTGAAATAATCCGTCATGAAGCAAATACCTACTTAAACACTATTTGAATTTCAACTTTTTGGATAAAACCTATGTCACTCTGTAGTCGGCGACAAAAAGTAAAAAACATGCACTTCGTAACTTAGCGTGGACCGCCTGATTACTGCGTCTGTTTGTTTTAAAATATGTAATTACGATAACTGTTTTTAAGTGCGTGCACCGATTGAATGAATAAGAATGAGCTGTGTTCCGCTCCATCAAAAATAACGTCAACTCTTCTGAACTAAAATGTTAAAAAGAGATAGATAATGTGTTTCTCTGTGGTCGGGGATTCCCAGTTTTAACGGATTGAGCACTGCGTTCCATTCTAGTGTTGCCAACACATCGTTTTTTTTTTTCACTTACAGAGATGGGAATATAAAGGGGCGCCGCTTCACGGCGCCCCTTAAAGTCCGGCGCCCCTGGGCGGTCGCCCAACCGCGCCCTACCCTAACGCCGGTACTGTAAATATCTATCTGTTTTCACGCACTTCTTGATTCGCAGCTCAGCAACATTTCCACGAGAAAAATGTCAAATATTTCTAAGCTCTCTATGGCTGCATTTGATAATTATTGTACACAGTGCTAAAACCTAAGAACCTTATGGTTGGACTATTCAATGCGGGATCTCTCGGCACAGGACAAGATGAGTTGACTGTGGTCATGGAAGAGTTAGACCTGGACATTTTACCCATCAATGAAACCTGGTTGAGGGCTGGGGAAGACGATAGGGCGCCGAGGCTCACGGGGTATCGTCTGAGACATACCCCTAAGCCGAATAGTGTGCGCGGTGGTCGTGGCGGCGGGGTTGGATTCTACATCCGGAAAGGTATTAATGCGCGCCTCTGTCAGCATCCAGCGGACTCTGTGGTTGAAGGTGCGCATTAATAATCAAAGAGTTCTGATTGGGACTGCCTACAGACCGCTCTGCAGGATGTGGAGATATTTTTAGATGCCCTTGCAGACTCTATCTCCTCTTTCTCTAGTAGAGATGCGTTAATATTGCTTGGAGACTTCAACATTAACCTCTTGGACTCAGCGAGTGCTAAGTCAAAATTACTAACGCAATTCTTGCACAGTGTTGACTTAAAACAATCAGTTACAGAACCTACACACTTTACAGAGCACAGTTCTACCCTTATTGATCTGGTCTGTAGCGATACTAGAGTATTTAAAGTCATTACCAAGCACATTCCTGACCTTGGGGCGCATGCAATTATTTCAGCAGAATTTAAAATAAAAAAAGTACAGCCATCTCCCCAATGGGTAATTTACAGATCTTTAAGTAATATACTTGTCGACCAATTGAATGAAGATTTAGACAACATAAATTGGAATGCATTTTATGAAATGGATAGTGTAAATGGTGTCTCCCAATCGTGTGTGTTTTGCCGAGTGAGTGAGGCTACCGGAGGCCCAACCCCCCCCCCCCCCCCTTTTCCTCATGATGGCGCAGTTAAATAGGATAATACCCCAGGGGGGTACCAGCTGTTTTCACGCTGGAGAATCCCCCTCTGGACGTCCATGCCCAGAACTGTTTCCTTCTGGACGTGGACGTCGAGGCTGCCCTTCGTATTCTGGAGAGGGCGAAACCGCGCTCAATACTAGAAGTGCTCGAGGCCAGAGCAAGCGTCATACGACACCCCCTGCCACGTTTAACGTGGATTTCTGCAACATCAGGGGCTTACACTCCAACCTTAATGCTGTTCACTACCACCTTCAGACAGTGCAGCCGGCCTTGCTTTTTTTGACTGAGACGCAGATATCCTCTCCAGCCGACACCTCCTACCTCCAGTACCCTGGATATTCTTTGTAACATTCCTTTGTACCACGGGCTGGGGTATGTGTGTACGTTAAGAAGGGTATCAGTTTCCGTCGCCTCAGCAACTTTGAAGGTAGGGACCTCTCCATGTTATGGTTGCATGTAGACGTCGATGACCATCCCCGCGTCTACGCCTGCCTCTACAGGTCCCATAGCGGAAATGCCGAAATTGCTCGACTCTATGATCACGTCCAGGTGGCTACAGACTCCGTGCTTCAGCAGATCCCATCATCGGAAATATGATTCTTGGTGATTTCAATGCCCACCACTCTACCGATCATGCAGGCAGATCTGCTCACGACTTCGCCTTGGCCTATAGTCCGAACACAACTGGTCACCTCGCCTACGCGAATCCCAGATGTCGAAGACCATACACCTTCACTGTTGGACCTTCTGCTGACTTCACATCCGGATAATTACAAAGTGTCCATAGATGCCCCTCTTGGCTCCTCGGACCATTGTCTAATCCGGAGTATGGTGCCACTCACTTACTCACCGCGGCCGCAATTTGCTGGCTGTCATCGTGTGTGGCACTATAAGTCAGCAGACTGGGATGGGATGCACACTTTCTTTTCATCCTACCCTTGGGGCCAGCTTTGCTTCTCGCAGAATGATCCCAACGTCGCTGCTGATTCTGTCGCCGATGTTGTCCTTCAGGGTATGGAACTTTTTGTTCCTTCCTCTGTGGTTCCCATTGTGGCAAATCCCAGCCTTGGTTTGGTCACAAATGTAAACTGGCATCTCGCCAAAAACAGATGTGTTATCAGACCTGGGGCCCAATTCTCGCGGCATAGATATTATATCACCTTCGATATATATCGAAATATCTGGCTTTTATCGAAGGAAAACCTTTTTGCCCTATTCTCACCATGTCGCAATAGATATTTATCTACGGATGATCAGTAAACATACATCGACTGGTAAAGAGCCTTCGATATATAAATATCTATGGATCTTGGCATGTCAATCTTGTTATTTCCACTTTTTTTACCTATAATTTATTGTGTTGTCGCGTGTCTTTTCCAATTATTGTTACCTCAAGATGTTGTTAACTGCCTTCATAAATAATTAGTAAATAAAGAAGCAGGTAAACAATGGTATCGATTCTGGCGTGATTCTCTAAACTTAAAACTAAATTTATTATCAGTCCCTCTTTTTCATTCTGTATAGAGAATGACAAGGAAACACTATTGTCAAGTTTAAGTTTAGATTTAGAGAATCGTGCCAGAATCGACACCAGTTTATATTAACGATGGATGAGTTGATTCATGTTTTCGTCAATGATTTAATAAATGACGTGATTGCTGCTGCTGTGCTAAGGCGCCGCCGTTGTGAGAGCAAAAGGGCCCATTTGAAATGAGGGACGTGGACTTCATAAAAAAATTACGTTTAAACAAAAATTTCGTTAGAAATCCTTAAAGTTATGAATGACATTGGTATCGATTCTGACACGATTCTCTAAACTTAAAACTAAATTTAACATCAGTCTCTCCTTTTCATTCTGTATGGAGAATAACAAGGATACACTGTTGTCAAATTTACGTTTAGGTTTAGAGAATCATTCCAGAATCGGCACCATTTTCTTATTGACGATAGTGTCCGTGATGCTAGCGTACCCACGATCAATATACGGTCTTTCGTTATGCCATTAAATACTGCGTAAATAGTGCCAAATTAGTGTAAAAATAAAAAAAAATAGTGCCTCTTTAATTTAAGAAATAAAGACCATTTTTACTGTGTACGCTACCATGACGTCAAGCTAGCGTACCCATGGCCGACCCCAAGAACGGCATATATTTAAGCAACGAAATTGACACACAAAAATAGTTCGCAAATAGTGCCCTGGCTTTACAAAATTTCATAATCAATACTCTTAAAGGACCAAAGATATTGAACTAAACATTCTTAGCTGGCGTCAACCTGGCGTACCCATAATAGTTCTCATAGAAAATTTTTAACTTTTCTCGTTATCTATTCTATATGTATAAACAGTGTGTCAAATAGTGCCTCTAACAGTAAAAGTATTTTATGTGAATCCGCATCACAACAATACATAAAGAAGATGTTAAATTCTAGGAACAAATGTATTGTAGTACAGTTGCACACAAAATTAATTTATGCACTAAGAGATTATCTATTATGTATTTTTACTAAAATAAATAGGTACTTTTTATAAAAATATATTTTATTTCAATTCGAATTCACCAATCATAAATTCATATAAGAATTTCAACCTACCTACTAAGTACCTTACTTACCTACTATACTGCGAAAATATTATCTCTTCTGTACATGACTGTACTTCATATATAAAAATAATTCTTTTTTATATTGTTTTACTGCGAATTCACATAAAATACTTTTACTGTTAGAGGCACTATTTGACACACTATTTATACATATAGAATAGATAACGAGAAAAGTTAATTTTCTATGAGAACTATTATGGGTACGCCAGGTTGACGCCAGCTAAGAATGTTTAGTTCAATATCTTTGGTCCTTTAAGAGTATTGATTTTGAAATTTTGTAAAGCCAGGGCACTATTTGCGAACTATTTTTGTGTGTCAATTTCGTTGCTTAAATATATGCCGTTCTTGGGGTCGGCCATGGGTTGGTAGCTTGACGTCATGGTAGCGTACACAGTAAAAATGGTCTTTATTTCTTAAATTAAAGAGGCACTATTTTTTTATTTTTACACTAATTTGGCACTATTTACGCAGTATTTAATGGCATAACGAAAGACCGTATATTGATCGTGGGTACGCTAGCATCACGGACACTTGACGATACGGAGTTTTGGCGGGATTTCTGCGAGTGCGGTTGGCATCTTATTTTAATTATTCTAAAATTCGTTCATAGTGGATATTGTGAAATAAAATTGGTGTGATTTGGTGTTACAACCGTCTGCGCAAATAAAGAATTAGTGGAATCTTTAAAATATACGCTATTCCGGTCAAGTGGACGCGAGAACTTTATTGTAGTGTTGACTACCTCACAGAAGCTTAGAGAAAAAGCCAACTCCATAAATTTCGTGCCAAACACTCCAAGAAACATTAGAATGCGTCAGACCGACATTCGAATGTAATAAAAAGAAGATTAATATAACTAAAGACTAGACTTTATGGGCATTGTTCCCTTTGCCTTCCCTGAAAAGGGAGAATCTTAAATAATATTGTCGTTTCATTATACATAACGTTGAAATTATATACGCATACAATTTAGGTAAAGTTGAGATTTCTTATACTCAAAAAATGTATACTCATATTTAATATGAATGGAATTCATAAAATATCATTTTGTTGCTTGTAAAATTCTGCTCTAATTTATTATTATTTTATATAGACTATGATGTTAACTTAATCGAGAAAAACGGAACGCATTCGACAGTGAAAGAATATCTACGATAGATATAATATCATTGGAATATCGAAAATCCACGAGAATAGCATTTTTTACCATGAGTAGATATTTTCAATAGATATCCCTACTTTCGATATTATCTCGAAGCCGATATAATATCTACGCCGCGAGAATTGGGCCCCTGGGCAAATGCAGCGGCGGTCGGGGATAACAACACTAGCGATCTCAAAAAGAAGTATAACTTGGCCTCCAGGTCCTGCAAAAGAGTAATTGCCAGAGCGAAGTCCGAGCACATTAGCAGCATTGGCGAGAGATTAATAAAACTTCCCTCTGGAACCCGCGCGTTTTGGTCTCTTGCCAAGGCTGTTGAGGGAAATTTTTGTAAGCCATCCCTTCCACCCCTGCACGATGGCGACGAATCGATGGCCCATACTGCAAAAGAGAAAGCGGATCTTTTATGCTCACTCTTTGCGTCTAACTCTAAATGACAGGGGATACATACCGCCGACCATCCCGCGGTGTGAGAGTTCTATGCCGGAGATCAAGTTAACACAAAGCTTAGTGCGTAAAGCACTCTTTTCCCTAGTCATCCACAAGTCGAGTGGGCCTGATGGAATCTCACCAATTGTGATGAAGACGTGTGCTCCTGAGTTGGCTCCGGTACTAACGCGTCTTTTCCGGCTCTCCTACTCTTTAGGTGTCGTTCCGAACTCATGGAAGACAGCTTTAGTTCACCCGATTCCTAAAAAAGGCGACCGCTCACTTCCTATTAATTATAGGCCTATAGCCATCACCTCCTTGCTCTCCAAGATAATGGAGTCCATTATAAATTGCCAGCTCCTGCGGTACCTAGAGGACCACCAGCTGATCAGTGACCACAAGTACGGTTTCCGTCAGAGTCGCTCGGCTGGTGATCTACTAGTATACCTGACTCATCGTTGGGCAAAGGCGATCGAGATCAAGGGGGAAGCATTGGCGGTCGGTCTGGATATCGCGAAAGCCTTCGATCGGGTTTGGCACAAAGCGCTTCTTTCGAAGCTTCCTTCTTATGGGCTTCCTGAAAAGCTGTGCGTTTGGATCACTAGCTTTCTTGCGGACAGGAGCATCAAGGTCGCAGTCGACGGTGCATGCTCGGACTCCAAATCCGTAAACTGTGTGCTATCACCTACGCTCTTTCTTCTTCATATCAATGATATGCTTCAAATTGATGGCATTCATTGTTATGCAGACGACAGCACGGGTGATGCCCTATATACCGGCCGCGCCAACATATCACGGGAAAACGTCATCGAGTGCCGGAACAAACTTGTGTCTGAAGTCGAAACTTTGTTAAACCAAGTAACGAATTGGGGTCGACTCAATCTAGTCCAATTTAACCCTACGAAGACACAAGTATGCGCGCTCACCGCAAAAAAAATACCATTTATTGTATCTCCTCTATTTCAGAACACTCCTCTAACTGCCTCAGCTGGTATTGGAATTCTTGGCGTTGACATATCGAGCCACGTCCAGTTCCGGGATCATTTAGAGGGCAAGGCCAAATTGGCCTCGAAGAAGCTTGGTGTGCTCAATAGATCGAGAATGTACTTCACACCGGCCCACCGACGGCAACTTTATAAGGCACAGGTTCGGCCTCACATGGAGTACTGCTCTCATCTTTGGGCGGGGGCACCCCAGTACCAGCTTCTCCCTTTAGATCGCATCCAGCGCCGAGCGGCTCGAATCGTCGACGACCAGGACCTTTCCGATCAGCTTGATCCTTTGGCTTTGCGTAGGGATGTAGCTTCGCTCTGCATCTTCTATCGAATTTATCACGGGGAGTGTTCTGAGGAATTGTTTGGATTAATTCCAGCTGCTGCATTTCGCCATTGTACATCGCGACAAAAATTTCATCTACATCATCTTGATGCGTGGCTATCCACAACCGTTCGTATTTGTCGAAATTTTTACCACGTACGACAAAACTGTGGAATATATTGTCGCCAGCAGTGTTTCCGGACCAATACGACCCAAAAACCTTCAAAAAAAGAGCGTACTCCTTCCTTAAAGGCCGGCATCGCATTTGTGATACTCCTGGTGTTGCAAGTGTTCATGGGCGACGGTAATCACTTACCATCAGGTGAGCCGTCTGCTCGTAAGCCCCCTATAACATAAAAAAAAATGGTCTAGTTGAGAGCTTCACACAATGTTTGACAGTATTATTTGATTTGCATGACCCAATAAAGAAAAAAAATTTAAACATCCACCACATCCCTGGATAACTGATTGTGTTAGGTCAATGAAGCGAGTAAGGGACACTTATCATGAACGATTTGAAATTCAGAGGACGGAGGTTCATAGAGTATGTTATATGAATATGAAACAACTTGTGGTGGAGGCAATCAATACGGAGAAAAAATGCTACTTTGCGGAACATATAAATAAATACAGTAAAAATTCAAAAATTATTTGCAATCTTTAAACCTGTATAATTGCTGATAGCAGGAAAAAAGCAGATATACCGGCACACTTTAATAACCCCAACTTAATTAATGCGCACTTTCTCAACATCCCTGGCAATGGTCAGGTAACAATATCACAACTAACATATTTTGAATATCACAGACATGGACCTGCAGTTTTCTCCTTGCAGACTGTCACTGAGGATACTGGTTTTAAAATTATAAGAGGCTTCAAGTCAAATGCGCAGGGTCATAATGGTCTGTCTCTTAATATGGTATAATTGACCTTGCCACAGACTTTGAAGGCCATCACGACCATTATAAACAGATCCATATCGGAGGGTGTCTTTTCTGACAGCTGGAAGGTTGCTGTGGTTAAGCCCTTACCCAAAATTGACAGCCCACCCAAGTAGCACACAGGCTGAATTTTCAGAAATAAGTAAGCTTTTAACCAGAATAACACTCCACTAGAGATATATAAAGGTTCTGGGTGAAGCTGAAGACTGTGCAAGAGTGATTTTTTCTAGTTTTGTACAGTCTTGCTGATTAAGAGCTGCAATAAAGAGCAACAATATACTCTTAGCATTATAACAGTTAATTAAAAAGTTACTGTCCAGCCGCTGGTTGCAACTTATTCTCTTAACTTGTAAAAAAACCTTAAGCTTGTATATGTTTGGTTAATTAGGTAACTTATAAGCTCTTGTGCAGACGTTGGCTGTACAACAGTTTGCACCAAAAGGTTGTTTAAAAGAGTAGGTTTATTCTCTTTAAATGCAAGTAATATTGGTTTATTATTCCTATTCAAGTAAGCTTGACAATGGTCGTTTTGGGAACTCTTAACACGCTTATGTTTGCAAAGGAGAATAAAAAAATGTTTTTATATCTACTAAACTTCTAACGAGTTCTTCTTTAAAGCCAAAAGCTTTAAAGTTCTACTAAAAGCTTTAATGCAGCTTGAGGCGGTTTATTAGAATTACTCAAGAGTTTTATAATTCTAACGGCTTAATTTTACTCCTGTAGCAGATTAGGTCATTTCACTAAAGGAACAGTAGTGCATCGATTGGTGTTAGTAAAATGGACATAAAACCTTGGAAAAAGAGAAAACGAAGTGGTGGGATTAAGAGAAAACTCTCAAAACAATATTCCAAGTATAAAACTTGCGAAAATAACCAAAATTTTGATCAGCTTGGCCCATCAACGTCAGTATCCATGCCATGTCAAGAATTCAGTGAAGAGAGTGATTCAACGAATAGCGGTAATGGTTCCGTATTCTTAAAAAATATTGTTAGCATACCAAATGACAATCCTCCTGAAAATTGTAGTGATCTACCGTATTTCAGCCAGAGACAAGAGCGAGTTTTAGTTTTCAACGAGGGTTCTAGATATTCAAACATTACAGAAAATAATGAAATTCATACTCCATCCTTTTATAGAAGTTCAGACAGTGACACTGATGAAGACGCTGAAGAAAGCAAGTTTTCGAACGATATTCTATTTCGTGAACAAATAAGAAAATGGGCCATAGAAAAAAATATTGCTCAAGCAGCGTTAAAAGATTTGTCAAAAATAATAAATAGTAGATTTCCCAATACTTTACCAAATGATCCTAGAACGCTTCTACGTACTCCCAGAAGTATTAGTATAGTAGAAATCCAACTTGATGGTGAATATTGGCATAATGGACTTACAGATTCTCTTCAAATATGTTTGGAAAAGTGGGTGAATGTACCAGATATTATAAATTTAAACATCAACTTTGATGGCCTTCCTATATACAAAAGTTCTAAAAAAGAATTTTGGCCCATTTTATGTAATATCTTAGAAGATCTTATCTTAGAACCATTTGTAATTGGAATATATTGTGGAATCGGAAAACCTAAAAGCCTTGAAAAATATTTGGAGAAATTTGTAACGGAAATGAAATACTTATTAGATAATGGAATCTATCTTAGTAATTGCAACAAAACAGTAACGATCAGGATAAGATGCTTTGTTTGCGATTCCCCTGCAAGAGCCTACATAAAAGGTAAATAATTTTTTTTTCTTATCTGTAGTTCTTTCAGTCGTTTGCATATATAGTGTACGTAAGAATTAATAAATTTAAAGAATAGCCGAAAACCCCTGAGAATATAACACACATACTGCGCTTTCCAATTGGCTTGGTCCGTAATTAATGGAAATTTTGACAGCTGTTGCTCATTGTATCACATAAATTAATTATTTTATTAATTATTCTTTTGTTTATTTTACAGGTGTGTGTAACTTCAATGGGAAACATGGCTGCCTAAAATGTAATACTGTTGGAGAGTACTCCCACAACTCACACACTGTATATTTTCCGCAAGTAACGTCTTCTGCTAGAACAAACGATGGGTTCAGAGGTAAACAGTATGGTGCTCATCACAAGTCTGACTCTCCACTTTTACAGCTCCCAATAGACATGGTAAACGATTTTCCAGTGGCAGATTGTTTACATCTCATAGACTTGGGTGTCATGAAGAGATTGCTAATTGGTTGGCGAGATGGCAATTTGGGAAAATTTGTTACAAAATGGTGTTCAAGAAACATAGATGTGGTAATGATTTTTTTACTCAAATGTAAACTTCCGTCTGAGATACATAGATCGGTCAGAGGTATAGATTGTCTTGTCCACTGGAAAGCTTCTGAATATAGAAGTTTTTTGTTTTACCTGAGCATCATTATACTGCCAGATGTGCTACCACGGGATGCATTCGTGCATTTTCTGTTTTTATATTGCGCAATAACGATATGTTCCAGCAAGGAATACTTGCATTTTTTGCCATTAGCAAAAGACTTGCTCCAGTATTTTGTTCAACATTACAAAGATTTTTATGGGGTAGATTATATTACGAGTAATGTTCACAATTTACTCCACGTTGTTGAAGAGGTGGAAAGATATGGCCCGCTGCAAACTTTCAGTGCATATCCTTTTGAAAACAAATTATATTTAATTAAAAAAATGTTGCGAGGTGGTAAGAAACCACTTCCTCAAGTAGCAAAAAGACTAAGTGAGAACTTTGAAAAACTTGGTGATGATTTGAAAACAAAAAACCAATACAAGGGCCCATTCATAAAGAAAACTTATAACAAACATACTAAGATTTATTTCCAGTACTTTTGCCTTTCAAAGAAGCCACAAGATAAGTATTTCATGACACATACTAACGATATTTTTGAATTGAAAGAAGTAAAAGAAGAAAATCTAACAATTAACGGGTATTTAATAACAGGGCTGAGAGAAGTTTTTGATCACCCCGTTAAATCATCAAACTTTAATATTTTTAAAGCTAAAATGCCAGAAAATGAGCGCATTGAGGTAACGGTGAAGCTGGAAAACGTTAAATTGAAATTAGTATGTATAGAACATAAAAAGGAGTTGTATTTCATACCTCTCATACACACTGTATAATTAAAAACATTTTAAATAAAATAACGCTATTCAACTTATATTTTTTATTGCTGTTCTAGTACCTCTACTAAAGGTTCAACATTTACTACTAATATGTATCTCCGCTTATTAGATTTAAAGTATGTACTGATACATTGTTTAAGTTCTTACTTCTAGTAAAATCAGTCGCATGATTTTGCATCTATATAATAGGTATGTACTTATTAATAAAAGTGTAACATCATAATCACAGCCACGAGATTTCGTACCTTAATAGTAAACAGGACTAAACAGATGGACTGCATTCCAACTGCCAAATGGCAATCGAGATACAGTTTGAATGCAGTTGTCATCGACGGCAGTTTCAGTGCAGTCGAGCCAGCTACATTCAAACTGCATCTCAACTGCCATTTGGCAGTCGATTTGCAGTTAGATAGCAGTCGGTCTGTATCTTGGTTTAATAAGTAATAAAAGTATGACATCATAATCGCCGCCACGAGATTGCGTAACTTAAAATTAAAATAGGTAGTGCTTAGTCAGTACTTACTGTAAATGCACATAAACAAAATAATAAAAATTAAAAAGTTAGAATTATTTTTTTTTTTAAATAATCAGCAGAGCGATTCTTCTTCATTATTTTCTGATTCATTATTTTCTTGATTCTCAGTTTCTCGGTTTTCGATTTCTTGATTCTCAATATCTTGATTTTCATTTTCTTGATTCTCAATTTCTCGATTTTCAATTTCCCGGTCTTCTTTTTCTTGGTTCGGGTTTTCTTGGCTGCTTTCTACAGTTTCTGCTTCCTGCGATGTTTCTGTCTTACTCTTTTTGTTTTTACTTTCTTTTACCTCCTGGCGTTTGCGTTTTGTTGATGCTCTGAGATCTTTAATTTCTGATCGTTTCGTAGCATTTTTGGTCACCATTTTGAAAAAATTTTCGTTGTCTTCATAGGTGTAGAGTGGGTCCCATGAGTGAACCATGTTGTAAAAAAAACTCAAAACATTTTTGAACCCTTTCAGGCCAATTTTAGTTGCATTTCCTCTGCTACCACCTGACCAGGAGCATTTACATAAGAAATCTCTGCGAAATATAATATCTAGCAACTTATAGGCACAATTGATTCCTTTTCCAGCTGATCTTGTACATAAGAATTCAAAGCGTTGTTCTAAAAGACTTTTTTCCACATTGTCAGATAATTTACATTCCAATTCTTCCAATTCCTTAACATTGGCCAAGGGTTTGATATAAAAACTTTCTTTCTCAAAAGCGTTAGCATCGCCAAGAGAAACAACAGTTTCTCTTTTGTTTTGTTGCCTTAGTCTTGTAAAGGAATCTTCTACAAGAACCACTAAATTTGAAATCTGTTTACAATTTATTTCTTCTTTATCCAACACACATTGTTGCATTTTTTGCATGACGCATTGATTTTGCAGAATCACATTTTGATTTTCTAATATTTTATTTTGATTTTTCAATATTTCTTCAAAAATATTTGTATCAATTTGTACGTTTTGAAGATCTGTAATGGTATTTGGTAGCTCACTCGTCGATATTATATACTCAATTTCTCCGGGCGCTGCAGCGGTTGAAGTATTCGTACGTGGCGCAGGTATTTCCTCCTCTGTGCCGCGATTGAGCAAAATCTGAAACAAAAAAAGTTTCTATTCGACTATCCAAATTTTATAAACAAGCTTCGGTCTTAATGACTGTAACGATTTTGTTCCTTTATAAGGACATCCGGGCTTACGAGGATAGATTATTATTTAAATCAAATACATTACTAGATCATCTTTCATTTTGTTAGTATTATGTGCAACTATTAGGTACCTAAACAGCTAAATATACTTACCAAATTTTCGGCCATCGAATTGTAGTTAGTATCTTGAATTGAGTTCAAATTAATCCCTTCATGTTCAGGAACATCTGTGTCACTTTTGTTTTCCATAAGAGTTAGTTCTTCTTCAGCTTCTCGATATGTTTGAAATGACGACCGCTTGACAGTACATTTCATAGATACCCATCCTTGAAGTGGTCTGGAATCTCCGTTAGTAACTAACTTTCTGGCACCTATTTTAGGTAATCGTAACACACCGTTATATTCCCAGTAAGCAGGAACTATAGTCAACTTTGGTTGTTGTTTTTCAATCGTTTGAACAATTTTGAATGGCATGATTTGCTCCTGGCACTGAAAAATAAAATATTTCATTTAATTACTTATAACTTTCAACAACACTAACACAATGAACTTATCACTAACATATCAAACGCACATATATTGTGGAAAAATAGTTACCTCTACAAAGAAATGATTAGTTTTTATTTTATTTTTAAAGAATCTTCGTTCTAATTAACAAGTAATTACACTTCTATCTCTGCGAAACGTTGTCCTCGTGTGCCAAAGTAACCGCACGTCCGTCGCCGCGTCGTCGGCACGCTTCAAACTTTTGTTATTGTTTATATGAATGTGATCGCGTTACATTTCGTTTTATCTTGTTAGAAAGAAAAGGATAGCAAGCATAGCGGCGACTGGGATGTCTTTATCAGCAAACAAAAAAAAAGAGTTATGTTTTTAGGGTTCATGAAGTTATGTAAGTACCTATGTTTAGTATTACTTTTTAGTAAAGTTCTAGTTATGGCAGTGGTATATACATCGACTACCTAAGTAATTCTAATTATGTAGTAGTCATCATAATCGTAACTAGTTAAAATTATTGATTAAATATATTTATAACTAACAACAAATTATAATTAACATTAATAAATATATTATACTATATATTATTATTAATTGATATTAATTATAGTAATTTTAACTAGTTATGATTTTGATGACTACTAAATAATAAGAATTACTTAGTCGATGTACCTAAGTATAAAAGCGTAAAACTTGAATGTGACTTATATATTTTTATTGTTAATTGTACATACATACACATACTATTTATGTGTCGTATCGTATGACGATCAAACTGTTACGCGTTACGCGCGACATTTATTATTTATCAAACGAATCAATTATTTCTTTACCGGTACTAGATAGGTGTCACTACCTAACCGAGAGAGCTAAAAAAAAATTTTAGTAGGTAAGTATATAATCAAACTTTAACCTAATAAAAGAAATAAATACCATACATAAATTAAAGTATTCCGTTTAATCCCAATTAAGCAATAGTTTGCAATAAATTCATGGGTTTTAATGTATCGAAATAACTATCGAGGATCTCCAATAGGCTGACTAAAAGTGTAGTTACTATACCGCTAGTCAGATTAAGGTAACTATTTCATACTTTGTACAGACATAAGAAAGCTATGAGCTGATCAACGGTTGCCATAGATACCCGTGTGCAGTCTATAGAATTATAACAGCTGAAACAAAGAGCCAGAGCTGCTTTACAAACGGCAGCCATTGTGTCCGATCTTGATAGTAATCGGATGATAAAATAATGTATGTTTTCTGCAATTTAAAAGCTTTTGGCTTTTTATTATGAGCTGTTTTAGCTATAAGTTTATAAATATTAATTTTACGAGTCACAAATAATCAAATTGTAGACATAAAGTGATTTCACAAAAATTTTCAGCTCACAATTTTCTTTCGATTATATCTTAAATAGGCGTTATATGAAGGGCGCGTGAAAAATGAGATGTAATTTAATATATACATTTACAGTAAAACTTTCTCCGCACTTAGAACATATAGTATAATAAGAAAATCGCACTATACTTACCTTACAATATAATTTCCAATTCCAGCAATTATAGCTTCCACGCGCACGCCATAACAATTTATAAAATACTAAGACATTTTTGACATTTCATTTTAATTTATTTTTTTCTTTTGCCACTATCCAGCCCCAATGAAACTTACCAATGGATAAAAGCTTGATAGCGGCTGAAAAGTAGAGAATAAGCTGCACAATTAAGCTGGTTTAGCCTAAATGCAGCTCTTTTACAAGACGTAGACAGCCTTTAAGCAGACATTCATCAGCCCAAGGCTGGTTAATTTGGGGCCCATTTTGGAATTACAAGGGTTGTATAGCGGTTTAATCAGCCTTTGTGCAGCTTGGCTAAATCAGCCTTAGGTTCAAAATTTATCTTCTATGCAGCTTTTGTGCAGCTCATCTGTGTTACTTGGGCAGCCACCATGAACGACCTAAGACCTATTAGTCTACTCCCCTTTCTCTCTAAGATCTTGGAAAAAGTAGTTTGTGAACAACTTACAAGCTACCTTGAGGCTAATAACATATTACCAGAGCGACAGTCCGGGTTCCGCCGTAATCACAGCACAGCAAGTGCTCTTGCCGATATTGTGGATGAGATCATCCTGGCAGCTCAGGACCAAGGTAGCCTCAACGTGCTGATATTGCTTGATTTTTCGCGAGCATTCGATTCCATAAATATAAATCTTTTACTATCCAAGCTGGCTTTTTATGGAGTCAATGCCCACTCAGTAAAATGGTTCCATAGTTACCTCGAAAATAGATGGCAGTGTGTCGAGCTGACCAAGACAGATGGAACAAAGCAGTTTTCTGATAACCTGATGGTTACACGTGGCGTGCCTCAAGGCTCGATCCTGGGACCAACCCTATATTCTCTAGTCAGCGCTGATATCACAAACAACATACGTCACTGTCAATATCATTTGTATGCAGATGACCTGCAACTCTATCTTCCCTTTAAACACCTTGACTACAACAATGCTATGACAAAAGTAAATGAGGATTTAAAACGTATTTCCGATTGGTGCAGGTCGAACTCTCTGATTCTCAACCCAAAGAAGTCAAAACTTTTATTAATTGGCTCCAAAAAAAAAGTTCACTATTTTAAGGATGTTCAATTAAATGTGCATATAGACGGGGAGAAAATAGACCGTGTCAGTAAAGCCAAAAATTTGGGGGTTATTATAGACGAGCACTTTGAAGGTCATATTGCTGAATGTTCCCGCATCTGTTTCTATAGGTTAAAGTTGCTGTACAAAATTAGGCCATATCTTTGTCAAGAGCTGACAATCAAGTTGTTTGAAAAGCTTGTTTTGTCTAAGATGAACTACTGCGATACAGTTTTTGGACCCTGCCTCATGTACAGAACAAGTAAGCTCATTCAACATGTGCAAAACGCCTGCGCTCGGTTCTGATTTCATGAACCTCCTCGTTCACATGTAACATCCCTTCTTGAACACTGCAAAATTGTTAAAAATGGAGGCAAGGAGGATGTGGTGATGGGGTGTGGGTGACTTACAGAAATCACAACGAGCGTTCAATGTGAAATCAACATTTTATTAACTTAACCTACATCTTATATACTACTTATAATACGTTTACGACGTGCTTAGGGCTTAGATACCTAATCGTATCGGGGATGATTATCATCACGTAGAACACGTGATTTACACTTCACCACACCTCCCCTGAAACGTTAGGCGTCCCTCCCCTGAAAAGGAAGACCCTAAACACTTTTCTTCTACGTAATAACATATGTAACTCGATTAATAACATATTATACATAACAACATGTTAAAAATCCTTTTCCAGAGATTCACTAATCTCATATAAACTTAAATTATTTAATTTACTTTATTAAAAATTACCTAAAATTTTATACAAACAAATTATTATCAAAATTCCGTTCGTGTTTTTCATTTTTCCCAAAGGTTGACTGGGAGTTGCTTTTAGCATTAAGTCCGCCTTTTGCACCAATGTTATATATTTATATTTTGGTCAATAAAGTTTAAAAATAAATAAAATAAAATTAAATCCTTACTATAATTACTTAACAATTATTTACGTTGATTTTTAACCAAAAAAACATTAAATATTAGAATTTTACATTTTTATTAATCTATTCCAACAACCAACCAACGTGGTGAACGTTGGTTGTATTTCTTCCTTAATAGCATATCTTGAAAACAATTATTTATTTTGCTAATAAAGTCTTTCTTATTATGCTTATTTGTATAATAAATATTAGATAAAATACTGTCATTGCTTGAGCTTTCAGGCTCATTCGTATTATATTTATTAACAATCTCCTTTAAGGCAATTTTGCCATTTTTGTCTTTCGAACCACTTTTTACAATTAATATGGGTAATACAACGTTATATTTCTCCCTTAAGTTATTAAAACTTTTAACCCATTTTTCATTAATTATCAAACCTTTTATTTGTAAATGCTTACAAAGCAATTGAACATCTTTCGCTATAGTCCAGTCGGAATAAACATGAGACCTATTCTAAGACACCAGCGCTTAGCCAATTTTTTCCTAGATAGTATAGACCCCCACGAATATGCCCTCCATTTGTCCCCGCTAGAACCCGTGTTTTGTAGCCAGGAAAATTGTTTAAACAAAGAAAAACCGGTTTTTTTGAGTTTTTTTGCTTGTAAACGGGGATTTTGAAATTTTTTTTGAATCAAAGTTGTTCATTAGCTTGCCCTCTACAAAATCAGTTCTATGAAAAAATAACGTGAGATTGTTAGTTTAGCAGTAAATTGCAATTATGTCGGTTTTACGTTTGCAACAATTCAACATGTTATAATAAACATTTTGATTTCTAAAGTAGTTTATCATGTGGGTAACGCCACTCCCAAGAGAGTCATGTAAAATTTATCGACCTGTGTCGCAAACTTTAGCAACAATTCTCAATCTCCGAAAAAAAAGTACTTGCCTGTCCCGTCTTTCCCAGAAGGCGCACAGCGGGGAAAAAAATTCAGGTGATTCGATTCACCAAGAATTTTGAGGAATCGATCGAGTAGAAAAAAATCGTTAATAAAAATGTTCGTTTTTAGAAGATTTAAATTTTTTTTAAAAATTGACGTAGAATAATTTTTTTTTAAACTAATGTATTTTTCTCTCCTCAACTCGAATATACGATTGAAAATTTTAAAAATTCAGTTTATGTATGTACAGAAATTATTTACAAAACTATTAACTAAAATTCGATTACAAGACTGCGTTGTATTCTATATTTCTAATTAAATTAATTTCGTCCTTTTTTCTTCCGGTTCATAATCGGAATTCTCAGGGTATATTAGTATTATATATATTATATATATATATATATATATATATATTATATATATATATATATATATATATATATATATATATATATATATATATTCAGAATAGTATATTCGAGTTGAGGAGAGAAAAATACATTAGTTTAAAAAAATATATATATTCTACGTCAATTTTTAAAAAAAAATTAAATCGTCCAAAAACGAACATTTTTAGTAACGATTATTTTCTACTCGATCGATTCCTCAAAATTCTTGGTGAATCGAATCACCTGAATTTTTTTCCCGCTGTGCGCCTTCTGGGAAAGACGGGACAAGCAAGTACTTTTTTTTCGGAGATTGAGAATTGTTGCTAAAGTTTGCGACACAGGTCGATAAATTTTACATGACTCTCTTGGGAGTGGCGTTACCCACATGATAAACTTCTTTAGAAATCAAAATGTTTATTATAACATGTTGAATTGTTGCAAACGTAAAACCGACATAATTGCAATTTACTGCTAAACTAACAATCTCACGTTATTTTTTCATAGAACTGATTTTGTAGAGGGCAAGCTAATGAACAACTTTGATTCAAAAAAATTTTCAAAATCCCCGTTTACAAGCAAAAAAACTCAAAAAAAACGGTTTTTCTTTGTTTAAACAATTTTCCTGGCTACAAAACACGGGTTCTAGCGGGGACAAATGGAGGGCATATTCGTGGGGGTCTATACTACCTAGGAAAAAATTGGCTAAGCGCTGGTGTCTTAGAATAGAAGTCGGTCCAAATTATGGCTATTCCGACTGGACTACTGGTCTTTTCTCTTCTAGGAATGACACAGACTTTATGTACATTTCACATCTTAAAGGTGCATAAACACATAAATTATATTTAGAATGCACATACTTCTTAGTATCTATTTTGTCATTAAAATACACTTTAACAATTACGTTTACATAAGAACTAGCTTTTACATAATCTGCTTTAATTGCAGGGAACTCTTTCTTAGAGTTATCATTAGACATTGTGCTCTCGTCAATTGCGAACATATTTTTCTTCCGTGTTTTATAAGAAGCTTTTCGATTTTCCTTACATTGGTTAGACTTAATTAAGTTACCTTTGCTTTTACTTAGCAAATTACATTACAACATAGTTCTTTTTCTAAAAAAAAATCGTCTAACTTTAAATCATAACACTCGTCATTTAAACTATTTATAGAATTCATTACCTCAGTATTACAAGTATCTTTAAAAGAACACACCTCATCGATTTGAGCACGATTTTGCTTATCTAGCGCTTTGCGCGTTTGAACTTGATCGTAGCGCGGAATGTGAGATTCCAACGTCTTGCAAACATTCTTTTTATTTGCTACGCTATAATTTTTAAAATAATAATTTCTTACTCTCGGTCTGTAACTTAACCTTGAATTATAGGAATTACATTGCTGAATCATATTTTCCTCTCTATTCGATGATGTAATATATTCCTCGAGTGCTATTTGAATAGCATCTTTCAATAACGTGGGTTGCCTACACTTTAAAATTAAACTTATTCGACTACTATTTAAACCATCTTATTGCAAATGCCTCATTTAACGGACGACCTACGAATAGACCTACTTCCTTGTTTGCACTTAGATAATTTAAATTGAATCAATGATGGACACTTTTTCGGTAAAAAATAATGTTTTATGTCACTAATTAAATGATTAATACTATCATAAGAAGATTCTAAATAAAATTTTGCTGTTTCTGAGAGTCTAGTTTTTAAAACAAAATTAATTAAAGTAATTTGCGAGTTATTATCAATAACACTACTGTAAAATTCTATATTATTAATTAAACATTGTGTGTTATGCTCTTCTCCCTTCATTCTAGGTAAGAAGGCTAGTGCGGTCTCTAAATCAAAACTTGTCATTTTTAAAAATAATATCTTAAAACTTTAAATTGCGAAAATTCCTTAATAAATAATAAATGAAAAGTCTACCGGTACAAAACTAATATAAAGAAATGAGATGAATTAACTGTTAAGCTGCATTTTATGATCTTAATACTTATTTATTTTAGCAAACAAAAAAAAATGTCGGGAAATATTTACTTATTGTTGCTTAAACTGACGACACTACAACTTACTTGACATTAAATGTAGCTTCATGATTTCCTTCTTTATAACGTAGTCGTCTTCATGCTCTTTTCGTGTCCGTGATGTTAGCGTACCCACGATCAATATACGGTTTTTCGTTATGCCATTAAATACTGCGTAAATAGTGCCAAATTAGTGTAAAAATAAAAAAAATAGTGCCTCTTTAATTTAAGAAATAAAGACCATTTTTACTGTGTACGCTACCATGACGTCAAGCTAGCGTACCCATGGCCGACCTCAAGAACGGCATATATTTAAGCAACGAAATTGACACACAAAAATAGTTCGCAAATAGTGCCCTGGCTTTACAAAATTTCATAATCAATACGTTGTGATGCTGATTCACATAAAATACTTTTACTGTTAGAGGCACTATTTGACACACTATTTATACATATAGAATAGATAACGAGAAAAGTTAATTTTCTATGAGAACTATTATGGGTACGCCAGGTTGACGCCAGCTAAGAATGTTTAGTTCAATATCTTTGGTCCTTTAAGAGTATTGATTATGAAATTTTGTAAAGCCAGGGCACTATTTGCGAACTATTTTTGTGTGTCAATTTCGTTGCTTAAATATATGCCGTTCTTGGGGTCGGCCATGGGTACGCTAGCTTGACGTCATGGTAGCGTACACAGTAAAAATGGTCTTTATTTCTTAAATTAAAGAGGCACTATTTTTTTTATTTTTACACTAATTTGGCACTATTTACGCAGTATTTAATGGCATAACAAAAAACCGTATATTGATCGTGAGTACGCTAGCATCACGGACACCTCTTTTCAGTATTATAATTTTCATCTTCAAGGTATCTTCATAAATACGTGAAACCGAGGAACCGAGTGCGTAGGTAATTTGTTTGCAGTTTTCCGTGATTCAATAATCATCTTCAATTTTGCGAACCCTTCTGGGTCTTTGCGCTCAGAAGTATGCTGCCATGGTCGATTGAAATTTTCAAAAACTCACATAATGGACCCCGTCCGATGCAGCACGATCTTCTACGTCACGGTCGCCATGTGGTGATGGGGTGTGGGTGACTCACAGAAATCACAACGAGCGTTCAATGTGAAATCAACATTTTATTAACTTAACCTACATCTTATATACTACTTATAATACGTTTACGACGTGCTTAGGGCTTAGATACCTAATCGTATCGGGGATGATTATCATCACGTAGAACACGTGATTTACACTTCACCACAAGGAAGCTTCATCTAGCTACTTTATTATTTAATGTTCTGGACAAGGGAAGGCCAAAATATCTTTATGACAAACTTAGATGGTTGCGTGATCAGAGTAGATACCCAGTTAGGCAGTGTGGGCTTGTCTTCACAACCATGAAGCACCGAACAGCAGAATTTTGTGGATCCTTTCGATTTGCAGCCACAAAATGCTGGAACGACCTCCCGCCGCCAGTGCGTGATCTAAAAACAATTGATACTTTCAAAAAACACATCAAAACATATCTACTACAAATGCAGACATTGTCTTAGATTTAGCGACTCACCGTCTGGTTTTCACTTAAAGTTTTGCGGGGACTCGTTCCGGTTGATAAGCCAGCACTGGGATATAGTAGTAAAGAACGTAAAACTTGTTATTATTGTTGCATTTGAGCCTCATCAATAAAGGACACACGCCATCCATCTTGTATGTTGCCACCGCGTTGGTACTTAGTAAAGCTGCAGATGAATGAACACATTTATAATAATATTGCATTTTTTAATTCAATTCTATTACTGCCGAATATTGTTTTTTTTTAAAAACTTAATAGATCTTACCCTTGTCCATATTTGCTGTAGTTGAGTATTTGAGAAAAACAAAGTTACTCATAGAATATTGTTGCACTATTTGAGATTTTATTACTTTAAATTAAAAGTTGCTCGTATTCAATCATTTTTTTTTTAATTTATTATAGCTTTGGCTGCTAGGGCCATCAGCTAAAACTTAAAACTACTCCTAAAACTATTATATATTTCTTTTCTACAATAGATTAAAATGCTAAACACACAGAAAACAAGCAAGAGACGTCTACAAATATAAATGAACAAAATACTTAAAACCTATTTTAACAAAAACTAAGAGACAAAAATTCTATTTTTACAAAGGGCCAAAAGTATTTACATAAAAGTTATGAATTACATTATATAAGTTTTCTAATTTGAGTAAATCCTGTACAGTTTTTGGCATTTCATTAGTTTTCAATAAATCTGTGAGTAAGCATATAAAATGGAGTCGCTGAATATTAAATTTCTTACAATCAAAGAATAAATGATGGAGATCACAATACTCATAGGTACAATATTTACAAGTTGCATTATTGCTTAACCTAAGACGATGCAGATGGGATGGAAATTTACAGTGGCCTAATCTAAGTCTACATAAATCAGTAATAAAATTTCTGTTTGAGTATGTACATTTTTCAAACCAGGATTTGGTACTGGGCACATTGACAATCTCAGCATGCCACTTGCCCTTAAGTTGCCGCGAATTTAATAGCAATGTAGACCAACGTCTAATTTGATTATCTTTTAGGCAAGTGATAAAATCGCTATCTGGTACCATATACTCTGTAATGGTAGTGATATTTGGAGCTGAACGGGCAAGCTTATCTACCAGCTCATTACCTAATATGCCGGAGTGTCCCGGAACCCAACATAGTTCAACAATAATATTGAGGTGTGCCAATAATTGAATTAGATATCTTAATTCATATATTAAGTAGTTAATTTTTTTACCAATATGCTTTCCTTCTATTGCTTGTAATGCACTCATTGAGTCAGATAATATTGTAAATTTGGAATTCGGAACTGATTTGAAATTATGAGATATATATTTAACAGCATATATCATACCTAAAATTTCGGCAGAAAAAATTGAAAAATAATTGCTACACGAATAAACCTTGCCAATTCTATTACAACTGTCGTAGAAAGCAAAGCTGGTTCTGACGTTGTTTTTAGAACCATCAGTGTATATTTTAACATAATCAACCTTTTCATTAAGAAACTCGTAAAAGTCTTGCTTAGAATCGAATCGAGATATTTTAACTGAAACATCAAATAGTATTGACTGGAAGTTGTATATAAAACAGGGAAGTAAATTAGACCAATGGATAATGTCTTGGAATTCAAAGTTTAGGTATGAAATCGATTCGCTGATGGAAGGCATTGCTGATATTGGGAGGATATTATAATTTGGAATAGAAAAGTTTTGTAAGTATTTTTCTATCAAAACATTATCTCGGCAGATTAAATTCAAGCAGAATTTTTCTGTCAAATAACTTCTCCTAACGAGTAAAGGTGGTATTCCAGATTCTACTTCCAGGGAATTTATTGGAGATGACATCATGGCCCCCGTAATGATCCGTAGAGCTTTATTTTGTATGACGTCAAGTTTCCTGAGCAGATGATTAGAAGCGTCGACATAAAAATAGCTTTCATAGTCGAATTGACTGCGTATTAAAGAAATATACAAATTTTTCAATATTTTAGGGTCAGATCCCCAACTAACTCCCAACTAAAGATCGTAATATATTTAAACGTGTTCCGCTTTCTTATAAATATAGGAGATGTGATGACTCCATGACAAATCTGAATCAAGCATGATACCTAAATATTTTTCCGAGGTTTTAAATGGAATTAAAAAATTATTGTAATAAATACGCGGATTTACTGGGCAACTATGCGCAAAAAGCATGACTGAACTCTTTTCTACACTAACTTCAAGTTCTAGATGTTTATTGAAAAACTCACTTATAATATTAAGACAGTTATTCATAATAAGTTCTCCTTGTAAAAGATCAACACAATCCAAGTAAATAACTATATCATCGGCATACAAAGAGTATTTTACATTATCTGGGATAGTTTTCATTAATGTAACAAGACTTAAGATAAAAATTAAGGGCGATATTACTGAACCTTGGGGAGTCCCCTTAAAAGAAGTACATGGGCCATAAATGTTATTGTTAATTTTTAGAGATATGGAACGGCCGTTAAGGAAATTAAAGATCCATAATAAAACTGAACCGGGAATGCCGAGCGTTTGTAATGTTTGAATTAAATATTCATGTTTAATATTATCGAACGCGCCTTTTATGTCTAGAAAAACAGCTAAAGTTATTTTATTTTTTAAAAGATTATTTTGAATATCGCCTATCAAACAACCAAGATTGTGCATCGCGCTTCTTCCCTTTCGGAAACCAAACTGATAATTTGGTATCAATGAGTTGTGTTCAATATACCATTCTAATCGATTTTTTAACATGGTTTCGAATAATTTCGCAAAGCAAGAAGTTAGGGATATAGGCCTATATGACTCAGGATCTTTGCAATCTTTATTTGGTTTTAATATTGGAACAATAAATTGTGTTTTCCATGTAGTAGGTATTAATTTATGTGACCATAATTGATTGTAAATTTTAAGGAGAATTTGTTTTACATTTTTAGGTAGATTTTTAATTACAATGTACGGAATATAATCTGGACCAGGAGACGTATTCTTTTTATTAATTAAAGCAGACTCAAATTCGTAAAAATCAAAAGGGTTCTGCAGCCATCTAGCAGATTCAGATCCTTTAGTTTTAATGCATGACTCTAAATTAAAAGGAAAAGAATCATTGGTATTTGAAGAAGAGATTCTATTCAAAAAGGTCATAGCATTCAATGGATTATACAATACAGTAGATTTAGAGTTAGCGCCTAGTCTTGCAAATTTAAATCTTTTAATATAATCCCAAATTATTTTGGATGGGGTTGTCCTATTGAAAGAGTTACTTAAATTGACCCAACTTGATTGTTTTTCTTCTGATAATGTTCTTTTCTTTTTAGCGTCAAATTGCTTATAAATAATGTAATTTTCCAAAGTAGGATATTTTTTGTATGAATACAATGCAAGTTTAGCCCTACTAACTGCTTCAGAACAACGTTCATTCCACCAAATAGTAGGTTTACGTTTTTTAGAGAGGCAACATTTTTTCGGGAACTTTACCAAAATATTACATAGGATATCAAAGAACGCATTATAACTAGCTAGAAGATTTGACTCTATTGAGAAAGAAGAGAATCTATCATTACACAAATCATAAAATTTTGACCATTCTATTTTATGAAAGTTGATATTGGATAAACAAGGTCTGCAATCGGAAGAATTGTATTTGTTGTGGATGGTATTTTGGTTTGTTGTGGGCTTTGAAAAGTTAACAGTATTGTTATACAAAATGCCAATGAAAATCGGAAAATGGTTACTGCTTAGTAAATCATCGTGAACAGAAAATGAACAACTTGAACTCACCGCAGACGATGCAAAAGCTAAGTCCAAAACATTACCATTCTGACCATGTGGAGCAAATGTTGTAACTGTGTTGTCATTCAGGCATATAAGGTTTTGGTCATCTGCAAAGGAATGTATAATAGTTCCTCTTCTGTCAATGAATCTAGAGCCCCAGGAAGTGTGGTGGGCGTTGAAGTCACCAATTATTAAGTAATTTCTGTGAATAATTTGTGAATAAGATTGTACAAGCATTTGTAAATTGAATTTCCCATTGGGTGGGGGTGGAATATATACGCAAAGGACATCAATATAGATTGAAGCTAGTTTAATGGAAATCAATATATTTTGAAAGTGATAAGTAGAAGGAGAGTCAAAAATTTTATAATCATACTTATCTTTTATAGCTACTGCAATGCCTTCATGAGGACGATCTGAATCACGTCGAAATACCTTGTAACCTGGTAACTTAAACATTTTAGTGTTATTTAACCAGGTTTCATTTAAAAGAATTAGGTCTATACTAGAGGGATAACTTACAATAAAATGTTTCAATTGGTCTAATTTTTGTACAATACTACGGCAATTCCAATGCAAAATGTTTAGTTGTTTCAAATTAGTATTATTATTATCCATAAAACTATTATGTAAAATTATTAATAAGCAATTCTTTTTTGAGTTTAGATGAGACAGTAATATCTGAATGAGAGCCGTTTCTATTTACAACAATTTGTACAAGTGTTTTTGTTAGTACATTTAAAACATCATCAGAATTAATAATGTCTGTGTATAACAATCTTTTACGGGGAGCATTAAGCAATTTAATGGGGTTATTATAATCTGTAGAGGTTGTGGGAAAATCATCCGGTCTTGAGGAAGGGAAAATTGATGGTGAGGGTTTTACCTTGGCAGCCACAGTAGAATAACTAAGTTTACCATTAATTTTTGCTTTCAATTCTTGATTTTTAGCAGCTTTCACTGGGCAAATGTTGCTTATAGCCAAATGTGATCCTTTACAGTTAACACAAATGACATTATCTTTGTTTTCACAGTCTTTGAAAAAGTGATTTCCTGAACATATGGAGCAAACTTGGACACTCTTGCAGGATCCTCGACCATGTCCAAACTTATAGCAGACAAAGCATTGCCGTATTGGTTTGATATACTCATAGACGTCTAACCATATATAATCATAAGTAACGTGATCTGGACGGGTTGAACTTAGAAAAGTCAGCAGAACAGTAGGGGTAGGAATAAACAAGCCATCAGCATCTTTTCTCATAAAGCGCTTTACACCAATTATTTCAAAAGTTGACTTAAGCTTGATTAATAAATCTTCTTCAGACAGTTCCTTTGGTGCTTTTATTATTCCCAAACATTCTAAATGGTCATAGGGTATTTTTGCTTGCAGTCCATTTTTTTCAAGCATCTCTTTATTCAGAAGAAAACTGTTTGCATCTTTCTTGGTAGCAAAGAAAACTTTAATAAGGTAATTTCCTATAGCTTTTACATACATCAGTCCTGAACAAGATTTTAATAACGCATTTAATTTCATAATGTCGAGCTTGATGTTTGGTGTGGTAGATGATACTAAAATAGGGTATTCTTTTTTGCTATCCTCAGTGTATATGTGGACGTAATCTTTGAATAAGCCCCTTTTACTACGGCTAAAGTTAGCCGCCATTTTTTCCGGTGGTGCATCCTCTTCTACATTCAAAAGTTTTCTTTTGGGGGCAGAAATTCTGCCCCCACTTTCGTCACTCATATTATAAAAATTATAAGTTAATTGGTTAAAATACTTAGGTTATGACAAATTTAACGGGAATGAAGGGCTTTCAAAGAATTTAATTCAAAATATTTTCAAAATTCCGCTTAACTCTTTGAACGTTGGCGCCCTTTTTCCTATCCTTACTACCTCGTCCGTCACTGTTCAATCATTTATTAAATTTTCCACAGACTAAAGACAATTACAGTTTTTTTTGTGTGTTATTGTGGTTTATATTATTTTTGCGCTAAGGCAAAGGAAAACAACAACAGCCTTTTCATATTTTTTTTTATTTTATTCTTTGTGGTACTGTTTATCCGTGATTGTGTGTTTTTGTTTTTATGACTTTTATTTACGTCAACCTTAGGCCCTGCTAGAATATCAGCGCCGCAGCGGCCTCAGTGTCGTTGTGGCATTGTGCTGAGGCAGGGACCTAGTTGACCCTATTCTGTTTTTTGTTTTATTTATGCTTTGTTTGTTGGTCAATAAATTATTTCTTTCTTTCTTTTGCAAACTGTGATCCAAGTCCGTATCACTTTGTTTCTGGGTAAGCACAATACAATAATATTGAACGTTACAACAACGTTAAACGCAGAATTGCCCCCGCATTTCACGCACGTTGCTGGTGATGTGAGTGGGCGTGGGCAGTCGGCGGCGGCGTGCGGGTCACCGCATCGCACGCAGGCGGGTGGGCGGTGACAGCCCAGGCTGGAGTGGCGGAACCCCTGGCAGCGGTGACACTGCGCGGGGGTTTTCTTCCCTCTCCAGGCCTCGATGCGGATGTCGGGTATACACAGGAGCTCTCTCACTGTGTATATCGTCGCGATTATGTTGGGAGTCGGCTTCAGCGCGGCAAAAAACAGACTTCCGGCACGGCCTGCTCGCGCCGGGATCTGCTTGCAGTATTCTAACTCGTAGCCTTTGTCTCCAAGGGCCACGGTGACATCGTGCGGCGTGGTGTTCAGAGGTAGCCCTCTGATGGCTACCTTGATGCTGCGGTCTTCGGGGCAAGCATGCGAGTACCAGCTCAGCCCGCTCACTCCCTTGAGGCTGGACAGGTAGGCGGTCACGGTGTGGCTCTCGTGGTCGTCTGTAGGCAGGAAACGTACACCCGTGCCAAACGGGCGTACGCTCGGAGGGCGACCGAGTGCGTCTTGCAGAGCGCGCATGTGCGTGGGCCAGTCCGGCAGCTTCTCGACCACAATAGGCGGGCATTTGCGTTCCCGCTGTGTTGTGGGAGTGCCGCTGGAGGTTGGCTGCGCGGTCTGTGCGGTGGTGGGTGGTGCGGCGGTAGTGTCAGATTTTTCGGCGGCGAGGTGGGTATTCGCAGAACTTCTTGCCATCTGAGCATAAGTTACCGACTGTGTCGGTAAAACAGTCGGTTGTTGCTGTTTCTGGGCTGCGGGGGCGGTCTCCTGTTCGGGCTGATGCGGTGCGGTGGTGGTCTTCTCTTTTTCCTGAGGCATAGGTGAATGTTGCGGAGTGGAGGTGAAAGTGAAAAACTCTTCGCGGCTACGAGACCGGCGAGTTCGGTCCCGTGGGAATCTCGTGCGTGGGCGGCGTTTCTCCTCCGGGTCTAGTGGTCCCTTCTTGATAGGAATCATGAAGATGGAGCGTGGCGGCGGGAGCGTGAGCGGCAGCAGGTTCAGGGATTTGCTTGTCTCAAGGAAACCCCTGTCTCTGGGGCTGTAATCAGACGCAGCGCTCTCCTCACATTCTAGTAATCGGGCGTAGGCGCATATCCATCTCTGGAATCGAACGGATAGGAGGCGGGATTCTAATAGGCGGGACACCATCGCCGCGTCCAATTCATATTGGGCGCGGTCTGATTGTGTCTCGATGTCTTCGGCAATACTGCCAGCGATACGTGTGGCGTTTCCCTCGTTGAAAGCCGGGTTGGGGTACGTCTGTGGCGGTAGATCTTCATCCATTCTTGGGAGATCGGGGGGCTACGCCTGCGCGAACCTGGCCGAGCAGCGCCTTGCGGCGCGCTCAGGCCTGCAGCTGGGTGCGCGGCAGTCTCCGCTGGCACAGGATGGCGCCAGGCAGTCTCGCGGACGGAAAAAATTCAATTTTTTTTCGCCGGAGATCTTGTGGGTACTTCGGTTCCGTGCGCGATGGCGTAGATTGCGGTCCACACTCGACGCGGGAATTGTGAAATTAGCTGAAGATGTAAACCACTTTGCTCGTTGTTGTAAAGTATTCAAATATTCACGACTCCAGCGTTTCCAAAACATCTGAGAACACTTTTGCACATATTGCCAACGAGATAATCGATTCATGTCTACGTCATGAACGTCATACTCAGGTATAGCGGTTAAGCTTTTGCCGATAAGAAAGTGTCCTACCGTTAGAACGTTGAATTCGTTAGGGTTGTCGCTAGCCGGCTCCGGAGCCGCAATAAAGCTCCGGGGCCGGACGGGGCCCCGGCCAAGGTAATGTCTATTGCCTTGGGCCCCCTGCGAGAGCGATTCCGCGCGGTGCTGGATGCATGCATCGCGACGGGTCGCTTTCCCAGGCGCGGGAAAGTGGGGCGGCTCTGCCTTCTCCGCAAGGAAGGCCGCCCGGCGGACTCCCTAGCGGGCTACCGGCCGGTGTTGTTGCTCGATGAGTCCGGGAAGGCTTTTGAGAAGATTCTCGCCTCCCGGATCATCGAGCACATCGAGGGTGACGGGCCGGACCTGGCGGAATGCCAGTACGGCTTCCGAACCGGCCGGTCCACGATGGACGCGGTTGGCCGTCTCAAGAGGTGGACTGAGGCGGCCACAGCTCGGGGGGAGGTGGTGATCGCGGTGTCCTTGGACATCGCGAACGCGTTCATCACCATCCCCCACGATTGCATAGAGGCGGCGCTCGAGTTCCACCGAGTGCCACTCTACCTCCGCACCCTCGTCCGGGACTACCTGCGAGACAGGTCAGTCCTGTACGAGGATGCGGAGGGCCGCGTCCAGTCGTGGCCAGTGAAGGTAGGCGTACCCCAGGGTTCCGTATTAGGTCCCCTCCTATGGAACCTGGGGTACAACTGGGTCCTGCGGGGTGAGCTCCTGCCGCGCATGGATGTCGTCTGCTTTGCGGACGACACCCTTGTGGCGGCGAGAGCGAGGGGGTGGGAGGAGGCGGTCCACCTTGCGTCGGTCGGCACCTCCATGGTCGTCCGACGCATCCGCCTCCTGGGACTGGAAGTGGCCCTCGAAAAGACGAGGGCCATGGCCTTCCACGGTCCCAGATGCAGGACCCCGCCGGGGCTCCGTGCCCGGGTAGAGGGGGTGTGGGTTCCGGTCAAGATGCATCTCAAGTATCTCGGCCTGACCCTAGACCCCCGATGGAGCTGGGAGGAGCACTTCAGGCTCCTCGCTCCCCGGCTGTGCGGCGTCGCAGCCGGACTCGGTCGCCTCCTCCCCAATGTGGGGGGGCTGAAGGCGAAGTGCCGTCGGCTTTATCACTCCGTGATAAAGCCGATGGCGCTGTACGGGGCCCCGGTCTGGGCGGAGTGGCTCTCGTCCCGCACGAGGGCCCTCCTGCGAAGACCGCAGAGGGTCATAGCGACCCGGGCCGTGCGGGCTTACCGCACGGTCAGCCACGAGGCTGCCTGCGTCCTAGCAGGCACGCTCCCGTGGGAGATTGATGCCCTAGTACTAGCCCAACACCGGGTCGCGGCGAGAGAGCGGGGCGAGTGAACCGTTTTAGAGGAGATAGAACGGGTCCGCACCGAGGCGCAGAGGGAGGCTCTGCGCCGATGGATGGAGGCACTCGCCAACCCAGCCGCTGGCCACCGGACGATCGAGGCGATTCGTCCGCTGTTGGAGGAGTGGGTAGGGCGCCAGCGGGGCACCCTCACCTACTGCCTGGTGCAGGTACTGACCGGACATGGGTGCTTGGGTCACTACCTGCACCGAGTCGCCCGTCGGGAGGAGATCTGATCGCGGCGCTCGGCGGAGGAGGCCTCACGCTGCCAAGTATGGTAAGAGCCATGCTTGGTAGCGAGAGAGCCGGGTTGCCGCCTCCTTCTGCGAAACGGTGATGACGCAGAAGGAGGCAGCGGAGAGGGAGCGGGAGGAGGACGCTCTAGCCGCCCCTCTCCGGCGTAGACGGGTGGGCCGAAGAAGGCAGGCAGCGGTGACTGCCGGTCTTCAACGGCCCTAAGGTGGTCTGGGCGCGGCCTGACCAGCCGTCCGTCCTAGGTGCCGCTCCGGCATAGGCCACCACGTCTGGGGACTGCCTAGTACCCTAGCGCAGTCCCCCTGAGGCGCGTCGCCCGGTCCACTCGTTGGGCCGGGCCTGCCCGGGGGCGTGCTCGGAGATGTGGCGCACGCAGGTGCGTCGGATCCCGAGACCGCCCCCATATGGGCGTAGGAGGGTACCGGGGGGTTTTAGTGGAGTAGGATCAGTGTGGCCTTCCGCACTGGTCCTGCTTGAGTAGGGTCGGCACGGGAAACAGTGCCGGCGAGTCCCACACACGCCGTGCGCCTAGTCAGCGTCACGGTATGGTGCGTAACTGCATTTCCCCTCGTCACAAAAAAAAAGGGTTGTCGCTAGCCGGTAACGGACATAAAGGGCGCGAATTTAAGATAGCCTCTGCCTTACAAAACACAGTAGAAAGCTCCTCGAACGTCAAGGATTTTTCACCTACGCTTCGCACTAAGTGATATTTCGCTGCGTTAGTGCCAGCTTCCCAAAGACAGCCCATATGGGGAGCACTAGGTACGTTAAATTTCCAAACTAACTGTCTTGCGGTGCACCCTTCGGTAATGTGATTTTGATTATCGCGCATGAACCTTTGTATTTCGTTGAGATGTTTAGCGGCAGCAGTGAAATTGGTGTCTGAATAAAGGGCCGAGCACATGCCTGTACGAGCGATAAAACAGTCTAAACACGCAAGAAAACAATCCGCGGAGAGGGAAGATAACACCTCAAGATGAACAGCTTTTGTTGAGAAGCATATAAATAAAGCTAGATAAGCTTTTGAAACCTTTGCGTTACGACGTAAACTTTCCTTTATAAAGAATGGACCACCGAGGTCTACTCCAACGTGAGAAAATACTTTGTTAGGTGTTACACGAGTAGGAGGCAGAGGTGCCATCTCTGGTTGTAACAACTTAGGATTGTTTTTAAAACAAGTTTGACATTTAGATAATACGGATCTAATAACGCTACGAGCGGGGGAATCCAATAATTTTCATTTAAAATGCTGTTTAATGTGCGCGGGCCTACGTGCAAGTATTTTTGATGTAAGAAAACAATAAGTAATCTAGTGAATATGCTATGCTGAGGAAGTAACCGCGGGTGCTTAGTGTTATAAGGAAGCTCAGAACGACTCAAGCGACCCCCTACCCTGAGAAAGCCTTCTGCGTCGAGAAAAGGAGATAAGTTTCGCAAAGAAGGTACGTGTTTATTAAGCTTGAGTAATTTAATTTCATGTTGAAAATAAGCAAGTTGAATTAACTAAATTAACGCGTTCATAGTACCATTCAATATTTCGGTGGTTAAGAGTGCGGACTGACCGACAAAATAATTTTTCTCGCGTAATAATTTTATAATCCATGCAAAGGTGTGGTGCAATTTAGAAAATGATGAAAAAAGACTAAATACTCGTTCGCAAAATTCCCGCTTGGATTCTTCCAGACTATTATCTTGTGTTAACAACGCGATGGATTTTTTAAGTTCCGGTAATTGAATTTTACTTTCGTAATCGGCCATTTATCAAAATTTTGGTACATCCAGTCGGCGCCCACTAACCACCGTTGTTTACATTCAACAAATGTAAGAAAGTAACACCTTTCTTACATTTGTTATTTATTTGAGAAATTTAATTAATTTACAGAGCAAAACTGCACCCATTAGCTCCAATCGAGGGATGACTTGCTTTACTGGTGCAACTTTCGACTTTGCCGTTACTAAACGTACCTTAACATTATTTTTATCATCGCGACTTATGACAAACATGCACGCTGCATAACCACGACAAGACGCGTCACAAAATCCGACCAACTCGCATTCTGTTTGCACCCGGTAACAACATGTGGCGTTCTATACGAAGTTCAGCCAGTAAAGGAAGTTCCGAGATAAACTTTTTCCACTTGTCTTTCAAGTCATCTGGAAGACTTTCGTCACAACCAATACCTAACTTCCATAAGTCTTGCATGATACCTTTAGCGATGAAGGTACAAGGCGCGATAAAGCCCACGGGGTCATCAATCGACGCTAACAACCTGAGCACCGAACGTTTCGTGGATGTTTCATCTGTTTTATTTGTAGAGAAGCCAAAATGATCAGTAGTAGGAATCCAATTAAGGCCTAATACCTTAATGGAGCAATCGTTTTCATCGCTCACAAATGATATAGCGCCTTCCCTATGTTCAATTGGTACGCGGTGAAGTAAATGCACGCTATTGCTCATCCACTTTTTTAAGATAAAGTTGGCACTTTGAAAAATACCTATTAATTGATCCTGTAAGATACAAGCTTGCTCGTAAGAGGTACATGAGTACAAAATGTCATCTATGAAAATCCCTTCACGGATAACTTGAGCTGCAAGTGGGAAACGTTCTCCCTCATCAATTGCCAATTGTAGTAATGTCCGCATGGCTAAAAACGGCGAGCAACTAAGACCGTAAGTCACGGTGTTTAATTCGTATATTTTTATAGGTTCATTAACAGATTCTCTTTATGTGTTGATAAATACGATCTTCCTTTCTCACCGCGATACCATGATACATTTTACAAACATCACTCACCAGGCAAATCTCGAAAAGTCTAAAATTCAATAATATCGCTACAATGTCGCGGTATAGTTTCGGTCCAACGAGAAGAATAGCATTTAATGAGACGTTAATACTACTTTTAGCAGATCCGTCAAACACAACCCGCAATGGCGTCGATGTACTACTGGGGCGCAAAATACTATGATGTGGGATGATAAAATGACAAGGCGTGTCGCCTTGATGTACTTGCATATGACCGAGATTTTCGTAATCATGCATAAACTCGATATATTTTGGTTGCAATTCAGGAGCATGCTCTAGTTTGCGTTCCGTGTAAAATAACCTACGTTCCGGGCCGCGGCACGCGTCTCGCCTCGAACGACATATCGCCCGTTCGATTCCCGGGTGTGCTCTTTAACAAATATTTGCTCTGCTAACTGGGCCATAGGGTTGACTACAGGAGTACACGGTACTTCCTCAATCTCCCAAAATGAACGTAATGTTTTTTCTAATGATTGTTCCCTTTCATAGGTTATAGATAGATGAAAGTTTTGAGAGATATTATTTTCAAGTGGACACAATTTTCCGCTTATAACATACCCAAATACGGTTTTAATGACACTGGGAATATTATCATTAATTATTAAAGGTTTATTCGTGATAAGTAATGGTACAATATCATTACCTAACAAAATATCTATTCGAGATCGTTTGAAAAAGAATGGATCGGCTAAATTAAATGAATTATATTCATTAATAACATTATTTGAAGAATGAACATTTGGCATGTCAGCTGCCACCTTGGATACGACAACTAAATTAACGTTGAATGTCGGACCGTCAGAGTTAACGGGTTTTAAAGTGCAAGTAATCATGCCCTGATTTTTAATAAAACCACCGCCTAAGCCATTTATAGTAAAAGGACATTTCCTACGAGGTAAACATAACCTTTGGGCGCATTCGGTAGTTATGAAAGAGCTCTGGGCTCCAGAATCTATGACTGCACGGCAGTTTTGATATTGTTCGTCGTTATCACGAAGTTGTATAAGCGCAGTACCTAAAACTACTCCGTAGTCGGAGCTAACGACGGTAGATACTGTGCCGAGCGCGGCCTGTTGATTAAGTATCGACGAATCACTCACGGAGTGAGACGAAACGAGCGCCTGCTGCGAGTGTGCAGAGGACGACTGCATGGGTTTTGGGACGGCCGATTCTTCATCTGTCTTTATGTTCACTATCTTTATGTAATAAATAATGATGCGGTAATGCACAAACTCCACACGTGATTAAACTTTTGCAAGCGTTAGAATTATGATCCGCTTTTAGGCAATTTGTGCACAAATTCAATGAATGGACACGGTCCTTTCAATTAAAATTTTTCAATTTACGAAATTGATCACATCGATAGATCATATGGTTTTATTTACAATGAGCACAGACTAGTTGAATGTTCACTTTGCGGTTGTAATTATTCTGCACTCGCGTTGTCGCTAATACCTACAGATTTTAAAGAAGACTGTTTATTTGTACTACCTTTATAGATATAATAATAACCGGCAGGTTTTTGTAAGCTTGCCGAGCTAATCGAGTTATTCACGTTTGACAATGTACTATGTTCTAATACTTTTATCTGCTTATTGACAAAAACTATGAGTTCAGAAAAGGTAGGAATAGAATTTTGATCTCTCTCCTCTTCAAATAACCTTCTAGTGTGAGGATCGAGTCTTCGCAAAGCCAAATGACAAAATAAAAAGTCATCCAAATTTTTAATATTTAAAGCTTGAAGAGCTTTAAGTGAATGATCGAATGTTTCGATAAATAAGGTAAGGTTCGCAGCCGTATCTTTATTAAGCGGCGAAAAGTTTAACATTTTATCAAAATACTTACACGCTAGCGTTCTATTGTCGTGATACTTATCAATAAGACTTTGCCAAACTAACGAGTAATTAGCACCAGTAATAGGTAGTTTTTTGCAATATTCAAAGCGGATCCTTTTAGACAAGATAATAAATAAAGAAGTTTATCAATATTAGAGAAGTTTCTATTGTGTACCAATGATACGAACGTGTCATAAAAGGTAGTTCAATCTTTTATTTTGCCATCAAAGTTAAACAGAGATATTTAGGTAAGGCAGGGGCCACAAAATCTTGTTTCTCGGACTTAGCTAAAGTATCACTATAATTTTTTAACACTAACTGACATGCAGTATACATCGTATCGAAAGATTCAAGATCACTTAGCGATATTTTTTTTGTAGGATGTATTTGGCTTTCGATTTCTACTAATTCAAAAATGGCGGATTCGAATTTATTACGGACACTTTCCATTTCGGACATTTGTACTAAAAATATTGGTAATTGATCCAAATCGCTATCAATTGTTTTGGAAACGTCGTATAATCTTTGTAACTTGGTAAATAAATACTGTTTTTTACAAGTCAAAGCATCTCTTTTCACTTCTAATTCTTTCTTCGCGGGCACAGACGCCGCCAACGCCATATTGTTTTTTATAAAATTTACAATTTGCAAAGTGGTTTACAGTCACTAATTCAATCGATTTTGGCTCTGAAGGACCAGAAAAAGTAGCATCGAGCTATCGTTTAAATAGAAAAGAAAGAGTAAACGAGTGGAGTGACCCAAGTTATTGTCCCAACATGAAACCAAGGAAGTACGACTCACCGGTATTTAACTGCTGTAGTTGTATGGTAGGGTTGAAATCCAGTTATGGGGCACTTCACTGACAGTATAAATATTCCACACACGGTGTTAGACACAGTAAACTGTTGTTTCTTCAAATGTTTTTAACGCACGGCGTTATTACGTTGCTTCGCGACCCGGGCCACAGGCGAAACAGGACGTTTCTTCTTAGTTTTTCATAGAGGGCGCTACTTGTGTATGACGGTAGCAGATGTGAGGAACCAACTGTCCGTCGCACGGAAGCCGCATCACATGATTAAATGTAGGAACGTATAACTATGAGTCTATAGGTACTCAACATACATATATATTTAGATTGTTCTTTTCTTAATGTGGTTGTCGTAGCAGAAGATATTGAAGTATTGGTGTTATTAATGGCTCTAGCAAGTGATGATAAAGAATTGTTCTTTCTGAAACCGCTCAAAACTTATGCTTTACAAAGAGTTTATTCAACAAAAACAAGTTTAAATCAATATGAAAATGTTAATGCTCTCTATAATAAAGGTAAAAATAAATTTATTAAAATTTTTAATGAGGATCCGAAGTTACGTGCAGCAGCTGAAACTTTTATGATTGAGGACCAAAGTGAAGAAGTACTTTTAAATGATGGTATTTATTGTATTCTCACACTGTACGGTGCTAAAACTGCCAAAAACTAGAATGAACTTCGCTATAAATGTTTCATAGCGTTAGCCACTAAGGATAAAAGCGTTCAACTTAATTCGCTGCCTCCTACAGAGGATGCAGCGAAACAACATATCAAAAGAGTAAATTTACAAATACAGCAGTGGAAAAATGATTTACCAATACCTCCCGAAAAATGGGGTTGGCAAAAAGATAATTATTTAACTCCAATTAAAATGACGCAACCCGCAGCAACCGAAAACGTCTTAAAAATAATATTCTGCTCCTGTAAAACAGGTTGTGGCTCAGCGTGTTGCTGCAGAAAAAGTGGCTTGCATTGCCCACCTGCCTGCATCGTTTGCAGTGGCAGCGACTGTGATAATCACCCACCACCCGAAGAAGATGATAATAAGGAAGATTAAGTTTTCCTTTTTTATGTATATATGTTACAATAAATTTTATACATTTTATAATATATGTTTCATGTTGTTGTATACATTAGTTTGAACCTATTTCCACATGTAAGTCCTACTTGTAAATAATTATTTACACTTTTTTGATAACATTTTTTTTTATTTATATTAATAATGACTATTAATTTCAAAAACCAATATGAAAACTATAACATAAACATATTTTTCTGTGAGTTTTCAATTGATATTTTATAAAATAAACTTTTTTTCCAAAAATGTCATAAAAATTGTTTAAACAATATAAAAAAATATTTTCCCCTCTCCAGAGGTTTCTGATTTCAAATAATATAAAAAAAAACAAAATTTTTAAGAAAAATATCATCAAAATCGAAGCCGGGTTCCACCGGGTTTCCAGGTAAAAAGCTTCATTGACTCGACTATTAATGTTGAAAAATGCGAGGTAGCTATGTAAGTATAACGACTGATTTTAATGTTAATGACTTAGGATGAACACTTTTTATTTTTATATGAAGAACCCTGATGAAAATGTGAGTTTATTGTTTATTATTAACTCCATAAATTTGACCTAAACATGTTATATAAAGCTTATGAGTATTATTTGTGTTATATACAATATAACCTAACCTTTAGCTTTCTCACGTTAAGAATGATATGAACGAACTCGTTTTTATTAATATCAACCAGCTATTTATCACAACTGCGTTCAATGTTTACATTTGAAACGTGGGAAAGCTTTACCGAGGAAATTAGATTTAAAAATCATTTTTGTGACAGTATTTTTTATCTTTTGAGTTTTTGCCCAGCGACTATTTGCCCAGTATATGCCCTTTTTGCCTATTTGGGTTTTTACCTTTGACCCATCTGTAATCAAGATACAGTCTTGGATCATGTTGTGAAACCTCTCAGCAATGCACTTTTTAAAAATATACCGTGGACTTTCCAGCTGGTTTCTGCGCCTGGTCACAAGGCACGAACTACTCAAGCCTTGCTTGAAACCAATGTTCCGGACTTTAAAAGAGCTGAAGACTGGCCCTTATCTAGCCCAGACTTTAGACTTCAAATTATGGTCAGTTTTAGAGGACAAGGACTGCTCTAAAAGACACGGTGACATTGAGTCTCTTAAAAAATCTTTGGACCAAGCAATGGCGAAATTTCCATTGGAAACAGTGCATAAATCCATAGATTCGTGGCCAAACAGAATAAATGCCTGTATAAAAGCCAAAAGTGGCCATTTCGAATAGTTTTTGTTTGCTGAGACTTTAATAAATATGAAGGTATAAATTTTAATAATTTTACATTACTTTAAAAAAAATGCATTTTCATTTGTAACAGAACTTATGGCTGGACTAGGTATATATATAATTCTTTGATAAAACGAAATTAAGTGTGTTTGTTATATTTGCAAGTTTTTTACATGCAAGATAGATGTTTCATTAATGAAACTACAAGCGTTAGCCACAGACAGTTTTTATTCATAGAGCACACTACCTTATGGTTGTCACACAATGACACAGATAAACTTAAGTTGCTATAGACACTATCTAGTGTACTTCTCTAATTACTATTATTTTGATATATATTAACACACTCCCTTATCAAAATAATCGATATACAGAAATAAGCAAAAAAAAATATTAATGGAACACAAGGCCAAAGATAGATTTACAATGGAGTAACACCTAATTGTTCAACAAAATTATTATGTTTTTGGTAACTTAAACTTTTTGTTAGTACATCTGCTGGCATATCATTTGTATTTAAATATCCTATTTCAACAATATTATTTTCAAATGCTGTTCTGACAAAATGAAATTAAACATCAATATGCTTGCTTCTTTTATGGAATACCTAAAGAATGTTTAGTCAACAATTGTGCACTCTGTTTGTCATTGTATAACAGTACAGATGACTCATTTCTACATTTCAACTCTAATAATAAGTTTCTTAAGTAAATGGCTTCTTTACTTGCCTCACACGTAGCCATATACTCCGCTTCTGTGCTAGACAAAGCTATTGTTACTTGGTTTTAACATTCAAATGCAATTACACTATCAGACAATTTAAACATAAATTATCAGGTAAGCTCATACATACATTTTCTTTTAAAAAACCATTAATGCTGTAGTTATATCTAGGTGAGCTATATCTAGATTATATTTAACACTCAATGCAAATAATAGTCTTATTGTTGAATGACGTACCACTGGTGAGAAAGTTTCTGTATGGTCTATTCCGGCTTTCTGCGTAAAACCTTTGGCAACTAATCGCGCACGATATCTCACATGATCATCACTGTCCAATTTTTTTTAAATACCCACTTACATTTAACCACTGTAGCCTGTTTAGGTCTATCCACCACTTCCCAAGCTTCATGTTCTTCTAATGATTTCAATTCCTTCTGCATAGCTTTATTCCATTCCTTTGATTCTTGCCCATTTAAAGCCTCTTCATATGTTATCAACTGGTCTCACATGTATGTATCTGTTTCAATACATATATTGCTGTAACTAAACCTGTCAGGATTTTTTCTTTCTCTAATTGCCATTTCTGGTTTTATATTCTGTAAATTTTTAACTCCCTTGCTGGTACACTGTCAAAAAATTCATCTGAAGAACTATTCTCGGAATTTGATTCTTCTTCTATGTAGGTATTATCATTATTACAACTATTCAGTGTACTAGTTAAGAGTTCAGATTCTGAGCCACTAGCATCTTTAAGCTGGTCAACATTATCAGGCGATGACTGATTATTTTCATTTATTTTTGCTGGCATCCTATCTAAATTATCCTGTTCAATGATTGTGACATCCCTATTTGTTATAACCTTATTGGTTTTGGGATTATACAACCGGTACCCCTTCACATTTTCAGCATACCCAACCAAGTAATGTTTTTCTGCGTTCTTATCCAATTTAAGCCTTTTCTCTTTAGGAATGTGAGCCATAACTGTGTTTCCAAATACTCTTATATGACTAATATTTGGCTTGCAGCCAGTCCAAAGTTCACAGGGAGTTTTTAGGTTAAGCCCAGAAGCTAGTTCTATTTTTAAATATACTGCTGTGTGCACTGCTTCTGTCCAAAACTTCTTCTCGAACCTTGCATCATAGAGTAAGCATCTAGCTCGTTCAACATTGGTGCGGTTTAATCTTTCGCACATCCCATTTTGTTCCGGGTGTAGGGGTTAGATCGCTGATGAACTAAGCCACTTTGTTTCAAAAAAATTTCCATCGCGTTTGAACAAAATTCTGTGCCATTATCTGTTCGTAACATTTTTATACTACGATTCATCTTTTTCTTAACCATGACTTTGAACTCTGTAAAGCAGGAGTAGACTTCACTTTTGTTCTTTAAAAAATAAACAAATGACATTCTGCTGTAATCATCCACGAAAAGCAAAAAATATCTGGATAAACCAATTGATTTTGTTCCCATTGGTCCACACACATCTGCATGTATCTTCTCAAGAATATGTTCACTCCTATGATTGCTGTGTGGAAAAGGTTATAACCAAATTATGGTTTGTTTGCCTTCACAGCAGACTGTACAATCGAACTTGTTAATCTCCGCTTTTTTATCAAATTCCAAACCTTCGACAGCACCATTTCTCATATCAATCATGTCTTTGCTGTTAATATGGCCAATTCTTCTGTGCCATATCATATCTGAGGTTGTTGTAACTGAAACTGCAAACAAACATGCTGACCTGGTGTTCAACTTGTAAACGCCGTTCACTAACTGTGCTATGCCAATCAGTTCATTCTGCTGATTCCCGACGTAACAATATTCTTGCTGAAAACTGACTTTGTTACCATGCTTTATCAGCTGACTGACAGACAATAAGTTTGTGGTGAGATCGGGAATACATAACACATCTATAACAACAATATCATATTGTTTGTTGTTCACAATAGTCCTTATCTGTGTATTAGTAGAACATCAAGGGTCATCATCGGCCATCTGTATAAGTGTATTTTATTGTCAGCTTCGAGAAGAACAATAAATGATTTTGGAGGGCACATGATGTTCATTGAATTTAATAAGTGCTTAATCAGGTAGTTACCCCATTATAATGATGCTGAGAGAAATTTCCCTCAGCATCACGATAGATATAAAATACTAGCTAAAATCTGTAAATTCTTGCCTTCTACCCTTCGCAGTACGGTTTTAGGCATAATTTTCAACTCCAAATGCTACTTACGAAGATATTATAAAAAATATTTCGCAAAACGTAGACTCCAAAAAATTACTTATATTTTTATTTATTTTTTCCAATACACACCAATTAGCCTAGCCCCAAAGTAAGCATATAGGCTTGTGTTATGGGATACTAGGGTAACGGGTAGAATACGGATACATATAAAAGTATATTTATTTAGAAATACATGTACGCGACGACCGAAGCGAGAGAAAATGAACTTACGGCAATATGAGATTGATTTATAAAATGTATCTATGATTTCACATGTATCGGTTGTATACGCATTAAAAATGATCATTCCCTTGTTGTCTTATTAGAATGAGTCGGATATCGCAATAATAGATAGCTTTGCCCATAGTAAACCATTGTAAAATTGATAGTTCAGAGCGATATTCCGTCTCGTTCTCTCCAACAATCTTATAAGAATTTGTCTAAACGATCGCCACGACGCCAAGCGGTGGCGCGGGGAAACTAGTTAGAATATTGATAGTTCCGACCTATAGGAGGGACAGAGACGATAGGCTGTCCTTTTCTCACATCTTATAAGATTTTGCCTGAGTTGATAGTTTTCGATGATAGTATGTTTTATGTTTTGATTGATTTATTTTATGTCTTATTAGAAAATAGGTAGTTATAAGAGTAATATATCAAAGTTTTGTGTAAATCGTATTAGTAGTTTAGGCGTAATTAAGGAAAATATTGGAAATAGTTTTTTACGAATAGTCGATAGGATATAGGCATAATAGTCTAAGAGCCCACGACACTAAACCTAGTTCGATAAGACTACCGGATGAGATACATATAATTAGTCACGTTATTAATGGGGGAACACGAAATGGCGATGCTGCAATGCAAAAAACATGGCGGCGACACAAAAAAAAAAAAATATTAAAAAATCCGGTTTCTAGTACGATAAGACTCCCAATTTTTATTTGTTCCTCGTAATAGAGGAGTGATAGGACTATACGATAATGCAGTGCTGCAAGCCCCGCTGATTGGTCTAATCAGTGGCAGCAGCATGATAAGCGATTCCTCGTATCTAGGTATCTAGTATGATCGATCTCCTCGAAAAATCAAAGCTCATCCGAAAGGTTATCAATTTCTGTGTGAGAAAAACCACTGCTGCATTTTCCAAACAGTGGAGAAAGTGGTTGCTGCAGCGATTGAAGGTCGCCGTCCGCGCGGCTGCAGCCGGCGTTTCAATTTCGTTTTGTCAGCAACCGACCGGTTCCTCTCAATTTTTACCGGTCAAATACGCGTCCCGCGGTCACATATGACTAATTTTACGTGTCGTTGACTGTTTAAATAAATTAAATTTAACAAATAAGATTCTATTAATTATTCCAAGCTTCCGGATTTTCCAGCCCTTTTTTGGATATTTATTATTTCGTGTGGCACGTAAAAATCTCTTCCGCTTTATTTTTTAATCAAACCATGATACGTACTTATCATCGTGGAAATCGTGTGAACGAATGGAGAGCTCTGTACCCGAGACATGAAGATTTCTTGGCTATTTATTTCTAGCAGAAATTAAGTCGTCGATAGTACATATTGTGATCTTCCAGCTGTCCTATTATATTCACATCTATTCGAAAAAAAAACGGGGACTATACGAAGGGTCTAGAGTTTATACCTGCTCAGTCTTGTTGTGGAAACCGTCAGTAACGGTCGGTCTTTTCGCTGTCGTTATTTTAAAATTCGACGCATGGTATTAAATTCGTGAAAAATGCGTTGTTTCGTCTGCAAAAAAACGGGGAACTTGACCGATTTTGATGAGCGTATGTTAAATAAATGTTTAACAATTATTGCATTCCGGAAAAAAAAATGTCTGAAATACGGCGACTCGCCATTAACCCGTGAGAATAGTGAGAATTATGGTTTTCATTATGGGTGCTACAGAAAATTCTCTGTTTTGCGACGGAAAGACCAGGAAGAATTAAACGCACTGTTTCCTTCGAATGCAAGTGTGAGTATAAAAAATATTATATGTATGAATAATGAAATAGCAGGCTCCAAAATCTCGTTTCGCTCATCTTTCGTGTGTCATATGCTGTTTACAAACGTTACAGTCCGACACATCTGCCTGTACCAAGGAACGCGACCCTGTACAAAGAGACAGTCTAGAAACTTCGACGGCTCACAGAGACGAAGATGATTCAGCTGCTCGAAGGAATGATGTACCGGCGGTGAGTTTTTTTTATTTCAAGGGCAATATTTAGTACGAAAGTAGGCAAAACTCTGTCTACTAGAATCAAACATTTCGAGTTCGTGTATATAATTAGTAAATACTAAAATAGCATTTTTCAAGTTTCTACAATAATTCGCTGCTGCGCGTAAATTGACCGCCGTGATTGATAATAATTTTCAAAAGAAAACGCAAATTTCTTTTCTCATTGTATCATTTGCGTGACTTCTTCGATAAGTCTTGATATTTCTGCTATTTTTGGTTAAGAATGGTTATAAAAGACATTCGTCTTTTATATTTATTTATAAATATTCATTTTTAAATATTCATTTTAAAATATTTATTTCATTTATTTATTCATTTTTTAATTTATTATTATTTATTTCTTTTATTTATTTTAAATATTTATTTTTATAATAATGAAAAACAACGTTATTGTCAACAAAGTTTTGAGACACAATTTTTTTTATAACAGTTCGCGCTGGTATTACAATGACACCAAACATACTCTTACAGGAAATTGTTGAAGAATCTAACCCCGTTCCGAGTACGTCGAAATCCGCACCAGAAGATCGTGCGATGGAACCCGAAATATCGGAAACCACGACGACCTTCACACCTGCGGTCTTGGAAACTGTAAATCCATCGACGCCACTGTCCGCATCTTTACCAACAGCGATGGAAATCGAAGAACCGGAGCTAGATTCGTCTCAATCGAAAGGCAGTAAATCAAAATCAATTCTGTCCTGCATTTTTTGCTCTAAGCCGAGACTAAGTGTCGGTGGTAAAAGAGTACCAACAATAATTTCCTCTTCGGAAAATACATTGAAAAATATTAGAATGTACGCGACTGCCTTGGAAAACGAAGCAATACTCAGTGGCTTGCAATCGCGGGTAGAAATCGCCTATCACAAGGAGTGTTACTCAACGATTCGAAAAAAATACACTGCCGCCGTAAATAAGTGTGAAAATCCGCAAGAACCTGGAATTTGGCACGCTACCCGTGACATTCATAAAGCCGTGTTTGAATCAATTTCTGAATTAATCGAAGAGGAAATTATCAAAAACGGAAAAATATATTTTTTAGCAGATCTCTATGCTACTTACAAATCACTCCTTATAGAATTTGGAGATGGCGTGTATTCGTCAGAAAACGCCGATTACGGTAACGCTACTCGTTTTAGCGATAAAATTCTGAGAATATTCGGTGATCGCGTCATTATAGAAGCTTCGGATACGCCACTTAGAAAGCGAATCGTTTATAGTTTGGATTTAAATATCAGTCAATTGGCGCATGATAAGGCACTCCGCGAGACAGCAGATGCCACGAAATTTGAACAAGTTGCATTCGAGATCAGAAACTCAGTGAAAACTATGCGAATGAAAAAACTTCCGAGTGAAGTAAAGGTGGAAAATATTCTGGAAGGAGAATGCGAAGTTCCGGAGAGTTTGTTCCATTTTATTTGCAATCTCGTTAAAGGTCCCAGTTATCGAAGAAAAAATTCTGATTCTGATTATACCAAAATCCATTCTTTATGCTCAGATATAATGTACTTGATAACAAAGGGTAGAGTGAAACCGGCGAAACAGTTAACATTGGGTTTAGCGATTAAATCGTTGACAAGCTCAAGAAAAGTTCTGGATATACTAAATCGGTACGGGCATACTATTTCCTACACTGCCGCAGAGGAGTTAGAAACCGAAATGACATTTTCAGAATACCAGAGTAGTGCCATGATTCCCATTGGAATTTCCAATACCCCTGGGCTCAGCACCCACGTGGCGTACGACAATTTCGATCGTTTTGTCGACACCGCCTCTGGTAAAGACACTTTACATGATACCGTGGGAATTATTTACCAGTTTCGTCCTCCGTCTCTTAGTTCTGAAGTAGTTCCTGCGCCCTCCGAAATCGCGACAACATGTGATGATCACCGAGATCAGAGCTCATGTGCGACTCTGCAAAATCCACGAAAACGACGCAAATTCTCTGAAATTTCAACCAACATAGAGCCCTATTATAAACCACGTAAAAACTACGTCCCATTACTACCGTACGACACGATCAACAACCTTTGCACGATTTTGAATTCGCTGAAAAAATCGCTCGTTCTAGGGACATGTTGTGGGCCTTGTCATTCTCACAACTTGCCAACATTCCAATGTGGATTGGATTCAATTGTATGACAACCATCGATGAAAGCGAAATTCAAGTAGTTGATTATTTGCCTCCTATCAATCGATCTCCAACGTCCCACGAAGTTGTAAACCAGACGTTGAAAAATGCTGCCGCTATTGCCAGCCACTGCGAGCAATCAAAAATAATCGTTACTTACGATTTGGCTATTGCCAAAATGGCAATGCTTATTCAGCACAGTGAGAATCCGAAATATAACGATATTTTTATAAACATGGGCGCGTTCCATTTACAGATGGCGTATTTTAAAGCGATAGGGAAATTTATCGATGCTTGCGGTATCACAGACATTTTAATCCAGTCCGAGGTTTTGGCGGGTGGTTCCATCAATTCTTTCATTGATAGTCGGCACTTCAATCGGTGTAAAAGATTGCATCCACAGTTCTCTGTTGCACTTCAAACCCTGCATTTTGATGAATTAGAATTGACTCCCAAACGCCGTAAGTTACCAATAAACAAGGATGAATCTAACATTTTCATTAGCCCTAGCACTAACTCCAGATTTCAAAAATTACAAAATGCTAAAATATCTACTGCTTCTGCTTCAGAGCTTGTGAGCCATTTCGTAAAGACTTTAATATTCTAGAAATCCTTGTGAGCCATTTCGTAAAGACTTTAATATTTCATCAACAGCAAGTAGATGTAGTTCTGTAAGTGATCTATCATGTGCACAGTTTTTGACATGTCCGTTAATAATAATAATAATAATCATTTATTTCAGATAATTATAGAATTATTTAAGTGCTGATCAAGTAACTGAGATTTTATCAAGACCTGAAGATGTTTCATTTGCCCCGAAAGTGCTTCCGATAAAACAATAAATGCACATTTCTACGGGATTGTTGACAATCCAACAAGCAACGCAAATTTTATAGACGAAAATAAAGATGACACAATTACTGCTATTTCCACAAATAATAACTTAGAGATATCTCAGTCTCAGTGTATTGGACCAACTACATCTATTGAAGTTATTGTTAATACAGAAAAATCTACTGATCCTCCTGTTTGTAAATCACCTGATAGAAATTTCAACAACGATGATGATAAGGACTACAGCCCTAATAGTGATGATTTTAGTAGTGTCTCATCTGAATCCAGCTATTCTTCTGATGAAGTCGATGAAAATGATAATGTTTTGAACAGTACTATTGAAGCTGAAGAAAATGAATCTGAATGGCTGTATATAACAGACACAGATCCAAATTTTGCAGAATTCGAAGACAATTCTACTGTATATGTACCACTAACCGCAAAAACACCAACAGACTATTATCAATTATTTGTTACAAAAGATATAATTAAAAAAATGATACAAGAAAAAAATAATTATGCACAGAATTATCTTGACAGTCGGAAAGATGACATGAAGCCTAATTCACGTTTTAAACTTTGGGTGCCTACAAATTTCGACGAAATGAAACGTTTTTTAGTAGTACTTATGGCACTTTTACAAGACCCATTCTTGTAAAAGTGCCACATATTAATGATTATATTATTGATCGAAGAAAAATATATATGGTAATAGATATATAATGTCTATAATGAAAAGAGATCGTTTTTTACTTTTACTGAAATTTTGGCATTTCCATTAGTGATCCTCAGAATACCGGGAAGTTGAGTAAAATTCAGGATGTTTGTTTGATGTTGTTAAATTTTCAAACAATTATGAAGCCGGGTAAAATTTTAATAATCGACGAGAGTATGATTTCGTGGCGAGGACGATTGTCATTCCGCCAGTATATAAAAAATAAAGCTCATAAATATGGAGTTAAAACATATAAGCTCTGCACACCAGATGGGTATACTTTGAATCTACTTATATATACTGGAAAAGGCGAAAATGGGCGAGAGATAGATCATGGTCAGAAAACTGTGATGAGACTTATTAAAGATCTCACTAATGAAGGAAGACTGGTAATCACTGATGATTTCTATAACTCGCTTAATGTCGCCGAAGAGCTTATACAAAATAAAACTTTCCTTTGTGGGACACTGCGATCAAATAGAAGAGGAGTTCCAAAATGTGTAGTATCTACCAAACTCAAAAAAGGAGGAATTGCTGGGAAAATGAATAAAAATGGTGTAAGGATAATTAAATGGTTCTATAAGAGGCCAGTGCTTATGATTTCAACTTGTCGGCATCATAATACTGTTATCAAAGACACTGGTAAAATAAGAAAGGCTACTGGAGAGATAATAAGAAAGCTTGAATGTATTTTAACCTACAATGATAACAAAAAGGGTATTGACTATAGTGATCAGATGTCATCTTATTATTCCCCCCTTAAGAGAGGATTGAAATGGTTTCGAAAAGTCATGATGGAACTTTTGTTTGGAACGGCAATAATAAACAGTTGGGTGGTCTTTAACTGGAATAAAACGAATAAAATGTCAAAGAAGGATTTTTTTGAATCTGTCATAGAAGGGTTTACTGCTCAAACAATATCTGCTACCTATGACCAACCTGTTTGTAAATTAAAAAAGAATCACACATACGAAAAAAGTGGCGACAACAGAAGAAAATGTGTGGGATGTTATCAAAAACTACGAATTAGTATGAGTAGCCGTGAGGCCAATAAAAAAGTGAAAAAGATTAAATCCTACTGCAGTGACTGCAACAAAGCAATGTGCCTTAAATGTTTTTACGATATTCATATGTGATTTGAACTTTTGAATAAACATACTTTCTATTTTATCGATATATTTTTATTTTCTTACTCACATCACTGGCTAAATGATGATAAGTACTAGTATTTCAGTGCGCTAGGTGGCCGATGTGCCTCCTAAACATTTTCCTCGGTCTAGCTTTTATTTTTAGTCCCAGCCCCAGGCGGGCCAAAAGTAAGATAGAAAAGACTATTAGCAATAGCCCGATCAAAGTTTTATTTCATTTTATGCAATTTTCGCTGAAAAATCGGCATTCAAAGTTAGTAATTCAGTAAGAGGTCGATAGGCCTTAATCGCACCTGTGTTAGGGTACATCGAAGGTCTATCGACCTCCCATAGCACCAGATGAAAGTGTGGCTAATTTAATCCCGCAGCTAACGTGTTAACGAGTATATCTCAGTTGGCTATTTTTGTGTTGTGTTGACGAAAATTGCAATGTATTGCAAGATTTACTAGAAGTCTGTCAGCTAGAAAGTACAATCCAAGGAAAATACATATTTTTGAAATTTGCATTCAAAAATGAGTTTATTGTGGGACAAATTGACATCTATGTGCACTGATGGTGCACCATCAATGATTGGAAAAAACAATGGTTGTGTGGCTTTGTTACAGAATTTCTATAAGAATAATATCATTGAAAGATAACCAGACTTCAGTAAATATGTATTCAGAGAACTAACAAATGGTTTTTCTTTTATATTTTACATTAATTAATATTGCACACTGACAATGTAATAAGGCTGTATGCCTTCACAATTTCTTAGGTCCAAAATTTATTCTAGTATCATTGTATTATCCACCAGGAAGCCTTGTGTGCCAAGGATATGGAGTTGAATGACATTATGGACCTAGTAATGCGTTGCATAAATTAAATACGTGCAAAAGCTCTTAACAGACGTCAATTCAGACTAATATTTGAAGAAGAAATCAGAGAATATGGAGAGTGACAACTGTACTGTGTTGTACGATGGCTATCAAGGGGCAGCATGTTGAGACATTTCTTCAACTTGCGAGGACAGGAGTTGCAATTTTTAGAGCAGAAAGGGGCGTATAGCTCTATTGGAAGTTGATTTACTGAAGAATACATACATCATGGTTGAGTGATCTTGCATTTCTTGTTGACATTACGAAATACCTCAATATTTTGAATCTCAAATAACAGGGTAAAGATTGTTCACTCCGACTATGCTTAATTTAATAAGCGGATTCAAAGCAAAATTAAGTCTCTTTGCAATTACTTTGGCCACAGAAAATATTGATCTCTTCCCCACACTAAAACATTTGAAAAAGAAGCTCAATATTGCTTCTGTTAATTACTCTAAATACTAATCTAATATTAAATGCTTTTCACAGTCGTTTGAGTCGCGATTTCAAGATTTCGAAAGTAAAAAGCAAAATTTACAAATATTTTTAAATCCTTTCCTGATAAGTTTGGTTGAAATAGTCCTTTGTCCACCCAGATGGACCACGGGGATTTTTTTTTTCCGCCGTTCACCAGGTGGACCATGAAATAATTTAACCGGGAAATATTTTTTACCCGTGGTCCACCTGACACTTCGTTTACAACCGCAATAACCTTTTTATGCAAGTCACTTTGTATCAAGATCTGCATGGAGCATAGGTACATTTATTATAAAACAAATAAATATCGTTGACATAAATTGTCACTTTAAACTAGAGTATATATCACGCATTTTCAATGTCTGCATTTATTTGCCCAAGTGGCAAATGAAAGATTAGATACTTTATAAAAATGTGTAACGAAGAAATACTATATATTAATCGAAAGGGGGGGGGGGGGGGTAAAGTAATTTTGTACGGCAATCACCAATATTACAAATAAAGTTATTCAAAAAGACTGCCATTATAATCTTACTTCTTAAAGTACTGAACCGATAAAATTTTGTTCCGATATAATTCGATTTTTAAAGACTAAACAGTACCGTAAAATGTTGCAACTTTGCACGAAATATGAGGTTTTTTATTCATAAGTTTTCAAGTACCTATTTATTATCTGTGCTTAATTTTATATATGCGCGTAAATTAAAGATATAAGCCACTTATCATAAGGTTCAGAATGCTAAAACTGCTGGTAGATTCATGTTCAACAACTGTCAAAGTAAAAGGCAAAGTTGGAGTGATAAACCTTAACTTTGCCTAAAAGATTATAAGAAAAAATATGGGTCCCATTTTAAAACTGGTCTTATTTATTAAGGCATAAGCATTGTTTTACGGTCGCGATGTTCATGGCCATAGACAAATAACCATACTTTTTTTTTTGCTGGCAACTAGGCAAAGTTGAGCGCAAACAGGCAATTTTGAGCAGTGTCAGTAAATTTTTTCATACTAACTTTTAAGCGTGGTTAGGGTTGTCCCAATAAGAAAAACACAATGTTAAAAGACTTACTATATATATTGGGTAACCGAATAGTAAGAGTAACATAGAACCTTTTTCACAGAATAAAATGTAAACATTATTTTTAATTTATTAATAGTTATAATTTTTGTCACAAAACTTCTTTAATCATATCTATATTTAGAATACTCTGTATGGCGCTAAAATTAATCAAAATATATCCTCCAGCGTTATACGCATAATAATACAATTTGAACAAAACTAAAATACGCAAAATTACTACTCGCTAACATAAACGCATAACAAAAGATTCTCGTAACAATGTCAGAAATTATATTCCCAAAAATAGTTTATAAAACCTAATTGTAATTAAAATAGGAAATGTATTTAATATAAAAAATCTTAGGAATATCTTTATAGATATCATAAAATAAAAAATTCAAAATAACAAACATAATAGCAAAATTGTAATTTTACTTAACAAAATAATCATAAAAAATAGTTATAACAAATAAAATCTAACATTGGCCACTATTAAGTGAAAGCAAGCCAGGCTACAACAAAAATCAGAAATAAATAGTGTCGGTTTGGTGCTGTAATTCATACTCTTCTGGCTTATTAGATACTTTAACCAATTTAATTTTTTTTTCTATAGATAATTTTGGTACCGTATCTCTGTCAATTTTCTTAGGCTTTTTAAATTTTAATTTGCCTTTATTACGTATTGTAGTATAAAATGATATATCAAAAGTGTCATCACTATTACACTTCGTAATCACTCCTATGTAGTATTTCCATTTATTTTTAATATAATAACGTACCAGAACTGTGTCATTTACAGAATAATCAAAAGTCATCTCTTCACTGTCACTGTCTGATTGAGTTGGTATTTTATCTAACGGCACAGCCTCAGTTTTCAAAATTGAATTTTCGTATTTTGGTGGACATGACGACTGTGAATTAGCATAGCCAGGTTGGCTCAGTTCACTGATAGGATGGTGAAGTAAAGTTGTTTTCGAATTGGTGCAATTGACAATCATCGAACACGATTCGTCTTGTGTAAAATGATCGCTTTGAATTTGAGAGACATTAGGTTCAAATGGGGTTTGGGATATTCTAGAACCACTTAAATCTGTGTTGTCCCATTCCATTGTAACAGTTCTTTGGGAAGTGGGTGAATTAAGCATATTTGCACGGCGACGTGAAGTTGTGCGTAAGGACTTTGTTGTCTGGAACTTATTGCACTCTAGGTCGGACAACATATTATCATCGTGTGGTATCTGGTCATCAAGATCATTCAGAGCAGGTAAGTCTGGATCACTGTTAGTATTAGATATCATCAGCGATCTTGTCTTTTTAAAACAATATAATGGAATATCTTCGGAATCTGCGCCGTCGCTTTCCAGATTCATATCAATTATACTAGAGTCAGTGTGTTCACTCATGTTGTAGGGGCCTTTACTAGGACCTTAACGACTGTCAATTTGTCAATTAGTCACGGGACGATTGTCAGGAGATGATTATTAAAATACGTCAATATGATGTGAATGCCTTTATTGCACTGTCATATAATGTAAAATATTGTTCTTAAACCAATTAGTGGGTCAACTGTGTCAGCAGTTTAGAGTGCATCGATTCGGAATGCAAACTTAATAAAAAATAATTAAAATGGCTTGTACATATTGCCAACGACAAAAAGAAATAAACAATAAAAGATAAAAATTGTAAACTATAACAAAGTTATATCAAATTATGTAACTAGAGTATATCACTATAGACTTAAAAGATTGTCACGTAAATACACTACGGCTGAGGTAAATTGTCAAATTTAATAGTCTTTTTTATGGTTGGGGAGGCGGCCCCTTCCACGTTCACTACGGAACCACTCGCGTCGCGGCACATCGACACATCGACATTTCGATCTCTTATACCATGATCGTCACTCACTCCACTCACAACACTGTCACGAATCCGCCCTGTCTCCAGGTCACCTGGCCGGTTCCGCTGTTCTCTCTGGTCTTGAGAAGAAGAACGTTGTCGTTCCCCCGAAGTATATCTTCTCCAAGTCTTAACAATTGCGTAGCAAGTTATAAACATGATTATAAGACTCAAGATTGAATATATAATAGTATCATGTGTGGTACCACTCGCTTGTATTTGCTGCAAATCTTGAGTTTTTAATGTCTCTATCTGCTGTCTTATAGACTCATATAATTCATCATGTTTTTCTAAATAATTATCTGTCATTGTATTGTAAGCATACGAGGAATTAATAACGTCGTTAAGAGAAGAACTGCTTCCTAATGATGGAATGTCAATATCTTTGTGTAACAACATTTGATTAGTATAGTCACGGTGTGCTTGTATAGCCCAATTGTCTCCTTTTATAAAACAACCTTGACCGATATTAATCAGGCCATTGCCTTGTAATTGTTTTGTTTCTATTCCAGCTGGGCATAAAATGCGAATTCTGCATTCTCGGCAACATGAGTATAGCCAGGCGCCGGGCGCTTGTAATTTGATCCATTTGTCGGAGCATTGTTTAAACTCCATGCGACAAAAGGTATCATTGTCATTATTATATAAATAAGTTGCACATATTGACTTATCAAAGTGGATATTAAGTATGGGAGTACTTTCGTAACACATTAATTTGTTATTATCTTGGTATTGTTTGCAAGCTTGTATGTCATTTTCATGCATTGGCATGAGCATATCTCTTTTCATGTTGATTGCAATGTAAGGAGTGATAGGAATATTATAAATATTTCTATTTTTCTTCGTCCACGGCAAAGATATAATTTTGTTGAGTTCAAACTCATTTTGGCTCAATAACGGAATTTTAATTTCCATAATTAGGAAAGATTTTGTCACTTTGATACTAACTTGTAAAAGTTGATATAAATCTTTTCTATTGTCAGCAGGTAACACTGTTTCCCCATGCAACTGCCCTGAGATCAAATTTATCTGATTTTGCATTTCTTCCGGCGATATTAAGTGCATATCAATTTGTCCATGATGGATGTTTGTAATAGTGTCAATAAGTGTTTCTTGAATCCTTCTTAAATTAGATAGGATCACGTCGGCTGATAGTGCTGTTGTCATCATATTGAAAAGTTCGAATTGATAAGATGTGGCCTTTCGGACCTCACCAATGTCCATTGATATATTTTTTAGATGTCCATTAATAAACTGAAAGTGATTATTCATAATATTTTCATTCCTTCTTAAAATATTATTTTCAGCCTCAAGAACAGATGTTTGATTTTTTAACATTTTTAATAAATGGTTTTCATTGGTTCTTATTGTCATAATATCTCTCTCATATCTCTCTGCAAATTTATCATCAAGAACGCCAAATAAAGTGTTTGCAATATTTCCTATGCCATTAATTAGACCTCGTTTAACCCGCAACTGTGTGTTCGTTTGCAATAATTCATTATAAAATATTATTTCGTTCATTTCATGATCGAACTGAGAAATGATAGGTTTAAATAAATTTTCATTACTTGTTATATTTTTTAAATGATTAATATAATTTTCTATGTCAGTCATGCTTTGCCAATACTTTGTCATGTTGTAGTATACTATCATTTTCCATTGATCTTGAACGATCCTCATGTCAGCGATTTTGTCAAAGTAAAGTGTATTGCTTGTATTTAATCGAGTAATTTTAAAACTTTGTTGCAAAGAAGGTGCTATTAATGTCAAAAGTAGCATTATGACTGCAACATAAAAGTTCGGTCGTTTCCTACTCCTGGTGTTGCGATACTGGTTTTGGTTACAGTTTCTGTCATTTTTCATATCATTACTCTTGTCAAGGGCTATGTCATTTTCTTGTCGTACTGGTAAGGGTGTCAATTTAATGATAGGCCGCTTTAAAAAGCCGTTCTTCGTTTTTAATGTCACCACACGAACGTATCCATCTTTTCCTGCGTGCAAGTTAGTAATTTTACCTAATGCCCATTTTGATGGTGGCATGTTGTCCTCATTAACCAGTACTATGTCATTGATATTTATTTTAGGTTTGCCGTGATTCCACTTACTGCGTGTCTGCAAATGATGGAGATATTCCGTTGACCATTTCTTCCAGAAAGATTTATGCATTTTGTCAATTAGTCACGGGACGATTGTCAGGAGATAATTATTAAAATACGTCAATATGATGTGAATGCCTTTATTGCACTGTCATATCATCATCATCATCAGCCTATTAATGTCCCCACTGCTGGGGCACAGGCTTCCCTATGGATGGAATAGGGAGATTGGGCCATGACCCACCACGCGGGCCCAGTGCGGGTTGGTGGGTGCTAACGACTGCAGATGCAGCCGGGACCAACGGCTTAACGTGCCTTCCGAAGCACGGAGGAGCTCGAGATAGTAAATTATGGTCACCCATCCAATGACCGACCACTGCGAAAGTTGCTTAAATTCAACGATCGCTGCGGAACGCGCTAACCACTTGCGCCATCGATCTCCTCGTGCGCCATCGATCTCCTCTGCGCCATCGATCTCCTCGTACTGTCATATAATATAAAATATTGTTCTTAAACCAATTAGTGGGTCAACTGTATCAGCAGTTTAGAGTGCATCGATTCGGAATGCAAACTCAATAAAATATAATTAAAATGGCTTGTATATATTTCAAAAAAGAAATAAACAATAAAAGATAAAAATTGTAAACTATAACAAAGTTATATCAAATTATGTAACTAGAGTATATTACTATAGACTTAAAAGATTGTCACGTAAATACACTACGGCTGAGGTAAATTGTCAAATTTAATAGTCTTTTTTATGGTTGGGGAGGCGGCCCCTTCCACGTTCACTACGGAACCACTCGCGTCGCGGCACATCGACACATCGACATTTCGATCTCTTATACCATGATCGTCACTCACTGCACTCACAACACTGTCACGAATCCGCCCTGTCTCCAGGTCGGCTGGCCGGTTCCGCTGTTCTCTCTGGTCTTGAGAAGAAGCACGTTGTCGTTCCCCCGAAGTATATCTTCTCCAAGTCTTAACAATTGCGTAGCAAGTTATAAACATGATTATAAGACTCAAGATTGAATATATAATAGTATCATGTGTGGTACCACTCGCTTGTATTTGCTGCAAATCTTGAGTTTTTAATGTCTCTATCTGCTGTCTTATAGACTCATATAATTCATCATGTTTTTCTAAATAATTATCTGTCATTGTATTGTAAGCATACGAGGAATTAATAACGTCGTTAAGAGAAGAACTGCTTCCTGTAGGGGCCTTTACTAGGACCTTAACGACTGTCAATTTGTCAATTAGTCACGGGACGATTGTCAGGAGATGATTATTAAAATACGTCAATATGATGTGAATGCCTTTATTGCACTGTCATATAATGTAAAATATTGTTCTTAAACCAATTAGTGGGTCAACTGTGTCAGCAGTTTAGAGTGCAGCGATTCGGAATGCAAACTTAATAAAATATAATTAAAATGGCTTGTACACATGTCATCGGATACACTTGTAGTTGACCCAGAATACAGCAGTGTAGTTTTTGCTTTATATTTTGGCTGTTTCAGTTTTTTTTGTTTAGTTATATTTTCTTCACTTTTCGGAATTGATATTGTTTGTAAGACTGATCGACCTCCTGCCAATATAACCCGTTTCTTTTTTATGTTGATATTTTGTGATTTAGCATGCGGGTCATTATTAGCCTTACCGAAAATATAAGATGGCCCCGCCGTGACTGACACACCAGATAATTGGGATGTTTTTGATGCGGTTGAAATGCTTCCAATATTACAATCAATTGCTTCCGTCATTTGCAATTTTCTAGGTATGTCTTTAGCATTATATACAACTGTGTCAGATTGCCCTGGCTTAATAATGACGTCCGACAAAACTTTAATTCCTAAATTTTTCGCTGGCTTTGGAAGACTTACATTACAACAATCAATTATTTTTGTCGCTTGCAGGCTTGTTGGTAGTTTATTTATAGCTATGAATGGTAGATTTTCATCATCCGTCTTAGATACTTCTCTTAGAGAACGAACATTAGACGTCTGTATTTTCTTCTTTATTGTGGTCTTTCTTTTTGGCATATTTATACTAGACATTGCAGTTTTCGCTTTAGGCAACAAGAATTTATTCACGGTTTTTATACTAAGTTCTTTTAAGGATTTTGGCTGGTGTAGTACTGGGAGGTTCGTTAGGGTTAAGTCTGATTTTAAATGACACTTTTTTGTAGTTTTATCTTTACTCTTGCACTTCTTAATTTGTTCAGCTTCTTCCGTTGAAATAGACTTCCCTGCTACTACTGCCAATTTTTTATTTGCTCCTGTTTTTGATTGCGTTGTTGAGCTTCTAATTTTTTGGAGGTATTCCAGAAGACAAACATCAAACATTTTTGTTTCTTCCGTCGATACAACTGGTATTTTTGTAAGAACCCTCCATGGATTAAAAGGAAATATTCCAGAAGCTGCGAACCCACTACATATATTGGAGAGTTTGCTCATATTAATTTTTGTCATTAGCTGCTGCAGCAACTGGGGAAAATCGCATTTATTAATTGTATTCGAGTTTTGGTGTGCGAGTTTGTAATTTAACAATATTTCCCGCCAACATCTTTTCATCGGCCCGAAGAATGCGATGTCAAGGGGCTGGGTCAGATGAGTTGCATTTGGAGGTAAAAATACTAATCTAATATTATTCTCTTGGCACAATTTTACTACTTCAACACTTAAATGGGAGGCTAAATTATCTCCTATTAGCACCTTTAGTCCTTCACGCGATATGGCCCATGGCAAGATAATTGTTTTAAACCAGTCATCGAAGCAAACCATGTCAAACCAGCCTGACTTTGTACGGTTATACCGTGCATTTGGTGGACCGAAATCACACCATCGAGACCATAAATGTTCGGCTTTATAGACTACATACGGTGGTAAACATTGGCCATCGGCCGTTACGCTGAACATAATGGAAATAGCGCTTTTACTAGAATTTAAGACGCGTTCGGGATGTTTGATGCCCCGTTTAAAAATGGCTTTCGATGATCCTGGGTCATCACTCAGGTTCGTTTCGTCGAAATTTAGGATGTTTTCGCAAGGAACGTCTTTGAGTGATAATTCCAGGTTTTCGAAAAAAGTAGTCATTTCTTCTACAGTTTTTGATGCCCGACTTCTTTTGATGTTTTGGGTAGCCCGCTGTGAAAAGTTATGGCGCGCCAAAAAATTACGAGCCCAACGTTCTCCGGGTATTCGACCTTTAAAAAGATTTGTTTTTCCGCATTTTACAAGGTAATTGTACACAACTATGCGTAAATCCGTAATTGTTAGCGGGCTCCCAAAATCGGCAGTAACTTCTACAACTTTCGCTATGTGTTTTTCCTCTTCAGCTGACAGTTCTTGTGGCCGACCGATAGCTTTGTCGTGTCTATTTTTGCATTTATTTAAAATTGTTCGTCTCGGAATGCCGAATTGCTTTTCAGCTCCATACGACGATAGTGCCTTACTTTTCACTAAATCTATTGCAACTTTCAACGTCTCTTGGTAATAATCGGCATATCGCCGAGCTCCAACTTGTCGGCTACTTCTCTTTCCCATCTTTGCACCTGATAAAACACGCATCATAAATTTTACATATACTAAGAGAAAAATAAATACCAAGTCCTAATGTACAAAACCACTATTTTTTATTCGGCAATATTTATTTAAGTGAACAATTTTTTTTTCATTTTAATAAGTATGATCCTTTTTGTATAATAAGCATGATGACTCATTTTTCTTTTAATAAATGTAAAGAATTACTTCGTTATGCTTTAAACTTTCCGAGATATCACGATTCTAAAATCACTTTTTTGGATTTGCCCAAAAACGCTCCATACAAAAACACTCGAAAGAGTGACGTCACCGTTTTGTATTTTCTATGCGTCGCGTATATACTTTGTTTGGTAGCTATATTCCATGTTGCGTTTAGAAAATAGGTTTCGTATCAAAGATAACTTGAAATTTAATGGTTATTTCTATGGTAAACTTATGTTTAAATAATTTCATACTTTTAAAATGGACTTGCCATTGGATCATAAAATAAGAGAAATGAAATATATTTCAATTGAAGTTAGTACATAATTATTTTATATCTAAAGACAGTCAATATGCCTATTACTGATCAAAAAATTATAATCAACATTTGTATAAAAATTTTAAAGTTAAAATGAAATAATTTATTGTTAAAAATTCGTTTATTAAGTAAAATAGTCTGCAAGTTACCAGCAGAGAGTAAGTATATTATTATTTAAAGAATACGTTAAAAAACTTTTGACAACCCTAACCCTAGGCAATCTTGTATCACTAGTGTCCGAGAAACCTTTTGTATCATTGCCTACCATCGTTCCAATCGGAAATAATTACATTTAGAAGAAAAACCATCATAAACAGTAGAAAGAGCACTTTTACTTACCCCGTAAACACTAAAACAGCTGCGTTTTTTGAAATTTCTATGGATATAACCAAAGTTTTGTTCTCACTTAAAAAACATGCCCTTCGCTTGTGACCGTTGACAGCTAATAGACAAAATCGCAACAGTGTTACCACTTCTAAAAATATTAAAATGAGTTGCCAATATAATGAGAATATTACTCCCATTTCAAAAAGTAGAAAATAAATGGCGATTGTCGAATGATGTTAATTCTAATAAATTAGGCAAATTTGAAGCTATTTGGCAAAGTTGCAGCTGTTTACGGTAATTTAATTATACGTCACTTATTTTCAGGACAAAATCATAGATAAATCAAGGGAACATTCATGTCCCCCGGGATCTGTGTAAAAATGAAGTAGCCAAACAAATAGCTATGTTAAAAGACAAAGTTTGCCAATCCACCAAACCCATACCCCATCTATATGAAAAAGCAGTAAATAAAAACATAGGGTTGGACATTGTAGCGCCGTTGCCACCACTGTCGAGTGTCCAACATTGTCTGTATGACATAAGAAATAAAGGGCTGTGTGTAAATAAAACGACATTTAGTAACATGGAAGACGTTGTTTTGCCAGCACAATTCGAAAACTTTATAGTCTGTGCGGAAAGAGAATGGGATTTAGATTGTAGGGCGCTGTAGTGCTTTTCTGCCGTATTTGTAAGGTTTTACCCCTTTTAGACATGATTAAATACAAAAAACTTATGATTAAAGATAAGAGATTATGATTAAATACAAATGGTATATCCGAAAGTTAAAGTGCGGGGATGCTTCTATCACTGGCATAGAGCATTATGGCGAAAAGCTAAGTTATTAAACCGAAAATCTAAAGGTAAAAAAAGAATCGTCGGCCTAACAGCAGCTCTGCCACTTCTGATAGATCTAATATGCCAGATGGCTTTCACTACATCATCTCTGAAGGCACTGCATTAAAAATAGACAAATTATTCAAGTATGTGGAAAGCTTTTGGTAAATCAGATATTTTGAGACCATTCTTTGTGTTTATGGCTTTAGGTTTAGAACTAATAACGCTTTGGAGGGCTTTCATGCCAAAGCAATAAAAAAAAACAGCATCAATTTATTATACGTAAAACGCTGCAACTTTGCCAACAATGTCCAACTTTGCCTAATTCATTTAAAATACGATATTTCACGTTTGCCAACTTTTTTCTTCTTGTCTACTATTTGGTAGTATCTATTGGTTATTAGGGCAACATATTTTTCATTTTTTATACTGGTAACTCCAATTATATTCTGTCAGTTAGACGACAAAAACCGGTGCGTGGATGATTTTTTTTTGGTGTTGATAACTTTTTAAATTATAACTGCAAAAAAGTGTTGTGTTGATAAAATAACATTGTAAGGTAAGCAAATACTGTGTATTATCTGTATTGCTTGAGATTATTGTTAAAACGACACGATTTCATCAAAATAATCGAATAGGCAATGTTGTGCACTGTTTTGTTAACTTGAGTGACACAACTTTGCCTAGGTCTAGGCTTGTCACTTATTTAATTTTTCTAAGATTGTCATTTGATTAATTATATATTACAATATAATTTGATTCAGTACTTTTCTCTAATTTGCTTATCTGACATTAAAACAGGATACGAATAATATATATAAATATAAAATATAAATAAATAAATACGAATAATTAGCAGTTTCGAGACCAATGTCTTATGGTATTAGTATATGAAATTACGATAGGTATAGGTCTACCAGAATGTCATGGCACAAAAAATAATTAGAAAAGCGATTTTCATATAATAATGTTAATTTTCTGTAGTATCGGTGGGGCAAATGTTTGTGTGATGAATTTGCACTTAAGTCATGCATGGATGAATATATGTATTTATAGATAAATATACTTTTTTTATACGAGGCACAGAAAATTACCCTACCCCACCTGATGTTAAGTGTAAGTGGTGTCCAGTCGCGAAGACAGCTGATGCGGCAGAAAGTGTACTGCTTCAGTCATTCTCGAATTGCTGGTCTGAATCAATCTCCTACCCCGCGGAGCCCTGGAACCCTACTTACCAGCAGAAGCTGTTTTTTTTGTGGTCTTCTGTAAGGTGGCGGTTGCTTCCCCAGACGGGTGCTCCAATTCGAGCAGAAAATCCGCTGTGCCCTACCTCTATCAAAACTTATATGTACGTATATATGTATCAGTATATATATTCTATCCGTTATCCTAGTATCTCATAACACAAGCATTACAGTGCTTACTTTGGGGCTAGGCTAATTGGTGTGAGTGTTAGAAATATTTATTTATTTATAACCCCACTGTCGATTTCGAGTCGTGACACAGTTTGTGTCGCGACTCCAAGATAACCACCTCGACAATTCTTTTGCATTTCTAGATTAAAACCGAAGCAGGAGAAAACCAGGCGCTCGTAAGTACGCCAATTACTCGGGGGAAATGTTAAATTTGGCAGTGGATCTCGTGCGAAACAAAACTATTACCTCATATGAAGCGGAAAAGCAGTTTGGGATCCCTCGACGGACCATTGTTAATAAATCCAAAAACATTCATAATAAACCATTTGGTCGTCCCACAGAGTTATCGGCTCAGGAAGAAGCCCACATTGCAGAAATAGTTAATCTTTCAGCTCAATTTGGCAGTCCTCTTACTCTTTTAGATTCACGTATAGAAGTTAACAACTACTTAGCGAAATGCGATAAAACTTATATTTTTAAAGGGAAAATGCCAGGCGAACGCTGGGCCCGTGCTTTCATACAAAGACACAATTTTTCTCAAAGGGCGACACAAAATATTAAAAAAATATGTGCTTCGAAGACAATTGAAGAAATGAACGAATATTTCAAGAATCTTGAAACTTTACTAAAAGATGTTCCTCCCAGCAATATCCTAAATTTCGACGAAACTAATTTGAGTGACGACCCCGGTTCTAAAAAATGTATTTTTAAAAGAGGAACCAAACACCCTGAAATGGTGATAAATACTAGCAAAAGTTCAATTTCAATTATGTTTAGTGGAACTGCTGATGGGAAATTTCTACCGCTTTATGTGGTCTACAAAGCAGAGCACTTGTGGGCTAAATGGTGAAAATGGGCCAAAATTAGCTCGCTATAATCGAACTAAATCTGGATGGTACGATATGGCTTGTTTTGATGATTGGTTCAAAACAATAGTTTTGCCATTGGCCAATTCTTTTAATGGCACTAAACTAATAATCAGAGATATTTTAGCATCGCATCTTAGCTTTGAAACAATTAAAACCTGCCAAACTCATATTTTTTTTTCTACCCAGAAACGCAACACATCTCACTCAACCGCTCGATGTAGCGTTTTTTAGACCTATGAAAAGATTGTGGCATGAAATTTTAATAAACTATAAAACTGCATATATAAACACAACCACCATCAATAAATGTCACTTTCCTCTACTATTGCAGGAATTAATGACCAAAATAGAAATGACAAATGGTGAAAACCTTCGTAAAGGATTTGAAGGATCAGGGATTTGCCGTTTCAACCCTTCTAAAGTTACTTTAAGATTACCAAGTGTAGAAGAAAATTTAATATACATCTATTTGATGACAATCTTTTGGAGTTTTTTTAGAGAAATAGACAAACATCTTTGAAAACAGGCAATAATATAAAGTTAAGCACTATAGTAACAGAGGACAGTTTCTTTACGTCTTTTATACCATATGTTAAAGATATGTCAGAACCAGAGAAAATACAGCTACAAATGGACCTTCTATCTAGTATACAAAAAATTAAACAAAACCGGGTCCTTCATCAACGTGTACATTCACCATATATTCTCGTAAACCCTGCACCTGGATACAATAGATCATATCCCAAACATAACCACTCGATTCATAGCAATTCAATTAATTCTCCGTCACCTATATTAGTGGCATCTCCTTCACCTACAAGCAACTCCTATATTGATGTACCAAGTCCACAATCAGTTGTAATTCAACAAACATCGACTCCAAGCAACTCCTACATTGATGTACCAAGTCCACAACTAGTTGGAATTCAACAAACATCGACTACAAGCAAGTCCTGTGAATCGATTACAGAATCCCATACTAATAACTTTCAGCAATTTTTCGATAAGTATTCTGAATTGTAAGTTTACCTTTTCATATACTATGTTATTTCCATTTTGAATATAACACTTTGTATAACAATACCTGTTTGTTGATTAAAATACTTTTTATAACGAACTTTCTTTAATTATAATAATGTATGGAGGCCAGTGTATCAAGCTAGACACACTAGCGCTCTGCGCCCCGTCATCTTATGGGATATTTTACAATTATTGTGTCCAGCTTGATGTGCTGCCCACTATATATGTACAGTGTTGACCACCAGCCACCAAACGATAATGACAGAAACCAGTGATTACAAAACAAATATGAAAATAGTAAACTTACCTTAATGTCACAGCCAGCATTTCTTTAGGCCCCACAGCCATTCGAAAATGTGTGTCTTGTTTCTTGATACTGTTTGTGAGATGAATTAGCAAATAATTGAATGTAGATTCACTCCTACGAAAGTAATTATAAACTTTCTAGGTGCGTTTTGTAGCTTGCTAAAAAGAGTATAAAATGCTCCCTCTGAATATCTAGCTTCCACAATTGGATGTATCCAATACTGTCTGTGGACAGATCTTTTTTTGCGTCTCAAATATAATAGATACAGCAAAGAAAGTTTTCTATTATAGTCTGCCATGATGACCTGCCCGCAGTAACTACCGAGCAAATGGCCGTATCGGAACGATTTTATCGGAATTATGTGAAACTAGCACATGGTGTCGGCTATCGGAAGTCGGCTGTCGTCGCCCGACACCGATATCGGATCGGATAATGTGAAAACGCTGTAAGAATGGCGCTGTTTACATTTGTCGGATGTCGGGGCCGATAACCTCTTCCCGCTAATCCCCGTTCCATTCGTGCGTACGTCGCGTCACTGCGATCGCGCACACACACATCGCGGCGCGCAATCATAGTTGTGTTTTTATTGTACGCACGTTTGGTGATTCGTAGTTATGGCAACAAATTTTAATATCAACTCCGAAGAACTGATCTCACTAATTCAAGAAAGAGGTGTCATTTGGGAAAAAACTTTAAATGAGTATAAAGATAAGCAGCTGAAAATATCTGCTTGGCAGGAAGTTTGCTGCCTACTCATACCTGATTTTGTCAAATTCGACAAAAAAGAAAGACAATCATATGGTAAGTGTTTACAGTACTTTATTTAAACATTTACGTTAGTTCCAAAACATACAAATATTAATCATGCTTCTGGTTGCCAAGGCACTGAGCCTATTGTTGAAATGAAGTATTTTGCAAATTCAGACCGTATATCATTTGCAATAGGACCAGCACCACGTGGATTACAGTTTTGCAGTTGTACTTGTTCTTGCATCGGATTTTCTGCCGCATACTGAATATCTTTAAAGTTCAGATCGTCCTTTTCTCTTACAAAATTGTGTAATATTTAAATAATTTTATTGTGGTTTCTAACGATCATATTAAGTCTGCGGAACTCGCTTTGTAATTTTTCACATCTCTAACGGGGTAACACCCCCCCGCCGTGAGCCCAGACGGGGCCCCCGACCGTCTTGTTTTAATGCGATATAACGTTCGGCGGGAGAGGCCGCGCGTGCTTTATAAAACGATTCTAGCGACGTAATTATGAGTAAAATTAAAACTCGACAGTCGAGTACGTGTCCTATCTTCGGCACTCTTACTGAACTTCGAAATAATGTGTTGCCGACATACGAAGACGTGTTAAAATGTTGTGAATGGGAACGATTACAATTGAAATCGGAACATGGCGGCAAGGGTCCTTCATTTCGAGATATTGTTGAGAAAGTAACAGGAAATATTTTGTTATTGTGGGAAATTGCTTCTTTGCCAACAGTGTCGAAAATCAGGATAGTTACAATGATTAAAGCTTACCATATGAAGTACAAAAATTTATTAAAGTCCTTTAAAAATGGACAGAATACACCTTCGTTTCAAGAAAAGATAGCACAGTTTAAACAAGAAAGCTCAAAACTTTTTGATATTTGTTCGTGTAAATCAAAGAAGACTGTATCTGTGTTAAAACAAGAAAGGTTGCCCCAGCAGAAAGATCATTTTTGGCAGATCAGCGAGAAGACAGAAATATGTTTATCGTAGGTGTTGACATACAATCTTCAAAGAAATTACAAAGCCGTATGAAAAGGAAAGCTCTTGAAATGAAGGAAACACCTTCAAAAGAAACAGTCGATTATGCCGTTTTCCTGCAGCTCCGAGTCGACATCGAAAGCTTCTTCTCCAATTTCTAAATTGAACAAACAATACGATGAAAGCTACTCCATCTCTTCGATAACAACACCGTCAACCAGTCAGTCTACGTTGTCATTAACAGCGCTCTCAAAAGTTTGCGAACGATTCAGAATTTCAGAACGGGTGCAGCAGTTGCTTCTGCTATTTTAAACGATTATAAAATTATCACACGTGCCAATACGAAACAAGTAATTGATAAAAACAGACTACGTCGAGCACGTCTGAGGATCCGATCTCAACTATTAAAAACAAAAGCTTGGGATGAAGTAACAGGGTTATTTTTTGACGGACGAAAAGACAAGACGTTGGCTGTTATCAAAAAAGGAAGTAAGTTTTACAAAACTTCAATAATTGAAGAGCATATATCAATGGTGGTTGAACCCGGTTCCCATTTTTTTTTTTGACCCATGTGACTCCACGATCCGGTACTGCTGCTAATATCGCCACAGCAATGTTGGACTACTTTGAAGAGAAGGCTATACCCCTCGATCGTTTGAAAGCTATAGGGTGTGATGGGAATAACGTCAATACCGGTAATTCTGGCGGTGTGATTCGTAAAATAGAGTCCAAACTAAACCGACCATTGCAATGGCTGATTCGCCTTTTGCATTGCAATGAACTGCTTTTACGTCATTTGCTTATAAAGTTGGATGGTACAACCACAGGGCCTCGTGCTTATTCTGGTCCTATTGGTTCAGCTCTTTTAAGTTGCCACAACCTGCCTGTGAAAACTTTTTCAAAAATAGAAGCCGAGTTCTCAACCGCTGATTTCTATTCGGATTTGAGTACGGACCAAAAATATTTATTTGAGATCGTCAGAGCAGTTTCAAGTGGAATTTGCAATCAGGAATTGGCCAGAAGGAATCCAGGGGTAATGTCCCATGCAAGGTGGCTTACTACAGCGAATCGTATCCTACGACTTTACATTGCGTCTGAACCTCCTTCAGAAAATTTAAAAATTATGTCCACTTTTATTCATAAGGTATACGCTCGAGTGTGGTTTGATATCAAGCAGCATTCCTCGTGCAAAGATGGTGCGAGTCATATTTTTAACATGATACAGTATTCCCGCTATCTCTCAAGTGACTTAAAATCAATAATTGATCCCGTAATACAACGTAACGCATATTTTGCTCACCCGGAAAATATCCTGCTAACAATGATAACAGATCCATCACTAACGACAAGAGAACTTGGATTTAGACGCTTGGTAAAAGCCAAACAGACAGCCGAAGAGTCACTGCGACAGTTCAAACTACCAAAGTTGAATTTCGATGCAAAGTCTTACATTGATATGATATCATGGTCGGAAACATCTATTACCTTTCCACCTATATTGGAAAACGTGTCAAAAGAAGACCTCGAGGCGTGTTTGTTGTCCGATATCGGATCAGTTCATCTGAAATTTGAACGTTATCCCTGTCACACTCAATCGGTAGAGCGTTGAGTGAAGGCTGTTACTGAATCGGCTTCGAAAGTTTGTGGAAAAAAGAATAGAGAAGGACTAATAGCAACCACCATAAACTCGCGGAAAATGATGCCGAAAATCGAAACGAAACAAGATTTCGTTCCCGAATAATTGCTTTATATTTATAACAGAACTACTACTCATTTTTTTTTTCATATAATTCATGTTTCTGAGAACATTTTTGTATAATTAATATTATAATAATCATTTCTGTTTATTAGTAATTAAATAACAAACTTAGCGGAAATTCTTTAATATTCACCTTCCTTGCGGAACCTGGAGTGGCATTCTGTAAAGTCACATTTCACTTTCGAGCGCGGATCCGTTTCGGATTTTATCATTGGCATTCTGTAGTCAAGTGAGAATCAACGCTAGCGCTGCTAGGCGAGAGTGGCGGTGAAATGAACTAACGCAGGATATAGCTTGACAATATGCTCAAGGATTTGAAGTTTAATGGCATTCTGTAACGAATTTTACACTCACTTTCGGATCCGCACTCGAATTGTTATGTCAAAGTGACTTAGTGTGTAGCTATGGCAATCAATCAAACAAACTTTGCTAATAAATTACGATTTTTGTTTATAGAAGATCTTTTAAAGTAAGTATTTTTAATGTAGGTCTCATTGTTTATTTAATAATTCAAAAAGTCATGTCCACCTATTTTTTCAGATCTCACTCTATTGCCTTGTGCTTAATATTAATGTCAAGAAGTATAAATAAAATTGCCTCAATTTTAAGTCATCCAGACATCGTAAAAATATATAACATTTCTGCGAAATGCATCTCAACACCAAGTGTTAAAGGAACAGTAAGTAAACTCTGATTAACTAGAATAACCAATAAGTTAAATATTATATTATAAATCAAGTAGACCAGTGTTTCTTATAACTTTTACAATCCTGGAACAATATCAGAATTCTAAAAAATCTATGAGCCCGTGTCTTAAAGTATTTTAGGTAATGAAATCATAAAAAAATACTTTTATTGGCAGTTTCTTTAGAAAAGCAAATATTAAATGAGCTATTCTTTACCTTTGTTACAGTTTTTTTGAGAAATTTCAAATACCTGGAGTTGTTGTTTGCATAGATGGTATCTTTGTCACCATGATACGACCCAAAGAAAATGAAGAAGGGTATTATTGTCGTAAAGGTAAGCATGCAAGAAATGTTCAAGAAGTAAGTACACCTTTAACTGATTTTCATCTATTTGTTACTTTCTTAAAACTTGTCATATTTCATGAACATATAAATATATAAATTTATGTAAAGATAAATTAAAAGACTGGAATTAAATTTTGTAAATATTTTGTTACAGATTGTTCATGCCGATCTCAATGTTTTGCATGTCGATGCCTCATTTGTTGGAGCTAGCCATGATAGCTTTATTTGGCACTGAGGTTCTTAGAGAAATCTTTAGCTAAATCTCTATTAGCTGCCAGGAACTCGATCAAAACATTAAGTTGCTCTACAGAGGGATGCGACGATTGTGACACCACTGCAAAAAACAGAAATGATTTTAATATAAATTAAAACTTCAGTAATCAAAACCATATTTTATTTAACTTACTTCATCTCGCCTCTCTTCTACAGTTTTTCAAATGAGCCAAAAACAAACTAAACAATGACCGCAATACGTTTGGAAGTCGATTTTCTTAACAAATGTAATTTCCACATTGAACTTTTGGGAATATTAGATGAGATTTCTTCATGGAAAAATAGTTACCGCTTTTGATAAAATCACGCAAAAACCTAAGTGGGTATTTGCATTTGTTTACCGGGGTGCGTTCCAAACTACGCTCTAGGTGCAACAAATGTCAAAATTGACATGCAACGATATTAAATACCCTAGATGCAACACGTGCGCTCAAAATGTGTCCCAATCAAGAAGTGCTTGAACACGACTCAAGCACTACGTTGAAAATCAAGATGCCGCAAAGCTCCGTGAAAAAATGCATAATAAATACTTATAGTACGTAAAGTGTCCTTTTTTTACAGGTATCTAATAAATGTTTGTAAATTTAACGCATTTGAAGCAAATAATTATGTTCTAATACTTACTATAAATTGATTTAATAGAAAAAACGTGATATTCAAATGCATGATCGGTAATATAGTTGTCTCTTTTCCTCGCGGTCCGTACCTGCTATGTTGCTAATAGCGCATCTTTAGTGTGTAGAGTCAAAGAAATAAGGTATTTATTCTTACGCGTATAGCAATAAGTGGTAAAATTTTACGAGCTTGCATTTTGAACTGTCATAACTCATTGACGCATGCGTTTTAATTAAGACCTTTGCATTAAATGTAACTTTGAATGTTTAAATAATGCCTTACATTGTTTTTGACTACGCGATCATCTTACGGAGCTCCGCGTATCGTCCAATTTACCTTTTGGACAGGTTTCAGCCACGATTTTGTTCGTGATGTTGTATCTAGGGTATTTAATACCGTTGATTTTATGTCACCATTAAACGTTGGTAAAAAGTTCCACTCATAGCTGTAGGTTTCGAACGATGCCCCAAGTGCGCGGAGTGCCATTCTGTTAAAAGTTTAATAGATAGATACTAGAATCGATTCTTGGATGATTCTTTAAACCTAAACCTTAATTTGACAATAGTGTATCCTTGTCATTATCTATACAAAATGAAAAGGATACTCTGATGATAAATTTCGCTAAAGTTTAGAGAATCATGCCAGAATCGACATCAATAAATAATTAAAGTAATCCATTTTATGAAAAACAGAATCAGCAATTGCTGCAATCATAGACATAGTTATAATCATAGATATCGCTTGAAGTGAGACCGATCATTCATCTATGACATAGTTTTGTATCTATGGCTCTCACTGAATGCGGCGGATATGCATTCACATCACAGAACGGATCGATTTACGGAATTTTCGCATTCTGTAAAAAATATTACCACCATGTGAAGCGAGATGACATTCTTATCGCAAGTGAGTTGTAGTGTTACCATTTTAAGAAATTTCGGTAAGTCGAGATCATAGGTATAGCATGTGTCTATGATCGTGATACATCGACTTAGTTCATAGAGCAACACGGAAAGAAGTAGGGACATAATCCTTAATACTATTAAAATCATTCTGCTACTTTTTGCGAAGGAGGAGTATGCACACAAAGGCAGTTTAATATACATTCGCAAAAAAATTAAACTGTACTTACGACACACGCATAAAAAATAGACAATACACCCTCGTTTTTTCGCCAGGTATCAATGAAGTCGATTCGACGGATAAAAAACATGTACTGATAGGTTTTTTGTTCTGTGAAACAAGTCCGACGATTGAATTTTAACAAAATAATATTTATATTGTGTTTTTAAAAGTGGTTAAATAGAAATAATAGTGTCGATTCTGGCATGATTCACTAAACTTAAAACTAATTTTAACATCAGTCTCTCCTCTTCATTCTCTATAGAGAATGACAAGGATACAATGTTGTCAAATTGAAGTTGAGAATCATGCCAGAATCGACACCACTATGTTAATAATTCTACTTATATGTGAAATATAACACCATGCTATTATTAGTTTTATGTTCCATACATGTTTAAAAAAAAATTACAGAACATTTTGGCATTTTTGATCTCCTAACATACACTCACGTGACTTGATTCAGTTTAGAGAAATATCCGAGCGCAACTAGTTTTGTTCGTGAGCTGGGCCTGTTGCGGGGGAAAATCGGCAGAGGGAAAAGCTGTGAATGCCTACTTCCCTCCTGGCCGCTTCGGCCGTGTTGCTTTATGCACTTAAATTGATTCTCTAGATAAATTTGTAGATACGACGCCTAGGTCTAAAGTTTTACTGAATTTAAACTTAAAATTGTCTTATTTTTAAAGTTTGATAACTTGGCCGAACGGCGCATTGCCTTTGCGTTATGTGATAATCTCTACTGTATAAAATCTTGTAATCTGTGGTCTGTGTTTTTATTCTTGGTTTAAGCCCGTCACAGACGTAGCTATAATATATATTAATATATCGAAATATATATTATATTATAGCAAACTACCACAGACGGGAGCTATACTATAATATATATTTTGCTCTCAATCGGTCTGCGGTCGTACTGTACTGTAATATACCGAAATATATCTGTCGACATATTTTGGTGACGTCATAGAAATATATATTATAGCTGCGTGTGCGGTCACTCGAAAATTTATATTGAAAATATGTTGTAATATGTCTTGCTATGATTCATATTAATATATATTATAGCTACGTCTGTGACGGGCTTTATTCTAGGTTAAAAATTGTTCGTGTATTATCTAAAATACTTTTTTAAAATAATTTCACCATGTAGAGTAGAAAACATTATAGATCTCAAGACCGCCCATTAATCTTACAAGAAGGAAAAGGGCACTAATTTCTTCGAAATGTTGTAAGTATACGTAAATTACAGTAGTTTTTATTTTTGTAAGACTATGTTAACCACTTGTTTGAAAAGCCACCATTAAATTGACTGGCATAAAATTTGATTATTTTATTTCCACCGCACAAACGTTGGTCCATGTCGCAATACAGCCAGTGTCTATGGACATTTCGCTCGCAGGCACTGGCACATTAGAAAATAAGTTCTTTTAATTTTTTTTTTATTTATGTTCTTTTTATATATTTTCGGATTTATTTATAAGTCATTGTAAAAAGAGAGTAAGAGAAAATTTGATTCGTACATATTGTTATTTTGTAGTTGTGAATATTTCCGAATATAGTGCTCCAAGTACGTATTACTAGAATGTAATAATATTGATTATTTTCTTATCTCAATACTTTACTTTTATAAAAATCATAAAGTTTGTGTTAAAAGAAAAAAAGAGTAGGTATCATTAATAAGTTTATTCTGACCCAGGCCCAATTATAATTGTGACATTTATTGTTGTTATTCAACAACTTATATATATTTTTTTTATTTCAGCAACACGCACAACAAGTCCTTTGTAGGCTTCGCCTCCATCTCAACAAAGATCTCTGTTAAAATTTGTCTAATGACACACGGCCTATTGTTGCGGTGCTAGACTGCTTACATTATATTCATGAGAAGTGGTCACTGCGCCAGCTACATCTACAACCTGCAGACCACACCAGACAGACCACAGTAGGCCTATTCGCCAACTGCTTTTGACAGATGGAAGTAATAATCACTGAGCTATTTAGTGATCCACTACTACTGCTTTATATAACACCACTCAGATACTTGTTCAGAAAAGCATCGATTAATATTCAATTTTCTCTTTATTTATATACAAAAAAAAAACATAAAAATTGGCAAATAGGCTGACGAGCATCTCTGACAAAAATGTAATGTACAGTTTCAAAGGCATCTGTCATAATTTATGAATAAAAATGTTACATATTTATTTTAATGAGTTTTACTATAAATAATCACCCTTTTATTAATTTATCTTCATTTTCATTGCAATGGGGGTTTACGCAACTCGCCGGTCTATATTATATATCATTCAGAATTAAGTAGGTATGTATATTAAATATAGGAACTACACAGAAACTAATTCTTAAATAGTTAGTTTTTATGTAGAACATTTAAAACGTTCGATCTAAATAAAGAGGAGCCCGGAGACGCAGGTGCTTAGAGTATTCGTCCTGCAATCATGAAAGTTAGGCAACTTTTGGTAACTGTATGGGTGACCAAAAACTTATTATCTCGATCTTCTCCGTGTTTCAGATGACACACCAATCTATTGGTCCCAGCTGCATCTGCAGTCCTTAGCACTGATCAGTCCGCACTAGGTCCTACTACTAGGTGGGTCACAGCCAGTCTCCCTATTCCATCTGCCTCAACAGTGGGGGCAGGAATAGGCTGATGATGAAATAGTTCAATAAAATCATTACTTTTGTAGTTTACTGTGGTGAAGGGTTAAAAATATGAGTGACTATTTTTTAAATCAAAATATATTTATTCAATTAACATTAACTACATTTAATGTTTACACAACACCGTTGCCTTATGCTTTTTACTAAAGGTTCTTTTGGTCTTATTATGGTGATAAAGGTACAGTCTATACTACCAACAGCTGCAGGCATTTTAAATTTCTCCAAAAATCTGTAACAAAAGTAAAGTTTATTAAAATAACTCCAAAAAATATACCTAGTAGTTTTTTTAAAGGTAAATTGGTCTAAACCAAAGTTAAATGTCGTTTATTGACTCTCGTTCCTTCCGGTTGACTGGTAGAGAATGCTATGCTGGCATTAAGACCGCCATATGTAATGTAAAGGCATTAAAAATTAATTAAATAAAAAGTGGTCCTGAAAAGCAGTTAGCATTTACTACTTAAGTATTAGATAATTTAAATAAACTACAAATAGAAATTTTATTACCCACATAACATATTCTAAAATAATTAAAGGATTGCAAAAACTAAGAAACACTGTTCTACTTGAATTATATGTAATATTTATACCGGGGGGTCTACTTTATTATATCTTTTGTACACCTATTTGCCCAAGTATTTGTTTAATTGTAGTGAATCAAAGTTTACTTACCAATTCTTTATCACTTGGCATTGTGATGCATTTTGCTATGTCTGGATGACATAAAATCTTAAAAAGGTGGCAATTTCATTTACAAGTCTTGATATTGATGGTTGGGATAAATGTGTGTAATTTTTTGCCCTATTATCCTTAGTAACTCCCATTTGCACAAATGAAAGTGTACACAGTATCTGAAACAAAAAAAAACTTTTTATTCTTATATAATTGTTATAAAAAGTTTCTTGGTTGGGTTTTATTTTTGTTATGCAATTAGGTACTTTACCTTCATTCTATTGGATAATCCTTTTCCATTACACTTGGTTTCTTCTAAATGAATACTTTAAATCATTTTCCAATTGTTGAAAAAAATCTTTATTTAGTCACGTATTCATCTTCACATGAAATTACTCAAGGTTACACAGAAATAGGGCTTGTAGGCGGCTTCTGGTCAAATCTACATCATACATGGGCTTTCTTTAGTAAAAAGCAAGTAATAGAGTGAGTCATCTGAAATACTAGATAGACATAATTTTAAAGAATTATTACTTAAATAAACAAAAGCAACGTAATTATAAATAATTTAATAATTACTCTTGTTTTATGATGATAATAGTCTACAAAAATACTCACTTCGTACAATCACTTCTATTACCGCAGCTAATGAGTAACTTTTATTTTGACAGTTACTTTCGAGTGCGGTTTTTAATGTGAGGTGTAAACAAGCGCTGAAATTCGTTACAGAATGCCATTGAAACGTCAAAGACATTTAGGTATGTTACGGTCTCACCTGTGATAGTTTACTAAACCGCCACTCTCACTTAGTAGCGCTAGTGTCGATTCTCACTCTATTACAGAGATGCGCATAGAGTAAGCCTTCATTCGTCCATGTTACCAAACTTTAAAAATAAGACTATTTTAAGTTTACATTCATTAAAACTTTAAACTTGAGCCTCATATCTACAAATATATCTAAAGAATAAATTTACGTGCTTTTTTTCACGCATAATAACTAAGTCGATATATCTCGATTTACCAAAAACTTTTAAAATGGTAACACTACAAATCACTTAGGATATAAATGACATCTCGCTTCACTTGCTTGTACAATTGGTTACAGAATGCGAAAATTCCATGAAGCGAAACATAAAGAGATTCAAAAGCGGATCCGTTTCACACAGTGAGATGAATTTATGGGTTTTACAGAATTGCACTACTGAAGATGATAAAATAAATAATTTTTCTTTTTATATTTATTCATTTGAAGGCCATGCACAAGTTTTCAGTAATAGAACCTTTTGAAATAACAAGTTTTTTTTCCCATACTAAAGCGGCCCACCCTAATGGACATCCAGTGGCCGATAAAATATTCTCCATTTATTGGCTAAAATACCGAATGCACGTTCAACGTACTTTCTTGCCCGACTTAAACGATGGTTAAACATTTTTTTCATATGGTCCAAATGAGTGCCAAAAGGTCTTAACAAATTTGTTGACAGTGGGAAAACCTCATCACCCATGAAAACATAAGGCATATCTTTTTGAAGTGTTGTATGTAAAGGCCTTGGTTTTGATAGCTTTAAACTACCATCATTCAATTTCTTCCACATGGTCGACTCCTTGAATATCGAATAATCGCATTCTTTTCCATACGAGCCAACACTCATAAAATAAAAAGATTCTGCATCAACAACGGCAAGTAATACAAATGAGAAATAATCTTTGTAATTAAAATACATCGAGCCACTGTTATTTGGTTTACCACTCTTATGTGCTTACCATCAACTGCTCCAATACAGTGCGGAAAATTAGCTTTAATATCAAAACTTTTTACAATTACCAACCATTTACTCTCATTATCAGGAATTTTCATGAACTCGTCTCTTAATACATCCCAGATAGTAGAACGCCGACGGTGGCATGCGCCACCACTGCGGCGTCACGTCGAGCGCCCCCCATCACTTCTCTCACCAACGAATCAATTTGTATGAAAGCTTTTTGATGGCGAAACGGAGTTCGCGGGCACTGCTAGTAATGAATAAGTTTCAGGTAAAACTCTAAAGACTTGACTTTGAGAAGGATTTTGCATAACAATGGATTTGAATTCAAAAAGAATTCCAATGACAGATCACTACTCATAGAAAGATATGAAATTGTAGCTTGGCGTAATAGATATTTAAGAAAAATGTGCCAAGCTAGGCAAGAAAATAAACATATTGTCTACCTTGATGAAACCTATATACATCAGAACTACAAACCTAGTCTTGGCAAGGTCCGTCAACAAGTGGTATTGTTGACAAAATATCAACTGGGAAGAGACATATTGTTGTCCATGCTGGCTCAATGGAAGGGTTTGTGCCTAATGCTCTTTAGAGCTATAGTACGAAGTCCGAGAATGCCGTAAATTTAAAAAAATGGTTGTATGAAAAATTTATTCCCAATTTGGAAAAACCCAGTATTATTGTCATGGATAATGCAAGTTACCACACATGTCGAATAAATAAAGCGCCTACCACACAAACCCGAAAAACTGACATTCAAGACTGGCTTAGATCTCAAGGTGTGCCGTTTGAAGACTTTCTAACGAAGGATGAGCTACTTTGAAGGGAAGAGACATATTGTTGTCCATGCTGGCTCAATGGAAGGGTTTGTGCCTAATGCTCTTTAGAGCTATAGTACGAAGTCCGAGAATGCCGTAAATTTAAAAAAATGGTTGTATGAAAAATTTATTCCCAATTTGGAAAAACCCAGTATTATTGTCATGGATAATGCAAGTTACCACACATGTCGAATAAATAAAGCGCCTACCACACAAACCCGAAAAACTGACATTCAAGACTGGCTTAGATCTCAAGGTGTGCCGTTTGAAGACTTTCTAACGAAGGATGAGCTACTTTGATTAGTAAAAAAAAATAAACCTGATCCAATATACGAAGTAGATGAAGTTTTAAAACATCACGGACATGAAGTGTTGAGACTAACGCCTTATCATTGTGACCTTAACGCAATACAAATAATATGGAGTTTAGCGAAGAGAAGGGTTGCAAGTAAAAATAAAGTTGCCACACCTGGTAATATGGAAAAAAATCATAAAGGATGCGTTTGAAAGTGTCACAGATGAAGAATGAAAAAATTACATAGAACACGTCGTAAAAATTTAAAATAATTACATTGAAAAAGATGACATTCTTGAAACAGAACTGGTAAGTTTTATTATAAATTTTATTAAATGTAAGAGAAAATGATAGTGACAGTGACGAATCTTTTGAAATGGTTTTTTGGACTCTGATTTTGATTACGAATCACAATAAATAATGTTATAATTAGAACAATGTTCAATTATTTCTCTTTACAATTCAATATCACACATACTCGCTCACTTACATACGCCTCTTTCCCATGGGGGTAAGCAGAGACTTTGTTTTTCTTCGTTTCATTCACAACGATCAATTACCAGGTTATGTGATTAACACATTCACACAATACCTGTCTCGTAATTTAAGTTTCATTCATCCTCTCTAAACTCTGTTCATCCTAACTTGTCCTATTTAGTAAACAATCTTGATACTCTTTTTTATTGAATAGTAGCGTATAAAATCAACTGATAACTAGTTGTAAAAGGTTCAGTGTGTAATAACGATTTATTGTAAAAGATGTGGCGTTGTTGGCTTTGTTATTATCTATATATATAAAAATGAAACCCGTTTTCCGTTGTTACGTCATAACATGAAAACGGCTTGACCGATTTGGCTGATTTTTTTTTGTAGTTTTCTAATACTCTGTACAAGGTTCTTACGGAAAAAAATATAAAGAAAATCTCTCAGAAAGATTGAAAAATATAACGTAACGAATGTCAACGTCATTCAATTTAAAACAAAAAAATCTGTGTTAATCTGTGACACCACATCGATAACCGCACTGACAAATGTCAACGTCATTCAATTTAAAACAAAAAAATCTGTGGTAATCTGTGACAGGAACAAACACTTATTAGCAAACAAAAAACTTCTTAGTCTTTAAAACAAAACGAACTTTATCAAAAACTTAATAAAATTATTGTTAGCGCGGTTATGGACTAGCTGACCCGGCGAACTTCGTACCATATAGTTTATCAAAAAGCATTAGAATAGAGAGAAGCAGTGAAGGGTATAGAGACTATTAGTTGCTTTCTAGAGCGCGCGTGGTGTTGAGGTCAGTGTTTACTTCAAAATGCAAAGTTGTTCAATAGTGATTTGTAAAAATATGAGTGAAATTGAACCCTATGGAATAAACACTATTATGAAAATATATATGTTGTTTTTTATTTGATAAAAATTAGGTATGGCGAAACCAGGGAAATAAGGATTCATTTTTATATGGTGGATATTATAGATTCCAGTTCAAATTGAATAGGTGCTCATACATAAGATAGGTCAGCTATACAAAATAAAGTAGTGCATCAAAGCTACGCTAAGGCGGTACGAAGTTCGTCGGGTCAGCTAGTCTTTTATATTTCTATGAGTGATTTCGTTAAAAAGTTGTGCTAAGATTGTTTACCAAGTAGGATAAGTTAGAATGAACAGACTTTATATTGGTGACCAAACCACCGGAGCAATCCTTTCTCAATACATGTCACTATGCCATCTTTCAGATAACCTTTCATGAATCACATCACATTCCTCACTCTATCACTCAATTTTACTCCACATATCATAAGCAGCAAACGCATCTCGACAGCATTTTTCCTGCTCTCATTCTTCTGCCACATCCAAGATTCACTTCCATACACGATTGTCGGCACCAACACTCCACAATGAATAGCCAATCGCGCCTTCTCAGATACGTTCTTACTACTCATTCACTGCAGTCCTTTTCATCACTCGCCCATAGAATTACAGACTACCTAAATACAAAAATATAAGAATATTTCAAGTATCAAAATGTATTTTACCTTCTTTACGCAGTGATACCACAGCTAGATTTTTTGAATTTGCCGTCATTTTTCAGGCTCATGTTTCGTGTGCCAAATCTATTCGTGATAATCATGATAATATAAATTCAGGTCATATCGGAATTCACAAAACTATTGAGAAACTTAAAATTGTTAACTTAAACTTTTGGCCTAAGATGTTTAAAATGTGACAGATTATATTAGTAAATGTGAAATTTGTAAAGTTTATAAACATTCAAACTCACCTGCTTTGGGAATAATGAGTATTCCTAGTTTAGCAGATCGTCCTATGACAATACTGTCCATGGATTTAATTGGTCCATTGCCGCGTTCTTATTCTGGACATTATTTTATTACAAAATTTTGTTGGATTTTTCTTTTAAGAAATGCTACTTCTATAGTTATAATTAGAAATATAGAACATGAAATTTTTTTAAGATTTGGCTGTCGAAAATATTTTTTATGCGATAACGGTACACAGTTCACTTCAAATATATTTGTAGACTTCACAAAAGGTTATAATATTCCAAAAATATTTTATAACACCTTTACAGTACTCAGAATAAAACCCTGTAGAAAGATTCAATAAAACGATAGAAACCTGTATTTCATGTTATGTTTCAAATGATCATAGAACATGGTCTAAGTTTATTCCCCATGTTCAAAGTGGTATTAATAGTACTGTTAATTTAGTTACTAGCTTTACTCCAAATTTTCTTATGTGCGGTCGTGAAGTTGTGTTGAATGGGTCCTTGCATAGATATTCTACTATAGATGACTTGTCTGATATTAACCTTTTTGAAGAATTTGATTTTGCTTCTAGCATCATAGGATCTTATCTTATTTTGGATCTTCTTATTTTTATAAGTAGTAGTAATAAAATTAATATCTCTTCTATTTTTAGGGATTTTATATAGATAACCCTTTGTTTTTCCAATTTCTAGGTCTTATAAATTTTAATTATTAAAGACTTATAAACTTTTTTAATACTTTATTTCTGGTATTTGTAGTCATTAACTGGTCATTAATGGATTACAGTTACATGCTTGCAAGTTTATTCCTCATTAGCTTCTGTTGTTCTTAATAACAGTTTACTAATAACTAATAACACTTATTTCGCGTTTGTATAAATAGTTGAAGTTTAGTAATTACTATTTAATTTAATATTTTGTAGTTTTTACGGTTATTGTGGTGAGTTGGAGAACTTGAGGCAACAATGTACTTTACGTTCCGAACAGTACAAGGTCACCTGCACGTATGCTATCCTGTTGTATTCGCAATACGATATCACTAGGAACCAGTTGTTTGAGGCTTTCGACTCTCATAAGCCGCGCGAGGTTTATTCTGCCATCCACTTCGATGCGAGGGTTTTTGGTTTCAAAGACTTATCATTGAAGATTACAAATGTTAAGTGTCCATAGTGGGTGTCAGAATTCACTTCGATTTTAGCGACGACAGCTCTATGAGCTACTCACATTCATGCAGGAATTATGTGATAGCGCCTGAGTCACGCCGCTGGGCAAGATGTATTTAGTGGAGCGTATAGCCACGAGGGGCAGCACCTTGATAATTAAATATACGTACCCCAATAGTAGTAGCGCGACCCCAATTCGAGACAATTGATACCCGGTTTTGTTGGTTGGTAGAGAGTGATCAGCGGACTTTAATTAAAATGTGGTCTTTCCAGAACGGCTACTATTCTGCTCTCTCTTCAAAATTTATCCACACCGGTGAAGACCACAAGAGAGGGAGATTTGTGAAGACAAACTCCGTAACGTGCATGACCCTGGAGAAACATATCAAGGTGGCCGCAGGCTTCGACACTAACTGTGGTAGCAGTGAGATAGTCTTGGACGGGAAAAACATCGACATGATCGATGATGGTGACTTGGAACTTAAATAAGAGAATGGTAAGCTGACAGTTGTTGAAAAGTTGTTGCCAATATGATTAGTATGAATACTGTAAGCCAATGCTATAAACTATTAAGTCATAGCTATTATTAAAAATAAAAGTCAGTGGTCACTTTTTCTTCCCTCTGAATAGTGCTTGCAATAATACGCTATTACCAAAATGTGATTCTATAATAATATAATTTCGTGATTCTTATAATGAATAAACGATTTGTCCAAAACGCAGATTGTTTTAATAGGTTATGGGAGCAGCGGAATCCGTGAGTAGTAACTTAAATTCAAGATAATAAAGTGCGTTGTATTGGACTACAATGGCGTCCTCAAGCCACTTCGAATATCCACAACTGAAAGCGGATAATTTCAATAATTGGATGTTTAGACTAAAATGTTTATTGAACGAGAGACAAGTAAGTGATTTAGACACTGATTGTAGTAAATTGACTAAAGAACAATTGGAAAATTATAACAAAAATGACGCCAAGGCAAAGTTAATTATAGTGCAGTGTACATCCGATAAATACTTAAACATAATAAAAGACTGCAAAACAGCGAAAGATGTGTTGGAAACATTATCAAGGATTTTCAAAAGAAAGTGTTTTGTAAAATTTACGATTACGACGTCAACTTTTAACAATAAAAATGGGCGACACAGAAAAACTAGAAGATTATTTTCAGAGATATGATAACTTGTCACGTGAGCTAGAATCGCTTGACACACAGATAGCATTAGAAGACAAATTTTGTTATTTGATGATCGGTTTACCAGATAAATTCAATACTGTAATTACAGCCATAGAGACGGTAATGGTCTCTATGGCTGTAATTACAGTATTGAATTTCTCTAACTATTACACTTGAATTTGTAAAAGCTAGATTACTAGACGAAGTGTTGAAATTGTGCAATAACACAAGTGAAATTAAATAAGAGACAAGATCAGTTGCATTAAAGCTATAATATGTTACAAATGTAATAAAAAAGGTCACAAGGCAAACGAGTACAAAAGTAATATTAACAATTTTAACATAGAGCGAGGAAAATTTAGAGGAAATTATAGAGGAAGAAATTATAGAGTACATAATAAAGAACCAAATACTAATAATGAATTAAATAAAGGAAGTTTTCTCACATTTGTTGTGTTATAATACTGGTATGTTTTTATACTGACGTTGTTCCTTTTTGCTATCAAAATTTATTGACTTGACATTCTTACTTACTTCAAATAAAATATCCAAACAGAATAAACATATATTATTTACAAAATTACAACAAAACGTTATCATCAATTACGTTTAAAAGTTTTATTTTTGTTGTGTATATTTTTGTGGAAGTCGTCGGTATAATTTTTTCAAAAAATGCCGATTTCCGAGAGAGGAGATACTACTACAAATATTATGTGTAGACTAAAATTGTCGTCATCACTTCCATCCTTTGTGCTTCGGGATAAGGAAAGTTATCATATTTGGAAATATAAAATGCGGAATTACTTGATCCATGAAGATTTGTGGGAAACCATTGAGGGCTATCAAGATGGTGACACGACCCACAGTATAAAGGTACGGAATGACAGGAAAGCTCTTTCAAAAATTTGCTTGACCCTAGATGGATCTGCCATTATTCATGCAAGGAATGCAAAAACGGCATCTGAGGCTTGGATAGCATTGCAGAATACCTTCGAGGATAAAGGTATGGGGCGCAGATTATCTCTTGAAAGAAAATTATACCGTCTTAACCTAGTAGATTTTGGTGATATTGAAAAATATATCAATGCCGTTTTATGTACTGCACTCAATTAGCAGACATCGGCAAAAACATTGATGATGCTTCCTTTGCTGCTATACTATTAGTTGGACTTAAATCGAATTATGATCCGCTTATCATGGCACTGGATAATAGCAATGTAGAAGTTTCCACTGGTTTAGTTAAGACAAAATTATTAAACGAAATGCATAAAATGGATGCTATCAATAATAATTTCACCAGTGAAATAGCTAAGAGCGTGAAGTCGAAGCAGATTATTTGCTACGATTTTAAGGAGCATGGTCATAAACGCCCTGATTGTCCACTGCGGAAGAAGAAGTCTAACAAGAAGAAAGATATGGTAGCTTCAAGTTCCGGTACTTCTAATAATGCCTTAGGAGTCAAAGATGATTCCAACTCGGACATATGGTATGTAGATTCAGGTACTACTAAACATATGATGTCAAGATCAGATTGGTTTGATAATTTGAAATCAAATGTTTCCGGTACTGTTACAATCGCGAATGGCTCAAAGCCTAATGTCAATGGAGTTGGCAATATTTCTTTATCTACTAGTCGTAATATTGTAAAAAAATTAGAAATTTTTGTATGTACCTAATCTTAAGTCTAACCTATTATCTGTAAACTCGGCTAAATAAAAATAGTTTTTTAGGGGTAATGCACGAAACTTTATTTATTTATTGACATTTCGTAGCCTTTACAGGCTACGTCGTCAGAATCAAATTTTATTTAATTTTATCGAGCTACCTTCGAAAGACTTTTTATTGAGCGTTCGGTTATTGGATTTTCTAATCAAAGAGTGCCACAACTGGTTTGCAAATAGCACGAAAAGGCAAACGCGTGTACATGTTACTGTACGAAGGGAAAACTCCTTTAAAAATAACATATTAGCTGGCACGAGATGGTTGTCTAGATATGAGGCTCTTATAAAAATTTTAGAGCAATGGGACTCTTTACAATTACACTTTGATATAGCAAAGTCTAGAGAACGCTGCTACATTGCAGACCAGTGGAGTAACATGCTTCAAAGTAAGGTACACTTATTATACATGACTTTCTTTGGGACTTATCCCAAGTCAATCACTCTGGCAAATAAAATATTTCAAGCTTCTGATGCAGATCCTTTAAAGTTACTGGAAGAAATGAATAATGTATTATTGATCTATTTGTCAATTTTAATACCTCCGGTGCAATTGGAAAAAGCATATTAAAACAGTTTATATAACTATGAATTTCAGAAATATACTATGGACACATCCTACATGAATTTCGGTTACGCTTTTAATGAAAAGTCTGAAGGTATAGGATACCATGAACTAAAAGATGTGAAAAATCAGTGCAAAGAATTCCTTATAGAAATATGCAAACAAATACAGATGAGACTTCCTAATAATATGAAAAATTTAATGAATTGTAAGCTAATTAGCCGAAAGAATGCAACGTCTCAAATGAAACCGCCTATCACAAATATAGCTTAATGTCTTAAAAATGTCTGCAGTGATGTCGACTCTGTGGTATAAGAATGGAATGTTTTGCACAGAACAACATGGATAACTACTGAAACCACGGAGGATTTCTGGATTGAAGTATTCAGCTTCAAAAATGCAGTCGATGACAGGACTTATGAGAATGTCAGCAAATTGGCACTAGCTATTTTGTCATTGCCCTTTTCTAACGCGGTTGTAGAGAGAGCCTTTTCCCAAGTAGGGATAATTAAGGACAAATTAAGAAATCGATAAGCTATTCACACCGCGGAAGCCATTTAAAGAACAAGATATTATTTAACGGAAGGTTGTATTAATTTTCAACCATATTTAAAGATGTTGAAAAAATTAAACTCTGAACAAATGTACGGTTTTGGGTCAACATCTTCGCAGACAGACGACACGTGCGAAGATGTTGATCCAGTAATGGATGCCATTTCAGAAATACATAGAATGTAGTTAATATGGAATTTTAAATAAATATTTTGTATGTTGGGGGGTCTTTTCTTTAACCCTTAATTTGGCGATGTGCACTGTTAGATACAGTATTTGAAAATAAATCTACAACATGATATATATATAAATATATTTAAATCGATTGATTCTATCCTAAAGCTAGGTTGAGTGACATCACAAAAAAAATACTATAGACACTATTTTCAACTCTTGTTCATCCCTATTTACGACAGTCTGCTGAGATATCACGCCACGAGAACGACAGAGCTATAAGTATTGTTAATTTTATTTATATTTTTATTCTTTTTTACACTGGATTTCAGTTAAATTAGAATTATATTGAAACAAACTAACATTCTAAATAATAAGCTTGTATTGCGATGTGTTATCTAACTGTTTACAATCTTTCTAACCACACCGTATCCACACAGATACATTGTCAAAAGCTCAGCAAGTAATGCATTAAAAGGTCGTATCCAGGGGGATACACTGTCAAATGCTTAGAAAAACGTGCTTCTCAATTAATATTTGAACAAGTACTATAAATTAGTATAGACAACGTCACATCAGTGAATACTCTATAGTTAAATTCAAGCCTTTATGGCGTTTTTGATAAAAACTGTGCAAATGTTAATTTTTATAGTTTATTCACTGCAGTGACGTCAAATGTACTATTTTTTTTGCTATAAGTCGGGCATCGAACCATCTAAGATTCATATCGCATTCATGAAGAACTTGCTTATCTGTTCATGGTTGTCTTTATTTTTTCCCCTAAAGTCTGCCATTATAGTACCTATTTTGTTGTGCCGGTGTTTTATTTTTGCTTGGGTTTGGTTTTTGGTGTATTATTTGTTTTGGTTTGTTGTTCATAAATGCTTCAACGGGCTAGGGCTAACTACATTTTAACACTAGTACCCGAAACAAATGCACAGTCAGATGATAGTGAACTTTCAGATGTTGAAGAAGAGTTTTTTCGTCCACCAGATGACTACTTGAGCTCTTCTCCACCTTAGATTCTTCACTTGAGCGAATGAACATACAGCTATATCTCCGAAAAAGAAGACCAACCCTCTTCTGGACCTCAGCCTGGTCTTTCTCCTACTCAAGATAGTATCCCTTCTACTCCCATTCAAAACGTTGCTCTATCTCCGGTATTGAGAGCAGTTTTTTGCCTCTATCAACGAAACTGAATACAACTCTATCAGTGCTATTCCATCGCTGCCGTCACCAGCTGCACGTCTGCCAGTTAGTCAATCCAGTGTTCTATAAGATACACTAACAAACGATCATAAATAACTCCCCTTTTGGCAATGTGAACAATAGGATACAGTGGATTTTCAGGAAACTGGAAAATTTAGATTTTTTTATTTTATTCTTTCAGGCTTCTATGTTAATAATTAAATAGATATATATCAAAATTTCTTTAAAAAATAAGAAAAATATGTGTTGCCAAATTAAGGATTAAAAAAAAATATTCCTCACTCCGCCCATTCCATCTTCTTTCAGATCGAATTCTTCCAGAATGGATAAATTTAAACGTGGGAAGCCGCTTAAGTCACAAGTTAAGTATTTAATGTGTACCTTTATTTTTTAAATGAAGCCAATGTATTCAATAGAGGCCATGATGGTTATTTTAATAAAGTTCAGGGCCGTGTTACAAAAGCTACAGGAATTTCACGGCGAACTTTGGGTAATATCTTGAACGAAAAAAAAGCACAATCAATCAATAAAATTTTCTACACCAAAAAAAGGAAAACCTAAAAGTAGGTTTCGGCTGGTAATTGATGATTTCGATTATTGAGTTATTCGAAATATGACATACAATTTTCAGTTTACGCTCAAAGAACTCTGAACTTAGAGTTGAGAGTTCTTTGAGCGTAAACTAATTTAAGAAAAAAATTAATAGAAGCTATTAATTTCAAAAGCTGTGCAGAGACTTTAAGGCTCATCTTGAAAGAAATGGGGTTTAGGTTTCAGAAAACTGATACAAACAAACGGTTACTTATGGATAAGCATGATATACGTTTAAAAAGGATCAAATATCTCAGAGAAAAAAAAAAACAGCTGAGGGATGCTATGGAAGAATCATACGTGCATACGTCGCATACTAAAGGTAAAACTTGGCAAGATAGCAGCAAAAAAGGTATTAAACAAGCCATTACTAAAGGAGAGCGAATAATTATTGTACATGCAGGCAATGAATGGCTGTAATGTAACATAAATATATCTACTCATAAGGTGACTATCATAAAGAAATAAACGCGGAACGTTATCAAACTTCGCTACGCCATCAATTGATTCCCAACTTGCCTGCTAATATTGTGTTGGTACAGTAAAAGCTCCTTATTCTTGCTTCCTTCATTCGCGTTTTCACTATTCGCGGATTAAAAAATGCGACCCAATTTCTATATTCGCGGCTAAAGATTTCTTTATTCGCGGATCTAAAGGATTCCAATGGGTATCCAACCCAATATCTTTTGTAAACGCCGTCAAATGGACTAATAAAAAAGTAAAATATACCTTATTACAACTTTGCCTAAAGTACGTTGTTAAAAGATATCGCCGCTGTATTAGTTCGGACTTTGACATAAGCCGCCTTCGGCGCGATCCGCGGTTGTTACTCAATGAATAAAGTATACTTTAAAAATGCTGTCACATATTAGACGTTCCGTCCTTTGGTAAGAGTAGCTTTGCGTGTTTTATTGTTTCGTCTTTCCATTCGTTACAAAAATTGTGATCGAGTAACACGTCCCTACCACTGTCTTCCTAATTTATAAAGTCAACTTAACAAAATAAGAAACGAGTTTCGACACGAAAAAAATCTGTGTTACCGCTTGAAGAGAAAATAGAAATGCTTGATGGTTTGCGCCTTGGAGAGTCGTTTGCATCCATATCACGCTTATTCAATGTCAACGAATCAACTGTACGATCGATAAAAAAATCCGTAGATAAAATAAGGTCGTCTGTAGCTTCAACTTCACTGTCAGCTAAAATTGTTCGTGATCCAGCAACAGAAAAAATGGAAGTGGCGTCACCGCAACCAAAAAAGGGTGCCCCTGAGTGGTCCAATGGTCCGGGAGAAGGTAAAGCGTCTTTATGCTCACAAAAAGTGAGACACGCAAAAAGTAATCGGAACAACGTGAAACGAAACGTTTCGGTTTCCGAGAATGTTCTTAGCTTCCTTTTGTATGATTTCGACCCTTTTTGCTGACCTTGGCGCCTCCCCCGGACTGATTGGATTGCATTACGACTCACTGTGGCTACGAATTTGGACACTGAACGTTTTTGATATGGCTTCGACGTCTAGAATCCTGGACCCACAACCTGGGCCGTCGCAACCCAGAGCATTGACAAGCGACTCCCATGCCCATGAAGATATTTTCATGGAAGACAAGCCCTATGTCGATCGAGATTTAAATGTCGATGAAATTTTGGCAATGTGGAGTTTGGCTAAGATTGTACGACAGCTCGGAACCCGTGACCAGTGCGTGGCATTTGCTGAGGCGCAAGGATTAATGCCAACCCAAAAGCTATGTCACACACATCGTACGCACATGGGGATTGCGGCGTCAAACAACGGGTTAGTTAATGGAATAAGCAAAATCTATGTTAACCGGTATAAATTGGTTGAGTAGGTGGTATATCTATTATTTACTTATATTATTATTTCTTTTAGGTCATTTGGTTTATCGGTGTGCCAGAAAAGAACCTGTAAAGGCAAAAACAAAGAGGCCCGAACAAATGGTACTTTGTTTGAAAATATTAAAATTGATGTAGAACATGTGTTTTATTTAATTTATGCCTTCGCACATAAAATGGACTACAATGCCGTGCGTAGAGAAGACCCATTTAAGAAGGAAAGGCAAAAATGTTTAAGCCGGGACACTGTTTGCGATTAGTACAGTTACTGCCAGGAGGCGGTAGTAATATACCAGTTGGAAAAAATAGAGGCGAAAGATCATATTGGGGACCAGGCAAGATCGTACAGTAGGACGAGTCGAAGTTTGGAAAAAGAAAATACAACTGAGGTAATTTTGATATTTTATTTATAAATGAACTAATGTTAAATACTAGTCATGGTAGTTTAAAATAAGTATTATAATGTTTTTTGTTTTTTAGTTTTTTAGACGCCATATTGAGGGCCATTGTGTCCTCGGTATTACTGAAGACGGGTCAGAGGATCTGCGCTTAGAAGTGTGCCCATTTGTCCAGTGCCATTAATAAAGAAACATGTAAAACCTGGGGCAACCATTCACACAGACTACTGGAGAGCCTACGATTGAACATGGATTCATACACAAAAAAGTCAACTACTCGGATCCAGATAATCGATTTGTTGCCCCAGATAGGACTTATACACAAAGGATAGAGTCCCAGTGGTGAGCTGTCAAAAGATATTTTAAAAAAGACAATTACAATCACCCGGAACATTTTGGAGATACAATTACTGAATATGTGTGGCGTCGAAATATTTGTACCTTTTTAGAAACCATTGCGGCAATAAAACAATAGCAATAGTGGCTCACTTCAACCACTCCACACAAGCTCAAGAAAAATTGGTTAAACTACAAGAAGAACTCAATTTACCACAACACAAATTGGTACAAGACATGGTTACAAGATGGAACAGTAAGTTTTATATGTGCCAACGCCTTGTCGAACAAAAACGGGCTGTTTCGTTATACATTTCTGACAACAGTCAGTGGTACATTAAATATTCAAAATTTAACAGAGCGCCAGTGGCAAATTTTAAATGAATTATTAAACCTACTACAACCGTTTTAAGAAATAACAAAACTCACCAATTGTACTTTTTCATCAATATCTGAATTAATTCCTCATATTATTACACTTCTAAAGTATTTACAAAAGACGAATACTAAACAAGTATGCCCCAATGTCAATGAAATGCGAGAGCAACTACAAACAGAGTAGCGGAGGAGGCTTCTTGGATTAAATAACGCAGAACTCGAAATAAATAATATTAATTCGCTGTTTAACAATTATATTTGAAGAGAAGAGTAAAAGTACAGTTGATCGTTACGCGCTTAAAAATTTAATAGAAAAAAAAAAGTTAACCGCCGCGAACCCGACGAATTTGCCGCTGCAGAACATTCATAGCCTTGGCGTCAACAAACACAGATTTGCAAACATTCAGAAGGACAAATACTACACACTGGCCACACTGTTAGACCCCAGATTCCGATTTAATTTCTTTCTTACAGAAAATATTGAATCTATTAAGTTAACATTTTTCAGAGAACATAACAGAAGGAGTGATTGAGAGAGCAGCAGCAACGATGAAGAAACAAGTCTACGAAATGTGACAAACGTAGGCACATCTCAAGAATCTCATTCAGGTTTTTGGAGTTGATACGAAGAGCTAGCGTCTACTAAACAGTTGACGATACCAGAGGAAAACATAAGTACCAAAAGCCAAATAGCTTTGGAGTTACAAAAATACTTGAGTGAGAATTTATTACAATGCAATACGTGTCCTTTTACGTGGTGGGCAAAAAATCAAGGAAAATATGAACATATGGCTAGTTTGGCGAAACGTTTTTTATCTTCTCCAGCTACTACTGTGTAAAGCGAACGTCTATTTTTCGAAGCAGGTAATGTATACGAGGAAAAAAGAGATTGTTGCCTCACAGAGCTGAAAGTATAATATTTTTACATCATAATTTACCACTATTAAATTTTAAATATTAATTTAATATTTAAAAATTAAGTGGGTTTACATTTATTTTGTTAAATTAAAATTTTATTGATTTAAAAAATCATATTACTATTTGTTTTTTCATATTTTATTTTGATAATTTTGTTTTAAAAAGTAGCGTTTATTTCAAGTTAATTTTTTGTTAATGTTACAGTATTATAGGTTAGTAATTGTAGTAAATAAGCAAACACTGATAACCAGATAACTTATTCGAAATTGTTGCTTTCAAACAAATTATGTTTAATTGTCATTAAAAAAATAAAAATTATTATGAATAAGGTGGATAGACAGTTGTTTTTGTTTAAAAATATTAGAAAGAATACTTAGGATTGTGTTCTTAAAATTTAGTTTATTTTAAAGAAATTGTACTACTAATATAAATATTTTTTATAAAGCTAAAAACACCTATGCTTACTGATTTTTTTGTTTTCTAAATAAATAGTTAATTGATGATTATTACTAAATAAGACTTACTATTTTTTATGATCTCTTAATGGTAATTTTAATAAGTATTTTATCAATAAAGAATTGTTACACAAATAAGCGTGTCTTTCATTTATAAAAGGTCAAACTACCCGAAATCGTCGAGCATAAATGGGGACTGTAATGAGAGTAGATGAAGCGAAAGAAGTATGTAAGGATCGTAGCAAGTGGAAAGAAGTATTCGCTGCCTACCCTTGTGGGAGAAAGGCGTGACTTTGTCTGTATTCATTTATAAAAACTGTGTACCAACAGTTCTCATAATGAACCATACCTTTTTAATTAAACTTAATTATGAAAGGAAAACATTGTTTTGAAATAATAATAATAATTTAATTATTCGGTAATCATTCGGCACATCAACCGAATATTCGGCCGAATACGAACTTTAAAAAATATGCCGAATGTACCGAATACGAATATTCGGCGCATCTCTACAATAAAGATTATGATTATTACTCAAAGTCTCCTTCAATGCGTGGAACAAACTAGATCGTGCAATTAGTAATTTTTCGACTGAGTAACTGACTGGCTAATTTAATACTTTGTCATGTTATGCCTAAGATAGTCTTAAGTTGAAATAAAAACTATAATAAATTAATAATGTATGAGTTTAAGATAAAACAAGAGTTTAATAAAAATTAAACAGTAGTAAAGAAACTAGTGCTAAGTTTAATTTGTACTTTTTAGGTTGCAAAATGGAAATTTGCAATTAAATAAATAAAAACAGTGATAAGGTTTATACATATTGGCCTATTGCTAATGCTATAGCTATAGTGGCCTATGTGCAAAAAAAATAACAAAAATACTGATTATTGATAAAGTTCATAAAAATGTTATCAATAACTAATAGTAGGGGAGGCCACGATGCTAAATGGGGATTTACTCAAGCATCGTGGAGACCTATTGTATTTTAAAGATCAGATAGTATAAATAAAAAAATGTTATATGATGCATACCCTTTCACCGGTGGAACAAGCGTCTAAATGCTTTAAAAAATGTAAAAAAAAATAGTCACATGGAAATACTCGAGCGCTGCAGATATTGATATTGTATATGCCTCTTGTGTCTCTGATGACGGAAGAATGTTAATCTGCCGAATTGCATGGTGGGACTAGCCGTACGGATGCATTGAAGATGGGGGAAAAAAAATACTCGAGCGCGTCAGATATTCAGAGGGGATGTTAAGTGAGCCTAAACGAAGCTCAGATCCAAAAGTCTGATGATTCGGATGCGACGCAAGCTCGTAACGGCTTTTTGAAAATGCAAAAAAAAATCGCAATCTGAAAAACTCGAGCGCGTCAGATTTTCATACAGGCGGTTCAGCTTGATGCCCTGGTCATGCTGATCCATAATCTGACGAATATTCGGAGGGATTTTCTCCGTGATTTTTTTCAAATAATTGAATGTGATAAATAAAATTCATAAAATAAAAATTAGGCCAAGATACACTCATTGTAAAAAAATGATGTTTCATCCGGAAGTTCAGGATTATCGTACGTTGTACTCGATCTTCTGAGAGTAGGTTTACTCCGACGATACTCCAAAGCCGTCTTGCATTTCCTTATTGTTTCCGATGGAAATTTTACAATCTTTCAACATGTATTTTGTCCACAAAACACACACTTTATAATATTGTCACTCATCTTCGTGATAGTAAATATCTAACTCACAAAAATTCAAATAAAACAAACAGGGCGATGTACATATAATACCACGAGGTTCACGAGCGCTGTGATCAGCTGTGAAAGCGTAATGGTAGACAGAAAGTGATGTGGTGACGGTGCGAGAGAGTGGAAGATAGAGAAAGAGCGAAATAGAGAGAGGCGCGTAGTATGAAATACATGCTTCGCTGCAGCTGCACGCGCAACACTTTATTACAATTTTTGTTACTTCACATTGATATATAAGCTTTTATTTATTAGTCACGCTCGCCACACGTCACACCCGTCACAAACTTGGGTTGACTTTTTCATTCATGATTAATGTGTGGGGTAAAAATTCGATTCATTAATAAGGCTTGTGCTTGTTACTAACAGTCATCCATATGGGACAGGCAAAAGTACTAAGCCATACAGCCGGATGCCAAATATATTTTATAATAATAAATAGGCAATGAAATTTTCCTAACTTTTATGCTTATGTACCTAATCTTGCCATGTGGTTTTGGTGTGCTTGCTTGAGTGGCAATATTTTATCTTTACAGTATGGATGCAGATGCAAGAAAGAGGAAAAGTCGGGAAAAACTAAGGAGTAATCCAGAAAAACTTGAAGAGTTTTTGAAGAGATCAAGTTAGAAGGGCGAAACAACGGGATGTCATAAGCAAAAGTAAAAAAAACTGGAAAGTAGCAGATTAGCGGCCAGAATTAGACAACGCAAAAAGTAGGGAAAAAAAGAATTACTATTTATTAAATTACTTTCATAGAAGAAAAATTGACAATGTCACCTTTAGGCTCATATAAATGTAAGCAAACACTTAGTAAAGCAGTTAAAAAGTCACAGAAAGTATTGCCTTCAAGTCCTACAAAAAGTCAAGCTGTGGTTCTTGAATTGGTAAAACGCAACTTACCACCGGGTATAATTAATACAAAACTTCTAGTTGACATCCCAAAACGGTCAGATTCAATACCAGGTGATACCATTCAGTTAATACGCTCCTTTTATGAATCTGATGAGGTAAGCCGTCAGACTCCGAACCGAAAAGATGTCATTAGGATTAGAAATATCGAAGGTGTCCAAGAACTATTATTTATTAATGGCTGTCGCTGAAGTTTACGAACTATTTAAAGCAAAATACCCGGATGTTAAGGTACAACGCACCAAGTTCTTCGAATTTCGACCGTTTCACGTGCGGGCGATGTCCGAAATGCCGCACAATGTTTGCGTTTGTATGTATCACGCAAATTTTGCATTTTTGACGGAAGCACTGAAAGATTCATTGGATCGATCAATTACAACTTATTCCGAATTACTGAAAAAGGTATGTTGTGATACACAAAATGAAAAATGTATGACAGGAGACTGCCAGCTTTGCTATGATGTCTCAGATGTTGTGACTCTGAGTGTTGATTTTTATTACCCCACCCAGTGGAAACAGTGGGGGAAATCAACTGATGGATGGCTTCAGATCCAGAATATTCAGGGTACAAAAAAGGAATTACTCAAAGAAATTGAGCAGCAATTACCAAAATTCAAAACTCACTGTTTCGTCAAAAATGAACAGTCAAACTTTTTTGAAAAGGCCAGGCTTGAGTCGTCAGATAAAAAAGCAGATATGCAAATATATTTTGCAGAAAAAATTTCTATTATTTCTCAAGATGAGATTCAAAGTGCTCACTGGCGCCATCCACAAGTAACTTTATTCACTTGTTGTGTATGGTTTGAAAAAGGCCAGAAGATGGTCAATTATGTTGTGGTGAGCGATGACCTCTCCCACGACAAAACATCAGTTTGGGTTTATCTAAATAGAATTATAGAACACATAAAGACGGTACAACCAGACTTAGAGGAACTTATCATTTTCTCCGATGGCTGTGCCGCCCAATTCAAGAACAGGTAGGGGAGCGGGGGGCACAGTGAACCACTTTTTTATTTGAGGTCTCTACTGCATTTATCTTTAATGCTGGTTCTTATGTTTTACTTACAAGGTGTAACTTGGTATTAAAGCTATACAAAAAAACATAAAAATAAACAATAAAGACAACAGTTTCTGAGCGAATTAACATTTTTTTAAAAGTGGATAATGATCCAGTGTGCCCCAGCTATGGGGCACTATGGATTTGGGCTTGGGGTACTGTGGATCTTCATGGGGTACAGTGAATATTTACCTTAATTTAACATAAAAAATTATATGGGGTACTTTGAACTTAATTGATTTGTTATTGTAATAAAACTCAATTTGCTTGGTAATCGCTTATTTAAGTTGTTTATTGCTTAATTGGCACAAATCAGTCTCTTATGTTACATTTGAGTCATCATGTACTTACATTTAGTATCTTAATTAAAACTTATTTTAAGAAAAACATAAAACAGCTTTCATCTATATAAACTCTTATCGTTAACGATAACGGTATACTTAATTATAATCAAATAACTAAAAATCTTAATAGATTCTTCAAACATTTAAAGTATAAAATAGGAACCTCAGTCAGAATTCACTTATCCGAATAGACAATCAAAAACATTTAAGAAAAAAATTCAATAGCTTTTAGCTAAAACATCTTAATAACCTCTTGAATAATGGAAACAACGTACTATTTAATCATTATAAACCTAGCGCAAAACTATTCTAGAAAAGTCGAGATCAAATTTGTAGACACCTTGTTGTCTTTTAGTTCCACCAGAGAAAGCAGGTTTCGGTAAAATCATTTTAATGTCATCCATATGAACCATTGCAATGTCCGGCATATTGGGTAATAGAAAGGCTTTATTTATTTTGGAGGACTTTCTTAAAAAACTTACCTCGACATCAATTCCACATTTTTCTCCGATCACTTTTCCTACATAGTAAACCTTTCTGTGACTAACTTCAAACTCCACCAAAATGTAATCGCCTTCTTTTGGTTGAGAGTCGAGAGGAGCAAAGGGTTCCGATACTTCTAATAGCTCGTTTTCTTTTTCGTCTTCATAACCACCTTCTTCTTCAGAATAAAGACTCATGTAACCACATTCTTCCTCACTAGTTTCCGATTGTAGTATTTTATTATTCTTGGTGTTTAAAACTTTTGTTCTCCGTTTCTTTTTCTTTTCACTTTTTCCTACTTCTTCTTCTTCTTCGCTAGATTCCTGTAGAACTTTCCTTTTCTTACTGGCTGCATCCTTCTTCTTTTTCTTTACTGTATTGCGGTTTTCAATCTCCAGTTTATTGGGAGTATCGGTAGCAATCATTGATTTTCCCTTACGTCTAGGTGCATGTCTACTTTTTCTAGTTCCAGCCTTTGGAAGTCCTCGAAAATCAAATGGAGTAATGAATTTTTTTACAGGTGGTGGCGTTTTTGACTGCATATGAGAGCTAGAGATATTTCCTTGCAAAACCGGTGACAGGTTCTTTGTTAATGGTGACATTTGGGACCGCACAGGAGAGACGATGCTTATTGGTTTTTCTAAAAATGGTGATGGGTTTCTTGATAGCGGAGTTTGAGCAAGTGGTGGCGTTTGTGATTGCGCTGAACTATCGTTCATAGTTATTGGTTCTTCCAAAAGTGGTGACGGGTTTTTTAATAGCTCGTTTTGTTGAGTTAAGAGAGAGGGAGATGGACTTTGAAGATGAGATGATTCTGGTATTGCGTCGATACTTCTATCGACGTCTTCAATGCTTGGTGTATTTGAACCGGTATGATGTACACCTGGGCCCTTTGACGAATATGCTGCAATGTCAACTGAAAAACTAGACTGTTCAATTACCATGTCTGTGACGTCATCAATGCTTGGTGTATTTGAACCGGCATGATGTACATCTGGATCCTTTGACGAAAATGGTGCATTTTTTACTGAAAGGCTAGAATGGTTAATTGCTCTGTCTGTGACCGCACTTGGTGCAAAATCAATGTCAGTAAAAATATCCCTATTGTAGGGATATATTCCTGTTGCTTGAAAGGCACTGCATATGTTTGCGGGGGTCATGGACTTCATGTGGGCCTCTTTGATACATTGAGCGACTTCATAAATAGAAAAAGTCTTACCAGGGTTCCTCATGAGCCAGCTGTCAATTGCTGCATTATATGCAACCTTAAAGGATTTAAATATTGCCACATCTACCGGCTGTAGTTTTCCCGTAGAGTGAGGAGGGACCGTCAGAATTGTTACTCCATTTTCTTTCGCAAGTGTTATTGCTTCGATGCATATGTGGGCTTCAAAATTATCCATTATAAGTAATGATGGATTTTCTATGCTGCTCTGAGTGTGATTGATGAAGTGCTGCATTGTTTTCACAAATAGTTCACTGTTCATCCAACCAGATGCAGTTGCAAGTCCTAGAGTGCCAGTAGGAGCGCCAGCTATCATGTGTTGCTTAAAATGAACGCGAGGAAAGATCATCACTGGGGGTAAAGCTTGGCCTAACGCGTTGACGATATAGCATGTTGTCACAAGCGTTCCTTTCTCTGCGCTCGTTACTTTGCTTACTTGTTTTTGACCGCGTACCGCTAAAACCTTCCCTGATTTTCGTACCGTCATTGTATTAGTTTCGTCAAGATTAAAAACTCTTGTACCATTGCCAAAGTTTGGCTGTCTTCGCATGACATCTTGCAGATTATCAAAAAAGATCCCTACGTTATGTCTATTGAATGATGTGGCTCTGCTTAAACTGCAGCCTTCTGGGGTCCTCAAACTCAAGACCGGATGACGCTTTCTAAAATGATATAACCAATCGATGCCAGCAAGTTCTGTTTTATACCACTTCTGAGGAACCGTGATATTATTTGTCTGTGCCATTTCGTACGCAAGTTGACGAACTTCCACAGGAGTTAGCCCGTAAAACATCTGACTGCATTTCACAATGTATTCTACTAACATATCTTCTTGGCTACTTGTAAATATTTTTCTATTTTCATAATTTGGTGTAAATTTTATATTTCTTTCATTTTTGAGAGTCTTCATATAATATCTGTATAGTGTAGTATAGGGAACTTCAATTATTTTGGCAGCTTCTCTGATCTTTTTTCCCTCATATATTAAGTCGATGCCTTCTTTTATTGTTTCTTCCGTATGCATACCAATGCTAGTCTTCCTTTTACGATTGCGTACCATTTTTACCTGAATAAATTCAAAAGAAAGGTTAAGTTAAAATATTACATATATGGGGCACTATGGATCACAGTCCACAGTGCCCCATATGAAATGAGTTCACAGTACCCCACAAGGTCAAATCAAAAACAATGACTGGAACTACTATCTAAAATAATCGTGACGCAATAGAATTACCACAATTTACGTAGCTCATTAAATGGTTATTAGAAAAAAAACAAACAAACATTTTGAATGGCTAAGTTTGTTAAAAAGATTCACAAAATAACATCGAAAAAAAAAAATGGCGGCTTACGTTTCGCGGAGCGGCCGCAGCGCGACCTCCTGCAGTGAGAGCGTGGCGGTGACTGGCGGGAGGGAGGGGTATTGGATAGATCACGCGATCGTTCGAAGTGAGAGTGTGTGTGTGTAATGAATAGCGCGCGAGATATTAGTGACTAACCACTGTGCCCCCTGATTCACACTGCCCCCCGCTCCCCTACACAATCTCCTGTGTCTATTATAGTGTTCAAGACTGGGGAGTAAAGGTTGACTGGGCTTTTTTCGCCACAAGTCACGGCAAAGGCGCTGTGGATGGACTTGGTGCAGTGGCCAAACGAAGACTTTGGAATGCCATTAAAGCCAGGCAAGTCAACATCACTAGACTTGTGTAACTCCTGAGTGATTAACGAAAAAAATATGTTTTTTGACTGAGGGAGTGATTACATACGTATATCAGTTGCTTTCAAAATAACTCTTTATATCCCTGTGTTAGGATTCATTTCAGATCGGATTTAATTCTGATTCAGAATGAAACAAACATGTATTTGGTATCAGTGAGTAGAAAAGAGAGAGAATAAATAATTCTGCGCATGTGTACTGAGAGTGAGACGAAACGTGAAATGAACATGCTGTGAGCCTAAGTATATCTTCCGCGTATTACGTTAAGGAACAAATTTGTTAGAGGAGCAAATTTTAACTAAAGATAGGATCACATCTGTTGGCATTGTTTTTAAATTGTTTTGTTTGTTTGCATTCTTTAAACTAAAGTATGGAATCTAACGGTTTTGTTTCTGTTGAGTTATAGGAGTAGAGTCTGTGAGTAATTTTAATTGATTTAAATTTGTTTTGGCTTTCGTACTTTTATGAAAATAGTATTTTTAGTGTGTTTAAATGTGCAACATAAAAGGATATTGTAAAAGTGTGTAAATAAATAATAAATCAAGGACAGTAGTGGAAGGAAGGATTGTATAGTGTATAGTATAGATAGTGTATATAGTGTAGAATAGATTAAAAATGGCCCCTCTTCAAAGAAAGAGGAGTGCAGTTTGGACTCATTTTACGGAGGCTGAAAATAAAAAAGCGAAGTGCGTGTATTGTGCCCAAATTCTAACTATCCCTCATGGGAATGTCGGAAATTTGGGAAGACATTTAAAAACTAAACACCCTACCGTCCCTCTCGTCGTAGAGAGGCAGCCTCCTCCCGCTGCAGTTCAGGTTTCGGAACAAAATCAGCAACTGCAGCCTGATAGCGAAGTGGTAGGTATTGAGAATAGAGTAGAGCAGAATTCCCTTGCTGGGACCAGTAGTACCTTACAAATACAGCTACCGCATGTCCAGACTGTTAAAGATTTTATGCAAAGTACAAAGCCTGTCCCTCCACGGCGTGCGGAAATGTTAGATGAGCAATTAATAACAATGATTGCGAAAGAGTACCATCCACTGAGATTAGTGGATGACAAGGAATTTAAAAATTTGTCAACATGCTGTGTCCTGGCTACACTCTTCCCACCAGAAAAACTTTAAGCGAGAGCTTACTGCCGAAGCTATATGTGAAGATTTAGGAAAATGTGAAAGCCAAAATAGAAGAAACGCCTGCTGTATGCCTGACAATTGATGGTTGGACCTCGATAAATAATGACAGTTTTTTAGCAGTTACAGCGCATTTTGTGATCACGTCTGACAAGGGTACTGGAATCAGTTTTACTGGGTTGTGTGGAGTACAATGAACGACATACGAGTATAAATCTGTGTGATTTTATAAAAAAATTGGCAATCGAATGGAACGTTGCACATAAAATAACTGCAATCGTAAGTGACAACGCAGCAAATATTGTCGCAGCTATTAGAGAAACTGACTGGCGGAAAATATCATGTTTCGCACACACTATAAATTTGTGCGTGCAGACAGCAATAACTCACATTGCTCCTACAGTCGTAAAAGCGAAGGCAATAGTAGAGTTCTTCAAAAGAAGTTCATCTGGTCAAAAAAAATTGAAAGACTTGCAGAAACAATTAGGCTTGCCTGACTTAAAACTTAAACAGGACGTGTGCACCCGGTGGAATTCCACCTATGATATATTGAACCGTATACTGATTGTTAAAGATGCAATAATCGCTACAGTAGCGTTATTAAGAAGTGACTTAGCATTAAATGATAACGACTGGTCAGTTATTCAAAACGCTGTGCCTGTATTAGCAATTTTTTCAAACGTTACTCGCGAAATCAGTGCAGAAAATAATGTCACTCTGTCTAAAGTAATACCACTTTGCCGCATTATGACGTCGCACACAAGAGCTCATCTGCAAGAACCTACTCGAATTCAAATACCAGAAGTGAATAACTTATTACAAAAACTGGACTATGAATTAGAAAGACGATTTTCTATTATAGAATCGCATGCGCTATACACAGAAGCTACAATACTCGATCCAAGGTTTAAGCAAAGGGGTTTTAAAAGTTCTTCACACTTCGAGTGCCTTAAGTGAATTAAAACAAAAAGTCGGGAGATCTGCACCTCCTCTAAATACGCTAGATCTTCATCTAGCCAGTTCCACGTCAACAAACTGCCATTACAACATCGAATTCATGTTCATTATGGGATGAATTCGACAGGGAAGTGTCTCAGTTGACACCAGCCAACACCACAGCTGCAGGTATAATTGAGGTTGACAAATATATGACAGAGCCGATGTTACCACGCACTCAGGATCCGTTTGTTTTGTGGCATGAGAGGCGGCATGTATACCCCTTACTCTACAAATATGTACAAAGACGCTTCAATTTAGTCGCGACGTCCGTTCCGTGCGAGAGGATATTTTCCAAAGCTGGACAAATCCTCAATGAAAGGAGAACACGGCTAAAATCATTTCAAATTATCGCAGCTGCTATTCATCAGCAGCAACCACAAATAATGTAAAAAGTATATATCTATATAATAAATAATGTAAAAACTATGATGGTATAAATAATGTAAAAATATGTGTAAATATGAATCAAAAATCATTGTAAATAGCGACTGATTTCTAAATACGCCAACCTAGTAAGTTTAATAGCTAATTCCATTCCAAAGAAATAATGTAAAAACTATGATTGTATAATAAATGTAAAAATATGTGTAAATATGAATCAAAAATCGTTGTAAATAGCGACTGATTTCTAAATACGCCAACCTAGATAAGTTTAATAGCTAATTCCATTCCAAAGATTTTTTTTTCACTAGGTTGACAGTCCTAAGCCTGTCAAGTATGAAGGGAAATCAGAAAACTATTATAGGTTATTTGCATGTTTCGATTCGCACACTCTTAATAAAGCCATATTCTCTCTCTATCCGAAATCCACTTTATAATCAATTTTATCGTTTCTTTTCTTTCATAGCTAAGTCAACGAACGGAAAGTCGGAACCAGGGAGTTAAAGATACAAAGGAGTGATATATATCCGTTGATCCAAAAGATGTTTATCTCTCTTTTCTTTTCAGTGATATACTTTGCGCAAGTCTAAACATCACCACAGCGTGGGAGTGCTACGAATATTTAGCAGCTAATTCTAAAGATGTAACATATTTATTCGTCAGTGCCGATGATTATTCTTCGTGTGACTTCAAAGAAGAGCTAATACAACGTTGGCAAGACTTAGATTTGCTTCTTGGCATACAGAAACATCACTTTTTCAAGCACCACGGTGGAAAAGACATTTCTTACAGCCTGACTGCCAATTCAACACCATATATAAGGATGTATATTCGGACAGCGAAGAGGAGAGCAAGACAGAAACTCAGGACGAAGATGAAAGGGAGAAAAAAGATGATACGGAGAACAATGTTGATGACAACAGAAAAATGACTGAAAAGGGCAAAATGTCTCAAAGACAAAGATGAGGAAGAATGAAAATTTTAAACAGAGAGACACAGTCAATAAAACGTGCCATTACAATATAGAGAATGAACAAGAGGATGAGGAGGAAAAGACAAATCAGGAAGACATAAATAGGGACGACACTGACCCAGGAGAAGGAAGCAGTGTTGCACTTAAACCCCAGTACAACAGTGGTAACTTTGTCTTGGTAAAAATTCCTGGAAAAAAAATTATTTTTAAAGCATGTAACTGTTGATGTTTAAATCTAAAGAAAATATAACTAGAAAAAATTCCACGCGGACCAGGCAGCAGACGGGACTCGAACCCGCACCCTTCGCAATCCGGGCGAATGCACTGACCAATTATGCTACCGCGGCCCTCACGGACCGCGTCGAAATTCTTCTAGCCATTCTTAAGCTGCAAGGCAGCGCCATCTCTTCGCATTATAGGTAACCCACAATGTCAAATGAATACTTTTACAAGTATTAAACATTTGAAAGAAGAAATAGCAATTATAGTTATAAATTTTATTATTTTTAAAGCATGTAACTGCTTGATGTCTGTTGATGTTTTTGAACAATAGTTGTTATAAGTGGTTTATGTTACCAGCAAACAATAAAAGAAGTTGATTTTATTTAAATTTTGTCCTTTTTATTGAACTTGTCACACCCGTCAGTCTCATGTCACGCCCGTCACAATGTTGGTAGAGTAACAACTAAAGAAATTAATTAAGTATTTACCAGATTCAAGTGTAATACAAAATTTTATTCTGGCAATATATTTAAATTACATTAAGTCTACGGGTTAATGGTATAACTCTAGGTAAAAAGTAGTTTTATTCAAAAGTTATTTCTCAAAACAAAAGTTGAAATGTCACACCCGTCACCGCGGACTGACCCCTATCGATTTTTTTTACTATTCTGATCGGCTGGTCTACTGGCACAGCACTACATGGAGAACTCAGATTTGGTAGAGGTAGGAAATGCTTTATGCATACCCAGTAACGATATGGGGCCGTTCCTGGGTTATGTGGGACTCCAGGGTTCTGATTACCCACTAAAACCTACTGTACTCTTCATGTGCTTATTATCTACTGCACTGGTAGAGGTACCTACTCAACTAGATGTAAGGTATCTTCCCATATATTAATCTGCCGCTCTCGAGTAAATCTCCAAATCCCCTCCCCCCTTTAAAGTGTCTATGAATTTTTTGTTAATTACATTTACTTAAAATTTTATCTCAACTATTTTGGCACATATCCACATAATTGTTGTTTGCGTTTGGGTCACTCTGGTTCTGGTGGCCTCAATTATAACATGATTTCAATTTATAATCACAAAATGAACAATACCTTATAATAAACTTACCAATGAAAATCAGACCATATTATTTTTAGAATATAGGTTTTCCTTGGTAGGCAAATAACATTAAGTCAAAACTAGGTATATTAGTTTGCTATATTAGGTAGTCGCAAAATCTTTAAAATGAGACTCATTTAAGCCAAACTTCAGCAGAATAGAGAAAAATGTCCTTGACTGGTTGACAAGGAGGAAGGCCACCACTCACCAGCCTTGTTGGAAACAATTTTAAAAACAAAATTTCTGTCACCATCTGCCAGGAAGAAAACCATAACAGGCAAAGAAGAATATTTGTGAGTAAATTCCTATACCAACACTCAAATGGACAGTAACAACTTACTTGTGCAAGCTAATATTTTGAAGAAGAAAATATGTAGTTTTTCAAGTGTTAGTGGATGTGCTAAGAAGCCATCAACAAACAACTCCGTTCATTTACACTTGTCATTTACCCAAATGCCATAGGCACTCGTATTTGGGCTAACAACCAAGTGTAATCGCGCCATAAGTGTGAGATAATATAACTTGAGGTTTACCTACTTGATAATTCATTCTATTGCAGTTAGCTCTTATTTGTTAACCCTATTTTACAATACCTAACCTAAATAAATAGTAAGTTTCTATCAACAATCATCGATCAAACCCAAGGCTCTACTATACCGATATGAAGCCAAAATGCGCTGTAGACATTACAGTAGCCAAACTTTTTACCGAATGACACTGTAAATTGTTGCTGAAACAAGTCACAAGAAACGTAAAAGTTTATTTAAGTAATATTTACTTACTACACAACAAATTATTATTAAATGGTAATGAAATAACAATGACTGATTCAATTGACCTAGTTTTACAAACACAGTTTTTGATGTTTCTGGTGTATTTCCTGAAGAAAATAGAATTATAAAAGCCACCCTAAAAACCACACAACCAAACACTCAGTTGTTTTTTTTTTGGTTAAGTTCTCCCTTTTCAGGGAAGGCAAGGGGAACAATGCCCATACAGCCTAGTCTTAAGTTAAATTATTCTGTTTTTCTTTTTATATTAGAATGTCGGTGTGACACATTCTAATGTTTCTTGAAGTGTTTGGCACGAAATGTATCGAGCTGGCTTTTTCGATAAGCTTCTGTGAGGTAGTCAATACTACAATAAAATTCTCACGTCCACTTGACCAGAATAGCGTATATTTTAAATATTTCACTAATTCTTCAGTTGCGCAGACGGTTGCAACACAAAATCACACCAATTTTATTTCACAATATCCACTATGAACAAATTTAAGAATAATTAAAATAAGACGCCAACCGCACTCGATGAAATCCCGCCAAAAACTTACACTCAGTTGGGCGACTTCGACTTGACATATTTTGACAAGTTGTTTTTTTTGTCTTTTTTTTTAATTTAATGGCCTTGGATAAAATCCATACAGCCAGACAAGTTGGTTGTTGGTTGACACAAGTTGACAAGACTAGAGCTGTGCGATACAAAAATGTGTTCGATACATTGAGTAACGGGTACGCAACCAAGTACCGAAACGTTACACAGAAATGCATTACCTTGTTTAAAATTACCAACTATTTGTTAATTATTTAATTTAATCAATTCATGGCGGATTGCGTTGTTTTTGTGATATTACATATTTTGACGGATCAAATATTCAAAACAGTAATTCTTTTGAAATGGACGTAGTCACGCGAAAACGTTCCAACCCACAAGTCACTCGAAAATGAGTTACCATAACCAGGGTACTATTTTTGACACACTACATCATGTGCACACATAGACACTAGTATTTTTAGGTTACTTTCATCAATAAAGTTTCACCCAAATGTTCCAACCCACCATTATGCCAAGGACGTTTACTCAAAATAAAGTAAAAACATTATATGCATACTGAAACATATTGTAAAAACTCTTAATAGAATAACATATCGTTATAATGTTCCACTTGTCTTGGAACATTATACTAAATTCATAAAACGCACATTTAAGTGTTTCTTAAATGATCCATGTGGGTTGGAACGTTTTTGCAAAATCTTTATACATTTTTTATTTCTGCAAAAATGTTCCATGTAATTTCAAACCTTTTAGATTAATTCATACTGTTTTTTAAGCTGCGAACCCTGTTCTAAATAAATTAGAACGTTTAAATTATAATATATTATTTTCTAATATTTTGCTATAAACGATCCACATATACTTGATCCATTTTTGCTATTAAATATGTTCTAGAGAATAAAATATTTTTTACCGAAATAAATAACTATGGTATATTTGGACGTAGTAACGTGAAAACGTTCCAACCCACGGCGACCCCATTTTGAGATAAACGCAATTTAGCGGTACACTTTTTCCCTGTAATTATTTCAGGCAAATACTATGGTTTTACTGTGGAATGCTAAACTGGTTATTGAATGATATGCATATTTTTTGTCAATACATAATACAAGAGACATATAAATAGGTAAAACGAGTTTGAAACGTTTTTATTAAATTTAATTTTGTATGAACCTTGTTAAATAGCAATTATGCATAAACGTTCCAAAATGAATTTAAGTGTATTATTTTTATATATATATATAAATATATATCTAAAATAAATATGTAAAATAATAAATAACAATGAGGAACATACAAAAACAACAAAAAAGAATTGAAAATGTATTACAAAAAAATAGAACGTGATCTTTTGAGCTTAGAACCTTTGCCAAAAATTTGCTGATATGGTTCCAAAAATTATCAAAAACTAATATTATAAACATTCAATTTTCATCATTGTATTCTATGATCTCGAAGCCCGGAACTCCACCAAACCCATCAACATCATCAGTAGCTTCTTCAGAACTTTGAAGCGTTCTATAAAATTGTAGGCAATCCTCAGGTATGTAGTGGTACATGGATTGTAAGTCCACTAATTTCGCTGGAGCAATCGGTTTGCCATTAGGCCACAATAAACAAAAATCAGATTCTTTTATGTATTGCAGTTCTCGCTTTATTCTTTTATCAATTTTCAACTCATTGAAATCGTCTTCTATCGTAGACCGCATAAAAATAGAAAACATTTTATCTTTATCCAACTTAATTTCTTTTGTATGTAGCCAACTAACTTTAGATGAGTCTGTAAACTTCTTCCTATTGATAATCTTCTTTTCCAGTTTAGTTGTACTAAAAAAATCAGTCTTTGTCATTTTGTAAACTTGAAGAGGTTTAACTTTATTACAGGTTTTAATAATATTAATGTATTCTTTAGGTGTATATACGCGTTGATGGTGCTTGAGTGCGGTTTCAATTTTTGAGAAATCTGTGTCATTTGGTATGAAAGTATGGCCAGACTCAAGGAATCGGAATGATGTGGTTGACCCCTGAAAACCATATCATTGATAAAAGAATAAAGCGAGAACTGCAATACATAAAAGAATCTGATTTTTGTTTATTGTGGCCTAATGGCAAACCGATTGCTCCAGCGAAATTAGTGGACTTACAATCCATGTACCACTACATACCTGAGGATTGCCTACAATTTTATAGAACGCTTCAAAGTTCTGAAGAAGCTACTGATGATGTTGATGGGTTTGGTGGAGTTCCGGACTTAGAGATCATAGAATACGATGGTGAAAATTGAATGTTTATAATATAAGTTTTTGATAACTTTTGGAACCATATCAGCTAATTTTTGGCATAGGTTCTAAGCTCAAAAGATCACGTTTTATTTTTTGATATACATTTTTTTTTTGTTCTTTTTGTATGTTTCTCATTGTTATTTATTTTACATATTTATTTTAGATATATTTATAAAATAATACACTTAAATTCGTTTTGGAACGTTTATGCATAATTGCTATTTAACAAGGTTCATACAAAATTAAATTTAGCTAAAACATTTCAAACTCGTTTTACCTATTTATATGTCTCTTGTATTATGTATTGACAAAAAATATGCATATCATTCAATAACCAGTTTGGCATTCCACAGTAAAACCAATAGTATTTGCCTGAAATAATTACAGGGAAAAAGTGTACCGCTAAAACACAAAATTGCGTTTATCTCAAAATGGGGTCGCTGTGGGTTGGAATGATTTCGCGTAACTACGTCCTCACGTCAGATCCTTAGGATAATTAAATTAAAGTTTACTTGTAATTTTGACCTGTGTCTATATATTTTAAATCAAAACGAAGGAGACGGTTCAAAAGTGGTAGCCGGTGTCAGGCAGCAACGAAACAAATATCATTTGAAAGCTTATTTTACGTAATAATGTGAACAGATAATATTATTTTTTTAGTATTCTTTGATTTACTTTTAATCTGGCAACCTAGTCATAAATCACGTCATATTTTTGGTCTGAGGCAGCTCATAACGTCAACTCCTCTGAATAAGTATCTCAAGGAAATGACACGAAAACATACATACGTAGCTACATTGTAATTAGGTATAGAAATTACAAGTATAGTGTTGTCTCATTTTTAAATTCCTATTGATGCATATGAAAAAGTCACCAGCACTCTATTTCGCAATATCCGCTACAGTAGTGACAATCTATCTATCATACAATAGGGAAGATGCAATATTTTTATTTTTGTTTTCATTTTAAAGAATTCCATGTAGAATAAACCACAGATATATTAAAAAATTAAAACATTGTGATTTATCGGAAAAAATGCGGTTTTAAATTGACAATTTAAATTTTCGCGCGAAAACGAACCTATGGTTGCGATGACGTCACTCCTGTCTGTCACTGGCCGTACTTGTTCGTCGCTGGCTTTAAATTTTCATACTTTTGCATATTATTTCGACTTTCGAAATATTTTTTTGAAAAATTTAAAATGGACTATCCATCAACATCATGTGATCATAACAATACCACTAATATTCCGAAAAAAAGCCGTGTTGACTCATGTTTTGTGCCAATCTACTTCAACAAAGTTTCCAAATAAATTGTTTTTGACTGGAACTTCTGACCCAAAACTGAAAAAAAAAGTGGTTTCAAGCTGCGAAGAGAAATGACAATTATTCTCCAAAGACCATTATTCGATGCTGTGAAGATCACTTTGACGTAAGTCGGCGAATATACTTTTTATATGCTTAATTAATCTGCTTGTACGTAAAAACGCATTAGTAACCTACCTAATACTTACAAAACCTGTCTATAACATATTTTTAATTTTACACTTGGAGAATGACGTCGAAAATTCGATAAACTTTAAAATGTGTGGCACAATCTTCACGTTGGCAGGACTGAACCAAGCTTTGCGTTTCATTTAAAATAACTAAACTAACTAACTAACTAATAATTATGCTCCGGAGAACTCGACCTTTTACAGTACATAATTCTCCATCTCTTTTAATTTGGACATAGCCGATTGCGGTAAAAAGGTACAACCGCGATACCACACTTTTGGGGTTTTGGAGGATGGGGGGGGGGGGGGGAGGGGGGGGGCTAACCTCCCCTAACTACTCCCCCCCCCCGGAGACGCATAGTTTCAGAGATATTCAATAAAGAAGGTACGACCGCGATACCAAAATTTGGGGTTTTGGAGGATGGGGGGAGGAGGGGGGGACCTCCCAAACCCCCCCTAACTACTCCCCCCCCCTCGGAGACGCATAGTTTTAGAGATATGCAATAAAGAAGATACAAACGCGATACAAAAATTTGGGGTTTTGGAGGATGGGAGGGAGGGGGAGCCCCCCAAAGCCCCCCTAACTACTTCCACCCCCCCCCCCCCCCCCCCCCCGGAAACGCATAGTTTCAGAGATATGCAATAAAGACATTTTGAGGTTATAAATTTATAAAAGTTACATTATTGTGCATTTTAGAGAATTTGGATGGGGAACCCTTCCCCCTACCTTCAACCCGGGGAGGGTTGAAGGTAGGGGGAGGGGTTTTTGACCTTTGTTTAAGTATACATTTAAACTATCGGTACTTAATTCCATTATATGTAATCGAATTTTGGGGTAATTTGTAGGGGAGGGGGAGGGGGGGCTCTCCCCGACAACCCCGCCATAAAAGATTTTTGGCGGAAATGCAGTTTTTTTTTTTACCTAACCTAAAAATTCATTAAATCTGTTAAATGTAGTGGAATTTCAGGGGGATAGGTATAAGGGAAGACTCCTCAGAGGGAAGGGTAACCCCCCCCCCCTCCCGGCGTTTTTTTTTACAGAAATGATATTTATAAAAAATTAGAGGGGTTTTAAAGGTAAAACTGTACTTCCAGGGCCTAGAGTTTTTTGTAGAAAGAGTCTCTATTAACGAATTTTTCTTTCTGGCGCTTCGCCGGCCGCTCCCGCGGCACGCTCGCTTCGCTCGCTCGGCTCGCGCGTTAAGGTCACAACACTAACCTAACCTAACCTAGTGTGAAGTATCACCACACAAGCGGCTCATTAGAGTCCAAAACTCGCACTACACTCGACTCTTCAGGCGAAGGGACAGCAGAACTCGAGGCCGAAGGCTTTGAGGATGCCATGGTAGTCAGACGATGTTAATATCAACAGGAGTACGAAAAAGCTCTCAATTGTGACGAACACAAACACTGACTGACAGATCTCATTAATGGCGGTAAATTGTCACATTTTGACAATAGCACCAACTTAATAAACTTATATTTACCATAGACAACGAGAAACATGTTATTTTTGCATAAAAAAATGGCAGCACTGATCAAAATTTCTGTCAAAATTGACTCATAACCTACAAAAACATTAATTTTCAATAATTTTTTTCTCGAGTTCTATTCGTTTCCGCCTTAAAAGATTTCGTGTACGTGTTTATAATAGTTAATACTTTGCGTGACAAAAATTTCAGCTTGCAACTCAATTACATATAATGGAAAGCTAAGCCAAACTATCAGATATTGTTTGCAAGTTTACAGTAAATTTATTAAAAAATTTAAAATCAAAACGTTTTATTCAAGGCTCTATAAACCCATTACCTTTGCTTGAACAAAACTAACAAGTACAATATATGACAAACCTGTCAAAGTTTAGTCATTATTGACGAAATATTTTCGATTTTCATATTTTTTTTTCAAATAAACTACGCATCTCCGGGAGATGAAACTTAGCACAAATTACTTCTTAAATACAGATCTTTTCAGTAAAAAATATAACATACATTCAACCTTGGTATCGCGGTTGTACCGTTTAGCCCCGATTGCATTATCGCCGTAAGATTTGTAGAAGCCGCTGAATAAAATACGAAGTTTACCAACTACGACCGTAGTAATTTAGTCCCTTTCATTTCTACACTTAAAAACTCTGCACTTTGGACAAAAAAAGTTATAACCATGTCAACACTAACTCTTGGTAAATTGCTGGAGTCTGCTTTGATAAACGCAACTTCCATTTTTATTAAATGTAAAAAAATGCAATTAATATTCCCATAAAATAATATTTACTTTAACAACCATAACCTCAAAGAAGTTGTCATAACAGGAGTGATGTCACTAATCGCTGATTGGTGTTTTAAAATACGTTCTGTTTCAAGTATTTTTAATTCCTAATAATTGTTAAAAAACAACATTATGTAAAATAAAAACGTTGCAGTGGCATTTCTTTTATATTTTTTTAACATTTTAATCATAAAATTTTCATAAATATTATATATGCATCTTCCCTATTGTGCTCGTGTCGCCATCTTAGTTCCCCTTAAGTAGTTTGCGGTTCCCACGGACCTTTTCAGGTCCGTGGCGGTTCCCTAGTTTGTTTACAAATAAACTCAAAGTTGTGGACGTGATTCTTATTAGAGGATTTCAAAACCGTGAAATTAATTAGATTTAGGATTTAAACATAAATATGAAGAGTTCTGTAATTGATTGTGGCCTGTGTCAAAACATAAATAGACCTAACCTAAGTTTTCAATGGTAAGTAACTATTTTAACTAAAAATTGCTATTTTTACAAGAAGTTGATCATGAAACTATATTAAAAATACAGCTTAAGAAACCAAAGGCTACAGGAACCAAAGCCTGTTGCCTTTCAACGAATTTTCATGTAGTTCACAATAGTAATCTAGCAACGATAGGGTTGTACCGCACTTTATACAAACACAAAAAGGAAGCAAGAGCTCAAACCCGATAAGAAAGGCCCAAGATGCTTTAACTGTAATAAATACGGACATCTCAGCAAGTATTGTTGGAACAAGAAGAAAAGTTATGATAAAAACACAGACAGTAAAAAGGATAAAAATACAGGATATGTCGCTGCTTTTTCAGCATTCACAGCAAATGACTCCGACTTCTGGCATGTTGACTCAGGGGCGTCCATGCACATGACCATGCACCGGGACTGGCTTACTGATATCACTCCTTCATCTGTACCGTACATAAGAATTGCTAACAACAAAGTATTAAAGATTGAATGCTGCGGTAATGTATGTATCAATGTATATGCAATAGATGGCAGCACCGATTCAGGACCAGGCATGATATCTCTTTTCCTCACTCTGTCAGCCTTTAAATACCTACTCAATCTATGAATGAAATACTTACATTTGAAAGAAGAAATAGCAATATTAGTCTATTATATTTATATTTTAAGCATTAATCTGCGCAATTTATGTATATTAATGTTATTAACCTCATACATAATATTAAGACACTAACATTTATATGTAAACAATAAAGTTCTTTTTACATAACAAGTGCTTTCTTTTCTATCTCGGTGTTCCTAAAAATGAATTTGATAGACCGTTTAAATTGTAGAAAAATCAGGAGCTCACAATGAGTAAAACACGTGGTAAATATCCCGTTTTTATAATATATATTTGATTACATAATGTTAACAATGTTTTAGTTTGGGAGATTTAAAAAGTAGGGAAATTGATGATTTACCCGACAACCCTCAAATCACGCACACGCTGTAAGCGGGCGGCCATTTGCATGCTTCACTCGAGTTAAGACGAGGTTACGTCCGTCTTTTTTTCAGGTCCGTGATCAACAAATTAAAGGCAAATGGTATGGAAGCATACAAGAGAAGATACCTTCTAAGCCATGGTATGCAACGCTGAAAATAGCCAGCCGTGACTTTATCACCACAATAAATCGCCTGCGATTTGGCCACCACAAAACACCAGCTCATTTGGGAAAACTGAAGATAATAACTGATAGTATGTGCCCGTATTGTAATACTGCTACCGGTGACAGGTCCGTGCCGGTGACATAAATCATTTGATATTTGAATGCTGTCAATTTAGTATTCAACGGATTTTATTAGTAAGCGAACTCTGTGAAATAAGTGAAAATGTAAATAATGTCTCCCGCCGCCTAGAAGACTACTTGAAAAATCCCAAGAATTTTCCTATAATATTCAAACATGTGAAAGCCACTTTAATAAATATTTAAATAAAGAATCAGGAATAGACGAAGACGTGGCTTAAAGAACCAGCATCCAAGCCATAAAGTTATTAAAAATATATATATATATATTCATTCTTAAACGGATTTTGTAATAGGCTAGTTTACTCATGTCGAAATGTATTAAATAAATGTTTATTTCTTAAAGTATTTAGTCTAAGGAACCTTAATATATCGATTTCACTTAATAAAAACAGAAGATTGCTGTAGAAATTTAATTTAAAAAAATATTTTTTAGTCTATATTTTTTAAACACTAAAAACGCTGTTCGCCACATCCGCCATGATTTTGACGTCTCTTGTGGTAAACAAACAACTAAATGTCATTCGCGTGTTACTGTAGGTAGATTCTTTCGTCTGACTAAATTTATCTTAAAACACTTTTAACTTTAGGAAAGAAAAAAAACAGTAAACTTAGTTTTTTTTGACAAAACTAATTATGGATGCCGGCTTTGTGAAAGCAGAAAGCACAAATCTGCCAAGAATTGACGCATTGATGGTTGGTGAATTTGTTGCACTAAACCCCGATTTCTGCTCTGCGGAGTAGAGAAACGACAAGGCATCTATGTAAGTACAGTGTATTTAGTATTACAATGTAGTAATAAACATAAAACTGATACAACATATGAATAAGTGTAATAAAGTTGCGTAGGTTAATTTCTTTCGGCACTTTAATCCACAACTTTCCTGGAGTCTTCAAGGATGTGTTTGTATATTCTCGTACAATACAGTAATGATAATTACTTTATTTTTCGTGGTATTTATTAGAAATCATGTTTTTTTTTATTATAAACTCAGTTAAAAGTAATTTTCTACGTGTTTACGAGTTTTTGTTTACCACAGTTCACATCAGAGCATAGATAATCTATAGACTAAAATGGCCGACAGCGTTTTTGTATGTCCATGAAAAGTCTATTTTAAAATTAAAGATTTGTAGCTTTCTAGGTTTAAAAAAATTACAATACATTTTTTTTCGGTCTAATAGAACATTTATTAACCATTTAAAACCTTTTTCCAAAAAGGGTCAACTAGCCTATTGGTATTGTTAGTGTGGATCGACAACAGCATTAAATATTTTCCCTATTACTGGGGTAGCAGTTGAGCAGCTGGCTACATTTTTTTTGACATATGACACCGTCCTCAGTGTTGCCAACTCTACGTCTTTTTACGTAGATCTACGTATTTTAGGCCTTTTCTGCAAACCTACTAATTTCAGTCCCAGAATCTAAGTATTTTCTTTTAATTTGTACAAATTTGCAAAATAACATAACTCACTAGAATAAAGTAGCATATTTTCCGTTACTTCACTTAAAAACTATACAAATGTATATTTCTTATAATTTTTGGTATGAGGAACCTTAATACATCGATTTCACTTCATAAAATTAGAAGATGACTGTAGTTATTTAATTTGAAAAATTGTTTTTTAGTCTATACTTTTTTTTTATATATATTATTTGCAATCAGTCTTTGGACTATGAGAAAATTTATTGAGCGCAACCAAACATGACAGGAGTGGTCGGCCAGCGCCACTTCAGTCTATACTTTTTAAACACAGAAAACGTTCTCCACTATGATTGTGACGTCACAATATTTGTAAACAACTAAACGTCATTGTCCGACGAAAGAAACCACAGTAGCACGTACTATAGTTTCTTTCGTCGGACTAAAATATATCTAAAAACTCATATCTTGTAGAAAAGTTTACGTTTATTGATTTTGTTGACTAAATTAATGTTGGACGCCGGATTTGTGAAAGCAGAAACGACAAAACTCTTCGACTTAGTAGGTACATTCATAACCTTAAAAATTGTATTTTAAAATTTAATTTTTATTCAATGTATACTTACATCGAAGTGATCTCTGCAAAAAGAAATGACTTTTAGTCAATAAAGTTATAGGATTTAGCAAGTTTTAAACATGTGTTCATGTGTAAGTATATTTATTTCTCTAGGCAATTTAAACCACAACTTTTGTCTTTAACTCATGATAATTACTTTTATGTAATCTTTTAGCAATTATGGTTTTCTAATATAAACTCAAATAGTTTATTTCCTACGTGCTTGCGAGTGTTTGTTTACAAATGGTTTTGACGTCATAGCATAGATAAATCTATAGACTAAAATGGCCAACAGGGTTTTTGTGTGTCCATGAACTCTTTTTGTAAAATTAAAGTTTTGTAGCTTTCTAGGTCAAAAAAAATACAATACATTTTTTTCAGTTTTAATAGACTGAAAAAAACTATTGATCAATTATTAACCATTTAAAACGTATTTTCAAAAAGTGTCAACTAGCCTGTTTGACAACAGTGTATCTTTGTCATTTTCTATACATAACGAAAAGGAGAGACTGATCTTAAATTAAGTTTTAAGTTTAGAAAATCATGCCAGAATCGACAGTCACCAGTGTCTGTGTCTGATGGTAAATGTCTACCACAGCATGGTATATGCTGCCAATGCAGCGTTTTCTCCAAGAACTCTATGTTCTATCTTCCTTTTTTAAATAAATTGTATAACAAAATACTCGTTTTATTCGGTTTTACCTATCCTAACTTCTTCATTTTACTAAAAAAAAAAGTACGTAAATCTACGAACTTTCATATGCAAATTTTACTAATTCTACGTAATTTTCTCATCGGACCTACGTCATTTTCAAAATGTGAGTTGGCAAAACTGACCGTCCTTGCAAAGTGACATACACACACTACAATAATGAGTTGCCCCATATCCGGAGCTGTTGTTTTTTGATAGCGCGGTATCTAGTGGAGTGAAGCGAGACCAATCATTCATCTGTGATTCGAATTTTATTTCTTTTTTATTTAAAGAACAATGGTAGCATCCGAATAAAGAGAATTCCTTTTAATTGATGAGGTGAATAAAAAAATCTTCTTTATCCGCACATTTTTTAATAATTCGTCGATTTATGACGTAAGTGCACTGGCCTGTATATTTCGGAACAATTAACCAGTACAGCGTCGATTCACGACGTCGTCATTAGCACTGTTCAGTATACTGGTATATATTACGGAATACACCCCAAGAGAGGGCCCCCATTACAAAGATAAAGTATAAGACTATTATATATTTTCGTAGACAGTCTGTTTGGATATTGTCCAAGTACAATGATGAGAGTATTTGTCCAGTGACATTGCTTCGATCAGAACCCCTAGCACGAACCATTATCGAATTCGAATAGTTTGCAAACTGTAATGTCAATACCAAATTTTGTATGTAAACTTGAACAGTAGCGGCACAAAGAACGCAACGAGAACTAAAAATCAGTACACATTTGACAATGATATTTCGGACTCGCAAACGATACGAATTCGATATTGGTTCGTGCTAGGTGTACAGTTCTTTCGAGCCATCACTGAAGAAATCTAATCTAATCTACAGTTCTTTCTCACAGATAAAAAAACCTTTTTATAATGTATGGAAAAGACGTGACGCCTTTCTCGCCGCCCCGGGAGTGGCAACAATCACTCAATTTTTCAGAGGACACTCAATTTTTTATGCGTACCGAATATGAGAAAAATATTGGATTTCAACGGCCAAGAAAATTCAGTTTTATCTGTATCATAGTTGATCTTGATATCACTGAGTTATTTATTAAGCAAGAATTATGAATTTTTTTGTCGAAACAGAAATATTTTTCTTATTTTGCAATCGGTTTCTTCTCTAACAAATTGTAGACATAAACTTTCATGTAAACCCGTTCATCTGTAGGCTATTTTAATAAAAACACCCATACAAACTTTATAAATTGTATTTGTCAGTGTAACTTACGAATTAATTATTGTAGATAGAATTCAGAAATAAAAACAATTCGGACGGAGATTACTTGTGTGATATTCTTTTGCAGAGATTATTTATCCTTTTAAATGTTACTTAAAAATATTTATAACCACATAAGTACTCGGTCAGTTAAAGGTAAGGGGATAGAAAATGGTGACTTTACATGAACAATATACATACTCTACTAATTACCTCCCACTCGTATAATTATATAATAATTAAGTGAGGTAAATAGAAGTACCACCATTTGCAACTACCAATTCTTATCTTTATAGAAATGTTATTAAAAGTACTAACTTACTAAACAAGGTAGTATTCCGTTGAAAGTAATATTATAATGACTAATGGAATGACAAAAAAGTAAGATCAATAATTTACATAGAGCAACACAGATGCCAGGTGACGGGTGACGTTTCTGTGTTGCTCTATGAAAATTTTACAAATATAAATTATATGTTTATGAGAACACATAATATAGGTAGTAATATTCCGGCGGATATATCGTAAGCCTGGTCTCCAGCGCGTGTTTTTGCCCTACACAATCAACAAAAACATATCAACATTCAACAAAACTTTGTTTCACCACACATATTTGTATGCATCAACAATGTTTTGGCTTTTCGAGCAAAACAAATCACCCCCGCGCGGGTCGAGAGGCAGGGTATTAGTCTATTTTAGTGGACTCTACCCGGCTTGGATATTAGCCACGACAAATAAAAGGTAGGGAAAAAAAGGAAAAAAGGATTATACAATACTATGATTACTATATAGAAGTGAAGTCATCGAGGTGGGAAGAGGGATACGGTGGGTAACAAAGATATCATAAATGGATTTATGGTCATAAAGAGGACAGGAAAAAAATATGATCGATGTCACCAAGTGCAGTGCCACATTCACACAAATCCTCCTAAACAATGTGTTATTTTATTGAATGGGACAGCATACAGGTATGTCCAAGCCTCTTTCTTGTTCTAATAGTTGTAGGTACTTTACCAAGCCTTGTGTAAATAAACCATGGTTTGCAAGGAATATATTGCTGAATACGTTAATATGTTCCCTTATTTTAACTACTAAGATGCCATTCTTCATCTCAAGAATGTCTTAAAAATACATTGGCTTGGGAAGTTAAATCATGACAATAATTTTCATAAGTCGCCAGAAACTATGGCTTCTTTAGTGAGTTGATAGGCTTTTTCATTGCCTAGAATATTAGAATCCATAATTATAAAAATAATCGATACACCATAACCATTTAAAGAGCATTCATGTAATAATCCAAGGCAATCAATAATAATTGGACAGTACGAATTATTTTTCAGTTTTGTGTACGTGTTTATGTTGAATGTTTTCAAAAAACTTTTGCTGGAGACCCATCTAATCGCATAGAGAAAACTTTGTATCTGAAACATGTTTCTCTACACACGCGAAAAAATACATAGGCCTGCGTTCTAAACCTACGATCCAGGTGCTACAAATTTAATGTCAAATATGACAAAAGTTTCATACATTTCATGTCAAAATTCAAACGTCAGAGAGAAAAATTGTGGTTTAAAAATAACTGATGAAACAATACCCCTGCCCCTTGACCCACGCGGAGGTCATTTTTGTACGTTTGTATCGTGCTCGGAAAGCAAAACCATTGTTGATGCAAACAAATATGTGTTGTGAAGCAAAGTTTTGTGTAGACGATTTTGTTGAATGTTGATGTTTTTGTTGATTGTGTTTGTGTTGTGCAAAACACGCGCTCGAGACGCGGCTTTAAGTCAACATTTTTAGGTCTTTAAAACAGTGAATTTATGTAATAAAAATATATCAGCCAGAATTAGAAACTAAAAACAAACATTAACATCTACTAATAACTTACATAACATACAAGAATTAATTTTATTTTAAGACCAGAGTTTGGACGGATAGAGAAATAATCTAAATAACTATAAATAAAATAGATTTTCACAAGTGTTACAATGGATTATTGCAAGGTTTCAGTTAAGGCACACATTAAAGGACAAGGCACATTGACTTGTTCCAAAAAAGATAACATACCAACAACCGAAAATACATACTACAACCTGAATTCAATTACAGAAGAACATTTGAGATTATTGCTACGTTTTTGTAAAATTTTTTAGATTAATACGTAAGATTGATAACAAGCACAATATAGAAAAAAAAAGAAATGCATTGCAATGGAAAAATGTAACACTAAATTGTAGACTTGTTACAAGTCTGGTGGGCTTTTTTATTAAATAACTTTATTTAATACCATTGTGTATTTACAATATCATTTATAAAATATTTTAAATATCTATAAAAAAATCTATATTGCAATATAAGATATAATTAAGTATATTCTAATCAGTAAATAAAATCTATTAATATAAAAATGCGTGAAACTATACAACAAGCACTAAATATATATATATCTTTATATATATAATTCTTCTGTGAGTGTGTATGTCACTGAACTTCTCTTAAACGACTGGACCGATTTTGATGAAATTTTTTGTGTGTGTTCAAGGGGATCTGAGAATGGTTTAGATTCACAATTTTGTCCGCTGGACAACCCCTATTTTTTTAGGGCGGTACGAAGTTCGCTGGGTCAGCTAGTATATATATATATATATATAATAGTAACAATAACACATAAACAACATTTTTATACAACACTTCGTGCTGGTTATATACATAGTGTATGTTTGTGTATAAAGATATACATAATATGAATACAGAACTTTGTTCAAGTTTAATAATATACATAAATTAAAAAGTGCTAGTACAATGTCTAAGTTCTTACTAACCAGGTCCTATTACAATAATCAAAAGATTTCAACAAGACCTTTGAGAAAAGCATGTATATATATGGAAAATATTCAAAGATACTCAGAATAAAAATCCAGACCTTTCATCATCCAAATCTCTTTCAGGCAAAAAAAAACAATTAAATGTATTTTTTTATTATTAGCGCAGTAAACTTTTTTGCATGTAAAATTGCTACTGTACATGACTCCTTGTCCATGGTTGGTACTACAGAAATTTGCCAGAGTATATAATTGATGATTTTTTTGCTTGCAGTACAGCAAAATACTTCCTTTGTATTTAATACAACAGTAAAAATTTCCTTTGTGAGCAGAGTAAATACAATTATTCTTGGCTTAACAATACCGATATGCAGTTTTGAATATTTAACCACAATTAGTTCAAAATGTGATGGATTACAAGTAGACTATTAATTCATAAGGAATTCAAACAAGATTCACTTAATTAACAAAAACTATATAGGTACATCAAAACTACTGTAGTGTTCATTAATTTTATTATAATTTCAAATATCATTAATTAAACATAATTATCACTCCCGGTTTTTATTGTTATTCTCCCAAGTCTTCATTTAAAAACAAATAAAGCCAGAAACATATTAACGTGTCGTGTCGTGTCGACGCTCTAACCTCTCTATCTCTCTCTAACCCATGATAAATGTATGAAACCAATGCGCCACGTCACGCCACGATATGTTAATATGTTTCTGGCTTTATGGTGTCGATTTTGACATGATGCTCTAAACCTAAACTTAAATTTGACAACAGTGTATCCTTGGCATTCTCTATACAGAATGGAAAGGAGCGACTGATGTTTAATTTAGTTTTAAGTTTGAAAAATTATGCCAGAATCTCATTCTATAATCAATTTATATGTTCATTTAAAAAAAGTTTCACAGTTCAATGCTGTAAGTAGAAAGTGGTTGTTCTAAAATCAATATTGGCACGTACAAAAAATATTACTGACACATAGTAGACATTTTTAAGCATCCTCTGTTCACCAACAACGTTGCAATGCTAAGATTCACAAAGCGTTTTTTTTTTCCAAAATTCGGTTAGTATACTCCTAGAGTGGAGAAGGCGGCTCTAAAAGTGTCCGTCTAGTAGAAAGAGAAAGAAGATGATAGACCGCTAGCTATCTCTCTCTCTTGTGACGCATAGCATCCAATGGCTTCACATCGAAAAAGTAAGATGCTTATGGTTGCCAATGCGCATGCGCGATTAGAGAGAGAAAGCTAGCGGTCTCTCATCTTCTTTCTCTTTCTATTAGAGGGCCCCTTCCATTTGTAGTAGAGTCTATATCTCCCCTACTCTATTCTTACAGCTGTATGAGTATAGAAGTTATAATGATGCAAATGTCGAAATCTCTAAATAGTGCACATAGCAGATATCGGTTTGACAACAACAATAAACTTTTTGTAGTACCTATGTTTTCTAAAAGTATTGTAGAGCATTTTTGACAATGACTTGACTTAACTCATCTGTAGCTTATAAAGGAATTCTTATAAAAGTTAAAATGGCAAAAACAACAGTGAATCACCTAATATAACTTTTTTTACTTTTATCTTGGTCTCCCAAAATGAAATGAATTCTGACAGTTAGTATATTATTAATTATTAGAAGGCGATAGAAGAAACACAGCAAAACTGCCACAATACATAACTCTTTTTTTTGAAGGGAAAACTTCTTTAGCGGCGTTGTACACTCTTTTAACTCGCGTCAGGTTAAACACGTGGGCTGATCGCATCGTGACACACAATAAAATTGGAAAGGTTGTTGACTTTCAATATATTGGACGAAACATAGTAATATTTTATTTTATCGTATTAAAATAATAAATCTCTATCTAGGACGTCCAGCTTTATTGCGAAGAAAATGCATTTTTTTTACAATAGATGTCGCTAAGTGCGCTCAAACGTGATTCATGTAAGTTGATTCTGAGAGATAAACTTTTTTAATGTAATATTAATTGTCATGTTTGTGTATGATAGTGCAATAAATAAATATTGTATTCTACCACATACATGATAGTACTTTTATACTGATAATTAAATCAATCCGTGCAAAGTTATTCCCTAACTATTCCAAAATATCAAAAATGCACAACATTAATATTCAAGTTTACACTTCCGCTGGCACTCCCTGAGTGCAAACCGTCGTTTTTTTTTATTAGACCAATATGGGTGGGTTGACTTCATCATTGAAATGTGATCCTTTTGCTATACTATACACCTTTCAGTTTTAACTAAAATCTGCATAATGTAATTTTAAATCATGTGAAAGTGTAAAAGGTGGCTGGCTAAAAACTCTAAGTTTAGTATTAAAGTTAATAAAGACCATAACAATGGATGCAATATCTGTAATCTTTTGTGGTCAGGTTTAGCTACTTTCTACATAAGATGAGAAACATTATTTATGATTTGTCATTTCTTGTTCATATGCTTTTACTTGTTGGCATGGTAGTGGTGTACCACAAGTACTTTGCATCATGATTTATAACCATGTCTTCTGTAAAAGTAGTAAACTCAGATTTCTGTATCCTTATTTAGACGAGTGAGAAGTGATATTACGTAGACTATAAAAGTTTATGTACAACTATATAAAACTATGTTGATAAAATAATTACCTTCACCTTCAGACTTGTCGAGTCGACACAACTTGTTCTTTACTTACAGATATTTATTTCACTAGAGCACTGCTCCACTTTTTATGTAGATACTGTAGAATCACATTTCAGTGCTGTGCACTTGTATTCGCTCTTTTTTCCAGTTTCCATTGCTGTTTAAAGGTGGTGAATGGCCCGATTAGCCTGGGTTCTGGACTTGTTCTTAACTTTCCGATATTTGACTATTGAGTTGATGACTTTCATATATTTCACTAGAGTGCTGCTCCAACTTTTTATGTCACTGACTACACTAATTCACACACTTTAACAATCACACTTCGGTGCTGTGCGTTTGTATTCGCACTTTCTTCTGGCTTCCGTTCCTGTTTAGAGGTGGTGAATGGCCCGAATAGCCCGGGTTCTGAATGCCCAGGCCTCCGGGCTCGCCCTCCCTTGGCCGGGGTTTTTTAAGTGAAGATCTGAGCGGTGATCTAGTTATTGTGCTTGCATCTGATAGCCCGGTGAGTGTTGTAGCTGTAGTGTTGACGGAACCGACGCTGCCATGGCCGTTGGAACTGTACGGCTTGCCGGACGCGTCAGTCATTGAAATACCTAGCAGAGGAGCAAGATTTTTTATTTACTTAATGAAATTAATAATATTAAATGTAATTATACTGTATTTATATTCACTTATGGAAAGCGGTACTGAATCGTGTAATATTTTCTCAACACCTGCCCCCCTAGCATGAGTACCAAAACGCGATATGATAAAGCGATTTATCGACATTAACTGTCAAACTACAATGGAGTTTGACAGCTGAGTGTCGATAAATCGCTTTATCATATCGCGTTTTGTTAGTCATGCTAGGGGGGCTGCATGGGTATCCAGGAGATCTTTTAGCTGATGAGAAGAAGAGAGTTGCAATGCCCATCTTCACAATAGCCCATGATGAACGATCAAAAAAAAGTGTGAAAAAAGAGTCATATTTATAACGTATGTATCAGTTTTTGTTCAGGCAAGCAAGACAAATGAGTTACTTTTTGACTACATTTTTGTGTCCTAGGGGAGAGGGGGAGGAGAGGCAGAACTTTACGTTGAAATGTGAAATTTTGTAATCAGACTGGTCACACCGAATATATTTACTCTTGATAAAAAAAGGCAACACTGGTTTATTTGTTTACTGTTCGGCTCAAAGGAAGTTCAATAGAATATAGTATGCTCACCCCTGCCTTCCTTGAATCCAGGGTTGTTGATAGTGGTAGCGTCTGGTTCGCCCGCAGTCGTGGGATCACCGCCGCTCCGGCGAGAGAACAACGCGTCGTACAGTGACATTATGAAGAGTAAAGAGTTTATGACTATGCACACGATCTGGAATACGAGGGTATATATATAAGTCGCGGCACGAAACTCTAGCGCTGACCGTTATTGCGCAGAAGCAACGATATTAAATACCCTAGATACAACAACACGAACAAAATCATGCCCGAAACCTGTTCAAAAGGTACATTGGACGTTCCACGGAGCTCCGTAAGATGATCGCGCAGTCTAAACAATAAAAGGCATGATTTAAACATCAAAATCACCTTTAAAGCACACTACATAAGGTCTTAATTAAAACGCATGCGTCAAAGAGTCCAATATGTAAATTTTACGAATTATTGCTATATGCGGAAGAATATAGACCTTATTTCTTTGACTCTACGCGCAATTCTGAATGCGCTGTTAGCAATATAGCAGGTACGGACCGCGAAGAAAGGAGAAAGCTATACTACCGCTCATGCATTTGAATATCACAAATATTTTCTATTAAATCAGTTTATAGTAAGTACTAAAAGAAAATTTGCTTCAAATGCGTTAAATTAACAAATATTGGTTAGAAACCTGTCGAAAAAAAGAAATTTTACATACTTTAAGTATTAATTTCGCATTTTTTCACGGAGCTCAGTGACATGTTGACTTTTCAACGGTCCGCGCGTGACTATGAACCAAAAAGTGCTTGAGTCGTGTTCAAGCACTTCTTGATAGGGGACACATTTTGAGCGCACGTGGTGTATCTAGGGTATTTAATATTGTTGCGCAGAAGTTAAAATTAAGATGTCTTAGGGGGAAACAGAGGTGCGCGGGTGGGCGTGAGTTGCGCCGATTGGCTCTCCAGTCGTACCCATGCGCAGCTATCCCTGACGCATTTTGTTGAGCGCTAGAGTTAAGAGCCGCGACCTATAAGAGGTTATTTAAAAAAAACCTTTAAATTATACCTAAAATTGATATTAATGTAATAAAAATTAAAAAATAAATTATTTTATTTTTAATATAATTGGTAATAGGGTATTTGACAAGTTTTAGAAAACGATCTCACGTTATTGACTAATGTTTATGAAGTCCGTAAAAAGAGGATATTCATCATTCTGTTGTGTATTTCAGTAAAAATAACCAAATCAAAAACTCCATTTTCAAGTTGCCGCGAAAACGTTTTTCTGCACAATATGGCGTCTTACTAGTGTGTGACGTCACACAACTGTTATTAAAACGTCAAACGATACAATGTAATGTCAGTTTAACCGGAAGTTTACTTGCGCGTGACGTCATTTTAGGTTTTGCCAATCCCAAGCGTTTTGGGTCACGTGACAATAGATAAGAAAACTATTATCTTTTTCGTGGGATTTTAGTAAAATTATGAATATTTATTTGTAAAAATTATAAAAACATCTGCCAATATTCATTCTAAACACAGATGCTAACAATTGGCACTTTATTTTTAATACTGTCAAATACCCTATTCATTATAATTGAGTGTAATGGTGCACACAAAATCAACTTCTGCAGGTTTGCCAACCTCCAAAAATGTTTGCTCTTTAAGATAAGTAAAAAGCTTCTAAAATAGCCCTTGTTTTTGTAGCGTTCAGTACTAAAAAAGGTGCATAGTTAAGTATTTGTAACCTGATATATTTTAATGGTAATAATGCTATATATAGTGACGTACAATAAACACTTACGATTCTCGATCCCCCAACAAGTTTATCAAAAAAACTACAAAACCGCATTCACTGTGTTGAACCTAATACTGTCCCAGTCTTTGTGAGTGAAAGCATCATTTTAGACCGGGTTTACCTATCGCATCATCATTATCATCAGCCTATTAATGTCCCCATTACTGCCACTGCTGGGGCACAGGCCTTCCCTATGGATGGAATAGGGAGTTTGGTCCATGACTTTCCACGCGGCCCAGTGCGGATTGGTGGGTGCTATCGACTGTAGATGCAGCCGGGACCAACGGCTTAACGTGCCTTCCGAAGGACACAGTGGAGCTAGAGATAGTCAAATTGTGGTCACTCATCCAATGACCGACCACTGCGAAAGTTGCTTAAATTCAACGATTGCAGCCGAACGCGCTAACCACTTGCGCCATCGAGCTCCTCATTTACATTATATCACGTTTTTTTTTTCGCGACTAACCATATTAAATATCGTTTCGTGTAATTGTCAAACTCCATAGTAATTTGACAATAGGGTATTTGACAAGTTTTAGAAAACGATCTCACATTATTAACTAATGTTTATAGCGTCCATAAAAAGATATTGTTTTTGTGGATATTCATCATTATGTTGTGTATTACGGAAAAAAAAAACAAATCAAAAAATCTATTTTCAAGTTGCCGCGAAAAACGTATCTCTGGACAATATGGCGTCTCACTGGTGTGTGACGTCACACGATTGTCATTAAAACGTCAAACCATACAATCAAATGTCACTTTAACCGGAAGTCTACTTGCGTGTAACGTCATTTGAGGCTCCACCAATCCCAAGCGTTTTAGGTCACGTGACAATAGACAAGAAAACTATTATGTTTATCGTGGGTTTTTAGTAAAATTATGAATATTTTTTCTGTAAAAATAGTAAAAACTCCTGCCAATATTCATTCTTAATACAGATGCTAACAATTGGCACTTTATTTTTAATACTGTCAAATACCCTATTGATGCTAGGGAGCAGAGCTTCTTTTATTATTAAAATACTAGCGACCGGCCGCCCGCGACTTTGTCAGCGTTAACTTCAGTTTTTTCAGAATCCTACAGGAACTTGTCATTTTTCTAGGGTAAGAAGTATCCTAAGTCTCAACCCAGGTCTTAAACTATATGCGTGCTAAATTTCATCCAAACTCGTACAGTAGTTTTTGCGTTATTGTGTAGCAAACATAAAAACTTTCAAATTTATAACATTAGTAGGGACAGTAGGATTAAAATTAACGTAATATTATTACCTGGACATAGAACGCCTCTCCCCGTGTCAAGTAGTAACCTCTATCATCGCCTTGGACAGCGAAGAGCCCAGCTGCAGCTATCGACAGTAGCGCTGCAATTAGACACGATTTTTTCTTTATAAATAAATAAAATTGTGTGTAAGGTCCCTTAGTTAGAGCATCGGACCACACGTCTGTAATAATTAGTAAAACTTATTTTCTCAAATAACCTAACAGTAGGCGGTGCATAAGGCATAGAGGAATGGAGCGCATGCATCACTCATATACTGACCCGTCTTTCCCAGTGGGCACTTTGGGCAAGTGCCCTGGACCTCGCAATCGATAGGGGGCCCCCTCAGATCAAATACAATGTCCCTAGTTCCTGTTAAATCACCAAACGGGGGTCATAGGGGGGGCCCATGATCCTAATATGCTCAGGGCCTCCAATAGGTCAAAGACGGCACTGCTCATATATATATGTATATATTGTTGCGTGTGACGCTCATAGTGTTTCAGCCTTCGCCGAGCTCGTCTCGGCACTCTCTTTCATGCTCGTCGGGAAGAGCTGCGCACGCATCCCCTCCACACACATATGCATACATAGTCGTGTGAAGCTCGTGACGCATTTCCTTTCCATGTTTTCCATATTTTTTCCCATTTCCATCCCACAAGCCCAAAGAAGTTTCACTTCAAAAAGCTTATATTAATTTAAGTTGGAAGCAGGTACACTACCTACATACAACGGACGTGATTTTTTTTGCAGTTTTTTGCTCGATTTAATAATGTAGTGTCTAATGTTGTATCCACAGAACAGCTGTTGTTGTTGTATCGGTAATGTTTCGTGCGTGAGTCCGACTCGCACTTGGCCGGTTTTTGCTTACAACACGTAAGTTGATAGTGATAATTATTATAAACACGAAGGTGAGGTCATTTTAATTATTTACAACACAGTAGTCAAGATGACTAGTTTCATGTTTCATGGTGATAATTGCTTTTGCATTTATACAGGGACATTCTGGACATGATTATTATGACTTTGACACCTTAATTTGATGACAACGGAACTTGCAGCATTTGTACCTAACCAAAGTTTTGCATTTGTACCTAAAAAAACATTTTTTGATAAATTTAATATTTTTATGAGTTTGAAATCACTGTGAGAGCGACCATGCTACCTATTCACAATATAATATTACTAATTTATGAGAGTGTCTCTTAGTCCATTCTCTATTTTTTTGAATGCTTCAAATAATTGTATACATCTAAATAGAATAAATATTTGACTTTGACTATGTCTGTAGGTCTAGCGAGATGATGCGACAGCCAAGATGCGACAGCACCGGATTTGATGCCACCCTCATCTGATCTCATTGGCCTCTGGTTGAATGCCATAGTCAGATCCAGCCAATGTAGAAAAAGGTGGTTTTTGCCTTTCCACTGTTGATATATATATATATATATTTATAGTACCACAGGATGTTATTCCCATCCTTGTTATCCTTGTAATATTTTCTTGACGATTATTTGCGTGTATAAAGTAGCAACCTTTTGGGTGAACACGCGACGATTTGATTGATTCACAGATTATTTTGTTTTTTTTTATTGACTTTGCTTATGCTTGTTATTAAAGTACAGGGAAACTTAAAATTGACCATACCATTTTTTAAGGCAATACCATTTTTTAAGGCTTCTCATGTGATGTTATTGTAAAACGCTGTTTGTTTCAATAATATCATTAAATAAAACAAGTTTCAAAGATGTAGATGCATTGATTTATTTATTTATTGACTTTTCGCATCCTTTTCAAGATGCATCTTCTGAATTATCCGAAAAAATAATCCTGAAAAGGATGCGAAACGTCATCAAATAAATAAATCAGTACATCTATACCGTTGAAATGTGTTTTACTTAATGGGTAGCGTGCGTGAAAACTTAAGAAACAAATTTCTGAATATCAATTAATAAAGAAACAGACTTACCAGCGAGCAACGCGAGGGCCAGCTTCATCATCACAAGATGAGTGTACTTGAAGCCGACTCGCTCCTTTGAAGAGATCATGGCCAATTGCAGCACGGACAGTACGCAAAACACGCCGAGCACTGTAACACCGATGGCACCAACCACGCCTGCGATGTAAACGGCCGCTGTGGACAACGCAAAGTCTTTGTTATAAATTAAATATTAAAGTAACCATGTAAAATGAGGCATTTTAAAATATAAAGTTCTGTGGAGTGATTTACTCCACACCAACTGATGTTAAACAACAGCACAATCCAGAGACAAAGATAGCGGGTGCAATTTTATCTGCCTCACCAGCCACCACCTTGCCAGCCTGAAAGCTGCTTTTTCACTGCTTTTTAATGGACCCAGGGTTGTAAATTATTTTGGGTCTATCTTATTTGAACGTATTTTTCTACAAATAACTCCATTAAATGACACAATTCATTTATTGTTAGACGTAGTAGATAAAGTCCGTACGGGAAGATAATTGCTGTGGCAGATTTGGTGCACGAACAACTCTCGCCTCGCTTTTTATAGTGATTTAGTTAGTTTTTTAGTTACCGGTGGATAAACGCATGACACTCATTATTCGATAGTCACAACCACAATTCACAATAAAAACAAAACTTTAATACAAAACAGAATTAGAACAGAATCTGCACATGACTCCTGCATTAAATTGTATCATAATTACAGATAATCGTGATAGTCATACTACCAACTCTTTAATGTAACTCACTAAACACAGCTTCCTTATCTTATGAACTAAGGATCTTTAAACTTATTTATTGTCTCTCAACTCAGCTCAGTACCGTTTGCCTTCTAAGGCCCCGACAAACGGAATAAAGATAATGTTTGCGATCAATACAGCCAGTCAACTGTCATTTCAGCGGAAGATTAAAAGTGCTTCAACTTACTAATCCGGACAAAGCCAGGTAATGTCGACACTGTAGGTATAACATGACAGTGTATCAAATTAATTCAATTAGAAACTAAAATAATCATGACTCGACACGCGCACTTAACTGATAATGGGTAAAATATAGATCGTGGCATCGTGGGCAAACACCCCAAGATCTGCGTGGTGTAATCTGCATAGCTGTTAAGATAATAATTTATACTCCAAGTTTCCACAATGTCAGGATAATGACTGTTCATTTCATTTACAATTTCAAAATGATTCCAAGAATATTTCGATGACATTCGATAATCAAAGCGGCGTTGTCTGGTTGTAGTTTCCCTGGTCTGCGTTATTAACTTAAAATATTTTGATTTACTATAAAAAAATTTTCGAATGTGTGTTTCAATTAAATAAACGTGCAAGTTGAGGTTCGTCACCTCCAAAGACAATTATCAGCAAATATTAAAAATAGTTTATAAAAAACAATCATGGTAAAAAGCAAGATCAAATAGCAAGTGTCAGGGAATTTTTGATGATAGACTATCACGAAATCTCGCTGTCACGATTTGAATTCTATGGAGAATTCTGGGACATGGGTCATGATGAGTATAATTATATAATAACAATGTTATGATTTTTAGTGCATCTTTTATAGTGTTGAATGTGTGCAAATATGAAGTTTGATATTGAATGGCAGTGTAATTACAGGGTATAGATTCTTTCTAGATATTTAAAGTTTTATCAAGATTTCTAAATCGTTGTAGGGAAGGTATTTTAATATCTACGTGGTTCTCAGTAAAAATCAATATACTATTACGATAAATGTGAATGTCATAAGAAATTGCTTAATTATAACATTATGAGACAATATGGGAAAGTTCATGATTAACATCGAACTGGGGCCATTCGCCTAACGGAAATGCTTTGGAAAACGCTAACGCTTACGATTTCATTTTGTTAATTCTAGCCGCCTGAGGTTTTCAAATGCCTCGCGCTCTTTTTTTTTATTTTGCATTGGTAATAACAATTATAAAATAAAAAGAGCGTGAGGTATTTGAAAACCTTCGGCGGTCAGAAATAACAAAATAAAATCGAAAGCGTTAGCGTTTTCCAAAGCATTTCCGTTAGGCGATTGGTCCCCTGGTACCAAACTATACTTATAATGGGAACAAAAAGATAATGACACCACTTAACTATGGAAAACGATATTAGAAACGGTTTTGCCGCTTAATAGGTTTTACGGTTGTTTATTCATATAATTAATGAATCATATTTTTTTATAAGCTCTTACATATTTTTCCGTGACAGTATGTAACATGGTGTATTTTTTTCTAAAACGAATATAAATATAATTTATGTGATTGTAAAATGAACGCCTATGATCACTTCTAGCAATTTCTTTCAGAACAAATACTTCTAAATTCTTTAAAGCTATCATCGGCATTTGCATTTAAGTGGGACATGGAATGAGTCGTTTGCCTTGTCTGCAAATCTTGTCCAAAAAGAATGTCAGTAGGAAAATTCAAGGTGATGTGAAAGATGGAACTACCGATTCATTTTACCAGAACCCATCTTATTCGAACAGAGTATTACACTCGAGGCGAAATTGTGTCAGGGCTTGAGAGAAGTCGAGTATGGCGGATTTTCTCCTCGAATTAGAGCGGCCGTCTAACCTCCACATTTATAGAAGACCACAGTAATATAACACTACCTTTTAGTAATTTTGTGTTTCTGTCGGTGAATAAAGCTCCATAGTGTAGGGGATTGGGTTAGACAACAGCGGATGATAGCTTTGGTATCGCAAGCGTCTTTAAGCTATTATGGCCGCTTACCATTAGGCGGGCCATTTGCATATTTGCCATGCCACCCTTTAAAAAAAAGACTTTTTAATACAGTTGCTCAAAAAGTGGCGTATTGCAGGGACGTGTAGCGTTCGGGATCTGGGCTATTTCACACTCGTGCTTTTTTTTTGCCTTTCCCGAACTCGTGCGTTTTCTTTCCCAACTGTCAAAATTATTTCTATTAAAAAAAACAACCATGAAGTTTTAACTAAAAAAAATCGTAGAAGTTTTTGCGATTCATGCAAATAGGTTTATTTGTTTTTAAAAAGAAGCTACCTATACTAATTTGTCCAATATCAGAATTAATTAATTGATTGAATGAGTTAGGTAAGGTTTCACTTCATTTCATATCATTAAATTTCAATTTCATTTCTTATAATAAAAAATACTAAGTACTAAAGACTTGGCTGTATGGGCAGTTCCCTTTGCCTACCAGAATGGATGAAAAAAAACTGCTTACATTCTACGGTTGGCGCCATTTTCCGAAATTTTCTTTGCGAGTTTAGTTGTTTTTTACACAAAATGAGTAATTTCGACCTAAATTTTTTTGAATTAACTCCACCGGAACTCAGTATAATTGCACAAAATGCTTCGGAGAACATTTTACGAATGACGTGGAAAGGTTTTTGAAAGAAGCTCCCGATGATTGTTATTTAGCCACAAAGGTAATTTATTAATAAGTATACATATCTACATTTTTCTTTAGTGTTCAGTTTACAAAATCGCAAAATACAGTCAATACATTATTTATATGAATCAAATCGTTTTTTTTAGGTTGCTCTGATTTTTGGCGTTGTTGGAGCTTGCCGCAGAGAGGAGTTAGCCAATATTACTTTAAAAGATATTGAAGCCCATGGAGAAATGCTACTTATCAAGATTCCAAACACAAAAAATAAGATACCGCGAAGCTTTGTTGTTGAAGGAGATTTTCTCACAATAGTGAAAAAATATATGAACCAGCGGTCCCAAAAAGGAAAATCCGACCGTTTTTTTCAAAATTTCTAAAAAGGGAAGTGTACAGCTCAAGTAATCGGCATAAACAAATTTGGTAATATGCCAAAAGAAATAGCTACGTTTCTTGGTCTGCCGGATGCTGAGTGTTATACTGGGCACAGCTTCAGAAGGACCTCTGCTACATTATTGGCGATTCAGGAGCCAATTTGACGTCCTTAAAGCGATTAGGTGGTTGGAAATCGGACAAAGTTGCAGAAAGCTATATTGGTGATTCATTAAACAACAAACTAGAAACTGGGAAAAAGATCACACAATCCATTAATTTAAGGTCCAGTCAGTCTCCTTCACATGCTGAAGAGAACGTTCGTCCATCTACGAGTACCTTCGTTGATAATGATAATTCATCAGATCCAATTCCATCAACTAGCAAACGCCATTGTATGACAAATATACATGAACAATCATACGAAATTAATAATAGTTTGTCTCAAACAGTAAATATGCAACGTAAAACTTCTCCAGTTAGTATAAAAAACTGTACCAATTCCAATGTATATGTGAATTATAACTTTTATAAGAAATAAATGATTATTATTTAATTGAGTTTATTGTGTTTTTATAATTTGATTAAATTGCTTCATTTTTTCGCAACTGTATTAAAAATAGTCGTTCAGTACACGTACGGAACCGTCATTGCAACTCGTTCCGACTGTCAACCCTCGCCTTCGGCTCGGGTAGATATTTGTCGGAACTCTTTGCAATGACAACCATTCCGTACTAGTAATGAAATATACTATTCATGCAAGCCATGAATCCTCCGTGCAGGGTACCAGGTCCATCGCGTGATAATAAAGGAAAACCGACCACCGCCTGGGGAATGTCTAAATATTTTTGTGTTCGCATTAGGTAAATAGACAATGATGTAGCGATATCGCATTTTCATATTTGGGTTGAGCCCAAGGTTGCCGATATATGTTAGTATGTTACAACGTTTCAGCTCGCTTTTCAACTAATGCTGTCTAGTCATGTGACGTAACTATTCTGGTGTAACCTCTATGTGTGATAAATACACACATCAAAAGTGTCTAGGGATCAAGCATTTTTATGCGGATTTCTTGAGATTGAGATGTGGCTTTGTAATAAATTTATGATTTTATAAATTTATATGGATCCTTTTTGGTGCATTTCATAATTTGAATCAGGAACTGTGAATCAAATTCGAGTAAAAGATGAAAATCAGCTGTCAATATTTTCCCTATAAAAACATACAACGCATTGAAGACATTATTAGTGCTACTGTTTCCCTACTACTGATTAAAACCAACGTTATTATGGAGCGGCGACGTCATTTAAGCAGGGAAGAAATGCTCAGAGCCGTGGGAATGATAGAAGCTGGTTCCCGGCAACGTACTGTGGCTTTAGCTCTGAATACAAGTCAGAGTGTTATCAGTCGACTTTGGACACGATACCGAAGCACTGGTACCGTGGCTGAGCGCCATGGAGGACGGTATCGCTGCACCACACGGAGACAAGACCGATACATTCAAATCTTAACTCGAAGAGCTCCAACAATAACCGCCATGATGTTAGCCGTGAGGCTTCATCACTCTTCAGGGAACTTAATTAGCGACCAAACAGTCAGAAACCGCTTGCATGAAGTGAACCTTCATTCCCGAAAACCGCTACGGGTACCACCTATAGCAATGCACAATCGTAGGATTCGATATCAATGGGCTCTTGAACACAGAAATTGGGCAGAAGAACAATGGCGTTTCGTGTGCTTTTCTGATGAGTCTCGTTTTGGTATGAGACCGGATACAAGACGTATACGACACTGGAGAACCCCTGGACGCCAACAGCGATTAAAATCCTGCCAGGAAGTCCATCCTTATAGTGGTGGAACCATCATGGTATGGGCGGGTATTTGGATCGGCGGAAGAACTGAGTTGATTTGGATCAGAGGCAACCTCAACGCTCAAATTTATGCTGAGACGATTGTATCAGACGTCATCGTTCCTCTACAAGTGCAAATCGGTCCCTTATTTCAGTTAATGCATGATAATGCACGACCGCACACCGCAAGAGTTGTAAGACAGACTCTCGCCGCAGCTAACATCAATGTCCTGCCCTGGCCTGCTCAGTCGCCAGACTTGAACCCGATTGAGCATGCATGGGATATGCTACAGAGAAGAGCTCTGCCGAATATGGAGGGTATCCAGTCGCAAGAAGACCTTTTTTTGTTGTTGCAACGAACATGGGCGGCCATTCCACAGCGTGATTTGGATGAACTCATTTTGAGTATGCCAAACCGATGTTCTTGTGTTGTTAGTGTTCGCGGTAGAAATACGGATTATTAATTGTTTAAGTTACCCAATAAAATTTTAGAGAAAACTGTTATTTCAGTCTTTTTTTCGAACTTTTGTGTTAGTGGTTCAAATGTCAAAAATCCCTTTATTAGGAAAATGGCAAATTTCTTTATTAATGCAAAGGTGACTTGGTTTATCGTTACTGTGACAAACGAAAACACTTTATTTGATGAATCCTTAAAGAAAATTTTAATTAATATCAATCAGGAGAAAAGTTATTGCAAAAATATATGTTGATCCCTAGACACTTTTGATGTGTGTATGTTAGAAATTCCACTGTTGCACCTGTTACAATAACCACACTTTGAACCACGTTAGTGCACTCCTATTTTGGGTTCCGTACTGAAAAGGTAAAAACGGACCCTATTTCTAAGACTGGTCTGTCCGTCTGTCTGTCGCCAGGCTATTTCTCATGAACAATGGTAGCTAGGCAGTTGAATATTGAATCCCATATGGATGTATTTATGTTGCTGCTACAATAACAAATACTAAAAACAGAATAAAATAAATATTTAAGTTTTTTGCTCGATATAATAAAGTGTCTTAAGTTGTTTAGATAATGCTAAGGATCCTTTTGTCCGTTGTCCGAGTCCGGGTCGCATTTGGCCAGTTTTTTCTTCTTTTAAAGCAATTTTTGAAACAAGTATTAAATTAAAAGATAATGGGTCTTTAGTCTTTGAACTATGGTCAAGCAAACAACTCATTATGGAAAAATCGAGTACGGTGCCGTAATAAAGTTCCTTACCAAGCAAGGAGTCAGATGAAAACATACTGAAAGAGATAGAATCTGTTTACGGGAAATCTTGCCCGGGTAAAATCATGTTTTTTTATGGCCAGCCCAGACCTGGCTCCCAGTGACTATTACTTCTTTCCAAAACTGAAAAAAGGACTTCGTGGTAAGAAATTTTCAACTGATGAAGAAGGAAGGGAAGCGGTTCAGCTTATTTTTCGGATAAAGACAAAACATTTTTTTTTATGAAGGTAAACATAATCTGAATGAAAGATCTGAAAAATGTATTAGGGTAGCAGGTGAATATATTGAAAAAGAAAAATTATTTAGTATTTTTATTATCCCTCGTAGTTATTGACAAAATACTGGTTGTTTGAATAAATAATGGTTTGGGTTAAATTACACTATTACAGTAATGAAGGGTTTTCATTCTCGACATGACAAGTAGTTATAAAAATTGTTTTCATTCGGGGACTGGACATTAGGCTTATGTATGATTAACAGCAGTTGTCAACTGCACGTTTATACGAGTTATAGAATTACGAAGAAAATTGATGAAGGACGAGTTGGATTTGGTCACAGTAAAACAAATTATCATTACCACTAAGGACGTCCAGTGCGGAGACTCAATAAGCATTTACAAGAAAATCAAAACATAGTGATATAGTAGGTAGGTATTTTATCAATAGGATTATTTATCAAGTAGTCTAGTATAACTACTTGATAAATAATCCTACTGATAAAATTTCTTTTACATTTATGTAATTTTTCAGGAGGAAATCGTCGAGAGTCAAACCTTCAATTTTGCAATTTTATACGCAATTTTCAGCGTTCGCTACTGTTCTCCTCATTGTACAGTATTTGCCTATGAGCGACGGCAATACTTTTTTGACTTCCGCTCCTTACTTGCATTTCAAAATATGGCATGCATTGTGATATCTTTTGGCCTTGGTGAAAGCCGGTTAACAAAAATAATCTAAAAGACTGGGCTATAGAGCTCCTTAAACACAATGCAATGGGGTGTGTAAAAAGTGGCGCGTTTAAATGGCGTGGCGTGGCATTGAGACTGGCTGCATCCTCCCGGCATTCTGGCAAACAAACGCTCAACGTCTAATTTGAAAGTTCTGAATCGCAAAATGTTTTGCCATATCACGATCCTTCCTGTGGTGATAAACGTTAATTTAAATGCATTGTATGTTAGTGTTCATACAAACAGATATCAGGTGAAAATTATTTCAGACGATTTTGAAATATTTTAAGTTTATACTCCACAAAGCCCTAATTATAATGTTATGGTAGGTACTGGTTTTCGTACTTAAATGTTATGTATAACTTTTAATCGTGGAGAATGGTTAAAAAACCAATAAGTGTTTTATCTAAAGCTACCGCTGGAAAAGGATAGTGAATTCTTAAAACGAAAAAAATGACGAAATTTATGAAAGCCATATCTGTGAAAGGTCACATTTCTAATACAACCATTGTTTTGCCTGTATCGCCTAAAAGTAATTAAATTTTATAACGAGTTTTGTTACACAATATGTAGTATCTTTTATAATAAAAGACAAGAGATAACCAATAGAAGAATCTATGGAAATAATAAAGACAGTTACGTGTCATCCGACCGTTAAATAGAAAAATCTGCAACAGCCATCCGCATAATCGCCAGCCAGACGGCATTTCTGCACGTCTCTGTTGACAATGACTCATTCATTTTGTGCTCTTAGACTAGCTTAAACACAGAGTTGCATTTACTTCTTTTTTGCATTGATAAAGTTCAGTGATGCTGAGAATTATTTTGTTAGTTTATAAAGGACATCGACAAAATCGGCCTTAGCACGCCCAAAAGAATGTCCTTCACTATTATTTTTTAACTTATTAGCAAAAAATCATAGTAAACGGTCATTCTGTTTCAAAAAAATAAAAGTTCTGTTACTAGATACTAGTTTGTTCATCCTAACTTGTCCTATTTGGTAAACAATCTCGGCACTCCTTTTTTATGAAAATAAAGCATTAAAAATCAACTGATAACTGGATTCAATAGGTCAGTCTATAATAACGATTTATTTTTAAATGGGTGATTTTTTAAAAGGTTGTACCCAAATTGTTTACCTTAATAAACGCAATATAGGTGACCATAGGTATTTAGCAACATAAGAATAGAACTCGGTACCTTAGTTAATAATATTTATCACTAGTATTTATATTATATTTATAAAAATATTATTTCTGAATAGTTTATACTCCCATCCTATATAATATCTGTTTATTTTTATGAAAATCATAATGATAACCAACTACATACCTAATTACCGATAGTAAAATATAGAAACAGGTAAATGGAAAGACTTTGAACATTTCATTTGAAAAGAAATCTATTATTATATAGTATCTCTTATCTATTAGACAAGTCCGTCCGTCCGTCCGTGGTGCTGTTTCAGCGGCCAAACCGTAAGAGTTAAATAAAGAGAATATTTAAGTTATAAGTTAAGAATAGTCTGATAAGACTACAAACCGGATTTGAGTAACGTAGCACTTCCGGTTTTCGAGAAATCACGAATTTCAAACGAAACTACACAAAATCTCCGAAGTTCTCAATTAATTAAATACATTTTTTTTTGGTGAACATTTGGTTCACTGGTTTGCTAGTAGTAGTATAATATAGGTATCATAGGTGCCAACTGCCAACACTTATAAATCAATATGTATATAAGCATTTATTATTTTTATTATTAACTGCTTACATAGAGGTAAACACTAAATCTATTCAGAATATATAAAGTGTAGATCTTTTACGATTAAGTATAATAATTATAACCTCAAAATCTAATACATTCTGTAGTAGGCCACGGTTACTCAAGTTGTTCGTATCTCAACAAATGCCTAATTCGAGTTTATGAATGATTCCGAACACAACTAGAATTTTCTCATTGCTGTGCGTTCTAGGGCATTCAATGTATGGAGAACGAGCAATGTCCTTTGTCAGGCTGCAGATTTTGTCGAGATCTTTTGATTGTTTATTTGCTATTTCTATCATGTCAGGAATGCAATTGTTCTAATGTCATTTGGAAAAGGAAAACAGAGAAACCTCATCAATATAAAGAACATACAAAACATTCCGAACTTTATTTTTATAATAATTGCTGAACATAGAGACTTTACCATTCTTGTGCTTTATGAACTTATATTACCGGCTGTTTATTATCGGGTCTAATTTACTATTCCCGACTCCTAAGTAAATAAAAGGTAATTTCACTGTTACTTAGAATCCTAATATTATATTCAGAAAGGTGAAGTAAATAAAAAAAGCAAATATGTGTCGAGCGCCCGGAACTAGCAGAACTTTATTAATTTAACATTTCGCTAACTTACAACGCTGATTCTGCAGCGTTGGTTACTGTATACACACACGCAAGGGTGAGCTAATGTGTACCTACAGAGACTAACTTTATTATTGCCTTCGAAGGCAGACAAGCGGGCGGGCCACCTGCTGTTGAGTGGTCCCCGTCTTCATGGACATCAGCAGTTCCAGTGACACAGCCATGCGGCTGCCTTTCGTGTAAGGAAGTGTTAGATAAACACATGATTACAGAGTAGTATTGGCTGCACAAAGGACATGGCTAAGAAACTGCCCTTAACGTGTATAAATATTTCTCACTAGCCAGTAACTTTACATGTTTTTTTATTAATTATTACGTGTTTATTATTCTCATACAACTTTCGTGAAATAATCAAATATTTAAAGTATAAAAATTTACTTCATGTCTGTTTCAAAAGCAAAATGTTCCGTTTTACAAAATAAATGAACAATAAATGTACACAAAAAATATTTGTGTAAGTATATCGAAATAAACAATATTATTTCTAAACTTCTTCAAACTATGACATATTTGGCCCTAATTTTTATTAAAACAAATCAATGAAGGCCTAAAATAATAGATTTTATTATTATGATCAGACTTGAGACAAGGCTGTATTGATCCTTTAATTTTTGCAAATGGACAAAATAAAACTTAACAGATTTCCTGTCAGGCCGACGATAACAAATTATTTGTATTTATTTTTGCTTTAAAATAACTTTTTGTGAAGAGTTAATCAGAGAAATGGGAAGAAAGATTATAAGAAAATGCGAAATTGATGATTCTGTAAATAATTGGCAACATCTTTTATCAACTGTGTGTAAGGTAACGACATAGTAGGAGTTCTCGTAATTTTCAAGATTGTGACTTAATCAAAAGTTCCTGAGCCTTTTTTCATAAAAATTATAAATATTCAGCCATTTACCATTAAATTCGCAGTCGCTCATACAAAACTTTACCATGTCCTTTCAGTGTTCTCTCCTCTTCATTCCCTATGGAGCATGTTAAGGATGAATTGCTGTCAAATTTATATAATATCCCAAAGTTGCAATGGACAGGGCACATTGCAAGGAGGACGGAGGAGGAGGAGAAGGTCGTCAACCTTTAGTGCGGAAAGATCCTTGAATGGCGGCCGTGTACCGGGAGACGCAGCGCTGGTAGGCCCACAAGGTGGCCCGACGATCTGGTGAATGACGCGAGAAGCCGCTGGTTACGGGCACGACCGATCGGTTTGATATTTGTTGAGGGGGAGGATGTCCAGCAGCGAATGTCTCTCAGCTGATATGATGATGATTATGAAATTTATATATTTGAATAGCCATGTGAAGTCCTATAAAACTAAGGATATAAACTTCTCAAGACAGTCAAGACCAGCAGCGCTCCAATTTAAACTAACCTTTTTAACTTACCTCTCTTAATATGTATAGAGCGATGCTTGGGATTGTTAATCAGTGGATATGTTATCACTTCTTACATTTGCATGCTGTGTGATATTCAATTGAACCGATAGAGTCGCTGTTATTTTGAAACGTTACATGTTTCGTTAGGTGATGCAACGGTACGATACAATGGGCATAGGTTGTCATCTAACGCTTTGTAAACACGGATATATGCTTTGTGCTGACATCAAATACGTTTTTAAACCCGTTTGTGATTTAGATAACAAATGTGCTCTCACATGGGAACTCTATAGTATTTTTTTTTCACAAACTCGATATTCCTTGGCTTTATTCTATTAAAATAAGGATTGTTACTAAAAACCGGACAAGTGCGAGGTGGACTCGCCCACCGAGGGTTCCGTACAAAGGACAATGGGCAAAACGCACCCAGCTCCGCCAACAATGTAATTAGTATGAATCGATACATCCATTAAAAATCTAGCCTTTTTTATTATGACACCAAAAATAAATATCCTGGGAGTCAAAAGATATGACAACCGTAAAAAATATCCTGGTAGTCAATAGATATGACACATGGGCATATTTAAGTAGCTGAATAAATTCATTTTATATTATTAGTAATCATAATAATATGCCATATCGTACTATATAACCAGATATACGACAAAGCCTGCCGACCATCCTGCACTTGCTCTTACTGAGACATTTCAAAACGGTTTACGGATGATGAAGGACTTGCAGTTGCAAATAGTCGACTCGTCTTACTTCGTTATGATTGTGCACTCCCTGCTACTTGATTGTTTTTTATCTAACATGCTTTGGATATTGGAACACGATTATCGGTTTTGTCAATTAGTATGGATGAACTGGAATCATGTATTCTCTGAAGCGTGGACAAGTTTGTGTAATCTGTGGTCGCTCCGTTTTACATAGAAGACAATTTACTTTAAAGAACAGAATATTTTAATGTTTTAAAAAAACCTACTCATGCGGGGATGTTTGGATTTACTCTAGCGCGGCAGAATAACATAAGGGGGCACCCTTGCACATTGTGAAGTACTCCCATAATTCCAGAGCACCCTATGTAGAGTCGAACTAACTATGTTAATTCCCTTGTTTCATTAATGTTCGTTCGTTATAGTACTTGTACACATTTAACTTAAAATAACTAAAGACCCCCGGGATGGAATTTGATGTGCTTTGGCACAGATGATCATGACTATAATACCTTTCAAACAAATATAGTTTAAGCCGTGGCGGACGTGGGTGCAGCGCTCATACATTTTTGCCCAATGTCCATTGTATCTTATTTTACGTTAACTTAAAATTTTGATTTGAGTATATGGTTTACAACTTTACGCGTTCCCGAGATAGAAGGTCTTGACTGACGGACAGATAAACGGCCGTATATTTTTTATTAGTTAAATTAGAAGTTTGGTTTATTCGCACATTCAAGTGACTACAGATTTGAGTTAACAGTTTAAATTTCAATTTGATACTTTTACGTGTTTCCGATATAAAAGGTCTTGACCGACAGACTGACAACAAAGTGATCCTAAGTGAAGGGTTTAATTTTTTTCCTTTTGTGTAACGGAACCCTAAAAACAAGTCTACTACAGTGGTTGACCCACAGAAGCTTAAGACTTACTTTCCCTACAATATTATATAGATTCGTTTCTGCAGCACCTATTTACCGAGTCTTAAAGATCTACATACGACACTGGTAAGCGAATTAATGGAAAAGACGTTTCATCGTCATTCGACAATTATGTGCTTAATGAGAATTTTATCTTACATAACTATAATGAATTGAGTGGGAAGGATAGTGCCGTATAAGGTCAAGGAAAGGGCTTTTAGGATTGAAGAGACCTTATATCGTTAAAATTTGATTAAAGTTTCCAACATGATTATGAATATACACGTCTTACGTACTTTTAAAACACCTCTATTTTTTCGTGGTTAGGGGTTTAAAAAGTATACTTAGTAAGATTTCGGTATGAAAGAATTTTGACTTGACTGTGATAGTTTTTAAGGTTGTAGTTTGAAATAGGTACCTAACACATTTGAATATAAATCAAGTTCAGTCAAACTATGTACCTAGTTGATTGATGTCAATATGCAAATTTTATTCATTAGTCTTTTATAATATTTCTTTTGCGCAATCTGATAGACGCCCACATAATCTCCAAATAATGCTATAAGCGCTTAAATATATTTCGATAGGATTCAGTCTACCTGTTTGCTTAGAGAATTCATTTACAAACTGATCATTTATATTATTAAGTACTGAGATACTTGAACTTGCTAAATTGGTCTATATTTTTAGTATTTTATTAGAGAAATTTGAACTCTTTAAATATCGAAACGAATTACTTTAGTAGTTGTGGGCGATTCACGAAATACTCGATTCCCGTTTGCGATAACTGGTTTTTACACTGACTGACAATAACGTTTTTGGTATCTCGCTTGTCGGTTGGCACTGTTACTATTTTCGGAACTCGTTTCCCAACAGCCGAAGTTTTAAATTTAACGGTATTATTATCTAAATCATTTAATGAACAGATTAGTTAACATAAAAACTTAGTTCGTAAACTTAAGTTTGTAGTAAACACTTGTTCTTCCAACTGCTTCTCCCGGATAGAATTTGTTTTTCAATATACTCTACTCAGCAATAAGAACATTTAAAACAAAAACATTTAGGTAACCATTTGAACGAATCAACATTGCAGCTACATGATATGCGACTTCATTACTCATACTGGTTTATTTCCTCAATAAACCTCAATAATGCCAGCAGACACAATAAGGAAAACCACGGGAAGGAAACTATACAGCGTTTAATATTTTGCTATCATATCACCAGCCCGATTTGGCTGCGAAACAGTTCTTATACGGAATCCTAATTTTTTTTTCTAACACTGAACACCTGTGTTACTTATAGGCGATAAATACTGTTCAATATGTGATACACGTAGAATGCAACCTATGTGTCAGATAGCACATGAATTGCGGGACGTGACTACCTTTTATTGTTCCAAAGCTAATTATGGGCTAGTTGGCGAAATCGGCAAATGCAGCTGTCATGTAAACAAATCGCAAAGTAACATTTGCCGCGCATTTGCTAGTACAGCAAATCGTGTCGATCGGAAACACGAATAATAAAAAAGATGGTTTTATCTCCAATCAAACATTGGTAGACGAGATCGCCGATTTATACAAAAGGTCAATCGATATCTTCAAAGTCACAGATTTTGTTCCTAAAAATTAAATAAATAAATATTGCCAACACTCAAATTAGCCTAGCCGCAAAGTAAGTACTGTAAAGCTTGTGTTATGGGATACTAGGGTAACAGATAGAATACATATATTGTACATATATAAGTATATTTATGTAGAAATACATATAAAACATACATGACTGGAGTACAAATGCTCGTATTCAGCACACAAACATCTGCCCCCACCGGGATTCGAACCTGGGACCTCTCGAGTCGGCGACACCACGAAACCCGGCGTATACACCACTTGGCGACGGCGGTCGCCAAGTGGTTTATACGGTCGTCAAATTAACTATTTTACGCGTGTATCAAGACGGGTCTCCGTCGCCTCCGTCACGGTAATATATTATTACCGTGCCTCCGTGTTATTCTATGATTGTCTATTTGCTCATGGCGACACATTACTTGGCTATTCGTGTTTGCTATTTGTATACTTGAAAACAGTCTGTCTTGGTCACGCCTTATAAGGAATGCAAAGGGCAGACAAAAAAGTGATTGATGATGATCACTTTTTTCAGCCTATTAATGTCCCAACTGCTGGGGCACAGGCCTTCCCTATGATTGAAATAGGTACATGGGGCCATGACCTACCAAGCGGGCACAATGCTGATTGGTGGGTGCTAACGACCGCAGATTTAGCCGGGACCAACTGCTTAACGTGCCTTCCGAAGCACGGAGGAGCTCGAGATAGTTAATTTTTGGTCACCCATCCAATGACCCACCACTGCGAAAGTTGCTTAGCTTCAACGATCGCAGCCGGACGCACTGACCACTTACGCCATCGAACTCCTCAATAAGATGTCAAGTATACAAATAGCAAATACGAATAGCCAAGTGAAGTGCTGGCAACAAGTTTTGGCTAGTTGTGATATTTTTGCTACAAAATAGCCAAATAAAGAGTTTCTTAGTTTCTCTGGATTAGCTGCGATTTTTTTTTTCGAATAGTAGAAGAAAATACATTTGTATAATGGACGTTTTTTACAACTTTCTAGGTCTTTTGTTACGGACGTGGTCACTGGACGTGTAATATTAAAAGCTTTCATTTTACTGCTCGGATTCCGCAGAAATTAAAATGAAGAAGAATTAGAATACTACTGATCCAAACACGACAGCATGCTTAACATTAAAGTACACATCATTTACGTATTATCACATTTTAACGTAATCATAAAATACAATAAATTACGCATCACGTTGTTTGTCCGGGATGGACTCCTAAACTAAGTACTTAACCGATTTTAATCAAATTTGCACACCGTGTGCAGTTTGATCCAACTTGAAAGATAGGCTAGCTTACATTTCAATTTATAGTCGCATTATTATTTTATTGCAAATTGTTACTTTTGGGCGGTCGCGTCGGTACGAAGTTCGCCCAGTCAGCTAGTGTATTATAATTTTAGATCGCACAGATTAGTGTAATCTGCTTATTCGACTAATATTATTAATGTAAATAACTTAATAATAAATAAAAATTTCCAACACTCACACCAATAGTTTAGCCCCAAGCACTGCAAGACTTGTGTTGGGTGATACTAGGGTAACTGATAGAATACATATACTGTACATATATAAGAATATTTATATTGAAATACATATTAAACATCCATGATTGGAGTACAAATGCTATGAGCATTGTACTCCAATCATGGATAAAACAATAAATACGAAATACAAAAAAAAATTGCTGCTCCCAAACCAATGCATTTTTTTAAGCTAAAGAAACGCGTTTATACGCCTCTGATTATGCCCGATTGACACATATTTATTAAAAAAATATATTGTTAATATTCACTTTATAAAAAAATATTCTAGATTTCATAGGTCAAAGGTCACGATAAGTTCATGTTTTTTTTTCTCAAAAAGTATTTGAGTTAGACTTCTGGGAATTGAACTCATGCCTTTTTTAGGGTATAAATAATCTATTTATGTAAAAACCTGAACATGTAAATTTTTTTGGTTCCATAAAACACTGTGGGTCGGTACGAAGTTCGCCCAGTCAGCTAGTGTATTATAATTTTAGATCGCACAGATTAGTGTAATCTGCTTATTCGACTAATATTATTAATGTAAATAACTTAATAATAAATAAAAATTTCCAACACTCACACCAATAGTTTAGCCCCAAGCACTGCAAGACTTGTGTTGGGTGATACTAGGGTAACTGATAGAATACATATACTGTACATATATAAGAATATTTATATTGAAATACATATTAAACATCCATGATTGGAGTACAAATGCTCGTATTCATCACACAAACATCTGCCCTCACCGGGATTCGAACCCGGGACCTCTCGAGTAATCGACACCATGAAACCCGGCGTACAAACCACTCGACCACGGAGGTCGTCAATGTAAAGGTTTATAAGTATATTATGACCCGATCACGCAAAAACTACCGAACGGATTTTGATGTTTGGAAAGTTATATTTTTTATCCCAGAAAAATGTTAGCTTCCTGTGGGATTGGCAAAAAACCAAAGTTAATGCCAACCAAGTCGCGGGCGGCCGCTAGTCAATATAATATCATTATAGTGGCAAGTGCAATAACAAATCTCTTTCCTCGTCGCATAAACTGTTGCAAGTATCCATCATCGTAGGATGCTTTGAAAACAATGCTTTGAGGAAGGTGTATTGGTGCGCACAATAGAATTGTTTGAGCGTTACGCAGACACACCGCCAGTTAAGTGAACTTAATCATTACGTAGAACACAATGAAGAATATTAATTTCCATTCAATTACATACATAATTCGCATGACTGTCATTTAGGAGAGATCCCGTCCGAAACAGAGTAAGGCATTTTGAACTTGTATCGTATTTACGCGTGTTTAAACAGATGTAAAAACATTTGACGGTTATATTTGATTTATTATTTTACTATAACCCAAATTCTATTGGTAACATCAAAGGACAATGTTAAAATTGGCCTAAGAACCAACACCAATTTGGCATTTATGATAATTCTTACTACATTTTTTGCGATAATTATCAGTCTTTAGATTGTGACGGACACTTCCAGTTAAGTAAGCTAAATTAAAAAGTTAAAAAATAATCTAAGCCAATAAATACCATTTTATGTGTATAAAACACAGCGCTGCAAACAAAACACTCTTTCTTCCTAATGCTGGCTCTTCACTTGACTATTCGTAGTTGCTATTTTAAAACATGACATCAGTCTGTCCTTTTCATTCCTTACTAAGCATGACAAGGAAAAACTGTTGTCAAGTGAAGGGCCGGCATAAAACTCGATACTCTGTGGTTGTGGTGCAGGCAGTTTGCATTCGTAGTAATCTTTGGCATTCGTGCATTCCAACGAGTAGTTTAATATGCCGGAAAGTGCATTCTCGTTTCGGATTACCTGTTGTAATAAACACATTATTTGCGATTGTTTTTCCTTTAATTTAACTATTTCGGTATTTTCTATCTAATATGCCATCGATGTTACCAAAGAGCAGAGACCTTATAACCAAATGATAGTGAACCTGTGCCACAACATCCTGAGAGGATCATACTGCCAAATTATTCAAGAGCACCTGATACACATTCACGCTGCATATTTACACAATATACATGTGACATAGAAATAAATACAATATACAATATGATACAATTATGTGAAAAATAGTCAATAAATAAGAAGCAAAACTACAGTTTTTATTTTATTCATGATTCCTACCTAACCAAGTTTTTCCTACTACTTAGTTATTCTTTAAAATCGCACCGAATAAAATGAATTAGTTGTAATATTAATTCACTTTATTCATACTAAGTTCATAGGTTGACCTATGTTTCATTGAATATTAAACATAACCTCAAAAACATTTTAGTTTTCCTAATAAATTAAGTTCTCAGAACTGTCCGTCAATAATCTTTGTTTTTACAGTCATTTACTTGCGATTTTGAACCTAGAAAATAATATTTCGTGATTGTTGGTTCTTAGGCTATGTACGGACGCAGAACAATGTCCTTTATCTACTACCCGATGTTGCATGTTACCAATACAATTTGGGTTGTTGCTAACTGCCAGCTAGCTAAACACAAACAGCGATTAACAAGAAAAAACCCAATTTTGAAACAAATAAGAATAATAATAAAAAAAAAAAAAAACTGCCAGCCAGCCGTGTCTATGATGACTTTTTCAATAAGTACAATTTTGATAGAATGGCAAAATTTGGCACTACCAATAAAAGTGCTCAAACACTCATAATTTGATTAACATTAGAGATAATTCATAATGTGAAAATTTTTATAAATTAATATGAATCAATGTAATTTGAAAAATCATGTCTGCTCATATATTGCATGTTGTAGTCGGGGTAAATAGAATGTACATTGTTTCTTGTTTAGTGAAATTGTGTTAGATGTTAATTATTCTCTGTATCATTCACTGGTGATCCTTTATAAATAAATAAATAATATCAGAAAAGACGACTGGAAAGACGAATGTGTCTGGGAATGCAATGCATTGAATTTCCAAAACAAGAACGTGTCCAAAACAAAACAATGAGCAGCGCGAATATTGCATTCATCCATGGTTGGTCGGACGCTCGAGCTTGCTTCGAGAATCTGACTCTTTTATCTATTGTGGTTTAACTAGCGCGTGCGAGTCTGAAACGATCACGACTCTCGTCATTGTCGTGACTGCTCTCCAATCACACGTCTTTCAAAATCTAAGAGCCTTCACTGGAATATTTTACGTGAAGATGAGTTTGCCAAAAAAAAACTTAAACGCATAGTCACACCTGTTCCCTAGAGGGCGAAACATTGTCTAAATCTATCTAATTTTAGGGTTTATGGTCCATAATCGCCTACAAATTCAATATTTTTTTTCAATATAATAATCATATCTTTTTTCGAAACATGTAAGAAACTAGGAACACATTATTATAAAGCTTAAATAAATTAATAGCCTTGATTCTTGTACAAGCGCACAAAATATATGCCCGTTTCTTAAAATAGAATCATGATGTTTCAATTTCATTTTTAATATTTCGTGATTTCGCTAACAACCAAGGAACTGGTCATAGATAAATAATTACTTGAATGGTTCTTTGTTACCTGTTCATTACTTTCACTAAAGTAAACCGAATTCTTCTTACATGTCGCTGTATTCTTCCAGATAATTATTTAAACTAATCTGCTAATCATTTGAGATGTTAAAAGTTATAGAGGTACCTAAGGACCCTTATTACACTGCTGTAAGTAATGTTAAAACGAGAAATTTGTAGTAGCGAGGTTTATTCAACTCGTCGCCACTAATCGCAAGTTATCCGAGCACTAAGTTGTTTTAATGCTTTGAAAGCAATTACTTAACACATCAAGTTATCAGTTACCGGACCAATGTTGAACTGAAGTCACTGACGCACTGACTTAATGAGACTAGCCTTTGGCTTTTAAGGGTCAGTACTATTCTCCGAGCTCTATAATTAGCATCTATCATATACTTTTCATATGTTATAACTAACCTATGATAGGAATATGATCAAAAATATATAATTTGCCCTAACAACTTAAGACGATAATTTAAATAATTACTTGTTGTGATTTTATTTTTTGCTATTTAAGGTTCCCATATCACCGTTTTCGGTACAAAATCCTATTAAAAACAATATAAAAAATAAAATCACCCATACAAAAAATGAATAATTATTAGTACAGTAGGTGTCCGTCCGTTAGTGAGCGGGTTTTATCTCAGGAACCGTAATAAATACACCGTATCCAATGAAAATCAGAATTAATTAAAAAAAAATCAAACAAATTTAATATTTTACACTCATCAAGTTATAAACGAGGCATTGCACACCCTTGGTTTACATCCAAAAAACGGAACGAAGTTTTTAAAACGGATCTATAGAGATCGTACAAGTGTGGGAACATAAAAAAGGATACAAGCTCTCTCAGTGAGTGAAATCTAAAGATATCTCCGTATACAGGTTTTCATTAGAAACCATCTTAAGAAGTCCAAGCGAGAGAATTTAACGGCCGCATTAAAATACTGGGGAAAATACTTAAAAATGAACATGCTCCCAGCGGATATCATGCCAAATGGCGAATACAAAGTATACCGTTTGCAGATTTAACCAAAGGCCATTGGCACCGGTTGCATTGACCAAAATTTTGATGACATCATTGTGAAGGCGCGCAATAACAACGAGACACGAGAATAATATAAAAAGTGGAATATCATTACAGGTTCCCTAAGATCTTGTTTAGAACATAATCTTTGGTAACCATTCTTTGGAATTTTACTATTGAAGTTTCTTTTCGATGCGGTAATTGTGGCACATCGAATTCTAAAAAAGTTAAAAATATTCCAGGCTCTCTTCATGCGACAAAAGAGTAACATTAGATTTAAGAAAGATTAACTTCTCATGTTTCTACAAAAGAGGTCAAACGCCATTGCGCCAGTCCCTAATTATGTTTTAGTTTATAAATCTAAGATGCAAGATAAATAAGACACTTACAAAGACAGGCAAGCTTAACATAACATAATTTAACACAATTCATTAATACTAAACAGTAATTTATGGATCCCTCTCGCAACAAAACGAAAGTAGCCAATAATGAGAAATTATATATGGTACAGTGTACATCTTACAATTTGACACTAATGTGTGAATAAGAACCATCTCGGTCATGCCAGCTTACAAATAAAAAAACATCCTATCCAAATCGGTCCACTCGTTTAGGTCCTTTAGGAGCTACACAGACACGTCAAACCATCGAACTCATAATACCTATTTTTGGGTCGGGAGTTAAAAAGGGGAAAAAGATTAACTTACCCTTAACAAACGCAAAATTTGAACGAAATTAACAGTTTGCGACATGCGAAATGTCGGCACATGCCAGTGTCAAATATGTTAAGCACTAATGAAAAACGCAATGAGCGTCATGCGATGTGACCAACATGTTGTTTTATTAGGGAAATGGAAAGTGTGATTAGCTAATTTTCACGAGAAACATAATAACCTTCTTTACGTTAACTAAACTTCGAACAATTGATTAAAAAACAACGTTAAACTCTGAACAATATTTGATTACTATTACACCCTGAATCCTGACGTGAAGAGTTAACAGCTTAAATCTTATTTAATTGTTACGAACATGTCGTAAAATGGCGTAGCTATGAACTCTGCCTGTGCTAGCTAATTTCAAGTTTGAATGGTCATCTCGGATCTGAAATGATTGTTCAATTATTTTTTAAAGGGGTTGTAAATTATAATTTTTGAAAAGAGGCACAGATAAATATTCATCAAACTCGTTTGGTCCCTTTGAAATAATGGATATGTAAATTGAATGTCACTTGCATGAAAATTCTTAATTTAATTCAGTTTATCACATGACTTCATCCTATTAGAATTAAAAAGTGATGGAATGATCAAAGTCAAAATCTTATTCAGCAGTTTCACCTGCAAATCATGATTTTGACTTTGACGCAAGGAAACTTTAGTAGACGTTTAAAGAATTGAGCAAAAGCAGAAAAAAGTAATTTTTCATTTATTTATTTAAACTTTATTGCCATTCATATACAAACAGCAGAATTAATGCCATAGACATTCTCTACCAGTCAACATGAACGAGTGTCTAACACTAAAACAATGATAAATGGAATGGCGATTGGGCAAAATGCTTTATAATAATAGATTTAGATAATAATGACGATAAAAATCTATTAATACTTAAATACACATACATAAACAACTCACATAAAATACATATATAAATACATACATACATAAAATACAATAAATATAATATATGCAGATGCAAACTATAAATTAAAGAAAAAAGAGATAACGTAGTCAGGACAGGTCACTACCTGTACTCGCACTAGTTTTTTAAACTCCATCTTACTGTTAGAACTACGAATGATAAGTGGTAGAGTATTCCACAGGCGTATGGCAGTAACAGTGAAAGAGTTGGATCCGAAGCCAGAATGATGAGTGGAGATTTATAGAGTAAGACTACTGCACAAGCGAAGATCACGATGGTTGGAAGTGCCCATAAATCGAAATCTAGATTTCAGGTACTCTGGTGCACGTGGATCGTATAAAAGGTTGAAAAGCATGCAAAGTAATCAAAGGTTTCTTCGGAAACTAATTGGCAACCAATTAAGTTGATTTCTAAAAGGAGAGATGTGGTCGCATAACGTTACCCGAAGACAAAGCAAATGCCGCTGTTGAACAAACGATCCAATTTGATAAGAAGGTTTTGATTGATTTCAGAATAGCAGATGTCAGCGTAGTCGAGGATAAGTATAAGTCGTATAAAAGCCTGAACGAGTGCGACTTTGGTATTAGAAGGGAGAAATTGTTTTAGGTGATAAAGTGCTCGAAGTGTGCTAATTCATGTAGAAATATAAATCAAACAGATACAATCAGTAAGGAAATCTTAAATATAATCTTAAATGGAATAAACGGATCACCATCAATAGGTTTTTTAATATCCAAAAGAAACTGCTAATGAACGAAATTTCAGCCTGGCTACAGATGGGACCAAAGCCAATTTATTAAAAAACTGTATTTAGCGGAGAAAACCAAATTGTGAAAGCATTTTACGATACAGATTTTTCACACTATCTTTTCCTTATTTCATTTGACGGTGTTCACACTTACATTCCAAAACCACATCGGTAAAACAACCATATAGATAGACACGTACCATTAAAGATGACCATAAATAAAGGTGTGGTGCTAACAACGCAACAAATCAATTAGGAATTGTGTATTTAGTATCCACTTCAATTTACCAGAGTGGATAAACTAAAGAAAGTGAAAGTAAATCTTTTAATTCAAAACTTTTTCAATAGACACTATTCCGCATCTTAGACAATAATGAAGTCGACGTAAAGACAAGCGACGCGAAAGTTTCATGCATAAATAGTTTTAAATTTCTTGTCACTCCGCCATTATGACATTTAACATCTAAGAGAACAATTTATTTAAGCTCAACATAACGGAATATTTACAAATATTCAACGCTACTTTCAAAAAGTACTTTTACATATTTTATAGATCCTAGATAGTAGAGTATACTTACTTATTGATTAGTAATTATCAAATAGTTTAATCAGATTAGTAAGTATCAAATTTATAGCAGTTTTGAAAAATTCTTTCAAATTCCGAACAAGACACACCACTGTAGGTAGACGTATTCAAGTGCAAAAGTATATAAGACCTCGTGACTTTTGCGGCAATCAGATCAATAATTAAAGTAAGACATTTAAATATGTGTTCTTTAATGAAAATCAGATTAACAAATAGTTTTTAAACATTGTACAGGTAATATTTTTAGACAGGAAACGAGTAGGCCTCATGGCACTAACACTCCGAAATGTATGCCAATGAACTAAACTTCGCCGTTCATTCAACTCTATTATGGTGTCCTTTTCACAGCGAACATTATTCAACTGTTAAAATAACAATTCAATTTACTGTTAAAAAAATGTTTGACGTTGACGCCGCTTTAGCATAGGAATTAGAGCAATTTTCTATATTTAAACAAACTAAATTGAATGCGCGTGAAAAATAATTTCTTTCAATTTGATTTAGTCGAGTGAGTGCGGAATAGAGCTGTCATCGACATCGGATTACTTGATAAAGAAAATCAATGGTAAGTCTCTATGGCATACGAACTAATGTTGTATTCTTTAAGACTTATACCTATCCTAGTACATAGACATACACAAACTGCCTTGGTGTATCTGTTAAACAATGAATTTTTCACAACTTTAGAGGATTTGTATTGCCAACAGTAGGTAATAACTGTTAGTTATTTAAACTAACGTGCAAATAACAAAAAACAAGTAGGTACCATCAATATATTCAGACTAACAGCTGTACTTAAGAACTTCAAATTAATTAAATACTTCATTAGGTCACATGTCGTCTTGTTCTATTGTTAGCGCAATGAAAGTAACAGCATCAACTTAAGCCAAACTTTATAGTTAATTGACTTCTGGGTCGTTATTTTGTCTATTTTGAATGACCTCAAACAGTTTAAGGTCAACCAAGATGCCGTCTATGGTGATAGCGGGCGTACACCTCAAACAATCTTATCTCTAGACTTAAATGTCGCTTGGTCGTAACTTCTAACAACGGGTATCGCATGAAACAGGTACCACTCCCTAGCTTAGAAATCAATAGACTAACATACATAAAACAGTCATTTCAATTAATCTAAATTGTAGATTAAATAATTTCAGCAAAAACAATGCTGGCATTACAGCGAGCAACCGAGTAATGGCTGTTCTTATTATGCATGACACGGTAATAAATCCTACAACATTATATATCAAAGTATATGTCGACGGCGCCGGGTTTGTTCGCGAAGATCGCAACAAATACTACAAATATTTTATTGTAATGTAAGTATGTTATGGTATACTCTATAGTCTATGCTATTAAAAATACTTTATCAAAGTTTTTTTTAATAAAAGAACAGTTTATTTTTCTTTTGATTATTAGGTAACCAGATAATCTAATTAAAATAGCGTGCAGTTTAATTTATAAACAAACTAGAGGTGCACTAAAAATTATAATAGGTTACCCTTATAAGATAGACAACTTATGATATTATTATGATGTCATGGACTCTTTTATAGAACTTTACAAGTCGAAAAATTAGGTCATACATGTTTTTTGTGTAACTTTTACTGTTTACACAGCGCACGTAAAGTAAACTCCCAAATGGAATATTCTTTCCCGTTTTAGCAACAATTTTCATTGATGCTCCGCTCCTATTTTTTCAAATCGGACATAAGTTCCTGAGATTAATGCGTTCAACCAAACAAATATAAAAAGCTTTATAATATTATATAGAATAGAAATATAGAAATGAAATTTGAAACACATAACGATAGATGGAGCGCTATACTATTCCTCTTGGCAACGGCAGCTTGCGTGGCAAAATATACTGTTACATCGATCGGTGCAGCGTCGACACAGTTGAGGAATAGCCTTTGTTTGTCTTAAACTTGGCTTATAGTATCAATTTCACCCCATTTCACATGTGCGATACAAGCACTCGCTTTATCTACCGAGGACCGACATAATTGGTCGGGGAAACCATTTGTTAACTAGGTTAGACATTCAGCTACATTCTTAAATAGGTCAAGAGAAATAGGCACAATAATATTGCTAGTCTGCAGACAATATGTGGGAAGACCGCCAAATAGAAGGTCAGACGACATCAAAAGAGCAAGACAGGGTCAACCTGACTCAGACTCACGAATATCTAAAGCAAAATAGAAAGCATCAGCATTGCCAGAACGTTACTTTTGTGATATTATACGTAAAAAAAATATAACATGTGCCAAAACATTACTTTTTAAACAGTCATGTGTCACTTTTACTTATTAGGTCCTTTTTTTTGGGTCTGGGCAATGCCTTACGCATCCTTCAACCACTGGGGGAGCGAGACGAAGGTATGTGGGACTCCTCCCTGTCCCCTTTAGCCAGCCTACCTACGCCCTGGACAGGGCCACTAAAAACCCGACAATACTCCTGCACTGTCACCCGACTAGGGCTTTCAAATACCGGATTTTTTCGATACCGGTATCAATACCGGTATTAGCATGTTCAGTACCGTGATCACGGGATCACGGTATTGAATATGAACTTCAAATTAAAGAATATTAAAACACCAGTTTTATTTCTAATCAGTGTTTATTTCTGTTACATAGGTATCTACATGAAAAACAGGCTAACAAAATATTAAATATACATTATTTTTTCTACCCTTCCCGGGTAGTCTTTTATTAATAAATAGTTCGGCGGAACTAAGAATTTGAGATCCACATTTTATTATTAACCAAAGATTAACTATTAAAATAAAGAAAAAAATACAACTAAAATGCCGTCCCAATAATTAAAATTCGCATGACAATCATCTATTCATTTACTTTGTACCATTTATATATTTACTAATCAAACAATACTAAATACCAATATTCAAAAAAATCGAAAATAAAATGATAAACATAATCAATATCATCTTAAGATTTTGGCATTTTTTGCAGCTGAAAGTGTGATCTTAAAAAGGACAGAGCGTTTAATGATTTATCAGATAGCGAACTTCTCAATTTGTTGCATCAACAGCTGACCGAAGAAAAAGCTCGCTCAGCTTCTACACTTGTACTAGGTACTACAGATAGTAAATATTTGTAAGCTGCAGATAAAATATTTCTCGACCGCCCCCACTGGTTTCGAAGACACACACTCTTATTATTGATTAAAAATCAGTGCCTATAGTTGCAGTTGTACTTTTAGGTAATTTGGATATTTCCCTCTCCAAATTTTTCTGGATGGACACATCGTCATCTTCAAAACTTGTATTTAACGATGACGATGAAGTAGAAGGTTCTTCTGTAGCAACACTAGCAACCATCTCAGTAACTGCTGCGGTATTCAGTTGTTTATTTTGTATTTCAAACGAGTCAGTAAATTAACGATAATTTTAAGCAATTCATCAGATGTTAGTTTTTTGAAAATGTCACCTACACTATCATTATCACTAAAATAAGCTTCAGGGTCATGTAAGTATTGTAACACTCCAGGTATAGAGAAACGTCGCTCTTTTATACGTTTTCGAAGTGCCTTTGCAAGGTTTTGGCTCATCTCATTAGCCTGTCCATCTAATTTTGTTAACATAAATTTTAAAGCAATATCAGCTTTTAATAAGTATTATATGGTGAAAACCATATGTGTAATTATACCGTTTTGTGCGCCAGCTCCTCAGTTTATCTCACTCGCGTTCATGCTTAACATTTCGTCTTTCTATTCATATAACCCTAATAAAGACTTGTTGATTTGTAATACCGTAAAATCACGGTATTGACTGATCAATACCGGTATTGAAAAATACCAACAAAAAAACCGTGATTACGGTATTACGGGATCCCGGTATACCGGTATTGAAAGCCCTACACCCGACACACACTATGAGGACCACCTTATTAGATTCTGGCAACATTGTAACATGAAAGCACACCAAAAGAAATATGTGCAACCAGGAAACAGAGGCTGAGAGAGAGAGAAAAATGGAGAGTTATATAATTCTTATTATTTTCCACCAGATAAGGTAAAACCGGCAAGATAATTGGAAAACTTCTTGATAGCTGTAGCAGCAAAATGCTGAATTCTAACATATTTCTCGATAAAAACCTAATCAAGTTTATAGAGATAACTGTTGCGACAGTAGTAGATCAATCACAAAGAAAACGAACACGATACTCGGCGCTAAAAGGTTAAGAACCACTGATCTAGAGAAAAGGACCCAAGCCAACCAATGCAAAATGTAATGTCATTAAAAAATAAAAATTAGAATAGAATTTCCATCTCATCGTATTATGAGCTTTGATGTTCTGTCGAATTATGAAATGAAACTATCTTTACATATATAATTCTTCTGTGAGTGTGTATGTCACTGAACTTCTCTTAAACGACTGGACCGATTTTGATGAAATTTTTTGTGTGTGTTCAAGGGGATCTGAGAATGGTTTAGATTCACAATTTTGTCCGCTGGACAACCCCATTTTCTTATTAGGGCGGTACGAAGTTCGCTGGGTCAGCTAGTTTGTATATAAAACAGATCAAAATTATCGTAATCGGAATATTCGTATACAAACTTACATAGAAACAAAGGGAAAATTAAGTCGATGTTTCCAATAACGAGGGGAGCTCACGCGTTAAAATAGGTCAGTGGGAACATTTGGGGTTTGTAAGAAATCAATGTTTTGATGTTTGTGTGCAGCACACGAAACGGTTCAAAGGGAACCATCATTAAGTAAATTAAATACGGAGGAGCGTTATATAATACATTGAGCAATGCTATTTTTAGGATTCTGTGCCCAAAGGATAAACGAACCTTATTATTAAGTTCGTCTTTACGTCCATGTATCCGTCTAGCTGTCTTTCAGTGGACTATATATACCTCATGAACCGTAATAGGTAGACAGTTGGAAATTTTCACAGAATAAGTAGGTATGTGCTTTTTTACTACTATAACAACAAATAATAAAAGTTAAGTTTAAAATAATAAAAATATATTTCAAATTTAAAACTTACTACGTCGATACGGAACCCTTCGTGTTAATGTTCGGCTCACACTTGGTCTGGTCTTTTTTATTTAATAATATTTTAAGGGACCGGAGGTAGGTTTTCCGCTAGAATTGCAGGGCTATTTGAGGAAGAAAGTATTCAGAAGATCACAGTGGATAAAATACCTTTTGGTGGTGTTGTGTTTCTATTGGTGATTAAGTTTTCCAAGTCTCCACGGGGTAGAAGGGGGGGGGGGGGGGCAATGCACATTTAATCGCGTAGCGCGTAGAGCACAGATGAAGCCAAAACGTATTGGTTTGGGCTTCCAATGGCGGAAAAGACGAAAGTTGAGCGCCTATAAACATTCTACAATAAGTCTCAGAAAGAATGTTGTCGGTTCGATCGTACCAAAAAATATTTTTTTTCGGTCAGCTTAATGGGACACAGCTCAATGTAGGGTGTAACATTTCAAAGATTGATGAATAATTTATTTGATGAAGTGCAAAATAAAAACAAAGAGTCGACAGTGATTGCAGAGTTGGTTTTTCTTAGAACAACGTCTTCCGCAGTTCCGCAGCAGTACGTGCGAACCGAATGGATGACAAACGTGACTTTTCTACTTTAAAAACAACGGATTCTTGTAGGCCGCAATTTTTCATAAATCCAAACAAAAAAGACTAGAAAAAAGTCTACGCTGTCCAGGCATCAGACAGGATACGATACTGCACCTTTTGCTATCCTTCTAAAGATTATAAATTTAGCAGTTGAATTCTTCAAATAGATATGTTTAAATGTTCTTTTCTGTTATATTGTAAACTAGCGACCTGCCTCGACTTTTGACGTGTGAAATTTAATTGAAAGCGAAAATATAATTAGGAAAATATAATTATCTATGCCACTTAGGAATCATGTAACTTTCAACGGGTAAAAGAATTTTCATTATCGATCCTGTGGTTCCAGATATTACTTCCTACAAACAAAGTATTAATTTTGGCCCGCGCAGACGAGGAACTTTCGTCCACGGACTTATTTAACCGCAAAAATAGGTCGCTGCATTGAGAAACGCACGTGAGGAATTAAAATTCCCCGAACAATAGGACAGGATAGGATAAAGGTAGGCGGGAGTCCCCGCAAAAAATAGAACTCATGTGACCCAGTATTCTCCTTTAAAGCGTCTTCTCTTTTTCTTCAACTTCATGTCAATTATAGAACACAACGTTAACTGAGAATATTCACTTCCATAGAGTGCGCGTCTCTTAGTTTTCGTGCAAGAAATGTTTGCACACTTTGTACGTTGAGTCCGTGACAAGTCCTCGGTGGACCTTTCTTTTTCACGATTAGGGACTTTTGTCCTCCGCGGACTTAACGTCTTTCGTCTGCGCAGGCCATTTTACGAAAAATAAAACAACGCCTTTATCATTGTAATTTTTTTTCTCGCACTATTCTAAAGTTTTTGCATTCACACTTCCAACAAATACTACGCTACTTAAGTTAATTTCATGCTGAATTAAATATGTTAATTAGCCGAAACAAATATGAACGACGAAAACTCACGTTCAAACACTTATTGTTTGTAGTTATTTATTATAATGTATAATAGTAAAATTTATACTGACATAGAACAGAGACCATTGATGTCATATTGTATTGAGCTCAAGGGCATTACGACGTTATTTATATGACTGGCTCCATAGTTTTCTCGTTCGTGAATAAAGCTCATTAATTTTCCGATTGCGTTATTTTTTATTGATTTTGTATGCTGTAACAAGGGATCATCATTACGGTATTGCAAAAGAAAGAATTTTAAAAACTTATTAGAAATATGCATAATGTAGTAGTGAAATCGTCACAGATAAATCATCATAATTATGCTTGTAATAATGTATTCTTAATGCTGTCTCTTTCATAAATTTAACGAAAAGAAGTGATGAAGATCGCTTTTTATTTAAGCCAATATACGACAACACTACGGCAATTAATTATTTCCCTTCAGTCTTTTGTAAGACGAAGGATACTACTAAAGACGGGCGTTTCAATACGAAAAGGAGCGACAAAGATCTATCTTCCATTTAATAAACGCTTAAAAAATCTGTATCAATTTAACTCAATGTCCGAAAACACTACGGGACTTAATCATTTCCCTTCAGTCTTCGGACTGAAGATCTATCTTCCTTTTGGTGCACTCTTAAAAAAGTTGTAGCAATTTAACTCTATGTAGGAAGAAGGACGACACTATGAAACCATTTCCCTTCAGTCTTCTTTAAGATGAATGATACTACTAGAGACGAGCGTTTCAATTCTAAAAGGAAGAAAAAAGAACTGTTTTTCTTCATCCTTAAAATAATCAGACATAACAATGACGGCTCCATTTCCTTTCAGTCTCTTGTAGGAAGTATTACAGACGAGCATTTCGATATGAAAAGAAAGCAAATAAAATTATTTATCTTTTATTTAACAATGAGGATCCGTAGCGATTTTTGTTGAGAATGCAGATTTAAAGAGCTAAGGAATCCATTAAATACAGTGATTATTTTTTTGTTTTACGACAAATATTGACGAAGTTATGACCAAATTACTAAACTAGTTTTCGGCTAGCCGCGTGGTGGCTGTGATTATTAGTTATAAAATTAACCGATTTCGATGATTTACAAAGTATATTAATTAAAAAGCTTATTAGATAATTATACTGTTGATTTTGAGTTGAATTGCTGACCTAGAAATGATCCTCATTAGGCTATGGATATGACTAGAGAGGTGCTTTAAAGAAAGCAAATGAACTTTTTTTTTGTAACAAACAATTCAACGGACTCACCAGACGGGCGGAACTTGGACACGTCCTCCCCACACTTCTCCCGATTGTAGTACATCTTCTTGCACATTATCCATGGTCCGAAGTAGCCCTGTTCGTAGTTTGGGTTCTCCACTGCGGACAAGGAAGAAACAGTACATAAATATTATTTTAATAAATAAATTCCGAACAAATTACACCCACAAGGATGTGATTAAGGCGTGATTCTCTCAACTTAAAACTTAATTTGACACCAGTTTCTTCTTTTCTTTTCGCATACAGCATGACAAGGACACACTGTTTTCAAAACTTAATCTTAGGTTTAAAGAGTATTGCCAGAATCGGGCTCAATAATAAAAAAGCGTCCAACTTAACAGAGACTGTACTACAGATAACTGATATATAAATAAGACAATATAAGTCTAAAGAAAAAATATAAAGAAATCTAGCAGTTTAATGCTTAAAAAAATAAAAATATAAAGATAATATAACTTTGGTCTAGAATGAGTTCATAAAAAAGACCTTTGTATTCAACCCAGGAACCTTTGGAGCTTGAAACAGAAGGCAGAATTGATACACGAAATGATCGTCAATTAATAAAAAACTTCTAATAAAGAAACGGGATGTGGGGACTGTAAATTTATAGATATAATTTCTAAGATAAAATATAGATAGTTTTAGTCCGTTTCTAAGTTCTCTAGACACACGACATCTGAAAACTTAACCACTGAAAGAAAGGGATAAAAAAAAGCGTGTCAATGATGTCTTGAGAACAATGAAAGATAAACTATCAGATATATTTAAGACATGGAGCACCCCCACTAGAGTCCGCATACAAGGGCAAGCGCTTACGCCAAGCTTAAGTAGTATATTACGTATGCGTGAGACACGCCCACAGACGTCGCTATACATCGTTTCATTCCGAAGCCGAGCGTTAGCAGAAGTGCTTCTCTCGTTTTTGCGTTAATAAACTAGAAAAAATGCCGTACTGTGCAATTAAATTATGTGGAAAGTGGAGTAAAACTTCCAGTCTTCAAAAAGATGGTATTACTTTTCACCGGTAAGTTTAAATGCATTACAAAAAGACAAAAATACTCTGATATGAAATTGCTTTAAATTGTATTTATTTTTTGGTGAACGCGTTGATGTCTTTTAACACTATCCCTTTCTCGCATGCGCTACATCATATATGCTATTCCGCTCTCACACCGGCACGTGTATTGCTAGTGACTTGACGCAGCTCATGTCTGTACCCGTAAGTTTATCGATAAGTTTGTCAGCTACGGAAATAGAAAAAATAAATAATAACTATTTATTTCATCGTATACAATAACAGATATCATGAGTATACAACCAACAGTTTTTAATCATATCGTACTAAAATTTTAAACCCAAAAATTTGTATGGATGTTTGTTACTATTACACGATTAAACCGATTTGTATGAAATTAAGTGCGCATACTTTATGACCTAGATAAAGACATGGAATTAACGATATTAAATACCCTAGATCAGCTATACTCTAAGTGTGTTCCGCGGAACCCTAGGGTTCCGTGATACCTCTGTCGGGGTTCCGCAAGAATTTAGAAATAAAAAAATCAAAACACCTCTCTCTGGTCGCTCCGCGGCTGTGCGGACTCCGCGGCCGCGCGGAGACAAAACGCTATGAATGTTATTTATTTATTTATTTGTATTTGTATAAGCTTGTGTTACATTAGCTGGTACAATATCTCATAAGTTTGGTCTCAACAATTTTATACTTGTACAACGCGTTCGCTCTAAGTTTGCCGGTCTGTGGAATGCGCGTACCCTCCCCCACGTGACAACAAAACTTATAATGTGTCATAGTTTTACCCAAATATCTAACGTACACAATTTTTATTGTTACAATTAAATAAAAAATTTCGAACGTCATACACTCATACCTATCGCCAGCGGCAAACTTAAAACGAGCGGGTAGTATACTTGTAAGCGCTCAGTCTCTTTGATAAAAGCCGCCTCTGAATTAGACGCTATAGTTGTCAACTAGCGACTTTCGTCTCTAACTTCAAAGGATAAAGTCGATATTGTTTACAACGCTATTTTTAAATTTCTGTTTTTATTTTTGCTTTTTGTTTATCAAAGGTGCCGACTCGAGTATTTTCGAGAATATTTGAGATCGAGTCTAGGACTAAGTATAAAAGCGGCGATCGCGCGTTGGCGTCGTCAGTTGATGATTAGCGTTCGGAGCGATAAGTTACTACCTACTTACAAGCTCGCTAGCGAGAAACTGGTGTTCATTGTTTTACTGCCTGCTGTATTCTGTTGTCTCAGTTTTATACATTTCTTCCCTGTAGGTTCTAAATTTAGTCTCTTATACGCAGTAACGATTGTGCATTATTTAAACCCCACTATCCTGACTTGTAACATTATAAATAAAGAAGAATGGAACGTTGGCTTAAAGGTGTTAAACGTGTTCCAACAACATCTTCTAATGACGCTGAATGTTCAAAAGCAATGCGCGCGGAGAATTTAGCAATCACCGATCCAGAAGATGATGCCACGAGTGCCACGACGTCAAGCTCGACGGTTTCAAAGACGAAAAAAAGGAAGTATGATGAATCTTATATCAGTTTCGGATTTGTTGATTCCAACGGCTCACCTCTCTGCATGCTCTGTAGTAAACTGCTTCCTAATAGTTCCATGGCACCTGCCAAATTGCGTCGACATTTAGAAACCGTACACCCCGAGACTAAAGACAAGAATAAAGAATTTTTTGTTCGCAAAAAAGATCAGTTATTAGAAAGTCAAAAAAATATGATGCATGTAACACAAACTACCAACGAAAAGGCCACGGAGGCATCATACTTAGTTAGCTATCGCATTGCACAAGCAGGTGAAGCGCACACTATCGCTGAGAAATTAATAAAACCATGTGTATTAGACATAACAAAATGTATGCTTGATGAAAAATCTGCAAAGCATCTTTCTACTGTTCCGCTATCAAACGATACTGTTTCACGACGAATCCATGATCTGGCAAGCTACGTCAAACAAGAACTAGTTACACGTCTACAAAATACACGATTCGCTTTGCAAATGGACGAGTCGACTGATGTCGCTGGTTTGGCTATCCTGCTGGTTATTGTGAGATATCCATATAAAAGTTCTTTTGAAGAAGACATGCTTATGTGTTCATCGCTGCTTACAAACACTACCGGGGAAGAAATTTTTAATAAAATAAATATATTTTTTGAAGAACATAATCTCAGTTGGAACAATTGCATTGACATTTGTACAGATGGGGCCAAGGCGATGACAGGTAAAACAGCAGGAGCAGTGTCACGAATGAAAAATAAAGCGCCTAATTGTAGTTCCAGTCATTGTATTCTGCATAGACAAGCACTTGCGATGAAGCAAATGCCGTCTAATCTAAAATTAGTTATGGATGAAGCGGTAAAAATAATTAATTTTATCAAATCACGACCACTACAATCCCGATTGTTCTCATTATTGTGTGAAGATTATGGCAGCAAACATAAAACACTGCTGCTCCATACAGAAGTGCGATGGCTGTCTCGGGGAAAAACTTTAACAAGGCTATTTGAACTTAGAGCCGAGTTACAAATGTTTCTTTCAGCAGATACTTCTTTTAATTTGAAGGACCGTTTGTATGATAAAACTTGGTTGTTCCGATTGTCTTTTATGGCGGATATCTTTCAAAAACTTAACGAATTAAATTTATCATTGCAAGGTAAACAGACAACAGTGTTTCAGGCCTATAATAAAATAACTACTTTTAAAAGAAAATTAGATTTTTGGATCATTTGCATTGGTAAGAAAGAAATAGAAAGTTTTACGTTACTCACTGAGTTTGTTAGCGAAAACGACTCAGAAATGTTTGAAGATAATGTGTTTGAAGAATTGGTCCAATATCTCAGTTCGATGCGCGCATCTTTTGAAAAGTATTTTCCCGAAGAACACAATACAAAAATTAAAGTGAACTCCTGGATTCATAATCCTTTTTTACCCAACTTGGAAAAGCCTGAAAACATGTCAAATGAGATATATGAATCTCTTTTAGAAATGTCATCAGACACAAGTATGGAGTCATTATTCAAAACGACGCCTCTTAATGATTTTTGGTGCAGAATCCAAGATGAATATGCAATGCTTGGCCAAATGGCTCTGGATATTCTTCTCCCGTTCCCAACTACATATTTGTGCGAAACAGGATTCTCTACCTACGCAGCCACGAAAACAAAATATCGCAATAGACTGGACGCCGAAGCTGATATGAGACTCCAACTTTCTTCCATCAAACCTGATATCAAGCAATTGATGAAAAATAAAAAACAGTTTCATACCTCCCACTAGTTAGATTTTTTCTTTTTTAATGTTTTCTATTATTGTCCTTACCAAGTGGTGAAGTAAATAATAATTAGTAACGGATACATTGTACTTTTATTATGCTGATTAATATAGAATACACTTATAAAAATAATTGTTTTATTGTAGGGTTCCATCAAGTATTTTGCTTCCCAAAAGGGTTCCGTCATTTAAAAAGTTTGAGAACCACTGCCCTAGATAGACCACGAGCGCTCAAAATGTGTCCCAATCAACAAGTGCTTAAACTTTATTCAAGCACTTCTTGGTTTACAGTCACGCGCGGACCGATGAAAAGTCAAAATGCCGCAGAGCTCCGTAAAAATGCGAAAAAAATACTAATAGTACGTAAAGTGTTGTTTTTTCGACAGGTATCTAATTAATGTTTTTATAATTTGGTACATAGTCATCTTTATGTAATACAATAAGTTATTTATATAATTTGAGCCAAATAAACGTTTTTATTATTATTATAAATTTAATGCATTTGAAGCAAATTTTATTGTAATACTTACTATAAACTGATTTAATATAACATATTTGTGATACTCAAAAGCATGGTCGGTTATACGTCGCCCTATAGCCGTCTTTTTTCTTCGCGGTCTGTACCTGCTATAATAGCTAACAGCACATTCAGAATTGAGCGCGAAAAGTTAAAAAAAATAAGGTCTATTTTCTTTCGCATATAACAATAAGTCGTAAAATTTTAGGAACTTGCATTTTGAACTGCCATAAATCTTTGATGCATGCGTTTTAATTAAGAGCTTATGCCGTATGCATTAAAGGTGACTTTTTTTTAAATAATGCATTACATTGTTTTTGACCACGCGATCATCTTACGGACCTCTGTGAATCGTCAAATGTACCTTTTGGTCACGTTTCGGCCACGATTTTGTACATGTTGTCGTATCTAGGGTATAAAATATCGTTGTATAGAATACTTTTTGTAACGGAAAAATGTCAGGTTTCTTTAGGATTTTCAAAAAACTAAAGTTAACGTGGATGAAGTCGCGGGTGGTAGCTAGCATAAAATTTGATAAGTATTTACCAAGTTCCTTCAAAATCAATAATTTGGTTATACTTAGGTTATTTTGCGTGTGCTAAGTCAAGAGCCACGGACGTCACCGTATTAATATTAAATTCATTAAGTCTGTATATCGCATGTGCCTTTCACGAGAACAGCAACGACCAAAATCTTTAAAGAGATATTTAAGGTGATATCTTACAGACTGATGCGAGAATCAAAATACAGTAACATTACGTGTTTTATTTATTTCATAGGTTTCCAAAATGTGCCAAGATGAAGGAACTTTGGATAAGTGCAACTAAACGTAAAGATTGGACTCCAACTGTAAACAGTTACATATGTTCTCGTCACTTTACCACTGACAGTCACTCCCGCAAACAAAACGAACCTGTACCGAGCCGATGAGTAAGACGCCTTAAGTTTTAAAAGTTGTCATAAACAGCATATTATTGTCTATCTAGATATTTTTTTTACGTGTTTTTTGTGTTGCTTATATTTTATTTAGTATGTAGTTACTAGTCGCGTCATGTAATTAGAACGCTGGAAGAAAGTGGAGAGAGTATGTTTGCGCATAGCTACACTAGCGCACCAAAGTACTAGGCCTCTGTACAATGGAGATCCGGCACTTTTCATAGAAAAAAATGCTAAACTTGTATACTTGTGTTGAATTTGGTCTCAAAATGAAGCCAAAATTATTTGCTACATAAAACTAATTTTGCCTTATTTTTAGTGAATCGTGGAAAGAAGTTATATAATGATTAATATTTTTTGATATGGAAACCCTAAATCTTCAAGGGACAGAATTTTACTCGAAAATATTACTCAAGTGACTATAAAAACCATGATTCCTTTGCTTTTTCTAAATAAAAAACCAAATGTCAATTTGACAATCCTCAAATACAAACAAAAAAATCATTCGCTCCCGCGTACTGTGATTGTGAATGTTCTCTGCTGTGATTGCCTTTTTATCCGTTATTTCTCTTGACGACCCGGCTACATATAGAGGTTATATTGACAAACCTACGTATTTGACATTGACAGCTAGCTGCTGATGACAAATATTGCCAGACTACGTTACCCAATTATGAAACACAGATAAAAAAATTAAAAAAGTATACAACTTTGGCACATAATGCCGGGTGTCCTTTATTTATCGATAGAAAATATCGATATTTTCTAAAATCGATCTTACCCTCATCACTTCGCTGCACTGAGTATATCATCTGACCTTGACGTGTCCAATCACAACGCGGCTGATCTCCCTGCACTCCGCCGACTTTGGCGATTTTGATTTCAAACAAAATTTGCGTGATGCGGACTCTAGTGGGGGTACTCCGTGATTTAAGACTAGCGGCCCGCCCTCGCTTCGCTTCGGTGTAGAGCTGAAGTGTAGACTACAGTTTTTGTTCTCAGGCTTGTATTATACACAATGACATTCATCTATGATTCTTCTTATACCTGCATGCAAGGTCTCAGCCCGATCAGTTTAAAATTGAAAAAGTTTCAGACAAACTTTCATTCCCTATTTTATCCCCTTGGGGGTAGAATTGATCAAAATCCTTTCTTAGCGGATGCCTACGTTATAACATCTACCTGCAAGCCAAATTTCAGTCCGATCCGTCCAGTGGTTTGGGCTGTGCGTTGATAGATCACTATGTCAGTCAGTCACCTTTGAGTTTTATATATATAGACTACTTTGAAACCTTCAGAAAATCCCAGCAAATTGATATTTTCCTTACTTTTTTTTATGATAATGTTTCTTTATTCATCTTGTCTTACCTATGTGGAATAATGTTTTATTTCATTTTTAACAGCCAACATCGGAGCTGTGAGTAAATTTTCCAAAGATGCTAACTTCAATAAGGTGGATTAATTGACTTCGGTAATTGCATACGTAAATGTATAATTAACGCCTACGGTTAGAATCAATACTTCTATTCTATCAAACAATGTAAATTATTATCCCACCAAAAACATTCTGTAAAAAACTAGCCAAGTCTCGATGGAGCTGCTTGTTTATCTCTAAAAAGTAATTAAATCTAGACAAAGTCGTGCCAAGTCTGAGGTTCCTTACTGCGATTTATTTATTATTATAGTTAATGTTGTGTTACTTGACCGTTGAAGGGTACACAAGGGTACAAAACCAGGTGCTACATGAAACCATGTTGCCTTTTATTATTACAAATCTTTCTTTTCTTTTTTTCCGGTTCTGATTCTTGAACATTAGCAATAGTTTTTCGTATTACCCATTCGCGTTCTTTATTTATTCTTTTAGACGGTTTCATTTCTGAAAGATCGGCGCGGTATTTACGCATAAGCCGGTTGTATTCGGTGATAGCTGAAGCTTAAGTTTCTATACTCTTGAAGTCAACATTTATGAGTTGCACCCCATGAAGATTGGTTACTCGTGAAAGCGCCACGTAGGCTTGGCCACAAGAGAATATGGAGGTGCCAATGTCCATGATGGTATTTTTTAGACTTAGACCTTGGTATCACCGCCACTCTTAGTCTAAGTTATTAATATTTTAGTGTAATTTGTTTATTTAATTTGTGTAATGTTCGAGTAGAATAAAGTTAATCGTTCGACTATTTTTTCTTGTAAACTCGTAAGTTTAAGTATAAAAGCCAGTCTAGTGTTATCCAGAGTTTTAATTTTATTTTATTTATATACGCATTAAAAGTAGAAGGGGAGGCATTCGCCCAGCGGTGGGACGCTATAGGCTAGATTAAATTAAAAGATGTGTACCAGTACGCTGGATTTTTGCAATGACAGTGGATTTATGTATTTTTTTATAACAATAGTAGAAGGGGGCATTACCATATCTCTAATACAGACCAGCTGAGGGTTCTTCATCAGATACTTCAGACCTTCGATTTTTGACATCAAGTGAAGCGGCCCACCAAGTTGAATATTTTTTGTAAAGGCGGTATGTCGATCTCTTCTAATAGTTTGGTTGGGCTCTTGTGTTTTCTAATCAAGGTCACCAGGTACTCCAGATCTTCGATTATCCCAGTTTTTATAGTTTTCCCTTTATGTGGCCATTAAACCCTAACTCTGTACCAAATTTCAGCTCTCTGAGTTTATAGGAAGTACTAGTTTTATTCTGATGATCATGAGTGAGTGAGTGTCGTAAATGCGAAACTTTGCTTTCGCTTAACTTCGGTAGGGTCAAGGAGGTAACAGTGACTCAGTCGACAACAGTGACTCATTAATGTTTCCAGGTTAGACAAAGCATAAAGTAGGTTTGTCTCTTTTGCACACTGTAGCACGTAACCCCCAAACGTGTTTGAACTAGTCGGCCGGCCGGTACAGTGTCGTTGTGTTGTGTCACAGAGAGAAAACAAATTTCGCTTGGATGAAATTAGATTTTAAGGTAAGTTTCTCTGTTTTTTTTTACGTAAAATAATGGCAATTGGTTATGACTATTATATTTGCTGGTTGATAAATATTGTATAATCTTCATTCATACAGTTTTATTATGAGAATTGGATTTTAGTTATATTGTTACAAAACAAAGTTTTCAAAATGGCGTAGTAGTGCACAGTGACTCAATTTTAAAAAGTACACAGTGGCTCGTGAGTCACTGTGTACATATGTACTAGTACCAGTAATTTAAATACTTATAATTGTTACATTTAAAGGCATTTTTTTTTGTTTTTAGAATGCCGCGACCCCAAAAGGAGAGAAAAATAGGCAATGTCCCTGCCTCGAGGATAAGAGAGGGATTGCTATTAATTCGAAACGGAGAATCTATACGTAAGGCTTCGAAAAATGTTGGAGTCTCTTTTGCCACTTTAAAACGATACCATCATAAATTTAAAGATGCTCCTTCGCTGGAAGATTTGACATCATCCCAACTAGAGCCCAATTATTCAGTCAATACGATTTTCACAGCCGAACAAGAGATTACACTAAAAAGCTATATATCGCATTGTGCTCTTCTATTTTACGGATTAACAGCCAAAGAAAGCCGGAGACTGGCATACCAGTGTGGAAAAATTAACAATTTAAAAATGCCTTTATCTTGGGAGGCGAAAGAAATGGCCGGCAAAGATTGGTTAATTGCTTTCAGACGCAGACACAATATAGCGCTGAAAAAACCTGAAGCCTGTAGTCTTGCTAGAGCTACCGCTTTTAACAGGAACAATGTCGACAAGTATTTTGACAACCTTGAAAATATAATAGCTCGAAGTCCTCATTTTTCCGACGGCACCAGGATTTTTAATTTGGACGAAACATCAACCACTACCGTACAAAAACCACAAAAAGTTCTCGCGCCAATGGGACGAAAGACTATAGGTAAAGTTACAAGTGGTGAGAGGGGCACATTGATAACAACATGCTGTATTATAAGCGCAAGTGGAAATTTTTTACCCCCTGTTATGGTCTTCCCGAGGAAAAACTTTAAAGATCATATGATCAAAAATACACCACCTGGCACGCTTGGTTTGGCAACGCCGACTGGCTGGATGAATTCGACTATTTTTCCAGAGGTAATAAAACATTTTGTTAAACACACCAATTCCTCAAAAGAAAATCCGTCTATTTTAATAATGGACAACCATGAATCCCATCTCAGTATAGCCGCACTAGATTTAGCAAAAAATGCAGGGGTACACGTTCTAACACTTCATCCTCACACATCGGGAAAGTTGCAGCCTCTTGATGTGGGAATCTACGGTCCCTTTAAAACATTTTACAACGCTGCGATTGACTCCTGGCTTTTGAGGAATCCGGGCAAACCAGTGACCATTTACGACTTGGGGGAGATAATTGGATCTGCCTTTCAAAAAGCGATGACTCCAAAAAATATTACGAGCTCTTTTGCAAAATGTGGAATTTTTCCGTTCGATCGACACATATTCACAGATGAAGATTTTCTGCCAAGTTCGGTGACTGATCGTCCTTGCCCAGAAGATAATCGATATGAGGAGACTTCAACACCCGATTCTGTTAGCTTACTTGATGAAAACACGCCTATCATTACAATCACAGAAGCAGCAGCATCCCTCACAAGCGCATCATCTACGCCTATAAGTACAAACATCCGAGCTATTCCACACTTCGGAAGCACACCTACCACGTGTACCGTTACAAGTGCCCAATCAGCTGCAGCCTTCGTAATTACGCCACCCACGTCTGCTACTACAAGCACCAAAGAGGTTCCAGCTTTAATAAACATGCCAATAATATCTGCACCCACCCAAGAAACATCAGGTTTTGTAACAACGCCATCCATGCTTACCATCACAAACACGCCGCCGTCTATATTCGCCCAACCATCATCAGCTATTATGACCTCCCCCTCTGTGACTACAAAAAAAAGTAGTTTTATGTCGCCATTTGAATTCAGAGATTCTATAAAAGCTGGTCCTAGAAAATCTAACAGAAAACGTAGAGCTGGACGCAGCATCATAGCTACCGATACTCCCGAAAAGGCCAGGATTGAACAAGAAAAAACTGCTGCTAAACGGAGAAATGAAACCAAAAAAAAGAAAACTTGCCGAGCAGTACTTGATAGCGACGAAGAAGATGTGAATCAGAATGATGAAGTCCAATTGGCAGACTCTGAAGATGACATTAACTGGGCAGAACAGCAAGAAGATGACGATGGTGAAGAAGATGCCAAAGTAATTTTAACGGAGACAGACTTAGAGAACCCTTTACCTCATTCACCTCAAGAAGGAGAATATGTCATAGTGCAATTAACATCAAAAAGGCAAAGATTATTGTTTATTGGAAAGGTAATAGAGGAAAGAAATCGTAAGCTTGATTACTACATATCATTCTTAAAACGTAAGTCTGGGACTGAAACATTTGTAATGCCAGATAATCCTGATCTGTCGCTTGTAAACGAGTCTGATTTAAAATATATATTGCCAGTGCCATCTGTGGTTGGGACCTCTTCTAGGCCATACTATAATTTCCCTATTGATTTTTCTTGTCTACCCATGTGTTAAATTCTTTCAGAACACTATGATGTTTTAATCTTAAAACTTTTTCCTTTGATTTTGATTTAATACTAATTATTAGACTTATTTTAACATTCTGTGATTATTGTGTGATTATTAAAAGTTATAATTAGATTAATGTAAAGACTGCCCGTAAAATTATTTAGTCAATACTGAATAAAACTTACTTATAACATAATGGTTCCTTTATCTAGAAAAAAAAAGGCTGATAATGGCAAAGATTATTGTTAATTAATGTTTATTAAATTTCCAATTTACATTATTTGATATATTAATACTTACTTAATTTTATAAGAAAAGTCACATTGTTAGCATTGTTTGTAAGACAAAGAGTTTGTAGACTGTTAGAATAACTTGTTTTTTTGTTTAATAAATATATAAAACTTGAATTATTTTGACTATTTTTATAACTCCTTTTAATGAGTCACTGTGTACCTTTTGAGCCACTGTGGACACCTGGGTGTGCACAGTGGCTCAAAAATCTTTTTTTTGTTTTCTATTATTTATTTTATTTTAAACCTATTTTATGGAATTGTGTTGATGCAGTGTTAAACTATTATAATATTTAATGAATAATATGTATAAGTTTCATATCAATCCAGTAAGGATTTATATTTAATTTAGCTTTTCGAAAAACACATGAGTCACTGTTGCCTCCTTAACCCTACTAAATAACCTACAGACTTGAAATTTTGGATTTTAAGTATGTGATTATAGCTTACTGGATGACGGAAATTTCTGCGTTCTGGTCTTATCCAGAGGTTCTCAAATAGGGGCCTGAAAATGCGGCGAAATGGTTCCAGTAAAGGATGGTACGGCAGTGTTTGCTTCGCGCTCGACTTGGCGGGGCCCCCGCCGCGGGGGCACTGTCGTGCGCCCAGGTAAAATTGGGACAATGTTGTATGTACGCCGTATTTCAAGATGTCGCCTCGGGTTCGAATCCCGGTGGGCCAAATGATAAAAATTAGATGATGAGTAATTGATGAATGAGCATTTGTACATAAGCCATGGACGTTTATATGTATTCCTAAATAAAAAAATATTTATATAAATGTATCAGTATATGTATTCTATTCGTTGCCCTAGTATCCCAAAACACAAGCCTTAGGGTGCTTTTCCACCAGAGATGGGCTATGCAGCTATGCTGCAAGGATGTGTCAGCTAAGCTACGAAACTACGTGACCGTTTCCACTGATGCTAAGCTATGTAGCGGGGCGAGTAAGATGTGCTATGAAGATGCGTCGCCGCAAACTTTCAGTGACAAACGCAGGCACTCTTCGCTTGATATAGCTACACCACTCACAGCCATCATAGCCCGCATCCAGTACCCTCAGCAAGAACCAAAATCGAATTCGTAACGTTTGCGAGTCCGAAATGTCATTGTCAAATCTGTACTGATTTTCAGTCCTCGTTACGTACTTTGTGCCGCTGCTGTTCAAGTTTCCATACAAAATTTGACATTGACATTTCGGTTTGGAAACTATTCGAATTCGATAATGGTTCGTGCTAGGGGTACAGAGCGCGCATACTTTCATATAAAAAACATAGCTTAGTTGAACCCGTTTCCACCAGTGCTATGCTATGTGGACCAATGAATTTGATTGGTGGATATCAAACGCATACACAGCAACGTAGCATAGCACATCTCTGGTGGAAAAGCAGCCATAAAGAGCTTACTTTGGGACTAGGGTAATTGGTGTGTGTGTGTGAAAAAAAACTATCTTAGGTAATCGTAAATACTTAAAGTTAAATGGTTATAAAGTTGGCACCCCCACTTTCAAAAAAAAAAGTAAAACGTTGAAAATTTCGAACTAATTAAGGACAATTTAGGACTGCAAGAAAAAAATACCGACCACCCCCTAGTTCGAGATATTCGAAATTTTCAATGGGGGTGCTAACTGGGAATTAAGTTAGCACCCCCACTGCGTTTTAATGTTTAAAACACATTGTTTATGTACATCAAAATTTCGAGCTAATTAAGGACAACAAAATTAACAACATCCCAACCCCGATTTTCAACCCTCTACCCCTTTATCGGCAAAAACATGAAACGAAATGATTTAAAAAATGAAATAGCAATGCCATTTTCAATAAAAAATATAATGCAACTTACTTTTGAGTTTCAGAGTAATGTGCAACTCAAACCCACCCTTTATTTCAACCCCCATCCGTCAATCCGTGAAAATTGTCATACTTCTTCATATTTTCATAATTTGACGGATGAGGGATGAAATTAAAGGTGGTTTTAAGTTGCACATTACTCTAAAATTTAAAAGTAAGTTGCATTATATTTTTTATTGACAACGACATTACTATTTCATTTTTAAAATCCTTTCTATTCATGTTTTTGCCGATAAAGGGGTAGGGGGTTGAAAATCAGGGTTGAGATGTTGTTAATTTTGTTGTCTTTAATTAGCTCGAAATTTTGATGTATTTAAACATGAAAACACAGTGGGGGTGCTAACTTAATTCCCAGTTAGCACCCTCATTGAAATTTTCGAATATCTCGAAATGGGGGGTGGTCTGAAATTATTTTCTTGCAGTCCTAAATTTTCCTTAATTAGTTTAAAATTTTGAAATATATAAACGTTGTTTTCTAAACGCTGGAATGCAATGGGGGTGCTGAGTTAATTCACAGTCAGCACTCGGTTCGAAAATTTCGATTATCTTAAAACGGGGGGTGGTCTGAAATTTTTTTCTTGCATTTCTCAGTAGTCCTTAATTAGCTCGAAATTTCGACATAAATAAATATTCTTTTCTAAACACTGAAATGCAGTGAGGGTGCTAACTTGATTCACAGTCTGCGCCCGTATCGAAAGGAGATTGGTCAAATTGGCCTAAATGCAAATAAAATATTGACATATACAGTAATTCTTGGCGTAATTTATACTTTATTTTACAGTCATTAGATTTTAACGGCCACCTTTAAATAATATATTAATTTTAAAAAAGGACTTCTATTTTTACCGGTTTGGAAAACATACGAATCATTTTTATTGGCTATGGGTGTAGTAACATTCACAAAGACTGATCGAGGTTGTTTATATAACATCAAAACAAATCTATTTTGTAAAGATTGATAAAATATATATTTTTTTTTAACCGGGTGGTATTAATATCCACAACTTTATTATCATTTTTACTAAACAAACACCTAAATAAACACATTATAAGGTGTGATACACTAAAAATCTAAAATATGGTTATAATAAAAACATAACAAAAATAATGAAGCTGCTGAAGATATGGCTGTATAACCTACAGCTCTTAGCTTTCTTTGATTAACGAGAGTTTAAAAATTCTCTCTAATCTGTGGCTCATTCACAATCATCACACAGTTTCTGTTCGTGTTTTTAAAAACATGCACATATCTGTTATTTTACATGCTCTATATACCTGAATCTAATACATAATATCGGTAGGTACTTGGCTTGATTGCCCTATTTTCCTATATAAGTTATTTGGTTTTTATTATTCTAATACCTATGTGCCTATTTGCAAACATAACCTCAAAATCATTCAGTGTATATGGTTTATAGAAGTTCTCAGGAGTGGCCGTCGATAATATTCGTTTCTACGGTAATTTATATATAATTTCGAATGTAGGAAACAATTTTTCATGGTTATTGGTTTTTAGGCCAAACATGTATGGAAGCTGAGCAATCTCCTTTCGAATATCTTAAACTAGGGGGCGGTCTGAAATTTTTTCTTGCATTTCTCAGTAGTCCTTAATTAGCTCGAAATTTTGACGTATATAAACATTGTTTTCTAAAAACTGGAATGCATTGGAGGTGCTAACTTAATTCAAGGATTTTAAAAATGAAATAGTAATGTCGTTGTCAATAAAAAATATAATGCAACGTACTTTTAAATTTTAGAGTAATGTGCAACTTAAAACCACCTTTAATTTCATCCCTCATCCGTCAAACTATGAAAATATGAAGTAGTATGACAATTTTCACGGATTGACGGATGGGGGTTGAAATAAAGGGTGGGTTTGAGTTGCACATTACTCTGAAACTCAAAAGTAAGTTGCATTATATTTTTTATTGAAAATGGCATTGCTATTTCATTTTTAAAATCATTTCGTTTCATGTTTTTGCCGATAAAGGGGTAGAGGGTTGAAAATCGGGGTTGGGATGTTGTTAATTTTGTTGTCCTTAATTAGCTCGAAATTTTGATGTAGGTACATAAACAATGTGTTTTAAACATTAAAACGCAGTGGGGGTGCTAACTTAATTCCCAGTTAGCACCCCCATTGAAAATTTCGAATACCTCGAACTAGGGGGTGGTCGGAATTTTTTTTCTTGCAGTCCTAAATTGTCCTTAATTAGTTCGAAATTTTCACCGTTTTACTTTTTTTTTGAAAGTGGGGGTGCCAACTTTATAACCATTAAAGTTAAACAGCAGCAGCATAAAATACGCAGAAAAATTATTTAGCTAGTTATATTATAAATAAGAACTAGAACAACAGACTTCTGTTCATGCACAGTAAGTTTCATGCACAAACTAAAGATTTTTTCTCAAAGCGTTGTTATTTAAGATTTCCATGTAAGCGTTTTGTTAGTATGAATTTTTGCTGCATAAACACCAAAGCAGCATGTTATTAAAATTGAATACGTGGAATGCAGTTAACGGTAAACAATAGATCCATTATCTCGCCAATGATTGACTTGCCTGGTTTTCTTCATCGTTATTATTATATAAAGAATTTTAGCTTAGCCGCATACATTTGAGTTCACTTCGGTAAATCGGTTTTCACCAATTGCCACGTGACGTTTCTTTCATCTTTAGAGTGAAAGCATGGAAAAAAAACTGAATCAATTGCTTCTCTGATGTTGTCAAAGAAATTTAAGTAAACTGTATTATTTAAATTTTTTTGGACATTGGCTATTGCTAGTTTGTTTATCGACGTTTTAACAAAGATTTAGAAAAGTATAAAAATATAGTAAGAAACGAAAATACTCGTGCTCTACACGACTTGAAAGGGCGTTGAAAATAAATCTACCTATTATAGATTATACAAAAAAATAATAAAAATGTTTTGTAATACATTTTTATTTCCCATCACCGGCCACGCAAAATTCACGGCTAAGGGCATCTCTACAGCCTCAACCATCACCAATATCGAAAAAAGTGTAATGACCTAAAATGTTCCTTGGTTCAATACCGAGGTGCCTTTATTCATATTTTTGAAATTCGGCCCTTTTCTCGAGATGTCGGAAATTTTATATGCAAACACTATTTTGCGGACGAAAAGTCAGTTTTTTTTAATAAAAAACAAAGTTTTTGACTTTTCCACAATATTTTTTACATCTTCTTAAATTCCGCGTCTTTTGAGCACTCATACGTCCTCGTGGCCCTAAACCTCGAGGTATCACGGGCGAGTAGCACTTTCAGCGAAAATGGGGGCCTACTTGGAGCAAACGAAAAAACATTTTCAATGTTAAAAAACGAACAGAATACGTTAAGTATATTGTATAAGTACCTACAGCATTGTCTAAGTTAGTGGTTTACAGTAAGTTTTTAGTAATTTGTGCTTTTGGATAAAACGACAATTATAATTTGATAGTTTTGGCAACACTTACAAGCACTGAACACAGAAAGAGTTTAGAAGGGTGATCATAGACAGTTTGTACCGGAACCCATGCGATGTCGCCGGCTCGCCCCCCTACACTTTCACTTGTAGATAATAGCCAATCAAACGACGCTACATCAAACAATCGAACCAATCAGCGCTCACACCCGAGAGCAGATCAGAACCAAGTTATGGTCAAATTATGAGCATTACTTTGGCGCGCCTGCCCCGCCCACAAGACCGTTCAAACCTCTTTCTGTGTTCTATGATTAAATAACTGTGTCATTACATAATTCGTTAGGTTTCACGTATGGTTTACGCGACCTTCGCCTACCTACTAGAACTTACGACACATTTAGGAATGACAATACGTTAGTAAATACACAAGATGGATTTTGAGCTTACGTAACCGGCCCATAGGCGCTCGCGCATCTACCTACATCGTATCTGTTGAAGTAGTAGTTGAATTGTATATCATTATTGTAAGTTACTACTATGTTTGTCAAGATCATTAGTACATGCTTCATGTATTATCTTAGCTATTTTTAGGGTTGCGTACCTCAAAAGAAAAAAATGAACCGTTATATTATAGGATCACTTTTTTGAGGAGCTCGATGGCGCAAGTGGTTAGCGCGTTCAGCTGTGATCGTTGAAGTTAAGCAACTTTAGTAGTGGTCGGTCATTGGATGGGTGACCAAAAAGTTTATCTTGAGCTCCTCGTGCTTCGGAAGGCACGTTAAGCCGTTGATCACGGCTGTATCTGCAGTCGTTAGTACCTACCAATCCGAGCTGGGCCCGCGTGGTGGGTCATGGCCCAATCTCCCTATTCCATCTATAGGGAAGGCCTGTGCCCCAGCAGTGGGGACATTAATAGGCTGATGATAATGATCACTTTTTGTCCGTATCTCTCTCTGTCTGTCAAGAACCTTTATCTCGGCAGCGCTTGGAGTTATCAACTTGAAATTTAAACCATATATTCAAGTCTACGATCCCTTAAAGCTGTAAAATAATGAAACTTCTGAGTTAACGTAAAATAGAGATACATTTGGCCGTTTATAATGTGTACCTACAAAGTACGGAACCTTTGGTTGGTGAGTCCGATTCGCACTTTTCCGTTAGCGATTAAACGCCTTGGTCCCGAATAAATCAGAAGGAGTTATGGCCATTTACTGTAGCAGTGAGGACATTAATGTAATTGATACTCTAGGCCGTGCAATAATGACCTAGGTCCACAATCCGAGATGAACAAAGATAATAATTCAAGGATTTTGTGTAACAACACATGGAATTGTTATTCTAATAGGCTAGTTTAACTCAATTACATACTCGGACTACGGCTACTGCCTACTTGTCTAGTAAAGTTGGTTCCGTAAGTTAAAAATCCTCATCATCATCAGCCTATTAATGCCCCTACTGCAGGAGCAAAGACCTTCCCTATGAATGAATAGGGAGACTTGGCCGTGGTGATCCGCCACGCAGCCCAGTGCGGATTGGTGGGTGCTAACGACTGCAGATGCAACCTGGACCAACGGCTTAGCGTGCCTTTCGAAGCACGGAGGAGCTCGAGATAATAAGTTTTTGGTTATCCATCCAATGACTAAACATTGCGAAAAATGCTGAATTTCCACGATCGCAAGCCGAACGCAGGTGGTTAACCTGCGCCAACGAGTTCCTCGCTAAAAATGGTTGTGTTAAATTTTCTAAATAGGATACAAGATTAATATCAGTTAAGAATCAGCCACCGTTTAATTTAGGGCTAATAGCAGGATATCCTAACGACCTTTACATGGGGTGCGGTGAAGCATCTTTATATATCTTTTACAAAAAAAAAAGACAGAATATATGTAGGTTAAACCAGTAGTACCTAATGGTTTGTATCACGAGCAACAAAATATTTTTGCCACATTAAATCCACTACTAAGTACCACATCAGTGAAACAAATAACTGCTTAATCGTGGTTGCCTGAACAATTACAATCAACCCCCATTTTTTTATGGCGGTACGAAGTTCGCTAGGACAGCTAGTTCTACTATATAAACAAACCAGAGATACAAAACTATATGAAGTATATTGACATATCTTGGGATTGGCTTGGATGCTTCCAACTCCAACCAACGCCTACCAAAGTGAAGCGAGCGAGAAGTGCATTCAAAATTTTGATCGCAAGGTTTTTTTCGTTGACGGGTTATCTGGCGTCAGTACCTTTACGAGACCAAAGGAGTATTAATGCAGAATGGTATGTTACTAAATGATTGATAAACTTTTTCACTACTACAATCAGCAAGCGAAACACACAGGTCAAACTTATAGCTAATCCTCATTACAGTCACGATATGGCTCCGTGAGACCACGTTGAAGATGCATTGCATTTGAGATGTGCGTTCAAGAGGAGTCCGATTTTAAGTTTCATAAGACTAAACCAATTTCCTTAATACATTCTCCAGAACACAACAGTTGCTGTGTATAGACGCCAATCGAGAGTTATTTGAAAACATACAATAACCTAAAGTATAATTTTAGTAGTATCGCAAAACTTTCTGAGTGCCACACGTATGTAAAGAAAGATGGTAATGTAGTCATGTCTACGGTTTGTCTAATTCATCATTATTCTGATTGAGGCCTACTTTTATTTCCTTAAATTTTTGAAACTTAACGAAAAGGTAATACATTTCAAACAGATCATGAAGGTCTCAGTGGGTATATGACCCAGATTTAACAGTGGAGTAGAAAAAAGATTTCCCCTATTGTAACGTTGTCTAATTCTACTACGAGTATGTGTGATCGAGCAAAGTATCTTTATGTAAGCAATATTTAACGAAGTGAAAACTGAAGGTTGGAGTGGGGAAGGTCGACGAGTGCTAAGAGATGCTAAATCTTGTCACGACTTCCTTACTTGCTAATTGAATTGATATGTCGTTGTGAATTGGTTATCCGCCGATTCAAAGAATTCTCGGACATATTTAACGAGCATTTAATTTTTAAAATACATTTTGTCAGTTTCTATCTAAAGTTCTTAGGCCCACTTGCACAAAATTAGCTAACTCTCAATTTGAATAAAACTAGATTTGGCCCATACAATAATGTCACATTTTTCTAAACAAGCTATTTCACTGATGTTGGTCTAAATTGTGTTATTCAGGAAGATGCCTAAGGCCTTGATGAAAATCCTAAACATATTTATCACAATACCCCGGAGGTGACTATTAGTGTTCAAATGGCCTTTGTCATTGATAAGTTGCAGACTACAGCGAAAGGTTAATAAATAAAGTTCTATCAGCGTATTATTGAAGTTTGATGAGAAAAGGCTTCTTAAACTAGGTCAAGTGAGTCTCAAAGATAGAATCTCACTAAATATGCTTCTTCCCATATTCGAACTAGATGATACTTTGAAGAACGCTGTTAGAATAAATTCTCAAGTAGACATGTCATTAATGGATGAAAAAATAAGTTAATAGTTGAATAAAAATACCTGGTAATTTTGGTAATTTTAATGGTAGAAATATCAGTTAATATTTTATTCAAATATAATATCTAAATATTTTTCACGAGTTGATTTATAGTGAACATTTTTAATAGTTCGATCTATGAATGAACTAATAATTCGTTACGATAATTTTATCAATTAGTTACATCAATTATCTATACAAATTAACAATACTCTCGCGTTAAAATTAAGATGAAGATGATGATAAATCTCAGATTATAGAACAAAAGGCAGATTGGAGCGCACGATACACGCAATGCGTGCCACCAAAGCAAATACGAAGTAAAAAGTAAATGCTTTTTTGTCTTTGTAAACAGTTTTTACGATATATGAATAAGGCATCGCAATTTTAATAAAAACTTAATATTCACAGGACGTATTCACAACACGATGCGTTATGGTGTACTGACGCGAATTGATAGTCGCCTTTGACTTCATATTTGCTATGGTGACACGCATTGCTTGTTCCGTGCACTCCATCTGCCTTTCGTTATGTAATCTGAGAATTGAATGAATATATTTATTTGATAATAGCAGCTGCCCGCGACTTCGTACGCGTGGAGTTAGTTATTTGCACATACTTTTTGACCCCAAAAGGAGGTTCACTGCTCGTTCGCCATAGGTGATAGCATGATAATATGTAGACTTTATGTTGACCCGACTTCTTAAGTCCAAGTAGTCTTTTAAAAAAATATTCAATGTACAGTTTTGACTTTCCTACCATTTTATTACATGTATACATGATTGAAAATATTTATTGAATGTGTTAATTTTTTTAATCAGTTTAATTTAACGGTTGATAAATTCAGCAACACTAATCCCAAAACCTCCAGACCTTACTTATTTTCTCATGGACAAAGTATGGATAATGGAGTAGTATAAATGTATGCAATGAACGTACATACATACTCACTAACTTGTGCTGGGGGGCAATTTTCAGATATCAGGTGGCCCAGGCACGTAAACATTTTACTCGCTTTACTTACAGTCTGAGGACTGATTTTTACGCATGTTTTAGAGAATAATGTAGGCAATTTCAAAATTAATACTGCCAGATACATTTTGTCAGCGTATCTATTGCCAGATACTTTAAATGTCGAAAGCAAAAAACACAAACTTCAGCCTGACCTGATATTTATCTATGGTATTTTGGGGGTATTATTATATTTTGTAAGCTGCCAGACCAATCTTAGGGGCCTTAAATTCCCTAAGCTTATTTAAACTGCCTCTGTGAGAAAAGGCGCGCTCGTTGTAATTGGGTGCCTTTTACTGCAGCTTCAGTAAGTTATCTTATAAATAACGTAAAGGAAACCGTTTATAATAATTAAATAATTTCTTACTATCAAAATTATTGCAGAAAATAAGTAAGGTTGTGTTTTTTGATTTCGACATTAAAAGTGTCTGGCAATAAAAACTGCTGACAGAATGTGTCTGGCAATATTAATTTCAAATTGTTTACAATATTCTCTTCAACATACTCGTACGTAGGAATCAATCCTCGATTATCCATATTTTATCAATGAGAAAATAAGTTAGGTCTGGCGGGCTTGGGTTCCTTTACTATGAGTAAATTCAAATTGTGTTAATTGCACTTCACATTATCACCTCCTTAATATCGAATGAGTCATCTTACACATGTTGCCTTGTCAATTGACTTCTTCGTGACATGACTTACGCTCAACCAGTTAAGGGCAATCTATGTAATCATAACAACAATTAATTATTATTCAATGACAGAACACAGTTATGTGCCGTGGTTTTATAATGGTTTTTACGTCAAACGATCATATAAATTTTCCTTCCTCTCAACTATTCAGTTGATTACATTGGGTCATTATTTACGTCTAAGCTGCATAGACTAAGCAATAACAAATGTAATTATTATATTTAAGGCAGTATCTATTGACTGGTAACTTAAACATTAAATTGGTTTTGAATTGACTGGAATGATGAACTCAGGTGGGGACAAAGGTGATGAAGATGATACAGTCATAATGGATCCAAGCGGATAGGAGGAACAATTATTTCTAATTAAAATTTTCTTTAGAACAATTATTTCATTAATGTTTAAAACACACAAAACTATTATTACAGATAATACGTAAGAACTAAAGGTACAAATGTACAATTACTTAATTGTGAATTAACCTTGTCTCGAGAGGACATTATCATTTAAAAAAATCCCTTACTAGGACTTTTAAAATTTTTAAAAAGATCAGTAGGGCAAAAAGAGCAGTAGGACAATCACCAACTTGACTATAATAGCAAACGTGATACTGAATAAATCAGCACATTTTATTTTATCATCTACGTAATAAAGTCAATAGAAAAAAAGAATTTTCTATTTATTTTTTATATAAAAATTCTATTTTTTTTTTATTATTGTTGCGTATTATCTCTATGTAATGATTCAATAACCAATAAGTAGATGTTAATTGCATTCATTACTATCATGGTTGTTCTTGTCTGTCCCACGGACTTAACTGTTAAAATCTTAGAGACCAAGAACAATAAGTCATAAAGTTTGCAGCCATAATTTTTACGAGGCTAAACAGTCCCGATAACCTGATAGCCTATATAAGGAGTAGTGTTTGGTGCAAAAACCTCAACAACTGCGCGAACTCTATTGCCGATAAGTAATCGAATTATAACACGACGTACCATTACCAACAAACATATTGTTTTAAAAAAGATTTCCTTTAAATAAGTTAACTATAAAAAAATAACCACATATTAATAACTGCTAGTGGACGATTCATTTGTGAGGTTTTATTTTCCTTTGAATAGCGGATGAAATGTAACTGCTATGAGTGATAAGGAAAGTAGGTAATAAAATTTTTCATGTGTGTCTGCTAGTTTCAGCTTCATCTATGAGTGTCAGGCATGGAGTAGGTACTACCTTAAACTAGATAGGAATGTAAAATCCACAACCAGTTTTTTTTTTTTATAATCTTGTTTATTTAGAGGCTTTTACCTTATAAAGATATGCCAGCCCCATCATATCCTAACATTATAAATTACAAAATTAATATAAAACCACGACGACTCATTGTTGCAAAATATATATATAAGGCTTTTGAATATTTAAAATGTTTGGATAACAATGAAAGGATCGCGTTTTTTTTAAAACAATGATTTACAATTCATTCACTTTTAGACTGTTTTTCAGAGTAAACAATCATCTTAGATCGATGCAACCCGACATATTGCAAAAATGTCGTCAAGATTTAGTTATGAAGGTATATGTTTTCTGGGGGATTTTGTTTTAATCAACACGTGGACGAAGTCAAAAGGCAAAGTATTTAGGTATATCAACCTCCATGGTATTACGCCTCTGACCATGCTTTCTTGCAAAGCGTGAATGTTTGGAACGCACATAGGTACGTATTGTATGCGTGAGCCGTGAAGACTCTTTCTGACCGTAAGATTCTTCCAAAAATGTAATACCTGATAAGAACATTTTAATAACCATACAACAGTAACAGTAAAGCGAATATATCAAATAATAAGGTGAACAATTCTTCAACATAAAAAAGACAGTAGCCGTAGTAAGCACGGGTGTAGCTTCAAACAATTAAGATGGTATGATAACATAACAGTACCTGCCGGCTATCCGTGGGAGACTTTATTTGAGACTCTTTTTTCTGGAAAATAAATAGGATAAGATGCATCTCACTACCTTGCAGTCCACAGACGATAAATTCGGACTAAATGTTCTTTAGAAAAAAAAAGTTTAATTAACAAAACACAGCATTACAAAATTAACTGTTAATGAATTGTACAGAGCTGACACTTCATTTAGCATCAATGTCATGGACAATGAAGACACAGAAGACTAATCGATCACAAAAACAAGGGGAAAAAACGGTCCTTTTGTGAAGACCTTCAAATTACTATTGGCATCTGAGGTCGTTGGCTGTCAGTCGAAAAAATGGCATTGTCATGTCTGACCATTGATGGGACTTGATACGAACAAACCTCAACAACAGTTAGCTTTGGCGATTTGTTGCTGAGTAATTTCCGACGCATTTCGATGATAAAAACATTGGTAACAGGTCCAAAGTTTTTCTACGACTTTTAAATCGGAAACTAAGTTATATCTGCATAATTTTTGCAGCGTTTTTATTTTGGTTTACTCGAACTATAAATACACATAAAATGTATTACCTGAGTGAAAGAGCGCGAAATAAAGTTATTAGTATCATAAGGTACAGTGAAAACTCAACTAAAGTCTTGAATGCTCAAAGCATATACAAATAAAAAAAAACAGACATCAACTGCAACCGCCGCTGGAACATCTCTCCCACAAGTTTTGTCACAAAGGTCCCGGAGGTCAACGACCCGTTTGGCGGGCGTGCCACATTTTTAAATGTGCCGTGCGTTCGTGCCACGAGTAAAAAGGCTTGTAAAAGCGTAATCAAGTCATTGAATTTGTCGATAATATAATTTGGCGACTTAGATTCTGGCGGTATACTATGCGAATTGTTCTGAAATTATCATTTTTTTTTTAATGCAATGTCTGTGTGTGCACATTATAACAAATTCTTAAATAAGTATATTTTTTAAACTTGCGAATTTAGTTCTAAGTATTGGTCGAAAACAATAATTCAACAGGTTCATTTTTCTTTTATTAAAGAATAAAACATTACATTTTGATTAAATTAAGAAACTTTAGTCAATTTAGTACCTTAGCATTGGTAAGGTAATACTCAGCTGTTGAGCGGCATGTAATCTTCAACTAACAGTACTGCAATGGGAATCTGTCTATTTAAAAATCGTTTCTAATACCCTATCTTCTATCTCATCGCAACTTGGGACTTAGAAAGGCAAATGTAACAGTATAGGTACTACTATTGCGCGGTTTGGCCTAGTTTGAGGCTGCGCAGGCGCCCATGCCGGGAGAGTGACTTCCGTTGATAGGGTCCGGTTGTTTTTTACTATAAAAACTTATTATTGTTGTTACAAGTTTTTCGTAACGATCAAGAAACGCATTTTTACTGAATGGAGTTAAGTAGCAATGTAAGTAGCTTGAAATATTAATATTATCCGCATTAATTTTACATTTTTGATGTTCATATAATATGTATAAATGTAATTTGCTCTGTTATCAAAGATGGTACCAATTCCGATATGATTCTCTAAATTAAACATCAGTCTCTCCTTTTCATTCTGTATAGATAATGAAGAAGATACACTGTTGTCAAATTTAATTTTAGTACTAGAGGAACATGCCGATACCCACCTACTTAAAATAAATTTAATATTGCTTAATAATTGAATGAATTGGGGATTCTTCTGATATTTATTAAAATAAAGGATTAATCTTCAGGTTCTTAAAAAATATAAACTTTGAAAAGCTTTATTTCGGAAACTATTGTGTCTACCTACAGAGACAATTTTCTCTCTATTGTAGACAAGGCTCTTATTGTAGCAAACTTAGTCTGCTTTAAGATCGTCTTTAGAAGATACTATCATAAGCAAGCCCTTTCGGGTTATAATCGCCAAAATCTAAAAACAAAGCTGAAATTTTCGGGGTTTATTTTTGTTTTTTGACATAGTTGCGTTCGGAACTCATGGTCACAAACTTGGATTATTCAACATGATAAACATGGTTGCAAAAAATCCAAACTACCGGATTTGGCACAAACTATCCCGTACTTTCAGGCGACAATTTTATCGTACTAGGTACAAGATTATGCTCTGTTTAGTTTAGAACTAAATAAAAAAAGTCAGATTTTTTTATTATTTTGCGCCGACCCTTTAAATGGAAACAGAATAGGCGTATTATGGTAAAGATTTCATTAACTATATTAAAAATAAATATTGGTTTATTTGTAATGATAAAAAAAGTTTGCTTATAGCGTGTTAGTAAATGTTACTTAGAAGGTAACATGCTTTACTTACGTTTGTAGGAGACGCTCTATACATTTTAACTTTCATCATCAGCCTTTCAGGCCTTCCCTATGGATACAATCGGGTGATTTGGCCATGCCATGACCCACCGCGCGGGCCCAGTGAGGGTTGGTGGGTGTTAACGACTGCAGATGCAGCCCGGACCAACGACTTAACGTGCCTTCCGAAGCACGGAGGAGCTCGACATACTAAGTTTTTGGTCACCCGTTTTACCTTTATTTAAAAGCAATTACAATGATTAAATTTGTGAAATTTTTAACGAACTTTTAGGGCTCATGTCCACGAGACGGTACCCCCAAAAGTATATTATATGGCATAAGAAGACTAACGAGCAGACGAAGACCCGGTTTGACGCCGGGTTTAGCTCTGGCGAATTACCCTCTAGTGGGCATGAGCCGTTACAGTTCATGAGTTACAGACTTGTTCAAACTATGCATTGTCCTGCTTTAAACACACAAGTCACCAGAACGACGCCCATATATCGCCTCTTTGCGATGTCAACGTGACATTTTTAAAACTGCAATTTTTCGGGAAGCGAATTTTTTACATTAAAATTTAAATATAATCTAAAATATTGTTATTTTTACTGTCGGATTATGATTAATTTGTTAAACAAGTTAATGAACTTTATGAAAATAAGCAAATAAATCACAGTTCAATAACTTATTAGTATAAAATTTGGATGTTAAAAAAAACAGCAACATATGTCACGTTTTCTATGAAAATATGTGAAAAAATGCTTGTAACATATTGACATAGCACATTGAAGGTGTTAATTCGCGTGTTAGGCAGTGTGATAAGTTAAAAAAATACATTGTTAACATAAAAATATTGTAATTCCAAAGATAATAATTTTACCAAAATGATGGTTTATTTCCACCATCCAATACATAAAATTGGAATAAGACAGATAATTAATTAACAAGAGATCAGTAGCATTATAGGAACTAAGTACTTCCCTTAAAATTATTAAGTAACTGAAAATTACCCTTACATACAAATAAAAAAAAAACATACAAATAACAAATAAACAAAAGAATTATATTCTAGTGCAGTCTAAAAGAAATTAACGTCTTACGCATAATTACGGCACCGATTCTTTTATAATTAGGACTTATTCAAAATAGGAACATGTTTGCCTTACATAAACGTAGTATCACAAATTACCTTAATACTAGTAAAAATAATGTCAGTCAAAATAGCGCAGTTAAATACTTTTAAAAAATATAAGTCTAAAAACATTTATATTTAATCAGTCTTTAATTGTCCTGATTATATATTTTTCAAAGAATTGTACACTGACGAACTCTTCAAGAAAGCAATAGTTAAAAGAAAAAAGAAAAGTCACAATAACGAAACCTTTAATTTGGATATGAAAAAGGCATATCTTCAAAAACCTGGAATTACAACGATTCGTAAAATGGCTTATGGTATCTGGGGATGAGTTTCTTATTGACCAAATCCATGAGATCAGCTTTTTTTCTTTCGGCTATTCCAGGTTTTCGAAGATATGCCTATTTCATATCCAAATTAGGATTTTTTTTTATAGGCTTCGCATACGTTGCATAAATCTTTTTTAGGAGTGAAAAAGGACATGTTGAAATCTTGCGTGAAAATACGATAAAACATCATGTATGTTCCATAGGGGAGGTTCTGAGATTTGCATCTTTCCACATAATCTCTATGAAGATCTGTGACAGCTTTTCTACCATCAATATAAAGTCTTTTTGAGTTAGCCCGAATGTAATGAGACTCGATCTTTGGTATAGACTCAATAAACATTTTGATGCCATTTTTTATGCCTTCATCCACTTTGTTATGATTCTGATGACTACCTCGGTTATCTTTGATTGAAGAAATATTAGTGTCGTTATTTTTTTTCTTGAGAGCTGTTTCTATTGGTCGGTTATTAATTCCCAGAGTGTTTTTGAAGAACAATTTACATACTCTAGTTTTTGTGCCAGAAATAGTCAAAAAGAAAGCGTTATTGTTGTTCCGAGTAGTTGCAATATTTCCATCAGAATCTACTTTAACGTAACGATGTCTTGGGGTGACTATATCTACACTATTTTCTATAAACGTTCATTGCTTTTCTATTTCTCCTAAGTTCCAGTACTCATTTAAAATTTTCTGTCTTTGCTCCTCTGTAAACTTAGACCCACATTGGAATTTACATTTATCTTTGCAAACAGGTTTCAATGTACGATTTGGTATATTTCTTTTTGTTTTATAAGATTGATAAGACTTTCCACAATTTCTCAGTCGTTTTGCTACATTTGCCTTCCAGTTTGCTTCATTCTTTCTTCTTTTTTTACCAGATTTAGTTTGGCTTTCTGTAAGAACCGTTTGATTACTGCCAATACTTTCAATGGTGTCTGTTGTCACACCGGGATCGTTGGATACCATCTCATGGTCGTTTGTAGCCATAACTGCATTGCTCTCAATAAATGTATCATGATTGTTTTCTTGTAACGAAGCCATTAGGTGCTACTAAATCTAGGTCAACTGAGAGGTTATTACAGTTGGTAGTGTCACCTGGTTCCACGTCAAAATCAGAAGAATACTCAACACGTTTTGTTTGGTTGATTTCATAATCTGGATCCTTAACTGAGTCGTCGTTATCTAAAAAAAAAGGCTTATTAATAAATACATTGATAAGTAAGTGTAACGTACGTCATAATGCTTTTGGGAAATATTCGAATACGAAATTTAAGGGTTAAATCAATAGAGCGCTGCTAGTTTTATTATCAATATATATTTTATTCTATTTACAATAAAACTACCTTGATATTTAGATGGACCACTACTGGAAGAACTGCTCGAACAGGAAGAATTGTTGAACTCAAGGAACTGCTGCTACTTCGCGAATCAGAACGGGGCCGAATGGTATCGTTGTCCTTATCTACAAAGATAATAATTAAAACAATTGAATTATACACCTAACAAAAAAATCATATTCAGAACGTAAAAAAATTACCAACCTTCTGATAATGTCTTCGATGCATTTTCATTATTTTCAACTCTAGTCGCTAATTCAACTAGTTTCCTAGATCGCGATCCCATCTGAAAAAAAAAGTTCATAACAGTGATTTTATTTTAGTATGTACAATGTAATATTTTAGAATATTCAACGTTAAAAAGAAAAGGATTTCAAAAAAAGTGAATCATAAGGAAATAACCAATACGATTTTTATATATTAATAAACAATTCATCAACAACATCGTTGTATTATAAGATATCACAAAGAAAAATAGTAACGTTGTCATCAATAATGTGACAAACTTATTTATTTCAGTCTGGACACACACAAGTTTTACAATAATAATAAGTTAATTAACAATATCACACTGTATAATAAAAATCTAATAAAAACAAAAAGCATACCTTTGCAATAAAAACGTGGTATGATCGTAATGTCACGTTTTTTGTGAAAAGCGGGAGCACTTCACTCGCGGCGCGTGCGGAGTCAACTGACTTGTCGCGTTGTCGAAGTAAACGACACACACCAAATGAGAAAACGTGATAACGCTATTTGACACGGTAGTACTGTCTCTTTCACTCATAATTCCTCCACCACTCTCGTTTAAAATACCACGTTTTTATGGAAAATAAAATTCGATACCGCGGTTTTGATTATCAAATAATAAAAAAAACGTTTTTAATGACATGTCACGTTGTCATCGCAAAGAGGCGATATGTTATCTCTTTTAAATTTCCTGTGACTTGTATCTCACGTCAAGCAGTTGGCCTGAGTTCCTTTACAGATATTCCTACTAGGCCAAATAAGGCCCATTGCATGCTTTAGCAAGAAGAACATTAATAAGCTAGTAAACAATAACCTTAAAATAACTGTCACCGTGTTAGTAGATAATGCAATCATGCAATTTTATTACAGTGTGTTCTGAAAATTAATTGTGGATACTTACAATAGTATGACTGCATTGAGATTTGTATGGCGGAATCATCTGAAAGAATTTGTGCAATTTGCTATTTTTTTCTGGTAGGTATTGTCTTGTGTTATGAATTAGGATAAAGTCATCAATGAGTTGAGAAAACAATAAATGCAAATAAACTACTTTCTAATTCTAATTTTGATTGAATCAACATTGCTACAGCTCAACAAAAGGGCTCATAATATTTTTTGCCTTAATTTATAAAAGTTTTCTAACAAGTTTGAGGAAACTGTATGAGTACCAAAATAAAAATGTCTTTGAGTGTAGTTTAATCATGAAAGAGATTCTTTGGAGTAAGAAATTATCTTGATCAATACATGTATCCCTGAAGGACTGTCCTTCATTCAGCATTTAAGCATGTTTGATTGAATATGTTGTCCGATGTATGTAGTCAATACCACACAAAAAGTTATTTTTATATAAAATGAGATTAGAAAATTATTCTTAGCACTATAGAAAACATATATTTTTGGCAAGAAATTCAAACTATGAATCATACCACCACACTCAATAGATATTAATATAGTTGCAAGCTTGATTAATGTGGATGATGCCACAGTAAAAAAAACATTAATTGAATGATTGAAAATTATTAATTACAGCAACAGTACTATACTACATTTCCAGATTATAACTAGCAGAGTTTGGTCCAATTTAAACTTCTAATTTCAAATATTTATTTATTATAATCTTCTTCTAATCACAAATTGAATAGTATTCATCTCTCACTTATCATCACTCATTAAAAGGTATTGGATAGAAGTTGAAGTTAGACAAAAAAGGGATGTTCTTATTGGGAAACATGGCTTAAATTATTTTTGTGCGATTTTGTATCAAAACTATTAATAATTAAATTGATATACAAGTCTAAGTAACATAAATGTTAGCATTAGCTATAGTACAAAATTAAATCTACTTAATTATTAGCTGTAACAGTGTTGCTAGTTTTAAGTTTCATAATGAATATCAGAAAATAATCATAATGAATTTTTAATCAAACATAGTGCAAGTGTATTTCTATTGAAATTAATTGATATGATACAAGATTTGTTAAGTTATTTCTCTTGAGGAAGGAATATATTTACAGAAAGAAGTTTTAAAGAAACTGTATATACTAATGTTAAAACTTAGAAGACATGATCTATGCAACTCACAGCTGTAAAAGTAGCCCCAATTTGGTAATCCGACAGCAACGGCACCTATGACGAAGCAAATGAATCCGAAGACTACAACGCCAACAGAATATAGAGCCTTGTTGCACCCCATGGCCGCATGACTCAGCCTAGCTCGTGTGAAAATAACATCAGGATCAATTTGTTCTACGACTGGATTGCAGTGTACATTTTGTTATCAACATCTGTAATGAGAGAATTTTTTGTGAAATTTTGAGTTGCTCTATAATTGTCTCATAATTTAGTTGTAGTGTTATGAAAGAAAGATGCAATTTGAGTAATGATTTAGGTTATTCATTTTAGTAGATTCATAATGAAGTGACATAAAATAAGAGATCGTTAAGATTGCTTGTCTATTAAGTAGAATCTAATTGGAATATGGAAAAAGTCTAGATCATAAAGTAATTATTAAGCCAGTCATCAGAATACTCCGTGATCATGGCGCTTGCAACAGTGCCGAAATATCGGAGACTCATAAAAAACAAGGTACATGGTAACAATCCCGTTAATATCTATAATATAAAGTCATCAGAATGTTACTTATAAAGTTTACCAAGTTGATATACCTACATTATTGCACCACTAAATACCAGTCTCAAGTCAAAATATGAAAGGCAAAAGTTTGAATAACGCGCTGTCTAAATATTTACATTGAAAACAAGCGAACTTTGTAACTAAAATATTATTTGTTGTAACGAATATATTCTCATATCTCTCTCTTTACCGTGGTAATTCAAGCATAGAACGTACAAAGACGAGGAACAGTTATATGTTACTTTTACTTACGTTGGGAGAAGTTAACGTGCAATCATCACTAGAAAATTCAGTAAAAGAAGTCGGCCCCTAAACTTTGCAATTTACAAAACATCTCTTTAGAGCACAATCACAATAAAAAAAAACACTTGTTTTCACGCGAATACACTAAAGTTCACCAATTCGAAACATGACACACCTTTATCACAACAACACAACCTTTCTAAAGTTTATTATCAATTTTATGCATTTTTTTAGAATATAATATTGAAAACTCTTGACTCAGAGACTCAGACAAAAGTCAAAAGAATTCTTATACTAAAAATATTATCGCTGTCGCGAGCGATATGAACGTGATCGGTACGGAAACTGGTTTTTTGATTTTGTAATTTGTATAGTTTTGTATTGTATTCAGGTGAGAGAGCAGAGCGCTAGCGAGCGAGCGGGTAGATCAATGTGACCAGATTATTTTTTCGAAAATACTGAAACTCCTACTATAATAACTATACTAAAAAAATATAATAATGTACAAGTCTATTCATAAATTATCATGAGAAATTTGTATCTAAAACTTAGACATGCGTCTGGACTTTGGATGCACCAAGTCAAAGATAAATATGTCAGAAACTCCCTACAAATATTAGGAAGTTTCTTAGGAGCCCTTTTACCAAATTGCGCCGCTGCCGTACTGATTGGCGCGTAGTTAGATTTGTCTAATATATATTGCATTTTACGGGTGATGTTTCGAGTCTTATAAAACACGAATTATAAAATTAATAACATATATCAGTAGTTCAATGATGGTAGATTAGTTTTATGAAAGTTTTTCATAGTAATTCTATTTAATTCAATATCAAAATACATGGTAAACCTGCATAATTTTTTGGGGAAACTTCCGGAGGTCAGATGTTTTTTTTAATAGTTAATGAGATGGAAAATCAAGATTCTAATACATTATGTTACAACAAAATCATATCTCTGATGTCGTAGTAATTAATGATCTAATTTGTTGAACATTATTTAGTGATGCAGGCGTTTAAAGTTGTGCATATTATCGTTTTTTCCGTAAACTAGCTGCGGTAGAACGATCAGTACAAAAAAAGGAAAATAGTATTTGCAAATATTCTACATTAACTTACAATAAGAAGAATAAGTCGTTAGCACCCACCAATCCGCACTGGGCCCGCGTGGTGGGTCATGGCCCAATCTCCCTATTCCATCCATAGGGAAGTGCCTGTGCCCCAGCAGTGGGGACATTAATAGGCTGATGATGATGATGATGAAGAAGAATCTACTAGTTTACTTTTATTGGAAATAGTCAAAATCTTTTCTAAGGACCCTCCTAATTTTTGAGCGCTTCGTTTACCCAACGAGGCGCTAAAAAATTAGGATGTTTTGCAAAAAATGTGAAAGGGCTCTTAAAATTTAAGTAGTACTTATAAAAAATCACATAAACACAGTAATAAAATAAACTTTAACCTCCTTATTCCTAAACACTCACTAAAGTTAGTCATGGTTAAAACCTAATGTTTTCGTCTTCATTTTAGCAAAGCAAATGACAGCATCAATTTTAAACCAGGTTTAAATTTTGTCATAGTTTTGCAATAAGGTGGTAAGTGATTATATATACATTTGTTTAAATTTAAAACAATTTCTTCAGGTCTTTAAATCAAACACTTCATACTTAAAATAATGAAATATTTAACTATATTTCATAGTCTAATATAATTAGGTCAAATGCGTAGAGTTTAATTTAAATTGGAGCATTGTGATAATTTTGTTTAGTTTGCTATATTTCACTGACTGTACACAAGGGATTTAAAAAGTTCGTTTCGTCTAAATTTGACAAAATATCCCTTTAGATATTAAATTGTATCTCTTTATTTTACTACATTTAGTCCATTAAAACGCAATCTAAAAATTCTAACTTTACACCACGCTTCGCAATCATAAGGTAGTATGTAACACGATGAATGATTTACCTTATTATGTAAGCTTTAACCATGAGATAGTATGGTTCGCGGATGATACATCATTTTTATTTAAACTCAAACGCAAGGAAACAGTTATTGACGACGTGAACAATTGTATCTCTAAGGTAGTCCACTGTTTCAATGTGAATAATTTATTAATTAATGAAGGTAAAACAAAATGTATGAAATTTGTATTACCTAAGTTAAAACCAGTGTGAATGTTAAGGCTAGGAATATGGGCCTTGTAGACACCACGGTATTCTTAGGAATTACTTTGTATTCTAAGCTTCCATGGGGCGGGCCCACATATTGATAAATTGGCTCTGCAGCATCTGCCTTAATGAAGATACACCAGTTAACGGATGTACTGTATTTTAGTTATTTCTATAGTGTAATGTCGTACGGAATTTTACATTGATACTATTTTTGTGCTGCACAAGAGAGCTATTCGATCAATTTATAATCTTAAAGTTAAAGAATCCTTAAGAGATACGTTTAAAGAAATTGGCAAAATGACGGTCACATCACAATACATACACGAAAATGTATTACTTATACAAAAAAATATTAACTGGTTTTAAAAATAGTGATGTTCCACACTTAATACAATGAACAAAAATAAACTAACTTTACCTGCTTCACAAAATCAATAATACATTTAATGGTCTTTGTGTTCGCTTATACAATAAAGTCCTAAGTAATATCCAGGAGTTAACCGTAAACAAATTCAAAGATACTATAAAAAAAGCACTTATTAAGAAAGCTTATAAGGAGATGATTATATTACAGGCAAAAATTCTTGGGTTTGAATTGTTCCAATTATTCCAACAGGTTTTTTAATTAATATAAATCATGATTGTTGTAATTTATATTATTTACGGAATTGTTACCATGTACCTTGTTTTCAGCGAGTTTCCGATAATTCGGCACTGTTGCAAGGGTCATGATCACGGAGTAACAGTTACTTAATATTGGAAACTCGCTTAAGACAACATACCTGGTAACAATCCCGTAAATAACAAAAATGACTATAATGTTAGTAACAATGAAAGTTTAAAACAATAAAACATTATTGTTTTGACGTTGTAACAACAAAATGAATTGTAAATGTTGTTACATTACACTTTTAATGTTGTGGAGTTTTTCTCACTCATTTTTCTCCGCAGCTAAATAATTTCTCCAATAACGAGTGGTAGGGAAATGTGTTTTAGACGATTGAAAAGAATTCGATGTATAGAATTCGAATAAAGATATATTGATTTCTGACTAGTAAACGCCATGTGAACTTAATACTTCATTAAATATTACATTTTTTTATTGTATTGATTAATGATAGTACAATAGCAACCACCTGCTTTTTCAATTTTACATTATTTGTCCTGACAAGCATGGCATCATAGATCAATCCACTAAAACAACAAGGTCAGCGCAACAATTTCTTAGCCTTATATATTTGGTCTTACTATAAGTTACCCGTAACCAATAACAATATTATTAAGGACACTGTGGGCGTAATATAATGAAATACTTTATTACTTTAAAATTAATAGTTTTTGATGTTAATGATTATTAGATGTAGAGTTCACAATCGATAAAATAAAAAAGATGTTATAGGGAATTCCCGAAACAAGTTGCCATGTTTTGATTTCAATTATCTTTCCTCCTCGTGTTGCTTAATCTTCCAACTTATATTACATTCAATTGACAACTAAATTTTTTTAAGGCTATACCTAGAATATATCTTCATGGGCTAAATCTACCAAAAAGGCAGGATCCTACCACATGTGGTCACACTGATTGCTTGATGTTCACGCCGATGTGACATATTTTATTTTTAAGATTCTCCCTTTTAGGGAAGGCAAAGGAAACAATGCCCATACAGCCTAGTCTTATTTTTTTTACATTAGAATTTCGGTTTGACGCATTCTAATATTGTGAAGAGTGTTTAGCACGAAATGCATTGAGTTGGTTTTTCCGATAAGTTTCTGTGAGTAGATAACTCTACAATGGTGTCGATTCTGGCGTGATTCTCTAAAATTAAAACTAAATTTAACATCAGTCTCTCCTTTTCATTCTGTATAGTGAATGACAAGGATACACTGATGTCAAATTTAAGTTAAAATTAAAGAGGGCGTTTCAACTGGCCCCTTCTTTCCGAGGTGCAACCGTGCCGGTTCCTAGCTTCTAGGAATAAGTCTCACCTCAACTCTCAACTTCGGTACCTACATTGAGTCCAGAGCTCAACTAGCTGCAAAAAAGCTTGGCGTCCTCGCAAGGGTGCGGAAGTACTTTACTCCGGAACAGCTGCTCACCTTGTACCAAGCGCAAGTTCGCTCGTGCATGGAGTACTGTTCGCACCTTTGGGACGGTTCTGCAAAATATCAGCTAGTCTCTGGAGTGCATTGAGAGGCGTGCAAAGAAGCTCATCGGTAACGACAAATTATTCGAGACTAGACTCCAAAGTCTTGAACACAGGCGAAAAGTTGCCTCTTTATCGGTTTTTTACCAGTTACATTTCGGAGAGTGCGCTTCCGAGTTACATAACTTAATTCCACCTTCACCTTTTTACCACAGAACCACCAGAGAGACGGCAAAACGCCACAGATATACCGTAAAGGTCCCGCAAACTCGTACTAAACGATTTGCTTCCACCTATATAGTCAGAACAGCTAGGTTGTGGAACTCTTTGCCAGAATCTCTGTTTCCAGTCACCTATAATCTGGGGCTCTTCAAGTCGCGAGTGAATCGGTTTCTTCTAGGCAAGCGCGTCCCACCTTAGGGTACGGCCACAGTGCACTCAGATTCAGAATCAGATTCAGATTCAGAAAACAAGCGCGAGAAATAAACAGTGTAGTTTAAGGGTACGGCCAGAGTGCACTCAGATTCAGATTCAGACTCAGAAAACATCCGCGAGAAATTTACAGTGTGGTTTAAGCAGGTTGTCTGCTGCAACTATGGCCACCCTGCTTAGGGTACGGCCAGAGTGCACTCAGATTCAGACTCAGAAAACAAGCGCGAGAAATATACAGTGTAGTTTAAGCCTGTTGCCTGCTGCCACTATGGCCACCCTGCTTAAACTACACTGTTTATTTCTCGCGCTTGTTTTCTGAGTCTGAATCTGAGTGCACTCTGGCCGTACCCTTATGCTGCTACGTCGCTCTTCATCAGTCGCGTGGCCGTCAAGCGTAAGCCTATTTATTGTAAAAAAAAGAGAATCGTGCCGGAATCGACACCTCTAAAGTTCTCACGTCCACTTGACCGGAATACCGTAAATTTTAAAGATTCCACTAATTCTTCAGTTGCGCAGACGGTTGTCACAAAAAATCATACCAATTTTATTTCAAAATGTAAACTAAATAAATATTTTTTTTTAATAAATTTAAGAATAATTAAAATTAGACGCTAACCGCACTCGATGAAACCCCGCCAAAACTCCAAGATATTTTTTTTAATAAGCCTATCCTAGGAAGGCAAAAGGAACAAATGTCGATGGCTGTATAGGCCGTCGTTATAATTATAATGATTTATGTTATTCTAATCTATCATTTTGAGCTTTGTAATTTATTCAAAATATTATTCTTCTGTTACAAAAGCAAGGCAAACTATCAGTCTATGCAGGCCGCCTCGTCATCTCCGCATCGGTCTATGGTGTAACGCATTCGAATCTTTCTTCGAGTATTTGTCACGAAAACTATACATCTACTATAATAAGTTAGTTTTCTTTTATTCCATTTTTTATTATTTATTTCATACGCATTATACAGCATCACCCGTTTTGTCATGGTCCTACTAATTTGTTACTTTTTTTACATCCACACTTTTCACACACCACATCTACACTATGTTAGAGATCAAAAATGCCAAAATGTTATGTAATTTGCTGTAAAAGATCTAGAATATTAAACTTACAAAAGGATGGTGTTAAAGTGCACAATTTAAGTAGAATTACTAACATCTTATTTCTATTTAACCATTTCTAAACACAAAATTCATATTATTTTGTTAAAATTCAGTCGTCAGACTTGTTTGACAAAACAATGGACACGGACCTGAAAAAAGACCTTTTTTCAGGTCCGTGACAATAGGCTCGCCAGTACAAATTTCAGATCTGTCAATAAAAAATCTTTAGTTTCATAAATGCACGATTTAGCGTTGTCATTTTTTATGGTTGAGTGAAGTAATTTTACATTTTCGTTTTTACGAAAGTGTGTTGGACTGCATTTTTGTGCATATTTCTCCACCCGCAAAAAGCGGCAGAACGATTTCAGTTGTATTATGTCATTATTGCTAATCCCTCCCCCTCCCTCCTAACCTTTGATTAAAACAAAAAGGGTAGATACGGCACCCGCGGTTCAAAAGTGATCCGCTTAAATTGTAGTGCATAACCATAATTCGCTTTGGTCTCAATTGGACATTCAAACACGCTGCATGTACATTCATTATAACAATGGTGCCAATTCTGACGTGATTCTCTAAACTTAAAACTAAATTTAACATCAGTCTCTCCTTTTCATTCTGTATAGAGAATGACAAGGATATACTGCTGTCAAATTTAAGTTTAGGATTAGAGAATCATGCTAGAATCGACACCTCTATTTGCGTATATTCTGTGTTATGAAGATAAAACAATGCCTTCGATGCTTTTATAAAGAACACAAATAGTTATAAATCAAATAAATGCCTCGGCAACACTTTTCATTCGTAAAACTATAAAAACCATTTTTTTCTCCAAAATCACGCTTTGTCGTGAGTGTTATTTGCGTAATCGCAATTTTGCTATCAAGAAAAGGACAACAATACGCTGCGTTGAAGCGTATAGTTCTGTCTCGCTCCCTCGATTGAATGTTTATATTCAGTCGTGTGCGTGTGTGCGAGTTGCTTATGTAGTTGAGTCGAACCATATTTTATGTGATGCTAGTATGAGCGTACCGTATCTACCCATTTTGTTATAATCTAAGCTCCTAAACGTGTCGGCTGAGTTACTCTATGAACTTGTCAGCATCAGCAGTCAGATAACAGTCAGCACTAGAGAAGCTCTTTGTTTCAACTACGTATACTACGGACCTAAGATTTCGCTACACTTACACTTAGTACATCATCCACTTGAATGTGGGTCCTGCCGTCCTGCCTGCTGAAGGTTCGGTTTGAACATGTGCTAAATCCGAATTCAGTGAAATTGCGCGTACTTCTGCTTATTGAACAAAATGTTCAAAATTAATAACAAATATAAAATATTGTTTTAATAAAACACAAAAAATTACCAATAGTCAAAGTATCATTATCTCAAATAAGTTACAAAGAAGCAATAGGTAATGTTAGGTATGTTACCTTGCTGATTACTACAATTTGATAATTTTTGAAAGCATATTTTTGATATTTAATGTTTCTCTTGTTTAGAACAATAAAACAAACACGAACGAACATCCACGTTATACCTATTTGCTTACATATCATCATTTGACCAAGATTTCATTTATAAATACATTTCTTTTCACTTTTCCATTTCTTATTCAAATTATTTTTATCTATCGAATTTCGGCCGACATTAGGGAGATCTATCCGAAATTCGGCCGAAGACGAAGATCGGTAAACGCTGCCGAACTTCGTTAATACCGAATGTGAAACGAATTTCGATGCATCCACATAATCTTATATGTAACATTCTCGTGTCACAATGTAGACCGATTTTTGTGAAATTTTATATGCATATTCCGTGGGTGTGAGAATCGGCTACTATCTATTTTTCATATCCTTGAGTGATAATGGTTGTCCACCTGTAATGTAGTGTTCTGAATTCTACAATGCGCCTTCGCGCCAAAATTCTAATTACATATTGGGTATTGTAATGTAGTGTTCTCATATGGGTTAGTCCGAGGAATGTTATCCCAGGAAATTGATAGAACACTACGTTACACACCCCTTAATTTTTTTTGGACAAAATTTTTGTTTTTTTATAATGTGGTATTAAAAAATACATGCAACCCAAAATTTTCTCTTATACCACCTGCCCTTATTTTTATGGCGGTACGATGTTCGCTGGGTCAGCTAGTAATAATATAATAGGAAGGGTATTGTAGACATGTCAGAAGCTGCTGGAAACTTTGGTTTTTTACAAGTATGCTAAGCTATTAGCCAAGCTGAATTAATTATTTTATTTTGAATAAAACTGATTTGATTAAGGAGACAATAAATACACAATGCAAACGCGCTCATTGTTTCATAAATTCAAATACTTACATACGTGATTACTCGGAATCGGAAGTCCTCACTTTCATAGGCAGTTGTCCACCACCACTAATCACCAGCTATTTTCTCGCTCAGAAATCGTACTATAGATAGGTATACATTTCGAGTAAATAAAAGATATGCATAGATTAATAGTTGATCGCTGACTGTTCACATTGCCGGCGGGAACTCGCTCCACTAGTTTGACGTTGAGCGACAAGAGCTATCAAAGATAAGACTCGCTGAGCGATGATCACTTGTCAAAAAACACGCCCGCGTTCATTTTTGCTCAGGATTGTCTCACACACACACTCAGCACACTCGCTTTAAGTCCAGCGATAAAACTATCGGAACTAAACACCCGTTTCCTGCTGATCGAGAAATCGTTTCTAGTTTCTAGCTCTACTCGCTTCTCGTTATCCTAACTGGTACTCCTACTAGGTCCTGTACCCTTAGTACGAGTTTGAGCTCACGAAAACTACCATAGTTTGCGTAATTGTAAATTATGTTTCTATGTCCATTTTGATGAAAAGTAAAAAAATATTCTTAAAATTCAAGAAGACGCAAACGTTTTAAAGATAGAATTTAAACACTGTTTATTTGTATTGAAACGAAAACAATAAAATCAGTACCCTTAGTACGAGTGCGAGCTCACGAAAACTATCATAGTTTTCGTAATTGTAAAACTCGTACTAAGGGTACTGTAGGCTTTTCTTTTTTACCAACATGATACAATCTTTCAAAAAACATTATACTTATTATGTTTATTTGCCTTTAGTTCAAGTATTTATTATTCGTTTTATGAATATTATTTACAAAAATATTTTTGCGGTCAGTTTATACGATAATATCGGGGCATTAGTGAAATATCATTCGGACAGCTCCAGACGAGGTCGTTCTATTTTGGTCCAGATTTCTTACGCACAGTTTAGTGGTGCAATAGTGTGAGCCGTATCATACTTAATTATTTTGAAAACACAGATTTATTTAGGTTAATTGAGATTTGGGGATATACGAAACAAAGGGCTGACGGGGAAAGTGATTTAATTACATTTACAAATTTGTAAGGCTTGTCAGTTACGCGAGCTAGTGCAACAAGTAAACAGTATGAGAAAGATATTGATAATGACAAGTCTTTTATGCTTGTCTTTAGGAGCACGTAAGTGATATTTTTATATTTATTTCAAGTATATAGTAAGTTGTTAATACACATTGAGCTATAATGGATGTGAGAGAGATATGTACAGACGAAGAAGTTGGTAGTCTATAAATTTTTGTGATTGGTAAATAGCTAAGACTCAGATTATGCTGATAATATAATTGTAATAATGATAATAATCCTTGCCTGGATAAGGATTACACTCGTTTTAATCAATAAAATTGAAATAGGCATTATTTTACAGGAGCAGAACCGAAGGATGATAGTGTAGTAAGTATTGGTTTACTAACTTCAAAACAGGGCTTTTTTTAGTACTTCCAGTGCCCTGGACGAGATTTCTGCGGCGCCCCCTAACTGTAACTCAAATCCATATGAATATTTTCTACCCTCTCTGTAGGCGAAATCTTTATGTTATCAAAGTCGATGATTACTGCAATTTAATTTTTATTGTATTTATACTTACTGTAGATATAAATTAATCAATATATTACATACATTGATGGAAACATAATGTCTGTCATCACACAAATAATATGTATGATATACAAATACCCTTACCGGGATTCAAATCAAAACAATACTTTGTCGATGTAGGCGGGAATAAACTGTTGTTGTAAGTGGTTGTCAAATTATTTCCGGATGATTGTAACTGAAAGTAGGTACCTACCTATATAGCAGGATATGAATATTTGTAAACGTATGACCTAAGTTTGCGAAAGGTAAGAAGAACAAAATAAAATATCTATCTAATATAATTTTTCAGAAGTCAGCAAACGAATGTGGGGAGTTGGGTGATTGTCCATCAAGTCCGATGAATTGCCACGAGAAATGTGGTTGTGACAGGTTCGCGTATGTATCGCTTTGCATCTCTTTTCTACTTTCTATCTTAAGCACTCACCACATCTGCTCATGCCATTTTACTTGTAAAGCTAGGGAAAAGGAAAAGAGAATTCATAATAACATTTTATGGAACGAAGCGAAATAAATTTCTTTTCATTCCTACCGTTATTGCAAATTTCTATATTTGAGTTCACACTGCTGGAATGGTGGCTTCATTTCTTTATTTTTATTTGTAAAGTGAGACGAGTGGAACCGTCCGATGTTTTTTTACGAAACTTAAGTATAAATAACAGTCACAATTTATATAAGTACCATATAAAAGTACAATTTTTTCAAATATTTGTAGCGCTCAATTAATTTCTAACTAACACTATCTAAAATTTTGCTGAATTATATATATTTTTATTGAGAAAAATATACTTTTTGATTAATATGAAGTTGTATCTTTAGCTTTTAGCTGAATAATGCAAATCAAAATTTACTTTAAAATCTTTTAATAATAAAAAATAGTAATCTTATTTCCAGAGCTTATCACTACAATGAGACAACTGGTATGTGCGTGTTAACTTTTAAGCATTTGATGATTCCAAAGGTAAAGGTGTATGTCGAATACGACCCAAGAGGTAAGTTTGTAAACTTCAAACCGAATTAATACTTTGAGCTATACTTATTATATAATATCTCCACCTATGTACAAGATATAGTAGGTAGCTTTGAACATAGGTACGCATTCAAAATTTACATTGGCTTCTGTCTTGCTTAAGGCACGTACTTATTGTTAATTTGGTCCAAGATATGACGAAATACTATATTGTTTAATACAACATGCGTATTTCTTTCAGATGTAGAAAATGAACACCAATTGTCTAGTAAGTAATAAAACTGTGCAAAATATTAAAAAAATATGAGACCCACATAGTTTTGGTATTCAATAGAAAAATCATTCAGAGGATAACCTACTTTTCTAATTTAGTTTCTTGAACCACAGGTTCTCTTTGGTACTCTATATATATATATATTATAAATAAATAATATACCTATGCAAAATTTTATTTCAGAGGCTATTCGGGTTGAGGCTGAGAAAATATTTAAAACAATATTAATATCAGTGGTGATATTCATAACATGTTGCGCAATATGTGTTATTTCAGCCTGCTTATATTGCTGTCGTATAACATACATGTGAGTTAAACTCCTGCAGTGCTATTCTGTAAACAAACTCACTTTTCACACGAATACACGAATTTCAAATAAATTTCAAATCGAATTCAGCGGTGAAAAGTAAGTTTATTCGTACAGAATAACACTCCTGCTTGATTTTTAAGTTTAAAATATACCTCACGTTCAATAAAGTCTTTCGAAGGTAGCTCGACAAAAAATCGTTATTCTGACGATGCAGACCGGAAAAGGCTGCGAAACGTCAATAAATAAATAAAGTTCGTGCATTAACCCGTTAAAACTAGTTTTATTTAAAGAGTGATGTGCGTGAAAACCTAAAAAACCATTATTAAAATATACCTATTGTACTTTCTTTTTCAGTGACTATTTATTAAACAAAGACATAAAGGTTTTAGCAAGAAAACTTAAAAGGAACGAAACTATTAAAAAGGGGCCAAAGAGGCCAAAATTACCAAATCCAGTGGGAGAAAGCTGTAATATCGTTTGCGAAGACGCGGGTGTTTTTGTTGTCTGATCACAGTCAGCATCTAAAACATAACTAAAAAAATGCGAAGAAAAGCATTGTATGTTTAAGCAAAAGCTTTTATTTCCTTATTTAAAGCGTTTAGCAATCGCAGAATGGTAGGAAATTATCTTATGAATTTTGATTAACTAAAAAAGAAAACGTCAAATTAGTTTTTAAATTGGCGCACTTTTTATTACCATGTCTGTACATGTTTTTCATTCACAGTCGCACTCAGGCACGTTAATATTAATATTAAGTTTGATTATAATATGAACGTACATCGTGGACGGTGACTTTCTTTTTTCTCTACTTTCTTTCTTGACTAAGAAGGTAACGTATTGTAACTCCTGCGTGGACTGTCACTTTCTTTGAGACAGGGTTCAGTCTGACTGGCTTCAGATTTGGAATGCAGCCCCGTGTGTGGTATTTACTAAGTACCATCAGTAGTTTTATAACTTCGTAGATAATATTTAAACTAATGTGTTTATGTATGCATCGAGGGCTTGGCCCATGGCTATTTAATTCAACTATTTTTCTTGTTATCTTATAACTCCCTGTGATATTAAAATAGATTTAAATATAACAAATCTATGTATCTAATCCATATATTATTGTAAATAAGTGTTATATTGGTGTCGATTCTGGCATGATTCTCTTAACCTAAAATTAAATTTGACAACAGTGTTATTCTCTATACCAAATGTAAGAGTTGATAAGAGATATATGCCCGATTCGACAGCATTATTTTTAGCAAATAAGCACCCACCTAACTTATTTGACAAACTTTTTGATGATAAAGGAGATTGGTCAAATTGGCCTAAATGCAAATAAAATATTGACATATACAGTAATTCTTGGCGTAATTTATACTTTATTTTACAGTCATTAGATTTTAACGGCCACCTTTAAATAATATATTAATTTTAAAAAAGGACTTCTATTTTTACCGGTTTGGAAAACATACGAATCATTTTTATTGGCTATGGGTGTAGTAACATTCACAAAGACTGATCGAGGTTGTTTATATAACATCAAAACAAATCTATTTTGTAAAGATTGATAAAATTTTTTTTTTATTACACTGTGGTATTAATATCCACAACTTTATTATCATTTTTACTACATGCAAATGTGCTAAGACAATTAATATAGATGGTAGGCGACATCATAAAGTCTATGCCGTTATTGTTGTAATTGTGTTGTTGGGCGCAGAACTGTAGGTTGCTGCGCTCATGTGACGACAATAATTTGGTATTTGAGCTGGGCCAGATACCAAGAAAATATAAATCCCCCTGCACAGTTTCTCGATGATATTTTAATTCAAAATGTAGATGATATGTAATATTAAACGCAACATAAAAGTACTTAAGTTGTTTTATTTCATTAATTTACCTTATCAGAATATTTAAGCTATGTCAGGAATATACATATTTCACACATTGATCAGAACTATCATGAACCTACGCAATATATTATTACATTAGAATTACCTTTTACCATTATAAACCTAATTATTACTAAGAAAATATCCTATTGGTTTTTATAAAATTATGATAACAGTTCCATGTTTCTCATAACATAGGTAAGCAGGTACCAGTTCCTTGACATGCATTTTGTTAGTGTAATTAGTGTTAGACACTTGTCAAATGAAACAAGATTGCTTCTGAAAGTCGCAATGGCATAATCATGATTTTAAAACTTACTCTTGTGCATTAATTTTAAAAACATGCACATATCTGTTATTTTACATGCTCTATATACCTGAATCTAATACATAATATCAGTACTTGGCTTGATTGCCCTATTTTCCTATATAAGTTATTTGGTTTTTATTATTCTAATACCTATGTGCCTATTTGCAAACATAATCTCAAAATCATTCAGTGTATATGGTTTATAGAAGTTCTCAGGAGTGGCCGTCGATAATATTCGTTTCTACGGTAATTTATATATAATTTCGAATGTAGGAAACAATTTTTCATGGTTATTGGTTTTTAGGCCAAACATGCATGGAAGCTGAGCAATCTCCTTTAGTAGGAATTAGATTTCTTTTATGATTATTTGTTTTTTTTTTCATATAATGTACCTACACGTACCTACGTTTGTCTTCTTTAAGTATATAAGACTTATATAATATCTTACTAATGTTCAATATGGCGTCTAATACAAAATAAAGATTTATTTACTTGATGTACACTTTCTTTTTAATTCTAACAATAAAAATAGTTAACCCGTAATTCAAATATAAACAATTATAGGAATAATAGAATTCATACATTAAAACACGAAATCAACAGTATAAATAAATCTGTTTATTGTTTTAAATAAGCATACAAACTAAAGTGGAATATTAGGCAATTACTTAATGATTGTGTTATAAATAAAGACAAAGCGTTGAGAAATCTAGGCTTTATTCAGTATAAAAGACTGCACTGACATAAAGCCTAAAAGACATCAATCACAGACGTAAACATTACCAAAGAGATTAGAACATTAAATTAAAGATGAATTAGTAATAGAGATTAACACATCAATTATTATTATTAATTAAAGAATGGTCATTAGTTACGCGCAGACCATTAATAGATTAAAGGAACTCGATGCTTTCCCGTTGCCTAATATACAAAAATAGAAAATACAAAAATCTTTATTATTCTTCTACATCAAAGTTTACATGGTGTGGGTCTTCTTCTTTTAAGTTAAGTAACCTGTATTATAAGAAGACCGCTCCTTCATTCCGGTCTTTATAAATAATAATACAGCAATAACTTTAATTTAAATTATACTAATTACACCTGTGTGTATGGTGTGTACGTGTGTGTGTGTATGTGGTGTAAGTGTGTGAATGTGTGCGTGTGTTAGGGTGTCTGTGTATGATTGCGTGCGTGTGGGAATGTGTGATGCGTTTGTGTGTATGGTGCATATGCGTGAATGTGCTGGAATGTGAATACTGAATAAGGCAGTAAAAATGTATGTGATAGGGGTATTATTATTCAAGAGGTTAATTTATATATTATATCATTTATATTAGCTATCCATATGTACTTTATCGATGTAATATTTGTTCCGTCTGTTCGTAATCCAGTCTTTTTAACCAGTTCGTAAGAATCTTCTTACACTGATTAACAGTAGTTGTATAAATGTGCTTTTTTCTGTTAACGTTATTGTATATTGTAACAGATAAGTTATGAAACTGCTGCTGAGCAAATGCTGTTCTTATGGAATCTTGTTTTATGACAGAGTGTGGATTTCTTTTTGAAATGACTGCAGGGTCTATTGAATTAACTTGATGAATTTTAAGAATACTTTTTATTATATAAAGTTGTCTTACTGTTAGGATATCTGAATCGCCATATAACTTGGAAGTGCTATACCTTTTATCTTTTTTTAACATTATCTTTAGTACTGCTCTATGAGTTCGTTCAATACTAATAAATTGAGATTTATACGTTCCGCCCCAGATCGTAATACAATAAGTTAGAATGGATTGGATAAGGGTTTTGTAAATGTATGTTATAAGTTTTGTATCTGTGATATTTCTTAAGTACTTAAATAACCATATCATCTTTCTAGCTCGACTTGTAACCGCATTTAATTGAGGGTACCACGTTAAGTTTTTGTCAAGGGCTACTCCCAGGTATTTGGTAGTTGTGACTCTTGCAGTTGCAATTGTTGGCATGGCATGTTGTACATGTGTAAGCAGTTATTGTTAGTTCGTTTGTTGGTTGCATTGAGTCTTTACTAGAGAATGGAATAAAATTAGTCTTATTTATATTTAGAGTAAGTAGGTTCATATTTAGCCATTTAATGACTTTACTCAGTCCGAGTTCAGCTTTACGAAATACCATTGGCCAACTTTTATCTTCAAAAAGTAGCGCCGTATCATCTGCATATGAGATAATTTTTCCGTTTTCTAGCTTCATATTTGTTAGATCGTTCATATATATAAGAAAAAGGGTAGGTCCTAACACACTTCCCTGCGGGACACCATAACTCGTAGTTAGAATATCACTGCTATGGACTGAATCATCTAGTTTTACACGTTGTGAACGGTTGCTAAGATAATTGGTTATCAAACTCAAGAATGTACCCCTAATAACCATCCTTTCCATTTTGCAGAGGAGAAGGGGGACTGAGACGGCATCAAAAGCTTTCTTGAAGTTATACTTCTTTAGCCGCGTTTTGAAAAAATTATGAGAGTGAAATTTTAAGATGCGCGCGCATCACTGTAACACAAAAGTAACATAATGAAGTTAGCCGCGGGCGAGTTATGAAAAAATGATGTGAGTGAAATTTCGAGATGCGCGCGCATCACTGTAACACAATAGTAACACCATGAAGTTGGCCGCGGGCGCGTTATGAATGTTAGTGTCTAATAATGGTGGATTATTAACCACTTAGTGGTTAATAATCCACCATTATTAGACATCTGTTCGAAAGGTACTTTGAACGATCCACGGAGCTCCATAAGATGATCGCGTTGTCAAAAACAATGTTGGCACGCTCGTCGCCTCTGATCACTGTTTTCATATTTATAATATTTATCCACATGTTTTAGTTACTTACAAGTTCTAATTACATATAGACTAATAACTTAAATTCAGTAGTGATTTTAATTGAATATTTTGAATATTTATTTAATTTTTCAAATTAAAACTGAACTTAATTGACTGTGTTAACTATCCTTTTCCAGTCTATTATTTTATTGTAATTATTAATTATTTGCATGCAATTAAAAAATATTTTTAATGATGCTAAAGAAGTATAACTTCTGACGCGCGTACATAAGTTACACGCATCCATTTTTTTATGTCAAGGAAAACGCAATTTGTTATTTGTTTAGTTAGATCATGAATGGCATCTTCTGTGCTTAAACCTTGGCGGAAGCCATATTGTGAATCTGATGGTAACTTGAATTTATTCAGATATTTAATAAGCCGAGAGTTAATTAATTTTTCAAGGATTTTTGAGATGACAGGCAGCACAGAGATAGGCCTATAGTTATTGATGTCGTTTCTGTCCCCATTCTTGAAAATGGGGTGGATTATAGATCTTTTCAGAAGATTCGGAAAAATTCCCTGCTGAAAGACCATAACGCTGAGGTAAGTAAGTATGCGAACGACTTCTTTTTTTGCCAGTTTTATGAATGCTGTGGGAATTTCGTCCCATCCAGCAGCAGACCCCGACTTAAGGTTAGCTATTATAGAACCGATTTCAAAGGGGTCTGGTTCAACAATCCCTATTGAGTACGGGCATGACGGGAGTAAACCAAAGTGTTGTGATTGGTTATATTAATAATGGATTCTGCTAGAGATTTTCCCACATCCTTAAAATGATTATTTATGTAATTTGCTGATTGACATGGATTATTTTTAAAGGTATATAGTTTTTTTTTAAATACTTTTTGCTTATTTAGGTTTGTGATATTTTTTATACAGCTCCATAACTTTTTGTTATCAAATTTCGCTTTATTCAATAGTTCACTTTCATATTTAATTTTTAGTTTCTTTATTAAATTGTTACAGTAGTTCCTATACCTGCGATAAGTTAATTTGAGAATATCATTTGTTTTGTCCAATCTAAGCTGTTTTTATAATTTATTCCTATTTTTAATACACTTTAGTATACCTGGTGTGATCCATGGTTTTAGAATTTGTTGGCTATTAGGAATGCTCACTTGTTTTGTTGCTCTGCTCAATATCGAGTCCATAGTAGCTAAAGTAGCGAAATATAATCACTTTAGTCAAATTGACTTAAAAAGTGCATATCATCAAATAAGCATTCTTTCGAGAGAAAAGCCATATACAGCTTTTGAAGCGAACGGTAAACTTTACCAATTTACACGTATCCCATTTGGTGTAACAAATGGGGAAGCTGCCTTTCAGCGAGCTCTTAGCTACGTGATCGAAACTGAAAAATTGAAAGGAACATTTGCGTATTTAGATGACGTCATAGTTTGCGGCAAAACAAAGAAGGATCATGACGAGAATTGGCGAATTTCATGAAAGCGTCAGCTAAATATAAACTTACGTTAAATGAGCAAACATGTAAAAATACTAATATTATAATCTTCTTGGATACAATGTGCAAAATAATGTCATCAATTTTAATTTGGACATAGCCGATTGCGTTATCGCCGTAAGAGGTGGTTTTCCAATTACAGAGCATAATGCGACTCAGTGGCGCACAATGCCGAATTATGCTGAGTTTAATTGGAACGTGAAAAGTTTTCAAATACACCAGAAGAGTGCGCTAAGTTCAGTGTTGAAAAAAAAAATATGGGTGCGTGTACTTAAGTACGCGCGTGAGAAGTTATACTTCTTTTTGGAATTATTAAAAAATAGTTTTTAATTGCATGCAGATAATTAATTACAATAAGATAATAAAAGGATTGGAAAAGGATAGTCAACGCAGTCAATAAAGTTCAGTTTTAATTTGAAAAATTTAATAAATAATCAAAATATTCAATTTAAATCACTACTGAATAAAATTTATTAGCACATATAAATTTCGCATTTGTATACCATTATAACACGTGTTAAGAATATAGAAACTAGAAACATGTGGATAAATATTATAAATATGAAAACAGTGATCAGAGGCGACGAGCGTCCCAACATGTGCGACTAAGAGATCCTATTACTATTTTGTTGGAAGCTTTTTTTCGAGACTTACGAGTAATGTGCGGTTTAGCGGCCGACTTCATAGTGTTGCGCGCGCATCTTAAAATTTCACTCTCATAATTTTTTCATAACGCGGCTAAAGAAGTATAACTTCAAAAAGTCAATGTTTGTACCTTCATCCATATTTATATTTCATTTTTAACACAGTTTGAAGTAACTTTGATTATTTAAAAAAAAAACTATAGTGAAACGAAAGTTTTAATAATTTTTCAACAATAAATAATATTACTAACGATAACATATAAAGAAAACATTTCGATCAATGCCAACTTAAAGAAAAACAAGAGTTGGTACGATTGCACGCATCACACGAAAGCATTACTTTTGAGAGTGCTCATTTGTGCGAAGCGTTGCTGTAGTTAAAACACTCAACGTTATGCATTATGCCGCATAATGCGCTATAATGCTGTAATTGGAAAGCTACCAGATTCTCTTGTTGAGCTGAAATGCTATGTGTAGAAGCCGCTGAATAAAATACAAAGTTTAACATCTTTGATTTATACATACCGTAGTAATTTAGTCCCTTTCTTTTCTACACTTGAAAGCACTTTGGACAAAAAAAGTTACAACCAAGTCAACACTAACTCTTGGTAAATTCCTGGAGTCTGCTTTGATAAACCCAACTTCCATTTTTATAAATGAACGCAATTTTAATATTCACTTTTACAACCATAACCTCAAATAAGTTGTCATAACAGGAGTGACGTCACTAAACGCTGATTGGTGTTTTAAAATACGTTTTTCAAGACATTTTTAATTCGTAATTATTGTTAAAAAACAACATTATGTAAAATAAAAACGTTGCAGTGGCCTTTCTTTTATATTTTTTTAACATTTTAATCATAGATAAACAATTGGTCTCGCTTCACTCGACTAGATAGATACCGCCGGCGTATTTGTCTAATGCGACAACAAATACTATGCCGAAATCGGCATACCCGAGCCTTCACCGTGTCAGTCACATTGACAGCTGCGCTTTAGGTGTTAGTCCCGAATATTTTAATAAATTTAGAGCACAATCCGCAGCAAAATGCCAGTTTGTGTTGTGAAACATTGTAAGAACAATAGTTCAAAAAATAAAAAAGACACTGGGATCACATACCATCAGTAAGTATCTTATAATTTCGAAATTTCGATGTAAAATTTCATGAAATTTAAACGTCATTTAGTGTTGCCAAGTACGCAACATAAAAGTCCCTATGGTTGAGATTTTTATAATATGAATATACTGTTATAAGTATGACCCATTTCATTTGACCTCTTTATGAAATACAAACTATATATACTCTTTATTGCACACAAAAAATTGTATGATACAAAACATAAATATGTGAGCAAAGGAGGGCTTATCTCTAAGAGAGATCTCTTCCAGCCAACCAAGGTTTAGTGAGAGAAAAAAGTAAGCGGGTGTAGAGATGTGCACTAAGTACTTACTTGCAGATTATATAACTATCTAAGACTACATACATAAATATATATTGATATGCATATACACAAATACTTACAATAAATACATACATACACACATACATACATATATATACATATACATACATACACTATAAAATAATAAATACACATTACATGAAATTATGTTAAGATAAAACAAAGAGTGGAATAAATAGACAACTAAGAGTGGGAATTTATTTCCAGAAAGTGCTCTTTGACCTTTGCTTTAAAAGAGACAATAGAAGGACAGTCTTGAATATTAGAGGGAAGTCTGTTCCAGAGTAAAGCAGCACGAACAGAAAAGGAATGGAAAAAGAAGTTGGTATTACTTTTTGGTAGTTCCAGTGTCTTCGTGTTGCAAGACCTTTTAGGACGAGTAGGAGGAGGAAGCGTTTTGAAACGGGAAACAAGGTAATTAGGAGAACTAGGATCTTTGAGGATTTTAAACAAGAATGATAGGATATGCATATCACGTCGAAGACGAATGGGAAGCCATTTCAATTGAGAGCGAAAAGCAGAAACTCGTTCATATTTACGCAATCCGAATATGAAACGAATTGCAAGGTTTTGGAGACGCTCTAGCTTATTCAATTGATCTTCAGTTACATCCAAGTAGCAAATATCGGCGTAGTCGAGAATGGGGAGAAGGAGTGATTGCGCCAGCATAATTTTGGTTTTGAAGGGAAGAAAAAATTGAAGCCGCTTGAGGGAGTGAAATGAGTAATGAATACGTTTACTGACTTCACTAATATGTGGGGACCATGACATTGTGCTATCCATAATTAAGCCCAGGTTTTTCACTTTATCGGTGTAAGGTATAGGCACGTCGTTATATTTAATGGGAGGTATCAAGTATTTGTGTTAGTGAATCGAAAATATTTGAAAATAAATCGGGGGGTGAAGAAAACATCACAATTTTTGGAAAAATTGTTGAAATTAATTGAATGAAATTGAGCACAGAGGCCCAAGTACGAGTTTTTGACAGCTTCGTAAAGTATCGTAATGGTCAAATTTTGTATGGAAAAAGCTAGTTTATACATGGTGTCAGTGGCGCTGCTTAGTTTTTTTCATAGAAACTGTGACGATGCGATACGTTAACGTTAAGCAGCTGTCAAAAACGCGTGCTTGGGCCTCAGGGATAGCTTATGGTGCTGGTAATAATAAAGGAAACTTAATAATTTGAAGCAAACTTTATCTTCATTATATTATTGCGAAATTCTAAATGACGTTTCGTTATTTTATTAGGTAAATGGAGGATTCTTTATATTGCAAATTATTTAGTTTTTCTAGAAAATTCCAATAAATTTCATTTTCATGTGGGAACTTTTCGAAGAAGAAGATTCAGTATTGTTGAATGCACTAGAAAAAGTTAAGGATGATTTTGACGAGATCCCAGAATTCTTGGATGTGCCGTACATGTCGAATTTTAAAAACCACGTTGTTGGATACGTAGCCGGTTTTAATGTCAAGTTCTTAACAAAAAAAATGAAATGCTTTCATTGTATTGATAATTTAACTGCTAAAAATCATTGTTGGTTTCATAAATTTGTGATGTTAAAAGAAAGAGGTGGATTATCATATGCCTCTGAAGATGTATTTTTAATATGCATGGTTTCAGAATCCATAATACAAAATATAGATAAAGTGTCGTACATAAAATCAAATGTAATATATAAAAAAAATATAATTGATGTCATGAAAAAAATCATCGGGACGGGTTCTAAACGATATATTTTGATTTCGACTCAAGTCATGTTAATGGTGCCATACATCAAATTAATTTAATTCGAGTAGTAGTGGAGAAGTTTATACAAATAACTACATTACATTTCGAAGAAAGAAAATTTTCAAAAATCAGGAAATTTTAAAAGGCAAATTTATCGTAAATTTGTGCAAGTTAGTGGCATGTAATTTTTAATTTTTGATAATAAACTTTATTCTTGCGTTAACCTGCTCATTTTAATAGTTTTAACTATATAGGTATATTGTTATTAAAGTTTTATTTAAATTTCTAGTGTCTGCATGGTTAATAATAATTATAAATTTACTCAACACTGGTGTCGATTCTGGCATGATTCTCTAAACTTAAAACTAAATTTAACATCAGTCTCTCCTTTTCATTCTGTATAGAGAATGACAAGGATACACTGATGTCTAGTTTAGGTTTAGAGAATCAAGCCAGAATCGACAACAGTGACTTTAAAGAGTTATAAAGATAATAAATGTATAATAAATATAAATATTTATATATATCGAAAGTCTCACATCTATTAGCCTAGCTCCCGGGACCTATGACCTATGAAGGCCGACACCATCAAAACTGGCGTACATACCACTCAGACCACGGAGGCAGTTATAAGAATTTGTAACCAAACTATTGACAGATGGGATAAAAATTAAGAAACTAACTATAGTGCAAGCGCGATAAAATTATAGGATTCGCGCCTCCGTGCATCATGTATATTTGCAAAAAAAGTAAAAATACTAAAAATGATATATATACATATTGTGGCGACTGGATTCCAAGAATGCTGACTTGATATAAGCGTAGACGCGCGGTCCGCGGTGACGCGAGCCAGTCTCGCATAACCACCGACCCGATCAGGTTCATTGTTAAGTCATTCTAATAGTACGCATAACAGTTAGAAAATAGACAGTATATTTTGGAGTCAGAGTAATTTAGATCAACACTGGCGAAGTGAATAAACAGTCAGTGATTAACCATAACACCTTTTATTTTACATTCACACCAGACCCTAACCTAACGAATTAATATAATCTCTCCAGACGATAAACTATAAAGTGGTAAAGTGGTGACGCCCGCGTTTTTCGGTGTGCGACTCACGAACCTGACGGCGGACAGACACGCGAACGAAAACGTGGCGAACTTTGAGGTTAGGGTAGTGAATTAAAGTTTTGAAGATATAAATTTTGCGTAAAAATGTATGAAGACGCCGTTTGCAGACCGGATGAGCCGATTATTGCGAAACAGGAGCCCGCACCATCGACTAGTGGACAACAGATAGCCAGGGTGACGGTACAGTCACGTATCCTCGAGTTCTGGACGGAAATGCCAAGAATGTCGTTCGCGCATTTTAAGTTGATAATGGCACCACAAAACAGGGAGACAACGTTAATTTCGAGATGGCAGTGTCAAAATTAAATAAAGAGGCGCTCAGGTAAGTGAGCGACCTGATCCAATCACCACCGGCTGCAGAGAAGAATAACGCTTTGAAAAGAAGACTTATAGCCTTGTACGAGGAGAGTACAGAATCGCAATTCCAGAAACTAGTGAGCGAAATGGATTTAGGCACGCAGAAATCCTCACAGTTGCTTAGAAATTCTTCTACAGACAGAACTAGCAAAAAACGTTGGCATATCAGGTGACCCATTAAGAAAATTATGGATAAACCGTTTGCCACCGAATGTAAGAGCAGTGCTAGCAGTGAGTGGAGACACAAGGTAGGAAGATTTAGCAGCCATAGATGACAAGATTTTGGAGAATCTGAGGTCCGGAGAGATTGCATCAGTGAGCAGTGCACAAGCAGAGGTACATCCAGACATTATTAGGCATATGCGAGACCTAACAGCAGAAATAAACAAATTAAAGTTAGAAATAAACTCCATAAGAACAAGAGGACGCAGCCCGAATCGAAGACAAGAAGGACAGAGATGGCAACGTAGTAATTCTCACAGAAGACAAAATGCATCATTGTCCCGGCGTACACCAGAGAGCCCAGATTGGCTATGTCGCGGGCATTACCGGTTCAGAGAGCGAGCAAGGACCTGCACACCACCGTGTAACTGGCAACGACAGCAGCAGCAGAGTTCGGGAAACTGAAGGCGGTGCAGTTGGCGAAGATGGACGGCTGCACCGACGCGACGAGGGAAACCATCGTTTGTGCGTCAAGGACTATAACAGTGGTATGTGTTATCTCTTATACACAGGAGCTAACATTTCAGTGATACCGGTGAGTAAAGTGAGTAGTAGTAAAATCAGTAAAAATTGTGAATATAAACTTTATGCCGCGAATGGCACAGAAATAAGGACTTACGGAATTATACCATTAGAGTTAGATTTAGGTTTAAGGAGAAATTTTTAATGGAATTTTGTAATTTGCAATGTGAAACAACCTATTATTGGTGCAGATTTTTTAAAGGCGTTTAGTTTAATAGTAGATCTTGGCAATAGAAAGTTGACTGATAGCCTGACTAACCTAAAAAGATATGTAAGGGTAATAAGTAGTGTCGAGCCGGCAATTTCGAGTACTCATAGGGACAACCCATTCCATGAGTTATTAGAAAAATACGCAGACATTACTAAGCCTGTGAATTACAAAGAGGATGGTGGTCATGGTACATACCACTACATTGAAACCGTTGGGCCTGCTATTTTTGCGAAACCAAGACCGTTACCGCCACATAGATATCAAGCTGTAAAAAAGGTATTTAAAAACATGATGGAATTAGGCATTTGCAGACCTTCAAAAAGTGCGTGGGCCAGCCCGTAGCATGTGGTCCCGAAAAAAGAGTCCCTGTGGCGATTACAGGCGGTTAAATGCTGTAACCAAACCGGGCAGTGTAACGTACCTCAGGGATCGTCCCATGGTTTCGACTATCATAGGTTCCATTCCGTACATTTTATCATATAACATCATCGATATTCATCAGGCATCAACATATATTTTATTATGTATTCCTGGAAACACATAATTTCAAAAATATCACACACTATTCATCATTTTGTAAATACGTATTATAATTCCATCTGTACTGAAAATCACTATTCCTGAGTGCTGGACACTTACCGGCATTTCTCTTTATTATGTTATTTATTTGTTTTCATTAATTATGCTTCGATTTTATCTATTTTTAGTTTATTTATTTTATTGACATTTATGACAACTTAATGTTTTTTATCCGTTGCCATGGCTACCTATGACACGGATACTCTCTCCAAATACGTCTATGACTATTCAACCTTCACAGACCACCTACTTTGATTATTTTTAGTACGATTCGAATCGTGTCTAAATTTAAATGGTTCCGGACCTATAAAAGGCCAAGCCTCCCTGATCTTTCATTCAATTCTTCGGCAAAAGTTAAAAAAAAAAAAGGAAAAATCAAAAAAAGAGTATAGGATATATATATTTACAAGATAAAGTATTTACAGATTAACAATAAAAAAAGGTATGGTGTGTATGTTAAGTGTGGGGTGTAGAGAGGAAGTGGTGAAGTGGGCGTGGGTCGTCGGCGATCTTCTTCGTTGAGAATAGAGGGTCTGGAGGACATGCTTCTGGCAGACGGGCGGCACTCCTAGGAGGCAGAAGCACTCCTGTTCAGCCGTCTCAGGTCTTGGTCTGCCCTGGTGGTGGCTGGCGGCGCTGCTGGTAGGTTGGCCGGCGAATATCGGCCAGTGGCAGGAGTTGATGGAACGGCAGGAGTCGGTAGAAGGCGGGCTGAAGCAGTTGGAGGCTGGCCGAAGAAGCTGGAGTCCAGGCGGCAGTCCCACCGATGAGGTTGCGAGTACGTGAAGATGAAGAGAAGAATAGTAGAGTAATAGAGTTAAGTAGTTATTTAGAGAGCCAATAGGTGCTATATAGCTTTGAGGTCTTTCTTGAGTCCCGGGGCAGTCGGCCCCGGGACAAGGCCTTTTATTAATTTAGAGCTCGGTAGCGAGCTATCAAAAGTTGAGGAGGCAACTTGTTGATGCCTGATGAATAATAATAATAACCTTTATTTCTCACCATAATCACAATGTTCACAATGTTGGTATTAATGACTACATAAAAACAATGATATAAAAAGCATGCATTTTTTTACCAAAAATAAAAGGTACGTATTGATCAGATTATGGTGGGTTGACACCTGAACTAGGATGAATCCTGTGTCTCAGGTAATCAACCCTCCACCCTATTTATAAAGTTGTGTACCATTTAGTAAACAATTTATTAATCCAGATAACTGTTCTTAAGTTATTAATTCAATGGAATAGCCAAAGGAGTTTGTTATGTGTGTTTGTGTGTGTGTGAGTGTGTGTATGTGTGTGTGTGTGTATGTGTGTGTGTGTGTGTATGTGTGTGTGTGTGTGTGTGTGCATCTTATAATGTTTAACTTATTATTTTGAATATCGTTTCTGTATTTGTATACTCTAGCGTTTTTAAACTTTTTTGAAGTGCAGTTTTAAGATTATTTCTATTTAGTTTAATAATGCTGTTTAAATCATTGTAATATCTATATAAAAATGGACTTATGAAGTGTACTTGTCGTTTAGCAAACCCTGTTCTACAAATTGGGACAGGAGTACGAATGCGTCTTTTATTTAGGGGCAGCTGCGTAGGATCCATGGTTTTATGGTAGCGGAGAACCGAGTTGTATATAAACAACTGTCGAACAGTGAGAAGCCCAGTTTCCTCGTAGAGCTGTTTGGTTGGATATCTTCTAGGCTTACAGAACATAACTTTGATCACAGCTCTCTGAGCCCTTTCTAATTCCAGGAGAAAAGAGGCAGTTGCTCCACCCCACACCGTAACACAGTATGTCAGAAGAGATTGGCAGAGGGCAAAATAAATTTTACGAATTAGCTTGTGGTCGGCGGCATCTTTGAGGCTCCTAAAAATGGGAAGGAGTTTCCTTATCCTTTTGCTTATCGTTGTTACTTGTGGGTGCCAATTTAGGTTCTTGTCAACTATTACTCCTAGATATTTGTGGTCATCTGTTTGCGTTAGGAGTTCACAATTACAGTTAATTTCTAGGTCACACAAAGATGAATGGACTTTAATAGTGAAGTGGATTGGTGGCTTAGTAGCCTCAGAGATTCTAAAACATACATATTTTGTTTTGTTGTATATTAATTGTAAGCAGATTGTTATCCAGCCACTTTATGACTTTCCTTAATCCATTTTCAGCAGACCTTTCAACTAATGCCCAAGTTCTATTTTTGAAAATGAGTGCAGTATCGTCCGCGAACGCCAGAATATTGCCATTATCAAGTTTAAGGTTGCACAGCTCATTGACGTAGGCTAGAAACAGTGTAGGGCTAAGAGTGCTTCCCTGGGGTATACCATACATTACTGGTGACTCAGAGCTGGAAACACTCCCCACTCGAACAACTTGGCTTCTGCCTGTGAGGTAGTCACAAAGCCATTCCAATACGGGCCCACGAATGCCCAAGTTTTCAAGCTTCGACAAGAGTAGCGGTATGGAAACGGTATCGAACGCTTTTTTGAGATCTAGGAAGATGCCTACACATCGCTCGCTGTCGTCAAGTGTTTTAGTGACTAACCCCGACAGTACAGATACTGCATCCTCAGTGCTTCTACCTGATCGGATCGTAAACCAGCTAATATGTTTTTATGTTCAAGAAATTTTACCAGTCTGATGTTAAAGGTCTTTTCGATAATTTTGCTAATTGTACTAAGTAGTGATATTGGTCAGTAGTTCGATACCGATTTCGCGTCACCGCCTTTATAAATCGGAACAACAACAGCTTTCTTAAATATGCTTGGAAAAATGCCTGTCGAGAAACTCAAATTACACAAGTGGGCTATCATTGTGCACAAGATGGCATGAGAGTTTTTGAGAATTTTTGTTGGTATAGAATCTATTCCAGGAGCACTGCTAGTTTTAAGATTGAGGATGATTTTGTCTATCTCCACAAAGTCTGTAGGAAGTAAGCACATTGAGCTAGCATTTATCGAAGATTTTTTTTGTATTAGTTTAGGGACACTCGTATTGGTTCTCGTTAATATTTCTGAAACTAGTTTTTCACCAATAGACGTAAAATATTGGTTGGCCATATCCAGAGACTCATGTGGAGATGATGATATGTTGAGCAAAGATATATTGCATAGTTCCTTCACTGTTTCCCAGGTTGTTTTATTGTTTTTATAACTTTGGTTGAATTTGTCTTTATAATAGGTATTTTTAAGACTCTTAGCAGTATTAATGCAAATGTTACGATATTTGATATAATGATGTTTTACTTCAGAGTTGTTTGGAAACATTTTAGTAATTTTGTGCAATTGATCTCGGGTTTTAAAACATTTGATGATACTAACAGTCATCCATGGCTTAAGCGGTCGTTTTCTTTTGCTGAAGGTGTTAATAGATGTGTGGCGTATAATAAGCTCTTGTAGAGTTTCCGTTAATGTTATTGCAGCTATGTTGGGATCTTCAATGGATAGGAATGGTTTCCAGTCCTCTGTTTTAATAGATTTCTCCAAGGCCCCATAGTCTATTTTAGTTCTTGTAATAGATTCACAGTTAGTAATTGTAGATATTAGAGAGCTCGAAATACTTAACAATATGGGATAGTGGTCAGTTATGTCAGCTGTGAGTACGAAACATTGTTGTTTAGCAGCTACTTTGCTCATAAAGTGGTCTAAACATGTGCGACCATGTGTCGGGATGTCGATAATATTATACAATCCATGAGATCCTATGATCTCCAAGTAATCTCTGACATTTGTATTATTGGTATCCAAAGTGTCAACATTTATGTCTCCTGTCAGAACTATATTTCGCGTTTTGTTTGTAGTTAATAGTGTGTCTAAGGAATCTAAAAATATGCTAAGATTTTTGAATCCGTATGGACGATATATCCCAAATACTGTCATATTTCCTATCTTAGCTGCTAGGCAGTTAGCTTCAGCCAGTTCCATTTCCTGCACAATGGCATTGATGCAGCTGTTGATATACATTATAACACCGTCATTTTGATTGAAACTTCGTTTGGAAAAGTACATATTAAATCATCGGTGGGATGGAACTTTCGTCACACCAACATTCCGAAAGAATTATGATATCCACGTTTGTTTTCAACCTAGTGATATATATTAAGAAATTGTCTAAATTTTTGTTAACGCTCCTAATATTTAATAACAAGCTTGTAATGAGTAAGTCCAGAATCCTCCAATGCGGCAGTAGTCGCTACCATCCTATTAACATCGGGTTCTGACATGCTAAGCGATTGGATTAACAATGACGGTGGTGAGCGTGCTAAATTCGGCATTTTAGATTATTCACAGAATCCAATTTCACGCAAGATTTTAAATTTTTAAATGCTAACCTGGACCAACCTTAATAATATTAGTCGCTATCGCTTCCGCTTATTACTGTGGTAAGCACCGAAGTATGACTTATGAATGAATGAGCATACGCACGGTCAGTGGCAGTTCACAGAGTAGCTTATTGAACTATAGCTGCCTCTTGTAGGTGTCCTTGTCTACTGCGCCGAGCGAGACTTCACTTCCTTAACGTTATGCCCGCCTGGTACTTCACCAAATTAAAGTTGCGGATTTTTCGAAATATATTTATTTGGATTTATTTTTTAAATACATGTACGGGTGAACACGTCTAAACACTTTCGTGGTCCGAGGGGGAGAATATCGATGATGTTATATGATAAAATGTACGAAATGGAACCTATGATAGTCGAAACCATGGGACGATCCCTGAGGTACGTTACAACAGGTACCCCATACCTAGAGTGCAAGACTTTACTTTTGGTCTGGCAGGTAAGTACATATTTACTAAGATATATATTAATAGAGCGTATCATAATATCGGTATTAAGCCAGAGGATATCGAGAAAACAGCGATTACGACACCATTTGGTCTTTTTGAATTTGTAAAAATGAGTTTTGGATTGCGAAATGCCGCGCAGACATTTCAGCGTTGGATGAACAATACGATTTAACAGGGAATAGAAATGTTAAACAGTAAGAGTAAAAATAGTAATCATTGTTCTGTGTTATTTTGCTATATTGATGACGTAATAATCGCGACAAGCGATGACGTCACATTGCATAGGGAACACTTTGAGCAAGTATTTGAGAGATTCGAAAAATTCGGTATAACGATTAATTTAAAAAAATGTAGTTTTGGTAAGCCAATGGTAGAATTTTTAGGATATGAGGTCAGTAAAGATGGTATAAGACCGATGGAAGAAAAAATTAAGGCCATTCAAGAATTCCCAAAACCAGAGAATATAGAGCAGCTACGTAGATTCCTAGGAATGATAAACTTTTATAGACGTCACTTAGATCATGCAGCAGATAGTCAAAGTCTATTGAATAAATATTTACATAAAGCTAAGAAAAGGGATAAAACAAAGATAGAATGGAATACAGAATCGTTAGAGGCATTTGAAAAATGTAAAAAAAGTTTAAGTAACGCAAGCATGTTATCATATCCAGAACCGTAAAGTAAGTTAGCCTTAATGTGTGACGCTTCGAATACAGGGGTAGGCGCTGTATTACAACAAAAGGTTGCTAACGACTGGAAGCCATTAGGTTACTTTTCAAAGAGACTTACTAATACTCAAAAGAAGTATAGTACGTACGATAGAGAACTCTTAGCAATTTATTTAGGAATAACACATTTTAGGAATATATTCGAAGGTAGGGATTTAACGATATTTGCGGACCATAAGCCGTTGACATACGCGTTTAGTAAAATAGATTCAGATAGAGAAACACCGAGACGTATGCGACAATTACTGTACATTAGCGAGTTTACAAGCGACATACAGTATGTAAGCGGAAACGATAACGTGGTAGCTGACGCGCTATCGCGCACAGTAGAATCCATTGTTTGTAGTACGAACATTGATTTCGACAAAATCGCCAGGGCACAGGAACACGATCAGCAATTTCGAGACCTGTTGGCTGAAAGTAAGACTAAGCAAAAGTTACAAAGATTACAGTCACCTTTGTGTAGTAGTTCTGTGTACTGTAATATAAACAAAGATTGTGTAAGACCATACATACCAGAGCGTTTCAGGAAGTTAGGTTTTGATAAGGTTACATAATGTTAGCCACCCAGGAATTAGAAGTACTAAGGAAATGATTACTCAGAAATATTTTTGGCCAAGCATGAATAGAGACGTTAATAATTGGAGTAAAGAATGCATATCGTGTCAGAAAGTCAAAGTTCAACGTCATACAGTATCTTAATTAGGGACATTTCCACCCAGTGAGCGTTTCGAGCACGTCCACGTAGACATAGTTGGTCCTTTACCTACTTCAAGCGAGGGATATAGATATTTAGTCACTATGATAGATAGATTTACGTGTTGGCCAGAAGCCATGCCAGTAAACGAGATCACCGCAGAGGTAGTAAGTAAAGCTATTTAGGAAAATTGGATATGCAGATTTGGTTGTCCGAAGGAAATTACTAGTGATCAAGGTAGACAATTCGAAAGTGAGCTGTATTCGGCACTTATGAAAATGTTAGGTATTAAAAAAATTCATACTACAAGTTATCATCCGCAAAGCAATGGGATGATAGAAAGGTTCCACAGATCACTAAAGGTAGCATTAAAGACACGTTTATTGGATAATGGTACATCGTGGGTAGACGAATTACCAACGGTAATGTTGGGACTTCGCGCAGCCTGTAAAAGCGATAACAACGTTAATGCAGCAGAGATGACATTAGGACACACATTACGTTTACCAGGAGATTTTTCCGAAAATAGTTCAAGTTTAAAAGTAAAGGACGAACCAAGTTATGTAAATAAAATAAGACAGGTATTAAATAGTTTACGTACACAGCCTAGAGAGAACAGAGATAACAGAAAAATTTTTGTACATAAGGATTTGGAAAATTGTAGTCATGTTTTTGTCAAGAATGACATGGTATCGAAGCCGTTAACACCCACATACAGCGGTCCATAGCAAGTCATTAATTAGTAGATCACCCAAATCATTCGTAATAAGGATAGCAGAACGCCAGTCTAACGTTTCTATTGACAGATTGAAACCAGCTTATGTACTGAACGATAAAATTTTGTTAGATAATAACTCATATATTACTAAGGAATGTATGACAAGCAGCAAAAATATATGTAAGGAAAGTAACAGTAATAAAATTGTATGTAATAAGCATAAAGAAAATACTGACGTAAAATGTAATGAGCAAAGTACAATGAAACCTGCAATTAAGGTCACACGCAGTGGTAGAAGTGTTAAGCAACCAGTACGATTTTTGCTGAAATGAAACATGTAAAATGCAATATAAGTTTTAGTTGGGTCAATTTAAACATTTAAGAAATTAGTTTTGTGTCGTACACTCTTCAGGAAGTGAAAATAAAGTATTTTTTTTTATAATAATCACTGAGTATGGAATATGTTGTGTAAATTTGTGTATTTCCACGCAAGTGATGTTGTTAATTTTAATGTTTTTGTAGTGCAGTATAAATTCATGCGTGGCGTTACTAAAAGGAGTGCTGTCGAGCTTAAAGCTGTTATTATGTATTGCAGAGCATAGCCCTTTTAGTGACTACCTAGGACATGTTGTTTGTTTATGTTTCTCCTGAAACATTTTAAAGACGGACCTGAGAAGCAGATGTTCGCAAAATTGTATTAAATCTATGTATTAAAGTTATATAGAATGTGTATTGTGAAATGTGAGTATGAAAGGGAATTTAGAGATTTTGTCAAAATTATAGTTATATATATACAGTACAATAGTAAAGGAAAGAGAAATAAAAATGCAAGATAGTTTTTGTAAAAGGTTTAATAGAAATAATTTGTGTAATAACGTACAGAGCTTCGCCTTAATATAAGTCCGTTCTAAAAATAGAATTACATGTATTGGCCTTAAGCATTAGTATGCGTCATGCTATGAAGTCCGTATCGTAGGTATTGTTATCATAAACATTGTATCGAAAGTTGAAACGTTGCATTATTAGCGAGCTCTGTTGTAATACCTTGTTTTGCAGTACAGCTAAATGACAAGTTGGAGTATAATTATTAAAGTTCAGTAGATTTCTTTTTTATTTAATATGTTTAAAAAAAAATACAATTTTTTGAAAAAATGGAGGGTGTGATGTGGCGACTGGATTCCAAGAATGCTGACTTGATATAAGCGTCGACGCGCGGTCCGCGGTGATGCGAGCCAGTCGCACATAACCACCGATCCCGTCAGGTTCATTCTTAAGTCATTGTAATAGTACGCATAACAGTTAGAAAATAGACAGTATATTTTGGAGTCAGAGTAATTTAGATCAACATTGGTGAAGTGAGTCAGTGATTAACTATAATACCTTTTATTTTACATTCACACCAGACCCTAACCTAACGAATTAATATAATCTCTCCAGACGATAAACCATAAAGTGGTAAAGTGGTAAAATATATTATGTACGGATTTTGTAAGTGGTATTGTTAGTGTGGATCGACAACAGCTTAAAATATTTCCCTATTACTGGGGTAGCAGTTGAGCAGCTGGCTACACTGTTTTTGACATACAACACCGTCCTTGCAAAGTGACATACACACACTACAATAATGAGCCGCGGAGCTGTTGTTTTTTGATAGCGCGGTATCTAGTGGAGTGAAGCGAGACCAATCATTCATCTATGATTTTAATCATAAAATTATCATAAATATTATATTTGCATCTTCCCTAATAGATTAAGGAGTGAATATGGGGAATACCACCATTTGTTTCCCCAGTTAAAAGTCGATAGGGAACGTCTCTTCCAATATTTTAGGATGGAAGTGGAAATGTTCTACTACATATAAAAAAAAATTAACGACATTCCTATTTGAATGGTTGTTGACTCTTTTATCCCATACAGCAGTGTTAAGAAAATCTTTCGCGATAAGCGCTTCTATATTCATTATGTTAATCCTAAAATATAAATCAAGAAACAAGAGAAGATCGCAAATAAGAAACAAGGCACTAAATGTTTGTTTATGACACAACCAAGAAAAACTTTAACCAGCAGTTCGAGCGGCGATGGTGACTTTAGTATCTGAAACAAGAATGACCTAAACATTCCGGTAAAGTCCCTGACTCCGAACCCTGTGCGGGCAACCAGTTGCCTGCTGCCACTATGGCCACCCTGCTTAAACTACACTGTTTTTTTTCTTGTTTTCTGAGTCTGAACCAGCGTGCACTGTGGCCGTACCCTAATAATGCTTTGCCTTTACGATACCTAAAACAGATAACGGAAAATATACAAAATTAAAAACTGCGGAGTATTTGGCGCAATTTCATCTTTAACAAAAAAAAAGCGATTTTAACTAGTGCGGTTGGCTTCATAATTTCATTATTCTTTCATTCGTTCATAGTGGATATTGTGAAATAAAATTGGTGTGATTTTGTGTTACAATTTGTCTGAATAATTAGTGGATGGAATCTTTAAATTATACGTTATTGCGGTCAAGTGGAAGTGGGAACTATATTTATTGTAGTGTTGACTACATCACAGAAGCTTATCGAGAAAGAAACCAAACACTCCAAGAAAGACAAGAATGCGTCACACCCACATTATAATGTAGAAAAAGAAGATAAATGCAAAAATAAGATGAAGGCTGCTTTGCCTTTGCCTTTCCCAATAGGGAAGAATAAAAGTAATAAGGTTCTTGGCGGGATTTCATCGAGTGCGGTTGGGGTCTTAGTTTTATTATTATTAAAGTCGTTCATTGTGGATATTGTGAAATAAAATTGGTGTGTTTTGTGTTAAAACTGTCTGCGCAACTGAAGAATTAGTGGGATCTTTAAAATATACCCTATTCAGGTCAAGTGGACGTGAGAATTTTACTGAAGTGTTGACTGCCTCACAGAAGCTTATCGGAAAAGCCAACTCGATATATTTCGTGCCAAGTACTCCAAGAAACTTTAGAATGAGTCACCTACATTCAAATGTAAAAAAACGAAGATTAATAAAATTAAAGATTTGGCTGTATGGGCATTGTTCCCTTTGCCTTCCTTGAAAAAAGAAGAAACTTAAAAAAAACTATTAAAAAAGAAAAACTGCGCTGTGTTGCTGTTTGGGTTTGGTTTAGCTTGCTACATATATAGTGATCTGTGGTTTGGTTGCTGTTGTGGTTGCTGTTTACTTTTTTGTTGTTGTGATTCTGATGTGATGCAAATGAAATGAAGTTTAAATTTTCGCAATGATGTCAAATAAACCTTTGATTGTTTTTAAAGTAAGTATTAATTCTTAATTAATATATTTACCTGAGTATATTAACATTACCATTCGTTTTCAAGGCGTGGAACCTTATTTTTCTGAGACCTAAGTATTGATCCTTTGCCTTTTGATCAAAATTCCCTAATTAGATTTCTTTTATGTTTTTCAAGAAACTATTTGCGAACAAAATGAGTTCTTGACAGAGGTCATGTATTTTAATATTATTATCTCCTCAATGGACACAGTTCAAATTTGTACAGAGGGTTGTAGAAGGTCTCCGGCAGACTAGATTTTTACGATACGTACTTGCACTTAATTTTAAATCGTTTGACAAAAAACTAGAATTATTCCCCCTTTTTTTAAAATAATTATTATACTTTAAAATGACATAGTTATTGATTTTCAATTGGCAAGTTTATTTACTTATACAATGTTTGTTGCCAAAGCATAAAATATATTATATTCAATGGGTAATTAAAGCAGTGATAATGGTTCCGTTCATCTCTCATTAAATTATTGGGTATTTTGTGGGTATTGAATTTTAAGAAAAATCAATCAAAAATTGGTATAATAATTTTACAAAGATTTTTCACAAATATCAGGCATGACTGGACTGATTGACATTTTACAGAGATTGAGTTGACAAATAAACTGCTATAGAATAAAAATATGATGTTACTTATGACAGAGTGGCCAGCATTATTACGAAATTATTAAATTTTCAAACACGATATAAAATGGATGGAGATAATCAATAAAATATAAATATCTGTGCTTGTTATAACATTAAAAAAGCTTTCAAATGATATATGTTTTATTGCTCCCAGAAACCGACTACCACAACTACTACCAACATATTTTGTTCCATCTCCTTTGATTTCCTGACTCAAACCTGACCAATAAATTTCTTTTCATAGAATACTTACAGGAAGTTGGTTTGTCATAATGCAAATTATTAAACAGTAGTTTGAGACATGCTAACTTTGATATAACTCAACTACAATTACATATGATTGACCAAGTCGGAGCTGTGTTGTTAATGCAATTATGGTCAATTTAGTTAAAGTTTCAAAAGTCGGAATGATTTTATTTAACATATTACAGTTTTCTTCAAGAGAAGGTCTGTAAGGAACGGTGATAAATGTGCATCTAAAATGCTGGACATGGTGATAGTAACCACTGGTGCATTATTGATCATGGCATTATTGAGTTGCCTCTGCTGTTTACGCATGAAGTTAAGGTAAGAAAAACAAATATATCTTAATCAAAATATTAATCTTACAATATACCTATCCTTAGAATTCTAACAGCCTAGATACTGTATTAATTGCATAGAAGCAACACAAAAAATATATAATGGTTATATTATGACTGACATTAGTGTCACTCTCACACATTGTGCATGATTTATTTGAACTGCTCTATCTATGTGTGTAAATAATCAAAGACCATTCCAATATTATTATGTATTAGGGAAGGCCTGTGCCCCAGCAGTGGGGACATTAATAGGCTGATGATGATGCTTCCAATATAATAAATGCAAATGTGTGTCTGTCTATTTAGTGAAAAGTTATAGAGATAGTTTGGATTCTGGGGATAAAGATGTGGGGGGGGGGGGGGGGGGGAACCGAATTTTGCCATGCAGACAATATCACAGGCAAATTAAAAATATATGACCCAAGTTACGACTAGTCAAATTAAATGCGTGTGAAGAGTAAAAATGTACTTTTTCAAAATTTTGTGCTTTAAAGTCGGGTCTCCAGCGCGTGTTTTGCCCTACACAATCAGCAAAAACGTATCCACATTCAACAAAATTGTCTATACAAAACTTTGTTCCACTACACATATTTGTTAGCATCAACAAATTTTTTGCTTTGCTTTCCAGCTCAATGGAAAGCATTTACACAAATCACCTCGCACAGATGGAGGGGCAGGGTATTGTTTCATCAGCCATTCTTTTTCAATTCACTGGCGGGGGCTGCATTCCAAACCTATGCTTCGAGCGCGACTTTTCACTCTGATGTTTCAATTTTCACTTAATGTACGAAACATTTGTCATTTTTGGCATTACATTGGCCTACGAACCAGGTGCAACAGGTTCATAGGTTTGGAATGCAGCCCTGTATATTTTGTTTACGAAAGTCAAGTGAGCAGTAGACGGCATGTGTAGAGAAACTTGTTTCAGAATCAAAGTTTTGTGTATGTGTTTTTTTTAAATGTTTTCAAAATAATTATGCTAGAGTCCTGGCTTAAGAGACTACTGCATAATACGAGGGAAGGAGGATGAAATTAAACACCAATCTATTTTTCCTTTTCAATATATTCTCCCTTAACTCTAATACATTTTTCAGATCTCAAATAACTACCATCAAAAGAAATGATTTGTCTTTGGTGTCAAAATAGGCTGAAATTGCGGACTTCACTTCTCCATCGTCGTCAATTTTTTTTCCACGCAGCTCTTTCTTCATTTTTGGAAATAAATAATAGTCACTGGGTGCCAAGTCTGGACTGTAGGGTGGGTGGTTCAATTGTTCGAAGCCGCATCGTTGAATGGCAGCCGTCGCAACATGGCACGTGTGAACGGGTGCATTGTCGTGCAGAAGGAGCACACCTTTTGACAGCTTTGCTCTTCTGTTTTCCTTGATGGCTTCTTTCAATCTTTCTAGTAAAGAAGCGTAGTACTGTCCCGTTATAGTCACACCACGTTCTTTATAATAGATCAGTAAAATACCTTTTGTATCCCAAAAGACAGTCGCCATGATCTTGCCAGCCGATTGTGTCATTTTGAACTTCTTTGGAGGTGGTGTGCCTTTTTTATGCCACTGCATCGACTCTTGCTTTGACTCAGGTTCATAGTGGTGAACCCAAGTTTCATCACCAGTAACGATTCGGGCCATAACTTCTTCCTTTCTCTCTTCACAAAGCTCCAAAAACTGGCGAGAACACTCGACACGCTCGCGTTTTTGAAGTGGCGTGAGCATTCTCGGAACCCATCTTGCACTGACCTTAGTCATCCCAAGGTGATGATGTTGAATATTCAAAATACTGGATAGTCATGTTGGGTGTTGGTTATCTTTTTGTGAGGATGCATGTGTGTGTGTCTAGATTGGCTTTTATTTTTTTAATTTTTTTTTTATATTTTTTTTTATTTTTTTTTTTATTTTTTAATTGTTTTTATATATATATTTTTCTTTTTGGTTTACTTCTTATTTTTTGTATATATATATTTTTCAAACCAATCTAGGTGTGTGCGTGTGTATCAGTGGGTGGGCAGGGCCGTGCGGGCAGGGCCTTCGTCAATCCGGTGGTTGCTCAACCGCTTGCGGTCGCAAGCGGGAGGTTGTGGTCGTCGTGTCAGGTGGGGCTAGCTCTCGGGGAAGAGCCCTGTCGTGGCGTGTGTGGGAGCGCTCATACGCGGGCGCGATTTCGCGCAGGTGGTCGTGCGTAGAGTTGTCCGCTCTATCATACATGCCGCGAGCTAGATGTGTAATAAAATCGTCCAGTGGCTCAGTCTTCAAATCTCGGTGGAGGGTGGCGTTTCTAACGTAGTGGCCCGCTTTGGTGATGGCGCGCAGGGTGAGATGCTGCTGCGCGCGGAGACGTTTCCGCTGCGATTCAGCTATCAGCGCGTACCAGGCGGGCGACGCGTACGTTAGTAGAGGGCGGATATACATTTTGTAAATGTCTACCTTGGTGCGTAGATGTAAGCGGCTGCATAAGGCTGATTTAAGTCGTGATCGGGCTCCCTTGGTTTGGGCGATGACTTTACTCACGTGCTTACGGAGTGAGAGGCGGCGATCGATGGTGATACCGAGGTACTTGGTGTCCTGGGCCCAAGGTACCTCCTGGCCCTGGATCTTGAGCGGTGGCGGGTTCTCACGGTGTAGGCCGGTCAGGATGGCTTGTGTCTTTCCGGGGTTGGCGCGCATGCGCCACTGTTGCAGCCAGGGGCCAAGGGCGTCCAGCGTGGGCTAGAGCTTTGCGGCGGCGTGGGCGGGGCGGATGGATGATGCGAAAAAAGCCGTGACGTCCGCGTATAGCGCGAGCTGGACGTCTCCTAGTATCGGGACGTCATCGGTATCGGCTGCATATAAGTGTGGCGACAAGCAGCTGCCCTGGGGGACGCCTGCTTTCACGAGTCTTGAGGTGGAGTGCGCTCCCTCCACTGATACGTGTATGGAGCGGTCGGCGAGAAAAGACCCGATTAGGTTCAAACTTGGTATATATACTTTTGATGAAGTGCTCAACTAGTGCCTACCTGGACGAGTAAACCTACTCCCCTCGTATCTCAAATTTCATTGAAGCATCATTTCCAGTATAAAAAAAACGAGCTTAGCTATTTATTTTCATACGAAATCGTGGTGCCTACCCCAAGGCACAGAGAGAGCTTTTGGAGCTTAAAACTTAAAAAATATATTTGTGGGTATTTGCTATATCCCATATATATTTTTATACTCAATCTTCTTTGCAGGATTCTTTTAAATTTTACACAATTAATCATAATATTATTTTCTTAAGGTAGAAATGTTACAAAAAAGGTACTTTGTCACTTCTGAACAATAATTGACATTAGCACTGTATTTTTGAATAAAGATGGCGAATGGAATGTGCATATTTATAGATTATGTGTATTACATGTTTGTGAGGATCAACATAATTAGGTGTCTCCTAAAAATAAATTGCCATCAATTGATTTATTTAAAACATACAAGATGTTTAATATTGATATTGTCAGTATAAGATGTGGTTAGGTGAGGTAATTTAATTAAAATAACTCAAGACAGAAGGTTCCTTAAGTAGGGACTGAATAAATTAAGCGACTTGGCATAACATGGATCTCACAACTTTTGATGGTAGAAGGAGTAGAACTGAGTTGTTTTGATGGCATATCATTTCTTTTTGTAGATAGTTTATTATATCTAAATACTTATCTACACCTGAGATCTACACCTATCTATTATAATACAGTACATTATTTATATAACACATACACTGATTCATTAACTGCAAATGTAACTTTGTAATCCTATATATTTATATAAGATTACAAAGTTATTTATGCAGTTAGTATATCTAGAAAACTGGGCCGAAATTGCAAAATATTTTAGTTTTTCCTGGATTTGTACACTAAACACTAACTGTATTCTAAATTTGAAGCTGAGTGTGTGCCTTAGAGTTTTGATGATCGGTTAGTCAGTCAGTCAGTGACAAAATGAAGAAACTTTGACTAGTTATAATTCTTAAACTACTGGCTCAAACTCAATGAAATTTCAAATATACCGAAAATTCAGGCTTCTACTTTTATCGCCAACGAAGTTATAGGGGGTTGAAAATGGCCTAAATTGTTTCGAGAAAAGGATGGCACGGCCGTGCCGCTGTTTTTGCTTGACTTGGCGAGGGCACTGCGTGCCCCCAGATTTTACAACAACTTTGATTACCAAAAAAGATTATAACCAAAATCTTAAAATATACCTTATAAGGTGGACATATATTGTAGCGGACTTTTTTTAGACCTTTTAAATGAGAACAGTTTCTTCATACATGATTTTTGTATTTGTAGCGTTGAGTAAACTTTAAGCGTTTACTCGCCGCTGCAGCGCACGCAACGAAAGCTCTGGAAAGGAAGGCTTCCCGTTTTCGCAACATTTTTCATTGATGCCCCAATCCTATTAGTTTTATCTTGATATTATATAGCCTATAACCTTCCTTGATAATTGGGCTATCTACCAAAAAATTTTTTTTCAATATGAATCAGTAGTTCCTGAGATTAGCGCGTTCAAGCAAACAATGAAACTCTTCAGATTTATAATATAAGTATAGATTATGAAAAGAAAAAAAGGGTTTCCTAAAACCCACTTTTCAAAATGGGGTTTAAAATTTTGTTTGGAAAAACTAATATTTCCATACAGACGAAGTCGGTATTAGTACGGGTATCCATTAAGTTCAGTTATATGAATATTTGCGTATTACTCTATATTTGGTAAAAAGTATTTATGTTCCACTTTGCTTAGTTTAACAACATATTAATGAGTTTTTTTTAATATGAGTACGTATTTTGTGAATTTCAGAGATTTGGAGCTGAAACGTTACCTTATGGACTTAGCAAAGGTGAAGGGTATTAACATTGACGAAGACCAGTTGGAACTCAAAAACAAATATCCATCCCCACATGCTAAGGAGAACTGCACAATAATAATACCCGAAGTTGCTATAATCCTTTAATGGTGGAACAGAGGAATCGACAAAAATGCCAAAGAAAATGTGTCCATTTATTCCTTAGATTTACTTTATTAAACAAAGATTAATGTAAGGAGAAAATAGCATTCAGGGTTAATTTTGACAATTATCCATTACAGTCATGAATGAATTTGTGAACTACCCAGCTGATTTTGAAAAATGTGAGTGGATTATTTAAGAAGAAATCTGGACCTCTCCATTTTTTTGGCAGATTTACTATCGTAAATACCAGTTATTTTTTGTGTAATTTACATTAATATACGAATCTCAAATTGTATTGATACTCACTACTAGCCAGTAGCCAAAGAATTATACTAGCCAATTTAGGGATAATGTCTTTATAGAATATTATTTATATTTTACATTAAATATTTTATAGTCTTGGAAAAAAATATGAAATTATGTGTACAATCTAACTAATCAGTTAGTTGAGAAAGAAATTTTCTTTCCCTACTGTATGTTGACTATACAGTATACACATTATTTAATTCAGTTTGCCAAAATTGTATAAAAGTTCCTCAATCAAAAAGAATCTCAACGTTGTAAGTAATTTACTTTTGTAAACCATTAAGTATTAATATTTAAAATATTCCTTGAGACAGTGTGCATTTTTATATTATCAGAAAAGGGTCTTTTTTTAGATAAATATGCAATTACATGTTATTCTGTACTAAGTTTACACTGAATTAGATCAATTATGTCTTAATTTACCATGGTATTTTTAAACCATTTCAATAAAAGTTTATTACAGTCCAAAATACAATCGATAACAGTAAAATATTTTTATACAAAACAAGTCTACTTAATAGGTTTTAAAAAATGGTAATATGAATTATATCTCAGTTGCTTTTAATTTATTTTTAATTGTTAATTTAGTAATTTAATTTTCTGTGTTTTAAGTAATATGTAATATTAATTTATGAACAATGTAATTACTGTAAATAAAGAAAAATGGCACGAGGTAATTTTCCATTGAATAATTTGTGAGCTATCTCGAACCAAGCCTTAGTTTCGGTATAGTAGAAAAATAATCTACTTCCGTACAAAAACATTTTGATTTATAAAACAGAATGATAGTATTATTATACTTCTGTGATTCGCCCTTCGAGATTACACTTAATTCACTTGTAGTAGCACGCATTATGTGCTGCCATCGTATACGATGATATATTGCTATAAGTGTAATCTCGAAGGGCGAATCACAGAAGTATAATGTAAGTCGAACGTCACTTACAGGTACAGGTAAGTTCGTTTGACTTTCAATTATTATCTCATTTATTTTATTTCATATTTTGGTTTTTTATAAAATATATAAAAAAGTAAAATACAAAAATAAATAAGTATAGTATAAAAAACATAATTATATTAAGTTGTTATTATTACAAAGAAAACGCGTCAACTCTATATTACTAGCACCTATATTAGTATTAACTTAAAGTATAAGTAAATTGTGAAATAAAAACCCATGACGTGTTTTACCATGTTAGAATCGCCTTCGTAGCCAATGAATATTCCCTTTATTAAAGTGGCAATATTGTAAGTCAGATAGTGAGATTTGTGCCATTCGATATAATATAATCTAATCTACAAAAATGTAACAAAACCCTTATTTATAATAAAATATAGTGAGGTAATCGATTCCGCTATGATTCCATGAACTTAAACTTAAATTTGACAACTGTATCCTTGTCATTCTCTATGGACAATGAAGTGCCTATTTTACTATGAGTGCGTCGCAAGCTTGTAACAAGTTATGACTAGTATAGACATGTTGTATTAATTGTCTTTAATCATATTTCATAGGTATTTGGTTTATATATTGTGCAAAGAATTTTGTTACTTTACAAATAACTAATCGCCGATTTTATTACCTATCTAGAGAAAAACATTTTTAATAAGCACTTTGTCGTTTAGTTTTGCTCATATATATATGTTTACTTGCACGAGATAGAAAATTATTGCCAAACAAATGAAATTAGTATTTTAGAAAAGCTTTCATTTGTGATAGGGCTCAACGTGTTACAACACTTGGGACGATATGGGGCATTCTCCTAAGTTTTAAGTTAAGAGAATCATGCCAGAATCGACAACATTGGCATCAATGACCGAAAAGAACAACTGACCAACATTTTTTTTTCTGTGATCAATGAAAATAAGAGTATGTAACCGGTCACTAAATATGGTAACACCAAGCTTAAAATGTCATATCATTGGTTCTTGGCGGCCATTGATGCCATTAACTTGACCTCATATAAATTTTTGATCTACTTAAGTAGAAAATTGTGTATATTATCTATCTATTACGCCTAGTCCCGGGTGGGGAATGTGTATTATTGTAGTTTCAAGACACTGAATGTTCGCTATATTATGTTGGTTTTGGAACTTTGATCAGCGCGGGCGCCGGATATATAGCTCGTTTTTATCACGCTCAAAATTGTCAAATAGGATATTTGAAATTGAAATCAAAAACTCCATTTCAAGTTGCCGCGAAAACGTTTTTCTGGACAATATGGCGTTTCATACGACTGTTATTAAAACGACAAACGATACAATGGCGTCGATTCTGGCGTGATTCTCTAAACCTAAAATTAAATTTGACATCAGTTTATCCTTGTCATTCTCTACACAGAATGAAAAGGAGAGACTGATTTTAAATTTAGTTATAAATTTAGAGAATCACGCTAGAATCGTCACCAATGTAATGTCACTAACCGGAAGATTACTTGCGTGTGACGTCATTTTAGGCTCTGCCGATCCCAAGCGTTTTGGGTCACCTGACAATAGATATGAAAACTATTATCTTTTTCGTGGGTTTTTAGTAAAATTATGAATATTTTTTTTTGTAAAAATAGTAAAAACCCCTGCCAATATTCATTCTAAACACAGATGCTAACAATGGAGAAGTATACGCAAAGCTCGACATAGATGGCGCTGCTAACGCTTGACCCAAACCACAGCCGAATATTGCAGCTGTCAAATTTTGAACGTGTTTTTTTATTGTTAAATCTATACTAATATTATAAAGCTGCAGAGTTTGTTTGTTTGAACGCGCTAATCTCTGGAACTACTGGTCCGATTTGAATGATTCTTTCAGTGTTGGGTAGTCCATTTATCGAGGAAGGCTATAGGCTATTTTTTTTTCAAAATTAGGGATCCGTAATAAAATTACTATTTTGTAACACAAGATGTAAAATCGAAAACCTATTTTTGCGTGCGCTGCAAAAACTATTGACAATAGAACAAAATGATGTACTACGGGTTTGTAAATTCCAAGCGAGATCATGGTTTAATCACAATAACCGATTTTGTGTTCAAAATAATTATTAAATCGTCTGAAGAAAAAAAACTACGTTAAATATATATCGTAATACTAATCTTTATCGAAATTAAGCATTATGTTATCAAGAGTATTTATGTAGAAGTAAAATACTTTTTGTTTCATCTCAATCGGATATTTCGTTTAAAAGTTATTACGTGTGTAAGATGTTAAGAGTTGGTACCTATTAATGAGTTATGGGCCATAGAGTTTTTTATCAACATAAAATCCTGTAAAGTTATAGTCATAATAAAATAAATTATGTGAAATCAATGAAACAATTGATAATGTCATATCATTCCAAGAATTAAAGAGATTAATGTCAATTAAGACCAAATAACCACACTAATATTATAAATGCGAAAGTTTGTGAGTGTATGAGTGTGTATGTTTGTTACTTCATCAAGTCTAAACGGCTGGAGCGATTTTAGTAAAATTTGGTATGGAGTTAGCTGACACCCTGGATTAACACATAGGCTATGTTTTACTGCGGGAAAATATCCCTAATAAACCGCGGGTAACGCCGCGGGGCACAGCTAGTATATTAAATAAGTGGTGAAAATGTATTCAACATGGTCTGTAATAAAGCTGAAAACAAGAGTTGAAAAGGAGAGGAGCATCTATGCAAGGCAGAAAAGCTAATCTAGTAGAAAGGTACTCTTTCTATAATTTTTATAGATGCATTTTCCATGATTATTTTAATAATTCATGGATTTCAGTAACTTTTGGCGGGCTCGTAAGTCAAATCTATCTTATTTTGCATCAGTCAGATATCTCATAGAGTTAGGTTACCTCGGACTAAAATGGGAAGTATAACATTGGGTTTTCTTCAGTCTTGTGGCATTAGACCGCAATTTTAATTTTGGTGCAGTTTTTTCTGATCAAATTGAAGACATCCAGATGCAATTACCTGCCCCAGATACATACCATGATGTAAACAGCAGTTCAGTTTTACCGCCCCTTTAAAAGAAACATATAGAATTATATTTTAGTTGGTAAGCATGCAGTTTTCTTACAACAACCAAGAACTGCACAATGCGGCATTTGTAATTTGTTTAATAAAAATCTTAAAAATGAATATAAGCTAATAGGTATGTATTTAATAAAAGTTTTGGGTCAAGCGATTACAGCGCCCCTAGTGACCAAATTTTGCAGATTTCTTGTCCATTGGCACTTTATTTTTAGTACTGTCAAATACCCTATTACTATAGAGTTTGATAGATGCGATAATAAAAGTGTTATAATGTGTTTTGTAGTGCTCATGCTATGGGGGAACTGATAAATTATTAATTAATTTGATCGCACTCTGTCCGATTCCTTTTCTACAAAGCATGATGAGGATAAATTTCTGTCAAATTTAATCTGAGCTGGGATAATGTATGATTGATAAGCTATCCATTTGGAAGTATTTATCCTCTTGTTCGTAGAATTTGTCCAGTGAGGATAAAGTATTAGAAAAATACTGTATCCTTTATTATTTATTTAATTAGTTAAGAACTTCATTATTTGGTTTTACCGCCCGGCCTTGCCGCTTAATGCTGGCCCGCTTATGTGTGTCCATGCTTTAGGTGCAAAAATCTGTCAGTTAAATGCTTCAAGAAATAATGAAAAAGACGATGACATTAAGAAAACTATTAAATCTAGCAGACAACTTTGACATGTGATGTAAGTTTGTGAGTTAGTTGTTAAAATTCGACCTTATTGCACGGTATTAAGAGCTTCGATGGGTGCGCTCGTAAATTGACAATAGCACCTATTTAATATACTTAAGTTTTATCAATCTTTTTGAAGTTTATGAATTTGATAAAATTCAGCTTTATTGCCTATAGGCAATATCTATAGCATCTACTTGATAGGCCAATGCGTAACTTAATGTCGAAAAGCGAAAAGACCAATAAGGTCTTTTCGCTTGTAGAACTTTATGAATGGAGAGAATAACTACTTGGTTACGAAGTATAAATTTTATAAAATGTATGCTTAGTTGGTTAAGTACCTTCTCGTGAAGAAAGATTACTTAGACTAAGATTATGAACTTACCTAAGTGAAGTTCGATCTGAATTATCCTTTTATCGCCTCCAATATTTAATTTTCTTTACTATGTTGTACCCTCAGTACGACTTGCCAGTCCGCTCACAGTTTAGAGCGTAGTTAAAAAAAGTGGGAGTTTACCCCTCTCTTCACCACGCCCCGCCGGCGCTGCTCGTCAGTTCGATGTTTATATATTTTAGAGAATAAGTGACAACATTGACGATGTTATCCTAGTTAACTAGGGGGTAAAAAATATTAGGGTGCGCGGGGTCCTAAATCTCTTCGGCGATAACAGGATAATTCAATAGGGTATTTGACAAGTTTTAGAAAACGATCTCACGTTATTCACTCATGTTTATAGAATCCATAAAAAGATATTCATCATTATATTGTGTATTTCGGTAAAAAAACTAATTCAAAAACTCTATTTTCAAATTGCCGCGGAAAACGTATCTCTGGACAAATTGGCGGCTCACTGTTGTGTGACGTCACACGACTGTCATTAAAACGTAAAACCATACAATCAAAAGTCACTTTAACCGAAAGTTTACTTGCGTGTGACGTCATTTTAGGCTCGACCAATCCAAAGCGTTTTGGGTCACGTGACAATAGACAAGAAAACTATTGTCTTTATCGTGGGGTTTTGAGCATGTTGTTTGAGCATATCCTAAATAAATTAAGAAGATCAATTTGATGTAAAGTTCGGGAGACTTTTTTTGAGCGTTCGGATATTTCATTGGAAGATTTTTAAAACTATTTATTGTCTACGTATGAATTTATTAGCTAATTTAGTAAATAAAGTACTTTATTTAAAATTCTTTTTTATAATTTTGAGTTATTTATTTGACCCTAATTGCCGTAAACTATCTTATCCCTGTGTGGAGAAAACTAGGAAATTTTATTAAAGTTTTTTTTTTATAATAAATTAAATTGTTTTTTTTTTTGATTTTATAATAATATTTATCTTATTCATCCAAGGTACATTGTGAAAGTGAAAAGTTGATTTAAATATGAATCCTAATCTTAGTACAACATAGTAAAGAAAAATAAATCTCAGAAGCGATAACAGGATAATTTATTTTAAAAATTAATAAATAGTCAAACCATGGCTAAGCTCTTGGAAATATTTAATTCATCACTTACGGTGTAGTTAACTAGTTTGTTAGTAAATTAGTCACATCTAAAGCTACGACATTTGTACTATGAGTATCGCTGTTATTTAAAAATAATAAGGGTCTTATTTATCAATGTCAAATTGCGTTTTTCGCTAATTGTGTAATAAGTAGAAAGTCTTTCTAATGTATTGCGTTTTGTGTCAACTCTCCTCATATTTAGGGGAAAATAAGCTAAGTTATATTTTTGGGGGTATTCACTACTCTATAGTTTTTCTTTGTGGATCTCCGACCGATCGCGTTTATATAGGGGCAGTTTTGTACATGAAGGAGGCAATTAAGGCTCATCTCCACTTTTACACCTTAGATTGCAGGAATGAGAGTAGCCAGTTTCAGGTTCCTGATGCTAGAAGGGTTTTAGGGGCTTTTTACTTCAGCTTTAGGGGTTAATATTTTTTTGGATTTGGCAATACTAGCGTTTAAATGGTCACCAATAAATAAGTAAAAATTATGTCTACGATTATTCTTAGGTTTTTATCTAAATCTTGAGGTGTTCATACTTATTGACGCATTTCGCTTCCTATTGGAATACACGTATTTAATTTATGAATGACATTACGATACTATATATTATAAATATACCTCTATTTGTAAATAGTATTTTATTGTTAGCTTGTGAAATTACAGTTTTTTAGCATAAAGAAAGATTTCCATAGACTTTGACCGCAGAAAGATGTAGAATTATGTTTTTGATGCGTATTTTTTTTCATATAATGCGCAGTTCATTACACCACATCACATCTAATTGTAAATGAAGTCCATTCGCGAAGATGGTATCGGTGGTATGGAAAAGTGTGATACCTAATAGGTACAGCAATCCTCACCTTGCAAGCCTGAAACCAATCTCCTACCCCTAGGAACCTTAAAACTTTAAACACTAACAACTGAATATTATTATTAAGATTATTATAGGATTAAGACCATTATTCTATTAATATAAATTCGTTAAATTACCTATAAAATATTAGACGTTGCCTTCCCGGAAAAAATCTAGATTCTGTGTCACCATCAGGTGGGTCATATTGCCACCTTTTTATTTAGACGAATACTGCGTATATGTGTACATAGGTACTATATTCTAAAGGATAAGATGCAGTTCTAGCGTCGATACCGTGGTGGTTTAATGGTCTAAGCGTTTTTGTAATTATAGTAGAGGAGCCCAAGCGAGGATTTTTGGATTTACGGTAACGTGAACGATTTGGGCGCGACTAAAAGTCATGACCGTTTGTTGTTTAGACTTACATAGACGGCTCAGGTATAGTGTGAGCTGTACTTCACAAGGTGCAAGTTTGCCCCTTTGTGTTATTCTGCCGCGCTCGAGTGAATCCAAAAATCCCTGCTTGGGCTCCTCTCCCGTTAGAAATGGATGGTTGGTAGTCGTAAATACTGCCATTTGTAAAATTGACTGAATGGGATACTATGGATTTTAGTCAATTTTTTTAAATAAGTGTAAGCACTTGAGAATAAATGTCTATACATTATGTTGGTGTATATAATATATCCCCCTATTTCCCATATCTTATCTTTTTAGGGTTCCGAACCCAAATGGAACCCTATTGCTGTAGTCTGTCTGTCCGACGACAAACAAATAATTTTTCCTTCCATTGTTTGTTGCGATCTCCCATACAAACGTGATTTTTGGCCGTTTTTGCTCTATATTATAATATATAGTGTCTAATGTTGTATACGGTACGGTACCCAGCGTGCGCGAGTCGGACTCGCACTTGGCCGTTTTTTTATTTTTACATACTTGAAAATTCGTCAGTATATTTGTTTTCCATTTTCATTGTTTTTTGCCCATAACTTCGAGTTTAGCCGACCGATTTTGATAATTCTTTTTCTTTTGCTGGAATTGGTTTTTGGCAAGATATATAGCTTTAGAAATATAAAACAGGGAATGCAGGCTAGGTACCTTATACTTCGACTTTTTTAGCTGCAGTAAAATGACGTTTCATAATGTCATTACGTAAAATAATGTTGACAGCCTAATTTCAATAGGGATGTGATTAGGTTCACAGAAAATCTAATCGTTCCATAACTCATAATGATCATACTTAATTCTATTTATTATTCATATAAATAAAAGGCTGTATAAAATCTCAAGTTGGTACTGGTTTTTAGTTACGGTGCCACGATGAGGCTTGTCCGCCATTTTATTTCATTTGTCATTTGCTCATTCGGCTTCTAACTTCTGTTTTGAGTGCACGAATAACTTTGCTTTGCCCACTGCGAGTTGTTTTAGTTATATATATATATTTTTTTTATATATTTCCAACACTCACTTGGTGTGAGTAAGCACTATAAGGCTTGTGTTATGGGATATTAGGGTAACGGATAGAATACATATACTGTACATATATAAGTATATTTATATAGAAATACATATTAAACATCCATGACTGGAGTATAAATGCTCGTATTCATGACACGACATGACATCTGCCCCCACCGGGATTCGAACCCGGAACCTCTCGAGTCGGTGACACCATGGAACCCGGCGTACAAACCACTTGGCCACGAAGGTCGTCAAATTATATATTGTTAAATTTTTGTTACGTTGTGTTTCTTTTTCGTTACCTACTTACTTTTGTTAATCGTGTCAGCTTTTATTTGTTTGTTACATCGAAGACATGGATGCTCAGTTGAGCACATCATAAGATGGAGATACATTTTTATCTCCTAAGAAAAATTTTGGGTCAGAAACGTTTACAAATATGTGTTAGAAGTGAAATCTACAGAATCAAACATTGAAGTTCCAAAAACAAGTGAATGCGTCAACAAGGTGGCTGAAGTCTTGGGAATATCCGTCCGCACTGTTTATTACGTTTTAAAGGAGCACAAGGAGAACGACTGTGAATCACCAAAGCCTCCCGAAAACCTGGCCGAAAACTTACATTTAAAGAAAAACTTGATGATTTCACAATCCGCTATTAGACCAATTGTACATCACTGTCTTTCATAGAAATGAAGTACCTACCATCGCAAAGGTTAATTTACCTGTCATCACTAATCTTTTTATTATACGTTAGGTATAATATGTTTTCTCCCACCCCATGTGTAATTTTAACCAATTAGATGTGGCTGACCACTAAAAATATTACATTTGAACCAAATATGGTGAAGGCCACTCTCATAGATATTGTGAAACAACAAAATCATACTGAAAAATATGCCGTGGACGAGATTGCTGCACAAAAAGGTATCAGACTTTAAGACCGCCCCCTTATCACTGTGAATTGAACCCCATCGAGTTGGTTTGGGCTCAGGTAAAGGGGCACGTCGCAAACAATAATCATCATCATCATCATCAGCCTATTAATGTTCCCACTGCTGGGGCACAGCCCTTCCCTATGGATGGTATAGGGAGATTGGGCCATGACCCACCACGCGGACACAGCGGTGACACTCTGTGTACGTGAGAGTTCCAGCGTCAGTGACCTTGAGCAGGAGCGTGTATGCGCTAGGGTTGAACTTGGAATTTAGACTTGTGCCAATGAATATTTATGCATAGTAAGTTATTAAATGTAAACTGATTCAAGGATACTGGGGTAAATAATGAAGGATAGGTTTGATTTTATAATCAATTTTTAATCTTTTAATGTAGGTACTATAACAAATTGCTAACTTTTATATATTTTCTCCTTTTTCAATTCGTTTTATAATTCTTATTATTATCTAAATAATAATAAGATTGCGTAGCGTAGTCAGTCTGTGCGTGCAATGCAGTGCAACGCTATTATTTTACTATTTCGCTACTGCCATCCCTTCGGTCGAGGCAGTCGGCGACTGCCCTCTCCACGTCCCGCGCGCCGCGCAACGCCCCCGCACACCTCCAGACACCCACACATAGCCGCGGGCGATTTTACGAGCACACATGCTTAAGTGTCGCTTCTTTTCGCGTAGTGTATATATTCTGTGACGCGGGCCGATTGCGGATTGGCGGGTGCTGACGACTGCAGATGCAGCCGGGACCAACGGCTTAACGCCTTCCAAAGCACGGAGGAACTCGAGATAGAAGATTTGGTTGGTCACCCATCCAATGACCGACCGCTGCGAAAGTTGCTTAAGATCGACGATCGCAGCCGAATGCGCTAACCACCTGCGCCATCGAGCTCCTCTACAATAATAAAACATATAAAATGCAAGAAGTGAAAACTTTATTCCAAGAAGGAATCAACAGTGACACCGGCTAAGTGGAGTGACTGTGTGTCTCACACTATAAAAGAAGAAGACAAAATGTGCCACCTCGATCATATTAAAGATGAAGTGACAGACAGATTTTGTCATTAGTATGACCGAAAGCGACAGCGATAGTAATTCCGAAAATGATTGATTAATAAATAACATTGTTATGACTATAAAAAAAACAATCCTATAGTAATAATAATAGAATGAAAAAGCATTACAACTTAATATTAAATCTCTTAAACAAAACCAAACTGATCATTCATTTATTGAATGATTCACTTACTCACTTAGCTACATCCCTATTTATTTTTCTTCAAAAAGCAGTAACCCACAAAACGTCATTTTACTGCAGCTAATAAAAAGTTCTACTTTAGTTGAAGTTGCTCGGGAATCGGGATTATAAAAGTAAAAAAAAGGCTTGAGTGTCGTGGAAAATTCGATCGGAATGAAGTTTTTAGCGGTGGTAGTCCATCGCCACGCCTAGCATGAGCACCGCAATAATATGATATATAACGCGTTTTTATAACGCTCAATTGTCAAATTACAATGGAGTTTGACAGTTAGACGCGATTAAAAAACGTGATATAATGTAAATTGTGGTGCTCATGCTACGGGACAGTAACCTTTCTTAGATATGATATGACTAACAAAAAGTGTCTCCCGAGAGACGCGGCCTGCGGCTGTGGCCTCTTCTATGTGTATTTCTGTAACCACCACGACCCCGGCCGCAGCCGCGGGCTGCGTCTGTCTGTGAGGTCTAGTACCCATTGGACCCTCCTAATTGGACCTTACCTACAAAAAAGTGCCCGTTCGACCTCCTATCAAGAACACGGTGCCCATTGGACCCTCAAAGCCGTACTAAACGACACAATGGGAGCTATTGCAGCTCTTAACTATTTGGCTAATTCTTTTGGAACGGTAAAGTACAGTCGTGTAGTAAAGTAACATTGTAAAAGACATAAAACACAAAGGTTATAATCTAAGTAGTACATATTTATAAAATTCAAAACACTAATCATCAGTAACAAACCAATATAAATATTTACATAAAATATAATAATCAAATCACAGATTTTTTACTTTACTTTTAAAGCCAATAGAAATTATTTTTTATCAAATAGCTTAACTAAATTATAAATATGGTTTGTTATATCACACAGATTAAGCACAATTATTATATATTCTAAATATTGATAAAATAAATAAAAGCACAAAGGTTATAAATGTAAGTATTTTAAATCAACATATTTATAAAATTCGAAACATCAATCATCAGCAACAAACCATATAATATAATAATCAAATCATAGATTTTGTTATTTTACTTTTAAATAGAAATGTTTTTTATCAGATATCTTAACTAAATTATACATACAGTTTTTAAATCACTCAGATTAACTATTGAAGCACAATTATTATGTATTCTAAATATTCATAAAATAAAATACCAATGTAATATTTTCATATTACATTTTACAAAAAAATGTTTTCTAATCATATTTTTATAATTAACGAGAAATTGCTTATTATAAAAACATACTCTAACTAAAGGATATGGTTTAAAAGCGGTAGTCGGTTTCCGGCAGGAACGAAATATATATAGTTTGAAAGTTTGTATAACACGAATAGATACTTTGATTTTTTTATTCATTACCGATTAATTTAAAATCGTGTTTAATAATTAAACAATTCTGTAAGTATGCTGGCCACCCTATCTTAGTAACGTCATATTTTTAGTGCGTGGTGACTTATAACGTCAACTCAATCACTATGGCAAATGTCAATCAGTCCAGTCATGGATTATTATCAGAATTATTATCACTGCTTTTGTTACACATTGAACATAATATATTTGATGCTTGGCAACAAAAAATAGACAAATAAACTTGCCATTTGCAAAACAATTATTAGATAGATTTATGTTATTTTAATATAAAAAACCGGGATAAAATAAAATTATAGTTTTTTGTCAAACGATTCACAATTAAGTGCGCTGCATCTCATAAAAACTTGGAGTCTGCCGAAAGACCCACTACCACCTCCATCAAAAATTTAACAGTCTTCTTTTGTAAAACGTTATAAATTACCAAATTAAATATTTAAGACACATATGTGAGTAATTTTTCGAAGCAATGGCCTACGGTTGTAAGATTATTTTCTAGCTGCAACATAGGTCATAAATCGGAACGAGACGGCAATATTTCTCTCTCTCTCCCACATATGAGATCGGCGCCATCCTTTTGTTTAAGCGCAGAGATTGCTTGGGCTTGGCATCTATAACCTTCCTTTCATCAGGTGCTTAAGAGGAGTATAACTGCCGATAAAAACATTCAATCTCCCTCAGAATTTCAGTCTTAGATCAAAAGATGATGTCTTTGCAAAATCCACCATCATGTTGCTTAGATTATCTAGATCCAAGCTGTTTTAAGGAACTTTGAATCAATCGAACTGTGTTCGATTTGAAAGGTCTTGTGGATTTGGTGTTGCGCTGTAAGGGTATTTATTGGTCAGTGTACGATCGCCCTATTCAGTGAAACCTTTTTACATTAATGATCATTAATGTAATTAAATTTAAAATTAATATAATTAATCATTCCTTTAAACCTAAAGCACAAACATATATAATGTCTTTTAAAGAAAAAAAGGTTTTACAATATTTACGAAAATAAAAAGATATTGATGTCGATTCTGGCATGATTATTTAAACCTAAAACTAAATTTAATATCAGTCTCTCCTTTTCATTCTGTATAGAGAACGACAAGGATACACTGGGCCCAATTCCGGCGTCATTCTCTAAACTTAAAACTAAATTTAAGGTCAGTCTCACCTTTTCATTCCGTATAGAGAAGGACAAGGATGCACTGTTGTCAAATTTAAGTTTAGCTTTAGAGAATCATGCCAGAATCGACATCACTGTTGTCAAATTTAAGTTTAGGTTTAGAGAATCATGTCAGAATCGACACCATTGAAGTATTATCATTGTCACTTGCACCCTTATAAACCATAGAATAAAAATACATGTCAGTAGTGCAATATTTGGATTTGGCTCCTTGTCAATACGAATAAAATAAAAATTATACAAATTAAATTTTGATTACTTTTGATTCACTTTTTATTTTTTAAATATCTCTCTTATATATATCTCTAAATATATATCTTATTGTACGAGTACCTTACTAAAAAATCCAAATGTGTTAAAAATTAGCTTTTCTTAAAGCTTACTATCATCTGTCTGCGTCCAGTATTTATAGAGCAATAGACAAAAAAAAGTTATTTTTATTTTTCCTGAAAACTTACATTTTTGTACTTATAGAATTATCTTTTTACTCTCCGGGGACGGCGAAATATCGTTAATTCGAAGAAAAAAGGTATCCAGATTTCTTTATAATTTGTTTAGGACTACTTTCTGTTTGGAGTCAGTATTTATTCAGTATTTAGTTAGTGGCTTTATAATACCTACTATTAATTTTATTTTTGTCTACAATTTTCTACATGACTGTACTGTGCTTAACAAAACTGTTAATAAGGTCCAACTGGCAGTAGGGTATAATCTTGAAGGTCCAATGGGCACTTAATAAGAGGTCCAATGGGCACATTGAAGATAATTTTTTAAGGAGGTGAATGGGCACCAAAAAAGAGGTCCAATGGGCACATTGAATATAAAATGTTTTAAGAAGGTCCAATGGACACCAAAAAAGAGGTCCAATGGGCACTTTTTGCGTTTGGGTCGAATCTTGAGGGTCCAATGGGTACTAGACCGTCTGTGAGACACTTACTATTGAATATATTTCGTCAATGGCTGTATATCATGCAAATTTGTTAAACCTATTCCCTTACACTCTTACTCCCATCCTTTAAACCATTTATTTATTTTCTGTTTCGTTTCGTTTCCTCTCCTCTTCTTTCGCCTCTCACTATTATTAAATCGTCCTCTCCTCTCCCTGGCTGCATCTCGACGCGGCCTCGGATTCTGATGGGGCTACTATACCAACTATCGAATCTTCTACATCATAATTATGTTATATTAGCAGAGTTGTGACATATTTGAAATTCAAATTCAAATCATTTATTATTCGGACAACATAGATCCATGTGTTAGTATACGATACTTAATAATGATGTCGATTCTAGCGTGATTCTCTAAACTTAAAACTAAATTTAACATCAGTCTCTTCTTTTCATTCTGTATAGAGAATGACAGGGATGCACTGTTGTCAAATTTAATTTTAGCTCTAGAGAATCATGCCAGAATCGACATCACTATGTTAGTAAATTAAATTAAAGACAGATATAACCCTATTTACAAAAATATTTGTCAGTGGACAGTCCCCACGAGCCACTAAATCCCTCACAACTCTACTGCGGCTACCACGAACCCGCCGTAGCAATGAACCTGCTTTTTTGCGCAAAAGAGCCGGGAAACTGTCGACCTGCGCATCTGCGAACATTCCCGAAGCACTACAATATCGCGGCAGCCGCAGCAGTGCCCTGAAGGCATTATTGTATTGGACACGGAGGACATGATATGATTTTCGGGTAAAATTAACCCATAGGCTACTCGAGTAGAATAATGTACAAAAAGCCTTAAAAAGAGTGATTTTTACAGTGTCAGAACATCGAGCAAACCTACGGGCCAACATATTTGCCCTCTTAGACAATGCCCTTCGCTCCCTTTCAAGGTCAGCGTCATCCTTTAAAGTATCTGTAACAATTATGACCTAGATACTTAAATTGCGTAACTCTACGGAGATCAGATCCATATAGTTTTACAGAGGGCACGGTTTCAGGAGTCCTTCCGTGAGCCTTAAAAGTTATTTATACACTTTTACTGGTATTATAAGATAAACCATGATTGGTTGAATAGGTTTCACAAATGTTCAAAAGCATCCTCAAAGCACTGATCGAAGGAGCCAGCAACACCATATCATCCGCGTAACTGATATTATTTACGCAAACACTCCCTACGTGACAGCCGACACGTGTACCGCTAAGCTCCTCAATCAGCGCGTTGATGTACAGATTAAATAATTTCGGTGAAGTTCTTCCCCCTTGCCTAACCTAACTCCTAACCTAACCTAATACTTGTATTTAAAATACAAACACAAAATACGTATTGAATTTTGTACTTAAGTACTTTTTTTAAAAGTATTTTGTATTTTATTTGAAATTCTATTCGAGACGTATTTTGTATTTGTAAAATGGTTTGTAAAATACAAAATACTTTATTATTCTTAGCTTCATTTTTTTATTTTTTTAGTAAAAACAAAAAATGGCCACTAGTGGCGCAGCAGCTTTGAAAGTCTATGCGCAAAATGACAGATGAAACAAAACGCATATAAAACCTGACCAATAATATATGAGGGACCCCTCTTGACAATTCTCAAAGTCACTGTTACGTTTTGCAGTGTTGGCAGCTTCTTCATTATTTCTGTGTTGTTCGCTCGAAATGTCTTTAAAAAAATGCCAAAACAAATTGTACCTATTTAAACAATATGCCGTGTAGGCAATAATTCGTTATTTTAACGATTCGTATTTAAGTGATTATGAATATATAAATGTCAAATAAAAATACAGAAATAGAAAAATATATTTATAAAAAACCGATACGTAAACAGCACTACAAAAAAGATGTCATTGTGGGCATTGTGGCAAGTATGTAATATAAATATAAGCTTCGATCATATCATAAGTTAATTTGGTTGTTTTGTGTGCTAATTGAAATTTAAATCTATTCTATGTTAAAAAATATCTTCAGATTTCAAAATTGTTTACTCTACAACTATAATAATAGTACTACTATTTTCAGCTGTCATTCCAACTACAACAGCCAACCAAAAAACAATAAAACTTAGATTTTTTTTTCTTTTAATTGAGCACTTTATTTTTTAATATTTTGGTATTGATTGATTTATTGACTTGTTAATAGTTTTGTTCACATCAGTCAACAGTTTTTAAATGAAATTCAGAGTTGGTAACACTGTTTACATGTCATTACGCCGTACAACAGTCCAACCCTGAGCGATGTGCCACACACACTTTGCATTTAATACCTTCTAGGGACATAGACAAAGCCAGAAGTAACAATAACTCGTACCGAAAAGTACATGATGCGGCCATGGCTAAATGTCACGCTGTTTGGAATTTATGTACTAGGACTCCGAAAGCTTGTGAAACTTACTTCGAAATCACTGGTAAATCTCCAACAAGCCCCTGTCCAACCAGGTGGAATTCCTATTATGATTACATAACTGATATCCTGAAAGTCCAAGAAACCATCAATGAAGTTCTGAGAAAACTAGGATTGGCCGTCATAAAAGAGATGGAAGTACAGTTTTTGATTGAGGATATTCGCACATCTAAGCCCATAGCTGAAGCCATTCGGAGCTTAGAAGGCGACAAGGAGACTTTTTATGGATGCCTGTAGCCAGAATTGTATCGAATGCAAAAAATGTTGGACTTACTAAAGCAAGAAAATCCAGTATATTGTGGTGGTTTAGTTGATACAATTAAAGAAAGTTTTATTTTAAAAAAAAGAAAGAAAGAAAAAAAGTATTGAAACAAGTTCCGTCGATAGTATGATCTCTTACTTTAATAAAACTATTTTAGATCTTTACGGCTGACAGGCCCCTAAAAAGTTTGTTAAATTAAAACGGCCATCAGCGCCTTGGATTACTGCGGGTGTTCCGTGCGTACAAACGTTGCCGCACCGATGATAACTGGTGTGCCTTTGGTGAGAGCCGCTAAACGCCAATACATTCATCAAAATATATCAAATTCAAATCTAGCTGATACATGGAAGTTTCTAAAAAGTTTTGGTTTTGGTAAAACTACCACCAAACATATCCATTCATTTTCACTGGATGAGCTTAACAAGCATTTCTCATCTGTTTCTTCTCCCCCTACTTCTGTTATGCTCTCTACTGTTTCCTCTATCACTTCCTTGGCTTCCTCAACAAGTGATTTATTTGTTTTCGTCCTTTAACTGAAGAAGACTTAAGACCGTAAGATTGTCCTTTCAATAAAGTCCAAGGCAGTGGGTTGTGACGATATTGGCAGAAATATGATTATACCTATATTAGAATGTATACTTCCGAGTCTCACTTTAATTCTCAATTTTTCGCTTTCTTCTAGTACCTTTCCTTCTATCTGGCGAAAAGCACTAACTACCCCTCTCCCTAAAATAAATAGTCCCTCCTCTCTAAGCCACTATCGGCCTATATCTATACTTCCCTTTCTTTCAATAGTTTTAAAAGCTGCTGTCCACAATCAACTCTCCTCTTTTATCTTTCGCAACAAAATTCTTAGCCCATTACAATCTGGGTTTCGTCCTGGTTATAGTACAACTACTGCCCTTATCAATGTCTTGGATGACATTCGCAATGGTATGGAGAAATTGCAGTTAACTGTTATGGTCCTCATTGATTTTTCAAACGCATTCAACATGGTTAACTATGATATTCTCCTGGCAATCCTTTCACATCTGGGAGTTTCTTCTTCAGTAGGGACCTGGTTTTCATCATATCTTCGTGGACGCCAACAGGCTATTCGGGTAGACCAGACCATCTCGGACTGGTGCGAACTCATTGCTGGTGTTCCACAGGGCGGTATTGTTTCTCCTCTTCTTTTTTCGTTGTTTATCAACTTTCTCTCAACTATGATTCATTCCTCTTACCATCTGTATGCAGACGATCTTCAACTATATGTTCATGCCGACAAAAATGATTTAGATGTGGCCCTGGCATGCCTAAATGATGACCTCCATCGGATTTCGGAATGGTCCGAATGTTACGGTATCTCTGTAAATCCAGCAAAATGCCAAGCAATCATAATAGGGAGCTCTCGACAGTTGGCCCTTCTGGATTTAGGTTCACTAAAACCGTTACTGTATAATGGTACTTCAATTGGATTTCGAGCTAGTGTCAAGGATCTGGGTCTACTCATAGAATAGACTGTTCGCTCAGCTAGGAAGATCAAGTTAATGAAGTTTGCTGTAAAATTATAAACACACTTAGGGCTCTGTACAAATTAAAGTTCTTTCTCCCTCCCAGTACAAAGGTTACGCTCATACAGGCTTTCGTACTTCCTATCCTTGACTATGCTGACGTCTGCTATTCTGACATCAATCAAAACCTTCTTTCTAAACTGGATCGTTTGCTCAATAGCGGTATACGCTTTATCTTCGGTTTGCGTAAGTACAACCATATCTCTCACTATAGAAATGAACTCAAGTGGCTATCCATACGTGACCGTAGAAATCTCCGAATTGTGTGCATGCTTTTCACTATTTTATACGATCCACGTGCCCCAGAATACTTGAAATTTAGGTTTCAGTTTCTGGGACCCTCGACACCGCGTGATCTTCGCTCTTGTAGGCACCTTACCCTCAAAACCCATTTTCACCATTCTGGTTTCGTCTCCAAATCTTTCACCATTACGGCTATACGTCTTTGGAATGCTTTACCATTGAATATTCGCAGTGCTCGTAGTAAGTTGGAGTTTAAAAATCTAGTACGTGCACACTATCTATCGACCTAATATTTCTGTAATCTTCAGTCATCTGTAACATCATAATTAGTTATTTCTAACTAGTTTATTATATGTATATAATTATATGTGTATGTTTATTATATATAAATCTATTTATTTATATGTGTATTTATGATATTTGATTATTATATAATATTTATTTTACGTTTACTATAGTAAAGTTAAGTAGGATAATATTATATGTTATTATAACTTTAGTAGCTCGCACTCTATCGACATAACATTCGTCTCCCACACCCTTACTGGTTGACTGGTAGAGCATGCCTATGGCATTAAGTCCGCCATTGACTGTATTTTGGTAAAGAAGAATAAAATAAATAAATAAATAAACAAAGTATAGAAAATCGTTTTGAAAAATGCAAATTTGAAAGTTGCATGACACTCGTGCCAAACACAGCATTTTAGCAGCTGTGTCATATCCCTTCTTCAAGTTAAAATGGGTACCAAGAGCTGAAAAGGAGTATGTGAAGGAATTGTTTATTGCGGAAGCGCGAATATTCAAACACGACGATTTTAAAAGTGTACACCCACAAACATCAACATTGAAAAAGAAGCAAAAAAGTGAGTCTTGCTATATGTTCAATGATTCAGACTCCTCGGCAACCTCTACAGATGGCAACTGCAGCACCTGCACTGATTTGGAGACCCTCCAATATTTAAGAGATGAACACACAAGTCTGAATATCCTCAACACATATCCAACTATAAAAAAAGTGTTTTTACGGTACAACGATGTCTCCCGAGGTCAGCACCAGTGGAAAGGCTATTTTCGTATGGTGGTATGATTATGCGTCCACACAGACGCAATATGTCAGATGCTCTTTTTGAAGAGCTTGTGATTTTAAAATCTTTAATAAATTAAGAAAACCAGTAATTTTACCATAAAGTATTTTATTTCAATAAAGTATTTTGAAAATACATATTTTGTATTTAGTATTTACATACAAAAGGCAAAAGTATTTTGTATCTTGCATGTGAAATACTATATTAAAAAAGTATTTGCATTTCGTATTTAAATACTTTTCGAAAAGTATTTTGTACATCTCTGTATATTAGTCAACTTATAATGTAATAAATAAATGTTTAAAAAAAAACAAAAGAATATCTATGTATTATTCAGTATTTTTTTTGGTTTTGTTTTTATGCAGTGCGCTGTTATTAAATAATTCTTATATAAAATTGCGAAGTAGAAGAACTCTATTGCACCGTGGTTAACACGTTCAGACTATAATTAATGAAACAACTTTAGCAGCTTTCGTAAGTTATTACTTATCTTTTAATGCCTTCATGCTTGGGGTTGCATTAGCATTCATTAACACAACCGCCTACGCTAGCCTCGCTATTTATAGAAACGACAAACAGTGTAGGGGTTATCTGTGTTAGTAATTTAACTTCTGTAGGTAATCTAGTCTATTAAAGCAGTTATTATTAGTTAGTTATTATTAAATGTTAACTGAAGTGCTGAAAGTGTATTTAGTTCAATCAGCAAGTAGAACGATAACTGGATTTCTATTACCGTGTGTAAGGTAGGAGGAGCTCGATGGCGCAAGTGGTTAGCGCGTTCGGCTGCGATCGTTGAAGTTAAGCAACTTTCGCAGTGGTCGGTCATTGGACGGATGACCAAAATAAATTTACTATCTCGAGGTCCTCCGTGCTTCGGAGGGCACGTTAAGCCGTTGGTCCCGGCTGCATCTGCAGTCGTTAGCACCCACCAATCCGCACTGGGCCCACGTGGGTCATGGCCCAATCTCCCTATTCCATCCATAGGGAAGGCCTGTGTCCCAACAGTGGGACCATTAATAGGCTGATGATAATGGTGTAAGGTAGGTACCCTACTTTATAAATATTTCGTAGGTAAATTTCATTCCTAGTAGATACTTCTTACATACTTACCTGCTATTTAAGTTAAATATCATAAGACATGATATAGACATAATAACGAGAGATAATTCTTGAAACTGAAGAGCAGGAATTTTAGACAGGTAAGTATGATGTTCATTATTAAATTTATTGTCACAAACGCTCTCGAAACAAAACCGCGAAAGTACTGAAGACAGATTTTACCAGAACACCACGAGTCGCTCATTCTAATACGAGCCTTATGCAGTGCGGCGTTAAGGAGAAAGTATGTATGTATGTTATATATTTTTTTATAAAAAGTTACATTTTCATTTAAACCATGGCCCGCAAAACTGCTTACGCAGTTTGACTGCAGGTAACTCGCTTTATAAATATAAATATAGCTTATTAATTATTAAATTAGGTTATATTAATACAATTAATTTACGTTAATGGTTACAAGTTACAACGTAGTTAACTAGTGTAACGACAACTGCACTTATTTACAACTTATGCGCGTTACCTACGGAAAGGAGGTTTCTCCCGGTGGGCGGAGAATCCGTAACGGATTTTCTAACATTTTTTTTAAACTCATTTATTTATTACATTTTAAGGTGCTGAATATAACATAATTGTGATTTATAAGAGATTCGATATTTGGTAGAGTAGCCCCATCAGAATCCGAGGCCGCGTCGAGATGTAGCCAGGGAGGTCGAATGGGTGGGAAAGACAGGGAGAGGAGAGGACGGTTTAATAATAGTGAGAGGCGAAAGAAGAGGAGAGGAAAGGAAACGAAACAGAAAATAAATAAAAGGTTTAAAGGATGGGAGTAAGAGTGTAAGGGAATAAGTTTAACAATCTTGCATGATATACAGCCATTGACGAAATATATTCAATATTAAGTGTCTCACAGACAGACGCCGCCCGCGGCTGCGGCCGGGGTCGCGGTGGTTACAGAAATACACATAGGAGAGGCCGCAGCCGCAGGCCGCGTCTGTCTGTGACACACTTTAAACTTAATGATAAAATAAACAATAGAAATTATAAAAAAATATAAATAAGAAAATATAAAGTCACATGTTCAATAACAGTTATAGTAACATACTAAACAACAATAATAAACACATACTTAACTAAATGAATGTACCTACCTAACAATTATTTATACACGCCGCATGCAACTCAAGGCGACGACTGCCGCTGTGTGCCGGGACTATCGGGATCAGTGCTTGGTGGCCATGATAAAGGAATGGAGACGAAGGGACGAACTATAGGAGAATGTGCCTGCGGTTCAGGGGATAGTGTAGGTGCAGCAGGCCCTAAACGGCTGATGGAAGGAATGGAAGAGGTAGAAGAGGTCGAGGAAGAGGAATGAGAGAGTGAAATCAGGGAAGTCTCGTTGAATGCCTTAATGTTGCCATATATATAAGTGATAACACGTACCACGGACTCAACCAGCCTACTGTGTCGACTGAGATCAGTGAAGTTGAATGGGTCCTGGACCTTATTACCGCAGACAGCTACCTGCGAGTGGCGCTGCGAGGCAAATCGCGGGCACTCGGTCAGAAGATGAATAGGGCTTTGTGGAGTAAAGGAATCACAAGGGCAAGAATCCGTTGAAGTTATTAAGAATCTATGAAGGTAGGTTCTATGCGCATCATGGCCTGTAAGAAATTGTAAAAGTTGGAAAGAAGGTGTAGAGTGAGATCGGAAGTCTAGTATGTTCTGGAGGAAGGGAAACAAGTTTCTCGTATGGCTGCCCTGGGGAGCAACAGTCGTCTGCAGCAAGATCGACACAGACGACAGCAGCTCCGACCTGATCATCATCCTGTTTACTACCATCTGTGTAAATCTGCACAGTGTTCTCCAGGCATGCAAAATTAATCCCCTCTGGGGTGGTAGCAACTGCATAATCGGGTGAGATACGTAGAGCCGGATGGGGTAGAAGAGGCACGGGAGTAGGAAACTCCAAGGACAGGTCATCAGGGAGAAACGTGGATGTACCTAATAGGCGGGTCCTTTCCGCTTCAGCGACGCGAAGTACTTCCATAGGGAGGGATAAAAGAAGCGAGAGCAAGAGAAGCATTGGTAGAAGTTGTGCGGTATGCTCGAATAGCTCGCAAAGCAAACCCCCTTTGGAGAGACAAAAGCTTGTTGCGGTGTACGGCACGGTGGACAGCATGACTCCACACACTGGCAGCGTATGTCACAGCAGGGGCAATAGCAAAACGATAAATGGAATCTATATTTTTTGGATGAAGACCCCAGGAATGGCGGACAAAAAGACATAGACGCTGGAACAATTTGTGAGCCTTTTGTACAACGTATGAGATGTGTTTATTAAATTTTAATTTATTGTCAATAATGACATCCAAGAGCTTGAAGTAGCGGTCAAAGACGATGTGCCGCAGCGGACAATCATATAGCATTTATGGATATAGATACATACATCCAAACACATACACACTCAGACTGTGATGTTAAATTCTCCTCCACGGCCCTCTTCTACGCTCACTCAGAGCACGGGGGGAACAATGAAAGAAAACCAAAAAAAATAAGATAATATTATAAGTATATTTTATCCACTTTAGATACCAAAGCATAGGAATTCAGTAGTTTTAAGTTATTGCTTATATAAATCAACAAGCCTAACTATGTTTATTATTTATATAATAACTATGTTTCACTAATTATAAATATCTAGGCTGAATACAGTAGTTCAAAGTTAATGTGTATATAAACCAACAAGTTGTCATGAAAGGTTATAATTATATGAATATCAGACATTCATAACACTCTACCATGTACTTACATGAATTCTCAACCATATCTAATATATTTTATCCACAAATACCACATAGACTAGACTGAATAAGCTATTTAGTGGATTTCAGAGGTTCTACGGCTCGTTTGATCGATATTGGTGACAAACTTAGTTAATTCTAGTTCTCAGTGAGATAACCAGTTATATAGATATATGTATATATATGGAAATGGGTAGGTCGGGGTCCAACCTCGCCTGGTGGTTCTTCTCCACGCTCACCCGGGGTTAGTAGTGAAATACCTTGATTATGATAGGTTTAGCTGTGTATAATCTGTCTGCTGTTACGGCCGGGTTACATAAAACCGGAGAGCGGCTGGCAAATAAACTCCCGCGTCCCTTCTGGTCCGTGTACAGAAAAAAAAGTCTCCTTGTTAGTCCTCCAGTATTTCTTGAGGGGAACGTACAAGCCGTTCGAAATATGAAACTATCCGTAAGTATTTTGTTTCCTATCACAAGTTACCGCCTTATTATTGCAACGCCTTGCGAAGGTTCGTGTTCGTCCACCTGCGAAACTCAGTTCGGTTAGCGACTCCGCGCTTTTTCCGCCAATATCCTTCAGGATATAAACTTTTCGGATCTATTTCACGACTCCGACGACTATAATATGCCTTTTAATATACTTTGGGCAGAAGAAAAGATGAAAAGTTAACTGTACCACAAACAGATTGTGAAAGTTTAAATGTTGTTTTGACAATTGCTCATAGATGATAGACGGGTCGTCCACTCCCAAACATGTGTCTATGATTTGTTTCCCACTCCAACTGAAGGCAAAGGCCACAGTCAAACAGACAGCCGCCGCATTCGAGACGAACCGAAGAATAAACTCAAAACTATATACCTACGCTCGCCGTAAGCTGAGCAAAAGGGAATACCTACCCAAATCAGCGAGGAAATTCAATTTCGAGTAAAATTCAAAATCGATTAAAAACAGCACCCGATAAGGAGGACTCAAATCGATCTGGGAAAAAACTATTCAAAATTCAACAACTGTCAAACTCCATCCATTCATCCACGCGCCCCCACAGAGATTCACTGCCTGATTACTTTTTTTTTTTTTTTTTTTTTTTTATAAGTCTCAAGGCGAATATTTTAGTCGAATAGAAAAATCGACTCTTCCCTCAAGGCTACCAACCCAATCAATGAAGTTTGACAGCTACGCTGACGTAAGCGGTTCGCTATCATAGACAAAACAGCTGTCCTACGTGTGTCAGTGTCACGCTCTGTTTAAAAACAAACACTACAAGACACATACAAATTATTAGTAACTGTATACATGAATATAGATACACTCGTCCAAAATACATACATACACACTCGGACACATACAAATTATAAGCAAAGTAACTATAATAATCAGGAAAAGCCAAGTTTTTACTTTACGCCAATTGTCATCCCAAACGAAGCAAGAGGTTTTCGGTTTGATCGTAGTTTAATGATTTCAGATAATTAGAAACAGTAAGTTTGCAAGAGTATTTAGTTAGTCCCAAAATATTAAGTTTAAGTTGCAGGCGATTGTATAGAAAAGGACCTAGGGAACAGAAGAATCGACTACTAAAAGAGGTTTTGAAGCAAGAGGAAATAGCAACTAAGTGATTTCGTCGATTTAGAGCAGGTTCAGTTAAGCCATGTTGTTTCAGGATGGTATACAGAATGTAGAGTTGGCGGACTGTTAGTACATCACAAAATTGGTATAACTCATCTGTGGGGAAAAGTATAGGTTTGAAGGTGCACACTTTCAACAGAGCTCTTTGTGCTCTTTCGAGGATCAGAATATGAGTTTTGCAGGGGCCTCCCCAGGAAGTAATGCAGTATATCAAAAGTGACTGGCAGAGTGCTATATTTACAGATTTAACTATACCGGAAGGAGCTACGTGACGCAAATTTTTAAAGATAAAGATGAGTTTACGTATTCTGGAAATTATTATTTAAACTTTGCTAATGTCCTTTGAGATTCCTTTTAGCAGACCATCGGTTGCAGTTTTCTCTCGGCCTCCGCCGAAATTCCCGAGTTGGTGGAGGCGGCATTTATACATTCCATGACGTCTTCGAGATGGTGTTTATTTTCAAATTCAATCCTCGTTTTACCGTTTGATAGTTTGGTGATCCTGGAGGCAGTGTACTTTGTTTCCTTGTAATTTATTAGTTTTCTAAGGGTCCTGACAGCCTCTTCTCTGGGAGCACCGGTATTACCGCAGGATAGAATCATAGCGGGGCGAGAGGACGCGCCTGAGAGTCCTGATGGGTTTAAACCACTGCGGGTGTTATTAGGTGTAGCAGCCCCATTGGGCCTAGACGCGACTTGTGCGTAGGAAACTTTGTTCTTTCCAAACGAAGAAGTCGAAGCAGCATAACGGCCCAGTTCTGTTCTAACAGCCTTAGTGACAGCACGTTCCACTAAAGACGGCAGATTCTCCACTATGGATCCCTTTTGCGCATCTGATGTTGATGGCATAGATCGCACGGTACCGGAAGCACTAGGCCTTTCCTTGTCATACAAGGCCATCAATAGGTCCTTAGCAATTGCTACAAACACTCTTATCGGGCCTAAGAAAATTGGGAACACTAGCGATCAGGCTATATATTCGGGAGTAAGTACCGGAATGTTGCGACTCAGAAAAGTCCGGCACTGGTTTCTCCAGCTGAGTCATCTTCTTCGATTGTTTATTCCGTGTTGACCTCTTTTCCCTAGCAACATCACGGTTAGAAGCGGAGTCTGTTGATATGGTTAAAATTATTTCATCCTGGTCCGGTAAGACGGGTGAAGACACATTGCTCATGACTGGGTGCGGGTCAGTAAGTGGCAGTATTAAGGAAGGTGACAGATTCAAATAACCAGTAGCACTAGCAGTCTCATAGTCAATTTCGGGTGAGGAGTCTTCTGATAGTCGCAATTGAGGAGTAGGCGGGGGGCTGCTGGGTGCACTGCTGATTTCCGCATCGCTGCTCTCTAGCATGACGCGCCGGGGCCATCCGGAGAACGAGTGATAGGCATTTTTCACACGTAGGTATCGGTAGCCAGGGTATCGTATAGTACGACTTTCATACTATTTGCTCTTTGAATTTAACAATCACACTATAAACTTTAAAGTTACCTCAAACAGTAAAGCATTCATTACTACACTTTCAAGTCACTTAAGCGTTAAAGTCTATTATGTATAAATAGTACACTTCTGGACACATCTATTGGCCCACCTTGTATTTTCAGTTTCGTTTGGTCCTAGCTAAAATTTTATATTAGGTCGAGTAAAAAGTTTTTATTCAGTTTTGAACCTGGCACATTCACAATTTCATTCAATAGTCTTTTTTTGAATTTCGAACACAGAATTTACAGAAACAAAAGACAATTTGGAGCCTGTTTGTTGATATCAAACAATCGAATACTAAGAAAACTTGGTTTTATTAGTTTACTTGGATTTAATTCTTGAAAAAGTGATGATATCTTTGGTTTTGCAACAAACATTACTTATTCTTAACATTAAGGTGAGGTTCTATCAATAATCTATGGATACTTCACCTGAAGTCGCCGCTCAAGCTGTGGCACTTATTCAGGCCGGACACAGCCAAAGAAACGTGAGTGCTCAACTTAATTTAAGTCGATCTGCGGTCCGAAATGTTTATCGGAGGTACCTAGAGACTGGCGGCTTTGTTCGTCGCCAAGGAAGGCCACGATCTCGGGTCACAACTGAAAGGCAGGATCGATTCATCGTGACTACCAGCTTGAGAAATCGTCACCTTACCTCCATTGAGATAAAAAAACAAATTCGCGACTTCCACGGAGTATCTGTGAGCGCTCGAACTGTTCGGAGAAGGTTAAAAGAACGCGATATGGTACCACACAAGCCAGCTAATGGGCCCAAACTAACGCGAGCCCACCGAACAGCGCGCCTTCATTTCGCACGCAGTCATTTAAATTGGACACAGCAAGATTGGAGCCGTGTACTCTTTTCTGATGAGTCTAAAATTATGTTACATGGCAATGATGGAAGGAAGAAGGTCTACCGACGTAAGGGAGAGCGTTTCGCACAATGCTGCTTTGAAGAGAGGGTTGCTTATGGCGGTGGCTCATGGACTGTCTGGGGCGGTATATCCGCGAGCGGCAAAACTCAGCTTGAGGTTGTTACAGGAAAACGGCTGCCGACATTAAATGCTGAAAGGTACATTCGTGAGTGCTTAGAACCTCACGTGATACCATACGCGGACTATGTGGGCCCAATTTTCCTTTTTATGCATGATAATGCAAGAGCCCATGCGGCCGGCATCGTCAGGGAATATCTTCGGGATGTGAACATCACAGTTATGGACTGGCCAGCCAGAAGCCCAGACATGAACCCCATTGAGCACATGTGGGACGAGCTAAAAAGACGTGTTAGGGCTCGTCAGCTAGTTGCTCAGACGATGCAGGAGTTCAAAACTGCCATAGAAGAGGAATGGGAGATGATCCCTCAAAATTTCATAGAGCGGTTGATAAACTCTATGCCTAATCGTATGAGAGCTGTGGTAGATGCCCATGGAGGCAACACGCGTTATTAAATTAAACCTTTATTTGATAAAACATGTTTTTTATTCAAAAATCAATTGCCTTTAACAAGGCGTATATCCGACTTGTTAGGCGTAGCTCCATGTCGTATGGTATTCTGAATTCAAATTTAAAACAATACGATCGAAAAAGATGGTAAAATGTATCAGGTTTAAAACTGCATCAACAGTTTTAGTTCAATCTAGCAATCATATTTCGGTAGGGGCCATCGAAACCTAAACTCTAAGGTGGGCCAATAGATGTGTCCAGAAGTGTATAATAATTCTATAACGAGATGCGAATAAGCAAGCAGGGACGGGGTCAGCGCACTCTGCGCCCCGAACTAGTACTTTACCAACACCGTCGTGCACGCCGATTTGTTAATAGCCGTTTCAACTATTTAAAAACACAAACGCTTATTGCTCATGCACTATTGTGTGTTCATTGAATTTGCCACCACCATTTTAAAAACTGATTAACACTGATTCTAATGATGCATAACACCAAAACTCTATTGGAATTAAAACACTATTTATCATTAAAACTTTGCGGAGCAAAAACTAGCGTGCCTACTCATTGTACCGCTCGCGCGAGAGTCGAACAGTCCCATTTGAAGCCGTGCTTCTATTGATTTTGTAACATTAAAAAAAACCTTGCACCTTGTGAGTACCTCAAGTAATCTAATCAAGGTATAAATACCTTAATAATAACCTTTTATTTAAGGTCGAACGTCTAGGGCACAATAAAAAAGAAATAACAACCGGCCATGAGTTTTGTTCACGTCCAAATCGTAAGTTTTTTTTGAAATCGGAGCTACTGGAGGGTTTCCACGCTCGGGCTCTTCCATAGTTAGCGAAAGTGCAGGGGTATATTTTGTATGATTACAGCTGAAGCAAATTATCTAAACACACTCCACCTGTCGCGAATTTAATTGCAACAAATCTAAATTCAAAAATATTTTATTGCATAAAAGGCAATAATTGTTACATTACCTTAATTGTTAACGATAGTTTATTGAAGTACTAGCTAGTATTGTCGAACTTTAAATGCAGTAGCTTGCAAATCGATTTTTATAACTATAATAATGTATTAATTACTCAAAGTTGAAGAGATGTGGAGTCCCTAGGGCAGCGAAGGAGTGGAGGCCCCTAGCGGGGGTGAATTTTAAAATCTCATATCCCGGCGTTACTTACGATTGCAACTGTTGATGACCCGTCCAAGTTTTTTTTATCTCTGTTGTGGGCCAAAGCCCCACCTGCTCTGCCTTAAATCCGGCCCTGTTCATATGTGCCGGTTAAGCCCTAAGGATAAACATAGAAAAAAAGAAAGTCTCTATACAAATTACTATGTTTCTGAGCTGTTGGCTTTCCAAACAATAAGTAAATTAGACTTCTGAGAACTGAGGTAAGGAATAAGGAAGGATTTATAAAAGTTTACTAGAAAAAAATCCACGCGGACCAGGCAGCGGACGGGACTCGAACCCGCATCCTTCGCTATCCGGGCGAATGCACTGACCATTATGCTAACACGGCCCTATTAGCCGCGTCGAAATTTTCCTAGCCTTAAGCTGCAAGGCAGCGCCATCTCTTCGCATTGTAGGTAACCCACAATGTCAAATGAATACTTTTTCAAGTATTAAACATTTGAAAGAAGAAATAGCAATTATAGTTATGATTTTTATTTATTTTTTAAGCATTTAACTGCTAGATGTTTAAATCTAAAGAAAAGTTTACTAGAAAAAAATCCACGCGGACCAGGCAGCGGACGGGACTCGAACCCGCATCCTTCGCTATCCGGGCGAATGCACTGACCATTATGCTACCACGGCCCTATTAGCCGCGTCGAAATTTTCCTAGCCTTAAGCTGCAAGGCAGCGCCATCTCTTCGCATTGTAGGTAACCCACAATGTCAAATGAATACTTTTTCAAGTATTAAACATTTGAAAGAAGAAATAGCAATTATAGTTATGATTTTTATTTATTTTTTAAGCATTTAACTGCTAGATGTTTAAATCTAAAGAAAAGTTTACTAGAAAAAAATCCACGCGGACCAGGCAGCGGACGGGACTCGAACCCGCATCCTTCGCTATCCGGGCGAATGCACTGACCATTATGCTACCACGGCCCTATTAGCCGCGTCGAAATTTTCCTAGCAGAAAGAAGAAATAGCAATTATAGTTATGATTTTTATTTATTTTTTAAGCATTTAACTGCTAGATGTTTAAATCTAAAGAAAAGTTTACTAGAAAAAAATTTTTTTTTATTCATTATTCTGTATTCATTTGACATTGTGGGTTACCTACAATGCGAAGAGATGGCGCTGCCTTGCAGCTTAAGGCTAGGAAAATTTCGACGCGGCTAATAGGGCCGTGGTAGCATAATGGTCAGTGCATTCGCCCGGATAGCGAAGGATGCGGGTTCGAGTCCCGTCCGCTGCCTGGTCCGCGTGGATTTTTTTTCTAGTAAACTTTTCTTTAGATTTAAACATCTAGCAGTTAAATGCTTAAAAAATAAATAAAAATCATAAGGATTTATAAGATAAGGTACTTGTCTACCGTCTATAATTCTATAAGCATCTTTAAAGGAATTCATGTAGGCGTTTTCTAATTAGTAAGCTTAATTACACGTAAGAACATACGCGCTCTGTGTCTCTTAGGTGTGGTGTGTGTGTGTCTAGTGCGAGCTTAAGAATCTGCTCGCTATCGTGTAATCGTACCAGGATATTGGAAATAATATGGAATACGAACTGCGCTAAAATGTGGTTCCACGCGAACTGCGTTCAAGGGGCGAGGCGAAAAAACTGCGATCAACACATCGATCATGGGATTGGCTAGGGTTTTCGTTCAACATTATGTTATCCAATGAATGGATAGCCGAATTAATTTCCAGATATTTGACTTGTCAAAATATTTTGTTTTGTCTGAGTGCGTGTCGCGTTAGTATTGCAGTTGAGTTGAATGAGTTTGGAACCATGTTTTATCGGCCTTCGTTAGAGTAATGCTTCCATAACATTTCTAATTCATGGAATCGTACCTACTTTAATTAAAGTTCTCTCAGCGGTTTTGCCTTTTAGCTATGATAAGTTGGTCTTCAAAGGGCGGGTAAAACTTTTCATTTAGAGGCAGCAACACATGAGTGTTGGGCTTGGTGCTGCAAGTGTCCATTGGCGGCTGTGACCACTTATTATCAGGTGGACTGCCAGACAGCTCGTTTTGCTTAAATAAAAAAAAGTTTCGTTCAGGACGCGGCACGTAACTCCTAGCGCTGAACAAAACGCGGAGAGGATAGCTGCGCATGGGTACAACAGGAGAGTCAATCGGCGCAACGCATGGGCATGCGCGGGCGCACGCACATCTCGTGTCCCCCTAAGACATCTTAATTTTTACTTCTGTGCAATAACGGCCAGCGCTAGAGTTTCGTGCCGCAACTATGCAATGCTAGGTAGGCAATAAAAGACTGGCTGGTGATAATTGTCATCTCATTGGTTGATTGAACTACAGAACACAGAAAATGTGTAGATTGAACCAGAGTGCCGACTTTGGCATTAAATGGCATTCATCGAATATAATTTTGCGTTTACAAATCTAACCTTGAAGTTCTTCGATTAAAAATTCTACAGATAAGAGGTTGCATACAAAATCAAATGTTTACGCTTATGCAGCTACATTTGATTTCCAATTAACATAGATAAATGTTTTAAAACAATTTAGGTTGAAACTTATAACAACTATCTCACAAAGAAACAAGGTTACAAATAACAAAATGTTATTTTGCACATACGACCTTTTATCTTATAAAACGAACTCTTGTTCCTTTTATAAATCATATCTGATACTTAGAAAAAACGATAAAGGTGAAAAAAGGAAAATGTGAAATCAACCTTATGACCCACAAAATAAAATATTTTTTGCAGTCATTGGCCACTTCGTTTACTTCGTTTTGCATTAACCGGACCAATTTAAAATAAGATCTCACGCCTAAAGTGAGGCTATATTTACCGAAAGGGAATTTACGCGCTGACCCGTTATCCATAGAATTGTTGATCGAGTAGAATATATACACACATCAAAAGTGTCTAGGGATCAAGCATTTTTATGCGGATTTCTTGAGATTGAGATGTGGCTTTGTAATAAATTTATGATTTTATAAATTTATATGGATCCTTTTTGGTGCATTTCATAATTTGAATCAGGAACTGTGAATCAAATTCGAGTAAAAGATGAAAATCAGCTGTCAATATTTTCCCTATAAAAACATACAACGCATTGAAGACATTATTAGTGCTACTGTTTCCCTACTACTGATTAAAACCAACGTTATTATGGAGCGGCGACGTCATTTAAGCAGGGAAGAAATGCTCAGAGCCGTGGGAATGATAGAAGCTGGTTCCCGGCAACGTACTGTGGCTTTAGCTCTGAATACAAGTCAGAGTGTTATCAGTCGACTTTGGACACGATACCGAAGCACTGGTACCGTGGCTGAGCGCCATGGAGGACGGTATCGCTGCACCACACGGAGACAAGACCGATACATTCAAATCTTAACTCGAAGAGCTCCAACAATAACCGCCATGATGTTAGCCGTGAGGCTTCATCACTCTTCAGGGAACTTAATTAGCGACCAAACAGTCAGAAACCGCTTGCATGAAGTGAACCTTCATTCCCGAAGACCGCTACGGGTACCACCTATAGCAATGCACAATCGTAGGATTCGATATCAATGGGCTCTTGAACACAGAAATTGGGCAGAAGAACAATGGCGTTTCGTGTGCTTTTCTGATGAGTCTCGTTTTGGTATGAGACCGGATACAAGACGTATACGACACTGGAGAACCCCTGGACGCCAACAGCGATTAAAATCCTGCCAGGAAGTCCATCCTTATAGTGGTGGAACCATCATGGTATGGGCGGGTATTTGGATCGGCGGAAGAACTGAGTTGATTTGGATCAGAGGCAACCTCAACGCTCAAATTTATGCTGAGACGATTGTATCAGACGTCATCGTTCCTCTACAAGTGCAAATCGGTCCCTTATTTCAGTTAATGCATGATAATGCACGACCGCACACCGCAAGAGTTGTAAGACAGACTCTCGCCGCAGCTAACATCAATGTCCTGCCCTGGCCTGCTCAGTCGCCAGACTTGAACCCGATTGAGCATGCATGGGATATGCTACAGAGAAGAGCTCTGCCGAATATGGAGGGTATCCAGTCGCAAGAAGACCTTTTTTTGTTGTTGCAACGAACATGGGCGGCCATTCCACAGCGTGATTTGGATGAACTCATTTTGAGTATGCCAAACCGATGTTCTTGTGTTGTTAGTGTTCGCGGTAGAAATACGGATTATTAATTGTTTAAGTTACCCAATAAAATTTTAGAGAAAACTGTTATTTCAGTCTTTTTTTCGAACTTTTGTGTTAGTGGTTCAAATGTCAAAAATCCCTTTATTAGGAAAATGGCAAATTTCTTTATTAATGCAAAGGTGACTTGGTTTATCGTTACTGTGACAAACGAAAACACTTTATTTGATGAATCCTTAAAGAAAATTTTAATTAATATCAATCAGGAGAAAAGTTATTGCAAAAATATATGTTGATCCCTAGACACTTTTGATGTGTGTATATATAGAATAATTATTTATTTGCATTTGAACAGGGTAATCATGGTCACAAATAGTTACACGTATCTATACTGTAGGTTTCAGCTATAGACCGTAGCATGCAAATTTACATAAGTTTTTCATCAAATTTATTAATATTATGTCACATAATTGAATAAAAATTAAAACAGGTCACAGAATAAATAGTCAAAAATATAAAAAAAAACGATTATAACCAGGTCATATTAAAATGTGAATCAAAAATATAATTAAATCAGTATAGGTCACTCAAAATCTCATCCACCAAAATTACTATTATTTGTATATTAGCTATTATAATTCAAGAATTCCTGGACCGAGTAGAATTTACGTTCCATGAGCCATCTATGTAGTGTTATTTTAAATCTACCGAAAGGCAAATCTCTTATTGAATGTGGAATATTATTAAAATTTTTAATGCACATATAGAAACAGTTGTTTTTAAAACGTGTGCTTTTCGGGATTGTATCAATGAATAACCTTTTACAATGTCTTGTATTTGTAGGAAATATCTCACGGGCAGTTTTAAAGTAATTTTGATTTAATTTTACGAACTTAGATATCTCCAGGATATAGAGGCATGGCAAAGGCAAAATATTTAGGGGTTTGTAAAATGGTTTGCATGACATATCGGGTGCAATCCCGCATATTGCCCTTATGCACTTTTTCCGTGCTACAAAAACCCTTTGTATGTCCGTACTATTTCCCCAAACAATAAGCCCATATCGCAAGACCGATTCCACATAAGCAAAACATGCTATTAGACCCGTATTTTTAGTTGCTGTTTTAGTTAGTGTAAAAAGTCCATAAGCAAATTTTAATATTTCATTGCATACCTTGTCTACATGAAATTTCCAATAATTTTTTTGGTCCAGCTCAATGCCCAGAAAAGTAGCACTGCTTGTTTCCCATAATGTATATTCGATGTCTGATTGTAACCGTAGTTTTTATAATGTGTTTTGCTAATATTGATTTTTAAATTGTTATCATTAAGCCACTTTGTTTCAATTCAATTGTTTTATTAACGTCATTTTTTTTATTTTAACTTTATTGCAAAATTACAAAGCAAATGGCGGACATAATGCCATAAGGCATTCTCTACCAGTCGACCAGTAAGAGCGTGAGAAAAAATCTAATATGACGGGGGCGCAATAAAGACAAATTTAAGATAAACCAATGATACAAATACTCTTAACAGAATATATACATATTATACATATATATATATGTAATACATGGTTATGTCAGTCAAATATGAGAACGCTGTTTAATGCTATTGAGATAGTGCTCACGAACCAATCCCTTAAATGCAAGTTTGTTACGAGCTTTACGTATATTGGGGGGTAAGCCATTCCAGAGTTGTACAGCCGTGACAGTAAAAGAGTAGGAGACGAAGCCAGAAGAATGGACGGGAATATGCAGAAGGAGATTGTCCGTTGAACGGAGAACACGGTCATGAGAATCACTCAGAAACCTAAATCTGCTTTTTAGGAAAACCGGTGTATGTGGATCGAAGAGAAGATTAAAAAGGGCACAAACAACTCTGAGGTTCCTACGCTCACGAATAGGAAGCCACTTGAGCTGATGACGAAAATGTGAAATATGGTCGTATTTACGTAAGCCATATATGAAGCGGATGCAGTTATTGAGAAGTCGATCGAACTTATTCAAAAGATTTTCATTTATATCGGGATAACAGACGTCGGCGTAATCGATGATAGGCAGAATGAGAGATTGAACAAGGACAATCTTGGTACGAGTGGGCAGAAAGAACTTAAACCTGTAAAGAGATCTTAGAGAATTGGTCACCCTATGCGAGACGAAATCGACATGGTCTATCCAGGAAAGTTTTTCGTCGACCTTCAAACCCAAGTCCTTTACTTGAGCCGAGAAAGGAATAGTAACACCGTCAAAGAATATTGAATTAACCTGAGTAAAGTCAATTTGCGACAGTAGACGTGAACTGCCAACAATGATCGCTTGACACTTGTTTGGATTGACTGAGATACCAAAGATTTAATTATACCAAAGATATAATTAAATCGGTAAAATAGTAACTTAAGTTCAAGAGGTAGGACGTAGCGGATTTTCCCCTCGAATTGGAGCGCCCGTCTGGGATAGTAACCGCCACCTTACAGAAGATCACAGTAAAACAATACTCCTTTTGGTAGTTTTGTGTTTCTGTCGTTGAATAAGGATCCAGGGCTCCACGAGGTAGGGGATTGGTTCAGGCTAGGCAACCGTGCGAGTGGTATTTTAGGTATCGCAATCGTCAACAGGCTATGGTGGGCGTTTACCATAAACAGAGCCGTCTTCGACCTATTGGAGGCCCTGGGCATATTAGGATAATGGGGCCCCTATGATTTTGTATTTGATCTGAGGGGGCCCCCTATCGATCGCGGGGCCCTGGGCACTTGCCCAAAGTGCCCACTGGGGAAGGGACTCTGACCAAAAAGCTAGCCATACGCTTGTCAGCCACCGTTTTATCATAAAATAAATAAAATTACAGAATTTCAATTATGATTTTGGGTTAACTACAATGCGAAGAGATGGCGCTGCCTTGCATCCTAAGGCTAGGAAAAATTCGACACGGCCGTCAGGGCCGCGGCAGTATAATGGTCAGTGGATTCGCCCGGATAGCGAGGGGTGCGGGTTCGAGTGCCGTCTGATGCCTGGTATGCGTGGAAATTTTTCTAGTAAACTTTTCTTTACATTTATACAAAATTTCAGTTGAATCACAAAGAAAATAGGATAGCTGACTCATGTCGAATTGTATTAAATAAATGTTTATTTCTTAAAGTATTTGGTCTAGAGAACCTAAATATATCGATTCTCCTTCATAAAAGCAGAAGATTGTTGTAGAAATTTAATTTAAAAAAATAATTTTTGTCTTTACTTTTTAAACCCTAAAAACGCTGTTTGCCACATCCGCCATGATAGTGACGTCTCGTAAGTAAACAACTAAATGTAATTCATACATAACCTTCAAACTTGTATTATTAAAACTGATAATAAATGAAGAGACTTAAAATATTATTCAATGAGTACTTACATCAAAGTGATCTTCGCAAAAATAAATTTTACTATGAGTCGGTAAAGTTGCAGGATCCCTTTTAGCAAGTTCTAACCAGGTATTGCGTAGATTAATTTCTTTCGGCACTTTAATCCACAACTTTCCTGGAGTCTTCAAGGATGTGTTTTTACATTCTCGTACAATACAATAATGATATATACTATATTTTTGGTGGTATTTATTAGAAATCATGTTTTTCTTATTATAAACTCAGATAGGTTATTTTCTACGTGCTTACGAGTTTTTGTTTACTTACTACCTGTTGACGTCATAGCATAGATAATACACTAAAATGGTCGACAGCGTTTTTGAACATCCATGAAGAGTCTATTTTAAAATTAAAGATTGTTAGCTTTCTAGGTCTCAAAAAAATACAATACATTTTTTTGGACTAATAGAACATTTATTAACCATTTAAAACCTTTTTCCAAAAAGGGTAATTTAGCCTATTTTCGGAATTCCTAAATTCTCGAATTATTAAATTCTTTTTTGGTCCATCGAGTCCATCCAATACGTACACTATCACAGTCCCAGTTATATCAATATTACGTGTCCTAGGGTAGGTACTATTTATGTGAACACCTAGTAGGTTTCCAATTACGCGGCGAGATTTTCTATTTCCGCCGGCTCTCCACGTTTTCATTGCTCTCCCAATCAACTGCCAGTGAGCGAAGATATATTAATATCGTCCACGTGCGCCTGAATTTCGAAGGTAAAATTTTAACACGGGATTTAAAAAAAAACTTAGGTAGAATATCTGTAAAATCATTGGTTTGTGGCGTGCAATTATTTCTATCATATGTTTCACTATGTAACAACCAGGCCGTCGCCACTTCAAACAAAATAAATTATAAGGTACAAATTAAAAATATGGCCACATGCCATTATTTCAAATACAAAATATTGTAATAACCTGAACGCGATCATAAATTGTCGCTAGTGTAGCATGTATTCAAACGGCGTACCTGTCACTCCTCCCGCGCGCCCGCTAGTCGCCCAGTGTTCATTAAATGGAAACGTGTTGTGAGGTTATAAAAACATCAAGTAAGTATTGTCCTGTATTTTATTAGTTTTGATTTAAAAATCGTTGTAAATCACAATATGATTTGTGTGACGATTGTAATTTGATATTTCTTTGTTTAATTACCAAAGTAATAGTGAGTTTTTCATTCGTGAATATGCAAACGTAAAAAATGCATGACTGCAAATATGGCCACCGCGTGGCCATATTTCCGGTACTAAGTAAGTAGTAACACTTTTTTTTGTTTTAGGTCATGGCACGCTATAAATCTAAAGGGATTAGAGGTAATTGGTCAGAAGCATCAATGAATGAATAAATTAGTTTGCACTCGATGCAGTCAGGACTAATTAAAATATTTATTTTATTAGATTCGCCTACTTTTTTCTAGTTTAACATATCATTGTGATTTATCTATCAAGGATCTCGAAGTTTACGTTTTATTTTTGATAATTTTGTTGATTTGAAGTATAGTTTTTTAAGGATTTAAAGTTTAGAATATCTTGTTGAATCTCATTGTTGATTTTATCTTTCATTATATTTCTTGTAAACATGGTTCTTTATTTGTACTGAATATCGCCCAAAGAATATCTTTTAAATAAATTTTCTATTAAAATATGATAACTATTTTTATTTCATTTTATTTAGAAGATTTTTAAACTACCTAACTCATACAGTAAATATGGCCACATGTATGGGCATATTTACCTCCCCCGTCGGAAATATGGCCAATTTCTATATTTTTAAAAATGTTGAAAATACTTTTTTATCATTAGAAGTTTTTACATTTTTTTTGCCTTTTTTGTAAAGATAAATAACCACTCTTTATATATGAGTGCTAAAACCTTCTTGTTTTAGCTTTATTATTATTAAAAAAGAATACCAAACCTTAAGGTGGCCATATTCGACCCAGGTACCTTATGAGAATTTTGTGCCAACTATCAGATACTGGAATAGATCAAAAATACAATCCTGCTAAAACAAAAAGCATTAACTCTTAAATGACTCGCATATCTCTTGTTAGAATTTTAATTTTAGTCAGGCAATAAAAGTCAAGTTTAAGTCTGTCTTTGATGTATTATAACGTCAACTTCAAACAATTTATTATTTAGCGCTAAATATCCTTTTTGGAAATTGATTAGGTATAATGGGTGGAAATATATTACGACCGTAGTGTCGATTCTAGTATGATTCTCTAAACCTAAACTTTAATTTGCCGACCTCCGTGGCCGAGTGGTTTGTACGCCGGGTTTCATGGAGTCGCCGACTCGAGAGGTCCCGGGTTCGAGTCCCGGTGGGGGCAGGTGTTTTCGTGATAAGTGAAACGAGCATTTGTACTCCAGTCATGGATGTCAAAAATTCAGGAAAAATTTCAACAAAAAAGAGGGAAAATCTTTTTTCACATACAGCGCCATCTCTGATACATAGCATGTACTTACAAACCAATATTTTAAGTAGATGGCGCCGGTGCGTGATACATTGTTTGACAGCTACTCATTGTTCTCTGTTCAGTTAATTTCATGTGACAAACCGGTATAGTGTTCACTGTGAAATTGTGAAAAAAAAAAAGTAAAAAAAATAAGTTATTCGTTTCCTAACATTTCAATTGGAAACCATCAAATCAATCACGTGTATTGTGCAAATTTTTATTCAATTTCAACAGCAGGCATTTGTCTTTAAGGTAATAAGTTGAACTGTGTAAATTATGTGGATCGTGCATTTGAGGTTAAATTCACCACTCTGTCCATAGTCCAAAATGCCTAGAGGACGACGTGCGAACATCGGCCGCCGCACAAGACATGCAAGCCAGCAACAAGTGTATTCACAGAACTTAAGCGAAGAAAGACAAAATATAATAAGAGAAAATGCCCGATTGAGACAACGCGTGAGCACACGAAGATCATTGGCATCATACAATCGCTTGGCATTCCAATATGATCCCACAGCGAACTACAGTGATGATGAAAATTTAGATATTGGACCAATGACGACTATATGCCGATATTGCAATGCGTTAAAGTTCAAAAGAGAAACGGCTGGATCGTGCTGCGCAAGTGGAAAAGTCAAACTGGATCCATTACTTACACCACCACAGCGACTGAAACCATTGTTCGATCGAAGTGATCCCGATTCCAGCCATTTTCTTTAACACATCCTTGAATACAATAACTGCTTTCGCATGACTTCCTTTGGAGCTAATATAATTCGAGAAGGCGGCTTCATGCCGACTTGCAAGGTAAAAGATACAACACACATAACCAATCACTCACACCAACACAATGAATTGCAACACATAACTACATATACACCACACACTACACCATCACATGATCAGAAGTTACACCGTATTCTTCAACAAATGATTATTTGCAATTACAGATACAAGGACAAATATATCATTTGCATGGTTCAATGGTGCCAACACCAGATGAACCGCATCAATTTCTGCAAATATATTTCATTTCGTCGATGGTGGATCAGCTGAATGTGTGGTGCAATATACAGGGAACTCAACAGTTAAAGAGACGGATTATTGAACAGTTGCAAGTATTTTTTCGCGCTAATAATGCTGTGGTTAATATGTTCAAAACAGCATTGGAACGAATGCCATCGGATACGCACAAATTTGTCATAAGAGCGGATTGTACCCCAACAGGTGAACACGTGCGAAGATTCAATGCACCCACCGTTAATGATGTTGCTGTAATTATTGTTGGCGATCCAACTAAAACGCGAGACATTGTCGTTCAGCGAAGAATCAATATCATGCATCGTGTAAACGAGACATGAAATGAATTCATTACTGTTGTGAAATGAAATAAATATTTTTCCTTTCAAATATAAAACAAAAAAAATCTTCTTCTTTTAATCACCAAACGAAATGTTACATAAAACGAAGCCATCTGGTGGCGAAACGGAGTTCGCCGGGTTTGCTAGTACATATATAATAATGATGGAAAAAATATATATAATTTTTAACTTTGCTAAAATAACGCAAATTTTATGAAATTTTGGAAACTATGATATTATATAAAATATAGTAGGAACCTGAGCAAGTGTCTGCCATTAAGTTTTTCTATAGAAAAAAAAATATTTTAAGATATCAAAACGCGATCACGTTTTGAAAGTCGATTTTCATGCTTTTCGACTCCTAGGCACGCCGAAAGGAACCCTCTATGGGAATAGTGAACCCCCATTCGATCTACGGCAGATGAATTATTATAACTAGCATTAATATGGAGTTTGCTACTATACCGTAAGTCTGCGGAACACTGGCTCTTAGACTATAATTGGTGTGAATGTTGGAAATATTTATTTATTAATTTTTAATATTGTATCCTTGTCATTATCTATACAGAATGAAAAGGAGAGACTGTTGTTTAATTTAGCTTTAAGTTTAGAGAATCATGCCAGAATTGACACCAGTGTGAAATTTGCAGCATCAAGAGAGTACAGAAACATACCTCGGGCATATTTGTGGCCAGATTCCCACTGGAACCTTACAGGGAATTAAATTAGCAAATGCACTAATTGCGTATATAAATTACGGTGAATTTGTTTTTACTTGAATCATCACGAAGATATATAAAAAAAAGTATTTAAATTATATCTTAAACTGAAATTATTGTAATAAAAATTTAGAAATAAATTATTTTATTTTTAATATAATTCATTATAATTGAACACCAAACAATCAACTTTTGCAGTTTTGCCAACTTCCAAAAATGTTCAGCCTATTGATGGAATAGGGAGTTTGGGCCACGACCCACCTCGCGGGCCCAGTGCGGATTTGTGGGTGCTAACGATTGAAGATGGAGCCGGGACCAATGGCTTAACGTGCCTTCCGAAGCACGGAGGAGCTCGAGATAGTAAATTTTTGATCACCACTGCACTGAATGAGCTGACCACTTGCGCCATCGAGTTTTTGTTTGAATAAACGTATTTATATATACATATAATGTACAACAGACGAATATGTCCGTAACCCACAAAAAGGCTACCAGTCACAGGCGCGCCCATCCGCCGGACTTGTCGCTGGCGACAAGTCCGCAGACAAACCCGCGAGTGAATGTATTGGTGAGCGCGGCTCGCGGCTCGGCGCGGCGCTCGCCGTCAAGAGACGCGAGCGCCGCGCCGCACCCCAGCCGCCCCGTACAAGTCCGTACGTGTCTGTGCTTTCACAGATTTATCGGTGAATTTGTCAGTCATTTGTAGTGCGTGCACGCAGTTGTGTTGTTTGTATCACGAACGAGTAAACGAGTACCTATAATAACATGTCGTTCGACGATCATAAAGAGTTTTGGCAAGAATTTATCCTGCTGTTTAAAGAGAAAACTAAAGAGAAACAGGTGGTTTTACTGGACTGAATGCATTGCAGCAATTTTAAATGAGTATATTTTGTTCGTTGTTTCAGCCATTCCTTTGTACAGACGCGCTTTTTCTTTTTTTTCTTAAAAGTATTGCACCGTCTACTAAAGCGACTTTTGTGCGTTTGGAAAGCACCGGTGGCATGGTAGGGTAGGGAACAACGATACGCGCGAGGCTCACCAAAGTACACAAGCGACTGGACTGCAACTCGGCGCTCGTGTAGTGTGGGCAATGACGGATTTGTCCACAAATGGGTACGGCTCGGGGTTCGGCTCGCGGTGCGTGTGAATGGTGGGCTTAATATTTAAAATGCTCATGTCATGGTGTGCGTAATGGATCTCCTCCGAAACGGCTCGTACTTCGTGCTCCGTGCTACTTCCGGCGGCTCGGCTTCGTGAAATTTTTATGCATATTCAGTAGGTCCGAGAATCGAACAACATCTATTTTTGATCCCCCTAAATGTTAGGGGGATCAAATTGTTTTTTTGGACAAAGTTTTTTGTTTTTATTTATTTATGGTTGTATGTATTTTTGTATGATACCATAAATAAATAAAAACCACCAACCCCTATTTTTTATTGCGGTATGAAGTTCGCCGGCTAAGCTAGTTTTATTATAAAAAAATGGGTGCGTGTACTTATGTAGGCGCGTGAGAAGTTATCCTTCTTTGGCATCGTTTAAAATTAGTTTTTAATTGCATGCAAATAATTAATTACAATAAATTAATAAAAAGTCTGGAAAAGGACACAGTCAATAAAGTTCAGTTTTAATTTGAAAAAATAAATAAATAATCAAAATATTCAATTAAAATCGCTACTGAATATAATTTATTAGAACATATTATGTGATTTGCACTTGTATGAAACTCAAACACGTATTCCGAATATACAAACTAGAAACATGTGGATAAATATTATAAATATTTATCCACATGTTTCTGAATGAATGAATGCCTATAACTGTAACTTTATTACAAAAAATAAAGATGTGGTTTTTGGTTCTACTACACCAATGGTCAAAAGATGGCGCTGTAGTCTCCTGAATCGCGCTTTGGTTCCGTTGTTCCAGATTAATAAATATTTTTGATAGGCCTTCACAACGAAGTCGTTAGCACCCACTAAATAGAGATTCTATTTCTATTTTGTTGGTAGATTTTCTTAATGTGTGGTAAGCACAAAAGTAACGCAGTCATGCTGTTAAAATTTTGTGTTACAGTGATGCGCGCGCATCTTAAAATTTCACTCTCATCATTTTTTCATAACGCGCCTAAAGAAGTATAACTTCAATAACCTTTTTATAGTGCGGTGCCCATTGCTATTTTTTTAGATTTTTACACGACAGTCCAGTTAAGAGTGTTGTTTTCATGGTTCATGTACGTGTAATTCTTTATTGCACCAAAACTTTGTAACTTTTCTGACACAATTAAATTTTGCAATTACATTTAGCTCATACTATAATGTCTAATTGATATTGACGTACGAAATATTCAAGATTTATGAGTAACTAGGTAATGACGAGGTATTTTTTTTAATCGATATCCGGTAATGTACATCACTATTTTTGCCATTTAATATGAAAGGTGCTAGTTAGTTTCTTTATCATGGTTGGTACAAAATGTATAGGTACATAATTCATGACAAGGACTAGTTTGTAAGTGCTGACTCTTAAAAGATTACTCGCTGAGCGGTAACAACTAAAAGTTAAGAAGGATAGCGAGTAAACGTTTGATAGGTCCGGCAAAATGCTCTTTCCCTTTTAACAGGCCATTGCGGATTTAGCAATTTCACGCCTCTTTAGTACAACGGAAATATTCGCGAGCCCAGCAAAGAGCTTGAAGATCTCTTAAAAAAGGGCAGAAATTGGGCAGCGGGCGGTCAACTTAACCCTTATCGGTGAATATTGTTTTTGGCTTCCGCCATAATATAGGCGGGGGACTAAGGATTACGACTTCTTTACTCGACTTGACCTTTTGTAATACGGCTGTTTTAGGATTATGCAGAATTGCGGCTAAGTGTAATGAAGCTTCCTTCAACTTGTAGGTGAGCTTTAAATACTGTACTTCTAGATTTCAGCATACGGTTTCAGCATATGTTTCATTTATGCATATAATTTAAGTTGTGTTACTGTCTGATTGCAAAGGATATCTTGAAATACGTGATTGTTAAGGTGAAAAAAAAGAGGTGCAATAGTTTCTTATTTTAATATGAAATTTCAACTGTCTACTATCATGGGTAATGAAACCTCCCTTTAAAGCGGAGTGAGTTTATCGCACAATAATCGCATTTAACTATTAGATTCACCATTAAATCCATAATTATACCGAGTATTGTATTTAAACAGTAACTTATAGGAGTAACGTTTTATCGCTGCATTGAATCGAAACCGGAAAACTAAAAGTTATTTCGAAACCAACATTTCCACGGCTAAAATCCAAAGTGTCCCCTTCCCTGGATTTTAGTAGCAGTAATGAATACGTAGCAAAGTTCGTAAAGCAAGCCAAACTAAAACACATTCGGGAGCGGATCATTCACAGACTCGGCTGTTAAGCTAACAACTTTTCCAGAATAGAGCTGTTGTACATCTAAATCTGATAGGACCAGCGATTGAAAATGAAATTCAAAAGCTATTTCGATGTTTGAATTTGTAACCAAAATATCACAGTTTGAATAAAAAAACGCAATTTCAACTTCGATTCGTGTTTAAAGCTTTGAATGAATGAATGATTTATTTTTCTTTCACAAAGTAACATTACAAGTAATTAAAAGGGTATTGAATTACAATAAAAATAAAAACAATACAGAACACTTTGAGAGCTGGAGATTGTACTACAAAACCTGTGTTACGACCCCCAGGCTCAAATCCTCTTAAAGCCCGTTTGCTAGAGATTCTTTTGTATAATACATTTTTTTATCGTGATCCACCCCAGATTATAAGCGAGAGTACATATAAGTAGTTACATTGAATCTTACAGAACCATAGTGAATTTATAACAAAGCAAAATAAAGTAAAAATATCGTTACCGCTTTTATCAGCAAATGCGGGTTCACTGGATAACGCTTAAATGTCTATATATAGGGTGAAATTGAATGTTTCTATGAAACTTCGTGAGATTGTTGGGTTATGTGTATAGAGTATGCCTGTTTTTTTTCGGGTTTTTTGAAGTATATTTTTTTCATGTATTTATTTATAATTTGTGTATTTTTATGTCCTTTCCTCCTTTTGAGTAGTTATTCATTTTAAACAAACAAACTTACATATCCAGTGAAAAACAACTAATAAATAAGCACTTCTAAAAAACGGAAAAACATTAAAATTCCACCGCGGGTCAACGACCGACCGCGCCCGCCAGCCGTTGAGTGAGTAGGTACCTCTACACAGAGCTCAGCTGACTCGTTTGATTCCACACAATACAATAAAATCGTCTTAGATGCCTTTATTGAAATTGAAATAATAAGCACAAATGTCATCTTCTCTTATGCAGAGAAAAACTTTAAAAGTTAATAATAATTTTGTCACGATTGGAAATAGGCAAATGTTAAACAAAAAGTAATACTTATTGCAGTTCAATACTTGGGTCAGAATGAAATTTATAACCAGGTATTCAAAAGTACTTACGAGACCGGCGATGTAGGCAGGTACAACGAGGAACATATTAATTTTTTTCACTAGAACTTTTTATCAAATCAATCACACTGGTAGTACACAATTAGTTGTTTCTAATCAAAAAGTATTTACACTAGCAATAACTTAAATTATTATCTGCAAAATTGTTGCTCTAAACCACCATTTTGCTGCAAACAAAGGTAGGCATGTTTGCGGACGTGTCTTTTTACCTTTTTTAAAGTGTCCCTATCACTGCTCACTGCACAAAATGCAACTTCTATGGTTTGGGGACTCATTCGTAAACCAAACCTACTTAAATATTCTTGGTTCGTATACCGAGGCATAATGAAATTATCACAGTGTATGTCACTAAGTCAAAAGATGCGCACGCCGACGCGCGATTGATATACTTGCGACTGCGTTTTGCATGCAATCAAAGCAAACCACTGCGTGCGGGGAAGAGGGGAGGTGGGAGGAATTCACATCATCAAAGACGCCGCAACCGGCGCTAGTTGCCAGCGTGCGGCGCGCCGCCCGCCCGTGCTTGCCGCAAAACAACATATTATTATGTGTGTGTGTGTGACTGTGGCTGTGATTACATGTGTTGGGAATTTCATGACGTGGGCAAATCAGATACGAAGAGTTCCTTCCTTCACTAAGCTCGTAAGTTATACCGATTTGATCTGTATGATTTTTCCCAATTTTAAGCCATTTGTGCTTAAGTTTTAATTAAACGAGGCAACTAACATTAACAATAAAAAAGAAGTTCTTACACTAACAGACAGGCTTAACCGATTTAAAATCGTGACAGTCATATTAACTTTAAAGGATTTTTAATTGCTCTAACAGAAGATTTATTTTATTGATTAATTACCTGTGCTTTATAAAATAATATTCAAAGGTATTGTGTATCAGTGAATAAATAATTATAATATAGCATCTAAGACTATTTTATTGTAATGTTTTTAAATAGTGTGGATCAAAGCGGAGAGTAGGTAAGCGCCGAGTCATCTGTGCGTGTAGTAGGTACCTACACAGGCGGCCGCCGCGCCGGTCGTCGCCCCGACCGGCGCTGATCTCGACTGGAGGCATAATGAAGTCATTCATTAAGTTTCCGTTTTTTAGTAGTACTTATTTTAAGTTGCTTTATAACTTCTATGTAGACGTGTTTAAAATGAATAATTACTCATAAGGACCCAACAATCTCACGAAGTTTCATAGAAACATTCAATTTCACCCTGTATATTTAAATACTAGCAAGTGTCTGTGTGTATTTTTGTGAGCATGTGCCTATATATATGTATGTAGAAAAACAGCCTATTAATGTCCCCACTGCTGGGGCACAGGTTCCCTATGGATGGAATAGGAAAATTGGGCCATGCCATGACCCACCACGCGGGCCCAGTGCGGATTGGTGGGTGCTAACGACTGCAGATGCAGCCGGGACCAACGGCTTAACGTGCCTTCCGAAGCACGGAGGAGCTCGATATAGTAATTTTTGGTCACCCATCCAATGACCGACCACTACGAAAGTTGCTTAATTTCAAAGATCGCATTCGAACGCGCTAACCAGTTGCGCCATCGAGCTCCACTTATATTACATACATAGTATAAATACCTATTTCACGAATGAAAAAGCAGTTCTTAATATTTTTTCTGTAACGTCATAGTCCAGTTGCAGTAGCCAATTTGAGACTACTCTCTTCATTTAAGACATCTGCATATGGTGGATTTTGAGAATTTTGTTAATTTTATTGTACAGGTAGCAATGAAGGAAAAAATATTTTCGCGTGACAAAACTAGCTCTAGTGCGTACTAATGGACAGACCTGTACCCCTAGCACGAACCATTATCGAATTCGAATAGTGTGCAAACCGAAATGTCAATGTCAAATTTTGTATGGAAACTTGAACAGCAGCGGCACAAAGTACGTAACGAGAACTAAAAATTAGTAAACATTTGACAATGACATTTCGGACTCGCAAGCGATACGAATTCGATATTGGTTAATGCTAGGGGTACTGGTGTTTACGTCGCGTGTGTTCGGTCATACGGCGTATTTCGATGCGTTGTTACAGTAAGTTTTAATAAGATAAATTAAGTTTTGATAGAATCATATCGAACGTTACTTCAAAGAATCCTGTTTAAATCTATTATCGTTACCCGAAGGGTAACACCAAGAAATAAGTCATATACTATTTTTACACAAAACTTGTAAAATATTTGTAGTGAATGTTTAAAAAAAACCGTATACACTGCATAGACAACTAGTATCTTACAAATTGAAATCACTTTATTTAATTAACATATTTTGGTTCTCCAACAAGTTTGATACCAGTATTGTTTACTACATGTATTATACTTGGCAGAAGTTACTGACAGGTAATAGGTCAGTAAGAAAAAAAGTAAATGCCTTTGCATGATTTCTGCCTCCTCTGGCAACTCTTGTAGCAGCCCCTCGCAGTCTGACGCCCGGTGTCACGGCTCTCTTGGCCTAAGGGTAGGTAAATCCACTATCTTGGTAACTGTATTCCTTACGCTGGACTTCTTAAATAAGAATAGAAAACATTAAGCCAAAACATTTCAGTATATTAAAGAATCGATCTAATATCTTGGTAGACAGCCATTATCCCTAACTGGGTGTCGTGTAAAGGAATATTGAAAATGTTACCTTTACCTTCACGAGGGGTACAATTTGAATTACAAAGCGTTCCGACAGCGGCAGCGGCGTCACCTTCGCTTCCATAAGTGTGTTCCCGGTATTAAAAACGAGGATTGACACGGACAGACGTTCACGGATATTCGGTAATTGGCACGTATCCTATATTCGTGTTAGGCCGGTCGCACTCCGTCGTTTTTTCGTTCAGAATCTGATGCGCACTTTCATGGAATAGATAGGGTCTAGTGGCGCAAAGTGTGACAGAGGGCACAGGTAACATTTCTTATTTGTCTATACTAATATTATAAACAGGAAAGGTTTGTATGTAAGTATATTTGTAACGAATTGGCTCAAAAAGTACTGTAAAATTATTTCACCATTTGAATGCTACATCAACACTGATTAATATAGGCTATAGAGTATTTTAAAAAAAATAGGTTTCCGTATGAAAATTCGATAATGTAACCCAACATGTGTAAAAATACCAAAAAATAGCCTTATATCGCGTACGCTGCGGAAGTCATTGACAATAGAGCAAAGTGATGTACTAAAGTTTTATAGAGGATACTAATATCTACAAAAAAGTCCGCGATACCATACGTCTAACTATTACAGTTATGTGATAACTAGAGGTCCCCCCCTGCGGTTTCACCCGCGTTAATTTCAAGAAAATGAAGAATTCTGTCATACATGATTTTTGTGTAACTTTAACCGTTTACCCAACGCACGCAACGGAATCTCACAAATGGAATATTTTTATCCGTTTTTGCAACATTTTTCATCGATGCTCCGCTGCTACTGGTTGTAGCCTGGTAATATATGTATAGCCTTCCTCGATAAATACACTGTCCAATACAAAAATATTTTTTCAAATTGGAACAGCAGAGCAATGTTGCATTCGGTACAACGGGTCCTAAACTACGCAACGAATTTTTTACTTGGAATGGAAGGTTTATAATTATTATGAAGAAAGTCATTGTCATTGTCATACAAGCCTTTAAACAAAAACTATAGTCTACACTACAGCTCTATACCGTAGCAAAGCGAGGGCGGGCCACTAGTCTAGCTGTCATCAGACGTCCCCTTCACTGTGCCCCTTGCTACACCAAATCCCCCATTAGACCCCATGTTTTTTCGTATAGACGATAAATAAAATATAAGGTAGATACATTTTTTAATCCCAAATAGTTGGAATTATTTGAACATTTTATATTCAGAATAATGCTTTATTGTTGATAAAGGGGGTTAAAAGATATTTAAATAATCTGAGGGGGGCTCAGGTTTGAGAGTGGTCTAGAGGCTCCAGACTGAGAGGAGAGCCCCCCCCCACGGGGAGATGCCACCCGCCTGGAATACCTCTAGAGGCAGGCTAATTCTCGGCTTGAGTTCCCCTTAGGATCTCGCCGTCCGCAAACCCGGTGACGCTGTAAAGGTCATCTGCGACCAACAGTATACACACAAAGGTGCTTTGTTGATATTTCGAAATGTAGCTTTAAATAATAATTACTTACGAGACAAGATATGTAAAAGAAGGGGAGAGAACGAGATATGCAGATAGTCGGTCTCTTTTGCATATACAGAAGCGGTCGGCAACATAGTGGTATTATAAGGTAGAAGCGGGCCCTTGTTCATAATTTTGATAACAGTGGCTGCCTATTTATATAGCATAGAGCATTCTGTGTTAGCAAGGTAATTTAAAAGCAGATTTCCATTTGCAAAATAGTAGCGGGACACAAGGAACTGTTACTACCTGTCTCTGAAACTAATCGCAATGGTAGGATCATATTTTTTCTTTTTGATTTAAGAAATTACGGACCTATGTTTATATAAGTCTACTTTTTGAAGAGTTTTGTCTGGATTTTGAGTATTTATTTTCCTCGGATCGTTTGCAACTGGCCGCAATCAAAGATTTAAATCGTTAGATATACCGAAAAACTGTGGCCATATTTTGAAATGACGATAAGATGATAGAAGTTTTGACACATTATAATAGTGAAGTGAAAGTCAATTTTTTATCGAAAAAATAAAGTAATGCTATTAAATGCGAGTCTCATCTACGAGTAGTTGCAAGCAGTAGCTGATTAAAAGGATTGCATGAAATGAAAAATATAAATGTCTACATAAGCTCAGCGATCCTATGTGCGGCGATCGTTTGATTTATTTAGTATACATTTCGAATTTAGAAAAACACAAATGTTTTGTTATGTGGTGCATAAATACATTGCGATTATATTATAACTAGCTGAACCTCTATAGAACTTCTGGCATTGTCCTTTCATGCATTCATTGTCCTTTCATGCAATGTCCTAATTTTTTGTTCACTCTTTATTTATGTATATGTATAAAACATGTAGTAAACAATATTCGTATCAAACTTGTTGGATAAATAAAATATGTTAAGTAAATAAGTTATTTATACTCGAGCTCCTCCGTGCTTCGGAAGGCACGTTAAGCCGTTGGTCCCGGCTGCATCTGCAGTCGTTAGCACCCGCCAATCTGTACTGGGCCCGCGTAGTGGGTCATGGCCCAATCTCCCTATTCCATCTATAGGGAAGGCCTGTACCCCAGCAGTGGGGACTGATGATGATGATACTTGTCAGATACTAGTTGTCTAAGCAGTGTAAACGAAATAATGTTTTAACCAGCTACATCAAGTATCCTACAAGTTAGTTTTAAACTAGTTTAGGACTTGTTTCTTGACGGAAACGAGGGGTAAGGCTTGTGTTATGGCATGCTAGGGTAACGGATAGAAAACATAATAAAATATAAGCATATTTTATCAAGAAATATATATATATAAACTTCCATGACAAAGGTACAAAAGCTCGTATTCATCATATTAACATTTTCCTCCACCGGTATCGAACCCGGGACCTCTGAGTGGCGACTCGGTAAAAGATAGTCAAATCGTCGATTCGTACAAATTCACTTTGTAGTGCAACTGGCCTAATAAAGATGCGCGTGACAGGTCGTATAACAAGGTGAGAGCTGTCTCAATTAATCATATGTAATGAGATTTTATTTATTCATGATATTTCAATAGTCTTACAAGCGGCGCGGCGTATGCTAAAATTGAGGATGAACTATGTAGTATATTATGATATTAAGTGCTAAGTTTGCTAAATAAAGAAATTCTTTTTCTGACAATGCTTTTCTCAATCAATCAACCTATTGCCTGCTTCTTCTTTTTTTCAGCAAGTGAGAGATTGTAACCACTGTTTTTTTTTAAACAAATTTACTAAGAGAGCTCAGAAATTAGAATAGAACAACATTTTTAAAGGAAAAAAAAACGCTAGGAAAATCACTTGCGCGTCGGGTTACCATTTAGGAATTTCAAGTCCTGACATTTCGAAAAAAGTTCAGACTTTTTACTCACAATATGGTACCATTATTCACTTAGTTACAATGGTATAGTATTTAAATCAATATGTTACGAGTAACTGCGGGTTACTTTGACATAAAATGTGCTCTTTTTTTTCAAATACAATTGTAGCTTCTCTTTGTGATTAATATGTCACGTTTATATCTTTCCATTGTGAAGTTTAAAGTATAAGTTACAAAGTTATCATACGTAAATAGGAAAAAATAATATTTAAGGGTTAATATATTTTTTTTTAATTTTGGGCCAAAGTTGGCCTTAAAGAGTGTTACTTTAGTTCGTTGAGTTTTCTCTGTGAAAAAAACTCATTTTACCCTTATAACAGATCACCATTAGCATACTGAATACACAAATGGATGTTTTTGCCCAAAAATAATTAAGTTAAATAAAAAAATATAACTTTAAATTTAGAAAAAATAGTATACTTACTGAAAACCACAGTTTTGAGAAAGTTTGCGCATGAACTTGCGAACTATTTCAGTTACAAAAAATGCCGCGTTACAATGGCAACTTGATACAGGAACGATGTCGGTAAAACAACACCACACTACGCGCCTATATGGCTATCTGTGATTTTCAACTGGAACTATTACGGTTACCCAAAAGATACTGATGGGGCGGCAAGTTCAATATTTTTTCTGATTTGGGACAAAGTTACCCGCCCGAGCTAAAGTAACCCTCACTTACGGTACATTTATTATTCATATTCAATGTAATTTAAAAAATCCGGACAAGTTGGTGATCCGGGCAGAGTCCAGACTATGGTCTAAAAGTCCGGACATGTCTAGACTAATCCGGACGGATGGTAACCCTACTCGCGCGTTAACTATCCATTCCTTACGCCTTCCAGCCTTGTTAACGACCGGTTTTACCGCCGAGTCTAGGCTAGGCATGGTTTCCACCCGAACCGGTGCCTCTAAGCGTGTTCACGATTTAAGTTTGTCACGACTTCAAACCGTCGCTAGCGCCGGGTGTCGTTAACAAACCTCCATAGTGTCTCAAACTTAAATGACGACCTGATATAGACATACTTTAAAACCGTGCCTAAACCCGAATAGAAGGCGCTCTTCCAATTCTGGTAAGCTTAAAGTCTATTTCAGAAACAAAAAATTGTAGGTACTAATAAGACTCCAGAAGGGAGTCTTGGGAAACGTAGCTCTATCTAACGAAGGAAACACTGGTAACTTTTTACCCGGCTGCGCAATGCAAGAGAGCGAAGCGCGACGCGCAGACAGGGTTATGTGTTTAACAGTCTATATATGTATGTTTGTTCCTTTGTGGCACACTAGAGACCAAACGCCTGGACCGATTTTGATGATTCATACATCAATCGATTCGTCTCAATCATGGGAGTGCTACTAATATGATAGTAATCAAAATTCAATATGGGCAAAATTAGGCGCCATATTGTGACGAAGTAAAAAAAAAGTTGACAAAATATGTCGAGTGGGGTATCACTGTCTAGATAATCAAAAATTATATTTAGGTTTCTAACACCATTTTTCATTTTATATGATTGTTTAGGATCTACAACGCTTTAAAGTTATATATTAACCACTTAAGCTTATAATTTCAATCTCACGTTTATTAAAAATCAAACAACTCTCAAGGGTTCTTACTTTTATTTTCTTTTAATACAACTGTTCACATTACAAAATACGTTATCCCTTATCTTTTCGCTTTTTCAACTATTACGCACTTTTCTCAAGCCGTCATCTCAGATTATATCGTCCACAGATTAGCCCGTCCACAGATGTTCGAATATTGTCTACGATACTCAGACTTCGTTTCGTTTTAACTGTGTCATCATATTTGAAATACTGTTCTATGTTCATAATATGTAATAAATGTTGTAATTGCTAACATTCGGCCATTCTGACTCCATGCCTGACCTCAGGCATACGCTGCTGCTGTTCTTAGATTGATCTTTACAAATCATCCACTCAAATCCGTGAATTATCATGATTAAATTTCTTCACATGTTCCGGCCATCCTCACAAGATAATGTCCCCATTTTCTAATCATCTCCGACTACGACAGTCGTTTCGATTTCTGTATTTGATCGACAGCCACTGGCAGTACGCTCACTCCAGGGTCTGCAATTCAAGCATTGGCAGCACGCAGGTTCTGCATTGTGTATTTGATTAGTACCCACTGGCAGTACGCTCACTCCAGGGTCTACAATTCAAGCATTGGTAAAACGCATATTACAATATCTGTATTCGATCGGCAGCCACTGGCAGTACGCTCACTCCAGGGTCTGCTCGATCAGATGTTGTTTAATGTGCAGTCACAGGCAGTACGCTCACCCCTGGATCTGCGATTCACGTATCTAACAGCGAACGACAATACGCTGAATTAGCTTTCAGATTTAGCATTAACCGCCACTGGCAGTACGCTCACTCCAGGGTCTGCTCGATCAGATGTTGTTTAATGTGCAGTCACAGGCAGTACGCTCACCCCTGGATCTGCGATTCACGTATCTAACAGCGAACGACAATACGCTGAATTAGCTTTCAGATTTAGCATTAACCGCCACTGGCAGCACTCTCACTCCAGGGTCAGTTATTCCATTAACTAGTTGTGCCATATTGAATACCTACAACAGAAAAAACAGAAAACAGCAGAAAATTTGTCTATTGAAATTTATTGCAAGCGTAATTCAAAGATTTGTTAATAACTGTTCAGATGATATAAGGATACAGTTTGTAAAATTGGACATGTGGGTGTCAATTTGAATAAAACCAATTTTATTAAGAATAATTATTACTTTTTTATTTTGTTAAACATTAGGTCATGTTAAATCAAACTTTCATACACATCACAATTTAAATGCTATTTTAATCTTAAATTTCAATATTTTTCAATTACAAAAGTTATTTAATCATTTTTGTCTAATTCGCTATCTTCTTCTTCTTCAGGATTAGAGAATGTTATCCAAGGTTTAATTTTATCGGCAGAGTAAACATTAGTGTATTTGCGCTTTGAATTCCCATACCCAGTAATACTAGTAACCTCATACCTGTCATGTCCTAATATCTTTGAAATTTTAAAAGGGCCACTGTAACGTGGAAGTAGTTTGTTGCTGTCACCGGGATTGTGTACCTGTTTCTGAACTAAAACTAGGTCCCCTTCACTGTATTCTTTAGCTGCACACCTTTTCTTGTTGAATCTTTTCTCCATATCTGCCTGTTTTTCCTCAATGGTGCGGCTTACTTGCTCTCTTATTTCAACCATAGCTTCTTCGTTATTCTGTTTCTCATTAGCGACATCGTACAGATGAATTTCCGGCAAACCAACCGTTCTTTTTCCGAAAACTACTTCTGCCGGAGTTTTGTCAATACCTTTGTTGAGTGTGTTATTTAAGCTCCATTGTACGGTGTTGATATGATTGTCCCAATCTTTATCATTATCTCCATGTGTCAGTGCAGTTAGGGAGCTTAGAATAGTCCGATTGTACCGTTCTATTTGCCCATTAGCCCTTGGCATAGCTACAGCATTTTTTATATGTTTGAACTCCAGTTGTCGTGCGAAGTCTTCAAATTCACCTGAAGTGAAACTTGTTCCACGGTCAGAAATAAGTAGTTTGGGTACGCCAAATATGCCAAACACATCTTTTAATACTGTTATAGTAGTTTTGGTCTTAGTATTTCGAACTGCTTTCAATATTATAAACTTAGTAAAACCATCGATAATGCCGAGTATATATGTATTCCCTTTGTTGCTTTTTACAAATGGACCTATATGTACACAGTGAAAAGGAATAGGCACTTTCGGAATCGGGTGAAGATACCCCTCTTTTCTGCCAGAAGGTTGTTTGGCATAAGCACAGCGAATGCATGCTCGAACGTATTTTTTTATAAATGCTGACATATGAGGAAACCAATAAGTTTGTTTGATCTTGTCTAAAGTTTTCTCAAAAGACATATGGCCACATTCATCATGAGCTGTATGACAAATTCTCCACCGAGCATCTTGCGGTACTACCCATTTCAGTGCCTCATCCATTTTCTTGTAAATCTTGCCATCTTTTACAACATAATTATTCCGTATGTCTTTTGCCTCCGAACAGTTGCTGTCTAGCACACTCTTGATAAGTACCAGTTGTGGATCCGAAAGTTGTACGTTTTCTGGTACTTGTTTGGTTGTCACCTTTAATATGTCATACGCTAAAAGCTTATTTTGGTTTTGGAAAGCAGTTGAATTTCGGCTTAGAGCGTCGGCATGTGCCATCTGTGCACCGGGTCTATAATCAATTGTAAAATTAAATTCCTGGGCTAGAAGCCACCACCTTGCGATTCTTGGCACTAAATCTCGTTTAATCCATGTCATTCTAACGGCATTACAATCTGTAGCTATTTTAAATTCAATTCCAATAAGATAATTTCGAAATCTATTCAGAGACATCACTACTGCCAAAGTTTCTAGTTCGAAAGAATGAAAATGTTGTTCTTCGGTGGTAGTCTGCCTGCTGAAATATGCTACAGCACGCAAAGGTAATGTCTGGTCTTTGCGTTGCAACAATATTCCACCTATACCAACCTGACTTGCATCAGTATGAAGCTCAGTTAAGTATGTAGGATTGTATATGGCTAACACCGGACGTGAGACCAAAATCTCTTTTATTTTACAAAATGCTTCCTCTTGTGATGGACCCCAAATCCATTTCTCATTGGCTTTAGTAAGGAGAGTGAGAGGCTTAGCTATGGTAGCAAAATTTTGGACAAAACGACGAAAAAAACTCGCTAGACCTATGAACTGGCGAACCTCGTGAGCGTTTTCGGGAGTTTTAAAAGTAGCAACAGCTTCAGTCTTCCTTGATCCAGGTTTAACGCCATGAGCATCTATCTCATAGCCCAAGTACTCAATCTGTTCTTGGAAAAAATTACATTTATTTAATTTAAGCGTAAGATTCGCTTCTTGTAGGGCCTTTAATACAAGACTCAATTTTCGCATACCCTCGGATACAGTTTTTGAGGCAATAATTATATCATCCATGTACGCCATGACGCCTGGTATTTTAGATCGATTTAACACTTTGTGGATAAGCCTCTGGAAAACAGCTGGCGCATTGCATAGACCGAATGGCATTCTATTATATTCATAATGGCCATCCGGTGTTACAAAGGCTGTAAACCGTTTCGAATCTTGTGCAACAGGAATTTGATGATACCCTGATGATAAGTCAAGACACGTAAAATATCGTTGCCCACTTAAACTATCAATTTGATCTTCAATCAACGGCATAGGGTATTTATCTTTAATTGTCTTTTTATTGAGCGCCCTGTAATCTACGCATAATCTTATTTCTCCATCTTTCTTGGGAACAATAATAATAGGACTAGCATAATCTGATTCGGATTCTGTAATAATGTTGTTGGATAAAAGATCATCAATGACATCCTTAACCTTCTGTCTCTCAGATACCGACAAACGGTATGGTCGATACGAAACAGGTGTGGTGTCCTTTAAATTGATGTGCATTTCGGTCACTGTAGTTTTACCTAGCTCAGCAGTCGTAAAAGCAAAAGAGTTCCGATACTCATTCAGAAGTTTGTGTAATTCATCTTTAATGGTCACATTTAGATCTTTATTCATATTTATACAATTTAAACTTATATTCTCAACTTCGTTAGTACCACTTTCCACAATACGACAAACATTAAATACAGTTCCCTCATTACTGGTTTCACAGACTGGTTTGTCTTTAAACTTATATTCTGATACATATACACCTCTTGCAATGACTTGTCCTTCAACAAACTTAATGACATCGGTTGTAAGACTTAAAACAACAATATTAGCAAGCCCGTTGGTAAAAGTATACATTCCTGGTAAAATTAAATACTCAGTCCCTGGTTTTAGACACGCTTCCGAAGAAATATGAAGGTATGCAACCGGCTCATCTAACGACGCGCTTACAGAAACCGTTGATATGTTTTTAATGTCAGTATTGTTATTTATTGTGACTGGAATAGCCTTACTGACTGCCCGATATAACACTAGATCTGTGTCAGTCTTATATACTCTGATTTCAGGTAATTCAGTTAGATTTTGTCCTATCAGCATTACCGTATCATCCGGTAGCAGGTACTTAGGAACCACATAGGCCTCAACGATTTCATTCACTCTATCTACTTGAACACATACACGCACTTTCGCACTAGGTTTTATTGTGCCATTTCCAAATCCTCTCAATGTAGGGAGTTCATCGTCAACAAGGCCAGATTTAGGCAACCGAAACTTGTCACTAATCAATGTGCATTCACTCCCAAAATCAACGAAAGCTTTTGCTGGGTTTCCATTTATTTTGATAGTCTTGTAATATTTATCGCAGACTCCTTGCCCATAATGTATAGCTAGTATGTTCTTCTTTCCTGAGTGCATATCATGGGTAGATTTTTGTTGAGCTGTCCCAAACAGCCCTTCATTACATTTCAAAGTTGAATGCCCAATTCGCTTACATTTGCCACATTTTACTAGATCTTTACGACAGTTTTGCCAGAAATGTCCAGACTCACCACAGTTAAAGCATTTTAATTCACGTTTATTTGATGAGTTATCTATTGCTTGGATTTGTGTTCTTCTTCCAGTACCCTGAGCAGTTGAATCACGAAAACCAAATACTTTTCTAGGAGCTTCATCCTTTCTCATTGATACTCTACGGAAGTAAGTCAGCACATCCTCTGGATCTGTAAAGCACGAACCTTGAGCATTCATACGGATATTGTTGTCAAATATTCCATGTGTTAAGCAATCTACTGCTTTTGAGCCAGTTATATCGCAACGATTAATCAATCTTATTTTATCATAATAATATTCCTCCAACGACTCGTTCCTCCTACTCTTTCGGGCCAGCATTTCTACTAGTAAATCTCCATAGTTTTCTTCACATGGAAAAGCTTTTAAAAGCTTGCTTTGCCATTCACTCCATGAAAACTTCACACTCGTTAACCCATCATACTATTTTTTTGCTAGGCCTGATAACCGGGGTAGAGCATAATAAATAGTTTGCCTCTCCGACCAACCATAAACAGAAGCTGACTCATTTATTTTGGAAAGCCAATCTTTCATTGTCTGTGCCTTGGCTTGTGGATCAAATTCTGGAATGACACCTTGCGATCCATGACCCTGTGGTGTATGATTTTTCCCTTCCAACGCCACCACCAAACGGCTAAGTATATTTTCTGAGAATTGGTTTTCTTTTTCAAACTCACTGTATCGATTTACAAATTGAGATGATTTAGAATGTTCTTGGTGTTTAGACATTGTCTTTGATTGATGAGAGGGTATACTAGATGATGAAGAAGTACTATCACTAGAATGATATCTTGATAATTTCCTTTTATATCCCTTATTCTGCTTTCGTTTGCTACAGTATTTAGATACTGAAGAATTATCTGAGTGAGAAACATATTTTTTTCCTCTCTTAGCTTGTGTAAGTTGAATAGATGAAGGGGAAGAACTTCTACTAACAGACCGCACTCTTTTAGCCTCCTTAATGCGACTACGACCACGACGTTGTGACTTTGCACCAGTAGACGATTCATATTGTCGGCTTTTCCTATTTCTCTTTTTGTTTTTCAAAGTTAATTCATCATCTCTTTCACACCTCATAGGGGGTGTAGCAGGTTCTGACATTTCTACAAGATAGAAATAGATATGATGTCAGTAGGAGTCAATGACTACTTTATATTATGCACACTGAGTAACAGATACAATGAAGAGATTCAGTAGAATAGCAATAATCCAAAGAATAATTAAAATAAATAAAACAACTTCTTGACTTTTATTAGTAGAAAATTAATTAATAATAATTAGCACTAAATCTTTGCTTAACCTCTGGTCTGTATGGATACTGGCTCCCTGTATATGTATATAAAATATATATACATTTATGTGTTCATGTTTACACATTAGTGCATCTATAAATAGATGCTTTACAGAAAAGAAAAGAAAAAAAAACAAAGTTTAATGACTATCTAAACATAATATTATAATCCTTCTCAAATACAATAAAGGTTGGACAAGTGAATTAGGCATTAGTTTATTCTACTCGAACTACTTCACAAGTATCACTTTGCACAGTCAGTTAATTAAGAAATTTACAACAAGAAATAATTATAGACTGAGTCAAAATAAAACAAGGTTTCTTTTTACAAAAAGTAATAGTAATTAAAATTTTAATCAATATGCCCTTACTTTACTTTACTGAACCTAACTTTGTTTGTAATGGTAAGCAACTTTACAACAAGTTAATAATATCTATAATTGTGAAATACAAAGAGATAATGACTGTTTTAATCAGTTAGAAAAAAAAATATATAGATATTTGCAATGAATTTCCCCCTTTTTCAAAAGTAATAGATCTTACATATTAACTTTATAAATTCCAAATAATTGTAAGCTTTTTTCATGTAAATAGCTAATCAATACTTCAATTCAACATATTCTGAACACTTTTACTTATCACTTCCTGTGAGTAGTTTTATTAATTGAATCAATAAACATTAAATGTAATAAACTACAATTTTATTGCTTTGCTTATGCATATTTTGAATTGAACCATAGTAACCTGATTTCATTCATACAAATGCAATGCAAGTAATATCCCATGAATTTCTGACATAATCATTTTAGTTTTCTATGTTTTCTCAGTGTTTTAACAAGAGTAAAACTTTTATTTTGACTCATTTCATAGTAACGCAATTTTCATAGGTACTTGACAACAACTCACCAGTTCTTTCCACTTCTGAATTTATTAAAAATCAAACAACTCTCAAGGGTTCTTACTTTTATTTTCTTTTACTATAACTGTTCACATTACAAAATACGTTATCCCTTATCTTTTCGCTTTTTCAACTATTACGCACTTTTCTCAAGCCGTCATCTCAGATTATATCGTCCACAGATTAGCCCGTCCACAGATGTTCGAATATTGTCTACGATACTCAGACTTCGTTTCGTTTTAACTGTGTCATCATATTTGAAATACTGTTCTATGTTCATAATATGTAATAAATGTTGTAATTGCTAACACGTTTGTATCTTTGTTACTCTTTCACCTAAAAAATACTGAATGGATTTTAATCAAACTTAACAGTAATATAGCTCATATATGATAATTACATAATTACATATATATATAATAATTTATGTAGTTATTGAGTGAATTGGCCAATATATAGCAATAAGTGTCACATAAGACGGAAAAAAATTCCCATCTGCGAGCCATTTTGGCCTGCACTGCAAAAACAATAAAAGTTACATGAATGCAATGTACAGTGAAAATGTATCTCTTAAATAGTTCTAAAAAAAAGTCCGTGACACCATATATATATATATTCAAATAATGTAACGGAAGTTGAGAAAAAAAACATTTATATATTCATTGGAGAAGTCGCTTTATTTCCTCAAACAATATACACAATGTTTTAGTTAGGTACTCGGTACTCGCCTTATTAGCTTTACGTTAGAGATGACACGGGCTGAGAATAGGGCTGAATAGCCAGCGCCCAATTTAATTTATCTCTCGACGACACATGAGGCGTGATACCGGCTAAATGGTTTAACACTAAAGCTTGGTGCTACACCCTTACACGGCACTATGCTTTAGAGTATGATAGGTACTGTAAATACGAAAAGATACTTGAAATGCTTGACTTCAGTGTTCCAAACACAGACATAGATCCGAAATAGATAACGCAAATGTATGTACTTAGCGTGCCAAAATGATGCTGAAAGTGATTGTGTGAAGATTTGTGAGAATTTTCTATTGCTGTCCTAGACGTTCGAACCTGTAAAGAGGGCTCAGGTATGTATGGGTCAAAAGAAAGAATGTAGGGAGTAGGTATACATTTTCATGACAAAATCGTTTGCAATGAATTCAGGCATGTGGAAAAACGTTCTGTATGGAAATTGTACTACCTACATCGAAAGGAGATTGCTCTTAGTGGATCCTTGTTTTGTTAAAGTTTCAGCTTCAGTCGTGTAATGAGGGCACGTTTTTAGGGTTCCATATCTAAAGATGAGAGAGAACAGAACCCTTTTAATGTCATTACTGTTCGTATATGTATCGAAGTCATAAAATCAGAACCGTAACAGAAAACTGTTGAAATTTTGAAAGCTTTTTTGGTGTAAATGTATAGAAAACAATCACATGACCCGCTTGATGGTAAGCGGTCGCCATAGCCTAAAGGCGCCTGCGATTCAAAGTATCACTTGCGCTAGTGTTTCCGAACTATCGATATTAAAACTATCGACAGTTTACATCGAAAATCATGTGTGTGTACCCTATAAATAGAATCGATACAACCGATAGTATCGGACCTATTGATAGCTCAGAACAAGGCAATACTATCGAATGAGTGCAATACTATCAATACTATTGTAGTCTGTTAATAACAAATTATTGATATTATCGATACTATCGATAGTGTTGATTTTATCTGCAACAATACGATCGATAGTATCGATACTATCGATTGTTTTAGACAAAAGTATCGATACTATCGATAGTTTGTTATTAACGAACTACAATGCTATCGCTTGTATTTAACTCATCCGATAGTATTGGCTTTTACTGTGCTATCGATAGTGTCGATACTATTGATAGTATTGATACTATCGATAAGCCGATCGATTATCATACGATTGATTGGCTATCGATAGACTATCGATTAATCATCTATAGTCGACTATCGAATGGCAACACTAATTGCGCTGTTCCCTATCACCCTGTTTTGGGTTGCCAGATGGTCGTAAATCGTCTGCATTCTCCCAACATAGCATGTGATCTCCAGACTCGACAAATAACGAAATCTTACGACAAACGATCATAATGGTACACCTTCCGTTTACCCTGTACTTCAACATTGCGCAGTGAATGCGTCTACTGCAGTCCACTTTTAGGCTTATAGGAAGCATCCGGCTAGAGGGGCTGCCTCAGCATTGGAATGACACAATACTATAGAACCGCTAGTTTTATCAGTAAATATTTTATACTATGTAATAATAACTTAAATCATACAACCTTATGGATTAAAAAAAATATATACAGGAACAATGAACCTAAAACTAGAAAATCTTTAAAAATATAACATAGTAACTAAAATATATTATTAAAAGGAGTCCCTTTAGGCTGCTAGTATGACTTCAAAATTCACATTATTAAATTATATAGATCTATGCTGAGGACCTTGACATTAAAACTGAATAGTGACTTCAAACATGATAACAACAATGGCCGCCCATTGAAATTTTCAAATACGGCAAGCAAGCAATACGTAAGCATGACAGGAGTTACTTTCTACACACTACATTCATAAGGTAAATATTTCATTCTGTTTAATACAGGAAATGATGATAACTTACGATAATTAAACAATATAGTAGTTACAATGAGTTCATAGTTTTACGCATTTTGAAGTTTACGTCATTTCCGTTACAGTAGTAATTGAGGTTAACCATTTTTTTGTATTATTTTCTTACACCTATATTTGTTTCTTGGGTTTTCACGCACACCACTCATTAAATAAAACAAGTTTCAACGGTATAGATACACTGATTTATTTATTTATTAATATTTTAATTAAAATCATAATTCAGATTCATTCAGAAAAGTCAATAAATAAATGAATCAGTGCATCTATACCGTTGAAAATTGTTTTATTCTTACATCAATTTCATAAGCCTTGTCCCACAGTAAACGCTTGGGATACTAGGGTAACGGATAGAATACATATCCTACTGATACATTATACAAGTATATTTATCTAGAAAAACTAAGATACAACCGAGCATCTGTCGAAATAGATCTACTAACCTAGAATAAGATCCAGTGTTTTCGTAACGTAAGCAAGCGCATGCTGTTGAAAGTAGGAAAATGTCAATGTTTCAACCTTCTTGTTCCTGGTAAATATTTGTCGAGTCATTACGGCAAATTTAGCGTAGGCCTACCTACTAACAGTGTTGAATGACGCAAAGTCATTTATTAAATTTCGACGAGCTACCCCGGCGGAGGCGACGCGACGTCCTTAAAGGTCTCTCATAAGTGAAGGTATTTTGTTTTCGTTTTAGCCTTTGCAAGGTTGTGACTTGTTTGCGCCCCGAAGGATTCTAAGCGAGCTATTTATTATGTTGCTAACGAGTTTGTATACCTCTCCTCTTATTAATAACCAGGAATAAGCTTAGACTAGTTACACTGTGCTTTGTTTATATCACTCATTTGCCATATGTCATTCAATGAACAGAGACAAAACACGGAGTAACTAATAATCATAATAAATATATCATATCATATCATATATACATAAAAAATCATTTATTCAGTTTAGGCGTTACAAGCACATATGAATGTCTAGAAGCTAAGCCATCGGTTCGTAAATCAACGGCGGGAGACCTTGTACTGAGAAGAACCGGCAAGAAACCTGAAACTCAGCAAGGGCTGTTTTTTTCCTCCTGTTTTATCATTTACAGAGTCGTCAAGTTGAAAAATGACTTCAGAGATGATTCATGAATTCACCTTTCATTACATAATGTGTTTATACATTAATTGTTCAACTGCATTTTGATTGCTGTGTCACACAGTATAAATACAAATAGAGTTATTTATAATAGGTATAATTAAAAAATCTAAGCGTATTTTTCGTTTATTAATAAGGGGGCTCGCGTTTTGGTTTGGCATTGTTGGAATATCGATAGGTCTTATTATGCCCTTCAGCCATGGTTATGGATGTATGCTAGGTTAACTGTTTCATTTGATCGTGAACATGTATTGCGATCGCGAATTCGAAAAAGGGTTAAAGCCACAACTATTATATATAGTTATGAAGAGCTCGATGGCGCAAGTGGTTAGCGCGTTCGGCTGTGATCGTTGAAGTTAAGCAACTTTCGCAGTGGTCGGTCATTGGATGGGTGACCAAAAATTACTATCTCGAGCTCCTCCGTGCTTCGGAAGGCACGTTAAGCCGTTGGTCCCGGCTGCATCTGCAGTCGTTAGCACTCACCAATCCGCACTGGGCCCGCGTGGTGAGTCATGGCCCAATCTCCCTATTCCATCTATAGGGAAGGCCTGTACCCCAGCAGTGGGGACTGATGATGATGATACTTGTCAGATACTAGTTGTCTAAGCAGTGTAAACGAAATAATGATTTAACCAGTCACATCAAGTATCCTACAAGTTAGTTTTAAACTAGTTTAGGACTTGTTTCTTGACGGAAACGAGGGGTAAGGCTTGTGTTATGGCATGCTAGGGTAACGGATAGAATACATAATAAAATATAAGCATATTTTATCAAGAAATATATATATATAAACTTCCATGACAAAGGTACAAAAGCTCGTATTTATCATATTAACATTTTCCTCCACCGGTATCGAACCCGGGACCTCTGAGTGGCGACTCGGTAAAAGGTAGTCAAATCGTCGATTCGTACAAATTCACTTTGTAGTGCAACTGGCCTAATAAAGATGCGCGTGACAGGTCGTATAACAAGGTGAGAGCTGTCTCAATTAATCATATGTAATGAGATTTTATTTATTCATGATATTTCAATAGTCTTACAAGCGGCGCGGCGTATGCTAAAATTGAGGATGAACTATGTAGTATATTATGATATTAAGTGCTAAGTTTGCTAAATAAAGAAATTCTTTTTCTGACAATGCTTTTCTCAATCAATCAACCTATTGCCTGCTTCTTCTTTTTTTCAGCAAGTGAGAGATTGTAACCACTGTTTTTTTTAAACAAATTTACTAAGCGAGCAATATTTCAAATATAAATAGGAATCTTTGCGAGAATTCCAGAGAATTTCCCAATAGATTTCCAATATTTCCGGTAAAGCCATATCACTATTCACTAGTACCAGCCTTTGTCAACTCAAAACTCAATATATTTAATTCAATTGTAAATCTTGACGAAAAGTGTTTGTTTTGAAATTTGAAACAAACATGTGTGTCACTGTTTGAGTCCCTAATGAGTTGACTTACATGTTATAATGATAACGTATTTACTTACTACAAACTTAATTTAAAGCAGCTAAAATACCCCGAAATCAAAATATTTTATTATGATTACATAATACTAGCTGTGCCCTGCGGTGTTACTCGCGGTTTATTACAGATATTTTGCCGCAGTTAAACTTATCCTATGTGTTAATCCAGGGTGTCAGCTAACTCCATACCAAATTTTATTAAAATCGCTCCAGCCGTTTAGACGAAGAAGTAACAAACATACACACTCACAAACTTTCGCCTTTATAATATTAGTGTGATAACCGTTGGTCCCAGTTGCCTCTAATCCAATCCGTACTGAGCCCGCGTGGTAGGTCATGGCCCAATCTCCCTATTTCATCCATAGGGAAGGCCTGTGGTATAGCAGAGGGGACAATAATAGACTGGTGATGATGATGACTTAATATAAAAAATCTGTAAAAAGTGAATACTTAAAACAAAAGAATCTCGGTCATCCAGGACGCCAGGATTGTCTTCTAAAAACAGGGTCATTAGGTCTTTTTTTATTTGTAGTCTCTCAAGTTAACAAACATGTTATTTACAGCCTTTGTCTTTATGTTGACCGGGTAATCATATGAATTCTTCAGTCTCGAGTATTTCAAAGTGGGGTCCTATTTTTTTTGTAAATATTTTAATGTTATAAGTATGATATACAACATACAGCCTGCCTGGTGGTAAGTGGCCATCATAGCCTATAGATGCTGGCGATACAAAAAAAAAATCACTTGCCCCGGCGCTTCAATTCGAGCGGCAAATCCTCTATGCCCTCCCTACCTTTACATTCTGATATTAAAGTTCTCTTCAACATTGTATATTTTATACAGTTATTTTTTCAGAACATGTAATTTTGTTATTATGTACACTATAAAGAGGGGAGAGTACTGGTCTTCTGAGATACAGGCTGCGGCCTAGTTCAGATACCGGTCTCTCTACAATCTTGTCTAAAAGAAATTAATTAATTAAGTTTGCATTTTGTTGTTACCTCTTTTTTACCATAAAATGCTATCATCGCAGTATAAATTAAGTAAAAGTGCTTACGTATCAAACCTCTCCGGAACATCCGAGGTGTACGGCGTGAAAATACGTACCCATTTTAATTTCTCCCTCGTTAACGTCCATTGATTCAGATGTTACCAGAGTATTAGGTGTGGATTCAAAGTCAGAATTTCAGTTTCCAACATCAACATCAAAATGTTTGTGCAAACAACCAACATCCCACTGTTTTCTACTTAAAACTCTAGTCGTACCGTACAATTTCCTTTACGTCGCGAAGTTTTACAACAGCCACAATTTCCCATATGAGTTGGAAAGTGACCCACCCTTACCTTATTTAGCTTGTGTGTGCAAAGTTTTCACACTGTACAAACAAGGTGGCTTGTTGTTTGTTAGGTACTAACAGAAGATACTGTAAACTTCTGCCCTCAACTTTGGTCTGTTTGGACTTCGGAATATTAGATACCAAGTCGTGCAGGGCTAACTATGAATTTAGAATATTTGTTTATTCATATCTCAAAAACATGCAATAACATGTATTTCATGTTTATTTTTTGCATGAAAGTAATTATGAAACATACAGGAGTTATTGCGAGCAGTCACCTAAAATTTAAGTCAAACGAATTTATCCGTAAGTGAAGTTCGACTGATATTAAACGATGTGTTTTTCCCAAGAGATTAGCCGAGGAAAGGCAAAAAATCGCCGGATCGTCCGGATACCCAGGAAGGCAAAAGGATCATTGGTAACTTTACTCCAATTATTATTACCTTAAAAGAATGTTATCTACCCTGTGTTTTCGCACTGCCCCTGGTGTTGGCGACGGCTGCTGGTTCTACTGGCGCGAGGAGCGGGCTGGAATCCAGTGGCGGCGCTGGTGGGCGGCGTGGTATTGAAGCAGCCGGGCCTCGGCTGCATGCCGGTAGCACCAGCATAGATGGTGGGCCCCTCCAGTTTTAAAGCTACCGGAATGAAGTTGATACTTCTACATACTTGTGTTTTGGTGCCGGTTTTGACTTCGTTGATGTCGCAGGTCGTAACTCTGCACCAGTGTTAGTAACAGCCCATTTCAATTTATTCTATACTGTGTCTCAGTAAAGTATAAATATCACACTTATCTCCCTGTGTTACCTAATTGTTGTGTATTGTACATAAGTGGGTAATCAGAGATTAATATATGATAGTGCGGGCTGCTTCCCCTATCTTCATATATTACACTAATGATTTAATTACTGTGTCTTATTTTCATTATGACCAGCACCTAGTAAGGTTGACATTGTTGAAGCCACGCACGAAATAACAGTAAACACTTTTGTTTTGATTTTCAATCAAAATGATATTTCATTTGTTATTTAATTCTCAAGACCTGTATTGAAGAACAAAACTGAAAAACAATTACTTCGACAGACTCGACCGGCAGCAGTGGCGCCGCGGCGTCAGTAAGTGGTGGCCACCAGGCCGTTGCGAAGTCAACTCCAGAGATGCAGAAATGACAATAGACAGAAGTGCGGACTCTATGGCCCAGACAGTTGCCATCACTTCCGGGGCTACACATCTCAGGGTAAGAATTATTATCAGGTGGGGTTCCTGATTTCACAGACCACAGAAATCCATAACATAAATATGTATATAAATAAAGCATTGCTGTAGGTTGTTGCCGTTGCCGTTGCCGTTGTACAATCTCTTGGACTGCAGTCATGTAACTTTAGATTTAAGTCATAAAATAAAAAAGTTAACGTTACAGTCTCTTGGACTACACTCATGATATTTGTCATTAAAGTTAAAATAAATTAATGGTACAATCTCTCGGACTGCACTCATGTTACTTATTATTTAACTAATAAAACTAAAGAAGTTCACGTTACAATATGATTGCACTCATGTTAATGGTACAACCTCCTGGACTGTACTCATCACTCATGTTATTTAATATATTTATGTTTATAAACTGCCACACACACCATCCTCACCTTGCCGGCATCTAAAAATGCTTCTTCACGCCTCTCTTAAATTACACCAGATTGTAGGAAGGAGGGAACACGTGCTCGGGCAATGAGTAATGCGCAGAAAGGGATACCTATTATTATGATATTTTCTTCACGTATTATTATGGCATCTAAATGTGACATGAAAACTGCTGATACTAATTTTCGCAGCAAATCGATACAGAGGGAGATAATATTCGGTAGAAAGATATTGGATACTCCTTATTCCGGTTAAAATTCCCAGTAGTCTGACGGCCATGAAGCTGAAAGCTACCCAAGTAAATCAATTATATCATTGTTTTAATCACGACTTCTTTTACTCGTGATACTTCAGTAAGGAATACATATAAATTGAAACCGAGTTATTCGCCTGGTTATAGCATTGTTAGTTTCCGCCCTGACACTAATTAGTGTAGGTATATGTTGCTACTGTATATTTAATGCCTTTGCTTTTTCGAAGTATTATTTAGAATTTTTATTTGAATACAAAGACTTATTACTGGTATTGTTTTGAATACTGACTATTTTTTATTTAAGAATATTCAGTTACGGTGTCAATTTTTGATTTCAGAATGTTTGTTCGTATCATATACATATTTTCATTTAACTTTTTTGACACGTTTAAAATATCTTTTTATGGGTTTACTTTTGAAATAATTTTTAATAACTTTGGATGTTTGGGATTCTTTTCAAACTTCATGGTTTCTGGGAGCAGTGTATGATTTTGTGTTTTATATCCTACTAACTGCTGTAAATATCCATCACTTCCAAATGCACGAGACCTGCCTGAGAAGGAATGGCGAATTAACACGTCTTATTATTGAAATTAAGTTGTTAAATATCTCCGAATACTTGTATATTTAAATAAGCTACGTTATTCGTACTTTATAAATTACCAGATTGATAATAATAAAATGTGATGTGACCATCTTTCATGACGGGAACCTCATGAAAGCCGAAAAAGATAAACAAATAAAATATCTTGACTTGGCTCATGAGGTTGTCGCCATGTGGGATGTTGACTCGGCTATCATTGTGCCGATAGTTGTGACGGTCAATGGCGATAGCCAAGAGCCTCGACTGTCATCTGCGGAGGCTCGAGTTGGGTGAAGAGATGGGCCAAGAGTCTGATACAGAAGGCAGTGCTCCTTGACACACACAATAGTGAAGAGGTTCCTCTCTCTGGGGCCCTAACCACCGGTAGCTAGGACCCTGTTCCCGAAGCCGGTTGGCTTCTATTTTTTATATTTTTAAATGTTTTGATTTTTATATCAATATTTAATAATGTAATTAATATGGTATACAATAAATAAAGAGAATAATAATAAAATTTATTTCAGACTAAAATGTCCACAGTTTTGTTTTGTTAGTAACATTTTTCCTTAATCTATGTTAGTAATACATTTCAATTTAATTAATCAATGTCTTATATAGTGGCCCACCCAATGTTGGAGTAGAGGCGACTCCCACCTATCCAACAACACGCACAGGATGCTGTTGGGGTATCCATCGGTCTTCGCGGCAGCCCCATCAGCACCCGGAATGCGTTGTTATACACGGAAGAATTGTAAGCCTTCTGCGTGCAGTCAACCCAGAGACCGCACGAGTAAAATGATTGGTAGAGAGTATGATTTAAATAAAGTCAATTTGACTTCTAAAGTACTTCGCGCAAATCTCCGAGCCAACATGTTACATCGGACTGCCAGTGACCTCCTTTCCCTCTCTACGTCCATGTTATCACATAAGTCCGAGTTGGAAAAAATAACAAAAAAAAGTATAGGCTCCTAGGCTAGGTATGTCAAACTCATCTGATAAGAATTCGACTGTAGAAAATACACCTTCAAGTTCCCAAGTTTTCGCCATAATCCCTTAAGCTTTGACAAATGTCAGCTTTAGATAGGGGGTGAGGTTGGGAGCAGGTATTACTTATGCAAATGTAAGCGTGACGTTCGGTGCGAATTTTAAGCGATTTAACGGCAATTTTACTGTGTAATAGGGCATTAAACTTAGAAAGAAACTTTGCTAGATGTGTAATGGCAATTAATATTCAATCTAATTTCGTTAGCAACTCACTTACTTTCACGTCCATCGGTAAAAAAACGAGCGAATATTTTCTGCTGACATATTTGGGTAAATATTGGGCCTAATTATAAAAGCAGCAGTTTCTTCTTTGCATTTTCTTTACAGCATGTTAAGGAGATACTTGAAATTTGATAATATGTAGTATATCCTGTAGAATAAATAAAATAATAAATAGTAGAGACTGTTGTTAAATTTAATTAAAACTAGGTTTAGAGAATCATTTCAGAATCAGGCTCATTGTTGATTTTTGATTGGGATTTTTTCTTGGATTTGCGTGTTTGTTTTTAAATCCAAGAAAAATTTCACGTTAAGAATGAAGGCACTGCACTATACAGCTCTCAGAAACATATTGGAACATTAATAACAATAATTACAGAGCGACAGCCACCAATCATTAATTCACTAGGGTTATGTCTGAGTGAAATTTATGAGGGTACGACAGTCTATACACCGTTGTCACAGATTAAGAACATACCAAAAATATGGGTGTGCTTTTTCAGACTTCTAATGGGAATCAACCAGTCATTGGTTTGACCAATCAATTTATATTTTTTTGTTGACAACAACTACTTGGAATCTGTTTGTGAATATTAATATTTTTAACTATTATTTCGAGAGTGAAATTCATAAGTGCTGGTTTTCTATGAATATTAACTAGCTCATTTCAGGCAACATAAGCATTTACTGTGTGAAATAACTAAGGCTCTGCCTCGTAATTTGGAATAAATAGCAACTCCGATCTATAAGACACTGATTCCAAATGTTCTTAATTTCAATCAATGATTGTAAATTATAAGTTTACTAGCTGTCCAAGCAAACTTAGTACCGCCATAAAAAATAGGGGTTGGTGGTAGAAGGGTGAAAATTTAGGGTTGTATGTATTTTTCTATGATATATCATAAAAAAATAAAATAAAAAAAAATGTACAAAAAAAATTAAGATATTTTGGGGGATGAAAAATAGATGTTTTCCGATTCTCAGACCTACAGAATATGCATATAAAATTTGACGAAAATCGGTCAAGCCGTTTCAGAGTAGTTCAATTACGCACACCGTGACACGAGAATTTTATATATTAGATAATGATTAAGATATTTTTAGTTTCATTTTTTTTAAGTTTTGTGTAAAATCTACAAGTTTCGAAGTTCAGTTAAGTTTCTGCTATATTACTCTACACTGTGTCAGAATTTTGTTACAACATACCTATATAGTTGTGTAATACAGGGAAATAAATAATGTTCCTTGTTATTTGGGTGGCAATCGCTCTTGCATTGTTGAAAAATTCCCGAAATATGTTTTTCGAGGGAAACAGCTTAGGTCCAGTACCTACACTATGAAGGAAATTTGAATTGCAAAGAAAAAGGACCACTGAGCCGGTTTTTATTATATTATTAGGTTATTCTCGTTCCAAATTTGGCATATCTTACGTCCCGCAGATGGGGTTCCAAATTATTAAAAAAAATCATCAATGACATTTTATGGTTACTTAGTGTTGTTATAGATTTCAACAACGAAAGAATTATGGTTATAAATCCCCGAGAAGAGAAGAGCTTTCTGAATTCTGCTTCTATTTTATTATTCTCAAGCGATTTGGCGACACTTTCCCTTGTCTGTATTTTATTGTTTAAAGTTAAAAAAGGGGACCTATTAAACCTGAAGTTCTAACACCAGTGGGGATGATGCAGCACAGAGCTCAGCCATGCTTATTGTCTTCATCATCAACATAATCAATTAACAATTTAAGTGAGATTAAAAGTTTGAGTAGATTGATGTCGCAAATGGTTTGCTTTCGGTCTCGTTCGCGTATAAGTTACGCAAATTTTGTGATGGGTGCTCTTCCGTTCTTTCCTGAAGCAGTTGGTCCGGGCTACATCTGCAGTAGTTAGCACCCACCAATCTACATTAGGCTTGCGTGGTGGATCATGGCCCATTCTCTCTATAACATCCATAGTGAAGGCCTATGCAGCAGCAGGGATTTTTTTCCTATAAGAGGTGCTACATATTACCTCACCCCACCTGATATTAAGTGTAAGTGGAGTCCATTCGCGAAGATAGATAATGCGGCTGCATGGGTGCCGTTCCAGCCATCCTCACTTTGCCAGTCTGAACTAGGTATGAGCGTTCTAAAGACGAACCGGTTTCAACGACCATTTTGTGTTCCGCGACGATAGAACCGTTAGTCCTCGAATAGGGAAGATGCAGTATTTTTTTTGTTTTCATTTTAAAGAATACCATGTAGAATAAACCTCAGATATATTAAAAAAATTAAACATTGTAATTTATAGAAAAAAAAAAAATGGATGCGTGTAACTTATGTACGCGCGTGAGAAGTTATACTTCTTTAGCATCATTAAAAATATTTTTTAATTGCATGCAAATAATTAATAATTACAAAACACATACTTCATATATGTATAAAAATTGATTGCTTTTCCTCACTTAATCTTAGTAAGTTTTTATTAAAAAATCTGATGGTTTGATTTGATGATTGATGATGGTTAGTGACCATGAAAGTTTAAAACAATACACTGATGGTTTTTCTCATTTAATCTAAGTAAATAAGTTTTGTAACACCATAGTATTAAATATCATCACGCCGACCGCCACTAGATGGCGCTGTACGCATGTGAATCGTGCTATAATATACTGACACCACTTGTATAAGGTGTTCTTGGGAAATTGACCAAGACATCGCTTCGTAGGTAGGGCCTATTGTCTTGCACGCTATACGCTTCCACCACGTGGGACGTCTTAGTGTCTTGATAATAGTATACATGTACTTCCACCCTTGTGGGATACAGTAATACCATTTCTCCTACAAATATTGAATAGTAATCACAATATAAGTATTTTCTACCTACGCCTATCTTTATTTGACGTCAGTCTTCTCACACTCCCCCTTCGCCCTCCCGCACATTCTTACAGTTTTATTAAATAATAAATATTATAAATATGAAAACAGTGATCAGAGGCGACGAGCGTCTCAACATGTGCGACTAAGAGATCCTATTACTATTTTGTTGGAAGCTTTTTTTCGAGACTTACGAGTAATGTGCGGTTTAGCGGCCGACTTCATGGTGTTACTTTTCTGTTACAGTGTTGCGCGCGCATCTTAAAATTTCACTCTCATCATTTTTTCATAACGCGCCCGCGGCTAACTTCATTATGTTACTTTTGTGTTACAGTGATGCGCGTGCATCTTAAAATTTCACTCTCATAATTTTTTCATAACGCGGCTAAAGAAGTATAACTTCAAAAATGCGGTTTTAAATTGACTGTTTAAAGGAGATTGGGCATCTTAGTAAGGAGCTTGGGGACGAACTAAAGATTTTTGTACATCAATCAAATAAGCTTAAAAATATTGCTTATTATTTAATACTTTTAGGATTTTTTTTATTTCTTCAAAATCCGTACTCTCTGAGTAAAGTTATTGGACTATAAAGAAATATATCTACATAACCTCTTTTTACGATCCTCGCTATTATGCATCTTAATATTACCTACATACATACACATAATCACGCTCATAATCCTAAAAGGGGTTGAGCATGCTTCAGGTAACATTTGTTTACACATTTTATTATTTAGCATTACATCATTAGCATCAATTTAGACGGCAATAGCGAGAAATCGACTGACTGACAGATCTGAGTTCTGACAGTGATCACAGTGACACTGACAGACACTGTTCACATTGACAGAATAACGGTGATTTTTCCGAAACGTTTTACTGGAACACCGAGTAGGTATACATTATTTTATTTAAGGATTTTTTGTTTCAATCGTCTTTTGTAAACAAATCATAGTCACACGAATAATATGTTCTATTATTCTTTGTATATGTATTTTCGTATCTTGGACTAGTTCTAGCAATGTTAATAACATTAATAGGTTAACATTGGAAACCTAAGTTAACGTTTCGGAACGCGGGATCCGGATATCACTTGGGGTGGCGAGACGACCGACGTCCCGTATAGCATTCTACATTTTAAAAATATCGCATTTTTTTCTGAGAGTACGAAAATTGCTGAAATTTGGTATTCAGCCATTAATAATTAGATAACGATTTTTGGCAATATTTTCATTAGTGTACAATTGAGAGATAAAAATCCCTAAAATGCCCAATCTCCTTTTCGCGCGAAAACGGACCTATGGTTCTGATGACATCACTCTTGTCTGTTACTGGTCGTACTTGTTCGTCGCTGGCTTTCAATTTTCATACTTTTGCATATTTTTTTGACTTTCGAGATATATTTTATGTTAAAATTTAATATAGACTATCCATCAACATCAGGTGATCATAACAATACCACTAATTTACCGAAAAAAAAGCCGTGTTGACTCATGTTTTGTGCCAATGTGTCCATCTACTTCAACAAAGTTTCCAAATAAATTGCTTTTGACTTTTGATTGAATTAATTTAATTGACCCAAAACTGAGAAAAAAGTGGTTTGAATCTGCGAAGAGAAATGACAATTATTCTCGAAAGACCATTATTCGATGCTGTGAAGATCACTTTGACGTATGTCGGCGAAAATACTTGTTATATACTTAATTAATCTGCTTGTGCGTAAAAACACGTTAGTAACCTACCTAATACTTACAAAACCTGTCTATACCATATTTTTAATTTTACAGTTGGAGAATGACTTCGAAAATTGGATTAAGTTTAAAATGTGTGGCACAATCTTCACATTGGCAGGACGGAACCAAGCTTTGCGTTTCATTTAAAATAACTGTAATACGATAACCTTCTTTACGTACTTTATGCTCCGGAGTAACTCGACTTTTAACTGTACATAATTCTCCATCTCTTTTAATTTTGATATAGCCGATTGCGTTATCGCCGTAAGATTCTCTTGTTGAGCTGAAATAACTGCTATGTGTAAAAGCCGCTGAATAAGATACAAAGTTTAAGAACTATGATTTATTACGGTATGTACCGTAGTAATTTCATTTCATTTCTACACTTGAAAACTCTGCACTTTAGACAAAAAAAGTTACAATCATGTCAACACTAACTCTTGGTAAATTCCTGGAGTCAGCTTTGATAAACCCAACTTCCATTTTTATTAAAAAACGCAATTAATATTCCCATAAAATAACTCACTTTTACAACCATAACCTCGAATAAGTTGTCATAACAGGAGTGACGTCACTAAACGCTGATTGGTGTTTTATCAAGTCATTTTTAATTCGTAATTATTGTTAAAAAACAACATTATGTAAAATAAAAACGTTGCAGTGGCCTTTCTTTTATATTTTTTTAACATTTTAATCATAAAATTTTCATAAATATTATATTTGCATCTTCCCTATTGTCTACACGCCAATTTGTATTTAAGATGAAGTTAATACAGTCTATAAAGAACGCAATGATGAGACCGTTTCGTTCAATGTCAATTAAGCTTTGATTTAACAATAATATAATCTTTATTAGTGAACTTTTAAAGTCGATTATCGTATAACACTAGTTTTATTTCGATGTTTCGTCGTCTCGTTCTCAGAACGGTGGCGCCAGTAGCGATGGCGCGACTGTGCCGCTTATGTAATTAAAATTGATAAAATATATTCATTCACTTATTTATTTATAAATTGGAAACAAAATAATAAAATGTTTTGACGAGTGAAAGCATTGCAAATTAGCAATGCTTTCACTCGTCGAAACGAACGTTGACAAGATTCAGTTTAGTTTAGTTTCGTTACGTTACATTCGTTCGACCGTCGCGTCGCGTGGCGTTTCGTTGCGTCACCCAGCCGCAACCAAAACCAGTTGCGAACGAGAACCGTTTCGAGGACTAGTTTTCGCTTCGAGGACTGTTCCGCTGTGCCCTATCTCTCTTAAAATTCTTATTAATAATTCTGATGAAAGCTTTCTTTAGGCTTTTGTGAAAAACCCCTTATGTCGGTACTAATTCCATCAAATTTTATGAGCATAATACAATTCTTTTGAATAGTCCAATACCCTTTTTTAGCTGAACCGTTTGTCCAGGAATTCTTCCGTCGATGTTGTCTGATATTTATTACGTAAAACTGTTTACCTTTCATTAATCTTATTTCCCTAGACGTCCGAATTGTGAAAGATGCTTCGTCCTTGGTCCTATTTTAGTTTTTACAGTGAAAATGTTTTAGGTAAATCGAATACTTTAAAAGCAACATGATTTTAAAATTCAGATGAACTTAAAAAGGTTTTAAGGTGGTTTTGAGAAATCAGTGGTTAAACTTTACTTGGAAATGGAATCTTGGAATGTTCTTTGATTTTTACACATAATCAAAATCTCATTCGCTCTTTGATGAGGTGGGTACAATATTTATACCAAGATTAGATTAGAATGAAGATGTAAAAAAAACAACTGTATACACATTCGTTCCCTATCTATCAATAATTGAAAAAACCAAGATGATATTTTTTGCTGTATGTGCATGTGGGACTGGCATGGGTTTCATGGATTTATGTTTCGAGGTGGGGTGTTGCATCGGGCGTGTGGATGTTGTTAGAGCGGCGTCGCCTACCGTTAAAACTGTTAAATTTTTAAAGAGCCCCTTTCTTTGCCAGATTATCATTGCTGCTATGGCCTTGTATCAAGTGTCGTAGCAGCCTGTGCTGAGGCAGCGACCTATATTGGCCTGTCTGTTTTTTTTTATATATCTTTTCATGTATTTTTTTTATAAGTAATTCTCATCTTTTTATTAAAATAGTAAAGGTTCTGTATTTTTTTTGTATGTCTGTACTTACAGTTTGTCTATAAAGTCGTGACATGAATGTTTGAGGAACTAACATTATTCATGTGTCTGGCAACACCAAACTTATGTACATCAGCTGTCATCGAGTTTCAGTTGTTCCCCTACTTACTCAACGTCCCGTTAACCTTAACACTATTTTAACAGTTTCTGACAAGCCTGGCTCTTATTGTTTATGTAAATATATATTAAAAAATATAATATAAAACTATAACGTTATTATCCCCTCTAAATATAACTAAACCTTTTTTTTTCTCTACCGTTTAAATTACCTACACTTTATATAGTAATTATAAAGTGTAGGTAATTTAAACCTGTGTTGTCTTTGCGTGTGTTATGCTTTCAGAAGAACATTAATAAAAGCTCAAGGAAGAAGGGTTACTCGGATAAAATATAAAATTTTTATTTGTATAAATACCGAGCAATCTCTATCATACCGTGTCTCTCTCACTACGGGATATTGGCGAAATTTCTGTGTGAAACGGAAACAGCCACTGAACAAAAAAAAACAGTTTTCCTTTTGTATTTTTTATTGTTTGGATTAAACTGTAATAAATTAAGACGAAACTACGCAGAAAGGTATAAAAATGAGTAAAGTAAATCGGAGTAGCACGCGGGAAGTGATTTTTAAAGTTTTCCAGCGATATTTCGAAGACTACCAAGCTGGACGAATTTTGTGGGATTTGGACGATGTTTATGGGCGAACAGCATCTATGACGGGTACATACCCGTCGTGTAACTATTTGTTTGTAATCTTAGAAGTTACAAATTTACTCAATTTACGATTTTGAGACCAAAAAAGGCATTGTTTACATTGCACATTTTTAGGTTAGATTGACATTGTAAATAGGTAATATTGTAGTACGACCATTTCTTTTGATACGTTATTATGGTTCAACTCGGTCAGGTTTTCTACCAATTTTGAATTAATTGCTTCATGTCAATAAGTTATTTTTACTATTCCGTTACATTTTTTTTCCTTTTTTTTCAGGAAAATCAGAGAGTCGGATAGTCAACGAAGGTTTTAAGAATGATGGAAAGTTTGAAACTCCTGGGAAAACAGCCAAGGCCGACCAAAGAAAGAAATGGTCACATAAAGAACCATGGCCAGATCCTTTTAGTGAAGATACCTATCACTAATTTTATTAAAGTTTATTTAGAGAAACAATTTGTAAATGTGCAGTACATTTACAAATTGTTTCTCTAAATAAACTTTTTATGTAATGATTTTTAGTATTATTTTCTTAACACGTGTGTTAAAAAACGTCGTATGATGATACTTGTGTGTATTGATGATTACCTAACGGCTCTGGTCTCAATGACACCTCAGCGGTAATCACCAACATTACACACTTTAACACTATATAGTACTATTTTATCTGTAATAATTTTATTCTGATTCAATTAAATATGCTTGGCTAAACTTTTTATAAGCATAGGTACCTACTATATATAAAACAGAAATAAAATACGACTGTATAGTGTGTCTTATTAATTACCTATTTTACTTGAATGAACTGCTAGTATCAAAATCATTTTGGTCCGACTGTATAAGGTTGCTACATACATACTAGTGGCGCCATCATTTAATGTCTCGACTTTATAGACAAACTGTATGTAGGCCAATAAATGTCTTTCTTTCTTACTCTGCATTTTATTTCAAAATCTTGACGTGGCAACATTGTTGATAATTATTATCCAATTTGACTAGTGGACCTTGCTGGGACGTAACTAGAGAAAATGGAGGAAGCATGTAGTTGAAAAGTTACATTGTCAATTGTTAGTAGATTATAAACTATCTATTAGCATATGTAGCTCCATGGCGCAGTGGTTTAGCACGTCAAAAGAGGTAAACCACAGCGGATTTTCCGCTCCAATTGGACCACCCGTCTGGGGAAGCAAGGTCCACCTTATTTATTCATTTAATTGCAAATGTACAGTATTGGATCTTAAACCATTATTTTAGCATGGTACATGACCCTGTCAGGGTGTTGCAAGTACAATATCTATATCTAGACAAATATTAAACAGTTTCAGTTTCAAACAAGTTAGTCATCACTTAGACACATAGTCAGTTATCATTCATAAATTCATTTACCGAATAATATGCTTTTTTGATAAGATGTTGTTTGATTTTACAGGTGACCATAGTAAATAACACTACCTTTGGGTGATGTTGTATTCGTGTCGTTGAGTAAGGTTCTAGGGCTCCACGGGGTAGGGGATTGAGCAGAGTCGAGGAGCTAGGGTCACAACAGTTTGGGACCAGGATCCTGGAGGCGTTGCGACCAGCGCTCAGGCAATGAGAGGGAGAGGAGGCATGGGTCGCTGACCTTCCGTCTGGTGCAGGTGCTGTCAGGGCACGGATGCTTTGGCAGCTACCTGCATCGCATACGGAGGGAAGCGATCCCGTCGTGTTATCATTGAGGCGCTGTAGAAGACACGACGCAGCACACCCTCGAGGAGTGCTCGTCGTGGTCTCGGCAATAGGACGGGATCTCTCGCTGCCCAGCGTCGTTAAAGCGATGCTGAACAGCGGTAGCCTCCTTCTGCAAGGAAGTTATCCTCCAGAAGGAGACAGCGGAGAGGGCCCGCGAGGGGGACGGCTGGGCCGGCCGTCTCCACCGCCGACGGGGGGTTGGAAGGCGGCGGCGGTACGACCGCCTCTTTCCACCCTAGTGAAGCTAGCGGGTGGCGGACAGGGTGGTCCGTCATCCGCATTGCACAGTCTCACCCGTCGAGGGGGGATGCCTGGGTGCTCCTGGGCATCCCCCCGACCGCCAGGAGGAGGAGAAACCCCTGCCGGGGGTAACGTGGCGCGGGGGATATTTTTGATATCGCAAACGTTTATAGGCTATGGTTGGTGTCCGCTTACCATCAGGCGGGCCATATGATGATTGCCACCCTTTCAACATAAAAAAAAACAAACTGCTCCGTACTGTCCCACCTGCAGTGAGGTTGATGATGATACGGATGCAATGTTACCATCAAGTTTAATAATTACTGTTATAATTTTTATTATTTTAAAGCATGTAACTGCTTGATGTTTAAATCTAAAGAAAATATAACTAGAGAACTACATGACGGAGATTTTTGAAGACGTACATTAGTTTGCGTAGTCTACCTGCAATAAGATCCACATGGGCAAGGAACGTTAGCTTGGAGTCCACAGCGACACCCAAGTATTTAACAGTCCCACATGCCTCCAATGGAGGACAGGCACATGGATTTATTGAAGGGTTAGGATGGTAATGGGCTATTAACGATAGATCCTTAGTCATTTTAGGTGGATTTTTTTTAATAGACATTATCATATATTGGGTCTTCAGGATATTCAAGGTCAGGAGGTTATTTCGGAGCCAGCAGGATACCAGATCCAGACCATGATGTGCGTGACTGAAAGTCTCCTTCCATGAGCCAGATGAAAAATCAGTACGGTGTCATCAGCATAAGAGATGATCTTGCAGTTGGGAATTTGAAGAGAAGACAGATCATTGATATAAACTAGAAAGAGTGTTGGGCCAAGAATACTTCCCTGTGGTACTCCGTATTCTATGTGACAGCTAGAGCTCCTGATACCATTAACAGTAACACACTGATAACGATCAGTGAGATAGCTACTGAAAAGCGATAACTATCTGCCTCAAACTCCCAGTCTTTCTAGTTTTTTTAACAGGATGGGAACTGAAACCGTGTCGAATGCAAGAAGTCGAATTTAGCAAGGTCTAAGAATACGGAGATAGTTTTTCTGTTCCCATCAAGGTTTCTCGCTATATGATCAGTGAGTTCATGAACGGCAACTGCCGTAGATTTACCCGGAGTAAAGCCGTATTGTCCAGGAGCCAATGTGAATGTGCTCTTAAGGAAGTCCATTAATCGGTTATTGATTAAGCGTTCCAATATTTTGGAGAGTGCTGGTAATATAGAAATGGGACGATAATTATTCGGGCAGTCCTTTTGCCCTGACTTATAAATCGGATGGACAAGAGCCTTTTTGAAAGCATAAGGAAAACAGCCAGTATCAAATGCTAGATTACAAATATAAACAATAACAGGTATGAGTGTATTTTTATAACGTCTAATGAAGTTAGTGGAAATATCATCCCATCCAACAGCACAGTCCACCCTTAAAGACATTATGGTACTCTCAACCTCGTCCATCGTTGTACTTAGTAGCACAAAAGAATTTGCAGGGGACGATGAAAATGTTGGTGATGTCAATGTGAAAATGGGATTTGGAGTAACTACAGGGGGCATTTGACTATTAATATCTTCAGCAAGTTTTTTGCCGATATTGGCAAAATAGAAGTTTACGTGATCGATTGCTGCTGTGAGTTTTTGCACGTCAGTAAATCACTGGAGAAGTTGTTGGGTTTATTAAGGTGAGTAACATCGCGAATAGCGTTCCACAACTTTTTGCTATTTGTCCCTGCTCTCCTTAACAGATCTTTTTCGTATGTGTTTTTTACTTTTTTTAATAGTGAATTACAGAAATTTCGATACCTACGAAAAGTTACTCTAAGAATTTCATTATCTGGATTAGATTTCAGACGTTTATGCATGGAGTCCCTGTTTTTAATTGATCTTAATAATCCAGGGGTGATCCAGGGTTTTAAGATTTTGCGGCGACGTGTGACTATAATCTCATTGGAGTGTGAAATGATGGCTGCCTGAAGTATACTTATAAGACTTTCAGTGGCTGAGTTTACATCGGATGAGTACCGTTCACATCGGATGAGTACAGTAAACGATTCCCTATTGTTCTAAATTCCGCTTAATATGCATTCGAACTTGCACGCATTTTAGAAAGTAGAAGGGAGGGTTACATGTACAGGTCAAACTTCTTTTCGGTATTTCATGGAATGACGAGGGCCACTGCGGGGCCCGGGGCTCTAGCCCCCCAAGGCCCTACGTAATACGCTCCTGGATATAGGCAATACTTATGTCGAACAGGATTTAGCTTAGCTCATTTCATTGATTAAAAACAGATTAACAGTAAAACGGGAGCACAAAAGAATATAAAACCGACTTCAAAACGAAATTGGAAATAAAAAAATCGGTTCACACGGATATATTATGTTTCGTTTAAAAACAAAATTTCGATATCATGATGACGATGTATTAATAAAGCAGAGTGCTCATATTGCACCCGCGGTGCTTGTAGCGATCGTTCCAGGTATTTTTTATTTTCATTTATAGGCTGAAGCGAACTCTGCTCGCAGTAAATCCATCGCGTTTGCTCATAATAAATCTTATTTGCCATGGGAGAGCCCAGTCAAACACCATAAATATTACGGAAGTTGACTAAGTGCGGGCGACAGCGACGAAGTTCAGACAGCACTCCTGTATTTTACGGTGAATGCTCTCCAATATGTTATGTGTTGTAAGTTATAAAAGTGATTGGTGATGTGTATCTGTATATCACGCTGTGTTTCGGGTGGTGTAGGCAGGCACTTGGTGTAACTGGGTAGAATTTAAAGTTATTCATTTGCTATGAAATCTCATGTTGTCAAATCTTGCAGTATAAAGGAAAACAACCACTTTGTATTAGGGGGTACAGATACCAAGTTATTTGTGTAAGAGCAAAATAAATATAATTACAAAACTTATTGTTTATGTATACTGCCAGTCGTGAATTGCATTTGATAACTAGCTGGGTTGTTTTTTTTTGATTTGAATATAATTAAAAAATAAAAAATATTTTACGTATAAAAAGGGGGTTTCTGGCGTCTGTGTACTATGCCCCACGCTTTTTCAGTTATATTAAAATCAACTATAAACATGGCTTACTCTAAAGTCCTAAAGAAGTAAACAGAGGGTATATTTTGTATTTTTGACTTATTAGTGCAGTAAGTAAAAGCGTGTTTTTAGTTTTTTAAAGTATTAATTTATTTTTCTCTTTTTAGTTTATTACAAAACTTACAACGAGTTTATTGCGACTGAATACGTGTCCCATCCATTTCCGATAAGACTTCACTATTGTAGGACTTTTCTAATGGGTAATACAAAAGGGGGGTCTCCCTTTAATTAACGTGAAATAAACAGAATATATTAACAGGAATGTAATAAGCTCAAACTCGATTTGTTTACTAGTAGGCAATCCCGGGTCCATCAGCCACCTTCCAGTCCATCATCAGGTCCTCGTTATCAGGAGAAATAAACAGAATGTGTTAAGACGAATCTAATGAGCCCAAACTCGATATGTTTACTAGTAGGCAGTCCAAGGTTCCATCAGCTACCTTCCAGTCCCATCATCAAATCAGCTTAATGGTACAATAATATTGTATTGTCATCTAATCTACATATAATTGCCTAGTTTTATTACGTTAAGATGAATCTCATGAACCCAAACTCAATTCTTTTACTAGTAGGCAGTCCAGGGTCCATCAGCCACCTTCCATTCCATCATCATGACCTCGTCATCAAGAACAATTAACAGAATCTGTTAAGACGAATCTAATGAGATCTAACTCGATATGTTTACTAATAGGTAATCCAAGGTTCCATCATCAGACTAGCTCGGTGGTACCATAATATTGTATTGTCATCTAATCTACATATATTTGCTAAGTTTAAAGTAAATCTGATCGCTTAAAGTTTAGAGTCAGTTACATACATAAAAACATACAGGTGAAAATAATAAAAGCGTGTTAAAAATCAATTTTTGAAGTGAAAACTGATTTAGCGGCGTTGTATTTTTTTTGTATGTGTATATGTATGTATTGACACGTGGGCTGATCGCGTCATGAAACGTGGTCTGATCGGGGATCTGATGTAAACAATAAAATTGGAAAGGTTGTTAACTTTCAATATATTGGACGAAACATAGTCATATTTTATATTATCGTATTATAATAATAAGTCTATATCTAGGAAGTCCAGGTGGCAGCTTTATTGCAAAGAAAATTCATTTTTATTAGAATAGATGTCGCTAGGTGCGCTTAAATGTGATTCATGTAAGTTGATTTTTCTGAGAGATAAACTTTTTTAATGTAATATAAATTGTCATGTTTGTGTACGATAGCGCAATAAATAAATATTGTATTCTACCACATAAATTATAGTACTTTTATACTGATAATTAAAGCAATTCGTGCAAAATTATTCCCTTACCATTCCAAAATACCAAAAATGCACAACGTTAATATTCAAGTTTTCACTTCTGCCGGCACTCCCGGAGTGCAATCCGTTGTTTTTTTTTTCTTCATCTATGAGGTAGATTATGAAAAAGTATTTGACCAGTATTTTTTCTTTATACACACAATCAAAACAGTACAGGGATATGTTGATAATGTCGCAAGACGTCACGTCTTGGCAAAATTTTAACTTACAAGTGTCGACACGAGTCCCCACTTCAAACTTTATCGCGTTTTATCCGTGTCATTTTTGGATGCTTGACATACAAAAGCGACTATAAGTTTTTGATAATATAACTGTCGAATTAATTAAAATTAAAAAATAGTATTTCTTTAACTTTTCCCCGATGTAATTTAAGGTTCTTTATAAAAAAATTGAAACTTTGAGATTCGCGTCTTTTATAACACTAGTTTGTGCTCAGCCGATCGAGATCGAGCACGTTTGTCGAGCTGTGTCGATTATTCCGATTACTCACCCAAGACTGAACAAACTTGGAAGTTATTTCCGTTCACGATGAGATTGATCTTCAAACGCAGAACAGAAATGACAGTATTTGCTTGGTGGTAAAATAACATATTTTGTTTTTTTTTATAGTAAGTAATGTATGTAAATTATGAATTTCCGTATAGCGGTAATATGTTCTTTGAAATTATGTAGTAAGTTAAAACATTACGGACAATATAAGGTCTGCAACAATATTCTGGTAAATCATAAATAAATCCACACTAATGGCTTTGCGTTTTGCGACAAAAGAAATAATTTGGATTTAAAACATCTCTCCATTCTTATTATCTCTTTGAAGTCTGTTAGTCAAGAACTTCATAAGGCATACACTGAGGTTTCAGCAGGCTTTTCTTAAAATTTTCTTTTAATTATTTTGGCTGGTGCTAACGTAAATTTTTATTTATAAAAGGAAAGTGTTGATGGCTATTCAACTTCAAAGGTATCATTAGCCAAATAGTCAATGTTTTTTTTATTTTAGCCTTGGCACAATGAATGACCATGAATATTGGTTCCCTGCATATGCAATATTTTATGCAATGTCATATTCAATAGTGTTCAATGTTCATAAGACCAAACTCTGCTGGATCTAACAGATTAAATTCGTTGTGTATACATGTATTTCGGAATAAATAAATAAATATTTCCAACACACACCAATTAGCCTAGCCCCAAAGTAAGCACTGTAAGGCTTGTGTTATGGGTTGCTAGGGTAACGGATAGAATACATATACTGTACATATATAAGTATATTTTTATAGAAATACATATTAAACATCCATGACTGGAGTACAAATGCTCGTATTCATCACACAAACATCTGCCCCCACCGGGATTCGAACCCTCGGGACCTCTCGAGTCGGCGACACCATGAAACCCGGCGTATAAACCACTCAGCCACGGAGGTCGTCAAATTTATCCAACATCAATATAATAAATCATTATAAACCTGTATTATTTTTAATGTCATATCAATCATATGTCTATGTTGTTGGGTCTTTTAAACAACTTGAAGTTATAGAAAAAACGCTGTCTCTTATAAACAAGTGTCAGTCGCATAATGAAGGCTGTAAAAACCTTTATACGGCTAGTGATCCCTTAACTGTACGGTTGGACGTAAATTTTCAACGACCCATAACGGAGTCGTAAGAGTAACTTTATGGTGTTCGGCTTCTATTAGCGTAAGAGCCAAAGTGTCGCATACATTAATAAGCATAATGGGTATGGTTTCCTTTGACATAACGTTTAATAAAAAAATCTGTAAGAGGGAAACAAATTAGATTTTAATTGTGACTTTTGATCGTGTCGATTCCATGATTTAAGAGCCCTTTCACATTTTTTGCAAAAAATCGTAATTTTTGAGCGCCTCATTTACCCCCTTTTTTTTGACTATTTATAATAGAAGTTAACAGTAGATTTATTCTTTTTATTGAAAATTAATGTAGAATATTTACAAATACTATTTTCCTTTTTTGTACTGATCGTTCTAGCGCGCTGGTTTACGGAAAAAACGACTTCAAATGCCTAAATCTCTAAATAATATTCAATAAATTAGATTAAATTAATTACTACGACATCAGAAATATGTTTTTGTTGTTAGAATTTTGATTTTCCATCTCATTAATAATCAAAAAAAACATCTAACCTCCGTGAAATTTCCCAAAAAACAATGCAGATTTACCTCGTATTTTGATATTGAATTAAATAGAATTACTATCAAAAGCTTTCATAAAACTAATGGGTCCATCATTGAACTACTGAAATATGTATATGTTTTTATAATTAATTTATTAATAATTATTTTATAAGACTGGAAACATCACCCGTAAAATGCAATATATACTAGTGCAAATCTACCTACGCGCCGATCAGTAGGGCAGCGGCGCAATTTTTTAAAAGGGCTCTTAACACTAAATTAGAAGAGCGGTGAATCAATCAATGTTGAGTTTTTATGGTTATCAATATTTTCTTAATATACTATACTGGCAAAAACACCGTTTCTTCGTTGAGTACTTAATGTTCCTGTCATTAGCTTAGGGCAGAATATCTTGTCATCATCAGCCTATTAATGTAACCTCTGCTGGGGCTCAGGCCTCCACTATGGAAGGAATAGGGAGATTGGGCCATGACCATCCACAAGATTGGTGGGTGCTAACCACTGCGGGTGCAACCGGGACCAATGGCTTAATACGAAGCATGGAGGAGCTCGAGATAGGGAATTTTTTGTCACCCATCTAATGACCGACCACTGCGAAAGTTGCTTAACTTCTCCGATCACAGCCGAACGCGCTAACCACTTACGCCATGGAGCTGTTCGAGATTATCCTTTGTAGTTGTCCTAATACATAAATGTTATTAAAACAGATATCGCATTAACGCATCCGATAATACCGACCGGAGGAAGGCTTTAGCATCAGGAGGTTTTAGAAGTTACTATTGATGAGCCGTATAGAGAAGCCATTTTTATGTTGAAATTTGTAGAATTTTCTGGGTCCAAGTTTCAAGACCTAATTAAGTCTTTTATTATGTGAAAAGGCCGTCTTATAAAATTTGGCTCGCTACGTTAGTGTCCACCTACGTAGAGTATATTACACGCCTGTGTCGTTTATGATATCGAGGAGTAACACTCACGTTTTATCTATGCTCACCCATTTTGTTATTTTTTTTAATTTATTCTGGCCGTGGATACTTTGTCCTTTAGCCGAAATCATTTATACATATAACATGAAAATAAAAAAACAGAAATAGGAGTGCAACGTATTAAAATTAGCAAGTAAATACATGCATTAAATATCTTACATATACCAAAAAAATATGTATACAAAACGCAACTCAACTTTCAATAACAATTAAAAAATAACATCTAACCTCCAACTTACTACTAACTTTTTTATGAAATTCCAATCACTTAAACTATTCACAAATTATTGACATTATTACACACAAACTGGAAAAAACTTGGTTCCGATAGAATGTCTATAATGCGGCGGGAAACACTTCGTTGCAATTCTTCGGAGATACTTTCAAGTTTGCTGACAAGTAACAATCTCTGGATCCCAAAAGTAGAGCAGGAAAAGATTAAATGTTCAAATCCGCATTTTCTTGTTGACAATGGGGGCACCGACTATCAGTTTTTATTTTCAGCCTGTAGAGGTGACTGGGCACTAACCAATGGCCAAACCGTAACTTATTGTTTGTAGTAATAAATTTTCTTGAGTCACCAATTCTTAAATTGTACCATGGTTTTACTAGCATAGTTTTTTGATTGCTTGCATACTTGCAGCTTCCTTTGATCTCTTTAATGGTATCCCAATAAGTTGACCATATGCTTTTAATATTTTCTGTTAAACCTTGGTAATAGTCAGTGAATGGAACTTTAAATTGTTCAGTGTGATCCTCATCATATCCAGTACAGAGAGCTTTATCAATAATCTCATTCCCTGCAATACCTCTGTGGGAGGGTACCCAAGTGAATTCCACCTTCTTTCCTGCATTACTTATTTAATAGGTCCTTAATACTATACACTACACAGTTTAACTTAAAGTCTTCATGGCATCCTAATAAAGCTAAAAGCTTGCTTTTACAGTCACTGACAATTAAAAAATCATTATAAATATTTACATTTTTTATATACTTTAAGGTCTCCAGGATAGCATAAGCCTCTGCTGTTAAAACAAAGGCAATTCTATTTAAATCAAACACCTTACAATTTTTTGTCTGTGGGTCAAAGAAACCAGATCCAACCCATTTTTCACACTTAGAGCCATCAGTAAAAATCTTATATGAATTGGTTTTATCCTGTACAACATCTAAATAATCAATATTATCAGTAATGATAGGTAAGTGAATAGAACTCTGCAGTAACAGTGCTTTAAAGTTACATTTATATAAAGGCCAAATATTATCAGTACATATATACGTATTTACACAACTGTTTTGCACTTTTGCCATATTTGAACACATCTGTGGTGATAATCCATGTATTATAGAATTTGCAGTAATAATCAGACCATCTACTTTTGCTGCCATTATTGGAGGAAGTGTCAAGTTATTCTTTACAAGTGAATTATTAGAAAAAATGACCTTAATGCAGAATTTTTGGTCAAGAAAGAATCGTCTTAATGACAACGGAGGTATACATGTTTCTATTTCCATAGCATTTATTGGAGTAGTTCTCATGGCACCAGAGATAATTCGTAATTCAATGTTTTGCACAACATCTAATTTTTTAAGTAATGTTGAACTAGAGTTCATGTAAGCCAAACAACTGTAGTCGAAATGAATGCGTACTATACTATTGTATAGTGTGGACAGCATCCTGGGATCAGCACCCCAAGAAACTCTTGCTAAACAACGTAACAAGTTTATACCCATTTTTAATCACATAATTTATGTGCTGTTCAAATTATGTTCACCCAATCCGCTTAACAGTACCACTATTTTTCTTGAAAAAAACGCGCACAATATCTACATTTGTCATACGATTGGTTGTGAAACGGCAGCGCACTTTGTAGCACTCTTTTGCGTTTCTAGCAGGAGTGGCAACACTTGCATCTTTGCGAGGCAATTGTCTTTTAAGAAATTATATGAATTTTGTAATACGGTTATCAAACTAAATAAATAAATGTTTCCAACACTCACACCAATTAGCCTAGCCCCAAGCTAAGCACTGTAAGGCTTGTGTTATGGGATACTTGGGTAACGGATAGAATACATATACTGTACATATATAAGTATATTTATATAGAAATACATATTAAACATCCATGACTAGAGTACAAATGCTCGTATTCATCACACAAACATCTGCCCCCACCGGGATCCGAACCCGGGACCTCTCGAGTCAGTGATACCATGAAACCCGGCGTACAAACCACTTGGCCAAGGAGGTCGTCACCCAATTTTAAGGGCCCTATCGAAAGGGTGGGCGTGTCCCCTAGCTAGGGCAGCAGTTAATACATGACTAACCAACTAACAATCGTACCCTAAAGCCGGGAACTCATTAGCGAGCTGTAACCGTAACATGCGTGATATAGTACGAGGTTCTAATGTTTACGCTTGTAGCTCAGTTGTAAACGTCACACAGTGGGTGAAAAAAAGAGGAACGACTGGAGAGATAATCGGCGCAACACACTCCCACCCGCGCACTCTACACATCTTCATTTTTACGCGCGCGAAATAACGGTCAGCGCTAGAGTTTCATAGGATTTAAAAAAAAAAGTGTTTATTATCCGTTTAAGGTGTACGGTTGCATTGGACATATCAGTACATTGAATAATAAAATAGTTTGGGGAATTTCCTTTTAATCTAACACCAAAAAGCACGGGCTTTAGAGTTTCAAATGTCAGAAAACGGAATATATTTTGCTCATAACTTGTCTCGGTCTTCTACGGTCAAGCTGAAACTTATAGGGATTATTAGTGGGTCTGTTACGAAGCCATGTAACCTTCGACCTTCACCCCGGACGGGCCCGTTCAAAAGATACGAATTTTTCAAAATGATTATTAGGGTAATATTGCTTTACGGGGTTATGTGTCTCAATAAACAGTTTGTTTATGTTTCTTGCCCAGCATTTAGTTATTAATATAGCGCTTCATATTTTGAGTTCGCTAAAGAGAACGATTAGAATGTTAAAGAAGAAATGATTTCAATTGATACGGAAATTGCTGCTCTACATCCAACTGTTATCGATGGTGCAAATGTAAAACACGTTCTGCATATGACGATGATTGATGGTAAAATAACTTCACATTTATCAGATACATCCACAGCTACATGAGATATATGCAAAGCAAAACCAAAAGAAATGAATGATATCGACAAGGTTACTCAGAGAACCCAGTCTGTAGAGATGTTTAAGTTCGGTCTGTCTTCCCTCCATGCACGAATTAGATGCATGGAATGCATCTTACATATTGCTTACCGTCTCGACTTCAAGAAATGGCAAGCTAAGGGCGAAGATTTGAAGCAACAGTTAAGCCACAGGAGGCTTAAAAAGGCTATTCAAGAACAATTCCGGACTGAAACGGGGCTACTTGTAGACGTAGTTAAACAAGGGGCTGGTACAAGCAACGATGGAAACACAGCAAGAAGATTTTTTGCTTATCCTCAAATTACTGCGCGAATAACGGGTGTTGATGAAGAATTCGTTAGAAGATTTGGAGTGATTCTTCAGGCTATCTCATGTGGAGAGTTTGTGGACGTGAAAAATTCCGCCAATATTGTGCTGCTACAGCACGCAAATATGTCGAGCTCTATGAATGGTATTATATGCCCTTAAGCGTGCATTAATCACTCATTCATGGTGCCGATATAATAGAGCACAATAACTTTATACCAATCGGCAAGCTCTCTGAAGAGGCCTCTGAAGCTCGTAACAAAGATTTTAAAAAATTCAACGTAATAAGTTGAAACAAACAAAAGTACATACAAGTATAATAAATTTATTACAGTATTGGTACTCAAATCAAGAGAACCAAGTCAGATGGGGACAGTCCCTCTCTGTACCATATAAGCTTGAGTGCGGGGTTAGGTAGGGCGGAGTAACCTCAACAATTTTGTTTAATCTTTGTATGAATGGTCTGCTGGAGGAGCTCAGCAGCACCAGAGTCGGTTGTCTCATTGGCGGAGCATGTGTTAATAACTTAAGCTGCTGTGCTGATGAGCCCCTCGGTGGCCGGCCTCCGTAAGCTGTTAGGTATCTGTGAAAAATATGCGCATATACATGGCCTTAAATACAACGTTAAAGAAAACGGAAGTAATGATTTTTAAAGCTGGTAACGGCCCTTGAAGCATCCCAGAAATAACATAATGTGGTAGTCCATTAACTATAGTTACCATGTTTAAATATTTGGGGCATATAATAACCGACTCATTAAAAGACGATCATGACTTAGAAAGACAAAGGCGATCGCTTGCGATGCGTGCTAATATGCTTGCAAGGCGGTTTGCACACTGTTCCAAACAAGTAAAGATTTCGTTGTTTAAGGCATACTGCCAGTCGTTTTACACCAGTCAATTATGGGAAAATTATACGAAGAATGTTTTTAATACTCTTCGTGTACAGTACAACAACGCCTTGAGGGCAATACTTGGTCTACCTTGGCGATGCAGTGCGACTGGTATGTTCGAGGCGAACAACGTAACCGATATATATGTATTGTTAAATAGATTAAAGAAATCGTTCCACAGGAGACTGTATGAGTCAAACAATAATATTATTGCATCATCAAACTCAACATTAACATATATCAACTTGGTAAAGTACATTTAATGTCACACACACTGTCTCTTATCTACTAATATCTAATAATGTATGTTAATTAATTTATTTCCTTTAATCTAATATGTAAAACTATGTCATATAGTTTTTTATTATATTTTATTTCTTTTTATTAATATTATTGTTATTGTTTGAATTTAGTTTGAATAATTGACGAGTTGTGATACAATGATTTAATTTTAAGATAAAATTGGACAAAATACAATTGTTATTGTAATTTTTAATATGGGTTACTGTGCCTGAAATAAACATTTATTATTATTATTATTCTCTCATTTATTTCATTTCACAAGTTAGGTTTTTTATAAAATAGATATAAAAGTAAAATACAAAAACGTAAATACAAAAATAAATATAGTATAAAAAACCTAACCTAGAAGGCCACCAGCCGCGGAGCGAGGCCCAAGCTACCGGTGGTTAGGGCCGCAGAGAAAGAAACCGCCTGACGATGCGCGCCGTGTCCAGGAGTACTGCCTTTTGCATCTGCCCCTTGACCCAACCATCTAGCGAGAGGCTCTTTAGATGTTGGTCGAGACTCTTTGCTATGAGACCGTTTACGCTAACAACTATAGGGACAATGATCGTCGAATCCACATCCCACAAAGCGGTTACCTCGTGGGCCAAGTCCAGGTACTTGCTGAGCTTGTCCTTCTCGGCCTTCACGAGGTTCTCGTCATGCGGGATGGTGATATCGATGAGCACTGCCTGGCGTTTCAATCGATCTGTCAATACGATATCAGGCCTATTGGTAATAATAGTCCTGTCCGTAATGACAGGTCGATCCCAATAGAGCGTTGCATGATCATTTTCAAGAACTGGCGCCGGTGTGTACTTATAGTACGGCACCTTGGATTCTACAAGGTTGTATTGAACAGCAAGTTGCTGGTGAATAATTCTGGCTACGAGATTTTGTCTGTGCAAATACTCACCGTTCGCCAGATGAGAACAACCAGAGACGATATGTTTGAGGGATTCATCAGGCCGACGACATGCTCGACAAATTTCGGCCGTTCTGTCCCTCAGGATATATATCCGATAGTTGTTCGTCATCATGACTTCGTCAGCAATTGAACAGACAAACCCTTCGGTTTCCCCAAAGAGATCGCCGAATCGTAGCCAGTTCACGGAGGCGAGCTGGTCCACATCAGGCCCTGTTAGGGCCCGATAGAACCGCCCGTGGAGCTCCTTGCTTTTCCATACTTCCTTGCGATCCTGGGTGCTTAGCACCCTCGGCTTGCGCCAGTTCTCTTTCGCCAAGGAAAGCGGTGTTAGGTTTTTGTCAACTGCTACAATGTCACGATGCAACCCACCCTCACTGTTAAGATTCTTGGCATTTAATAAGCCTCCGACTAACGACCTCCGACTGTATATCCCACTTACGTGGGATATACAGTCTCATAACAGATGAGCGCGGATGAAGCATACGGTGCATTATGAGCAGTTGACGGATTTTCCTATCCAGAGTGTCTAACTCAGTCAGAGTCCATCTCAGTATGCCAAAGGAGTATGTGAATAGGGGCATTACCCAGGCATTGAAGGCGCGCACGTTATTGGCTCCCGACAAAAGACAATTCAGTATTTTTGTCAGTCTCCAAAAGAAACGCTCCTTCAATGCCTGTTTTACGTCCCCATCCGTAATACCCAAAGACTGTGACATACCAAGATACTTGTAGGTTTCCGTCTTCGAAAGAGATTTTAGAGTGATTGTCTCAGAAAGTTGTAAATTTGTGGAATTTACAACTTTCCCCCGCTGTACACGCATGACCGCGCACTTATCGACACCAAACTCCATCCCGATAGAACTACTGAAAACTTCTGTAATTTTTAGTAGTTTAATCAAGTCTGGTTGTTTTGGTGCAAATAATTTTAGGTCATTCATTATTATTTTTATTATTAATAACTATGGGTAACCCTTTGAATTCCTCAAAACCAGACCTGGTAATAATTCCTATAAGCTTGACCGTAGAAGACCGAGACAAGTTATGAGCAAAACAAATTCCGTTTTCATACATTTGAAACTCTAAAGCCCGTGCTTTTTGGTGTTAGATTAAAAGGAAATTCCCCAAACTATTTTATTATTCAATGTACTGATATGTCCAATGAAACCGCCCACTTCAAAGGGATAATAAACACTTTTTTTTTTTAAATCCTATGAAAGGGGACCTTTTTTTCACCCACTGTGCGTCGGCTCGCTGCAAACCGCACGCGTACCGCTCGCAGCAGGTTAGCAAACCACGTACACACGTTGCTTTTTGGTAACAGTGCATGTAACGGTTACGGTTACAGTTCGCTAATGAGTATCTAGCTTTACTCAGTCTGAAAGAATAAGTCGTCTCAGTTGAACGTCGTCTTTATGGCACCGGATGCATTCTGATCAAATTTTTATTAACTCAATCCTTCGGCACTTTTCTCTATATTTAAAGAGGAATACGTAAAGTATCATCCATTTTTTTTTTAAATTTTCATACATAGAAATACAATTTTACCAATTGGGTTAAATAGATTACCAATTGTATTTTTTTTGAGGTTCATTTACTATTTTTGGTGATTATTTAAATATGTGCCTTTTAAAAAGAGTTTTTTTTTATCCAAAACAATTATAGATCTCAATTAAAATTAAGTAACACTGCTTTCTGTTCATTAGATGCCGCCGCGCCAATAGACTACTTTGACTACAAGCAACGCGCCGTTGGCCCTAGATTAGGTCCCTTACTCCCTAATTCTTATTACACCACCCTTAGTCACGGTAAGGGTCCCTTCAAGTTGGATAGTCTAATAGGTCTTTAAGTAAAACACGACCTCCGTGGTCGAGTGGTTTGTACGCCGAGTTTCATGGTGTCGCCGACTCGAGAGGTCCCGAGTTCGAATCCAGGTGGGGGCAGATGTTTTTGTGATGAATACGAGCATTTGTACTCCAGTCATGGATGTTTAATATGTATTTCTATATAAATATACTTATATATGTACAATATATGTATTCTATCCGTTACCCTAGTATCCCATAACACAAGCCTTACAGTGCTTACTTTGGGGCTAGGCTAATTGGTGTGAAAGTTGGTAATATTTATTTATTTATTAATGGTGACGTTTGATAAAAAACATTAAGTACAAGTGTGTGTCAGGATAGCGGGTCACTACTCATTTTTTGGCCTGTGATGGAAGCCGAGAATTTATTCTCATTTGTTTCAATTTGCTTCCTGTCATAAAGCATTTGCTTCCTCATACCTTTCTGCCTTTACATAAGACCACATTGAAATAACGTTAAATTTGGATGGTGTAATGGTTCTGTAGGCTGAGTTAGATTTCCGCAGTTCCACGTGGTACAGGATCACACACACACAGGCAATGCGCAAGTGATATTATCTGAGGTCCAAAGGCAAAGACGGCACTGCCCGTAATCGTATAGTCATCGTTAAATGTATGGAAGGAGCCAGTTTGTTCTTACGTCCGATAGGGGGCGATGCTTAATTTTCATAGAAACTTTGCGATGCGATGCGATACGAATACAGTGCGCCTACCCCTATTTCTTATCAAATGTGTGTTTGGTCGGGATTTTGTCACAGCGGGCTGTTACAAGAGGTTGGTATTGTATAGCCCTTTCCAAAATCTTGGAGTGAGGTCCCTGGTTTCCCGTTTATAGGCCCAGATGATACATTCTTAGCGCTGTCATTGTTGCCTGTGTATCGAGTCAATGGCAGGCCTCTGGTATCGCGTACTAAATGCCTAAAGATTTTTTATACAAAAGGTTTGTAAAATGGTAAAAATTGTACACTGGCGTCCTTATTGCAGTCTGAAATATTCTAGTCACGGAAGAACAGGCTTCTTCGGGTTAACTCGTCCTTTCGTCGACCTCATATCTGTTTTGGGGCTAGATCGAGGTTAAAAGTAAACCCAAACATTCATAATAAAAGGAACCGGCCAAGTCATTCACACGCACGTGAAGGGATCCGTACTATACTCATGTGGTACTATTGTACAAGGTCAATATCATTTGCAGTACAGCCGTTGCGTGCTTAATAAAACGGACCGTTTTTGCAAATTGCCATGGCAACATTATTTCATGTCTAGAGACTCCTTATATTTTTACACGACTGCTTAAAAGGAGTGTAATATTTTCGAGGTTCATGTACATTTGTATAGTTATACTAGAACCTGTAAGTTACTTAGCATTTATAGATATCTTTTTAGGTATCTTTAAAATTCTTACATCATTACAAGTGACACTATGATTTTTCCAAATGTAGTAGATGTGGATGGCGGAGGAGTTTCCTCTTGAATTGGAGCGTCCGTCTGGGGAACTTCCACCGTACAGAAGACCAAAGCAAAACAACATTACCTTTTGGTGGTGCTGTGTTTCTGCTAATGAGTAAAGTTCCAGGGCTCCGCAGGGTAGTAAGGGATTGGGTTCAGACCGGCAAGGCGAGGATGACTGGAGCGGCACGCCTTCTGCCGCATCATCTATCTTCGCGACGGGACTCCACTGACACTTGAGATAAGGTGGGAAGGGGTAATTTTTTGCGTCTCGCATAAAAAACTGTCTCCATTTTCATAATTTTGTTGACTATGTATGTAAGAATATTATACTTAAATTATGGATATAAAGTTTGTTTCAGTTAGTTTAACACACAATTAAACAGACCAACAATAACATCGATACAAGAGCTAATTACACAAAAAAGGAAAAAGGAGAATCAATTATTTTTTATTAGAATGGCTCCACAGAGAAAATCAATTACTTTGTAGGATTAGGATCAGTGTATTTTGTTCTATCATACTATTTACTGAATTTAGTTTCAATTAATCAATCTCTGTAAGAGATTGGCCTTTCAGAATTCATTGACTAGATATTTCTTTTAATTAGTTCGCAATAACACCTGTTGCTTCTAAACGTAGCTAGAACAAGCATCTTCACATATTTTTATTTGTTAATAAGTAAGTAGACTTGCAACGAGTAGTATATTCGGCAGTATACCGAATATTCGGCGAGGCCCCTGACCGAATAGCCGAATATTAGGCAAAAGTATTCGGCTGGATTTTAGCGCCAAAAACTTGTACAGACGTGATTGTTTCGCGCTCCTTTGTTTTGTTCTAATCTGCCGTCTTCAAGCTAAAATGCGGCTAAATGACAAAACCAACTTTTGAGATATGACCAAAAACGGTCCGTAAACTTTAAATTATTGTTATTAAGTAACCATTCATCACATGTCTGAATGTATTAAAAACTGTTAACTTGTTTAATACAGAAAATGATTAAATTATGTACCTGTTTTATGTAACAATGACTACTTAATAAATGATTATAAAAGAAATGAGAACCTTACCCTTCGAAATTTTGATTACCACAATAATTCAAATACATAGAATCCTCCATTTTTCCAATTCAGAAGATGATTATGTACCTGTGTTATGTACCAATGACTACTTAGATGATTATATATAACAGAAATGATTATATGAATACATACGTAATCAATCGATTTTAATTTTTCAATTTACCAATTATTTCTCTATGACAAAATATATTATTTAAGTATTCGGTATTCGGCCGAATAATATGTAGATATTCGGTATTCGGCCGAATATAATAAAAGCAGCCGAATAGGCCTAATACCGAATAGTAACCTTAGATTAAAACAAAAAGGGTAGATACGGTACGCTCATACTTGCATCAAACAAAAACTGATCCCACGGCAGCGCGAACGGGACGGCGAGATCCGCGCCACTGCATCACCGACCCGAACGAAACAGCACGTTAAGTTTCAACGGCAGCGCCAACCAGACGGCGAAATCCGCGTCACTGCACTACCGACCAATCAGGCGAACAGTACTCTACGTCACTACCGAATAAGATTCAAAACAAACAACATTTTTTATGAAAAAATATATTTTATAGTACTTACAAATGAAAAGATACCGTGGGTTTTATTTTTGTTCTTGAGCAATTTGAGCACTTTTTTAAAACACACTTAGGGATTGTTTTATCATGTAAACACAAAATATTATCAATATTTCTTTTTGGCGTTCACATGTACGTCGTTTGCATGTCAAGTTGTGACGAAAGCGATTAGGGTCGTGGACCACAATTGGTGCGGATCACTTTTGTGAGGCTAGTGCCGTATCTACCTCTTTTGTTTTAATCTAAGATAGTAACCGAATATTCGTTGCAAGTCTATAAGTAAGCTGTTGAAGTGGCATTGGGCTGGCCATATTGGCTTCAGAACCGTTAACCGTTGGTGTAGACGAGTTCTGGAGTGGAGACCGTGTCTAGGCAAACGTAGTGTAGGACGTCATCAGGCACGATGGAGTGACGATTTGCGCCAGGTGGCTGGCAGGAGCTGGATGCTAGTAGCCCAAGATCGATCTGAGTGGCGTGCAATTGGAGAGGCCTATGTCCAGCAGTAGACTAAGATGGCTGTTGATGATGAGATGATGAAGCTCTTGATTTTCTATCAAGAAATCCCGAGAGCAGGGGGCCGATCACCTAAGGGGATTCTCCATCGCTTACGATATCACTGTGTTATTTCTGACCACCAAAGAAGAAGGTTTTCAAATGCTTAACGCTTATGTTTTATTTTGCGTTGGTAATAACAATATTAAATAAAATGATAATGAGGTATTTGAAAACCTTCGATGGTCAGAAATAACAGACTGAAATCGAATACGATAGCATATCGAATCGTATAGATAGAAGCGATAGGCGATTGGCCCTCAGCTGCAGTAGCGAGCTTACCCAGACAGAGCTTATACACTCTGGTTTTAAAATGAGTATGATTATATTATGAATTCGAAACATACGCAGGCAGGCAATTTCATTCTTTCTGCGTACGCATTATAAAAGTATTTTAAAAGCGCGTCTTTTTTAGTTAAGCTTGATTATTATTGAATCTGGCCGTAAGAAAACTTTGATATAACAAGTAAAATAAGCAGTTGCAATGCTCCACATCTAGTAAACGTTTTACTAACTTTGGAAGGGCAGTTGTCTTACTTTATTGTATTTACCTACTAACATGTACCTATTTTATATATATATATATATTTATATATGTGTATGATTTACATACACCAATTAGCCTAGCCCCAAAGTAAGCACTATAAGGCTTGTGTTATGGGATACTAGGGTAACGGATAGAATACATAATTATACTGTACATATACAAGTATATTTTTATAGAAATACATATTTAACATCCATGGCTGGAGTACAAATGCTCGTAGTCATCACACAAACATCTGCCCCCACCGAGATTTGAACTCGGGATTTCTCGAGTCGGCGATACCATGAAACCCGGCGTACAAACCACTCGGCCACGGAGGTCGTCACCGATTATATAAGGTGACTATATTACCTAGTACCTATTATAAAATTTTTAGCATCGAAAATGCAGTGCCTCGGGCGCGTTTTAGTTTACAGGACGTACCGAATCTCGCCGCGGTTTCAGCCATCGAAGTAGTTCAATGTTATTGCATATTGTTATTTAGAGTAATGTATAGAATAAATATACCATAAACAAATATGTATAATTTTATTTAGAAATACATATTCAACATCCATAACTCGTATTCACCACACAAACATTCAGAACAGAGGCGCGAGTATAAAATTGTTTTTACTGAGCAAGCGAGAGTGCGCCGTTAAGTTCGTTAGTCCGTTCTTTACGGCGTGTTCAGATGATCCGGGCCGACCACGCACACGCCATGTTTTTTTCCTTTCTTCTAAGCGTACCTCCCGCTCTAGCTGAAGCGCGGGTGCAAAGCATATGCATTGGTTGCATAGAATTATTTATATTTATTTAATCTGAAATTGCGTTTCGCTCGCGCGGATATATCTGCGTAGGTATGCGTGGCGTGCGCGTTTGGACTTTGATTAACGTATTCAGAGCTTTATTGAAGTGTCATAAGACTCAAATTCTATACAACCTATTTTGAAGCGTGTTAGACGCGGCCCTTACGCGTAGCGTGTGCGTGTCGTGTCGTCTGAACAAGGCCTTAAGGAATAGATTTTATAACACAAAAGTCTTTGCGAAAGTTGCTTAACTTCGTTCACAGACCCAAAAAGTTAACTATTGGCACAATCGAGCTCCTTCCGTATTTGCCGGTTGGTTTACTATATAAAAACAAAAGAAAAAATCATACACATATAAGTGAAATATACGTCCATCAGCTTATTAGCGTGCTCAATTAAAGTCAGTAGTCAGGATGTAGTCTTAACGTGCCCATCCGATGACCGACTACTGCGAAAGTTGCCTTACTTCAACGATTGCAGCCGAACGCGCTAACCACTTGCGCCATTGGGATCCTAAAATAACTTTTGTTTTATAATTTTTTCACAAAACTTCAAAATAACTGCAAAATATCTACATTAGGCACCTACTTTTAGGTACTTTATTTTTATCTCCCATGTGGCGAACCGACTTCCTTATGTATATTTATTATAAATTATTCATTGATACTTTTTACTTTTGCTCTTTTTTTTGTCACTTGTCATTGTCTCGCTTATATCCCCCACTCAAGTCCCGTTCGTCTCGCCCGAACACACTTTTCGTAACGCATAACGCATTCGCCAGTTAAGCGTGTGTAAAGGAGAAGAAAACTTCAAAAATATAATGGACTCGATTCTGCATATTTCAATTATATGCATACTACTCAAGTTATAATTGTAATTAACATTCTATATGGACATTGTATGAAATAAAATACTATTATTATTCAACCAAATAATATAAAAGGTACAATAATAAAAAAAACAACCAATCTTCAGTTAGTGTAATGCAGAATCGAGTCCATTATACAAATAAAAAATAAGTTCCACCTTAATATTTGTCATCCAAAGAGTGTTTTCACAATCAAACGAAAGATTAATGAGATCTGAGAATGCTGAAAATTGGTAAATTCCATTCACAGACAGAGACTCTTCAGTAAATTAGCGAAACAAATAAATGTACCTATCGTTATTTTTATCCATTCAAATAATGCTCTCTGGTTGAGTCAGGGGATGGCTTTTTAATTTAGCAGACTTACTTTGGGTCTGGAGACTAAATTGAATCCTGAGATGCTTAATTTTCTCTGTCCGCAGGTAAAAAGTACCCACGCTATTAAAATAATAAACAGATTAATATTTTTTAAGAGAGTTACTATTATTATTATTATAGCCTATTGACCCTGACCCAATCCTCTACCACGTCGAGCCCAAGAACAATCCGCTATGCCCGATTTTCCGCTCGAATTGGAGCGCCCTTCTCGGGAAGTAACCTCCACCTTACAGAAGGCTACAGAAAAATAACACTACCTTTTGGTGGTGTTGTGTTTCTGTCGGTGAATCCTCAGGTTTTTGGGCTCTAGGTGGTAGGGAATTGGGTCAGGGTCAATAGGCTATAATAATAATAATAATTATACATGTTAACGGGATTGTTACCATGTACCTTGTTTTTTATGAGTCTCCGATATTTCGGGACTGTTGCAAGCGCTATGATCATGGAGTATTTATTTATTTATTTAATTTTTGGGAGACCAACAGCTCATAAAGTAAGTGTAACTGAAGTAATTGCGGGTAGATGTTATTGGCAGACATATCGGTCTACCCTCTGACGTCGTCTTTTACTGCATTCGATACCCCCATCACTGGTCACATTCTCACTATACACTCGCATTTGTTCCCGGCACACAATACTTATAGTATCAGATCGCGGAACGACTCTTTTTGATTTTTGCGGTTATATATTGTAACAAGGCATAAAAATAAATCACTTCTAGCCAAAGCAATAATAGGGAGAGGATTAAAATTTTTGATTAACTAAAGACTTAATGCGCTAAAATTTGCGTTTGAACTTTGAATTAAGTACGCTCCCTCAGCTGCACATACTTTATCGTTTCCCACAACCTCTTGTAGTGTATCGAATTATCGCCAGATAAGCTATCTACTATTCGGGTCCACGTGCTTTAAGCAGATAATAATTCCATAATAAGTATGTTAGTTACTTTGTGCCGTTTAAGGATATTTTGTAAACGATATAAATCAAAATCTTCGTATGGGGGTATAGAACGTTTACTGTTTGTCACTGTTCCCACTGCTGTTTTTTACACGATTTTTAAGTGTAACTGTTGAAATGAAATAAAAATACCAATACAAAAACACGTATCAAGAAATTGATTGAAACTTACTCGTTGTCTTGGCTGTTAGGCTTTCTTCATAATATTGCAAATTTATTTTGACTTTTCAACATTTCTGAATGACGTCCTAAAAGGGCTGCCAGATCAAGTTTTGGTGCGACCAGATTGTTCACTCTGCAAAGTTATCGTCACCGAAGCTTATCGCTCAGATGTAGGAGTAGCATATTTTTATTAATTAAATTATCAATACAATACTTTATATGACAAAAGTTTTGTAATTCAAGTAAAGACTTAAACATTTGAAGCTTAATATAATGTTTTGGTAAGTCAAAATTTATTCCAATACCAAACGTTTCAAAGGTATTTTGCAGGAAATTCTATTCCCAGAATTACAAATTACATTTTGGTAATCAAAAGTTAACAGTAAAACGATGTCTGGTCACGTTCTGACGCGGCCACGTAATTTCTGGAGAAGTAAACTGTCGAAGATTTTTATGGACACACGGTATTTATCAAAGTCGGTAAAATACTAGTAATACCAGGTATATAAAAAAATGGATGAAAGTCGGTCTCAAGTTATTGCGTGACCAAAAGAAATAAGGATTTATTTGTATATATAAAAGGCAACGGTTACTGATTGACTGATTTATGAACGCACATCTCAAATCACTGAACGGATTGCGCTGAAATGTGAGACACGTATACCTATTATGATGTAAGCGGGCGCTAAGAAAGTATTTTCCAAAACTCATGCCCTAAAAGAGACAACGGGTTTTCAAAATATGTATGGGAAACCAATATTTCCACGCAGACGAAGTCGCGGGTTTTATATTATAGAGATTGCGTAAAAGAAAAAAAAGTCGTACCCATTTTTAAGCAAATTTTCCTTAAGAATTTTCATGTTAAAAGTTTACATGGAGAAGTGCAGTTTTTCATAATTAGCATTAGATAGTTGTGCTTTATTGCTGATATGTTTACGATTTAAGTTCTTTAGTCTTACTGTTAAATATTGGCCCTATCTACCAGTATAATTGCCTTCGGCTCTTGGTTGGTGCTACAAATCCATCTATTTTTGTTTAGTTCGAAATCATAGTTATACAAAATTACCGAATACTTAAATATACTTACGAGTTATTATAAACGATGGGTAATAGAATTGTGCTCGTGAGTATCAACTTATGTATTCCTCAGGAGCAAGATAAAGTGAATGCATTTTTTTAAAGCAAATGATATGAAAACCCGTTTCCATCTCAAGAGGGAAATTCTAAAGGTTCCTTGTAAAGTACTCTTTTAGGAAAATGGGCTGCGCTGTTCGCAGTTAGCTAGGGCCACAATATCAACAACTTTCTGAATATTTTAAGTTTACATATTCCAGGTCGTTGTCCTTTTATATTAATATTTTTGCCGTCAACATCTCTAAGGTTACGAATTCATTTCCCTGATGATGAACAATATCTGAATGTATTATTTTTTTAACCATTTTCTAGATATAAACAAATTTCAACGGATGCGTCGTCGTCCAATTCAGACGAGGCATCCTAAAGGATGCGAAACGTCAATAAATAAATAAATCAGTGCATCTATACCGTTGAAACTTGTTTTATTTAATGAGTGGTGTGCGTGAAAACCTAAGAAACAAATACATTCTTTAGAATTTTTGCATTTAAAAAGAGACCTATAAATAAGTATAAGCTGAAAGCTTGTTCTGCGAAATAGTATGTTTCCTTAGAGTTATGTACTAGCGTATGAGCTGTGGTAGTAGGCGACAAAAAAAGCACATGCACAAAAATCAATAATTTAAAGAAGATAAAAATTGAGCTGATGAAAGCTAGTCTCTGATAACAACCGTTAGTCCTTTAAACGTAGTCCTAAATCCTAATATATACCTTAGAAAGAGCAGACGTAATCCATCTGTGAAAATTCTTAAAATGGACATTCTTGGGTTGATCAACTACATTGATCCAATATTGGTTTCCCCATTCCACACAGGGTAATTTATCACTTCAAGATCCTTACAAGTCAACCTATAAAATTTATAGTAACTTCCTCTTAGCCTTTTATTTTCCCATTTAATACGCCCATTCTTCACCATAGTCCACAGATGTCTTGAATGGGTGGGTGGTAGGTATTGGATGTTCCAACTTATTGAAAAAGTTTTCTGAATCTTTGAAATTTTTCACTAGCACTAAAGTATAAGGTGAAATGAGAATCAGAAAACTTTTGTGAAACTCTTAAGTTTATTGTTACTTCAATCTCGAAATTGAAGCGGCTAAGGGAAATGAAAATATCTAGCAGGCATGTAGTTGCTAAAACTATGGACCTGACATAAAAACAGCTCCGCAAAAGTGTCTGGATTTTCTGTTACAGCGTGCAAAAAGCGTTCAAATACACCGAATTTACACAAAGACAGAATTTTAAGACCTTTCATATGTAAGTATTTTTTGTCATTAATATATTTTTATATATATTAATTCAATTCCTCTTACCTTGAACTATGGACCTCCAACATTTTAAACAATAAAAAATTTAAAAGGAAGTTTATCTAAAAATTAAAAATACTTGATGAAAGGTATTACAACATTTTGTGAGTTCATTCCCCCTTTAGAGAGTTTATCATAGTGATACACAGAAAATCTATAGAAATGAAAACGGTTCCTTGTAATTCGTTTTTATAATTGAACATAAATTATGATATTTTAATACTATTAATATAGTAAGCTAAATTAAATTTTACAAAAACCACAATTTATGTATTATCGAGAAAATACCTATTAGAATTTCTAATTAGAAACTTAGGCAGTTTCTGAAAGCCGGCTCACCCCGATTCATTGCTCACGTGATACGAAAATATTGTATGATGGAATACGCTACCTATTGTTGGTATTGTGTTGTTTTTTATTGTTATGTAGGGTTCGAGAGCTTTAAGGGGTAGGAGATTGGGCTTCTATTAAACGGGAGAAGCCCTAAGCACTTAATTCCATACAAAAGTTTCTGTCAATTTCTGGTGGGGGACGAGGTAACTACTACATTCAAATCAGTACACACGCGAGCTAAAACAGTTTCTGTTTATATAAACGCACACATAAAAAAAAGCACACCAAATCTCTAATACGCACACATTTATCTGTGTAATCGAGGTAAACTTTATGTAGAGACATATCTACTTTGTAAATGTAGGGAAGGTCATCTAAATTATACTTTCGATATATCGACTTATGCTCTGATTTAAATTCAGAAATGGAGAAGTTGAAGCAATAACATAAATAAAAAAAAATAGTTAAATACTAATAAATTACAGATTATTAATCATTTTCGATAAAGAAATAACTACATAGTAGGAAACATTTTTAAACTATTAAATGGCAAAATAGCATTCGCTCCAAGTGGTGTTAAGTATATTACCGTCGCCTATGACACCTACAACAGCGATCTTTCCTTAATCGTACATTATGAAGAAATCAGCTGCTATTACAGGTATTGCCATTCTGTAGCATATAATGAAATGCCTCCATGCCCAGGCATTACACAGCTACCATTCTCTTCAAACCGAAATACAGCGACTTGCTTCTGCAGACGACCCTACATATGGGAATCCCACATAATAATATTTACATAAGTACATAGTAGTTAGAGTATATATAGTGGTAGGTACATACAGATTAAGTAGTTAGAACTACATACATACATACAATAAAAAATAATTATCCTCACATCAAATACCTTTCTAGGTAAACCACCAAATATACAGAGCGTCCTACGGCTACTTCACACGGAGGGAAAGTGTATTAAATAATGAAGGTAGGTTATTTTACTGAAAGAAGACATCATTTTATTTTTAATAATAACTAGAACTGCATTCGCAGATATTTTTAAATCGCCTGCTGCAACTGGGAATCAAACTGGGAATAAACATAACATATTTTATGATAACCATCGAAAGGATTCATTATAAGGATTATATTTTGCTAAATAACATAGCATTTTAAATGAAAGGAATATCTTATTACGTGATAAAAATTATAAAGTGATATACAGATTGTAGTACGTTTGCATTTCTTTTTGAACTCACAGTTGCAAAGCGATTGGCTGAAATTTATTAAAAATAATAATTCGAAAATAGAACACAAATTTTCAAACGTCTGTTCTTTTGTTTTTGTGATTTTCATTTTCGTTTATTTGCAATTTACTTACCATGGCGTATCAAAATAAAATGGATTTAATGGAAGGTTACTTTATGAACCACAAAGACATATTAGCTTTGCAGTGGTACCGCGACAGATACCCTGATAGAGACGTACCTTTTCGATATGTGTTTAAAAGTTTAATAGTGGATATTTTAAGAAATTTATGACGTTTTGATATGCGCTACAGAAACTGCAGCAGCGGATGATAAACGGCAACGATGATGAACTCAACATTTTAGCTTACTTTGAGGCGTATCCGATTTCAAATTAGTTGATGTTAAATAAAATTACTTTTTTTTCATTTAAAATGATAAACCTTTTCTATGGTTATCTTAAAATATGTCGTGTTTTTTTTTCGAAATTTCACGAGTTTGATTCCCAGTTGTAGCAGGCGATTTTTAAAAAATCAGTTCTTATTATTATTTAAAATAAAACGATGTCTTCTTTCAGTAAAATATCCTATCTTCAATACTTAATATAATTTTCCTCCTTGTGAGGCAACCGTAGGACGCCCTGTATAAATACTTCATTAATTTCCATTATACGGAAAGGAAAGCGTTTTCTATTAGTTATTTTACAAATCAAGTTTTGGAAACAGCTCTGTTCAAAATGTCGAGAACATATAGTGCTTGTATGAGTGAGTTGCCAATCATTTCTTTTTTTACAAGCTTTAAACAATCTCGTCTCAATTTCACTATCTTCCGGAAATCTAAAAAATATGAGAGATTGATTACTTAAAAATATAATAAATTAGCCGAAGCACGCGAATTCATTACCGAAGAAATTTTTAAAATTGTACGAGAGATAGAATACAAGAACTCATAATTTACCTACCTACTATTTCCTATTAGATTCTTTTGCCATTTCTACTATAACATATATAATAAATTCTTTATAACAAAAAAAAATTAGAAAGCTTAAGCAAATTTAACTTTGATTGTTGTAATAATTATGAATTGTGGTTTTTAACAATAGGTTAATTAAAATGAATTATAATTTAATGAAATTGGGGGCAACAAAATGTTTGAGAATTGTTATGTTAGTGTAAGTTTTCAATCAAAATTCTATTATTTTTAATCAACGGTCAGATAAAAATTTTGAACCAAGAAACTGGGCCCTATTTCATAAAAGTAATACCGTGGTAAATTTCACTTTACTGTAGTAAAATCCTCTGAATTTACCACGGTATTAATTTTATGAAATAGGTACCTAAAGTCATTTGTATTTGTAAAACTTTTATCGACGTATGTCTAATTCCAGCTGAACCCCAGCACCACGGTACATTTCTACTAAGGGACATAATTGAATATACATTTTGCTGGCTTCATGTATAATATTTACCTTGTGCATTGAAAAGCTAAACATTTAAAGCAATTCGTATACATAATTATTAATATATTTTATTTACAATACTAAAGTATCAAGATATCATAATTTAAGTTCAAATTATAAAATCAAATTACTAGGAACCGTTTTCATTTCTCTAGATTTTTTATGTATCACACACTATGATAAACTCTCTGAAGGGGGAATTAACTAACACAAATGAGGAACATCTGGTCAAAGTACTTTTTTTTACAGTCCGGATGTTTCGGGCCCGTTTAATTTGAACCTCAAATAATTTTCAATCAAAACTGCCTAAAACAGTGTTGAAATTACTAAATTTAGAAATTAAAAAAACCATGCCAGAAACTCACTAGAGGTATGTTATTCAGTTGTTTAGAGCCCTTGTAAAATTTAATATTATAGTATTATACCGTTTTCTTCGCCAGCTCCTCAAATATTGTAAAACCTTTCATCAAGTATTTTTGGTATTTTTTTCTAAATAATCTTCCTCTTAATTTTTTTGTTGTTTAAAATGTTGGAGGTCCATAGTATTAATCACAAAAAATACTTACATGTGAAAGATCTTAAAATTCTGACTTTTTGTAAATTCGATGTATTAGAACGCTTTTTGCACGCTGTTACAGAAAATCCAGACACTTTTGCGAAGCTGTTGTTGTATCGAAATCGAAAAGTAGTTTTTATAAACGTACTAGAACATTGTTCTTGTACCTTTTGACACAGGGGAAATGCCTGTCATGGCGTCTCCTGTTATAGGTACTCAAAGGGTTCAAGCCAGCGAGGGGAGGATGGCTGGAGCGGCACACATATCTATTGACATACACAACAACCTATGCATTGCTAGCGCAGAGTTATTTAATTCCTCTTACATTCGGGTATTTGAGAGTATTAAAAATAAAGTGCCAATTGTTAGCATTTGTGTTTAGAATGAATATGTGCAGGGGTTTTTTACGATTTTTACAAAAAAAAATATTCATAATTTTACTAAAAACCCACGAAAAAGATAATAGTTTTCTTATCTATTGTAACATAACTCAAAAAGCTTGGGATTGGCGGAGCCTAAAAGGACGTCACACGCAAGTAAACTTCCGGTTAAAGTGACATTACATTGTATCGTTTGACGTTTAAATAACAGTCGTGTGACGTCACACACTGGTAAGACGCCATATTATCCAGAAAAACGTTTTCGCGGCAACTTGAAAATGGAGTTTTTGATTTGATTATTTTTACTGAAATACACAACAGAATGATGAATATCGGACTCCATAAATATTAGTCAATAACGTGAGATCGTTTTCTAAAACTTGTCAAATACCCTTTTGCCTGTTATATATTCCTCAACTTTGTTAAAAACCTTACAATTATATTCCTTCATTAGGACAACAACAATAAATGTTATAACTATTTAATAATTACCACTTTAAAGTTCAGAACAGTTATCATATAGATAAGTAGGAATGTCTACTAATTAGTACTTTGTAATATAGATTTTAAACTTAGTGTCTGTCGTCAGGTATTTTGTTATAAAAGGTAACACTATGGTCTAGAAAATATTAGCTGCTTTTACTGAGCCTTAGTTTGCAGACCGCTAAATATTTTATTTCAAGGCCCTTTTATTAATAGAATAGTTTTCTATGAAAACGGTCTCTCAAGATCGTGGTCTCAGAGTTCAGAGCGATCTATTAACAGGGACATTAGTATTAAAGTGATTGACATTGTTTTGTAAATTAATGTTGATTTTTTCGTACAAACATGATGTTTGTTAATATAGTAAAGGATGGTAACGTTAATTTATCTGAACTTTTCTCTTAAGGCAATGCGTGGTTTAATTTTATAGATGAATCTCACGGCGCGTTTTTGAAGAACAAATATCTTATTAATATCCGTTGCTGATTCCCAAGGAAGAATACCATATGCAATAACGCTTTAAAAATAGGCGAAATAAATCAGTCTTGTACAAGCTTCGTCTGATAATTGTCTCATGTTTTCCACTACATATGCTTATGCAGCTGAGCTTAGATTTTCAACGAGTGCTTCAATACGAGAACTCCACTTTAGAGGATACAATTTAGAATTTAGTCTTATAATTGACGACCTCCGTGGCCGAGTGGTTTGTACGCCGGGTTTCATGTTGTCGCCGACTCGAGAGGCCCCGGGTTCGAATCCCGGTGGGGGCAGATGTTTGTGTGATGAATACGAGCATTTGCACTCCAGTCATGGATGTTTAATATGTATTTATATAAATATACTTATATATGTACAGTATATGTATTCTATCCGTTACCCTAGCATCCCATAGCACAAACCTTACAGTGCTTACTTTGGGGCTAGGCTAATTAGCGTGAGTGTTGGAAATATTTATTTATTTATTTAGAAGTAAACTAGTTAATTAAAAATAGTAGTTAATTTAAGCGAATTCAATGCAATGTAGTTCTAAATATTTATATGAGTGTGGTTACCATCTTCGTGTAAATATTAACCGCCAGATGTAAACTTTTAAACGCAGACATAAATAAATGTCTTATATTTCTTCATTTTCAATTCAAATCCAGTATGAGCTTATGGAATTTATGTACTTGAAAATAGGTATGTAAAACCTAATTGTATCTGAATGATAACAGTTCATGTCACTCGTAGAAGACTGAAACTCTCCCTATACAAGTCACAGTTTTGATTGAGATCAGTTTTGTAACTAACACAGTTCATGCTAATGTAGTATGATATGATTTTTATCGATATCAGGATGATAAAATAAAAAGATCTCTCGTTATGTCAAAACTATTAAAATAAACTTAACGTTACTTTAAATATCTACACGCAATCAAAGGTTGTTCTTATCAAAACGCAGAGCAATTAAGAACTTCTTTTTTTATTAAAGTTGTTGTAATTTTTATTTTACAAGTTTGTAACGAATATTCGTATTAGGCCGTGCTTTTAAATCGCGCGCCAAAAAGGCGTAAAATGAAATTGAGAACTGGGGCATTGTTGAGCGTTGCGTCTTGGAATTGCAGGCTATACTTACTTACTATTTGTCACTATTTATATGTATAATTTGTGTTCAATAAATTGTCTAGGTTTTTTCCGTAAAATAATACTTTATGCTTGTATCTCCGTCAGTGAGTAAGTTTGTTACGTTTTTTAACTTCTAACTTAAAGGTGCATATTTGTTTCTTAGGTTTTCACGCACATCACTCATTAAATAAAACTAGTTTTTACGGGTTAATGCACGAAACTTTCTGACGACGTAGCCTGTAAAGACTACGAAACGTCAATAAATAAATAAAGTTTCGTGCATTAACCCGTAAAAAGTAGTTTTATTTAAAGGTACATTTTATTAGGAATACGGTAATGATAATAATTTTATTAGAATAGTGTTGTAATTTTGTTTCTAACCGTGATCTATTTATTTACATGTCCATAATTTTATGTTTACGGTCAACCCTGACTGCTTCACAATAATAGTATTTAGTAATAAAATATGGCACGATGCGTCTTGCTTGGTTTTTTGGAGTACGCTGATGCAGTATGGTTTAAAGAAGACTAAAACCCTTCCAGCGATTCCTATAGTACTTCCAGGGGGGTACAGAATATATATACCATCTGACATTCTTATCACGAAGACGAAGATGAATACGAAATATGTAACTTTGTAAAACAACATCCTGATTTATATAGAAGGAAAAAGGATGTCTGAAAATTAAGAACCCGATATCCTGAAAATCTGTTAATGCCACTGCTAAAAAAGGTGTGTTGTAGAAATAGTAACGCTATGTCAGTAAAAATCTACTTGGTGAAATAGTAAGTTTGCCTTCAAATAGATTTAAAATAAAATTGTTTGAATATTATTCTGTTTCTGACTACTTAAATAAATTGTAATAACTTTTTGATTAATTTTAAATGGCATATTATTGTTATTGTTTTTTATATTACCTAATTAAATTTTATGTTATTTTGATGTCATGTATTATTTGTTTTATTTTACAAGTATTTGACATGATAGAATAATTTATTTATATTGACATTATTTATTGAATTTATTAGCCTTTGTTATTCTATAGTATTTAAACTGTTCCTATTGATAAATGGGCGTGCATGATTTTTTTAATTTTAATTTTAGATTGTAAGTAAAAAAAATGTATGCCAGATATGGTAAATGTGCAGTGCTTATCTGATGTTGTCCTTGCCTTTTTTGTTTATACCGCATTTGTACAAATGAATAAATTAATTATGAATAATAAATCCAAGAAACTTAATACTAAGATACCTAGTTTTAAGTTTATTTATTATATTTATTATATTTATATTTGTTATATAGTTAAAGGTAGTTCTAATTACTTCAACCTCGTTACAACGTAACAGTTATAAAAAGAAACATACCTAGGTGGGACGTTAATAAAACTTAATGCTCGTCAAAAGGACTTGTTATGAATATGGCAGCTTCATATTCAATTTAAAAAATAACTGATAATTCTGGGTGCTACTCTAAATAAACAATTACTAGTAGTGGATTATTCAGATACCTGTTTTACTTTTTTTATTAGTTTTTCAAATTTTTGTTGCTATGTAATCCTCAATAGAATAAGTCACTTCTACTTAAAAGCCTCGATGACACGGGGCGAGTTTGCAAACTACAAGCCAGCAAGTTAGCTAGTAGCTTGTAAACTCGCCCCGTATCATCGAGTAGCAAATGTTTAAAAAGCCAATGACACGGGGCGAGTTTACAAGCTGCTAGCCAGCGAGTTCGCTTGTAGCTTGTAAACTCGCCCCGTGTCATCGAGGCAAAGCAATCTATTATGACCCACCACTGAGTAACAGTATCTTTAGTAGCCCGATGGCTCTTAACAAGCTCATTTCTAGCTTTTAGAGATTTGATTTCCTCTGGTGTTTATGTCATCCTAGATGAAACTAAAACTAGATGAAGATAAAACTTGGTTCGTGCATTAGAATTTAGAAATTTCACACTGGTGCTTGCAGTTTCTGCTAACATGTGTCACTTAATTTCATATGAAATTGGTGTCTGTTAAGTTTGCAATGTCTTTAAGTCTTGATATAAAAGTTGTTACACTGTATTGATATGTTACATTGCAAACATGTTTTGTCTCAGACTGAGAGTGATTCGGCCGACAACTATTATAACTTAATTGGGCATGTTTTTGAGTGATTGAGAGGGCCTTCTGCATGGCTCTAAGTTAATTTAAATGCTACAAATTAACTTAGAGCCATGCATGATTAAGGCCCACTTGTACCAAAGTTCTTTATTCAAATGAAGGCTTTAAATTACGTTTAAAGCATATTTCCATCTTCGTCAATTGTTAAAAGTCAAATTGAGATGTGGCTTTAAACATTACCAATTATTATAGACGAACAGGAAATTCATCCAATACCTGTTTTGTGCATGGTTGTTTTAAATTTCGATAGATTTTCTGTACTCAACTTTAAAAAATCTCGTTTATTAAAGACATTAAAAGTTCTATGTCACAGAAACGCACGTATCTCGTGACCATGACTGGGAATTTAAAATGAACATAGTTATTTAAATTAATTTGGTCCTGCACAATTAGGGGCCACAATTAAATTATCAAATTAGCCTTAGCAAATCATGTGGAAATTATATTGCGCGATGTAGGCTTCCTTACTATTGTGATCGCAGCGCAGGTAGCGCCATTTCTTGAGGAGGTGAGTGATTATTTCCTTCATGTTTGTTAACGTGGGGCATATAGATGTCGTCGCCACAGGAGAAAGTTTATCACATTCAAGATTAGGGTAATCGCACTAATATAGGGTTTTTCAACAAGAACTTTGTTTTCTGAAACAAAATAAAACCAAAAATTTAGATGAAGATGATTAAATTTTTTATTGAATTACAAAGAGAAAAGTTCGGCAATTATGAATGAAAAATTATATCTGGCAAATCTCGTGGTGGACCCACGAGCACGCTGGCAGATGTCGATTCATTCATCAAAGTTTTTAATCACTGTTTGTCAAAATGGCGGAACTATTTCGTTATTCAAATCACGGATTTTCAGTTTTAAGACTGCAATCGATTCGATTGACTCCGTATACACTCTGTCCTTAACATAACCCCCAAACAAAAAATAATCTAGTAGTGTAAAATCACACGATATGGCTGGTCACTTAACAGCTGAGTTTAGTGAAATTATGCAATCGGAAAATTTGATTTGCAATAAATTGATTGTTTCATTGGCTATGTGACATGTGGCGCCGTCCTGTTGAATCCACATATCAGTGATATCCACGTGATCAATAATAGGCCAAAATTCGCCATGTGGTGGTTTTCGATTGTTGAGAACGTCGCGGAATTGACAAATTTGGATCTGCTTCAACACTGTGGCTCACGGCTGCGGTGCTTTCAGTTGAACGACCCGGTCGAACACGCGTTGGAGTTGGCACATTTTGTTTCAAATCTAACGACCAAATTCTTAATAGCGGTCTCAGAAGGACGATTATGTTGTCCGAAAATATCACGAATTCGACAAAATGTAACTGTAACAGAACCACTATTTTCATAGTGGGTTTTAATTATTTTAATTCGATTTTCAAGCGAACATTGTAACAATTGCCAATGCATAATTGAAAAACAAAGTTCTTGTTGAAAAACCCTGTATTATAAAGGCGAAAGTTTCTGAGTGTATATTTGTTACTTCTTGACGTCTAAACAGCTGAAGCGATTTTAATAAAATTTGGTATGGAGTTAGCTGACACCATGAATTAACTCATAGGCTACGTTTTACTGCGCGAAAAAATCCCTAATAAGCCGCGTGTGACACCACGGGGCATAGCTAGTTATTTAATACGCCAGAATCGACAGTATCAAAGATTTTGAGCATTGATAGAAAAGTTATTTGTACCTCTGCATATGGGCATTGGTCATTTACAAAGAGAAGAAATAATAAATCATAATTTAATAATCCCAAAAGGTTTGTTTGAGGGTAGAGATGAAGACAGTAGAAAAACCATTGTCATCTGTGATGGGACTTATGTTTATTCAGAAAAGTCTTCCAATTATTTATTTAAAAAATCATATAGCCTACACAAATATAAAAACCCAGTCAAATCTTTTTAGGGTTCCGTAGTCCTGACAAGGAACCCTTACAGTTTCGTCATGTCCGTCTGTTCGTTCCAGGTTTTGCTTGGAGACTAATAGCACTAGAGAGCTGTAATTTTGTGGAGATAGGTACACCAATCACGCCAACAAAATTTTATTACATGTAATCTGGGGTTGATTTTTTTTCATCATCTACCCTATCATTTGAGATCTCGTTGAATAGGTCCTTTTAAAATTACTTGGGGTTATTAAGACTTTTTTTTTTATTTAGGGATACGTTTGCAAAATATTGAACTTTAAAGTGCTAATTTTTAAACAATAAAATATCATTCAAGCTTCTGAGTAGCGCTAACGTTACGTTTTTAAACGTTTTAAAAAGTATATAAGCACTTGAAAAGATCGGCAGGGGATGCTCGCTTCAGATGAAGCTTTTAGTCAGTAAGTCTGACATAAACTTGCAGCCGGCTGTAGGATATTCATGAGGATTTTACACCCGCTTCCCCCGCCTTAGAGGAAACAAAAAAAAACTTATTACGGCGGTTAGCATTAACTTATTAAAAAAAAATCGAATTGCTATTGAGTTGTGACACAGTTTGACTTTGATTTAGGTATTTTAGTTGAGATACATAGATTGATATTAACTGGTTTTTCTAATTTCCGATATAGAAAATAAAGACTGCTGCTCAAATATATTATAGTAATTACAGGCAACTACGGAATCCTAGATACACTGCGCGTGGCTCGTGTCGACTTAGCCGTTTTTTTTATAAAAAATTATTTAATAATATCCTGTGGTTTTATTTATAAAACATTAATTCGGAGAACAGTAATACCTTAAAATTCTTCTTACTGTCAAGCTTCAACTTTTAGTATTTCTTAAATGATTTTTTATAGAATAAAACGTAGTCTTATTTTTCCATTAACGTTTTTCACTTTTTCTTTATTCGAATGTATCGTTTTTAAGCACGACATGCACTTAAATGTCCATTTTTTTTGTAAAAGATTGTCAATTTTTACTAATATTCATATTTAAATATTTATAGATTATATAGTCTTTACAATAAGCAAATTAAACTCTGGAAAACTAAGAAGGAACTGAAGGAAGTATATAGATATATTTGGATAAAAAGGGAGTAATACGGGTGAGAAAAGGAGATAATCAAAAATCCTACATAATTCGTTGCTAAGAAGACATAAAAAATTGGCTGTAACAAAGGACAAATAGGTATTTCTATATTTTATTGGTTAAATTATGTTTATTATGTTATATTAATTACGAATTTCTTGAATAATGGATCTGGTATTAGATGATATATCGCAATTGACCGACTGTAAAGACTTAAAAACTTTCTTGAATAATATTCCAATAAAAACAAAACTTGTATGTGTTACACATGAACATAAGATCGATCATTAAGAACTTTGCTTCACATGAACAATGTATTTATTCATCTTCTCGAATTGTTGATGTAGTTATGCTTACAGAGGTAAATATTTGTAATTCTCTCTGTACCCTATTCCAACTAAAGGGTTATAGAATGTTTACAGAACTGCGGAAGGGCCAGAGGGGCGGTGGCGTAATTATTTATATAAAAAATGACTACAAAGGACATTGCTCGTTCCCCATACATTGAATGCCCTAGAACGCCCAGCAATGAGAACATGCTAGTTGTGTTCGGAATCATTCATAAACTCTAAATAAGCATTTGTTGAGATACGGACAACTTGAGGAACCGTGGCCTACTACAGAATGTATTAGATTTTGAGGTTATAATTATTATACTTAATCATAAAAGATGTACACTTTATATATTCTGAATAGATTTAGTGTTTACCTCTATGTAAGCACTTAAATAATATGCATTAAATGAACATAAAATGCAATTAATAATAAAAATAATAAATGCTTATATTATTTTTATTATTAATTGCATTTTATGCTGTAGTAAGTAATGATAGATTTCTTTTCAAATGAAATGTTCAGTCTTTCCATTTACCTGTTCCTACAGTTTACTATCGGTAATTAGGTATGTACCTGGTTATCATTATGATTTTCAAAAAAATAAACAGATATTACATGGGATGGGAGTATAAACTATCTTTAGATAATTTCAGAAATTTGAAAAAGATCTAGTATGTAACTTTTTGGAGGGAGATGAATTTTCTGATTCCACATCACATACGAATCTGCACAAAAGTGATTTAGAAAAGTCTTCCTTTCGTGCCTAATAATAATTTTAGGATCATGTGCCAGAACATACAATGTTTAACAAATAAAATCGAAGAATTGAATTGTTTTTTGTCAGACAATGAAATTGACGTTATAGTAATAGGCGAACACTGGATGTTACCTTGTAATTTTGAGCTTTATACACTGGAGGGGTATGAATTACGTGCTAAGTATATACGTCAAAGGCATGAGCATGGTGGCGTCGCTATATTTACAAAGAAAAACATTAAAACCAGGGAACTTTTTGACATCCAATCTTTTACATTTGAATTTGTTGTAGAGTTTTGTGCTATTGACGTAATTGATTTAAACTTAATAATAATATCTATTTATCGACCGGATCGGAATATAGAGATATTTTTCTCACAGATGCAGAGTTTATTAGAGAATTTGTCTAAATGTTCATTAAGTAAAAAATTATTATTGCAGGTGACATAAATATTAATGTCACAAAAAATACAAGCATTGCGCGAAGATTTACTAACATTTTAGAATCTTATGGGCTGCATTGCCTTATCAGAGAACCCACGCGAGAGACTCGGAGTACCTCATCTTGTATTGATCAGTTTATTGTCACAAAAAATGTATCTATTGAAATGTTCATTAAAAAAAACCACTTATCCGACCATCATACACTGATTGGGCACATACCTTTAGTACAGCATAAGAAAGTGAGGACAGTCCCATACAAAATAATTAAAAGAACGTATAATATGAAAAATATGGAAGCTTTTAAGATACACCTAAAGCAAATTGATTGGTCAAAAATTTTGTCTACAAAACAAGATACAAACACTAATTACAATAACTTTGAGACCGAAATAAGGTCCCTATTAGATACATACATTCCTAAAAAGAAAATAGCAATGAAAAACAAAAATAAGACTTCATGGATAACAAAAGGAATAAAGAAATGTAGTTATCATAAACGAATTCTACGTCACCTAACAGTCTTTTATGAAAATGAAAATCTTAAAGCTTATGCTAAATCATATAATAAAATCTTAAAGAAAATAGTGGTGAATGAAAAAAGGAATGCATATATAAATAGATTAAAAACTTCCAGTAATAAACTTAAAGCAATGTGGTTCATGATTAATGAAAAAGTTAAACCAGATAATAACGTAAGACATGAAAATATAATTTTAAATGAAGGAAACGAAGAAGTGGTTTCTCCGACAATAGTTGCAAATTCATTTCAAAATTATTTCATTGGCGTTAATTCAAAAAACCAAACTAGCTCTTATCACTGTCCAAAGAATTCACTCATGAATTCTGTATTTTTAGGCGACATATCCGAGTCTGATGTGAAAAAAGTCATATTATCTCTAAAACGTAACAACTCTTGCGGCCATGATGAAATTCCGGCTAGACTTCTAGCACACTGTGTTGACGAGTTCAAGAATCCAATAACATTCTTAATAAACCAATCTTATAACGAAGGATTTTTTCCGGATAGTTTAAAACTTGCGATTATTAAACCAGTTTTTAAAAAAGGTAATAAACGTAGTATCACTAATTATCGTCCAATCGCCCTTTTATCAGTGATTTCAAAAATATTTGAAAAAATTATATGTAATACAATATATGCTTTTCTTGAAATATATAATGTTTTCAGTGTAGACCAACATGGTTTTCGAAAGGGTCATTCTACTACATCAGCTGTGTTTGATTTAAATTACGAGATATTAAAGCTTTGAATGAAAATAAATAATAATAAATAGTAAATTTGTATTTAAAAGGAATGTTCACGCTCATCTTTTGCAAAATTTAAGATGAAGTGTCACTTTTTAATCATCATCATGTATATATTATATGTATCTATATATATAAATATATATATATATATTTAAATATTATTGTGTTATGTTTGTATGTATAACGTTATTTTTATGGTATGTATTTATTTATGTATCTATGTTTTTTGTACATTTATTCGTATTTAGCTTTATACCGCTGTTCGTGTTTCTCATTTTTCCCAAAGGTTGACTGGGAGAGAATGCTTTTAGCATTAAGTCCGCCTTTTGTACCATTGTTTATATTTTGGTCAATAAAGTTTAAATAAATAAATAAAATAAGTGTGCTATTGCCATTTATATGGACATGTCCAAGGCGTACGACCGGGTTCTTCATCACGTCTTACTGAAAAAGTTGGAGTCACTAGGAATACGAGGAAAAGCACGAAAGTGGCTTTCTTCTTATTTAGAATATAGAAAGCAATACGTTCAAAACACACGTAAATGAAAAAACTCGAGAAATAAAGCGTCACTTCTCCTATTGGCAATATAATAATATCTGGATCTATACCGTAGGGTAGCGTGCCCGGTTGTATGTTATTTATTTCATATACTAATGATCTTCCTGACGTGGTGCCACATAAAGTAGTATTATTTGCAGATGACGCGACCATTTTGGTTAATTGTGATCAAACAAATGTAAACAGTTTGGCAAGCGTTATAAATGATTGCTTAGATAAAGTAGAAGCACATCTAAAGGGGATAGGCTTAATATTTGCAGTTTAGGCCGTACCAGAGATCTGAGATATCCTTTACCATTTCTAGACAGGGGCGCCAAATCGAGGAAGTCAGATCATTTAAGCTACTTGGAATTACGATGGATTCGACTCTTTCATGGAAGCAGCACGTAGAAACTGTGGTAAAAAAGCTGAATAGTTTTACATACGGACTACGGGAACTACGTAAAAGCACAAACGAGGAGTGTGCACTCGCCGCGTACCACAGTCATGCCGCCGCTTGGATTCAATATGGAATCATTTTATGGGGGAACTCAACCAATGTACACGCCGTTTCTATCTTACAGAAACGATGTCTGAGAATAATAACATTCACAGCATCAAGAGACTCGTGTAGAATGTTATTTGGAAGATACTAACAGTTACTTGCGTCTAAATATTTGAGCTATGCCGATTTGTAAGAACTCATAGTAAGTATTTTTGTCGCATCGGTGACATGTCAAGACGTTATGTATCGCGCCGCGGAAACGATCTCGTCTTGCCCACACCGAAACTCACGGTCTTTCAAAAATAGCACCTACTACATGGCAATTAAAGTTTATAATCATTTGCCTAATTCCTTAAAGACCCTCCTAAATTGCGTTACATCATAGAGTATGGATTTAAAGCCATAGTTGTTGATTCTTCCACATATTTCTGAAAACATTTCGTAGGAATATACAAGATTCTTATTCGAGTCTAAAATATAACAGTATTGAAATTTTACATTATCATGATATAGAAATTTATTAAATATTTCAATTCTATAGTTAAAAATGTTTACTTGATAACAATATTTAAAGGTCGGTACACATAAAATTACGTTCGTGTGCTGTACAGAAAGAAGAACTTCTCTTATATATTTTACGATATTTTTATATTTTTTTGACACAATAAAATCTGCCTCACCAATTGACCGAACCACCCCCGGGGATACGGTAGTGACACATGTTGAACTCACCAAAATTTCTTCTCACCGTTGCAGCTACTTTATTTTGATCGATGCTGCTAATTAAACATAATTTACTTGTGTTTATATTCTTTATTTTTAGTTCATGCGAGTTTGAATTAAAAATACACTTTGACTTGATCTTATTTTGTTCTATTTCTTCTGGTTCCTGGGTGCGGGAACTTTTGGAAGCTGGGGTTGACATACGTTGGTTGTTTACTCCATTACCTTTATTTATTTCGTCTAAATTTATAGTTTTATAATTCTTAATTGTTTGCTCTTGCTCTAAGTTCCTCTCTGATAAATGTCTGATTGTCATAGTAAGGTTTTTAATTTCGTTATTAGCTGTTTGTAACTTCGATTTCAATAACATTATTTATTTTTTTAATTTTTGTAGAATTTGTTTATTTTCTATGGTGTCATCCGGCAAACTTTGTGAACTAGTATTCACATTTATATCACAGGAAAGTGTGTTCTCTATTGACAGGAACGATGCCGATAAATCAAGATGCGATGCAGATTTTTTCCTTCCTCGGACTATCACAAAATCAAAGTTACTTTCTTTTTCGGTTTCCTCGTCTTCCAATAAAGATTCAAACGAGTTATATATAGGGACATTTATATTCGTGTTTACTGCATTTTGCATTTTGTGTGTTTTGGAATCTACAGCTATCACACTGACAATTTTCTTTCTTCATGAGGTAAAACATTTTTTCGCCAATAGTAGTGCAATCAACGTGGAATTGTTTTTTTACAATCCTTACAGTTTATGAAATTTCTTCTCTTTATTTCCTTGCCACACTTAGCGCAGTCTTGTGACAATTTTATCTGTTATTATAATACAGAAGCCCAAAAAAACATTAGAATAAAAATAAAAGGTAAAATTAGTAATTGGTACTCTCGAGATTTGAACCCGAGTCGTTGGTTAAAGCGCTCGGTGCTCGGCGCCACTAGATAAGCATAAAGTGACGGTGAAATAAGCGTCCTATTAGTTGGTGTGCGCGTAGTGCTGTTAAGAAAGCTCAATGACCTTGAGTCAAAGTATCAAAACTGCGATACGTTAGAATTTTTGAACCACCTTCAATCACTTTTATTTACTTATTGTCTTCGTTTTTTAATTGTAATATTCTTATTTTATTCACAACACAGTATTTTTTAAAGGTTTTATTATTGATTCACTGACACATTCACAGTTCACTTAGTATAGTCTCATAAAAGAAAATATATATATATATATATTTGGATTTAATTTTTCGTGAAGGGATATCTCGGATAACGATAATTTGCGATTATTATAAACTTGATGATAGTTTTATAACACTGTATCAAAAGGAAATGTTGAAAAAGCTATATTTTGAGCTTTTTCGTGCGGAGCTAATGTTTATTGTCTGACGCCCTCTAGCGGAATCCTATTTGAGTATTTGAATGGTAAATCCTACATAGTTAAGCTAGGTGACGCTTTAAGTGATAGTGTCACTGTAAAAGATGGCACCACTCAGGGTTCTGTAATAGGCCCATTGCATTATATAACTTACATGAATGATTTGGTTAAATTCGTATCTATGAGCGAAATGTATCAATACGCCGATGACACCTGCCTGATATCTGCAAAAAATGATCTGGACACTGCCCTTAATCATTTGCAAAAAGACTTCATACTATTATCCAAATAGTCTCACAATGTAGAGTTAGTGGTAAACCCAGACAAAACAAAATTAATGTATATTAGTTCTAATCACAATAGAAAATACAAAGATCTGAAACTTGTCCTACTATAGAAATGGCAAAACGCGTTAAATATCTCGGTCTAACAATTGATGATCGATTTTAGTGGACGGAACATATGTACAATGTATGCGACAAACTAAGGACAATACTGGCCAAGTTTGCTATTGTTAAAAATAAAATTCCGTATACAACACTATTGCAGTTGTACAAGGCAGTCGGTGAAACTACAATGCATTACGGCCTGAGTAGCTACGGTCAACCCTTTAAATCGCATCTTGATTCTATAAAAGAGCTTCAGTTAAGAATTCTTAAAACTATAGTGCCAGAAAAGATAAAAACTCAGTACCAACACAACTACAATGAACTATTCTATCATTGAGGAGTCCAACCTGTACGTGATCAAGTGTGTTGTGCATTACTGATTGAAAACTATCACAATAAAGAATTTGTAAATGCCGTCCAACGAAAGAAACTAACACATAGTGCCTCAAAGATTATATTTGAAGTACCAAGGTATAGCAATCTATATGGTAAACAGTTGCTTCAATACCAGATTCCTAAATTAATAAATAATCTGTAAGAAATAATTAAAAATAAAATTAATCAAAGTAATATTAATTCCATTTTAAAAACATATTTTATATCCCTTTTTATAACAAACACCAACATCGACATGATATAAAACTAAAACATAAAACGGACTTTAATTAATTTGGCGATACAGCGAGGCAACGCTGCCAGCCTTCTGGGGACCGTGCCCGCACAGGCGAACTCAATGAAATATTTAATTTGTAATTATTGTTCTACCTTTTGTTGACATTAATAAAGAATTTTCAAACATAAAATATGAAACACGAAATCAGCCCGTGTGTTTCCACCCTTTTGGTGTTTGGCCAACAGCTAGCTTTTCACTAAAGGCGGTGCGGTATATATATAAAAAAATATTAATAACATTACCTCACCGATTAATGTCTGATGAATGAATGGTTTAATCGGGGGGCACGGCAGTGCCCCTGCCAAGTCGAGCGCGAACCAAACACTGCCGTACCATCCTTTACTGGAACCTTTTCGCCGCATTTTCAGGCCCGCCGCCACTAACGTTTCGTCGGCGAAGCAAACAACCTCCGTGCTGGGAAGAAGGCTGCCTCGCAGCACCCAGTCGTACCCCAGGTTCCAGAGCAGTGGACCCAGCACTGACCCCTGGGGTACCCTTGCGGCCATGGCCCGAGAGCATACGCTTCCATCGGGCCCCTGTTAGAAGACTGATCTTCCCTGCAGGTAGTCCTCCACGATGGCTCGCAGGTACGGAGGCACGCAGTGAAAACGCAGTGCCTCCATAATACACTCTTGGGGGAGACTGTTCTCTTATTCTTCTTTCAACGGGCGTTTCCGCAACTCGACGTCCTTATGGCGCCTGTTTTGCGTTAGCCGGAATCACTCCAGCCAGTCCAGCTCCATCGGGAACGCCCCCAGGGCCTTCACATTGGCGACTGCCTCTTGGAGGTTTCCCGGTGAGCCGAGGTATTTCGCCCGGTATTCGGCCACTCCGTTGCATTCCAGCAGAACGTGAGTAGCTGTTTCTTCTGCCTCCATGCATACTCTGCATAGAGGGTTGTCCGTGACACCTAAGTTAAAAAGATGTCTGTTAAAATGTGCATGCCCAGTAATAGCACCTGTTACCATGTGCAATGTAGGTTTGCTTAGCTGTGGAAGGGTTTTGGAGAGGACAGCGTTCACCCGTGGCAAAGCGAGCTTGGTCTGCCTGCACGTCTCCAAATCGAGCCAGTGTTGCTGGTGTAGTGCGGCTGTGTGCTCGCAGATTTTATTTACGAGACAGCTTACCGGTATCGGGACGATTGGTTCGGGACCTGTTGGGATTGATACGGACCCCTTCCGGGCCAGTTCGTCCGCAGCGTCGTTTCTGCGTGATCCACTGTGTCCCTTGGTCCATTGGATAGTAAAAGAATTGCTTTACCCTACCGTGTTTAGGGTTTGGTGGCATTCTTGCAGGAGGCTCGATTTGACTAAACAGGCATCTAGAGCTTGTAGGACTGATTTGCTTTCGGACAGTATTCGTACTTCCTGTCCTGTTACCTTTCTTGAAAGGATCTCTCTTGTCGCCAGTATGATGCCCATACATTCAGCTTGAAAAACTGTGTTGTACGGGCTTAAGGGGAAAGCGATATGTATATTGAGGTCCTCAGAGAAAACACCCGCGCCCGTGCCCGATGTGGTTTTAGAGCTGTCGGTGTAGATCATGAGAGCCTTGTGATGATACCTTGGGATTGTTGTCATCCAGTAGATGTATATTGTACTTTTTGTCAAATATGAAAGCAGGTATTATTTTGGGGGGAAGACTGTTAAAGGCGTTGCGGATGTCTAGCTACACCGCAATAGCTGTCTCTCCCCGACACCACCGTGGATCGGTTTCGCCGGAACCCGAACTGGTGCTCTGCCAGATTTGGGTCCGGCTCCCTCAGGTGCTCGATGATACGCCCCGCCAGAATTCTTTCAAAGAACTTCCCGGCGTCATCGAGCACCAATACTACTGCGGCCCAGGTAGGTACTGTAACGTCCGGTACGTTACTACCTCCTTGTTTAGGTAAACTCTTTGCTTTTGCAATGCCTACGGTTGGCAATTATATTAAAAAGTTAATATAATGATTTTAAGATTTGAAATAAGGAATCGTCTGTCTTTTGATAGAAGGTTCCTTTCAAGAGTAGATCTTCAGGCACCAAGAAAACCTCTCGTTTTTAGATAAAATTCTTTATATTCGCCTGAATGATAATATAAAATAATAACCATCGTCAAGTTGTTTTAATGAAGAGCCACGTCCCCAGGTTCTATCCATTCTGGTCGCGCCGCGTAGATTCAAGTACCGCGAGTGAAGAATATTTTTAAATCAAGAAAGAAGTAGTTTTATAAAGATGGAGACCAGGACCACATTCGACGGAAAAGTGATGTAACCGATTTCTTTCGTCAGTTTAATATCATCGCCGCCATCAATAATTTCAACGATGATACAAAAAGAGTAGTGTTGTCGGCATATTTAAGTGGACCTGCATTGTTGTTCTATAAAAAAATTAATGAGTCTTGTGAGAATTTTCAGATTCTAGAAAAGAAGATTTGTGATGAATTTCCAGCATCGATAAATGCGTTGGAAAAATTTTTCTCACGAAGACAAGGCTTGTCAGAAGAGTCATTGACCTTTTTTATGTATTAGATGAGCTGGCCACAAAAGCGGGAGCTGTCATCGATGACAAATGCTTCATTAGACAGTTCTTGAAAAATGCGAATTTAAATACGAAAAATCTTTTCGCATTTCAATTATACGATAATAAAGTGCATTTAAAGGAAGTTTTACGACAAGCGCAGGACATTTTCGGGGATGAAAATGACGAAGTTAATTGGAATCTGCCGATCCAACCATCGTTTGCTCATTGTGAAACGTCGAAAATTTCATGCATAACGAGGAATGAAGAAGAACCGGAGAAGGAAATCAACGTTATTTCCTCCCAAAGTGTCCCTTCTCATCCCATTGTCCCTCCCGAACATTTGATTCCCCGCACTTTTTGTTCCAGCAATATGAACAAAAAGAATAAACTAAAGAAGAAGCCTCCAAAGAAAATTTTTTATGAAGAAAATTTAATGACGATGGCTGATGAAGAAGTTCAACATTCACAGCCGTTACAAAACTGCAATCAATATACAAGTGAGTCCAAACCATTAATTAATATAACGTGTCGTGATAAGGAGTTTGTAGGGCTCATTGATAGTGGTGCTGCAGTGTCTATGGTGTCGAAGGACACAGTTAATAGAATTCATCAACGAATTGATGAAAGCGATACGAAGTTGAAAGCCGTCGATGGTAAAGAATTGTCTGTTATAGGGAAAGTCAACCTAAAATTATTGATAGACAATGCGTTATTCATTCATGATTTTCTTGTGGTAGAGAATATTAGGCATAACCTCATCTTAGGACAGGATTTCTTACTTCGAAATAATGCGATAGTAGACTTTTATAATGAACAATTAATAATCAAACATATTAAGTGCAAGTTTAAAAGACAATATATACAAATGAATAACGAAAGTGATAGTGATAATTCGGTGTATGATGAAAATTTATATTATGCCGAATAGGTTGATAGTATTATAATATTTTGTTACTAATGAGATTTTATTTCAGTTTATTGTTTATATAAATGTTTTAAAGCAATGGTGGTATGTAAATAAGGTTTAATACAATAGTCATTTAAGAATTTTATTTCAAAAGCATATTAAATATAACTTTGTCATTTTATTAGAATTTTTTTTCAATACACATATTAAAAGGAACTTTCAACATTTTGTTTATGACAGATTAATAGTTAGTTTCATTAAAGTATTTTCATTTCTTTTAATTGTTAGCTTTAGTGTAATTTGTTGAGTAGGTGGATTATTGATATCGTAATAACCATAAGAATGATTGTAGCAATTAAATTTAATAATGTTAAAACATAGCAATATAATTTTAGAATATGAAGTTGTAGAAATATTATTATTTTTTTTTAGCGCCATCTATCATCATGCATATAAATTATTGAATATAGTAGTCTGCTTTGATAAGCAACAGACAAGTACAATATGTGTGAACCTAGTAGATGCATTTGGAATGTAAGTTAGATGGAGCTAGTGTGTGATTTTTTTGTTAAATGAAATGCAATATTGGATGTGACGTCACATTAATGTTCTGGAAAGAGATTAAATAGGCGGAGCCTGCATAACCAGTCCGTATGATTTCTCGCACCATATTAGGACATCGAAGCGAAATCTTCTGGCAGGCACACGTGATCCTCTGCCCTATAAATAGCTGTGCGCAGCCGAATTAGGTCTCTTTTGCTGATAGAAACTTGACGCATCCAGTTATTTGCATAGTGACATAGGCAAGCTATAGTCAGTGCATTATTTACTTGATATTTCTCCCCGGATTAACGGGTAAGTTCAATACATTTGGTTCTTTAGGCTGTAGGTCCAGTTAGTTTTTTATTGAATTATAGAAAAATGTGTAATTGGTTCTAGGTCCTTTGAAGTGGCTAATTAAAAACAGTATACGATAATCACAATTACTTAATCCTGGTTGGGATTTCTTTGGAAATATATATATAAATATAAATGAGCCTGTGAAGCATTCTTGATCGAAAGTAGACGGGTTCATGTGATGACAGCACGTCCTGATTCATTCCTGAGGACATTTGAGTCACCTTGATGTTCCCGTGGTCTTAAAGCTAAGTAAAACTTATACCTTCTCAATATTTAACCGGTGCATACTCCGAAGAACAAAATTTCTGTTTAACGAAATAAAGTATTTATATTAGTAAACTATAAAGCCACTATAAGAAGAATTCAAATTTCATTACATATTGTTTGTTATTTTCCAAAACCAAATGTTTATATAAAATGTTTAAATAAATATTTCTGCATTTACACATGTTCTTGAATGTATGAACATCACTGAAGTTAAAATCTTTGAGGTTGTAAAAGCTGTATATTTATAAAGTTGTCTATAAATAGTATTAATTTTGTTAAGTATGATGAAATAAGATCTGAATATTAACAATATATATCTTGTTCACTGCGGTTCTTGACATTTTTATTTATCTCCCTCAAATAACAGTATTACGGCGCCCTGAATATAGAATCTTTTAATCTTGAGTCTCATGTAAACCCTGAAAAAGTCGGTGGTAACTAAAATTGTTACAAAATGGCGCCCAACGTGGGGCCGAGCAATAAAATACTGTATTTGAGGGAAATACTGGTGTGCTGGTATGATGAAAAAAAAGATTGGCGGAAAAAATAAATGCTTAAATCCCCAATCAGTCTGAACAGCACACTAGAATTAAGCAACTATTCAAAAAAAAATTAACTTAAAAATCTTTAATATTCAGAATTTGTACTAATGTGTTAATATGATGATAAAAAGATTGGTGGAAAAATTTAATGCTTAAAATCCCCAATCAGTCTGAATAGCACATTAGAAGTAAATTACTTAATAACTACTTAATAACTTAGAAATCTTTAATAAACAATACTCTTGGAATACTAGTGTGTCTAAATGATGATGAAAAAGGTTGGTGGAAACATTGATGCTTAAATCCCCAATCAGTCTGAAAAACACACTAGCATTAATTAACTTAGCACATTAGAATTAATCAACTTAGCAATATACTAGAATAACACTTTCGTATTAATTGGATGAGTAAACATTAACCTTAAACAGTGAACAAGATAGTCTATAAGAATTGAAACTTGTAATATTAAAAGTACCCTCCTTCAAAAAAAAAAAAATATAAATTTCTTTGTATTTAACTTTCTTAGATTAAATAACTTGAATAATTAGCTTGATTTAAGAACTTGATTAAACGTAATTTAATAATTAACTTAGTAATTAACTTAGTAACAGAAATAACTGACTTTAACTTGAGAAAATCTGAGAAAATGCTCTCTTTACAAAAATATGTAAACTACTTAAGAAAGGATGAAATCATATATGAATTGGATATTCTTGGCATTTCCACAGCTCCTGACACATCGGTGGATGCACTGAGAAAGCAGCTTCGCCAAATTTTTAAGCTGAAGAGACGCGGTAGCATCAAGTGTGCCCCAGTGATTACACCACTCCCTGCAAGCGAGCTCAAGGCCTGTACGCCGAAAATTGCTGAGCTCGAGGATCTGCTGTCATCAGGTGACCTCGGAAAGGACAGTAATCTTCACTTACGTGTGTCAGTTAGGGCTAATTATCTCATCGATAGACTGGCTCGATTGGAGGATGAGAGTGCTTCTCTTGTGGATTTGCGCCACAGGCTCATTCGTATCTTAGCTCAGGTAGAACAGGAAGATGAGAGTAGTTCAGACGAATTAAGTGATAAAGAAGGCACTCCCAAGTGTAGTAAAACCGGCATGAAGGATGTGAGGGAACAAGAGACGGATGAGTATGAGTTGCCTATCTCGAAAACAGGGAAGAATGAAAAGAATAGAAGTGAGGAATTAATAGTCATTAAAGACAAACCAATTAACTTAAATTCACTTAATTTAAAATATAATGGTTCAGGTTGCGTTAGAAGTTTTATTGAGAGGTTAGAGGAACTTAGACAGGCCCGCGAGATTCCGCAATCTCGTATGCTGACGGCATTTTCCGATCTCTTAGAAGATTCTGCATTGGCTTGGTTTAGAAGTAACAAAGCGAACTTTAACTCATATTCTGATCTATTGTTGCACTTAAGAGAGGATTTTGATATTCCGGATTTAGATTATCGACTTAAAAACGAAATTAGACAACGCACACAAGCTAGACAAGAGTCAATTGTGAGCTATATCTCCACTATGCAAGGTATGTTTGCGAGATTGTCTATTCCCATGTCATTAGATGAACAGTTAGAAATTTTAATGCATAATATTCGTCCGGAATATATGAAAGAGTTGGCTCTTCATAACGTTGATTCTATTCTTACGTTAAAACAGTTAGGAAAGCGTTTGGAATTGGCTCAAGTCCGTGCTGAGAAATTTTCGGAACCCAATTTGAACAAATTATTTATTTCGAATGACCTTCAGTCACGTAGAATAAAAAATAATTACAAACCAACCCCACAGATCTCAACCGTAACTTTACCTCAAAATGTCTCAAATAATAGGAGGTGTATGAGATGTCAGAGTCGAGAACATTTCACTAGAGAATGTGTAAATTCGAGAGAAATTCTTTGTTTTAAGTGTGGTAAAAAGGGCGTAAGACGACCTGAGTGCCCACAATGTAATCCAAGTAATAATTCAATAAACTAAAAAGTGGGAACTTCACACATAATTCCGGTAAAAAAAGGTCACAAATTAACTTAAATAACCGTGAAGTTCTCTTCCATAAGAAAAAGTTTGACAATAGACCTTATTTGCAATTTAAAATATTAAATGTAGATGCTTTAGGACTTGCTGACTCTGGTGCGTCATGCTCGATACTCGGCAAAAACTCGCACCTCATCTTTCTGAAATTAGGCTTTAAACTTAAGACTTTAGATAAAGAGCGTATAGTAAAAACAGCTAATAGCACTGAATTACATTGTGTAGGGTACATGTCTCTGCCCATTGAATATAACTCAATACTTAAGGTAATTACATTTTATGTTGTTCCGGAAATTACTACACCAATCATATTAGGTATTGATTTTTGGCACCATTTTGGTTTGACAAAAAACTTAATCTCATCAAACTTTAGTAATATCACTTTAAACTCAGAAAATCCTATTAACTCAATATCATTGAAAAACGGTTTAGAAGATTACAATAACTTAACGACGGCTCAAAAGCGAATAATTAATAAAATAATTGATAAATTTGACTTAATTAACACAGAAAAGGTTGGTCTTGGTAGAACTTCATTGGAACACCATAAAATAGATACGGGTAACCATAGTCCGATTAAACAACGTTATTATCCCTTGTCACCTATCAAGCAATTAGCACTCGAGAAGGAATTAGATAGAATGTTAGCTCTGGGGGTAGTTTCTCCTTCCCAATCGGCTTGGAATTCTCCAGTAGTAATGGTAGAAAAACCCAATGGTGAAACCAGATTATGCCTAGATTCTCGAAAACTTAAATACGTCACCAAACCAGACGCTTATCCCTTGCCTTATATTAACCAAATATTAGATCATCTTAACAACGCTAAATACTTAACCTCAATTGACCTTAGTGCCGCATATTGGCAGATTCCTTATGACTCTACAGCATCTGCTGAAAAGACAGCTTTCACAGTTCCTCGTAGAGGTTTATTTCAATTTAATGTGATGTGCTTTGGCTTAGTAGGAGCGTCAGCGACCATGCAACGCTTAATGGATAAATTATTTGGCCCAGAATTCGATAATAAGGTATTTGCTTTTCAAGATGATATTATTTGCATTAGTAACACTTTCTCAGAACATATTGAGCTCCTAGAGAAAATATATCAGCGCCTGAAAGAAGCAGGCCTGACAATAAATAAAAAAAAATCACAGTTTTGTCGCAAAGAGCTCAAATATTTAGGGTATTACATTGATAAACATGGTTTAAGAACGGACCCTGGTAAAGTAGATATAATCCTTAACTATCGTACACCCTCTAACCCCAAGGAGGTAAAAAGATTCCTTGGAATGGCAGGTTGGTACAGAAGATTTGTGAATAATTTCTCTGAAATCAGCAAACCGCTATGTAAACTCACCCGTAAGAATGTGGAATTTGAATGGAACTCAGAGGCACAGAAATCCTTTAATTTGCTTAAAACTGCCCTTGTTTCTGCCCCTATTTTAAAAATGCCAGATTATTCGCGCCCATTCCGTATTTTGACTGACGCATCTGCATACTCAGCGGCGGCCGTTCTCACCCAGTCTTATGACGGAGTGGAACACCCTATTGCCTACTGTAGCCGCTCACTTAATAAAAATGAAGTTAATTATAGTACAACAGAGAGAGAATTATTAGCTGTTATTTATGCATTAGAACAATTTAGACAATATGTTGAAGGTCAGGAATGTACCATAGTCACAGACCATGCTTCACTGTTGTGGTTTTATAAATTAAAAAACCCCACAGGTCGTTTAGCACGATGGAGCATGCGTCTTAGTCAATTTAACTTTAAAATAGAACACCGAAAGGGTCGGGATCATATCCTCCCTGATACTTTGTCACGCATTAAATTAGATTCAATAGAAATAGATTTATCAAAAGATAGTTAGTACTCTTATATGTTAAACGCGGTAAAGAATAACCCACGTAAATTTCCTAATTTCATGGAAAAAGATGGAAACTTATATAGATATTCGAAAAATAAATATGGTCTTACTAGCGAATTTGATTGGAAACTGGTAGTTCCTGAAGAAAATAGATCGGCAATTCTTAGGAAATATCACGATGACCCCACTAGTGCACATTTAGGTGTCATGAAGACACACAGGAGGATCGCCTTGCACTATTACGGGCCTCACCTATACGAATGTGTGAAAAAGTATGTGAGTGAATGTGAGACGTGTAAGGAATACAAACCTGTGAACACGGCACGTCCCGGTCTCATGGGAAGTCCTAAGAAAGTGACCAAGCCATTCGAAGCCATTAGTTGTGATCTATTGGGACCCTTTCCAAATTCAATAAATAGGAATACTTATTTAATAGTTGTATCAGATTACTTTAGTAAATATGTCATGTTGCACCCTATACGGTCAGCAACAGGCATGGCTGTAGCAAACTTTATAGAAAAATATGTATTTTTAGTCCATGGCGTTTGTAAGACCATCTTTATTGATAATGGTCCACAATATGTTAGCACCCATTTTAGACAGCTTTTAACTAAATATAATGTACCTAACATATACTATAATCCTAGGTACCATCCCCAAACTAACCAAGCTGAGCGGGCAAATAGAAACATAGTACATGCGATAGCCTGTTATGTAAAATCTGAGCATAGAAGATGGGATGAACACTTAATAGAATTGCAATGTGCTTTAAACACGGCTGTGAATGAAGCAACTAAATTTTCACCCTATTTCCTAGTCCATGGTAGAGAGTATATAATAGATGGTAATTTATATTTAAATTCCTTCCCTCCATGTCCGTTAGATCAAATTACCTCAGACAGTGCATTGGAGTATGGGAAAAAGCTGCTTGAACTTAATAATATCTTCCAAAAGGTGAGGAAACATTTAATCGTTGCTCACCAACGGAACGAAAAACAATATAACCTCAGAAAAAGACACATTGAGTTAAGAGTTGGCCAGATAGTGTATAAACGTACTCATTATTTATCCAATAAGGCAAAGAATTTTTCTTCCAAATTAGCACCAAAATTTATTAAATGTGTAGTGACGGCTAAATTATCACCTTTAGTTTATACTTTAACCGATTTAAATGGTAAATGTTTAGGTAATTATCATATTAAGGATATACTAAAATATTCTGAACAACAGAACTAATAAACCTTTGAATCCCTTATAGGATGCTTATTTTAGTCACTTTCAGTATTAATCGCTTGGCTAAGAAGAGTTAAAGTATAGGAAAAGTGCATATGGAAATCTGTGGGCTACGGTTCGAAACCTGCCAGAAAATTAAATTGTTTTTTTTCTTTTAACTAAATAAATATTTATTTACAACCCTTTTAACCTATATGGTCACTTTTAAAAATGCTTAAATGAAATTTCGAGGAATTTTAATATTTTAACACAAAAAAAAAATTTAATAAAATATTTTCGTCAAGTTGTGTTTACTGATATGCATATGAGTATGAGAGTAGTATAAAATGCGTGATGTATGAAAAGTGTTTTCCAAAATAAGCACGTGCAATTTATTTTAAAATACTAAATAGAAAAATAGGTCTTGATGTATGAAAGGCATAAGCATAAGGAAGTGTACATATACTTTAGACTTGATAATTAAAGATAGGAAGATTGTTGGAAAATAATCTTAATCTTTTAAGTTTGAAAACATACAAACTTCTTTAATCTTGAGTTGTTTTCTTAACTACCTTAAGTTCATAAGATGAACAGAAAAGTCATGCTATACCCCTGGATAATAAATCCAAGAATGGTATTTACATGCAACTAAAAGAAAAATCTTTAAACAGCAAATATTTAATTGTTGCTATTGACTTAGAGTTTAGAACATTACGTGTAGTAAATAAGTGGATACTCGCGTATATAAGATTAAATTTTTTATCTTGGCTAATACTTAGTTTTGTTGATTTGTCTGTAAGTCAGTTGCAGGTTAGTTAATTAAAAAAAAAAAAAAAAAAATTTTTTGGGAAAAATTTTTTGAGATAAGGGGGATGTTGTGTAGCAATTAAATTTAATAATGTTAAAACATAGCAATATAATTTTAGAATATGAAGTTGTAGAAATATTATTATTTTTTTTTAGCGCCATCTATCATCATGCATATAAATTATTGAATATAGTAGTCTGCTTTGATAAGCAACAGACAAGTACAATATGTGTGAACCTAGTAGATGCATTTGGAATGTAAGTTAGATGGAGCTAGTGTGTGATTTTTTTGTTAAATGAAATGCAATATTGGATGTGACGTCACATTAATGTTCTGGAAAGAGATTAAATAGGCGGAGCCTGCATAACCAGTCCGTATGATTTCTCGCACCATATTAGGACATCGAAGCGAAATCTTCTGGCAGGCACACGTGATCCTCTGCCCTATAAATAGCTGTGCGCAGCCGAATTAGGTCTCTTTTGCTGATAGAAACTTGACGCATCCAGTTATTTGCATAGTGACATAGGCAAGCTATAGTCAGTGCATTATTTACTTGATATTTCTCCCCGGATTAACGGGTAAGTTCAATACATTTGATTCGTTAGGCTGTAGGTCCAGTTAGTTTTTTATTGAATTATAGAAAAATGTGTAATTGGTTCTAGGTCCTTTGAAGTGGCTAATTAAAAACAGTATACGATAATCACAATTACTTAATCCTGGTTGGGATTTCTTTGGAAATATATATGTTACCGGCCAAACCCGATTTCAGGACAAACTAGTTTTGCCTAGGCTAAACTGGTTCTTCCTATGCGCGATAGGATTAACTAGTATAGCCTAGTCCAAACTAATTTGTCCTAAGCCCGATAGGATAAACCAGTTTAGCCTAGGCCAAACTAGTTGATCCTGATAAAAATACGCATACTGTAGGATAAACTAGTATGGCCTAGTGTAAACATTATAGTATATCTAGAAAGTCAAAATAAATAGATAAACTGAATAAAATAATCCCTAATTGGAAAAATAATATTTTTTATTAAAACCATAATGATTCATCGTTACAAGTTATGGATAATTAGTAATACAAAGAAAAGTAAGAAAAGTTTAATTTTTCTAGTAAACTTTTCTTTAGATTTAAACACCTAGCAGTTAAATGCTTAAAAATAAATAAAAACAATAACTATAATTGCTATTTCTTCTTTCAAATGTTTAATACTTGAAAAAGTATTCATTTGACATTGTGGGTTGCGTGGTTGCAACCTACAATGCGAAGAGATGGCGCTGCCTTGCAGCTTAAGGCTAGGAAAATTTCGACGCGGCGAATAGGGCCGTGGTAGCATAATGGTCAGTGCATTCGCCCGGATTGCGAAGGGTGCGGGTTCGAGTCCGGTCCGCTGCCTGGTCCGCGTGGTTTTTTTTTCTAGTAAACTTTTCTTAAAATATTTTGAGTTTACAGTGAGATGAATTGTAAAAGGTTCGAATGATTCGGAATTTATTAAGCCGGGTAGTTACTCATTGGCGAGCTGTAACCATAACCGTTGCACGCACTGTAACCAAAAAGCATAGTGTGTACGTGGTTCGATAACCTGCTGCGAGAACGGTACGCGTGCGGTTTGAAGCGAGCCAACGTTCACAACTGAGCTACTAGCGTACACACTAGAACTTCGTACTGTATCACGCATGTTACGGTAACAGATCGCTAATGCGTACCCGGCTTTACTGTCTTCCGACTCCCGGCAACAACAAAAGACAAAAACCAATTACAGAAAAAACACTCCCTCCACTTTCTTCCAGCGTTCTTTTTACATGACGCGCCCTGTACAAGTCCTGACATGTCTGTTCAATTACTTTCCGCTTGGCTAAATTGGTTTAGACTAGGTCGTACTAGTTTATCCTAATTTATATCAGGATCATCTAGTTTGGCCTAGGCTAAACTGGTTTATCCTGTCGCGCTTAGGATAAATTAGTTTGGACTAGGCTATACTAGTTAATCCTATCGCGTATAGGAAGAACCAGTTTAGCCTAGGCAAAACTAGATTGTCCTGAAATCGGGTTTGGCCGGTAACATATATATAAATATAAATGAGCCTGTGAAGCATTCTTGATCGAAAGTAGACGGGTTCATGTGATGACAGCACGTCCTGATTCATTCCTGAGGACATTTGAGTCACCTTGATGTTCCCGTGGTCTTAAAGCTAAGTAAAACTTATACCTTCTCAATATTTAACCGGTGCATACTCCGAAGAACAAAATTTCTGTTTAACGAAATAAAGTATTTATATTAGTAAACTATAAAGCCACTATAAGAAGAATTCAAATTTCATTACATATTGTTTGTTATTTTCCAAAACCAAATGTTTATATAAAATGTTTAAATAAATATTTCTGCATTTACACATGTTCTTGAATGTATGAACATCACTGAAGTTAAAATCTTTGAGGTTGTAAAAGCTGTATATTTATAAAGTTGTCTATAAATAGTATTAATTTTGTTAAGTATGATGAAATAAGATCTGAATATTAACAATATATATCTTGTTCACTGCGGTTCTTGACATTTTTATTTATCTCCCTCAAATAACAGTATTACGGCGCCCTGAATATAGAATCTTTTAATCTTGAGTCTCATGTAAACCCTGAAAAAGTCGGTGGTAACTAAAATTGTTACATGATAGGTAACAGGTTCGATTCTCTGTTCAATTTGGAATTATTCAATTGACTTTGAATATGATCATTGATAGGATTAATTCAGCATTAGGATAGAATCCTATATAGTTAATAATGTATAATAGGATAATATAGGTCCATAAAGAAAATTCCCTTATTATAAAAAAGGAAACGGGTTCGATTCCCTGTAAGGTTAAAAAATAAATAAATGAATAATAATGTTTGTAATTTTGAAAATTTATCCAACTATGAAAAGATGGTATAAAGACTTATCATAATCTTAATGTTTTCTGATATTAACTTACCCGACTGAAGAAAAATGGTGTAAAGAATTTTACTAATATTTTCTTGATTGTTTTATGTACTACCACATGATGCGGACTTTCCGAGAGAGAGCAGGCTGGCGCTCATGCAGACGTCAGCGATACTGACGATGATCCACCTTGAAGATGATGGAGACACCCTCTACAAATCGCGTCGTTTCGTTTCAATTTGGTCGCGTCGCGTTCGTCGAAATCGTCACTTGTAGTAGTTTGACTTGGGGGTAGGGAACCCTTAGTATTCCATGGGAATTGGGTTTAATCTTGTTTGATGCTAGATGTCCTTACCCAAAATTTCTATTACGTTTGCGCATCATGGGTGTCTAATAAAGTACAAGACAATAAAGTGGTGGACCACGTCTGTATCTTTATTAAAGATGTACGAAAGTAAACATTAATTATAAATTCTTTTAGTTTTTGCTCAAATCCAGTTAATGTTTACGAATCTTAGGAAATAGTTTGAATTTCGTTTCGTACATCTACTTAGTATGGGAAGTAATGAAGTTTCAAAATATAAATTTTCTTGATATTTAATGGTTTAATAAATGGGATAGGGTAAAGTTTTGCTGATAGATGGGATAAAATAAAAATAGCTTGGGTAATTTAAGGAATAGGTAGGGATAGCTTTGTTTTTTTGTTTTTGCCGACTGATGTCGATGTAAAGTAAAGTAGGGGGGAGATGTACGAGGGATTTTGTTAAGGTTTTGCTCCCGTAAAGTCTTTGAAATAAAACTTTGCAAACAGTTAGGGTTCTTTTCCCGTAAAGTTTTTTTTGCAAGTTTTGCAAACTTATTGTGAGGGCTAGTCTGTAGTAAAGGCCACCTCCCAGTTGTATTTATGTCCTTAAGCAGGTAGGGATTTTAGATAGGACTGTCGAACCCTCTCGATGTAGTAGGTAGGAAAAAAAAATTTTGTTCGGTCATCTAGTATGACAAAACAATTTTTTTTAGCGGTGCCGGAGGGATGTAACGTCCGGTACGTTACTACCTCCTTGTTTAGGTAAACTCTTTGCTTTTGCAATGCCTACGGTTGGCAATTATATTAAAAAGTTAATATAATGATTTTAAGATTTGAAATAAGGAATCGTCTGTCTTTTGATAGAAGGTTCCTTTCAAGAGTAGATCTTCAGGCACCAAGAAAACCTCTCGTTTTTAGATAAAATTCTTTATATTCGCCTGAATGATAATATAAAATAATAACCATCGTCAAGTTGTTTTAATGAAGAGCCACGTCCCCAGGTTCTATCCATTCTGGTATAGACCTCCATAGTACTCTAGGTACTCTAGATCAAGTTTTTGATCTGTTCCTTTTTTTTTACATTAATGTTAGCTTTTAGAAAGCGTTACCACAATACTAATCATGTACTCGTATAATAATCTCAGGAGATAATTTAATGAGCTTTTATATCATATGACTTTTGTTAGAATTCAAGATCAAATATCTGGGTTCCGATATTAGTTATGGCACTACTACTTTGCTAAGAACAATTCACATATATAGTACTATCAAACAATCATAATTAGTTCAGTGGCCGCTGTAAAAAAAATCAAGCCAACCTCCATACAAAATTACCCAATCCCCTTTGGTACAGAGTTAGGGTTTAATGGCCACATAAAGGCAAAACTATAAAAACTAGGATAAGCGAAGATCTGGAGTACCTGGTGGGTGACCCTGATTAGAAAACACAATAGCCCAACCAAATTATTAGAAGAGATCGACATACCGCTTTTACAAAAAATTCAACTTGGTGGGCCGCTTCATTTGATGTCAAAAATCGAAGGTCTAAAGTATCTAAAGAAGAACCCTCAGCTGGTCTAAGCTATATTAGAGATATGGTAATGCCTCCTTCTACTATTGGTACATAAAAAAATCGACAGTCATTGCAAAATTACAGCGAGTGGGACACATCTTCTAATTTAATGTAGCCTATAGCGTCCCACAGCTAGGCGAATGCCTCCCCTTCTGCTTTTAATACGCATTTATATAAAATTAAAGGAAAACTCTGGATAACACTAGTCTGGCTTTTATACTTATAAGTTTACAAGAAAAAATGATTAATTTTATTCTACTCGAACATTACACAAATTAAATAAACAATTTACACATAAATATAAATTTCACTCAAAATTTGGTCAAAATATAATGTATTGGATTAAGAGTGGCGGTGAGTGACACCCGCACACGTCGCTAGATGGCGCTGACTGTATTTTAAAACGCGCTTACGTTTGTTTTTCCGATAACCTTATATGGCGAATTGGCAACCGGTCGCGTTACAAGACTGTACTACGCCGCCGCGCACGGATCCATGCACCCCGCAAGCTCTCCGGACATAAACCTGTAAGTTTCTGCCTCCGTGAGACTGCCTGGCGCCACCCAGTGCCAGCGTCGACTGCCCTGCACCGAGCCCAGGATCGCGCAGGCGTAGCCCCCAGCACGCAGCAACATAAACCCGTACCAACTGCAGCCAATACCCAGCTTGGCCGTCTCCAAGGCCCTCTTCGCGGCCAAAATGAGCGACACGGGATCGCCGCGTATCCAATATGAATTGGATGCAGCGATGACGAGTCGGCTCATCGAATCCGGCCTTTTATCGACGAGGATGCAGAGATGGCTGTGGGTCTTCATCCGCCTCCTGAATGAAGACGCAAGCTCCGTCACCGACTACGGCCCCGATGATGAAAAAATCATCGAGGCATGCGATTATGCAAACGCCAGGCCACTTACTCTCCCAGCGGCATCTGTCCTTTACATGAAGGGCATCGAGAAGGAACCGGAAGAGCGACGCACTCGCGGTACACAACCACGCGATCCGCGCCTCCCCCGGTCTCGCAGCGTCGGAGACACCCCCGCACCCCAGCAGGCACCACTACCCATAAAGGTAATCCCTCCTGCACCGCAGCATGAAAACCAGCCCGCGTAAGAAGCCGCCCCCGCTGCCCCAGAAGAGCCACAATTAGAGCAGACTGCTTTACCGACGCAGTCGTACGCACAGGCCGCAGAAAAATCCGCGCCTACCCCCGAAGCCGTCGAAAAAAATACACCCACCGCCGCTCCAGCCACAACCGCACAGATTGCGCAACCGGCCTCCAGCAGCGCTCCCACACCCCAGCGGGCCCGTAATAGTCCGGGAGGTAGCGTTGCATTTTTGGCAGTGATTTTACGCCGACTGTTTGCCTTCCTTTACTATTTATCGCGAACTACTTATAACTGAACCAAGCGTCAGCTGGCGCACTCGCGGTGGGTGTGGAATTGGGAGGTTGCGGAAGTGGTAAAAAAAAATAAAAAATTAAGTAATAGTACGCCAGCTCAAACTTTTTTCACGAATAGTTGACATCATACTGAGCTGAAAAAAAATCGTCAGCTGCATCGTGAAGGGGGGATTATGCGTCAGCTGGCCGCATGAATTTGTAAAAAAAAAACGTAAAATAAAGTTATAATACGTCGGATGAAATTGAACTACGTGATTCTTTAAATAATCATAAGTACGAAAATAACAATCAGCTGCGTATATAGCGGTGGAAAGACCGTCAGCTGACGCAGTAAAGGTAAAGATTATTCTAGCAATGGACAGAATCTTTCTCGATATATTTTCGTTTCGTTTTATTTGTAACTAAATAAAAGAAAATCGAGGGCAAAATGAAAAGAACCCAAAATATATTAAAAGTTAATAAGAACAAAATCGAAATATAGGAATAAAAAGATCGCGAAAGTTATTCATCGTCGATGGTATCGCTATCGTCGTCGTTCTCTGACAAAAAATATAAAAAAAAATATCATGTTTTCTTTTTTTTTGCCACAGAATATACAGTACGGTTGAATCGTCGACATATTTGGACTTGCGTCCGTTCGTTCGACGAGGAGAACCGAAACTGATTGTGTACGACAAAGATCCACACGGACAGGCAGATGCTGCTTTGAAATTTTAGGGGGAGAGGCAGTGTTGCCAACTCGGATTTAGAAAAAGGCGTAGGCCCGATGAGAAAATTACGTAGAATTGATAAATTTTGCATATGAAAAGTAGATTTGCGGAAAATTGATCGAAAACAATTCATCGAATTACAATTCTTCGAACACAATTCATCGAAAAAACAATTCGTCGCAAAACAATTCTTCGAACGGTAATTCCAAAAAAAAAATGAAAATTTAAAACGAGGTGGGGAAAGGGGAAAAAGTATGAAAAAAAAAACGTTGCACGTACAAAAGTGTCGTTTCTGGGGCTTCGCCGGCCGCTGCCGCGGCACGCTCGCTCCGCTCGCTCGGCTCGCGCGTTTTTGGTCATCATACTAACCTAACCTAATGAACTCTTTAGACTTTATTCATTGCGGGGGGCTTTGCCCCCCGAGCCCCCCTTCGGTTCTGTCACTAATAATATGAAATATAAAAAGCATGAAATTCTACACATTAATTTATTTTGTATACATGTTTTATGGCATTAATTGTTTCTAAAAACGCGTCTTTTTTATATTTAATTATGTTTCTGCGCCACAAATATTCTACAATCGAATCTGCAAAATCGTGCGGATGGTTATAATTATCTTTTCTGAAATATCTTTTGACAGCCCTCCACTGGGACTCGATCCTCTGCGTGTGAGTACCGTCTGGGGCAATAAATGGGTTGTCTGGATCAGAATGGTTTACTTTTTTGTGGATAAATCCATGTTGCCCCAGACAATCATATGCTCGCCAGTAGTCCGTATGAATTGTGGTACCCGGTTTGACATGTTTTTTGATGAGTGGCACCAGCACCTCTGCGGATCTTATATTATCTGGGCACACCTCCAACCGCAGATCTTCAGACTCGTCTTCAATCATACCGAGGACCCAATGACCCTCGATGTGCCGTCCTAAAAAATAAATAAATTAATGTTTTCGACGAATTGTTTTTCGGGGAATTACCGTTCGAAGAATTGTTGTTCGACGAATTATTTTTTCGATGAATTGTGTTCGAAGAATTGTAATTCGATAAATTGTTTTCGATGATTTTTCCGGTGAGGGAAAAGTAAGTAGATCTACGTAATTTTTTCCAAGTGAAATGAAGAAGTTAGGTGAAACCGAATAAAACGAGTATTTTGTTATACAATTTGTTTAAGAACGGGAGAAAGAACAAAGAGTTCTTGGAGAAGTCGCTGCATTGGAAGCATTTATCATGCTGCTGTAAACATTTGCCATCAGACACAGACACTGGTGGGTGCCGAATCTGGATGGTTCTCTAAATTTAAAACTTAATTTAACATCAGTCTCTCCTTTTCATTCTGTATAGAGAATGACAAGGATAAACTGTTGTTATATGATAACTAGTTGACACTTTTTGGAATTATGTTTTAAATTGCTAATAATTGTTCTATTACAACGAAAAAAAAATATTTTTTTTACCTAGAAGACATACAAAAACGCTATTTAGTCTATAGACTTATCTATGCTATGACGTCTAAACATTTGTAAACAAACACTCGCAAGCACGTAGGAAATAAACTTTCTAAGTTAATATTATAAAACCATGATTTCTAATAGATCACATGAAAAATATAGTAGTTATCATGATACACTTGGTAAAAGACTCCAGAAAAGTTGTGGTTTAAATTGCCAAGAGAAATAAACATACTTACACATGAACATATCGCTCCTTCAATGCAAAAGGGCCACAATTCAAAAAATGAGTTTTTACAGGACGGCCAAAACAAAATTTTGAAATCGTTTTTTGGTAATTTTTGTACTCTATTTTGCGATAATATATAAATGTTATACATCATTAGAATCGTATTTTTATACTGCATTTATGAGTATTAGTAAAGAATTTATATTAACTATGATATATTGTGAGAAATTTGCACAAGAGGCCCTTTTGCATTAAAAATCTGACCAGAAATCTTAAAAAAAAAAACAAAAATTAATACACTTTTTTATCAAATACTACTTTCTTGTTATTTTTCATAAAAGAAAAAATAATAACTTTCTCAATTATAACCAGAATAACACATTATATCGATCAGGTTATGAACAAAATGTTATCTGTCTTAAAAAAACACAAATTTTATATTCTTTTGAAAGAAAGTTCTTTAAACTCTTATTACTGAAGCTAAAATAACAGTCGTATATCAAAATTAAAGGTTTCTGAATTTTTTTTTCTTTATTGAATGAGATCCATTTAAGTTAAATATTAAAGCAAGTAATAATCATTAAAAAAAAACAAGTAAATAACTCGTGCAAGACACCCTTAAGTGAAGAATTATATTCCTCTATATTATTTTGGAATTATATTCCTCTCTTTAAGTTTCAGTAAACCTTCTTTCTTTTTTTGAGGTACTTTAAGTAAACTATTGCGACTTAATACTAGAAGACCCAGGCTGGGGCGAAATGTCGATTTTTTTGCGAATATCCTGTGTTCTAGATCTATAGAAAAACTTCCAATATTGCGGTGATGGTAAGGCTGAAAAGTCGGGCTTTCATCGGAAGTAAAATCATCTAGTGTGTATTCTATTACAGACTGCATATCGTCATCTTCATCATCAAGTAATGAGAAGTTTAGGTTATATTGACTGTCTGGTAAGAAATTTGTATCAAAACTATAATTAGATGTGTTGTTGAGCATCTGCTGATATAAAATGTTCCTCTAGGCTATTGCGGGCGGTTGACTGGATTATTAAAATTTGATTCTTGGTTTGGATAAGATTCACTCTGTAAGCAATATATAAGCAAAACATATGCAATGCATACACATAATCAACAATGCCTTTATTTTTTATTTTATTATTATTGTAAATCCCAACCATCATCATCATCAGCCTATTAATGTCCCAACTGCTGGGGCACAAACCTTCCCTATGCATGGAATAGGGAAATCCCAACCATAAATATATAAAAAAAGCCTATCATAGATACATAAGATGATATTATAATAATCGTATAGGCACTGGTTTATTCCATATTCATAAAATAATTAGAAACCATAAATGAGAATGACTTAAATAAATAAATATCAGACTACATCATTATATACCTCCGATGTAAGTTTGAAAATATGCAAACATTAGGTACTATCGCGTTTGTGTTATAATTTGTGTATTTATTTATATAAGAACAATATAGACACGACCCGACGCTCCCGTTTTGCTGTATGGCTCACAATTAGCAATCTATCTATAAAATGTGCCTAAACTCAAACACTATAGTAAAGTTTGCATATTTACAAACCTACACACAAGCCTTTGATTTCTTAATAAAAAGGTACCTAGCTTAAAAGTACGAATATTAACGACAGATTTACAATAACTCTAGGCACTCAAACACAAAATATTTAACAATAACGTTCCAATCTCATTTGTTTTATTTTAAAACATAATCATTTCTAAAAAATACCCTAGCAATAAAATTATTATAAGATTATAATGCATTATTCAATACAAAAAAGGACGCTTTTTGAAATACTGCAGTTTTTATTATAAGAATCTTTAATAATTTACTTAAATTTTAATGCAAAACAGCCACTTTTAAAAAAATGGTAGTTTTGATCTAATGACATTAATTATAACTTCATAATATTTTAATGCAAAACAGCCACTTTTCAAAAAAAAGGCACTTTTGATCTAAAGACTTTAATTGTTTAAGGTAATTTTTTGGATTGTGGCCCTTTTGCACTAAACCGACGTGCGTTCACGCTGGGAATCGGGTCGGAACTAAAAAAAATGGCCGCTTTGCAGGGAGATCATATTTGGCATGTTGGGGCTTCTCCGCAAGCAAATCAACGAGTGCACCACACAGATAGATGCCATGGAATCCCGGCACCGTCGTAAAGCTCTGATTTTCATGGGCATTGAAGAATCTGATGCTGAAGACTGCAAGGAGGTGGTCTGTGGCCTTCTCGGGACAAAGATGGGTCTCAAAGATGTCAATAAAGCTGCACTATCGGTTTGTCACAGGCTCGGAGTGTCCAGTAGCAATGAAAGCATTAAGCATCGGCCTGTTCTTGTTAAGTTTTCGCAATATGAATTGAAATCTGCAGTCTGGAAGGCGAAGAAGAGCTTGAAGGGGACGAACATCTCAGTGAAAGAGTTTCTAACCAAGTCAAGGCAAGCGATCTTCAACAATGCTCGGCTGCATTTTGGTGTCCGGTCTTGCTGGACTCAGGATGGCATCATTCATGTCAAGTCTTCTGATAGTAGGCGTCATAAGGTGGTGCTTAAAGAGTTAGTCATCAAAACGCTTGAATGCAAAACGGACGCTTTTGTGATTTGGTAGTTATTAAAGCTAAAATGGCGAGTGTTTTAATGGCACTCTAAAATATCATGCATTTAGATCACATTTTTACAATAAAACGAGTTTTGAGATTTTTTGAATTGTGGCCCTTTTGCATTGAAGGAGCGATATGCTTAAAACTTGCTAAATCCTGTAACTTTATCGACTGAAAGTCTTTTCTTTTTGCAAAGATCAATTCGATGTGAGTAGGTGCTCATTGATAATATTAAAAGTTTAAAAATACAATTTTTAAGGTTATGAATGTACCTACTAAGTCAAAGAGTTTTGTCGTTTCTGCTTTCACAAATCCTGAGGCCAGCATTAATTTAGTCAACAAAACCAATAGGTAACGGGAACCTTTTCTACAAGATACAAGAGTGTTTAGATACATCTTTATAAGAAATAAACATTTGTATAGTTTTTAAGTAAAGTAACGGAAAATATTCTTCTTTATTCTAGTGAATTAAGTTATTTTACAAATTTAAAAAAAAAATAAGGATATACGTAGATTCTGGGACTGAAGTTAGTAGGTTTCCAGAAAAGGCCTAAAATACGTAGATCTACGTAATAAGACGTAGAGTTGGCAACACTGGGGAGAGGCTTAGGTAGCCCGAAGGTCGTGTCAAGGAAGGCCAGAATGTATCGCAAAATATGTGTTTGAAAGCGAACAGCCTTACAGCAATACTCCAAAATTTTAAATCTTGACTGGGTCAGCTGACGGTCTTTCCACCGCTACACAATCAGCTGATTGTTGTTTTCGTACTCTAAATATTTTGAAGAATCGCGTAGTTAAATTTCATTCGGCGTATTATAACTCTATTTTACGTTTTTTTTTACAAATTCATGCAGCCAGCTGACGCATAATCCCCCCTCCACGATGCAGCTGACGATTTTTTTTGCTCAGTATGACATCAACTATTTATGGAAAAAGTTTCAGCCAGCGTACTATTACTTTTTTTTTTTTTTTACCTCTTTCGCAGCCTCCTACACCCGCACCCACCGCTACTTGAGCAGCTGACGGTCGGTTCACTTATTAGTCATATAATATCAACTATCAACGTTAATATCAGCCGGCTTACTATGACTTTTGCATTTGCAACGCTACCTCCCGGACTATAAGCCCCCGCCGATAGTGGTTGAGCAGCTGCAGGACTGGCCGAAGCATCTGAGCGCCATAAAACAACAGCTTGGACGCTCGCCCAACGTACGCCCGTTTGGTTCGGGTGTGCGTTTCCTGCCGCATGACGACCACGAGACCCAGCTCGTCCAGGCCTACCTTTCCGGACTGGAAGGCCAGGCCGGACTAAGCTGGTACTCGCACGCCCATCCGGACGACATAAATCTGAAGGTGGCCATCAGAGGACTGCCTACCAATACCCAGCCGAAAGATATCGCTGAGGCCCTTACCACAAAGGGCTTCGCAGTGGACCACGTAAAGGAGATCCGGGCGCGAGCAGGCCGCACAGGATGCCTTTACTTCGCCTCGCTACGCCGAACCCTCGAGACCATCCCAGCCATCTACGCTGTAAGTACCCTGCTACGCATGGCCGGAGTACAAATAGAGGCCTGGAGAGGAAGGAAGACCCCCGCGCAGTGTCACCGCTGTCAGGGGTTCCGCCACTCCAGCCACGGATGTCACCGCCCGCTTGCCTGCGTGCGCTGCGGTGACCCGCACGCCGCCGCAGACTGCCCCCGCCCGTTAACGCAGCCCGCGACTTGCGCGAACTGCGCAGGCGCGCACCCGACTACCTACAGCGCGTGCCCCGCGAAACACCGCGAGGCGCGCAACCGCCGCGCCACTACAGTGGCCCGCACAGGCCGCCCGCCTACCGAGCCATTCCAACAGCCCAACGAGGTGAGAGAGCACGCGCCGGCCACGTTAATGGCCCCCGCGAACGCTCCTCCCTTGCACACCAGCCGGCCCAAACGACGCAGCCGAAGACCCCGTCGCGCGAGCAACGCATCGCCGCAGCCCCACCACCCAAAGATGGCAACCCCAAAGATGACAACCAGCACGAAAAAGCGACAGCCCGCCTGATGCAACAGCTCACGGTACTGCTCACGGACTTTGTAAAAAAGTTCGGGCAGTCCGGAAAAACTTTTTTTGCACCCACCCTCGAACACGACGCTACCCCTGCCCGCTGAAGTCCGTCGCCCGCTCGCTGGTCGCTCACTGGGCCTCCCTCATAGGTCTCACCCGGTGGGCTTGACCGCGCCGAGGGCGATGTGTGAAGAAGCGGAGGCGGGGGTAACAACCCCAACGACCGTCGCGTCAGAAGACGTGATGCGAACCCGCCACCTCTGCAGTGAGCAACCGCTCAGGTCAGATACCCCGCACGCCGCGGCGCTTTCGGCGCCGGCGACGCGCGAGACGACGAAAGAGAGAGGTCGCGTTACAGTTCAAACCCGATGACGCTGTTCCCTGTTGGTAACCCTACCCGCAAAGGCAGAGATCCCCGATGATGAAGATGACCATCAGCCCAGGGAAGAAACCACCCCCGCCGCACAAGAAACAGAATACACTGATGTACCGACAGAGCACGCACAGACTGCTGTACCGACGCAGTCGTATGCCGAGGCCGCGAAAATTTTCACGCCTACCCCCGATACCGATGAAGAAAATACACCGACCGCCGCATCACCCACAGCCGAGCCGACCGCGCAGGCGGCCTCCCGCGGCGCTCCCACATCCCAACGGGTCCGTAAGCACCCGCTGATTGTGGTCGAGCAGCTGCGGGACTGGCCGAAACACCTGCGCGCCTTACATGAGAATCTTGGACGACCACCCAGCGTACGCCCGTTTGGTACAGGCGTGCGCTTCTCACCGGCCGACGACGACGAGGGCCGGCTCGTCCTGGCCTACCTCTCCGGACTGGAGGGACAGGCCGGACTGAGCTGGTACTCACACGCCCGCCCAGAGGACCGCAGCCTCAAGGTGGCCATCCGTGGACTGCCCCTTGACACCACGCCGTATGACGTCACCGAGGCCCTCGCTGAGAAGGGCTTCACCGTAGAATACGCGAAGCAGATCCGGGCGCGAGCAGGCCGCCCCGGTTCACTATACTACGTTGCACTCCGCCGCACTCCCGACATCATCCCAGCCATCTACTCGGTGAGTAATCTCCTGAGTATGTCCGGGATCACCATCGAAGCCTGGAGAGGGAGGAAGACCCCCACGCAGTGCCACCGCTGCCAGGGGTTCCGCCACTCCAACCTTGCTGTCACCGCGCGCTTGCTTGCGTGCGCTGCAGTGACCCGCACGCTGCTGCCGACTGCCCCCGCCCGCTCACGCAACCCGCGACATGCGCGAACTGCGCAGGCGCGCACCCTGCGAACCACAGCGCGTGCCCCGCGCTACAGCGCCAGACACGCAACCGACGAGCCACAACAGTGGTCCGCACTGGCCGCCCTCCAACCGAAGCAATTCAACAGCCCACCGAGGTGAGCGAGCACGCGCCGGCCACACTGATGGCCCCCGCAAACGCTCCTCCCTCGCCCACCAGCCGCCCAAAACGCCGCCGCAGAAAGACGCGTCGAGCGAAAAACACACCGCCGACAGACGTCTCCCATGATGCCCTGCCCACTGATGACACCAACACAGCCCAAGATTTGCCACTGCCCGCCCAAGAGGCGACAACCCGACTGCTGCTGCATATTTTGGACTTGCTCGCGGACTTTGTTAAAAAGTTCGGGCAGTCCGACAAACCGTTTTTCGCACCCACCCCCGAATACGACACCACCCCCGCTCGCTGAAGTCCGTCGCCCGCTCGCAGGTTGCTCACTGGGCCTCCCTCACGGGTCTCACCCAGTGGGCTTGACCGCGCCGAGGGCCACGTGTGAAGAAGCTCAGGCGGGGGTCAACCCCAATGACCGTCTCGTTTGTTAACGAGATGCGCAACCGACACGTCTTAAGTGGCCAGACGCCAGAAAAGATTCGAAAAGAAGGGTACGAAACTTTATCAAGCCTACAATTGACTGGTTATTCAATCAAGGTCTTCCAAGTGGCAATTTTCCATCGTCAATAGGTAGCGGTTCTGGCGACAGATTGGTGCAATGGTGTCATGTAGCACCTGGTTTTGTACCCTTGTGTAACGGCCAAGTTACATAACATTAACTATAATTATAAAAAAATCGCAGTAAGGAACAATAGACTTGGCACGACTTTGTCTACATTTCATTATTTGTAGAGATAAACAAGCAGTTTTTCCATCGAGACTTGGCTAGTTTTTTACAGAATGTTTTTGGTGGGATTTAAATTTGTTGATTGAGTAGACGTACCTGCGGGTCTTGATGGCGAACGGCAGCGTCCGGGAAAACTAATGCTGGTTTATGAGACACTGTTATACACTTAAGATTATAATGTATATCTTTTAATATAGTAAATAATATATAAAAAAAATGATTAATGAATAAGTACGTACTACAACCCTCATACCTTGTAACTACTCTAATATGGATTAAATAAAATTGATTCGCCTCATTTTCTTCCGTACAAAGGAAGGAGTCAGTGCTGCTGTAAATCACAAAAGAGTTAATCATCACCCACTACTTCAAAGTTAAGAAAGTGAAATTGTTCTATAAAGACAGTAAATAAATTGTTCGGTTCTGTTAGTACATTGGAGAGCTGGTATAAAAGGGTTTGGAAACACTTATTATCAGCCGTCTGTACAAGTTTATAACACGAGTATATATATACATATATACACAAAGTGACATTAAACTTTCTTGACATTTCTTTTAAAAGGGTCTCAATCAATAACATCCTTTATACGAATGTCCATTAATCTTGGCGCTTTTGTCAAGGGACGTCTTTTCAGGCGTCTTTGTGTGCAACCGCTGATGTGTTCATTTTGATTGTAGGAAATATTTTTTTAGTATTTCTACTTTATCTTTATAAAGAAGTGTAGTAGAACATACATTTTGAAGTGCGAAGTGAAAGAAAATCTAATTAATCGAGAAATTTGAATGAAGCTAGGAAGGTAGCCACCAATCAAAAGACTGTTCCTTAATAAGAGTTTAGGAGTAAATCAAAGAGGCTATACGTCAAGCCGCCCTGCGAGTAGGTGAAACGCCAGAGCAGTTAGGGTATCGACGCCAACAACAAGCTTATTATAAAGTGGTCCAATGAGCTGCAGACACGTCGTCGGATCCATTATAAGGCGGCGAAAGGTACAATTAATTGTAGCTTGTGGCCAGCTTGAGAGCGGAGATTATCGACGGCAGTAATTTTAATATGCAGCATCCCAACAAGTTACACTTTATGTCAAAATTGAAATGTCAGAGTGAAAAGTTACACTCAGAGTGCAGGTGTGGAACGAAGCACAGCAGTAGACAGTCAGAATTGTAAAAACGTTGGAGAAGGTTGATCATCGACGACAGCGAATTACTCAATATGTAGCACCCAACAAGCTGAGAAAACGCCGGGACAATTACAGGCGTGGTGCAAGGCCCAACTGTAGTAGTAGGCAGTTTGAGAATTGTAAAAAGTTGGAGTAGTAGGATTATTGACGGCAGCGATTTGCTCAATATGTAGCATCCCAACAAGCTAGGGAGGCGCAGAACCAATGGATAGGCGTGGCGCGAGGTTTACTTGCAGAAATAGGCAGTCAGAGAGTTACAGAAACGATGGAGAAGGTTAACCATCGACGGCAGCAATTTGCTCAATATGTGGCATCCCAACAAGCTGAGGAGACACCGGGATAATCACAGGCATGGCGCGAGACCTAATTGCAGCAGTAGGCAGTCTGAAACTTGTAGAAACGCTGGAGAAAGTGGATCATCGATGACAGTGATTTGCTCAACAATTTGAGGAGATCCTGAATGACGCCATTCTGGGCCTGTTATGAGGAATAATTGCAGCAGTATGCAGTCTAAGAGTTGTAGTAAAGCCGGAACCAGGAGAGAACGCACAAATCACTCGAATACTAAATAACCATAATAAGACGCTGTTTAAATTTCAGAGGCTCCTATTTTCCCTAACGTTGATATTTACAGTGACTAATAATAAGTCCCAGCTCCAAATGCCGAGAGTGGTAGAGATCCATTTGGGTACTTCTTGCTTCTCTTATGATCAATTTTAAGATGGTTGTCTTTGAGAAACAACAACCCAAAACTTGCATGAATATGCAGAAAATAAATTATAAATCGTATGTTCTAGTTCTAGTTCTAGTTCTTCAGGGCGGTTTCCGCACTTAGTCCTAATTATTGGACCATTGTGCGTAAATCGTATGTTAACCAGACATTATCTATTTTATTCCGCAACTGAAGTCTACGTTTAGATTCACTGTATCTCTTTCAAATAGTAAAGCTTTTTTGATGCTATAGAACGTATTCCTTCATCAGCGAGTCCGACACGAAATTCACCAGGTTTTGAAGTGAAACTTTAATTACATCGCCACAATATTTTTCGTTTATCTTAAGCATGTCGCATTACATTTTAAATAGTATTACAGTTTCAATGAGTCGCTCTTTTAACATAAAAAAACAAGCATCGGTTGTTCAGTGGCAGAAAGCTTCCTGCTACCCCGCGGCGGTGTTTCGATTCCCAGCCGAGGAGGAACTTTTTTTATTAATGATTTTATAGTTTTTTTTTTTATAGATAGGTCCGACAAATGACTCCACCCCACCTGATGTTAAGTGAAGGTGAAGTCCAGACGTGACGATAGCTGATACAGCAGTTTTACCTGCCACACTAGCCATCTTCACCCTGCCGGCCTGCATGTTGCTTCTTCACGCCTCTTTTAAAGGATCCCAGGTTGTAAGAGGGAGGGAACACGTTCACACGCAGAGCATTCCATTTACGGATAGTGCGACAAAGAAATGAGTCACCAAATTTCTTAGTACGCGTTGGAATTGTGGCCACAGTTAGACGATGACAACGTAGGCCAGCGCGTGGTCCTCTGAAGGAAAGGAGAAGGTGGAATAAGAGAGAAACTCCTCAGAACACTCGCCGTGGTACAGACGATAGAACGCGCATAGTGATGCCACGTCACGGCGTAATTGAAGAGGCTCAAGGTGTTTAGTCATCGCCTATGATGCGGATTGCGCGTCGCTGTAACCTATCCAAAGCATCGAGCAAGTACTTAGCGGAGCCATCCCAGAGGTGCGAGCAATATTCCACGCAGGACCGCACTTGCGTTTTGTACAACAAGCACAGTTGATCGGGCGTGAAAAAACGCCGCACCTTGTTCATGACTCCGAGTTTGCGTGAAGCTGTTTTGATCACGGTCTCGATGTAGTTCTTTGGATTCAGGTCTGAGCGAACTTCTCGAAATGTTGCTCTGTAGCGGTAGTGGTGTGCCCTGAAGAGAGGGAATGGCGATGTTTTTGCCGTGAAAGCGCAAGTCTGAGTTTTCTTGGCATTGAACCCAACCAAGTTCCTGGTACCCCATTCGGAAATGTGGTCCAAAGCCTGATTGAGTTCAATGACAAGATTCTCCCGTTTCTCCTTGGTTACCGCCAGCCCAGCCGCTGCTTGTCCGGGATACCCCGCATGCACTGTACTATCGTCTGCATAGCAATGAATATTCCCAAGAGGAATTAAGTCATTGATATGCAGCAGAAAGAGAGTGGGGGATAGGACGGAGCCCTGGGGAATGCCGGCATTCACTGACATGAACCGCGAACTGCTACCATCCGTAAGGACACGAATTCGAAGGACTCATGCAGGAAGTCAGCCACCCAAGAACAGAACTGGGCTGGCAGACCGTATGCCGGAAGCTTGGAGAGAAGGCTTTTGTGCCATACCCTGTCGAACGCCTTGGCAATGTCAAGGCTGATAGCCAACGACTCGCCACGCTTGTCGATAGCCTCACCCCAGATATGAGTTAAGTACGCTAGAAGATCACCCGTCGATCGTTTCGGTCTAAAACCATATTGACGATCATTAATCAGTGAGTGATCCTCTAGGTAGCGGGTCAGATGGTTATTAAGGACCTTTTCTAAAACTTTACATAAAACTGAGGTGACTGCTATTGGCCGGTAGTTTGCCGGGTCTGAGCGATCCCCTTTTATGGGCACCGGTTGCACATTAGCATCTCTCCAAGTCTCCGGCACACGCCCCAAAGAATACGAGCATTGGTACAAGCGCGTGAGCACGGGAGACAACTCCGCTACACATTTTTTAAGTACTACTGCTGGGATGCCATCAGGTCCACTAGCTTTCCGGACGTCGAGTGATTGCAATTCGGCACGAACCTCGCGCTGCCTGATTTTAATATCAGGCATCGTTGTGCCACAGTGAGGTAATGATGGTGGCAGTGCATTGCAATCATCGATTCGGGAGTTAGCCGCAAAGAGTTTTGCCAGTAAATCGGCTTTTCTCCTGCGGCTTATGGGCTAGTGTTCCGTCTGGGCATCTCAGAGGTGAGAGCGAGGGCTCGCAGAAGTTTTTTTGCACGGCCTTGGCCAGGCGCCAGTAGCTACGGGAGCCCGTAGGATGCGTCATAAGTTCCTGGTTCCTGAGATCAGAATGAGGAATATAGTATTCCATACCCATTATAATCTCCTCAGTAATGGCAACGGCACTGGCCGATAGGTCCCTGTCACTGAAGCAGCGCTGCTTCCAGGGGACGGACGCAAAGTAGTCACGCATACCGTCCCAATCTGCCGACCCATAATGCCAGATACGGCGCTTGACCACTGCTGGACGCGGAGGCTTGGCCTGTGGTGCTTTGGCAGATATCAGGCAGTGGTCTGACGAGCCCAGGGGGGCTCTTACCACAACCTGATAGCCCTGTGGATGGGTCGTGAGCAGAAGGTCCAGTAAAGAAGGCGCTTGACTTGGAATATCTGGGATCCTGGTGGGCTGATCAACCAGTTGCTTCAAGTCATGCGTGAGAGCGAATGCGTGAGCAGAGATCCCTGCATGGTCAGTTTTGGAAGAACTTAACCACAAATTGTGGTGAGCAATAAAGTCCCCCAAAAACACCAATTCTGCATTGGGAAATTGTTACTGCGCGTCATCTGCTGCCCGACTAAGGTGCTCAAAAAGTCGAGTTGTCTCAACATCGCCGGTGTGGGATCTGTAGAGACACACGTAAACTCTGGCCAGGGGGCCAGAGTCGACGTGTACCCCCAGCAAGGAGAAGGAGGGATCTTCCAAGCAGCGGAGACGGCGACAACAAACATCCGCCCGAACATACAGGCATACACCGGCTTTCACTTTGAAGGACTCTTCAAGCACGTAGCCGGGATAATTAAGGTAGCCTGTGTCAGCAGGCGGAAGTATTTGTGTCTCCGTCAGGAACAACAATGCTGGCCGTGCTGTCTCAAGATGGTGGTGGACAGCGTTGACAAAAAGTCGGACATCTCTTAACAAAAAAAACTATTCCATAAATAAACAATACTTATTAATTTAATAATAATAAAAAAATGAGAGAAAATTAAAATATTTAATTATTCATCTATTTACTGGCGTATACATAACACACGGCGTCAAAAAAATGCACCTATAAAAATTCTTAAATATTATTTAGAGAATAGTGTTGTGTATCATTAGAAAGATAACAAAAAGGAGTATCCAAAAACCATTAAATTTAAGTTTTTATTTAATTAAAATTATACAAACAACATTAAAATGAAAAAAAGAAATAAATATCCTTAATTATGTCCTTATTAACAACAGATAATTTACAAAGAAAAATGTACAAAAAGTATCTTAAAATTAACTTAAGATCTAGTGTTACCCCCCTATCCCTCTACCCACGACCTAGTGTAAGAATGGGCTAGGGGGGGGGATTCTACAATCACCGCGACTTGGAGCTCCTGTAGAGTCGAAGGAGCTGGATCCCGAGATCGAACCTTGCGTTTAAGATGACCCCAGAGGTACTCTATCGGATTCAGGTCCGGACTTCTCGCTGGCCACTGCATCACAGAGATTTGGGACCTCTGTAAGAAGTCACTCACGATAGCTGCAGTGTGGGCGCGGGCGTTGTAGAGCATTAATGTGAACCCCTCGCCAAAAGATTCAGCAAAGGGGACCACATGCACTTCTAGGATCTCTGTGACATAGCGGCGTGCAGTCAGCGACCCTTGTCCGCGAGTACTTCTAGTCTGAGAGACGCAGACAAGGCCGATTTTGCCGGCAGCCGATATACCGCCCCAGATGATTCAGGAGCCGCCCCCATATTCCACCGTCTCCTGGATGCAGGCTTCCGCAAAACGTTCACCCTGTCTCCGGTATACTCTTCTCCGTCGATCGTTGCAGAAAAGACACACTCGCGTCTCGTCTGTGAAGAGAACAGCTCTCCACTGCTCAAGGGTCCAATGGACGTGGTCACGAGCAAACTGTAAGCGGGCTCGCCGATGCGCTGCTGTCAATTTGGGACCCGTAGCAGCTCTGTGAGCCGCTATCTTTTCACCTTCAGTCTTCTTCTAACCGTAGAGACGCTCACGGTGCGTCTACAAACTGCCTGAAGCTGCTGTTGCAACTCAACAGCGTTAGAGAGACGATTTCTCAGAGTTCGACAGAGACGACCTGTTCAACGGTCTACCGGTCTACCGGTCTACCGGACCCATGTCTCCGGATATAGCCAGTCTCTATGAAGCACTGGTATACTCTTCGAACGGAAAAACGGTTCAGGTTCAGTTGCCGGGCAACATCACACTGCCGCATCCCTAATTGCCGTAGTGCAAATACTTGAGCGGCTTCATCAGCTTCTTATCTATCTTCGAGGTGATTTTTCTTCAGTAAAATCTGTGCGTTGACTCCGTGTGGACCGTTTTATACCCACACAAGGAAACGCAACAAGCGACTCTCACGGTAGCAAAATTTGCATTGAATTTTTGTGACACATTATTTTTTGCACTAGGTTTTATTTGATAATGAAAAGTAATGTTTTTAATTAAGTCAATTAAGAAACATTTTTAAACTAAATCATTATTATTGTGACTACATGTGCATATTAAAAGTTAATGACATTTGAAAATGATTTTCTAAGAGGTACAATTTTTTTGACGCATTTTGTATATTAATTAGTCACTTGCTGGAAAGTCGGGAATATTTCCGTTATGAGTAAGATTTATATAGTAGATATGAAACTCCATAGGAACTCATTTCAAAAGAGTCATCAGATCATTGTACTTTGCAGTAGATATAGGTTTCTCAGACACTTCACAAAACACCAACAGACGGAAGGTAAAACAAAAACACCGAAATGTAAACAAACAATGCGTGCAAGGAGCAAAGTGATAGACGGCCAGACATACGATCGCGCAACGACCAATCACAACGTATCTCATTACACTTAAACTAATTCAGTGTCAGTCATTGGACATGCCGTGGCTGATAATGCCCAATGTCGCTAATTTTTTGGCGCCATATTTTGAATAGTTCACATCCATAACGATTTATTTTTATATTGGCACACCAATGCATTTACAAAGTTTCTAAAACAAAAGGCATAAAGTCGTATATCTACAACCGTTTTAAAGTTATTAAAGGAATCTTAGATGCATAATATCGGAGGTTTAGTTACGATGAATATTTTAAATCACTGTTTGAACCATAAAGGCGCGACTCCTTTTACGTAGCCTTGGTGCGAATATTTTTTTTAAGCATAAGGGCCAAATTTTCAATCCACCAAAAGAAAAATACAGCAATGTAGACGCAGAGAGAAGGAAGTGAAAATGAAACCTTAAGGTTCTAATGATTTTAGAAAATCTGTAAGAACCGACATTATGCACGGAATTATCTTAGCCCAGAAAAGAGATAGAAATACAGCTCTTAGTGCTATGTAAAGAGAAAGAAGAGCTTTTCTTTGTTATTCAATAAAAAAATTTTGCCCGACCTGCACATCCGCCCATATGCATCTAAGCTCCAGAATTATAACAATGACCTGTTTCACAATGAATAAGTAAAGTTCTACGTAAGCACCTTCGAACATAAGTGTTCAATAAACAAATACATTACTTTTCACAATCCCTTACTACGATTACTCACAACTCTATTTGCTAAGTCTGCAAGTGTTTAACCTCTCAGTAGTTTAGTCGTTGAATAACTACTTATTTACATTCAAAGTTACAATAATTCGCATCGAAATGTCAAAATATATTAATGTCCCATATTCGTTTTTTTGACGAAACTAAATTTCAAACAAACACTGCTCTTTAATGAAGGTGCATATTGACAATGATTCAATTTAAAATGTTATGCAGAAACAAAGGAGTCAGCGTATCTTAAATAAGACAGAGCACGCTAATACAATTTACGCAGACGAAACTATAACAAAGGAGGCCTGCAGTAACGAAGGCAACCGAAGATGGTATTGTTAAGACTGAACAAAGTGATACATTAAGGCTAGGCCTGAAACATAAAGGCACTATGTCAAGTTTACCCGAGAAGTTATTCTCATACGAGTCTATTTTTAGTCCAGACAGTTATTTGGGCTACAGTGCCGTTATACCGCTCGTCGGATCGAAATATTATCTGGGTCATGTAGATAGTCTGATGCGGAACCGTAGGTATGCTTTGTTCGGACGAATGAAGGTTACACTCGGAAATACTTTTGGGAGACGCAAGTTCATGAGGAAGGGGAAATTATAATGTCAGCACACCACCTCATGTGAAAATAAATATACAAATTTGAGACAACACGTTTGTAGGCGCTCGATTTGGAACATCCGTTTTGAACGGAAAGCCTTGACAATTCTCACAGAAATTGCGACAAAGCCCATTTTTTTTGTACGTGGAACTGACGTCGCAGGCGGATTGTAATTTTCTCCATATTACATTCCGTGCCACATTCGTCCAACTGCATTACGGCATGAAAGTCTGCTGAAATGTATTGAATGATTCGTGATATAAAATATACGAGTAGATATGGTAATATAATTAGGCGGGTAATTAATTGCCGCTCTGACAGTTTCAATACTAACTAATTATAAGTCTCACGGCGCTGCCGAAACAACATCAATAGCGTCATGTATAGATATAAATTACTTAATAGCTTGCGCAGACAACGGACTATGCTCCGCGAAGAACTTTTGTCCTCGTATTATGAAAAAATTGTCCGCCGAGGACTTGTTACGGACTCAACGCACAAGGTGTGCGGACATTTGGCCTTCAAAAATTTAGTGAGGCGCACGCTATGGAAGCAATATTCTCAGATAACGTTGTATTGTAATATTAGTTTTGTTGAGATTATTGTATATACAAATATATTTATTAAAATTTACATGATACAGTCAGCTTATAACCATGAGTTCCACACTAGGAGGTCCGGTATCGTGGACACCCAATGAATGTAAAAAAATATTGCAACAGATGAAAAGTAAAATTACGCAGACGACAGTAAAATTACGAATTATAAAGTAATAAAGTGTGTGTGTGTGTGTGTGTGTGTGTATGTGTGTATGTGTGTGTGCGTGCGTGCGTGCGTGCGTGTGTGGGTGTGTATTTGTCTGTATGCATGCAAGACGGTGAGGGAATAAATAAATCCGTTAAGATTATTTTATTTGCATTTATGATGATGAAATCTATTAATGCTAAAGAAATCCTTACACAAATATTTCGCCATTGCCCTTCGTCTCTTTTGATGTATAATATAAAGGAGTTTTTTTTTCTACTTCTATACCACGTACATCACTATAGAGCGCGCACCGCGGTCTAAAGTCCGCCATGTGCGTTGCCGCCTCTTGTCACATACGTTCCATTTTTTTCGCAGACTCTCGCGTGCTTTTGTCCTATCCGGTCCCTCGGTGTCGCCGGTAGTTCGGGGGACTTTATGTCCGCGGACATTTTTAATCCGTCGTGTGCGTTACTCGGTGCAGTTTTAAGCGATCAATTACAGCAGACTTAAGTCCTCCGCGAACAAAAGTACCACGTCTGCGCGGTCTATGGCTAGGGTACTATGGTTAAATAGCAGATGAAATAGGTAGACGTCGAGTCTTAGTTCAATTCAAACACGTCACTTTGAATATTCACTTTAATTTACCTAATCCAATTTTTACAGTCACAGAAGGGCTAGTAACACACTGGAAGAATGTATGACAGGTCTTACAACTATTTATAACGTAGAACATACGCAATAACAATAAGTTTGTGTAGTCCGAACGTAGCGCAAACAGTCATGCATTCGCCGTGGGATCGTGATACAGACTGGTGCGCGCGGCTACTGAACGGCCGGCGCAGGAGTCGGTTACGCGAACAAAAGAATTTAACTAGGAACTCGTTTAGAGTGCGCGTGTCCATTCCGAACTTACGACAAATTGGCACGTCATTATAAATAGATATTTAATATGGTAATTTAATGTTTTTGTGAATATTTGTTTATATATAATATAATTATGTATATTTAATATGTATAATATTTTGTTATATATGATATGTATGTTATTTATAATTATGTATATTATGTTTATTTATTAGTATATGTGGAAAATAATATAATGTTGCCACATCACTCCCCCCCAAAGGCCTGGTTAGGGACGATAAAAATCTGGAAAACGCACATGTCTTCCAGAACGTGTTGTTCGATACATATTTGTAGGTGTTGGAGGAATGTGTGGTGACGATTCTGTTACCTTATTTTGTGGTGTTGATTTTGGTGAGGAAATATCAGCATCATCGTCATCCACCAATATAAAAGCAGGTTTTAGGCGATCAATGCTGACGGTTACCTTATTACCTTTGATAAATATTTTAAATGTCTTATCATTGCGTGCTAAAACTTTATGAGGGCCAGAGTATGCTGGTTGAAAGGGAGCCCGCGAAGCATCTTCACGGAGGAAGACATGGTCCGCGGTGGCTAGCTCTTTGAAAATAAATACTCTGCCCTTGTGATCACGAGAAGCTGCTATTGGTTGCAATTTCTCAGCGAAAGAACGCAGCCTTGCGGTGAAATCTGACAAGTCAGTGGTACCGCTTGAACTGGGGTTGAAGAATTGGCCAGGAAGTCTGAGAGGCTCGCCATACAGTAACTCAGCCGAGGAAGCCTGCAAGTCACCCTGAAAAGCAGTTCGGACGCCCAGGAGTACTAATGGAAGGGATTCTGTCCAGTTAACATCGGCGTGGCAAGTAATAGCTGCTTTGAGTTGCCTATGCTCGACAAGTCCGTTGCATGCGGGGTGATATGCAGTAGTGCGTTTATGCTGGAACCCTACAAATTTCGCAAGACACTGGAACAATGCGGACTCAAATTGTCGACCGCGATCTGTAACGATGTCTATAGGACATCCGAATCTAGATATCCAGCTGGTAATAAGAGACTTTGCTACAGTCTCAGCAGTAATGTCCATAATTGGACAGACTTCAGGCCACCTGGTAAATCGATCGACGGCTGTCAAACAGTAGCGGTAGCCGTTCGAAATCGAGAGAGGGCCTATTAAGTCAATGTGGACATGTTTAAATCTGGCTCGCGGTAGGTTAAAATTACCTATAGGCGCAGAGACATGTCGTGTCACTTTTGCCCGCTGACACTGTAGACAACCACGTGTCCACTCTCTGACGTCTTTTCGGACTCCGGGCCAAACAAATCGCTGAGCTACTAATTGAGCAGTCGTATTAGCCCCTGGATGGCTAAGAGCGTGAAGACTGTGAAAAACTTGCTTGCGAAATTGTATTGTAACGAATGGCCTAGGTACCGATGTACTGACATCGCAGTACAGAAGCGTACGACTCCCAGGAACGGTAATTTGTTGCAAGCAGATGGAAGAAGAATTAGTCAGGTACTCAGCCAGTTCAGGATCAGACGATTGCGATCGAGCTAAATCCTCTAGACAGATTGGAGCTTCCAGTGTTTCGACGCGAGATAAAGCATCGGCAACGACATTGTCCTTACTGGAAATGTGCTTTATGTCGGTCGTAAACTGTGAGATATAGTCCAAGTGTCTGTGCTGGCGGAGTGAACAGTTGTGTTTTCGATCACTAAAAGCGTAAGTGAGGGGTTTGTGGTCCGTAAACACTGTGAAGTGCCTCGCCTCTAGCATGTGGCGAAAGTACTTGATGGCCTCATAGATAGCGAGAAGCTCTCGATCGTATGGTGAGTATTTCGCTTAAGCTGGACTCAGTTTCCGAGAGAAGAAAGCTAATGGCTGCCACTTACCTTCGATCAGCTGTTGAAGTACAGCTTCCATGGCTAAGTCTGACGCATCAGTCACCAATGCTAACTTGGCTCGGCAATCAGGATGGGCAAGCATTGCAGCATTGAGTAGGCTTTCCTTGGTGTCTTGGAAAGCCTTCAGAGCATCGCCGTTTAAATCAATGGGAGTTGAACCTTTGACTGCACCGGTAAGAAGCTTATTGAGGGGAGCCTGGGTAAGAGCTGCGTTGGGCAAAAAACGACGATAAAAGTTCGCCATGCCCAAGAAACCTCTTAACTGCTTGACAGTCTTTGGGGCTGGGAAGTTATGGATAGCTTCTACCTTAGTGTCCCAGGGTTTGATACCGTTCTCCGAAATGCGATAACCTAGGAAGTTTACCCCGAGAACTCCAAATACGCACTTGGATACGTTAATCACCATACCGTACTTCCTGAGTCTAGTGAACAGTAGCCGTAAGTGATGTTCGTGCTCCGGCTGACTTCTAGAAAAGACTAGAAAGTCATCACAGTAGCAGTATACGAAGTCCAGCCCGCGGCGTCATCTCATCGATGAATCGCTGAAATGTTTGGCCTGTATTGCGCAGGCCAAATGTCATAAATGGGAATTCGTACATACCAAATGGGGTGGTGATAGCCGTCTTGGGTATATCCTCTGGACAAACAGGAATTTGGTTATACGCCTTCACGATATCTATAGTGCTAAATATTTTACAGCCAGCAATAGAATAAGCAAAATCGTGAAGGTGTCTAATTGGATATCTGTCGGGGATGGTCCTTGAGTTGAGTCGTCTGTAATCCCCACAGGGCCTCCAGCCGTTATCTTTCTTGGGGGCCAGGTGAAGAGGTGACGACAAGGGACTATCAGAGGGTCTCGCTGTACCATCAGCAAGCATGGCCTCAAATTCTTGCTTAGCCACTTTCAGCTTATCTGGAGCCAGTCGTCTTGGTGTGCTTGTAACAGGCGGACCTGGTGTGGTACGAATGTGGTGTTGTGTGTGGTGTGTTATATTACGGTGAGTGCCAGCTGGTCGCGTTATGTCAGGAAATTCCTGATTAAGCAAGCTATGAAAGCGAGATTCACCGGTCAATATTTTTACAGAACTCATACAATTAAAAGGTGCAAACAAAGCAGAAGCAGAAAGGCTAGTGGTATTGTCTATAAGCTTTTGATTTCTACAATCGACAACTAAATTATAAAAAACTAGGAAATCTACTCCTACAATAGGCTTTGTGACATTAGCAACAATAAAGCGCCAAGGGTAAGATCTACGTAAATTAAAATCTAAATTTAAATGGTAGTAACCGTAGGTGTCGATGGTCGTCCCGTTGGCCGCGCAAAGCTTGTAGGAAGTAGGTGCACGACGCTCAGGTAACAGAGTCCGGGGGAAGATACATAGATCGCTGCCAGTATCTATCAAAAATTGTATCTTCGACCTTCTGTCGGTGACGAACAGGCGACCAGAGGTTGGGCTATCAGCTGTCACCATTACCGACTGCCCTTTGCGTTTCCCGACTTTTCGTAGTCACAAGGCTTGATACATTTGTGAGCCTTGTCTCCGTGTTTTGAGTGGTACCAGCAGGTAGGGTACCTCCGGCACGACTGCGGGATCGCGGTCTTCTATCTCCGGAAGGCATATTTTTGATCAGGCGACGCAATTTCGAGATTTCTCTAGCCATGGCATCCATTCTCGATCCACAGTCGTGACTTGTCGATGCAACTTGTGGTGTTGAAGGGACGATATCGTGGATGCGGTCGGCGAGATCGGCAAGGGTCTCCAGTTCTGCGGTCGGTTGTGCAGCCAGGACAGTCTGGATGTTTCCGGGAAGGCGGCTTGTCCAAATTGTACGAAGAAAATCGTCCGTAATCTGGTGACCAGCGAGGCTTTGGAGATGACGGAGAAACTGCGAAGGTTTGCGGTCCCCAAGTTCTTCGTGCATGAGAAGCTGTTGCACTTTCTTCTCCTTGGAGGCGCTAAGGCGTTTAATAAGCTCCGTCTTCAGTTTTTCGTAACGGTCACTGGATGGAGGTTTCGCAATAATGTCTTTAACCTCGCATAAAAATTGACGATCCAGTTGTCCGATGACGTAATGAAATATCGTCAGGTCGTTAGTAATTCCGGCGATCTGGAACTGTCCCTCAATTTGCGAAAACCATATTTCCGGTTCCTCCGGCCAAAAAGGTGGAATTCGGACTCCGACTTTAAAAATGTCGGATGGTGTTGTGGAAATGCGCTCACTGACGTCACGTTCGTCATCGTCACTGCCGTTCGCCATCTTAGTACGTGTATTCTTGATTTAATAAAATATTACGTACTTTTATCACCAGCGTTGATAACTGTGTCCAAATAGGGTCACCACTATGGTTAGGTAGCAGATGAAATATAGGTAGACGTCGAGTCTTAGTTCAATTCAAACACGTCACTTTGAATATTCACTTTAATTTACCTAATCCAATTTTTACAGTCACAGAAGGGCTAGTAACACACTGGAAGGTCTTACAACTATTTATAACGTAGAACAATAGGTTTGTGTAGTCCGAACGGAGCGCAAACAGTCATGCATTCGCCGTGGGATCGTGATACAGACTGGTGCGCGCGGCTACTGAACGGCCGGCGCAGGAGTCGGTTACGCGAACAAAAGAATTTAACTAGGAACTCGTTTAGAGTGCGCGTGTCCATTCCTAACTTACGACAAATTGGCACGTCGTTATAAATAGATATTTAATACGGTAATTTAATGTTTTTGTGAATATTTGTTTATATATAATATAATTATGTATATTTAATACGTATAATATTTTGTTATATATGATATGTATGTTATTTATAATTATGTATATTATGTTTATTTATTAGTATATGTGGAAAATAATATAATGTTGCTACAGTACAATATGATATTGATATTTATTAGCAGTGACATAGGTATATAAGTTTTGCCCACTTTGGGATTCAGTAAAATAAGATAAAGAGCCCGAGTTTATGAACAAAATGTATATGATAAGGCTTGTAGTATTTCATGAAGAAATGTTGCTAGATACACTCGTAAAAAGTGAAAACGTTTGTTATGATGCCACGGCAAGATTTTCTTTCTTAAAAGGAGGAAAGGAATCAGTGTTGAGGTCCCCTAGAGACACGAATTGCACAGACAAGCGTCTTACACTTGGACCGCTCGAAGATGTATTATAGTGCGATAAATTGGTGAGATTAGTGAAGAGCGTTCTCGTGTCGGATTAAGTGTGAAATAAAACTTGTGACCAAACGCACAGTAAACATCAAATGACAAAACTACTTTCGAAACTATAAAAAAACAATTAATAAACTAGGAAGTTTGCTAGAAAACGAGTATGTCACTTTTCTTAACGTGCCCAATGCTTAATTAACGAAAAATGTCTTACTTTGTAAGCATGGAAAATGTTATAATAAGGTTCCTTTCCATATTTTACTTGTTAAACTTTGATTTTAGGTGATAAATGCAGACTATTATGTTCTTTTTATCTATTCAAAACTCTATAATTTAATCTCCATACATTGAATCATTAAAAGTGGTTTAGCAGCGGAAAAACTTAAAAAAACAGACAGACATCTTACTTTCCCCTTTGTATCTAGAATAATTAAAATTTGTACTTACTCTTCATTACAAAAAATGATTCAACTTGGTTTGAACGTTATGATGTCTGTATCTTCACTTTACCGAACCAAGGACATAATATACCTATTAACTTTCGTTATTGTCTTTGGCATGTGGAATTAATATTTTAGATATATATTTAAAACTTTGTATTTATGAGAATGATTTGATTTCTGAAGCGATACGAAAACAGTACTGAGTTTCGTTATTAATTGTCGCAGTGTGTTTTGTAACAATTCAAGTTTTAATTGTATTCCCGCTATTCAATGACTATTCACCTGTTGTTTTGCTGGGCATGAAAACCAATAGAGCGAACACGCGCTTAATCAAATCAATAGTTGCGATTGTGTTTCACCCTGTTTTGTGAATTGTTTGTTGAAACACTTATAAATTTAAATCTACTCGTACGGTCTCTAAAATAAATGGAGTGATTTCTGAATAAGAACTCGCATTATAGTAAAAATACAAGCTTTGTGGTGTGAAATGTTTGCGGTGTAGGAGTAGAAATTGGCTTGTTCTTTTTGAGAAAAGGACATTGCATATATATAAATATACTTAAACGTGTAGCATTAAATATTTAGACAACGTAACATTATGTAATAAAGTAAGCTTTATAGTAATATAAGTTATTGGATTGTTACCATGTACCTTGTTTTTAGCGAGTTTTCGATATTTCGGCACTATTGCAAGTGCCATGATCACGGAGTAACCGTGGCGTTGTAAAGCTAAAACTATAGCAACAGTTATCTAGAAAAAACAGTCATCCTAGCTTTTTGTTATTAAACAGACATATATTCTATGTATTACAAGAGCAAGAAGATTTAATTTGTAATCTAAAGAATTTGTCTGAAAATAACTGAGATTCGTGGAATACTATCAATTCATACTAAATGACTTAACAAACAAATAAAACGATGCCATCACCAAGATAAAAGTAACAAATTGACAACTTCTTTGTGTTATTTATTGCTTAAATAACCGCCGCAAATTATTTTTTCCGGTACATTTCTGTTTGGATGCCCCTCCTCCTGATAATACATCATAGCTGTCATCGTAGACACTGATCGCGATTGCCCCATAAAGATAGAACCTTATTCTCTGCGGCATAAAGGACGACCTCGAAGATTGCCTTTTTAAGATAGGGAAGGAACTACGGGAAAGTTTATTAGGTCGTCTATAAGAACTACTCCTAAAGTCATACAAGGTCTCATGAAAATAATTCGCAACGATGTTATTTCTGTTACAAGCTGGCTAAGAAGTTAGTCCTGTCTATAAACTGTCATGTTTCTATAAAAAATAAAATGTAAATTCAAAATATGACAGTCTAGTGAAAACATTGTGACAATCAGTGTGGACATTCTAATGTGCTAAAATAATAATAAACAAATCTAATAAATAACTTTTTGTTTCGTTTGATGGACAGGCAGAAGATAGAGCGTATTCACTCTGCTCAGCATTCTTTTCATACAAGTATAACTGTGAGGATGACATGTCAACGCATCTATCCAAATTGAAAAATCTCTGGACCGATTTAAATCACGAATTATCAAATGGAGATGTCACCTTCAAACTGCCGGAACTTTTTTTAATTTGCAAGCGGCAAGCTTGTTAACACATGAGAAATGGCGGTTGATATCATTTAAAGAAAAAGGAGATGTGAAATGACTTCGTGTTTTTCCAATACCAAGTGAATTAAGGAATTTTGGCAGGAGAGGAATCAATAACATTTTGATGAATATAACGACGTTTAGCACCTCTTATCATCTGATTGCACCGGTTTCTTGCACTCTTAAAAGTCTCCCAGTTAATATCAGTGCGGCATCTTTTAAAAGTACGAAAGGCCTTATCCCGTCTTCTCATGGCCATACGCACTAAAGGAGTTATCCAAGGGGCAGGTGGTCGTCTCAACTTTACAGCTTTAATGGGAGCATGATGGTCGAACACTTTTATGATTGCCGCGTTAAAGTTGGTAATCATATCATTCACTGTAGGCGCACCATAAACAGGGGACCAATCAATGGCGTCTGCTTCAACCAAAAGCTTCTCTACGTCAAGCCTAGCGAAATTTCTCATGCGCACAATGACCGGCTTAGCTTTAGGAGGCTTTACTTTGAACGCCAAGAAAATTAGGTCATGTTTTGAAAACCCCGGCGCTGATATCTGTCCATGTTTCAAAACTAGATTTGGAGAAGAGGTTACAATGTGGTCAATCCATGAGTCATCGGTGATGATATTACGGTGAGTCGGACCAAGAGGTAAAATAGAGAAATTAACCGACTCAAATATTGACCGGAAACCTCGCGAGGAATGAGTATTTCTTAATAGATCCGTATTACAGTCACCCATGATTATGTGGTGCCTGTAATTTGGGGCGAAGTCATCGATAAGAGTTTCCAGATCTGTTAAGTAAGGTACTGAAGGGGGGCAGTAAATAACACCTAGGAGTATTTTAGTATACTTGACATCAATTTCAAGAAATAGGTATTCCATACAATCGAAACGGGAAGAAGAGGAAGTTAAAATCTTGTACGACATAGACTGTGTTAGGTAAATGGCGACTCCCCCGCCACCCTTACCAACTCTATCGTTTCTAATAAGTGTGAAACCTGGAAGGTCAACAGAACCAGAACTCAAGCAAGGCTTCAGCCAACCTTCCGAAATCAGAACAGCATGGACCACCGAGTTAGACGTAAAAGTAATCAGAAGTTCTGAATAATGACATGGTACACTCTGAGCGTTGATATGGCAAACGTTTAAAGTCCCAGTAATACTAAACTCTTTCGACACGAGTGCGCCCAAATCATCCGCAACACTAAATGAACAGTCACCGAGGGAACAAAATGACGACGTGCCATCCTCTGCGGAACAGTATTCGCTACTATCTGACATTTTTTTATTTATTTATTTTATTTTAGGAAGGTTTACAGCTATCAATGACTTATTAAATAAACAAACAACAATATCCAAAAGCCAATTAAAAACCTCCACATATTAAACATGCTTATATAACTATGCTTACATGCTTATAATTCATATCATAATATATTTATTACAGCTAACAATTTATACTAACTTAAAAAAAAACAGAAAGGAAACAGACGCCGGTTTGAATATTGAGCATACCCATTTATTTAATTAATGCCTATTTAAAATAATTCGAAGCTATAGCTCGTCTGACTGTCGCTGGGCTTGTCGAGAATAAGTCAAAGTCGTTCTCAATACTATACTTGTTGTAAATTTCACATCCACGCATTAGGAATGTGTTGTGTCGATAGTTTGTGTGAGCAAAGGGTACATTGAGCAACTGGCGACGACGCAGACTTAGTACATTAGTACGAAGACCAATTTTCGACAATAACTCCGCGCAATCAATGCTGCCATTAGCAAGTTTAGATATAAAACAAGCGTCATTTACTTCACGGCGAATTTGAAGAGGAAGAAAGTGATAACGCTTGCAACGATGCTCGTAACTTGCAGAATACTGTCGGGCTTTAAAATCGAGAAATCGCAGACATCTTTTTTGTAACTTCTCCAAGCGCGTAATGTAAATATTGTACATCGGATTCCACACCTGCGAGGCGTATTCCATATGGCTGCGTACGAAGGCACAGTACAACACTTTTATCGCTTTTATAGAATTGAAGTCGCTGGACATACGCATTACAAACCCCAAAGCTTTAGAAGCTTTACTAGCAATATGATCAATATGATCATTAAACATTAGTTTGGCGTCATGTATGACACCTAAATCTCTAATCTTGTTAACCCGGGCTAATCTGAGATTGAAAAATCTGTAATCAGATTCTATTATGTATATGCGTTTTTCGTGTGAATGTCATATAAAAACATTTTGATACATTAAGATCCAACTTATTAAGAAGACAGTATTGCTCAAACCGTTGTAGATCTTGTTGTAATTTGATAACATCCAATGAACTACGAATTACTTTTAGAACCTTCATGTCATCCGCATATAAAATTATTTTAGAATTAAGGAAACATTTATTAATGTCTAAAATAAAAATGATAAATAAAAGTGGACCTAAAATCGATATCTATCCACCTCGACACATAACCTCGTAGGACTACAGCTTGGTTACGATTTTCAACATAAGACGTAAACCAACGAAGTAAATTGCCATGTATGCCTGCAGAATGGAGCTTGGAGAGCAATACTTGATGATCTATTCTGTCAAAACATTTTTGGTAGTCGGTATAGACAACATCTACTTGAGCACCATTCTCCATTGCCTCAGTGATAAACTCATTCGCTACTAAAAGGTTGCTGGTTGTAGAGCGCTTTTTAAGGAAACCATGTTGTTCTTCGTTAAATAAAATGTTAAGGCTGGAGTAGACGTCTTGGTAAACTAGTTTTTCAAGAATTTTGGCAAACAAACATAATTTTGATATTGGGCGGTAGTTTTCTACATTATTTTTGTCACCTTTTTTAAATATCGGTGTAATGAAAGCCGATTTCCATATTTTGGGAACAGTTCCCTCAGATAGAGAGCGACTGAACAATATGCAGAGCGGCCTCACTAAACTTTCAGCAGATTTTACTATAAAAAGAGGGGGAATCAAATCTGGTCCACTGGATTTGCTTAAATCAAGAGATTTTAAGAGTTTAAGTACTTTAATAGGATCAACTTCGACATCACTCACACTGTGGAGGTTGTTGTTGATATTTATTGTGGTATGACTCAATTGATAATTAGGCTTTAAAAAAGTGGACAGAAAATACTCCGCAAACAAGTCACTAATTCCCTCGCCGGTGTCCGCGCTCACAGATTTGTAATTCATTACACTGGGAAAAGTTGAGCTACTTCTCTTAGATTTTACAAATGCCCAAAATGCTTTAGGGTTTTTTATAATTGAGGATTCAACGCGTTTAATGTACTCACCAAAACAGACCTTTTCAAGTTTGTAGACTCTTTTACGTAACAAGGAGAAAGATTGGTAATCAGATAAGTTACCGTAAGTTTTATATTTTGAGTGGTACTTTGATTTTTCCTTTAACACCTCAATGAGACTTTGGTTATACCATGGTGGATATGAGCCGGGCTTAATACGTTTATGAGGTATATATTTATCACGAATATGGTACAATTTGTTATAAAAATTGGTAACTGCGTCTTCTAATGAACCTGCCCCCAAGTAATTGTACCAATCAATATTGTCAAGTTCGGACGTAATCGCACTGTAGTCACCCCGAGCAAAAATATATTTCATACGGCTCGTCTCTTTTAGCTCATGAATTGCAACAAATTCCGCGTGAATTTCAAGAGACTTGTGGTGCAAATCGTAGCTATATTTATGTTTAAATTACCATTGGTAAATACCAAATCAAGAATGCGATTATTATGATTGTATTCTCCATTAAATTGACTAAAATTACATGTGTCGATGGTGTCGAAAAAATCATTCAAAAAATCGGCGGAATGGTTAACCGGCGTCATTGTCACTTCGTCGTTTGACCTTATCCAGTGGACATTATTACCGAGATTAAAATCACCCATTACAATAAATTTGTCCAATGGGTGACTACATAAGTACGATGTGACTATAAAGTTTTTTAGATAAATTGAGTGAAATAGTCACTCAATTTATCTAAAAAACTTTTAAGTTGTTCTTTGTACGATTTACCACCCTCCTCCTTACATAAATATAATGTACACATATGCATTTTATATGTTACGGCCAGTCTTTTGTGTTTCAATAACAAAGTTATCCAAATGTCCTCTGCCGAGCTGTTCCATTCAGGGTTGCATACGACAGGGAGATCGCGCCGCACCGTCAGCAAAACGCCACCGCCCAAAGTAATACCTAGCCTAGCATAATCACGATCCCGCCGGTAAACTAGATACCGACTATCAAACAACTCAGTGTCACATATGCCATCCAACAACCACGACTCAGAAATAGATATAATATCGTAATTATTAACACACACATTTCTATAAAAACAACTTACCTTTGTACGCAATCCCCTTGCATTTTGGTAATAGATCCTTAAAGCATACACTTTTCATTAAAACCACAACTGTTTAAAATTAACTTACCAGCACTATAACTTAATAGAAATGAACAATTACATAAATTAAATCCGCTCATCAAAAAATAACTTGTAAATAAGTTATTCACGACTTCGTACCAATCGTAAAAAATAATTAAACAACATAGGTAGTATAATAAACAATGACCGGGTATACCTCCGCAAGCATCTATGCACTGAACGACACAAATAACTGTAAACATAAAAACCAACAGCGGATAAATTGAATACACTACCAGCAATACAAAGGCGATACCTGTTAATGACTTTACCAACTGAGCTATATAAAAGATCATAAGCGACAAAGATCGATAAGCAATTATAAGCTCTAATGCAATGAACTTAATGCGGTGTTTTATAAAGCTATGAACGACTTCGCAGCCACAGCGACAAACAGAGTCGGAACTCGTTTTGTGTGTACGAGACAATATTAGTTGGAATACAGTTGCAGCACAAGTAATTGTTATGATGCTCAAACTTTGCAATATTGAAATTTTACACACAAATTGTTTTGAATTTGGAAAAAAGTAAGTGATTGCTGCGCTCACACAAAATTTAAATAAATAATAACTAAAAATATTTTTGAATAAAAACTTACATAATATGAAAGTGTTGATTAAAAAAATAGTGGGCATGGCGATTATGTTATAAAAATATTTTCTTGTAACAATAATTAAACTAATTATAAAATATAAGCGAAAGCATAACAATGGAATGGATACGAAGCAACAAGCAATACTTAGGCCACCAGTGACTAAATAATTTTCACTAAATCCTTTGGTGATTTGATTTGTATCACTGGGGAGTTGTCGTTTTTTCGCACGTATATTTTTGCATGTTTCACCCAAGAATAGCGAAATCCCTTTTCTTTGGCTAAATTCTTCACTTTGGTGAGAAGATCTTTGTTAGTCGGCGTCAGGTGGTCATTAATATAAATTACGTTATTTGAATTGAAGCCCATCATATTTGCCTTAAGCTTCTCTTCCTTTATCTTGGCTCTCGCTGCCGCAACAAAGTCTTCTTTTACGTAACGATTGATAAACGCCACAATTATTGGTTTAGGTTGGGTAGTATCTTTGCTCGGAATCCTGGCTACAAAATTTATTTGCGTTTTATTTATGGGATAGTTAATCATAGACCCAATCAAGCTAACGACTTCCAGCAAATTTTCTTTTGGAGAATGAGGAACACCTTTTATCTCAGCGTTGTTCAAACGTAACCATTGATCTTTCTCATTAGCCTCTTGTTTTAGTCTATTTAAGTCCGCTTCAATAATTGTCACTCGATCTTCCATTCCCTCCACCCGTGTAAGACGTTCTTCAAACTTCTCAAACTTATCGTTAAATTCTTTTAAGCAGGTATTTGTCAGAGTAACTTGCGATTTCAACTCCGAAATTTCTGCACGCAATGCCCCGACCTCAACTGAAAGGGATTCCAACGGAGCCAACTTTAAGGCTAAGGCTTTAAGTTCCGCCATAATGGATGAATCACTTGTCGGCTGTGGTGATCTTGAGCCTGATTGCTTACATTTATGGCATTTCCAAGCCTGCTTCCTATCAACACCCAGTTTTCTGAAGCCTACTTCAGTTATTCCCGCACATTGATAGTGCAAATCCTGGTCACATGATGAGCAGTGCGCTCCTTCTACAACAGCTTCGTCACACTGACCGCATAAAGACATGGCGAAAGTTTGAGAATCTATGGATTTTTTAGATAAGCACACGCGGATTAACCGGTTAACACGACCGTTCACAGATCAGTGCCAGTCGCGACTTGTCGCGACGCGACATACTATAACTGGTTCACAAAATAGAATTTAATTATAAATATATAATTCAAAATGTATATATAATATGTATGTATATAAAATAGAAAGTGTACAAAATAAATTATTTCAATAAAACTTCTTTTAAGACCTGCATTTCCTGCCGATTGAAGGTTTACAGTAATATGACACAATGTAAACAAGATACATGAGATAATAAACCTTAAACATACACTCAAAACTAAAATATACACTCGAAAAATTCGAACTTCCTTAATACATCAGAGTATAAAACAGTATGTGCAGCCTCACCACCCCTGAATAACCCCAACAATGTTTTAACGCTTGGCAGTATAACATAATGTCTTTGCCTTCGTTACGGCAACTTATTGTTACTGAACATATCGTAATGAGCTGCTGACTATGACTGACATTAAGCATCTGTCACTGTGTTAGTGTCAAATTATGAAATAAGGTTAGAATAAATCTATTCACAATAACATTACGGGTGTTATCTAAAAACTATTGATAAAATCAAACAGTGATAGCGAAGCTACCCACCTCTTGCAACAATAACTATATACAATGATAACACTAAAGCAGCGAGCAGAAAAAAACAAGCGAAGACATATCCAAGCAGATAATGTTAAAGAAGACGAAAGAGCTATACAAAAGTTTGAAATCACGTAGTAAAAACTCACTTTTTGACCGCTTTTACACAACGCTTAGACCGAGTTTGCGTCGGAATCGGTTGGGATACCTCCGGGTCAACTGCGGGCCTGCTGGTCGCCGGAACGTCCACAATCTCTGTACAAGGAAACTGGTTTATAGCCGCAGTGAGTTCATCGTTGCAGGAAATCCGCAGTCGGTTGCCATCCGGTGTCTTAATGCAAACATTGCCATCCATGGTCCACACACTGGATATGCCAAAATGGTTTCGTGCAGAGTAGAACAAGGCTTGACGAGTCTTAGTTAGAAATTCCCTCAAGACAAGCGAAGAGCCTTTGAGTTTGGACTTGCTTTTCCAGACAGAGGACCTAAGAGCATAATTGGATAAACGGAAGACCACAGGCCTGTTGCGACCCTCAGTTAAAGATCCAAGTCGATGACACAGTTTTATAGAACTTGGATCAAGGTCTGTGGCACCCAAATGTTTCTTGAGCAATGTTGTTATAGTATAACTTAAGTCTTCATCGGGATTTTCGGGAACACCACAAAGAAGCAGATGTTTGCTGCGATGCCTTGCTTCGTGCTGGTCGAGTGATCTCAATATATCACTGATTTGCTGCCTCATTAGTGACAGGATACTCCAAACCAATTCCTTAAAGGCCTTAAACTCTTCATGTATCTGCGGAACCTTTTCCTTTTCTGAAGGCATCTTCAGCTGGGCTTCGAATTGCTGCATTCTTTGCATTAACATGGTCTCCAGTGATTTCTGGGTTTCAAGTACCGCTGCAACACTGCTCATGGTGAGTGTATAATTTCAAATTCGAGAAAACAACTGTGAGTGATGTGATGGCAGGTTAATGCTGGTCAGTTCCTCAAATTGACATCACACAATGCAGCCTACAATGTATGTGGCAACCAGAGGTAAATACTTGCTAATTATCAAGAAATTTATATAATATACTGTGTAATATAATTTTTAAAGTAAATGAACTTAAAGAGTTGATGTTGCTTTATTTTACACCTACCGCCGAAAAATGTTAATTCTTTTGTAGAAAAGGTCTCTTTTAATAGAGTTTTTTTTCGGTCACAACACTTTTTTTTTTACGGTGGGAAATGCATTACGCATACCCCGCGCTTTGGGGTACGCAGGGTTTGTCGGACTCTCCGCGGCTTCTGGGGGCAGACAGAATGCTCTCCAGAAGGTGCCTCCGCGGCCTACCGACTAAAACCTACCGATGCCCCTCAACGCATCGCTGCCGGACAAGGTCATGGGAACTCGCGAGAACACATCCACGACCTCGTCGGCGTCTGCTCGCCTATGACGAGCCCCACTCATCCCCCCCCCCCCCAAATGGGAGGGCCGGTGATCCTCCGGGGCATCCAAGGGATCAGCGACTGGCGGCAACCGGTGCAATGCAGGGCCCGGGCTTCCCGGGCCTGGACCCCGCTGGTTACCGTCAGGAGGAAGTAGGCGGGCGTGCGTCCGCCTCCTCCGCCCCAACCTTCGTCGGTGGCAAGGAGCGGCCTCTGGGTCTTCTTCCCGGGCTCTCTCCGCGTCCTCCTTCTGCGTTATGACGTCGACACAGAAGGAGTTCACCGCGTCCCTCATCTCCTCCCCCTCCAACATGACGCAGACCTCATTTTGGAAGGTCGCCAATGATGGCGGTCAGTTCCCGACGCTGAAGGGCGAAACCTGGGCACACCTCTAATGTGTGCTGTGCGGTGTCCTCATCGGCGTCACAGTGGTGGCACTCGGGGGTCGGCTCCCTGCCAATGCGATGCAGGTGGCGGCCAAAAGAACCATGACCGCTAAGAATTTGCATCAAGTGGTAGGAGAGCGACCCGTGGCGCCTGTCCGCCCACGTGGTGAGAAAGGGGTGCATGGCCTCCAAGGTCCTGGAAAAAGTGCCGGAGACCGAGGCCGAACGCACTATGCCAGAATAGAGGCGCCGTACTGTTGCGCTCGGGCCCCCGACATTCGGGAGAAGACGCCCAAGCGCATCGGCAGCACCCAAGAGGCGGGGTTCGAGACGCCGAAAATGCTCATCAAACCCCCACCGCCCGTCTATCACCAAGCCTAAATATTTTAAGTGACGCGACAATGGCACCGGCTACAACAATCTCTGTGCCAGCGAGGCCCGTGGAAAAGAAGGGCCTCGGTCTTATGCAGGGCCACATTCAAGCCTAGCGCCTCAATTCGTCGCATGACCAGACTGGTGTAAATTCAGGCTAGCCTTAGGGTCTCCTCCAAGTCCCTCCCTCTCGCAGTGACGAGTGTGTCGTCAGCGTAGCAAAACACTTTCAGTCGCTGGGGGAGGGCAGCGCGCAGAACCGAATCGTAGCCGACGTTCCATAGAAGGGGTCCTAAAACAGAACCCTGAGGAACGCCGCGGGACATGGGGTGGCTTCGGTCACAACACTAACCTAACCTAACCTAGTGTAAAGTATTACCGTTTGGGCCCTGGAAGAACAGTTAAGTCTACTATTGTAATATGTACCAAAAACCTAATTATTTCTAAATATTTGATAGTTTTCTAAATATAAATGTGTAAGTTCTTGACATGTTTGATGTTTAATTTAGGAAAGAAAATCTTTAATTTGTTTCTTTTGTTACAAAAATTTGATTAAATTTGTTTGTGTCATTCGGACTTAAATAACAATAAACAAGTTCTTACATATTCTGGCTTTTTAATAAAATAATTTATGGGCACCCTAATTATACGATCTGGCCAAATGTGGATGACCAAATCGTTAAATGTTGACGATTTAATGATCTGGTCAAATTAAGTTGGCCACATCATGAAATGTGACCATTTCATGATATTCTCGAGCATTTCATGAAGTGAGCAAATTTACGACATGGCCACGACATATATATATATATAACAAAACACAGCACTAGAAAAGGGATGTGTCAGTACACTATCTTCTGCAAGATAAAACTTACTTCAAAGACAATTTACCGACAACAATTCGTATATATATGGGTAAAATTCTAAGAATCAAAACTGTTAACTTTCTCCCTAAGTCCCCGACACAGTAATGGTGTGTTGGCAAGTCTTAAGTACAAAGTAACTACTTATGAACATATCATTTAAGCTCCTTACAAATGTTATACAAATGTTTACATTTGGGAGTTGAAGTTTCAGACGTTAAGCCATCGTATTTTTTTTATAATTTTAAAAGTTATGGCTGATTCCTTCTCACCAATTATTTCCCGACATTACTTTATCGATCTGTGCATTTTTCGGGTTTTGTAGTCCTGACAAGGAACCCTTATAGTTTCATCATGTCCGTCTGTCTGTCTGTCCCCGGTTTTGCTTGGAGACTGTTAGCACGAGAAAGCTATTATTTTGTGGAGCATATCAACCACGCCGACAAAATGCTAGAATATGAAAATTATTTTTTTAGGGTAGCTCCCCTACATGTAACCTGAATATTATTTCATCGTCTAACCCATCATGTGGGGTATCGTTGAATAGGTACTTAAAAATTACTTAGGGGTTCCTAAGACTATTTTTCGATTTAGAGATCCGTTTGCGAAATATTGAACTTAAAAGTGCTAACTTAACACGCGCGTCAATTGATTCAGTGCATTTTTGGTGCCGAATAAGTCGGGTGCATTCATCAAACATTAACATTTCAATATATGCGTAAAACATTTTTATCATTTAACGTTAATTTTAGTGTATTTTATAAAGAACTATATTGTGGACATCATAATAAAACATTTTAATATATTTGAACTTCCTCTTTTACTTCAAACATTCACCGTTGTCTAGTGCAAGTCGGAACATGGTCCTTCGAGTGACCTCGCGAATCGGTTAAATATCGTCGTGAGTGTAAATGAACTAGTGAACAGTGACCTGTCTGGATTGCGGTGAAATATAGTGGTGTTCCAGGAATACCATTTTTTATCAGGCTTGGATTTATATCCAGGCTTCTCACCTTACACCAGGAGCAGCATCAAATAACAAGTAAGATCTTTCTTATTTTTCTCTACAGCAATAGAAGACCTTATTGAAAACCAGAACCAGCTAATGACCGCTATGGAGCAGCTCGTCAAAAATATCAAAAAAGATGGGGCAAGTCGCAAAACTGCCCTGTATATATCAAGCAACGAATACAAACTCTGGACAGTTATTGGCAAGAGTTTGAACTTAACCATCTCAAAATGAGTAAGTACGATGAACGTGACTATACATACTTTTCGGAAGATATGTATGCTAAAACTAAAGCTTATTATGAAGAAAAAAGACAATGGATTTTGGAACATCTAGATATAGAAACAAAGAAACGAGTAAAGATGCAGAGTGAATCAGGTGGGTATGAACAGGAGTTAGGTGAACAAGGAACGTCGAGTCAAAGAGAGGCAGAAGTGGGTGATTCTTTAAAATAGCGCGACAAAGACTACACATTAACGAGATGTCAAGGGAATACAAGCAAATTGGACGAGATGTTACGTAAGCAAACAGCAAACTGCAAGGCCTTTAGAAGAACTACACAAAACATAGAGTTGGAAACTATATCTGATAAATGGGAGTTTGAAGACGTTCTCAGAACATTACAAACTCGCTGGACGGCAATAGACTCTTTACACTGGGAGATAGACAGCGAGTTATGCGGAGAAGATTTAGAATAGGAACTAGCATTTAAGAAGTATGAGAAAGAATATAACAAATTGAAGAAAGAAATTAACAAAAAGATGTGGGCTGTAGCGCACTGAGATAAATCTACACCGCAGTTAAATATTCCCATTTTCAGTGGGAACTATAATCAGTGGGTGTCTTTCAAAGACTTGTTTAACGAAGCTATTCATAACAACCCTTCGTTATCACAGGCACAAAAGATGCAGTTTCTAAAAAGTAAAGTTCGAGGAGAGGCAGAGCGCATAATACAACATTTACCCATCAGCATTGATAATTATGCAGCATGTTGGGAGCTGCTCAATCACCGTTACAACAACAAAAAACTGATTTTTTCCTCTCATATTAACATATTACTCAGCATCCCTAATATGCAACATCAATCAATGTCACAAATTAAGAAAATGCATGATACAACTGTAGAATGTTTGCATGCCATAAAGAATTTAGGCGTGGACATTAGCACCTGGGATCCACTTTTGGTACATCTTTTGTCGCAAAAATTAGATACCGAAATATATAGTGAATACGTAGAATCCCTTAATAATGCCCGAGAGCTGCCCATACTACAAGACTTTCTCGACTTCATGGAAAATAAGTTTACTCATCTCGATTTTTCACGCCGCAAACAAGATAATACGCATCAAAAATCATCTCAACAAAATTCATACAATAATCAAGGAATATCGAATGTAAAAAGACCATATTATAATTCAACACATAAAAATAATATTACAAACAACGGAAATAAATCGATTGCGAAATCTTTTCATGTCTCCGGTATCAAATGTCCATTGTGCAGCGGCGAACATGGCCTGTATAATTGCAAAACATTCCTAGAAATGCCTAATGAACAAAAATTTAAATCAGTAAATAAGTTGAAAGTTTGTATAAACTGCTTATTCAGCCACAATGGAAACCGATGCATTTCTACGCGAAAATGTCGAAAATATGCTAAGCATCATAACACTATTTTACATGATCCACTACAGCATCCGTCAACATCTTCCGGCACCACATCTAAGGTAGCTCAAGAAAACATCTCTAGTACTTCGAATGTTTCGCAATCACAGGATAATTGCTCAGAAATTTTACTTGCAACAGCGTTAGTGCGAGTAAAAGGAGATACCGGCATTTTTTATAACATGCGCGCACTAATTGATCAGGATTCACAGATTTCAATTATAACAGAAAAAGCAGCCCAACTTTTAAGTATTAAAAGAAAGAAATGCCAGGGGTCTATTTTTGCCGTAGGAGAAAAGGAAAATCATTGCAAGGGCATGATAAACATACAATGTACCTCTATTAGTACGAGATCCGGCTGCAGAATCAGTGTACCCATCGAGTGTTTGCTGAAAACCAAATTTTTTCACATATTTATGATTAGGAGAATTTATATCTACCAGGTTGCCTATCAAAATGTGGCCGCTAGTATTTTTAATTAAATTATTAATAATTCATAATCCGTAAGAAATTTCACTGACATGTTTTTTCAATGAAATGTCGTCTATTTTACGGTAACATCTATGAAGACTCTGAAAAATCATGGTTGCCGTTGCGCACCTGGCCGCACCTCTTCGCAGCCAGGTGTACACAGGTATGATTTTGTTACATTTATACACCCACAACGTACATTCATATTTTATAAATCAAATTAAAGCTAATTTTTTTCTGTTCATTATTATATACGGTTGCCTAATTAAATCTGGCCGCAAATAAGGGTTGCTGGCTGTTAAATAAAGTAAACATTAAAAGTAGAGTGAAAGAGAGCTAGCGCGTTATACCACTATTCAGGCGAGGATAGCGATTGCCAGCTGTCGGACAGTTTAAAGCCATTGCGCATGCGTCAGATGCTAGTGTTCTCAACCTCCGATTCAAACAATAGTAGGTACGCCTCAAAATAATAAATACTCCAAGACGTTTCTTTTGGAGTATTTATTATTTTGAGGCGTACCGTAAAATGTAATTTAATTCATCAACAATATCCGTAAATGGATATTGTTGATGAATAAAACCAAGGTTATTTATGTAAAAAAAAATGTGTTGTGCAAGTACTGTATGAAAAAGATTTGATTTTAATTAAGTATTAGATTTATTTTACATATTCATAAATTTAAGTAAATTATAAATTTTTAAAATGTATTTTATATTTCCGTGACTCTTTTTTAAAAATCTGAATCATCGGAGCTCTCAGTCATACTATCATCGCAGCTATCACTTTCATCGCAAATGTCGGTATCGTCGTTATTATCGGAAGGCTTGTTCGTGGAATCACACAGCACACTCTCAACTTGCGCTGGAGTTGAGTCTCCCAGGAACCATGTTGGTTTTAAAAATTCATCTATCAACAGCCAGCCATTATTTTCCGCGCTGAACTTGATGCAATCCGGCTCAGTAGCATTTAACCACATCGAATTAACAAAGATTGTCCGCAATAATTTTTGCTTTAAAGATTTCCAGCACGGTGGAATGTGCGTCGAGTCAAAACCTTTAATTCTTTTCATAAATTTTTCACTACTTTCTTTTGAAGCGTACATTTTGTTGAATAATAACCATCTTGCGGCATTTACACTTTGGCACTTTGGGAGTCCATACATAAGGCACGTAAAATGTTGAACTGCATCGCAACTGACGCATGCGCAATGGCTTTAAACTGTCCGACAGCTGGCAATTGCTATCCTCGTCTGAATAGTAGTGTAACGCGCTAGCTCTCTTTCACTCTTCTTTTAATATTTTCTTTATTTAACAGCCAGCAACCCTTATTTGCGGCCAAATTTAATTAGGCAACCGTATATAATAATGAACAGAAAAAAATTAGCTTTAATTTGATTTATAAAATATGAATGTACGTTGTGGGTGTATAAATGTAACAAAATCATACCTGTGTACACCTGGCTGCGAAGAGGTGCGGTTAGGTGCGCAACGGCAACCATGATTTTTCAGAGTCTTCATAGATATTGCCGTAAAATAGACGACATTTCATTGAAAAAACATGTCAGTGAAATTTCTTACGGATTATGAATTATTAATAATTTAATTAAAAATACTAGCGGCCACATTTTGATAGGCAACCTGGTGGATATAAATTCTCCTAATCATAAATATGTGTAAAAATTTGGTTTTCAGCAAACACTCGATGGGTACACTGATTCTGCAGCCGGATCTTAGACTATATGTATAACGATTACTCATTTGAATTGGAGGTACTCATAATGAATAATTTTATTAAAAATCTACCCAATAAGACATTTACTAAGCCCTCATGGTCATTTATCAAAAATATAAATTTGACCGATCCAGAGTTCTTTATTAGTCGGCCGGTAGACTTATTAGTCGGGGCAGATATTTACTCTAAGATTATGCTTTCCGGAATAATTAAGGAGGAGGACATGCAACAATGCATCCCATCGCTCAGCAAACACACCTAGGCTGGCTACTATGCGGAACTGCAAAAACATATCAGTGTAATGTTATTTTGAACAATTTAGAGGATATAAAAAGATTCTGGGAGGTAGAAGAAATTAGTCAGCAAGCCACTTTATCCGTAGAAGATCAAGAATGTATGTTATTATTTTCATCAACAACACGAAGGCGGCAGGATGGCAGATACGTAATTAGGTTACCGTTCAAGGGTATTTTTCACAAAAACTTAGGCCAACAAAAAATATAGCAATTGCTCAATTTTTGAACTTAGAAAGCAGATTTGAAAAGGAACCGCAATTAGCCTATGACTACAAAACATTTATGAATGAATACTTAGCCTTAAATCACATGAAACTCGCTTGCGGTAACAGGACACTGGAATGCTATTTACCGCATCACGGAATACGACGCATTGAGTCAACCACTACAAAATACACAGTTGTCTTTAATGCATCTGCCAAAACAGAAACAGGGTATAGTCTTAATGATTTTATGCATAAAGGGCCCAATTTACAACAGGACCTCTAAACCCTATTATTAAAATGGCGACAGTATAAGTATGCATTTACTGCCGACATCGAGAAAATGTATCGGCAGATATTAGTGCACGAAGAAGACCAAAATTTACAAATGGTGGTATGGAGGGAGTCAAGAGAACAGCCATTACAATTCTATCAATTGACCACGGTCACTTATGGTACAAAATCTGCGCCATTTTTGGCCATAATGACATTGAAAACATTAGCATCTGACGAACTAATCAACTTTCCTGAAGCACCCAAAGTGTTAGAGACCTCTTTTTATGTCGATGACCTTGTCCACGGATGTCATTCGATTCAGAAAGGTAAACAACTTATAACTGACTTAAGAACATTATTAAAAGCCGGCGCACTATGGGAACTTTGACTCATTTTCATCTCAAAAATCTATAACTTCTGTGTTAATAAAGATATCATCATGATTTTTTTTTCTGATAATCTTGAATATATTTGCTTTTAAATAATGTATAATTTATGTATATAAGTTTATTTATAATACTTACAAAAAATAGGAAAACAAAAAATATATTATTTTTTAGACTTACATCTATGTTTTAATAAGTTTATAAAGGTAACTAGTAAATGTTACTGCTTAAACTTAAAAACAAACATCATAGTAGCTCAAATGCCACTCAATAGCTTCTTTTCTTCATCAAAAAGTTCTAAATATTTTTTAGTATAAGGTTTTCTCAAACTTGTAATTTACGGATCAGAGGTATACAATAGTGTGTAGAACATCTTCGTTGGCTATCCTCCTCGCTATCCTCGAATATTTTCTTGCATTATGAAGCCTAATCTGTTTGTAGTTTTTGTTCCGAGACTCTTGAGCATCTTTTAAAAGTTGCCCAAGAGGTAATACCGAAAAATGACGTATGACACTTTCACCATGAATCAAAATCTTGTGCACGGAAGATGGCACATAGTACAATTTATATTTATTAACATACAGTTGTGCTCAATCAAATCCCATCTCCAATTTCTGTTTTAGCTTAAGAACTGTTCTTTCTATCGACCTGCTTTAATACATCGTTGACGTAACTGAGTTATGAAAGACTTCTGAATACTTGCGATAATTTTAGCAATATTTGCATCTGAAGATTCGGTGAAATTGATTCGTATATAGTTAGAGATGAAAACACCATAATTTGAATCACTTTCAAACAATAAGAGACTTAGGTTGCGTCTGGTACACGAGAACTGACTCATTGCGGCAAGATATTTAAAAAATAATTATTTACGACAAGAACTAATGAAGAACTGTAATATTTCATACTCAAATGCACTATTTTATACCGAAAAATTATGAAAGACGTGTGCAAAATCAGTAGATATAAACTATTTTACAATTTTGCGGTTTTGCTATTTTCCATGATTCTTATGGGAATGGGATGTAAATATTATGTTAAATACACGATATTAGTAAAAATATAACAAAAGGGCCAAGAGCCTTTATTTAAATATCCGTGCTGAGAAACCCGAAATCAAGAAAGTCTTATTAAACGTACCTATAAATATATGTTTTCACACGCTGATATTCTAAGACATTTGATAATGTTATGCACTGATACAGCAGAAAAAAAATTGCTGCCGTCAAATAATATTATATTATCTAAGAAATAACACAAAAAACAGAACTTCGGCAAGCTTCGGCAAATGTAAAAATTCCAACTGAAAGTTAAAGAAACGAAAATAGTATACATTATTTTTTTTAATTGAATAATATTAAAAAAACTGCATATATTTAAATTTTATAGAAAAGAAGACATTCTAAGCTTTCTAAAATGGTATCACACTTACTTGACTTCTTTTGTTATGATCCTATAAAATTATACCAAACTAACTGAAATCTAATTATTATTTTTGTATTTTTTTCATTCCCTGACTTTAGATGTTCTTCTTTATAAAATACAAAGAGTCAGAGACTTAAATTATATTGATTATAATAAAGTAACTCTTTAGCTATAATTTGATGTATAATATGCCTGGAATCACAGTTACGAAAAAAGCATTGATAGCTTTCTTAGGCGGGTTCCCATAGTGCGGCGGCTTCAATTTGAGAAAGTGGGCCTCAAACGAACCGAAAATCCTTCACGACATTACTAACCAACAGGACATATCTAACGAAGTTTTCAATTTCAAAACAGAAAACACATCCAAGACACTCGGATTATGTTGGAATTCAGGAAAAGATACATTCACTTTTCAATGCAACATATCACTTCAACAAGTTAAAAAAGTAAGTAAAAGAAAACTTTTAGCCGAAATTTCAAAATTATTCGATCCTTTAGGCTGGCTAACACCTTTATCGACAAAACTGGGATGGGACTTTATGGGATGATGTCGTTAACGAAGAAATCAGTAAATAATGGAATAAGATAAAAGAGCACGTCCATATAATTAAACAATATGTGATACCTAGATGGATTAAGTGTTGCGAATATGACGTATTGCACGGGTTCAGTGACGCGTCTGAGGACGCGTACGCCTGTGTTGTATTTGCCCGAATTAAATACACTTCAAAAATAACAATAATTTCTGCGAAATCTAAACTTGTACCGAACAAAAAAGCATTAACTCTGCCAAGATTGGAGCTTATTTACTAACCAAACTAATGAGTAAAATTAAACAAGCATTATCACAACACACTCTGGAGCTTTACAGATGGACGGATTCGATGATTGTGCTGGGATGGCTCAATGGTGAGCCTTATCGCTGGAAAAGTTTCGTAGCCAACAGAGTACAACACATAACAAAAATAATAATCGATCATAATAACTGGCGATACGTCCCATCAAATGAAAATCCAGCGGATGCTGCAAGCAGGGGCATGTACGCAACACAGCTGAGAGACCTTTCATTGTGGTGGCAAGGACCTGCATGGTTACCATCTTTCCAAGCAAAAGAACACCAAAAACCAGTTTATAGAACAAAGGAAGGTGAATAATGCAGACAGAGTAACATTGTTCAAAAAGAAGAATTTACGAACATTATTGATAAATTATTAAAAAAATATAGCACATTCATAAAAGTAATTAAAGTCTTGGCATGGATACTCAGGGCATTGACACCTAATCGTAAACAATACCCTAGCTATCTCAAATTACAAGAACACAGAAAAGCAAAATTATTAATTGTAAAACATGTGCAACAAACTGCTTACGGAGCAGAAACGGAATATTTGCGTAACAAACAATTGAACTCGAGAAGTGAAATATGGAAATTGAACCTTTTATCGATCATTTGGGAATTTTACGTGTTGGAGGACGCTTAGAAAACTCTATCTTGAACCCGGAAGCAAAGCATCCGCAGATAATTCCTCAGAGAACAAAGTTAGCAAAGTTATTAATTGACCAAGCACATCACGTAACATTCCACGGTGGACCACGTCTCTCTTTGGCTACACTGAGGCAACAGTATTGGATCACCGGGGGTCTCAACGTTATCAAAAAACAGTTGCGAGCCTGCATAACCTGTAGAAAACAAAGTCCAAGAATGGAAAATCAAGTGATGGGAAACTTACCTGCAGCAAGATGCAACCCCGCAAAACCCTTCTATCATACAGGGGTGGATTTTACGGGCTTTGTAGAAATAAAGCTGAACGAAACTCGTGCACCAAGAACAACATAGGGTTATGTAGCTATTTTTATATGTATGGTGACCAAGGCTGTCCATATAGAATTAGTATCTGATCTTACCAGCTCTGCATTCTTGGCTGTCTTACGGAGAATGGCGGCAAGAACAGGCGCTCCCTGCCATGTTTACAGTGATTGTGGAACGAATTTTGTAGGCGCAAACAGAATTATTCAGGAAGAACATCAACATTTGCAAAATATTTTTGACGAAACTTTCTTTAAGGAAATAACAGAAATGTCCATAGAATGGCACTTTAATGCACCCTCGTTGCCCAGCGCTGGAGGTTTGTGGGAGAGAGCAGTAAGGAGCCTCAAGTTTCATCTAAGGAGAGTTGTTGGAGAGCAGAAATTAACATTTGAGGAGTTTTCCACCATACTCACACAAATCGAGGCATGCTTAAATTCACGCCCGTTCACTAGTTTAACTGAGAACATTGATGACCTTGATTTCCTTACTCCGGTTCACTTCTTAACTGGACGTCCGGGATTAACAGTTATACAAACCTCACAAGATGCTAGAACGAGATGGCACCTTGCAGACCAAATTTTCCAAGAAATATAGAAAAAATGGAAACTGGAATATTTAAGTCAATTAACAGTTAGTAAGAAATAGCTACGGACACAACGGAATATGCAAATCAGCGACTTAGTAATAATACAAGATGACAACTTACCACCAGGAAGATGGGCAATGGGGAGAGTTATTGAATTACACCCCGGCAAAGACGGATTAGTAAGGGTTGTCACCTTAAAGACAAAAAATGGGACCATAAAAAGGTCGATCGTTAAGTTATCTATTTTACCCATGGAGGATACCCAGTCAACATCAGAGATCGATAACAATAACAAACAATGCGAACAAATGCAACCACAACAAAATATTAAACAAACATTAAAGCCAGGGGCACGAGGCAAGTTTACAAGTGTAGCCATGGCTTTAGTAATATTTATGACTATTCGTGCCCTCGAATTGTTCAAGTAACATCACGGAAATTGATAAGAAACAATCTCTTTATTTCGATCCACTTTTTAAAATGCAACTGATAAGAGACAAATGGACCCTAGTGGTTTTTTATGATATGGCACCATATTCAGAAGGAATAATAGGCGTTCGAAAAAAACTATAACCACATAGATACCACTTGCAGTTCGATCGATCGAAAAAACCAATGCAACTTAATAATATCTCAATTACAGCACGAGTTCTCGGAAATAAAATATTATAACAAATTACTACTTACGCAACACTTTGCATACGAGGAAGCGCCGACGCCGCGGCCTTATCAATGGTGTAGGTTACCTAGCGAACTCGCTCTTCGGCGTATTGGACGAGCGTTTCGCAGAAAAATATACCGATGACATTGATCTGTTAAGAAAAAACCAAGCACACCTTAATGCATTGTGGCGAAATCAAACATCTGTGGTGGAAGATGAGTATAACCTACTAAAAAGAACAGAAGAAAACCTCGCCAAACAACACAAAACTATAAACAAACATTTGAATAGTTTAGATTCATCGGTGAACACGCTACAAATAGTCGAGTCAATGAAGCTTTTTACCTGGAAACCAGGTGGAACAGCTTCGATTTTGATGATTTTTTTCTTAAAAATGTAGTTTTTTTATATTATTTGAAATCAGAAACCTCTGGAGAGGGGGAAATAATTTTTTATATTGTTTAAACAATTTTTATGACATTTTTGGAAAAAAAAAAAATCTTATAAAATATCAATTGAAAACTCACAAAAAATATGTTTATATTAGTGTTTTCATATTGTTATCACAAATAATTTTAATTTACATGTTATGTTATCAAAAACTTTTAAAAGTAATTAATTATAAGATCTTTCATCTAATATAATGACATGACGCTGATATACATAAAAAAGTTAGCATATATTTCATGAAATATAAGAAATTAATAGTTACATTATTAACATAAATAAAAAAAATATTATAAAAAAAATATATAATATATATATTTAAATATAATTAATATACATATATTGGATCAGAGGCCGCGCTCTCGTGTGGCCAGGAACTTATAACGGGCTCGCGTAGCTACTGGCGTTTTTCCAAGGCCGTGTAAAAAAACTTCTGCCAGCCCTCGCTGCCACCTCTGAGATGCCCAGGCGGAACACTAGCTCATAAGCCGCAGGAGAAAGTCGATTTACTGGCAAAACTCTTTGCGGCTAACTCCCGAATCGATGATTGCAATGCACTACCACTATCATTACCTCACTGTGGCACAACGATGCCTGATATTAAAATCAGGCAGCGTGAGGTTCGTGCCGAATTGCAATCACTCGACGTCCGGAAAGCTAGTGGACCTGATGGCAGCCCAGCAGAAGTACTGAAAAAATGTGCAGCGGAGTGGTCTCCCGTGCTCACGCGCTTGTACCAATGCTCGTATTCTTTGGGGCGTGTGCCGGAGACTTGGAGACATGCTAACATGCAACCGGTGCCCAAAAAAGGAGATTGCTCAGACTCGGCAAACTACCGGCCTATAGCAGTCACCTCAGTTTTATGTAAAGTTCTAGAAAAGGTCCTTAATAATCATCTGACCCGCTACCTAGAGGATCACTCACTGATAATGATCGTCAATATGGTTTTAGACCGAAACGATCGACGGGTGATCTTCTAGCGTACTTAACACATATCTGGGGTGAGGCTATCGACAAGCGTGGCGAGTCGTTGGCTATCAGCCTTGACATTGCCAAGGCGTTCGACAGGGTCTGGCACAAAAGCCTTCTCTCCAAGCTTCCGGCATACGGTCTGCCAGCCCAGTTCTGTTCTTGGGTAGCTGACTTCCTGCATGAGCGTAGAATTTGTGTCCTTACGGATGGTAGCAGTTCGCGATTCATGTCAGTGAATGCCGGCGTTCCCCAGGGCTCCGTCCTATCCCCCACTCTCTTTCTGCTGCATATCAATGACTTGATTCCTCTCGGGAATATGCATTGCTATGCAGACGATAGTACAGTACATGCGGGGTATCTCGGACAAGCAGCGGCTGGGCAGGCGGTAACCAAGGAGAAACGGGAAAATCTTGTCATTGAACTCAATCAGGCTTTGGACCACATTTCCGAATGGGGTACCAGGAACTTGGTTGAGTTAAATGCCAAGAAAACTCAGGCTTGCGCTTTCACGGCAAAAATATCGTTATTCCTTCCCCTTCCCTCTCTTCAGGGCACAACACTATCGCTACAGAGCAACATTTCCATGCTCGGTATGGAAGTTCGCTCAGATCTGAATCCAAAGGACTACATCGAACCCGTGATCAAAACAGCTTCACGCAAACTCGGAGTCCTGAACAAGGTGCGGCGTTTTTTCACGCCCGATCAACTGTGCTTGTTATATAAAACGCAAGTGCGGTCCTGCGTGGAATATTGCTCGCACCTCTGGGATGGCTCCGCCAAGTACTTACTCGATGCTTTGGATAGGTTACAGCGGCGCGGCGCACGATCCGCATCATAGGCGATGAGGAGGTGACTAAACACCTTGAGCCTCTTCAATTACGCCGTGACGTGGCGTCACTAAGCGCGTTCTATCGTCTGTACCACGGCGAGTGTTCTGAGGAGTTATTCTCTCTTATCCCACCTTCCCCTTTTCTTTAGAGGACCACGCACGTCACCGTCTTACTGTGGCCACAATTCCAACGCGTACAAAGAAATTTGGTGACTCATTTCTTTGTCGCACTATCCGTAAATGGAATGCGCTGCCCACTCACGTGTTCCCTCCCTCTTACAACCTGGGATCCTTTAAAAGAGGCGTGAAGAAGCAACATGCAGGCCGGCAGGGTGAGGATGGCTGGTGTGGCAGGTAGAACTGCTGTATCAGCTATCTTCGCATCTGGACTTCACCTTCACTTAACATCAGGTGGGGTGGAGTCATTTGTCGGACCTATCTATAATATATATATATATATATATATATATATAAATAACTAAAATATAACGTTAGTGCTCAACGCATTCATATTATTGACCAATACATCGTATTTTAATGGTTTAAATATTAAATTATTATTAAAAGCCTCATTTTAACAACTATTTTTTATACTAACATTAACATAAAAATATTTTTTCCAAAAAAAAGCGATAAAACTGATTTTTTTATAAAAATGTCATAAATATTGTTTAAACAATAAAAAAAATTATTCCCCCCCCCCCCCTCCCAAAGGTTTCTGATTTTAAATATTATAAAAAAAACCAAATCTATGAAAAAAAATTATCAAAATCGAAGCTGTTCCACCGGGTTTCCAAGTTTTGCCTGTTTTATGTCTTTATTGACTCGACTAAAAAGGAGATTAATCTTATCACATATACCCAAGATTTTACTTTGTCAGCATTTATTGCTTATAACTTGTTGAGTCACCTAAGAAGAATACAAGAATTTTTGATTGACACCCTAACCGATATTTATCAAGATCAATTCGACCGGCATTTATTAACACCCCAATAGCTGAAAAAAGAATTAAATGTCATATGGAGTCTTTTAACCAGTATATCACCCTGCCTCTCGAGAACGGACAAACAGATATTCGTGGACTCTATAAGTTAATGAAAGTCAATGCAAGAATGACGGAAAAATATTTCATTTTTGAAATAAAAATCCCACTTATTAGTCCAGATAGTTTTATATCCCTAATGATATCTGTATCCCTACTTCAGACGCTGAACAAAGGCATGGCTAGCATTATTCCTACAGCTGACTATGTGGCCATCAGTCTACAGAAAGATTCATACCTACCTGCATCCAGTGAAGATATCCATAACTGCATAGCGATAGACATATATACATACATTAGTTATCTGCAAAATCCAATTTATAAAATGAAAACGGATTTATAAAATGAGATATGTGTATAAAAGATGAAACAAATCAAAAGGAATGCAAGATTATCATCCAGGCTTGCCAAAATCAATAGTACAGCTTAACAAAACCTAATACTTACTTATATTTTTGTTGTGATCAATGTCCTTTGCGAACCTTCTGCAACGATCACGTTACATTACATAGAATTACGCAAACAAACATCATAAGCATAGATGATTCATGCGTAATAAAAACAGACAATTTTACTATTTATGCACATAGGAATAGAAAATCTACAGTAAAAGTTGAACGAGAAATTGAAATTCCAATTATAGCACCCATCAATCATATTATTAACTTAACAATCGATAAACAGGAAATAGGTAACGAATCAGATATCTGGAATGATAAAATAAAAAGAAACACAGAAGAAAAAATAAAAACATTGAAAGAAAACGAAAATACGCTGGATCAAGACATATGGTGCCATACTGTTGTGGCGCAGACTGTGCCGCCGCCGCCAGGTGCCCGCGCCCGTAACCTCGCCCGCTTCCGCGGCCGCAGAGGACGGGCCACCGCCGACACAGCCGAGTAGTAGTGATCGTATAAGTGATGTGAGAATTTCAGTGAGTAATAATGGTGAAAGTGTAAGAAAAATAAAGGGACAACCCCTGTGTTAAAAAAGGTGACGTTTAGTGCAGACTCTGTGTAAAAAGTTCATAGAGACAAGCATTATTTTCCTATTATGTTGTTTATTAAGAGTAGGTATTTTAATTTCACTTTACTAACGTATATTTAAGTAAACATTGTTTCTTCACCTTGTAACTTTAATTTTTTCATCTAACATGCACATCTAATGAGAGTCATCTTTCCGGTCGGCAATATGTTCGATGCATTGTAATCAAACACCCATAATTTTGCCTAAAACAGCGTTAATTAGGTTAACAGGCGCGTCAATTGATTCAGTGCATTTTTGGTACCGAATGAGTCGGGTGCATTCATCAAACATTATCATTTCAACATACGCGTAAAAACATTATTTTTATTTAACGTTAATTTTAGTATATTTTATAAAGAACTATATTGTGGACATCATAATAAAACATTTTAATATATTTGAACTTCCTCTTTTACTTCAAACATTCACCGTTGTCTAGTGCAAGTCGGAATAGTGATTATTATGAAATTTTACGGTTAAGACATATTTGTTATTTTAAGAGTGATAGTCGTTCAATTTTGGTTAAAGAAAATTTCTTACCTATTTTCAATAGGTAAGAAAGGTTCCTTAGAAGAAAATGTTAAAAGTGAAGTTACAAAAAAACTATTTAAAACCCCAATATAAAATATTGTTATTTCCACAACGCTACCGCGAGTACCAACGGCAACGGCTTTTCAGTCGCGCTAACGTTACGTTTTTATAAAAAGTATATATAGGCACTTGAAAGAAATGAGAAGATAGGCGGTTATACCGCCTCATCCCCTCCTTGGGGATAATCGCTTCGGATGAAGCTTGTAAGGCCCTACTGGCCATAAGCATGAACTAGGGAACTAATAAATGAAATTACTCAGTAAAATCACAATAACTGTCTTTGTATCACAAGTATTACATCCAATCTCATTATTTTGTGTTAGTAATGAAATCGGAATAATTGAGAAAATAAAATGTTTTTCTTGCGGTGAAAAATCAAAGAAAAAAGTAGTAAAAAATACATTGTCAATTTTGATATAAAGAATAAATTAAAAACCATAAAGAAATACAGATGTTTAAAGAACTCTGTTGCGGGATGCGGCAACATTCCCCCCGCCTTGGAACAGCTTCCAACTGCTGAAGCCTGAAGTCCCATCTTCTTCTGGTCTCTGGTCTGGTCAATCATTCAATGGTAGTGGACAAATCTTACTGAATGCGCGGCGTATGGTACAGTTGGCGGTTTTGATGCTGGCCACTCTGGTGATGCCATCTTTGCCAGGGAAAACTTCCACTATTCGACCTAAGCTCCACTTCAAAGGAGGCTGATTGATTGTTTTCCTTTAGGTCGTCGTTTCCTTTCTGCCATTTGACTCGCTCTTGCAATTCGGAAATACCCAGCCTAGCTAACGTTAAAAGAGATTCACTTAACTCATTCGTGCTTAGTGTGCCGTCTCTGTTAGCGTCACGATTGCGTGTGTTATGTATAAAGAGAAGCACATATGCAAAGGCTCGCTGCATACGATTGAATTGCGAAATCTAAAAAATGAAAAAAAAATAACCTTTGTTGTTTGTTGTGTGTTAAAGCTGTGTGTGATTTCTGATCTTATATCTGGTAAATCGGAAGGTAATTCAGTAATGACAGTTGCACAATCAAATTTGTCATTACTGAGAAAATCAGGCCCGTTCCACCACAAAGTAGAACTCCTAAGATTATCTAGATGTCACCCGCGCGATACTAAATCAGCTGGATTTTCTCTCCCGTTCACATGTCGCCACTCATGCCCCTTCGTTATTTCTGTTATTTCCACAACACGATTCTGAACAAACGATTTAAGTTTGAAGGGCAACATGTGCAGCCACCCTAAGACTATAGTAGAATCGGTCCAGAAGATGACTGAACGAAATTGAGTGCGTAACGAGTTTATTATTTTTAAAAATAATCGAGCACCGAGCAACGCGCCACATAGCCGAGCCGTGGAATAGTCATAACCGGCTTTATAGATGCGACTTTGCCTTTTGCACATAATAAACTAACTACGACACTATGCGACTCATCTACAATTCGTACATAAGCGCATGCACCGTAGGCCGCTCGTGATGCGTCGGTGAATATATGCAACTCGGCAGATGCATTGCTACCGTATTTATTTGTATTAATGTAACGCGGTACACTAATGCTATTCAATGATTGTAAATTGGGAACAGATTTACTCCATATTTTTAGTATACTCTCCGGAACGGGTTCATCCCACTGTAACTGTAAAGGTTCAAGACGCTTTTCTAATGCGTAAAATCGGCGTTCCGCTTGTGCAAAGCTGTCCCCTAATTTATATGGACTTTGCTTAAAGGGAATTTTCACACGGAACCTACCATCGCTCTCACGTTTAGTTGTGTTATTAAAATAATTTTCGCACAACGTTTTTTCGTTAGAAAATGCATCATTCGGTCTAGATTTAGCGAATGACTCCTCGACTTCCCAAAATTGAGGCAATTGTTTATCAATCGACTGGAAACTCGACGTTTGCGTAAAATTACATTTTATTGCATTTTCTTTAATTGCAGTATTGCTCACGGACCCAGATACTACCCAACCCAACTGTATTTTTAAGATAGATACCAGCCGGTAAACGCATTTGTTCCTCGGTAAGTAAATCCCAAAATATGTCCGCCCCAATTAATAAATCAATGGGTTGACTTTCGAGAAACTTGAGATCGGCCAACATAATATTGTCAGGAATTCTGAATAGTTTCTTTGAAAGCGTAAAATTAGGCAATGTTGAAGTTATTTTAGGTAAGACTAAATATTTAATGCGTGATCTAAAGGTGCCATCCGCAGATTTAATTTCTAGCTCACAGGCATGCCTACACTGCGTAACTATACTGCTAACACCTCGAATGTTTTGTGTGGACTGTATTAATGGCGCATTTAATTTATCACATAACGATTTTGTTGCAAAGGAGCGTTCACTGCCAATGTCCAAAAGTACGCGTGCCTTATGTAATTTTCCTGAACGGTCAGGTAGATAGACAAGTGCAGTTGATAACAAAATTTGCATTTCTTGCAAGTTATGCATGTCCCCGTGCGCATTGTGAACTTGTATAGAACAATTCTGTGTTGGAGAACCGATCGGCGACGTCGTTGCATTCGATACGTCACTACTTTGCAGTTCATTCGTAGCGTAAAGGCCAGCGGTGCGCGTGTGCATCCTATCTACTAAATTGCAAATCAATGTATTATGCTTTTTCTCGCAGTTTCTGCACGGACCGTACCTACACTCGACGTCCGAATGACCTGACCGAAAGCAGTTCTCACACAATATCTTGGATTTAATAAATTTTTGCCCCTGTTCAATATTAAAATTTAGAAATTTTTGGCATGAATATAACGGGTGCGGATAATTACATAGCACACACAAACGTTTGCGAATTTGATTTGCGTGATATTTATCTCTTGTGTGGGTGCTACTTTCCGCTCGTAATGTTGCAGTGAACACGTTGTGATTTTAATTGGTTTTTATCATAAATAATGTTATTACTGTGCGATGCAAATAGTGTCAAATGTCCGCTTTATCCCTAAGGAATCTTAGCAAATCGTCAACTTTAATCGATTTAGAAGTGTCGTCTCTCTCGAAAGAAACGTTTTTATACTGTTCCCACTCTCGCTCGGTTGCTTGATCCAACTTTGACACTATCATAAAAATTATAATAGTGTCCCAGTGATCCGTGGGTTCACCAAGTTGCTTTAATGCTCGCAATTTTTTTAACGTTGTATCAATTACCTTCCTTATGAGAGTTGACGACTCCTTTGAAATAGTTGGCATTGAAAATAGAGCCTTTATGTGATTATGGACAAGTAACTTGCTATTATTAAAACGATTGAGTAACAAATCCCATGCAACCATATAATTTTATCAGCGGAAAATTCTAATGATTCGATAACTGACTGAGCATCCTTTTTTAACGATGACTTGAGATAGTGATATTTTTGGATTCTTGAAATAGATTTAGAAGAATGAACCAAAGATATAAAAGTATCACGGAACCCCAGCCACTGGTTATATGAACCATCGAACTCAGTCAAAGCAATAGTTGGTAAATTTATGGATTGCGGGGTACTCTGGGCGCAAGGAACATTTGACTCATCATTCATCATACACTGAGCTTTGGCTAAGATGCCGTAATATTCTAATTCAAAGCTTTCACGCGCTTCTATTTACTCTTGCAACATGCTATCAGAGACCAACCCATCAAGCTCATTTTGAATAGTGTGATACTCCATGAACAAAGTATTTATTCCTTGGATACGCAAATTTAACTCTGCACGTTTTTCAGCAGAGAACACTATTTTTTCTAAAGATAAAACATACTTTTTGAAATTAGTAAGCCTTCCCTTGTCTATCCCCCGTTTTTTGTTGAGATCTTTAATCATTAATGCAATATTTGTATTACTGGTATTAGTTTCAGATTGAGAAGCCATTTTAAGGGAATGTAGGTTTACTCAGGGTTTATACTGCAACTGCGTACTAGTAATAACTGCGGAACTTTCGTGTAATGAGCTGGCAAACCACTCGCAAGGTAGCCCGACACTGGAAATAACCAAAGTATGAATTATTCTATGAAGGAAATATGCGATTCTTCTTTGAAGTTTTAGAACAGATCACCGTAGGCTTGGATACAGCTGCGATGCCGCTGTAGCTGACGATGAAATGATGCTGTGCTGATCACGGCGAACAGAATGGATCTGCGCGACAATCTCTTATACCATTCGTCGATGTACTTATCTCAGCTTCGCTTTCTTCGTTATATTTTCTTCGTTTTGCTTATCGACTTCTTCTTGATTCAATCCGGCTCGTGGGATCAAAATTTCATGTTAGTAATGAAATCGGAATAATTGAGAAAATAAAATGTTTTTCTTGCGGTGAAAAATCGTGCGTATATTGTCTCAAAGATTATAGAAGTAGTAAAAAATACATTGTCAATTTTGATATAAAGAATAAATTAAAAACTATAAAGAAAAACAGATGTTTAAAGAACTCTGTTGCGGGATGCGGCAACATTTTGACCTTATCGAAATGAGAAACAACACAACAATTTGCCTAAAAAAAACAACGAACCGTTCAGAAATCAATTCTAAATAATATTGAATGTATAAAACAGTTTTTATAGGCGAAAGAAAAGCATTGGAATTTCATTCAGCTCGTTCTAAAAGACGTTTTCAATTTATTCTGTGATGCCGTTTGACTTGTTGGAGAGAAACATGGGAGCATTTGAAAAATGCCAATACTGCCATTTTGAAATGGCATTGGAGTAGATCTAGTTTTATTTTGAATTTCTATTAATTTGATTCAGAAATTATGCATTTGAATTGAAGTATATAAGGGTGAATGTATAGTGTAAGGTCAGCCTTGCCTAGGTACTTTCTACTGATAGCCCAGACTCTATTTTCAAATCAAATCAATTGATTTAAACATTACTTTGATAAATATATGTTAGCAACACTATAAATAAGAATACTTTGACTTAGTGATGATCAATTGAGCACAGGAGCGGTAGGCTGGGCTGTACACTAGGCCTGACGCTGAGAGCTTAACCAGTTATTCTACCGCCAGCGAGGAAGCGACTATCGGCAATTTTCTCGCTCAAGAAACGTACAGTACATATACATACCGTGTAAAAAAAGAGCTTCATACATTAATAGTTGATCGCCGACTGTTCATACTTCCCGGCGAGAACTTGTTACGGTAGTTTATCGTTGAGCGATAAGAGTTATTAATTGTCAGTGGCCCGGGGCGCCAGATTCTAAAAAAACGCCCCTAGTGATCGCTCTAGGCGTTAGGTGGTAAGGGACCTCAAAATAAAATGTATATACAATAACTTAATTAACTTTGTACAATGTTGGCTAAACTAGCATTGAGAATAAGTTGGGACTTATTCTCAACGCGGCATGTACTACAACTCGAGCAAAAAATCCAGTATTTTCCATTGAGCCTTCACATCTTATTTAACTTTTCTGTGGAGATTTTCGTCCTCACTAGTCTAATATAGTTATGTCAAATAAGTTGTTTGTCTACGGAGACGACACCTTAAGAGCAATCTCTATGGTTGCTTGTTGTCAAAAACCTATGTTTGTAGAATTTTCACCGCATTGTAAAAGTACATAATTTGAAAATTTTCTTTAGCTGTAATACTACAGAAAATTTTACTAGAAAAAAACCACCCGGCCATCAGGGTTGCGGTAGCATAATGGTCAGTGCATTCGCCCGGATAGCGAAGGGTGTGGGTTCTAGTCTCGTCTGCTGCCTGGTCAGCGAGTAATATTTTCTTTAGATTTAAACATCAATTAAATGCTTAAAAAATATAACTTAAATTTTATTGTTTTACTCATTAACAATAAATTCATAAATGTTAAATTAGGAGTCACAATAAATAAGTGTTACGAAATTATTCTCGTAGTTTGGTCATTTCACTTTCCATATACCTTTCCTTAATAAATAGTTTACCAAATGAGTATCTTGTTAAGAAAATTTTGCTCAATTTATACTTGCATCTTTCCACCTACCTCATTAAAATTCTAGCTAAAATAAATTGAATTTTATTTGTGATTTTATACGTAGGTTATGCAGAATAGAAAAGTTTTTTATTTATTTTCCTTATTCCTTTATAATTAAATGACCCTTATCACGCAACGTTATCGTAAAAATATTCATTACATTTTCCGTGAGAGAATTTTCTTCAAAATTTCATTAAATTTGCGCTCTGCAGTATGCTTTTGTTTGTTTCTTTATTAATAACGTTCTGCTCAGGTATTTTTCAACATAAAAAAGTCTATCTGAATATAAGCATTAATTTCAAATATTCTTTGAAAAAAAATCGCATAATTATGTTGTTTTTCAGATTTTTATTTGTTCCACTGTTGATCATCATACGAGGGATATCAAGTGTGGTCGGTGGACGTTGCACTATGGGAACCCGCCTAAGAAAGCCATCTCATAAATGCTTTTTTCGTAACTGTGATTCGAGGCATATATTATACATCAAATTATAGCTAAAGAGTTACTTTATTATAATCAATATAATTTAAGTCTCTGACTCTTCGTATTTTATAAAGAAGAACATCTAAAGTCAGGGAATGAAAAAAATACAAAAATAATAATTAGATTTCAGTTAGTTTGGTATAATTTTATAGGATCATAACAAAAGAAGTCAAGTAAGTGTGATACCATTTTAGAAAGCTTAGAATGTCTTCTTTTCTATAAAATTTAAATATATGCAGTTTTTTTAATATTATTCAATTAAAAAAAATAATGTGGACTATTTTCGTTTCTTTAACTTTCAGTTGGAATTTTTACATTTGCCGAAGCTTGCCGAAGTTCTGTTTTTTGTGTTATTTCTTAGATAATATAAGATTATTTGACGGCAGCAAATTTTTTTCTGCTGTATCAGTGCATAACATTGTCAAATGTCTTAGAATATCAGCGTGTGAAAACATATATTTTTAGGTACGTTTAATAAGACTCCTGATTTCGGGTTTCTCAGCACGGATATTTAAATAAAGGCTCTTGGCCCTTTTGTTATATTTTTACTAATATCGTGTATTTAACATAATATTTACATCCTATTCCCATAAGAATCATGGAAAATAGCAAAACCGCAAAATAGTTTATATCTACTGATTTTGCACACGTCTTTCATAATTTTTCGGTATAAAATAGTGCATTTGAGTATGAAATATTACAGTTCTTCATTAGTTCTTGTCGTAAATAATTGTTTTTTAAATATCTTGCCGCAATGAGTCAGTTCTCGTGTACCAGACGCAACCTAAGTCTCTTATTGTTTGAAAGAGATTCAAATTATGGTGTTTCCATCTCTAACTATATACGAATCAATTTCACCGAATCTTCTGATGCAAATATTGCTAAAATTATCGCAAGTATTCAGAAGTCTTTCATAACTCAGTTACGTCAACGATGTATTAAAGCAGGTCGATAGAAAGAACAGTTCTTAAGCCAAAACAGAAATTGGAGATGGGATTTGATTGAGCACAACTGTATGTTAATAAATATAAATTGTACTATGTGCCATCTTCCGTGCACAAGGTTTTGATTCATGGTGAAAGTGTCATACGTCATTTTTCGGTATTACCTCTTGGGCAACTTTTAAAAGATGCTCAAGAGTCTCGGAACAAAAACTTCAAACAGATTAGGCTTCATAATGCAAGAAAATATTCGAGGATAGCCACCAACGAAGATGTTCTACACACTATTGTATACCTCTGATCCGTAAATTACAAGTTTGAGAAAACCTTATACTAAAAAATATTTAGAACTTTTTGATGAAGAAAAGAAGCTATTGAGTGGCATTTGAGCTACTATGATGTTTGTTTTTAATTTTAAGCAGTTACATTTACTAGTTACCTTTATAAACTTATTAAAACATAGATGTAAGGCTAAAAAATAATATATTTTTTGTTTTCCTATTTTTTGTAAGTATTATAAATAAACTTATATACACAAATTATACATTATTTAAAAGCAAATATATTCAAGATTATCAGAAAAAAAAATCATGATGATATCTTTATTAACACAGAAGTTATAGATTTTTGAGATGAAAATGAGTCAAAGTTCCCATAGTGCGTTGGTGGTAAAAACGTATCTCCTGAATTTGTCAGAGAAATTTCACGCAAAGGTACGATTTAATTTGTATTTATGGCCTGTGTTATGGGTATTTCACTATACTCACACGCGTTAAGTAGATATCCATAACGCTTATTCACACACATATCCATACAACAACGCATAACGCTTAATTGCAGTGTGCAATAGCTCATATTTTGTTGAACGAAAGACTAATTAATTTGGAGATAACATAAAATATATTATGTAACATTAATAGCGTGAACGTCATATTAAACATTTGAATGTTTAACGTATTACTCAATTCAATCAAGATGACCTCCGTGGCCGAGTGGTTTGTAAGACGGGTTTCATGGTGTCGCCGACTCAAGAGTTCCCAGGTTCGAATCCCGGCGGGGGCAGATGTTTGTGTGATGAATACAAGCATTTGTACTCCAGTTATGGATGTTTAATATGTATTTCTATACAAATATGCTTATCTATGTACAGTATACGTATTGTATCCCATAACACAAGCCTTACAGTGCTTACTTTGGGGCTAGGTTAATTGGTGTGAGTGATGGAAATATTTATTTTTTATTTATTTAACTAAGATGCTTTAAGCTTTAGGTAAACATCGAGCAAACCTTTTTTCAGCTAGATGGCGTTCTTCTCATGCCATAATATGCTTCCATATTGACGCAATCGCGACAGATTAAGTTATAAATTTACAGCAAGCACACTCTGATTACGCTTGAGCGGATCAGATGCTGAAGTTACGTTACTAATGCGTGAAATACAGATTGAATCGAAAATCTCGTTACAATCCACGCATGAATCGAGCTTGCGCCTCTTTTGAAACGACCTTTGACTGAGCGAAATTGTAACGAATCGTATCTAAACAAAAAAAACCTGCAGATAAAAAAAAAACTTTTCTCGGGGTGTCTTAATAACGAGATCTGTGTGGAGTATCTATAATATAAAGATGAATCGCTGAATGTGTTGCTAAGCGCAAATTTCGAGAACAGCTGAACCGACTTTGGTAATTCTTTTTTTTAGAATATTCCTTGAAGTACGAGTATGGTTCTAACGCAGAGAAAAAATAAAAAAAATGCCTGAAAATGTCCAAAAACAACACTTTTCTATTCTCCCATACAAACGATTCGTAATAATACTTTAAAGTCAATTTGAACTTTAATATCAAACCATAAATTTCAAATGTTAGTGGAGAGATTCTGGGAAGGCAAAACAATTGAGCGACGTGATGTCAATAGAAGTTTGGAAAAGGCAAATATACCATTTTCAGTTTTTTTTTATAATTACTTATATGAAGAGTCATTTAAATCTACACTACAGCTCTACACCGAAGCGAAGCGAGGGCGGGCCACTAGTCGAAAATAAAACCGAACTACTACTGACATTTCGGTTTTATTATAGATAGAAAAAAAGTAACAAATTGCGGTTTATACCTTTCAAAAAGTTTATTATTTTATATCTTAAATATGTTTTTGAAGTGAAATTTCTTTAGGCTTTACCCCCAAGGTAAGCTGGCGAATGGGTTACGCGTTACGAAAAGTGTGTTCGGGCGAGGCGAACGAGAGTTGAGTGGGGGATATAAGCAAGGGGATACAGTGCGCGCGCACATTTTATTTCTCTCTTTCTCTTATAGCTAGTAAATCAAATATGTATATGTATATAAGACAATATCTTTTAATGGAAATTGTAAAAGTAATTAAACCAATGTGTTGCTCTGAAAACAAAGATTTTATTTAAGTATGTATGTAGGTTAAAACATTTATTATTCACTACACTTTTTACTATCTACTATAAATCATACTAACTTACCTGAAAACAAAGAAACGACATTTTAAGTCTTTTACTTAATACAACAATTCCTTCCTTTACAATAATATTTTAAAATAATCAAATAAAAATATCACGGCTCGTTCTGTCAAAGCGACACCATCTGTCAAGTGACAGTTTTATTATTATGGTCGCCCGAGAGCTATACAAACTACTTAAGAAAGTCCTAATATTATAAATGGGCAAGTTTGAATATTTGTATGTTTGTTACTCAATCACGCTATAATGGCTTATTTATACTCAGATCTACTTGGTTTCGGTGTATTTATAGTACAACTGTGCTCTAAATCTGACATAAAATTATTGTGCAGTAACCAGAACCTGTCTTGAACAGATTCTAGAGTTGATTAAATACTCTAAAACTGAACAAAGTTCCGAAATGGAATGTTGAATTATGAAAATACTGACGCGGCATTCAAATGCCATTGTGTTAATTTGTACGTCTTCTTTACGTGTTATAAGAGCGAAGCGAAGGATTAGTACTATAGAAAATTTTTGGTGCATCTCTTTTACAAGCATAAATTGATAAATGGGTAATTTGTTTACATTTAATTAGATTTAAGATAATATGAACATTTATTTTTCACGTAAACAATTGTAAACGTTTAAAATCACACACTATACGCACTATATTTCCATACAAAATTTGACAGTGACATTATAGACTCGCAAACTATTCGTACCTATTTCTGTACCCTTACCACGAACCATTCGTCAAGTCAATGTCAAATTTTGTATGGAAACTTGAACAGCAGCGGCACAAAGTACGTAACGAGAACTAAAAATCAGTACACATTTGACAGTGCCATTTTAGACTCGCAAACTATTCGAATTCGATATTGGTTCGTGCTAAGGGTGCTGAACTCGGTGTGCCGTACCTTGCGTTTTGTCCCGCATCCCCGTGCGTGTGCGCGTCTTTCTCTACATGTTTTCTGTGTGTTGCCCTATGCGTGTTTCAATGCAAAGAGAGGTTGCACGTAACGTAAGAAAGAACCTGCTCCTACCTATCTTTAATGCCGTATAGAAGCGTGTCAACACGATAACATGACGAAGTTCACAATACATCGAACGATATTTTAAGAATATTTACCCTTTTATAATAATGTACAATGTATATAATTTCGTGTACCCGAATCTTTGGTGTTGCAAAAAAATTGCATCTTTGTTTTCAGTGTAGATCTCTGGCATGTGGACGGTGATAGTATAAATTTCCTTTTAAACGGAACCGAAAGGGAGCATTGGAAGAGATTCCTTGGCTATCATAATGTAAGCCACACGGTGTTATTGGATGACGTCCAGAAAGCTATTGAAAAGGAAACACCTTTAAGAATGCCCGGATCTCGTAGAGGTAATAGAAGATTTTTTTTAATCATTCTTGAACTTGAGTGACTTCATGAATAATTTCAAATTTTAGTCATTTTTTGAATTTGATATCTCTGTAAGTATAATGTGAAATCAGAAATCAGAAATCAATATATCTTTATTCAAATTGGATGTATAGTACAACAGTTTTGAACCGTCCAAACATTTTTTTTCCCTACCACGCGATATTGGGCATAATTTTTAGCTGCGGAGAAAAACGAGCGAAAAAAACTCCACAGCATTAAAAGTATAATGTAACAAAATCATTATGTTGTTACAACGTCAATACAATTATGATTTATATAATTTATAAAATCTGTTGGAATGATTGGAACAGTTCAAACCCAAGCATCTTTTTCTGTAGCATAATCAGACACTTTGTAATAAGCATTTTTAATAAGTGTTTTTTATACTATCTTTGAATTTATTTATGGTTAACTCTTGGATATTGCTTGGGACTTTATTGTATAAGCGAACACAAAGACCTTTAAATGAATTATTGATTTTGTGAAGCCTAGTAGCAGGTTAAGTTAGTTTATTTTTGTTTCTTGTATTAAGTGTGTGAACATCACTGTTTTTAAGAAACAAATTAATATTTTTTCTTACAAGTAATAAATTTTCGTATGTGTATTGTAATGCGACTGTCATTATTCCAAATTCTTTAAACCTATCTCTTAAGGAATCCTTACCTTTAAGATTATAAATTGATCGAATAGCTCTCTTCTGCAGCACAAAAATAGTTTGAATAACGGCGGCGTTTCCCCACAATTAAATTCCGTACGACATTTCACTATGGAAATAACTGAAGTACTCTAATCTGGCCGAATCTACATCCGTTAACTAGCGTATCTTCATTACGGCATATGCTGCAGAGCTAAGTCTATTTGACAATTTATCAAAATGTGGGCCCCATCGAAGCTTAGAATCTAATCTGGAAGTAATCCATAAGAATACTGTGGTGTCTACAAGGCCCATATTCTTATCCTTTACATTCACACTGGTTTTTACCTGTTTTACATTAGGTAATACAAATTTCATACATTTCGTTTTCCCTTCATTTAGTAATAAATTATTAACATCGAACCAGTGGACTACCTTAGAGATACAACAGTTCACGTCGTCAATAACTGAACAATACTATCTCATGCTTATCTCTAATATAGTAAGGCAAGTCATTAATATAAATTAAAAATAAGAAAGGATTGAGCCCTGCGGAACACCCATTTTAACCGACGAACCCGGAGACTTATTGCCATTAATGTCAACCCTCTGAATCCTATCCATCAGGTATGACGCAATAAGATCCAGATCAATATCTCTAAATCCATAGCGGTGGAGTTTCCAGAGTAATATTTCATGAAAAACGCAATCAAAAGCCTTGGACAAGTCGCAAGACACACCTAGAGCGTCCTGTGAGTTCTCCCAGGCATCAAAAATTTGTTGTATAAGTTCAACAACGGCATCGGTTGTTAAACCAAATTGTTTACAGTGAAGTATTTGTGTATTATGTTTATTAAAAATGTGATTTCTTTCGATCTAACATGATTTTTTCAAAAAATTTTGTCAGAAATTGGTCTAAAGTTTGTGGGGTCTGATGTACTTTTCGTTTTGTGCAAAGGAGATTATTTACAGTATTTCATTAAATATGCAAGCTAGAATAGGAGCTATTGTCTCAATTACCGATTTAGAAACATCAACGGAATTGCCCAACAGATCCGTGGTTTTCTTTTTATGTAATTGGTGAAACGTTGTAATTACATCTTTAAAGTCAACATGTTTAAAATGAAAATGACTAGTACAAGGTTTCACGTTTTCTCTTAAGATTGATTCGGCAGCAATGGGGGAAGAGTTTAAAGATTTAGTAGTTGAAACTGGAATATCAGTAAAGAAATTTTCGAAAGCTGTGGCAACTTCAATATCTGAAGTAACCTTTTTATTATCAATATTTAAGTTATAATTTTATTATTGCGAGTTTTGGATTTTCCAGTTTCATCGTTTATAATATTTCATGTCGTTTTGATTTTGTCATTACTGTTACTAATCTTTGAACTTAAGTAATTTGATTTTGCTAAGCCGCATACTTTTTTAAAGAATTTAGAATAGTTACGAACATGCTCTTTAAATTATTCACTAGTGTTACAGTTTCTTTCATCATAAAGTTCATAAAGTGTCCACACAGGCAATTTCTGTTGTTCGCTCAACCGAGAGGCTCACAATATCTCTTCGTTCCTTGAATTTTAATTTTTTATTCAATAATGTTAAAGAGACACCGTGAATTGCATTTTCTCGATTGAACAAACTACCAACCTGGTGATTATTAAAATATATTCTGTCAACTTTTAAGCCAGTGTTCTGTAATACAAAAAATATTTTTATTATAACAATTCATGAATAATTCAATTTCTAAGTCCTTACCCATCATTCCTTGAATATTAAGATGCATCTGGTTGATAAAACTTACATTTTTTTGCAATGTTTTTGAATGTTTTTTTTTATCTATATTAACAAAACAATTATTTTAATTTACATTATTATTTAACAATGTGTAAGAAGAATTATCCTTTGTCTGATTGGTAAGTTTAAATATTTATTATGATTTTGGGTGGTTTCAGTAGAATAATTACTGATTGTCATGTCAATAAAATATTGCGCAACTGGAGCAAGTTGTTTAGCCAAATTCTTGGCTGACATAAAAAAGAAATATGATAGCGACTTAGCTACCTGTCTTTTATTATAATTGGAAAGATAATATTTATCTTTCGTCAAATAAAAATTTCTAACATAATTGTTAGAGTCAATCGAATGATTTTAATTGCTTTTACAAATTGTATACAAAAGCATATTTAATTTATATCTTAACAAATTTTCCTCCTTTGGCAGACTGCTGCAGTAAGCCAATGTGAACAATACAGTTTTTTCCACATTTAATGTATTTAAATCTATCACATATTTTATAAATAACTTTTTATTCAAATTGCCTCTATTTCCTATAAAAACAACAAGGTGTGGCATTTATTGTAGCTATGTTTACTTGCCTTTTCTAAAATATCATTATAAGAGGTACCAGGCATACAGTAATTTGTTATTGCATGCCCATTTTAGGTAAAAGAGGGTTTTTCCCAATTTCATCACTAAACATTATAATATTGTTATTTTGATTACCTAAAGATGCATTTCTTGAGTGAGTTACTTTCACCTGTGTCAACTGTGTACCAATTGGCTGATTTTGGGAATCAACAGATATAGACTTTTGTTGTAAAGTGGAGGAGTCATAATTGAGCGATGATTGAGTTCCCGATCGTTTACAATTGTGATAATAAGACAGGCAGAAAAGGAACGGCCTTTGTCAACAGTTTCTTGTCGGTTCTTGTCAGTCCTATAAGGTCTCCCGCCGTTAATTAACGAAAGCTTTTAACAGCCTAAACTGTAAAAACAATTTTTGAATTTTGTATCTATATACTACATGACTTATACCAATGTATGCCTTTTCAAAATTCTATAGATCCACGATGAACTCCAACGAAGAAAAGGCATAGTAACTTTTTCGTTTTAGCATTGCAAAAAAATCTTGGAAAGATATTCTTTAAACTAATTGTAATAATACTAATCATCTGAATAATCAACGTAACAAATGAGATCAACACAAAGTGAAAAATTTAAATTTTAAATTTAAAAAAGCGATTAAAATTTTCTCGTCTTGAACACGAGGTAATATTAATTTTGAGCAAAAAAAAATTGTTACTCCCAACGGACGTCTATAAAATATGTCTCCTATTTACAAATCTGTATTACATCATCAGCCTATAAATGGCCCTACTGCTGGGGCACCGGCTTTCCTAATTAATGGAATGGGAGATTGGGCCATGACTCACCACGCGAGCCCAGTGCGGATTGATGGGTGCTAACGACCGCAGATGCAGCCAGGACCAACTGCCCAGAATACATAGTGCAGAAAATAATCTACATACAAAGTGCGCTCGAGCAACGCACATACAGACACCGCTCACAGACATGATATCTCGGACCGCTTAGGATCTGTGCGAGCGCGTGTTGTTCCATAGGCTTGATACACACGACCGTGAACTTTTTGTGCAATAATGGAGCAACAAAAAATTTATTATAACTGTTCAGTGGACGGTTGTTTGAATTCAACAGTAAACGGTAAATTGTCGATTTTTTTTTTACTGAAATACTTTAGTTGTTTTAGGTTTACATTTCCCTTCTTTCTGATGAACAAATAATAGAGATGATTCTCAACTATAAATCAAACAACTAGATACGTTCCATTACCACCATTTTTTTATGCACAAGCCAAAGGTGACAATCCTAGCGCGCCCGCCGAGCGTAGGTATGAAAATTTTAGTACATATAGGGGATCAACTTCTGTACTATCTATTTTGTGCCAACGGCTTAACATGCTTTCTGTTCACGGAGGAGCTCCATTGTGAAAGTTTCTTTATTTCTACGATCGCAAATTGTCCTTACTACTGCGCCACCGAGCTCCTCGATCTGTTTTCACTTCGAATAAATTATCATGTGTATTGTAGATTGTTTACAGGGGCCGATACTATTTAGGTTATTTATGTATGTAGGTTAGAGGTTACGATAGTCTTCCTTATTTCTGTGGGTAAATTAGATAAACACATATGTATTGATTACTCTCTTAGGGTTGTCACCTCCTTGGTTTTTATGTCATTCATATTTATTTCAGCTTTATAATAAAATAAGTTCGCCAAACTGATAAGCAGTTGATTGGCGAAAATGCGGTCATTTTTAGCAAACTGCATTTATATTTCCGTTATAATAACAATATTGATAAAAGGACAATGCCGGATTTTGTATGGAAGGTGGCGCCATTTTTTTTTCGCGCGGCCATTGACCAAACCTTGTTATTTAGGTAGAGGACAATGTAACAAACAAAACTTATTATGCCATGTATATCGCTAAACTCAGTCCGAGCTGAGTTATAAAGGTTAGAATAACATTTTTTTTTCTTTTTGTTGCGCAGATGTTGGTCATACCTTGTTATTTTGGTAACGATTTACGTAACAAACAAAACTTATTATGCCATGGACTTATTATCGCAAACTTATTATCGCTAAACTCAGTCCGAGCTGAGTTATAAAGATTGGAAGAGAAAAAAATATTTCTTTATTTGCACAGATGTTGGTCAAACTTTGTTATTTGGGTATAAACGAATGTAACAAACAAAACTTATTATACCATGTATATCGCTTAACTCAGTCCGAGCTGAGTTATAAAGGTTAGAAGAGAAAAAAAAATCTTTTTTTTAGCGTAGATGTTGGTCAAACCTTGTTATTTGGGTATGGACTATCGTAACAACAAAACTTATTAAGCCATGTATATCGCTAAACTCAGTCCGAGGTGAGTCAATAGATAAGAAGAGATTTTTTTGCGCTTAGATATTTACTAAATCTTATTAAAAATACAATAAAACTTATTATAATGTATGTATCAGTCTGTCTTTGTTGTTTGAGACAGAGACTATCAGATATAAGTTTTGTTTATTTATTATATAAGTATTCTTAAGTTCAACTTAGCCTGAGCTGAAATATAAGAAGAAAAAATGAATTGATTTTTTGTTCAGTTGTTATCCAAATCCTGTTATTTAGGTACAGAATAACGTAACAAATAAAACTTATTATGACACATACATTATTTTATAGTTTTAAACTCAGTCTGAGTTGATTACAAACTAAAAAAAATATCATTGATCTGAGGTTTGAGCTGTGTTCTGAATGTATGAAAAAAAAATCTCGGGGCGTGGCTATAAGCAAACCTTGCAAGTTACGTAATAATGTAAAAATAATGGCATATATATCGACCGCTACACTCAGTTCGAGAAGGGTTAGGTGTGGTTAGAAGGAAGATCTTTATTGTTAATTTTTTTTGTGTGGTTACTAAGCAAGTCTTATTATTTGGATACAAAATAAAGTAACGTACAGAAATTCTGCCATATATATAGCTAAACTCGGTACGGGTTCAGCCTCTAAAGGTCAGGAGAAAAACAAAATCATGTGATGGTCTCATTTTTCCGTTTACTTACACTACTAAGCATTATTCAGTACCTACGCATAATACTTTACGAGGTTTGAGTTGCAAATAAAATTCTGTGATACAAAAGAAAATTATCATATATTTATTTATTTTTTAATATATTGCACAGCACAATATTACAATTCGTCATCAGACGATTCATTGGCTTCGTTTTCAACATCGTGTCGAATTATTATATCATCTAGTAAAATAGCGGGTGGGGTTAGATTTTCTTGATGTCTTCCGTACCCTAAATACCATATAATTGACATGGTATGTGAACAACACCCCAGAGTGCATTTACCCACGATGCAGCTGCAGTAATGAGCGTGTATTGCTTGTATGCCTTGCATACCCTCTTCTATTATAACGTAAGTGTAATAAGTTTTAGCTTGTCTGTGGCGTGACTGGATTCGTCCTCTCAATAGCCATGAGTTAGATGCCATAATATTATATCGTCTCAGATCATGTAGATGTTGTTCCCTACACACTTCAATCCTGTAAAACCCATTTATTTTTATGTGATCTCTATAGTAACTGCGGGCCTGTTTCAATTGATAGGTTCCCATTGCAAAAACGATGAGATCGTCCAGACTCAACAGGGGAAAATCGTTTACGGCTACATCTCCAGCTGTAATAGCTTGGAAAAGCGCTCTTACAGCGTTGAGATTATTCTCTATGACGTAGGCTGCCAAATGATTTTCAATATTTGCTGTTCTTGTTATTTGTTGAAGAATGTCTGCCAATAACCTGTGATCCATCAACGGACGCCCAAAGGCATTGAGCAGAGCCCCTGCTATTTTAATTTCCTTAAATAAATGTCCAAGGGCTCTATTATTTACTACGTTCATTAGTAGTTTTAACTGATTTTTAAGACGGCCGTTAATGGTTTCTACGACCCAGCGACACATTGTCACTTTTCTTGACTCATTCGCTTAACTGAGTTCCTCTAGTGCTCAATATTGGCATCTGTACATTGTAACCAGCAGATTCGAGCCGACCAACGGCATCTCTATAATCTATAAAACCAAAATAAACACGTCATTAGGTCTATAGAACCAATTCAACGGATCTTGACGATTTACAAGCATAGTATTTAAAATTGAAGCGTCTGAGGTTGTAGCTTCATAAGGGCCGTATATGTCTATGATGTGGCCGTCAAGACAGACCATTAGATAGGGTTTGTACAGTTGCCGCCATTTATGCAGACTGTAAGGCTTTCTCTGAAAATAATAATTTGTACTTCTTTGCAGGTATATATAGGTGCCATCGTGGATGGTAATGGCTCATCAAAGCGTTTATAACGCTATTCATTTTTTCTTCAAACGTTGATCTTGCCATTTTAAATATACTGCATAATCTCTGGTTTGGTTCTCCTGTATGTAGCTTAACTAAAAGAGTAGCTAAAGCTGTAGGTGCTTTTGGATGTTCCCTTGTAATAGTTGGAGTACTCTCCAAGACTTGGGTAAAGTGGGCCTTAGAAAATCCAATATAATATTGAAAAATATCGTCAGGTATTGATGAGAGTCTTTCAAAATTGAAAAATATCTTCCTTCTTTGTAAGAGGCGTAACATATTGCTTACTTGTAGAGGTGAAAACAAGGCATGCACATGGCGCACAATAGCTGGTATATCATTCCATGCAGAATAAAAACGGTGTTCTTCACAGACTCTTGCGCCGAATGGTATATAAAAACTTTTATCTCGCAAAATCGTGGATCTCAGAATATTATTAATTCTGGTTAGTTGTAGGCCGTTACAATTTTGAAAAATACACAACCTTGTGTTAAAAGGCGTTCTAGTGAATCCTGGTAGAGCATGTTCCACATTTTCATCTGGTGCTGGTTCAGCTCCCACTGCTGGTTCAGCTACCACTGCTGGTTCAACTTCTACTGCCGGTTCAGCTCCAGCAACTGCTGGTACCTCTTGCCTCAGACGACGCTGACTGTAGCGCAGTGCTCTTTGAAAGCAAGGTCTACAAATTCGATTTCCATCTTCAATCTGAAAAAAAAACCTTCAATATAATTAAAGTTTTAATAGGATTTCACAAACAAAAGTTGGTATTTAAAAAATTAAATGACTATTCTCCCAGAAGTGATGCCGCCTATAGAAAATAAAAGTCTTTAAATGTAGACTTTGAGGAATGTACTTTGTTTTATTTTGGACCAAAATTATAAACTAGAATCTGTAATTTCTTGTTTGACAGCTCAGTATGTATAAAATATCGATATTTAAAAAGTCTACGGAGGCGCATAGCACACAGCCAAAGTCGAGGCGCGGACGATTGTTATTTCTTTTACTCATTTCTTTGTAAACGCCCGAAAAAGGAATAACAAAATGGCGGCGGAGTCGAGGTGATGGCGCCGAAGCCGCCTCGACTCCGCCATTTTGTTGTGCCATACACCCTAATTAGACCGTAATTAGTCTCTTAAGGGGACTAAGTTATGATTTTCTGTTCCTTACTGTGATTTATATTTAAATAATTTGTTATTTATCACAAATATTAAAAAAAATGGTGGCTAATGGACATTATATTGAAAATATCATTGCAAAGAGTGCAAACCAATGTCAATTCGTTACGGAAATGTCGACATTATATTATATTATCTAGTAACACGGTATCTGTTATGTAGTGGAGGATTAAAGGACATATACATTCTACCTTAGTTATTAAGGTTAGCACGTTTTATAATAATTACAATCAATTTGCGCTTGAGGGGTTTTAGAGTGAGTTATATTAAAATTAACAATTCACAAATAATAATATTAATTTATTCACTCCTCTCCCAGACAAAACAATATTATTTGTGTTTTTAGATGAAAAATAAAATGTAGTTAATGTAATGCATCACATACCTCTCTAACGTGTCTGATGTCTGCCAAATAATCCAATATAAATGCGTGCCGTTGTATGTATTCTGGAGTTAAAACGTATGATCTTCGCTGTCGATTGTTGGATCGACCAAGACTGAGCCGGCAAGAAATGCACTGTGGTTTTCTCTCCATTTTCCTTCCTTACATAAATTTCAATCAGGTACCACAAGCAAGCCGATCGACCGGTAATCGATATCAGTCCGTAAAAAACACTAACCAATTGGTCACCGTAAGGCAATCGATGTCAGTCCATAAAACATAATCCAGTTCGTCACTTAGGCAATCAATATCGTAAGTCCATAGAACGAAGCCAAATCCGGTATAAATAATCCACTAAAATAATCGAAAGAACGCACGCGCACACTACACAACGGAAGAGCGGTGAGTGATGAGTGGCGGCGGCGGGGCGGCGGGTAGCAGGATGGCGGGGAAGGGAGTTCTCTGGCCACAAACTGGATGATAGCGGGTGACGGTTGGAGGGGGGGGGGGGTGGTGGTGGTGGCGGAGCGATTAGATAGACTCACACTGCACACGGACCCCCTTCCCATCCCTCCCCGTAGCTCTCACACCACTATTCATTGCCACTAGTACATAGCCTCAATTTCGGTAAACCGACTACGAAGTGTAAACAAGAGGGAAATATCGGTAGTCTCTGTCTCAAGTCAAACAACAAAGCCAGACCGCGCATATGTTATAATAAATATAATAAGTTTTGCTTGTTACGTTATTTTGTACCCATTTGTCAAGGTTTGCTCAACAAGCGCGCAAAAAAAAACATATATCTACTTTTAATCTTCATAACTCAGCTCGAATTAAGTTAAGCTATATAGGCATACTAAGATTTGTTTGTAACATTATTATATACCGATTTAATAAGGTTTGATCAAATTTTTTTTTCTTTCTAACCTAAATAGCTCAGCCCGGGCTGAGTTTACCGATATACATGGCATAATAAGTTTTATTTGTTACATTGGTCTATAACCAAATAACAAGGTTTGACCAACATCTGCGCAAAAAAAAGAAATATTTTTATCTCTTCTAACCTTTATAACTCAGCTCGGACTGAGTTTAGCGATATACATGGCATAATAAGTTTTGTTTGTTACGTAAATCTATACCAAAATAACAAGGTTTGACTAACATCTGCGCAAAGAAAAGAAAAAAAAATTTCTTCTAACCTTTATAACTCAGCTCGGACTGAGTTTAGCGATATACATGGCATAATAAGTTTTGTTTGTTTCATTGTCCTCTACCTAAATAACAAGGTTTGGTCAATGGCCGCGCGAAAAAAAAAGGCGCCAATTTCCGGCATTGTCTTTTACTTTGAACTTTGATTTCAAGTCTTTAGTTACTAGGTACCTATCAACTGATTGCCGTGAAGAAAGCAAAATATTGAAAAGTAATAAAATTGTAACGTTAAATATGAAATCCCCGCGAATAACCTCAATAAAGGTGCTAATCCACGATGTGTGTAGTCGCGGGTGAGGACGCACCACGCAGTGTTGCCAAACGTATGAAAACTATAACGTTCGAGATTGAACAGTATCTATACATAATACGACTGAAGAAAAGGTTGGGGGGGTGGGAATATCCAGGTAAAAAATAATTAATTTTGAAAACCATAGCGTACGTTTAAAATGATTAAATAAATTATTATAGCGTTTTAGTCGTTCTCTCATTGCCAAAGATTAATTTCTCTCTTTGGTGGCATCACTACGTCTCCAACACTCAGCCACGAATAACAATCCCGTAATAACTGAGAAGAAAAAAGTTCAAAATCAAGTTGATGATATTCAAGTCCTTGCCGTCGAGAGAAGTAATGAGAAGTAACCACTATGATGGTGTTGATATTATGATTCTATTAATTCGGGTAGGATAAACTTTCCAGTTTCTCAGCACCAACATTTGGTTTTTTGAACAATGATTGCGCGTTTATTCTTCATGTGTATATGTATACCCTACATTTTAAAGATCATTTTGAAAAACTAAATTCGTCACCTTTTTGATATGTGTTAAATTTGGTTTGTCGGCAAGATGTTAATTGATATAAGCATTTACCTTTTCTTCTCTATAATCAATGATAAAACATAATTTATTTAAATTTAATTGAAATCAATTGCAGATCGTTTTTCTCGCTAAACCTCGAACACGGCTGGGCCGATTTAGCTGATTTTGGTTTTGGAATGTTTGTCGTAGTACAGGGAAGGTTAAAACGGAATTAAATCAGAAAATATGGAAAAATTAGAAGGAAAATATAAAAATAATAAATTCATTTTCCCATATAAACTGTCCCTAACCTACACTAACCAAACTTACTTTCCTGTCAAAAATGCCTGACATGAACGATGAAATTTTTCAGACAGTTTAGAGAGCAGAAGAGTTTCCGTTAGCATAGGTGATACGAAGTACACCGGGTCCTCTAGTAAAATATAAAATCATCACTTTGTAGAAAAATATTGAAATCAATTTCAAAAGAAAAAAGGTACAAATAATAATGTGATATTTAAAGAGAATCTAAAAAGCGAGGATTTCTGTAAAACCTTAACGGTCCTCAAACAAATTAGCTTACTCAAGTAAAAAGCCTTACCGAATCTTTGGAATAGTGTAAATTATATTTAAAGGAAAGTATTTTTTTTTTCTTGAAAAGGTACACGAGTTTTCTTTTTTGTTCTCATCAGTTTTTTAATGTTCAGACTGTGTTACAGAGTTTCCTACCGATTAATTAATAGTCAGGTTCCAGAGTTGCGATGACAGACGGCAACTAATCAGCGGTAGATAGGATAGTTCAATGATATCCAATCATCATCATTATCATGTGAATCATTATTATCATCATTCAACCACGACACACACTGCTGAGCATAAGTATCTCAAAGATATCCATGTTGAAAAGTTTGGATAAATTTTGCAAAAAGGTAGGTAAAGAAATAGAAACTACAACTTAAACATATGTTTAAAAAAAAATAAGTGTAGTTTCTAGAATATGGTAAAAATACCAACTTACATTGAAAGCTGGTCACCAGTAGGTAGCTTATTAAGATTAATATAAATCCACAATAGTTTAAACTATTTCTATTTAATGAGGTAAATAAAAACTCATGAAGGGATTCCTGTAGCATTATACAGGTTTAATTTTAAAATACCAGAAACCTCGCGGGACTACATTGCTAACATCATACACAACAACGTTTGTTCTACGAGTTCAATAACATAACTCAATACTTTGATAAAGAAAAAAATCTAAGTTTTTGATTTACTTTTGGTGACATTTATACGTCTATGCTTCCTTCATAGTCAAAAGGGCAACGCTCGTGTGCTCTTCTAATAATTAATATGAATATTATATTTGTTTCTTAGGTTTTCACGCATATCACACATTAAATGAAACTAGTTTTAACGGGTCTGCAGTGTGTAAACATATATTAGGGGGACCAAATCATTACATTAGATTTGATAAACCACAGATCCTTGCAACTGAGCAACGATTCATTCCTAGAATGATGCGCGAGGCTATTGAGATTAAAAAATATCCAAATTTCAATAGGGAAGATGGTTGGTATATACCACCAGCTTGGGAACCCATTATACAAGAGATAAAACCCAGCCCCGAGCACACACTGCAAGACCAACAGATACTATTAGTTCTTTTTGTTTGCATGATTTAACATAAGAAGGAGATAGAAAGCCTCTCTTAGTTTGTTTCGCCGGTTCTTCTCAGAAAGGTCTCCCAATTTTTAACCAGTGATAGTTTAAGGTAGTTAGGGTCAAATAAATAAAATCAAAATTACAAAAGAGAATTTGTTGTACTTTATTAATTAAATTAACTAATAAATTCATACATAGACAATAAAATTTTAAAAATCTTCCAATGAAATACCCGAACGCTCAATAAAAGTCTTTCGAAGGTAGCTCGACAAAATTAAACAAAAAAACATTATTCTGACGATGCAGACCTGTAAAGGCTGCGAAACGTCAATAAATAAATAAAGTTTCGTGCATTGACCCGTTAAAACTAGTTTGTTTAATGAATATTATATTTCTTTACCAGATACTTCACTTACATAGTTAATTGCTCACGTAGCTTGTATGCACTAGGTACACAGAATCTACAATCAGTTCATTATTTACTAACTAAATTAAACAATTAAAAACAAACAGGTATATTATCTTCCTAAATATGTAAAAACTATTTACGTAACCATTCTTTATCGTTTTCTAAAGTTAATTATACTGAGTTTAATGTCCAATAATGGTACTTATCTTGGTACCTATTATTTTGTTTTCGTTTTAACATTAATAATAATAATAACATTTATTTCAGATTATTCATCCATAAAGGCTAGTAACAATAATGCTTACAAATCTAGTGTTAGTAATTTGAATTCATAAATAAAATTGACGACTAAGGACTCACCGCTGCTGTATGCAGATGGATCCAGCGCATAAGCAGCGGTGAATCCCAGCGTTCGGATAGCGCGCGCACAAAACTGTTTAATATTAATGCCGGCGCAAGATGGCGAACAATTTTTGCACACAAGGAAGTGTGACTCACGCGCATCAAAGGCGTCAGCCGTCTGGCGGCCGTAGATAAATAGGCCAATCAAGTTCAAACCTTCAATTCCTTCACCCCCGATCCCACGTAATATTTAATATTTATTTTCGTATGAAAATAAAATGTAACGAATTTTTAAAACTCGTAGAGCAAAATTGTTGTTGTGTATGATGTACGCTATCTAGTACTGCGAGGTTACCGATGTTTTAAAATTAACTCCGTACAAAACTGTAAGTAATTATATTGTTCCTGATTGATGTTTTGCCTGATCTCTTATCTATTAGACAAGTCCGTCCGTCTGTCTGTGGTGCTGTTTCAGCGGCCAAACCGTAAGAGATAGATAAAGAGAATATTTAAGTTATAAGTTAAGAATAGTCTGCTAAGACTACAAACCGGATTTGAGTAACGTAGCACTTCCGGTTTTCGAGAAATCACGAATTTCAAACGAAACCACACAAAATCTCCGAAGTTCTCAATTAATTAATTTTTTTTTTTTAAATCAGGTTTTGGTGAACATTTGGTTCACTGGTTTGCTAGTATTTTATATTAACGATGATGCTTTTCATTCAGCATAATGAATTATGCATTGTGTGTTACAATGCATAATTCATTATGCATATAATATACTAATTATCTACAATTTTAGATATAATTCATTTTAAAATTCCAAAGAATTATTTCACTGATAGACGATTTCTGTCGGACTAACATTAAAAAACTATTCTAACTTGTCGAAATTTAAATTTGAATTAAAATAAATAGTAAACGATTTTTTTTTCAATAAGTAATGGCTAAAAAGGTTTAATATCGAGGAAGTAGAAAAAAAGGGACAGTTTGCGCTTAAGCTTCACCGCGTTTCCGATTCCGGGTAGATTTAAGTGTCGCCGCACACTGGCCATACGCCACAGCCACAAACCGCCACGCGAAGCTAGAAGCGGCTACTAAAGTGGCTACAGCGGCCGACTAAGGTAAGGGAGAGAGGGGTGGGGAATCGCGCGAGTGACGTGTGGCGGCGTTTTGTATCGGCGCATTAAGTGGCCGGTGCGGGCCACAAGAAGCGAGCAACGATGATTTGTAGCGTGTGGCGCCCACCGGCGTACCGTGTGTGGCGAGTCCATATAAAATGAAAACTACAAGTTATTACTTATACACCGACATATTTGTCGGTGGCGGCGTTTTGTGGATGTGGTCGGTGGCCCTTATGCGGTGACACTAAATCCTAGTAATATTATAAATGTAAAAGTTTGTATGTTTGGCATGAAGTTTGGATATTTGCTAATCAATCACGTAAAACCAGTGGAACGGATTGGTATGGCAAACATTTAACTGGGTTGAGATATAAAAAACGTTTTATCAGCGAAAAATTTTAGGTTCCTATAGGATTTTCATAAAGCTAGCTATGACGCGGACCAAGACGCGGGCGGAAGCTTATATAAATTGAACTTGGAATCCGTTCTAACCAATGCATTATTGAGTTAGCAAGGAAACTATAGTTAATTAACGACATAATTAAATTAATCACATATCTGGAAAGGTATCCGAGTATTGCTCGGCATTTGATAATTCGCAGCACACTTGCAATATTGATCTGCGGTTCTGAATCAACAAACCATGCCGTATATTATACATCGTCAGCTCTGTATAAAATTCAAATAGATACACATTTTGATTAACACTAAAAAACTGGCCAAGTGCGTGTCGCGCCACGCACAGTATAGGGTTCCGTAGATTTTTGAGCAGAAGTCTTTATTTACTATGTTCAATAAAAAACAATATCAAACTAGGTATCTCAACTAAAATTGTTGTTGTTGTTTTGAAGCTATCATGGATGAAGCTCTTAAGAAAACTTACACTACAGGCAAACGGTTGATTGTCTGTGGTGACTTCAATATTGATTTATTACAAAAATCTAGTTCGAGTACTAAAATAAAAAATTTATTTCAATCATACAATCTGAAAAACTTATTCATTGAGCCTACTAGAATAGCTGCCACTTCGGCCACTTGTATTGATAATATATATACAGATATCATACCACAGAAAAAACAAATTATTAATAAACTAGATAGTGATCATTGTGGCCAGTTGATTACATTTCCATATCAGCTCAAGCAGGTGACAAAAAAACACATCACTGTTGTACCAAAATCTGCTAATCGTGTGGAACGTTTTAAAACTCAATTAGATAGAAAAATGTGTTATCTAAAATATAAAGACAGTCCAAATGATTTATATAATGATTTTTTTAATATATACTGCACTGAATTTAATAATGTTTTTGTACCCAAAAAAATCTGTATTAATGATGCGGTAACTTTTACTAAGTGGGCTACGCCTGGAATTCATAAAAGTAGAAGGACACTTTATGAACTTTATAATGAAAGAAACTGTAACACTAGTGAAAAATTTAAAGAGCATGTTCGTAACTATTCTAAATTGTTTAAAAAAGTATGCCGCTTAGCAAAATCAAATTACTTAAGTTCAAAGATTAAGAACAGTAATGACAAAATTAAAACGACATGGAATATTATAAACGATGAAACTGGAAAATCCAAAACTCGCAATAATAATTATAACTTAAATATTGATAATAAAAGGGTTACTTCAGATATTGAAGTTGCTACAGCTTTCGAAAATTTCTTTACTGATATTCCAGTTTCAACTACTAAATCTTTGAACTCTTCCCCCATTGCTGCTGAATCAATCTTAAGAGAAAACGTGAAACCTTGTACTAGTCATTTTCATTTTAAACATGTTGACTTCAAAGATGTAATTAAAACGTTTCACCAATTAAATAAAAAGAAAACCACGGATCTGTGGGGCAATTCCGTTGATGTTTCTAAATCGGTAATTGAGACAATAGCTCCTATTCTAGCTTGCATATTTAATGATTGTGTTGACTGTGGTGTTTTTCCTGACCTCATGAAATACAGTAAAATAACTCCTTTGCATAAAACGGGAAGTACATCAGACCCCACAAACTTTAGACCAATTTCTGTGCTACCCACCTTTAGTAAAATTTTCGAAAAAATCATGTTAGATCAAATGCAATCACATTTTAATAAATATAATATACTTCACTGTAAACAATTTGGTTTTACACGGGGTCGTTCAACAACCGATGCCGGTGTTGAACTTATACAACAAATTTTTGACGCCTGGGAGAACTTGCAGGACGCTCTAGGTGTGTTTTGCGACTTGTCCAAGGCTTTTGATTGCGTTTTTCATGAAACATTACTCAGGAAACTCCACCACTATGGATTTAGAGATACTGATCTGGATCTTATTGCGTCATACCTGATGGATAGGATTCAGAGGGTTGACATTAACGGCAATAAGTCTGCGGGTTCGCCGGTTAAAATGGGTGTTCCGCAGGGCTCAATCCTTGGTCCTTTCCTATTTTTAATTTATATTAATGACTTACCTTACTACGTTAGAGATAAGCATGAGATAGTATTGTTCGCGGATGATACATTACTTTTATTTAAACTCAAACGTAAGGAAACAGTTATTGACGACGTGAACAGTTGTATCTCTAAGGTAGTCCACTGGTTTAATGTTAATAATTTATTACTAAATGAAGGAAAAACGAAATGTATTAAATTTGTATTACCTAATGTAAAACAGGTAAAAACCAGTGTGAATGTAAAGGATAGGAATATGGGCCTTGTAGACACCACAGTATTCTTAGGGATTACTTTAGATTCTAAGCTTCAATGGGGCCCACATATTGATAAATTGTCAAATAGACTTAGTTCTGCAGCATATGCCGTAATGAAGATACGCCAGTTAACGGATGTAGATACGGCCAGATTAGTATACTTTAGTTATTTCCATAGTGTAATGTCGTACGGAATTTTATTGTGGGGAAACGCCGCCGACATTCAAACTATTTTTGTGCTGCAGAAGAGAGCTATTCGATCAATTTATAATCTTAAAGTTAAGGATTCCTTAAGAGATAGGTTTAAAGAATTTGGTATAATGACGGTCGCATCACAATACATTTACGAAAATTTATTACTTGTAAGAAAAAATATTAATTTGTTTCTTAAAAACAGTGATGTTCACACACTTAATACAAGAAACAAAAATAAACTAACTTTACCTGCTACTAGGCTTCACAAAATCAATAATTCATTTAAAGGTCTTTGTGTTCGCTTATACAATAAAGTCCCAAGCAATATCCAAGAGTTAAGCATAAATAAATTCAAAGATAGTATAAAAAAAGCACTTATTAAAAAAGCTTATTACAAAGTGTCTGATTATATTACAGACAAAAATGCTTGGGTTTGAACTGTTCCAATCATTCCAACAGGTTTTCTATATTAAATAAATCATGATTGTATTGACGTTGTAACAACATAATGATTTGTAAATGTTGTTACATTATGCTTTTAATGTTGTGGAGTTTTTTTCGCTCGTTTTTCTCCGCAGCTAAAAAATATGTCCAATAACGAGTGGTAGGGAAAAAAAAAATGTTTGGACGATTCAAAAGTGTTGTACTATACATCCAATTTGAATAAAGATATATTGATTTCTGATTTATATTGATTTCTGAAAATACCTAAATCAAAGTCAAACTGGGTCTCAAATTCAAAATCAATTCGATATTTTTTATTTTTGAATACGAGTCATAACTGCATAATCTTTACAAGTATTTTATAAAAACGAAACGATAGTGCGATTCAGAAGCCATTGCCATTGGTACTCGCGGTAGCTTTGTGGAACTAATGATATTTTATTGTGGGTTTTCAATGGTTTTTTTTAGATTTTGTTTTTCAATGCAAGAATTTACACTACAATAAATTCATTACTCTTAAACTAACAAATCTATCTTACCCGTTAAAATTTTCCTTAAAAGTCGTTGCAAAGCACTATTATCATGAATTTTTCCAGATTTTTCAAACCTTGTAGAGGGGGGGGGGGGGCGGCTCTCTAAATCGAAAAATAGTCTGAGGAACCACTAAGTAATTTTAATGGACCTATTCAATGATACCGCACACGATGAGGTAGATGATGAAAAAAAACCTTAATTTATTGTAAATTATTTTATTACCAACAGCGGGGACAAAAGCACCCTTTGCTAGTCAACTTTTATTTCTTATAATCATGGATTTTGTTTACAGTAAACTGGAATTCTTATGCAAAATTGGACGATATTTACCACTATCTCAAAAGCAAAGCTGACGCTAACCCGAAGAACTGTTTCCTACGGACTATTGGGAAAACGGTCCATAACAAAGAAATCAAGGTAATAAATAAATTCAAAATCATATGCTAAAAAAATTATATAAGATTTTTCTTGCGTTCCAGCAAGATCTGGAATGTAGAAGTTCGTTCCAGTGTTGCAATGCAAATGTTGCAATAATAATAATAGAAAGAAACATTGGTTGCGCCAGTATGGCATTTTGAATTGACCGCGTAAAATTCGTATAATCGCCCATCGCCTTATTTTAAATTTAATAGTTAAATTGGCACTTTACTCATTTCCTTTTCCCATTTGTTTATTTGTTTATACCGCTCCGCAACCACGCTAGGAATATAACTCGTTATAGAATTGAATAGGTAGGTAAGTACTTAATCGTTGCAGGTGCATTGGCACTGACGGCGTACAATATAGTTTGTTTGTTTACGCAGTCACTAACATAAAAGGAATAACTTTAGTACTTATTAAAATAAAAGTCGCAATTTGATTTGAGAAGGTAACTTTGTTCGTCTACCTACATTCATACGCGTCTGATCTCCGGCGCTATCATTTCACTTCAATATTTAGGTATATTTATTTAGTTTGTTGTTGTTTTTGCAATGCCTCCGAAAATGAATTCGGATGCGCAATTAAAATTGTTGCATGCAAAAAGGGATAACCTATTTGCACGTATGCAATTAATTTGTGATAGCTCGTCGAAAATCGAAGATGAAACAATCAGAGAAACGTTTTTATGTTCCATTGAAACCGTGGATAAATTACGCTTAGATTTCGAAAATGTACTCGATAGAATCAATACCCTAGAATTAGAATTAAATCCCGAGTTTTTGGTTAATTACGACGCCTTGTCGTCATTTAAAGATTTAGTTTGTCGTACAAAACGTGTCGCTAAATCGTTAGAAATTCCCGTCGAATCAAAACCTGCGCTGGATAATGTATGGAGGCAAGATAGGCCAAAATTACCGCAAAAACTGGCCATTGTTTTATGCTTGTTTTGAGAATACGATTCATAGAAATAACGGATTATCGAATCACGAAAAATTGCATTATTTAGTTGGTAAACTCACTGGTAAAGCAAAATCTGTTTGTGCTGGAATTACTTTAAGTGGAGAAAATTACAATTTGATTTTGAACTCTTTAAAAATAAAATACGAAAATAAACGTTTAGTTGCAACTACTTATTTAGACTAAATATTTAATTTGAAAAATATTTTAATCAATAATGAGCACGATTTAGAAAAGTTTTTAGACACATTTGTAACAGCAGTTCGCGCCTTAAAGAACCTTAAGTTCGATGACCTCAGCGATTTTTTGTTTTTATATATTGCATTAAGAAAGTTAGATTCCGAAACAGTTCGCTTATTCATAATGGAGCAACGTAGCAACACTAACATTAAATTCGATGATTTAGACAATTTTATTCGAAACTATATTCAAATTTTGCAACGAACGTCGTCAAAGTCGGAAACGAAAAGGTCAAATATTAGTAAAACTAGTAGTAGTAGTCAGCTGGCCAAGTTAACGCATACTTATGTCAATACGGTTTCAAAAACTTCTCATTTGGAAAAATGCACCTTATGTACAGGCCAACACGATCAATTTTATAAGTGTCCCGGGTTCCTAATACTCAATCCTATTGAGCGCTATAGATTTGTTCGCAGTAATAATTTGTGTATTAACTGTCTAAGTGATAGACATCGTGTTTCGGTTTGTAGTTCGAATAATACTTGTCGCAAATGTTATGCCAAACACCATACTTTATTGCACTTCGAAAATAATGTCGCCGCTCATGCGGCCACAGCTGTTGACAGTGCGCCCGCTAACGCTGCATCTGGTAGTCGAGCGCCGTCTGCGACCGTTCGGTCGCCGCCGCCACCACATGTGCCGCCGTCGTCTTGTGAGCGTAGCCCTCGCAGTCGCACCTATCCTTCTGCTACTATGCGTCCGGGCAGCGATGCCGCTTGCTCGCGTAGTGAGTCGAATGATGTGGCTTTGTGTTCTTCATCGGACTTGCGCTCTCCAACTACTGTACTTCTCGCAACCGCTCGCTTGAATGCAGCTATAAAACATGGAGTGCTTAAATCATTGGCTAATTCTATATGTACTGCACGAGTCGTCATACAGACAAATAGACAAATATAAGATTTTGTGGAGCGTATGCCACGACCACGAGAAATGGTTACTCTGAAAGGGCCTGCGAAGTCCGTACCGGTATGTACGAAAGGTTTAGCGGTTTGAACAACACGACAAGAACGATGGTCGGCCATTTCGGGTGCAATCGACTTTGGACGAAGTTTGAAACAAGGAATACATCTATGAACTATAGAGCGGATCAAATTGCGTGCAGAAATAATCCAGTATTCCTGTCGTAAGATCGACATAAGCAAATCAGGACCAGCGTGACAATTTACTTTATGGTAATATTCAACTATAAGATTAACGACGTGATCTTTGCGCGGGAGAACTATAGGGTGTTTTTGATCGTGACTTAATTCAGATTGGTTTAGTCTACCACCAATACGAATAAGTCCATCTTTGTCCAAAAATGGTTTCAAATGTTGAAACGAACGACTACAAGGTTTATCCAATTCTAAACTTTTAAATACAGATGTAAAGTAATACCGTTGAACTTCACGAAGTACTACCAGTTCTGCTTTGTTCAAATCGTACAAACCTCAGCTGCGAAACTGATTAATACGATGTCTTACAACGGCTTTTATCAATATAACTCGATCATTAACTCACACAATAATACATTGGATTTAATTTTTGCTAACTTTCCCGCAGCTCTGGACAAATCCTGTAGTCCATTAGTTGAGGAAGATAAATTTCACCCGGCCTTACTATTTAACGCCTCAGATATATACTACCCTGGTATTTTAAGGGGGTGGTACCCCTTAAAATACCTACATGTAAAAAGTATCAATACCGTAAAGCGAATTACTCTGCTCTTAACGATGACTTTTCATCTTTCGACTAATAATAATAATAATAAAAATCTTTATTGGGTAAATACCCTTGTGGTACAGCCCCGCTTTAATTAAAGTTATTAAAAAAATCCAAAATTCACAAATATTGGAAACGATTTCGGAACCAAATAGATTATGTTTCATTTTCTGTGCTTAGGGCTACAGAGAAAGCACTTAAAGCTAGGTGTTATGAGTCATACATTTTGGACTGCCAATAAAAAATTAAACGTGTGACTAAAACATTCTGGTCATACGTAAAGTCCCGCAGGAAAAATAACTCCTGCTACCCAAGATCAATGGTTTATAATAGTAATAATCTGTCTAATGATCAGCAAATCTGTGCAGCCTTTAATGACTTTTTCTACAGAAATTTTGGCACAACTAGCACGTCGAGCCATACACTACCACCTCTCTCTGAAGCTCAAAATGATCACCTTTACACTTTTGATGTCGATCCGAATATGATACTAAAACTTCTTCAGGGTTTAGATGTCTCTAAGGGTCCTGGCAGTGACATGATTCCGCCAATATTTGTTGTCCGATGTGCGGAATCATTAGATGCACCCATAACATTTATCTTCAATAGATGTTTGCGTGAAGGTTTTTTCCCCGATATCTGGAAAACTGCCCACATTGTACCCATACACAAAAAGGGACTTAAGAAGTTGGTTGAGAATTATCGGCCGATATCAATTCTTAATGTTCTCAGCAAGCTGTTTGAGAAGGTTGTCCACCATCATGTTTATCCCTTCATTAATCGTATTATCCCTGAACAGCAACATGGGTTTATAAAGGGCAGGTCAACTAATAGCAATCTCGCCGTGTTTTCGCAAGATGTCCTCGAGAGCGTTGATGGGGGAAACCAGGTCGATACGATCTATACAGATTTTGAGAAGGCGTTCGATCGCGTCGATCATTTAATCCTTCTCCGTAAGCTTCACGAAATTGGGATACGTGGAGACCTGCTAAGGTGGTTTGAGTCCTACCTGCGCAATCGTCGTCAAGCGGTAGCTATGGGTGAACTCAGATCTGATTATGTTACTATACCATCCGGTGTGCCGCAGGGATCAATAATCGGTCCTCTTCTGTATGTCGCTTACCTCTACGACAAAGGTCAGTGTTTTCGATATGCCGAGTATCTAATGTATGCAGATGATACGAAGATTTATATGTCTATAAAATCTACGTTGGACTGCCTAAAACTTCAGGAACACTTAGACAGATTATCAACTTATTACCAAGAAAATAAAATAAAAATCAATGTGATCAAATATTTGATAATTATCTTTACGCGCAAAAAAGTTCCTATTGCGTTTGATTATTGTTTGAATAGCACATCTATTACACGAACGTATCTGGTGAAAGATCTCGGTATACTCTTTGATGAAAAATAAACTTTTTCTAGCCACGTAGTAACAATAGTCAACAAAGCTTATAACAATTTAGGGTTTATTTTGGGGATTGGCAAGCCTTTTACTGATACTCTCTGTTTAAAGATTTTGTACTTTGCATGCTGCAATATTTGGAATCCACAATATATTACTTATAAACATGACTTAGAATCGATACAGTCAAAATTTGTTAAGCATCTTAATTACAGAAAAAGAAATGACCGTCCGGACTACAGGGAAGGATGTCGTTTCCATCGTTTGGTCCCTCTTGAGGACAGGCGCACTATGCTCGATATGACATTTCTCTACGACGTTTGCAATGGGAATATATATACACTGTACTGAGCTTACCTCTTTATTTTTAACACTCTATACACCCACTACCCGTACCAGTCATACATCATCTTGCTTTTTCGCAATTCCTACATGTCGCACAAACTATGCACGAAACTCAGTTGTTTTTAGATCGCAAAATATATACAATAAAAATTTTACGGCTGTTGACATATTTACTGGCAAAAGTAAAGCATCTTTTAAAAAACAACTTTTAGGTCTGTTGGTTGATTGGTAATATACAAACAAGAATGAAACACTTACACATGTATACATATATACACACAAATACACACTCATACACACACACACACATACATACACAATAGCACGCGCGCATTGCACACATCTCGCCCTTGTTTGGTAGAGTGTTGTCGTTGAGAGCGCTCCCTTATCCAGGTTCGCAGCTGCCGATAGGGTATGGGTATAATTGGCTCCGGACCAATGGCCGTCCTGCTAGACCCCTCCCTGGCTAAGCAGTCCGCCGCATCGTTACCCCTTGAGCCGCTGTGTCCTTTAATCCACTGTAAGGTCAATCTATTGTCGTTAGCAATATTAGTCAACTTACTGTGGCATTCATAAATTAAGCCTGATGTCATTATATTGTTGTCCAGTGCCTGTAGGACAGAAGCGCTGTCAGAGAGAATACGAATATGTTTTCCTCTTACCCCGCGACATTCTATCGCCTCAGCAGCTCTGATGATGCCCACACACTCTGCCTGGAAGACCGTGTTATAGGCACCCGAAGCTGTCGAGATGTCTATATTCAGGTCTTCGGAGAAGACACCCGAACCTGTACCATAGTTGGTTTTTGAACCGTCTGTGTAGACCCTCAACTCCTTATGTAGACAACGGTCCGGGGTGTCTTCATAAAGTTGAATTTTGTATTTTTTGTCAAATACGTACGTCTTAGGAATAAGGTCGTTTACTGCTGCAAAGTACGGAAAGTGCCTGTGTATGTCTGCTAAGACGCTGGTGTGCGGGGAGTTGTTGTCTCTCCATAGCCTCAGCATGCTTAGGCGCGTGGCTGTACATGCAGCTTCCTGTTGTATAAACAAATGGAGTGGTCTCACGTTAAGTATTGTCTCCAGTGCTGATGTGGGAGTGGTTTTCATGCAGCCGTTGATTGCACAGCATGCCCGCCTCTGGAGACGTCTTAACTTATTAATTGTCGTTACCTGGATTGTCTTGGTCCACCATACTACTGCTGCATAGCTGATGATGGACCTAATTATGGTCGTGTTGTAGCAATATAATTTTATAATATTAAGTTATAGTAATATTATTAATCAAAGCGCCATCTATCACCATACGTATTCATCATCGAATAATGTAATTTGTTTTAAAGAAGCACGGAATATATCCTGAATGAAAAATTTGATAGTTGCATTTGAAAGTTGAGGTAGATGGAGTTGTATGTAATAGTGTGAAATAAAATTACACGCATAGATTGCGTGATTAGCTAATGTTCTAGAAGGAGTTCCTTGGTGGGAGATGAGGGGAGCCGGCCTAACCGGTCCTGTCATTTCCTCGCACCAAATATGGTGATTTGAGAGAAATTTGCTAGTAGGCCGTACACGTGACCCCCTGCCACTATAAATAGCTTTGCGCAGACGGTTTCATTCTCTTTTGTCTGCTATCCGAACTAAGGAACATATAGTAAAATTGCACAGTGACTGGAAGTGATAGTCAGTGCATTATTACTTAATATATTTTCCCCGGATTAACGGGTAAGTCCAATATATCTAATTAGTTAGGTTGTAGGTCAATTTAGGTTTTTTTTTATTGAACTATAGGAAATGTGTGTAATTGTTTCTTAAAGGATTAAGGTGGCTAATTAAAAAAAACAGTACACGATAATTGCAATTAATTAATCCTGCTTGGAATTTCTTTGGATATATATATAAAGAAGTACGCTATGTACATATAAATGAGCCTGTGAATGCAATCTTGATCGAAAAAGAGTACATGTGATGACCGCAGATTTTGTTACAACCCACGTGGATACCTGAATCGCTTGATGGTACCAAGATCTTGAAAGCTAAGTAAACTCTGAACCTATTTAATCTTTAACCAGTGCATTCTCCGAAGTACGAAGTTTCTGATTGTTAGAACATAATAAAGGATTTGTAGTTGTAAACTTACCTTCATTAACGAAAGTAGCTTCATATTTGCCAAACGAATTGTTTCTTTAGAATCTTAATATAAATATATCTGTATGTACGATTCTTGCTAAAACAAAATGTTTCCTTAGAATATTAACATAAATATAACTGTATGTACACCTGTTTTGGCTGTATGTTCGTCACTGATTCTCAATACTTAAATTTATAAAAGCCATCTTCAAAGATATTAATTAATAATGTTAAGTGTGTTAATATATGTTGAGAATTGAACTGAATATTAACAATATACATATCTTGTTCACTGCGGTTATTGATTTTTTATTTTATCTCCCTCAAATAACAGTAATACGGCGCCCTGATTATAAATTAATTAATTTCGAGTCTCATAGAAAGCCCTGTTTTAGCTGGTGATAACAATAATTGTTACAGTGTACAGCCACTTAACAATGAGCGGTGATAGTCCCCAAGTTTTGCTAATCATTTTGCGACATTGCCAGAAAATGATGTTGGTGTTCGTAGTAGTTTTATCTATGTGGGATCCCCAGTTCAGTTTGGAGTCTAGGGTTATTCCTAGATACTTTACCTCATTGGAGAGCCTCAGTGTCGTGTTAAATAGTTTCGGTAGCCGATAGTCGCCTAAGGATCTTTTGTTCGTGAACATGACCAATTCCGTCTTCACTGGATTCACCTTAAGACCGTAGTCGTCACACCATTTTTCAACCACCTTCATTGCTCCTCGCGTAACATCACAGGCGGTGCTCGCAAACTTACCCGGAATTATGATTGCCAGGCCGTCCGCGTAGCCCACCATGTGGAAGTGAAGGTTGTTTAGTTTGGTAATTAAGTCGTTTACAACTACATTCCATAGCAGAGGCGACAGTACTCTCCTCCTTGAGGGCATCCTTTAGTCGCCAATGCTTTGAGATGGTTGTCGTCTTGTAGTCTGATTAGTCTGTTACGGAGCATGTTACTTACCCAGTATATAATGGTCTCATCGACTCCGTGTTTGCCGAGTGCGTCTACTATGCTGGCGAAGCTTGTTTTGTCAAATTCGCCTTCTATGTCTATAAAGATGCCCAAACATAGCTCTTTCCGTCTGAGATTATCCTCTATTTTACTTACGACTGCAAGTAGTGCAGATTCTGTCGACTTGCCTGGACTATAGGCGTATTGGTTCGGATGTAGTGGAACATTGACTAGTTGGTTGTCTCTCAGCTCTCTGTCGCACAGTCTTTCCAGGGTTTTTAGCAGAAATGATGAGAGACTTATTGGTCTGAAAGATTTTGCCTCGTTATAGTCTGCCTTACCCGGTTTTGGTATGAAGATTACTCTTACTTGACCTTCCTCCAGAGCTTCGGGATGTATCTATATGCAAGACACGCTTTCAGGAGGGGCACCAGGATAAGGATTAGTGCTTCACCTGCCCATTGAAGCAGCGCCGGAAAGATGCCATCTGGTCCGGCTGCCTTGAATGGCTGGAAGCTGTTAATGGCCCACCTTAACTTATCTGTAGACACTGTCCTCAATGCAGTATTCCAGGATTGTTCCGTGGGGGTCCAGCTAGTGTCATTCCAAGTATGTGTCGTGTGTATGATGCAGCCCGGAAAGTGGGTTTCAAGTAGTACCCTCTGTGCCTCCTCAGTTGTTTCTGTGAGGGAGCCATCAGCCTTCCGGAGCTGTGCTAGGTCTTGCTGTCTATCTTTAAATAGCAGTTTCCTTACCTTATAAACAGGAACGTCGATGCTAGTTACGTTACCCAACGTCTGCACATATTATACGTTTTATACTTTAAGTCAACATTTTCTTATTATTTTGATGTTGCAAAAAAAATTTTTTTTAAACAATATTCAAAAATTGTCTGTCCAGGATTTTTTTAGGCAACCCATTTTTAATGTATTTTCTAATATACAAAATTCATGATATAATATGTTTCATTCTATTATCAGCTCGGTGAAGGTCGAGTTAGGTTCGGATCTTCTACTATATGATACTTTTTATAGCGGTCTCCAATAGGTGGGTAAACCTCTTCCTACAGAGCCGGCAAAGCATGAGTGACACCATTAGTTTTGCAAGTGTTCTTGGGCGGCAGTGACCACTTACCATCAGATGGACTGTCAGCTCGTTTGCTTGCACAAACATAAAAAAGATCTCATAGGTCTGATTTTTGAGTGTGTTATGCTCTTACGTTTTGGGGGCGGCGAGATCGAGATTAGTAATTAATGAATCTCTAAGCGGATGGCAGTTCCCTTCGGGGGAAATGCCTCTTCCGAGGCATTACTGACCCTGATACGATTTTTCCAGATGTTAAAAGTGACCGATGGTGAGATATCAAATCCGGCGATACTGCTGGAGGCAGGCATGTACGGACGCGAGTGGTTGGGAGTGTCTTCTCTGCTGTACTTCTTAGAGAATATAACAGCAAACTTTTCGGCGCAACCAAGACACATCAGGCACAAGGACTGGTGAGAAATTACGAAAACAACAAGTGATCCTAATAATCGGTTCGCAAATCTAAGGCGGGATACTGAGGAGAACCGGCATTAACTCGGCAAAGGCTGTTTTCTTGTTGATGCATCGCTTACACTTCACTGTCCATCCGTTCGTCCGTTTCCGAGCACCCATTTCGATTGAACCTTATTTCTTATGCTGCTACAACAACTAATAAAACATAGGGTTCCATAAAACCAACGTATTTGCAACCGGGTACTAAAAAGGAGGAGGTTCTTAATTCGACTGTATTGTTTTTTAATATTATTAAACTTGCACTGTTGCCGCCGAAGTGCCAAAATATCGGAAACTCGCTAAAACAAGGTACATGGTAACAATATAGATATATAATGTTTGACGACCTCCGTGGCCGAGTGGTTTGTATGCCGGGTTTCATGGTGTCGTCGACTCGAGAGGTCCCGGGTTCGAATCCTGGTGGGGCAGATGTTTGTGTGATGAATACGAGCATTTGTACTTCAGTCATGGATGTTTAATATGTATTTCTATATAAAATTATACTTATATATGTATAGTATATGTATTCTATTCATTACCCTAGTATCCCATAGCAGAAGCCTTACAGTGCTTACTTTGGAGGCTAATTGGTGTGAGTGTTAGAAATATTTATTTATATGTTATTAAAGGGATTGTTACCACGTACCTTGTTTTTAGCGAGTTTCCAATATTTCGGCACTGTTGCAAGCGCTATGATCACGGAGTAACTGAAGTAATTGCGGGTAGGCTGTTATTGGCAGACATATCGGTCTATCCTCCGACGAAGTCTTTTATTGCGTTCGATACCCGTACCGCTGTCCACATTCTCACTATTCACTCGAAACTGTTCCCGACACACAACAGTTACAGTATCGGATCGCGACACGACACTTTTTTGATTTTTCCGGTTTTTACACATACGAACCACAGGATTCCAGACACTCGACAATTTAAGCCCGTCCTCACGATTGAAATTTTTATGTTTTGTTATTTCAATCGCTTCCGTGATCTTGATATGTTGTGGCGTTCTGTCGAGATAATCTGTGGGTTATGGAACTCAATCCAGTGGTTAGGACCCGAATCAATCAAATGTTCCGCGATGGCTGATTTCTGCGTATCGTTGTTCTTGATTGCTTTAATGTGTTCTCTCATACGGCATGCTACCTGGGGTAACAATCCCGATAATAACATATATAACTATAATGTTTGTGACCATGAAATTTTAAAACAATATCGTCATCATCATCATCATTTCAGCCGTATGACGCCCACTGCTGAGCATAGGCCTCCCCCAAGGATCTCCACACCGATCGGTCCTGCACCACTCGCGTCCATCGGCTTCCCGCGACCTTCACAAGATCGTAGGGAACAGTTTCGAGTGAATAGTGAGAATGTGAACAGTGGTACGGGTAAAACAATATATATGGTAACAATTCCATAAATAACTTATATTACTATAATGTTAGTGACCATAAAAGTTTAAAACAATATATTATTAAACTTTTTGCGGTGGTACAGAATCCGTCGTGTTTAGTAAGTCTTATATTCTGCGGGCCATTCTTCCGCCTTACAGAAGACCACAGTTAAATAACACTACCTTTTAGGCAACGGCGCGAGTGTTATTTTTGATATCGCAAGCGTCTATAAGCTATGGTGACCGCTTACCATCAGGCGGGCCATAATGCTTGCTTGCCACCCTTTTAACATAAAAAAACCGGCTAAGTGCGAGTCGGACTCGCGCACCGAGGGTTCCGTACAAACCTGTAGGTATATATTAATAATTTTTAAAAAATATTTTTTATCATATGATGTAACTAAAAATTTACGGTTTTCACATTTTTTCCTTTATCTGTACTATAAGACGTTTATTAGTACCAAATTTCAAGATTCTAAGTTCACGAGAAGTACCCTGCAGGTTTTGATTCCCGTGCGAGTTTCGAAAATTTGCGGCATAAACGGCTGTATCTTTTGATTGCTTTGGCTTAGAAGGTTGATTTTTTCACAGCTCCAAGGGACAGTAGACCTGTGTATTAGATATGAATTTCAGTTTGATACCTCTACGCGTTCCTGAGAACGGATGGATGGACGGACAACAAAGTGATCATATAAGGGTTCCTTTTTTCCTTTTGAGGTACGGAACCCTAACAACACAGACAACCATGTCATTTTCATTTAACCACAAAAGAACAAAAACAGATCATACATTAAAATCCGAGGTATGTACGAGCATTCAAACATTTGTTGTTTTGTTTTGACAAATGACGTCTACCGTCTCCCAAATTAAGACGATAAGGAGACTGAGGTCCTAATGTATGTAAATGGCCAGAACAAAGGATAATACCCTAGTGGCCTTAGCGTATCACGGAACGGGTAATGGAACGAATATATCATAAGAGATGCGAGTACAAATTATAAATACATTTACAAAGGAACAATATCATCCCATTAAATGATATCTCAATTCGGTTTAGTCGATTGTAAATTGTTGTTCGGAATAATTTGTATTGGGTTATCATATCTGATCAGCCTATCGCTTGAAGCAAATTCCAAATTTACCCTTATCGTTTAGCTGTTAAAAGCAGTATGTTTTTTAATGTTTAGTCCAATTGTACAACTTATTAAATATAGAGCGACTTATGTGTTACAACTGAAACTCAATTTTTAATAACTCTAGGCTTAATTTTGCTTTTAGCAAGTGTTTGAAGTCGAAAATAAGTTCCCAATATTAACAAAGAATAAGGGCCATTTGGTTGCACCAAAATCAAATGATTAACGATAAAGTTTTGTCCTATAAATATCATGTTGTTTAAATGTATATTTGCTACTCATCTCTTTTTAAAGAAGATTTACACTACAAGGTACATTCGCAAATATCTTATATGATGCTTTTATATTCCCTATAAAGCTACAATCTTGAAGAATGCAGATAAACATTGATGGAATTCATCAGTTACGTATAGAAACACAACATTGTTAAAGATATACCTTATCAAGCTTACAACCTCATCATTCTTTCGTGTATCCGTTCGCAATGAAGCAGAACATGGCATGCCGTAAGACATGAATATAAATCGAAAATGTATGGAGCAGCAATCAGTCTGACCAAACAAACGGCGTTCATAAATAAATAATGTTTGCAGCCTACCCTTTGCAAACGATTTCACCCTTTTTACATGACTCGTCATAAAAGAAGTGTAATATGTTCAGATTCATGTATGTATGCAAGTGTTTCTTAATGGACTAGTTACAATGCATTTGACTAAATGTGTATGTAACCAGCTTCGTCGCGTAATTTCGAAAAGTTGCTTGTTAACTGAAGAATTCTACCCGGCTCTAGGCACTTCTTTTAGGTATGAGACACAATGGAGGTTTATTAAAGACACCGGCATTTGGGGTGGGTACAAAAGTACAAACCGTGCGCATCAACAAGCTTATAAGTCGCGACGCGAAACTCTAGAGCTGACCGTTATTGAGCAGAACTAAAAATTAAGAAGCCTTGGGGGGAAACGAGGTGCGCGGATGGGCGTGCGGCGCCGATTGGCTCCTCAGTCGTACCAGTTTTGTTTAGCGCTCGAGCTACGTGCCGCGACTTATAAGCGTCCTGTAGCTGCACAGGCCGTTGTAGAATCCGTGCCTAGACCCAGCGGATAATCGTTAACAAGCGCCCTAACACACGACTGCGCTGGATGAGCTAATTCAATTTCCAAGTGAGTTGCCAAACGGCGCAGTTCGGGCACTGCTGTCAAATTACAGTTGATTTTGGTAGCCACTCATCATCTTGCCGTTTAATCAAGTGGTTTGATCATATAGGTTTGATCATATAGGTTTGATCAAGCCAAACTGAGCGTGCGTGGGGAGACATTTTGGTAGGACAAGCCATTCTACAGAAGGATTTTGGTTTGATCAAGCCTATTTTAATTAATTTCGCAATTTTGAGCTGGTGCAAAGAAAGCTAAGTTACCCGTCCACTTCTAAATGCCATAAAATATTTTAATGTCTTATTTTTTTAAATCATTAGCAGGATTTTATTTAGATCTGCACTCTTGTGGTCGCCACCTTTTTATTTTATTCTTATATTTTTTATTCATTTATATAGGTTTTCGCTCCAATTGCTTACCCACCACTTACAGCTAATATAATTATAATTCTTGGTTTTGCAAACTAAGAGGCTTCATTCTAGCTTCCATAAACCCGACAGCATTATATTCTCCATAGAGAATGAAAGATTCAAAAGGGGATACTAAAAGTAGGGGTATCTTAGCACTGATAATAATATTTCAGTCTTAGACTACTACGGTTGTTAACGCTAAATTGTTATATTGTATATGTCATGGTTCAGAAATAAAGATTATTATTATTATTATTTCAGGTACATTATTCCTGTTTCGAACCCGGATGGATACGAGTACAGTATAAATAAGAATAGACTGTGGAGGAAGAATAGAAGGAGATTCAGTGGACCTTGCGATGGAGTCGACATCAACAGAAACTTTGAGTAAATACCAATGATATTAAATAAAAGCAGATACGTCATAAGCGCGCACGCTGTGAAGACTCGAAAACAAGCCAATTGGAGAGTTTATCATTGCATATCATTGGAGCGTAACATTTGCAGTTGGAACAGATTTAAAACGCAATTACTATGCAAGTTATATATATCTTTAGACATAATATATCATTAGTAAATATCCAGTTATTTATGTTTCCTAAAGACTGAATAACTTGGATGTGTGAAAGAACGTCAATCATTACATAGTTACAAGTGGCACTTATTATGTGATATGTATTTAGTGATATTAATAATTCTAAAACATTAGCCAGTTATTTCATGGCCAAAACGTTTCAGTAAAAGGAAAGGAGAGGAAATCACAAAAAACTGAGGCAACAGCCCCGATGTTATGAAATATTTCATTTTTCAGTTCATATTGGAGCTTCAAAGGCGCATCGTCCGACATATGCGCACATGATTATTTCGGACTGCATGCCTTCTCTGAACAAGAATCTATAGCAATCAGAGTGAGTATTATGTAACTTACTGATTAAGTGTTAAATTTTAATAATAACAAAGTAGGGTCAAGTGACAGTGCTTTTCTTATTAATCTTTGGTCTATCTATATACAATGATGCACGAGTCTGTAGATACGATGGTTATTTCCTTAAATAATGTTAGAGTCTGTGCGGAAAGAAAATGGGATTTAGATTGGAGGGCGCTGTAGTGCTTTTCTACCGTATTTGTAAGGTTTTACCCCTTCTAGACATGATTAAATACAAAAAACCGCAATAAATCACAACAACAAACAAATCCGTATCAATACAAAACTTGACGTTTTACAGATTGCTGGGTTTGATTGCTTAATAAAAATCTTAATGTTAGTTCCGTTTTTCGCCACGCCCATTCTCTTTCCGCACAGACTCTATTTGGTTACGAGCACATTTGCTTACAATTAAAAAATACACTAGCTTAAATGCCTTGGGCAGAAACATAATGTTGGTTTTAGCCATAAAAGTTTTCATCTTAAATTCACGAGTAGCAAGGGTCATATCACATTTCTCGCTGGAAAGTTCGTCCAGGCCGCTCCAAATGTTGGGTAAAAAGTTTATATTATAGCCCCGAGCTTCATTTTCATTCCCAACTGAATTAGCGTTGATAATGCGTTGAGTATTCATACTATTTTTAACTTTGAATTCGAGCTACTTCGTGACGTCACAACTTTATCCTGTTATTGAGCTTATTTTTATCATCATCATCAACAGTTTATTAATGTGAAAATCTCGAAGTCGGTTCACGTGAAATCGAAATATCGAAAGCGTACTCGAAAACTATTGTAGGTGATGGGATGGCGATCTGTCCATAAGTAGGTGTCATAATTTGGTAGACTAATACGACCTCGGTGGCCGAGTGGTTTGTACGCCGGATTTCATGGTGTCGCCGACTCGAGAGGTCTAAGGTTCAAATCCCGGTGGGGGCAAATCTTTGTGTGATGAATACGAGCATTTGTACTCCAGTCATGGATGTTTAATATGTATTTCTATATAACTATACTTATATATGTACAGTATATGAATTCTGTCCGTTACCTTAGTATCCCATAACACAAGCTTTATAGTGCTTACTTTGGAACTAGGCTAATTGAAGTGTGTTGGTTTAAAAAAAAACTCAGACATTCATTGCCAATGAATGTATATAGTATACCAAGCAAAGCTCCTTATACTGTTAGTCTGATATAATTATATCTAAGTTTATTGGTTACCTAACTATCGATTTTACGACTCAGTAACTAACGTTTGCCCTTGACTTGATAGGGAGAGAAATTACTAAGACGCCAATTAATAAACATATCGATTTCAGAAATACAAAGCCTTCATTAGGTTACAGTTCAATTACAAATATGACGCTATTCATAATAGAGTAATTAATATTGAATGGTAGGTATATTGTTATATTATTCATTGATATTGAGCTGTACCAGCTCCTACTTATTTTATACACAAGCGACCGCCTTCGACTTCGTCCGAGTTAACTTGAGATTTATTTCGGGATTTCGACACATCGATTCGATACTTTTTCGAGATAAACAGTATCCTATGTCATTTCAACAGATGGAAAAAAGCGAAAGAGGTTATTAACTCGATACATTTTTTGTATGATCACGCATAACTTTTTACATGACAGTCTGATTTTGATAATTCTTTTTTTATTTGAAAAGGTAATACCCTGAAGTTGGTCTCATATTCATTTGGAAAAAAGCCAATTTTTTTAATTCTTTTCTACGTCTGCTCCCCATCATGTGGAGCATCGTTGAATAGGTCCTCTTAAACGACTAATTGGTTGCTAATACTATTGCAATATGATTTAGGGATCCGTTTGTGAAATATTAAACCTTATGCCAAATTATGACTGTAAAGAAGACGAGGAAAAGTTGTTTTGATTATTGCAAGATGTCAATCAGAAGTTTCGATGAACTAGAAGCAAGGTTACATGATACTTTGAAACATTCCAATATATTTCGAGTTTCTGTTCAACCTATTGAAACAAAGACGGACGAAGCCGCACTTCAGTAATAAGGGCTCTGTATCAATATTCATTTTTGCTTTGAGTGTACGTACGCGCGTGTGGTCGGTCGCTCCGTCAGTGAAGCACTGAACGCATCCATACAATCTCATAGCTCATCGGTCGACTGACGTACGCGCGACCGATGCATGGGCCGAGCGACGACGGCTCGACCGACTGTACGCGCGTACCAAATCACGCGCGTACCATCAGCGTAGCTGTGTGCGCATTCATAGACTTTCATAGATACAGCTACGCCGACCGAAGGTCAGCGCTGACCGTCGATCGAGCACTGTTTCCAGCCTTAGGGTGGGAATAAGTACAGTGCGATGCGTACTTGCGAGCGGTCGTGCGCCACTGTACAGTAAGAGTTTAATAATTCGCGCTCCACGCGGCAACAGCCGTCGTGAGTCGGTAGCAATGAGTTCCGATCAACTCATAGCTAACGAGTTGTTAGCGTTTATACAATACGCCATTGACACCATGGACGAGGTCAGCATCCTACAGATCTGTAAGTCCAACTTCAAGGAGGATGAGGTTTGTAGTGGCAAGGCGCTGCTGTTCCGGTCTGTCGGCAAGGCCGACAAGATGCCATCTCGACGGAGGGATGGAACAGAGAAGAGTGTGCAGGATATAAACATTCTGCTAAAGGAGACGGATCCGGACGACGTGCCTACATTCGTGGTGAAGGAGCTACACAAGCTGCCCCCGGTCACGTTCGACCACGTCGATGTCACCAGACTGCTGAAGGACATCAACTTCCTGAAAGCTAGCCTGGCCGATGTAGTGAGCAAGTTGGAGGACGCGAATAACACCATCGGTGAGTTGCGAGCTCAGGTAGACTTATTAAGTAACAATGTCGATCATATAAGTAATATAATCAGGTAGACTTATTAAGTAACAATGTCGATCATATAAAATATAAGTAACAATCTCGATCGATCGATCGTACTAGCGTACAGACGTGCTCATCGCGCTTATAAAATAAATTAACAGTTAAATAATAGTGACCTAGTTTAAATAGTGATTAAGCGTATTATGCGGTTACGCTCAGTGAGTGACAATTATACGTGCATGAATTATAATAATGGACATAAATATTTAGTGTAAGTTCTTTTTCATTAATTATGTCAAGTGAGAGCCCCTTCAATCGAAGCGGCATTACTCGCCGCACTCCTCCCCCAACGACGCCCAGCCATCCAGCTCAAGACCAGGATGATATGGATACCTTAAAAAAAGTATCTACTCCGGAAATACAAAACTGGCTTACCTCAATTGAGCAATATTTACAAGAAGTATGTACCATATCGAATGAGGGAAAACTGGTATCTGACCACAAACTTAGGATTAATAATCTCTGCCGAAAAGTTGGACATGGAGTTGCGCAAATGGCTGTTCGATATCAGTCTTTAAAGCAAAAGGCGTTCTCAAACTCACTCTAATTTGCAAATTTTAAAGGAAAACCATGACCTCTCAGCTTGTCTTACTGATTTTAAAAAGACTATACAGGAATCCTGCACTAAATCTGCTACAACAAACACGTCTTTTGCAGACATGGTAAAAAAGGGATCCAACAACTTTATGCCACTGCCGGAACTAGGTACATTAATACTATTGTTTATGAAGGCGCCTAGAGCGCCACTTACTTGTTATAATTAGAACTTTACTATGGACATTAATATAATAAATGAAATAGATGATCTATCTATGTCTAATTCATGTTTATGTGAAGTCGAACAGTGTAGACAATATCTGACCGCTTATCAAAACTCATTAACTGTACTCACCCAAAATATACGTAGTATTTATAAAAATATTGATAATTTTGATATTTTCCTCCATAGGCTTAACTTTGTTTGTGATGTAATTATACTAACCGAGTGCTGGTTAACAAAACGGAACGGCAACCTACCAACAAGGTCTGGTTATAACTTATTTTATAGTCAAAATAATCACAACCAAAATGATGGAATAGTTATTTATGTTAGAGACTCCTTGCAAGTCACCCTCGAGGAACCAGCTCTTCAAGGTAGTAGTTGTTTGTTGGTACATATTAACCAAGATACAGTTATTGTCGCAATGTGGATCTATCCCCATCTGTCACAAACATAGATAATTTCAACGGAAACTTAGATCAAATACTTCAATCATTAACATCTTTTAAAAATGTAATAATTACGGGTGATATTAACATAAACATTATACCCGACATACATGATGCTGGAACCCAAGATTATCTCAATCTATGTTCGTACCATGGTTTTTACCAACACATCAGAGTGGATCTTGTCTCGACCATATGATGATAAAATATAGGTCAACATATCTAACACTTGTCACAAAAACGCCGCTTACCGATCATTCCGCTGTCTTACTAACCTTAAATTTATCGCTGCCTAAACTGAATCATAAACAAGTAAAATCTAAGCTAAACATAAAGAAACTCGAACACGATTTATGCAAGCTTGACTTTGCCCCAGTTTTTCAATCGACGGACGCGAATGCATCTTTGTTGTATTTAATTAATAATGTTGAACAAGCTATATTACATAATACGTCTGTAGTTGCTTCAAATAAACAATATCAAAATATCAAACCTTGGATAACCCCGGGTATTATTCGATGTATAAGACACAGGGATAAACTTCATATGAGGACAAAAAAATATCCCGATAACCTCACATTGCTAGTTATCTATAGGAGATACAGGAATTTCGTTAGATAGATAGATAACACTTTATTGTGCACACCATATTAAATATTACACACTAGGACAAAACTTAAATAGTGAACAATTGGCGGTCTTATCGCTATATAGCAATTTCTGCCAGACAACCATAGGATGGAGAGATGAAATTTAATAAAAGAGGGGGTGTGCTAATATAACAAATAAAAATAATTACAATAAAAGGTTCAGGATTAAACATACTAATAAATATCTACTATGCAAGTATACAAATATTAAATGAATGAGTAGAGAGACATAAACATACATACACACATACAGTTGGAACAACACAAACAACTACTTTGAAAGGAAAAAATCTTTAATCTGCTTTTTAAATAAACCAATCGTCTGGGCACGTCTGATGTTAACGGGGAGAGAGTTCCAGAGGCGCACAGCTTGAACACAAAAATAATATTTATAAAAGGTAGTATCATGTGATGGAGTTTTAAGGCTCAAATTCTCTGATGAGCGTAGAGACTGAGAGTGGGAGCAGTGGAGAAAACTGAAAAGCTCTTTAAGATAATTGGGATAAGAGGGATTAAACAACACATTGTAAAGAAGGGAAAGTATATGAGTATCCCGGCGAATCTTTAATAATCTTTTGAAAAAAATTAAAAGCAAATTATGAAAAAAATGAACTACTCAAAGCAGGCAAGGATAGCAAACGCCTTTGGAGACATATTAAAAATTTTACCTACACTTCAAAAAGGCACAAATCGTGTTCGAGTTTACTATTAACCCATCTTTCACCGCTTATATCAGCCAATTATGTAAATAACTATTTTATTAATATGGGAAAAGACCTTGCAGAACGCCACCAACCTCTAAATCTATTTTCTCAGTCACTTAACGCTACCACTAGTAGGAATAGTTTTGTTATGTTAGATACCGACCAACAAGAAATTTTACAAATAATTACAAATTTGAAAGATGATAGTGCAGTCGGATTTGATAACATTAGCAATAAAATCCTCAAAACTTTTAAGCATATTTTAATACCACCGTTAACACGCATTTTTCAAATCTGCCTCTCCAGGGTATTTTTCCACAATGTTTAAAAAAAGCAGTAGTTACTCCTGTCTATAAATCTGGATGTAAAGATCAAGTAAATAACTATAGACCAATATCAGTGCTTCCATCCTTATCAAAACTATTAGAAAAAATTATTAACAAAAGGCTTATTGACTACCTGGAAAAAAATAACTATTTGTCACCTACGCAATTTGGTTTTCGGGCAAAGTTGTCAACAGCAGATGCGGTGCATAACCTGACTAACTATATTACTCAGGAACTAGGCAAAGGAAAGCATACTCTAGCTGTTTTTCTTGATTTAGCAAAAGCGTTCGATACCGTTTCAATTCCGAAGCTTCTAAAAAAGTTGGAAGCATTGGGTATTAGAGGAACGCAGTTAATACTATTTGCAGATTATTTAGACAATCGATCTCAATGCGTTAAAATAGGAAATATTAAAAGTGATTACCAGAAAATGACCTGCTATGGTATTCCCCAGGAAAGTATAATCGGCCCTACCCTTTTCCTCGTTTACATCAATGATTTATATAACCTTAATTTAAAATGTGGTAAAATTATATCTTACGCCGATGATACGGCCTTGATTTTTAGCGCCAATAGTAGGTCAGAATTATATGAGGTAGCTCAACTTGGTCTTAATGGTGTAAATAACTGGCTTCGCTGCAATTTACTAACACTGAATACTGACAAAACCAATTATATTCACTTTTCTATGCGCCAGCCTTGTCATGGGTTTACAAATCCTAACTTATACGCACACCAATGCCAATATCCTTCAGTCAATAAATGCGATTGCCCTTCAATACAGAACACATCCCATATAAAATATCTTGGTATCTTAATTAACGACACATTATCTTTTAGACAGCATATTGCAAATCTAGTAGTCAGGATCCGTAAATTAATGTATATTTTAAAAAAATTACGTACCATTGCAGGTCCAAAACTAATTAAACAGGTATATCAGGCCTTATGCCAATCAGTAATTCAATATTGTATAACTTCATGGGGTGGAGCTCTCAAAACTATTTTAATCCCTCTCGAGCGTCTGTGTGGTGCCGCCCCGACCGGACCGAACCATCTGCTGCGTCCTGCAATACCGACGACGCCGCTGTACGTGTCCCGACTGCATTACTCTACGAAGGAAGAGGAGATCGTCGAGTACCTGCGGATTAAGACCAAATTCACCCTCAGAGTCGCACGGTTGGAGTCCCGTCACAATGTGAATTTAATTTCTTTGTGGTGCGGGTGCCAACCGAACATCTGGCGACGTTCATGAAGGAAGATTTTTGGCCGAAAGGTATTGTGTTCCGGCGGTTCCGAGGCCGGCTACCTGACACCACTCTGCGTCACACGTCGCCTTCTATACGTGTAAATTAGGTTTCTACTAACATAGTTATAATTATTTTTTAATTACTAACATTTAATGTATTACCTATATCTTATTTATGTTAGACTCTAAGGTATTTATCTATGGGCCTACGTTGCCTGATTATAAACAAATAAATAAATAAAAATAAATAAAATAAATAGGTGTGATTGTTCAATCACAGATTTTGATGCCGTGTTCTATAGTACAAAATTTAAAGCTACAAAAAATATAAAATAAAATCTATTAAGCAAATAAATGCAACCGCTGAAAAAACTGAAATGCAGCAAATATTAAACCTTGTTTATCTTTAGCCAAATTAATATCTGAACTCAGTGGCATGGATGTCTGATAGATTCGCGTTCCCATTAACTACTTGGGTTGGCATGGAACCGACTCCAAATATTTATTTGGCTAAAGATAAAAAAGGTTTATTTTCAGTTTTTCGGTGGTTTAATTTATTTGCTAAAACGTTTTTTCCTAGTTTATAAGCTGTCTGTGTGTCATTCAAATCCATTCAGCCGTTTTTGCGTGATTGAGTAACAAATATACAAACACACACACACGCGTACGAAAGGAGATTTAAGGGATACGGTAATTCTTGGCGTAATTTATACTTTATTTTACAGGCATTAATTTTTTAATTTTTAACCTTTGTATAAAATGTTCATTTTAAAAAGGTCTTTTAATTTTACCGGTTTGGAAAACATACGAATCATTTTTAATGGCTTTGGGTGTAGAAACATTTAGCCAAAGACTGATCGATGTTATTTATATAACATCAAAACAAATCTATTTTGTAAAGATCGATCAAATAAATTTCTTTTTTACACTGTGGTATTAATATCCACAACTTTATTATCATTTTCACTACATGCAAATGTGCTATCAAATATTATAGATGCGAGGCGACATCATAGTCTATTGCCATACATTTTTCGCCAAACACCTTCATAAACACATTATAAGGTGTGATACACTAAAAATCTAAAATATGGTTATAATATAAAAATTACAAAAATAATGAAGCTACTGAAGATATGGCTGTATAACCTAAATCTCTTAGTTTTTTTTGGTTAACGAGAGTTTAAAAAATCTCTCTAATCTGTGGCCTATTCACAATCATCACACCAAGGAACTTGTTTGCATCACACAGTTTCATGTAACAGAGTACCTCATTATAATCGGAAATACATAGATGATACCTGACTTTAAAAGTTACTCTTGTGCATTAACTTTAAAAACAGACAACTATCTGTTAATCTACGTGCTCTATGACTGACCTGAATTTAATACATAATTTCGATACTTGGCTTGATTTCCCTAGTTTACCATATTTAACATATTTGTTTTTTATTATTTTAATACCTATGTACCTATTTGTAAACATAACTCAAAATCATTCAATGTTTAAAGAAGTTTTCAGGGGTGTACAGTAGGCATGCGTCCGATATATCAAAACGAATCCAAAATCCGATTTCAAACACAAATCGATACCGAACGATTTCTCAACAAGAAAATCCGATTTCAGAAATCTAACCGAACCAAAACGTTAGCGATCTAATACCACCACAAGTATCCAAATGTAAATCGGATTCGAAATTCGTGCTTTCGTTTTCGGAAGTCAGATTTCGTGCTCGGAAGTCCGATTTCGGTTTGCTGTTTACGGAAATCTATTGTTCTTCTCTAAGGCGGGATTATTTATTACTGAAAAAAGATGTCTAAAAACATCAAAAGTCGAGCAACTGACATTTTTTTGAACGCTAACCTGAAGTAATTAGGTTTGATTTTGTAAATGGTTTGAAAAATAATAAAAACAAACAGAAAAACCAAAAAAATTACTAAAAAAATATGTAAAAAGAAATCATTTAACATAAGCCGATTTTTAAATGCGCCGCAAAAGTTTTACTCTTAACGGTAAAGATAACTTTTCTGCTAGTCCTAAGCCACAGAATATATACTCTTGCCTAAGCCTAGATTTAAAGCATAAAGGAAAATCGCGCAAATCTACGAGTATCCTTGCTTCGTACAATTAATTGTTTGTGATTGTCGTTAGCTAATAAAACCAAATCATATCACAAACTAGTGAATTGGCTCAGTTCGGCACATCTGAAATCGGATATCTAAAAACGGATTTTAAAATCGATTTTGAAATCTGAAATCCGATAAATATCCGTTTGCGTTCAAAACCAAAAACGCCCATGTCTAGTGTACAGTAATTTATATATAATTTCTAATCTAGGAAACAATGTTCGACTTTATCTATCTAGTTTTGACAAAACTCGAGATGAATATCTCTATTTTTGATTCACTCGTCTTGCGTCGACCGCTCAATTTCTGCTAATTTTCATTCGACATAATAAATTCCGTGTTTTTTAATCGTTCGACTGCTTGGCGAATGGTGGCAGCGAATGGTTGAGTAATTGGATAGGATACTTGTATGGAATAGGGTGATATAGAGACAGATAGGTGTTGGCACTGGGCCCAATACGTACTGGGTCGCACCACATGTGCAGCGAATCCGTATTCGACAATACCACTAAATATTATGTCCCTACGCTACCACAGGATTACTACATACGGTATTGCAAATTCACAAGCGTCGCTTAGCTATGGCGGCCGCTCAACATTATGCTACCTAATTGAAAGTCGATTTCTTTCAGGACTTGCTGCAGGGAACCCATTTCACCGGTTTCGTGTCTATCCATGGATTCGGCTCCGGAGTATATTTTCCTTGGATGGCGACTGGTAGGAAAACTACAGATTATAAAATGCATTCTCACGTCAGCAAAGAAGTTAAAAAGGTGGGGTTCCATACAATATTTGTAAATTTTGTGTACCTGCTTACACTGTTGAAGTATTGTATGTACATAGTAAATATTACTATAATATTTTATGTATACATTATATGTATATTGATATGAAAGCTAAATGTGTGCTCCGATTCGTGTGAAAAATAGCTGTACTTAGCTTTCTCTTTTAGTTTTAATCTACTTCCACACTCAATCAGTAATCTTTTGAGCTTTTGTTATTATTTTTTTTTATTTGTTACCTCTTCATTTTCAAGGCTTGATATTTTCAACTTACCCACCTATTTAACTATTGTATTTTTCGCAAATAAAAGCCCTGTCGCGCTTAGATTAGTTATTCCTTATTCAAGTTTTCCTTCAGTACGGAATGTTTCTTATCTTTGATAGACACTTTTAGTTGAGTCAATGAAGCTTTTTACCTGGAAACCCGGTGGAACAGCTTCGATTTTGATGATTTTTTTCTCAAAAAATTGGTTTTTTTATATTATTTGAAATCAGAAACCTCTGGAGAGGGGGAAATATTTTTTAATATTGTTTAAACAATTTTTATGACATTTTTGGAAAAAAAAAATCTTATAAAATATCAATTGAAAACTCACAAAAAAAATATGTTTATATTATTGTTTTCGTATTGTTATCACAAATAATTTTAATTTACATGTTATTTTATCAAAAACTTTTAAAAACAATTAATTATAAGATCTTTCATCTAATATAATGACATGAAGCTGATATACATAAAAAAGTTAGCATATATTTCATGAAATATAAGAAATTAATAGTTTCATTATTAACATAAATAAAAAAATATATAATATATATATATATGTATACATATATTGGATCAGAGGCCGCGCTCTTGTGTGGCCAGGAACTTATAAAGGGCTCCCGTAGCTACTGGCGTTAGGCCAAGGCCGTGCAAAAAAACTTCTGCCAGCCCTCGCTGCCACCTCTGAGATGCCCAGACGGAACACTAGCTCATAAGCCGCAGGAGAAAGCCGATTTACTGGCAAAACTCTTTGCGGCTAAGTCCCAAATCGATGATTGCAATGCACTACCACTATCATTACCTCACTGTGGCACAACGATGCCTGATATTAAAATCAGGCAGCGTGAGGTTCGTGCCGAATTGCAATCACTCGACGTCCGGAAAGCTAGTGGCCCTGATGGCATCCCAGCAGAAGTACTGAAAAAATGTGCAGCGGAGTTGTCTCTCGTGCTCACGCGCTTGTACCAATCCTCGTATTCTTTGCGGCGTGTGCTGGAGACTTGGAGAGATGCTAACGTGCAACCGGTGCCCAGAAAAGGGGATCGCTCAGACTCGGCAAACTACCGGCCAATAGCAGTCACCTCAGTTTTATGTAAAGTTCTAGAAAAGGTCCTTAATAACCATCTGACCCGCTACCTAGAGGATCACTCACTGATTAATGATCGTCAATATGGTTTTAGACCGAAACGATCGACGGGTGATCTTCTAGCGTACTTAACACATATCTGGGGTGAGGCTATCGACAAGCGTGGCGAGTCGTTGGCTATCAGCCTTGACATTGCCAAGGCGTTCGACAGGGTCTGGCACAAAAGCCTTCTCTCCAAGCTTCCGGCATACGGTCTGCCAGCCCAGTTCTGTTCTTGGGTAGCTGACTTTCTGCATGAGCGTAGAATTTGTGTCCTTACGGATGGTAGCAGTTCGCGGTTCATGTCAGTGAATGCCGCCGTTCCCCAGGGCTCCGTCCTATCCCCCACTCTCTTTCTGCTGCATATCAATGACTTGATTCCTCTCTCGGGAATATGCATTGCTATGCAGACGATAGTACAGGACATGCGGGGTATCTCGGACAAGCAGCGGCTGGGCAGGCGGTAACCAAGGAGAAACGGGAAAATCTTGTCATTGAACTCAATCAGGCTTTGGACCACATTTCCGAATGGGGTACCAGGAACTTGGTTGAGTTCAATGCCAAGAAAACTCAGGCTTGCGCTTTCACGGCAAAAACATCGTTATTCCTTCCCCTTCCCTCTCTTCAGGGCACAACACTACCGCTACAGAGCAACATTTCCATGCTCGGTATGGAAGTTCGCTTAGACCTGAATCCAAAGGACTACATCGAACCCGTGATCAAAACAGCTTCACGCAAACTCGGAGTCTTGAACAAGGTGCGGCGTTTTTTCACGCCCGATCAACTGTCCTTGTTATATAAAACGCAAGTGCGGTCCTGCGTGGAATATTGCTCGCACCTCTGGGATAGCTCCGCCAAGTACTTACTCGATGCTTTGGATAGGTCACAGCGGCGCGGCGCGCGATCCGCATCATAGGCGATGAGGAGGTGACTAAACACCTTGAGCCTCTTCAATTACGCCGTGACGTGGTGTCACTAAGCGCGTTCTACCGTCTGTATCACGGCGAGTGTTCTGAGGAGTTATTCTCTCTTATCCCACCTTTCCCTTTCCTTTAGAGGACCACGCAAGTCACCGTCTTACTGTGGCCACAATTCCAACGCGTACAAAGAAATTTGGTCAACTCATTTCTTTGTCGCACTATCCGTAAATGGAATGCGCTGCCCACTCACGTGTTCCCTCCCTCTTACAACCTGGGATCCTTTAAAAGAGGCGTGAAGAAGCAACATGCAGGCCGGCAGGGTGAGGATGGCTGGTGTGGCAGGTAGAACTGCTGTATCAGCTATCTTCGCATCTGGACTTCACCTTCACTTAACATCAGGTGGGGTGGAGTCATTTGTCGGACCTATCTATAATATATATATATATAAATAACTAAAATATAACGTAAGTGCTCAACGCATTCGTATTATTGACCAATACATCGTATTTTAATGGTTTAAATATTAAATTATTATTAAAAGCCTCATTTTAACAACTATTTTTTATACTAACATTAACATAAAAATATTTTTTCCAAAAAAAGCGATAAAACTGATTTTGTTACAAAAATGACATAAATATTGTTTAAACAATAAAAAAAAATATTTCCCCCCTCCCAAAGGTTTCTGATTTTAAATATTATAAAAAAAAATGATCAAACTCGAAGCTATTCCACCGGGTTTCCAAGTTTTGCCTATTTTATGTCTTTATTGACTCGACTATTTATTTGTATAGAAATATTTCTTTGTCTGCCAAAGCCGATGCTTTCGCTTCAAAGTCACGACTCGCCTCGCCTCGGGATAAACTTCCGAACGTGCGTGGTGAACTCTCTGTACCCTTACTTACGTCTCTCCGTAGCCTAGCTTACGTCTCTCCGTAGCCTAGCTTACATCTCTCCGTAGCCTAGCTTACGTCTCTCGTGGCCTAGCGCCGAGACGTCGGCAGCCGCGAGCGCAGTGGCGTCGGCAGCCGCAAGCGCAGTGGCGTTGGCAGCCGCGAGCGCAGTGGCGTCCGCAGCCACGAGCGCAGTGGCGTCTGCAGCCGCGAGCGCAGTGGTGTCCGCAGCCGTGAGCGGCGTGCCGTCGGCAGCCGCGAGCGCAGTGGCGTCCGCCGAGGCGAGCGCAGTGGTATCCGTGGCTGCGAGCGCAGCGGCGTCCGCAACCGCGAGTGCAGTGGCGTTCGCAACCGCGAGCGTAGCGGTGTTTGCAGCCACGAAAGCAATACTATCAGTCGCCAGGTACGAAGCCCCACCGTAGATCGGGATAGATGGGTGGTAGCTCACCAAAGCCAGAACCCAACGATTAGCCCGTGTCAATCATTAGAGCCTCCATGTCTTTCGAAAACATTCAATCAAAATTTACAACTAGAAATAGGAGTTAATAGAATTTCGGATTCTAGTACCAGGGGGCCAACCGCCTAACTGGATTGCTTTGGAAAACGCTATCGCTTACGATTTCATTTTGTTATTTCTAACCACCGAAATACCTCACGCTCATTTTCTTTAACATTGTTATTACCAATGCAAAAGAAAAAAAAAGAGCGCGAGGCATTTGAAAACCTCAGGGGGCTAGAAATAACCAAATGAAATCGTAAGCGATAGCGTTTTCCAAAGCAATCCAGTTAGGCGATTGACCCCCAGTTTGAATAATAACGTAACTGCATCTCAATTGATGCAAGTATTACAGTCAATCGGTAGAACTACCAATAACGATAGCTTATCGCACCTTAATACTATCTCTGAATTTGATCCTACTCATAGAGAACAAACTATAGAGATGTGGATACACAAAGTTAATGAATGTTCTGCTATTTATAACTGGACAGATAGGCAAACTATTCATTTTGCCCTTCCTAAGCTTAAAGGTATTGCACAAAAATGGTATCACGGCCTAACTACCGTTATGTATTCTTGGCCCGAATGGCAACACAAACTAAGGTTAGCTTTTCCTAGCAACGACAATTACGGGTTGCTTCTATCAAATATGTTAAATAGACGTGCCAGGTTTCATGAATCGTTAGAGGAGTATTTTTATGAAAAGGTTGTATTGTTGAATCCTTGTAACATTGTAGGCAAAAATGCAGTAGACTGTATAATATTCGGTATTGATGTAGCGGGTCTAGATTCTCCTGATTCTAAATATCATATGCAAGCTCTCGTAAATGGGGTACAAAAATCGTGTTTCGTGGACTTAGGTAGATCTGCTTCCCTTATTAAAGAATCTAACGTAAGTGACATTAAAGTCAAAATAATTAACACGACCACTTTACCTATTCTAAGGGGGTTCAGGGACTCATTCGTTAACCCATTAGGTGTATGTTCAGTCGAGATTGAGATAGATCAAGCTTAGGCTGAAGTGGATCTTCTTGTTGTTCCCGATCATTTATTACAAGAGTCCTTATTGATTGGTAGGTCGTTTACAGAGCAGCCGCATATAATAATATGCGGCTGCTCAGCTAAGACCCCAGATAAATCTAAACTAATTTTGTTTTGCAAAGATAACGTAACTGTAAACGGCTTTACTTTGGTACAGTTCAAGCCTGAACCGTTTTATAACGGCGACTTATACATAGAAGGTAGTAACCGACTTAGGCTAGGTCACGAATATTATTTGGTTCAAGGCGTCTTCTCTGCCGTAGAAGGATGTGGCGTTGCATTGTTACAGGGCTTGTCTAATCAACCATTTATGATACAAAAGGGTGCCATACTAGCGAGGTGTAGACGAGCGAACGTTGTTTCTAAAATTGAACTTAAACATAATGTCCTTTGTATTGATTCTTCTGAGACAAAAACATCTATTACAATAGACGATATTAATAATCTAAGCTCGTTAAGTAAAGATACCATAGGCTCGCTACTACGCCTGCTGAATCAATATCGTAAGTGTTTTCCGTTCAGTTTACAGGAATTAGGTAAAACTAACGTAACCGAGATGTCGATTAATTTAAAGGATGACGAACCAGTAGTGTATAGACCATATCGTTTGCCATTCAGCGAGAGAGCTAAAGTTAGAGAAATGGTCCAGGTATTGATTGATTGTGATATTTTCAGACCGTCGTCGTCATCATATGCTAGTCCGATTGTTATTGTAAAAAAGAAAAATGGCGATGCTAGATTATGTGTAGACTATAGGGCCCTAAATAGGAAAACGCATAAAAAAATTACCCGATGCCAAGAATTGATGATCAGCTGGATGATCTTGCCAGTTACGAGTATTATACGACTCTTGATCTTGCGTCTGGTTACTATCAGATTGCTATTAGGGATCAGGATCGTCCAAAGACATCGTACCCCTGACGGACAATATGAGTTTATTCGAATGCCCTTCGGCTTTGCAAACGTACCCTTTAATTTCATGAGGATGATTAATATGGTTTTAAGTAATGCTAGGGGTAGTGCTTCTGCGTATATGGACGCCATTATTATCTCGTCTAAGACAATAGAAGAAGGGTTGACTAAGTTGCACAAAATTTTAGAACTACTTCAAGAGGCAGGTCTAACGCTTAAACTCATTAAATGTTGTTTCTTTTGTAAATCAGTCGAGTATCTAGGTTTCGAAGTTAGTCGGGAAGGTATTAGGCCTGGAAGCAGGAAAATAGAGGCAGTCCGTGATTTTCCAGAACCTAAAAACCAACATGGCGTTCGTCAGTTCGTAGGTTTGTGTAGTTTCTTTAGGCGTTTTGTTAAAAACTTCTCCGTCATAGCTAAACCAATAACATACCTACTTAGAAAAGATGCTAAATGGGTATGGGGCGTAGAACAGGTTCAAACATTCAACATTTTAAAAGATGAACTTTTACGCAAGCCAACTCTTGCCTTATATAACCCAAATGCGAAAACCGAACTGCACACTGATGCTTGCAAAATAGGCATTGCTGGCATACTCTTGCAAAGAAACGACAATAACATACTCAAACCTGTAGCTTATTACAGTAGACAGACCACTACAGACGAACAGCATATGTCGTCATATGAACTTGAGACTCCGGCTCTTGTAGCTTCACTCCAGCGTTTCCGTGTCTATTGAAACGGTATTGAATTTAAAGTATCGACTGATTGCTATTCACTACGAGCTACATTTTTGAAACGCGATTTAATTCCGAGAGTCCCCCGGTGGTGGATTTCTATACAAGAGTTTAATTTCACAATAGAATATCGTCCTGGAAAATCAATGACCTATGTCGACGCTCTAAGTAGAAATCCACTACCTGGGAATTCCTCTGCGCCAAGTGTAGATAACTCTATCGATGTAATGGTGGTATCTTCAGATGATTGGTTGAGTACAGTTCAACAGGCAGATTCCGAAATACTAAGAAAAATTTCGATATTAAAGGACCCAACCTCTGCCGACATTTTAGATATTCGTAAGAACTTTGTAGTTAAAAATGATAAACTATATCGTGTCACTGATGAGGGTAACAGGTGGGTAGTACCCAAAGGTGTCCTTTGGCAGATACTCAAACAATGTCATGATGACATTGGTCATTTTGCTTTTGATAAGACGCTTGCTAAAATTAAAGAAACTTTTTGGTTTAGTAAGATGCGGCGTTTCGTGAAAAAGTATGTCAATTCATGCTTAGAATGTGCATATACAAAATCTTCATCTAAAAGAAGACCACCATTTCATCCCATACCTAAAATTGATTCCCCTTTTGCTACTTTACATATTGATCATGTTGGTCCGTTCGTCAAAAGCTCTAAAGGCAATACTCATCTACTAGTGATTATCGATGCGTATACAAAGTTTGTAATTTTAAAGCCGGTAAGAAGTACAAAAACGTCAATAGTTGTCGATAAGTTACGAGAGTTCTTTGGTATATTCGGGGTTAGTAGAAGAGTCGTATCGGACAGAGGCTCTTCATTGACGAGCTCAAAATTTAAAGAGTTCTCAGATGAGTTAGGAGTTAAACACGTACTTAATGCGGTAGCAACGCCAAGGGCCAACGGACAAGTACAACGATACAACTGTACCTTATTAGAGTCCCTTACAGCCAAGTGTGCCGGACATGATGAGAAGAAATGGGACTCTTTTGTTCCAGACGTGCAATTCGGACTGAACAATACTTTGGACAAAGGTATTGGTCGCACGCCCTCAGAGGCGCTTTTCGGTACCACCCTAATAGGCACTAATGAAAGTAGATTAAAGAATTCACTTGATGATGTCAATAACAAATATTCCCTCATTGATATACGCGAAAAGATAAATGAATGTAAATAACTAGCTATCAAGAAAAACAAAAATCTCACTACGATTTAAAGAGTGTTAGACCTAAAACGTTTGAGGTAGAGGATTTAATAAGCATAGAGAGGAAAATCCCGTCGTCAGGTCAAAGTCGAAAATTAGTTCCAAAATATCAGGGACCATATCGCGTGACTTCGGTACTTGGGAATGATAGATATTGTATAGAGGACACACCCATAACTAGTGAGAAGGGACGCAAGTATAAGTCAGTCGTTGTGGTAGATAAAATGAAACCTTGGCTCAGTTTCAATCGATCGGAAGGAGATGACACGGCCTCTAGTAGTACGAAAAGTGACGGGGAAACTTAATTTGTAAAACAGCTCTTCATTGTTTTTTTTTTGGGGGGAGTTTTCATACTTTAACAGCTAATTGAGATACATCAAATGATTGTGTCTGTTACCCTATCAGACGTGGTATTCAGTGCAGACGTGCATGCGCACTGCTGCTACGGTTGACTGAAGCAGATGAGCTTAGTCCAGAGTATGATAAAGTGGTGTTCAGTGCAGAACTAGCAGAAACTGTCACCATTGGCTAACAGAGGCATTATCGAAATGGTGCAAGTATTGCAACACTCTGACGGAGCGACAGGCAGTGTTAAAGTGTCTTCGGTAGTGTAAAGTTGAAAAGTGTCGATAACTACTGTGCTAGTAACTGTGAATATAATTAAAATAATTGTCTGAATCCAAAGTGTTTTTCTACAAGTCCTACACATGTCAACGAAATTAGGGAGAATGCTTTAAAGTTTGTTAATATTCTTAAAGTATTGTCTGGTCCGGGTTGGGGGGTACACCATTGACTTTAGGGCGATTGTACATAGCCTGTGTGAGAAGTAGACTTGACTGTGTTTGTTTTTTATATGATAACAGTTCTAAAAAGCAACTAGATAAATTGAATGTTGTACAAAATCAGTGTATGTGAATTATAGGCGGCTTTATAAAATCAACAGCAGTTCATGTCATGGAAAGTGAGCTGAACCTACCCCCACTAAATCCACGACAGTTAACGATCTTATTACAGATTTGGATAAATTACATAAATTTACAGAAAAATGCATTTTACAGAAATAAGAAAAAACCGCTTCTAATTCAGGTACACGAAAAATTTAAATTTATGTCTATCTACAAAAGCACTCAATTAGAAATGTTTAATTTTGACACTTGAATTAGTAATTTAAAATTAGAATTGACAATACAAATTGAAATTGATGTAATGACAGGATCTAAACGGTTTCATAGAACAGTAGACTTGAAAAACCTGAGTATTGGGATCTGACATGGAGGCGTGGCCTATTCAATATGGCGCCGACGGGGGTGCATTTGCCTAGTCAAACCGTGATGAAATACCGTAAAATAGTTAAATATCAATATTAGTGGTAGATAATGATAGTCTTAACAATTAATGATATTTGTGAATGGTCCGGTTCAACGCCCAGTAATCGCAATTTTCGAGAGGGTGAACGACTGGTAGCTGCGAAACATTTATTGAATTGTGGTATACACAAACATTTATTGAATTGTGGTAACTAAACCAAGGAAACTCTTTCATTTTAATGTTGTTGCCGTCCCATTCTTTTCTTAGTGGAATAATAATGAGATCTTGTAAAATGCTACTTCACACATGCTTAACCTCAAAAAACGAATTTGACTCACCTGGTAATATATAGTCGTCTTTCAGAAAATGCAATGAACACACTTTCATGTGAGGATTTATTTTACAGTCAATCTTCAAAGCGTTCTTCCATGCTGTGAATTGGTCCACTTTTTCCATTTGACCAAAATAATTTTTGATGTAAACAAAACGCGCATTTTTTTTAGGAAACTTATGAAACGTTAATTCACGGTTTTTTTGAAAACTGCTTCCACATCCATACACACAACACTTTATTCTTTTTTTAGAAATCTTGCGAGGGTTAAATATTCCTAATTCTTCCGTCATTTTTTGTTTAATTTCTCAAAAGTACTAATGACACTAATGATAACTTATGTGTTTTGATGAGCGATGCACCCCGGTATTAGTTCCAAAATTGAACACCAGGTGTCTCACGAATTTTGTCAGATCCCAATAAAAAGATGAGTATGGTAAAGCGTATAAAATATACACGGATGGTTCGAAAGGCAGGGAGGGTGTGGGCTATCTATGACGGGCAGAATAACAACTACATTGGTTTCAAACTCTCAAAGAGATAACAATAATGCACGCGGAACTAATAGCAATAGCGGAAGCCTTATCCTACCTGAGGACTGTCCCGTGCTCAGAAGTGGTCATACTTTTCGATTGGAAGAGTTTGCTACAGCATATTGCTCGATGTGCCTCGTCTATACGAAGTCTACCGATTGCATATAGTATTATACAGTCTGTCCGTGAACTGAATACACAGAACAAAAAACTGGTATTACAGTGGATCCCTTCCCATTGCGATATCTTACAAGAGGAAAAAGTGGACTCCTTAGCAAAGAAAGCAAGCATAGAAGGGGTGGATTTTTTGTGTTTACCGTATGGTTCGGAAGTAATGAATTATATGTATAAAACAGTGGTGTAATGACGTTTGGAAAGAACATTTTGATGAACGATTCTTGAGTAAAGCAATATGGTACAAAACAATACAACCAACTTTACCCAATAGCCTCTGGTTTACTGATACAGGTTTGGGAAGGGATACCATAGTACTGGCACACAGACTCCGATCTGGTCACATACCTTTAAATAGCTTTGATTATTTGATGAAATAAGTAAACTCTCCAAATTGTACTAAGTGTGATCAGATCGTAAATATGTGGCATGTGATGGCTCAATGTACAAGGGTTGCACCGGAAAGATACCACCTTTTTAACCAATTCCCGGAGCTGATAGTTATGGATGTTGGTTTGTATAACAGCGTACTGTCTAGTCCCTTTTTCAAAATAAGTAAGGTTTTGTATAAAATTGTATCAATCTGTTTAAGAAGACGATAGAAGGTTAGAACAATAAGGGTGACATGGTCTACAATAGACAAAACCCTTTAAAAATAATAAATAACAATAATAAAAAAAAAGGTTTTGAAGTGAAAACTTCTTTAGGCGCGTTGTGCATTTTTGAGATGGGGAAAAGCGCCACCGTTAGTACCTGCTGTCGACAACTCTGTAAACATATAGGTATCTTAATTTAGCTCAATGTTGTGAGTAGTAGATTGGTCTTAAGCAACAAACAGGAATCCATCATTTTATCGCAATTCCTTTCAACGATTTTCATTACCCATAAAACGAATCGCAGATTTTTTTTTTCAATATTTAACAAACGAATTAGATTACATCGCATTTTCGTTTCCTCGAATATTTATCATCTACACACACAGCTCATCGTTATTTCTTTTCATGTTTTATACATTTTATCAAAATAATGTTACATCGAAGTTTTGTTACCCATATTTTTGTTTCATCGTAAGTTTCAGTTTGCAAAATAATGGAAACATCAATTTTTATTTCAAAATATCAATGTACATCGAAAATACGTCTATTTCATGACGTTTTTAGTAAAAAAAGGTATTTAAAATGACTAATTTAACCTCAAATCCACGTAGTCTTATCTGCCCTACCCCTAGAGTGCAATTTAAAAGTACGTAGTGGCGGAGGGGCGAGGCTAAACTGTACTTCCAGGGCCCAAGTGGTGATACTTCACACTAGGTTAGGTTAGTGTTGTGACCATAACGCGCGAGCCGAGCGAGCGAAGCGAGCGTGCCTAGGTAGCGGCCGGCGAAGCGCCAAAAAAAATTTTAAAGAGACCTATTCAACAACAATAATTCATCATTCGATGAAACGATACTTCGATAAAAAGTTGTTATGTGAAAAAGTTTCGATACGTATTGCAACATGTTTTTACAAATAGTTTTTTTTTAGTTTTTAATTTAATATACTTTAAAGAAATGTAAGTTCGATAAACCGTTTTTCTGGTAATCAAAACAACTTTAAAAGATTTTTTTCAATAAATGTTTTTCGATGATATAAAACAGCGATGATAAAAAATTCGATGAATTTAAAAAAATATATATTAAAATAGTAGAATAGTTTTCGGTAAAATGAAAATCGATATCAAAAAAATCTGTATTCTGATAGACACCCGCAAAAAACGCTTCTTGGAGTGCAAAAGGTCTTGAGTTTGAGCCCGACGGGCATATATATATATTTTATTTCTTTTGGTTTACATTTTTCTTAGTTTTATTAGATTGAGTTTTCACGTTCGCCGGCACTCCCGGAGTGTCACCGGCTTTTTTTTATATCTCCAAGTAGTATCGCCTAATCTTTGAAACCGGCACACTTACATACCACTCTAAAAGTAAGGTCGTCATTAAAGTAAAGGAGTTATCAAATACCTATATATACACTTATTTACCTGCTTCACAAATTAATGTTGTTTAATTTTAATTTTATAGTTACGACAAGACGCCACAAAGCCATTGACCAGACAAACTTGTAATACCTCCGTAGCACCGAGATGAGATAAATTTCACGCTATGCTTTCTCATCAAGAATTACAATAGGCCATTACCCTTTGTTTTGCGATCGTTAATTTGCACTGTTAATTAAAAAACACAATGGGTGACACGGTAAAATCAACGTAATGGAGTTTTCGTTTGAAAGCCATTTCAAAGGACGTTTTTATTAAGCCAGGATTACGTTGTTTTAAAATAGAGCAAATTCACTTGGGAATTTGTCTTACTGTGTGTACTACTGTTATACTTAATACCAATAATTGAAACCCCGAATCACTATATCTCTGAAGAACATTATTCCTAATAGTCGAGTCAATAAAGACATAAAACAGGCAAAACTTGGAAACCCGGTGGAACAGCTTAGATTTTGATCATTTTTTTTTAATTTGGTTTTTTTTATATTATTCAAAATCAGAAACCTTTGGGAGCGGAGATTATTGTTTAAACAATATTTATGACATTTTAATAAAAAAAAAACAGTTTTATCACTTTTTTGGAAAAAAATATTTTTATGTTAATGTTAGTATATAAAATAGTTGTTAAAATGAGGCTTATATTAATAATTTAATATTTATATCATCAAAATACGATGTATTGATCAATAATACGAATGCGTTGAGCACTTACGTTATGTTTCAGTTACTTCATATACATATATATACACATATATAAATCCATTGATTACTTATTTGAAGAAGACATGCCTCTAAATACAACCAAGGACAAATTTTTAGGAAATAGTAAGAATAAAAATCGATTTATCAATCTTCTTTGCAAGAAACTAGCCGAAAATAATTTTCAGTGGAGTCAAGCAGACAGTGATGCTGACCGTTTAATAGTACAATCAGCTTTAGATTGTTCTTTTCTTAATGTGGTTGTCGTAGCAGAAGATATTGATGTATTGGTGTTATTAATGGCTCTAGCAAGTGATGATAAAGAATTGTTCTTTCTGAAACCGCTCAAAAATAATGGTTTACAAAGAGTTTATTCAACAAAAACAAGTTTAAATCAATATGAAAATGTTATAAAAGAGCATATTTTGTTATTCATTCATTCACAGGATGTGACACTACATCCGTTTTCTATAATAAAGGTAAAAAATAAATTTGTTTCTTAGATTTTCACGCACATCACTCATTAAATAAAACTAGTTTTTTACGGGTTGATGCACGAAACTTTATTTATTTATTGACGTTTCGTAGCCTTTACAGGCTACGTCGTCGGAATCAAATTTTATTTAATTTTGTCGAGCTACCTTCGAAAGACTTTTGAGCGTTCGGTTATTTCATTGTTCAATTTTTAAAGTTTTATTGTCTATGTATGAATTTGTCTATGTAAAATTATTTTTTGTAATTTTGAGTTTATTTATTTGACCCTGACTACCGTAAACTACCACCGGTTCCAAAATTGGGAGACTTTTCTGAAAAGAACCGGTGAAACAAACTCAAGAGAGGCTTTCTATCTCCTTCTTATGTTAGATTATGCAAACAAAAAGCACTAATAGCATCTGTTGGTCTTGCAGTGTGTGCTCGGGGTTGGGATTTTATCTCCTGTATAATGGGTTCCCAAGCTGGTGGTATATACCAACCATCTTCCCTATTGAAATATGGATATTTTTTAATCTTAATAGCCTCGCGCCTCATTCTAGTAATGAATCGTTGCTCAGTTGCAAGGATCTGTGGTTTATGAAATCTTATGTAATGGTTTGGCCCCCCTAATGCATGTTCACACACTGCAGACTTATTTTCGCGCCTATGTTTCATATCTGCGATATGTTCTTTTACCCGAGTCCCTATACTCCTCTTTGTTTGCCCGATGTAGGAGAGCCCACAGTCGCATTCAAGTTTGTAGACACCAGCAACTTGAAAGGGTATATTGCACTTGACCGGTCGTAGAAAATGGTTGATCTTCTTTGGCGGCTTGAAGTAAGTATTGATTGAAGCACGCTTCAGAATCCTCCCAATCTTGTCAGTGACTCCTTTCATGTAAGGTAGTATAGCAGGTTGTCGGTCGACTGTGCTAGGTTTGGCGCGACTGTGACGGCGACGTGGTACATTCAGGTTATTATCCTTCAGTACTTGCTCGACATGCTGAAGTTCAGCTGCCAGGTGTTGTTTGTCACAGACACCCCGTGCTCTCTGAAACAAAGAGTTTCCTACGGCAGTTAATTGTTTCGGGTGATGGTGTGAGTCACCATTGATGTACCTATTAGTATGAGTTACTTTACGATACACAGTATGGCTTAAACTTTGGTCAGGATTCCTGATTAATAAAATATCTAGAAAAGCTAGTTTACTGTCTGCCTCTAACTCCATAGTGAATAGGATGTTGGGATGTATAGAGTTAAGGTGATTTAAAAAGGCAAAAATTTGATCTGTTGGGAGGTTTGTGAAAGTATCATCTACGTACCGCTTATGATGAACATTGCCTTACCAGATGTAAGGCAATGTTCTAGTAATACTGCATATTCTATAGGCATATTATTTTCAAGTAGCTTCTTCTTAGTGATTTCAATACAGTCCCGTACTGGTAGGCATGTAAATAAGGACTGAACATCAAAACTGACCATGGTTTCATTGTCCATGAGACGTTGATCTCTAATCTCATTGACAAATTGGTATGAATCTTTTACAAAGGCTGTTGTGTTACCTCTCAGTGGTGAAAGTAACTTTGCTACGTGTTTAGCCAAACGTATGTTGGTGAATCAATCTGGCTTACAATCGGACGTAGCGACGGATTTTAATGATGGTATTTATTGTATTCTTACACTCTACGGTGCTAAAACTGCCAAAAACTTGAATGAACTTCGCTATAAACGTTTTATAGCGTTAGCCACTAAGGATAAACGCGTTCAACTTAATTCGCTACCTCCTACAGAGGATGCAGCGAAACAACATATCAAAAGATTATATTGACAAATACAGCAGTGGAAAAATGATTTGCCAATACCTCCCGAAAAATGGGGTTGGCAAAAAGATAATTATTTAACTCCAATGAAAATGACGTAACCCGCAGCACCCGAAAACGTCTTAAAAATAATATTCTGCTCCTGTAAAACAGGATGTGGCTCAGCGTGTGGCTGCAGAAAAAGTGGCTTGCATTGCTCACCTGCCTGCATCGTTTGCAGTGGAAGCGACTGTGACAATCACCCACCACCCGAAGAAGATGATAATAATGAAGATTAAGTTTCCCTTTTTCATGTATATATATATGTTTCAATGAATTTTATACATTTTATAATATATTTTTGTGTTGTTGTATACATTAGTTTTATTTCCACATATAAGTACTTGTAAATAATTATTTACATTTTTTTAAATATTTTTTTTTATTTATATTAATAATGAAACTATTAATTTTTTATATTTCATGAAACTATCCTATACTATATATGCTAACTTTTTTATGTATATCAGCGTCAAGTCATTATATTAGATGAAAGATCTTATAATTAATTGTTTTTAAAAGTTTTTGATATAATAACATGTAAATTAAAATTATTTGTGATAACAATATGAAAACAATAACATAAACATATTTTTTGTGAGTTTTCAATTGATATTTTATAAAAAAAATGTTTTCCAAATATGTCATAAAAATTGTTTAAACAATATAAAATTATTATTATGTTTCTGATAAATTTCTAATAATATAAAAAAAAAAATTTTTAAGAATAAAATCATCAAAATCGAAGCTGTTCCACCGGATTTCCAGGTAAAAAGCTTCATTGACTCGACTATACCGAATGCACGCTATCGCTAATAACTTTAGACCTATAACACTGTATACCTAATATTTCAATCACAAATGCACGCTATCCCTAATAACTTTAGAATTGGTATTATTTTTACAGTGTAATAGGTCTAATGTTATTAAGGATAGTGTGCATTCGGGCTACAAATATTAGCAATAATGTTCTTAAGAGATATAGTGATTCGTTGTTTCAATTATTGGTATTAAGTATAACAGTGCTTACTGTAAAGTAAACAAGTTTAAGTGCGCGATTGATTTTGTCAATAATTATGTATTTCGTACATATAAGTACCTACCTAGTGATGATTTACTAGCTGTGCCCCGCGGTGTTACCCGCTGTTTATTAGGAATATTTTCCCGCAGTAAAACGTAGCCTATATGTTAATCCAGGGTGTCAGCTAACTCCATACCAAATTTTATTAAAATCGCTCCAGCCGTTTAGACGTGAAGAAGTAACAAACATACACACTCACAAACTTTCGCCTTTATAATATTAGTGTGATGAAAGAGAAAAGAGGAAGGGCAAAGCGGATTTTAAGCTTCAATTCAAAGTCAAACTCAAAATCATTTATTGAGTTTAGACTGAAACAAGGACTCATAATTGTCTCGAAGCTACGCCATCGGTTCGTTAATCTACGGCAGGAGACCGGAGACTAAAAAGAATCGGCCAGAAACTCAGCAATGGCTGTTTTATTTCGCCCTTTGGAGCGCCCATCTGGGGAAGTAGACTCTACCATACAGAAGACCACAGTAAAGACAAGATACAGGGGTCAGGGTAGGCAACAACGCGAGTGATATTTCTAGCCCACAATCTGTACTCAGCCCCCACGCGCGGGCCATGCTGCGCACGTCTGTGTGGTCCCCGCAATACCTCGGGAGCCCCTTGCCGTGGAGCCCCGGCTAGGCCAGGAGGCTGCTGGGTGCGGAGACGCGGAAGAATCACTAAACGGGGATCTCGCGGTTTCGCACAAAGCAGCTTAGTGGGTATTCGCAGGGGTTTTTAGGGGATATTATGCCGTAAAGCGCCAGCGTAAGAGATACGGGGTCCTCAGTGGTCAGCCGCTACGGGGGTAGTAAGGCTTGCGGGAGCCAAGTGTGAGGTCCGTTCGGCGGTGTGCCTCTTAAAGGCGCCGTTGTCTGCAAATAGGGATTTTGTCTGCGTCACAAAAAAGGCCATATGCTGGATTGCCATCCTTTAAGCATTAAAAAAAAGTGAAGAATAAGTAAAAAATGAGAGTTGGATTATCGTAATTTTTTGGGATGGAAATTTGAATCCTAAAAACATTACAATGTTTATAGTAAACTGTTGCGTAATGAATTATATTTATGTTAAACTATGTACATTTTATGCAAGGACGATTCAAAACATGACGGCTGGTGGACCTTTCGGTTAGTGGACATGAATCTAATGGCCCCAGGTTCGAATCCCGGAGAGACATGAACTCATGACTAACTTTTTTGTGGTAATAACGGGCGACTAATACACAAATAAAAGTGATAATGAAACAAATAATAATCAAAAGATATTTTTTTTGGTAAAGCATAATTACGTTTTAATTGGTTCTAGAATCTTACCCTCTTTTTAAGAAAGAGTTCTTGATATTTCGTTTACCAAACTTCTTACAGTGCTGTTGTAAGTGTCTCTCGCTGAAACAACCTTGTCACTTCCATTGAAGGGCAACAAACAGCAGTTTTGTACGTCCAATGTAGGGTTACCATAATGGCTTAAATAGTGCCAAGGACATTAGCAGTTCATAAAAATTTCGACACCCACAATTTATAAGTAAGAAAAAAAATGTATTTGTTTAAATCATAAAGCACATGGCTAAGAAACTGCCTATAATATAATATACATTTTGCTCTAGCCTGGAACATTAAAATTTTTGTTTATTAATTATTACGTGTTTATTATTCGCATAAAACTTTCGTGAAATAGTCAAATAGTTATAAGTATAAAAATTTACTTCATGTCAAATACAAATATACAAATTTACTACATAAAATAAATGAACAATAAATCTACATAAAATATATTTATGTAAGTATTTCGAAATAAACAATATTAATTCCAAACTTCTAAGAACTATGAAATACTCGGTACTATTTTTTATAACAAATCACTGAAGGCTTGAAAAAATCGATTTGATTCTTCTGATCAGACGCTGTATTAAAATTAATTCTTAGATTTTTGCAAAAAAACAAAGCAAAACTCCACAGATTTCCTGTCAGGCTGACAACAATAAATTATTATTTCTATTTACCTTTTTTGCTTTAAAACATTTTTTGTGGAAAATTAGATAAATGATTCTAAGAAAATGCGGAATTGATGGCTCTGTAAATAATTGGCAACATTTTTTTATCAAATGTAGTAAGGTAATGATGTAGTAGGTGTTTACATATTTTTCAGTATTGCAACTTCGTCAACAGTTCCAGAGCCTTTATCATAGAAATTATAAACTTTCAGCCATTCGGCATTAAATATTACTCAGTGCAATATTTATACATTGCTAAGGCAGTCGGTCATACAAAACTTTACCATATCCTTTTCTATTTCTTCATCCCTCTATTTCCTTTGCATCATAATTTCAAAGTTGAATTCGAAAGGTTCATAATCAGCCTATTAATGTCCCCACTGCTGGAGCACAGGCTTTCCCTTTGGATGGAATAGGGAGATGGGGTCATAACCCAACACGCGGATCCAGTGCGGATTGGTGAGTGCTAATGACTGCAGATGCAGCCGGAACCAAACAGCTTAACATGCCTTCCAAAGCACTGAGCAGCTAGATATAGTAAATTTTTGGTCACCCATCCAATGACCGACCACTGCGAATGTTGCTTAACTTCAACGACCGTAGCCGAACGCGCTAACCACTTGCGACATTAATCTCCTCAACTGAAAGATAACAAACATAAAAGCTGTTACTAAAACTGTCCCAGGGGTATCGCGATGTATGGTCGCCGTAGTCAAAAGGCATTTCATTAATTCCGTATTTTATTTACGGTGCTCAAGAGTCTATTGTTTCGTAACAAAGAGTTATCGTCAATATTATGTTAGGCCCTTTACTGAGAAAGCAGATTTTCAAATTTAATTTGTACTGGCTCGTTTTCGTCAAGTACTGGACCACAGTCGTTGAAACTCTGAGTAGGTACCTAATGGTTGGATGCTTTATTGCTGAGCACTTTATAAAATATTGTATAATTGAACGACGAGCTTTGTTTGAAATATTTACATTTCGACTTTTGCGACGGCCTACGTAATGTTTGAGGTTTATGTTTCAAATGGAAATATCAATGTAGTGTAAATAAGTGAATTTACAAATTTTAAAGAGTAATTACTTTTACTTGTTTATAAATACGAATGTTGAAGTTCTCCATACAAACTTAGAAACCCCGTTTTACCCCTTCAGTGGGTAAGCTTTAGAAAATCCTTAGCGCACGCCTAGATCATAATAGTTATATGTGTGCCAAACTCCAGCGCAATCCGTTCAGTGGTCTGAGCTGTGCATTGATATACCAGTCAGTCAGTAACGGTTGCTTTTTCTAAATACAGACTAGCTGACTCAGCGAGCTTCGTACCGCCCAAAAGTAATAATTTATAAAAGTAATATAGTATAAATTGAGATGTAAGCTATCCTGTCTTTCAAGATGGATCAAACTGCATACGGCGTGCAAATTTGATTAAAATCTAGTAGGTAATTAAGGAGTCTGGCCCGGGGGCGTTCCAGTGAAGTGGCGCACACACAGGTGCGCCGATCCTGGAACGCTCCCACATGGGCGTAGGAGGGTACCGGTGGGTTTTAGTGGGTAGGACCGGCGTTGTTCTACGCCGGGGAGACCCACACACGCCGCGCGTCCAGCCAGCGCGCGGTACGGTCCGTAAATGGATTTCCCATCGAGAAAAAAAATGTAGTATGTAAAAAAAAGGTAGTTAAGGAGTCCATCCCGGACAAACAACGTGACGACGCGTAATTTATGTATATTAAGATATTGGCAGATGCAGTTATGGGAAAAGTTTAGGCGATTTGTAAATACATTTTGTGGCGTATGCTATTAGCCAAAGTTTGATTGACAAAATTTGCTGCACCAATAAAGTGGTCATTGTTATATGCATTAGTTTTTGTTAACAGCTTTTCACAATTGAGCTAAATTGTTCGTCTTTGTTTTTTGATTGACCGTTTCTTTCAAACGCAATATCAAATAGAAGAACTATTTCCTGATTGAATAACTATTGCTTGAATTTATTAATATTGATTATTTTTCTATCAATTTTTTTATTTTATTTTGAAAAGTCAACGTCAAAAAATATTCATAGTCACCATTTGCTTCGTTATTAATAAAATTTTCATAACAGATGTATGATATTAATATCGTGAAGTTATCCAACATTTAATTAATAACTTTTTTAATTTCTTTTTCCCATTAACTTACAAAATAGCCATCCATAATAATTTTCTCGTCACAAAGCATAACCTTCTTTTCTTAATGTCTCAAAGGAATTTAAGCTTTAATACTATGAGTAGCTACCACCAGGGGGATGATTAATCTATTAAAACGCCTCCGAGGATTCCCTAAAAGAATCTTTTACTCGTCCATTAGCGTTCCTCGGGCACTCCGAAATTAACTCTATCCAAGAGGGGCGTGTTAAATCACAAAGGTCCCTAACACACTAGCGACATTTTTAAAGAGGCACGAATTCCTTCCGTCCCGCCATAATGGCTCATTGTATCCGCGCTCACTGTTGGTGAAACAAAAAAGGCTAGGGTTACTGCTTTTCCAAATAAAAGAAAAAATATATGTTAAGATGGTACCAAAAATGAGATACCAAAAAATATCACTCGTACCGTTACATACCCTGACCCAATCATATCACGTGAAACCCTGGAAACTAACTCACCGTCTGAAACACAACACAAATTCGTAGTGTTATTTTACTGGGATCTTTCGTTCCGTTACCAAACTAGAAACATGCGCGTTAAGTCTGTAATCGTAGAAGGTATGAGACTTCTGCAATGTTCAGTCTTAGGGTGGGTGGCCAAAAATTCATTGTCTCAGCCACGCCCTAAGCCATTTCCGGCTGCATCGTAGTTATCTGCACTAGGCCCTCATGGGTCATGGCCAATCTCCTCATTCCATCCATAAGGAAGGCCAACATTTATAAGCTGATGATGACGAAACAAATTAGAACTTTGTAAGCAAGGATGATTTTCCGTTTCAGCTGGCATCGCTGCCCGTGTGAAACATATTCCATTTTATTTGTTTCTTGGGTTTTCACGCACATCACTCATTAAATAAAACTAGTTTTAACGGGTTAATGCACGAACTTTATTTATTTATTGACGTTTCGCAGCCTTTTTAGGTCTGCAGCGTCAGAATAATGATTTTTTATTTACTTTGTCGAGCTACCTTCGAAAGACTTTTATTGAGCGTTCGGATATTTCATTGGAAGATTTTTAAAACTTTATTGTCTATGTATGAATTTATTAGTTAATAAAGTTCTTTATTTAATATTCTTTTTTTTTAATTTTGAGTTTATTTATTTGACCCTAACTACCGAAAACTACCACCGGTTCCAAAATTGGGAGCACTTTCTGAGAAGAACCGGTGAAACAAACTCAGAGAGGCTTTCTATCTCCTTCTTATGTTAAATTATGCAAACAAAAAGAACTACACTATACATAGACAATAAAGTTTTACAAATCTTCCACTGAAATATCCGAACACTCAATAAAAGTCTTTTGAAGGTAGCTTGACAAAGTAAATAAAAAATCATTATTCTGACGATGCAGACCTGAAAAGGCTGCGAAACGTCAATAAATAAATAAAGTTCATGCATTAACCCGTTAAAACTAGTTTTATTTCTATTCCATTTTACTGGTGAAGACATTAAATAACAAGAAAAATACTACATGGTCAGGAACGTGAGTGTGGTTAATACCTCTTTTGTTGCAGGCGCTTATTCACCACAGTGCCTGCTTTGCTTTCTATCAGGCAATCGGTATGCTTGTTTACCACTTCGATTTTAAAATATAATGAAATTGTGACACCATAATTCCACGATCCTAGGGCACTAATAATATCAACGGAGATAGGCAATGGAGACTGGATAGGTGATGTTGAGATGATTTTTCGGGACAGGACATAAGTTTCGTCGACTCGAGTCAGATATTGTTATTTTTTCTTTAAATATAAACCGTTTTAGTTAACCGATTTACCGGTCTATACTACGTGTTTTTCTTATAAATACAAAAGAAAATTACTTGAACCCACCTGGATGCTGTATTTGGGAAGAACCCATTTGAAAATATGACTTGTGAGACAAAGACTCATTCAAAAATATGTGTACTGTGATGTGCCACTTTCATGGAGTAGCTTGAAAGTTTCATACCCTAAATCTTGTTTGTGATACTTCAACATGTCAGTTTAGCTTAGCGTTTGTAACAATAGCCAACCCTAGTAAGGCACCTACCATGTACTACGGAAAGGGGTTGCGAATTTCGACCTCCGCCGCACCGTGTCGCGGTGACATGCCAAGCTCTTTTGTCCGTCACTTTTCAAAGGCGTTCTCAATTTAAATTTTCAAAATGAGTCTCGTGTAAAGTTCCAATTTTCATAACAGTAGACGTACCTCGTTCGCATAACGTCATGTTAATGCGACGCGAAACATAGATAAAAGGGAACCATTGTATTCCTGTTACGAACGTAAAGAGTTTAAATTGAATTTTTGAAAGCTTTTTACAACTTTATTAGTAGAAAAGCTAGCAGCATATATCTAAATATAGTTTGTTGTATGACAGATGACATTGAGTACAGAAGTATATGTAAATTAGGAAACTTATTTTTATATTCCGAAATCTTCGCGGAAGTGCTGGCACGGATACGCTAAAGACCGTTAACTATTCCTTAGCGCAGTCACTACTCACCTACTGTAATACACTCAGGGGCTCGGCCAAAAGGGTTCATTTGCTGCCAGTTGAAAGAGCACAAAGAGCGGTTTTGAAGGTTATGGCGTTTTTACCAAATTCGGTTCCCAACTTACCAACTGTACGAGCTGTGGAAGGTATTTTCCGTTCGTAAAGTATTTCTTTTCGTCGCGTAAACATTCATCTTGCTCTTACGATTCTGGTTTTGTTCTATCCACTAGAAGGTCTAGACTTCTCTACTCCACTAGAGTTTGTAAAGTGGAAAAGTGCAGAATTGCATCTCATTAGAAATCACTATTACTACCTAAGTCCTTTGTTGTATAACAAAGTTAATATAAAATTAAATATGTGTATTTATAGTCTACGTTCTCGTGAATATAAAAAAGTTCTGAACGACCGGTTGTTGAGTCTAGATTGTAAAGATGTCGAGTCATTGATTAAATGAGTGTATTTTATTAGTCATATAGATTAAATAATTGTCTATTGTATTTTAACATTTAATCATAAAACTCTATTGATGACACTGATAAATAGTGTTCGGGGTGGGCGCTAATAACTGCGACACAGTCTTTGACTAATGCAGTTATTAGCGAAGTAATCTTTTTGTTTACCAATTTTTTGTGTATCAAATAAAGTTTATTATTATTCTTAACTAATACTATGTGGTCGCACTTATGAATTGTAATTTTTGTTTTTATTCTGATGATGATTAAAGTTCGTGCTTTCACTTGTATACTCACTTATACCTCACTTTCGATCGATAGAATTTAAACATTCAATGTAAATCAAATAATTTGTAGGAATTTAGGATACAAGTAATATTGTTAGTAATCATTTGGCAAATAAAATTGTACTTTTGTCGATAATATGATTCTTTATATTTTTTTTTTTTTTTTTTTTTAATTTATTGAGGTAAACAAACAATGACACAATACATTTTAAATACTGTACATAATACATTATATGCATAATTGTGACACCAGCAACGTTTACCGCAAATTACAAAAAGAAATTGTAAACTAAAAATGGACCGACAAATATGTGAGAGATGCGATGTTAAGCTTGTAGCAGTTCAAGCAAAGCCCTTCCGTATGTATATTTGTTTTCTGTTGCCATATCCAAAGAATTAAATAAATTATTATACGTATTAGTCATACGATGGAACGGTGATCTTTTTCCAGCATTGGTTCGACAACGGGCAATAGCAAACAATTTACAGGTATTACGACAGTGAGTTCTGGTGGGTACCTTATATCTTAATCTATTCGTTAACGTAATACTATCGTAACGGTTGTGACATATGTCATACAATATTGTTGATTCTAAAAATGTACGCCTATTTTTCAAACTCATACATTTATACTTACATAGGAGCTGCTCGTAAGACAATCTATTACGGTAACACTTGTAATTCATACAGCGCAAAAACTTCCTCTGTACTGCTTCTAAAGCATCTATGTATTTATTATAAAAAGGGTTCCAGATAGGCACAGCATATTCGAGTTGAGAGCGGATTAAAGACTTATATAAGTAAAGGTATGTGGTAATTTAATTTAGTAATGATTAATGTTCTGTTCTTTCTTATAAATGTCATAGAAAAATGAATATAGCACAAGTTGAAACAGTTCAATGTTAAAATTTTGTGGATTTTGATTGATTATGATTATGATTATGATAATTTTATGGCTTATTGCTATATATTATTAGTATAATCCATAAATTATATATATATATATATATATATATCGAAATCTTAAAATAAAACAAAAGAAAAAATATTTGAGTTACATTTGATTATTGATTTTATTAACATTATTTTGTTATATTTTATAGTTTATTCCAAGGAATTCCTAATTTCCACCCGGAAACGCGTGTAAAATAGTAATGAGGAATGTAGGACAGGTGCTGTATTAATGATGTTAAGATGTGCTAAGATTTTCATTGCAAAAACATGATGATGCCCGAATTTTCTAGTGGATGGTTTCTAGTGGATTTTCCTAAGGATGCAAACGTTTCAAAAAAGCTTTAAAAAGATATGCGTGAACATAAATTTTATTGTCTCAATATACCTTTTTCTATTTTCTGTGATTATATATAATACAGACATATATATATATCGATATTGCATAGCTAGTACAAAGATGATGATTATAAAGACTTGAGGTCTCAACTATATAGCCGCGTTTTTATCAGTCGATAATATCAGATGCGTTATTGCGATTATCCGCACTACTTCTATTGCGTATTATCGCAGCAGTTTATAACTACTTAGCCGCTCTTATACATAAATGAACTAAAAACATATATCGCAATAACACATCCGATATTTCGACCGATAATGAGAATCAAGCGATTCTTTTTCGATACCGACGAGATTTGAAAGTAGATACCCAAACATTCTGTAGTAGCTAATGGTAGGTGCTACTTATAAGTGATCTTTGGATAAAAAATTTGATAACGCGCTTCTGCAGTACTATTCTGCTGCTTTAACGGGCTCCGTGGCCGAGTTGTTTGTACCCCGGGTTTCATGGTGTCGCCGACTCGAGAGGTCCCGGGTTCGAATAAATAAATAAATAAATATTTCCAACACTCACACCAATTAGCCTAGCCCCAAAGTAAGCACTGTAAGGCTTGTGTTATGGGATACTAGGGTAACGGATAGAATACATATACAGTACATATATAATTATATTTTTATAGAAATACGTATTAAACATCCATGAATGGAGTACAAATGCTCGTATTCATCACACAAACATCTGCCCCCACCGGGATTCGAACCCTCTCGGGACCTCTCGAGTCGGCGACACCATGAAAACCGGCGTACAAACCACTCGGCCAGGGAATCCCGATGGGGTAGATGTTTGTGAGATGAATACGAGCATTCGTACTCCAGTCACGGATGTTTAATATGTATTTCTAAATGAACATACTTATATATATATATATATATATATATATTATATGTATTCTATCCGTTAGCCTAGTATCCCATAAGACTAGGGCTGCCATCCGTCCGGGTTTCTCCGGATTTGTCCTAGTTTACAGGGTGTCCGGGGAGCGTCCGGGCGGGGTTTCATTTGTAGTCCGGGTTTATATATATTTTGTTTTTGATCGCCAATTGATCCGTTAATATGTCTTTGAAAATAAATAAATCTATTCTAACATTGTAACCGTAAATGCTGACTTCCTACAAAGATCAGTACCCCTAGCACGAACCAATATCGAATTCGTGACATTTCGGACTCGCAAACTATTCGAATTCGATAATTTTTACACTGGTCGGTCAAACATCCTTCGGATGGAATTACAAGGGTGTAAACACAGACTTGTGTCCGAGATTAAGATGTTACTGGATCAAGTCTCAAATTGGAGCCAACAAAATTTTATTGGATTAACCCAGCAAAGACACATGTGTGTGTGAAAAAGCTTGGGTGCTCAATAGATATAGTAAGTACCTCAAGCCTAAATATCGGGTGTTATTACACAAAGTACTGGTCCTCTGAGCATCCCAATACCAGCTCCTTCCTCTTGACCGGATGCAAAAGCGAGCAGTTTGACTTATCGATGATCCTGAGATCACTCACGCGTACAGTACAACACGCAGACGGTACAACACGCACAAGGACGCAACTCCTTGTACGTGTTGTACCGTCTATACAATGGAGAATATTCCGAGGAATTATTCAACCGGATGCCAGTGGCCAAGCTTCTTCACAGCATCACACACCGCAGAGAAGTTCACGCCCACCATCCGGGCGCCTGGCGTTCGAGCACCATGTGTTCCTTTCTTTTGCGTACCAGCAAGATCGGGAACGAACTTTCCTCAGTATTTTTTTCTTATAGCTATAATATGGTAATCTTAAAATGGCGGATGAACCTTTTCGTTCAGAACCGCCAACGCATGATTGGCCCTTGGTGCTGCAAGTGTCTATGGGCAGCAGTGACCACTTATTATCATGTGGACAGCTAGCTCTTTTGCGTACATCAACATAAAAAAAGTTGATTTGTGACATTTTTAACTGCTTTTTTATTGGTCTGTCCGGGTTTTTGGCTTCAAAATCCGGGGTTACCACGCGTCTTGTCCTGGTTGCCACATTTTAGAGATGGCAGCCCTATATAAGACAATACAGTGCTTACATTGTGGCTAGGCTCATTGGTGTGAGTGTTGGAAATATTTATTTTTTATTTATTTATTCTGTAAAATTTTCACCTGATCCGATATAAATTCGGGTGGATCCACTTCGGATCCGTGCGTGAAAGTTTTACAGAATAGCACTGCTGCTCTCATTCTACCCGAAAGACAGTAGATTAATTAGGCCCGAAAGAACTTTGATATTGCAAACACGATTCTCATTCTGTCTTGGTAAATTGAATTTGCGTCAAAGAGCAGCATGGTTAATTTTTAACCGTTCTTGTTTTCATTCGTCTTTAAAAATCTAATCGTCTAAAAAATATCACTCCTTTTTTTATGGTCATTTTAAAAAAATTTTTGAAAAAAGAAAAGCTTTGAAATATGTCGTGAAAATGCTTGATTTTAATGAAATGAAAAGTCATTTATTCAGCCTAGGCTGTTACAAGCACTTGAGAAAGTCAAGAAGCTACGCCATCGGTTCGCAAAACTACGGCGGGAGACCTTGTACTGAGAAAAACCGGCAAGAAACACAGCAAGGGCTGTTATTTTCTCCCTGTATTGTTACATACAGAGTCGTCAAGTTGAAAAATGACTTCAGAGATACGTCTGAAGTCACCTTCCATTGCATCATTTAGAATATAAATATATAGTTACAATAAATCTTATGGTTAACATTATATTTAGTATATATTAAGCGCCATTAGATGGGTACAATATTACTGTTATGAATAATGACTAATACCCATTAAATAACAAATTATAAGAAACACTATGTCAATATGAATTAACAAACAATTAATAAAAAACAAATAGGTGTAGAAGTTGGCACATTTTATCGTTTACTAGGTTTATCACAAATAGACCTTTTAAGCACTAAAACTTGCTACATTTTCACAATACATAATGTAAGCAATGTAGGTAGCTTAACGGAGTTCAATATAATAAAGTGATTCTAAAAGGTTTGTTGTTACTGCTATTAATGGACCATTTCTCTCTGAATAAAGGCAATTTTATTTAGAATGGAAATTGATTTTAGCATATTTCGGCGCTATTTTTGAAGCTAAGCTTACAAAAGTATCTAATAAATACAAATTAACGATGCCTCAGTACATAAGGAAATAACATAACTGCAAAAACTGAACTTAACAGGAGAGCGATTTCAATAAAAAAAGAATATTTTCATTGTGTCGCAACCTACATCAATGAAACTTGGTAAAGCGGATTGAAATGCATAATAATATCTTCTTTATAAAGTGATATATTGATATATGAGGAGCTCGATGGCGCAAGTAGTTAGCGCGTTCGGCTGCGATTGTTGAAGTTAAGCAACTTTCGCAGTGGTCGTTCATTGGATGGGTGACCAAAAATTTACTATTTCGAGCTCCTCCATGCTTCGGAAGGCACGTTAAGCCGTTGGTCCCGGCTGCAACTGCAGTCTTTAAAACCCACCAATCCGCACTGGGCCCGCGTGATGGGTCATGGCCCAATCTCCTTATTCCATTAATAGGGAAGGCCTGTGCCCCAGTAGTGGGGACATAAATAGGCTGATGATGATGATATATTGGTCTAAATACAATATTTTAGGATTTAGTGAGTTGACTTCGTCAACATTGGTATATAATAATCGTGAAGTACGACATTTACCACTTGCCAGCTTATAATTCGCATCGATGTTTAATTAATAGAATTAACTCTAAATGTATGTTCTTTTCGAAAAATGGCATTAATATGTCTCATATTTCTCATTATTGATACGTAATTGAAATTTGAATTGATCTATGAAAAAAAAATGCAGACGTCTCATTCTTCGTCAGTAATAATAACAAATAGAAAATAAGTAGAGCAATAAAAAATAATCAAGTACGGAGTACGTACTTTTTTTTATTAATACTGACTTCCTACAACGAAAACGGTCTCATAACATCTAGAAAAAAACATTTGAAAAGATTATTAATTAACAACATAAAAATTACCCACGCTTTTCGCATAAAAATTACCAACAGAAAAATATGAATAAATTCAGTACCCTGATAATATATTTCTTGAACAAGAATTTAGGACGTGTTTTAAGATTAAGGATAATCACATTAATATTTAAATTTAACTTGTAAGATAAGTTGGAATTAATTTCTATAGCCGAAGAAAAACATAAGTGTGTAGTAGTCGTATCTTAATTTACTTATTAGAAATATAAGTTGTAACAATTTTTGTTATCACCGGCTGAACCCAGGGCTTTGTTTGAGACTCGAAATTAATTAATCTATAATCAGGGCGCCGTAATACTGTTATTTGAGGGAGATAAAATAAAAATCAATAACCGCAGTGAACAAGATATATATATTGTTAATATTCAGATCAATTTTAAACATATATTAACACACTTAATATTATTAATTAATATCTTTGAAGATGGCTTTTATAAATTCAAGTATTGAGAATAAGTGACGAACATACAGTCAAAACAGGTGTACATACAGATATATTTATGTTAATATTCTAAGGAAACATTTTGTTTTAGCAAGTATCGTACATACAGATATATTTATGTTAAGATTCTAAAGAAACAATTCGTTTGGCAAATATGAAGCTCCTTACGTTAATGAATTTACAGTTTACTATTACAAATCCTTTATTATGTTCTAACAATCAGAAATTTAGTACTTCGGAGAATGCACTGGTTAAATATTAAGAAGGTACAGAGGTTACTTAGCTTTTAAGACATCGGGAACATCAAGGAGACTCAAATGTCGTCAAGATTTAATCAGGACGTGCTGTCATCAAATGAACACGTCTATTTTCCAGGATTGCATTCACAGGCTCATTTATATATATATAGCGTACTTCTTTATATATATATATATATATATATATATATATATATATATATATATATATCCAAAGAAATTCCAAGCAGGATTAATTTATTGAAATTTTCGTATACTGTTTTTAATTAGCCACCTCAAAGGACCTAGAAACAATTACACACATTTCCTATAGTTCAATAAAAAAAACCTAAATTGACCTACAACCTAACCATTTAGATATATTGGACTTACCCGTTAATCCGGGGAAAATATATTAATTAATAATGCACTGACTATCACTTCCAGTCACTGTGCAATTTTACTATATGTTCCTTAGTTCGGATAGCAGACAAAAGAGAATGAAACCGTCTGCGCAAAGCTATTTATATGGGCATAGGGTCACGTGTGTGTGTGCTAGCAATTTCTCTCAAATTACCTTATTTGGTGATGGGGAATGACGGAACCGGTTAAGCCAGCTCCGCCCATCAAAAAAAACTCCAAGAACATTAATTATCATGCAACAGCGTGTAATTTTATTTAACACAGTTATATAAAACTCCATCTACCTCAACCTTCAAACGTCACTATCAAATTATTCATACAGCATACATTTCGTAACATTACTGATATTATAAAATTATGTTGCTACAAAGTTTCACAAAACCACGTACATAAGCATTTTATTTGAAAAAAAAAAATAAACAACGGGTTGCACTCCGGGAGTGCCGGCAGAAGTGAAAACTTGAATATTAACGTTGTGCATTTTTGATATTTTGGGAATGGTTAGGGAATAATTTTGAACGAAATGCTTTAATTATCGGTATAAAAGTACTATCATGTATGTGGTAGAATACAATATTTATTTATTGCGCTATCGTACACAACATGACAATTTATATTACATGCTGTGTATGGCCCAAGATTGCTGGGCCGAACTGAGCGGCTCATTCAGCGAGTTCAGAATGCATGTGGTCGGTTTTGCTTCCCTGTACCGGCTAGAGGACACATCACTCCATTCCTTAATAACCATCTCATCTTGAAGATGAAGTCGAGGCGAAAACTACACCTTGCTTGCCTGCTTTTTGGATTGATTAAGTCACAGGAACCACTGTACCTCTACGAGAGGATTGGCTGGATTGGAGCTCAGAGAGCGACGGCACTTCGCCCTCGGCCCTCCCATATTGGGGAGGAGTCGTCCGAGTCCGGCTGCTGCGGCGCACAGCCGGGGAGCGAGGAGCCTAAAATGCTCCTCGAAGCTCCACCGGGGATCCAGGGTCAGGCCAAGATACTTCATGTGCATCTCGACATGAACCCGGATCCCCTCAACCCGGACACGGAGCCCCGGTGGGGTGCTACATCTTGGGGCATGGAACGCCATGGCCCTCGTTTTATCGAGGGCCACCTCCAGCCCCAGGAGGCGGATGCCTCGGACGACCATGGAGGTGCCGACCGACGCAAGGTGGACCGCCTCCTCCCACTCCTTTGCTCTCGCCGCGACAAGAGTGTCGTCCGCAAAGCAGACGACATCTATACGCGGCAAGAGCGAGCCACGCAGGACCCAGTTGTACCCCAGGTTCCATAATAGAGGGCCTAAAACGGAACCGTGGGGCACACCCGCCGCCACTGTCCACGACTGGATGCGCCCCTCCGCGTCCTCGTAGAGGACTGACCGGTCCGGCAGGTAGTCCTGTACGAGGGCGCGGAGGTAGAGGGGCACTCGGTGGAATTCGAGCGCCGCCTCTATGCACTCGTGGGGGATGGTGTTAAACGCGTTCGCGATGTCCAGGGACACCGCGATCACCACCTCCCCCCGCGCTGTGGCCACCTCAGTCCACCTTTTGAGGTGGCCTATCGCGTCCATCGTGGACCGGCCGGTGCGGAAGCAGTACTGGCAGTCTGCCAGATCCGGCCCCGTGCCCTCTATGTGCTCGATGATCCGGGAGGCGATGATTTTCTCAAACGCCTTCCCGGACTCATCGAGCAGCACCACCGGCCGATAGCCCGCCGGAGAGTCCGCCGGGCGGCCCTCTTTACGGAGCAGGCAGAGCCGCCCCTCCCTCCAGCGCCTGGGGAAGCGACCCGACGCGATGCATACATCCAGCACCGCGCGGAATCGGTCCCCCAGGGGGCCCAAGGCGATCGCCATGACCTTGGCTGGTGCCCCATCCAGCCCCGGAGCCTTGTTACGGCTCCGGAGCCGGTCCCTCACCATGTCAAGCTCAGCGTCCGACACGGAGGGACCAGCGGGCCTCGCCTCCGGGGCGGAACCGGAGGCCATCCTGGGGGGTGCGAAGGGTCCGAGCTTCGGAAAAAGCGTCCCCAGTATCCTTCGCAACAACCCTGGCTCCATACAGGACGTTGAGGGGGCCGCCGAAGCGAACTTACCCCTCACCGCCCTGTAGATAGAGACTTACCTAGTCAGGTCATAAATTCTGCCTCATGTTTAATATAAAATAATTGAAACAAGTTTATTCATTATCTAACCATATATACCAAAATGAACTTAACAAAACATATATATACTCTCTTTATTGCACACAAAATTGTAAGATACAAAACATAAATATGTGAGCAAAGGAGGGCTTATCTCTAAGAGAGATCTCTTCCAGCCAACCAAGGTTTAGTGAGAGAAAAAAGTAAGCGGGTGTAGAGATGTGCACTAAGTACTTACTTGCAGATTATATAACTATCTAAGACTACATACATAAATATATATTCATATGCATATACACAAATACTTACAATAAATACATACATACACATATACATACATATATATACATATACATACATACAATATAAAATAATAAATACACATTACATGAAATTATGTTAAGATAAAACAAAGAGTGGAATAAATAGACAACTAAGAGTGGGAATTTATTTCCAGAAAGTGCTCTTTGACCTTTGCTTTAAAAGAGACAATAGAAGGACAGTCTTGAATATTAGAGGGAAGTCTGTTCCAGAGTAAAGCAGCACGAACAGAAAAGGAATGGAAAAAGAAGTTGGTATTACTTTTTGGTAGTTCCAGTGTCTTCGTGTTGCAAGACCTTTTAGGACGAGTAGGAGGAGGAAGCGTTTTGAAACGGGAAACAAGGTAATGAGGAGAACTAGGATCTTTGAGGATTTTAAACAAGAATGATAGGATATGCATATCACGTCGAAGACGAATGGGAAGCCATTTCAATTGAGAGCGAAAAGCAGAAACTCGTTCATATTTACGCAATCCGAATATGAAACGAATTGCAAGATTTTGGAGACGCTCTAGCTTATTCAATTGATCTTCAGTTACATCCAAGTAGCAAATATCGGCGTAGTCGAGAATGGGGAGAAGGAGTGATTGCGCCAGCATAATTTTGGTTTTGAAGGGAAGAAAAAATTGAAGCCGCTTGAGGGAGTGAAATGAGTAATGAATACGTTTACTGACTTCACTAATATGTGGGGACCATGACATTGTGCTATCCATAATTAAGCCCAGGTTTTTCACTTTATCGGTGTAAGGTATAGGCACGTCGTTATATTTAATGGGAGGTATCAAGTTCCAGTCTAATTTGTATCTAATCCTGCTACTACCGACAATCATGGCTTGACATTTATTCGGGTTAACTAAGAGACCAAACGAAGCAGTCCAGTTTTGAATGGATGTTAGATTCCTATTTAAAAAAGTAATGGCATCAGTGATTTCAGCTAAGGCAAAATCTTTATAAATTTGCAGGTCATCAGCGTAAAGGTGAAAAGGGCAAGAGAGGACACGAGAAATATTGTTAATAAATAACGAAAATAATAAAGGTGAGAGAACACCTCTTTGAGGCACACCAGCTGATACATTCGACCAATCAGAGAATTCGTCATTTAGTTGGACACGCTGGAATCGATTGAAAAGATATGAACGGAACCATCCAATCACAGAGGACGCGCCAAAGTAACTTAAAGTAGAGAGTAAGAGGTCGAAGTCGACACAGTCAAATGCGCTGCTCAGATCTAATAATACGATAGCTGTTAGTTTGGTGTTGTCCATAGCAGAGCGAATGTCCTCAGTTATGTTGAGCAGTGCACCAACTGTGCCGTGAGATGGGCGAAAACCGGATTGGTAAGGACATAATAAGGAATAAACATAGGTTCTTATGACAATAAAGTTTATTCAAAATGACCTCCGTGATTTTGAATACAGGCCTTAAAATCTGCGCGGCCAGTCGTCTATCGCAGCACGAACGAGGTCCATGTCAATATTGGCGGCTGCCTTAATCAAGGATGTCTTGGGTGACTCCAAATTGGGATGAGGCTTTGAGCACGCCTTTTCCTCCAAGTGTTGCCATATCTTGTAATTTAACGGACTCAAATCTGGACTGGAGGAGGGCCAGTCTTCGTGCCGGATGAAGTCGATTTCACGCGCCGCCAGCCAGTCTTGTGTGCTCTTCGCTCTATCAGCAGGCGCCGAATCTTGTTGGAATACCCAGTGCCTGTTATTGAACATGGTATGAGAAACAGGTTCCACAAGGTTCGTTAGGACTGTAATTTTGATACACAACTGCATTCGTTTTTACACCTTTCCACAAAAATGTACCTCTGTTAAGCCCCAATAAGAAACTCCCAACCATACCATGAGCGAGGATGGAAAATGACCTTGTTGGACACGCGGAATACGGTTGCTCGCTTTTTCACTACTGTGTGCGTACACCTTATCATTTTGTTTGTTGTAGCTCTCTTCTACGGTAAAAAGTTTTTCATCCGAAAAAAGAATTTCCCGATATTTTTTTCCGCGTACCGCTTCAACAAAGCGCTGCATCTCTTCAGTCTCAGGTATATTAGATGAGCATTCAAACGATGTCCTGTTTTTCTTCGATATGCCCGATGCCCTAAGTCTTCATTTAACACCCTTTTTACCGTGGTTCTGCTTAACCCCATCTGAAGGGTCAACAGTTTCTGCTTACGTTTGAGATTTCTTTAAATTCGCGCCTTCACAGCTTTTATCACTGCTGGAGTCCTAACAGACCGAGGGCGACCACTTCTTGACCTGTCATCTATACTAGAGTCTTCATTGTATCGTTTGATGGTACGATAAACGAATCTTTTGGTAATATTCAAAATTTTCAGTATGTCAAAAATTTGAATTGGCGCGTAACCGCAACGATGCTGCAACACGGTCTTCTTTAAGCGTCCACTCCATATTTAAAAATGAGTAAAATTCTAAAAAGTATACATTTATCTTCTTTAGATTATTTTACTATTTTCTTTAGATTTAAACATCAAGCAGTTACATGCTTTAAAAATAATAAAAATTATAAGTATACATTTTTATTTTCATGAAAATTTCGAAATTCAAATTCAATAAACTTTTTTGTGGACAGCATTCTAAAAGAAAAGTTTTTACTGTGTGACAATACTTATGAACTGACTGTGTATTATTATAATACGGTAAAATAAAATATTACTATGTTTCGTCCAATATATTGAAAGTCAACAACCTTTCCAATTTTATTGTGTCATGATGCGATCAGCCCACGTGTTTAACCTGACGCGAGTTAAACATTTTATACCCATACAAAAAAAGTGTATAACGCCGCTAAAGAAGTTTTCACTTAAGAACAGTTATTTTGTAATGGACGTTATAACGCCCAGCACTAAGATCGGCGTCTATCTGATGAGTTCATATCGCTTCAGATTCCTGGTGAAAAAATATTAAAATTTCAATGACAGCTTTAGGATTAATATCCTGCTGGCTAAAAGAAGATTTTTCAAAAAAAAATAATTAAAATACCTCATGTTAAGGGCCTCCACCAAAGACACCCAACACTTAAAGAGAAAATTCAACTATTCATGGTTAGAGACGTAAGTCCCCCTGGTTGGCCTATAAAGGCGCCTAAAAGGAGCCTTTTGTAAATATTGTGAGTTATTTCCGCCATATTATATTTTTAGAGGAGTATTGGTGTCATTTACCATAGGGTCATTTAATTAATTTAAATATATTCACGAGCACAATGATCAATGGGACGTAAGAGGGCCCACACAACATCTTTAGGGTTCCAAGCCAACCTCCCCTGCAAGCGGTGCGTCCTGCTGTATAACAGACGAGGCCCCGGCGAAACCACCCACCAACCCGCACTGGACCAGCCTGGTGGGTTATGGTCCAAACCCCCTTACGTGATAAGTACAATATTGTCCCGGCCCCCAGTTCCCGGTAGCCCTGCTATTCCAGGCCAAGGCGGCGGTCTCGGTTACGGCAGGGCAGGGGGTGCTAAGAATCTCCGGGCTACGGTAGACCGCCAAAAAATACTAAACTTGGCGACATATAACGGTCGCACGCTACGGCTCGACTCTCATCTAGCTCAACTGGAGGAGGAGCTGAAGCACATAAGATGGCACGTGCTCGGGCTGAGCGAAGTCCGCAGAGAGGGCGAGGACACGCTGACCTTAAAGTCTCGTTATCTTATGTACTTCAGAGAGGGAGAAAATCCGTCACAGGGCGGCGTCGGGTTCCTGGTCAACAAAGTCCTCACTGACAGCGTTATTGAAATCTCCAGTGTGTCGGCGATGATTGCGTACCCCATTATAAAATTAACCAGAAGGTATAGCCTAAAGGTTATACAAGTGTACGCTCCAACGTCGACATACTCGGATGATGTCGTGGAAGAGATGTACGAGGACATCTCTTGAGTCTTACACAACACCACCAAGGCTCACTTTAACGTTGTTATGGGGGATTTCATCGCTAAAGTGGGAGTACAGACCTGCAGCGAATCGATGTTAGGATCATACGGCTATGGGAGTAGGAATCATAGGGGGCAAATGCTCGTCAATTTCTTAGAACGCGAGGGGCTTTTCTTAATAAAATCGTTCTTTAAGAAACAGCCCCAGAGGAAATGGACGTGGCGGAGCCCCGATACTATGACCAAAAACGAGATTGACTTCATCATATCGGACCAGAAGCGCATATTCAGAGATGTCTCAGTGATCAATAGGTTTAAAACTGGAAGTGATTACCGACTTCTAAGAGGCACTCTGAATATCGATTTTAAGCGTGAACATTCTCGATTGATGAAGTCCACGCTCCGGCCAAATCTGCTCTAATCGGCCGTTGGTTCTGACGCATTCCAACTGAAACTGGAAAATCGATTCGCTGCCTTGGAAACCACAATTGACGTTGACATCGACGAGGAACTCGACCAAGTGGTAGAAATCCTTCGGGACGAGGGTGCGAAGTTCAGTGAGCTGCGACGTACGGGTAAGCGGTTTAAACTTTCGAAAGAGGCTCTGGATCTAATGGACAAGTGGAGAAGTCGTCACGTCGAAACCAGAGATTCTTTCGGAAGTTTATACCTATTATAGTCTATTATACACGTCGGTCGCACTCACCCCACCCTACGTCGGATGAGAGAGATTTAAGAGCCACATTAACCCGCTATGTGACGGAGGATCTCCCCGACATCGACCTAGAGGAGATCAAGGCGGCTCTTGGGCAACTTAAAAATGGAAAAGCCCTGGGGGAGGACGGAGTCACAACCGAGCTTCTGAAAGCTGCCGGCAAGCCGGTGCTGAAGGAGCTCCGGCGTATATTTAACTCTGTTCTTTTCTCCGGAAGAACTACAAGGGCGTGGCACCGGAGCTTGGTCGTATTGTTCTTCAAGAAAGTCGACAAGACCTTACTGAAGAACTATCGACCAATTTCACTCCTGAGCCATGTCTATAAATTTTTTTCAAGAGTCATCTCGAATCGCCTTGCACGAAGACTTGACGAAGCTCAACCTGTGGAGCAGGCTGGATTCCAGCGGGGTTATGGTACCATAGACCACATTCACACAGTGAGGCAGGTTATACAGAAGACCAAAGAGTATAACCAACCCCTGTGCATGGCGTTTGTGGACTATGGGAAAGTTTTTGACTCCGTCGAAATCTGGTCTGTTCTTGAGGCCTTGCAGAGGTGCCAAGTTGATTGGCGATATATCGAGGTACTGAGATGTCTGTATGACGCCGCTAATATGTCCGTAGTACTCCAAAATGGTCAGATCGAGCCCGTCCTGCTGCGCCGTGGTGTGGACAAGGGGATGTAATATCCCCGAAACTCCTCCGCTGCGCTGCAGGACATGTTCGGAACGCTCAACTGGAAAAGACGTGGAATAAATATTAATGGCGAATACATCTCACATCTCCGATTCGCGGACGACATCGTCATCCTGGCTGAAACCCTGCAAGAGCTACAGGAGATGGTGAGCAGCCTGGCTGAATCTTCCAAACGCATCGGTCTCCGGATGAACTTGGATAAAACCAAGGTCATGTTCAACGAGCTCGTTGATCCGGGACTGGTTGTTGTTAATGGAGTACCTCTCGAGGTTGTTCAGGAATATGTCTATCTAGGACAAACGCTCCGATTAAGAAGAAACAACTTCGAGAGAGAAGCCAATAGAAGAATTCAGTTAGGTTGCATGCTGCCCAGCATTTCGTAAGCTTCGTCAAGTCTTCTCGTCACCCATTCCTCAATGTCTCAAGTCGAAAGTCTTCGACCAGTGCGTCCTCTCAGTTATGACATACGGCGCCGAAACGTGGACACTCACGGCTGGACGAGTCCACCAGTCGCTCAGAGCGCTATGGAAAGGGCTATGCTCGGAGTATCCCTGAAGGACCGCATCAGAAATGATGTAATCCGACAGAGAACCAAAGTCACCGACATAGCCCACCGAATCAGCAAACTGAAGTGGCAGTGGGCTGGTCACATTAGCCGCAGAACTGATGGCCGTTGGAGCCGAAAAGTTCTTGAGTGGAGACCACGACTAGGTAAACGCAGTGTAGGACGCCCTGAGACAAGATGGGATAATGATATTCGTAGGCTGGCTGGAGTGGGCTGGATGAGAGTAGCACAAAATTGGGAGCAGTGGCGTGCATTAGGGGAGACCTATGTCCAGCAGTGGACGAACATGGGTTGATGATGATATTCACGAGCAGTGCAAATACCACATGGAAACCCATTATCACAAGCTGGCACTGACAGCTGCTAAATTATAATTCGGGAGTGTTCCTGTAGATTTGCAAGTTAACAAATACTCCCAGTTATTGACGAAAACTGAAAAATCATAATATCTTTTATTTTCAGCATTGTGTTTACGGGTCGCATGACTTAGCTGTGTAATTGTTATTTGGGTTATGTGATAAATAAATAAAAATAAAAAGTTGGTTACAACTTATTTACTCACTTCCAAATTTTCATCCTTGACATTAGAAAAATATCGAATCATAAATCAAAACAAATTTGAATCGTTGTACATATATGTATTAATGAATTTTCTAGTTAGTCATTCCAAATTAGTCATTCTAATGCGAACTTTGATAAATGAAGAAAAGTTCATTCTTTTATAAACACTTTATGTATTGAGACTTTACTGAAAAGCGTTTCTATTGAAAAATGTGGGCGTTTGCTGGCTGTTAATTATCTATTCAAAGCTGTTTATTATCAAAACGCCCGCCAACATTTTCAAGCAATTGCAATGTCATGGCCAAATGAAAACCTTCTTATGAAAGCGAATAACGTCAAGCCAAGGTAATGTATGTATTGTCGTGATTAAGCTTGTTTTAAACACACAAGAAGGTGCTCGCGACTTCGTTTGCGTGTAAATATTGGTTTCCCATACACACTATTATTTTTTATGTCAGTAATTTTATATTTTTACAACGTTATAAGGCTAAATATTATTCAATATAATTTTTAACTTACTGAAGACATCTTATTATATTAAATATTTTATAACAATATCTAATGCCTTATAATCAAAAATTAACAAATCATTGATAAAAATAACTTAAAAACATATAATTTAATAGTGCATAAGATGTATGTATATATACGTATATTGTATTTACATAAAATATGGTGTCCTTTCTCTCCACTGCTAGCTCAGCCGTCATATAAAAACTTAACATCATTCTAAAGGCAATTAGTATCGGCTATTGATAGCAAACGGATGTCGATACGTAATATGGACTTCATTTTTCTTATAGAAAACATCTCACTTTGCGTAACAAATATTTATATGCATTGTTTGAAATGAGTCATGAATTTGTAAATTATTAACAGTTTTAGTAAAAAAAAAATCAATAGTGATTTGTGATGTGTGAGTGAAGTGAAGTGTGTGTCCAACAAAATTGTTTGTTTATTTCGTACGTCTCTTTTAACACACGTAGTGGATTATTCTTTTGTTTTCTCGTGTAAGTGAATTTTGTGTTCTGTTTCGAGAAATAAATGTCTTAAACCATTACCGCGTGGTTGGTCATGGCCCAATCTCCCTATTCCATCCATAGGGAGGCCTGTGCCCTAGCAGTGGGGACATTAATATGCTGATGATGATACAAATTATGAACCGCCGTTTTATCACTTTAGGGGGTGAGTTTTGGAAAACTCTTTCTTTCTTAGCGCAAGCCTACATCTAATAGCTATATGTGTGCCAAATTTCAGTGCAACCCTTTCAGTGGTTTGAGCTGTGCGTAGATAGATCAGTTATTCAGTAACGGTTGCCTTTAAAGCATACAGTTATAATATATTACTTTATTATAGCGGGGAGAGGCTGGTGTACTAGACAAAGGCGTCAGCTTAGTTTGGTCACCAGTCTCTCACAATCTTAGTCATACGTTTTATAATCTGTTACGTATGAAGCATGTATAAGATTGTGGAGAGAAAATAAAGTTTATTATTATTATATTATAGGAGGTGCAGTAATATTTCTCACCTTACCTAAAGTTTACTGTAGGTGGCGTGGAGAAGGTGAAGTATGTTGTGAAGTTACCAGATACAACAGAAAAATCTGCCACGTCGACCTTGTCCATCTTTCCAGCCCAACTTCAATCCTAACATTTTCGTACAAATTACACCAATTTCCTTTTTTCTCAAAGAACCTTTTCAAATTGGTGAAAACGTAACAGAGAAACACACCAGATTTAGATAGAAAATAATAGAAGTATGATCTGATTACTGATTAGTTGAAAAGTTATAAAAAAATATGATATTCTCGTAGCTAAGGCTATACGCACACTACGATACGATTTTGTAGCGATGCTTCTCACGCAGAAACTTATTTGTGAAATCTCCAATGATTGCACACTATCAATTTAACTTCCGTTAAAAAGGTTAAGTTGATTGGACTTCTTCTCAAATTTTCCCATCGGGCTACATTAATTTAGTCAATTTCACTAGTAGGGCCGAGAGGTTATTTACTTATTTACTTTTTGGAAAACCATAATAATAAGAAATATATAACAGCTCCCAATCATAATAAAAAATATGCATAGAAACAGCCAATAATAGGTTTTCACGTGTAGAAACACATTACCATTGTATACATATCAGTGTGAATAATTATCACTTTTGAAGTTAGCACTGCAAATACAATTTTCCTTTATGAAAGTCGAACTTTTATTACATCGCCACATTTTTTTCAGTTCCTTATTAGCATGTCGCATTACATATTAATTGTTATTAAAAACTCAGACTATTACCCTTAGCACGAACCATTATCGAATTCGAATAGTTTGCAAACCATTTTGTATGGAAACTTGAATAGCAGCGGCACAATGTACGTAACGAGAACTAAAAATCAGTACACATTTGACAATGACATTTCGGACTCGCAAACGATATAAATTCGATATTGGTTCGTGCTAGGGGTACATGTCAACAAGTATCGATGGTTCAGTGGTAAAAAGCTCACCTGCCACGGCTCGGGTTCGATTGGCTTTCGAGAAAGAACTTTTTTTTGCTTTCCATTTTTTATAAACCAAAGCAACAACGAAGTATAGGTACAAATAATTCACTTGCATGGTATTTATTTCTGGAATTAAACCGGCTTTCAGAGTGCCGGCAAGGACGGATGGGTTACGATTATATAATGTCCCAACCAGTCTTAACTGCTGTGCACAGCATAGGCATTTACTCGTGTTACAATGACAAAGGAAAAAAGGGTCGTAGCGCACAATGCGGATTCATTGCGGAATTCATTAATGGAATAAAACGACTGCAAATGCAGTGAACCAGCAGCAAGTAAAATTAAATAAAAAGAACTGTCCTATCGCAAACACGCAGCAACTTGGTCCTCATAGTTTAAACAAATTATTGCTAGGGTCTGTGCGGAAATAGAATAGGATTTAGATTGGAAGGCGCTGTAGTGCTGTTCTACCGTATTTGTAAGGTTTTACCCCTTTTAAACACGATTAAATACAAAAAACCGCAAGAAATCACAACAACAAACAAATCGGTATCAATGAAAAACTGACGTTTTACAGATTGCTGGGTTTGATTGCCAAATAAAAATCTTAATGTTAGTTCCGTTTTTCGCCACGCCCATTCTCTTTCCTCATAGACTCTACGGCAAGACAAAAATAGTACAATTCGTCATTCAAGCAGTGTGCGTGCGTTAGATTAAGTAGGTATTTATCCGTCGTGTGCAAATAGCCTTATTGTAGCCCGGTTCTTTATTAAAGTATGTAAATGAGAAATCATTTTCATGACACGACACGTCATCTCGGATTCCGGGTGCCGGGATAAAGTAATTAACATATTTACTTGAAGCTCACATTATACGCCATATTGGCTCGACATCATAACGCCGCGCCGGGCGAGTTTTAATAGGCAGTCATGTCTTTGTTCTGATCGGTCGCAAGTCCTTCGCATAAATTACTTCTGGTTTTATCGAAACTAGATATTGCTAATAACAAAAAGTTACGAATAAATGTTTGACCTTTTTGAAAGTCAATGGTTATGTTAGCATAGGCTATTATGTCACAGGTTATCTTACGCTTTACCAAAAATTTGATAACATACGTCTTGAAACTACTTTATATCACGACTGGAGCTCTACTATCTTTCTCCGAAATGAAGTTTCGGTAACGAACGAATTTTAAACGAAATTTCGCCAATGACTCTACTCTATTTCGTTTTCGAACACGCACATGAAGTTCGGAATCACAGACAATTTTCGTGAACGAATGGTATGAGCTATGTTTGTGAGTTCTTTTATCTCCACTTTTTAGATTACCTGGTTTACTTAGAAACAATATTACTTTACTACAAATTTTTTGATGACATTAAAAGAACCTTCTTTGACAGTGTTAGCCGACTAATTTGTTAAGTTGATATACTTCATTGTATGTCAACCTAAATTTGTTGTTTAATACTTTGCGGTATTGGAAATATAATAATTAATTAATATTTGGTGAAATTGTTAATTTGACATGTTAAAAAATGTTCCTCACGCATCACGCAAAGGCTAAGTAGCCTTGATTAAAAATACGGTATCAGTCGTTTTAGGCTTAATTTAAACAAAAGTCCCAAAACGAAAATGAAAAAGTAACACTTTTCATTTCCTCAATTAAAATTTCGAACAACTATAATAATATGTCAAATTCAAGTAGGCTTGGAGAATTTAATTGTCATAGATAAATGAGTGGTCTCGCTTCACTCCACTAGATACCGCGCTATCAAAAAACAACAGCTCCGGTTAAGGGGCAACTCATTATTGTAGTGTGTGTATGTCACTCTGCAAGGACGGTGTCATATGTCAAAAAAAAATGTAGCCAGCTGCTCAACTGCTACCCCAGTAATAGGGAAAATATTTTATGCTGTTGTCGATCCACACTAACAATACCAATTACAAAATCCGTACATATTAAATGAATACATATCATTTTTAGTTTTTTTTTTTTTGTAAATATACGTGATGCACGGAGGCGCGAATCTTATAATTTTATCACGGTTGCATAGTTAGTTTCTTTATTTTTATCCCACCTGTCAATAGTTTGGTTACAAATTCTTATAAGTGCCGCCGTAGTCTGAGTGGTATGTAAGCCAGTTTTGATGGTGTCGGCCTTCATAGGTTATAGGTCCCGGGAACTAGGCTAATAGATGCTTTCGATATATATAAATATTTATTATACATTTAGTGATATCGATTCTGGCATGATTCTCTACAGCTAAACTTAAATTTGACAGCAGTGCATCCTTGTCATTCTCTATACAGAATGAAAAGGAGAGACTGATTATAAATTAAGTTTTAAGTTAGAGAATCATGTCAGAATCGACACCAGTGTTGAGTAAATTTATAATTATTATTAACCATGCAGACACTAGAAATTGAAATAAAACTATAATAACAATATATATAGTTAAAACTATTAAAATAAGCAGGTTAACAAAAGAATAAAGTTTATTATCAAAAAATAAAAATTACATGCCACTAACTTGAACAAGTTTACGATAAATTTGCCTTTTAAAATTCCCTGACTTTTGCAAATTTTCTTTCTTCCAAATGTAATGGAGTCGTATTTGTATAAACTCCTCCACTACTAGTCGAATTAAATTAATCTGATGTATGGCACCATTAACATGACTTGAGTCGAAATCAAAATATCTTTTAGAACCCGTCCCGATGAATTTTTTCATGACATCAATTACAATTTTTTTATATATTAAATTTGATTTTATGTGCGACACTTTATCTATATTTTGTATTATAGATTTTGAAACCAAGCATATTAAAAATACATCTTCAGAGGCATATGATAATCCACCTCTATCTTTTAACATCACAAATTTATGAAACCAACAATGATTTTTAGCAGTTAAATTATCAATACAATGACAGCATTTCAATTTTTTTGTTAAGAACTTGACAACAAAACCGGCTACGTACGTACGTACCAACAACGTGGTTTTTAAAATTCGACATGTATGGCACATCCAAGAATTCTGTGATTTCGTCAAAATCATCCTTAACTTTTTCTAGTGCATTTAATAATACTGAATCTTCTTCTTCGAAACGTTCCCACATGAAAATGAAATTTATTGGAATTTTCTAGAAAAACTAAATAATTTGCAAGATAAAGAAGGCCTCCATTTAGCTAATAAAATAACGAAACGTCATTTAGAATTTCGCAATAATATAATGAAGGTAAAGTTTGCTTCAAATTATTAAGTTTCTTTTATTATTACCCGCACCATAAGCTATCCCTGAGGCCCAAGCACGAGTTTTGACAGCTGCTTAACGCTAACATATCGCATCGTCAAAGTTTCTATGAAAAAAACTAAGCAGCGCCACTGACACCATGTATAAACTAGCTTTTTCCATACAAAATTTGACCATAATGATACTTTACGAAGCTGTCAAAAACTCGTACTTGGGCCTCTGTGCTCAATTTCATTCAATTAATTTCAACATTTTTCCAAAATTGTGATGTTTTCTTAACCCCCCCCCCCCCCCGATTTATTTTCAAATATTTTCGATTCACTAACACGAATAGTTTGTATTTCATAAAGAGGTCAAATGAAATGGGTCATATAACAGTATATTCATATTATAAAAATCTCAACCATAGGGACTTTTATATTGCGTACTTGGCAACACTAAATGACGTTTATATTTCATGAAATTTTACATCGAAATTTTGAAATTATAAGATACTTACTGATGGTATGTGATCCCAGTGTCCTTTTTATTTTTTGAACTATTATTCTTACAACTTTTCACAACACAAACTGACATTTTGCTGCGGATTGTGCTCTAAATTGATTAAAATATGCGGGACTAACACCTAAAGCGCAGCTGTCAATGTGGCATAGTATTTGTTGCCCCATTAAACAAGTACGCCGGCGGTATCTAGTCGAATGAAGCGAGACCAATCATTCATCTATGTTAATTGTCAAACTATTTTCGGACGAATTTTCGAAATGAAAAGGAAATAGAGTAGGAAACGTACGAAATTTCGATCGAAATTTAGTTTTTCGTTGAAATAAAGTCAAAGTCAAACATTTATTGCATATCATAATTGTACAAAAGATGGTAGGTATATAATATAATCGACCGAATTATGTTACCCATTTGGGCATAGCAAAGTAAATTGTATGAGCGTGCAACTGACATTCCATAAATATAATTATAAATAATGGATTATTCATTATACCTAATTTTACTTCTTAATTACTACTATTTTAATTACAATTTAAATTAATTTATTGTTAAATTATTTTTCTGTTATTATTATTAATTTTAGTTAAAATACATTAAATTTCTCATTATAATATTCATTTAAAGAATGATAGCACTTTTGTAGCAGGAAGTGCTTTAATTTATTTAGAAAATGGTTAATGTTTGTTTTTGATCTTAAGTTATTAGGTAGTTTGTTATAAATCTGTATTGCACTACAAAATGGTCCAGAGCTAATCATAGCCAATCTGCTATATTGTACTTTAAAGGAGAATGCCCATTTAGTAAGGAGACTTGGGTCCCTTTGAAAAATAGTTGTGCCCTGAAGATTTTTGTTGGATGTTGTAGGCAAAATACGCTATATTCACATTCAAAAGAAATTTCCAATTTAGTCACCCTGGTTCACGAGATATAATTTATTTTCTTTTGTCGAAATTGAGGTTATAAGAGAGCTTGACATTGACAATTTCTCCATGCTTTTCTTAACTAGGTCCTATCTACATTACTATATTGATATAAACTTGCATATTATAATGTATAAGAGCACAATGTTTCAGTTAGCAATCAACAATCAATAATTACAAAACAATACAATTTATTATTATTTATTTACATCTTTCTTTTTCTGGTTCTTTGGCTGGTTTTGAAATAAATGATTTTGTATTTTTGTATAAGTATCGATTCGTAGTAGTACTCATACGAGAAGCATTGAAAAATGCCTTGAGTACTATTTATATGAGTAGGTTATGTTCCGATATCTACAAGGTATCAAACCTTGTAGACATCGGAACATTTCTAGTGATGTTAGACTCGAGCCGTGTTTTACTCGAGTCAGTCAGAGAAATAGTACAGAAAGTAATAAAAAGAAAAAAGGATTAGTAAAGGAAGCTTCTCAATTGTAAATAAAAAGTGGAATTGAAGTGGGGTTAATCTATTTGTTTCTTAGGTTTTCACGCACGTATTAATGTTAAATGTAGTATAAAATAAGTATAATAAAAATAAGAAAAAAGTATATAAGGAAGCAAAAATGTAAAAGTCATAGGATATAAACAAACAAGAAATGTATGTAAAATAGATACAAGAATTTAAGAAATGAGTAAAACAGAAATGTTATCATTAAAGCATAACTTAGAATAAGAAAGAACATATAAAATAATTAAAAAATATATATAAATAAAGAGAAGATAAAGACCTATCACAAAACGGGGGTAGCAGTATAAAAAAAAACTTTCTGTAACTTCTGTAATAGTTTTTAATAATTTGATTATTGGTATGGTTAATAATAATGCGCAACAATCTCTTGTGCTTACAAGAAAGTTTAATCCCCTGAGTAAACCAATGTTTTTTACTAGAATTGGATTTTGTTACAAATTTGTTTAAGGGGAAATATTTATTAAGGAGATCTTGTAGCAAACCATTGAATAGTTCATAGTTTTTATTACAATTTGTTTACTGCAGAATATTATTCCAATCAATTTGACCCAGTTCTAGTTTTAAACTATTTATTTGGTTGTCCGAAAATATTCTTTTAAACGATGTTTGTGTTTTTGAGCTTTTTTGAAAGTATTCCGTGTCTACTTGAACTTTAATCCCACTATGATCAGAGATACCAAACTCACATACTTTACTTTTGTCCATTTAAAATGTGTGAAAATTAAATCAATGCAAGTGGCCGCAGATTTTCATATTCTAGTAGGGACTTTTATTTGTTGAATAAAGTTATAACTTAGCATTAAGTTCTTAAAGTCAGATGACAGTTTTTTATTTTCTAACAATCTCCGCCCACTATTATGTTTTTTTGTTTTTCAGATTTCTATTTTAATAATAATTTTGCAAATGATTCCATGAAACAGTCCGTTTCACGCTCAGTACGATACACGCATATTATTAATAGATTTAAACATTTAATTTCAATACCACATATTTAATTTCAGTAATAATAAATTCTACAGAAAATTCAGATATGTCCTTTCGCTCTGTGTAGTCAATATTTTCTTTTATTATTATTCCAACTCCTCCTTTAGTTCTAATTTTTCTACAGTAACTCGCTGCAAATACATATCCATTTATATTACAGTTATTAGTCTGTATTTCTTTTAAGAATGTTTCTGACATACACACTACTTCAAAAGGTGTTTCATATAGTAGCTGCTCTAGCAAATACGCTTTATTGTTTAAGCTCTGCATATTTTGATAAAGTATGTTAAAGTTAGACCCGAAAAAATGTTTCTCTAGACTTATTCAATGTTAAATCCAATTTCTCTTGATAGTGAACTCTATTTGTTTTATTAATTGTTTGTTCATTTTCTTTTGAATCAGTACTCTTATGTAACATTTTCTTTACTTGATTTATTTGGTATTTTATCATGTTATTTCTATAATCAATTCTTAATTTTTCTTGAAGTATATTCTGACATACGTGTTTGAGATTATTGCGTGGGGTGCCCAAGTAAGAATATCTCAAGTCAATGTATTTCACGTGAGCTAGTTCTTTAATTACATATTTTAAAATTTCATTGGTTTGTTCGCTTTGATTATTTTGGCTATGTTGGGTTTCGCATAGAATAATGTTTGTATTTTTAAGTAGGCTCAAATGGTAGTATAGATATGAGCTGAATTTGGTTAGGTTGGGTTCATTTCTTCCGGTAAGCATTATTATATAGTCTGTTTTCCCTTAGTTCAAGCATTATTTTTTTTATATCCTTTATTATCTCGTCAATACTAGCTCCTGGCTTAAGTTTATTAAAAATATTATATTTACTACCAAATGTTTTCTTCAGTTGTTGACATATCCTTGTTTATCTCCAAATATACGCACTGCATGTAAACAATCATTATTTTCCTTAGTTAGTGTAGATAAGTTTTCATTTTTCTGTGAATATCCAGTAAGTGTTTGAGATACTTTTCCCATTAGATGAGTTTTGACTTGCTGCAGCTCTCTTGTTTGTTTTATATTTTCCTGTCTTAAGGTAGGGGTGATCTGATGTGTTGTTTACTGTACTCAAAGTTGGATTCGATAGGTATCTTTTCATTGAAGTTTTATTATTATTTTTGCTATTATCTCTTATCTATTAGACAAGTCCGTCCGTCTGTGGTGCTGTTTCAGCGGCCAAACCATAAGAGATAGATAAAGAGAATATTAAAGTTATAAGTTAAGAATAGTCTGATAAGACTACAAACCGGATTTGAGTAACGTAGCACTTCCGGTTTTCGAGAAATCAGGTTTTGGTGAACATTTGGTTCACTGGTTTGCTAGTATTCTTTAATTTGGTTGCATAGTGTAGAATTTTCTAAGTTCAAAAAGTCAATCATATTATCTGCAGCTTTTAAATTGTTTTCTAACAGTAAAATTTTGTTTTCCAACTCGCTTATATTTTTTGAGTGGTCTTGAATTATTGCATTACTTCGAGTACATATTTTGGGAGCTTGAGAAGAATCGTCATGATCGGAAAGACTTTCGAATGAAAGGCTATCGAATGAGATATCAACTTGAACGTTTTTATTTTTTGAGCGCTGCGTGACGTTGTTATTAATACAACCAGAGTCTTTTGCAGATATTTGACAACAAGTGCAACATTTCCAGCTTGCTTTGTTTTCCAATGTCATTAGGTAAAATCTTTTTCGTCAATATGGAAGTAGTCATCACAGTTTTTACATTTTATTCGTTGTCGGGTTTCAATTAATACTCCACACTTCTTACAAAATAGTGACATCTCGTGTTTAATATGAAATGTAAATAGATAGTCCAAGTTAAGGTATAAAAGTATTTGTTAGTTCTGCTTGTATTGATTGATGTTTCATCTATTATCCGCTGGATGGCAGCACAAGCATTCAACAGTCTATTTTGTTTATAAAAATCTAGGCGCTAACATTCGAACTTGGCAGTTGTATTTAGGGTTTGTTTGCATTTGGAGATAATGAACAACCCAGTGTTATTTATTTACTTACATTTAATGGTGCATTTTTTAAAAATATATTTTGTTATCTCCCTTTTTTTTTGGGGCAATTATCGGGAAATCCAATTTATTCTTAATGATTATTGTCTTAACAATATAATATCTTCACCATCCTCATTAACCCAATATTCGCTGAATAAATAATGTCTTTCTCTTGGTATATGCACTAAGTTATCACAGTACCTTTTTATCCAATGTTGTTATTAGGTACTTGCTTTATTTCATTTCATTATTAATGGCACTTATAGACTTTTTTTATTTAGCAATAACACTTTCACTAATTATTCAACAGCTTTTAAACTGTATTATGGTAGTCAAATACTTTTTCGAACAAAACTTATAATGAAAACGTGAATTGCGCTATATGGTTCCCACTCTAATTAACGAATTCCCGCAGAATTTATTAAAAGATGCTTTGTCTAAAAATAGTTTAAAGTGTAGACTAAAAAAACACTATCTGTCCCTCTGTCTATGATCCTTATGATGTTGTGAACGGAGGCGAGGTGGGCTGGATACCCACCTACCGTTACCGTTTACAATAGCTTATTACAGTATAATAACTACTAGCTTAGTGTAAGAAAATAAATATATATATAGGTTATTTTATTTTTTAAGTTGTAAGGGAACTGCTATCGACAAACTGTGTCGTAGTTTGGCAGACTTAGCATAAAATTTTTAACTTTTTTTTTGAAAACAAATAAATAAAAAAATATATATATTATTGTAGGAGCTAGTTGTTTACTTGGCTACAGCGCCATCTATCAATAGAGTAGGCCTCCTGTTTTTAAGTATCTCTTTCTAGTGTATGTACCTTTTTCTTTGTTTGTTGACCTCCATCAAGTTACAATTAACCTAATTTAAAGATAAATTAAATAAATATGCGAAAGTAAAAATTAAACTATAAAATTATGTTATGTTTTAGGGTGATGCGTATAGCATAAACCATGCCACAGCGAGGTCGTCTAAGGGATCGTGTCGCGTCACGTGACATCTTGCCACTAATCTCCCTTCGTTTCTCGCTACCCAACATCAGCTTCCAGCTGCAGCTTATTATACATACTGTATATTGGAAAGTTTATCAATGCCTTTTTGAACTTAGTTATATACAAGGGAAAGCTATAGCGAAGCTAAAACAAAGCGATCCTGTTAACAAATTGTTGCCCCAGATGGGACTCACACGCAACGAATCGAGAGTCAAAGGAGAGGTTTAAAAAGTATTTCGGGGACTACTGTGGAGGGAAGCGTGAGTGCCTGTAAGCCTTGGTTACGCAAGGGCCAAGGGGCTGCTAGTCCCGCAGCACCAGAGGTAAGGCGGAAGTGAAGTGTATAATAAAAATATCTATTTGGGTAGAAAACTTCAAAGACCCATATATATGAATTACTAATTACCTTTTCCCTCTACTTTTCAATATCTGAAAATCGTTAACTGAAATTCTCGATGGCGGTAGATGAAAATCATAAAATAAAAAATATGGCTGTATGTGCTTCGTTCATTTTGCCTTATCTAAAAAAAGAGAATATGATAAAAATAACGTATTTGTCAAAATGGTGTTATTTATTTACGAAGAAAAGTAAGTAATATTTTTTGAAAAAAAAGCGCGGGAACGGTTGGACGAGCTTGGCGGTCTTTTTTAAAGAATAAATTTATTAATTTTATATATATTATGAACAGTCTTTAATAATAAGTGTGTACATAGTGTATAAAAAAATGAGGAATAGGAAGAGTAGAAAAAGGAAAAAAAAACAAATTAGATGAACAAGGCGTCGTGGGTGGAGATGGCTCTGAAGATTCTAACTTTAGCGACGTCTCCTCTATACAGTCTCTAGAAGAGAACAAAGAAAGCGTAAACAAATATAAAGATTTCCGAAGCCCTAAATACGTTCGATTTTACCCAGAACAAGGCGGAAGATTCGAATATGTGGTATTCATTGAGAGTACAAAATCTGATCAGCCTATTGGTAATCGAGACATGATGGGATTAGCAAACTGCTTGAAGCGATATAACAAAGGTGTAAAACAGTTGTGAAGAGTGAACAAATATAAAATCGGTGTGGTATTTGAACGTCCTAGTCTGGCTAACGCGGCATTACAGAATAGAAAATTCTTGGAAGCGTACAACCTGTCGGCATCTATTCCGGCAGCAGCTAGCGAAGTCACAGGTGTCATCACTCATGTGCCCACAGAATTATCAAATGAGCAAATATACTCTGCATTGATTTCTACAAAAAATATCGTAAGCATTCGACGTTTTATGAGAAGAATAAGGACTGATAATGGTGAAAATAAATTGTAGCCGACAAAGACAGTTTCTATCACATTTTCATGCCCAGTATTACCAGAGAGTGTCGACTTCAATAGCTGGCGTTTCGAATTACGACCCTACATACCCCCAGTCAAGCAGTATCTTAAGTGCCTGAGGTATGGACATATTAGCAAATTTTGTAAGAATGCAGAACGATGCTCCATATGTGGTGAGTCACATAACTTTAAACTCTGTACAAAATCAAGTCAGGATGCTGTATGTTGTCATTGCAAAGGGAACCATGTGGCTATATCGTCACAGTGCCCTGTAAAAAAAGAAAAAATATTATTAAATATAGAAAAGGCTCCGAATAAAACATACTCTGCTATAATTAATGAGAAATCATTCCCTCCCTTGAAACAAAGCCACACTGATATGCTAGCATTGCTATTAAACTCTGATTTTATTTTGAATATGGTTGTAGAGTCAATTGTTAAATTAATAACAATGAACAAAAACAATGAAACAGCTATTTCCACACAGAGTATAAAAGATACTCTCTTGGAAACAATAAATAAAAATAAGAAACAAAACACTTAATCATTTTTTATGGATTTTTTAAACATAATGCAATGGAATGCTCAGAGTTTACCTGTATCAGATTCATGTAGCTTTGATTTCTGAGACATGGTTAAAAAAAAACAAAACATTAAACATTCAGTTTACTCTCAAAAGTTATGATATAATTAGACTAGATTCAGGTAACGGCCATAATGGCGTTGCCATTTTTATTCATAATAGTTTGCAATTCCATAAGTTAGATACATCATTTGATGATTCAATTCAAAATATAGCTGTAAGATTGTATTATGGAAACCAAAAAATTTCTCTTGTGTCTGTATATAGTCCAGGTAACTGTAACCCTTCATTTTCTAAATCAAAACTTGATTATTTAATCAGCAGTAACCCTGGGCTTTTGCTGATTGCTGGCGATTTCAACGCCCGGCATACAGCATGGGGCTGTAGCTCTATTGATTCACGTGGTCGCGATATTATTGAAAGCATCAATGACAACAACTTAGTACTCCTAAATGATGGTGAAGGAATGCTTTGGATTTAACACTAGTTTTTTTTTTATATTATAGGTGGCATACGAGCAGACGGCTCACCTGATGGTAAGTGATCACCGTCGCCCATGGACACTTGCAACACCAGGAGTATCACAAATGCGATGCCGGCCTTTAAGGAAGGAGTACGCCCTTTTTTTGAAGGTTTTTGGGTCGTATTGGTCCGGAAACACTGCTGGCGACAATATATTCCACAGTTTTGTCGTACGTGGTAAAAAATTTCAACAAAAACGCACGGTTGTGGATAGCCACGCATCAAGATGATGGGGATAAAATTTTTGTCGCGATGTACGATGGCGAAATGCCGCAGCTGGAATTAATCCGAACAATTCCTCAGAACACTCTCCGTGATAAATGCGATAGAAGATGCAGAGCGATGCTACATCCCTACGCAAAGTCAAAGAATCAAGCTGATCGGAAAGGTCCTGGTCGTCGACGATTCGAGCCGCTCGGCGATGGATGCGATCTAAAGGGAGAAGCTGGTACTGGGGTGCCCCCGCCCAAAGATGAGAGCAGTACTCCATGTGAGGCCGAACCTGTGCCTTATAAAGTTGCAGTCGGTGGGCCGGTGTGAAGTACATTCTCGATCTATTGAGCACACCAAGCTTCTTAGAGGCCAATTTGGTCTTGCCCTCTAAATGATCCCGAAACTGCACGTCGCTCGATATGTCAACGTCAAGAATTCCAATACTAGCTGAGGCAGTTAGAGGAGTGTTCTCAAAGAGAGGAGATACGACAAATGGTATTTTTTTTGCGGTAAACGCGCATACTTGTGTCTTCGTAGGGTTAAATTGAACTAGATTAAGTCGGCCCCAATTCGTTACTTGGTTTAACAAAGTTTCGACTTTAGACACAAGTTTGTTCCGGCTCTCGATGAGGTTTTCCAGTGAAATGTTGGCGCGGCCGGTCTATAGGGCATCACCCGTGCTGTCGTCTGCATAACAATGAATGCCATCAATTTGAAGCATATCATTGATATGAAGAAGAAACAGCGTAGGCGATAGCACACAGCCTTGCGGAACACCAGCGTTTACGGATTTGGAGTCCGAGCATGCACCGTCGACTGCGACCTTGATGCTCCTGTCCGCAAGAAAGCTAGTGATCCAAACGCACAATTTTTCAGGAAGCCCATAAGAAGGAAGCTTTGAAAGAAGCGCTTTGTGCCAAACCCGATTGAAGGCCTTCGCGATATCCAGAGCGACCGCCAATGCTTCCCCCTTGGTCTCGATCGCCTTTGCCCAACGATGAGTCAGGTATACTAGTAGATCACTCTGCCGGAAACCGTACTGGTGGTCACTAATCAGCTGGTGGTCCTCTAGGTACCGCAGGAGCTGGAAATTTATAATGGACTCCATTATCTTGGAGAACAAGGAGGTGATGGCTATAGGCCTATAATTAGTACGGAGTGAGCGGTCGCCTTTTTTAGGAATCGGGTGCACTAAAGCTGTCTTCCATGAGTTCGGAATGACACCTAAAGAGTAGGAGAGCCAGAAAAGACGCGTTAGTACCGGAGCCAACTCAGGAGCACATGTCTTCAGCACAATTGGTGAGATTCCATCAGGCCCACTCGACTTGAGGCTTTGTGTGAACCGGATCTCCGGCATAGAGCTCTCACACCGTATGTGGTATGGTCGGCGGTATGTATCCCCTGTCATTTAGAGTCGAGTTAGACGCAAAGAGTGAGCATAAAAGATCCGCTTTCTCTTTTGCAGTATGGGCCATCGATTCGTCGCCATTGTGCAGGGGTGGAAGGGATGGCTTACAAAAATTTCCTTCAACAGCCTTAGCAAGAGACCAAAACGCGCGGGTTCCAGAGGGAAGTTTTATTAATCTCTCGCCAATGCTGCTAATGTGATCCGACTTCGCTCTGGCAATTACTTTTGCAGGACCTGGAGGCTAAGTTATACTTCTTTTTGAGATCGCTAGTGTTGTTATCCCTGACTGCCACTGCGTTTGCCCAGGCCTGATAACACATCTGTTTTTGGCGAGATGCCAGTTTACAGTAGTGACCAAACCAAGGCTGGGATTTGCCACCAATAGGAACCACAGACGAAGGAACAAAAAGTTCCATACCCTGAAGGACAACATCGGCGTCAGAATCGGCAGCGACGTTGGGATCATTCTGCGAGAAGCAAACCTGGCCCCAAGGGTAGGATGAAAAGAAAGTGCGCATCCCATCCTAGTCTGCTGACTTATAGTGTCACACACGACGACAGCCAGCAAATTGCGGCCGCGGTGAGTAAGTTAGTGGCACCATACTCCGGATTAGACAATGGTCCGAGGAGCCAAGAGGGGCATCTATGGACACTTTGTAATTATCCGGATGTGAAGTCAGCAGAAGGTCCAACAGTGAAGGTCTTCGACATCTGGGATTCGCGTAGGCGAGGTGACCAGTTGTGTCAGACCATAGGCCAAGGCGAAGTCGTGAGCAGATCTGCCTGCATGATCGGTAGTGGGCGATCCAAACCATTCGGAGTGGTGGGTATTGAAATCACCAAGGATCACGATTTCAGATGATGGGATCTGCTGAAGCACGGAGTCTGTAGCCACTTGGACGTGATCATAGAGTCGGTCAATTTCGGCATTTCCGCTATGGGACCTGTAGAGGCAGGCGTAGACGCGGGGATGGTCATCGACGTCTACACGCAACCATAAGATGGAGAGGTCCCTACCTTCAAAGTTGCTGAGGCGACGGAAACTGATACCCTCTTTAACGTACACACATATCTCAGCCCGTGGTACAAAGGAATGTTCCAAAGTATATCCAGGGTACTGGAGGTAGGAGGTGTCGGCTGGAGAGAATATTTGGGTCTCAGTCAAAAAAAGCAAGGCCGGCTGCACTGTCTGAAGGTGGTAGTGAACAGCATTAAGGTTGGAGTGTAAGCCCCTGATGTTGCAGAAATCCACGTTAAACATGGCAGGGGGTGTCGTATGACGCTTGCTGTGGCCTCGAGCAGTTTGAGTAATGAGCGCGGTTTCGCCCTCCCCAGAATATGAAGGGCAGCCTCGACGTCCACGTCCAGAAGGAGACAGTTCTGGGCATGGACGTCCAGAGGGGGATTCTCCAGCGTGAAAACAGCTGGTACCCCCCTGGGGTATTGTCCTATTACTACACAGTTTTGTCGTACGTGGTAAAAAATTTCAACAAAAACGCACGGTTGTAGATAGCCACGCATCAAGATGATGGGGATAAAATTTTTGTCGCGATGTACGATGGCGAAATGCAGCAGCTGGAATTAATCCGAACAATTCCTCAGAACACTCTCCGTGATAAATGCGATAGAAGATGCAGAGCGATGCTACATCCCTACGCAAAGCCAAAGGATCATGCTGATCGGAAAGGTCCTGGTCGTCGACGATTCGAGCCGCTCGGCGCTGGATGCGATCTAAAGGGAGAAGCTGGTACTGGGGTAGACGGGGTGCCCCCGCCCAAAGATGAGAGCAGTACTCCATGTGAGGCCGAACCTGTGCCTTATAAAGTATCAGTCGGTGGGCCGGTGTGAAGTACATTCTCGATCTATTGAGCACACCAAGCTTCTTAGAGGCCAATTTGGCCTTGCCCTCTAAATGATCCCGAAACTGCACGTCGCTCGATATGTCAACGTCAAGAATTCCAATACTAGCTGAGGCAGTTAGAAGAGTGTTCTCAAAGAGAGGAGATACGACAAATGGTATTTTTTTTGCGGTAAACGCGCATACTTGTGTCTTCGTAGGGTTAAATTGGCCCCAATTCGTTACTTGCTTTAACAAAGTTTCGATTTCAGACACAAGTTTGTTCCGGCTCTCGAGGACGTTTTCCCGTGAAATGTTGGCGCGGCCGGTATATAGGGCATCACCCGTGCTGTCGTCTGCATAACAATGAATGCCATCAATTTGAAGCATATCATTGATATGAAGAAGAAACAGCGTAGGCGGTTGGGGTTAACAGACAGCATGAGTTGTTTACAAGCTTTGCGAAACAATAGATTTGACTCTTGAAGTAATTTTATTTTACATGATATTAAAAAAATGTACCACAAACTTCAAGTCCTCAATGTACAAATAGTTTTAATATGGGTTCCTCTTCCTCTCGGATCGCGAAAGCGTTTGCGCGTGTCCACAGTGTCGTGTGTTTGTTTTTTGTTAAATAAATTTAAAAATTACAAATTACAAGTGTCGAGGCGTGGATTTGAACTCGGTCCCAGTGAGTTAAAGGTGTCGTCCATGCGTGCGGCGCACACGAAGCTAATCTCAAACGGTCAAAATATTGGATCTTACTTGCAGAATTGTCGTAGCATTAGCTATAAACGGGCTACGGACAGACTACGATACGCGACTACGATATACTGCTAGCGCTACGGAACAGTGAGCTTCATCCACGAATATACATTTGAAATTCAACCTTATACCAAGTGAAATGCCTTTAAAGAGGACACCAACTAAAAAACCGACCGAGGAAGCATGTGATAAGGACGCGACTAGCGTGAGTACTTGCGCGCTCGGGCAATCTGGTTCAACACCGGATTTAACATCGGTTGAGCAAGATAATACCGCATTGCGCTTCAAAAGAAAACGCATAGATGAGTCTGCTGCTTTAATGGAGGAAATTTGGGCACTAATCACTACATCGTCAGCAAAGTGGGATAGTAAAGGACATGGCTAAGAAACTGCCCTTAACGTGTATAAATATTTCGCACTAGCCCGTAACTTTACAATATTTTCTTATTAATTATTACGTGTTTATTATTCAAATAGAACTTTCGTGAAATAATCAAGTATTAAAAAGTATAAAAATTGACTTCATGTCTGTTTCAAAAGCAAAATGTTCCGTTTTACAGAATAAATGAACAATAAATGTACACAAAAAATATTTGTGTAAGTATATCGAAATAATAATTAGAAAGTATTTTGTGAAGAGTTAATCAGAGAAATGGGAAGAAAGATTCTAAGAAAATGGGAAATTGATGACTCTGTAAATAATTGGCAACATCTTTTATCAACTGTAAGTAAGGTAATGACATAGTAGGAGTTTTCATAATTTTCAAGATTGTGACTTTATCAAAAGTTCTTGAGCCTTGTTTCATAGAAATTATAAATATTCAGCCATTTACCATTAAATATTACTAAGTACAGTCTTTATACATTACCAGGGCAGTCGCTCATACAAAACTTTACCAAGTCCTTTACTTCGTTACAGTCTTCGATGGCAGAAATAATTGCACAAAATTTGGAAATAAAAGAGTCTATTAGTTTTATCTCTAAAGAATACGACGATATGAGGTTGAGTGTTGATTTTTTGGAGGCGGAACGCAAAGCCGATCATAGCTATATCACGAGATTGGAGGAGAAGGTGGAAAATTTTGAGCGCATCCTACATTTATCTAAGATAGAAATAAGAAATATTCCGAAGAATGAAGAGGAAAATAAAGAAGATCTACTAAAATTAGTAACGGAAATGGCTAGTGTATTTGAGGTCTCCGTACAGGACCATGAGATCAAAGATATTACACGGATTCACAAGAAGAAAAGCCCATCGCCTATTATAGTAGACTTTAATAGCGTTTCTACAAAGGAGTTATTTATTAAAAAATATCGGCAGTTTAACAACAAAAACGTTAAAAACAAGTTAAATACTGGTCATCTGAAAGTTGAAGGCCCTTCTAAGCCTGTTTATTTATCTGAAAGTTTAACACCTGCTACCCAGCGCCTGTTCTATGTAGCGAGAAATTTTGCAAAAGACCACGGTCTGAAATACTGTTGGACATCTCATGGTTTTGTTTATGTTCGGCGGGACGATGAATCGCGTTACTTCAAAATAAAATGTGAATCAGACTCACAAAGCACACTCCAACTTATTTTACTTACTTACTTACGCATGCCTTATTTATTCTAATTAATTCTTTTTAATTCATTTGTTTTTTTAACATTATATACCATAGAAATATTATATATAGGAAAATTCTAATCAAAATCAACACTAATGTAAAAATGGGTTACAATTTACCCATTATTATAAAATATTTATTTACAACTGTCATCGAGTAATAATAATCCAAAGATTATATAAACAAAACATAAAACTTATTTTAAATTTGCAGATGTTGCATAAAATTTACATACCAATTTCTAATTGCAAATTGGGCTTCTCACTTTACTGTTTAATATTTTACTGCCACTATATTGCTGAGTGTCATACTGTACCACACCAGTACTTATGTAAATCACCATCTAATAATTACAATAAAAATGGCTAACTTAATTTTCCAAGAAATATCTACAGATGTTGACAATATTTCTGTTGCCACTGCACACAACTGTCATATAGAACATTGCAACTCCTTGGTGGATAGGGTGGAGCGTCAAAAAATATTTTTTATTTTCAATATTGAATAGTACTAGAAAGTTGCATTACATTCTCAAATATACAAATAAAATAATAAAAAAAATATTGGAAGCAATTTTTAGCTCTCTACTGCCGCTTGAAAATTGTGAAAAATCATCTAATCAAGGTTATTTATGAAGCATCATTATGATAAGAAATGAACATTTCTTTTATTGTTATTGTAACTCGTAATACCTTAGAATTTATAAATTTTATTTATAAAAGGCCAATGTGCTAATAAACTTAATATAAATTTTATAGTAATATGACGTCGAAGTGAAGAAAATAAACAAAAATCGCAAGTATTTTTGTAAGTAGAGCTGTTTACATTTGATGTAGCATTTTTCTTTTTTTTCTTTGGAAATGGCAAAGAGCCTTCTATTTCTAAAGTATTCGATGCAGTGGCAATTGATCTCATAAAAGTGTGGACTACGGCTTCTTTACCAACCGTAAACATACAACTTGTAAAACAAATTTTTAAAAACAATTATGATATGTACTTGTATTTTTACGCTATCCAAAATCTAAACAAACTGAAAAATTTAAAGTTTTCTGCTATCTTGTCAAACGTGCCTGTTTTACCGAAGGAAATTGAAAGTAGTCTAAGTACAGATCAGGAATATTTATACCAAATCTATCAAGCAGTAAGCAGCGGATCATGTTCTCAAGTTTTGTCTAACAGAAATCCTGGAAAAATGGTTCATTCACGTTGGTTAACAACGGCTAACAGAATCTTGAGATTATATGTGACCACACCGAATCCGTCACGACAATTAATTAAACTCACAGAATATATTGTAAATGCTTCTTTATGGTTTTATATAAAGAAAGATAGTTCATTTAAACTAGGCCCAACTCACGTCTACAAATTAATTTATTTCTCTCGATGTTTGAGCTCCGACATAAAAAAGGTTATCGATTAAGTTATACAAAGAAATTATATTTCTGTACATCCTGAAAACCTGTTATTGTTGCTATGCTTTACGACAATCGGCCACATGTTAGAAAATTGGGATTAAGGCGAATAATCGCAGCAAGACAAAATTCAAAACTTGGGCTAAGAATACTTAAGAGTTCTGAAGATAAACTTTGATGCCAATGACTACACTGATATGATTTTATGGAGCGAGTCACAAGTTACATCACCTCTAGTGCTAAAAGATATCAGTTACAAGTGGAAGACGTGGTTGCATCAAACTCCAATATTACATTGGAGTTGTCGGATTTTCCTTGTCATACACAAGCAGTAAAGCGATATATCAAGATGGGGTCTGAAGCATCGTTTAGTGTAGTTGGCGAAAAAGCCAGATATTGATTTATTCGTTCTAAAATAAAATCCCGTGCAATTATGCCATATTTAGAAACAAATAAAGATTTAAAGATACAAAAAAAGTAGTAATTTATAGTTTTTTTTACGATTCAACACATTTTTCTTTCAATTTAATATCTCAAATTTTATGTTTTTTTTCTATATAAATATTATAATTTATAAAATGCATGTTTTATTGATACCTTTACGCTAAAATATAATACGATTTTGATTTTTGTAATGTTCTATGCATGTTTAATGGTTTACCTAATTTAATAAAATTATTGCAACTTTGAGCTTAGGTAGAGGGCTAAAAAATATGTCAAAATAAATAAATGAAACTAGATTAAATAATTTTTACAATAGCAACTTTTTGCAGATATTCAAAATCAATTCGATGACTTTTTTTTTTCTCCATACATTGACGCTCCACCCTATGGTGGATCGCTCGACTTCTACATTGAAAATAATCACACAAAATATTCGCAGCATATATAAGAATTTAGACGACTTCAACACTCAACTTGCTCGACTTACATTTGAAACTCACATTATAATTCTTATGGAGTGCTGGCTTAGTAAGCAGAAACCGATACCCGATATGCAAAATTATGATGCTTACTACACCGAAAAATTGAAAAACCAAAATGATGGAATTGTTATTTATGTTCGCCAAGGTATCAAATGCACAGTAGAGGAACCCGAAAGTTTGGGTGCCGGCTTTCTTGTTCTTAAACTTCTCCCAAATACCTACATAATAGCAATATATCGGTCTCCGTCAATAAATAGCATTGAAGAATTTTTGAAATCCCTGGAATCTATTATTCAACTTCTGTCATCGGATGCGACAGTAATTTTGGTTTGTGACATGAATATTGATATAAAATTAAATAATCAAGATAGGAACAGTTCAAGTTACTTAAACCTTACTTCTGAACTTGGGCTTTTACCGGCACATACGTTTCCAACTAGATTGAATAACTGCCTGGATCATGTATTTCTTAAAACTAATAATCTTGCCTCTGTCTATGTTCTCAACTCAACAGTCACTGATCACGCCTCTATACTGCTATGCATTTGCAACGAAAGCGTGAACAAAGCCGAAAAGGTCAAAATGTTCACGAAAACAAACTATGAGGCAGCAATAAAATATTTAGACACAATTGATTTCTCTTTTGTCGAGTCTTTAAGCGACGCTGATAATATTGCGAATTTTTTTGTGGATATCTTATCGAAAACTATTCGGTTAAATTCTATTGAAGTTAGGGTGCCCTGTCGGAAGCCAACTACGAAGCCATGGATCACACCGGGACTGTTGCGTTGTATTAGACAGAGAGATAGACTGCGCAAGGAGTTTGACAATAATCCACAGAACTATACTTGTGAGATTACATAAAAACGTTATCGCAATTTCTGTAATACTCTTTTAAGGAAACTAAAACTAAATTACGAAAGAAATCAATTACAGAGTGCAAAAAATTGCAAAGATAAATGGAAAGCAGTTAAAATAATTATTAATACACATAAAAAAAAAGTTACAGCTTGTGATCTTCTTCATAATGCTACAGACAATGTAGAAGCCCTGGAGAAAGTAAATAAATATTTTGCTAATGTTGGCAAACGAATGGCAAGTAAGCTCGACACACCAGGCTCTGTTACTGGTGCTACACTGATCAACCGTTCCTCAAGTTCTATGGTGCTGTTGCCTCCTGATGAAAAAGAGATAGATAGCATTATCTTAAATCTCAAAAACGACTGTGCTGTTGGGTGGGACGGCATCTCCGTTAAGTTTTTGAAATTAGTTAGACACATTATTGTTCCTCAATTTACTAAACTTATCGAAAAATGCATTAAGCAAGGTGTCTTTCCGAAGGTATTTAAGCGAGCCACTATTACTTCTGTACACAAGGGTGGGGACACTAGCGATGTCACCAACTATCGGCCTATATCTGTTCTTACAGCACTTTCTAAGGTACTTGAAAAATTTTTGAACACACGTCTTCTTGGTTTCTTAAACAGCACTAACTTTTTATCAAATAGTCAGTTCGGTTTTAGACGTGGTATTAGTACTGAAGATGCTGTTGTGGAACTGATCGACTATGTTACGGAGTCAAAACAAAAATGCTTGGGCATCTTTCTTGACCTGGCAAAGGCTTTTGACACAGTTTCCATCCCTATCCTTGTTGTCAAGCTAGAACAGGCTGGAATACGTGGTGAAGCACTTTCTATTTTTAAGAGCTTTTTAAGCTGCAGGACTCAAAGAGTAAGAATAAATGATGTTTTAGGTACTGACGCTTCCATTTCGTTTGGAGTACCTCAAGGTAGTGTCCTTGGCCCAAGTCTCTTCTTGATTTACATTAATGATCTGTGTCAGTTCTCTTTTACTAATGGCCGTTTATTCACTTATGCTGATCACACTGCATTGGTGTTTCACGGAGGGACTTGGGCCGAAGCAAAATACCATGCGGAACTGGGGCTCATAAAGGTAAGTAATTGGCTTCGATCAGATTTACTTATACTTAATATATTAAAATCTAAATATTTGCAATTCAGTTTTTCCAAAACTAATTTACCAACTATTGATATAAAAGTGCACTCAGGTGATTGCCAGGGTTCTGTCGACTGTAGTAGTCTTCTTATTGCTAAATCCACCTCTGTCAAACACCTGGGAGTCATATTAGACAGTAAATTAAATTGGCAGCCGCATATAGCATTAATTACTACAAGAATTCGGAGACTTGTCTGGGCTTTTAAGAGGCTGTGGCTGATTTGAAGCTTTTACGTACAATTTATTTTGCTGTAGTGCAGTCCATACTAGGATATAGCATTAGAGTATGGGGAGGTGCCTGTAAGACTCACATGCTGGAACTTGAGAGAGCTCAAAGATCAATTCTTAAAGTAATGACATTTAGTCCTTTTAGATTTCCTACAAAATTATTATATGACAGATGTGATATACTAACAGTAAGGCAACAGTATATTTTACAACTTATCAGCAAACAACACAAGATCACCCCATACGATCCAAATTTATACTTGGGTAAACGAACTTTACCTAATGTGTGCAAGATGGTGCGGTACCGTACTGCTACTGCTAGACGCCAAAGTAGTTATCTGGCTGGAATACTTTATAATAAATTAAATAAAGAATTAGATATTTTTTCGCTTAGTCTTTGTGAGGCCAAGTCTAAAATTAGAAAATGGTTATTAACATTAGATTATATTAAAACTGAGATGTTTATTAAGTAAACATTTTAAAGTATTGTTTCAATTTACTATTTCAACATTACTATTACATTACGTTACATTTAGGTTCTGTTTCACTGAGATGTAAAAATCTATCTTAAAATAGCAAATTATGTGTCGATTTCATTATTTATGTATTTATATAACATATAATATGTATTAATTTTATATAACATTTTCTTAACGTACTACCCAGTAAAAATGTAGTAAAACACACACACACATTCAGGACACGAAACATTTAATTGTAGTAGTTTTTAAAATATCTTTGGGAGAAGACACTGATTTCTGTAACACAGGGTTATTATCCTAGCATAGAAATCAGGGTATTCAATCTTTTCATGTACCTACTTTTGTTGAGCAATAAAATTATTATTATTATTATATCGCACATAGGAGTCATCGGAAATAAGAAAGCTGATACGTTAGCCAGAACCATTTTAAATCGAAGCAATGTTGCCATACCTTCTTCCTTTTTCAGATTTATTACCCAAACTAAAACTTTTGTTAAAACAAGATTGGTTGATTAATTGGCATCAAACGCTGGTAATAAAAGGAAAATGGTATCATAAATTTAATAATGTGATTGGTCAACATTCATGGTTTACAAAATCTAAAGAACCATATACCATAGCCGGAAATTTTATACGACCATCACACGCTTGAGAATTGGACATGGACGTTTTAATTCACATTTACATAGAATGAATATAATTACATCTCCGTTATGCACAAATAAATAAAGATCAAACACTAAACCATATATTTTTGAATGTACAGCATATAATATACAAAGACTTGTTTTAGCTGACAATTTAATTAAATTATATAAAACTAATAATGAAATCCCGCGCAACATTCAAGACATTGTTATGAATCCTAAATCATACCAATATCTATATAACTTTTTAGTTTCCATAGATATGGAACTTTAAAAAATTTCATGACTTTAACAAACAAGATTAAAAGAAAGAAAATTCAAAATCCGATTTGAAAATTTGGGGGAAACAATAAGTACCTAAACTGAAAATGGATTAGAAAGACTATTTAGGACAAATATCTTATGATTGAAGAAGTGGCTTCGGCCTTATAGAAACAAGAAACAAAAAAATAAACCTTTAAATGAAGACTATGGCTGCATGGCTCTGCCTTTGCCTTTCCCAAGATGGGAAAAAAAGATATATATTTATATATATATATATGTAATTTTTTTTTCTGAAAAACTATCAGCTGCCGCTGGTGGGAAGTGACTTCGTTAACAGAGACCTTTTCAACAAAAATAGTGAAGTGTTATTTCGTGAGCCCAGAAAGTACAGTTTTTTCAAAATACTTTCTTTAGCTATCTAAAACATTGGCACTCGCGCGTGGAAATGCAAAAAAAACAAAGACACTCAATCTCAATGTACAAAGTTTTTTCATCACTTAGTATGATGTGGAATGTGTGGTATTTTTATAATAATTTCGAGTGCATGATTTTGTTATGTTTAAGTTTTTGCTTAAGTGTGGGATGTTTATTATGAACATAACCAAACAGAGCATCAAGCCCATGATTAATATGACTCAAAAGCACAACTGACAAGATTTATGACCTTAGTGTTGCTATTAGAAGGAGAGATTTCGCCGGAAATATGATAAATATTTTGCATTTCGACTTAGTACGATAATATAACGAAGGTCGAACAATATCTAAAATATAACATAATATGTTTACCTGTTTCACGTCTTCTGCGGTGGAGTGGTAATGTACACTGCTTTTCAAAGTGTAGCCTACTCAGAGGTCTTACGTTTGAATCCCGGTAGGGGTACATGATTGTATAATGAATACGACCTACCTAAGTTATGGCTGTCTATATAATTTTTTTTAGACCTTTTTTTACGAGGCGCAGCAAACTACCCCACTCCACCTGATGTTAGTGTAAGTTAAGTTTCAATAAATAAAAAATAATAAAAAATGTGTTCACATGAAACCGCTTGAGTGGGTACATACCCACTCAATGTACTGTTTTGACTTTCCTTCCATTTTATTATATGTATAGATTTAAGAGAAACTTGAAAATGGTTTTGTTATTTTGCACATATACTGTGACTCTTAACCCTACCTATGTTTGATTCTAAAACCTGCCCAAGAAATCCATTGCAGCACTAACTTGTGCACACACGCTTCATGTCGAGATGCTTGCGTATATCTTACCAAGTACACCTTTAGGGCGAGGCCACAACACTGCGTTGCGGCATCGCATCGTCGAAATCTACGACGTCGTACAACGCATCGCGGAATAGGGATGATAACTAACTTTTTTTCTTCGTCTATCAGGTAGATAAAAATGAAAAATATTTTTTTCTTTTTTGCATTATCAAAACATTACATTTATGTATTGATTTGAAATATTGTATGATAGTTATATTTATTATTTTTAAGCATGTAACTGCTAGATGTTTAAATCTAAAGAAAATTTTACTAGGAAAAATTCCACGCCGGCCATGCAGCAGACGGAACTCGAACCCGCACCATGATGACAATTTTTACCTATAGAAGCGACGTCACAAGCCTCACACCCAAAATTTGACGAGCTTTATCATTGTAATTTTTTGGTTAATTGTCAAAACAAAAAGTATGTATCGGTCTTAATGGAATTTCGTTTTCTTAACACCGTCATTACCCCTATTATACGATGCACTGCGGCCATTCCGATGTTTTTTTTTTGCGTTGCGTCATCGCATCGTATTGCGATGCTATGTCGTTTTTGCGATGCGACGTAGCAACACAGTGTTATGGCCTCGCTCTTACGTGTTGTGTGGGTTGTGACATTTTAAGTAATGGCGTTTTCGAGCGTAGCGCGTTCTAAAGAGGCTTACTTGAGTTGGTGGGTGTTGCAACGTAACTAAGTATGAATGAACGAACACGCTCCTTGAGTGGAAAGATGTGAGGCTTTTAATTCGGAAATAACCGCGTTGGAGAAAATTATGTTGTTTCCTACGTGACATTGTGTGTTTCCGGTTAATTTTCTTAAGAGTATCAGGGGGCTTAGATAAGTTTTCTTTCTATTCGTTTGAACTACAACGCTAACTTTGAAGTTTAAAAACCGGCCAAGTGCGTGTTTGCCACGCACAGTGTAGGGTTCCGTAGTTGCCTGTCGTTACCACAATATATTTGAGCAGGAGTCTTTATTTTCTGTATCGGAAATTAAGAAAATCAATTTTTAGATACTATATTTTAAATTTTTGTTTTTCAATGCAAGGTTTAACGCTACAATAACTTCTTCAGTGACATATCACTATTAATGTTTTCTTCTACGGATTTTTCAATAGGTAAGAAATGTGCTTTAATCAAACTTGAACTACTGTTACTCTTAAAGTAACAAATCTATCTAAACCATTACAATTTTCCTTAAAATTTCATGAAAAGCACTGCTACGAGTATCTTGAATTTTTCTAGGTTTTTCAAGTCAATACTTAAGCTTTATTTTAGAAGGGGAGTGGGGAGGGATACTATGCAAATGGAACACTAAATCAAAAAATAGTCTTAGGAACCCCTAAATAATTTTAAAGGAATTATTCAATGCTACCCTGAAAATTCTGTGTACTGAAATACAAACTATCATATCTTTATAGGTACATGCAAATACGCATTGTTACGAACTTAATTCTTTACTTATGCAAGGGCATAAGTTCAGATCATCACTTTAGTTTGTGAACAAGTTGTTTGAGAAAATTTGCCAACATTGGCAATTTCAGCAGTTGAATATGCGGTGAATTTTAAGTTCGGTGTTTTGTAAACACGAAAGTGTTTGTGCGGCTGCATTTTAAGAGCACAAGTTGTAGTAGTAAGCTCCGGATTTGAACAAATAATATAAGTGTTTTATCCTGCATTCATTTATTTAATATCTATCTCGGTACAACTTACTAATATTTGTTACAGATTATGGTTCATACGAGTTTTCCAATTGTAGTAATAAACGCAGACACTGCCTATATACGTGCGACACTCAGAAAGTTTTGAGAAACTAAAAAACTAACTTCTATGAAAAAATATTTTCATTAAAACTTTTCAAAGAACTCTCCACCAGCCTCTATACAAAGTTTCATGCGTCTGAACTTATTTTCAAAACATTTTTCCAGCCTGCTGGCGCTTCTTCCGGCGATAAAAACGTATTCCTTTGAGCAGATTTTTTATTTTAGGGAATAAAAAGAAGTAACACGGTGCCAAATCAGAACTGTAAGGAGGGTGTCCCAAGACTCTGACTGGAGTCCAGGAAGTCCTTCGTTTTGGTCGCAGAGTGCGCGAGCGCGTTGTCGTGGTGAAGATGGAGCTCGTTGTTAGATTGCAGAAAAAACAGTGAAGAAACTAGCGATCAAAATTTTCCCTGCGCTCCTCAATCACTTCATTTTCATAGGCGTTGGTTCATTTTAAAACAGCCAAACTGTCGACTGACGCTTTGCTTCTGGATTGTATTGATAAATCCAGGATTCGTCACCTGTCACAATATCGTAAACGCGCCGTAAGGAGCCTGCCTCAATTTTTTGTATCATATCACTGCGCCAATCCACACGGGCCAGCTTCTGAGCTTCGGTGAGGTTGTGCGGCACCCAGCGGGAAACTATCCTCCTTACGCAAAGGTACTCGTGCAAAATCTTGTGAACATTTCCTGAACCAATCTGCAGAGTATACTGAATCTCTTCGTACGTAATTCGTCTGTTTTCTTGAATTATTTTTTATCTGCCAGCACAGTTTCTTCGATGACAGCCGTCGTAGGAAGACCGCTCCTTTGCTCATCCCCCAAAGTAAGACGACCTCGTTTAAACTCGCTACACCAGCGGTAGATGGTTGCTTTTGAAGGTCCTTCATCCATAAAAGCATTTCGAAATCGATCAAATGACTCATCAGATTTTAAGCCACATTTAAAATCGTAAAAAATCATAGCATGAATGAAAATGTTCCATTTTTTAATGAGACAAGAAAAATTAAATTGGCTCTCGTAAAAATGCAGAGGGAAATTTGATAATCGAACAGTGATATTTTTACTTTTAAATAATCGAAGTTTTCAAAATAATTACAAGTGGCCAGTATCTTAGGTAAAACTTGTTTTCGCAAAACTTTCTGAGTGGCCTGGTATTATGTAATTAGTGAAATACTATTTATCTGTTCACATGTTCTGTTTAGTTACAATTTAGGTACAGTTTTATAGTATACATGCAGTCAATTTTGACAGTCCTGATACCCAACCAAACGCGAACAAACAATATTTCAATGACTAATTTTCACTTTAGGATTGTGTTTCTTACAAATTCTAACGTCTCAGATGAGGTTATTTCAAGTCGTTTTTCAAGTTAAAGTCAATATTTACATTAAGAAAACACGAAGCGTGAAATTTAAATGAGCTGCATTTCTTTTCATGACGCATTCAGGGCTGTCAGAAAAAGAAGCCAATGATCCGAAATATCTTTCTTTAAAACAAAAATAAGATTAAAATCCGTTTACGAATCTTTTACCCCCTTATTTAAACAAGGAATAAGCTTAGACTAGTTACGCCGTGTTTTGTTCATCTCACTCAAATGCCATTTGGCATTCAACGAACAGAGACAAAACATAGATTAACTAATCCAAGTTTATTCTGAGTTTATTAATATGGGGGTTATTGTTTTGTTATGACATACTTTATATATTTGAATTATTAATATTATACCTACATACATACATATCAAATTGAACTATAACCTGCTGGAAGATACAAAATTAATGGTGGCCCCATATTTTTTTCAAAAGCCCCAAAATTTAAACTTTGAATTCTTATACGAGAATCTTGATTTTATCGTCTCTGTTTTCTTATAGAGGAGGTTCGCAATTCGTCAGAATATTTTTTTTACTTCATCTAGTGTTTGATCACGTACTTGGCACTAAGACTTTTCATACTTTTTCCCAGTGTAGGCATTTCTGACGCAACAATAAGAAAACATGTTTATGTGGTATCGGCAATCAAATCGGGAAAGTCGTAAAACGTGTATATTTGGCAAAGCATAAAAACCACATAACTTTACCCAAAGACATAATACGGATTGTTTTGATTGTAACTGTTAAGTCTATCTGTCTCTTTGTCTTCTATCATCACAATATTAATACATGAAAGGAAAACTTTCGTAGGTACCCCTTTTTCAGTATATTTTTCATGGAGAAGCATGAGGTTTTGCATAATCTTCTGTATATACAGAGCGTCCCACGGAGTTGTAACATGGAGCCCCTGTATAAAAGGCAACCGTTACTGACTAACAGATCTGTCAATGCACATATCAAATCACTGATTAGATTTCATTGAAATGTGGCACACATGTAGCGATTATAATGTAGGCGTGCGCTAATAAGGTATTTTCCAAAACTCACCCCCTGAAAAGGTACAACGGGGACTCAAAGTTTCTATGGGAAACCTAATATTTCCACGCAGACGAAATCGCGGGCACCCACTAGTTAAAATATATATGAAGAGACCAGAAAGCTTACTTTTTAACATACTAATGCATTGGGAATAAAATAAAATTAATGGAATAAATTTTTGAAGAAGAATTTACATACCTGCAATGATTGAAGCATACTACTTGACAGAAGAACTACTAACTAAAGACCAATATCGGCCTACATGCGAACACTAGTTTATATAATTATACTTACGAAAGGTCTCAGATACATCATATAAGTTATTTTTTTACAAATATAGGTACTAGTGTGGGAGCGTTATTTGAAGAATTATAAAAAGATTCTCTGAACTCCAAACCGACTTATTGTTATGCGATGGAATAAGAAATTATACTAGCATTGATAAAATGACAATCATTGGTGTCGATTCTGGCATGATTCTCTAAACCTAAACTTAAATTTATGGTTTTAAACTTTCATGGTCACTAACATTACAGTAATATATGTTATTAACGGAATTGTAACCATGTAACTTGTTTTTAGCGAGTTTCCGATATTTCGGCACTGTTGCAAGCGCCATGATCACAGAGTTACTGAAGTAATTGCGGGTAGGCTGTTATTGGCAGACATATCGGATACCCGTACCACTGTTCACATTCTCACTATTCACTCGCTAAGAACAAGTACATGGTACATGGTAACAATCCCGTTAATAACATATATTACTATAAACTTAAATTTGACAACTGTGTATCGTTGTCATTCTCTATACAGAATGAAAAGAAGAGACTGATGTTAAATTATGTTTTACGTTTAGAGAATCATGCCAGAATCGACACCATTGTTATTCAACATAAATAATATGTACGATGTGTAACAGTGGAGTTATTAATGTACTGACAATGACGATAGCAACTTTGAAAACATAAGTTAGTGCTCATAAATTGCAAAATTGCATTCACAGACAGTCTATCGCAACTCTTGTTGAATATTTGACAGCCCTGATTACATACACTCCGATACACTCGAATAAAAACTCCTTAAAATAACTTCGTGTCGATGCGTTTTGTATTCCTAGAGCATAATTTCTGTTTTAACAATTAGCGTTGCAAATTGTGAATCTACATTTATGCGAGCTAAAAGACGCTGGAAAACACCCAAAAGGGTACTAATATATAAAAAGGTATTTTATGACAGGCTAAATTAAACGAAAGAAATTAATTGAATTAATTTACTCCGTCATAATACCTTCTTATCATACTAGTAATTACGGGCAATTTCCAGGGTCTTTTAGCTCGCGCACTTTATCTAACTGAGGAACTTAATATAGTTAGTACAATAAACCTCTGTAATCTTTTGATTGTGGGAATAAAGAAAAAATACGTGACCAATAATACTTTTTGATAAATCAATCAAATAGACCAAGAAAAAAAGTTAAACATCATCCATATACTGAAACTATATGTATAAGTACTAGTGATGTAAGTAGATATAAGTACATACACCTACGGTAGATACGTTAGTACAAATTGTCGTGCCATAATTCACTTACAGGAATAATTAAATACCTAATTACCATAATTATTGTAGACCCAATAATACCTTAGTTAATACCTTACTTAGTTAGTCTAAGTTGTAGACACCTGCCGTCTAGTCTGTACTGAAAGCGAAATAAATAACATGAAATACGTCAGCAGCCTGATTTTCAGTGCAGATAGTAAAAGCTTATTCTATAAATCTATAATAGGAGAGACAAATTCAATCAAATCAAATCAGTTGATTGGATATAAAACAACAAATAAATTCTTAAAGTGGTGATAGAATTCAAAGGCATGCAAAATTAATAAAACCAAAATCGCTACTCAGTAAATGCTGCAACATAATGTCACATCACTGATCTTCCGTAGCGTCTGTATGCGTCGGTGACACTTGTATACTTTGTTTGAAGTGGACCAAGCAAGGATCCTTGTGGGACTGCACTAGGTACCGAAAGCCATCCAGATATATAATTTTTAATAACGACTGCCTGTGAGCGATTATCTATATAAGATGATAACCACCTTAGAAGGTCGCCACCAACGCCAATCATTTTCAACTTATTCAAAAGTAAATCATGTTGAATCCGATCGAAAGCCTTACTGTAGTCCGTGCAAATAACATCTACCTGATGGCCACTATCCATGGCTGCAGTAACGACTTCGTTAAGCAATATAAGATTGGACACAACAGAACGACCCCTGAGAAAACCATGCTGCGTAGGACTAAACGAATGCTTCAAAGCCGCATAAAGTTGCTCGTAAATATTTTTTTCAAAGATCTTCGATATAATACAGTGCTTTGAAATAGGCCGATAATTAGTAATGTCGGTCCTAGGCCCTTTCTTATGAACTGGCGTTACAAAGGCACGCTTCCACACAGCTGGCACAGTGTTCTCCGCCAATGATCTCTTAAAAAGAATAGAAATTGGAATTGCTATGGTTTTCTCGCAGTTAATAAGAAAGAGAGCAGGTAAAGAATCCGGACCAGCAGACTTTGATGGGTCGAGTTTTAAAAGGAGTTTAGTAATTTCATCTATATTAATGTAAATTTTATTAATATCAGCAGTAGTAGGGACATAATGGTTCGTGTTAATATTCCTCAGAGAAAGTGAATTATTTAAAAAAATTGAGTGGAAGTACGTAGCGAAAGCATTGCAGATTGCTTGCTCGTTATTAAGCATAGTATCTTCGTAATTCAAAGTACTAGGTATTTCATTAATACTTGATTTGGATTTTATGAATGACCAAAACATTTTTGGGTTATCCCTCAAAGAGCTCTCCACTACACATACATACCTACTGTACCATTCCTTTTCTAGTGTTTTGCATCGATCCCGGAGCAGTTTAAACGACTCTTCATCCGATCGGTTTCCGTAAAGGAGATTGCTCAAATTGGCCTAAATGCACAAAAAATATTGACATACACGGTAATTCTTGGCGTAATTTATAATTTAATTTACAGTCATTAGATTTCAACGGACACCTTTGTATAATATATTTACTTTAAAAAGGACTTTTAATTTTACCGGTTTGAAAAGCATACGAATCATTTTTAATGGCTATGGGTGTAGTAACATTCAGCCAAAGACTGATCGAAGTTGTTTATATAACATAAAAACAAATCTATTTACTACGCTGAGCGGCGTTTCGTTCCTCGAATGATGCGCGAGGCTATTGAGATTAAAAAAATATCCAAATTTCAATAGGGAAGATGGTTGGTATATACCACCAGCTTGGGAACCTATTATACAGGAGATAAAATCCCAACCCCGAGCACATACTACAAGACCATCAGATACTATTAGTTCTTTTTGTTTGCATAATTTAACATAAGAAGGAGATAGAAAGCCTCTCTTGAGTTTGTTTCGCCGGTTCTTCTCAGGAAGGTCTCCCAATTTTGGAACCGGTGGTAGTTTACGGTAGTTAGGGTCAAATAAATAAACGCAAAATTACAAACAAGAATTTTAAATAAAATACTTTATTAAGTAAATTAAATAATAAATTCATACATAGACAATAAAACTTAAAAATCGAACGATGAAATAACCAAACGCTCAATAAAAGTCTTTCGAAGGTAGCTCGACAAATTAAACAAAAGTTTTATTCTGACGACGAAGCCTGGAAAGGCTACGAAACGTCAATAAATAAATAAAGTTTCGTGCATTATCCCGTTTAAACTAGTTTTATTTAATGAGTGATGTGCGTGAAAACCTAAGAAACAAATCTATTTTGTAAAGATGGATAAAATAAATATTTTTTTATTACACTGTGGTATTAATATCCACAACTATATTATCATTTTCACTAGATGCAAATGTGCTTGTACGCGACGACCGAAGCAAGAGAAAATGAACTTACGACAATATGAGATTGATGTATAAAGTGTATCTATAATTTCACATGTATCGGTTGTATACGCATTAAAAATATCATTCCCTTGTTGTCTTATTAGAATGAGTCGGATATCGCAATAATAGATAACTCTGCCCATAGTAAACCGTTGTAAAATTGATAGTTCAGAGCGATATTCCGCCCCGTTCTCTCCAACAATCTTATAAGACTTTGTCTAAACGATCGCCACGACGCCAAGCGGTGGCGCGGGGAAACTAGTCAGAATACTGATAGTTCCGACCTATAGGAGGGACGGAGACAATAGGTTGTCCTTGTCTCACATCTTATAGGATTTTGCCTGAGTTGATAGTTTTCGATAATAGTATGTTTTATGTTTTGATTGATTTATTTTATGTCTTATTAGAAAGTAGGTAGTTATAGGAGTAATATGTCAAAGTTTTGTATGAAGCGTGTTAGTAGTTTAGGCGTAATTAAGGAAAATATTGGGAATAGTTTTTTACGAATAGTCAATAGGATATAGGTATAATTGTTATAATAATGATGTTATTTTGTGTGTTTTTACTTCTTCTATAAAATGGTATATGATAGTTAGGCATTAAATGAATGTAAGTAGGTTTTTTAAGACTTTTTAATTTGTAAACTTTATAGGGCCGCAGAGCTGTTGTTTGTTGATATTCTTGTAAGAAACTTGTTGTATTAGGTAGATAACGCGTAGGGCTACGTAAATAATTAGGTATCACATCAATAAATGTAAAAATGTACCGTGTAGGAGACAAAATCTGTTTGTATAGAACCGTTTTTTGAGACATGTTGCGCTCCCCACCCGGCGCGCCCGGAGCGCGCGGGTGGGGCAGCGAAGCCCCGTGGCAGGGCGAAGCCCTATGGAGGGGGAAAGTATAAATATTGCGGAGACCTATTTTTTGCGCACCACACCTAAAATATCATGCTTACGGACACATAACTGTGTTAAAAATATGCCTATATGTATGCCCGATGTATGTACAATTAGTTTTAAGCTCGCACTAATGTAATTTTTGAGAAAATGAAAAATAAAGTATAGCGTGGGTGAGGTGTTGGATCGCTGGCCAGCTCAGTCCTAGCATATAAAACTCGAGTCGGAACATGCTCCGACATGCATTCAGCGACAGGCGCTCCTACCATAAGGAACAGGAAGAAACAATCAAGCGGTTCACTCTGGACCTGAAGCCTCCTCTCACCGGCCATCCATTATCAGCGCCCACCGATTTCTTCAATACCGAACACCAGGGGTTTTATTCGCCGAAACTACAGTCCACTACAGTCAAGACTCCTGCGTGTAACTTCCTCCACCCCTCAGTACGAGTCGGTAACTGTCCGCTACTGCGACAGCCCGGCGTCCCGTACAGTGCTCAAACAATTATTATAGATGGTAGGCGACATCATAAAGTCTATTGCCATACATTTTTCGCCAAACACCTCCATAAACACATTATAATCTGTATATATGTTAGACTTTAAGGTATCTATCTATGGGCCTACGTTCCCTGACTATAAATTAATAAATAAATAAAATTATAAGGTGTGATACACTAAAAATCTAAAATATGGTTATCTTAAAAACATAAAAAAAATAATGAAGCTACTAAATATATGGCTATAGAACCTAAATCTCTTAGTTTTCTTTGGTTAACGAGAATTTAAAAATTCTCTAATCTGTGACTCATTCACAATCATCACACAGTTTCTGTCACAGAGTACCTTATTATAACCGGAAATGACACCCGATTTTAAAACTTACTCTTATGCATTAACTTTAAAAACAGGCAACTATCTGATAAGCTACATGCTCTATATACCTGAATCTAATCCATAATTTCGGTACTTGGCTTGATTTCCCTAGTTTACTATAAGTATAACTTTTTTGTTTTTTATTATTTTAATATATTCGGTGTATATGGTTTATAGAAGTTCTCAGGGGTGTCCGGCAATAATATTCGTTTCTACAGTAATTTATATATAATTTCGAATCTAGGAAACAATTTTTCATGATTATTGGTCTTTAGGCCAAACATGTATGGAAGCTGAGCAATCTCCTTTGATTTTTTTTCCAAAACTTGTTTCTCTTTGAGAACCCTCTTCAGAGATGGCGAATACCATTTAGGGTATTGGTTTTTAGTGACGGGTCTAGGTACGTATTTATCCCTTAGTGATTTAAATATCTCATAAAAATAATCTACTGCTATTTCCAAGGGCTTAGACATAAGTTCAGAGTGCCAATCAATATTTGAAATTTCTAAGTTAATCGCATCATAGTTACCTTTATTGAAAAGATATTGGATGCGCGGAGCACTTTTCAGTGAGACAGTGTCAGCGAACTGCAGATCGATGGTCAGGGCACCATGGTGTAGATCAATGGGCACGAGTGGATCATCGCTACAGTCACCGACCTTGACACTATCATTTGATAGTATAAGGTCAAGAATCCGACCGTAGGAGTTCCTAATCCCATTATACTGTCTAAAACCAAGTGTGTTAATATCGTCAATAAGAAGGCTTTCATCATCGGAGCTAAAATTCGACGGAACACAGTAAAAGCCATCTGTACCATTTGGTACCCAAGTTATGTTACTCAGATTAAAATCTCCCGCCACTAAGTACCTATCATGCGGTTGTTGCATAACTACGTCGCTCAAACAGTTTAAAAAATTAGATAACTGTTGTGAAAAGCTGAGGCCTCGACTTTCGTTACACAAATAAAGCGCACAAATATGTAATTTGAAGGGGCGGTGGGTACCACGCTGCTTGAGTGTTAACCACAGGTCTTCGGCACTGGAGTGGAAATCAGGGCGGAGTACAACGTTTAGATCTCGACGCACTGCTATTAATACACCGCCACCATAAATTTGGCCAGTCATTACATAATTTCGATCCCGCCGAAAAACAACATATCGACTATCAAAAAGCTCGGAATCTTTAATACCCTCAAGTAGCCAAGTCTCGGTAATAATAATTATATCATAATCACTGACACATACTTTACGAAAAAATATACATGTTTTCGTTCGTAAGCCCCTAGCATTTTGATAATACGCACTAAGTTTATTTATTGTATTAGCCATCTGAGATAATATGCAAAAACCTATATTGTAATAAAACAAAAATAGCACTAAAAATACCCATTATGCCAATATTTATCAATTCATAGAAGTATATTCGTAGAAAGTAATAATACTTTAACATAAACGGCGCGTAAAAAATAATTTGAATAAATAACATTTGACAATAAACAAAAACATAGACATATAATAATTCATTAACGGCACATGTGGGTAAAAAACAAACAAAAGTAATTAAATTTAGTTGGCAATTATAACGTATTAATAATCCATTGCAATTTAATTCAAGCGCGCGTAAGTTGTGTACAAAATAATATTGCACTCGACAACGCAACAAGCAAGGAAAGCATCCAAGGTCATAAGCAGATAAGCAGCGCCATTCAATAACAAATAATAGATTCAACAGAAGCGAGTGCGTTATGCGCACGGATAGGTTTTGAGCAAGTAGTGGGGAACAAAAGCGAAGCGGCGACGCAACAGGGAATACAGCGATTATAAACCTTTTATACACGATAACACAGAAAGTAATGTGCGCAATTGTTTTAACAAATATTGCGGTAATAAACAATAAAAACAAAGCATGACAAAAAACAATTAGTAATTGAATGTGAATGAAATTAGTTATGCTATAATTTATATAACTTTGTTTAAATCATTCTCGCTCAGTACTATAAAAACACGGGAACTGTTATTTTTTCTCACGTGTATTTTGCAATACTTGACCCATACATAGTTATAGCCCTTGGTTTTAGCAACTGACTTCGTTTTCGTGAGGAGATTCTTGTATTCAGCGATCTGTGTTATCTACAAACCCAATATCGGCAGCAGTAAGTTCCTTCTTGGCTCGTGCAGCAGCTATAAATTCTTCCTTTATATACCGATTAAGAAAACTAATTACAATATATTTGTCCTTAGAATTCTGCATGGGTACTCTTGCGATATAATTAGTTGAGTTATCGGAAAGCTGTAGGCAACAGTCTCAGTCAGCGCCTCGACAATAGAGAAGAGGTTTTCACTAGACTTGACCGGTACACCCTTAATTTCAATGTTATTAAGCCGATTCCATTGATCTCTTTGCACCAACTCTTTTCTCAGAATGCTGATTTCATTTACAGCCGAATTCATAGAAAGCTCGATTTTCTTCACATCTGACACTTTTTGTTCTAAGTCAGATAGTCTGACCTCCTGCTTGTCCAACCAGTCACTGCTGAATTCACAAGACGCCTTTAGGTCTGACAATTCCTGCTTAATACATTTCACATCTTCAATAAGGGTAGGGAGACTAGCGAGCTGCTGTTTCAAACCCCGCAGTTCGGTGAGTATGTTGTCTAGAACAGATGGATCGCCACCGGGAACAGGTGACAGCCTCGATTGCTTGCACTGAGGGCATTTCCACGCCGTCCGGCGGTCAGAGCCGAGCTTCCTGTATCCAGCTTCGGAAATATTGGCACAACCAAAATCCAGATGTTTTTTGCACACTCCACACTGAACGCCATCATTAAATGACTCGTCACAAACAGCGCACTTCATTATTTAATATGACTGTTAAAATACCGATAAAAGGTTCAGAATTTAAGACTTGAACGGGAACAGTGGTACGCGTTCTATCTAGGCGAGTGATCGTAGCGTACTAATGTTTTGAAATAGTGTGGAATCAAGGCGGAAAGTAGGTAAGCGCCGAGTCATCTGTGCATGTAGTAGGTACCTACACAGGCGGCCGCCGGTCGTTGCTCCCGGCGCTGATCTCGGCTGGAGGCATTCATTAAGTTTCCGTTTTTTTAAGTGTTTATTTTAAGTTGTTTTACAACTTCTATGTAGACGTGTTTAAAATGAATAATTACTCATTTGAAAAACCCCAATTAAAAAAATAAAAAACGAAAAAACTCAGGCATACTCTCTCTATACACGTAACCCAAAAATCTCACGAAGTTTCATTAAAACATTCAATTTCACCCTATATATGAAAAACAATAAATGTGTAATATATGAAAAACAATATATTGTTTTTCATACACAAAATTTATTGTGTTTAAAGTTAATTTTGTTTAATGCTGGGTCACGGGTTCGAGACATGACGAATTCATATTAATCATGAGCAGGTTGTCTATTGACATTGTCGCTATAAATGAGACTTGGCTCAGACATGGGGATGATGGCCGTGCTCCTATGCTGCCTGGTTACCGTCTTCGGCATTGCCCTCGACCTGTTTCTGTTCGTGGAGGGCGAGGGGGTGGACTGAGTTTTTATATTAGGTATATATGTGCGTACTTGCCCCGTTCCTCCCATCCCTTCTGTGGAGTAGATGCGGCTCAGTGTTAGGGTAAACTCTCTACAAATCGCTATTGGAACCGCTTATAGCCCCCCCCCCCCCCCCCCCGGATGGACCTCAATGTATTCCGTGATGCCCTGTCTCAGTCGGTGTGTTCGATGGCTCGGCATGACTTTATCACCCTGTTAGGAAATTTCCATGTTGACTTTACTAACTTTAATAACAATGCAAAATATAAATTGCTATCATCTTTCTTGGAATCTTTTAATTTAATACAAGTTGTCACTTCGCCAACTCATTTCACAGACCATAGTCAGACTCTGATTGATCTGTTCTGTACTGATGCTAGCACTGTTGCAAACGTTATAAATAGTCTGCATTCTGATGCAGTTGGAATTGATGGTATATCTTTGCAGATGCTTGAGACTCTTCCACAATCACTTAGTGCAAAGATCTTGTTTGAACTTCCCCCCAAAACCCTTAGGATTAATTCTATTTAAAGTACTTCTACAAATTATCGGTAGAACGCTTTTTTTGTCGAGCAAATAGCAGCTTCAACTTACTATCAAAACAGGTAAATTTAGATCTTTTTACACTAGCGAAGCGACGATCAGACGTATCATTGCTCGTTTGTTTTTTGGAGATAATACTTAATATAATAATAATTAACATTTATTCCAGACTTTAATTCCATAGACAAGTGTATGTACTTAACATGTGCGTAATTTGTTATTCTGTTATTTATCATAAGTACCTCATTTATAAAACTATATTTAAGAGATTTTTTACATTGGACAGTGCAAATAGTTTCTTTATAACTTTAAATTATATCTAGATGTGAGGACCTGTAATTGGCTCTCTGTCGCTACTATTCATTTCTAGTATATAAAAATAAGCTGTTGGTCTTCCATGTAACCTAAATAAATAACGTCCATTGTTAATAAATCTTTAAGCGATGCACAATTCTCTGACTTTTGGAAAACAGCTCTAATTAATCCTATTCCTAAATGCACGAATCCATCCAGCGTTAGCGATCTTCGACCAATAAGTATTCTGCCTTGTCTGTCTAAAATTGTTGAGAAGGTAGTGTGTGATCAGATAGTGAAGTATTTGGAATTCAACTCATTGCTACCCCAGCTACAATCAGGTTTTCGTAAAAAGCACAGTACATCTACGGCTCTCCTTAACGTAATCGACGATATTCTGTCTGCGCAGGATAAGGGTATGGGTACTCTGATGGTGCTCCTCGACTTCTCGCGTGCCTTCGATTATTTGTATATTCCTTTACTTCTGTCAAAGCTTACTTACTTTGGATTTGATGCTGCAGCCGTACGCTGGTTTCACAGTTACCTCACAAATAGGATGCAAACTGTGGAGGTGGTGGGTGGAAATAGGTCTGTATCTTACTCACAGTGTCGTGCTATTTGCAGAAGTGTCCTTCAAGGGTCAATTTTGGCTCCCATTCTGTTTATCATTTACAGTGCAGATATAGCTGAAAGCATAAAACACTGTCAATTTCACTTACACTCTGATGACGTGCAGCTGTATCGAAGCTGCTTTCCTAGCGATACTGGTGAATCTGTGAGTAAGATTAATAAGGACTTAGATAACATACTTATCTGGTCACACGAGAACAGTTTGGTTCTCAATCCGCTGAAGACCAAATATTTGATTCTTGGCTCTAACAGGTGACTAGTATTATATTAAACGATCCTCAAATCTTTGTTGATGGTCAGTCCATTGATCATGTATCAGAGGCAGTAATTTTTGAATCAAATATGAATTTTAAAAAACATGTTCTCGAGGCAGTTCGAAATTGCTTTTACCGTCTTAAGATGCTACGTAAATTTTGCCCTTTTGCTTAGTGAAGATTTAAGAATTCGTTTGTGTGAAACATTGGTCCTGTCCAAATTGAATTATGCTGATGTACTTTTTGGCCCATGTCTGCAAGCTAGAAAGAACTGAACGTCTCATTCAACGTGTAGAAAATACATGTGCGCGTTTTTGTTTTTCTATTCCACCTAGGGCCCATATTACACCATACTTGACTAACTCCAATTTGATGAGGATGTGCTCTCGTAAACAATTGCATTTTGCCACTCTTTTGTTTAATTGGTACACACTTGAGTGCCGGGGTATCTTTACTCTAAGATTAACTGGGCCAGAGATAAAATGTTTCGTTCAAGAGCAGCCTTTTACATGAAATTGACTCCCGCACACAGAACTGCTGCTTTTCGTGGCTCATTCAAGTACTCAGCTTCTAAATGTTGAAATAACTTGCCACCCCCAATACGTTCACTAAAAATACATTTAAAAACAATTTCAAGTTATTTTTGTTGCAGTCACAGGTGCAGCCCGTTTAAATATCTGTTTCCCTTACCATTTTAATTTATTTTCCGAAATTATATTACTTTTTGTAACAGCCGAAACTTTTTCTAATTTATCTATCATGGTGCCTTACAGTTAATTGTTTTTTTTTTATATTGTATACGTGTCACTTTTTCTTAACAGGTCAAAGTCCATCGGTCTTTGTTGTAACCACAGACCATTAAAAGAACAAGCTGTTGTAACCAACCAAAGATTACTTCTGTAATCATAAACAATTTTCTGCCACAGATATTGTGATGTGTTCTGACCGTTCTGACCGATTTTTTTTAATAATGTTTTCTGTGATGTCACTGCTCTGGGTATGGCAGAATACCAGTGCAGCAGTTATTTTGCCTGTTGTGTATGCTGAGCCATATCCAGTGTTGGCATCACATAAAATACACATTCTGTAGCTGTTTTTTGTTGTTGTTCATTTTACTTGTTCGTTTTGTTTTACTATATGTTTAATGTATTTTTGCATTTTATACGTATGTAACAGCTTTTTTTCTTTCTTTCCTTTTTCAGGAAAAATTTTAGGTTCCTGTGGGATTAAAAAAAAAACTAAATTCAATGAGGATGGAGTCTCGGGCGGCCGCTAGTATTTTTTATATTCGAAAGTCTTATCAATTTTAAAGTTTTATCAATTACAGTCTTATTAATTTTCTCTCCAGTGTCCAAGGCATCGAACAAAATTGTCGACTTACAACAAAAACAAGAAGTGCCGCAATAAAGTTAAAAGGATCTCTCCATAACGACGCCATTAACTGAAAAATTATATAAATCTTAAACGGTACTTAACGAAGTAGCGAACTCATAATGCCTAATTTAATTTTGTAGCAAGTTCGTGTTGTCTTTGGATGCTGGAGATTCACTACGAACATTTCCTGGAACCAACTCCTAATTTCATTCGAGGGGCTTTCGAAACTTGTTTTGGTATTTATTTATTTGAAGTTTGGGAGCGGCACCCAAGGAGTTTGTAAATATTTAAGGGCTGAGTGAGAACCTAAGTAGGCAGTATGATCTAATAAATGTTGACTTCTCACCTTTTGAGACGAGTTTGTCGAGTTGTTATTTTATGTCTGCCGAAAAGGGTGTGAATGTTTTCAGAGTTCATGGTATGGATGTTGTTTATATGGGCGTAAAATTTTTCACCATAACATCTAAACGACTTTACAGATTTGGGTTTGATATGTTAAAAGGGTGGCATGCAATCATATGATCCGCCTGATGGTAAGCGGCCACCATAGCCTCTAGACGCTTACGATATCAAAAATATCACTCGCGCCGTTGCTTACCCTGAGCGAATCCCCTACTCCGTGGAGCCCTGGAATCTTTCTCGTCTGAAAAACACAACACGACACGACAGACGACGAAAAGGTAGTGTTATTTTACTGTGATCTTCTGTGAGGTGGAGGTTACTCCCCCAGATGGGCGCTCTAATTCTGGCGGAAAATATGCTATGCCCTACCTCTCTTCTCTCTTTGGGTGTTAAGGATGTCGTTAAAATCCTTACTTCATCACGAGTGTTAAGACTTATAATTGTTTTAAATACAAAAGAGCGGAGGCATTGCGGCATTTTCAAAAGAGTCATTGCAGTTAGCTGAACTCTTAGATTAAAAAGCTTTTTTTTAGATCATTTTAACTTTGTTTCTTTAGTAATCATAATCATAATAATCAAAATCATTTATTCAGTTTTGGCTGTTACAAGCACATATGAATGTCTAGAAGCTACGCCATCGGTTCGTAAATCTACGGCGGGAGACCTTGTACTGAGAAGAACCGGCAAGAAACTCAGCAAGGGCTGTTTTTTTCTCCCTGTTTTATCATCTACAAAGTCGTCAAGTTGCAAAATGACTATTTTTAAATAGGTTGATCACGTATCTTAACGAAAAATCACGTATCTTGCCTGATTATAAGCCGCCATCACGTATCTTAAAGCTGTTTAGGATAACTTGGCGAAACATTACAGAAAAGTGCTTTCAATGTAGTCAGCACTACAGATAAGTGTAGACAACACTACAAAAAAGTAGTTTTTATATATTAAAGTATTTTCCATCTTATTGAAAACGATAAATAAAAATCAGTTTTTTATGGTATTGTCTACACCGAGTAGTCAACTGGGGACATGATTTATTAATAAATTGATTCAATGCATAGTTTTCTTTTTAAAGTTAGCTGGTTTATGCTGCTCCAATTTTATAAGCAAATATTATAATAGCGGGCAGATTTCTAAATATACTCTCAAGAGTCTAAGGCCCGTATTATAGAAAGATTCTCAGTGGTTGATCTAGTCTTGAGCATAGTTAAAAAGGGATGTTGCTATATATATATATAACACATAGTGATATCCCTTTCTAACTGTACTCAAGTAAAGATCAACACTTAGTTGTCATTCTGTAAAACGGGCCTAAGTAACATGAACTTTCTTAAACTTTTATCTAATTGGTCACTCCATTAACAACAGTTATGAAAACTCTGTGAAGATTAAAGATAAAGTTATTAAGAACTTACATAGTCTATTCTATTAATGCCGTGTAAACGAAGAATAAAGTTAAGCTTTATGTAGTAACTTTATGGGCTTTTGATGCCCCATAACTCAATGTTTACACGTATTAAACGGATTCATTTTTACACACATAAGTCTGAACGGGGTCAACAGTATTGGCATTTTACGTCTCCGGAGCAAAAGTAGGCTTTTAGTTTTATTACCATGAAAATGTAGTACGTGTTCTTTCTTAGCCACCGACCGACGAGATATTTAAAAAGGAAACAATGTTACTGAGACGCGTTTACTGGTTAACATTTTTGCCAGTGAACTAAGGAAGTGTTTCAAATTAACTTATGTGCTACTAGCTTTTGCCTGCGGCTGCGCTCGCGTTAATTTTGATTTGTCGAGTTATTTTGGTTGTTAGTCGATGACCGAAGAAGTTAAATAGTAAAAAAAAAACCCGCAGTTCCTTAATTAAATATTTTTATCTTATGAGTCTACCATGGAAACTATAGAGATAGTTTTAGGGTGCTGCTATATACTATGTTGTTTATCCTTCCATTTGGCGCTTTAGAATACAAATGTCGTGCTCTGGACACACGTGAAAGTGCAACATATAGCTGGCCATGGGAAAAACATGGCTTTTTTAAATTCATCCCTGCTACCTGCAATGTTTGACCTTGTGATTTGTTAATAGTTATTGCAAAACTAAGTTTGATAAGAAACTGGAGCCTTTTGAATTGAAATGGTAGGTCAGTAGGAATTATTGGGATCTGAGATATAATTGCACTTTCCCCTTTATAATCGAGGTGCATCTATTTCGCATCATAACTGGTACTTCCAATTTTAGTTGGATTTTATGCGAAGATACACCTGATAACATCAACTCCCGTAGCATGAGCAACACAATTTGTAATATATCACGTTTTTTATCGCATTAAACTGTCAAACTCCATAGTAATTTGACATTTGAGCGTGATAAAAACGAGCTATATTCTTATCGTAGTGCTCATGCTAGGGCATGAATTGAAAAACTCCGAGGGATATGCACTGCTTTGTTCTATGTCCATCATTGTATCTATTAACAAATTATCAATTTTTACCTGCACTTCTTTCAAAATAGAGTTATTAATTATGTTCACGATTTCATTTCGTGGTGCCAGAATCGCTCTTGCATGTAACAATTGATCAGAATTTAAATTTAATTGTAAGTCTGGATAAACTTATAAGTTCCACTTCGTTTCCCACCCATTTGCAGAATTAGTCTGTAAAAAAATAATGACTCCAGCATCCATTTCCGATCCTCCATCGCCAATTATAATAATTCCTCTGCGTAGTGTCCTACAGCTGCGTTATTATTAAAAGTGCATTTGTTGTCAGACTGAGTTTCTTTACTTGTATCCATAAGCTTGGTGATTTGAGGCAAGGTTTAATCTCATCTGCAGGCGTGTTAGTAACACTACTATTCCTCCCATAATATCTGTACTGTCTCGCAAGGCCCAAAGAGTACGGTTTAATGCTTCTACAGCATTAACGTGGGATATCGTACTTTCTTCCCACATTAAAAGTTTACATTGAGAGCTTTATAGCTGTTCTTGCTGAAATTGTAGATAGGTGAATCTTTCTGTGCAAGATTTATTGGCAATTTAAGGACGAAATGTGCAGTACGACCGCCATTCCGAAATGTAACGGCTATATATTATATTTTCTTATATATTTTATTTATTATATATTTTCCAATGCTGTAAAATTATAGTTCTATTTGCGAGCAATTTCATCGTTTTAGTCATTTTCGTCTGGCCGTAGAGGGTTTGCCATTCGTACCATAACTTTGGGTTACTATTGGGCCTCTAATATGATGCAATAACATGTACAGACAAAAGCAATCAAAATTCGTAACATATACGGTGTAGACACGATCAAGGGCGTCCGATGATTTAACCCCTGCCACTCTTCAACGTATACCTTTCACGCGACGTTTGTAGTACTTATTTGAATAGATCCATGTGTAATATCGAAGGACTACGGAATATAATTGTGTTTATAATTTTTATTATTTTTAAAGCATGTAACTGCTTGATGTTTATTAATTTTTTTTGTTAATGTCCCGTCTGCTGCCTGGTCCGCGTGGAATTTTTTCTAGTTATATTTTCTTTATAATTGTGTTTTCTCGAAAGTATCTGTCTGATAACATTGGAAAAAAAAAACAATTAACGTGGTTTTACGAGGTCATAAAATGCTTTCTTGGATTTTACTCTCATAAACACGCTCTCCATTTTGTAACTGTACGGCAAGATGACTAACAGTCGGATATCATTCGTGTAAGGGAAAGCTAAGGAGCCGCCACGCTGCCTCATTACTACTGACATATCGCCCTGCTTCTTACTTTATTAAGAAGCTGCGCTACACCTTGTAGATTGAAGATCGCCTTATCGTTACCTATATTAATGTGTTTGCAAATATACTTAATCACACGAACAGAGTTGCAGGCTTCAACATTAATATGGGCATTAAATATTTTGCATAGAATGGATGAATATGGCACAATTTCTATGCTATTATCAAATGTTTGAACTATCCTACTGCGTGTATGCATTGTAAGACTTCTACCACCATCTTCGGATGATCTTCGTCTGTATGAAGGAAACCCCTTTTTATTGTGCCCTGTTTCCTTTCCCGGAGGAATGTTTCGTACATTTTCCATTTTTCATGCAAGGCTATGCGGGATGGTGTGCTCCAAATGGATCATGAACCATTTATCTGACAATGATATCGTGAAAATCTATCTAACTCTGGATCTGGAATCTCGGCGTCTATTCTGGTTGATTTTATTGCGACGCAGTTTTTCTTTCAACCAAATAAGAATATGCACTTAAGGCAGTCCTCGTTTCTACTAATCAATGGAATAAATGTGAAACTGAACGTCTCCAAACTTTTCCCTTTTAAATAATGTTAATTACTTTATAGACTTTAAACAAAACACGCCGGCAACTAAGTCGTGTCGGTCAGTACCTCTTTGTCCAGGCATAAAATCTTTTGTTATTTCTTTCCATGAGGGGTCACAAGTTACATATAAGTCGAGCCTATCATAAGTGTGCACACAGACGAAAGCGTCTTTGTGTATATTATTTATACAGGTAGCGGAGGCTATTTACAAAAGTGTAGGGAAAAATAACCATTCGGCCTAAATCGTTGGGGTTTATATTACAATCCGTGCTAATCACATCTTGCAGGTGAATGGAATTTTCTGCTCGTAATTTTTTTCTGATTCAAAGATATACGGCGAATACATTCGCTTTCCACTTTGATATACCATGTTTACTAAACTTGGTGAAAGAGCTGCCTTGACCCCAGAAGGAGGTTAAAGTCATCTTCTCAAAGCATTATGTGATAGGCATTAAAATCCATGCTGGAAACTTTTTTTATTGGGAACTGGCTGTTTTTTAGTAGGATTAATGAGAGGAATACAAAATGGTAATCCCTTGATAAAAATGAATGGGTACTGCAAGGCATCATAGAACTTATGAGTATCCGCTACGTATGTTAGTGTATTATGTGTGCTTGTAATACAATATCCCGTTTGAGGCCAGTTTTCAATTGCAGTGTTGAAGGTATTTATCAAAATGTTGTAGTTATGTAATATTCTTTGAATGTTCAATACTTTTTCCCTTTCAACACCTTCAATATATTGGCAATGTCAATTAACTTCATTTTATCCATAAAATAAAGTTGCAAGAATATTTGCCGTTCATTGTGTAGCATCCGCACCACAGACACGGTGCTGGTGGGTTTCCGGGTGCTTAGTACCGCAGTCCAATGTGATGATGGAGCCGCTCTGAAGAAGACCGCGGGACACGACGAGGGGTGCGCGATGCGATAATAATATAGGCTGCGAACGAACACCTTTTGACTTGAGTAACCGCCAACGATTTTGCAACTGAGGCATGCGAGCCTCCTTTCAATCGTAGTATGGTATATATGGTAGGAAGTGCTCAGCAACCCACATTCAAGGGTGCACCTCATTACTTTAAAATTACCCATAAAACGTCTCCATTTCAAAGGAAAATGATGCGATGTTAAATGACTGTTATAGGTAAAATTACAAAACATATACGATAGCGGAACACATTGTCTCTTGGGGAAAGTAACCAATTTGTTGTTATTTCTGACTTTGTAGAACATGGCGGTGCTATTCAAAAAACTATGTAAAACCAATAAAAAAATGTGTGGTTTTATTATGACTAGCGGCCGCCCGCGAGTACGCGTTAACTTTTATTTTTTTTTTATTCTAAAATAAGAGATATTTTCTAAAATTAAAGTAGCCTAAGTTACTCCTTATTGCATCAGCTACCTGCCAATAAAAGTCCAGAAAAACAGACAGACAGATAGACAGACAAAAATTGTAAAACAAATATTTTGGTGTATGTACCATATATATGCATGTAATAAAAAGCGGTTATTTCAATATTAGAAACAGACCCTCCAATTTTATTTATATGTATGTATGTATACAAGATAAAATGATAGTACGAATGAACATACGAAGTGATAAATTTCTTTACCTATAAAAAATGATCTAAATGCACAAGCAACTCTTAAATGCAGATAATTGAGTAGGTGCCATTCACAAAGACAGAAAAGGAAATAAAAAGTTGTTATACCAACAAGAGATGCCATTACCCTCCACTGTTTGCGTCGACGTAGAAGTAAACAGATGATTTCAATTCTGTGCACGCCCGACCTCGGAGACACTGGGAGAGATTCCACCCTGATTGTAATATTTTAAATCCCTATCTATAAGTGTTATTGTGGGTACTTTAAAATTGCAAGACGCACATGTGCAGTTTAAAGAGATGGATAGTGTTTAAATAATCCTCAAAAAGAAAATCTTACCTTTAAACAGTCATTTTTTTTCTAAATATACAAATAGGTACATTAGAATTTGATATATCTGTCAATCTATAATTAGTTTGTTGCCAATCACACTCAGGTTAGGTTAACATACGCATTAATTTAGGTTAGAATGGCAGTTTATTTTTCTGCTACACAATTACTTAAGTCTAATTTGGAATCGTTTAAAATTTTTCTTTAAAAACTCCGAAAACAAAGTACCAGTTGCCAACTTTCCAGCGAAGATAGAAGAAACCAAAGAAAGTTTGAAAGTTGAAATTTACGTCGCTTGACGTAAGACTTTTCTTATAATTCTGGGTCAAAGGTTATTAAAAGTAAATGGTGACTTTTGAATATACTATCGAATTTCCTTTGGTTCGTTTGAATTATTTAAAAACTTTTTTTGATAAAAATGAGTTTCAAGCCGTTTAATTAGACGTACTTACTTTCGTTATTGAGAAAAGCGTTTGATATCTTTTTATATCGTCGTAAATAAATTAGTCTAGCGGAAATTTGGAAGCATGAATATGTAGATATTTTTTTATACAGATCTAAAGGTCCGAACAAATGATTCCACCCACCTTGTATTATGTGACAGTGGAGTCCAGACGCGATGATAGCTGATGCAGTAGTTTTACCTGCCACACCAGTCATTCTCACCTTGCCGGCTTTCAAGTTGCTTCTTCACGCCGCTTTTAAAGGACCCCAGTAGGAGGAAGGGAAGAAGGGTAGAGTGTTCCGAGCAAATGGTGCGACGAAAAAGTCTCGAAATCTTTATTACGGGAGAATTAGCCAAATTTTGAGTATTTATTGTAACATGATATTTAAAAAAGAGGCTATAAGTACCCATATAAACAATGCAATTTTTTTAACGTTCTTTATGACGAATTCATTATATTCGAAAGAAACGAAATTCTGCAAAATAAAACAAACAACGAAATGATACTATAATGAAATGGAGTTAATGTAGGATCGGAGGTTTTTCTCAAGTACGTTGAGTATGGAAATTGTATTTTCATACAAAACAATGAACTGACGCGAAACAATAAATAAACAATGAAGCGTTTTTCGTTGAAATAATATTGGTGTTGAAATACAATATGCAAACCTTTTGAATGTGATTGAAACACGATTATTATAAGGTTATTTTTGTGTGAGAAAATGAGACTTGTGTGTGATTTTAAGTCATCATCATCTTCTTAACCCCCTGTACCCTATTGTAAGGATACAGGCCTTTAGCACGGTAATATTATCTATACAGTATTCTGTCTTCATAAAAACGGTCGGAAAGCATGTCATACCCACGCCACTCGAGTTCGCGCGACACTCGGTGGGCATCCAGTCGCGAATGCGCCGCAGCATGACCGAACGGTGTGAATTGTTATTTGTGCAGTTAGACGTGCTTAAACGTGCGGTTTGTATTGTGAATATTTGATTGAATTAAGTAGATACCTACACTATAGTAAGGATAATTTACAAACTTTTTTAATAGTACCTAGTAATGGTTTCTTGGAATATGTAGAAAAAATGGAAGAAATATTCCGGACATTATTTAAAAAAACATATCAATTCGATGATCAAACGAACTTCCCTGAAGTGAAGTTCGACCTTAATTATCTTGACTTCGTCGTAGAGATTTCATTTGACCATGTAGTGTTGCCACGCTACGCTTTAACCTATCGCACAAGCGTTGTGAGTACCTAGGTAGACAGAGAAAATAAGTATGTCTGTCTCGTTCTCTCGGTGACGTCTCAGTGCCGTCCGAGCTATTCCTCATTATTTTAGAGTTAATATACATACAATGTAATATTATGTCCATACATCAGTTAAACAAATAACAAACAAACAACATTGATACTTCGGGGTTACTGATGTAATTCAGGGATGGGAGGGAGCTGAAATCTCTACGACGAAGTCAAAGTAATTAAGATCGAACTTCACTTCAGGGAAGTTCGTTTGATCATCGAATTATCTTGACTTCGTCTATGAGATTTCATTTGACCATGTAGATGTTCAGAGATACTACGTATCAATGTTGTGATTCTATTAATACCTAATTGGAAATAAAAAGAACATTTCAGTTTTTAATTTTCTTTATTTTTCTTAATCATGATCAACATGTAAATTATAAGTAATTTGGTTACATATTATTGTCATTCTCAGATTAAATATCTTTATTATTCATTGATTAACAAATGTGATCTTTGATCAACTATAGGCCTATTATAAAAAATTGCGAATGTAGCGGATTGATTGGACCATCCCGTTGTCCTTCGAATGACGTCAATATTAATCCCAGCACGAAAAAAAAACCGCCGAGGTGGAAGCATGCCTTGTGCTGTGGGCACTGAAGGTCGAGGTGTCGATACCGCTTTTTTGTAACAATTCTTTAATCCATCGACCATTGTCTGCGATGATGCTGCCCTAAAGGGCTTTTTAACAGTCAGTATCAACCGATCCTCGTTTTCAGGTCTAACTGAAGATGTCAATATTATAATATAATTTTATTGTGGCAGCTGGACAAATACTTGGCCTATGGTAATAATAGGGAAGGTTCAAAATAGGTTGAGGTCGACCAATACCCGATGTCTTAACTAGATCTGACACCGTAATAATAATTCTATCTTCATAAAATTTTATATTAGGTATTTTTATTAATAAAAGTGTCTGTGTTCTTTGTCCAGTAGCTAAAGCTAACAGAATCACTAATTTCTTACTTAACAATTCTAAATCTATGGAATCATTTGGTAGGCTCTCTATATAATTTAAAACAGTGCTAGGATCCCACGTTACCCCATAACGAGGGAAAACAGGTTTGAGTTTATAAATTCCTTTAAAAAAACGTTTAATTCTATCTTCACTACTGATATTACAACCTGTAGAAATTAAAGATACAGCTGATCTTAAGCTGTTTAACGTTCCATATGAAGCCCCTGATTGAAAACATTCAGTAAGAAAAGCTAATAAAGAAGGCATACTAACATTATAAAAATCACAACTATTTGATTACAATATATCCACCATTTTTTAACTCTGAGGAATATTGAGATACAGTATTTTTTGACAAAGAAGAGATCATGATTTGAGCTGCAGACTCTGGTATTTTTTGTCTGATAAAGGCTTCCCGGATAACACACTCGCTGCCAGGGAAAGGTGTTGATGCAGCGGGTGTATTGATCTGAAAGTAGATGTTTACTTGGCGGGAAAATTAATATTTCGGTAACAGATAATGATATAAAAAGTGGGTACCATGGCTGAGAAGGCCACTGCGGTACAACTAAAATTCCGGTAGCATTATCACTTATAATTTTGTTCAGTACTTTTAAAATTAGTGAAAACGGAGGGAACGCGTAGAAGAAATCTGACCATTCTTCAGTGAATGCGTCGATATTTACAGCATACGGGTCTCTTTTCCAAGCTATGTATAGCTAGGACACTTAGCATTGACCCGGGACGCGAAAAGGTCAATATTAGGTTTATCAAAACTGTTAACGATTTTTGAAAACGCATATGGGGCTAATTCCCATTGAGTGTCAATATTTAATTTTCGTGATTCACTATCTGCTTCTATATTTAAGGAAGATTTAATATAGGAGGCAAAAATAAATAGATTTCTTTCTTCACACCATTTCCATATTTTGGTTGCTAATCGATAGGCAACTGCGGGACAAGCGGCAGTAATTGAACCGAGTATTTTTGCAAATTTTCTTATACGAATACTCTTTACTGTTAAAAGTATTTCTATATATTGTAAAATATTATATCTTTTATGATTGGGTAGATGTAAAGTCATAGTTTCCGAATTAAGAATGAAGCCTAAAAATTTACAAGTTGTACTGGGTTTTAAAGTACTCTTTTTGTAGTTTAAAACAAATCCTAATTTTTGTAACATGTCAACTGTAATTTTTATATTATTCAAACAATCTTGTTTCGAATTACCAATCAATTGTAGGTCATCCAAATAACGTACAGATTTAAATCTTCGCGATCTTAAATGAGTCATGACCGGTTGTAAATTCTTCGTGAAAATATAAGGGGCGGAGCACAGACCAAAAGGAAGTATATTAAATTCATATAGATCTTCAAAATAAAATCGTGTATATTTCCTATGATTCATATGGATTGGTATCAAGAAATAAGCCTCCTGTAAATCTATATTTGCCATAAAGCATCCTTGTGTCATTAGCCTAGTCGCTGTTCTAATATCTTCCATTTTAAAATGGTTGACATAAACATATTTATTTAATTTTTTAAGATTTAAGATAAACCTTGTGCCGTTTGTTTTTGGTACCTACTAAAAAAATGTCAGATATAAATTGTCCTCTAACTGGATCGCCTTTCCTAATTGCTTTTATATCGAGTAAATGTTGAATCTGGTGTCTAAGCTCGACAGCTTCATTTACTGAAAACGATCGTTTTGGATATTCCTCTGTACATTGTTTGGGTACAGTAACAAAGGGGATCGAATATCCAGTCACAGTATTTAAAATAAATTCATCCTCTGTAATAAGGCGCCACTCATTAATAAAATATTTTAAACGGCCAGCAATTCGTACCTGATCTATTTCTGCGACCGATCGCCGGCCGCACGCTGCCTCTGCGCAATTTGGCGCCGATACGACGGCGGCTGTGGCGGCGGGAGTGCCAGCGGTTGACGGCGGGTTGGCAGACTGGCCGACGACAGTGGCGGTTGTTGTGTGCCCCGCTGCCGACTCGGATATTGTATACGTTGCCCACCGGCTCGATATTGCGGGTAGTTCTGACTCGCCCACTGCTGCCGTGTTCGAGTCGATGGGCCTTTCTCCGAACTATCTCTTTTACGATTTTTTAAAAAGACTCAATGACTGACTTATCTATCAATGGTATAATAACTGATCGCCGAGTATCTGTTTCTGCGTAATGAGAATTGGCTCAAAGTTTACCTGTGTCATTTAATATACGAACTACCTCCGAAATGTTGGGGTTCTTTTTTAAAAGGCCGGTCATCGCTTTACCTAAAGCTGATAACGCCTTGCTTAATTGATTTTGCTTAGCACATAAACGTTTATCTCGTAAACGACACGCATCTGCGAGCATAGCTTCTATCTCTGGGTTCAGAGTAGGAGTCTTCAAGAGGTGTACATTTTTTGGGTATGGATATTTCTTAGCAAGTTCCTCCCTATTTTCCTTTTTTAGACCATTTAATAAAATCTGTTGAAATCTAGTGGCGATGTCAGCTTGGATTTCCTCGTCACACTCGACTATGTCGGGCTCGACCTCACCAAGTAACTGTAGCAAGTAACAGCAGTGTCAAAATCTTCGGTGCCGGTTTTGATGACAAGATCCTCATTATTACCATTGAGGCATATTTCGTCGCCTGCCGCTGTCAATTCTTCAATAGGAACGGGTGCAGTGTTAAATAATGTATCTTCTAAATTTACTAATTCAGTGACTCCCGGTTCACAATGCACCGAAATGAAATAGTATATGCTCAAGGCAAATGCGAAAAACGGCAAGTTTTTTTTTAATGTAAGTAGAAAGAAAAAACTTTGCACAATGCAATTATATGAAATAAGGTATGCAAGCTTAACACAGTTGTGCAAAGTAGATATCTAATTATAAATTTGTTAATTGGGTGGTGTATCAACGATTAAATAAGTATATAAATTTATATACTTCAAAAATTATCTAGAAGAATACAACGGGAATAAAAATTTTGTAAATAAATTTCTCGAAGAATTCAACGAGAAATAAAAATAGAAAAATAGTAACCACCTTCATTTTCTGCATAATCTTCATTGGAGTAGATAATACGTTGAGTTTTACGGCGACGTTTTTCTTCAATATTCTTTTTATATTTTTTTAATTTTCTTAACCACCGTTCTTCACTTGATTCTTTGTTTCGGCATAATTCACGGAGTAATTTTTTCTTTTGAACACTTGTGCAGTCGGCGCGAGCGCACGGACAAGAATGAGGAATAGCTCGAACGGCACTGAGACGTCACCGAGAGAACGAGACAGACATACTTATTTTCTCTGTCTACCTAGGTACTCTCAACGCTTGTGCGATAGGTTAAAGCGTAGCGTGGCAATACTACATGGTCAAATGAAATCTCATAGACGAAGTCAAGATAATTGTAAAGTAGCTGCAGGTATATATGTGTATAACCAAGTTAAAGATATTCCCTTTTCTGCTCCTTGCCAATGTGTTCCTAAAGTATTTTTAGTTAAACTTTTTATACGAATGCGTATTTATTATACTATTAAATTGAATAATAAAGCTTTTCGTACGTCTCAGTCGAGGCGTAAATATTTTTCTGTCTCGAATCTATAACTTTTTTTTATTAAATATAACCCAAAAATAACATGTTTTTTATTGAACACTTCCTAATTCATTCACAACATCTTTTTTTTACGTATAAAATAGAATATTTACAATCACAAAACTAGAAAGAAACTCAATAAAGTAGCTGGAAGTAAAATACTGTAGGCGGGCAGCCCTACCGCGTGTTCACGCCCCGCTCAGCCGTAGGCAGTTATTTCAAGGACAGGGCCGAGTCACAATACTGTATAGATAATATTACCGTGCCTTTAGGATGGAATAGGGAGAAAATACCATAACAGGTCAAGATTTGCTATCGACTGCAGTACATTCACGTACTTTGATTTAGGACCCGTCTAACGTTGAATGTCGAAGAGCAAGAAGACATCACAATAAGAGCTTATATTTTGACTAAATACCTACGTTGCTATGACAACGTAATATGATGATTAAATATGTCAATAAAGAGAACTGCTCAGCTTACGCGCCAACCTTTCGGACTCGAAAAACTAACAAGAGCACATTTCCGATTTTGTGTTTATCAATCGACTTAATATTTTCCTTACTCACCGTTATTTCTGCTAATATTTTTTATTCAGAACAAAAACGTAACTAAGGTAACCACCAACAGAACACAATAGATACATAAAAATCATAGACATCAAAATAGCATAAAAATCTCCTTAACATTCTTCCCGCCTGGGGTTTGAAGGCAGGCACACTAGTCGCTGCACACAACGACGGCGAAGCGTCCCTCGTGAAGTTTTTACATCAATGACTCTCACTCGGTTATCGGCACCAGGATAGACTTTTTCGATTTTCCCCCGCGGCCAATATCCTCGCTCTGTAGCGGCATCAACAACAAGAACATCGTTATCTACTTTGAGTTGGTGACGGTCGTTAGTAGAGGTCATGGTTCTCGGTGTCAAGCATGGCAAAACCTCTTTGAGCCCAAAACATATCAGCTAACCTTTGAGCCACACGCCATTATTTTCTGGAGCAAAGGTCGAGAGAATGAGATGAAATATTCGGTAAATTTGACGAAGTGCCTAACAAAAAATGAAAAGGTGTTAACGAAACGTTATCAAAAGGACTTACAGAAACATATGTCAACGGGCGACTGTTGACTATAGCTTCTACTTCACACATTAAAGTCACGAGTGTCTCATCTCGAGGTGCTCTTTCTTTCATGATTACTTTTAATGCTGTCTTAACACTACGAATAAGCCTCTCCCAGGCGCCACCCATGTGAGGGCTTAGAGGTGGATTGAAGTGCCAATTTTGTACAGTTTGCATAGTTTGAAGCTCAGCATATGCCCCACGTAAGTTTGTACCATTTTCTGAATACAAATCTGTAGGCCAACCTCTCCTAGCAGCCATCCTATGCATAGCCATGATCAGGCTATCCGTAGATAATAAACAAACAAATTTCAAGGTGTATTGCACGCACGGTCATACATGTAAATATAACTCCATACCTCTTTTCATGCCTTCTTCCAACTGATACATCGATAGGTCCAAAAAGATCAAGGCCACAATGTGAATATGGTGGGCGACTGTGTGCAGTCTGACCTGCTGGTAAATCTCCTTGTCTAGGAATCATAGGCGTAGCTTTCCATATACGACAGAATAAGCATTGAGAAGCAATACGAAGTATAATCCAGTATCGTTGCCGAAGTTCATTTATAACAGTTTCATTATTAGCATGAACAAACAATTTATGATAATAGCCAATAATCAAATAAGAATCGTAATAAGAGCCGCCTAAAATTACAGGCCTCTTTGATTCAATACTGACATCCGCCGCAGCATCTATGCGTCCCTGAATACTTAATACGCCTTCATCATCAACATAAGGAGAAAGTTTCAATAGTCTATTCTTCTTTGACAAAGTTTTATTCTCTTTAAGTTGTGCTAATTATTCAGGAAACGGCTCACTTTGACACAGCCTAAGAATCAAAACTTCAGCACGTTTTAGTTTTTTAAAATCTATACTCGACTCTTTCTTCTTAAACTTCTCAACTGCTACCAAGACTGCTACGGTTACACGTAACAGTCGTGTTCATGATGAAAATCTAACAGGATTAGGGATGGACATTGACTCGGCTGTAACAATTAATGTACAAACAGTTCCTTTCTTAAGTTCGAGATCCTCATCGTTTACCGATGTTCTGGTAAATCTTGCGTCAGGCCACAAAGACTCTTCTTGAGATAAAAATTGAGGACCGTGAAACCATTGGTGATCGTATTGAAGGTCATGAACATCTTCTTTTGTAGCAAAGTCTGCAACATTAATCGCTGTCGGTACATATCGCCATTCTGTAGATTGGGAATGCTCATCAATTTCTCCAAGTCGATTCGCAACAAATGGCTTAAAAATACGGGCGTCACTAGTGATCCATAGAAGGGCTGTTGAAGAATCCGTCTAAAAGAATCGCTTATCTGTCTTTATTGTATGCTCGTGTTCTATAGTAACCGCTAGCCTGCATGCGAGCACTGCACCTTGCAACTCCATGCGAGGTACGGAAACTGGTCGTAAAGGAGCGACTCGACTTTTGTTAGCTATGAAACTAACGTATATATTCATGCCAACGAGTATTCGCAAGTACGCGACAGCAGCATAAGCTTGCGTCGAAGCGTCACAAAATACGTGCAGCTCTCGCTTCACTGTAGCTTCTTTTGGAATTTGTGGTGCAGCGTTTAAGTACCACCTGGGTATGCGAAGGGATTTTAATCTCTCCACGCTTTCTAACCATTTGCGCCACTTAGAAAACTCCTTATCATTTACTGGTTCATCCCACGCTAATCCACTTCTCCAAACATCTTGCGGAAGGATCCGGGATTTAATTGATATAGGTGCTAAAAATCCTTGTACGTCAAATATCGACATTATGACACTGAGTATTTCCCGTTTAGTTGGTCTTTTTACACGTGTAAGAATTTCTTGACTTATGCGCTTGAGAGAAATATCAAAGGCTAGAACATCATCTGCTGGAAACCAGTAAAGACATAAGGTCCTCTCTCCTTCGCTTGTTCCGTCGATATTAAATTTCACTGCGCTTGGACCTAAATCTGCCTCTGGTAGGCTAGCTAAATCCTTTTTACTGATACTAGTCCAGTTTCTAATTTCAAATCCTCCTTTCATGTGGATGTCTCGTACGTCTTGAACTAACTGTAAGGCTGCATCCTCAGTCTCGTTACTGTCCATCAGATCATCAACGTAATGATTTTGAACTATGCTTGTAACAGCACGAGGCTTCTCCTGAATATAAAGCTGTGCATTTTTATTTTTTATATACTGGGCTACAAAAGGAGAGCAGCATGCACCAAAAATTAAGGAGTTCATTACGTACGTCAAAGGAGGTTTGTTATTGGTGATGTTATCCCTCCAAAGGAACCGCGTAGCGTGTTGGTCTTTCTTTCGGATCTGAATTCGAACAAACATATCTTTGATGTCGCCGGTCACTGCAACCCGGTGCTCTCTGAACCTAAATAAAATACCGATAAGTGAAACCAGTAAATCTGGACCTTGAAGTAGGTAGTCGTTCAGGGAATAGCCTTGAGATTTGGCGGCAGCATCAAAAACAAGTCGTAGTTTCTTCGTATTGGGATTGTCGACTCCAAAGTGTGGTAAATACCACAGCCTATCGGGTTCAGGTACACCACCTGGTTGTTCATAAAGGTGAGCATACTTGTATACTAACAAATGTTGTACCCTTTCCCGGTATCGGTACTGAAAATCAGGATTCTTTCTCATCTTGGTCTCGACCCCCTGTAGACGCATGTACGCAGTAGGATATGAATTCTTCATTTTTACAAAGTCATCTTTCCACGGAAGACCAACCTCCCAGTGGTCACCTACTTGTTTGGATGTAGCATCTAGGATCTTCATGGCCCTAAGATCTTCTGAGCATTGCCGAGTTTTAGTGCTAACTCCTAAAGCATCTAGAGCGTATGAACGCTTATAAAGTTCATTTAGTTCATCTAAATTGTGTTTAGATACATTTAAGCCTGACATAAACAATGCGTGTGCGTCAGTAACTCCCTGTGGACGAGATTTCTGTGCTGACTTCCCATGGATAGTCCATCCTAGAACAGTTCTAGTTGCGTTAGAATCACCTTCTATTATTTCTAATGGCGCCATGGATCCGGATGCGCACATACTTGAGAAGCACTTGTGAGGGTGTAGGTTTAACTGGGTCAGACGTCGCTGAAATTTCAGTAGCTGTTACGTTTGATAAACATACATTAGAAGCAGTGTAGTTTGATAAACATACATTAGTACTCTTCCCCGCGATAGGTTTAGCCTCTGCACGTTCATCGGTGTTTTTTGCCTCAGTAGATTCAGCAACAGAAGCATTATTACACCTATCAGTAAACCTATTGGGCCAATGAAGAATCGTGTGGTGTGGTAAACCACAGTTTTCAATATTACAAACTGGAGCCTCGCATGTTTCTTTATTATGGTCACTCACTAAGCATTTAGGGAAAAGTCGATTGCTACGCACGAAATTCCATCGTTCTGTACGAAGAGCGCGCTTGAATTTCGGACAATCCGTAATAACGTGATCAGAGCGCTTAAAGCAAAAACGACATTTCGCAGTTCCCTACAGTGTAACTTTCGGCTGTGTCTCACTGGACTGTGCGAACACTAATTGCGGCTTATGAAAATTTTAATAAGTTTGACTTATATCGGTTTTTCTCTGAACAGAAGTAGCATGTAATAAAGAAACACCGATATTTGAAATCTTTTGGGCCTCTTTCTCTAAAAAATCCGATAAAAGCTCTAAGCGTGTCATATCAAAACTTTTATCATGATAAGTATGAACATAATCTGCCCATCGAGTAATTAAACTACATGGTAACTTAGATAAAATTGCTGTCCTGAGTTCGGGACTCCGTAGGTAGTCATCCTGCTTTATGGATTTCACAGCAGCGACACAATTTTTTATTTTTATTGAAAATGACACTATGTCATTATGGTATGACACTGACAATGATGGAATTTTTCGTATTTGGCTAACTATTTTTGTAATTATAATTTCGGGTCGGCCGAAACGTAATTCTAAGGTTTTTATGATACTTTCAGCGGAAACATTACCCATGAGCAATGCTACAACACCCTCTCTAAAGTGGAACTTTTTATTAGCTGCAGTAAAATGACGTTTTGTGGGTAACCGCTTTTTGAAGAAAAATAAATAGGGATATAGCTAAGTGAGTAAGTGGATCATTCAATAAATGAATGATCAGTTTGGTCTTGTTTTAGAGATTTATTATTAAGTTGTAATGTATTTTTTTATTCTATTATTATTACTATAGTATAGGATTGATCTTTTTCAGTGGAAGTATAGGGACGTATATCCAAAATGAAACAAAAATATCATAACAATATTATTTAAATACTATTATTATATTTCAATCATTTTCGGAATCACTATAGCTTTCGCTTTCGGTCACACTAATGACAGTCTTTTATTTATATGAATAATAAATAGAATTAAGTATGAAAATTATGAGTTAGTTATGAAACAATTAGATTTTCTGTGAACCTAATCACATCCCTATTATAATTAGACGGTTAACATTATTTTACGGAATGACATTTTGAAACGTCATTTTACTGCAGCTAATAAAATGTCGAAGTATAGCTTCACCTTGCAAACTTTATACTTTTTACGTAGGCGACAAATATTTTCTGCATTTGAAAATTGACAAGCCTGGGTAGAGGAGTCTTCCTCGTAGAAACATTTAAAATGAACCCATTCTAACGGATCACCTCTAAACATAGGCAGCTCTTTAGGCGTTGCCAAACCACTTAATATTTTATCACTGACAGTCGCCTGTTGACTACTTTGCGCGCAACCTAAAGCTAAATTGTGTACTGCGTCGACTAATTTTAGTAAAGTATGGTTTTCTACATTACCTTGAACAGTGGGGGCATAAAGGGGAACTGATATGTTTGGAGCAAAGACGGAAAATCTCCATCCTTATGAGCAGCAGGGTCCGTCTGACAACCATCCTGTTCAGCTGCTGGGGCCCTAAAGTCCGAGTGGCGCGCATTTTGTGTCGCAGTCATGCGACTAGTGGGAACATTCTGTAGCGCTACCCATTCCGCAGTCCTGCGTGCCGATGACGTCATACTTGATCCTGCATGAGAACGTTGCTCTTCGATTGCTGCAAGGCTAGCATCTAGCCTCTTCTCTACAACCAATGCCTGCATTTTCGCTGCCTCCACCTTCGCCTTCATCTTAGTCTCTTCCATCTTTGTATGCATCCTAAGTTCTTCCAATCTTGCCTCCGCCTCCGCAACCGCAGCTAGTACCCGTGCTTTTTCTTCCGCTGCTTCCAACTTGAGCTGAGTTCTTAATATCTTGCCGGATACAATTGACGTTTTGGAGATGGATTTCGCTGAAGCTCCGTCATTTCTAGATGCATTGCAGACACTCTTGGAAGTATCTAGATGTCCATCAAAACTCGCTGATGATGACTGCTGCATTATTTTCGACTTTTGTTCAAGTTCATTCACTCTGCGACTTTTTGCCCTAGTTAACATTATGGTGATATTTTCTTATCCTCAACTTCTACGTAAATTCGAAGGACCACGATGTTGGTGAGCTTTGCTGGTAGTCTAAGGATAGCTTGGAAATAACGTGAAAAATTCGGATATAAAAAGACAATGTTTTTTATTCAGAACAAAAACATAACTAAGGTAACCATCAACAGAACGCAATAGATACATAAAAATCATAGACATCAAAATAGCATAAAAATCTCCTTAACAATAATAAAAAAAAAATTGAAAAAGATTTTATTCAAAAATGTGAAACGATTTACCTTCTCTTGAATTGTTAAAAAAAAACCTTGTGCGGTACTGACATAATGTTCTTAACGAAAAAATTTCAAACAGAATGTAGCTTAACAAGGAGTTTAATATTAAAAAAAACATATTAAATAATGTTCGATAGCTTAGTGACTTCTATATGTGCATTTCTCAATAAAAATCGGATATTCAGATTATAGAATATTATTCATAGTAAAATACAGATCTATTAAAATTATGTGCGTACGTTGTCTTTTTGAATTCGAATTGCAAGAGGGAGAGTGAATCTATATAAATCAAAATGAGTGAATGTAGTAACGAATGGGTACGAAATGAATGTATGAATGGACGATGATGATGGACCGATTGCAGCTTCCTTCTTCGAAGGATAGATGGCGTTAACAAATAATAACATATTTGCATAATGACGCTTATTTAACGCTACATTGATCTGGGGATTTCAATCTTATCGCAATGCGTATCTTCAAACCAGATTTCGAGGAAATGGGTTCCAAATCATAGCACTTCACCGTACAATGGCTAAGTAAAACTTGATATCACTCAACCCAACTCGACTCAAAATCATTTATTCAGTTTCGGCTGTTACAAGCGCAGCTCATGAATGTCTAGAAGCTACGCCATCGGTTCGAAATCTATGGCGGGAGACCTTGTGCTGAGGAGAACAAGCAAGAAACTCAGCAATTTTCAATCAGTTAAAACGACTTAGTTTTACTTTACTGATTTGGTTGAAAATTGTTTAATCGCCACTTCTAAATTTAAAAATAGTATCTAGCTATACTTAACTTTTGTTAATCAATAATATTAATTTATTTAATTATTATTTAGTTAATTTATAATATTCGCTTCCAGTTTTCATTAGACGTGCAGAATCTTTGCACAGATTCAAAAACCTTCTCAGATCTCACTATCTGTCCTTAATAGCTCTTCTATTGTATTTATTTCCTCTCACCGAATTAGACTTATATATGGTACATATGTATTTTTTTGTATGTATGTATGTATATATATATACAATATATATGTATTTACCTATGTATGTATGAGTGTATGTATGTATATCTATGTATTTATATGTGTTTATTTGTTTTATATACTCGGTTTGTACATAGATTTTCTCGCGTATTATTGAAGTTAATTACACCGCCGTCTTTCCAGCTTCTTTCTTGTCCTCTCCATCCTAAGGTTGTCTGGAAGAGATAAGACCGCCCATTTTTACACTGTAAGCAGCCATTATGTATGTTTTATATTTTTTTTTGTGGTGTAAAATAAAGAGTTTTTATTATTATTATTAATATTAATGTGATGGAAGTTGACATCAACACATGTTTTAAATTTTTGATGTCATCTTTCAATTGACGACACTGATAGATACAAAACAGGGAGAAAAAAATAGCCCTTGCTGAGTTTCTTGCAGGTTCTTCTCAGTACAAGGTCTCCCGCCGTAGATTTACGAACCGATGGCGTAGCGTTTGACTTTCACAAGAGCTTGTAACAGCCTAGACTGAATAAATGAGTTTGAGTTTGAGTTTAAGGGCTGCTTTTTCTCCCTGTAATATTATTATATATACAAAGTCGTCAAGGTGAAAAAAATCACCTATCATTACATAACTTACCGAGACTTAATTAATTTACGCACATTGCATTCCCGTTGATCTAAAAATGTATTGATCGGATTTTCATGCGCTTTAACCAATAGCAAGAATTTTTAAAGGAAAGCTTAAGGGTAGCCCGAAAGCAAAAACTATAGGTTACACCGAAACCGAAACTAGTTTTTAGTAAGTATAATAAAGTATATAATATTACTTACAGTTTGGTGGATTTAATTAAAAGTGTCTCCAAAATGTGTTCAGGTCAGGAGAGCAGCTATCATTCACGGCACACCCACATCAAAATATTGCTACATAGGGCGTAATGCGTAAATAAGATAAATTGACTGCGTCTCGTCGTCCATATGTATACAGTTAATTCAAGAAAAATAAGCTTTTTCGCTTCGCGAGGGATTGAGGGAGCTATTCTCTGTGTTTATTCAGTCACGGGTCAATGAACACCAATAAGCGTTGCCTACCCAGCCAAAGATTAAGCACGTTGCTTTTTGAGGGATAAATTCATTTCGTGCTTAGAATTCTCAGGAGTCTGGTGTCGAGCTAAAAATGAAAATTATCAATTCGATGAATAGTTCTATTTCAATTTTGTTTCTGAAGATTTACTGCCTTATTAAAAAATTTAGTCTTAGACTTGCTCTAAAATTATTGCTGAATCTGTCTTATTTTTAGCAAACAAAGGCGACCGTATAATATTTAGACCAGGATTTACTTTAGTCGACGTTTTGTAATAAAACAGAGATCATTCTCTGCGCAATACACTTGTCATACGTGTAAAATTTGAGGATTTCTTATCCAAGGGGCGACAATGGCACCTTATTATTAAGTCTCCGTTGGCCATCCATCCGCTGTCTGTCAGTCTGAAAGTGAGCTCTTGATTATTAGGCTAGGCAGTCTAGGCTGTTACAAGCTCTTGTGAAAGTCAAACGCTAAGCCATCGGTTCGTAAATCTACGGCGGGAGACCTTGTACTGAGAAGAACCGGCAAGAAACTCAGCAAGGGCTATTTTTTTCTCCCTGTTTTGTTTCATACAGAGTCATCAATTGAAAGATGACATCAAAAATTTAAAACATGTATTGATGTCAACTTTCATCACATAAATATTATTATTATTATTAAATATATGTATAATATTATTATTATATATAATATAATATAATATTATTATTATCATTGTTAAAACGTTTAGCCTAATCTACTATATAAAATTCTCGTGTCACATTGAAAATTTTATATGCATTTCATATGCATATCAGTAGATCTGAGAATCGGACAACATCTATTTTTCATCCCCCGAAATGTTAAGGGTGTTTATTACCCTCAATTTTTTTTGGAAAAAATTTTTTGGTTTTGTTTTTTTTATAATACATCATACAAAAATACATACATGCTAAATTTTCACCCTTCAACCACCAACCCCTGTTTTTTTATGGCGGTACGAAGTTCGCTGGGACAGCTAGTATATTATATAAACATAAAAGTTTTGGTAATTATAAACACAATCAATCAACCACATTAATCAAAATTTTGTCAAGTGTTGATGTGTTGATTATTCATACATACGAAGTGAATTCTACTTAAACAAATTATAAATTACCAAAATTATATTATCTTCGTCAGTCACGATGACACTTACAAGATTATGAACATTTTCACTGCTTTTAGGGTAATTTACAAATTTCAGATAATTTAGAACTGGCAGGTAGATCTGTACTTAGCAATCAAAGTACGAGTTATAACGTTTTCGGTAAAAATGCTAATACGGCTTCCAACTTCTTATGTTCCAGACGACAATTACATTTCTGTTTGAAATTTAATGTGTTCTAAAACTTTATGAATAATTCCCATCTACATACTTACACTTCTAAAATTTCGCTCCGAATTCCATCCCTTTGCATAATCTATGTCAGGAGCCTTAAATACTTACATGTATTTTAATTTAAAGGTTAACTAACACATATTAGGATGCCAGAAGAAACTGTCATCTTTCTGTTGACCAAAAACACAAAATTTCAAGTTACACAAGTTTGTCACTCCCTATTTTTTTAATTTAAAGGTAGTTTTAGGCCTCAATACTATATACGCGTTTTTATCCGTTTATAATATCGGAAGCGTTATTGTGATAATGCGTCTTATTTCTTTTGCGTCGTTATTATCGCAGCAGTGCGTAACTTCGTAGCCGTTCTAATACATACTGAACGTACTAAAAACAGATATCGCAATAACACATCCGATATTATCGACCGATAATAACGCACCTACGGGGGGGAAGCTACTTTTATTGATAATGAAAAGGGAAAGGGGAAAACAGCTATGGAAATTGATATTACGTTCATAATTTCATACCAAAATTATCCACATCATATATTTAAAGAATAATCTCTTGTGACCTGCTCAAACATTTTGATTGTTTTTTGTTGAGTTGGTTATTGTAAGGGCTTGCTTGTATGAAAAATATACTAATAATGTCAATGAAAAATCCTTTTTTATCTTCAGTCAAATTAATATTTTATTAGGAACAAGCTAAGTACTTTGGTGAAAATAAAAGATCTAAAAAAACCGTGAGAAAACTCGTGATGTAATTTCTTGAAGTCTTTGACATAAATAAGTGTAACATTTGGTTTAAAAAGAAAACATAGAGCACAGCAAGTAATAACAAGGACAGATCGCACATTGCCATCCCTACCCTTCAAACATTCTAATACTAATGGGCAAAGATGACGTCTATTATCGGTATTCAATAAAACAACATCACCTTGTTTTAAGTTGTTAGCAAAAACCTTTTGCGGCTTCTGTAAGAGATTACCTAAGTATTCACTACGAAACCGAGATCTAAAATCAGCTCTCAACTTCTGCAAGTAGCGATGTCTCGTATTCAAATCAGCGGCGACCACCTGGTCTAAATCGGGCACGTCTGTTTCTGTAAGATCTTGCATGAAGCTGTTAGGTGGTAGTGGTTGTAGACATTCCGTGTCCTCCGCCATAAACGTCAACGGTCTAGAATTAATGGTGGCTTCGCAATCACACAGCAGCGTTTGTAGCTCAACGTAGTTAAGAGATTTCTTGCCTAATATGCGACGAAGTATCTCCTGAGGGTGCGTACAAGCCTCTCCCAAAAGCCTCCCCACCAAGGACTGCTCGGCACATTAAATTTCCACTCAATCCCCTTAACTGTAGATTTTTTTTTAATCTTATCTACTGATCTTAATAAATTATTAGCCCCTACAAAGTTTGTGCCGTTATCGGTGTAGATCACTTGAACTCTACCCCTTCTCGCTATAAAACGGCGTAGACTCATCATAAATGCTTCAGTGGACAAAGTCTACGAGTTCTAAGTGTACTCCTCGATAAACGGCACACGTGAATAACACTATCCATGTCTTCGTACCAGATTTCAAGATTAATGGTCCACATAGATCTATGCCTGTCACCTAAATGCCTTTGAATTCTTGATTCGGTTTTCCGGGAGTGGAGCCATTGGTGCAACTGCAGCTTTACATTTGTACCTTCGACAAAGAGTACAGTCGTGAACAATCTTCTTCACCCATCTTCTAGCATTCAAATCCAGTAACTTTCTCTAAGATTGCAGAGCAAAGTTGCTGTCCCAGCGTGTTGTAGAGAAACGTGTTTATGGTTTATTAATTTATGTACAATTTTTGATTCTCCGGGTAACAAAATGGGGTACTTGAAATTCTCCAATTCCGATCTATTTAGAACTAAACGTGTTTGCACTCGAAGTAGCCCATCCTGATCACTAAAATGTTCCAGGTTGTATTTACATTTTATATCAGTACAATACTCTTGCTGCAGGATTCTAAATATGTTTTTTTTCTGCGGCAGTGTATTCTACAAAATTGATGTCGCCAGTTCTTCTACCATTTTTGTTCTTGCAATTATTAGCAAATCTAAATATCCAAGCGCAAGTCCTTATAATTTTTGGATACTTAGAAAAATAATGAAAAGTATTCGAAAAATATTTACAAGCTACATTCGTGGCGACAGGAGTTGTACTAAGCAACTGTGCATCCATAATATCGAATGACGTGGTTGGCCAACTTGAAGGATCCTCCTTCAGCCAAAGTGGTTCCTCCCACCAACGACTATATCGCAGCTGCATCGCATCGCAACCTCGTGAAGGTAAGTCCGCTGGATTCAAGGTGCCTGGAACATGACGCCATTGACTTGACACACTCACTTGCCTTATCTCTTTTACTCTATTTTTCACGAAAACTGACCAACAACCTTCGGTTTTGATCCATGTTAACACTACTGATGAATCAGACCAGAAGACTGCATCCACTTTCATATTCTGCATTTCAAGACTCTGTTTCACCTGCTGGTATAGCCGTACCCCAATTACAGCAGCCATCAACTCTAGACGAGGTAACGACAATTCTTTTACAGGTGCTACGCGTGACTTCGCTAATACCAACTGTACACATACATTGTCTTCAAATTCGCTTCTTAGATATATACAGGTCGCATAAGCAGTTTTGCTTGCGTCACAAAAAATATGAAGTATATTATTACATTTTTTGATGCCACTGTGATCTGTGAAGCGTGTGGGTTCTTTGACTAGCTGTTTTAAGTCAGTGCTGTGAAGTAGCTGCATAAAAAGTTTGCACTTATTAGTGTTGCTGTCAAGAAGATTTATATTAAAGTCGCCTAGCAGGACAATACCATCTCGCTCGCTAAAAGATGTGATGGAGTCAACCAATGCATCGATAAATAAATCTACATCTAACCAAGGCGGCCTATAGGCAGTGGGAATTAGGATGAGTTAGTTCTGCAAGCGCACTTTCATCCACATTTGTTCGACTCCCGTTGCAGACGGGTGCGGACATGTACGTGCGTTTATACCCTTGCGAACGTAGAACCCGACCCCACCACCCCTACCCTTGCGTATGTGGTTTGGTCTTGGTATGTGGCGCAATCTGTAACCAGGTAACTTGGGTGCTCTGTCATCACAGCTCTCTCTAAGCCAGGTTTCGTTTATGGCTAGAATATCTGGGGACATCTCCTCCACAGCCACTATGAAATCCTCATGTTTTGTAGTTAGAGACCCAGCATTGAAAATTCCAACTTTTAAACTTTTAGACTTGTTCATTTGTAACAGTTAAGTACAATATCAGGCTCATACGTATAAGGAGGGGATTTTAATAAACAGTAATTTGATAGGGTCTACTCCAATTCTTGCATAATTTATAAGAAAATGTGAAAAATAACAGCAATAGGATTTCTTTTGTGTGTGTAATGTATTTTTTCCTCCTAGGTGCTTGTGTAGATATTTTTTAAGATAATATGAATGTTTAATAAATAATTTGCTTAGAGAATATATTTCTTTGTTTATAACATATAGTATAATGTTGTTCGACTGTATTGCGTGTAATAAGAATAGCATTTTTATATTGGGCAGAATAACTAGTTTATTTTGTGACCTAGCACAGGCACGCACTAAAAACTGTATTAAATGCTTATCTAAGAACATATGATACTGTTTACTTATTATATTAGTGATAACATAAAAATGAGGTAAGAATAACATGTTTAAACATACTGATTTAGCCATCATATCATTATTAATGTTAACTTTAAAAAATGTTTATTTCTCAGGTGATTTGGGGTCCGGTGATTTGGGGTCCGTTGATTCGGGGTCCGGTGACTGTTTGCCAAACACTCGGGTGAGATCAACCACGACCGAAAGAGCTGGACCTGCGCGCCGTCAGCTTGGCGGACGAATATACCGCCCCGCCTGGTCCACGTGTAGCGCCACTGCAGCCTGCGAGCCTCCTCCCGGACGCGATGAAAAAGCTGGCGGTTGCGTGCGGCGCACGCGCGCGGCCTTGAGTAGGTCGTCGCGCAGCTGCCGGCGCGCCAGGCGCACCACCACGCGGCGCGGCCGCCCGTCCGCCTCGGCGGGGGGCGCGCCCACGCGCTCCGCGAACACCTCGTCGCGCTCGTCCAACACCACGCCCAGGCGCGTCGCTAGCACCGCCACCGCGTGAAAAACGTTCTCACCTTTCTCCTCCGGGAGGTGACCTATCTCGAGATCCGAGAGAAGCGCCTCCTGGTCTCTATCGTTCAGCTCGCGCTTGAGGCCCTCGATAGTACTCTCTAGTTCCTGAACTCTGGAGTCGCCTCCGCTCCGCTCGACGGCCTCCAGGCGTCGCTCGAAGACGTCCATGCGTTCCGTCATCGCCGGGATGGAGTCGCGAAGCCGTACCATTTCCTTTCGGAAGTCACGCATTTCCTCTACTACTTCCTTCCGGAAGTTGCGCATCACCTCCATGCACTCCCTGAACTCTCGCATGAAAGCCTGGATATTGACGATCTCTGTAGATTTCGCCACCTCGACGCTGCCTCCAGGACGTTGGGTGCCTGCAGTGATATCACGACTCGATGGCGGCTGCATCACTATTTCCGGCTCAGTATGATCACAGATCCCCTTCACAGGTGTCTGAGTATTATCACCTTTACGAACGAGCTTCTTACAGTCCGGACAGACCCAATCCTTACTGATATCGGCCTTGTCTGTAATCGCTAGACAGGCTCGATGGTATTTAACTGGACAGAGACTACAATTGACGGCACCAACCGATGACAAAAATTTCCCACACGCACCACAATGAAGCATCTTTGTCGAAGTCCAATACTTTATGCACGCAAGATTATTTGTTTTTTTCCAATATAAACTATCACCAAAATATGTGAAGTTTTATTTAGTCTTTATTGACAACTTCTTTTAATGTTATGATTTCAAAAAACTAGCGAAACTACCCGCCCCCAAAAAAAAATATCAGCTGTTTCTATTTGTTGATTTTTACTTCTAGTCACAGATATTTGTACAACACAAACACTCATACAGATCGATCTTACTATAAGTAAAGTCAACAAGCACAAATACTAGTAACAAGCCACATGAAACTATTTTATTTCCGAAAAAATACTTTGGTTAACCCATAACTGAATATAACTCGATGGCGACTTCTTTGCGAAAGGAGTTTCCGGGAGGTATTTGCCGAAGGGTTAGGTACGTTCAAGTCAAAATTTAAACTGTATCTTAAAGATAATTCACCAATTTTTGTAAAAGCGCGGCCAATACCTTTAGCTTTGCGACAACCGGTCGAGAGAGAGCTCGAGCGGCTGCAGCGAGATGGTGTCATACATAAGGTAGAAAGATCAGACTATGGAACACCGATCGTGCCGGTAATTAAAGCAAAATATGGTAAAATAAGACTATGTGGTGATTACAAAATCACCATTAATCCACTTTTAAAATACTACCATTACCCGTTGCCTCGTATTGAGGACCTTTTTGCCGCGTTAGGAGGGGGTGAAGAATATACGAAATTAGATCTTTCTAACGCATTTCAACAATGCTTATTAGATGAAGCTTCACAGCCGATGACTGCTATCACCACACACGTTGGTACTTTTATTTATAAACGCGTCCCGTTTGGTATAAAATGCATCCCCGAAAATTTTCAAAAAATTATGGAAGAGACGCTTAGTTGCCTGCCGTCAACGGCTGTGTTCGCTGATGACATCTGCATAACAGGAAAAAATAAGGTATCCCATTTAGCTAACTTAAGGGCAGTGCTACAAAGACTCAAAGAAAACGGGCTGAGGATTAATTTTAGCAAATGTCAATTTTTCAAAGAGAGTAGTGTTGCTTACTTGGGGGACAAAATTGATAAGTTCGGGTTACACACAGATAAAAAAAAAATTGAGGCCATTGTAGCGGCGCCCGCACCAACTAATATAACTCAGTTGAAAAGTTTTATGGGTTTAGTTAACTTTTATTCCAAGTTTTGTGTCAATATGAGCGATATACTAAAACCAATGTACGATTTATTAAAGAAAAATGTAGTATGGAATTGGACGGCGGAGTGTGATGCGTCTTTTAATAAAATAAAAAAGGTTCTAAGTAGTTCTCCCGTTCTGGCGCATTACGATCCGAGTTTGGAACTGATATTGTCGGTGGACAGCAGTGCGTACGGCCTGGGGGCGGTGCTCACCCAGCGCCGCGCGGACGGCGCCGAGCTGCCCGTGTGCTGCGCCTCGCGCACGCTCAACCGGGCCGAGGCCAACTATTCCCAAATAGATAAAGAGGCACTCGCCATTGTGTTCGGTGTATCTAAGCACCATCAGTATCTTTACGGAAGATATTTTATTCTACGGAGTGATCACCGTCCTTTGAGTTATATTTTTGGCAAAAATAAAGGTCTACCGGTGACAGCCGCGAGTAGACTCCAGCGATATGCAGTCAAATTGGCGGCTTATGATTTCGCAATGGAGTTTATTAAATCAGCAAAAATTGTTTTGCTGACGCTCTTTCCCGTCTTCCCCTAGAAGAGACAATTAAACAACTACGAGGTGAAGACGAAGAAGGTAGTTATTTATATTACGCGCAGGGTAGCTTTCCGATTAGTTTTAATGATATCAAAACTGAAACTGGAAGGGACCCAGTGTTGAGTAAGATCTATGGGTTTATTATGTCAGGGTGGCCCGCTAATCATAATTACACTCACATAGAAAAAATTTACTTGAACAAAAAAGATAGTCTACATGTTGTTCAAGGATGTATAATATGGGGTTATCGAATTGTGGTTCCGAATTTACTAAGAAATTCAATTATGAAAGAAATCCACGAAGGCCACCCGGGCATAGTCAAAATGAAACAAATCGCGCGTAATTACGTGTGGTGGGAAAACATAGACCAAGATATAGAACAGGTCGCGCGCGAGTGTGTGCCGTGCAGGGAGCTGCGGCCGGCGCCACCCGCCCCGCCCCCCTACACTCGTGGCCCTGGCCGGCAGAGCCGTGGTCACGGTTGCATCTAGATTTCCTTGGTCCATTCAATAATAATTATTATCTTATTATTATTGACGCGCACTCAAAATGGATCGAAGCAGAGAAAATTAACTCAACCTCAGCCAATGCTGTTTGTGATTGTTTGAGACGCCACTTTTCTTGCTTCGGTTTACCAAAACGTATAGTTAGCGACAACGGACCACCGTTTTCGTCAGCTGTTTTTGCTCGTTATTTGAAATGCAACGGTATTAACCACACTTTGGTACCACCGTATCATCCGTCGAGCAATGGAGCTGCAGAAAATGCCGTACGCACAATAAAAAGAGTGCTTAAAAAATCAGAATTAGAAAATCGTGATATAAACCAAGCTTTAAGTCAATTTTTGTTCATGTATAGAAATACCGAACAGAGCACGACGGGATGCGAACCCGCAGTCGCTCTGATGGACAGACGGCTGCGCGGGTGACTGGACTTACTGCGACCCGACACAGCAGAACGCTTGCGCACGCGACAGATGATAGAGGAAGGGCGAAGTGGTAACGTACCATTGCGAGTGGCTCAGCAAAATGATCCAGTGTTGATGCGTGACTACTCCAAGTCAGGCCGTAAATGGATAGAGGGTGTTGTACGTGAACGAGTTGGACCTGTCTCGTATAATGTGGCAACCACTGGCGGCCGCGTACATAAGCGACACATTGACCAAATCCTTACTAGAAAGTCACGTCACTCACTCAGTTAGGTGGTCGATGGTTCGCCTAATCAGTCAAGTTCTATCTCCACTCATGACACACCAGATGATAATGACGAGTCATTTGATAGTGCGGAGGAAGATGCGCCGGAAAGAACGTCGCCGCAGCAGCCCTCGCCGTCGCCGATGTCTTCGCCTGTGCGTGGTGCTAACAGACCGCGCAGGGAAGCTGCTACACGTTGTCGTGAAATTATTAGAACTCAAAAATAAATAAGCCAGTTACACTTTACACCGCACATACACCGCCGTCTTATCTCATCAAGTTAAAAAAAAAAGTGTAACTGACTGTATAAATAGAAATTTGGTAGTCTCAAGTATTCAGTTACATACGAGTACATAATATACTGTTGTAGACGTAAGTAATTAGACATGTAAGGAATTAAAATATTTATATTAGTAATACAAGCGTATTAATTTCGATCTTTGCTTAGGTTTATAGTTATAAGAATAAATAGTTTTATTTTAGGAAGGAAAGGTATTGTGTATCTAATGTCGCATCCCGGCGGTGGATGCATAATAAATCAGTTTACGTTGAACCGTTGTCTCATTGCTACGTCTGTACATAACAATCTCCATAACTAAGTTAAGTTTCGGACACCATATTATAGGACCAAATCCATCAGAAATGACCTGAATAATAACGTCCTTCAATATTCAGTACGACTTTCCCTGTAACCCTGTATATATATCGGGAATTTAGGAGTATTATTATTAAAATGACCAGAATCGATATCGCTGGCATAGCCAGCGGTTCTGCCTGGCTCGTTCATGAAGAAGTTTAATTAATGAATAAAAAGTAATTAACTGTGTAACACTATTTTTTAATAAATTACTTTAACAATTACAAGAACCGCGTTTTATTTTTACCAATTCACTTACAAATCACTTTAAACAATCACTTCTTTAAACTTGATTCAATAATAGTAAAAGATAAAGATAAACGAAGGGGCAGAGTTTCTGATAACTACTGTTCACTTCAAAAATCAGACGCAAAGTGCCTGTGCCCCGCCGTCGAACGATCGCACCGTCCCCACTCCACGACCTTCCAATCGGAGCGTGGACCAATGGCGTTGCGCCATTCCCAACACGCGATATCGTTAACAGTCAAATAAGTTTTGTAATTATAATCCGACTAAATTTACTAACAAATAGTTACAGATTTTCAACTTTGAATTAATAAACTAAATTAAATAAATTAATCCAGCTATACTCTAAGTGTGTTCCGCGGAACCCTAGGGTTCCGTGATACCTCTGTCGGGGTTCCGCAAGAATTTAGAAATAAAAAAATCAAAACACCTCTCTCTGGTCGCTCCGCGGCTGTGCGGACTCCGCGGCCGCGCGGAGACAAAACGCTATGAATGTTATTTATTTATTTATTTGTATTTGTATAAGCTTGTGTTACATTAGCTGGTACAATATCTCATAAGTTTGGTCTCAACAATTTTATACTTGTACAACGCGTTCGCTCTAAGTTTGCCGGTCTGTGGAATGCGCGTACCCTCCCCCACGTGACAACAAAACTTATAATGTGTCATAGTTTTACCCAAATATCTAACGTACACAATTTTTATTGTTACAATTAAATAAAAAATTTCGAACGTCATACACTCATACCTATCGCCAGCGGCAAACTTAAAACGAGCGGGTAGTATACTTGTAAGCGCTCAGTCTCTTTGATAAAAGCCGCCTCTGAATTAGACGCTATAGTTGTCAACTAGCGACTTTCGTCTCTAACTTCAAAGGATAAAGTCGATATTGTTTACAACGCTATTTTTAAATTTCTGTTTTTATTTTTGCTTTTTGTTTATCAAAGGTGCCGACTCGAGTATTTTCGAGAATATTTGAGATCGAGTCTAGGACTAAGTATAAAAGCGGCGATCGCGCGTTGGCGTCGTCAGTTGATGATTAGCGTTCGGAGCGATAAGTTACTACCTACTTACAAGCTCGCTAGCGAGAAACTGGTGTTCATTGTTTTACTGCCTGCTGTATTCTGTTGTCTCAGTTTTATACATTTCTTCCCTGTAGGTTCTAAATTTAGTCTCTTATACGCAGTAACGATTGTGCATTATTTAAACCCCACTATCCTGACTTGTAACATTATAAATAAAGAAGAATGGAACGTTGGCTTAAAGGTGTTAAACGTGTTCCAACAACATCTTCTAATGACGCTGAATGTTCAAAAGCAATGCGCGCGGAGAATTTAGCAATCACCGATCCAGAAGATGATGCCACGAGTGCCACGACGTCAAGCTCGACGGTTTCAAAGACGAAAAAAAGGAAGTATGATGAATCTTATATCAGTTTCGGATTTGTTGATTCCAACGGCTCACCTCTCTGCATGCTCTGTAGTAAACTGCTTCCTAATAGTTCCATGGCACCTGCCAAATTGCGTCGACATTTAGAAACCGTACACCCCGAGACTAAAGACAAGAATAAAGAATTTTTTGTTCGCAAAAAAGATCAGTTATTAGAAAGTCAAAAAAATATGATGCATGTAACACAAACTACCAACGAAAAGGCCACGGAGGCATCATACTTAGTTAGCTATCGCATTGCACAAGCAGGTGAAGCGCACACTATCGCTGAGAAATTAATAAAACCATGTGTATTAGACATAACAAAATGTATGCTTGATGAAAAATCTGCAAAGCATCTTTCTACTGTTCCGCTATCAAACGATACTGTTTCACGACGAATCCATGATCTGGCAAGCTACGTCAAACAAGAACTAGTTACACGTCTACAAAATACACGATTCGCTTTGCAAATGGACGAGTCGACTGATGTCGCTGGTTTGGCTATCCTGCTGGTTATTGTGAGATATCCATATAAAAGTTCTTTTGAAGAAGACATGCTTATGTGTTCATCGCTGCTTACAAACACTACCGGGGAAGAAATTTTTAATAAAATAAATATATTTTTTGAAGAACATAATCTCAGTTGGAACAATTGCATTGACATTTGTACAGATGGGGCCAAGGCGATGACAGGTAAAACAGCAGGAGCAGTGTCACGAATGAAAAATAAAGCGCCTAATTGTAGTTCCAGTCATTGTATTCTGCATAGACAAGCACTTGCGATGAAGCAAATGCCGTCTAATCTAAAATTAGTTATGGATGAAGCGGTAAAAATAATTAATTTTATCAAATCACGACCACTACAATCCCGATTGTTCTCATTATTGTGTGAAGATTATGGCAGCAAACATAAAACACTGCTGCTCCATACAGAAGTGCGATGGCTGTCTCGGGGAAAAACTTTAACAAGGCTATTTGAACTTAGAGCCGAGTTACAAATGTTTCTTTCAGCAGATACTTCTTTTAATTTGAAGGACCGTTTGTATGATAAAACTTGGTTGTTCCGATTGTCTTTTATGGCGGATATCTTTCAAAAACTTAACGAATTAAATTTATCATTGCAAGGTAAACAGACAACAGTGTTTCAGGCCTATAATAAAATAACTACTTTTAAAAGAAAATTAGATTTTTGGATCATTTGCATTGGTAAGAAAGAAATAGAAAGTTTTACGTTACTCACTGAGTTTGTTAGCGAAAACGACTCAGAAATGTTTGAAGATAATGTGTTTGAAGAATTGGTCCAATATCTCAGTTCGATGCGCGCATCTTTTGAAAAGTATTTTCCCGAAGAACACAATACAAAAATTAAAGTGAACTCCTGGATTCATAATCCTTTTTTACCCAACTTGGAAAAGCCTGAAAACATGTCAAATGAGATATATGAATCTCTTTTAGAAATGTCATCAGACACAAGTATGGAGTCATTGTTCAAAACGACGCCTCTTAATGATTTTTGGTGCAGAATCCAAGATGAATATGCAATGCTTGGCCAAATGGCTCTGGATATTCTTCTCCCGTTCCCAACTACATATTTGTGCGAAACAGGATTCTCTACCTACGCAGCCACGAAAACAAAATATCGCAATAGACTGGACGCCGAAGCTGATATGAGACTCCAACTTTCTTCCATCAAACCTGATATCAAGCAATTGATGAAAAATAAAAAACAGTTTCATACCTCCCACTAGTTAGATTTTTTCTTTTTTAATGTTTTCTATTATTGTCCTTACCAAGTGGTGAAGTAAATAATAATTAGTAACGGATACATTGTACTTTTATTATGCTGATTAATATAGAATACACTTATAAAAATAATTGTTTTATTGTAGGGTTCCATCAAGTATTTTGCTTCCCAAAAGGGTTCCGTCATTTAAAAAGTTTGAGAACCACTGAATTAATCAATCAATACAAAACTTTAGATTAATATTAAGTGTCAACCAACTTTCGTGTCATAATGTCAGTCACATGACTTTTACAATAAAGTACTTTAAGCGATGATGAGGATATTCGAGTAAATAATTTAATTGAAAATATTAACATTATTTCATCTTAATTTTAGTATAGACAGTATCATAATTAATAATCACATTTTTTTCTTAATCAACTATTGTAAGAAAACCTATGCGGCGACATATATATTGTACACACACATATATATGTATACATACAGATGGAGCTAAAGAAGTTTCACTTCAGTCGCGTGGTCATAAGCACATTCGTTTTTTTCAGATTACTAGATTATAGATTATTATTATTATTATTATAGATTTATTATTATTACTATTACCAGCTTTTAAAAAATTTAAAGCCAAATATGATTAAAATTGATACTAAATAAAATGCAAAATAAAGGTGGTTTTTCTTTTTCCAAACAATAATGAAGAGTTGCCATGCGTAAGAAGCATTAAGCACTTGTTTGCGTATTGTAATAATTTAATACTCTCATCGAGTTTCTTTAAAATAATAATTAACTGTGAAAATGTAAAAGTAAATCTAAAGAAAAGTTTTACTAGAAAAAAATCCACGCGGACCAGGCAGCGGATGGGACTCGAACCCGCACCCTTCGCAATTCGGGCGAATGTTGACCAATTATGCTACCACGCTATCCAGTTTGGGTAAACTGGAGTATCAATTTTCCGGCCAGGATCAAGCCAAAGCCGTGTTGAACGCACTTTATGACTGGAACCTCGATGTCGAAGTACAAATAATGTGCTGTGCTGTGACACAACTGCGTCTATTACAGGGCGATTGAAAGGGGCTTGTATACTTTTGGAAGAAAAACTAGAAAGGGAATTACTATTTATGCCTGCCTGGTTTTAAAATGTGTGTTCGAAACAAAAATCCACCAAGTCACCTGATATCGCACTGTTCAAAAAATTCAGAGACCACTGGAAAACTATTAATCCTGCTGCCATTGAAACTCTTTGATGATGGACCGCACTCACGACGATCGCGCACGGACCTACCCTCCCACGAAGTGCTCCAACGTAAAATTGAATTTTACGCACCGCGAGCACTGCCTGGCGCCATCGCGTCAGCGGGGACTACCGCGCCTCCCAGCAGCAGGCCTGAGCACGCCGCAAGGCGCAGCTCGGCCAAGGTCGCGCCGACGTGAGCCCCACGATCTCCCAACATGGACGAAGATCAAACACAGCAGAAAATATACCCAGACCCGGTGTTCGACGAGGGAAATACCCACGCGACCGCCTCCTGCAATGCCCGAACGATTACCACACGATCAGCCCGCGCCCAATATGAATTGGACGCGGCGATGGTGTGCCGTCTTATTGACTCCCGCCTCCTATCCGGCAGACTGATGAACTGGATACGGACGTACGTCAGACTACTCGAGTGCGAGGAGAGCACAAGGACAGATTACGGTCCCAAAGACTGGGGCATAATCGAAGGATCCAAATCGATTAACTTGTTGCCACTCACGCTCCCGCCGCCACGCTCCATCTACATGGTTCCCATCCAGAGGAAACCGCCAACGAACCCAGAGGAGAAACGCCGCCCACGCACGAGACTATCACGCGACTCGGCTCGCCGCTCTCGCAGCTGCGGCGATACACCCATGTCGCAACTCCTACCCTTGCCTCACAAGCAAAGAAAGATGACCACCGCTCAGCATCAGCCCGAACGGAAGACCACCACTGCACCACAACAACCAGCACAGAAGACCGCCCCCGCAGCCCAAGTTGAACCGACTGCTTTACCGACGCAGTCGGTAACTTACGCCCAGACGGCAAAAAGTTTTTCGACTACCCACCACGCCGCAGAAAAATCCCCCACCACCGCCGCACCTCCCACCACCGCACAGAAAGCGCAACCACCCTCCGGCGGCGCTCCCACAACACAGCGGGAACGCAAATGCCCGCCCATTGTGGTTGAGAAGCTACCGGACTGGCCCACGCATATGCGCGCACTGCAAGATGCACTCGGCCGCCCGCCGAGCGTGCGCCCGTTTGGCGCGGGCGTGCGCTTCCTACCAACTGACGACCACGAGAGCCAAACGATCGCCGCCTACCTGACCAACCTCAAGGGAGCGAGCTGGTACTCACACGCTCGCCCTGAAGACCGCAGCCTCAAGATCGCAGTCAGGGGACTGCCGCTCAACACCACGCCGCACGATGTCACCGTGGCCTTTGGAGACAAAGGATATGAGGTCGAATATTGCAAACAGATTCCGGCGCGAGCAGGCCGTGCCGGAAGTCTGTTTTTCGCCGCACTGAAGCCAACTCCCAACATCACAGCGACCATATACACAGTGGATGAGCTCCTGTGTATACCCAACATCCGGATCGAGGCCTGGAGAGGGAAGAAAACCCCCGCGCAGTGTCACCGCTGCCAGGGGTTCCGCCACTCCAGCCTGGGTTGTCACCGTACGCCCGCCTGCGTGCGATGCGGTGACCCACACGCCGCCACCGACTGCCCACGCCCGCTCTCATCACCGGCAACGTGCGTGAATTGCGGCGGCGCTCACCCCGCAAATCACAGCGCGTGCCCCGCACTGCAACGAGAGGCGCGTAACCGACGCGCCACGACCGTGGCCCAAACAGGCCGCCCACCCACCGCACCAACACCAGCACCACGACAGCGGCCCGCCGAGGTGAGCGAGCACGCGCCGGCCACACTGATGGCCCCCGCGAACGACCCTCCCTCGCGCACCACACCGCAGCGCCGCCGCAGAAGAAAACGCCGACCGAGTAAGTCGACGGACTCGACCGACTCGACTCCCGCCACCCCAATCCAAGAAGAGCCAAATCGAAGCACGCCGCCAAAACAAGAAGAAGACGCAATACAGAAGTTGCTCCAATTTGCCGACCTGTTTACGGATTTTATCAAAAAATTCGGGCAGGTCGGCACACCGAAGACCGAAACCACCCCCGCACAAGATCCTACCCCCTCGCGCTAAGTCCGTCGCCCGCTCGCTGGTCGCTCACTGGGCCTCCCTCATGGGTCTCACCCGGTGGGCTTGACCGCGCCGAGGGCGACGCGTGAAGACGCGGAGGGGGGTAGACCCACATTGACCGCCCCGTACGTATACGGGGCGCGAACCCGCGACATCTGAGGTGGGCATACGCCCAGGGCAGATTCCCCGCACGTCGCGGCGCCTCCGGCGCCGGCGACGCGCGAGAGGAAGAAAAGGACTCTTTGATGATGAAGTTAATGAGCAAACAAGGACGAACATTTTAGTGAACTTACAAAGAGCGAGCTTGTATAATTCTGGGAAGAGATAAATTTTATTTGCGGTAGATATGTCTGATTTTATTTGTATGGTAAGTAGGAGTACAATTCATAGTACTATTTTTTAAATGTTTTCTATAAATTGATACTGCCTTATTTATTGTTGCAGGAAAACCATTCAGTGATTTGGTGTCGTCTGTCAAGAGCCCAAATTTATTATCTCGATTTAAAATTGATAAGAATTTCCTCTAGAAACCCGTTTCTACATGAGATGAAGATGTTGCCTACTGAGATGTAAAAAATGCTTTGTTTAAGGGCAGTTAATGATACAGGTGAAAGAGCTGTAAAGCTTATGCAATATTTCATGGTATGATCACTGCCAAGGAAGAGCAAATGGAATTTTTGCTACGCTGCCGCTGTGTTCAGGAGCATAGAAATCTGTATCTAGACTATAAAAAAGACACGTTCTGAAGAAAATATCCAGCCTGATCAGTTATTTTATCTTCTTTTCATAAATATTTTATAAATATTTCAATCTCAAAAATAATAAACATGGTAATAGTCCCGTTTTTTAAGATAATATTTTTTATTGATTTATAATTATTATTCCTTTATTTCATTAAATATACATACAAAATTATATTTCTAAATATTAATTTTTAACAGTGTATAACATTAAAAAAATAACATTTAAAAATACAAAAATGTAGTTCCCCATCGGCAGCAAGATCAGGGTCCCTGCTACCGGTGGTTAAGGATCCAGAGACAGGAACCTCCTCACTATACGGGCCGTGTCCAGAAGTACTGCCTTCTGCATCAGACTCTTGACCCAACCTCCTAACGCGAGCCTCTTAAGGTGTTTATCGAGGCTCTTGGCTATCAAACCATGGGCGGATATGATTATCGGTACAACAATTGCTGAATCGATGTCCCACATGTCAACAATCTCGTGAGCTAAATCAAGATATTTGTTTTCTTTGTCTTTTTCAGCTTTTACAAGGTTGTCGTCATGGGGGACAGCGATATCAACAACTACTGCACGGCGTTCGTGTCGATCTATCAATACAATATCGGGCTTATTAGCTACAATAGTCCTGTCTGTAATGATAGATCGATCCCAATATAATGTGGCATGGCTATTTTCAAGAACCTGTTCTGGAGCATACCTGTAGTAAGGAACCTCAGATGCTAAAAGATTGTATTTCAAAGCAAGTTGTTGGTGTATTATCCTGGCCACTTGGTTATGTCTGTGCAAATACTCGCCATTTGCGAGACGAGAACAACCGGAGATTATATGCCTAAGGGATTCACCTGGGCGATGGCACGCACGGCAAACATCCAATGTGCCATCCTTCAGTATAAACCTCCGGTAGTTCTTCGTCATCACAACCTCATCCATAATTGCACAGATAAAACCTTCGGTTTCACCAAAAAGGTCACCGTAACGTAGCCAGGATACTGATGCTAATAAATCTACGTCAGGCCCATGGAGAGCCCGGTAGAATCTGCCATGCAACTCCTTGCTTTGCCATACAATGCTGCGATCCAAAGTACTAAGTACTACAGGTCTGCGCCAGTTTTCTTTTGCTAAAAATAGAGGAGTGAGTCCATTGTCAACAGCAACTACATCTCTATGAATCCCCATATCGACGTTAAGAAAATACTCCCTAAGATTGTTTAACTCGCGGTTATGTAATGTCTTGGCATTTAGGAAGCCACGACCACCACACTTCCGCGGGATATACAATCTCATAGTCGAGGAGCGTGGGTGATGCATACGGTGTGCTGTTAACAATGTACGAACTGTTCTGTCCAAGGCATCAAGTTCAGTTTGAGTCCATTTAAGTATGCCAAAGGAATACATCAATAGCGGCATTACCCAGCCATTATATGCACGAACCTTGTTTCCGCCCGACAAAAGACTTTTAAGAACTTTTGACAGGCGCCCCAAGAAACGCTCACGTAATGACTGTTTCATGTCAGCATCGTTGATGCCTAATGCCTGTGACATACCTAAATATTTATAGGTTTCGTTTACGGAGAGAGATCTAAGGTGAACTGAATCCGAGAGTTGTATACCCGCGGATTCCACTACCTGACCACGCTTTACATGCATGATTGCACATTTGTCCACACCAAATTCCATTCTGATAGCATTACTGAAATCTTCAGTAACCTTCAGTAAGGCTGTCAAATGAGAACTGCTGTGGGCAAAAAGTTTCAGGTCATCCATGTAAAGCAGGTGTGATATTACTTGACCATTTCTCCGTAAACGATAGCCTAAACCTGAACTCTCGAGTAGTGTACTCAGAGGGTTCAAGGCCAGGCAAAACCACAATGGACTCAGACCGTCGCCCTGGAAGATGCCTCGCTCTATTTTTATAGGATCGCCGTTACCCAGAGTCCGTCGAGATTCTGGATAGAATAGGACCGTTCTCCACTGTCGCATACATGACATCAAGAAAGTGCGTAGAGTTGCATTTATTTTATACAGCTCCAGCACCCTCATGAGCCATGAATGCGGTACGGAATCATACGCTTTCTTGTAATCTATCCAGGAAGTCGACAGAGTCTTTCGGTTACGGCGGACCTGTTGATTAATAGCCATGTCAATGAGGAGTAGCTCCTTAGTACCACGGGCCCCATTCCTACATCCATTTTGAGAGGCGAACATGATAGAATTTTGATCAATATGTTTACTAATCTTAGATCTCAAAATAGATGTAAGAATTTTATAAATTGTTGGCAGACAGGTGATTGGTCTATAATTTTTTGGGTCCGCAGTACTACCAGAATTATGGAGCAGATGAGTTATGCCCGTTGTCATAAATTCTGGAAGCGACCGAGATGATAAAGCGCGCTGGAATTGAGATGCTAAGCAAACGTGTGAGCTTGGTAACCATTTAAACCAGAAATTGTGCAGTCCGTCCGGGCCTGGCGATTTCCAGTTGGGTAACGAACGAACTGCACAAACTACGTCTTCGTAGTCAATGGTTACATCATTCATTTCAGGTAAAAGCTCACACGATCGCTCTACATCCGTCATCCACGCGCCATCAGAATGAGTGACAGGCACGGACCAGATGTTGCGCCAGAAAGAAATCATGGCCTCATCATCCGGTCGATGCATATCAATATCACTCCGATTCGAACGCTCCCAGGATCGATAAACACAACGTTGATCCCTTTCGAACATGCGGTTCTGAGTAAAACGACTCACTCGTAACTTATACCTCCGAATGCGATTAGCCCATGCACAAATTTTCTGTTTCAGAAAGTCAATGCGCTCTGTTACATGTGAACTATAATTCTCGGGACTAATACCAGTTCCCGAGAATGCACGCCTCACAAAGCGCATGACCCTAGGGCGGGTGTTGCCCTCCCTGAAACAGCTGAGCTTACCGATGAGTACCCTAGCCTCGCTAATGCGGCTCTCAATCCTGCACTGCCAGGTTGGTACAGCCTCTCTAGGGTGTGTTGCTATGTCAGTATTTGGGAATTTGACATGCGCCACACGACAAGCCGTAATAGCCGCACAGTACAAGATCGAATGAGTATCAGTGAGGTCTTCGCTACTATCAATATAATTTGATAATAACGAATCTAAAGCACACATCAGCGCCCTATTTCTTTTGTGCATAGGGAAACGCGGAAGTCGAGGTCTAAGATGTAACGGAGTGGATCGAAATTCCCGAACTACATCCTCGAAAGTACTCCTCAATACATCATTGTGTTGGGAACTTACAGTAGTAATCACATCATCCCTATCATCACCATCAGCAACGTCAGCTTGTAATGTTGTTATGGACGGAGATAGATTTGCCGCCTGTGATGCAATAGAAATGATGTGATTACTTTGTACCTCTGTACGGAGCCGATCAAGTGTAGAGTCATCCAATAAGTGACCCCGTTGAATGGCCCGCACCTGATCCGATAATCGTTGAGCCGAAACGTTGATGGTTGGTTCAAGAGCCTGAAACAGAGAAAGCATCCGAGCACGGTACGCAGTAAGATTGGTTCCTGCCTCTGTTGCCTCAAAATATGCACGCATGACACTTTCGTTTATGGAAGTTGTCCATCGCATGCGGTGCACTCCACCGGGAGCGGGGGCCCTGACCGGAGCCGATTGCCCCACAAGCCCCAAACCCTTCGGTGGCCGGCCTCTTCTTCGACGAACTGGTGGTGGCGTCGCCGGAGGAGAGAAGTACTCGTCACTATCGCTCGACGCAACTGCAGGTGTCAGCCGGAGGGTACTCGGTACTGTGACTGTTGCCGATAACTGCGAGGCGGAGCGACGTGACGAGTCCGGTGATCTCAAACGTGCTTTGCTCCTCGTCAACATTGTTAATTCATTTCCATTCTCTGTTGTTTTTATTCATTATTATTTGTTTTGACACTTTGACATGTCATCGGAGTAATCATTTTTTGTTTGTGAAGAATTTTCTTTTTTATTATTTCTATTTAATTTTTGGTTTTGTCATAGATTCAGTTCAAATAACTATGGTATTATAAATATTGTAATACATATTTTTGATTCCAAATAAAATATTATAATAAATAAGAGAAATTGGAAAGAAGGTGTTGTCACGTTGACGTTTTTTTTTTTTTTTTTTTTTTTTTTAATAATAATAATTATTATTTATTATTATTTTTTATTTCTACAAAATTGAAACAGCTATTTTCAAAATCTTCACAGTTCATTCGGCACGGGTTAATGTTGACGTAGGAAGATAATATTTTATATTTAAATATGTCTAGGTAGTTTAAAAAGAAATAGGGGGTATGCATTTCAATATCTTAAAAAAAATTTTTTTCACCCATATAGGGGACACCCTAATAGATATATATGCCGTACCCGTTTTGGATCGTTTGTAAGTTACACTAATATATGTCACTGAGGTTCTGTCATTAATAACGAATCGGAAAGATCGTGTCAACCTGAATCTGTCCAAAGCGCTATAAGCGATTCGCGAATCGCGATGTATTTTATTTTAATGATTACAGAAGTAAACAGGCTGAAAATATGTTGACCTGATGGTGAATGGGAAATAGAATGCAGCATTGGGAAATCCAAAGGAACATTAATTTGCCAGCCTTGAAAATAAAAATTAATATTTTTACACTCACCCTATGCAATGTAGAGTCAAGTGGGGAACAGTTTAACAAGGGGCACGATGTAACTTATGGAATATAGATATATTCGAACTCAAAAAACGAACAAACTCAAAGCAGAGGCTCTTCTTTAAACGTCACTGCAACATTTATTTGTTTGTTATAATAATGATTTATATGATAATATCCATTATGTTTTTAGATTCTTTGTATGTCAATCTAAATCATGTCAATAATCTCTGTACTCTCTCGAGTGAAAGTAATGTTAAATAACTACAGCCTCCCCAAACCAGGATGCAGTAGTTAATTACATTTTGACAGAGAGCCAGATATAAATAATAGCAGTATCATCAGTATATCACAGAATTTCCACGCCCTGAAGGCGAAGGGATACAATATCATTTATATACAGCATGAACAGGAATGGTCCTAGAATGCTTCCCTGTGGAACCCCGAAGGTCATAGGTTTCATAGTGCTGCTCTGACCAGAGACTCACGCATTGCTGTCTTCCCGTCAAATAGTCAGTAAACCATTTGTGAGCTGTTCCTCTGATACCATAGGCTTCCAGTTTTTTTAAAAGGATAGGGATCGATACTGAATCAAACGCTTTGGCAAGATTCAAAAAGACCCCAATTGAATTCAAACCTTTTTTTAGATGGGTGACTATAGTATTCATGAGGAGTGTAACCGCATCTTCTGTAGATCGACTTCGGTGAAATCCAAATTGACGGTCAGTGATCAGTTGGTTGTCGTCAAGGAAAGATACAAGTCTCTTATTCATTATACTCTCCAAAAGCTTCTACACACTTCCAAAGAGAGATATGGGGCGGTAATTACTGGGATCTTCTTTTGTGCCACCCTTATGCACTTTTGTGCCACCCTTATGCACTTTTGTGCCACCCTTAGGTATCACAGAAGCAAACTTCCAGGGCTCTGGAAAACTGCCACTTTCTATACTCAAGTTGAAAATCGATGATAGAGGACCATTAATACTGTGATCAATGGATTTCAAAATCCTGTTGTCAATATCATCCAGACCAGGTGAGCTATGTGACCTCAGATTTTTTATGAGAGAAAGTATTTCTTGAGGATCTGTAGGTGGCTGAAGAAAGAATTACTTATTACAAAGGTAATATTTTTGTGGAGCGGCAACACTATATCAATGTCAAAATCAAAATTAATAAATAAATAAAGTAATAAAAATAATAAAGTATTATTTTAAATAGTTAAATAAAGTTGTTTAAAGTGCTTTCCGAGAACTGAATCTAAAGATCAACAGAAGCGCCGACTCTAGTAAACACTCTAACTCTAACTGCACTCGAAGATTTGTTACATTAAGAAAGTTACTATAAACACTGTTCTATGTTTTAATCATTCTTTGTTTTCGAAGTCAGAAGATTAGGTATATTTTTATATTATTCATTATGCTTTGGGAGCAGTCTCTCTTTATACGCCGCAAACTAATTTGGTCAGGGCACGTTTACTACAAATGTGTTTTATTTGGTTTTTTTTTGTGAGCAATACGAGCATGATTACAACTCTGCCATGCATCCCCGGAGATGTGATACGACTAACACAAAGAATTATTTATCAAGCCACTGTTTCATAATGGTAACTTAAAAGATTATTTTATTTCTTATATTCGAGTATGTGACAGTTGCGTGATTCTTTCTTAGTGTTATTCTGTATAGGGTTACTTGACTGCCCATCTGTCTGTCAAGACCTTTTATTCCAGGAATGCGTAAAGGAAGCGAGTAAAAATTTAAACCATATACACCGTGTTCCCCAGGTTATACACAAACTTTGGCATGTTATTCAGACTATTAAATTGATCATTTTTCACTATGGACACTTTTATGAATTCCAATTTCTTTAACATTTTTTATTTTCATAAAAACTAAACGCTTAGATGTAATTTATCTAATATGAATTACTCTTTACCTGAGCTGGCAACGTCGCATTTGAAACTTTGGTTCACATAAACTTTTTAGAACTTTTCTTGACGTCAACAATGTTTTTAAGAGCGAGCCAGACTCGCAATTGTCCGGTTTATTTTTCTATTAATTTCTTTCTACACATACACTGTAAATACTTTCATATGAGATAACCATAACAGACTACGCTACGCTAAGGTAATATGGTACAAGCCCCGAAGATTTTTAGAGTCGAAAGACCGATTTTGGGACTGTTGCTCGCTCTCCCGGTAGTAGAATAAATTGCCGGAATGAAGGATTATATCGAGCCCTCTCCCTCTCTACGACTTCAGATAATCCAATAATGACCCAGCAATTTACTCACTGCTTTTCTAGCTCGATCATCTTCTCGTCGGTCCTCAAAGTGTGTGTGTTATATATAGGTAATATAACGGAATATAATATAAATCTCTACAGGAGATTTTTAGCACCCCCTGTCCCGCTGTTACTCTGACCGCTGCCGAAACCAGAGACAGCGGGGCCGCTGGGAACTGGGGCCGTCGCTGTGTCTTGGTTCCCATAAAGATTTTGTCCAATAAATGGCCACACAGGGCATGCGAGTGGGCCATTTCACAGAGCCAGACTGATCACACTGGTGTCGCTGCTGCTCGACATCGATATGTGGATTTTCCCCAGTTTCAAAAACCCCAAGAATCAAGCAAACAATTCTTTTCACAATCTTACTAGGGCGACTTGAGTTTTCGCATAAATGACAAAATTCTTATCTTTTTCGAGTAAGATTAAGAAATACCATCGCCACTGTGTAATTATCCGCGTACTCGCAAAATCCCTATGATTTTCGTAAAAAATCGATTTGTCAAATCATCCCACGACATATGTACTACTAGCGGATACCCGCGACTCCATCTGCGTGATAAGATATTTTCTCGTAAAAATTTCTTCCCGTTTTCACCTCCTTAAAGGATGATTTAAACTATCCTATGTCCTTTTCTGGGTCTCAAATTATCTCTTTAGCACATTCATTTTTACCACTTTAGTAATTTAAGCGTTACATCCGTACGAACGCAAACGGTTTTGAGGACGTTGATATATTAATGAAGTATCAATCTACTAATATTATAAATGTGAAAGTTTGTTTATTTGTTACTCAATCCAGAAAAAGCAGACGGACGGATTTGGATGATTTTATTTAATTATTTAAGGACGACCAACAAGATATACGCCAATACAAGATAACAAGATACAATCATCGGTGATAATTAGATACTATCTTAATAGGGGTAATGACGGGGTACAGTAAACGAAATTCTATTTAGTCCATCAGTTAGATGATCAAAAAATAATGGACACGTATTTTTTCTTTGGGCAATCAACTAAATAATGTCAAAGTAGCGCGTCAAAAATGGGAGTAGGGGCCCGTGACGTCACTTTTTAGTGAATTTTCACTTAAAAGTGCACCAAAACGTGACGTCATGCGACCTTTCAAATCAATATATCTCTGCAATATGATTGCAGATGCTCTGCTATGAAAAAAAAATAACGTGTCCAATACTTTTTAATAATCACCTGATAAACGAAGAAAATAAAATTAGTCATCATCCCTATTAAAGATTTCGGCAAAAGGATATTTTTTATGCCGAAAATATATTTGGTTACTGAGGGATTCTCAAAAAACTAAAGCTTACGCGGGCAAGTTAGTTTAGTATAATACTCCTTGCTAAGTCTACGATGGTTGTTTCCCACAGTGAAAAATTGCATCATCCGGCTTAACAGCGACACAGGATGCCTATTGCATGTCGGATGCCAGTGAACCCTCGTTTTTGGGACCCGTATCCTGTTTACTCGGCTTTATCTGTAGTAAAGAGGCTGGTGTGACGTCATTGAATGTGTGCTTTTCGTGCGCTTACGCCCCAATTTGGTCTCAACAAACTGAATAATAGAACTTCCGTGGGGAGTGAAAGGTAAACATAGAATACGGTAGATGATACTGTTAGAAGTTTTGCAACGGACGGGGTAGCTCCGGCAATTGTTTGTTGACGATTGAATGGCAGCTTGTTTTTACCTATTTAAATATTTAATCTTTAAAGTTCGCGCACTAATGGCGAGAGGTTAATGCGGCATTTGACATAAATACTAAATTATTAGTTATTTAAGTAAGAGTTTTAGGGGGAGAATAAATGTATAATTTGAGATCATTTTTATGTATAATATGATTTATACCTAATTTATCCGATCCACTGCGGCCTAACAGTGCAAAAATCCGAGAGGCGCAGAGGACTGCATGCAGTGCGCTATAGCAAGCGGATTGAAGTTCGCACAGTTGCACGGACGTGTAGTAGTACACTGTCACAGACGACTTAATAGTTACTATGTAATAGATAAATCAATCCCTACAAAAATTCGTATACCTATAGCGATAATAGCCTACTTCATTCCGCCGCGACGCGTCGGCGACGTAATCATGCCTACCGATTCGCAGCCGCGCGGCCTTGCTGCAATCGCTGCTGGTACGATAAAAGTATTGTTCACACACAATGATTTGTACCTAAATGGCTTGTTCAAGATTTTAAATGTAAATTAAAAACTGAAAAACTCAATTGTTTATGATCAGTAGGTACGATAATATGGAACTCGCATTATAATGTTAGGTACCTAAAAGTTTTAAATCTTCATCATCATCAGTCCATAATCCCACTGCTGGAATATAGATTTTCCTTCGTATGAAGGAGTTAAGGCCATAGTCCGACTACGCTGCCTGGCCTGATGTGGCCTTTTATTATTTATAGTATATATTTTATAATAACCAAAGCAGATTATAACGTAATATTTGAAGTCTTAATTAAAAGTATTTAATAATAACTACAGAATGCAAATAATTCGATGTTTTGCGATGCAACGCAGTGCACAGCGAAGAGAGTGCGATAACGAGCGATTGCGACAGCCCACTGGCTTTTTGATCATGGACGATCAACCACTCGGTAGGTAATTAACGCGCGGTAATCGGTAGTACATGGAGTGATGGCTGCCTGATACTGTACCCAAAAGCCGTCAATGCACTGCAACCCTCCCCACGACAACGGCTAACTACTGCTAGACAATCGAAAACTAAAAAGTAAAAAATAAATTAAAAGTAACAAAATTTTTTTAGAAACAAGTTTTTACTAAAATGTTCTAAAAAAAAGTAAAACGAATTTTTAAAACAAGTTTAGAAAATAATAAAATATTCCTTTAAAACTTTTAGTGTGAACTAATAACGTCATAACACAATTTATATAATATAAAAACTTGTCGTCGGATTGAAGTAGGCACTGGTAGTTAGAATATAAAACAAATTTTTAAAAAAATATCAACCGATAATTTTTTGTTTATCTACACAGGTAAATCTCGAGACAACATTTTATATTATATAAATTGTGTAATGACGCTATAAGTTTATAGTAAAAGTTTCAAAGGAAAATTTTATTATTTTGTTTAAAAAAAATTGTTTTAAATATTTTTTACTTTTTTAAACTTTCGAGTTAGCGGTTATTCGATTAGAAATAACTTCCTTTCCACGACAATGTTTGACTGAAGATAACAACCCAGTTTGAGGTCAAGTTTCTTTTTAAATGGGGCTTGTTAAAAATTGGAGATTTTAGAATCCCACCCTAAACATTTTCATGTAAAATGTTGCCAAGACGAGACCATATGACTCGCACTATCAAAAAAAGATTCTAATTATAATATTTATTATTTTTAAAGCATGTAACTGCTTGATGTCTAAATCTAAAGAAAGAAAATATAACTAGAAAAAATTCCACGCGGACCAGGCAGCAGACGGGCCTCGAACCCGCACCCTTCGCAATCCGGGCGAATGCACTGACCAATTATGCTAACGCGGCCCTCACGGACCGCGTCGAAATTCTTTCTAGCTATTCTTAAGCTGCAAGGCAGCGCCATCTCTTCGCATTATAGGTGAACCCACAATGTCAAATGAATACTTTTACAAGTATTAAACATTTGAAAGAAGAAATAGCAATTATAGTTATAATTTTTATTATTTTTAAAGCATGTAACTGCTTGATGTTTAAATCTAAAGAAAGAAAATATAACTAGAAAAAATTCCACGCGGACCAGGCAGCAGACGGGACTCGAACCCGCACCCTTCGCAATCCGGGCGAATGCACTGACCAATTATGCTACCGCGGCCCTCACGGAAAATTATAACTATAATTGCTATTTCTTCTTTCAAATGTTTAATACTTGTAAAAGTATTCATTTGACATTGTGCGTTTACCTATAATGCGAAGAGATGGCGCTGCCTTGCAGCTTAAGAATAGCTAGAAAGAATTTCGACGCGGTCCGTGAGGGCCGCGGTAGCATAATTGGTCAGTGCATTCGCCCGGATTGCGAAGGGTGCGGGTTCGAGTCCCGTCTGCTGCCTGGTCCGCGTGGAATTTTTTCTAGTTATATTTTCTTTCTTTAGATTTAAACATCAAGCAGTTACATGCTTTAAAAATAATAAAAATTATAACTATAATTGCTATTTCTTCTTTCAAATGTTTAATACTTGTAAAAGTATTCATTTGACATTGTGGGTTTACCTATAATGCGAAGAGATGGCGCTGCCTTGCAGCTTAAGAATAGCTAGAAAGAATTTCGACGCGGTCCGTGAGGGCCGCGGTAGCATAATTGGTCAGTGCATTCGCCCGGATTGCGAAGGGTGCGGGTTCGAGTCCCGTCTGCTGCCTGGTCCGCGTGGAATTTTTTCTAGTTATATTTTCTTTCTTTAGATTTAAACATCAAGCAGTTACATGCTTTAAAAATAATAAAAATTATAACTATAATTGCTATTTCTTCTTTCAAATGTTTAATACTTGTAAAAGTATTCATTTGACATTGTGGGTTTACCTATAATGCGAAGAGATGGCGCTGCCTTGCAGCTTAAGAATAGCTAGAAAGAATTTCGACGCGGTCCGTGAGGGCCGCGGTAGCATAATTGGTCAGTGCATTCGCCCGGATTGCGAAGGGTGCGGGTTCGAGTCCCGTCTGCTGCCTGGTCCACGTGGAATTTTTTCTAGTTATATTTTCTTTCTTTAGATTTAAAAGATTCTAAATTTAGACGCCCTTACTAACAATGCCTCACTTCACAAACCCCATATTTCAGTTAAAATATGTTGCTTTGCCATGTTGCTACATTCATATGGGCGAAAGGTAAAAATTTATCTACTTTTCTATTATACAATAGTTCGTGTAGTAAAGAAACGGCCAAGCCACATATTTTGACTGAAGTGTAGAGTTTGTGAAGTTAGAGCGTGTAGCTCTACATGAGATCTGATAACTTTTTGATAGTGCGAGTCATTGGTGGAATTTTATTTCTTTTTGTTAGTTGCTCAGGGAGTCCCCATATTAAATTTCAGACCTCTAGCTCCATATTCAGACCTCTAGCGTCAAAATGTCGGATGTCACAAACTAACTTCCCTCCCCTAGTTTAAGGTTGGGGTATAAATATTTTGTTTTGTTATTTGTGTATACTTTATTGTGTATACTAGCTTACATACAAATTTTCAGCTTTCCAGGACATTAGGAAATACCCTAAGCATTTTGATGATCATCAGTGATTCAGTGATGAAATCAGGAGTTTTTTAGATATCAGTAAATGTAAAGTATAAGAGCTATGCAATTAAAACTTTACGTGTTTAAAGTCAGCTATTGACAATATATTCCGAGAATTTTCTTTATCTAGTATAATCTAAACTCAAGTTATAAGGGTTCAAAAAAAGCTCTGAGAAAAGATAGGTAGTGCCCTTGCGCTTCGCTCGGCTCGTCTTGTCGTCTTGGCGGAGGCACTGCCGTGCCCCCAGATGAAGTGAGGATAAATTAGTCATAGGACTCTGGTTACTGCTGCGGGTAGATTTATTGCCCCAGGAGGCATCTAGGTTTCGTGGTCCTTGGTGTAAGTCATGAGAATGTTCAGGGTCACCTAAAACATCGAAAAAAGAGATTTTTTCCATTTTTTATTCCTGAATCAGAATTTTACATCAAAAAAAATTGTGAAATTTCAGAGGTCCAGGGTTGGTAAGGAGGGGACAAGGGTTACCTAAAAATCGAACAATCAAAAATTTTAAAGGCGCACGCCACCATGAGGCATACGCGACACGGCTATTGGCCCCTCTGTCAAGTTTGTCATATAACGATACATCGTTTGTATGGCCAATTTGAATGGTATGGTGCGAGATTTGGCGAAGTATTGTATCACTAGCGGGCGCCCGCGACTTCGTACGCGTGAGGTTATTTAGAAATAAAAGTTCACTGCTCGTTCCCCGTAGATGATGGCGTGATAATATGTAGCCTATAATGTTGACTTCCGACTTTTTAATAATATTCGTGCCAAATCTGAAGTAAATCCATGCAGTACTTATTAAGGTTATCCCGAACATACATACAGACAAACAGACAAAAATTCTAAAAACTATATTTTTGGCTTCGGTATTGATTGTGGGTAACACCCCAAGCCAAGTATTCTTTTAAAAAAATATTCAATGTACAGTTTTGACTTTCATTATATGTATAGATTATTTAAGTGTGAGTGTCGTCGTTACAGTTTTGTTTTATATGCGTGTATGTTAAATTGCGTTAGTATGCTTATTCCACCCTGCAAAAAAAAAAGTTGAATAGTATTATGTCGCTAAGGTCTCCTTCCGTGTTGCTCTATGATTGTACCAGGCCATGCCTTAGCCAGACATGTATTTAATATTTTTAGATGGCAACTCCCAGAAAGAAATATTTTCAGTAAAAATGGGTCGTTCTTAAATATGCTATTATCTAGTAAAAATTCTTCCTCTCTACAAGAACAACGCTGGCACGAACAATATAGAGAAGAAGGAAACGTTGACGATCTCTGGAAATCAGCCGTGCAACTGATCAAAGACGCTGTAAGCGTATCACAACCTAACACTAGACCTAAAAAGAGGCAGCACTGGATGTCGACTGATACCTGGAACCTAGTCGAGAAACGTAGAAACCTAAAAGCTAATGGTGCCACAACACAAGAACTTAATGCTATGAGTTCCAACATACAAGCCGCTTGTCGCCGAGACCGCAATACAGCGTTACAATCTATATGCGCAGAGGTTGAACGACATTCTCAAAAGTTTGAAACCAAGGACTTACACATGAAAATCAGACTTGTAACCCGTCAATTCAAACCAAAGACTTGGGCCATTGAGAATGTATCAGGAAAAACCATCACAGACATAAAGGAGATTGTTGGCGTCTGGAAAGACTATTGTGAATCTCTTTTCGAAGAGAAGACAGCAGGCATTGCGGTGATTCATGAAGAAGCGTATGAGCAAGAACCAATGCCACTGAAAGATGAAGTGCGCGCAGCCATTAAACACCTTAAGCGGAATAAGGCTGTGGGTTTTGATGAGATCCCGATTAAAACAATACAGGCTATGGGGGAGATCGGAGTAGACATATTGCACACAATCTGCCGCCGAATTTGGGATACTGGAGTTTGGCGGAGCGATTGGTCTCATTCCATTTTCATTCCACTTCATAAAAAAGGATCAACAAAAAAATGCAATAACTACAGACTAATTTCTCTCATATCTCACGCAAGCAAAATAATGTTGCATATTATCAACACGAGGCTTCAAACCTACTTATCTCGAGAAATCGCCTCCGAGCAAGCTGGTTTCGTGAAGGGCCGAGGTGCAAGAGAACAGCTACTCATAATGCGACAAATTGTAGAGAAGGCTCGGGAGTTCAACATCGCTCTCTATGTATGTTTCGTTGACTTTAGAAAAGCCTTTGATACCGTCAAGTGGTGGAAACTGTGGAGAGTTCTGACGGAAATGGGTGTACCACAACATCTCGTACATCTCATTAGACGTCTGCATGAAGATGGCACAGCCGCAGTTCGAGTTGACGAGTTTGACTCCGAACGTTTCAAAACGCAAGCTGGCGTTAGACAGGGCTGTATATTGTCTCCGCTATTATTTAACATATACACAGAGTACATCATGCGGATCGTTCTCGAAGACTGGAATAAGGGAATGTCTGTGGGAGGACGTAAAATATCAAATTTAAGATATGCGGATGATACTACTCTCTTAGCGTCAACCAAAGATGAAATTGAAACTCTGCTTCGTCGTCTTGAGACCACGGCCATGGATTTTGGACTAGCAATTAACCGTGATAAGACGAAAATGATGATCGTGGATCGTGCTGACATTAACCAACCAGATGTCAAAGTTATAGCGGGATGCGAGGTGGTTAACAGCTACGTGTATCTAGGATCCACGATCACCAACGCTGGGGGTTGCGAGGACGAAATCCGGAGACGTTGCGCCATAACTAGATCCGCAGTGGAAAAACTCACCAAGATTTGGAAGGACCGCAGAATAACCAGAAACACAAAGGTTCGACTAATGAGATGCCTGGTCTTTCCAATCTTTCTATACGGAGCTGAGACGTGGACGCTGAGGATGCGAGACCGTCGCAAAATTGACGCTCTAGAAATGTGGTGCTGGAGACGCATGCTTCGCATCCCGTGGATTGCGCACCGAACCAATGTTTCGATTCTAAAAGAACTCCAAATTAAAAAGAGGTTATCGTCGACTGTGCAAATACGTATCCTCAAGTTCTTTGGGCACATTACCCGTAACGAGGAATCTATGGAACGATTGGTGGTGCAAGGCAAAGTCGAGGGCAAAAGATCACGTTGACGCTCTCCTACACGGTGGACGGATCTCATCAAATCTGTCACACGATCCAGCATCAACGACAACTCCCACTCTGCAAAACACAGAGCAACATGGCGTCGCATCACGAAGGAAGCGGTAGCGCAATATTCTGACCGGCACATGACCACGACCACTCTGACAAGAGTGAACGACTAAGAAGAAGAGTAAAAATTCTTACCTAGGAGTCTTTAAGGAAAGTGATATTTATCTGTCTTTATAAATAACTACATTTCTACCAGTGTAAATATTGTATTTCTACTTTATATTACTTTACGTAGATATTAGCTTTCGACGTATTCGCTTGGAACTTCAATCTTGTTCCTTTAGGTAGGTAGTTACCAGACCTTATTTTTAGCATCATCGGCTCCGGTTACGTAAACGCTGTTAAAAATAAGGCGTGATTTTTTAACTCATCCTTGTTTATTACGGTCCTGGATACTTAAGAACAAAGCATTGTGCTTACGTAAGCTCCTTTTACGAATAAACTTGGATGCGGGTCACATTTATTGCGCAAGTAATTGAAGTTACGAAGTTGCTTTGACACTTTAACGAGTACTTCATCGCAAATTTGATGAAGATAACACAAAATAGATAGTACAGAAGGTAATCTACATACAAAGTGCGCTCAAGCAGCACACACCTAGACACCAGTGGCGAAGCCTCCTTAGAACACGATTCCTGCTGGCTTCCCTTGGCAGATTCTAATATATTTACATTAAAGCACAAATAGATTATTATCTCACAGACAAATAGATTGTTGTCTCACAGATTAGCTATAAAATGAGTTAACGTCGTTCTCAAAACAATCGTTCGGAAATAAAACGTGGTCTAGGGTCTCACGACCTTTTATATATAATCTGCGTGTGAGTGACGTGTGCTTTAAATGGCTTTTTTAAAGCCACTTTTATCTTACTCCACATGCACTGTTCATATAAATAACAGTGATGTCATGTATGGTGAAGGTGGTGAACACGAACAACTGTACAGCAAGCATGTTCTGTCGCATGAAAAAACTGCATACACCTAACCTATCATTTAGTCGTAGTTTTGGGAAAGGTAAACTAACACACTATGTACTTTATTGCATGTTTTTTTTACAAATTAAGATATGACGTTTTGCTTATTCACGCATTAGTCGTTTTTTTTGGTCCGGCTTTACCTTTCATTTTGTTCACCCCACGTTACTGCTAGACAGCCACCCGCCACGGACACAATATCTCGGACCGGTTGGAACTACCCACGTTTCTCGACTACGACGGTTGTATAAATTCAACATTAAATGGTGAATTGACGTTTTTTTAATGTGTAATATAACAATAACATTAAAATTGAAATGTTTTTGTTATTATTGGTTTATATTTTTTTCATTCTTCCTGTTTCATTCTCAACAGTATATTAAACAATTAGTTACGAGTGCCACTAACATGATAGTGATTGTGTTTAAGTCAAAGTTGACAATCCTAGCGCGGACGCCGAGCGTAGTGCCGTATGAGAAGTGAAGTACGTACATGAGATTACCTTCTGTATGTCTTTTTTATGGTTAAGACACTTAAAGATTCCGATGGTGATGACGTTAAATGCTGTGAAAACTGTAGAAATTTTTGTCATGGATAAATCCTTTATTTGGTAAAGTCTTGCATTAACGTTTTCCGAAAAGTGTATTTTAAATTAGTTATGTACTTTTTCTTAATTAATGCGTTTTATTGGGGCATTGTCACTTCTACCTTTCTTTGATTCTTTTGAAATTATTAAAGTACCTGCTTGTTGTGGAAAGATTGTTTGACGATTTTTATACAGATCGATTTTATTTTTTAATATATAGTCAGTTAGGCAAATGTCTCTACCTCACCTGATGTTCAGTGGTGATAAAGTCCAAATGCGAAGATAGTTTTAAATTCTCACACCAACCATCCTCACTTTGCCGGCCTGTAAAAATGCTTCTTCACGTCTCTCTTAAAAGACCCCAGATTGTAAAAAGGACGTGCGCGGGAAAAGCATTCCACTTGCGATTAGTACGACAAAGAAAAGATAAAGAAAAATTGAGAATTTTACCAGTTGTGCCAATAGGCAAACAAATTATCCTTGAATTTTTTGAGTGTAGCCAGATAATGGCTTAACGTGACTTTGTAAGCACGGAGGAGCTCGAGATAAAACATTCTGGTGTACACCCATCCCAAGACCGGCGTGCATCACGAAAATTGCCGAACCTACACAATCGCAATATCGAATCGAATCGAAATCGATCAATCGATCGATTGACAATCGACGAGAGATAGTGCATAGCGGATTTCCCGCTCGAACTAGTAATCTCCACCTTACGGAACATCACAGTAAAATAACACTACCTTGTGGTGGTGTTGTGTTTCTGTTGGCGAGTAGAGTTGCAGGGCTCCATGGGGTACCTGGCAGGTGCGCGGCCATTCGGAAACGGGTGCCGCGACCACACCCACCCTCTCAGGTGACGACGTGTCGGGTACCGGTTTTAGTGGCCCTGTTCAGGGCATTAGATAGGGCCCTTTTTATTTCATCCGGCCACAGGGCTGGCTGAAATGACCAAGGAGGAGTCCCACATACCTTCTTCTCGCTCCCCCAGAGGTTAAAGGTTACCAGCATTTCTCAGACACATAAAAGGGCTCCACAGGGTAAGGGATTGCGTCAGCGGTAGTACGGTGCATGATTACCATCAGGTGGGCCATGCTCCTGTTTGCCATCTTTTTAACATAAAAAATAGCATACCAAATACGACAACCAAGTGCTCTTGAATTTCATACTTATTTCCAATAATTATTTATTTATACGAAGATAATTTAAATAACACAAACTTAAAAACTATACAATTTAATCTACTAACCTACATAAATAATTAATTTAAAATTTAAGGAGGGTACTTAAAACAACAACACGTTATTTTATCAGTTCCGCTGTTTTTAATTGTTTTACATTGTACAAAACTTTCTGATTTTTCTGTTTTTATTATCAGTCTATGCACAAAAGTGTAACAAACATATTAATGTTCATCAGTGATCGAGGAGTGACTGTTTTTAGAAGTCTTCATTATTGGAAGTGTCATGTTCACAATATTTTCTTATAAACTGTGATCAAAAGGTGCTCGTTCAAAGACAGTTAAATAGTGCTTCATTTGTGGTCTTGATTGATATAAAATAAAACTAACGAACGACTGGCGTCACTTCATACAGCTGTTATTTTCGAGTACTTATTACCAAGCTGTTTGGCTCATAGGCGAGAAATTCTGAGATTATTCCGATAGGACACGGTTCGAGCCTCACATACGGCGTTACTTTTTTTTTCCTTTTTTTTGCTTTAGTAGTGTATTTCTTTTGTTCTTTTAGAGTATCAAACATTTTGAACCATAAGAGTTTTTGTTAATTAAAATACATTTTTTTCTTGGTGTTAAACTATAATTAACATGAACTGTGACGCGTGTAAGACTACAATTTCTACTGACTTTTATTTACAATGTTGTAAGTGCAAAGGGAATTATCACATTCAGTGCCTCACTATAGTAAGGAGCAGTTTCAATCCATCGGCGGGGACTACAAAACGTCATGGACGTGTCCGTCATGTAGTAATGTTACACGTCGTAATAGATGTAACGCAAACACACCTGTAAGGCAAAATCAGATACCATCTGTGAACATGAACATGTCCTTGGATAACTTGGATCGTTCTTGGCTGGACGAGTCCATACAATGTCCGTCTAACATACCGCCGGCGGGCAACAAAACTATAACTATGGATAAGATTGGCCTACTTCTGGAGTAGAAACTAAAGTCCTCACTATCAGTCTTCATGGATAATTTTCTATTAAGGAAGACGTTAAGATTCTGGTTCGAGATGAAATTAAAGTCGCTATACAGGAGATCAAAAATGACTTTAACTCCACTATTAATTTTGTCAGTGAAGAACAATCTTGTCTAAAATTGCAAATTGATGCTAAGAGCGAAATTATAAAAACATTTGGAGGTCAATAATATTCAACTTCAGAACGATATCCATAAATTAAATAGTCGTTTATCTAGTATTGAAAAGATGTCTCGTAATAACAATATTGAATTGCAAGCTGTACCTGAATCACGGAAAGAAAACGTAGTGAACATTTTCAAAAAGTTATGCGCTGCTGTCAATGTCCAAATCGATGACTGGAACATTCTTGCCTGTCGAAAAGTGGCGAAGATGAATGCAAAGGCAAGTCGTCCAAGGAACATTTTAATTTCATTGTCTTGTCCTCGTTTACGAGATACCATACTTTCTCATGTAAGTCGATACACTATCTCATGTAAGCTCACTCTGAGGATCCGCTGAGCTCTAACCACCTTGGCACCTATGGTGAGACACAGAGAATTTATGCTATAGAACATCTTTCGCCAGAATGTAAGTTGCTCTATGCCCAAACAAGAAAAGTTGCAAAAGAGAAATGTTACAAATACGCATGGGTTAAGTATGGTCGAATATATGTCCGCAAATGTGACGAAAGTGGCTGTATTCATATCGCGAACGAATCGTCTTTGGAGAAACTGTAATCACCCATATATTTTTATCTGTTACCTCTTTTTTATGTAATTGTTGGTAGTTATACATGGTACTTTTGTGTGTTAATTATGATTATTTTTATATCAGAATGTTAATAGAATAAGAAGCAAGTTAGGTGATTTTTATGAAAGTGTATTGAATTGTTCCTATGACATAATTTGCTTGACTGATGTGATGTTATATTTTGCTCCTCTGCCCCTCCACCTACTCTACCTCAGAGCGCAGGGGAAATAATGAAAGAAAACAAAAGAATTAAGATAATGTTGTAATTATATTTTACTAACTATAAATATACAATAAATATATAATATAATAATTATATAATTAGGAAGATGAATACAGTAGTTTTAAAGTTATATCTTATATAAATCACTTCCCTCTCAGCGGGCAAAACATTAAGTTAACAAAAATGTTAGAGATGTATAAATATCAGACATTCTTAACAAACTAAAATGTACTTACATGAGTTCTTAAACTATATCTAATATATTTTACCTACTCTGTAATGGACTGTCAATTGAGAGACCACAAAACTAGTCTTTTCCAGATAATAAACTATTCAGTGGATTTTAGAGGTTCTACGGCTCGTTTGATCGATATGGTGATGCTGTATATTAGGTTAATTCTAGTTCTCAATGAGACAACCAGTTATAACACAGTTCTCGTGGGCAACGCGCGCGCGCCGGACGTATCCACTGCTAATCGAAGTGAACGCCTATTTGTGTTGAAGCGGCTGTGCGAATAGTTGAGAGTCGACGGCAGTACGTTTAAGCCTAAGTGAACGTATAAAAATGCACCGGACGACAGATAAGAACAAGAGTTTCCATAGCTCCGATCCCAATATTTCGAGATTTACAAATAAAATTTTATCTGAGGAAAATAGCACCAATCATCGTCAAAAGAAGAAACGTGTGGATGATGACACGGATAGTATTTTTGACTGTGGGAACGAGCCGAGGAGACAAAAAACATCATGCTGTAATACAGACGCAATTAATGACAGCTTAGTTGCGTTCGGATAGCAAATGGAAACAATGACCAAGCTCCTAAACACTATGAAAGAAGAACAGGATTCTCGTTTTTCAATTATCCACAAGGACATGTCGGAAAGCAAAAACCAAATTAGTGACACTACAAACAAACAAACAAACAAACAAAATAATTTTATTTGACACAGTAGGCTTAAAATAGGTAGGTACATTTTCAATTTACATGCAATTATTTAAATGAATATCTATAAGTAACAAAAGAAAATAAAATGTATTACAAAAAACAAACAAAAAAGAGGTAAATAATGCAAACTTGAAAGTGCCTGCCTGCGCCAAAAAGGGTCAAAGTTCAGCATTGTGTCAGCTCAATGAGCTGACGCTGGTTTTCAACTAGACCCTGGACTATAAACTAAACCCCAGCCCCCAATGTATGTCCAAAACACGTTTCCTCCTTACAAATTAAATAAAAATAAAATACGTGCGATTTATATAGAAGAAAAATTAAAAGTATACATACATACTAATAAATTTACCGAACTTTTACTGATACAAGTATTTATGATATATAACATACATACTAATAAATTTACCCAACTTTTACGGATACAAGTGTTTATGTAAACACATACATATATACATATACAAACACAAAAATACCAATGAAGAAAGGCTAAATATACGAGTCGTTGTGCTGAAAGTTTTCTAATTCCTGTTGAGCATCCAGTAAATATTTCTTTAGGTTTTTTTTGAAAGAATAAATGGATTTAGAATTTCTTAATGGTGGGGGCAGATTATTCCATATTTTAGAAGCGGCGTAGCGGAAACTACCTCTGAAACTAGCCAATCTGTGCGACTGTGTAATTAGTTGCAGGGAACACTGTCTTCTGTCTCTCTCTCTGCTGCCTGTCAACCAGGTCAGTCGGTTATAAAGATACAGCGGCGCTCCGCTTCGTATAACTCCAAACAGAAGACAGGCTAAATGTAATTTACGTCTAGACTTCATTTTCAGAATGCTGTGTTTATTTAGAAAAGGTGTAACATGACTTCTGTATGGAATAGAGAAACAAAAGCGAGCGCAAGCATTTTGAACCCTCTGTATTAGACGCTCCGTACGTGTCAATAAGCGTGGACCAAAAACTGTATCCGCATAATTGAGCCTGGACAAAATTAACGACTCAACTAAGCAGACGCGCAGTTCCTCAGATAGATAGGGTCTGATCTTATAAAGAACCTTAAGCCGATAGAAGCAATTCCGTACAGAATCAGCCATGTGCTTTTCAAATCTTAGATTGCTATCGATGTACAGACCGAGGTTGCGAACTTCATCCACTCTTTCAATTGATTCGCCATTTATAGAAATATCTAGATGACAAGGCAGCATGTCTTTCATTTTTCTGGTACCAAAGACCATGTATTTTGTTTTGGATGGGTTCAGAACCAAGCAATTGTTATTTGACCAATCGCATATAGAACGCAGTTCATCGTTTATCGTAACAATAGCCGTTTCGTAGTCACAAGGTCTAAAAGACAAATAAAGTTGAACATCATCCGCGTAGATGTGATATCGACATTTTCGGAAACAGTTTATTATATCAGCACAGTACAATATAAAAAGGATAGGACCTGGAATGGAACCTTGCGGAACACCTCTAGTTACCGAGCTGAGGGATGACTTTATAGATTTACCATCGCTTTGGTTGAGCTTGACGAACTGTTTCCTATTGGACATATAGCTTCGAAACCAATTGATTGTATTTTCGTCAAATCCATAAAACTTCATCTTAGCCAACAGCAGATCGGTGTTTATAGTATCAAAAGCACGAGAGAAATCTAACAATACCAAAACTGTACACATACCCTTATCCTGATCAGCCAAGACATTATCTGTAACGTCAATCAAAGCTGTAGCAGTGCTATGACCCTTCCTAAAACCAGACTGAAATTGAGGCAGAATTTTGTTCGCTTCAAGGAAATCAGTCAACTGTGAGCAGACAGCTCTCTCCAATATCTTAGAAAGACAAGACAGGATACTGATCGGGCGGAGGTCTTTGTATGCAGTCGGGTTAGGCCGTTTAGGAATTGGTAAGATAGCGGCAACTTTCCAAAGATCTGGGAAGGTGGACGTAAGAATAGACTCGTTTACAACAGCAGTGATGTGTTGCAATGTGCAAGGTAAAGTAAGGAGTATCATTCTTAAAGAAATTTCATCATAACCTTCAGCATTAGACTTTAAGTTATGTATGAATCGTAAAACTTCCTTTTCGGTAACGGGCGCGAGTGTGAAGACGGCACTGCCATAAAAATTATTGTCAAAGAACGTTTTATATTCAACATTTGCTGTGAGATTACCAGGTATGTCTAAAAAATGGCTGTTGATTAAGTTTGGATCATTAAAGTGAGGTGGTAATTCATGCCCTTGGCTAGAATGAAGAATGGTTTTTTTTAGATTTTTCCACAATAATTTCGGATTTTGTATTTTATTATTTATATTGAATCGAAAATAGGCAATTTTTTCAAAATACAAAGATTTCTTAACTAGTGCTTTTAATTCTAAATAATATTGCTTTTTTGTGAGTACTTTTGTCTTTCTGTAATTAGCCAAGGCCTCATCCCGCAGTTTCATCATCAACTTGATGGAGTCCGTAATCCAGGGATAAGATTGTTCTCTTATAACACGTGATCTAATTGGGGCATGAACATCAAACACCACTAAAATATTTTGGTTTAATTTTTCCACTGACTTATTTACTGACGCCGCATTAGATCCTATGTCCCACTGCATGTTAGACAAGTCACGGATCAAATCATCTGCATTAACAGTCTTAAGTGATCTCGATCGAAGGATGAAAGGTTTAGATTTTTCCTTCCTAATATCGAATTCACAAACAATTAACGAGTGGCCGCACAAGTTGTCTGTTGGCTCAACTGAGATCGATTTAGCTCCAACGTCAGAATACACAAGATCGATTAAGGACTCGCTATTTTCTGTAAAGTGAGTAGGTGACGTGATTAACTGATTCAGGCTGAGACAGGTGAGACTTTCAGTTAATTTCTTTGTTTTCACATCTGAAGAGTTTAACATGTTTACGTTAAAGTCGCCTAATAAAATATAATTATCTACATTTCCCAGTGCAGTAATAGTGTCGGTAATAGCATCGAGAAACAAGTCCAAGTTTAGCCACGGTGGACGATACGCGGTACCTATTGCAACTCTCTTTCCATTAACAGATAGTAATAACCACATTTGTTCGACTGCCTCGAATGTAGGGTTGCCTGTGCGCGCACACACTCGCACACTCAGGCCTCTCCTTATATAGAAGCCAACTCCCCCACCACGCCCCAAGCGGACGGTAGCTGGCCGCGGCGTGTGCCGCAAACTGTACCCGGGCAAGGATGGCGCTCGACCCTCTTCACCGGGTCTCAACCAGGTCTCATTTATCGCTAGAATATCGAAGTGGTGCTTGTCAAACTTAGAGATGAATTCGTCATGATTTGTACCCAAAGACCCCACATTATGAAAACCTAACAATAAATGACTCCCATTAATCATTGTATACAAGTTTACAAAAATTATGAGTTAACAAAGATACCACAAAAATAAGATTCATAATTTTAACATAAACATAAAACATAAAAAAACATTTAATATGGAATATATTTTTATCAGCTAGTGTTTGCAGCCAACTGTAATAATAATAATAAATTTTGTAGATTTTATAATTTTCTAGTCGTATAAACATAAAAAATGCATGTATTGTATATATTAGGGGCACAGAATCACATAAATTAATCATAGAACACAACGCATAAAAACCCAGAATAACAATAACTGAAGGAATAAGAGCCTGACAGACACTTTCTGAACCAATCAAGTCGTATTTATAATATTTAAAAAGTATGTATATCCTTAAAAAAACTACATAGTACATAATATTAAGTATAAGAAAAAATAAACAGTAAACAAGACCAACAAATCCTAAGAAAAAATCTTTGCAATGTCTTGTTCGGTACGAATTTGCATTACTTGCTGGCCATCATCTCTGCGAGCAAGAACTTTCCCGTGCCTAGTCCAAACATACTTCCATTTTTTTGAATTACCAGCTTGCCGTGCAAGATGAAAAATATAGCGGTTAAATCTTGTAAGCCTCTCATTAATGTAAATTTTTCGCGGTGAACCAGATATCTCGAAGTCATTTGACGTAAGGTTGCGGCGAGTGCGAGCAGCAGCCAGCCAGCGGTCACGAATAGCACGGCGCGCAAAACGGATTGCAATCACTCGAGGCTGCTGCCCAGAGAGGTCGCCACCGTCGCCCACCGCTACTCTATTACGCCGCACCAGCCCAACCCGCTCCGCTCGAACTATCTCTCTTTCGTCAAACTCAACACCCAATTTGATCGACATCACACGAATAATGTTATTAATATTCTCTCCACTCTGTTCAGGTAACCCAGATACGTCTATATCATTAGACAAACACTCCTGATCACGCTCGTTTAGTTGACTTTTGAGCTCCGCGATAGTTTCTTCCAAGTTATTTGTAGCTGTGGGGTTGTTAATAGTATCTATCTTGGTTTCAAATTCCGTCATTCTATTTTCCATAAACGTCAACCTTTCATCAAATTTTTTTAGGGAATCCCTTACTTCCAGACGCCATTCCCGTATTTCCGACCTCATAGCGTTCATTTCGTCTCGAAACGAACGGATTTCCAGGGCTAGTTCGACCTTAAACTCCTCAGTCGTATTTAGAGCAGTGTTATCCAGATTCGCCGGGCTGGTCTGAGTTTTATAAGATGCAGTTATCCCTCTTATAGGGGTTGAAGAATTATCTTCCCTAGGGATTTTTATTTTGCAACCTGGGCACAGCCACGGACTCTTGACTGAAACAGAATCGGGTATTGCCACACAAGCCCTGTGGTAGCTCAATTTGCACTCGAAACAGCGTATACACTCTGACGAGGATAAAAATTTTCCGCAGGCTCCACATTTAACCATAGTTGGGGTTTGTCGCCACCTAGCGCAGAGTATGAAATCGATGCGGTGCTGTCAAACGGGCTGCTAATAAAGTATAATAAGCAGCTGTCGAACACCTTCTATGAAATAGTTCACTTGATACGCGACAGATGGCGCCGCCCACTCGGAACAGAAAGTTATTGTATGGTAACCATGGAAATTAGGTGAAAACAATATGATTTGAAACAGTCACTTACACAGTCCCACAAGTGAAAAATATAATAATTACGTTAACCAAGGATAAATTCGATATAAATAATTGAAAATATTTTTAATTCACGGGTAGTTACACACTGAGTCTGCAAAGTGATACAGTTTTTATAGTTTTTCTCTTTATTTATATACAATTCACTGTTTATAACACTTCACAGTACGTAAACCAACTTCGTGCAGATCACTTGACTGGTTTTATATATAAAAAAGACCTACTTTATTTTTACTTTAAAAATTAACAAACTGATTACTTGACCGTGTTGACACCGGGGGGGAAAAAAAAAAAAAAAAAAACTACTAAACACTAAACACACTAATGCGGAGATTAAAAAAGAAATAGACTATCTGGGAAATAAGTACATGGAACTAGAAAAAGCCAGGAAAGAAAATCACGACGACTTAAAGAAGCAAGAAAATAGAGTGAAGAATGTTATGCAGAAAAATATATATTTAGAAAAATACAACAGAGCTATAGAAGAGCGTGTAATGAGGCTGGAGCAGAAGGAATTGGATATGCAAATTGAATTAATGAATGTACAAATGCAGGAAGGAGAAAATCTAATAGCGGTGGTAACTAAAATTTCAGAGGAGCTAAAACTGCACATTGAAGATATACAAAAAGTTGAAAGAATTCTTGGCGATGACAAAAAAATAAGACCTTTGGTTGTGTCATTACGCACGCGAGAAGCACGGTTGGAATGGTTAAAATGGAGGAAAGTCGTTATCACTAATAAAACCATTTACGAAAACGGCAACAATACCCGGATTTTTATAAACGAGCATATAACACGTCAGACTCGTCAATTATTTTGGACTGTGAAAAGTAGATTGAAAGACACACATAAATATATATGTATAAAGGACGGAAAGGTGCTTGTCAAGAAGAATGAAGATGAGAAAAAAGTTTATAACATTTGTTTTGAAAGTGATATTGACGCCATTATTGAACAAAAAGAAGAAAAATAAAGTATTATATCTAGGAGGTACTTTTATAGTTATTACTTATTATTTAAGTACGAGCTAATGTCAATTTTTGTACCGGAAATAAGTGTGCAGGATATTGAATACTACAGGTACAATGAGTTACAAACTTGGTATGACTGTGTTAACGAACAGCATGCTCATCTACAAATTATCCATATGAATATATGCTCCTTAAGAAAATATTTTAATGAACTATTGGTATTATTGGAGGACTGTCTGCATAGTTTGGATGTAATATGTTTAACAGAAATAAATATAAAAATGGAAGAAACATATAAATATAATATAAAAGGCTTCAATATGTATGCGTGGACTAGAGAAAAGAGGCGGGGTGGTGGTATTATAATTTACGTAAAAAACGAATACATCTTCAAACCGGAAGTTGTACACGTCACACAGTGTGAAATGATAATGGGCGAGTTGCAGATAGGTTATTTCAAGTCGTCTCTTCTTGTGGTATAAAGGCCTCCAAACACAAATAAAGCTAGTTTTATGAGTGAAATAAAAAATGTGATGTACAGTGTACCTAGAAAAAATAATGTCATTATTATAGGAGACGTGAATATTAACATTTTTAAATCAGATTTGGACACAACTGCGAGTAAGTACTTAGATATCTTAAGTGAACTGGGATAGCAGTGTGGGGTGCGAGACGTAACGCGCGAGTGCGTAGTAGCGAAGCGGCGGGTGGCGTCTTGCATCGACCATGTCTTTGTACGAACTGGCGATGGTGGCCGGGTCAGTGCATTACAGGCGTACATAGTAACGGCAGGTAGGTTAGCCGATCATTATATAATAGGACTCTCAGCCGACATTGATAAAAAACAGTCCGATATTTTATTGACAACATGTTATAATAATAAAATGATTTCAAAAAAGCTAAATAATTTTGAATGGTTATAATTATTAACAATAGAAGATCTGATTGAAATTTACTACAAAATTTTAAAAGTTTTTACAGATGTCTATAAAGCATGCACTTTTCAAAAGCACTGTGAAAAAAAGAGAAATACAAAATCATGGGTAAATAAAAATCTAAAAGAGCAACTTAAAAAGAAAGACTTTTTGTTTAGAAAATGGAAATCACATCCAAATAATAATAACTTTAGACTCGACTATACCAGGCAGAGAAATTATACTAATAAGTTAATAAACCGGGCTCAAAATGAAGAACAAAAAAAGAGTTTAGTTCATTGTAATGGAGATATACGTAGAATTTGGGGTACTATTAATACTTGGTTGGGGCGAAAAAAACAAGGGGTTGACAGTGTGATTGAGAAGTTCATGTTAAAATCATATAGCAAGGAAAATATTTGTATAAAATTTCGCGATATATTCACTAGAGAGATTGAGAACATCAAAAGTCAACATCAATGTCAGAATTTGTTCTTGGAAAGGACTACATATGTAACTTCGAGTAATGTAAGTTTTAGGTTTCGGAAAGTGACAGCTGATCAGGTATCTAAAGTCATGGATACTATGGATTGCAGTAAGGCACCGGGATCGAATGGTATTAAAATAAGAGATTTAAAAGAAGTTAAATTAAAAATTTCACCCGTAATTGCACATTTTATAAATCAGTGTATCACAAAAGGTACTTATCCTAATGAATTGAAACTGGCAATTATCAGACCGATATACAAGCAAGGATCCCACTCAGATTTCACAAACTATAGGCCGATAGCGATTTTGAATATAATTAATAAAATTCTTGAAAAAGTTTTAGTAAGTCAAATAACAGCTTTCATGGAACAAAATAGGATTATTAACGCCCAGCACGGTTTTCGTCCTAAAAGGAGTACCGCTACAGTGCTATCTCAATTTGCAGACAGTGTAAACAATTCCCTTAATGAAAAAAAAAATAGTATTTGCAATATTTATCGACTTCAAAAAGGCGTTTGATACGCTTGATCACGGTGGCTTACTGCCATGGAAGAGTGTGGCATTAGGGGACCAATGAGTAAGTGGTTCAAAGAATATCTATCGTATAGACAGCTCAAAGTTCGTGTATGTGGGGCTGAAAGTAAGAGCGGAAACATTAGATTTGGAGTTCCAACTGGTTCAGTATATGGTCCTGTCGGGTATGTAATGCACGTTAATAGTATGCCGAATGTGATCAAACAGTGCAAAACATTTATGTATGCTGACGACACATGTATTATATACAGCGGCACGGACCAAAATAAAATACAAGAAACTATGCAAGAGGACTTTAATAATGTTATTCGTTGGGCCCATGATAATGGCATAATTATAAATATTGCTAAAACAAAGTGTATGCCAATACTCTCTCCTTATAATAAATGTAAGAATATAACTATTAAAATTAAAGGACATACATACGATTGTTTACAGAGTAGAAATGTTGACTGTAGTTGCGCACAATTAGAAATGGTTCGTAGCTATAAATATTTAGGGCTAACTGTTGAAACACATTTAAATTGGAACTGTCATATTAACGTAATATGTAATAAACTTAGATCATTTAAAAGTAAATAATTTAGTTTAAGTTATATCGTTTCTAGAGGAATTATGTATATACTTTATTATGCGTTGGCTGACGCAGTTATATCTTACGGGTTGGGCGCGTATGGACTTATTTTCCCTTCATACCTAAATAAAATAAAACATTTACAAATCTCGTTAATGAAACTATTAGTAGATAAAAATGTAAAAAAAATCTCTTGAAAAGAATTATGAAAAATTATTTAAGCTGTGTGATATATTACCAGTAGAATCAAAAGTAAAAATAACGATCATGATTGAGCAATTTAATAGTAATGAACATAAAAGGGAGAGTTGTGCCTAAAGTAAATAATTATTATGGGAGACGTGGAAGGCGTTACTTAACGCCCGTTATTATGAACGAGCTCCCACCTAACTTATTAAGCAATATTTCTAGCAAAAAGCAGCTAAAAAATTATCTAAAGAAATATTACCTATCACTCTGTCCCTAAAATATATATATGTATATATTATATTCAATTAGTGCTTGGAGAATAAATCGAGGATCAGATGATGGGCTTACCGTTCGAGATGTGAACTTTCCGTTACTCAGTTCCCCCTATCACAAGATACTGCCCTGCCTTACAAGAATCCAGGACCATCTACCTACGATACGGAAGACCAACAGAAAGGTTATTTTTCATAGCCACAACTTGCAAAATAAGTAGAGAAGGAAGCTAAGACAAGTTACCTTGCGAGATGTTATCACCCCGAATCACAGTTCGGTTAGCGTCCTCGCGCTTTGTCTGCCAATATCCTCTAGGATATAAACTTTTCGGATCTAATTCATCGACTCAGGAGTCCGGAGAGTCCTTTTTTTAATATACTTTGGGCAGAAAACAAAACGGTGAAAAAGGGAATGTAAATTTTTTTAAATGTTGTTTTGATAACTGAGCATAGAGAAAAACCATCAACTCCCAAATATGTGTCTATGATTTTTTCTCTCTCCAACTGAAGGCAAAGGCCACAGTCAAACAGACAGCCGCTGCATTCGAGACAAGATAACGTATCAACTCAAACCCATATAACTATGCTCGCCGTAAGCGGAGGGAAAGAGAATACATACCTAAATCAGCGAGGAAATTCAATTTCGAGTAAAATTCAAAATTGAGTAAAAAAAACGCCCGATTGAGAACTCAAATCGATATGGGAAAAATAATTCAAAATTCAACAACTGGCAAACTCCATCCACCCATCCACACGCACCAACAGAGATCCACTTCTTTTTTTTTTATGTGTCAAGTTGATTCCTGAGTCGAATGAATAAAAGCAACTATTCCTTCAATGTTACCAACCCAATCAATGAAGTTTGACAGCTACGTTGACATAAACGGTTCGCTATTGTAGACAAAACAGCTGTCCTACGTGTGTTAATGTCACGCCCTGTTTAAAAACAAACACTACACTTAAACCAACTTTAACCACAGCGTTTTGGACATTGAGTATATTGACAATCGCTATACCGTTTTTCGCAGAGATCGCAGCTCTTCCAGCATTAAAAAATCAGATGGCGGTGGTATAGCCATTGCTGATAAAAGAGGTTTGAAGGTGGTTCGTCAAGCATGTTGGGAATGTCATATCGAGGAAATATGGTTAACTGTTATGTCTGATGTGGGTGATGATAATGTTTGTGTTATTTGCCTCCTTATTTGGATCATGATAATTTACTAAGATTTTATGAGAATTGTCAATTACTAATAACAGAGACTATAAATAATCAGAAAGTCATTATCATTGGCGATTTTAATACTCCTGACGTGTCTTGGATAAGTGATGTTAATTCCACTCATATGATACCTATTTTAGGGCAACAAAATTCCAAGTGTTTACTTCTTCTGGAAACTATATCTTTTTGTGACCTTAATCAATTTAATAATGTAACGAATAAAAATGAACGCATGTTGGATCTTGTACTCTCTAATATGGAAAACATTAAGGTATGTGGTGCTGAACCATTGTCTCGATTAGATGAACACCATCCTCCAATTTCTATTGATATTCCTAGTATCAAACCCCAGACTGAGTTTGTGAGGCCAGTTAACATAAAAAGACCAAATTTTCGTAAATGCAATCTTTTCAATATCAAAATTGAGCTAAGTTCTATAAACTGGCTAGAAACAATTGATCACACAGACGTGAATATTATGGTTGATCGTTTTTATGAAGTAATAAATCAAAGCATACACCTATGATGACTTCCCACAAAAGTAATAATTATTAAATCTGGTTCAGTTCTCCTCTAATACGTTGCTAAAAAGAAAAGTCCAAATATCATAAACGTTTCAAGCAATTCAGAAATCCTAGAGATTTTGACACATTTAGTTTATTGCGAGCTAGGTGTAAAGGCTTAATTAAACAGTGTCGAAATAGGTACCTCTCGTCGGTGGAGGATTCCCTCTCCAAAGATGTTAAACATTTTTGGAGATATATTTCACACGCAACGGGTAAATCTACTAATCCAATTAATATGAAATACGGTGAAACGCAAACAACCGACGCGAAAGAGGTCTGCGAGCTATTTTCCCGATATTTTGGCAGTGTGTACAATGAGAGCAATAGTGATGAGACTGCTGATTTGCCTCTGCAGTGCTAAAATGGTTTAAGTCTGGGGCAATTGAGTGTGACGGAGGATGACGTACGTAGTAAACTGAATAAATTGGATTCTGGTAAAGGTTCTGGTCCGGATGGAATACCTCCATCTTTCATCAAAGCTTGTAGCAAAGAGCTTATTTCTCCTTTGAGTATTATTTCTAACAAATCTTTGCTTTTGGTGTGTTTCCGGAATGTTGGAAAGTGGCACATATAGTTCCTATTCACAAATCCGGAGATAGAACACATTGTGCGAACTATAGGCCTATTAGTATTCTTTCATGTTTTGCAAAACTGTTTGAATCATTGAATAATGACTTTCTTTACAGTCACTTTAAGCAACTGACAATTCCTAAACAGCACGGGTTTGTGCCAAATAGATCCACTACCACTAATTTATTGGAATATAAAAATTATCTTTGCTGTTCGTTCTCCGAGAGAGGACAGGTAGACCAAAGCCTTTGATAAAGTTAGCCAAAACATGTTATGCAAAAAACTTGCTTACTATGGAATACATGGTAGCTTACACCGATGGATTAAGTCTTATCTTAGTCGGAGAAGCCAGCTAGTTGCAATTAAGGGTTATTTGTCAGCACCGCTCGTTGTCACCTCTGGTGTGCCCCAAGGATCGCACCTCGGGTCCCTATTTTTTGACGTTTTCATAAACGATCTTATAGAACGCGTAACGTGTCCATGCTTGCTCTATACGGATGATCTCAAGATGTTTATGACAATAAAAAACCAGAATCATGCGGAGGTTCTGCAGGAAAATCTGAACATCCTCGACCAGTGGTGCACTAGAAACGACATGCTATTAAATGTTTTGTCGTATCCTTCACTAATAAAAAGCACCAACTTCTTTATGACTATAAATTGCATGGACATACTCTCGAGCGAAGGAATGTTGTCAGGGATCTTGGTGTCTTCTTTGATAAAAAGCTTACTTTCCGAACTCATTATGATCACATAATAAACATGTGTAATCGCACACTTGGTTTTATTTTGCGTCGTACTAAAGGCTTCAAGAATCCAGAAAGTCTAATTTACTTATGCAAAAGTCTTGTAAGAAGTGTTCTCGAATTTAATACCGTCATTTGGTCACCGTTTTACAATGTTTCTGTGCAGCGCATAGAAGGAGTTCAACGTAGATTTCTCAGGATACTCTGCTATCGATATGGGTTTCACAGAAAAATTAAGCGTTACGAGGACAGGATGACAAGGTTTTATATGCAGTCCCTTGAGTCGTGTCGTAAGTATTTTGATTTAAACTGCCTATATAAAATCGCTAAATCGTACAAGGATAGTCCATCGCTTCTCTCGCTTCTGAATTTTAATATTAGATACAAGTCTCGTAGTCCTTAAGTTTTTGTACTTCAAGTATTCACTAACAATACTTCTTATTATAATCCAATAGTCAGGACGTGTCGTGCCTATAATGAGTTAGTTGGTGTGCACAAGGATGTGGATTTGTTTGGTCTCAATCCGAATCAGTTTAAGCCCCCCCAGTGCCGCCATCAGGAATGGTGCCCAATAGGCTGGCAGTATTGCCGCGTTGGATGGCAAGGCTGATCCGTTGACCACGATAGCTGCCAGCCTTTTCATCACCAGTCACGTCGGTGAGCCTCTTTGACAATTCCTTAAAAAGGGAACGAGCGCTTGGACCCCATGGGCCCATAATGTTATAGTCATATTTATTATATTTAAATTGTTAACCATTTAATTGCTGGATGTTTAATATTATAGCTCAGATGATGCGGGTTTGCATCCCGTCTGAAACCTAGACCAAGTGGATTTTTTTCTAGTATTTTTTTTTGAAGTTATACTTCTTTAGGCGCGTTATGAAAAAATTATGAGAGTGAAATTTTAAGATGCGCGCGCATCACTGTAACACAAAATTTTAACAGCATGAAGTTGGTCGCTTTAGCGACCAACTTCATGCGTTACTTTTGTGTTTACCGCACATTAAGAAAATCTACCAACAAAATAGAAATAGAATCTCTATTTAGTGGGTGCTAACGACTGCATTGTGAAGGCCTATCAAAAGTATTAATTAATCTGGAACAACGGAACCAAAGCGCGATTCAGGAGACTACAGCGCCATCTCTTGACCATTGGTGTAGTAGAACCAAAAACCACATCTTTATTTTTTGTAATAAAGTAACAGTTATAGGTATTCATATTTATAATATTTATCCACATGTTTCTAGTTTGTATATTCGGAATACGTGTTTGAGTTTCATACAAGTGCAAATCACATATGTTCTAATAAATTATATTCAGTAGCGATTTTAATTGAATCTTTTGATTATTTATTTATTTTTTCAAATTAAAACTGAACTTTATTGACTGTGTCCTTTTTCAGACTTTTTATTAATTTATTGTAATTAATTATTTGCATGCAATTAAAAACTAATTTTAAACGATGCCAAAGAAGGATAACTTATCACGCGCCTACATAAGTACACGCACCCATTTTTTAGATTTATCTCGTACATAACAACATTAACAGTGTTTCCTTTTTTTCTTAAAACTATACCTAACATGATATGAAGGACGAAAATCCGTATAAACTATAACAATATCTCCTACGTGTTCCAGATAGAGTATTGAGGATTTGGCGCGAAATTGCCCTGATCAAAACCAATATTTCTTCGCAAATATTATTTTCATTTACCCATATCCACCTACATATTAAATAAAATAGACCAATATTGGAATTGCCGTTATTGATAATAAGTCAAAAAGTCAGCCTTTGATTGTTCCCAGCAGGGGACATAATCGAATCATAGAAAGAGACAGAAAAGTAAATACTTGATGAGTAGGCTGTTTAATAAGAAAGAAAAATCATTTATTGGCCTAATAACACAAGTATGTAACAGTAAGAAATTATATCAGGATAAAAATAAAAACAAACAGAGAACAACAATATGCAGAGAGAAGAAAAGCCAATCAGGACACTGCCTTAGCTTAATTCTGTTACAATGGTAAGGGAATATTCCCACCGTAACAGCGCTGGTATTCTGGCAGGCTGATAAGTTTTTGAAAACGTTCATATATATATATTTGACGACCTCCGTAGCCCAGTGGTTTGTACGCCGGGTTTCATGGTGTCGCTGACTCGAGAGGTTCAAATCCCGGTGGGGGCAGATGTTTGTGTGATGAATACGTGTATTTGTACTCCAGTCATGGATGTTTCATATGTACCTATTTCTATAAAAAAATACTTATATATGTACAGTATATGTATTCTATCCGTTAACCTAGTATCCCATAACACAACCCTTATAGTGCTTACTTTGGGGCTAGGCTGATTGGTGTGTGTGTTGGAAATATTTATTTATTTTATATGCTTTTTGTTAGTGTATAGTGACTCCATAAAATGGATATTTATATAATATAATTCTGTTGCGTATATCAGTAAAAAAAAATCTTTTTACTTGACTACACCGTGATCATGGCGCTTGCAACAGTGCCGAAATATCTGAGATATTCATCAATCATAAAAACAAGGTACATGGTAACAATCGCGTTAATAGCTGTAATGTTAGTGACCATGAAAGTTTAAAACATTAAAAATTCTATTTAAAATATGCCGCGGAAACGATTATCTAGCAAATATAGCATGTTTACAGGCAGGCGACGGTGACACGGCTCATTAAAAATCTCATAAGTCGGGGAGGGGGCGAAGGAACTCCTCGACCTCACACACACCGCGGAACGTTGAACTAACTCTTACGTCATCATAGCGTGACATGACGTCACACTTTTTCGTGCGTGCAGCCGATGTTCATCGATTTTGAAGACATTATCACGTCAAAAATTGTACCAACACATGACGATATGCGACAATTCAAATCATTATATCTCTGTAATGTTTTGATTAGGTGAATAAAATTAAAAATACGTTTCCATTACTTTTTCATAATAAAACTGACAGACAAAGAGAAAAAAGTTAGTCACCATTACTATTAATTAAAAATTTGCTTTAGGTGGTGCTAATGAAGCTCTTTCATACGATACCTCACTTGACATGGCAAACTTACTTGAAAAGGACCCCCATCCCTCGTATAAAGACCACGTTACTTTGTTACTTAATAAAAAAATATGCTTCTTTCAGATTATTATACTCTAATGTACAATTTAGTCAAAGTTTATAAATCTACAAAATTACGATCAAGAAAGGGCGTCCGTCTAGGGAAGTAACCTCCACTTTACAGAAGATCACAGTAAAATAACACTATCTTTTGGTGGTGTCGTGTTTCTGTCGGTGAGTAAGGTTCCAGGACTCCACGGGATAGGGGATTGGGTCAGGGAAGGGGATTGGGTCAGGGTAGGGGATTGGGTCAGGGTAGGGGATTTGGTCAGGGTAGGGCATTGAGTCAGGGTAGGGGGTTTGGTCCGGGTAGGGAATTGGGTTAGGGTAGGCAACGGCACGAGTGATATTTTTTGTATCGCAAGCGTCTATAGGTTATGGTGCCGCTTACCACAGGCGGGCCATAAGCTTGTTAGCCGCCCAATAACATAAAAAAAAATATTATTATGGTACTGATAATAAAATAAACGCAATCGGACCGCTACTATTGTCACATAGCCCGAGGCAACAGGCCAATTAATAAAGTCTGCTTTCTTCCTGTCCAGCAAATTGCTATGTGTCCGTGTGTTAGCTCATGCATATCTTTTATATTTTCCTGATACAACATTAATATTCTGAACTCATTTCCCTGTACATAATGCGCTTGGACTTAAGACTTAAAGAGTAGGTATTTTATTTGCTTCTTTTGGAGAGACATAGTCTTATTAAAAGATATTACTTTGAGAAAAAAATTGGAGAAGGGAGATTTCTCGGTTCTTTGTGGATTAATACAGGAGTCGGATTATTTTTTTTATATTAGAGAGAGGCAAAACCGGATGGATTTTCCACTCGAAATGAAATGCTCGTATGAGGCAGTAATCTCATTTGAAAACCACAGTAAAATAACACTACCAGCTTTTTGCCAGTGTTGTCTTTTTGTCGGTACATAAAATTTCCATGGCTCCACTGGATAGTGAATTGGGCTTAGGCCACAAATAATCTCAGATATGTTAGATGTCTCTTTTATTCAACCTTCTTAATAAGCTATTAGTACAGTCAATCTTTCGAAAAAAATATCGTTTCAGTGAAAAAAAAACCTAAAGGGTAAGTCTTGTTTTTTCTGTTGCCAAATGACGTCAGTAAGCCACCTTGGCGATGGGCATGTTCAACTCGTAGGCGTTTTTTGAAAAACTCAAAAAAACCCTCAAAAATTATTTGGAACGCATTTTTCTTGTTTTGTATGCATTTTAGAAACTTTTTTTTCGACCATAATTGTAGAGGGCGTTGAGTACTACAATTAATGTTATTGTTGCAATCTCGTACAACAAAAAATGCGTATTGTAGGTGGCGCTAGTCTCAAAAAAGTGTTTTTTCACTTTTTCATCCTGAAAATATAATTTTAATGGAAAACTGTAAATGGAAAAGTTGTTCCGTACATAATTACCAACAACTTTTGTATAGACATTTTTTTTTGTATTACTTACCGTTTTCAAGTTATAAATTGCACAGGTATGAAAAATCCAATAGAGCGGTTTTTGGGCAGTTCAAGTACACATTTGCAGTGCACATTTCAATGTACGTTTATACTAATTTTTCAATCTAGAAAAAAAATAAAACTCTACAATTATGGTCCAAAAAAAAGTTTCTAAAATGCATACAAAACAAGAAACATGCGTTTCAAAAAATTTTTGGGGTTTTTTTGAGTTTTTAAAAAAACGCCTACGAGTTGAACATGCCCATCGCCAAGGTGGCTTATTGACGTCATTTGGCAACAGAAAAACCAAGACTTACCCTTTAGGTATTTTTTCACCACTCAACCTACAGATTGACTGTACTATATTTCTTGCAATATTGTTTAAAATTGGTCAGGATGATTGAAGCGCCACATTAGAATTTTGTGATCAAGCTGAAAAGGTAAATTTGCTATGTGCTAGCTATGCCAGCTAACTTTTCATAATATCCACTTACGCTTAATATCAGAGAGCTAAAGTAAAAAAAAACATACATAATACAAGGCGTTTTCTGATATATTACTCGGAAGCGGATATAGGGACGGAATCTGTCCGCGAGCGTTCGATCCGCGGGTGTCTCAATGTGGCTCTGTTGATTCAAAGTCCATCGCACACCACAATCCAAGTAGAATAAAAAATGCCGGTAGTGTCTCATTATTCTTTTTGTACGAGCCCTTGTCAACTCAGTACATTGAATTGCTATTTCTTGATATTGAAGACAGGAAAACACTTGATAAACTTGACGAAAATATTTATTATTAAACTTGATGTAACTGTGTGCACACTGCTTGAGACAAACGCGAACTAACTTGGGCGTGATTATGAAATGTATTTAAACGGTAAAATATTGACCTAAACAATTAAATGCTTTGCTTGCAAAATGTACGATTTGATCGTACACTTTTAAAACTCGATTTTTGTTATTGCAGGATGCAAGATTAGGATAGGAAAAGCACCTACCTAGTAGTGGAAGTTAAAAATACACAGTCACAGGTAATTATTGATATTCTAATGTTATAATTTGATCTAATTCAATCTTGTATCATAAAAGCATTCATACAAAACTGTAAGTCAGACCTTAGAACAAACAATATTGTTAGATGAAAAACATTCTATAGTTGCAAAGAGTTTGCGTAAAACCCGTCAGCAGAAATTGTTCTGTTTGCGGGTTTTTACGCATATCGCCAGTATGTATTGGTATTTTTGTCAGTAACAACACATACACGACACGTAACGCGACCGAACCACCCCGCGCTGTCACTTACACATGCCCGTATTTTATGGAGAAAAACAGCTAATTGTTTTCCACGTTTCTCTAGTGACGGCCCAATGGTATCGGTGGTTCCTTGATATTTGAATATTATAAAATTTTATAAGAAAGTGCAGATAGTTACGTGTCATAGAGATTAGATATCTTATTAAAACATCAGTGCTAGAGACGAATGAAATTACAGTTAATCTCTAAATTCATAAATTTCTTTAATTATATTTAACTAATAATTTTGTAGAAAGTTAATGATAATAAATAAATATTTTTAACACTTATACTAATTAGCTAAGCCGCCAGTTGAAGGTACTGTATGTATAAACGATTTCTTTAACTATTATCAACCTCAGTTTTCATTTTAATTTGACTGGTTCAACCAGCCTATGAATATGATGTGATGACGAATGAAGCAGCGGAGCTGCTTTACAATCCTTCTCTATGAATAGAACGCGGGCCATGACCCACCACGTGCTCCTAATGCTAATTGCTGGCTAATAGCGAATGCAGATATTGACGTTATAAGACAATAGATATTTAGTCACACATCATGATGACGGAAACTTGCATTAACTTCGACAACCGCAGACCGAACACGTTAATATCGATAAGTAATAATTATCGATAATTAATTGTAGCATCACTAGCGTAACTGCGAGGGTGGGACATGGGACGCCCCGGCGGACGGGACACATCTATTGTATTGCGGTTGCTCTTGATTGTGAGTGACAGGCGCACAATATGTGTCAAGGACTTTTCGCTCGTTATAACACAGCTACAAAAATGTCGGTAAAGATTGAACAACACTGCCTAGATCGAGTGGATGCTTTACTTTCTTTATTACCGTATTTGTACCGAGTTTCCTTTTGTATTGTTTATTACGTTTGAATTTATTTTAACATCTTGTGGGGCATACGCATGTTTGTCACCCTTTTAAAATAAAATTAATCTATATTACACAAGTTATGGTGAAGTGTAAATCATTTCTCATTCAATTTAATCAGTTCTCTATGTGTTGATAACACTTCCCCGATACGATGAGGTATCTTATCCCTAAGCACGTAGTTAACGTACAGTAACTAGAAGCACAACCTTTATGTTATTCATGGCCAAGAAAAGATTAAAGTGAGAGAAATAAGTATATTGAGATCAATCAATCAATACTTTATTGCGTTCTACAATGTTTTATCTTGATCTTAGTAGGTATATTGCCTTGATCATTGTAGGCCTTGAACAGGGCACAGCAAATAGAGAAGAGGACGTATTCACTAATCGTAATGAAATTTAACAGATTAGACAACAAGGAACATTAACGAATTTGTCCTCAACCAGCAAGGCCCGCGAAAATACAGAAAATATATTTTCATGGGATAATTTCCGGAAATAGAAACGGCACCTCGGAAATGACGTCGCCAGACCCTTCATGTCCCAGACCACGGAAATTATCAACTAACGAATTATATTAATATTGTTAACCATTCTCGGAAACTGACAAACCCTTGTTGGCTATCCGTCTCGACAGAAATGGTTGGGCATGGAAAGGAAATAAGATGAAAAATATTTAGCAAAAAAGGTCATTAGTAGACATTTTTTAGGGTTATACAGAAATGTGTGTTTACACAATGCGTGAAAAATCACTCGATCCCACCTAATGTGTTTAAGTGGAGTCCAGTTTTGAATGTAGCTGGTACACCAATAAACATTTTTTTATGTTAAAAGGATGGCAAACAAGCCTTGTATTGTATTTTTTTCCAAGCAATCATACTAATATTTAAAGGCGAAAGTTTGTGAGTGTGTATGTTTGTTACTTCTTCACGTCCAAACGGCTGGAGTGATTTTAATAAAATTTGGTATGGAGGTAGCTGATACCCTGGATAAACACATAGGCTACGTTTTACTGCGAGAAAATATCCCCAATAAACCGCGGGTAACAACGTGGGGTACAGCTTGTAATTTTATAAAATGCTTATTAACTTTTTTCAATATTATTATTATCGTTACTTTCGACCATAGAACCTGTAAAGGATTTTTTCGCAGTTTACGTGGTCGCACGAATTGACTTTAATAAAAAGTATTTATTCATTGGTTGGTGTTCGCGAATAAAAAAAACATTGATTTGATAGATTTTCCTATCTAATTATTTTTTACCAGAAATAAATTACTTCGCCTGGATAGTTGTTATATAGTTGTATAGTTGAATGAAGGCTTTTGCTCAATTAAGTTCTTTAATTGAGCAAAAGCCTTCATTCTCTCCAATTATACCTGTTATATATCTACCATTCATTGCTAACATTCCAAAACTAAACATAATTAAAAAACGAATTCCTATTATCTTGCAGAGTTTTATTGTTTTATTGGCACACGCACTTGGCATAATCTTCTTAAAAAGAATATTTTGAAAGCATTTTTTTTCCATAATTATTATTGTTTGGCCGAATGGACAATGGCATACTTTAAAATTGGCAGATTTTTGGTAAAATTTCTCCATAGGTTCGTTAAGCATAATATTATAATCGGTGTTTGAGGTAAATGTGTTTTAGGTTAGATTAAATGTAGTGTCTTAAAATGTGTGCGAGTCGATCGAGCGTATCGTGATAAAGGCCGGGAAAACAACAGCTACCTGATAGATAATATTAATAGCACAAGCAAAAGTTTAATATTTTATGCCAAAAGACGATTTGAACAGTGAACAGACGGTCTCTGCTATATGACGGTTTCGAGGTGAATGTCATATGATGTTCTGCGAAATACACATGACATTTTAAGTGGCGTGTTAAAATGTAGACACTTTTAAAATATCTGTTTTATTATATTTTAATTTATAATAGCGCTAGTGAAAAGGGAAACAGCAAACATAAGTCCGCATCCAATCTTCTTACCGTCCATGAATAAATCTGGACGAAAGCCCCGCGGGGACCGGTGTGCTTAGCTGGTGAAAGATAACACCAAGCTATTCCTGTCACGGCTTACAGTTGGAACTAACCCTGGTTTATTTAAGGGACCTTTTTATCCCCGTACAAAGCGTTCGGGCACGGAATATAACCGATAATGCGATCTATTATCACTTTGACTAAGTCTTAGAGTTCTACTGGAAGCGCTAAATTTTATATTTCAAGTGTCGGCTGTTGAAGTGCGGCCAGCAAAAGAATGGGATAAAAGGGAACCTGACAGGTTGTGTCAGTTCCTTGTTATTTTTTTTTTATATAGCTAGGGAGGCAAATGACTCTACCCCACCTGATGTTAAGTGGTGATAAAGTCCAAACGCGAAGATAGCTGGTACACAAGTATTAAACTGCCACCAACACCAACCATCCTCACCTAGCCGGCCCGTAAAAATGCTTCTTCACGCCTCTCTTAAAAGACCCCAGATTGTAGGATGGAGTGAAGAAGTGCGTGGGCAAAGAATTCGACTTACGCATAGTACGACAAAGAAATGAGTCACCTAATTTCTTTGTCCATGTAGGAATAGCGGCCACAGTAAGTCGGTGGCGAGAGAATAAAGCACACTTTCAATCTGGTACTAAAAGAGGTCCAAAAATAAACTCTCTCGTCATAAGGAAAATTATTTTTATGTTGAAAAGGATATGACCCGCTGGATGGTAAACGGCCGCCATAACCTATGGCCTCTAACGATATCAATGCTATCCCTCGCGCAGTTGCCTACCCTGACCCAATCCCCTACACCACACCATCAAAAGGTAGTGTTATTTAACTGTAATGTTCTGTAATGTGGACGTTACTTCCCCAGACGTACACTCCAATTCGAGCGGAATATCCGGTGAGTGTCCTTGGCTGCACTGTAGGTACTATAAGACCTATGCCAGACGGATATAATCCAGCGTACCAACCAAGGTGACCTTGGTGGGATGACATTTTTACATGCATAAGTGCGCACCCGCTGACTGCGACAGCGCAACTGTCTTTGGTTGGATGTAATCCGCGCGCTCCAACCGCGGATGTAAACACGCGCCCGTAATCCAAGGACGTTGAAGGTCAAATCAAAATTTGGATTACATATTTCGTCTAGATGGATGGCAACGGGCAAGGTCACCTTGGTTGGTACGCTGGATTACATCCGTCTGGCATATGTCTAACGTCCAAGTCCAAGTACGCTGCCGCTACGATCCTTCTTTGAAGAATTTCATAAATTAACAAAAGTGTAAATTACAAGAATGCGATATTTTTTGCCTTGTATCGAGAGACTGCATTCTAGAAACGGGCTTAGTGTAAGTGCCGTTAGAAGGGAATAGCATTTTGATTTTCACGAGGACATTGAAAAGAGATAAGAATACGACATAGTCGGCCTGGCTGGTATCTCTGCACTTACTGTCGAGGAGCTCGTTGCTGCAAAGAGGAGCTCGATGGCGCAAATGGCTAGTGCGTTCGGCTGCGATCGTTAAAGTTAAGCAACTTTCGCAATGGTCGGTCATTGGATGGGTGACCAAAATTCTTCAATCTCGAGTTACTCCGTGCTTCGAAAGGCACGTTAAGCCGTTGGTCCCGGCTGCATCTGCAGTCGTTAGTACCCGCCAATCCGCACTGGGCCCGCGTGGGGGGTCATGGCCCAATCTCCCTGTTCCATCCATAGGGAAGGCCTGTGCCCCAGCAGTGGGGACATTAATAGGCTGATGATGATGATGATCCACTTCCCTTACCCAAGGTCAACTGCTGGAATGATACTCAAAAGGTAATAAGGATAAAGTACAGAGTAACAGAAGGGGTAAAGTACACGAAATTATATCGATTCGTCATCCGTCAGTTTGATTATCAAAAAACGACACGTAGTCTCTCTTTCGTCAATCGACCAAAAATTACAAAGACGGCCATCGGCTGAGTGTGATGATGATGATGATGTTTTGATTTTTTAATACAAAATAATACATGACCAACATATTTTGATAATCTACCTGATTGACGAAGAAAAATAAGTTTTTCATCATGCCTATTGTATTCGGTGAAGCTTTACAATGACATATGACGCCCTCCGTGGCCGAGTGGTTTGTACGCCGGGTTTCATGGTGTCGCCGACTCAAGAGGTTCCTGGGTTCGAATCCCGGTGGGGGGCAGATATTTGTGTGATGAATACGAGCATTTGTACTCCAGTTATGGCTTTTAATATGTATTTCTATATTAATATACTTATATGTGTATTCTATCCATTACCCTAGTATCCCATAACACAAGCCTGACGGTGCTTACTTTGGGGCTAGGCAAAATGGTGTGAGTGTTGGAAATATTTAGTATTTTTATTATTATTATTATTTATTTCTTGAGAAACTATTTTCGTATTGATTCGAACAATAACGTTGTCTCTTCTAGAAATCTCATAGTGTGTGGTTTCAAACTACAAAGCTCCGGTTAAGCGCGGCCTGTTTAAGTGATAACGCACAGTTACAAAACAGCGGACGGATTATGGCGTGAATGACGTTATAAACGAAAGAAAATTATGCTGAGAGCCTTTTAACTATTTATATAAGTTTACCCCATGTTGGGCTGGGATTAAAATGAAAACATTGAATGCGTCAGCTGGTAACTTTCCCAATGGGTTATGATAGTAAAGGCCGCTTTTCATAGAGCAGGTTTCGGACTTTTAAGTTCCTTTTATGTTCTTCCTACCTATGTTAGTTAAGCCTAAATGGCGAAGACTTCGAAGAATAAAATTATCTATTCATTCAAAGGCAATGACGTGGCGTGGTTATAGAAATTAGGTCTATTCTGATGCTACAGTCTTGTAGTATTGCCCATCAATAATGATAGCTCTGAAACTGTAAATTCCACACTTTGTGCCATGATTGGCTTCCGTATTGCGGGTTTTGAGAGAGAGAGAGATCTCCTCGGTGTAAGAAGAATTAGTTCACCGCAACCCGAAACTATGAGCACTGACAATAAACTAGAATTTAACTATTTCTTTGAACGTACCGAATTAATATACCTATTTGCGGCTTTATTATAGTTTAGAAAAAAGTCTGTTTTTGAAATGAAACTTCTTTAAGCACGCTTGACTTCCGAGTAACCTGGTAAAAGCGGTACGTATTACGAAAAGTGTGTTCGGGCGAGGCGAACGGGAGTTGAGTGGGCGATATAAGCAAGAGAAAGCAGTGCGCGCGCACATTTTCTTTCTCTCTTTCTCTTATAGCTAGTAAATGAAATAAGTATATGTACATTCATGTATATAATACTGTACACACACATATATATATACAGATGGAACTTAAGAAGTTTCACTTCTTTCGTGTCATAAGCACACTAGCTTTTTTATTTTAGAAAATAGATTTTATTTGCGACATTTCCCCCGTGTACCTAAAGCGGTCACAAAATATTTTGTCACCCTCGTCATGATCTTTCTTCTTACCTTACAATCTGCGTGCCATTAACCGTAAATCGAATAAGGGAAAACATCCATTGGCTCCCGTGTGTAAGCTTAAAGAAAAAGATGGCTTTTTGTCAAAGCTTTCTTGAGGCTTTTTGTTCCCCATAAATTCAAAATGGGGAATTAAGCTCCTTGAAAGGATTTCATACTTTTATCATTGACATTTGTTATTTTACCGTAAAAGTAATGAGACAGCCATTTTTTATACACATACATCTTACATAATATTTAGATATTTGAGATTTAGCATTTTAGGTTTAGATGAAAATAGTTTAATATGTTTCAAAATGTAAGTTTTAAGTGGTGATTAAATACCTCATTTAATTTCATGAGGATACCATAGGCTAATTATACTAAGTAACAAAAATACAATACATTTATCTTAACAGCAGAAAATGCAGTCATAAAAAAAATTGTAACAAAAAAAATTATGTAACATTTATTGTCTAAATTAATTTATAAATAAATTTTAAATGTACCTCTTTGAATTTATTGAGGGGCCGCGATGTTTACAGTAAATTGTCTTTAGAATTTCGATGCATCTACCGCGACACTGCAGAGTCTCCGTATATTTATAATGTTTACCCTTTGCTGCAAATCAGTTCTTTGTACGGTATGTTGATGTAGGTATAGGAGGCATATGTAGATAACCTTTAGGTGAACAACGCTCGAGCCGCTAACCGCAGCGGATGGCGGTCGCGCGGCTATTAAATTGTATAGGCATAATAGGAAATAATAATAATAATTTACTGTCTTGTTTACATGCTTATAGATATTTAAATAATATTTCATTAAAAACAAGACAATAGGGAATGGCTCAGTCAATGTTGGTCAAGCCTAGACCTGAACCAACGCTGTTTTTCAGCCACCTCTTAACGAATTTAACTTAAATTAATAATACAGAGAGCCTCGATTTATCCATTATTTGATTAAATGCACTCATGAGGAGCTCATTGGCGCAGATGGTTAGCGCGTTCGGCTGCGATCGTTGAAGTTAAGCAACTTTCGCAATGGTCCATCATTGGATGGGTGACCAAAAATGTTTGATCTCGCCAATCCGCACTGGGCCCGCGTGGTGCGTCATGGCCCAATCTCCCTATTCCATCCAAAGGGAAGACCTGTGCCCCAGCAGTGGGGACATTAATAGACTAATGATGATGATGCACTGGCGTCCGCTTAAACGCGCGAGTGATGTCTCTACACGTTGACGGATTCGTCCGCGGACGTCGACAGATGCATCTGCTGCAGATGGATTATTACGAGAGGGCCACACGTCTGACGACGTCTGTAGGTCATTCAATTCAATCTGTGTTCATTCTCGACAGACGCAACTCGTGTGCGCAAAACATTAAAAAAAATGTTAAGATCGTAGCTGCTGCAGCTATTTATTTATTTAGTAGTTTTATTTTTACTACTTCTTGAGGTGCATCGCAGTAGAATTATTAAAAAGAAATGGAAAAGAAGAAGGTGGTGTCTGCTGGCTATTTTTCGGATCCCAAAAGTAGTTTTCTGTTTGAATATAACTCAAAGATTTTTTAATGTTTCGTTAGTGCTCATCATATTAGCCATTTCTGCGAACGACAGTAACAAACGAGCAAAAAATTATTGCAAGCACGCGTCCGCTCTCATTCGCAACTCCGGTACTACTGATGCGTGGACGTGTGGACAGACACGCCGGATGTCCATGCTGAAGCTCTTTGTTGCGTGCCACAAAAACCTACTCTTCGACGACGGACGCATCTGAAGATGCATCTGTCGACGAGTAGAGAGAAGCATAAGTCATACAAAAAAACATGCGCGCAACCGCTATCCGCCGCGGTTCGCGGCTCGTGCCTTGTGCCACTAATACAATCATTTACATAAAAAATATTGTTCCACGCTCGACTAACGCTTAAGAGTTTCCGCGTAAAAGACCGAGCGCCCAGCTTAGGCGCCTTCCTCGTATCGGATCGTTTTGTTTTCGTTTATGTACCGAATCTGTACATATTATTTTTTACCGAGAACTACTTCTAGACCGGCTCGGTTTCGGTGCGGTTTAGTTTCGTTTTGTTTGCAACGGTTTTGTTTTTGTGAAGTGGCGGGACGGACGAGTCAAATGATTCGGTAGTACTCGGTGGCACTGGGTACAGAGTGCTGTACTCTTAGCAAGAACCAATATCGAATTCGAATGGTTTGCGAGTGCGAAATGTCATTGTCGAATTTTGTATGGAAACTTGAACAGCAGCGCCATAACGGACGTAACGAGAACCAAAAAATCAGTACACATTATTAACAATGATATTTCGGACTCGCAAACTATTCGAATTCGATATTGGTTCGTGCTAGGGGTACTGTATATCCTGAAACGACATAGTGAGGAAGATCTTATTTAATTACATGCACTCTGTAAAGAATCTCTACAGATTTGGTGAAGAAACAAAAACGAAACGAGCCCGGCTTATAGTAATTACTCTAAGCTTGTGTAGGGCAACTACGGAACCCAACATTGCGCGTGGCTCGAGAAGCACTTGAGCAATTTTATTTATAACGAATTTAGTGTTTTGAATATTTTCCTAAGAATTCGCGGCATAAATAGAGCGAATCTTTTTTGGCTCGACATTGCGCCCACATTTTTGGCAGGGAACAATGGCTGGTTTGGGAAAATACACCGTAAAGAAACCATTCCTATTGAAGTTTTACTGTGCCGTGGATAAAATAAATTCTTCATTTTTAATATCGAGGTTATCAATATCCCTGTGACCAGTTCCATAAGGGTATTAAATGGAAGGCTTTTGTCCCACAAATTCAAAGAGAGAATAATACATATATTATTGGGACGAAGTTCCTTTTCGAACGGTACGGTGGATAGGGGCTCGGTGAAAATTTTTTACAATTTTTCTATAACAACCTAGCGAGGTACTCGTAGTTAGCTAGGCAACTGGATGGGTAGCTAAGTGGGCGGCCACTGACGGTGGTGGCTGTGGACTTGGTTAAAAGTTTTGTTTAATAGTTTAAAGGAATCGTGGCATCGGGCCATGACTCACCACGCGACCACAGTTGTTCTCATTAGTGGATGGATACCTTTTCTATGAAATAGGGAGATATTGAGATTGATAGATGAAGGCAATGGGCCCAATCCGCTCAGGACCCAATCCATACTGGGTCCAATCCCCATTGGGCCCAGAGCGGATTTTTTTTTTATATCTAATATGGAGATTGGGCCATGACTCGGCACTCGGACCTAGTGTGGGTATGTGGGTTTTATATAAATATTTTTAACTTTGTTGCACGACACTCACGCATTTTTTTTATTAAACCGTCTATATTTCTATGTAGTTTTTTTTTAATGACTACCTTTTGGTGCTATTGTAAAATTGTATGAATTATTGGTATTACATTTCTGTCGATGAGAAAGGTTCCAGGGCTTGTGGATTGGGCCATGGTAGCACGAACTTTGACAGATTCCTAATCGAATTGCTATCGTCAAATTGTGTATGGTATTTTTTACGACCTCCGTGGCCGAGTGGTTTGTACGCCGGGTTCCATGGTGTCACCGACTCGAGAGGTTTCGGGTTCGAATCCCGGTGGGGGCAGATGTTTGTGTGATGAATACGAGCATTTGTACTTCAGTCATGGATGTTTAATATGTAATTTTATATAAATATACGTATGTATGTACAGTATATGTATTCCATCCGTTACCCTAGTATCTCATAATACAAGCCTTACAGTGCTTACTTTGGGGTAGATAATTGCTGCAGCTGCTGTGAGAGTTAGAAGTATTATTTATTTATAGATTCTAATCGACATGAATATTGACTTATTTATTATCTTATACTGAACGAGGGCAGCAATATATATATACATATAGAGTATACGTCAGCTTCTAAAATCGGTTGTATTTTTCTTCCGATGATTTGATGTATACAGATTATACCTATTCCGAAATAAGTTTACTTTCAAATTTACAAACCTTTACCTTTTGGCATTTTCCATAATAGATAGATGCCTTCCATCGGCGTACTTTCAAGAGTTCTGTGTGCCAATAGCAATTTGTTTCTTGAACATTGGCCTCACCAAGGGTTGAATAGATGAGATTCTGGGTCAATATCTTATAGATTACAGTTTTATATGGTTCAAACTTTTTATGCCTCGATTTCTTAATAAATAAGGGAAATAGATTATCTATAACAGTTTTGTTAGCCATCATGGGTGATAAACTAGCATTTATTATTAAAATACTGTTAATCAGTCTATCCATAATATAGTCGTTTAAAATACATAGATTTGTGATCAGGTCATTCAGTTGAATTGTATCAAGTTGTTTATTAACATTATTGTGATTGTTGTATATGCTTATAATTAATTGGTCTGCATATAAGAAAACTGTATAGTATCCGACCCAATCATTAATGTATGAATATGTGTGACTGTTAGCATATCTAAATAAATAAATAACATACAATTTTTTTGCCGTCAAAAATTACCATCGCGACAATTTTGAGGGGTATTATTGTATCCTGGCAGGGTCGACCACGCAGTGTTGGCGGTTCGAGGCGTTAGAAATGACAGAACTGACTGCGATTATCAAAAGCATTGGCGCAATTAAATTTGGTCTTTAGCCCGTATTCGGCTGCACGAAAGACGTTACTCGAAATCGGACACCCGAAGCAATATTAACACAAGAATATGGGCTGAAAGACGGTGTCGGATAAGACCTATGCCAGACGGATTTAATCCTGCGTACTGACCAAGGTGACCTTGCCCGTTGCCATCCATCTAGACGAAGGATGTAATCCAAATTTTGATTTGACCTTCAACGTCGTTGGATTACGGGCGCGTGTTTACATCCGCGGTTGGAGCACGTGGATTACACCCGTTTGGGCGGCAGATTACATCCAACCAAAGACAGTTGCGCTTGCGCTATGGCAGTCAGCGGGTGCGCACGTATGCATGTAAAAAATGTCGTTCGAAGACCAGAGTCGCGAACGCGATATTACTAGCGACCTAATTGAGCTCTAAAGAGATCTTCCATGCTTATGGAACATGACGTCGGAACCATATAAAGATCGTCAAAAAAAAAATGCGTGGGATATATTACTCGAAAAGTATAGGGTGTTGGACGTAAGTTTGAATGGCTGGTAATCATTCGCTGTTGTAACCAACGCTTCATCCACATTCTCTTTTTTGTTGTTTTTCGTCGTCTATTGCACACAAAACTGTTAAGGCAAAGCCCACATTTTTGGAGCCATTTCTACAACACGGTTACTAATACAGTCCGAGTGCATACGTGTTTGCACGCCAGAAGACGACTCGCGATTGCGTGTTGGCTCGTGGATTACATCCGTGTAGCCGAAAATCATAACGCGGATGGAAACCAACTTCCCACCATGGTCACCTTGGTTGGAACGCTAGATTACATCCGTCTAGAATAGCTTTAAACAAAAGGAAATCTACCCGAATACGGGCGTACACGACTCCGTTAATTTACACTTAGTCGCTAACCCAAATACGAGTGCCGATGGAATTCGGGCTAACGACAAGGTCTCATCGCGCATAATATACATGCCTTTATATATGAGGAAGGATGCGTGTGTGCATGTATCGAGTACACACACTATAATGGAAATATTATTAAATATATGTATATGCAGCTTTAAGCTATGATTTAATATCAGACTTATGCTTAATAAGTGCTTGTGTAGCATGATGCCACTCTTTTTTTAGAAATGTTCTTCCGATTCCCCGTGACATGTTAAGACATTGGCATGAAATTATTTAAGTATCTGTTATGTTATACAAACATACATTTGATTATAATGGCGACAGTTCTATAGCGCAAGCGGATAGGGCGGTCGGTTGAGATGGTTGAAGTTAAGCAACTTTCGCAGTGGTCGGTCATTGGATGGGTGACCATAAAATTAGTATTTCGACCTCCTCCGTGCTTCGGAAGGCATGTAATGCCGTTGGTTCCGGTTGCATCTGCAGTCGTTTGCACTCACCAACCGCACAGGGCCCGCGTGGTGGGTCATGGCCCAACCTTTATTTCTAATTTCTTCTGGTATGTTATAAAATACTTTTATGGCCATATACTTTGGACTACAATTCAACATTTTGATCCTAGATGAAGGTAGGTGTAACTTATTTTTATGGCGAGTGTTTAGATTATGTGTATTACTTACTTTAATAAATGTATTTTTGTATTTGAATACAAAGGTAGATATATCATATATGTATATTGAAGGTAACGTTAAGATTTCATATTTTATAAAATAGGGTTTACAGCTCTCTGTTTTATCTATATGTGCGAGAATTCTAATGCATCTTTTTTGTAAAATAAACAATTCTTCAGCATCAACACTATTTCCCCATAACATAACTCCATACCTAAGCCAGGAGTATGCGTATGCATAATAAGTAGAAATTGCAGTTTTTAAGTTGGTGTTACATTTTATTTGAAACAGCGCATAAGTCCTACTCTCAGTGTCGTGCTATATGCAGAGGTATCCCTCAAGGGTCCATTTTGGGTCTCAATCTGTTCATCAGTTACAGTGCAGATATAACTGAACTATGCTGATGTTGTTTATGGCCCATGTCTGCTAGCGTCTCATTCAACGTGTATAAAATGCATGTGCGCGTTTTTGTTTTTCTATTCTATCTAGGATCCATATTCTTCTTCTTCTTCCGTCCCTGTTCCCGTTATCTGGGGTCGGGTCTCCTCACTCTACGGCGCCAGGTTGATCTGTCCTGGGTTGTCGGTTTTGGCAATTGGGCTTTCTTAAGGTCTCTTTCAATGTTTGACCACCAGGTCGATGGCGGGCGGCCTCTACCTCTCTTTTGTTCTGGCAAGCTTAATGCGATTTTTACTACATGGTCATCGTCCCGTCTCATGATGTGGCCATACCATCTAAGGCGATTTTCCATCATTTTGTCTGTGATTGGTGCGACTTTAAAACTCCCCCGTACGTATTCATTCCGAACTCTGTCCATCCTGGTCACCCCACCCGCCCAGCGCAACATCTTCATTTCGTTGACATGTGCCATCTGTTCATGCGTTTTCTTGACTGTCCAACATTCGGAACCGTACAGTAAGGCTGGCCTGACGGCTGTCTTGTATACTTTACCCTTTGTTTTTATGGGCATACGGGTATCACACAGAACTCCTGTCAGCGACCGCCATTTCTGCCACGCTACATTTACACGGTGCGCAACATCGGCCTCCACATTGGCATCTGGCGTGAGCATAGATCCCAGATATTTAAACTTGTTCACAGTGGGGATAGGTGTTGATCCAATACATATGATTTCAGGGGTTGCATTTCCGCTAAAGGGGCATTTCATGTACTCCGTCTTACTTTTGCTCACTCGAAGTCCGTACTTTTCTAAAGAGTGTGTGTGTGAAAGTATTTAAAATTTCTTGCAGGTCTTTTGCAGTATTTGCCGCCAGTACGATATCGTCAGCATACAGTATGGTCCGCGGTAAAGGTGCTGGAATATGGTTTGTTAGATAGTCCATCACTAGGTTAAATAGAAAAGGACTTAAAGCAGATCCCTGATGGACACCAACTTTGACCTCGAACGCGTTACTTAATCCTGCTGGTGTTTTGACTTGTGTACTGATGCCGCTGTACATATCTTGAATTATTAATATATATCTCTCCGGTACTTTTTGCGCTCTAAGAGCCTGCCACACGAGTGTGCGGGGCACTCTGTCAAAGGCCTTTTCGAGGTCGATGAAGGCAAGATGTAAATCTGTTCTGTTTATCCTGTGTTTTTCCATCAGGATTCTGACTGCCTGGATAGCATCAGTGGTTGATCTAGACGATGTAAAGCCAAACTGATTTTGGGATACATTTGTAATAGAGTACAGGCGCTTATTTATGATCCGCTCCCAGATTTTTAGAGTGTGTGAGGTCAATTTTATGCCCCTATAATTTTCACATTGGGCTACATCCCCCTTGTTTTTGTAAAATGGCAGCAGATAGCTTTGGCGCCATGATTTTGGGATTTGTGTGGTGCCTAAGACGGTATTAAACAGTTTAGTTAGCCAGTTAACTGCAGTGGGACCGAGTCGTTTCCATAGATCGGCTGGTATCTCGTCTGGCCCTGCAGCTTTTCGGTTCTTCATGCTAGCTACTGCAAGTTTCACTTCATGCGAATCTATTTCCAGTAATGGTCCGCAGACATGTTCAAGGGGGGGCGGGATCTTCGTGCGGGAATTCTTCATTTAGTAAGTGTTCATAGTATTCTTGCCAGCGGTGCATGATTTGGATATTATCTGTTAGTAAGACTTGCTCCTTGTTCTTAATGTATTTATTCATTTTGATGTCAATTGAAGCCTGATGTCTATGTTTAGCTATCTTAAGTACATCTTTTTCTGATTTAGCTGACTCTAACCTATCATAAAAAGCTTGATTTGCATTCGCTCTTTCCTGGGCTATGCAAGTTTTTGCTTGTCTTTTAGCTTCTTTATATTTATCCTTGTCATCATTTGTTTGTGAACTTTGCCACGCTTTGAATTGGGTTTTCTTGGTAAGTAAAGCCTGCTTTATTTTGTCATTCCACCATTTGGGATCTTTTCCGGAACGAAGAGGCCCTTTCGAAACACCCAATGCTTCTGCAGCTTTCGTTCTACAATATTCTTCAAACTTGGACCACATAATTTCAGCTTGGTTGTACTCTGTATCCAAATCAGCCTCAAGGTAACTCTTAATATCACCTAGCAATATTTCGCCCTTAGGACCATCCAGCTCTTTCCACTTTGTCTTCGGTGTTCTATCCACCATTACCTTCAAGGCCCTTGGCAGATCATACACGTCGGACATTATGTAGTCTATTTGAGACGTTTTTCCAGCACTCTTGTAAGTAATTAGGTGCTCCGGCTGTTTTTGAAAGTTGGTGTTTACTATAACTAGTGAATGTCTTGCAGCAAAATCCAAGATGTCCTCTCCTTGCTTGTTTAGCATACCAAACCCAAACCCGCCATGTACATTACTGTAGGTGCTGTTAGTTTTTCCAACAATATCTAGGATCCATATTACACCATAATATTTGTGTTGGAATAATTTGCCACCCCCAATACGTTCACTGAAAACACATGACACATTTAAAAACAATTTTAAGTTGTTCTTGTTACAGACACAGGTGGAGCCCGTTTAATCTCTTTTCCCTTACCTTTTAATTTATTTTCAATAATTATATTGCTTTTTGTTACAGCCGAATCTTTTTTTTTTGTATTGTATACGTGTCACTGTGTGTCACTGTCACTAAAACTAAGGGTCAAAGTCCATCTTTTTTCTTTGGAAATAACCACAGATTACTCTGTAACAATAGATAATTTCTGCCACAGATACTGCTTTGTGCTCTATCCTATACTGATTTCTTTTCTATTTGTTTTGTTATGTAGGATGTATTTAATTTGAATTTTTCCTTTTTCTTGTTTTCTGTGATGTCACTGCTCTGGGTATATATATAATACCAGTGCAGCAGGATTTTTTTCCGTATAATACCAGTGCAGCAGGTTTTTTTTCCGGCTGTGTATGCTGAGTCATATCCAGTGTTGTCATCACATAAAATATACATTTTCTGTCTGTAGCTGTTTTTTGTTTTTGTTAATTTTACTTTTACCTTTTGTTTCAATTTATGTTAAATTTATTTTTGCATTTTATGTGTATGTTATGTGTTGTCAGCAATAAAATCATTTTTCTTTCTTTCTTTTTTATAATGCACTACATTTATTATATATTGACTATGTAACCTCTGTGGATGAATGAAAGAATTAAACTCATTGCTTGCTTGTTACACTGAACAAGCGTAATGTCCAGCTTTTGATTTCAAAGAGGAGCTTAATGAACTAGGGCGAAACTTTTATATCGGAACAGCGCCACGAAACAGGTTCCAGGATGGAACACCATAAAACTATTGCCTACACATGTGTGTTCTCGTTTTTGAAAAAAGCTATCTTCCTAAATACTAGTCTGATTCTTTATTCTTCCCCTTCGTCAAGTTTTTCGGGTCAATTGTGCAGACTTGCTTTATTCTTCATCAAGCTTTTGTTCTGATTCTGTAAGCAATAAAGACTGATTTAATTTCAGGAAAATACATCAAACCCGTGATGTTTTGGAATCGGCTACTGAAACTGTTATTTGCTAGATTAGAACAGTTTCTTTAAGTTACAGACCGTACACAGTACAGACCGTACTGCGTATAATGAAGGTTGAGTTAAACAGTATTTTGGATTCAAGGCGCCTCACTAGGGCCGGCAGTCGTCAGCCGGCGGCGGCGACCGGCTATAATTAAACTTGTCCAATTTAGGGCAGAGCGCGAGTGACAATTAAGTCATTCCACATTTCTCTGTGTTCGTTAATGCAAAGAGCACAGTACACGCTCGGATTTTATTTGAAAAACCTTTTTTGAAATTAGGTATGGCATCCACAAATTTGCAACAGCGCTGGCGAACGCGTTTGGAACGAATTGGACGTTCTCAGAGTGTCTACGTATTTATGTTTCAGAATTAGACTTTTATATGTGAAACCTAGGTTAGTGTTTACATGGTATATAATTTTTTTGTTAGTATCACTACATTCCTACCTTATATAAGGTATACAAATAGATATGGACCTATGAAACAAGTGCTATTATTTTGGTTACATTGTTCATTGTTCTGCATAAAAGATTGGGATTGAGAATATTTAGATATTTATTCGCTTTTAAGCTTCTCCTACACCTGTGCGAATAGGCTTGCTACTGAATGCGCTAAAATTTGCATTCGAAATTTGAATTTAGTTCTATCGTAATGAAATATCGGGCTGCGTGTCGTGTCGTGTCGGGTTGTGTGTATTGATGCTAGACGATAGCTTAACTGGCAATTTTTGACACGCATAAAAGAGGTTATGGGAGATGATAAATATGTATGTGCAGCGGAATAAGCGTACTTACGCTAAATTTAGTACCAAAGCTTCGTCGCGCAGGTGTGGAGGAAGCATAATGGTCGCAAACACGTTACTTGTTACTTGTTGTGGGCCCCCGTTTCCGCACGTAGACTCCGTACTTGGTCCATTGTGCGTGCAAGGTATGTTGGACTAGCTAGCTCAGCCAGCCCAGCTCCTTCCAGAAGCGCAGTAGCCTCCTGGGGCTCTCACAGGCTTCTAGGATCATCCTCGGCTTCCTGAGGATTGTTGCCCGGTGTTCTGCAACGCTCGTGCATTCCAGGATCACATGAGCGGCCGTTTCATCTGCTTCCAGACATCCTCTGCATAGAGAGCTATCTGTAACGCGTATGGTTAGTAAATGCTTGTTAAGTGGGCAGTGCCCTGTTATGGTGCCTAGCATTACTCGGAGATCATTTCGGTTAAGATATAGTAGTTTTCTGGTTAGTGATGGTTGAGGTTGGGAAAAATATCCTTAGATTGAATGCAGCCCTCGGTATTCGCCCAACGGGTGTTATGGTTCCGTGTGGTTCGTTGCCGCACCCATGTACGAAACTGATTGAAAGGTAATGGCAGAAGTAGCTCAGGGCCTTCCACTCTCTGTGATGATATGTTCTAGCTAGTTCGTCGGCTGCGTCATTACCCACAGAACCGCTATGTCCTTTGATCCATTGGAGGATAACCTTGTTATCCGTTGCTATGTACTCCAATGCCAGGTGACATTCGTATACTAGCCCAGAAGTTTTGCTGTAACTATCTATGGCTCTTAGGACAGCCATACTATCAGATAATATACGTATCTTGTAGTTTTTGACTTTCCTATTAATGACAGCAGTGGCGGCCTGAGTAATGGCTATACATTCACATTGGAATATTGAGCTGTGATTACCCAGTGCTGTTGATATATGGATGTTAAGGTCCAGTGAGAAGACTCCTGCGCCTGATCCGAATCCTGGTATTTTGGATCCATCAGTGTAAATGCGTAGTTCGTCTGTGCCCGACCAGTCCTTGTTGGTTTCTAGTAGTTCTATTTGATATCTTCTATCAAATGTATGAGTAGTCGGGATTTTATCACAACGGGCTGTTACCATAGGTTGGTATTGTATAGCCCTTTCCAGAATTTTGGAGTGAGGTCCCTGGTTTTCCGTCCACAAGCCCAGATGATACATTCTTAGCGCTGCCATAGTTGCTTCCTGTTGTATAAACAGGTCGAGTGGCGGGAGGTCAAGCGCTATTTCTAGGGCATTTGTGGGTGTGGATTTCATGCAGCCTGTTATAGCAGAGCATGCTAGTCTTTGAAAACGCTGCAGTTTATTAATTGCGGTGTTAAGTTCGGTTCGAGGCCACCAAACTATTGCACCGTAGGTGATGAGTGGCCTGATTATGGTTGTGTAAAGCCATTTTGTGATTTTTGGTGCAAGACCCCAGGTTTTACCAAGTAATCTTTTGCATTGCCAAAACGTGATACAGGCTTTGTTTATCTTTTGTTCTAAGTGGCTGTTCCATGTTAGCTTATGATCAAGAACTATACCTACATATTTGACCTCGCTTAACATAGACAGTTCGGTATTAAATAACTTGGGCAATTTAACCTTATCCAAGTTACGTTTTTTCGTGAACATGACCATCTCTGTTTTGGTCGGATTCACCGATAGTTGGTGTTAAGTACACCAGGTTTCAACTATCTTGAGAGCGTTACTCATTAAGTTGCACAGCACATTCTGGAATGGCCCGCTTATGAGGATAACTAGGTCGTCCGCATAGCCAACTGTGTAGTAGTTGCGTTGATTGATTTGGAAAATTAATTCGTCAACCACAATGTTCCACAGGAGAGGGGATAAAACGCCTCCCTGTGGGCAACCCCGTGTCACTACAGCTCTCTTCGTAGTGTTCACAGTCACTTGTATTGCTCTGTATTTTAGCATGTTGTTGATCCACCCCGCAGTCGTGGGGTCAATTCCATGTCTGACAAGTACTTGGCTGATGCTGGTAAAGTTTGTTTTATCAAAGACGCCTTCAATGTCAATGAAAACCCCGAGCGTTGATTGTTTTGGTGATAATCCACGTTCTATTTGTCTGACTACGTTGTGTAATGCGGATTCGGTGGACTTGCCCATGCTGTAGACGTGTTGATTTGCATGAAGTGGTACACGCTTTAGAGCATCATCTCTCAAGTTCCTGTCACACATTCTCTTCAGCACCTTTAGGAGGAATGATGTGAGACTTATCAGTCTGAATGCTTTAGGTTGCGTGTAGTCACTTTTGCCTGGTTTGGGTATGAATATAACTTTAACCTCTCTCCACTTGGTGGGAATGTACCTATAGGCAAGACATCCTGTGTAAATTCGCAGTAGATGCTCGAGTATCGATTCCTCGCACCATTGCAGTAGGCCCGGAAAGATGCCATCCAGTTCAGCTGCTTTAAAAGGGAGGAAGCTTTTGATGGCCCAAGTTAATGTGTTGATTTTAATGATTTTGTGTGCAGTTGTCCAGTCAGCTAAATCCGGAACCGCGGATATCTCATCTTCCCAGTCTTGGTCGTCTTTAGTATTACAGCCTGGGAAGTGGAGTATGCATCAGCAGCTCACAGGTTTCAGCGTCGGTTTTTGTGAAAGTATTATCAGCCTTTTTGAAGTAACCTAAATTGCGTTCGGGATCGCTACTTAGTATTTTCCTCACTCTTGCGGCATGATTGTTGTCTTGGATATCGCTACAGAAACGCTTCCAGCATTCAGCCTTTCTGAATCGGATGCATTTTTTTTAGCATGACTGTGCCTCCTTGTAGAGGATCCAGTCGTGTTCGAATCTGGTGTTTTTTGCTCTGTTGAACATCTTTCTTGCCCTACGTCGCAACTTATCCAGTTCAGGACCCCACCAATTGTGTTTGCCTTTGGCTGTTGTGCGTTGCTGTACTAGTGGGCATGATTGTTCATAACAGACGGTTAAAGTTGATGTTAGGTTATTCACATGTGTGTCTATTTCCATTGGAATTTTGTAATCCGCTGGCAAGTGGAGACACTTCAAACTGGCCGTGGTTAGTGAAAAGAATTTCTTGCGGTCAGTCTTACGTGGAATGCGTCGGGGCTCTGGTGACTTATTGTTTATATGAAGATAAAACCTAATCCATCTGTGATTCGAGCAAGATGCTTCGTCGGATACGTGCCAGTCAGTGATGAATTCAGCAATCCTCCCACTGGTTAGGGTAATGTCGATTATTGTCTGGGTTCTTGATGTAACAAAGGTAGGTTCAGAGCCTCTGTTGATGATTTTTAAGTTGTCCAGCCCACCTGGAGAGCACCGCCAACCACCACTTTCTTTGCGATGCCAATTGGGCACCGCACTACCGTTAGCCCCATGCCCCCCGGGCCGGGACGCAGCTCCGAAGCTGTCACCAGATTGGTGGGACAACCACCCTTACTTAACACCGCCTCGATGACATCCGCCATCGTTGCGGAGTCTTCGAGGCCAGACACCCGTAGGCCCGCCATCTTCTCCCATTCCCACCTCAGCGAGGCTCGCCACCGCTTCTCGAAGGCGCGCTGCTAGGGCGTCGGCCTTCGTCCCACTGTGAAGCCCAGGAACCAGCAGCAACTAGTCCCCGGTCTGACTCGCCTTGATGGTCAAGCCACCCGCTATACCGACGTCAGGCAAGGAGATATCACTCCTTGCCTTCTCCATCACCTTCTGGAGGGTGATGCCCTTCTTTGCGGCCTCCGCTCTTAGCTTCAGCGTGATGGCCGCCGTCGTTGGAGTCTTCAGCTTCGGAAGGGGGCGCTGACGATTTCCCCGCACTTTTCCACCCACCTTGGCCGACTCCTGCTGCGTGTCTTGTGTCGACACTGCGGCAGGTGCCGGAGTCTTCCTCCTATTGCATTTTCGGACCACCACACTCCAGGACTCCTGTGAGTCCGCGGCCACCACCCCAGTCGGCTGGGTTGCCGGCTTCCTCTTTTGTGTGTCCACCCGGGGAGGCTCTGGAGCATGACCCCTAGGCGGCAACCTTTCCTCTATGGAGGCCAGCCGAGTGTTGACCATCTCGCTTATAGACAATATAAGCGAGCTGTTACGCGGATAATCGCGAATGGTTTTTAAAAAAAAAAAAATATTTTAATCACACTTAAACTTTATTTAAAGAACAGTAGAAATATATAGATTTATCGGAATAAGACGTTAAAACGATCTTTAATCAACCGCACTGAATGGAGGATGGACACGGACTGACGGATGCTAACCGAGGAGACTAGGGCTTGAGTTCTATAGTGCTGACCAGACATAATGGTCAGTAGGAGCAGCAATATACCTAACATATATCAGATATAACACCTCCCCCTTTAAGAGGAGACTTGGGGTTGACTCTAAGTCTCCGTTAGATTTTAGTTCTGAGAGGGGCAATAGGGCTGGTCATTTCTATTTCAGGATCGTCAGGGTCTTGTCTGTCTGTTTCTGATGCTTTAGGAGCAGATTGAGATAAGGGATTATTTAGATTAAATTTAAATTGAAAAGGACGGTTGCTGCCAGATCTGCAAATGATTTTCTTAACAATAAAATAAGCAATTATAAAAACGATAAGTATAAACAATAATATTATAAGAATGGAATAATGTGTCCCATATTTCACAATATGTGGATTTATAGGATGTTCAATAGATTTTAAATCGTCTAGAAGAGACTTAATTTTATTTTTGTTTTCAGAATTGAAATCATCCAAGTCTATGTCATGCAAATGAACAGGAGACACATTATTTACTACAACATTTAACTTATCTAAGTTACAACAAGTGTCGTTTATTAAATTAAAATCTGGTACATGGTTAATGGGCGAAGTGATATTTAGAATATTATATTTAGGGACTAATGTAGTGCTTTTACAATATCCAGTACAATCTCTAGGGATACTAACAATACCTGTGCCTAAAATATTTGTTTCATACAATTCAGATTTACGACAATCTATCGAGATTTTGTTGGGTTCTGATTGTATAAAGATCCACTTGTTATTGGACAATGGTTTCCAAATGTCCAACTTTCCAACTATAATTTTAGATTCGCACTGTAACGGTTTTTCACTGATCACTTTTGCTAAAAGTTCACTTTCACATGTCATTTTTGCACCTGTAGAATACAGGTTTTCGATGTCACAAATAAAGTCTTCTGTGCTTATGGCTTTACAGATTTCCAGATTGTCGAAAGTACAATAGTGAGACTTGTCTTTGGTCATTGCAATATATTTATGATTAGGTATAATTAAACTAAACGAGTTTGGTTCTTTAGAGTTGTATGGTATAGGAAGAGCAATGGTATGAAATAATACATATTCTCTGGTGTTAACTAACGGCACTTGCAAAACAAATATAATCTTATTCTTAAAATAATAACAAACTAACTTAGAAATACTAAAAATAAGATACACAGAATTAATGTCTAATACAACAGGCAACTCAAAGTCGTTAGATAAATGTCTGTAGTTATCGGCAAGCTCGTAGTATAATTGATTTGGTGTTATGATTGCGGGGTGTAATATATTTTGACTGCTGAACAAGACAGCATTGGTTATGTCTTCCAACTGGAATGACAAGGTCAGTATTGATGTTTCTAGGATATTGAGTATTTCATTTACATCAGCGCGTATTTGCAGTCCATTAGTTATTTCAGAAATATTTTTTATATTTACGGAAAGCTTGTCGATAGCTTCATTAAGGTTGGCTTCATTACTTTTTATTTTATGTAAAGTGTTATTATAATATGTTAAGGTGGAACTAGTGATCAAAATATTTTCTTTCATAAGCGAAGCTAATTTCTTTTCGTTATTTTGTAATGATGTTATTGCTTCGTCATATTTTAAACCATCATCTTCGTCTAGGGAACCGAAAATCTGTTTTATGACTGTTCCTATACCTCCTATCCATGCACTACGTTTTGTTCTATTGTCTAACAAGTGAGAGATGGACGCATACTCTCTTCTCATTTCTTGAAATTGTGCGGCTAATGGTTGCAACGAGTTACGGCATTCTGCATCAATCTCTATAATCGGGGTTTGTTTACATAATTGCTTTGTAATATCAAATATGGCTTCGATATTTTTTATATGTAGCTTAAAATGTGAGATATCTACTGGTATTACAATTTTTAACTGTCCATTATTTATTCTAAGTTTTCCTAAGTAATCGTAGTAGAGGCCTGAACTTGAGGTAATCGGCTGGATAAAATCTTGGTGAGATTGACTTCGAGTTGAACTGTAAATAATAATTTTAAGACTATTAAAAAAAACTAAGGGTAAGTATTCTATTCTACTTAATACTCTATTATTATTTTTTTTTTTTTTTGTTTACTAAACTATCTTTATATCTCTAAGTATGTTATATTCATGTTTTTTTTTATAGGTTTTATGGGCAAGTCGTCGTGTAAACAAAACCCATATCTAAGGTAAGTATAATATTACTTCTTAAAATTTATTTATACTATTTACTAATTCTATAATATCTATTTACAGGTTCATTTCGACATCCGCCAGCTTCACCTGATCGAAGTGATGGGTGATGTGACGTCGATTAATAAGTAAGGTAAGTGTATTATTACCATTAATTTTTACTATTTTGTAGGGTCCTTTCCAAAGAGGTGAAAGGGCCTTACGCATTCTGAAATGGTTTTTAACATAGACATAATCGCCAGTTTTATATTTCCTCAGGCGACTATGAGTGTCATAATAAGATTTGGAGGATTCTTTGGATTGCCTTATGTAATCTAAAGCCTTCTCCCGAGAATGTTTTAATCTGTTTTGGAGCATTCGCACATAATCAGGGTATGTGGCTCCTGGTGATTCTTCGTAAATAGAGTTTGGAATTACTGGTTTACTTCCGAACATTAATTCGTAGGGTGTGAAGTGAATTGTTGAATGAACTGTCGTATTATAAGTAAGCATTGCTGTATAAACATAACGAGGCCAATTTGTTTGTTCTTCGTTAGTAAAGGATCTAAGGTACTCTTTAAGAGTTGAGTGACTCCGTTCCAGGGCACCTTGGGTTTGTGGGTGATATGGAGAAGCCCAAAGGTTTTTTATTTTAAGGAATTCGCAAGTCCTTTTAAAAAGATCAGACGTGAAGTTGGTTCCCTGATCCGTAAGGATCATTTTCGGTATACCAAATATTGATATATAGTGAAGCAGGCATTCACTCGTTTCTTCAGCAGTGGTGCTGCGAATAGGATATGCAGAAGAGAATTTTGTGAGATCATCCTGTATTGTTAAAATATATTTTAATTTTGCAGGTCCAGCTTCGGGTAACGGTCCTACAATATCTAAGGATATTCGTTGGCAAGGTTCAGTGGATGTGCTGGTGATCTGCATAGGGGCACGATTTATTTGTCTAAGGGCTTTGTTAGTTTGGCATTGTGGGCATTTTTTTACGTATGATTCAATGTCACTGCGCATATTTTTCCAGTAAAACAACTCTTGAATTCGTTTAAGCATACGGCTCATTCCGAGATGGCCAGCGATTGGAATGTCATGGTTCTCTTTGAGAATTTTTGGGATTTCTGAAAGTGATGGATATAAAATTTTATCTTTATATATGTGGATGCTAATACTAGTATTGTGGAAAAGATAAAGAAGCATATTATAGATTTTGACGAAGTGGTGAGTATCAAATGGATTTTTAAAGTCTGTTATTGCAATCTCCGGAGTGTTTTCTATGTCAAGGTTGACAATAAATTCGTTTCTAAGAGACCTAAGGCTTTCATATAAGTCTTTATATGTAGATTTATCAAAATGGTAGACTTTGAAAAAGAGCAGGTAATAGGACCTACTTTCATGTGTAAAGGTGAGGAAGGAATTAACTGTTCTTTCTTTTTCTATAATTTCAAAATTATTCACAATAAACAATTTGTTAATATAGAGCGATAAACGAAATAAATTAATTGAACAATGTCTATAATTTATAGAACTGAATATTTAATTTAACTTAGTCTAGACAATGACCAAAGACTTACAGTACAAAAGCTGCGTGGGCGACCGATAAGAACGCGACGGCGGACAGGAACATTCCGATGCGATAAGGACGTTGTAGTACGACTTCGTACGGGCTTGAATGTTCTTGAATAATAACTTGAGTTATACTTTGGTTTTCAGGTTCAGGATACCTCGATGAACAGTCACGTAGTGAGATAAAGGCCAGGTAATTATCTCGTGATGCCTTCCTTGCAGGTTGTGGCTCGGAGAAACTTCATAGAGCAGGTAAGAAATTGCGGTACAGGATGCAATTAATTCTTCTTTTCAGCACGTAATTATCCTTTCGAGGATCTGGATGAATTTGTAGCACAACACTTCAATAATAGCACGATCCGTTTTATTTATGACACTTGTTTTCTTCACTAACACAAGGTGAGTTTTTTTTTTTTTCAGGATAAGAATTATAGATTGTTTATGATAGGAATCCGGGGCGAGTCCGTGACACGGCGCCTGGGCACTGGGAATTTCCGGATCCCACCGCTGCCACCAATTTGTTACGCGGATAATCGCGAATGGTTTTTTAAAAAAAAATAATATTTTAATCACACTTAAACTTTATTTAAAGAACAGTAGAAATATATAGATTTATCGGAATAAGACGTTAAAACGATCTTTAATCAACCGCACTGAATGGAGGATGGACACGGACTGACGGATGCTAACCGAGGAGACTAGGGCTTGAGTTCTATAGTGCTGACCAGACATAATGGTCAGTAGGAGCAGCAATATACCTAACATATATCAGATATAACAGAGCCTTTCAACTCCTCGACGGCCTCCTTCCACCCCGATCCGCTAACCGCGCCCTCGTTCATCCTGTCGTGGATGGCCCGCATCTCCCCGCGTAGCACCTCCTCCTCCTCGGCTTTCTTGAATATAGGCTCAAGTTGGTTTTCCAGCGCTATGATTAGGTCTAACATACCTCGCTTGCTCCGCTCCCCCAACAAGCCCAAGGCATCATAGACCATATCCGACAGCCTACTCCACTCTTTCTGGGTGTCGCTGCTCACGTCCCGCCAAAAGCAAGCGCCATCTACCTCCTCCTCGTCTATGGACGAAGGTTTCGCCTCATCCTTGAATTTCGGCCTAACTGATGCCGCCGCCTTTCTCTTGCCCCTACGGGCCGTGTTCACCTTGGCGGGGAAGGGCGCTACCTCTCCGCCCTTATCCGCTCCGCCTCTAAGTCTCAAAACACCTCCTAACGCCTCAGTAGCAAATTTAACACCAGGGGTACCGGAATCCCCCTGGCGCCGGTGGCTAACCGGAGCGAATAGGCCGCTGCTAACAAATTTAACACCCTGGGTAGGAGCTTCCCCAGGGCGCCCGGTGTCAGCGGGATCGCAGGACAAACGCATAACATTGTCCGACATATTCATACAAAAGGTCCCTCTTCCGGGCGAGGGAACCCTACCTGGCCTCGTCAAAAGGTAATTTTTGAAAAGGTTTTCTTCCTTGCAGCCCCCGTCCCGAAGGACGGCGGCTCCCGGCCCCACGCCACGTGTGGGGTTACGGGTTGGCCGGAAGCGACGCGGAGTTCGCGCCGCAACCGCCCTCACCAATGGCGTTTCCGCCTCAACCTATAGAGTCTCGACCACCGCTACCCGGGCTACCCAGGGCGCCGGCCGAGAGACTCCTCGGGTGTAGAGAGGTTGTCTTCCTCGCAGCCCCCGCCTCCAAAGGAAACAGTTCCTTTGCACACGGCGGCCCTCGGCCCCGCACTATGTGCAGGGTTACGAGCTTGACTCCACTGCCGCTACCCGGGATACCCAAGGCGCCAGCCGAGACCACCACCGGGTATTTTTTTAGAGAGGTTGTCTTCCTCGCAGCCCCCACCTCCAAAGGAAACAGTTCCTTTGCAGACGGCGGCCCTCGGCCCCGCACTATGTGCAGGGTTACAAGTTTGACCCGACTGCCGCTACCCGGGATACCCAGGACGCCAGCCAGGTCTCCACAGCTGGGTATGGTCCACGCCGGCCGAAGCCGGTACCTCCCATCCGCCACCCGAGAGGACGCGCCCAATAGCAGACCCAGCCACACTGCCACGGGGAGGTACGGAACCCTAATAACTTTTGGTGACGTGACGGTGCGTTGGATATTCATTACAAAGTGTTATACTTTAACAGCTCGACTCACTCAAAATTATTTTTTTGTAATGAAACTTCTTTACTCTTTCTCTTATAGCTAGTAAATGAAATAAGTAAATGTACATACATATTAAGAGATGTTTTAAGAAAGTACAATATACTCTCTTAAAACATCTCTTAATATGACTTCTCGCATAATACGCCATTTTGCGTCAGTACCTGCAACTTGAGACATGTTTTCATACATTTCTTGGGCTTAAAACTATTCGTCATCCCGTTTAATACGCCTAAATTGCCAATGTTCCACACATATTACCTCTTGCGGCAGCGGCCAGCGATTGATGTGACGACTGTTGAGCGACGCACGCTAAGCGGCCCCCAGGGTTTTCCGGGATATTTTTCCATTGATGACAATGTGGCACGGTATAAAATTCAATAAGAATGTGAATAGCACACAAAAAGTGGCCCTAAGTGATAATGAGCAATAAAAAGATTAGTCAACTCCGATTTTGTCACATGCCAAGTCAGCAGTTAATATCAAAGCGAGCTGCACTGCAAAAGTGAATTATGTTGAAAATCTTGTAATTGCTAATGCCTCAAATTCAAAATAACAGAAATGAGGTCAACATTAACATACCCTCTCTGAGTACCTCCGATAACGCTTCCTGTCCGGTTCAAATTCAGTTTCATAATTGTAATATTCAGAAATATAATTATTACAAGTAAAAATAATAAAGACCTGGGTGTCGATTCTGCTAATAATTTATATTAAGCTAAATAGTTAAAGTTATATAGTTATAGTTAAATAGTTATAAGTTAAAGAAAATCGTGTGTCAATCGTGTTTAGGCAGTTTTGATTTTTAACACAGTTATTGTTATTTATAATACAAAATCACAAATATATTTGATTACTCATGTGTAATTTTTATCTATATGCATTATCTTGTTCTTTTATGTTTTAGTAACAAGAACTGATTGAAAACGCGACACTATTGATACACGATTACTACGTTAGCGCAGCAGAATCGACACTTTGAACCCCTGAATGCATCAATAGGTTGTGTTTGAACTGAATTGAAACAAAGAGTACATATATTTCGAATATAGAACCCCCTTCATTGTATTATTTATTGACGACCTCCGTGGCCGAGTGGTTTGTACGCCGGGTTTCATGGTGTCAGAGGTCCCGGGTTTGAATCCCGGTGGGGGCAGATGTTTGTGTGATGAATACGAGCATTTGTACTCCAGTCATGGATGTTTAATATATAGGGTGAAATTGAATGTTTTAATGAAACTTCGTGAGATTGTTGGGTTACGAGTATAGAGTATGCCTGATTTTTTTCGGATTTTTTTGAAGTATTTTTTTTCATGTATTTATTTATAATTTGTGTATTTTTTTGTCCTTTCCTCCTTTTGAGTAGTTATTCATATTAAACAAACATGCTTACATATCCAGTGAAAAACAACTAATAAATAAGCACTTCTAAAAAACGGAAAAACAGTAAAATTCCACCGCGGGTCAACGACCGACCGCGCCCGCCAGCCGTTGAGTGAGTAGGTACGTACACAGAGCTCAGCTGACTCGTTTGATTCCACACAATACAATAAAATCGTCTTAGATGCCTTTATTGAAATTGAAATAATAAGCACAAATGTCATCTTCTCTTAAGCAGAGAAAAACTTAAAAAGTTAATAATAATAATTTTGTCACGATTGGAAATAGGCAAAAGTTAAACAAAAAGAAATACTTATTGCAGTTCAATACTTGGGTCAGAATGAAATTTATTACCAGGTATTCAAAAGTACTTACGAGACCGATGTACCTATTAATTTTTTTCTCTATAACTTCCCAATAAATCACCAAACCTACTTTCGTAAAGCCTTGTGGCTCTGCTGAGTATTCCGTGACACTCGCAATAACAACACACCATATCCAAATTCTTATATTGAGGGCACAGAACAAGAATTAATCAAGGCATTATTTGCAAATCTTGTCTTGTCACAAATTTAAAAGATACGCACGCGCGCTTGATACTCCGCTCGCTCACTGCGCTGTGCACCGCGCATACCTAGATAGGTAGGCAGGAAGGTATTCAACGGCGGGAGCGGTCATTGCTCCCGGCCGCCCGTCTCCTGTTTTTACGTCTTTTTTAGTAGTGCTTATTACTTGTTTTTTACTTACTCTGTATGCATGTTTTAAAAGAATAATTATTTAGTACCCAAAAGGAGGAAAGAACTTAAAATATAACAAAAAGAAAGCAAAATTTTATTTTAAATCATTTTTTAAAAAATCCGAAAAAATTCAGAGATACTCTATATACGTAACCCAACATTCCCACGAAGTTTCATTAAAACATTCAATTTCACCCTGTATATTTCTAAATTAATATACTTATATATGTACAGTATATGCAATCTATCCGTTACCCTAGTATCCCATAACACAAGCCTCTGTAGTGCTTACTTTGGGGCTAGGCTAATTGGTGTGAGTGTTGGAAATATTTATATTTATTTATATATTTGAAATTTATAAAATATTAAGAGTTTAGGCATTCATTTAAAATAATAGAAAATTGTACGGCTCTCAGTTTTATTTTAACGATTTAGTTCGTAATGTGTTTGTCTAGATTGCACTATTCTCCTCTTTTGGAGATAAAATAAAACTATTTTTGGCATCGGCTGCGGGGCTGGCGGCGCGCCAACACAGCCAACCGACACGGACGGATCATTTGTTTAAAAATGTGGCTGTTTACTTTAAAGATGTTACCTTCTTACTTAACTAATATGAAGTATCCTATCTGCTTGTGTTGTGCAGTGTTTTCGTTACATAACTAAAATTACATTTGCAATGCGATGAACAGTAAGAAAACATTGTGTTCCTAGTCCAAATTTATAAAAATAATTATTTCCAATACTCACAGCAATTAGCCTAGTCCCAAAGTAAGCAATGTAAGGCTTGTGTTATGGGATACCAAATACATATACTGTTACATATATGAGTATATTTTATCTACAAATATATATAAACATCTATGACTAAGGTGCAAATGCTCGTATTCATCATACTTACAACATTTGCCCTCAACGGGACCCGAACCCGGGATCTCTGAGTAGGTGACACCATGAAAAAAAATTTTTTTTGGTCATCTTTAGAATGTCGCAAACTATTTTTCATTGTTATTAAAGAAATTGGACTTTATCAATGAGCATCAATGGTTTAGTGGTAGAAAAATCGCCTGTTACGCGGACGGCTCGGATTCGAATTCCAGCCGAGGAAGGACCTGTTTTTATTAATGATTTCAAAAGTTTCACTTGCATCGTGTTTTCGTAGAACCACACCAATTGTTTTTTCGTTTCGGTGTTAGGATTTATGAGATATTAAGAAATAAGGCATGCCAAACTTCTTTAAATGAATCATTGAAAATTAAGTCAAGGCTTAAACTCTTTTATCTCTATTTGGGAGGGTGGAATGATATTTTTAATTGTAAGCATTAATTTTATTTAAGAATGTTGGTGCAAGAGGCCATTGGGTTTAAATAAAAAAAGAAACGGCCAATCGGTAGTATACAGCGGTCGCGAAAAAACTGCGGAAAATCTACTGAGGGCTTAAGCACCACTCTTGAGAAAAGACGTTGTTTGTATGAAGATTTATGTTGGACGCGGAATAAATTTGTAGAGCTATGCCCCATTACCGACTATGTGATGCCGGGTCTGCACATTGACTATTGATACTGCCATCGTAGCGGCAAACTTAACGACCAATATCTCCTCCATAACCACGGTAAAAACTTTTTGAAGTGAAACTTCTTTAAGCACGCTTGACTTGGGGGGTAAGCTGGCGAATGCGTTACGTGTTACGAAAAGTGTGTTTGGGCGAGGCGAACGGGAGTTGAATGGGGGATATAAGCAAGAGAAAGCAGTGCGCGTGGATATTTTCTTTATCTCTTTCTCTTATAGCTAGTAATTGAAATATGTATATGTACATACATGTATATATTGTACACACATATATGTATATACGATATACACACACAGATGGAGCTAAAGAAGTTTCACTTCAGTCGTGTGGTCATAAGCACACTCTTAACTAAAATAGTTATTTAGTTGGTGATAAGATATAGTGTGTAGAGTGTGAATGGGCCCATTGGAATCGAAATCCGAGGCCGCGTCGAGATGCAGCCAGAAAGGTCATATGGATGGAGAAGGAAAGAAAGTGGAGAGAACGAATCAGTAACAGTGCAAGAAGGAAATAAGAAATGAAGAGTGGACGCAAAATAGCACTTGCTTTTCTTAAGAGGGGAGTAATGTAGCGTCAGCATCTCTTATCTATTAGACAAGTCCGTCCGTCTGTCTGTGGTGCTGTTTCAGCGGCCAAACCGTAAGAGATAGATAAAGAGAATATTTAAGTTATAAGTTAAGAATAGTCTGATAAGACTACACACCGGATTTGAGTAACGTAGCACTTCCAGTTTTCGAGTAATCACGTGATTTCTATTTTGTAATTATCACAATTTTAATTAACTATTTAAAGGTTAATTTTTTTTTAACTAAATAATTTCAGACGAAACCACACAAAATCTCCGAAGTTCTCAATTAATTAAATACATTTTTTAAATCAGGTTTTGGTGAACATTTGGTTCACTGGTTTGCTAGTGGAATTCTAATCTAGAACACGCAGAGCTCACGATTTATAGCTGATGCACATAATTATTAGTTTGGAAAATTAGTATATAAGATGTAAACAGAAATAAATTAAAGGTGTAAAGAGAGTTAGAGAAGTTAAAGAGATAAAGTAGTTCCTGCGAAACCATTTTTCTTTTTTGAACTGTGTTATAAAACTGTCACTGAACAAAGAACATTGTTCTGCATCCATACATTGTTAGCCTAAGAACTAACAATCATGAGATATTATTTTCTAGGTTCGAAATTGCAAGTAAATGACTGCAAAAACAAAGATAATTGACGGACACTTCTGAGAACTTAAATTATCAGGAAAACTTAATATTTTTTGAGGTTATGTTTAATATTAAATGAAACATAGGTTAACCTATGAACTTAGTATGAAATGAATTAATATTACAACTAATATTTTTTTATTCGATGCGATTTTAAGAAAAACTTGGTTAGGTAGGAATCATGAATAAAATAAAAACTGCAGTTTTGCTTCTTCTTTATTGACTATTTCACATAATTGTATCATACCGTATATTGTATTTATTGGTATATCACATATATATTGTGTAAATTTGCAGCGTGAATGTATATCAGGCGCTCTTGAATAATTTGGCAGTATGATCCTCTTAGGATGTTGTGGCACAGGTTCACTAGCACTTGGTAATAAGGTCTCTGCTCTTTGGTAACATCGATGGCATATAAGATAGCCGAAATAGTTAAATTAAAGGAAAAACAATCGAAAATAAACACACACAACAGGTAATCCGAAATGATAATGCATGCACAAACTACAATTAAATAGTGATAGTGATGCTAGCGCATAATGCACGATTGCCACAGATTACTACGAATGCAAACTGCCTGCACCACAACCACAGAGTATCGAGTTTTATGCCAGCCCTTCTGTCAACAACAGTCTGTCCTTGTCATGCTTAATAAGGAATGAAAAGGACAGACTGATGTCAAGTTTTCAAATTGCAAACACTAATAGCCAAGTGAAGTGCCGGCATTAGGAAGAAAGAGTTTTTTGTTTGCAGCGCTGTCATAGATTATACACATAAAATGGTACTTATTGTCTCAGTTTATTTTTTAACTTTTATTTATAGCTTACTTAACTAGAAGTGTCCGTCACAATCTCAATACTGATAATTATCGCAAGAAATATACTAAGAATTATCATAAATGCCAAATTGGTGTTGGTTCTTAGGCCAATTTTAACATTGTCCTTTGTGTACGCAACAGCACTCCACAACATCCTAACAAACGCATTTTTTTGAGTGTGTATGCTGTTGGTTGCAGGTGACCTTTACAGCGTCACCAGGTTTGGGGACGACGAGATCCTAAGGGGACCTCAAGCCGAGAATTGGCGAGTGCCTCTAGAGATATTTCAGGCAGATGGCATCTCCCCACGGAGGGAGTCTCCTCTCCGTCTCTAGACCACTCGAACCTAAGGGGGTCGGCTCATCTAGAGGGTGTCTGTGAGACTCGGACCTCGGCTCTAGTTAACCGTTGCCGTGAGGGGTGGGGAAAAACGCCCAGGTACGTATCTGTACCTGGTATAGCGTGTCGTGGGTAGACTGGGTCTTCGCACTCTTATCCTACGGTTGCGGTGTCTGCCTAATGCTAAGGTAGTGTGCTAGTATTCTAGCTGTGTATTGTTGGTGTTTGTGGCCTGTGTGGGAGTCGGAGGCTAAGACTTGCCTAGGCTGACGGTATCGGGGGGACCTACGATTGGAGGACGGGAGGGCGGACGTGTGTTAACTAATGGCTTTAACTATTAAGGGGTTCGGATGATGCGCGGCTTTATCGAAGTATGTAACAAACAAATCTCTACTCAATGACCTATTGTTATTGGCCAAAACAGTGGCCAAATTTTAGGTGCGGGAATTTCATTCGTCGAAGATTTGAAAGAAAATCCGGGGCTCTACTCAAACAAAGACTATTTCTGCTGAAATATAAAATGACGTACTTTTTCTTCGAAACCGTTGTGTTAACAAATACCCATCCATACACTAGATTAAGTTATGTCGCAATAATTGTGACATGTTTCCAGCTAGAATAATGGTGCAGTGTTCCTGGAAGTATCGAAAGAACAATAAAATCTTTAATGGTTCTTAGAAGCAAGTTTCACTCTGATCAATGACTTGTTAACAGAATAATGCTACATTATTTATTCTCCTGAGCTTGTCTGGGAATCTTGAAGGAAAATAGAAAGCATATGAATCAAACACAAGTCAATTCAGGATTGAAAGCCTGTCATAATTGTTTTCAGAGCACATTAGTAATCAAGCGGTGCTATGTTTTTATATAAATAGGCATGCGTTTGGTCACAATCGCACCTGATGTTGAACAACGATGTCAGCTAAGCTGGAGGACGCAAACTCAAATTATGCATATTTATCTTGCCTTGAAGGTCTATATTATTATTATATAGAGACAAACGTACATATTATGTATCGTGGAATTCAGACACAGGAAGAGAGGAATACATAGGCGTGAAGAAGCAACATGCAGGCCGGCAAGGTGAGGATGGCTGGTGTGGCAGGCAGAACTGCTGTACCAGCTATCTTTACATCTGCACTTCACCGTCACTTAACATCAGGTGCGGCGGAGTAATTTGTCGGACGTATCTAAAAAGAAGAAAAACCTCAAATGAGGCGCCGCCGCGTTGTTTCATCCATAGTAAAATTTTACTAAAGTTAATGTCACGTCAAATATGTGTATATACATAATAAAAATAAATTTGACGACCTCCATGGCCGAGTGGTTTGTACGCCGGGTTTCATGGTGTCGCCGACTCGATAGGTCCCGGGTTCGAGTCCCGGTGGGGGCAGATGTTTGTGTGATGAATACGAGCATTTGTACTCCAGTCATGGATATTTAATATGTATTTCTATATAAATATACTTATATATGTACAGTATATGTATTCTTTCCGTTACCCTAGTATCCCATAACACAAGCCTTTACAGTGCTTACTTTGGGGCTAGGCTAATTGGTGTTAGTGCTGGAAATATTTATTTATTTCTTTATTTAAATGTGTAAATTTTTGACTAGTGGACATTTTTCTTTAGTATTTTAACTTTAGTCAATTTTTACCAACGATGAAACGAAGCTGCCTCATGATGGCTACGTGATTTTACATTTTAAATTCGTTTGAAATATAACTTCTTTACCTTTTGATGCTCTGCCTATACTACTAGCGATATTTAACACGAATACTAGCGATATTTAATATATTTTTTTAATTTATATTTTTAACACACCAATTAATGGCTTGTGTTATGGGTTACTAAGGTAATGCATAGAACTCATATATTGATACATATGTAATAACATATATTTACAAATACATAATAACATCCATGACTAAGGTACAAATGCTCGTATTCAGCATACAGACATTTGCCCCACCGGGATTCGAACCCGTTACCTCTGAGAATGCGACACCTTGAAACCCGGCGTACATACCAGTCGCGGCGGTCGTCAAAAATGAAAAGAAAGATTTAAGTCCTCTGCGTACGTATCCCAGCATGCGGGACAGTGCTAATACGTAAAAGGGGTCCTGTATATCCATCTCTTTTACATGTATAGCGCTGTCCCGCATGCTGGATCCAGATGGATAGAGCGTAAAGGACTTTAGTGGGACAGATAACCCTAACTCATCTGATGTTAGCTTCGAGTGGAGTCCAGTTATGAAGTTAGGAGTACTATGAAGCTCTAGTAACCTTTCACTTAGTCACCAACAGAAACAACTCCAGCAGAAAGAGTGTAATGTCATTGTGTTATTTATTATACTATCTTCTGTGAGGTGGGGGTTACTCCCGAGAAAACTTTGTTCGAGTGCCAAAGCTGTGCCTCATTTCTATTGAAAATTCTTTTAAATTAATTTATTTTGAATTACTGTTCGCAGCATATATAATATTTACATTTGTTTAACATTGTTGGTTTTCTTTGTGACCCAATAATTACATTCTTTCAACCGTTTCTAAATGTGTAAAATTTCACAAACAAAACAATGTAATACTGTTTACAAAAAAAAAGATTTAGAAATCCTATTAAGTATTTTTGTTAGCGGTACCTATTTGAAATCAAAATCATAATTTATTGCTTGATATCATTATAAAAAACTTAATTAAAATTTAACCAACCAATCAGCTTAACGAGATCCCGAGTTTACCTGTTTTTAATCTTTTGAAATCAAACATTGAGCGACGGGTTTCCAAACAAAAATTCAGCGGATTTTTTAAGATAATTAAAAAAAATAAAAAGGTTCTGATTAATAAATAAACGTTGATACGAGAAGTACTCGCAAAATGCCATTAGGAGAATGATTAATGAACGTCCAAAAATCTTTTCGAAACTCTTTTTTGTTTAACTTATTTGTAACTTATGCATCGTTTGGAAACAACTTCGTGGAATTATTTCCTGTTGGTAAGCCGGATACTTTTTTATTAAGCATCAACGGCGGCTTTCCTTTTGATTTATCCATTCCAAATTTTTTTTAAATAATTAGAATTCGGCGTTTATCCTATACCATGTAATCAAGCCGTGCTTTGACGAAAGTTGCTAAAACCATAGCATTTTATTATGAACACTTTTAAAAGTTGTGGTCATAGTATGAAGCTGGAATCAGAGTAACCGGTGTGGCAGTACTTATATACTTCTACCTCCCAGAAGACCACAGACACTAACTTTCGGTGATGTTATGTTTTCGCTGCTGAATAGGGTTCTAGGCCTCCGCAGGGTCGGGAATTGCGTTCAGGCCGATAAGGTGGGGATGGCTGGAATGACACACTTTCTGCCGCTTCATCTATCTTCACGTCTGGACTCAACTTACTCCTAACACCAGCTTGAGTGGGGTAATTTGTTGTGCCTCGTATAGAATAATCACCATTAGCCATATTAAAATCTTAGCTCCACTTACGTTTAACATGACATCATCATCAGCCCATCAATGTCCCCACTGCTGGGGCACAGACCTTCCCTATGGATGGAATAGGGAGATTGGGCCATAACCCACCACACGGGCCCAGTGCGGATTGGCGGGTGCTAACGAGTGCAGATGCAGCTGAGACCAACGGTTTAACGTGCCTTCCGAAATACAGAGGAACTCGAGATAGAAGATTTTTGTTCGCCCATCCAATGACCGACCTTTGCGAAAGTTGCTTAACTTCAACAATCGCAGCCGAACGCGCTAGCCATCTGCGCCATCGAGCTCCTCAGACATGACATAGTGTGGAATAATATGTTACACGTTCGAAATATGAAATAAAGGATTTTTTTCGTTGTAATCGTAAATGGTTACAGCGCTGCTAGATGGTAGGGTACACCTTTACCCTTAGCACGAACCAATATCGAATTCGTAACGTTTGCAAGTATTTTTTATGTCATTGTCAAATGTGTTCTGATTTTTAGTTCTCGTTACTCCCGTTATGGCTCTGCTGTTCAAGTTTCTATACAAAATTTGACAATGACATTGCAAACTATTCAAATTCGAAGATATAAGATTTTGGAATGAATAACCCTGCAGTACTACCTATATTATTGTAAAAACAAACTCAGTTTTCAACACGGAATTCACCGGTGTGATTTTAAATTCGTATTATAATATTAAAACACACCGCGGATTCTGAGATGAAAGGTGAGTTTGTTTTAACAGAAAAGCACTGCTGAATGACACGGATCGTATTTTTTTCGTATGAGCTTTCTTCCTACTAAAATTTATTGAGTTAGGTACACACCTAATATCAGGCGAACGATGGAATTTACAAAAATACCTGAAATGAAACTAATAAACAAATCATTTTTCTTTCACACTTGAACGGACGGAAATCGAACCCGATGCCACACGGGTGTACGAATGGTTTTCTTATTCTTTTTACAGTTCTTGTAAAGGTAGCACCGAATTTCTTGACAAATAAACTTATAGGATGGAGAAAAAAACAGCCCTTGCTGAGTTTCTTGCTGGTTCTTCTCAGTACAAGGTCTCCCGCCGTTGTTTTGCGAACCGATGACGTAGCTTCTTGACCTTCACAAGTGCTTGTAACAGCCTAGACTGAATAAATGATTAGTGATTTTGATTAATATTGATTTTTTATAAAATTGATATTATGTCTAGACTTCTTTGTCTATGCTAGTTACTCAAGAAGTTTGGCGAGGTGAATTGTTAATTATCTATAAGTACACAAATAAAACCAACATTCATCCATAAACATTTATTAATATAATTTATAGTTTTCCATATTCCAATATCATTAATATTACAATTATCATATTCCGTAATCAGGAACGTACTTTATATAAGAAGCTACGTAATTAAAGAAGATTCTACTAGGCTGCAATACCATAATACCCCCTGTCCGAGAGTCACACAGAGTACATTATAGAATCGTTTTATTAAATTATTTATGAATTATGCATTATGACATGTTAATAGGTATAGTTTTTTTATTATATCTAAGTTGCCAATCGCAAATACAAGTGGCGTTGTTTTTTAATATAAAGGCTTATTACAGCGTCTTTCACCAAGTTTTTTTTTATCGATAGTCTCTTAAATAGCTAAAACATTCATTTTAAAAGTTACATTTATATACTTTTTTTTTCTATTTTGTATCCGCTACTTTCTATTGACATAAGTTTACCATCAATTCAGCAGCTACTGCTCGTCTAATTAAGCTTACTTAACTCTACATACATACACTGCTGTCGAAACGAACTGCCACCATGGCGAATGGTTCGTTGGACGAAATAAAATATTTGGAACTAAAAAGTGTTCACCAAGAACTGATCGCCAGGGGCAGTTGCGAAAATCCGATCCGTCGAGCATAGCGTCATGGCGTACGGATTGGGCAATAAGGCTGGGTGATTGCCCAACCACGTAAGCGGACACTCGGCGCGATCAGACAACTCAAACATAACGCGAACAAATAGACAACTTAAGATGCGATGCAAAAGCCCGACAATAAAATAAACACCGAAAAATAAATGTTCCCTAAAATTTTTGTATAAAGGTCCAAAAATATTTCCGAACTAAAATCTAGGTCCCTGTTTTCGATTGGAATCCCTCTAAGCGAACAGCTCGAATTTTACGACTCAAAACTAAGGGGAGAGGACAACAAATTGGCTTAGGAGGGGGGAGTTGAAATGAAATAGGGTAGTATTCTCAACGCAACGGGTCCGTGTTCAAACGCAATGGTTGTCGCATCCGATGGAGCGGCGGTCAAGTCGGCTGGCAGGAGTTGGTCGCCGCTTCAAAGGCGCCGGCATGTGGGCGTGTTTATCCCCACTTTTGGAAGAGCCCCATCCGCTGGCAGCGGCAGTTGGAGCCCCACAGGTTGCAGCGGCAGGAGGAGGAGTGGCAGCAGTCGCCGGGGCGGTGGTCGCAGTTACCGCCTCGCCGAATGCAGGCGCGCCTGAAAACGTAGATCAGCGACGATCGTCTGAAACCATATCAGCGAATACTAGCCTAAGTTTGTATCCGTGAATAACGGCTCGGCCACGACCTTGCCGCTAAGAGCGACGCACCGAACGATGAGAACAAACGTACTAAAATTTGTGAAGCACGCCTCGAAGCGCCGCCCACATAGGGTTACCATCCGTCCGGATTAGTCCGGACATGTCCGGACTTTTAGACTATAGTCTGGACTTTGTCCGGATCTTTAAATTGCCCGGTTTTATAAAATTACATTGAATATGAATAATAAAAGTACATATTGATTTAAATACCATACCATTGTAAATAAGTGAGTAATGGTACCATTTTGTGAATAAAAATCCCGGATTTTTTTTGATATGTCAGGACTTTTGAAATTCTTAACTGGTAATCCTACGCCCACAGTGCTGGAGGTAGCGTAAAGTTTAGTCTACAATATCTGCTGTCCGTCGCTGCGCTCATCGCTAAGTCAAAAGTCGTGGCCGAGCAGTAGTGATATTCTGTAATAACAAACTCGTTTCTTACAGAATATCAAATCTGTATTCCAGTTTCAAATAACACGTAGATGCCGCGGTGAAAAGTGATCTTGTTCTTACAGAATATCACTACAGTAACATGACAAGTAACGCTTACGCAATGCGTTTGCGATTCTACTAAAACGCTAAAAGTGAAAGTTTGTTATTGTTATTCAATCACGCTGTAACAACTGAATAGATTCAGATGAAAGGACATTGGGCAAAAATGTATGGACGCTGCACCCACGTCCGCCACGACTTAAACTACATTTGTTTGCAAGGTATTATAGTCATGATCATCTGTGCCAAAGCGCATCAAATTCCATCCCGGGAGTCTTTAGTTATTTTATTTAGCTTAGGTATTATGGGAGTGCTTCACAAGGTTCAAGGGTGCCCCTTATGTTATTCTGCCGCACTAGAGTAAATCCAAAAATCCCCGCATGGCTTGGGGTTTTTTCAAACATTCTGTTCATTATAGTAAAATTGTCTTCTTTGTCAAACGGAGCGGAGCGACTACAAATTTTAATCACTCAAACTTGTCCACGCTTCGGAGAAAACATGATTCCAATTCATCCATACTAATTGACAAAACCGACAACTGTGTTCCAATGTCCAAAGCGTGTTAGATAAAAATCAATCAAGTGACAGGGAGCGGATTCACAACGAAGTAAGACGAGTAGACTATTTGCAACTGCAAGTCCTTCAACCCCCGTAAACCGTTTTGAGGTGGCTCAGTAAGTACAAGCGCAGGATGGTCGACAGGCGTTGTCGTATATCTGGTTGTGTAGTACGACATGGCATATTATTATGGTTACTAATAATGTGAAATAAAGGTAATATAAAGTGAATTTATTTAACTATTAAAATATGCACATGTGTCATATCTTCTGACTACCAGGATATTTTTTACGGTGTCATATCTTTTGACTCCCAGGATACTTTTTTTACGGTGTCATAATAAAAAGGCTAGTTTTTCATAGATCTATCGATTCATACTAATTACATTGTTGGCGGAGCTGGGTGTGTTTTGCCCATTGTCCTTTGCCAGGAGTACCGACATATTTTGGGTTAAAACAAAGGACTTTTAAATTCCAGTAAAAGCTCTTCAGGGTTTAAATTATGAAGGCCGCAGACAAAGTTGTGGAAGCTACTTGCGCAATTAGGCAACCCAAATGTTACATTCCCCATTTAAGTTCTTAAAGGACCTTTGAAGGAAACGAATTCTTGATTTTACTGAAAATATAAATTTTAGTTACCTATTTTAATATATTATAAACTGATATTTATTTTAATAGTTAATTTACTTCAATATTTGATTTAAGAGAACCTCTTTCGTCTTCCACAGGTACGCGTTAAAAATATTTACTTTGTAATTACCTATAGCAAAACAGCTTAAATTTTATTTAAAGTTTGGTTAAAAAAAACAGCATCACCACCCACTCACACGTACAAATACACACACACATACACACACTCGACAAAAACACACACACATAAAAATACACAAGATTTATTATTCTTTGATATATGTGCTTGCATTTATGAGTCCCTTTTTTTTTTGTTTAAACATAAAGATCGATAGGCAAATTGTAATTCTAGTTATGGAAGAGCGGAGTCACCTGTCACAGGCATTATTTGCTTAAAAGGTGGCTTCAATCATGCGTTTATAATGTAACTAAACCAATGTTAAAGAAAATAAAGGACATCGACGAAATCGGCCCTAGCATGCCCAAAAGAATGTCCTTCACTATTATTTTTATATTATTTTTTTAACTTATTAGCAATTAATCATTGTAAACGGACAATCTGTTTAAGAAAATAAAAAATAAAAGTTCTGTTACTAGATACTACAGTCTGTTCATCCAACTTGGCACTCCTTTTTATTGAAAATACAGCATTAAAAATCAACTGATAACTAGATTCAATAGGTTTCAGTCTATAATAACGATTTATTTTAATAGTTTATTGGCATCGTTAATATTTTATTATTAAACGGGTGATTCTGTTTAAAAGTTGTGTCAAGATTGTTTACCTTAATGAATGCAATATAGGCGACCATAGGTATTTATCAACATAAAAATAGAACTAGGTACCTTAGTCAATAATAGTTATTACTAGTATTTATATTATATTTATAAAAAGATTATTGCTGAAATTATGTAAATATAGTTTATACTCCCATCCCATGTAATATCTGTTTATTTTTATGAAAATCATATTGATAACCAGGTACATACCTAATTACCGATAGTAAAATATAGAAACAGGTAAATGGAAAGACTGAACATTTCATTTGAAAAGAAATCTATTATTACCTACTACAGGTAGGTATAGGTATCATAGGTGCCAACTGACAACACTCATAAATCAATATGAATATAAGCATTTATTATTTTTATTATTAATTGCATTTTATGTTCATTTAATGCATATTATTTCAGTGCTTACATAGAGGTAAAAACTAAATCTATTCAGAATATATAAAGTGTACATCTTTTACGATTAAGTATAATAATTATAACCTCAAAATCTAATACATTCTGTAGTAGGCCACTGTTCCTCAAGTTGTCCGTATCTCAACAAATGCTTAATTAGAGTTTTTGAATGATTCCGAACACAACTAGCATTTTCTCATTGCTGGGCGTTATAGGACATTCAATGTATGGGGAACGAGCAATGTCCTTTATTATTAATATTATTATTATTATTATTCTATCACTTTGGATGTAAAGTAATCACTTACGGAGCACAAACTTATCAGCCACGAAGTAAATTAAGTACTACTTAAATTACAGTGTAATAATCCGTTTGCCGTTCTTTGTTAGAATATTTAATTTAACAATTCATTACTATTTGATCTACTAAAATGTTAACAACACACGTTTTCTAAGACTTAGTGTACCTTTATAACTTTAATGAACAAATAATATCTGATATATAAAATTCTCGTGTCACGGTGTGCGTAATTGGACTACTCCGAAACGGCTCGACCGATTTTCGTGAAAATTTATATGCATATTCAGTAGGTCTGAGAATCGGACAACATCTATTTTTCATCCCCCTAAATGTTAAGGGTGGTCCACACTTAAATTATAATTTTCTTTTGGGCAAAATTTATTGTTTTTATTTCTTTATGATACGTCATACAAAAATACATACAACCCTAAATTTTCAGCCTTATGCCACCAACCCCTATTTTTTATGACGATACGAAGTTCGCTGGGACAGCTAGTGTAGGTATAAATTACAATTCTTTTGTATAGTGCATTATTTAAAATCTATATACAGAAAGGTAAATATTTACTATTATATTATTAGCTGACCCGACGAACTTCGTACAGGTAAAGTATATTCCGCATATTAATAAGTGTATCCCCGTAGCTATCCGGTCGGTCGCACCGATATATTTCTTTTTCGTAAATATTTTCGCAATTCCCGAAAGACTGTATAGCGTACTTTGATAATTGTAGCTACTTATAAATGTTGTTAACAAAAAATAATTTATAACTTTATATTTTTGTTAAAGCTAAATTTACTTGTAATTAAATCTATATTTATATGTATAAAATATGTATTAATAATAATCTAATATCTATAAGTAAAATAAATAATTTTGTTAAAATAATATTTTGTGCTGGTCTGAGAGACAAGCATATGACTCATCGACTTCGCGCTTTCACTGTATTATTTCGAAAGCCTTATCTGCTTCACACGGGTGGTGTACAGTAGCAGACTAAGGAAACGTAACCACGGTAATATAATTTATACAGTATTCTATCTCCATACAAACGGTTGGAAAGCGAGTCATACCTACGCCACTCGAGTTCGCGCGGCACCCGGTGGGCATCCAGTCGCGAATGCGCCGCAGCGACGACCGAACGGTGTGAATTGTTTTTTAAGCAGTTAGCCGTGCTTAAACGTTTGTTTTGTCAATATTTGATTGAATTAAGTAAACACCTACATTATTTAATATGGTAAAGAGCAATAGTCGATATTGTGCTGTTTTTGGTTGTTTGAACTCTTCAATAATTAAACTTTTTATACGAATGCGTATTCATTATACTATTATACTAAATAATAAAGCTTTTCGTACGTCTCAGTCGAGGCATCAATATTTTTCTGTCTCAAATTTATATTTTTTATTATTAAATATTACACTTAAAATATGCATGTATTTTATGTAACACTTTCTAAATCATTCACAACATATTGTTTTTACATATGAAAAAAAAATATTTACAATCACAAAACTAGAAAGAAACTCAATTATGTAGATGAAATTAAAATACTGTAGGCGGGCAGCCCTACCGCGTGGATACGCCCCGCTCGGCCGTAGGCAGTTATTTCAAGGACAGGGCCGAGTCATAATACTGTATAGATAATATTACCGTGATGTAACACTTCCGGTAGTGAGATTTAAAACAAATAAGTTAGATATTTTTGAAGTGAAAAGTTCTTTAGCAACGTTGTACTCTTTTTTTTTGTATGGGTATAAAATGTTAAACTCGCATCAGGGGGCCAATCGCCTAACGGAAATGCTTTGGGAAACGCTAACGCTTACGATTTTATTTTGTTATTTCTAGCCGCCTGAGGTTTTTAAATGCCTCGCGCTCTTTCTTTTTCTTTTGCATTGGTAATAACAATATTAAAAAAAATGAGCGTGAGGTATTCGAAAACCTCAGGCGGCTAGAAATAACAATATAAAATCGTAAGCGTTAGCGTTTCCCAAAGCATTTCCGTTAGGCGATTGGCCCCCAGGTTAAACACGTGGGCTGATCGCATCATGACACACAATAAAATTGGAAAAGTTGTTGACTTTCAATATATTGCACGAAACATAGTAATATTTTATTTTATCGTATTATAATAATAAATCTCTATCTATGACGGCCACGTGGCAGCTTTATTGCGAAGAAAATGCATTTTTTACAATAGATTGGGCTAGGTGCGCTTAAATGTGATTCATGTAAGTTGATTTCTTTACAATAGATGTCGCTAAGTGCACTTAAACGTGACTCATGTAAGTTGATTTTTCTGAGAGATAAACTTTTTTAATGTTATATAAATTGTCATGTTTGTGTACGATAGCACTATAAATAAATATAGTATTCTACCACATACATGATAGTACTTTTATACTGATATCTAAAGCAATTCGTGCAAAATTATTCCCTAACCATTCCAATATCAAATATCAAAAATGCACAACGTTAATATTCAAGATTTCACTTCTGCCGGCACTCCCGGAGTGCAACCCGTCGTGTTTTTTTTTATTCCTAATTATCTTTTATACAAACCTTGTTCTGACGATAAAAAATACAACAAAGAAATAATTTTCTTATTTAGTGCAGTCTTTTCAAAGTTTTGTGCATACATACATTTCGGCGATAATTTTTTCATATATAGGTATAGGTCTATATATATTACCTGACCGATAAACCTCACAAGTCCTCCACCTCAGTATGTCTTTCCATTTTTATGTGCTACACGATAAATATCGTTAATTCCTTAGGCCCACTTGCACGTTCTAGGGTTAATTTATTAACCTCCGAGTTAACTATAAAACTAGGGGTTATAAAAATATTTTTTCTTGCACTGCCAAGAGTTAACACTAAAGCTTAGGTTAAATAATTAACCCGCCAAAGTTGGACAGTTAAATTGCTAACTCGAGATTTAAAACGTCAAAATTGTTAAAGGTTTTTATAGACTGTGTTGTTTGTTTTAGTAGAGATACCATTTTATTTTATTTATTTCTGAATAATGGATGACTTTTAGTTTTCTGATGATGACGAAAAAATTGTCGACTATAATATAAGTACGTTCATCTCGTTTAGGTGCCCCGAATTTTACAAGTAGTGACAGTTTACTTCTATGTGATATTTTATACTCTAATCACTACTTGTAAAATTCGGGGTACGTAAACGAGATTTCTTCTTCATTTTACAAAATAAAACCGCACTAAATTGTTGTCACAAAATACAAACTTACAAGATAGATAGGTACTTTAAAAACACCATGCAATTGGTATACAAACACCTATTTCACAGAGAAATTACAGGATGCCATTCAACTTAAACGCCCAAAAACATCACGTCTTTTCAAATTTGACATTACGAAAGAGATATATGCAAGATACTGTTGTGTAAAAGGGAGAACAATACTTATGTCATTCATCATTCTCTCTTTTTGTTGGGTTAGTAAACCCTGGATTATTTTCTGTTCGTGCAAGATAAACTCTGAGTTAAGAAAATGTTATATTAACTTTGACTTAGAAAACTCGAATTTATTTTGTTATCTCAAGATTTACGTGCAAGTGGGCCTTAGATAGGTACTTATTGTGTTCTTCAAGTTGCTCACACTCGAACAAAATTGTTTGCTCTAAAACTCGTTTAATTTCAATTTACACTCCTGAATCAATCAGAAGAGGAACACTTAATTAATCAGTCCTAAGTAACTTAACAACTTCTAATTAAATCTACTGAATATTACGCCCGTTAAGAGAACAATTGGTGCGACAATTAAAACGAATAATATAGTTTATTTTCTATTCAATTACTAAGTACTAGTAACACAAAGTAGAATAAATAAAGTAAGCGCAAAAGTGAAATATTCCTATTTATTATTTGAAAGAATAAATAGTTTAAGATAAAGAAATTAATATAATTTTAAATAAGTTGGAGCCTTTGGCTAAAACCGAAATCTTCACTCACTTTCAGTATCTTTAAGCGACTATAAGATCAAAGTTACTCTTACAACAATGCTGAGTGAATATCTAATGGTGCATATTTTAAGCTCACGGTTTAAGCTTGTAGGTTATTAAATAAATATTTCCAACACTCACACCAATTAGCCTAGCCCCAAAGTAAGGACTATAAGACTTGTGTTTTGGGATACTAGGGTAACGGATAGAATACATATGCAGTAATATATTTTTATTTTAACGATTTAACTGCTAGATGTTTAAATCTAAAGCAAATTTTACTAGAAAATTTTTAGGTGATTGAAATTGAGCGTAACTCTACAACAACTGCTCTTACACTAGCTTTAAAATATTATGTATGATTTATATTACAAGCATTTTATGGTTACTTAATATTACTATTTACTAGTGTCATCTTCTGTACAGATCGATAAATATTATCCGTTATAAGAAACGGTTACGGTTAGAACATATATATATATATATATATTCGGTATGTACAGTAGATGCATAAATTAATAGTATATTACTAATATATAAATGTAAATAAATAAATATTTCCAACACTTACACCAATTAGCCTAGCCCCAAAATAAGCACTGTAAGGATTGATACATATACAGTACATATATAAGTATATTTATATAGAAATACATATGAAACATCCATCCATCTCTTCCTCTCTTTCACTCTGGCTATATGTCAGATTCCTTTGCTCTCCAATCTTCACGACTCTGGAACAGCCTCCCTGACTCCGTTAGAAGGTCACCTACTAGGTGCAGTTTTAAGAAAGTTCATGAACTTCTCCTAGAAAGCTAAGAACGTTAAGTTTAACTCACAATTTCCCTTCACAGTCTCATCATCAATATATTTTATAAACGGTGTTAACAATAATTATGTATCTATGTATGTGTATGTATATCTATATATATTATAAATATCTATATATATTATAAATATTTATATAAGTAATATATTTAAATGTATTCTATGCATGTATATTTAGGTTTATTTTTAAATAAATATTTATGTAGTTACTTTTACTGGTGTATGTTTAAAGTAAATCACATTTTTTTTTATTATTATAGCCGCATTCGTGGATTTCTTTATGCCTAAAGGTTGACTGGCAGAGAATGCTTTTAGCGTTAAGTCTGCCTTTTGTCCATTTTTGTAATTGTGGCAATAAAATTTAAATAAATAAATAAATAATATCTATGACTGGAGTACAAATGCTCGTATTCATCACACAAACATCTGCCCCCACCGGGACGCGAACCCGGGACCTCTCGAGTCAGCGACACCATTATAAGGGATAGAAAAAGAGAAACTACAAAGATGCCGGAAAAAAGATGGCGCGTTCGAAGAGATACTCCTTGAGCTCACTTGAAATGGCCGAAATGCAACAGAGGCATAGTGGGGCGTTAGGCCCGATATTAGCACCAATCACGCGGTAGCTCCTCGGCAGCGCATTACTTTATTTGTCAATGAACAAGTACATCGGTTTTCGATTACGTTTAGTAGATGAGCGTTAAAAATTAAAGTAAGGTTTTCTTTTACAATTTTTTGTGTTATAAAATATTAAATACTATAAAATAATGGTGCGTCGCCTACAATCTGCCTCCTTAGTGCTAACTAGTTAGCGCTACTGTCCCGTGGTGTCAGTAGAGCGACGCGAGTGACCGGGCGTCGTAGCACTCCGGTGCGAGTGCGCACGTCGACGACGCGTACTCGCCCATCTTTACCTGCGTGGGCCTCAGTCACAATCCCATGTCGCCAGCAGTTACGTTCTACATTGGGCTCGACAAGAACGACGTAGTCTCCTACCTCAAGTGACCTAGACTCCCTAGTCCATTTCTGTCTGGGTAGAAGAGTAGGTAAATATTCTTTTACCCATCGGGCCCAGTACATGTCTGCGAGTCTTTGTGCAACTCGCCAACGTTTTTTTAGAGATAAATCTGAATTATCGTACTTTCCGAAATCCGGACCTGTCGATGACGAACCGATTAAAAAATGATTAGGCGTGAGAGCCTCCGGATATGATGGATCATTGGAAACGTGTGTAATAGGCTGGCTATTGACTATCGCTTCTACTTCAGCCAACAGAGTTATTAGGGTCTCAGGGTGAGGCGCTCGCTCTTTCAATATAACCTTTAGGCTACTCTTAACAATGCGGATCATCCGTTCCCACGATCCGCCCATTTCAGGTGCACCTGGTGGGATAAATTTCCAATCCACACCGCGAATCGCCCCAGCTTCCCGTACTGCCTCCTTGTCAAGATCGGCGATACTGCGCTTTAACTCCACATCGGCGCCTCTTAGGTTCGTGCCATTGTCAGATATGATCACCTGTGGCATATCTCGACGAGCAGCCATGCGCCTCAATGCCATTATAGCGGAGTCACTGGTAAGGTTTTCAGTGACCTCGATGTGAATAGCCCTTATAGTGAGACAAGTGAAAAGCATACAATATCGCTTTTGTCTGCCGCGACCAACGGTGACTTCAAGGGGACCGAAAAAATCCACCCCAGTGTAGCTAAAGGGACGTCTATTATGCTGCAGTCTAGCAGTTGGGAGATCAGCCATGCGCTGAGCTGTTGCTGTAGCACGACGGTACCTACAAAATAGGCAATGTGCTGCAATTGAACGCACAGTTGGTCTTAGGTTCACGATCCAATAATGTTGTCGTAAATTATTTACAACAAGTTCGTTCGCGCCATGAAGGGCTTGTCTGTGATAATATTCCACAAGCAAGCGCGTCATTTTGTGTTGCCCATCCAATATGACAGGGCGGCGTGTGTCATTGCACACACCTACAACAGAATCAATGCGACCACCAACACGCAAAACACCATTTTCATCAAGGTAAGGTGTCAACTGTAATAAACGGCTATTTGATGGTAATTGTTTATTTAATTTTAAACAATAAATTTCGGTACTATAGGAATCAAGTTGACATTTTTTTATCAACAGGTATTCTGCCTCCTTCATTAGAAGAACGTCAAGTTTGCATACCTTACGTTGACATCTTCTAATGAACATTAAAACTCGAGCAGCGGCGCGCAACAGTGTGACCCAACTCGAAATATTATCTTCGCATGGCAAAGGTAATTTTGAGTTATCTGTGGTCACGTGATTTACAATACGCTCCTCACACATGGTGTTTTGTAATGACTTTTTAAACCTACGGTATTTCGGCCACTGATCTTCAGGAAGGCGCAGGAAAGAAGGACCTTGAAACCAGTCACTAGTATACACCAGTGGGAGTGATTGTTCGCGCGTTGCTAAATCCGCTGTATTATTTGCGGTCGGCACGTACCGCCATTCAGTTGACTTTGTCAACTCATCAATTTCGCCAAGGCGGTGAGCCACATACGGCTTATAATTACGGGGATCGCTTCGGATCCACTGCAAAACAGTACTCGAATCCGTCCAAAAGTAACGTTTCCCGGGTTGAAAATCCTTTTGTTCGCGCTGTATGGTAGCAGCGAGCCGCGCCCCTAGAAGCGCACCCTGCAACTCCAACCTTGGAATGGAGACTGGTCGCAATGGACTAACCCTGGCTTTACTGGCTACAAAACAAACCAAAACGTGGCCGTCAGATCGCGTTAAACGCCAGTAAATAACAGTTGCATACGCTTTTGTTGAAGCGTCACAAAAAATGTGCATCTGTTTATCAACAATACTATATACGTCTATATTAGTCGTATTTGGTATACCCTCTTCAGACCTGAGTCTTATAGAAGCAACTTCAAAGTTATTTTAATATAAAATATGGTTAGTTAGGGTTGAAATAAAATATTTTTTTTTATGAAATAATAATATTATTTTTATTTTATTAGTAAACATAGGTACACATATGTGTACCTCAGGTTCGAGGATGCACTTTAGGCACTAAGCACATTATTTTTGACTATGAAATAATTCAAAACAATTATTTCTCGTGACACAAAGGTACATTTGGCATTTTGTGCAAATGGTTCGGCATCGTGAGGAGCATTGTGGATGTCTGCATTTTGAAGCATTTTTGTCATCCAGGAACCGCGGTAGATGTCCAACGCCATCCAGCCGAACCTCGGGTTTCGTGAGGGGCACCACTGCTCGATGTTTTTTTTTCAGTGGTTCTCCTTGTTCATACATGGATGAACAATCTTGCTCGACTTCTCCCCTGCTTGTGCTGGGCCCGGACGTGAAGTCAGCGACAACGTTCCCTCCCGCAAATTTTACCATGGCTGTCGCTATGTTTACCCTGTACTGCAGCAACCCAAGCTTGTCTTTGGGTTCAATGCCTTCTTGATTGCAGCAACGGACGTACATTACCCAGCAGTTAACAATGACTAGATCCACAAAGTGACTGAAAGCTCTAATTGTCCACTTATTTGTGCGCATAGCGCTTCGGTAGTACGCTATGAGCCTATCACAGAGATCAATGCCCCCCATGCAGGTGTTATAGTTTTTGATTACAGCTGGTTGTGATACATCTATCTTTCTCTTTTCAATTTTGCACCAGCGCTTACATGTAGTCATGGGGGAGCTCCCGGTGCATGTTGAAAGCATGGTGACGGCTTTAGTGTCTTTCCATTTTATCACACATACCTTTTCGTCATTTCGGACTTTCTCATCAAATTCCCCACGTTTCAGCTGTTTGTCAGTCTTCAGTTTCTTGGATACATCTCCAAACCGATTGCTCATGACGGTACCAGTCAAGTAAACATTGTTTTTATTTTCATTTAAATAATTAGCAAGTTTTATGCTTGTAAAAAACCTGTCTGTGTACAACACGCAGTTTTCGTGGATCGTGCGGCAGAGCAGTTTTACTATTCCTGCTCCTAGTCCTAGAGATGCCATATCCTCCTGTGGTATTGTATTGGAACCAACATAAATTTCAAAATCTAACACTAGGCCATCTTTTGAAGCCAAAACGAAATTCTTGAGCCCTAGTGGGTTTGGTTTAGATGGAACGTATTGTCGATATTCGCACCTTCCAGCAAACGGAACCATTTGCTCATCAATCGACATGTGCTTTGATCGAGGTAAGCTGTGGCATTTTTTAAGGATTTTCTGAAGTATTGGCCTTATTTTCCATAGTTTGTCACCATCAGTATGTGCTGTTGCATTGTTCACAAAGTGGAAATAGTTTCGTAATTCGAAAAACCTATCACGGGTCATCGTATCTTTTATGAGAGGTACAGAAAGGTCTCTGCTCCAGTAAAGCCGTGCTTGAGGGTATTTCAGTGTCCCCATGAGAATCTGTATTCCAGTGAATTGTATAATCTCTCTATGATTAGTACGAACAGATCTCAAATCTCGTGATTGTGCAGAATATAAGTTAGTTTGCTCTGCTGTTTCCTTCCAAAAGTCTACATCAAGATATTCAAAAAATGAGAACAAACAATTAGTGCCTGAACTACCTTGGGTGAGGAGTACATCTTCACTGATGTCAGGACCGCGTGAAACCATTTCTTTGGTCCGCCAGAATTGACGCGATGAAGGGAATACTTCATCATTTGCTTGCTCCTCTTCTGACTGTGCTTGCTCGTCTTCCGACTGTGAAGACGAGGGTCCATCAACATCAGGTGGCAAATACTCGAGATCATCTTCATCTCCCGAAAAATCCACGTCGCTGGCGTTAAGTGCTGCCTCGATAGCTGCATCATCCATGATCTACAAGGCAAAAATAAATAATGTTTTTTTTTTCCATACTAGCAAACATTAAATATTACAATCCTGAGGTACACAAATGTGTACTTTGACAAAAAACATGTTGTTTTACAAAAAAAAAACAATTATTTCATAATTTTTTATTGATTTATTAGAAAGCAACACTTTATGTACTAAATTATACAAAAATATTAATAAGTTACTTAGTTTTACTATAGTTACCTTTTTTTCAAAAACGCTGCGTGGGTGTCGTAAAAAAAACGATGCACATTTGATTTTCAAATAAAAATGTCATACACTTGTCGCACTTGCACCACTTTGTCAACGGATTTTTTGTGAACTATTATGTTTAGAGAACACATCTTAATAGTTCCAAACACTTTAAGAGATGTCGCTGGTAGTAAAAAATCTGTTTTAAATAGGTACACGTGTGTGTACCGAGGGTCTGAAGAGGATACATTGCTCGCTCGTATAGCAAGTTTGCCATGCGTGCGCGTTGCAATAGAAACGTGGAATACGAAGCGAGTGCAACTCCTGCAATTCTCGCAGCCATCTAACCCACGAAGCATATTCCTCAGTTTGGATGCGGCAATTCCATTCTATACCACTGCGATGGACATTCTGAAAATTAATTTTGCCCTTAATTAGAATCGGTGTAACAAATCCATGAACATCATAGACTGACATTAAAATGCTCAACATTTGTGCCTTTGTTGGCGGCTCCAAACCGTTTAAAATGTTTGGTGGTATTCGTTGTACTTAATAATTTAAAACCGAAACAGTCCTCACTAGGATACCATATCAAACCCAGAGTGTGCTCAGTAACGTTCGTAGCGCCGTGTTGCAACTCCACAGCCGTCGGCGCGAGCGCATCGGTGGGGATGGAGCATAGTACGTCCTTATTATTACTAGACCAGCGTGTAATCTCAAATCCACCATCTTTGTGGATATTTGTTATGTCGCGCACCAATTGAATCGCTGTACTTTCGCTACTACATGAATGTAAACAGTCATCCATGTAGTGATCATTGACAATTACGTCTACGGCTTTGGGATATAAGTCCTGGAATTTCATAGCATTTTTATTTTTAATGTATTGTGCAATGAAAGGCGAGCAGGTGGCACCAAAAAGTAAACTTTGCATTACACAAATTTTTAAAGGCGCGCCAGCGCTCTCTTGCCATAGGAAACGAAAAACATGTTGATCCTCTGGTCGGATTTTAATTTGAACAAAGAAATCTTTTATATCGCCAGTTAAAGCAACTTTATGTTCACGGAAACGTAACATAATTCCTAATAAAGAATTATATAAATCGGGTCCTGTTAATAAAAAATCATTAAGGCATACACCCTTCACTTTTCCTGCACAGTCAAACACTAATCTTAGTTTATTAGGTTTGTTGGGATTTTGAACTCCGAAATGAGATAAATACCATATGTAACTAGACGCTGAGAGTTCAGATTCATGCAGTTCTCGAGCGTAGCCGTTATCGAATAACCTGTTCATCTCCTGCCGATACCTCTCAGCATAAATTTCATCAGACTGAAATTTTTTAAGTAATCCCTGTAACCTACACCGTGCATATTCAAAGGTTTGAGGGAACGAAAGTTGGTCTTTAACGAAAGGCAAACCTACTTCCCATTGCTTACCTAAATTACGTGCGGTTGCATCGAGAATGTTTACCGCTCTCAAATGTGCCGTATTTTCACGACGTAAGGGTGAAACTCCAATGGAGTCTAGTTCAAATGAGTTTTTAACTAAAGTATTTAATTCGTTCATATCGTGCTCCTCAGAGTGAGTGAGATGGAGAGTGTGCCCGATCATGGGAGTATGACTGAGACCGTAGCAACCATGAATAGACCAGCCTAAACGACATCTCGTAGCATAAGGTTCAAATTTATTGCCATTCAATATTTCTAATGGAGCTAAAAGAAAATAATTATCCTCTCCTATCAATAGGCGAGGCACCACACATTCGTTACACACAATATCTTTTACTTTTAACAAATGTTTGCATTTCAATTGTTTTATTAATGACAAATCTTGTTTAGGTACATTCATATTATTAACCTGCCGGAATGTAATATCATAACATTTATTTTCCAAGAAACTAGATATTTTTGCGTTAACTTTAGGAACATCAGATTGAAATACCTCAATGCCGAATGCATCTATAAATTTTATTGAATTAGATTCAGATGAAAATAGACCTAATTCGCTTACCAAGTCCTTATCGATTAGGGAAACTGACGCCCCGTCATCCAATAACGCATGCACACTCACTGTGCCCTTAGGGCCACTAAGATTGACCTTTACCACTTTCAACAACACATCACTGACTTGACGTAAGGAACAAACACTACGAGTGCTGGGGCCGCTTGGCGGCGGCGGCGACGGCGCTGTAACGTGCGCCACAGTCTCGTCTCGCTTCAATGATGACTCATGCTCCGCCAGCTGCAAGCCTTCCTCTGCGCTCCTGACTTCGTTGTTTGAATAAGTGCGTGCCGTCAAAACCGGTTTCTTATAATGCAATAAGTGATGATGTGCGAGCCCGCAGTTATCAATATTGCATAGTGGAGCGGGACACGAATTACGCTCGTGCCTTGCTAATAGACAGCAATAACAGAGATTTTTTGATTTAACAAATCTCCATCTATCCTTTCGCATAGCTCGTTTGAACGGTCGACATTCAGTTAACAAGTGCACTATTTTTTTACAAAAACAGCAAACTTTCTCAGCTTCAGTCGCAGTAGTAGTTAGCAAAGGTCGATTATACGTATTGTGACGAGGTTTTTCATCTGGTTTTCGACCGGGTGGAAATATATCGGGCTTCCTGTGTTCTCGTAATTGTGTGACGCCAACGACTGATAGTATCTTAGCTTCTCGCTTAAGGAATGCAGCCAAAAGTTGAAGTTTTGTTATGTTGCTGTCTAGCTTTTCATATGCGAAGTCTGTCCACTTGCTCAACAATACACTAGGCAGTTTGGAAACGATAGCTGCTAATAACTCAGGACTTCGTAAATAATCGTGTTGATTAAGTGAATTCAGTGTTGCAACACAATTATTAACTTTCATGGAAAAATTAATTAAATCATTATGATAGTTGTTATTGAGTGGGGACAACTTTCTCATCTGTGAGGTCAACTGTTGAATTATGAAGTCAGAGTTGCCGAATCTGAGTTCCAAAGCCTCCATAACCACCTCTGGTGCAGTGTTGCCGATCAGTAAGTCGGTTACAGCTTCCTTAGCTTCACTTTTGAGTGCACGTCGCAATCTCCACAAATTCTCTGTGTCACTGAATTGACAAATATGAGTAGACTCGTAGTAAGCACTCTTAAAGTGTAACCACTCAAAGCAGTCGCCGTTGAACGGAGGTAATTCTCTTGGCGTTGACAAGCGAGTGAGCAGGCGTTCTTCATTCTGAGCCGGTGATGAAACCATGATGTCTTTTAGCGTATGAGCGAGCTGGAGAATGCTATCAGCTGGTATGTGCGGGGTGGGTGCGCGGCCAGGTTCCGTAACAACAGGTGCCGGCGCTTCCGCCTCCGTAGCCATTGCTGCAGCTGGTAGGGACGACTCCAACCACTCCTCAACGTTATATTGCTTCTGTCCATGGCTCACAGACTTGCTTTTGCAAGAACGCTTGTCCTCTTCAAGCATGGCGAGGTCACATTCCAACTTCTTGTCGATGAGCTCTTTTTCTATCCTTGCCTTCGCTTCTGCAGCAGCAAATTCGAGTTGTTTGCGCTTTAGACTTGACGATGACGATTGTGTAGACATAACGATGGACTCCGTCTTAACTGTACGTTGCACATTTTTCTGCATCTGTTGCGCAATACCACTCGTGAGCACGTGTTCCGACGCACAATCCAATCTATCGATCAGTTTTTCCCGACATTTCTTGGTGAAAAGTTTACTAGCAGGTGGTGTATGATGCATAGTTCTTGATGGTTGAGATTTGGCTCGATTGACCAGACTTATTATAAGGGATAGAAAAAGAGAAACTACAAAGATGCCGGAAAAAAGATGGCGCGTTCGAAGAGATACTCCTTGAGCTCACTTGAAATGGCCGAAATGCAACAGAGGCATAGTGTTTTAGGATATTCTCAACGCAGACAGACATATTTTTCAAAGAAGTAACAAAATAATAAGTGTAGCAAGTGAAACCTCTCATGGTGAGTATAGTGAATGTGAGAGTGTGTGTGTGTGTGTGGAGAGATTGTGTAAAATAAATATATTTATTAGCGGAAATGGAATCAAAAACAGTAAATCTACATCGTCTTTCAAAATAATTCAGTACCGTTATAACTTAAAGTTTTAAGCCATTCAACTGTTGAATACTTGACACTATAGAAAGGGAGATCATAAATTGATTTTATTTTATTTACTTTATTATAAAGAAAGGGTCCCAAAAAGTTAAATATTCTATCGACCGAAACAGTGTTTGATTAAAAATGATGAACAAACAGTAAAATTCCTACGTTTAGTTAATACATTAGCATCAAATTTTAAAAGTGAGTGTTGCTTAAGGATCACCTGTAATATAAAAAGCTGTCTTACAGTTAATACATCAAAATCCTCGTACAAGAGAACGGTCGGATAGTAAATTGGACGGAATGTACAAACTTTTAAAATATGTCTTTGTGCAATTTCTAGATTAATGAAAGCGGTTTTAGCAGCACCTCCCCATGCTGTGATACCATATGTTAAAACCGACTGACATAATGATAGATATACTTTTCTAAGGAGGTCAAAGTCAGCAACATGTCGCAAGCTTTTAAACAGGTAAATCAGTTTCTTCACTCTATTAGTGAGGGCTATTATGTGCTCCCTAAAAGACAGAGAGTAGTCAATAAGCAAACTGAGGTACTTAATGCTGACGACTTTCTTCAAAGTAACACAGGTACATGGTTGAGTATGAGGGTTATCACAAGAATGTATAGGGTTGTTCAACAAGAACTTTGTTTTTGAATTGTGGCTACACCAACAATATGATAGTTTTCACATTTAGTTTTTTGACGTACGTACGAAGTACGTTACAATGAATTCAATTTCGCTTGAAAATCGAATAAAAATAATTAAAATCCACTATGAAAATAGTGGTTCTGTTATAGTTACATTTTGTCAAATTCGTGATATTTTCGGACAACATAATCGTCCTTCTGAGACCGCTATTAAGAATTTGGTCGTTAAATTTAAGTCGACAGGCTCGATACAAAATACGCCAACACCAACGCGTGTTCGGCCGGGTCGTTCAACTGAAAGCATCGCAGCCGTGAGCCACAGTGTTGAGGCAGATCCAAATTTATCAATTCTGCGACGTTCTCAACAATTGGGGTTATACAGAACCACCAAATGCGAATTTTGGCCTATTATTGATGACGTGGATATCACTGATATGTGGTTTCAATAGGACGGCACCACATGTTACACAGCCAATGAAACGATCAATTTATTGCAAACCAAATTTCCCGATCGCATAATTTCACTAAACTCAGCTGTTAAGAGGCCAGCCAGATCATGTGATTTAACACCACTAGATTATTTTTTGTGGGGTTATGTTAAGGACAGAGTGTATATGGGGACAATCGAATCGATTGCAGCCTTAAAAGTCAAAATCCGTGATGTGATTAACGAAACAGTCCCGCCATTTTGCCAAATAGTGATTAAAAACTTTGATGAAAGAATCGACATCTGTCAGCGTGCTCGTGGTGGACATTTGCAAGATATCATTTTTCATTCATAATTGCCGAACTTTTTTCTTTATAATTCAATAAAAAATTTAATCATCTTCATCAATTTTTTTTGTTTTATCTTGTTTTAGAAAACAAAGTTCTTGTTGAAAAATCCTATACCTTTAATTTAAATTCATTAGAGGGAATTCATTAGAGCCAGAGGATCTCATCGTAATAGTTATATATTGGGTTTTTTCTGAGTTTAACGTCAGTGTATTCTGTCTAAGCCAATCACAAACATCGTTAAATCCCCTTTGAGCCACATCAAAAACGTTATTCCATGTGTTTGCTGAAAAAAAACAGAGCGGAATCATCAGCGTAACAAATGAGTTTACCGTGTGTCAAGTGAAGTCATAAGAGGTCATTTATATAGATTAGAAATAGAATAGGACCAAGGACACTACCCTGAGGAACACCATACTCTATTTCAAGGAAACCACTGACATTCCCACCAACACCAACACACTGAGTTCTATTAGACAAATAGTCACGAAAGAGTTGAAGTTGCAGACCCCTGATTCCAATGTATTATTGCCCTGATCCAAATTAGTACTGATGAAACTTGTCACTTCCAATATTGTATCATCAGTAAATTTGCCCGATCTAAAACCAGATTGTGAGCTATAAGGTCATGCTTATCAAGATATTTCACTAAGCGTTTTTAAATAAGGCGCTCCAATATCTTAGATATGGCAGTTAAGATGGCGATTGGCTTGTAGTTGTTGATATGATGTCTGTCTCCAGCCTTGTAAACAGGGTGTATTCTTGATTTTTTTAACACAGATGGAAAAATGTCACTATCAAAACAACAATTAAAAATATGAACCAAATAGGGGTCAATGAACTTTTGCATAACTTAATTATATTTATTAGAGATACCATCACATCCAGCAGCACTAGTATTTTTTTAACTCATTATAATAGTAGAGACCTCAGCCTCATCACATCGGACTTTTATTAGGTTTAGGGGATCCACATTTATGAACTGGAGGCCTACTCTATTTTAACGAAAAACGAAATTTCGATCGAAATTTCCCACGTTCCCTACTCTGTTTCCTTTTCATTTGGAAAATTCGTTCGTCCTAAATATTTTGACAATTAAATTCTCCAAGCCTACTCTAATTCACAAAACTTTCGAAGGAAAAGTTGAATTTGACAGATAATTGTTCGAAATTTTAACCTCAAATCGACGAAATGAAAAGTGTTACCTTTTCATTTTCGTTTTTTGTTTTAATTAAGCCTAAAATACTTGCAAGAGTATTTTTAATAATAGCTGCTTAGCTCGAGTAACATTTTTAGCATGTAAAATTAACAAATAAACCATTTATTTATTATTTTTTGTAATTTCGATACTTAAAAGTATTAAACGACAAATTGAGGTTGACATACAGTAGATTGTATCGACTCTACATATTAGTCAGCTAACACTGTCAAAGAAGGTTCTTTCAATGTCATCAAAAAATTTGCCGTAAACTACCTATATTGTTTCCAAGTAAAAAAAACGTTTTCTTAAAAGTAGAGATAAAAAGAACTCACAAACATGACTTATTCCATTCGTTCACGAAAACTGTTTATGGTTCCGAAGTTAATGTGCCTGTTCGAAAATGATATAGAGTAGAGACACTGGCGAAATTTCGTTTGAAATTCGCTCGTTACCGAAATTTCGTTTCGGAGAAAGAGAGTAGAGCTCCTGTATTAGTAGAACTAGAAGAGATTAAATTGTTAGCTAGATTTTTTCCCACATTAACCAAAAAGTAATTGTATCTAAATAATATTTAAATCAATTATATCCCTATCCGACAATAATTCCAGAGCTGGTGTCTTTTTCTTTCCCGTATTGGTAAATCTTTTTATACCTTCCCACAACCTTTTATTGTCTTTATTTGCTTTTAAAAGTTTTTTTATTTTTTTAGAAGATTATTACAGAATGTCCGTTATCTAAGATGAGTAACTTTCAAAATAACATTTTCAGGCGAGGAACGTAATTTCAAATGCATGCAGTCTCTATTACGAATGCAACGAACTATGTCAGGGGTTATCCAAGGCTTTAATGGTATATTTCTTTTAGAGAGTTTTATCTTTTCACTGTTATTTTTAATGCTATTTTGGATGTGATTTATTAAATATTGTGTAATATAATTAACATTATTACTTTGAACTTCTTGTTTAATCTCATCATAATTTAATTTGACACGCAATGAATTAAATAGATCCCTTTTTGTTATATTAACAATACAAGCAATAACGGCAGAGTGATTTGTTAATGAAGTATTAGTTTTAACGTTGAAACCAAGTCATTACTTTTTAATAAGATATGGTCAAGGCAAGAACCACTTTGATGTGTAGCCACACAATGAGCAGGCAACATGCCATGACTAGCGCATATTTTTAAATAATCTTGGCAACCACAATATAAATATTCCTCTCTAATATCAATGTAAATGTCACCAACCAAAATTATATTATTAAAACTTAAGAGGTTAGTTAAAACTGAATTTAAGGCAGAATTAAAGTTATCTAAATTCTTGTAAGAAGGAGACCTATAAATGGCTACAATTGCAGTGTATGTGCTTATTTTGAGACAGTTACAGTTTTGAATGGGTGGTTCTTCAGCTGTAACATTAGGGGTGGAATTCGAATAAACTACCACACCATCGTTTTTTGTTGAATGACAATGATATCCGGCAATTCGGGGAATTATAGTAAATTGAGATAACCAACATTCCGTTAAAATAATAACGTCACACTTTAGGCTTAAAAGTTGTAACAACACCTCCAGTCTACAAAAAATACAGTTAATACTACGAATATTCTGAGTTATAAAAGATAATCTGTTTGGCATCATCTGAATATATTTATGGCAGTCTTCAGGTCCGCAACATATAACATTTGATACTTTTGATTCATCTATTTCTTATTAATTGTACTATCCATATCTTATTTTAAAAGAAATCCAATTTTCCAATAATATCATCCGATAAAATTCCTATAGAGCCACAAAATAGTAAGACCAAACAATACACCTAACATTAACTCCATTTCGCAATATTTTTTAAAATATATGTTATGTTTGTGTAGAGTAATTAAAAAATAGAAAAATATAGTAATTCGGAAATAATTATAAAAATATCCATGCAATTTAAATAGATATATGTTAACAGATGTGTGTAAAAGATTAAAACATATTTCATCAAAAATAAGTTAAAACTAGTCACATTATTTTCTGCTTAGTTTTGGAAAAATCTGTTTCACTCTCTACTTTGAAATGATGAAAATCCTCTTTCTTTCGTAAATGTATTCTGCCTTAAGAAGTCCAGCAAAATTTTAAATCATTTGTGTTAGCAAAGTCCTTTGCTAAATAAAAAAGTCGCTTTTAAGGTCAAGCATTCTGACACAAATATCGTTTTTTTCGAACCCGCTAAATGCAAGTGTTCCGTATTGAGTTTATTGTCTTTGTTTGTAGAATTAAACTTTTTTACGGATTTTAGGACTGCATCCTTTTTTTATTACCGAAGTTAGTTCCAATATGATTGACTTTTCAGTCGCTTTCGAACAACCGCGATAAACATCTTTGATTTCTGATCTTTGTATGTCTACATTTAGTACAGTTCCCAACTTAGAAACCACCTTGGAGATTTCTTCTTTAGACTCATTCGTCATCGTTATTTCGCTATTCATCGTTGAGAGAATAATTAAAATTGACTCTTATCCCTGTTTGAAATGGCACTAAGAAATTAACTATTTTCAAATACGAAAACGAAAGTTTCAGATGGTGCTACTCACTAGTTCCGTGTAAGAAACAAATGGGTGTGTTACCAAAGCTGTAGTATTTATTCCCAGTTAGTTCCCAGTAGTTATATATAAAATATAAAGGAAAATATAAAAGGAATTTACTTTTATTTATTTTTATCATCGTTTAATTGTCGCACCCGTAATTCTATACACAGTGACTAAACTAGATCTTATTTTAATAGCAATAACGTGCACTGACTTGCCAACATCCTGCAGCATCTGCAGATCGGCTGGATCTTCTCCGTAGTCGGGAAGATTGATTTCTACATCCTCATCACCTGAACAAATGGAGTAATTATATGTAACGCCTATACGTTTTAGCTAAATATTTAAACAATAAATAAAAAAAATCTATTTTAATGTGAAACATTAATGATTTCCCTATTAAAAAGGCTAATTACAAAATATCTTTTAATAACTTCGGGTATTCGATTGGTCAAAGCAGATAAGGACAAAGACGAATGACGATGTGTGAATCTTAAATTTATAATAGCAGGTCAAAGTTTGTTTTATGTCCCTGATATATCGAAATGAAATAAGCCGTTAGAACCATTGACAGAGAGAGAATGGGCCGAGAATAACTTAGTTATTTATCTGACAGTTTATGTCAGATAAATTCGAACGTGAACTACTGGTCACTGGTCGCTTCGAGATTCTTCGTCCTAGAGTCGCTCGACGATCGATTCATCTTTTTCTGCCCGTTGTTGTAACGATATCGGTTTCACACCTTCTAGTAAGAACACAAAGAGCGATTCAAACTCAATTGTGCCTGTGAAGTTAGCATAAGTTGCACAGTAAGCGAAATATAGGGGGATGTACATGCACGCGAATTGTCACTGAACAGGAGAACTATTTTTATATCTGGAAAAGGCGTTACGCCTCCCTGAACCACCGGGAGTAGCGCAAACAGGGAGTCTGAAGACCCCTGCCTAGTCCAGAGGCTCGGTGAAATTAGCAGCGCCTTATCAGTAATAACCAAATAATAATCTATAAACCGTTTACTAGATATGCACTATGAGGACCGATGTCCCCCTAATGCGTGCCGGGAGTATGGGTAATGACGTGGCGCTCTATAAGAGATTGGCCCACACACAAGGTTCGATTGGTTTGTTCAAGATTGTCCATTGCCGGACTCCCCCCGATGCGGCACCCCGGAGTATCATCCATCACAGGAACCGTGCAATGCAGATTGGCGCTCCCACACCAGTCCGCTGGCTTCCTGGAACCTGCACGTAGTGGCGTTTACTGCTAACTTCACAGCCGTCATTAAGTTGGAATCGTACTGAATACTTGAATTTAAGGACATTGCTTGCGCAAGTGGTTCGGCTTGCGGTTTTGGAAGGCAACTTGAGCAATGGCCGGTCATTGGATGGGTGACTAAAAGCTTACTATCTCGAGCTCCTCCGTGCTTCCGAAGGTACGTTAAGCTGATGACCCCGGCTGGATCTGCAGTCCTTAGCACCCACCAATCCGCGCACTGGGCCCACGTGATTAGTCATTGCCTAATCTCCTCGTTCTATCCATAGGGAAAGCCTGTTCTCCAGCAGTGGGGACGTTAATAGGCTGATGGTACCTGGGTCTATGTAGGACGCATGCGCCCACTCAGCTGCGAGGAGCACAGCCGCGAGCGCCAGCAGAACTGCGGCGCGCGGCATGCTGCTCACAACAACCGCTGCTTGCCTGCAACATATGACATCTTCATCAACCTACTAATATCCTCACTAGAGATAGAGAAATACCCGCAGATTACTTAAGACCGTATCGCGCATCCGATAATGTTTTCCTACAACAACTGTTTCTTTTCAGCAACATATGACACAACATTAGCCTGCAAATATCCCCACTTGAGAGGAATTCTCTATAGGGTGCATAGGTATAAGACTGTGCTTCAGGAACTTGAGACTAGACTTTAACGTGCCTCCAGTACGGATTGAAAATGCCTTGCCTGTATTCCAGCATTATAGGATTTTGTCATCAGCCTATCAATGTCCACTACCCAGGCAATATCTATACAGACAGGATTATGAAGAAAGAGAAAACCAGATCTAATCGCGAATTGTACTGATTGATTGTGTTTGCCAGTAGCAATCGCCTTTTTGCTGCATAGAATCTATCATCAACCTATCAAAGACCCCAGTGCTATGTACAGAATTGCAAAGACAGAAAGATTAAAAATTTTCACCTTTACGATTCACAATGATTTATCGAATCTGTACAGAAAAGCATTCTATTTTATGTTCCCACTGCTAAGGCTATAAAGGTAAAATTAGCCAACTGGAATGACTACCTACCGATGCCACCGGAACTAAAGAGCTCTCCAAAGCATAGAGGAACTTAAGATATAACATCTTCCACAATGTCAGACCGAACAATCTCAAGCTATCCCCACGATTGACATAATCAGCTGATCAATAGTAAACATATGAAGAGGCAACCCCTTTAGCAAGATGTGAACATAGATCCAAAGATCTATATTAAAAATTTCAAATTTTAAACCGTAAACATTCGAGCTACCAATATTCCCTGAATTCCTTAAATCATTTCATTCTAGAAGTACAAGAGTGAATAACAATTTTTTTAATGAAGATAACATAATGGCAAATTGGAATATCAAAATTACGAATTGGTTTTATAATACATAATAATTTTCTATGCTTGTTTTTATTAGGTATTTTTTGGGTCGATTTAGTTTTAAGTTAACAATTCTGGCAACGGAATATAATATGACTACTGGTAACGTATTTAATTTTATTGTATTTTTTTGTTTTGATTTCAGCATTTAGTTAATTGTGAATTCCAGCTTGATACAGGAGCTATTACCCATTCTGGTCTTATAAAATCAAATTTTGAGTGTGACGAAACATTTCCTTCACATTGAAGCTACGAAGTCGAATCGAATGAAATGATTCAGATTGTTTGTAACAACAAGGGAGCCCTTTTTAACATTCCATTCAGCCCTGACCTCTGAAGTTTTAATACAAATGTATAAATTAACCTATAAAAACAACAAATTTTCTGGAGCAAAAGTCCTTTGAATTTTTTATGTATTTCACACGACAGAATTTTAGATTGGTATAATTCTTAATTTAAAAATACTGATATTGAATACTTATCACTACGCTGCTGTGCAGCATAATGTAAATGGGAATGATGACTAATTTATTTTCTTCGTCGTAGATTATAAAAAGTATTGGACATGTATTTTTTTCTTTCTTCACATAATCAAAAGCTTGCAGAGATATATTGATTTGAAAAGTCGCATGACGTCACGTCTTGGTACAGTTTTTACTTAGAAGTGACGTTGAGGCTCGTGCCCGCCCCCACTCCCCAAAATCATGTTTGTAATTTTTTGGTTGATTGACAAAAGCAAAAATAAGTGTCCATTATTTCATTTATTTTACCCCGTCCTCACCCTTATTCTTTTGAATTCCTACAAGCCTGTAATAAAAAATATCCTATTGGTTCTTATACTGAACTAAGTTTTACACTAGTCTCCCATTTTTTATATTTATAAAAAATATACTTCTCTAAACTTCTGCCATATTAAGTTCGGGGTATTGAGAATCATGCTAGAATCAAGCCCAACAATCAAAGTAAACGGTTATATTCAAATTACTTATAATGCTGGAGAACTGCTTTCAAATCTAATACATTAAATGTACGTTATAACGCTCAAAGACTCGAAACTCTTTGTGAGTTTCTCTCAACACGTCTTAAGTTTGTAACACGAATTTCGGGTTTTAACACGAACTTTATCGCGTTGTTAGCAATTCTTCGCTCTGTTAGCATTTTCAGTCTTTGAACTAGACGTTTACAATAATTTACTTCAACACTATTGTTTAAAATATTTGTACTTGTTGTAGATAATAGCGGAGTTATTTTTAATTATATTTTTTACTTATTTCTAATTCAATAACTTTTTGAGCTTCAATTAACTTTTTAGGTTATGCTCCACTTTTTAAATAAGTCTATCTGACACTTTTTCTACTGTTTCCTTTGTAAACCTAATAAGATTTAGATAGGTAATGTATTTTTTGGTCCAAAGTATTTTACACTTTATAAATGACACAATATAGCCTGCACACTGCATAATACTACTGCAGTATTAGGAATGAGAAATAATTTGCGGGGCAAATAGAAAAAGGAAAAATTTTACTTGATGTAATTCCACCTGGTCCAGGTTTCAGACAAAAATCCGCATTTTCCGCTATCCGGGCGGAAACCTGGATCGAGAGGATTTTTTTCTAGTAAAATTTTCTTTAACTATAAACATCTCGCAGAGAAATGCTTAAAAATATAAATATAATAAAGTATAAGTAGGGGATAACAAATTTAGAAATTAGATCGTCGAGAGACAAGAGACGTTTATAACTTTGAAATATGATTTCCATTTTACACAGGCTAGCTCCGTGTATCCGACAATCAAACTTTGAACTCTCGAGCAGTCAGAGCAAAGGGGCTAGTTAGCCCAACTTTAATTATCAACACCATCACCAAGATAGCGGACATTATTGCATCTTCAAAGATAAATTGCTTAAAGGACACTCGTTTTGTGCGAAGTAAAATTTTCATAATGATTTTTCTAACAATATCAACCGAAGTTCACATTTTGAAAAGAAACAGGTAGGTTCAATTACTCTCGTACACCAAGGAATCCGTTCCATAGTTTACTTTATGTAAATGTATGGCAAATAAACATTTTTAGGCAGTTAGTAAACCGCTACTAGCTATACTTTCTGTAAAAACATTACCAGGACTAATTACGGGGTAAAGTAAAAAAAATGTACCTATTTAATCCGTCAGTTAGATTATCAAAACATAATGTACACATATTTTTTCTTTCTCGAGGAGGAGAGGAGAGGAGAGGAGCTCGATGGCGCAAGTGGTTAGCGCGTTCGGCTGCGATCGTTGAAGTTAAGCAACTTTCGCAGTGGTCGGTCATTGGATGGGTGACCAAAAATTTACTATCTCGAGCTCCTCCGTGCTTCGGAAGGCACGTTAAGCCGTTGGTCCCGGCTGCATTTGCAGTCAGTTAGCACCCACCAATCCGCACTGGGCCCGCGTGGTGGGTCATGGCCCAATCTCCCTATTCCATCCATAGGGAAGGCCTGTGCCCCAGCAGTGGGGACATTAATAGGCTGATGATGATGATTTTTTCTTTAGACAATCAACCATAAAATAACGAAAATAAGAAGAATAATAAGCGCGCACGTCAAAGTTTGGCAGTGGGGGCTCGTGTGACGTCACTTCTAAGTAAAAATTGTACCAAGACGTTTCGAACCAAGTATGTAATGTTTTTCGATAATAATCTACTTAATGGATAAAAAAAGTTAGTAGAAAGTTAGTCATTATCCCTATCCTACTGCAGCGTTGTGATCTAAACAAACGCCACGTTTTGGCTATTTTAATTTCGCTTAAGGCTACCATTATTTGAAGTTGCTACCTCGCATTTCGTACACAATAAATTCCGACTGTCCTGCCCCATGGGTCGTTTTATGGTAGCTTTATGGGGAGGCCTGAAATCAAAATCACGCACCGTTCCCTTTTATCTTCCTAAGGGACGAGGTCCGTCGATATTAATCTTTGAAGTACAGGATAATACCTCAATACTAATATATTACATACAGGGTGTTACAAAAATACAATTAAAGCTTGAAGGGCGTTGAGGTACATCGTATAATATAACTGTTTAATAACTGTTTTTATAAAAAGTTAAAACTTTATGCAAATATTTTAAGAAAATTAGAGAAGACTCCTTATATGATGTACTTCAACGCCCTTCAAGCTTAATTTGTATTTTTGTAACACCCTGTATATGAAATTAGTTAACGTGTTCCAAAAAAAATGTTTTTCATATCAATAAATACTGAGATTTTTCTGTTAACATTGTAGTCTCACAAAGACACATCTGTACCCTTAGCACGAACCAATATTAAAATCGAATAGTTTAATTCGATCTCGATACGCGTCAAACGTGAAGACGTTTTGTATGAAAATTTTAACAGTGCCACAGCGGACTTAATGAGAATTAGAATCCTCCATGGAAAACATCTTAATGACTGTTCCGAATTCCCAACTCTAGTATTTCTTAGCATCTCTTCGCATTGCAGGTAACCCATAATTTATCTAGTTATCTGTACGTACATATATTTATGTTTCTTTTGATATACCTTAATATGGTACTTCATAGTTTAAAGTTTATCTATGCCAAAATGGATATAGCTTGGAGCTGTGTATTTGGTTAGTACAATCTGACACATTTACTAGAACCAACAGTGATCGGTTCATATAACAAGGTTGGAGTGATGCCAAACCCGCTTTCATCTGATCTTAAGCCGTTTTCAGAGATAATTAAAAAATAGATAATGAATTATTGCACATAGTATAATACATTAAAATCTCGTGTCACAGTGTTTGTTTTCTCACTCTTCCGACTTAGCTAGCTTTGGAAACTAATGGAAAAAAACTAGTAGAAACTCTACATCATCTAAGATGTCTTAAAATAACTCCGCTATTACATACGCTAAAAATGGCAGTCAAAGACCATTACATGTGCCTTAGTATATTGAATGCCTCAAGTACTTTTTTTTATAATGGCGATGATATGTTGACTATTATGTGAATATAGGTATTATGTTCATCGTGTCAATATTAGGGTAAATATCTTTTATCCTGTCTCCACTGATTGGTCACACGCCTGAGATATGAACGGAATATGGAAAATAGGCCAGCTATGACCAGGACCATGCGGAGACCTGTGCGGATTGGTGGGTGCTTACGATTGTAGAGTTTTAAAATAACTTTATTGTTTACTGCAAGATTGAATGGCTTAACGTGCCTGGCGCAGCATGACAGAGCATGAGACAGTAAATTATATTATTGGTCGGTCACCCATCCATCCTAAGCGGCATTTGCCACAACACCCTGACTTCCACTCACTATCTCATAGAGTCTAAGATATACCTAAAATTATTTCTTACAATCAAGTTTTGTGTTAGAGATACACACATAATTATGTTTGTGTGAATGCAAACTTAATCAAAATAAACGCTAAAACTTGTTCGTGACATTTCAGACAAAGTTGAATTTGGTGACAATAGTTTTGCTAATGGCACAGGCAGTACTGTAATTGCAAATCTTCAAGATTGCGAAGATGAGAGTTCTATCAGTAGTCTAATAGATGGAGAGAGTATTCGAGTACCTACTTCACCAAGTTAATGTTAGCACTCAAAGCTACAATGGCCTTGGGAATGAGAGCGTTCAAAGTTTAAATGTGACATGCATTCGTAGGCGAGTTGTCACCGCCAGACTTCCGTCTCCAGCAACTTCTGTTCAACTTTGGTTAGTAGTCGAGTTGAAGTCGTCGATGAAGTGTTGTCGTAAGTAATTCAGTCTCTTCACTAAGACAGTTGTCCCTCCGCCGGCGAGGAAGCGACTAACTATCGCCAATTTTCTCCCTCAGTAACTCACAATATATATACATTCCGTGTAAACATAAGAGATACGAATTAATAGTTGATCCCTGACTGTTTACTCGCTCCACTAGTTTATTGCTGATAGTAAAGAGCTACCAGGCTGCTGAAGGACATCAACTTCCTGAAAGCGAGTCTGGCCGATGTAGTGAGCAAGTTAGAGGACTCTAACAACACCATCGTTGATTTGCGTGCTCAGGTAGTGTTATTAAGTAGCGCTGCCGGTGCAAGTAGGTCAACCCGAGGCCTCTAAGGTGAACACACGTCGCGGGGAGCAAAATGCATCCATCGGCAGTATTGAGTCGGTGCCTGTCAGTGCGTCACCGGCCGCCGTCACCGCGCGCGATGCCCCGCTCCCCGCCGCCACTGCTGCCCCTCTGCCTCGCTGGAGACGTCACGCGCATGCTCGTCCACACCGCAACGTGCTTACGCAGTTGCAGCCGCCAGCCGGCATGCCGATGTGTATCCAAAAGAGAAGAATAGCAAACTCTGCGTAAAACGTGCTGCTCCGGCAGTGTCACAAAATCAGATTTACGACGAAGAGGGCTTCATCAAGGTGGAAAGGATGAAGAGGAAGCCCGTTTACCGCAATTAGTGTGGTGTTGCCCCGACCGGACCGAACCACCTGCTGCGTCCTGCAATACCGACGACGCACGCCGCTCTACGTGTCCCGACTGCATTATTCTACGAAGGAAGAGGAGATCGTAGAGTACCTGCGAGTGAAGACGAAGTTCTCCCTGACGGTCGCACGGTTGGAGTCCCGTCACAATGTGAATTTTAATTCATTTGTGGTGAGGGTGCCGACCGAACATCTAGCGACTTTTATGAAAGAAGAACTTTGGCCGAAAGGTGTCGTGTTCCGGCGATTCCAAGGCCGGTTACCTGATACCGCTATGCGTCACACGTGGCCGTCTATACGTGTTAATTAACTGTTTACTAACATAGGTACTCATTTTATTTACTAACAATAATGTTTTTATATCTGTATATATGTTAGACTATAAGGTATTTATCTATGGCGTCTCAGCGATGTTACTTGGCCTTCAAAACGCCTGCGCGTGCTATTTTGCTCAGGACTGCCACCGTGAGCGTGTGGCGCAAGTAATGGCCCGTTGTACTCGCACACTCGCTTATAGCCCAGCGATAAAACAATCGAAACTACACAGTCGCTTCCCGCTGCTCGCCAACACGTTTCTAGTTTCTAGCTTACTCGCTTCTCGTTTATCGTCGTCAGTTCCTCCGACGGGAGGCTGGACCGACGCGAACTGCCGATGGGAGGTTTTTCTATCTCAAAATTTTATTCATATATTTACACTAATGATAAAATGAAATGTATACAAAATATGTATATTTTGATTTTCTGCTCCTATTTAGGTAAATTGAAATACTCCAGATCTCACTATCAATTTCTTCTGATAAATGAGTGAGAAGCGAAACCTTAGTTGTCTAAGTTTTTTACAAAGATCATCTCTACAAGATAGTAAATTTTCATGATACAGGTACTATGTTCTGACATTATCAGTTTGACATGTTTAGCTTTGAACGACCAAGACCGACCGACGAACGAACTAGGGAACGAAAGTTCAGTATTAAATTCCAAAACTGTGAAACTACGCAGCAATATTTATTGCCTTAATTATAAAGTGCTTCATGTTATGTTTACAAATTAACTTGCACTTAAAGATAAATGATGTTGGGTTTAAAATGGTTCACTGTGGAAAGATAAAGGTGATCGTTGTTATCTACGAACAGTGTTGTGCCAATTACGCTGATATTATTGGAGGAACCAAGGCACGAATCCATTAGATAGTGTTGCGAAAGTAAACAACAGATACCGGTTCACGTTAAGTTTGTTGTTTTAATAACAATTAAACTGTTGTTGAACTGTTATTTCACTACAACTTAAACAATATTTGAGTTATGTAGTAAATAATAATAATAAAATAGTTTTTAACCATATACGCATTAGTATGTTTTCCACGAACACTAAATTATGTTACATGTCAGAGAAGAAAATCCAATAAAAAAAAATACTTCTTTTTTTAAGTGCTTCATATTGAAATTACACACATCATTCTCAGTAAGTCTTGAAGAATCTATTCGAAAAAGCTTACGTCCTAAAATATTTCCCACTTCCATTCTTATATCTATAAATATTATGTTCATCTATTCAATAGGTATCAAAAATTTTAAAGAAACATAGAAAGAGACAAGATTCGAAAATTCTTAGATTTATAAATACCATAAATCGATAAACAAAACAGATTGACTCATGATTTCTTTTTAATTGAATCTCGATTTGAGACATTGTAATACCATGTGGCCCTGACGCGCTAATTATTAAAGTAAGATAAATATTAATAAACTACCTTGTATTATTGTCGCATATTTTAATTTATTAAATCCTTTATGCCAATTAAGCCCAGATCATCCGGATACCTATTCGATTGGAAATAGCAGATAACTTATATGTATACAAAAAGCAGCGTGTCCCATCACTACTGGATGACTAGCAGATTAATGTTGAGATTTATTAACAACCCGCCGCTGGGACACCGCTATCGCCGGCAGCAATTTATGGCAGCAGGCAGTTTTGTGAAGCGCAATTGAATCCTCATTGATCGCGATACTGTGGTGGGTCTACCTTTTATCGCAGAACTATTAGTGTCATAATATTATCATGCATACGAGTAGCTGGCATCATCTTTATTTTGAAAAACACCAGTGGCATTCACTCATTTATTAGACATCCAAAACTTATGATTTTTAAGACAAAATCAAATTTAGGAATAAATTTAGTATTCAAAATAATAAACATTCGGCCAAACAATAATGAAACTAAAAAAAATGCCTTACATATATTCGTTTAAAGAAGATTATTTCATGTGTGTTATGCCAAATGAATTTCGGAGTAACAAGATTCTGCCTGATAGAGAGAACCCACTGCTGGTAGATAAATTTACTACACTATAATACTGATAGTAGATATAGGTAGAGGGCTATATGTAACTTATAGCTCCTTAAATTCCCGCGTACATTAATCATGGTGGGAAACATGCCAAAACGTTATCCGAAGCGGATACGCTTCTAGTTTGTATTGGCAATATAAATGAAAGAGAGTTTTAAGAAAACTGTTTAATTATTAATTATTAAGTAGGTACAGCAAACGTCAATCACGGGAAGGAGAGGAAGAGAGAAAATAAACAATACAGAGCATAGAAAATTTCCAATTGTTTGTTAGGCTTATTGTATGTCCTTAGTCCCGGCTAGGCCGGGAGGCTGTTGAGCGCGAAGACGCGGTGAAGTCCCGCAACGGGGATCTCGCAGTTCTGCACTTAACAGCGTAGAGGGTATTCGCAGGGTTTTTTAGCGGATAGTATGCCGTAAGCGCTCGTAAGCCGCACGGACTGCTTAACGGCTTCTCCGTTTCCCACCCATGAGACTAGCAAGAGGCTAGGTGTGAGGTCTGTTCGTTGGTGTGCCTCTTAAGGCCTTAGACACATAACCGCGTTGCGGCGCCGCGCCACTAAAATTGGCAGGGGGGTCAGAGAAGATTTTAGCGGCGCGGCGCCGCACCGCGACGCAATTTCCAGCGTTATGACGTCATACTTGTTGACAATGATTCAGTTTGTTTCTATCACTCTTGCAAACAACATACGTCAACCCGGAAGCAGTTTTAAATTATAATATTTTTTAATTAAAATGTCTGACGTTGATATCGACCTTACAGTCAAGCCCAGCATTTTCAAAGCAGTAACAAGTTTCGTTCCCTTAATTTTTTTTTGTATATACATATTTCGTTAATCCGCTTAATAGCTCTTCAAATGATGATATTCTTATTCTAAAGTAGGTGAAAATTTTGTTTTCGTCTATCTTTAATGCTTTGTATTTTCGAGAAAAGACTCTCCATCGGGATTCATAGCCTTATTAAATGGATGTATCCAGTATCTTCTTTGTCGTATATTTAAAACAGAGTAATATCTTCCTAATAACAAATACGCAATAAGTTTCTTACGACGATCAATGGCAGATACACGTCTAACTACAATCAAAAATCACGAGAAACTGGTTACCCTACTGTACCATATAACGCTCTTTTTCGCGACGCCGCAACGCAAACTGCCGATTTTAGCGTTGCGGCGTCGTAACGCGGTTATGTGTTTCGCCCTAAGGGCGCCAACGGCTGGCAAATAGAGGTTTTGACTGCGTAAAAAAAAGCTCATTGTATGTCCTCGTGTGTCCTTACAACATTAATTTCACTATTGCAGTTGTCATACAAATAATGCAAAACAAATCAAAAGAGGGTTCACTATAAAGAAAATGAGATAGGGGAAATAGCAGTATTCATAGTAATAGTACAAACGAAACCAACCAGTTGCTAGTGCACCATTAATGGTGCAAGTCAATGGTGCATTCAGTATTGAAGTGAAACTTCTTTACGCACGCTTGATTTGGGGGTAAGCTGGCGAATGCGTTACGCGTTACGCGAAAAGTGTGTTCGGTCGAGGCGAACGGGAGTTGAATGGGGGATATAAGCAAGAGAAAGCAATGCGCGCGCACATTTTCTTTCTCTCTTTCTCTTATAGCTAGTAAATGAAATATGTATATATACATACATGTATAACTTGCACACACACACACACACATATACACATATATATCTATATACATACAGATGGTGCCAAAGATATTTCACTTCAGTTGTGTGGTCACAAGCACACACGTTTTTTTTTTAATTTAAATGCCGTTCGTTCGTACTTTAGAAATGGTTGTTTTAATGCTGCACTAAGCGCGACCAACTAGATTTGATCATATTTGACCTTTCTTCATTTAATAGAACCCCGTGCACGTGCTAACTCCCGGGACTATTAATAACCATCTTCCCTTCAACATTCGCTTTGAGTTGATTACCCGCGGGAAATAATCCCGTTTCGTGTTGGTAACACTTTCTTCACCTATCCATAACATGTCTGGTATTATGATGTTTAATTGCAAAGAACATATTCAGCGACGGAGGGACTTAAATATAGTACAACATAAGGCACTATAGAAACTTTACAGATTCAGTAGAAAAACGTAGGTTTTTATAGTGAATGTGTTTTTTTCTTCTTTTTGTAATACTTGTGTTAAATGTTTAATAAAAAACACTCTCTCTTTCTCTGATGTTGGTGCTTCTTAGTATCACTTCTACTTCTTAGTGCACAAAAACGATTTCAGGTAATGTTAATAAAAAAATAAATAAAAAGGAAACGAAAAAGAAACGTCAACGTATTCGATGACTAAACCAAACATATAATTCATTTAAAAATAATAAATATTATTTACCTTCTTAAGTAGTGATTAAATAATATAATCTCATTTCCCCGAAAGCTGTTACAAAGTCATTTGAAAGTAATTAATTTGTAATAAGAAATGTGCGACCCAAAGATGATAATTAAGGAGGAGAATAGGAACATTTTAATATCGGAATGCTCGCCGAATCCATTTATTTTTCATTAAATTACGATCTTAACGGGCGCTTTTCCCCACACCGCACCGCAGCGAGAGACTGACAGATTTTTCCTTAAAATTAATTTTGTTTTTAGGGTTCATTATTCAAGGACTATGGAACCCAATAACTAAGCCTCCAATAGCCAACTGACCGCGAGCTGTAAGTCGAGATTTGAACAGGTAGATGAAATTAAATAATGAAATAAAATAGAATCAATAGGCGCCGAATTACTTGATTTTAACATTTGTAAACCATGCAAGGTGGTGCGGTACACAAGTTCGACACGCACGAGAATGAATTTCATTTTTTATTTTTACAAAACCTCATCACATCTTTGTTGTGTTAAATTTAAAAATGATGTCTGTTCACGTTACAACAGTTTAATGTTGTTTAGCATATTTAAAACAGTTTCGAAAGATGTATTTAATTAACGATTCACCTGATTTGAAGTGGCATCGAGTGGCTGCATTATAGGTATTTTTGAAGTGAAAACTTCTTTAGCGGCGCTGTACACTTTTTTTGTAATAGGTAAAAAATGTTAAACTCGCGTTAGGATACGTGCCCTGATCAAAAATTCGTAATATGAAAACAATAAAATTGGAAAGGTTGTTGACTTTCAATATACTGGACGAAACAATAATAAAATAAGCCTTTAACTAGGATGTCCAGGTTGCAGCTTTATTGCGAAGAAAATGCATTTTTTACAATAGATGTCGCTAGATGCGCTTAAATGTGATTCATGTAATTTACAATAGATGTCGCTAGGTGCGCTTAAATCACATTTAAGCGCACCTAGCGACATGTAAGTTAATTTTTCTGAGAGATAAACTTTTTAATGTAATTTAAATTGTCATGTTTCTGTATGATAGAGCAATAAATAAATATTGTATTCTACCACATAAATGATAGTACTTATACTTATACTGATAATTAAAGCAATTTGTGCAAAATTATTCACTACCAAAATATCAAAAATGCACAACGTTAATATTCAAGTTTTCACTTCTGCCGGCACTCTCTGAGTGCAATCCGTCGTTTTTTTTTCTATAAATAGGTCCGACAGATGACTATCCGTTGTTAAGTGACAGTGCAGTCCAGTCGCGAAGATAGGTTATGTGTTCAAATCTGTTGACTGTAACTGTGTCATGGAAAAATTGAAATAACATCAGAGAAAACATTGCGGTCTCTTTTAGTTAGTTTTTAAACGAAATTAGCGTATAATAAATCTATTAATTTCTCTTAGTATCCATAATTAAGTTAACCTAACTACCAGAAGGCCTGTATAAATTTTCACGGCTGTCCCAATATTTTATTACAGGGCGTATTATGGACGTTGATTTTTTTCTAGCGATGTCCGTCGTCCGGAATAACAAAAAATTACTAAGAATATTTTCGGGTATATTACATAAATACTCACATGCTCATCCGTGCGCAAAATGTACTTAAAAAGGAGTAGGTACGTAAGTTTTTCGTTCTACACCGTATGTATTATTATAATAATCGACAGGAAATGAAGTATTGTAAGTAAGAGAGTCCTGGTTTTATATCGTATAATAAATAATTATTTATGATATTAGTGCAGTAAGTCACGAGTTTGTACATACCAATTTGCACGAATATCATACAACGTTTTTTTACACATTTGCGAGAAAACAGTATACGTACATCATTTAAATAACGAAGCAAACTTTTTCTAATAAAAAAATGGCGCGTATTTCCGAATGTCGCAACGTGCGGGTGGTGAAACTTAGAACTACATCTTTTAAGTATTAAAGTGAGATAAAAGTGGTGATTAAAAGCAGTTCCAAGGAGGTTCGATCGAAATTTAAAAAAAACCGTTAAGAATACGCACTTTGCCATATATGGGAGCGTGCGTGCAAACTCCAAACTCCATTAAATGACAACCTCCGTAAATGTTTTTTTTTAGTAAATGTGTTGAAAAACATATTTATAACTTTTGTTTCTGTAAGCCAAGATTTCTCGTCTCGTGCCACAAACTCATTTTACTGAATAGGAGGTAGATTATCAAAAAATATTGGACTCGCTTATATAATCAAAGTGGACAAGTATTTTTTTAATTTATTCACATAATCAAAATATTATAGAGATTTATTATTTTGAAATGTCGCATGACGTGAAGACTTGGAACAATTTTTACTTTGAAGTGACGTCACGAGCCTGCACTCCCAAACATTGACGCGCTTTATCCTTGTTAATTTTTGGTTGATTTACAAAACAAAACATAGGTGTCCTTTATTTTTTGTCAATCTAACTGACGGACTATATAGAACCTTGTTTACTTAACTCCAACATCATCCCTATTGTATCAAACGAAGTAAACGATGTATAAAAGGGGCCTGTGGAAGCCTCAAAATAGGACATTACTACCTACGCATCGTTACCCAAAATTAACTTTTCACACATGGCCTTAAATGTGTGTTTATTAAGCTGTGACCTCGAACAAGTTAAGTCAAAGGGCAGGGTGAAGCCAAATAGTTATTTCGGTATTCATTTAATACCTACACGTTAATATCATGAACAGGTAGCAAAGGACACTAAGGCTCGAATTACAGAATGACTACTAAGTGTTGATCTTTACTTGAGTACGGTTAGAAAAGGATGTCGCTACATGCTATATGAAGCGACATCCCTTTCTAACTGTACTCAAGCAAAGATCAGCACCCAGTTGTCATTCTGTAATACGAGCTTAATTCATGTAAACACCAATCTGTACTTTTGCCATCTTATTAATAAAGGAGGAATGAGCTTAGACTTATTACACCTTCTTTTGTTCACTGAAATGCTTTTTGTAATTCAATGAACAGAAACAAAACATGGAGTAACTTATCCAAGCTTGTACTTCGTTTATTAATAAGGAGGACATCGTTTTAAACTTTCGACACGCTTAATCATCAAAAGCTTATTACAAAGTTAGATGTTGCTCATAATCACAAATGTCTGCACAATTTGAAAATTTCAGTATGTAATTGCCCAACAATTGAATTCGTAGACTCTTACGTGTACCTTGGTTTGGTTATAGACAATACATTCAACTGGGGCCCTCAAGTTGAACGTGTCTGTGACAGATTAGGAGCATTTCTTTCAAAATTAAGCATTATTAAAAAAAGGATGACATATAAAACTCGACTAACATTATATAACGCATTTGCACATTCTATTATTAATTATGGCCTATCAAGTTATGGTCGTACTTATAAGACCTACTTGGATAAGATTCATAATCTACAAGTAAGAATATTGAAAAGAGTTATCTCGCCCAATGTGAAACAACAATTAGCCTCAGACGAAAGGTTGTTATTTAAATATTGTAACGTACTGCCAGTTAGCGAACAGTCCACATTTCAACTTCTTAAGGAAGAATTCTTCAATACTTCTATTAAAAAACCCATTATTCACGATAAAGGTACCCGGGCGATCACTCGCGGCTTGCTAGCCACGACTACGGCAATCAACATCTACGGCAGACGCACTGTTGATTACTTGTTACCTCGTCTCATAAACAAAATGGACCCAGAATTTAGAGATTCGCTTAATGAAAAAAATATAAAACATAAACTTAAAATGTTGTGACAATGATGAATTATGATGTGCGGCGAACTGTGATGCATCATTCAAACTTTAATGGTTTTTCGATGTGTTGTTCATGTAAAAATATATTTATTATGTATATTTAGAAATGAATAAATAAAAAATTAGCCGGATTTCTACCATGTGTATTGTTTTTTGCGAGTCTCCGATATTTCGGCACTAATTGTAAAAGAGCAGTCCCACGATCAGGATTTTTGAATCACTCGCCTTACGTCGAACGCTCGATTTCTGCTAATTTTCATTCGACTTAATTAATTCCGTATTTTTGAATCGCTCGAATGCAACGAATGGGTGAGACCACTCGTTGTATGGCGTATGATAGAATAATTGTCAAATTTGTGTGAGACGTCACGTCAGTGTCAAACTTGATTCACTTTTGCAGATTTTGGTTGTCTTTAGTTGTTTACTATTTTTTGAAATTATGACCATTTATCAACTCCATTCATAACTACGACCACTGATCAAGCATCCCGCGCTTACGATTACATACTTTCTTTTACGATAGTCTATCCTTGTCATGATTTATATGAAACGACAAGGGCAGACTGATGTCAAGTTTCTTCTTCTTTTATTATGGCATGTCAAGTTTACGAACAGCAATCACGGATAGCTAAGTGAAATGCCGGCATAAAAAAGGACAAAATACAATTGTATTTATTATACAGCCATGTACTGAGAATTTTTCGTTCTGTTTTCATTACGGTAATTACCGGTTTTAATTTTTTCTGCGTGAAATGAATAAATTTTTATATTTCGTATTATCATACTTAGTAAAATCGGCGACGAACGATTCAAAAATACGGGAATCAGTATCATGCGACTTGAAAGTCGAAGGTGACTTATGTCGCATTCGATGATACTATGTCAGGCGAGTGATTCAAAAATAGAGCTCCTGTGTTGTCGCGGGCGAGGCCGCGCCGCCCATCGTTGCCAAACATATGAGAATTCTAACGTTCGAGATTTAGCTGTCTCTACACATGATAATAGAAATCTAGTACACTTTGATGTGAGATTTGAACAATGTTGAATGTTTGTGTCATGTGTTTGTTAAAAGTTATATCAAACAACTTTCCTTATAGTGCTTGTGTTGTAAGCAGTCGTTAAGGGCCCCCGAGATCAAATGGCTTGATTCAAACACGTAAATTTTAGTTTGACTCAAACCATTTTGTTCGTTAACGAGGCTACCTTGCACGGATTGTCAAACTTTTACGTGACTGGAGTTTGTTTGTTAATAATTCACATTTTTGTTGTCTTTGACGCGCCGTTTGGTTTTATCTTTTTCTCTTTTTGTGTAGAAACGTAGGACATTAATGTAATAAATACGAGGATATTGCGCTTCATACTAACAAGGATAATTACGAGGGTGTACGGAACCAAACTGAGCAGTGCCGTTTGACAACTGTTCAATCCGATCAAACTGTTTCATCAAACACGTAAGGTTTAAATCAAACCGTTTGACCGTATCGGGGGCACTTTATGAAGTTAAAGGATACGGTTTAAATTTGTATGGAGGGTGATAGTGAGTCTCCGACTTACTCCAACTTTAAATGGAACGTAGTGCACTTGATTGACGACCTCCGTGATCGAGTGGTTTGTACGCTGGGTTACATGGTGTCGCCAACTCGAGAGGTCCCGGGTTCGAATCCCGGGTGGGGGCAGATGTTTGTGTGATGATTAAGAGCATTTGTACTCTTGACAAACACAATGACAGACCACTGCGAAAGTTGCTCAACTTCAACGACCGCAGCCGAACGCGCTAACCACTGGCGCCATCGAGCTCCTCTTATATTATATTCTATTCAATTGGTAACTTAAGCAGTGATAATTATTCTGTTCATCTTTCATTACATTATAAGGTATTTTATTTCAAGAAGAATCTATCATAAATTGGTATATAATGAATTCATCACGATTTCACAAATATCATGTTTAACTGGACTGATTGACATACTACGTGACCCTATTTTTACATTTTTTTATTCTCCTACCCCCCTCAGTGACCTCCCATACTATTTGCCAAAACCCCTTATTTTTCAATTTCTAAACAGCCGTTTCAGCGTAAGCTGCTTCTTCAAACTTTGTTTTAGAGGACAGGCAGACTTGACCATCGTGCAAAGAAATTCCCCGTCTGTTACTTTAGTTTTTAGACGTGTCTTTCTGAGAAGATGCTACTTTGAAACTTCTTGCACGCGGCGTATTTTTCTACCAGCATCGCCGGTTTTCCACTGCCAAAAGTATGGAACAGGAGTTAATAATATCCAGCCGCCTTTCACCTCGTCTATCCACAAAGGAAAATGTGTTAATGTGACCCGTGTGCCACCCGAAAGGCTTAACGTTGCCGACATTAATACGAAAGCTCGCCCCGACTCCTTGAGAGATCAAACAAAGTGGGTATAAGTTCCGAATCGTTCTTATTCCGAAGAAAAACACTCGCAATATGTTACGAGTTGCGAATAGTAATTTGAACTAACAAAACGGTTTTTATTTCGTAAGGTCTCAAACACACCGATCATATAGTGACACTTACCGTCGTATTTGTAAAAATTAAAACACGTTACTTCTGCTTTAGTAATAACTTGAGCAACATTTTTCATTAATTTTCTTTTAAAGAAATTGATCAAAGTAAGGCATGTCAAAAATGGGAATTCTCATAACTCGTGCCAATAAATTAGCGAAATGAAAACGTACATACGTGGTATCGTAAGGATATAGAGGGAAAAGATCAAAGGTGACCTTATGAACTGGGATCGGGAAAGCACATAGAAATCGCTGGCTCCTAACTTTCCAGTGCAGATAGTAAAGGCCTATAAGAGGACAGGATATATCGAATACTTTTGTTTGATGACTGCTCTTTTGATGTTTTGTCGATCGTATATATAGCATAATTATATATATATATATGTATATTTAAGCATGTAACTGCTTGATGTTTAAATCTAAATAAAATATAACTAGAAAATATCCACGCGGACCAGGCAGCAGACGGGACTCGAACCCGCACCCTTCGCAATCCGGGCGAACGCACTGACCAATTATGCTATGGCGGCCCTGATGACCGCGTCGAAATTCCTCTAGCCATACTTAAGCTGCAAGGCAGCTCCATCTCTTCGTATTGTAGGTAACCCACAATGTCGAATGAATACTTTTACAAGTATTAAACATTTGAAAGAAGAAATAGCAATTATAGTTATAATTTTTATCTTTTAAGCATGTAACTGCTTGATGTTTAAATCTAAATAAAATATAACTAGAAAAAAAAGTGAAGGGTGCGGGTTCGAGTCCCGTCTGCTGCCTGGTCCGTGTGGATTTTTTTCTAGTTATATCTTATTTAGCATAATTATGTTTTTTTTTTTAATGATAAAAGGGTGGTCAATAATGGAATGGCCTCTCTGATGGCAAGTGGCCACTTAAACCTATAAACGCTTGCGATATTAAAAATATCACTGACGCCGCTGCCTACCCTGGCCCAATCCCCTACCCCGTGGAGCCCTGGAACCTTACCCACCGACAGTAACACAACACCACTAAAAGGTAGTGTTATTTTACTGTGATCTTCTGTAAGGTTGAAGTTACTCCCCGAGAAAGGCACCCGAATTCAAGATTCGGAATATCCGCTATGCACTACCTCTCTTATAAGCTATGTATAATAATAATAATAAATATTTCCAATACTCACATCAATTAGCCTAGCCCCAAAATAAGCACTGTAAGGCTTGTGTTATGGGATACTAGGGTAACGGATAGGACACATATACTGTACTTATGTAAGTTTATATAGAAACTAGCTGAGCCAGTGAACTTCGTGTCGCCTTAAAAATATAGGTCGTAGAAAGGTGAAAATTTAGGGTTGTATATATTTTTGTATGATGTATCATAAAAAAAACTATAAATTTTGCAAAAAAAATTAATGGTGGACCACCCTTAACATTTAAGGGGGTGAAAAATAGATGTTGTCCGATTCTCAGACCTACTGAATATGCATATAAGATTTCACGAAAATCGGTCGAGCCGTTTCGGAAGGTGTTCAATTAAGCATACCGTGACACGAGAATTTGATGTATTAGATACATATTAAATATCCATGACTGGAGTACAAATGCTCGTATTCATCACACAAACCGGGATTAGAACCCGAGACTTCTCGCGTCGGCGACACTATGAAACCCGGCCACTCGGCCACAGAGGTCGTCAAATAACGTCGAAAATATATGTATATAATAAAATTTTACAAAAGTAAGCTTTATGTGGTCACATAACTGACAGTTTTTCAAATAGTTATATTTTTTTTATGACTATGACTACGATTTGTAGCCTATGAAATGCTAGAGCTATCCTCAATTATCCGTGTCGAATTTCACAAGGGAGAATTGAGGATAGCGGACGGTGCGGGTTCGAGTCCCGTCTGCTGCCTGGTCCACGTGGAATTTATCCTGATAAAAATAAAAAATTGTGTGTGTCAGCTCCGACGCACGACCGGAGTTTACACTCTAAAAACGATTGTCTTTGAACAGACACAAAACAAAATCAAGTCCGAAGAAGTCGATTACAAGTAGAGATACCTCAGGAATCGTCCCATGGTTTCGACTATCATAGGTTCTATGTCACACATTTTATCATCTAACATCAGCGATATTCATCATATATTTTATTATGTATTTCTGGAAACACACAATTTCAAAAATATCACACACTAGTCATCATTTTGTAAATATGTATTATAATTCCATCTGTACTGAAAAACACTATTCCAGAGTGCTGGACACTTACCGGCATTTCTCTATATTCTGTTATTTATTTGTTTTCATTAATATTGTTCCGATTTTATCTATTTTTAGTTTATTTATTTTATTGACATTTGTGACAACTTAATGTTTTTTATCCGTTGCCATGGCTAAAAGTGAAAGGTGCGCAGATGAGGTTGCGCACAAAAACGTAATGAGGTCATTAATGTCATTCATCGATAGATTTTACTCCTCACATTTTTCTCATACCGGGCCCCTTATATATGCAAATCGATTCTTAAGGAGTAAACTCCAAAAATCTTTCAATTTTCTACTAGCCGATGTATTCAAATGGCACTGGCACGGCGCTGCGATGGCTTATGTAATCACTCTTACTCAAATGTCAAGTCGAAAATTCCTGAACTTGACGAAGGCTAAGCTAGGTACAATGTGTTCCTGATACATCACCATACCCCGATAGTCAAGTCTATACTGTATGTGTTGAATTTTGTTTTATTATTGTCATTTAAATAAAAACATACACGAGTGAGGGGGTTTTATTTACTTTTTCTCTAAATAACTTGGAAATTTGAGCATTATTTTGACTAACTTATTCGAGATAAATCAAAATGTCCTGTTTTAGCGGCCAAATAAATTACATAGTAAACTCATATCTGCCATGTAATAAAAAATTTGAAAGATCTGTCAATACGAATAATGGCAACAAAGGTAACTTATCAAAGGTTTTATTTCAATTTCTAACTGATTTGTAAATATAATGCTGTATGTTAAAAAAAAGGATAAGTTTTGTTGTTCGCTGTTGATCTTGAAAACCAAGTAGGTAGTTGTATTTTAAAATAATGAGTTCTGCTCAGGTACAACTTAGTTTTAATTTCCTCGCATTATTTTAGAAAAGTACAATATGTATCGACACGTTCGTCCATCAATGCCTCTTTTGCTGGCCGCTAATTAGTGGGTGCTGGTAACTGCAGACGCAACCGCAAAAAACAGCTTAACATGCCTTTTAAAGAACTGAGACACGCAATATAACAAATTTATCACCTATCTTATGACCAGCGATTCCTAAAGTTGCTTAACCTCCACGATCTTATACCGAAAACGCTAACAGCAGCATCATCAAGATCCCATCTGCAGCAGAAGGACAGATAAGCAATTAGCTATGTACATTTATACGTTACAGGCTTTCCATTACGCTCCCGCCGCTGTGTAGTAGATGACATTTGTGAACAAAAAAGCTATGAGTTAGCATTTCGCTCGATCCTACGCAGGTCGCGCTTTCCCGTGGCCAGCCCGTTATCCTAAAAATATAGCGATATAAAAGCACCAGCCGCTGGGAAATTGCAAATCCATAGTCTTTATGGATTAGGGACTTAATTCAATGAGATTAGTACGATGTTGCTAGGGCGAAAACAAATTTTACACAAACAAAATTTGATACTGTGAATTGTTAGTGCTTATCTCGCATAAGGTATGTAGTTTTCTGGGATTAAGCTAATCTTTCGGACAAAACACCCTTGCGTACTTATTAAAAAATTGTTACCTGTGGCTACTGTAATTATGACACAAACCACATTATAGTAATATACGTTATTTACGGCATTGTTGTGTACCTTGTCTTTAGCGAGTTTCCGATATTTCGGCACTGTTGCAAGCGCCATAATCACGGAGTAACTGAAGTAATTTCGGGTAAGCTGTTATAGGCAGACATATCGGTCTACCCTCCGACGAAGTCTTTTATTGCGTTCGATACCCGTACCAGAGTTTACATTCTCACTATTCACTCGAAACTGTTCTCGACACACAACACTTACAGTATCAGATCGGACAAGACACTTTCTTGATTATTTCGAGTTTTATATATACGAACCACAGGATTCCATTTACTCGATAATTTAAACCCGTCCTCCCGATCGAAATTTTTATGTTTTGTTATTTCAATCGCTTCCCTGACCAATCTTGGTATGTAGCTTAGATAAAAACAAAAAGGGTAGATACGGTACGCTTGTTAGCATTGGCATTAATAATTAATTTTATAAACACTTTGAAACTTATATAAAGCAATAAAAGCAAATGGAATGGAAATAAAACTATTCAATAGATTCAGATTTCTTTATTTTATAAGGGAAATCACTACTTTCAAAATTATTAAATGTTTAAAGTACACTATTTATTGATTATTAAAATTAAAATACCAAAACAAAGTATAAAATCTTTACTCGCAAATAATCTCTTATTTTAATTTTTAAGATTACAGAAGTAATTTCTATTGTAAATGGCAAAGATATATTATTGTATATTATTTTTAGATATTAGGTAGTTTTAAGCTTTTTGTAATTGTAAACTCATACATTTTATTAATCTAAATAAATTTCCTTATTAGATTATGACTTACAATATTATACAAATATAATTCCGATAAAAGTTATAAACAACAATATGAAAATGATTACTTAACTCAGAGCTCCGCTCGGTCCGATGGCTCGATACAGAATCGCCCCGCAAAGGTTGAAGCTCGGCCTTTTAAAGGCAGCGACAAACAACTAACGTCATCGGGCCGTTCAGAACACGTGTACAAAGATTTCGCTGACTACCCGCAATTTATGAAATATTCTATTAAATTATGTAATTTAGTGCTAGCAATAGATTTTCACAGTATTTTATATAAAATCTACATTACAAAAATCAAGTACGAGTATTGAAGCAGCAATAACATCACTGAATCAACCATTTTTAAGTGTACAATAATTATACAGCCGCCTCGATGTTTTGTTTTTAGCTTGTTAATGACCTTATGTGTATATTATCTAACACGGCCATTCTGACATGTACTTCGTTCTCGAAGTACACTTTGAAATAATGTGATCACTTTAAAAATTGTTTTACAGGGTAACTTTATTTAAATAAGATCTAGCGATCAACTCAGCTTGTTTATGACCTTATGTCACAGGCATAGTCACAGTCACAGTCATGGTCACAGTCATAGTCACATTCAATTGTATAAAAGCATATATTTATCATAGTCTCTGGCCTTGGCATACTAGTCCTATCACCTGCTGCGCATGAATTTCAGACTAGCATCGGGGCAGTGACTGACCAGCAGTATACAAATATATATCATAGTCTCTGGCCTTGACATACTAGTCCTATCACCTGCTGCGCATGAATTTCAGACTAGCATCGGGGCAGTGACTGACCAGCAGTATACAAATATATATCATAGTCTCTGGCCTTGACATACTAGTCCTATCACCTGCTGCGCATGAATTTCAGACTAGCATCGGGGCAGTGACTGACCAGCAGTATACAAATATATATCATAGTCTCTGGCCTTGACATACTAGTCCTATCACCTGCTGCGCATGAATTCCAGACTAGCATCGGGGCAGTGACTGACCAGCAGTATACATATTATATCATAAGTCTCTGTCATAATAGTCCCATCACCTGCTGCATATGAATTTCAAACTGATATCAGTGCAGTGGTAGACCAGCAGTGGTGGTTTTACAACACAATCATAGGATCAGGTAAAATTTAAAACTTTTCGTTGGTATCACATTTTTTCAAAGTATATTACGAGTGGTTTAAGAAAAACTAATCAATAGTTATACCAATATTCCATGCACAAATATTTTAATCAAATATTAAATTTTATACTCTAAACTTTTATTGGTATATCATAAAATATTACAGGTACATATGATCATAATAATTTAATCTCATTGTTTATACTAACAACATATTTCATAAATCGATTTTAGTGGATTTTTCATTGGAAGATTTTTAAAACTTTATTGTCTATGTTTGAATGTATTAGCTAATATAATTAATAAAGTGATTTATTTAATTCTTTTACATAATTTTGAGTTTCTTTATTTGACCCTATCTACCGTAAACTACCACCGGTTCCAAAGTTGGGAGACCTTTCCGAGAAGAACCAGCGAAACAAACTCAGAGAGGCTTTCTATCTCCCTTTTATGTTAAATCATGCAAACAAAAAGAACTAACAGTATCTGTTGGTCTTGCAGTATGTGCCGGGTTGCGATTTTATCCGTTGTGTAATGGTTAACAGTTATATATATATTTTTTCAAAGCTACGGCCGATTCTCGAATGATAAATTTTGTTCAGCCAATTCCCCTTGGCTACTACAATACTCCTTAGAAATTACATGATTCCGTTGACCACTACCCCTTAAACTATAACGATCATTATTCAAAATCTCTATAATTTCGTACGGTTCCCTAAATTTCGGTCTTAATTTTTATGACGTCTACGATCCTGATAACATAACACTATATTACCAATCTCAAAACCCTTATTGTCCTCCCCTAACAATTGTCAAAATGTAAACGCCGCTGAGCTAAATTACGATCTGATCTAATGTCTGTTATTTTCCGTAACTCCTATATAATTAAGACGATACTGAATTCATGGAATGTTTGCATTACGACCAATAAGTAAACGAATTGATGTAAATCTTGTCGAATTTTGAATATAGGTATTTAAAGATTGTTGTAATTTCCACAAACCGCTTGGCCAATCTGACGAACCATTGCAGGTAGTATTAAGCATATCTATCACGTAAATAAATGTTGTGTTACAAGTTTTACTAGAAAGGAAAAAAACCAAAATATTAGATAATTATCAGCCAACTGATCAGTCCTTGAATGTTGCTTTAGTTAGGAACCTGGGACTTCTTCTAGACAGCAAATAATCGATTAATGATCACATTGAAAATATAACTTAAAGCTTATCCAATGCTAGGTTTCGTTCTAAGGGTTAGCAAAGACTTTAAGATGTTCCATTTTAATTCTATTATTTAACTCCATAGTCCTTATTCTCCTTTTCTTTTGAGTAACATTCGTGTTCCCGTTTAAACTCTAGGTCTAACAGCCTAGTTTAGTGTACCTTTTGTTGAGACAAAATTTACTTCCAACACATTTTTGTACCGAGCCTGTGATTCATATAATAATAAATTCAATTTTATTGATATATTTAATAATGGAATTAATGATTACAAAAAGCTTTTAATTAAGCAATTGAATAAATTAACTGTTATTTGTTATTTGTATATTTTTGTTTGTATAAGATAGCAAGATCAATAATAACCTTGTGGGTACATCTAATATTTATAGATTATTATAATAACTGCCAACGAGATTTTATATCAACCAATGTATAAAATTTGTCAAAAATACATGTAAAAACAGTGTTCATACCCCAAAGTAACATAATCTGTAACAGCCAAATTGACTAGTACTTCTTTCTCGAAGTAGGTACCTATCAAACTATTATTCTGGAATTTAACTCCGAATGAATAAAATAAAATTCAAGTGGTTTTTATAGACAAAATCTTGTGAATCCATCAACATTGCCAATGAGCGTTGTTCAAAATACTTGACCATTGGTTTTTTTTGGTGTCCCACATTTTTGCAGAAGACTAAGGTTTACAGGTCGATATTGGTACTAGTATCTTTACAATTTATCAAATTACCAATTATATATATAAAACAGTTACAAAACCAATCCATTTCTTTGGGAAACTAAAAAAACTAAAATACTAGTTTGAAATGTATAAAAAAAATATTTGTCTCATTATCTCATAATTTTCAAGCTGATTTTTATCATTATATTTTCAAGAACCCCTTTAAATTTTAAGAACTAAATCGATAGTTGTTGAGTAAAAATATAGTAAAATTGTGTTTTGAAACCATTGAGTTCAGATAATTTCTGACATTATTTATAAAACATTGTCTCGCGAAAAAGTTCCAAAAACGTTATTCCGCTTTTTTTTTTTACCCAAAGAACATGGTAAAATTTTGTATAAGCGACTGCTCTAGCAATGTATAAATATTGTACTTAGTTATATATAATGCAGAATGGCTGAATTATTTACAGAGCCATAAATTTCGCATTTTCTTAGAATATATCTTCACATTTATCTGATTAACACTTCACAAAAAGTATTTTTAAAAGTAAAATTATATACAAATATTTTTTTGCTGTCGGCCTGACATGAAATCTGTGAAGTTTTATTTTGTTCATTTGCAAAAATCAAAGCATTAATTATCATACAGCCTTCTCTCAAGCCTGATCAGAAAAACAAAATCTAGTATTTTAGGCCTTCAGTGATTTGTTATAATAAAAATAAGGGCCTTTCACTAAAGTTGTAAGAGAATTATAAACACGTAATAATTAATAAAAAAAATACACAAAATTATGGGCTAATGCGATAATTATACACGTTAAGGGCAGTTTCTTAGCCATGTCCTTTGCCAAATAGAAAATTCAAACTAATGATAAACTACATTTAACATATTGGCAACACTTTTAGTATCGAAAACACGCTCCGAGAAGTAACCTGTGCTGTGTCGATCAAAAATTATGTCAATTCATGTTAACAGTTTTTGAAATAAGTAACAACAATTAATATATCAATAACAATAGTCTATACTTTGTTTTCTTGGGTACATTGTGGTGCAATAAAAATCTATTACGCTTATTTTTTATCATAGAAAATATTTTTGAAGTATTTACATCGGGAATTCGTTACTTTTTTTTTGGTTATTTTTGCATGGTATCGTATAAATGGAAAGGCAGGTAACAACACAAAAATAATAGATGAAGCCATGCTTACAAGTCAGTAACACTTAAAAAAAGTGGAGTTTCTCAGTTCGTCAGAAGCTTGTTCTGTATATGCTACTCGATTATAAGTTTATTTGGGTGCATTTCAATATCAAGTCCTAAAAGTAATGCCAACGAATTAATGATAAAACCACAAAGCTGGAAATCTAGTTCTTAAACTTCTACTAGTGTATAATATGAGGCCTTACAATTCAGATTTTGTTCCTCTCGATTCGTTTTTTGTTATCTGTCCAAATAGTGAACAATTTTCAATCAATATATTTTTTTTTGCACTGTTTAGCTTTCTAAACTAAAATAAATGTCCGATTATTATAGTTATTCGTAATTTTCTAGTTGTGAAGTTCATAATATAAACCTTACCTGTATTTATCATTATAGAATTAAACTTCAGAGTCAGAAAATGTCCATGGTAACAAAACAATAAAATTTTGAATATAACTGAAAGATTTCTAATTATTATTTAACCTTTTTGATCTCAAGCCATTGGTTATGGTCTTGGAATATAATTATTAAAACATTAAAAACACTGTTGCCGTATTTTCTTTTATTTTCAACTAAATTTTTATCAGTTTTAATATAAAAATGGTAAATGAAACGTAATAACATATGTCTTGTCTCGTCTTGGATATCGAATTTGGCTAGATTTTTATTTTTCTAAACTTTTCAAGACATGGTCAAGAAATTTCAGATTAATTCAATAAGTTGTGCATCAAAAACAAAATGTTTTACCCAGTAACCTTACTTTATTTCTACATAATCACTATAAGAATCAGATAAATTAGAAGAATACAGAACTGCTTTAGTGAATCTCTCACACAGATTTCTCTCTACAGGGTAAGAATTTATTACATTAACATAAAAAAAAACCCTTAATCTTCCTTCTACAGGTTCCCGTTTCGAACCACGCTAAATCAGGGCCCTTAACGGCCTTACCTCCTTTAGCAGCTGTCGTGATATTGCTCCGACTGAACTCCTTTGTCAGGACTTCGATGCTGTCTCACCAGCCAGCCGCTCCGGAATCATTATCCGAATTGAAGACTGATGGTGCCACGTCGTCATCCTTCTCACTCGGTGTAGTGAAAGCATTGCTGATTGCCTTCAGCAGATTCCGTTTTTCTCCGACATTCATTATGAAACAAATAATTATATTAGTTTTATGAGAATAGGTTGTTTATCCCACTTCTGATGTTAGCATTGGCATTAATAATTAATTTTATAAACACTTTGAAACTTATATAAAGCAATAAAAGCAAATGGAATGGAAATAAAACTATTCAATAGATTCAGATTTCTTTATTTTATAAGGGAAATCACTACTTTCAAAATTATTAAATGTTTAAAGTACACTATTTATTGATTATTAAAATTAAAATACCAAAACAAAGTATAAAATCTTTACTCGCAAATAATCTCTTATTTTAATTTTTAAGATTACAGAAGTAATTTCTATTGTAAATGGCAAAGATATATTATTGTATATTATTTTTAGATATTAGGTAGTTTTAAGCTTTTTGTAATTGTAAACTCATACATTTTATTAATCTAAATAAATTTCCTTATTAGATTATGACTTACAATATTATACAAATATAATTCCGATAAAAGTTATAAACAACAATATGAAAATGATTACTTAACTCAGAGCTCCGCTCGGTCCGATGGCTCGATACAGAATCGCCCCGCAAAGGTTGAAGCTCGGCCTTTTAAAGGCAGCGACAAACAACTAACGTCATCGGGCCGTTCAGAACACGTGTACAAAGATTTCGCTGACTACCCGCAATTTATGAAATATTCTATTAAATTATGTAATTTAGTGCTAGCAATAGATTTTCACAGTATTTTATATAAAATCTACATTACAAAAATCAAGTACGAGTATTGAAGCAGCAATAACATCACTGAATCAACCATTTTTAAGTGTACAATAATTATACAGCCGCCTCGATGTTTTGTTTTTAGCTTGTTAATGACCTTATGTGTATATTATCTAACACGCTCATACTTGCATCAAACAAAAACTGATCCCACGGCAGCGCGAACGGGACGGCGAGATCCGCGTCACTGCATTACCGACCCGAGCGAAACAGCACGTTAAGTTTTAACGACAGCGCGAACGAGACGGCGAGATCCGCGTCACTGCACTACCGACCAATCACGCGACCAGTACTCGATGTCACTACCGAATAAGATTCAAAACAAACAGCAATTTTTATGAATATTTTATAGTACTTACGAATGAAAAGTGATGCCGTGGGTTTTATTTCTAGAGCAATTTGAGCACTTTTTAAAAACATTCTTAGGCATTGTTTTATCATATAAACACAAAATATTATCAATATTTCTTTTTGGCGTTCACATGTACGTCGTTTGCATGTCAACTTGTGACTAAAGCGATTAAGGTCGTGGACCACAATTTGTGCGGATCACTTTTGTGAGGCTAGTGCCGTATCTACCCTTTTTGTTTTAATCTAAGGTATGTAGTGGCGTTCTGTCGAAATAATCTGTGGGTTATGGAACTTAATCCAATTGTGAAAAACAAGATACATGGTAACAATCCCGTAAATAATGTATATTACTAAAATGTTAGTTATCATGAAAGTTTAAAACAATATACAAACCACATTTTATGAGTTTCATGATAAATTATTTTGATCGGCGTAAATTACTCTTAGGTAAAGGCTGTACAGTATATACTGTAAAGAGCGTGGCTATCTGCCAATCATAGAGACAAGCGAGATAGCCAGCTATCTTGGTGTTTCGCTTGCTATGTATCCTACTGTAAGGAGTGTTGATTTATCATCATCTGCAGCCGATGGACGTCCACTGCTGGAAATAGGCCTCCTCAATGGATTTCCAAACATAACAGTCCTAAGGGGACGGGGAAGTAGCTGTTGGTCACAGATGAACTTTACAACGTCACCGGATTTGGGGACGGCGAGATCCAAAGGCGAGTGCCTCTAGAGACATTCCAGGAGGATGAAATCTCCCCGCGGGGAGAGTCTCCTCTCCATCTGGAGCCTTTGGACCCCTCGAACCTGAGGGGGAAGACTCGCTTGATGTCGTAAGTCCACCTGGTGGTCAACCCACACTGCGCTTCCTGGTGCAAGCTCGCTATTGAAGCACTTCGAGACCCCTTGGGAAGTGTTGTTTAAGACTATTTTATTCGGTCAACTAAGTGTTTGACCCTTAAAAGTGTATTTCGTTCGTTTCGTTCCGTGGAAGGGCTAGAGTAGCGTCTGCGATCGTGGAATTTAAAAAACTGTCGCAATGGTCTGTCACGTGATGGGTGACCAAAATGTTTTAACCTCAAGTACCTCCGTACTTCTGAAGGCAATGATAGCCGTTGGTTGCGTCTGCATTTGCCCACCAAACTAGAGTGGGCACGCGTGGTGGCTTATGGTTTATGGCCCATGCTCCTTATTCCATCCACAGAGAAGTTTATGTGTTCGCTTTGAATAAGGAACCCTAAAACTGTAATGAAAAACGGAAACGGATGACTGGCGCTGATGGCAACATCAGCATCACGCTAAGTTGGGACCGTTTAGAGACAAAAAATTTAGATGTGTGTGTTTTGTTTATTGTTGTTTTGTCTACAATAAAATTATTTTTCTTTCTTTCTAATGTTTTACACTCTTATAAGGCAGAATGAACATAAACGAAATGGTGATGGATTGGACGGAAACACGAATAAACGTTTTATTTAATGCACCATTAATTCGTACGACACTATATATCAATCATTGGACGACAGCTGCTGTGCCGATATTAAATTTTTACTCTTCTCTTTTTCATTCCATTATTTGTTTTATGTTTCTATGGCACTTGTCCCATCGTCGACGATGAACGAGAAGCGAGTAAACGAACGAACAAACGAATTTGGCGAGCAGTAGAAAGCGAGTGTGCAGTTCTAATAGTTTTATCGCTGGGCAAAAGCGAGTATGAGATTACTCGCGATTACTTCGCTTGCCATTAGTTTCACGGCCAAGGGAGCTTTAGCTTTGATAGCTTTTGTCAAATTTAATTAATAAAGTAATTGATTAAATCTTTTTTATAATTTTGAGTATATTTTTTTGACCCTAAATACCGTAAAACTAGTTAAAAAATTGGAGACCTTTCTGAGAAGAACCGGCGAAACAAACTCAGAGAGGCTTTCTATCTCCTTCTTATGTTAAATCATACAAACAAAAAGAACTAATAGTATATGTTGGTCTTGCAGTGTGTTCGAGGTTTGGATTTTATCTGTTGTATAATGAGTTCCTAAGCTGGTGGTATAAACCAACCATCTTCCTTATTGAAATTTGGATATTTCTTAATCACAATAGCTTCGCGTATCATCCTAGGAATGAATCGTTGTTCAGTTGCAAAGGACTAATATTATGGTTTTGCTCCCCTTAATGCATGTTCATATACGGCAGACTTGCATGGAATAGATTGACAGTCAAAACTTTCCTAAACTCAAACATAACAAAGAGGATTACTCAAGACAATTAAGTATCCAAAGCAATAAAAGCCGTATTGAGCCGTCTTTAAGTAGGACAAACAATTTTACGGTCGATTGGGACCAAATCCATCCATCTGCAGTTTGATTAAGGTTTTGGGATCAGTTGGCACTTACCTACCTTCGCCTATAAACCCTTTGAATTTGTGAAAAACAAGATAGTTTTCGCACTCGTGCCAAGGGTACTGATTTTATTGTTTTCGTTTCAATACAAATAAACAGTGTTTAAATTCTATCATTAAAGCATTTTCGTCTTTGTAAATTTTAAGTATATAGGGTGAAATTGAATGTTTTAATGAAACTTCGTGAGATTGTTGGGTTACGTGAAAAGAGTATGCCTGATTTTTTTCGGATTTTTTTGAAGTATTTTTTTTTCATGTTTTTATTTATAATTTGTGTATTTTTATGTCCTTTCCTCCTTTTGAGTAGTTATTCATTTTAAACAAACAAACTTACATATCCAGTGAAAAATAACTAATAAATAAGTACTTCAAAAAAATGAAAAAACATTAAAATTCCACGGCGGGTCAACGACCGACCGCGCCCGCCAGCCGTTGAGTGAGTACGTACCTCTACACAGAGTTCAGTTGACTCCTTTGATTCCACACAATACAATAAAGGCATCTAAGACGACTTTATTGTAATAATAAGCACAAATGTCATCTTCTCTTAAGCGGAGAAAAACTTTAAAAGTTAATAATAATTTTGTCACGATTAGAAATAGGCAAATGTTAAACAAAAAGAAATACTTATTGCAGTTCAATACTTGGGTGAAATTTATAACCCGGTATTCAAAAGTACTTACGAGACCGATGTACCTATTTATTTTTTTCACTTAAACTTCCCGTATACACTTTGTAAACACAATCAATCACCAAACCTACTTTCGTAAAGCCTTGTGGCTCTGCTGAGTACACCGTGACACTACAATAACAACACACCATATCCAACTTCTTATATTGAGGCCACAGAACAAGAACTAATCATGGCATTATTTGCAAATCTTCTCTTGTCACAAATTTAAAAGATACGCACGCGCGGTGGATAAACTTGACACTGCGCTCGCTCACTGCGCTTTGCACCGCGCATAGGTATTCAACCGATTCAACGGCGGGAGCGGTCATTGCTCCCGACCGCTCGTCTTCTGTTTTTACGTTTTTTTAGTAGTGCTAATTAGTTGTTTTTTACTTACTCTGTATGCGTGTTTAAAAAGAATAATTATTTAGTACCCAAAAGGAGATTAAAATATAACAAAACGATTTTTTTTTTAAATCATTTTTTAAAAATCCGAAAAAATTCAGAGATACTCTATATACGTAACCCAATAATCCCACGAAGTTTTATTGAAACATTCAATTTCACCCTGTATTTGTTACTTTTCACCAAAATGGACATAGAAACATAATTTACAATTACGAAAACTATGATAGTTTTCGTGAGCTCAAACTCGTACTAAAGGTACAGAATTCAAACAGCTAAGAGCATTTTATTTGACGCTTCTTTTCCTTCTTAATTAATCAATATAATTATCAATGTATCATAATTATGCACTATTTATTTTCCATGGTGTAAGCTCTAATTGCATAGAAACTATATACTTTATTGTAAGTTGTCCTTAATTTATAATAACTTGATGCAGGATCATAATAAAATACAATTTCACAACATACCTTGAACAATATAGATACTGCGCAATGCAATAAAACTTCATGTAGAAACGAATATGGCGAGCGATTGAACAAATTACTTAGAATAAGTTTGTTTAGTGCAGAAGTTTCTAGGTCTTCAAACGAAATTGAATCAGACGGGACGCTCACCGGAATAAGTTTTCGACGAAGATATGTAAAGATAGATAAATCTGAAATAGCTATATATAGTGTGCTCACTTTTGTCACAAACGTAACGAAAAGTTTAAAGAAATCGTTGAATTCTTGCAATCAAAAGTTTAAAGCAATTATGGAACTATTCATGACAAATTTTATTGTTGGTTGTACATACTCGTATCTAGAAGCGTTATCAAGAAAAGACCGATTTAAAGAAACAAATGAACTCTTGATGTGATACTGATATCCACAGACATATAAAAAGCTATTAAGAAAATACTTTTTGCTAGTTATAATACAATAAAAGTACAAATTTATAATATTTACGAATCTAGACAAGACAAGAGCAATATTTACAATCATTATTTTAAGCTTTAAGTAATTTCATTGTAGCACGCACAATGATTCTTTAAAAAAAGCTTTGTCTCAATTTTATTTTAGGTACTAAGAGTGTATCAATCTATCTTTAAAGAAATCTTTTACAAGGTATAATTCGAACTCAGACATAAGGCTGGAATAGAACAACTTCTGCCAGCCCTCACTGCTTCCTCTAAGATGACCAAACGGATCACTAGCTCTTAAACCGCAGAAGAAAACCGATTAACTGGCTAAACTCTCTGCGGCTAACTTCCATATCAATGCATTCAGTGCCCTGACACCGCCATTACCTTACTGTGGCATAATAATGCCTGATATTAAAGTCAGACAGCGTGAGATTCGTGCCAAATTGAAATCACTCAACATCCGAAAAGCTAATGGACCTGATGGAATCCAAGCAGTTATGCTTCAAAAATATGCAGTGGATGTATCCCCCCCCCCCCTCTCGCGCTTCGACTAACTCTCGTAATGTTTGTGGCGTGTGCCGAAGACTTGAAGAGATGTAACGTACGACCGATGCCCAAAAAATAAGACCGCTCAGACCCGGCCACCTAAAGCAGTCACCTCAGTATTGTTGTCCTCGGAAAGGTTCTTAACAATAATCTGGCCCGTTACTAAGCGGATCACTCTTTGATTAATGATCATCAATATGGCTTTACACCGAAACGATCGAAGGGTAATCTTATAGCGTGCATTACTTACATCTGGGTTGAGGCTATGGGCAAGCGACGCCCCGCTTTTCAAAATTCGAAAACAATTAGTCAATTGTATTCTATCAGCCTTGATATCCCCAAAGCCTTCGACAGGGTCTAACACAAAAGTCTTCTCAACAAGCTTCCGGTATACGGTCTGCCCGCTCGGTTCTGTTCCTGGTAAGCTGACATACTGCTTGAATGTAGAATTCGTATCCTTACAGATACAGTAAAGTAAGTAGTATTCAATTAGGCTTTAGACCACATTTCGAAATGAGGTACCAACCAAGCTAGATTGAGTTTAATGCAAAAAAAAACCCAGGCAAATGCATCGCCCCCTTCCCGTTCCCTCTCTTTAGTAGGCCTATTCGCAAACAAGTTTTAAAAGACGGAAGTGATAATCACTAAGCTATTTACTGATCTCCTACTGCTTTATTATAAGGAACTTATCCTTACAAGCATCGACGGATATGCAAATTTCATTTCAGTTACATACTGTAAATTTCAAAAAAGTTAGCGAACAGGCCTACTGGGCACAACACTGGCGCTAGAGAGCTATATCACCATCACTTGGTATGGAAAACCACTGTGACTTAAATCCAAAGAACTGAATCAAAAGCGTGGTGAAACAGCCTCACGTAAACTCGGAGTCCTGAACAAAGTGTGGCATTTTTCACGCCTAAGTAACAATGCTTGTTGTACAAGACGCAAGTGAGGTCTTACCTGGAATATTGCTCGCATCTCTGGGTTGGCGCTGCCAAGTACTTACTCGATGCTTTGGATATGTTACAGCGGCGTGCCATTTGCATTATAGGCGGTGAAGAGGTGACTAAACACCTGGGGCCCCTTAATTAAGCCGTGACGTGGCTTCATTAAGCGCGTTCCATCGTCTATCGGCTTTGCTTTTGCCATAATTGCAATTGTTGTAATTAACGAATTAACTAGGTAAGCACACTCGCTTGAGCCCGTACAAATCGAATATAAGTCAACATGGTGTTAATTATCTAATTTAATTAAGTTAATACACACGTGTAACATGAGAGCACATACGACACGAGTGACATTCTATGAACTTATTAAACCTATTAAAGTAATTACTTTCTTAATAGATTAATTGATTTATTGTGGACTAGCTTTCTGCCCGCGTAAGGTATAATCTTCACCTCCTATTTTAACCTTTATAGGCTAACGTTTTAACATATGGTTATTGGGCGATTAATTTTCAAAAAATCTAACTATTAAAAAAAATTATACACATAAACCCATATCAACTATTTTTACCCCTTAGCGGATAAATTCCCAAAAAAAATATAAAAGTAATATTTTGTAGTCAGCCATAAGTTTATACAAGTAACAAATTGCTATATCCAAAATTTACAAAATTTTCTAAAATCTATTTTAATCGCTTACGGAGTAAATTTTGGAAAAGTTCTTTCCTACGTTTTACTTTGTTATAACTATTTGCGAGCCAAATTTTAGAGTAATGATTACATATATGGGTATTTCATTGCCAAGTAAAACCAGGCACGTATCCACTTAGTTGTTTTCTTTTAATAAATAATATTAAGACCTAATGGTCATAGCAGCATAGGCAATATGACCTGCTCAGTAAGCTCAGGTAAACAACCATGAACGCGACACTTTATTCAATTATCTTATCTTAGATTATTCAATTTCTACCTGCTTTTTTTTAGTGCTCCTCGGTTAGTAAAAAAACCATAATAATTATTTAAGATACTGAACATAACTCAAAATACAAAAAAAAATCCTACTAATATTATTGGTATTTCAAGTTATTGTTTTATAAAGTTATCATTCTACACACATCAAAAGTGTCTAGGGATCAAGCATTTTTATGCGGATTTCTTGAGATTGAGATGTGGCTTTGTAATAAATTTATGATTTTATAAATTTATATGGATCATTTTTGGTGCATTTCATAATTTGAATCAGGAACTGTGAATCAAATTCGAGTAAAAGATGAAAATCAGCTGTCAATATTTTCCCTATAAAAACATACAACGCATTGAAGACATTATTAGTGCTACTGTTTCCCTACTACTGATTAAAACCAACGTTATTATGGAGCGGCGACGTCATTTAAGCAGGGAAGAAATGCTCAGAGCCGTGGGAATGATAGAAGCTGGTTCCCGGCAACGTACTGTGGCTTTAGCTCTGAATACAAGTCAGAGTGTTATCAGTCGACTTTGGACACGATACCGAAGCACTGGTACCGTGGCTGAGCGCCATGGAGGACGGTATCGCTGCACCACACGGAGACAAGACCGATACATTCAAATCTTAACTCGAAGAGCTCCAACAATAACCGCCATGATGTTAGCCGTGAGGCTTCATCACTCTTCAGGGAACTTAATTAGCGACCAAACAGTCAGAAACCGCTTGCATGAAGTGAACCTTCATTCCCGAAGACCGCTACGGGTACCACCTATAGCAATGCACAATCGTAGGATTCGATATCAATGGGCTCTTGAACACAGAAATTGGGCAGAAGAACAATGGCGTTTCGTGTGCTTTTCTGATGAGTCTCGTTTTGGTATGAGACCGGATACAAGACGTATACGACACTGGAGAACCCCTGGACGCCAACAGCGATTAAAATCCTGCCAGGAAGTCCATCCTTATAGTGGTGGAACCATCATGGTATGGGCGGGTATTTGGATCGGCGGAAGAACTGAGTTGATTTGGATCAGAGGCAACCTCAACGCTCAAATTTATGCTGAGACGATTGTATCAGACGTCATCGTTCCTCTACAAGTGCAAATCGGTCCCTTATTTCAGTTAATGCATGATAATGCACGACCGCACACCGCAAGAGTTGTAAGACAGACTCTCGCCGCAGCTAACATTAATGTCCTGCCCTGGCCTGCTCAGTCGCCAGACTTGAACCCGATTGAGCATGCATGGGATATGCTACAGAGAAGAGCTCTGCCGAATATGGAGGGTATCCAGTCGCAAGAAGACCTTTTTTTGTTGTTGCAACGAACATGGGCGGCCATTCCACAGCGTGATTTGGATGAACTCATTTTGAGTATGCCAAACCGATGTTCTTGTGTTGTTAGTGTTCGCGGTAGAAATACGGATTATTAATTGTTTAAGTTACCCAATAAAATTTTAGAGAAGACTGTTATTTCAGTCTTTTTTTCGAACTTTTGTGTTAGTGGTTCAAATGTCAAAAATCCCTTTATTAGGAAAATGGCAAATTTCTTTATTAATGCAAAGGTGACTTGGTTTATCGTTACTGTGACAAACGAAAACACTTTATTTGATGAATCCTTAAAGAAAATTTTAATTAATATCAATCAGGAGAAAAGTTATTGCAAAAATATATGTTGATCCCTAGACACTTTTGATGTGTGTAGCTTCAATAACTAGCAACTTAAATAAGCATTGGAAACTAATCGATCCTCGATTTTGACGTCAAAATGAGAGAACTGAAAAGGAAAAGTCGTTAACGAACCCTATAGCATCAGAATTGCAAATAAAGATTACTGGTTCGTTTCGAATTACCAGATCTAGATGTATGCGCCATTCCCTATTTTATCATAAATTCTATCGAAACAGACTCCGTATCTTTGGCTCGGCTATTTTTCCGAGCTCACACGATGTCATAGTAGAAGTATAAGGATGCCCCACAGAGCACTCAAACTAGAGTCTACATTACTTTTTCGCCGATGTTGTTTTGCGCAGCCAAAAGTAGGTCCATAATGAACTTGTTCTTCCTACCACTCTAAAAAAAGTGGATGATTCCAAAGAGTTAAATTCAACGATATTAAAAACTATGTGCTATGCATCCAATTTGAATGAAAATACTTTGACTCACTTTTGTGTCAAATCGATCGCAGCATTTTTACAATTAAAATAAAATTAAAAAGCAGAACCATCATATCGCAGAAAGTTCACAGTCAGAATCATCTTTTGGCATACAATTTAGAAAAAAACTTGTTTTATTTATCTATTATATCAGGTTGCTGGCGCGGCACGCTCGCTTGTGCATAGCGAAAATAATGCAGAGATTTTTTTGACAAAGGTAATTATGCCTAATTAAATTCTGAGATCCTTAGAGTATGCCATTGTGAATTCGGAAATAGAAACATTCTGCCAAACAATTATTAATTTACAAAAAAAATGCCTTGATTTTTTTAAAGAATATTATGCCAAATGTGATATATGCCAGCTGAAGTTCGGAGCAACAAGGTTCTGCCAGATAAAGGGAACCCTGTTGTCCGATGCTTAGGCAGTATTAAGACAAAAGCTTGGTACAAGGTGCTCTTGTATGCTGCGGTCTCTAGAGGGGGTGCTCCTTCACACCACCCCGTCTTCATATAAACTTACGACAGACACGTCCCATTTCGTGTTGCGGGCGACCACGTAGTAGGAACCCATCTCTGGAGAATGAGTGCTCCGTATAGACATAAACCGGGTCGTAGAGAACAAATTGCAACAGCCCACTTTATTAACTTCTTATATTCTAATTAATGAATTGGGACATTGGCTAATATCTAAAATGGTTATGATTAGTACCGGCTTTGAGTTGTATTGCAATCTTGATCGCTTGTTTTAATTGGTACTTAAATGATTATATCCATTATTGATTAAAGTAAGTATGTTAGTCAAGTGTACCAAATAAATAAAATAAAAGAACGACAAACAAGAGAAAACCACGATGCAAGTGAAACTTAAAATTCTTAAAAAGAGGTCCTTTCTCGGCTGAGATTCGAACCCGGGATGCTCGCTTAGGAGACGAGCTTTCTACCACTGAACCCCCGATGCTTGTTATCATGATCTGTTTTTTTTAATAACAATAAAAAATTTAATGCTTCAAGCTAAAGATGAAGGAAAAAAAATGTGGCGATGTTATATAAGTTTCACTTTAATAACTTAGCGGTTACATGTTAAAGTAGTAAATAATTATGTTTTTACTGGTATAAAAAAATAAGGCTGACAGTTTTTAAACGATATCTAAAATTCAAACCTTTTGATTGTATACCAATACAATTTAACGTTTTGAAAACATGTTTCAGTCAATTTTATTAAAAGGTTTACCTATGATAAACAATGATTATCATAAATCTATTAACTTTCTTATCTATTTGACGACCTTCGTGGTCGAGTGGTTTGTACGCCGGGTTTCAAAGTGTCGCCTAGGTCTCGGGTTCGAATCCCGGTGGGGGCAGATGTTTGTGTGATGAAAACAAGCATTTGTACTCGAGTCATGGATGTTTAATACGTATTTCTATATATACTTATATATGTATCAGTATATTATGTATTCTATCCGTTACCCTAGTATCCTATAACACAAGCCTACAGTGCTTACCTTGGGGCTAGGCTAATTGGTGTGAGTGTAAGAAATATTAATTGATTTATTTATTTTATTAAATCCGCCACATATTACTACGTAACGATTGCGAAATATATAATAAAAAAAACAAACAGTCTTGAAAATGTTAAAAGTAACTGTACATTCTTCTTAATACAAAATACGTTCTCATTTTCAAAGGGGTGTAGCATAACGAGAATTTATATTGTTTTACCCGTGACAGGAGTATCGCTTGCGCGTAACCAACCCTCCATTTGTTTTTCTGCAGAGTTCTAGGGAACATTACACTCTGAGTAAGGACACGGCACATAACACTATTGTTTAACCGCAGTCATTAAAGATGGATAAATTTTTAAGAGCCGGTTAGGTCGCAGCGTAATGCGAACTTTTCGATCTAATTGGAGCTCCCGCGTAGAGAATAACCTCCGCCTTATATATAGTACTAAAGTTATTTGTTACACAATATTGCAAGGTTGCTATTTAACCGCGTGCTCAATTTTGATGACCGAGCAAGCGAAGAACTCTAAAAGCCGCTTATCATCAGCCTTATGGTCTGCGCAGATTAAGGATTTTTTTCCGCGGAGTGCAAACATCTTTAAATCATGAACAAAATGTCGGCTCCGGACTTGTCACGGGCTCAACGCACACAACGTAAATTAAGTAAGCCCCCCGTAAATTAAGAAAAGCGCACGCTATGGGAGTAAATATTCTCAGATTACGTTGTCTTGTAATTAACATGAAATGTAAGAAAAAGAGACGAATACTGGGTCCATCTCTTTAAATATCATCGAGTACGCAAAGCGAACTAAATAAAAGTTGTTTTTTAGTTGACATATTCTAATTGATATTAAAAAAATATATACAGGGACAAAGAACCTAAAACTAAAAACCTTATAAAATATAATATAATAACTAAAATTAACATTATGTACAAGAATAATATTCAAATATCACCCCGTTTCGTTTCTGGCGCAAAGGTGCCCATTATGCTTGCAGCATTGCCACGCTGGATGGCAATAGACAATCTTTGTGTCAGAAACGACCCGGAGCGAGGGTCATTAGTTTTTTGCCTGAGTCGGCGGCCCAGGTCCCACACAAATTGCTTGGCCTCTGCGCTCCAACAACCCGCCGTTTCCACCGCCAAAGGCACAAAAATATATCCTTGCCCCAACGAGGAATACTTTAAGCGCTTCGCCGTTGCCTGATACTCAGCCGCCGCCCCAGCCTTGCGTGTCGTGCGGCCGATGTGGGTAGCGGCGAAAGTGCTGACACACGTCACGTCCCACACCAAACATCGTCCCTTCTCCCACGGTACCAATGTAAGACCGTCAGGCCGTTTTCCGTCTGTGCGGCTGAGACCAGGTGGTTCGAGGACGGAAGGAACGCCGGCCGATCTAAGACCTCTCAACACTATGTCATTTAGAGCGTGGTGACGTGGGTGTCTGCCTGTACATCGACGGCAGCTCAATGCGTGATGGCCGTCAGCCCCCACCAAGGTACCGCAGATGCATACATGTGGTTGACATACATCACAGCCCAAGCGGAGGGCGACCGCCTGTAACGTACCTTAATATGGTTTCGACTCATGGTTTCGATTATCATAGGTTCCATTTCGCACATTTTATCATATAACATCATCGATATTCATCAGGCATCATCATATATTTTATCATTTATTCCTGGAAACACATAATTTCAAAAATATCACACACTATTCATCACTTTGTAAATACGTATAATAATTTCTTCTGTACTGAAAATCACTATTCCAGAGTGCTGGACACTTACCGGCATTTCTCTTTATTCTGTTATTTACTTGTTTTCACTTATTATGCTTTGATTTTATCTATATTTAATTTATTTATTTTATTGACATTTTATGACAACCTAATGTTTTTTATCCGTTGCCATGGCTACCCATGACACGGATACTCTCTCCAACTACGTCTATGACTATTCAACCTCCACAGACCACTTACTTTGATTCTTTTTGGCTCGATTCGAACTGTGTCTAAATTCAAATGGTTCCGGACCTATAAAAGGCCGAGCCTCCCTGATCATTTATTCAATTCTACGGCAAAAGTTGCCTACTCAACTTTTGAAAAGCTCGCTACCGAGCTCTAAATTAATAAAAGGCCTTGTCCCGGGGCCGACTGCCCCGGGACTCAAGAAAGACCTCAAAGCTTTTTAGCACCTATTGGCTCTTTAAACAACTTCCTAACTCCAATACTATACTACTATACACGTTCTCGCAACCTCATCGGTGGGACTGCGCCTGGTCTCCAGCTTCTTCGGCCAGCCTCCAGCTGCTTCAGCCCGCCTTCTACCGACTCCTGCCGTTTCTTCAACGCCCGCCTCTGGCCGATATACGCCGGCCAAACTACCAGCAGCGCCGCCAGCAACCACCAGGGGAGGCCAAGATCTAAGACGGCTGCACAGGAGCGCTTCTGCCTCCAAGGAGCGCCGTCCATCTACCTGTAGCACGACCTACCATTCAAGCTGCCCCTGCTGCCGACGACCCACGCCCACTTCACAACTCACACTACACACATATTCCATATTTTTTTTTTAATAATCTGTAAATACTACTTTATCTTGTAAATATATATTCCTATACTGTTCTTTTGATTTTTCCTTCCTTCCTATCTAGTTTTATTTTGTTGCTACACAACACGCCACCCGCAAGGAGTCACCGTCAAGTAAAGTGCCCATATGAGGCGAAGGTAACGCGTGCAGCCACGCCCCGGATTCAGGCTGTGACACCGCCAAAAGTCTCGCCAGTCTCGACTCCCGTGGCACCACCAGTAAGTAGTTCTAGTGTTGCTTTACAATTAACGTCGTCCCATGAGCGCTGGAACTCGGGGTTCCTAGGCACGGCTGCACCGGGGACGAGAGCCAACCAGGCTGCCAAAGCATCGGCCGCAAAAGGTACGGTCACTTTGTTGCCATTCATAGACAGAATATTAGCGACAAGGCCCGAAACCCCATGGGCCGACGCCAAGAAAGCCGGTAGACTCACATCTCTAACAGAACGCACCCCAATACCCCCGTATCGGATTGGCAAAGATGCCTGTTTCCAATGGTTGCCACTCAGGGAGACATTTAAAATTGTCTGAACCGCATTTTTTATGACAGCGTCAAAAGAAGCAATATCATCACCGAACATCCAAACAGGAGCCGTCCGAAGAAGGTATGTTATTTTTGGAATGGCAAAACATTTCTGCAAGAGGACTAGAGCAACGTGAGGAGCAATGGCCTCTAGATGCTCGCTGGCCAGCAAGAGAACATTCTCACGAGTTTTTATGGCTCCGGAACTGCAGATGGAAAAATAGGAGCACCAAGCAAATTAAAAGAATCTTTATTGAGCTCCTTGAGGCCCGGAAACAAACAAGTGAAAGACGTGAAGGATTGAGATGACACCGAACTACAGGAAAAGAACTCGCATTTTGTAAAATTTACCTCTAGACCTAACTCCCCCAGACGAGGTAATAAGAAAGCTAAGTCCCTTTCCACATCTTCAGATTTACCCCCAATGGTCCCGTCATCTAGGTACCAGATGTTCAGGGGCGATTTGAGCTCAGTGATCACTTTGTGAATGGCAAGGCTAAAGGCGAGGGGGCCGAGGGGGCCGAGGGGGCCGAGGGGGTCTCCCTGTTGTGCACCAACCTGGAACAGGATTAAATCAGTGCCGAGATATAGGTTAAAAGGTAAATGATATACCTGGTGGAGGAAAGGATAAAGCTCAGGGATATTCTCCAGCACCTCTTGAAGCATGACGTCCCTTTCAAGAGTATTGAAGGCGTTCTTTAAATCTAGCTTAATTATCACTCCACCCACATTCTCCGGATTCATTGCAAAAGTCCGAACGGCATGTTTTCCCGCCTCACAACCTAGACGTATCCCAAAACCTAATTGATGTGGTTGAAGGTAGGAAGCCATTTGCTCCTTCACAGCTCGGCATCCCAGCTTGGCTACTAAGTGCCGAATCACACTCCCTACCGCGATAGGTCTCAACCCACCCTCCTTCTTCTTCAAGGCACATAGTGTCGCCCCATATAAATAAGGACACACATCAGGATTCAATTGCCCACAGAGCAAAAAATTACTAAGCCTAGTTAAGGCTTTAATCAAGCGCTGACCATTATCTCCCGCAGAGCTAGAAATCAATTCCTTCAAATGGGAAGGACGAATGCCATCTAAGCCGGCAGCTGATCCATTATAAAAAGAGAGAGAGAACAGCCAGCACCACATCCTCCTCCGTCACCAACAACCCCGGAATGCACGAAACCGGCTCCGGTGGAAAATGAAGAGGACGGGACGGATGTTTTGATTGAAGAGCAGCAACAGTCTCCGGTCACGGCGGTTGACATATAGATTATAATTATAGGTCTCAAGTTTTTATTTACATCAACATTGTATAGAGATCACAATATTTATGATTCTCATTTAAACAGATACTCTTAAGTACTTGAGTTTTGGTGTGGTGACCCAAAAAGTTTTTACCTGTTTGTTAAAATCATAATTATATCCATAGACGCTGTTGTTTTGTCTAACTCCTAGAGTGGAGGTCGGGATTAATTAGTTAATTATAATGACTACTATTTTTGCTATTGTTTTTTTATGTTTTTCAATTTTTATTAGGTACCTGCTTAATGCAGTACTGCCTATTGAAGTCCATTTTCAACAAATTGTGCCAATTTAAAATACCATTTACCACATGTAACTTTTCCAAAGTTCAATAAATTTATTTTCAGAAAAGTTTACGACATTTTATTAAGATCATTGGATTTCCAGAGGTTTAAATTATGATCAATTTTTTAACCATTATATACATGAATGTGTTTACACCCCGTTCCTAACTGAAAATTAAAAATAACACTTTTTACGACATTTTTGAGATCTGCAATTTCTGTATACAATGGCTGTAACTTGAATAACCTTATTTTTAGCTTATCAACTTATTATTATTAACGCTTCACTGTGGGCGTTTCTGCGCCTAGTCACATCACACTAATATAATAAAGGCGAAAATTTGTAACTGTGTGAGTGTGTATGTTTGTTACTTCTTCACGTATTACGTCTGGAGCGATTTTAGAATAATTTGGTATGGAGTTAGCAGTCACCCTGGATCAACATATTGGCTACGTTTTACTGCGAGAAAATATCCCTCATAAACTGCAGGTAACACCGCGGGGCACTGCTAGTTGAGTCATATTTTCTTCTAAGACTCTACTTTTGCCTTTGGGGACTTTTTCAACGTGGGACTTTGAAATCTCCGTTTCGATGCAGTACTCGTACAGTTGCAAGCGATCTATTTTGGCAGAAAAAACTGTCCGCGGACGAGTCCTTCGTCTGCACAATCTATTAGTTTTAGCTTCTTACATAAAAAAGCGAAAACTTCAAACCGAGGGGAAAATCAGAGACGCCTTGTGATCTTCAATGAATTGTTATTACGTCGATAACGTAAAATTTGAATGCCTTAGCGAAGGTTAAATATATAAATCGTTATCGCAAGATCCTTACTGAAGGAAGCGAACGGGCGAAAGATATTGAGTAATTTTACTTATTTAAGATGAAGGAAAGATTTCATAGTAAGTACATTCTCTGAGTACGAGAATAAGGTTACATACATACAAGTGCTTTCAAAAACATTCTGTTCGTGATCATCATCATCATCAGCCTATTAATGTCCCCATTGCTGTGGCACAGGCCTTCCCTGTGGAATGAATAGGAAGATTGAGCCATGACCCACCACACGGGCCCAGTGCGGATTGGCGGGTGCTAACGATTGCAGATGCAGCCGGGACAACGACTCAAAGTGCCGTCCAAAGCACGGAGGAACTCGAGATGGAAGATTTTTGGTCACCCACCCAATGACCGACCACTGCGAAAGTTGTTTAACTTCAACGATCGCAGCCGAAAGCGCCATTCGAGATGCTAATAAGAATTTAATTATGATTTTTTTTTATTGCTATTAAAATAATCATACCTTCTCCACATCATCATCGGTGGTTCAGTGTTAGAAGGCTCGCCTACTACGCGGGCGGCCCGGGTTCGATTCCCAGTCGCAAATCTTATTTATCAATGATTTAAAAGTTTTATTTGCATTGTGTTTTCATAAAACCACATAATTTTTTGATTTTAATGGATCTTATATCCAAGTACTTGCTTTAAGTTGTTTTATAATACATATCAGAATAATGAAAAAGACGTTTACTCGATCTTATTTAACCAAAATCTTATCTTCAAAGCTTTGGATATATCACATTAAAATGAAATACGTCTAGCATTCTTTTATCGCTGATTAAAGGAAAATCTATAGATCTCGGCAAACAATTTGAACTTGAATTCTTTTAAGGCGCGGAACCGGAATTATTTGATAAAGACCTGTCTCCTTTTTTTCTTAACTCCTCTGGTGGTACACATTTAATATATACCTAACTATCTTAACTTTAAAACTGACGCCGTTATGTTCACATGAACATAACGGCGTCAGTTTTAAACTTAATGAGTGATATCACTCAAGTGCCATTTGTAATTCAATGAACAGAGGTAAAACATAAAGTAACAAATTAATTTTTTAATTATTTATTTAATTCAAGACCAAAATCCATAGCATTTTCTTAATATAATACAGGCTTTACAATATTATAGTTTATCTTAATGCCAATTACGGATTTTAATTTTTTAGTTATTGCATAATAGTTTAGGAAACCCTCTACCAAACCAAGGGCGAGATGTGAGCAATGCGCGCGCGCCTCTGTATATGTGTGTGTTTGTGTGTATATATCTATGCATGTATAAGTGTTTCATTTTTGTTTGTATATTACCAATCAACCAACAGCCCAAAAAGTTGTTTTTTAAAAGATGCTTTACTTTTGCAAGTAAATATTTCAACAGTCGTGAAAATTTAAAGCTTATTCTTTGTTTATTAATAAAAAATCCAATCTTATTCTTTGTGTATTAATCAAAAAGGGGGTTAATGATTTCCAACAATTAAGGATACCTCCGTTTCCATTTCTTTAATATATTAAGTAAGGACTGGATAATAATTTACACGTTTTTATTTTATATTTAATTTATGGCCACGCAAGAAAAGTTAATGGCGATAAAATATTTTTTATGCGGGAAGAAAGGTCTGAAAACAATGTGAAGTTCAAACATCACGTTACCCTAATATTCGCCTTATCATGGTGAAAAGGGTGAGCTTCAGAGATTTAGATGAAACTTAGCTGTAAAAAAAGTTAGCTTAGATTTTGATATCTTGAAATAACTTTACATTAATACTTTAATCCTAACGTAGCCTTTAAAGAAAGTAATTGCGTAATTCTATAATAAGTTTTTTAATAGTTATACTAGCTGACACGGCGAACTTCGTACCGCCCAAAAGTAATAATATTGCGACTATAAATTGAGATGTAAGCTATCCTATCTTTCAAGTTGGATCGGTGTGAAAATTTTTATTATAATTAGAAATAATTTTATAAAATTTTATAAAAACTAAGTGAATTTATAAATATTAAGATGGCGTGATGCTTATTAAGTTATTACTTTATCATTGTTCTTGACATTTCATGAAGAATCTTAAATTAATCAAACGTTATAAAACTTTTAAAAAAGTGTTTTCATTTTAGTGTGCGTGTAAACGTAGGAAATTAATATATTTGTGTGATGAAAATTGGAAACAACGCAATATTTCAGTCACCAACGGTTCAAGTTATTCAAAATTATAAAAATTAAATACCAAAATGCATTATTAATAATTGACTGTATACCACAAGATCCAAGTTTAAAGAAAATATTACTAAAAGAATAATCCGCTCGCTCCAGGTTTCAGACGGGATTCGAACGCGCATCTTCCGCTAGCTGGGCGGACGCACTAACCAATTATGTTTTTTCCATACAAACGTTCTCGACTGATTCCTCCCTGATTTATATCACTTAAGAATTGAATTTCATACATAAAATATGATTTTACTCATTCTATGCTCGTATGTCCTCCCTTTTTTTCGATATCATGTGTTCTAAAGAAACTAGAAACTCTCGAAAAACGCATCGCATTGAGAATACGTTCCGTGAATATTAAGTTTTTATCAATACTGTGTCACCTTGTTCAAACATTATAAAAACTTTTTTTTTATGTTTAATAGGCAAGGCGTTTGTTTGACCACAATCTCACCTGATAGAAAGCGATGATGAGGCCTAAAATGCCTGCCTAGAAGATTCCTGTTCACTCTGGCCTTGAAGATGTCCAGATTACATTGGTCCGGGAAAACAGACCTCGGCAAGGAGTTCCACTCCCTAGCCGTTCGCATAATGAAAGCGGAAGCAAATCACTTCGTGTGAATGGGAGGAACTTCGGCAACAATTTGTTCACAAAGACAAAAAGTCTTTATTTTTGACTTCGTATTTGCTTTGGTGCCACGCATTGCATGTTCCGTGCGCTCCATAATTAATTTGAGTTAATGGCCGTGTCGAATGTCCTCCAGTATTACTTAGGCCGCAAGACATCGCCATCTCTTCGCACTGTAGGTGACCCACGAAGATGCGGTTCCGAACCGAATAGTGGAGACTTATTCTATTCCATTCCTAGTAATATTTTCTTTAGATTTTAAACATCTATTAGTTAAATGCTTAAAAAATATATAATAAATTCCTAAACGTTCCAAAACACATCAATATGAGTAAATGAGCGAGCACGTATCGAAAACACAATACGTCAGCTGTGTTTGCTTTTACTTTCGAACTAAAACCAACTTTCGCCATTGTAGGTATAGCAGAAAGGTCCCCTGTCAGCCGTAATCTGACAGTAACTTCACCCTTATTGCGTAGAAAATGAGAGTGGCATTTTCTTTAACATTGTATCCAGTAACATGGTCAGTAACTTATAAGTTACGGAAACTGGTCGTACAACTGACTCGGCACGTGCCCGCGAATACGAAACGGAAATCACCATGAAATTCGACGATATAAGAAAAATACCAAAGAATGACTAAAGAGGTTTTTGTATTGCATATTTAGATACTTCTTTTCTCAGAATACCTATATATTACTTTATTCCCATAGAGCAACACGGAAACTTCGTTGGGCAGGCGTGGGAGAAACATAAGTATTCTTATGTGACGGCGACGCGCGACGAAGCATTGGCTAGTTATTCAACTGCACACATAAATTTATCGTCCCCCACAACCTGGCTATTAAGGTAGCATAATAAGGTAATTGGTTAGTGCATCCGCTTGGATTGCGAAGGATGCGGGTTCGAATTCTGTCTGAAACCTGGATCGAAAAGATTTTTTCTAGTAAATATTTTCTTTTGATTTACTAATCTAGCGGTTCAATACTTTGAAATATAATACCCTAACTTAACAATTTTTATAAGTTCACGTTAAGGGATATTTACAGGTAGTTACCCGTTTTTCCTACCTGTCACTCAAAGTTGTATCACGACCTTCTATGAAAAGACTCTTAGATCGATTGTAACGTTATACCCCATCAATAAACAATAACACCTGCCTGTATGGGTATATTCCAGGGTATCGTGTTCGTCAAAGCTTACAAAAATAGAATGTGACGTCATTGTCGATATACTGTACTATCGTGGATGGCGTTCGCGTTTCTAGGGTTCTGTTTCTAAAGGATGACGAACAGAATAGTATGACTTTACCGTCTGTCTATTCTTTTTTGTTTGTCTTATTAATTTATTTAAAAATAGTATACAAATGTGTTTTAAAATAACAATGTCGCCAAGCTGCATTAGAATTTGCTGGCGATCTGAACAGACTCTATTTCTTGAACGGTAATGGTTCAAGAAATTTTTAAACAGATTAAATGTTACTGTGGCCGGTCTAAAATAAAAATTAAAAAATGTGGCCATGTTTTTTGTGGCAAATTGAAAATGTTGTGTTTTTTTTTTTGCTGAAATTCACAACCTTATAATGAATATTTTAATGGACTCCATAACAATTTGAATATAACGTGGGATCGTTTTCTATCTGACTTTACAAACCCTCAAGAAACCTTTTTCAATAAATATTCTAGAATTGTACCAGACTCCGCTGGCTATTAAAACAAAGAAGGCTCTAAAGCCAACGAAAAAAATCACACGCAGCAATTAACAGTCAATGTAAAGGCCTAATGTTCTTTTTTATTGTCACCCGGCCCAGTAGTTACCATAACCATTCGTTTTAATTCACCTTTTGCAACAAAGCTGGGTAAACTCAAAGTTGTAACCAATGTTTATTGTTGCGTAGTGGAACAGTTATTTCTAATAAAAGAAAGTATTTCTCTACACGTTGTGAATTATTCAACACCTTTTAATTAAATTCACATAATTCATATGTTGTGCCGTAAAGAAGGACTCGGCAACAAGAAGTTATCGATATATCGATTTAAAAAGGTACTTCCCCAGAGTTTCAAAATTGACCGTTTTATAAATATCAAGGGAATAGAAATTGTTTGAGGATTGAGCAATTTTATCAGAGCATTTATTTACGCTACTTAATGTTCTCATTTCTAAGGGAGCTGGTCCATAACAAAATTTATTGTAAAGTATCTAATCATTGAGGTATGTAACAGACAGACAGTAATAAATTCGTAATATAATTATATTTTAATAAGGATTTGGGATGATGTTTATAAAAAATCGACCAGGAAAGCGTGTCCGACACGCAAACTCACTGAAAAAAGTTTTAAGTTACTTATAACAACAACTTTTGTTATATATTACATAAAAATAGTGACTACATAACTATGGTCACCAGTAGACAAAATAGTTTAGTTTTTATAACAAAACAGTTATGTAAAATTTACAATAGATTGCTTACAAAATGATTGCTTCAGTGTAGCTTCACTATATTATAATTTTCTTAGGAATTATAGCTGTTTTTTCTTACTTGCAAAATTAGTTTTCTGCTTTAAAAGTCTGCACGTACTATTTACTAACAAGTAAGTAGTGGGGGTAATAAACAAAGTTTTTTGTTATCTATCGGTTAACTCAACTAGTTTTGTAAATACTTTTTTCAATACAAAACGTTTCGTTACGCAATACAATATTAGTGATAAATCTAAACAATCGACAGAAACTATTGTTGCCTTTTTTAAACACACTTCTCGTACTCCAAAGATATTTAAAGGTTACTTTTTTTGTAAGCATTTCACTGCTAGATTTTTAAATCTTAAGAAAAGTTGACTAGAAAAAAAATCCACGCGGACCAGGGCCCGCCTGCTGCCTGGTCCACGAGGATTTCTTTCTAGTAAACTTTTTTTACGTATGTAAAGGTTTTTACTATTTGTCATACATAATTTACTATATGATTTAACTTCAACTAATGGCGATGAAAATAATGTTACATATACTTATATTTGTAATAATTTAGCGCGCGAATAGCTGACATATATTACAATAGCTGGCAGATATTCACACTTTTATTTATTATATTATAGTTTATAATAAAAGTTTGGTTATTGTGAGCCATTTCTGATTAATTCCTCTTTTGTTAAGGTTTGCTCATAAAAACGCGGTCATATAAACTGAAGCTAACAGATGCTCCACTTTCATAGGTGAGGAACGTATAACGTTAAAGACTCAGTTGACTAGTTGTTACAATATAAAAAAATGTTTTTGTGTGTTTATTTATGAAACTTCGACGCAAGTGAAACTTTAAAAATAATTAAAAAAATTACACAGATATCGTGCTCTCCATGACTTGAAATGTTCATTGAAAATGAATTTACTTAATATAGATTATTCAAAAAAAGACCATAATAGGATACTTGACACTTTTTGGAAATATGTTTTAAATGGTTAATAATAGTTCTATTAGACCGCAAAAAAATGAATTGTATTTTTTTGATCTAGAAAGCTATAAAACTTCAATTTTAAAATAGATTTTTCATGGACATACAAAAACGCTGTCGGCCATTTTATTCTTTAGATTATCTATGCTATGACGTCAACAAAATCGTAAACAAACATACGGAAGCACGTAGGAAATAACCTGATTCTAAATTTATATTATAAAACCATGATTTCTAATAGATTTCATGATAAATATAATAATTATCATGATTGTATTATATAGGTACAAGAATATAGAAACACATCGTTAAAGACTCCAGAAAAGTTGTGGTTTAAAAAGGTTTAGAGAAATACACATGCCTACACATGAATATGTTTAAAGCTTGCTAAATCCTGTATTTTTACCGTCTGAAAGTCATTTTAATGTGAGTACTCATTGAATAATATTTAAAGTTTAAAATACAATCTTTAAGGTTAAGAATGTACCTACTAAGTCAGAGTTTTGTCGTTTCTGCTTTCACAAATCCGAAGGCCAGCATTAATTTAGTCAACAAAACCAATAAACGGTTTTTTTCTACAAGATGTAAGAGATTTTAGATATATTTTAGTCCGACGAAAGACACCACAGTAACACGACAATGACGTTTAGTTTTTTACTAACACATTTACTAACTTGTTGACGTCACAATCATGGTGGACAGCGTTGTCAGTGTTTAAAAAGCATAGACTAAAAACCATTTTTCAAATTAAATTACTACAGCCATCTTATAATTTTATGAAGTGAAATCGATGTATTTAGGTTCTTCGTACCAAACATTATAAGAAATAAACATTTGTATAGTGAAATTTGACATGAGTCAACTAGCCAATTTTTTTTCAAAACTAACTTTTCCAAAATATTTTTACTCTTTGAGCCCTCATACGTGTTCGTGGCCCTAAAGTTCTGGGTATCACGGGCGAGTCGCACTATCAGCGAAAGTGCGACCGATCTTACTGGAGCGAACAAAAAAACATTTTCAATGTTAAAAGTCCGTCCTCAGCTAGGATTCGAACCCGGGCCGGGCGTATTAAATATAATTAACAATAACAAATGTAAGCCACATGCTAAAGATGAACAAAAAAATTGGGCGATGTTATAAAAGTTTCACTTTAAAAAGTGTTACACAATATCTTCTATAACCTTAGCATACATTATAACTCGCGTGATATATAATTCTGTATATTATACATAGGGTAACGATAAAAGTGGGCTAGTTTTATAGTAGGAGGTAACTGTTTCCCAATCAAAAGAAAGTTTAGGCTTAGTTTGCGTGAATGCCGTAATTTATACTTTAACATTTTGTATTATATTTTGTTTTCCGGAGCGCTCTAAGGCCCGTATTATAGAACGCGGCTCAATCAGCATTTACTTAACTCGAATCACACATAGCTAGTTTTAAGTGTAGATCACTACTTCATTGCTCAGCATATTACAGGTCGCGTTTTAAGAGCATATCAGCTGAAACTAGAATCAAAAATCGTTTGGAACTCCTAACAAATTTGTCTATGGGCTAAGTATGATTTCAATTACACTGAGAAAATAAACAAGATAGCGGTATGTCAAACATCATAAACGTGCGTTACAACTTAATTTGGGACTATAATACGTATTAACGTACCTTTCTTAAGAAAGGTGTCGACCGTACTTAAGAAAACAACGATCAAATCTTTGCTTGAGCGTAGATTTTGACGTAAATGTCCTTCTGAAATAAGCAATTACTCACCTCTGTTTGATCAAGGTATATGTTTCAAAAAGCGTTCTATAAAATGAAATCTCGTTTTAAAACTAGATTTCTTACTGAGAAACGTTCTGTAATACGGGTCTAAGACTTTTTTTTGTTATGTGGCAAATTTTCATTCCATTCATTTATTCATTCATTCATTTCATTTCATTTCAGTTCTCTCCACGTCATTGTAACCCGCTTCAAAAGTGTTTCATAATTTATACTTCAGAAGTGCGATCTATTATCTGATATTTTTGGGTTTGCATGTTTATCTTGTTCAACATTTTCGTAGACGTATTAATGTTTCGTATTCCACGTAGTTACGAGTAGATAAAAGCAATCACATATGAGAATAAACCTTATTCGCAAACGCGTTGAATTTAGAATCGCAATTAAACTTCTTGTTTGAGATACGATTAAAATTGGGTTTGTCGAGTTAAATATAAATTGTTTGTTAGTTGTGTTACTTGGTTGGAACGTCGGTTAGGTGTGACATGACTAATGCTTGGTTTGTATAATATAGTACACATAATGATATAGACACTTGTGAAGTCGACAGAGCATAGCAAGTCAAAAAGCTCTTCAAAATGAGCTAGATAAAAATGTGTAAACAACCTGTCACTATTTTTTATCCAACCTAACAAAAAAATGTGACATCAGCCTTTGTGGCTTTGCAAAAGTTTCCCTATATCTGGCAGAATCTTGTTGCTTTCAAATTATCTTAACCATAAGTAATCTTTTTAAATGATTATTTTGAAGGCATATTTTGTGTTAATATAATTATTGTTTCGCTGATTGCTTATATCTCTGAATTCACATACTTTGAAACTTCAAGAATCTTATTAGGAATAATTAATTAATTACCTTTGGCAAAATTTAATTCTGCATAATTTCGTATCCCAAGCATAATGTTTATTTATGTACGGTTAGGAGGTGTTAGGGTTGTAGCCTGAATTGAGCGCGAGCCAAGCGAGCGAAGCGAGCGAGCCGCGGCAGCGGCCAGCGGAGCGTTAACCACCAGATATAATAGATAAATAAAACAAGGGAAAGTGAAATATTTGTAGGCCAAATTAGATACTGACTGTGAACTTTCTGCGATATGATGATTCTGCTTTTTATTATTGTGGATATTAAATTTATGCTTAAACATGACTCCGGCTACCAAAATTTGCGTTCGAATGTCAAATGAATTTTGCGGGAAATGAAGATAATGCCATTCGCTGATATAATAATAATATGAAAACATAAAAAGTTCTGCGATACAAGTTAGAATCGGAATGGAACTTTATGCATACGAAGTTCGTCTTTATTGCCTCTATAGTAGGGAGAAAATGGGACACAACCGTAACAAGCCGCTGATCGACCGTCCTTTCAGGGTATGTGTAGCTGGAACGCACATCCCGGCTCACGATCAAATACACAAAGCTTCGTGGACAGTGTTAGGATGGGGTATAAGGTATGAGAGCAAAACGTGACTTTATTTTGTATTAGCTGTATTAGGTATGCGTAGAATTACTACTTGAAAATAATGTTTGTTTCATTCTTTGGGACTGGAACCAAAATAAAAAATTATGTAATATAATATTTTATGGTCCTTAAAATTTATTTTTATTATTCCAGCCGGTTTGCCATATTGCGCTGGGTAGCGGAAGCAACTGTTTGTGATATTTAGTAATATTAAATAATAAAATTAAGGTACAAAAACCTTTTTAAAAACAAGCTTTTATTTAAATGCGCTAAAAAGAAAAAAAGAAAATTTAGTTAAAGTTTGTTTCTAAATAGATTTTCAAATTTTAGAAACCGCCATATTGGATTGAGAGTGACGTCACATTTTTTCCAGTTACTCTCAGCAAGCCCTTTAATTTGATACCCATATTGTAGGAATGCATTAAAAATGATTGGTCCGCCATTTTGGATATGCCGCCATATTGGATTTAGAATGACGTCACACTGTTAAGCATGCATTGTCATCCGAACTGAACGAGCATACCAAATTTCAGCTTAATCGGTTGAGGGCAAGTGCTTTAAAATTGAGTTGTAAGATTTGACCATAACAAACATACATAGCAAGTTAAATAAAAGCTTGTAATAACGAAGGCTTCTTTATAACTTTTACCAGCCGTAATTAACAGTTGGCAAACTTTTACAAAGACGAAAAGAAACGCATTCTTTTCTTGTTGTTTGAATAACTGTTGTAATATTGTGTCAATAATGGCTTCAAAAATAATATATAAAATCTGAGCATTAAAATTACGTTTATAACTTAGGCCTATCGTAAAGTTAACATTGTCATTGTCCATAGTCAAGCGTTCTCTGTAAGTTGGTTAATAGAACGTAAAATTGATTTAAAATCAACGTGTCCCTGGCAATGTCTGTTAATAGAAAATCCAATACTATCCAATAATATATACATAACAACGTTGTGGTTGTTATTTCGACAAACTAAACAGATATTGTTCTATTTAATAATGGATAAAGAACATCCTTCTATGGAATATTATAAATGAGACAAATTGTGTTTTTGGACGTTTGGTATTCAATCATACAATAACAGCTGAAAAGAAATGGATGAAATTTGGAATACATGAAGCTGCATTAAATCACAGGATCCTTTTCCCTCCTTTTTGGTCATTACTCACCTCAAAGAGATTTTTTAATCACATTTATTATTGATAATAAAATATATTAATATTTATAAATATTAATATATTTTATTATAATTTAATATATTTTATATATACATAGAAAATATGAGTTATATGATTAATTTTGTATTTTAAAATATTCGATGTGAATTTATTAATCATATACATAGAAAATATTATTTTTTATAATATATTATTATAACTCCATCAGAGCCAATTTAAATATTCAAACGTTTTAAGTTCATTTAAGGAATCTTTTTCTTATCAAAGTTTAAAATTTTAAACACTTTAGTATCATATCAAATATCAACTTGTTAAAATGGTACCATAAAACGCAAAAATTCGGACAAAAGTTACCTGTAGTAATTTTATTGTTTTTCTATATTTAGACTAAATCTTTCGGCAAAGAAGACTATAATTCCTAAAATTATTACCGCATATAAAATGTGAGCTCGTTCTTTTGAAAAATGGTGATATCAGATGCAAGGGAACGACCACTTATGCTCCATTTAAAAAGGAAGTAGTGAGGGGATAAAAGTACAGCTCGAAGAGTGAAAATAAGGGCATTACATAATATATCTCAGGAAAAAAACATTTAAATCTCATCTCGCTAACGGTAACGATGTATCACCTAAAATACGCTTTTATCTTTGTTAGGTTTTGATACAACAATACAAAGATGTAAGAATGAATAAGCATATAAATGGAATGCCATATGTATTAATCTCAGCGATATAGTTGATTGGTTTTGTGACAAGGTTCGAATGAAAGAAAATGGTGCTCCAAAGCCAAACAGAATCCAAAATTTTAAGAATTGGGATGGTATTTGGTACTGAAACTTACGCACTCATTTATTAATTAATTGGTTGGTGTAGCAGTTTATAACTGCTGTACCAGCTATCTTCGCGTTTGGATTTTATCACCACTGACATAATGAAATGTCTGATCTATCTTTTTTTTATAGCGAGGTAGGCAAATGAAGAGTCATTTGCCTACCTCGCTATAAAAAAAAATAACAAGATGCATACGTAATAATAAGATTTTATATAACTATAATATTGAAATGAGAATGTATGATTCGATAAAACTAAACATAATATTGTAGCTAAGCCTGACAAACTAGAACCAATATTAACTAAACTGCCAACAGTAATGATCGCGCCATGATCACTCCGTGATCATGGCGCTTGCAACAGTGCCGAAATATCGGAGACTCATAAAAAACAAGGTACATGGTAACAATCCCGTTAATAGCTATAATAACTAATTTGATTTATTAATGACTAAAGAAAGAAAACCTTACAATAAATTATACACTATAAACGATAATATCAAATGTAAACTGATAACTGCAGTTTGCGGAAATTATGCATGTTGCTAAGACTTTTTTGACGAGTGTATTTACAAAGCTGATCCGTTCCGTCCGTTTCATTTATGTCCGATCCTAAAAAACTGCTAAGTCTGCTATGGATACGAATTAACCGTTTTAAAAAATCTGAGATTTGCGTTGTAATCATTCCTGAGTTTGAGAAGCATTAAAATACTTACGGTCTTCTGTGTTTCAGTACTTTTGTACAGAAATGGTTTTTAAAAACACTTCTTCTATCCCACTTTTTTGATTCTGGACTCCGCTTAGGTACTAAGGAACAATCAGGTATACGTTAGTTGAACTGAAACGAATGTGGAATGGAAGTAGATATAGAGACTCATCATGGGAGTTTCATGGCCATTTGCTCAAAATTTGCTTCGTGGAGTATAGTGGATTGGGTTCAGAGTGGCAAGTTAAGGATGGCTTGAGCGGCACACTTTCTGCCGCTTCATCTATCCCCGCGACTGGACTCCACTTACACTAAGGCGTCATCCTAATTGGCAACGATCGTGCGATGACTCGATGCGATCTCATCGTGCGATGAAAATAATGTACCTGTGCTCGTGCGACGGCTTATGAGCTGTATTAGGACATCTCTGAAGAATTCTATATGTCTGAAAATCATCGCGTGACAAGAACGCATCGTGTCATCGTACGATCGTTGCCAATTAGTACGACGGCTAAGACTTTACATCAGGTGGAGGGGGGTAATATAAAAAAAATTATCGACAATATATCACAACTTTATGTTACTGTTATAGTTCAAATAAATTGATCAAATACATCAAACACTACAATATATATTAATATTTTTATCATTTCCCCGAAAAAAATCTATGCTCGCAATAAGTTATAACAAGTTTAATTGAAACAAACTTTGCCGTAAACTATGGATTACATTGAAGCATATAATTAGACCGTGGATTATAGGCTTCACCCAAGGAGATTACAGTTTCCACCCACACTCAGTCGCATTGCAGACACAGCTTGGTATGAACATAAATAGGCCGCTATATTTAGAATGTACACTACCACAAAGACTGCTACCCTTGTGTATCAACTTACACCAAGTTAATCAGTTACTTAATAATCTAAACGTACTGACTTTAAATCCACCCAACTTAGAAATAGAAAAATAGAATATACACCGTGAATTTTGAGTTACCTGAGAAACTTCTCTAGCTGATTCAGATCACGATTTAGGTTATATTTCCGTATAAGTCCAGTCGCGAAGATAGGTAATGCGGCAGAAGGTATTCCGCTTCAGCCATCTTCACATTGCTAAATGATGTAATGGAAGGTGACTTCAGAAGTATCTCTGAAGTCATTTTTCAACTTGCCGACTCTGTATATATCAATACAGGGGAAAAAAACAGCCCATGCTGAGTTTCTTGCCGGTTCTTCTCAGTACAAACTCTCCCGCCGTAGTTTTGCGAACCGATGACGTAGCTTCTTGACATTCACAAGTGCTTGTAACAGCCTAGACTGAATAAATGACTTTTCATTTCATTTCATTTCATTGTTGGCCTAAAACCAATCCCTTACCCCGCAGATCCCTGGAACCCTACCCACCAGCAGAAGCAGAACCCACCCAAAGGTAGTGGTAGTATTATTTTACTGTGTTCTTCTGTAAGGTGGAGGTGGTTTGAAATCCGCTGTGCCCTACCTCCTACCTTCTCCTTAAACTGCTTCTTAGAAGCTCATGAATCTCACAAAAATCTAACATATAAGCAGTTCGCGGTTGATGTCAGTGAATGCCGGCGTTCCCCAGGGCTCCTAGGGTCCTATCTCCCACACTCTTTCTGCTGCATATCAATGAGTTAATTCCTCTTTGGAATATTCAATGCTATGCAGACGATAGTACAGTGCATGCCGGGTTTCTCGGACAAGCAGCGGCTGGGCAGGCGGTAACCAAGGAGAAACGGGAGAATCTTGTCATTGAACTCAATCAGGCTTTGGACCACATTTCTGAATGGGGTACCAAGAATTTGGTTGAGTTCAATGCTAAGAAAACCCAGGTCTGCGCTTTCACGGTAAAAACATCGCCATTCCTTCTTTCATGTCCTTCTCTTCGGGGCACAACACTGGTATGGAGATTCGCTGTGACTTAAATCTAAAGAATTACATCGAAAGTGTGATAAAAACGGCCTCACGCAAACTCGGAGTCCTGAATAAGGTGCGGCGTTTTTTCACGCCCGAGCAACTGTGCTTGTTCTATAAGACGCTGGTGCGGTCTTGCATGGAATATTGCTCGCACCTCTGGGATGGTTCCCCCAAGTACTTGCTCGATGCTTTGGATAGGTTACAGCGGCGTGCGATCCGCATCATAGGCGATGAGGAGGTGACTAAACACCTCGAGCCTCTTCAATTACGCCGTGACGTTGCGTCACTAAACGCGTTCTATCGTCTGTACCACGACGAGTGTTCTGAAGAGTTATTCTCTCTTATTCCACATTCCCCTTCCCTTCAGACGACCACGCGCGCTGGCCTACGTTGTCACCGTCTAACTGTGGCCACAATTCCAACGCGTACAAAGAAATTTGGTGACTTATTTCTTTGTCGCACTATCCGTAAATGGAATGCTCTGCCCGCTCACGTGTTCCCTCCCTCTTACAACCTGGGAGCCTTTAAAAGAGGCGTGAAGGAGCAACATGCAGGCCGGCAGGGTGAGAATGGCTGGTGTGGCAGGAACGAACGAAAAAGGAAGAACTGTTGTATCAGCTATCTTCGCGTCTGGACTTCACCTTCACTTAACATCAGGTGGGGTGGAGTCATTTGTCGGTAAAATCTTTAAAAAAAATGGCATGTAAGTTCCTAAATTGCTACATTAGCATTTAAGTTTTCTTAATACAAAGTTGTTATGATTTATGTTATGGAATGTTCCGCCACATCAGCGCTTCATTATAATAACCGTTGCATTGAAATATTCAATACTTGGTTGACAGCTGACAGCTTTACTTCCAAACATGTCATAAGATAAAAGCGAGTTGACACGGCCATAGGCATTTGCGCTGTGCTGCGTAAGTAAACTGATAACGCGTTATGAAACATTTTTTATTTATGTTATGTAGCGGTTAAGTACGCGAATCGTGAATTTACGAAAGGTTTCGCTTCATGTATTATTTTAATAAGCATAAACTTGAAAAAGATTTTTAAGATACATTCTGGTTATAATCAAGACCATCCAATTATAGGGTCTTATTCCCATAAAGAAGAAAGGCAACAATTTTGTGTTCACAAATAACATTTTATTAGCATATTTATTTTGAAGTGTATTGCGAATACACTTCAAAATAATTTAAGATAAATAATTTGAGGTAAATGTTGCTATTTGTGTGAAATGCTGATGAGTTTCTTGCGCCCGTTCTTCTTATCAGCGAAAAGCTGTTCTGAATGGGTGGTTAAAAATATATTCTAAAAAGCTTCTAATACCTCAATTTTAATACAAAATATTTCGCGACACCTAAGTATACTTATAATACCTACTTTTGTATGTTTTGTGATGGATTCTATGTAAATGAAAAAGTTTTTATGGGTTATACTTAATAAGACTTTTGAAGGTAACTCGACAAAGTAAATAAAAATCATTATTCCGATGATGCACTCATGAAAAGGGTGCAATTTTTCGCGCTACCTTCGAAGGACTTTTGAAGGTAGCTCGACAAAGTAAATAAAAATCATTATTCACTCCTGAAAAGGGTGCAATTTGTCGAGCTACCTTCGAAAGACTTTTGAAGGTAGCTCGACAAAGTAAATAAAAATCATTATTCCGATGATGCACTCCTGCAAAGGGTGCAATTTGTCGAGCTCCCTTCGAAAGACTTTTGAAGGTAGCTCGACCAAGTAAATAAAAATCATTATTCCGATGATGCCCTCCTTTTTTTTTTAATGTTGGGAAAATGCGTGACGCATACTCCGCCCCTGGGTGAGAGACGGGGTTATGTGGGACTCCTCCTCCCCCCAAATCCCGCCCCCCCGCTGAGCCAACTTGGCTCAGCGGCTGTTCATGAAGGGGGGGCCCTACCCACTAAAAACCCAACAGTGCTCCCTCGCCTGCCGGAAAGGGTTTCGTGGGATCCGGATAACTCTCCACGTTACCCCCGGCAGGGGTTCCTCCTCCTCCTGGCGGTCAGGGGGATGCCCGGGAGCACCCAGGCATCCCCCCTCGACGAGTGAGACTGTGCAATGCGGACCACCCTGTCCGCCGCCCGCTAGTCCCACTAGGGTAGAAAGAGGCGGTCGTACTGCCGCCGCCTTCCACCCCGCCGTCGGCGGCGGAGAGGACCGGCCCGGGCGTCCCCCTCGCGGGCCCTCTCCGCTGTCGCCTTCTGGAGGATGACTTCCTCGCAGAAGGAGACTACCGCAGTCCAGGATCTGTCGCTGTCCAGCATCGCTTTAACGACGCAGGGCAACGAGAGATCCCTTCATATTGCCATGACCATATCATGGCGCTGCCGAGACCACGACGGGCACTCCTCAAGGGTATGCTGCGCCGTGTCCCCGACAGCGCCACAATGATGACACGACGGAGTCGCTTCCCTCCGTATGCGATGCAGGTTGCTGCCAAAGCATCCATGCCCTGACAGCACCTGCACCAGACGGAAGGTTAGCGACCCATGCCTCCTCTCCCTCCATTGACTCAGCACTGGCCGCAGCGCCTCCAGGGTCCTGACCCCGAACTGCTGTGTCTCCAGCTCCTCAGTCCACTGCTCCATGACGAGTTCGTCCAGCCTCCGCCTGTGGGCTATCACCTCCTCTGGCGCCAGTCGCTCCCCTCGTTGCCGGGCCTCCACCCTTTACCACTATAGGCGGGACAGCGCCTTCGCCTCCAGCGCCCACGGGGGTGACCCTGTCATTGCGCATACGGCCGCAAACAATGTGGTGCAGTACGCTCGCGCAGCCCTTTGCACCACTATTCTTTGCGGCCTCTGCAGTAGGGCCTTGTTCCCCGCGCTTATGCATTCCGCCCAGATGGGCGCCCCATAGAGAGCCATACTCCTGATGACCCCAGCGTACAGTTTGCGACAACTGGCACTGGGGCCACCAACATTCGGCAACAGTCTTCCGAGCGCCGCCGCCGCACTGATCAGCCTTGGGGCCAGCTGCTTAAAATGGGCGTCGAAGCGCCACTTCGCGTCCAGCACCAACCCCAAGTATTTCAAGGTGGACTCTATTGGCACTCTGGCTTCGTCCACCTTGACATAGGCCCCGGCTGGCGGTTTACCCCTGGAGCTGTAAAACATCACGGCCCTTGTCTTCCCCGCTGCCACCTTAATCCCCAGCATCCTTATCCTCCTTATTATCAGCGAGGCACTCGCTGACCCCAACCGCCGGACATCCTCGTATGTTTTGCCCCTAACAGCTATCAGTGTATCATCCGCATAGCAGATAACCGCTGTTCGGGGCAAAAGCGTCCCCTTGAGGACCCAGTCGTAGGCGAGGTTCCGAAAAGGGTGCAATTTGTCGAGCTACCTTCAAAAGACTTTTGAAAGCAGCTCGAGCAAGTAAATAAAAATCATTATTCCGATGATGCACTCCTGAAAAGGGTGCAATTTATCGAGCTATCTTCGAAAAACTTTTGAAGGTAGCTCGACCAAGTCAATAAAAACATTATTCCGATGATGCACTCATGAAAAGGGTGCAATTTTTCGAGCTACCTTCGAAGGACTTTTGAAGGTAGCTCGACAAAGTAAATAAAAATTATTATTCTGATGATGCACTCCTGAAAATGGTGCAATTATTCCGATGGTGCACTCATGAAAAGGGTGCAATTTGTCGAGCTACCTTCAAAAGACTTTTCAAGGTAGCTCGACCAAGTAAATAAAAATCATTATTCCGATGATGCACTCCTGAAAAGGGTGCAATTTGTCGAGCTACCTTCGAAAGACTTTTGAAGGTAGCTCGACCAAGTAAATAAAAATCATTATTCCGATGATGCACTCCTGAAAAAGGTGCAATTTGTCAAGCTTCTTTCGAAAGACTTTTGAAGGTAGCTCGACAACGTAAATAAAAATCATTATTCCGATGATGCGCTCCTTAAAAGGGTGCGAAACGTCATTAAATAAATAAATTCATTGCATATAATCCGTAAAAACTGTTTAATTTAATGAGTAATGTGCGTGAAAACCTAAAAAACGAATTCTATGTTCTTTTTAGTTTTTAAGTTAAGCACTTACTTTAGGATACCTACTCACGCAATATATAAACAGTTTATATAACCTTAACGCGTTGCAAAATACCTTTACAACCTATCCCATCCTAGATACAAAATTGACAATCCAAAAGTTAGTCGTGCCTTATTTTTCTCGTTGAAGTCAAATGATAAACGATGTAGCCTGAATTTAGATGGATGACAGACACGCGAGCGTGGAATGAGAAAAAGTCTCGCATCAGTCTAGAGGAAAATGATATTATTGTTGAAGGAAGGACGGGATAAACGGATAAACACGTTCTATGTAAGAAGAATAGGTTAATTTAAAAGTTGCGTATTTTTGTGCTATAAGAAGATAAAAAATACTTTTTTATACATGACCAAGCAGAAAATTGCCGCCATTACTCTTGATGATAAAGCCTAAATTTAAATATTTATTTTTATCTCAATCCCCTACCCTGTGGAGTCATGAAACGGAACACCACCAAAAGGTAGTGTTATTTTATCGTGATATTCTGTAAGGTGGAGGTAACTTCCCCAGAAATATAGTCCTGGATAGGGTTACCATCCGTCCAGATTAGTCCAAACATGTCTGGAGTTTTAGACTATAGTCCGGATTTTATCCGGATCTTTAAATTGTCCGGATTTGTTAAATTACATTGAATATGAATAATAAAAGTACATATTGATTTAAATACCATACCATTGTAAATATGTGAGTAATGGTACGATTTTGTGACTAAAAAGTTCGGACTTTTTTCGAAATGTCAGGCTTTGTGTCAGGACTCATGAAATTCCTAAATGGTAACCCTAGTCCTGGATGAGCTGAAGTGGCAGACCTGATCCTATTACTCACGCAAAATAGGCACATGGTATCGAGTTGGGGAAAACAGCCCGCCGTACTACTAAGACCATGAACAATATGAGGACCGGAAAGTATTGTAAAAAAGGAGATCGGCAGACCCATACAAAGCTATTTGCCTCTTGCTCTGTGATACAGACTTTTAGGATGTGGATCGACCTCTCCGCGTCTGTTTCCCTTTGACCGCTAGGCCTCCCCCATAAATGCGTTGTTATCGGTCAATAATACCGGTCCCCACGACAACGGCAAACCAGAGCCGAGGTCCGAATCTCAGAGACGCCCTCTAGCTGAGCCGACCTCCTCAGGTTCGAGGGGTCCAGACGGAGAGGAGACTCCCCCCGTGGGGAGATGCCATCCGCCTGAAATACCTCTAGAGGCACTCGCCATTTCTCGGCTTGAGGTCCCCATAAGATCTCGCCGTCCCCAAAACCGGTGATGCTGTAAAAGTCACCTACGACCGACAGCATACACATTAAAAAAAGGTAATATCGCATGCTTTTTTGCGATATCTGTTTTTAGTACATTATGTAAGAGAATGACTACGAAGTGAGACACTGCAGCGATAATAATACCGCAATAACGTATCCGATATTATCGACCGATAATAACGCACCTATGGGCAGGAGCCTTGATAACTTGAATATCTTAGACGAGAATAAACAGGCATTTAATGTCGATGCGTGCTCCATATTAATCTCCAATCTCGCTTTGTGTCAGACGAAATTGAAAAAATATATAATGTGAGCTTTTTAGATGATAAAAAAAAGTTTGTTGAAGATAACAACCTTCTTTACATACACAATATAAAGAACGATAAAGAACCTTCACAGAAATTTCAGTAACTTATGAAAGATAAATTATTTTAATTTATACTCGTTCTGTTTACTGTCCTATCCCGTGTATTATTATAAATTCGAAAGTGTGTTGTTTGTTTGGTCGAGGGATTGGACAAAATTTTGTAACGATCACGTAGAGATTAAGCCAGGCTTAAAGCTTACGATAACTTTTTATCGTTCAAAAAAGATTCTCTAGAAATTACAAATACCTCGAATGAGGGACAGAGACAAGAATTGAAATATAGACAACAATCATGTAAATTTATGATTTTGTGAAATCAAAATAGGCACTTTAGATTTTTTCCTCTACTTCAATGAATATTACAAGAAAGAGTTTTATTAATTTGACGATAATATTAGCATGTTATTTGAAGTATCCTGGCATGATTCTATACGTTCCAAATTTAAATTTTGCTGACAACTCCAGAAAATACAGACACGAGCCGCGCAATAGATTCCAAAGGTGGATGATAAAAAAACATATCGTTTATTCAGTCTAGGCTGTTACAAGCACTTGTGAAAGTCAAAAAGCTACGCCATCGGTTTGCAAATCTACGGCGGGAGACCTTGTACTGAGAAGAACCGGCAAGAAACTCAGCAAGGGCTGTTTTTTTCTCCTTGTAATATACAGAGTCGTCAAATTGAAAAATGACTTCAATATGAGGTAACACATGAAGTCACTTTCCATTACAAATGTAAATAATATAAAAATTAAAAAATATAAAAAACTGGTTTAACAAAGTTTAGGAATGTTTAGGAATACCGTGTCCTACTGTTTAGGCATAAAAAAATTAACGATTTAAGTTCAGTACAACGATTAATAGTACCCAATGTAGCAAGGGCAGACTCATCTCCGCTGGCAGCACCCGTTCACGAGCATGACGCATGAACCAGCCATCGCTTTGCTCAACCATTTTTTAGGGAACGCAACGACCCGCCTCACACGGCACCGCTGAAGAGATTTTTAAGAGAGCATGACTACTCATAACCACATATGGATACTATGTTACAAAATAGGAAAAAAAAGTGATAGTGAACTATTAAACACAATTAATATGAAATTCGGATTCAGTACACTAACAGTCATCACCAGTTTATGCTGCTTTCAACGTCTTTACATTTTGAAAATATTACTCATAAGAATAATAAGATAAGAAGGAGATAGAAAGCCTCTCTGAGTTTGTTTCGCCGGTTCTTCTCAGAAAGGTCTCCCAATTTTGGAACCGGTGGTAGTTTACGGTAGTTAGGGTCAATTAAATAAACTCAAAATTACAAAAAAGACTTTTAAATAAAGTACTTTATCAACTAAATTAACATATAAATTAATACATAGACAATTAAGTTTTAAAAATCTTCCAATGAAATATCTGAACGCTCAATAAAAGTCTTTCGAAGGTACCTCGACAAAGTAAATAAAAAAACATTATTCTGACGATGCAGACCTGAAAAGGCTGCGAAACGTCAATAAATAAATAAAGTTCGTGCATTAACTCGTTAAAACTAATTTATTTTAATTATATTAAGAGTTCGGTATGATGACGGGGTAAACTAAACGGAATTATTCGAATTCTTTCTAGCCTTTCTTAAGCTGCAATGGCCATCAGGGCCGCGGTAACATAATGGTCCATCATTCATTTCCAGTCCAATGCATTCGCCCGGATAGCGAATGGTGCGGGGTCGAGTCCCGTCTGCTGCCTGGACTGCGTGGATTTTTTCTAGTAATACTTTTCTTTAGATTTAAACGGAATTATATTTAGTCCGTCAGTCAGAATATAAAAAAATAATGGAAATATGTTTTTCCTTTTGTCAGTCCACCAAAAAATTGCAAAGATAAAGCGCGTCAAAGTTTGAGAGTGGTAGCTCTCGTTTGCTCAAAATTACGAACATGACTTCGCACGACATTTCAAATAATTATATATCTGTAAGGTTTAATGTGAAAAAAAAACCGGCCAAGCGCGAGTCGGACTCACGCACCGAAGGTTCCGTACAAACTCCATTCAATACCTCTACGCGTTCATGAGAAAAAAGGTAGTAACTTTAAAATTTTCAAATATATTTTTCATTATATGATCTTACTAAAAATTTACGGTTTTCGCAAGTTTTCCTTTATCTGTACTATAAGACGTTACTTCGTACCAAATTTCAAGATTGTAAGTTCACGGGAAGTACCCTGTAGGTTTAGATTCCCGTGCGAGTTTCGAAAATTTGCGGAAATTTGCGACATAAACGGCTGTATCTTTTGATTGCTTTGGCTTAGAATTTTGGTTTTTTCACAGCTCCAAGGGACAGTAGCCATGAGTATTAGATATGAATTTCAGTTTCATACCTCCGCGCGTTCCGGAGAAAAACGGTCTTGACAGACGAACGGGCGGACGGATGGACGGACAGACGGACGGACGGACAAGAAAGTGATTCTATAAGGGTTCCGTTTTTTCCTTTTGAGGCACGGAACCCTAAAAATACGAGTCCTTTACTACTTTTCGATATACTACAGGATAGACCAAGAAATTAAGTTAATCATCCCTATTGTCAAATAGAATAAGTTTAATTTTTATTAAGATTTTTTCCCCAGGGATAATATTTTCAACAAGCTCGAGCCGTAGAAGAAAAGTAGCCAAATTCAGTAGTAGATGAAAGCCAAATCTTTTGCTCTATTCTGATGGAATGTTCGCCATATATAATATTTTTGGTGATACGTTATTAGTTAATGATTATCGTGGCCCATCCGTCATAGCTCAAAGTTCACTGAGCTGGGGGTCAACTATGCACGTAACTAAAATCTCTTTTCTACATCCAACTGTACCCTTAGCTCGAACTAATATCGAATTCGAATAGTTAGCGAGTGCGAATGTCATTGCCACGGAAACTTGAACAGTAGCGCCATAACAGACTAACGAGAACTAAAAATCAGTACACATTTGTCAATAACATTTCGCACTCGCAAACGTGAAATTCACATATTATGACCTTGGTTGTAGCGACCATTTACCTATAGCGACGTTAAATCCAAGTCCCTTGAATTTAAAGCATAGTTAAGTACAATTATCATGTGGCTAATGCGACTTTGGATGTAACGTCGAGTTTGGGTGTAGTGACTGATTTTGAATCATTTGTAACAAATTCCTAGAAATCCCATGCAGATATTGCCACCGTAGTCGGCCGCCAAAGACACAAAGATTTCTTTCTTTCACGACCATTTCTTATCTTTTGTTTACATCCACACAGATAGCCAGCAAGTGTAGAGACCTTTACCTTTTGTTTATAGATATCAGCTAAGTAGGTAGGGAAGTGTGTACGTTTTAGGGTTAAATTTATGGTTCACTTACAAAGTGATATTCTGAATAGTAACTGGGTTTAGAAAAGTTTTGAATAAGTATAGCTGCTAGACGCACATTCACTGTTAAAGAAAAGACGGAAATAAATGAATATAAACTATACTTGTGTACGTATCTATGTCTCTTTACCTTTGCCTGTAAAGAATTTCCGGACATAACGACGAAAATAGAGTGGACTCTTCATCGTCGTTATACCCGAAATCCACTGTATTCGAATTCGATATTGGTTCGTGCGAGGGGTACTGGACTCCTTGCACATTAAACTTTCAAACTCGTATATGGAGATATAGTACGATCTAAAAAGCAAGTTAAAGTAGTGTTTTTCCGACTTTTTGCATATACGAATATATCGCAATCGTTTGTTTAGTGATACAAAGACGCCGATTATGAACATTTGGCATGGCACGATATTTCAAAGTAAGCGTGATTATTCGAATTTCGATATACATACCCGAGGATGATTCTTGGTTTTTAAGGATCAGTGGGTTGCAGGCATCATCATCATCCTATTAATGTCCCCACTGCAGATGCAGCGGGGGCCAACAGCTTAACGTGCCTTCCGAATCACAGAATAAGGTTTTGGTAACCCATCCAATAACCGATCATTGCGAAAGTTGCTACATGATTGCAGGTCGATCGCGCTATCTACCTGTGCCATCGAGGTCCTCAAAAAGTTCCATAACTTTGAATATTTTCGTTTTCATCTTAAAATTTAAAGCAAAGTGTTAATGTGGCATAACTAATTTCACACATACACACTTAATAATTACACAATTTTTTAAAGGTTAGTTTGATAGCGTAGGTGGTTAGCACGTTCGGTCTGGGATCTTGCGCAATTTTCGGATGATTGACCTAAAACTTATTATTTCGAGCTCCTCTGTGCTTCAGTAGGAACGTCAAGCCGTTGGTTCCGGCTGCATCTGCAGTCATTGGCACCCACGAATCTGCACTGCGCCTGCGTGTTAGGCCATGACCAATATGACCATCTCTTTTCCATCCCAACTCTTTTTAGTTAGGATATTAATAGGTTGATTATTATGACGATGATGAATAATCTCTTTCTTGTGACAAAGTTATAGATTTAGGCCCCTGGTTTTATGTACATTATCTTTAATTTATTTATTGTATCCAAATGTTTGTTGGCACAATTTTCAGCTTCTCTCGGCGGCGCCATAACATTATGTAGATTGCAGTAATTTTCTAGGTCTTATCAAAATAAAACCGAGCCGCGAACAGAGTCGACCCCTGGTTCCAATTTATCAAGCTCGGGCTACCAAGTGAGAGATATTGAGTGACCTAAATAGCATCTCTCGAGGAACGAAGGGCGTTCATACTTTGACACCATGGAGATCACCACGATATCGTGTTTCTAATGACTGGGGACGGAAAATAATGTTCTTGGAAGGGTTTAATGATAAACCAGAATGGTTTCGCCCTCGCGCAAATCCAAAACTGCGATCTTAGTATTTTGTTGATGTTCGCTATAGTTTTTAGGGTTCCACTGTCCGTCTGTCTTTCAAGGCCCTTCATATTGGGAACACGTGGAGGTATCGAGTTAAAATTAAAGCCATATTAAATGACATTTAATGATAATTTAAATCATCATCATCAGTCTATTAATGTCCCCACTGCTGGGGCACAGGCCTCTCCGATGTATGGAATAGGGAGATTGGGCCATGACCCACCACCAGGGCGGGTGGTAACGACTGCAAATGCAGCCGGGACCAACGGCTTAACGTGCCTTCCGAAGCACGGAGGAGAGTAACCACCCACGCCATCGAGCTATTCATAATTTAAATATGTGCCTTATAGTAATTTAACTTTGCCTCTACGATGATCTTCAATTCACAGAAAAGGTATATTAAGAAACTATTCCCACTTTATACCTATAGCTGACTAATATACGTTTCTGGCAACCCACTAAACCATTAAGGTCTGACCAGACTTAACAAAAATAGTTTTCGAATTGTAATAATAGTTCCCCAAGTCATTATTTGCAATAGAAGTGAAATATGTATAGAGACTTTTAGGGATGCAAACAGAAAATTAGACAACTGTTTAAGTGCCAACGCTTATATCGAAGTGTCTATGTAAGGCTAGTATTGTTTTCAGAAAGTATTCAGTTGCCTATAACTGAATACTCTCTGAAAACAATATTAACTCGACACTATTATTTTCCAAACATAGCAGACCAGGGAGCCAATCACCTAACGGGATTGCTATCGCTTACGATTTCATTTTGTTATTTCTGACCGTCGAAGGTATTATGTAACTGTATTCTAGTTTGATAATTTTGTAGAAAAATGTACACGAGCAAATGTCGCATTAACAAAAATAACAACTTACTCAAAGGTAACGACAGGCCTTGCCTTTTCTACGACGATTAAACTAAATGTACCTCTAACGTGTACAAATTAAAGAGGGTTTTTGTACAACCCCATCTCATTCATGGTACGCTTGTTCGCAAAAAAAAAAGACTGGCACCAAAATTGGTATCAATAAAAACGGTCATGAAGCGTACATTTTAAACACAATATGGCTCGTAAGCACAGACGCGTATAATTCAGCTCAGCGGCCAATCAGCGCAACGCTAATTAATGCTCGCATGGTTTTAGAATTCTGTCGATAATTCGGCCCGATTAATATGACAAACGCGCATTCTCGTTTGAATCAAAGTAAACCTTTTGGAAAAGATGGGAAATCCAAAAGGGATTAAATTCAAAATGTTAAACCAGACCCAAATGTGATACTGTCAGCTTTAGGTTTACCATGGCTAACTTCAGTAAACCTTTTGTAATAATGGGGAAGTTTGTTTATATATAAAGGAACATTAGGTAATATACTTTCATAGCCACAGTCCTTTAACCGACAGAGTATTAAAAGTGCGATGCCTACTATGAGGCATTGCCAAATAAGTATGAGAGATTAGCTGCGCATTGAATAACAAATAAAATAATAATAATAATAGTTGTCATTTATAAGGGTTATATTAGACAGAGCTTTTACAGCGGGTTACACTGACAATGCATTTTACGTGTATAGCCGCGTTTTGCACTTAAGGCGCTGTAGGTAGTGAAGTCTTAATTTTTGACGCAGTTAATAGAATACCTATATAGATGCTGTACACGTGATTTTTATATATGTATATCAACGATATTAAATACCCTAGATACACCATGCGCGCTCAAAATGTGTCCCAATCAAGAACAGGCGCGGTCGCAGCCTGAAATTTTGGAGGGGGTCACTTATTGCACTAATAAAAAAAACCGGCCAAGAGCGAGTCGAACTCGCGCACCGAGGGTTCCGTACACACCTGAATTTTCAAAAATATTTTTTATTACATATATGATGTAACTAAAAATTCACGGTTTTCGCAATTTTTCTTTATCAGCTGTAGGTACTATAAGACATTACTTTGTACCAAATGTCAAGATGACCTTAGATTTTGGGGGGGGTCATGTCCCCTGTGACCCCCCCCCCCCCTTTGGACCGCGCCTGATCAAGAAGTCACACGCGGAAAATTTTACGAGCTTGCATTTGGAACTGTCATAACTCTTTGACGCATGCGTTTTAATTAAGACCTTATGCATTATGCATTAAAGGTGACTTTCAATGTTTAAATATTGCCGTATATAGGTTTTGACTACGCGATCATCTTACGGAGCTCCGTGTATCGACAAATGTACCTTTTGGATAGGTTTCGGGCACGATTTTGTTCGTGTTGGTGTATCTAGGGTACTTAATATCGTAGATGTATATCTTCAGATCCTAAGCTAAAGTTTTACTAGCCTGTAAACATGATTATCGAAAATTTTCTCGATAGATTTTGTTTTAGATAATTGTTCGACTTTTTACTTAAGAATCAAATATCTCAATAACTAATGCGACTATAAACACGAATCTTGCTTTGTTAGATAGCTTTTTAATAAATCTGACTTTTTGCTTGGTGAAATTTCGATAGGTTTAGTATTTAGTTTATTTTTAATCAAACTATATTTGCGTGTCATTACTAATCATTCCGTAAGTCATTCTTGCAAGCTCAGTACGCCCGTGACAACTGTAAACGTCGGTTTTTGTGTTTTGAATTTTCCCACTCATATCAAATTTGTATACCATTAAAAAAAGGAAAAAGGCAAAAAAAAGCAAAATGAAATGCTTGCAGGGACTTCGAGAACAATATATACAATTATTTAATCCGAGGATGAAAATACTAAGGTCCGACGCCTCAATTATTAAGATCTTGTAACTACAGAATTAGAAAGAGATCAATTCTAAACTTCATGTGATTTTCGATTGCCTCGAAAGTTAAATCAAAGATTAACATTGGGTATCTAAAACCTAAAAGCAATACATACGAACCCTGCTAGAAACTCAGAAATTCACAAGGTTTTGTAAGGTTAACGTGTTTTGTATTTGTAATAAATCATAATTTCACCTGTTATATCTCAGTGAGACGCTTACATGTTACTTGTTTACCCCAAAATTATTATTCTTGAAACTAAGTTGTTGACGAACAACATACGTGAGTGAAGTCAGGTTAGTAGATCAAATTATGACTTAAGCCACCTTATTACTAACTGTCGACAAAATAAAAACAATCATTTGTACTTCTAGATAACTTCTATATCACTTCTAGATCGCTTCTAAATCACTTTTTGTTCACTTCTAGATCACTTCTAAAGCACTTTCAGATCACTTCTAGATGATTAAAGCTAAAGAAAATTTTACTAGCCAAAAATCCACATGGTTCAGGCAGCAGACGAGATGAGAACCCGCACCCTCCGTTATCATCTAGTGCATACGCCCGGATAGCAGAGGATGCAGGTTCAAGTCCCGTATGTTGCCTGGATCGCGTGTTTTTTTTAAGTAAAATTCTCTCTAACTTTAAATACAACAAATCTGAAATGATCTCTCTCTCTCTCACACACACACACACACACACACACTTTGTTTGTAAAAAATGCACCATTATTCTAAAGTAAAGTAAAATTTTAGTCAACGTTTGTTATGACTGACAAAACCTTTCTTCTTTACTTACCAATAAGCCTACATAATGGTTAACTACGGACGCTGGTTAAAATAACCTTGTGTACAAAAAGAAAATTGGCGTATTTCTCGTGAAAATTTTAATTTGGAAGTGTATTTTTGTCACGCAATATCTCATCAGAGCTGTTATAGATTCGATGCACATATTCGCTGTCGAGCAGCTGTGTTGTAACAAGAATATCAAATGAGAGATGAGTAAATTTTCTCGCTCCTTCGATTCCATTGTGCAGTAAATATAACGAAGTGCCTTGTAGTTTTTTTGATACTTAACTGAATAAGAGAACATTTTGAGTGGTTTGTGTTATAAGAATTATTGATTCGTATACTGTATTTTTAGTAATAACCATAATTTTGTTTAATTGTCATATAGAAACAAAGAAAAAAAAAATAAGTAGGAAGATATTTAGATGATTTGGTTGAGTTACCTGCAGGTCCAATCTGGAGAAAAATCGTATCTGTGTTAGTGTTAAAACCTGTTTGATCTTACGGTACTCTTCTTGTTAAAGTCCAAGCCAATCCGATTTTATTTATTCCTTGCTTAAAGGGTCTCGTTTTAATAATGTATTTTAGTAATTAAAATTTATTTATTAAGGTTTTTAGTTTTAGGTTGATTGTTCTAGTAATATTTATATATACTAGAACAATGAACTTATATTTTTTGACTAAAGCTACTATCAGATCATAGTATATTTGTTAGTTATACTATATTTGAAATATCATGTTACTGCTAACAAAATACGTATATACCTTTCTAAATAAGATTAAATACTATATTTATTAAATCTTTAAGAAGGAGCGGATATTATACTACAAAATTACATGTAAAAAAACTCATAATACAAATCTTCCAACATCAGAAATCTGAGGCGCGCATCTTTCTAAGGTCTTCCCCGAATTCGGTGTCCGTAAATACTTTCGTAAGGAACATTTTTTTCTCTCATATTGCGTCCCGTTGGACCCGAGTTTGGGATAATAAGTTTACGTCGTGTCACTTAGCTCCTACCAGTGTATTTCATATATGCTTTAGGTGAATTCAGGCTCTCCCTTAGGGACATGGCGAAATACTTTAAGACCAAATTACGAGGTGGATGACATAATTTCGTTAGTTCCTCTCCTTTTGTCGCTGTCGTTTCTGTGTTTTGTTTCCTCGGTCATTTCAGTACCAAGCCTTGTATAGCCAATATGTTGGGTTGTGACATTAAGGATATCAAATGAATTCACAGTTTTCGAAAGGTAAATCGGCATGAACCATGGAATACAAAGGTATAAAAAAATCTTAAAAGTGAGTCATGCTTTGTAAAATGTGAATTTTATATACGTATTCAATACGATGAGTGAAGAAAATTACAATTCCTACCAATAAACCTGATTAATTGAGGAAGCCGTAGTAATTAATGGAACTCGACTACGTACGTGCTTTTATGCTAGTTTAGCTTTTTTTAAAATCGATACGAATATTTATATTGTAATGAAATTTCAGAGAAAATTATTTACCTATTAATCAACATTTATATAAAACTTGCTGACCCAGCGAACTTCGCACCGCCATAAAAATAGGGGCAGGTGGTAGAAGAGAAATTTTAGGGCTGTATGTATTTTTAATACCATATTATAAAAACAAATATTGTCCAAAAAAAATTTTAGGGGTGTGTAACGTACTTTTCTATCAATTTCCTGGGATAACATTCCTCCTAACCCATATGAGAACACTACGTTACATACCCAATATTTTGAATTTTGGCGCGAAGGCGTATTGTAGGCTTCAGAACACTACGTTACAGGTGAACAACCATTATCACTTAAGGATATGAAAAATATATAGTAGCCGAATCTCAGACCCACGGAATATGCATTTAAAATTTCATAAAAATCGGTCAGGCCGTTTCGGAGGAGTATGGTAACTAACATTGTAACGCGAGAATTTTATATATAAGATTATATATTTGTCAGTTTAGTGGCACGTAACTTGTTGATAACAACATGCACTCAAGCAAGAGTCAATACAAATAAGGCCGCGTTGATTTATCTATAGATCAAAGTGACTATTGTTAAAATCATCATCATCATCAGCCTATTAATGTCCCCACTGCTGGGGCACAGACATTCCCTAGGGATGAAATAGGGAGATTGGGCCATGACTCACCACGCGGGCCCAGTGCGGATTGGCAGGTGATAGTTAAAAAACTATAAAATTAATAACCATTTGTCAAAATTTAACACATTTGCTATGTATTGGGTGTGACATAGTTAAATGTTACTATCGATGAAACAACGCGGCCTTAACTTTGTATTCCTAGTCAAACATTATAAATCACATTATTCAGGATTTGTGACATCAATTTACCCTCTTCATTGTCCACGTGTAACCTCACAAGACATGTTGCGCCCTGTTGGATCATGTGCGCTTGTAAGAAATATTACTATGGCAACTAGTCTCCACACGCCATCACTTCATATTAAAAAAATAAGTTCCGCGAACGAAACTCATGATAATCTTAAAACTACTGATTTTCAGCAAATTTATTTATGTTACTTTAAATAATTATGTTTCTATGTATAGGGTACGCACATTGCTATAAAAATATACATGTTATTTACTAGTTTACTTAAATAATATTACACACATGTTCATGTTCCTTATAGATCATGTGATATGATATATGATATGATATGATACCTAGCGATTGATTCCCATTAGTTACCTACTTATATATGCCTTAAATTAAATTGCCAATTATTTCACTTACTTACTAAGCATGATGGTATGGTGGTTAAAGGCATTAAAGTCAATAGATATATTTTATATTATTGAATATCATTCTAATATCAGGATGGTAGAATTTTACGAAGACGGAAAACACGGCTTTAAATACCGACATCAAACGTATTGCTCAGTCAACACTTTATTGGCTGCCAATTTACTTGAAATAACTGGATATCGAGATGCTGTTCACATGCGATATAAGTGAGACCTACAAAATTGTGAAACGTCATAGTCCTTCGACCGCCTACGGCTTTATTTTTTTTTTGTTTTCCTTATTTTAGGGTTTTTTTCGAAATATTTATTTATAATCAAAATATTGTTAAAAAATTTGCAAACATTGGAAAGGTAAGGATTGTTGATAAAAACCAAGCCTGTATTAATAAACAACTTAGGCACTTCCCAAACGTTTAATACTTAACTATTCAGGTATTGTGAAATACTGGACAAAAATAAATATTGTATGTTTTAATTGTTTCGAAAAATAAATAACAGCTTAATAAAAGAAAAAAAAACAATCAATTAAAAAAATAACCGAGCTAAGGATCGAACCACCAATCATTTAGTCTCGACCCCAAGACCGTTACCATTTGGCAATCTGTATCTTACAGAGAGTTACGGATACCTTGTGTCAAAATATACTGTCGCATTTTCGTTTCACCGAGTTTCTAATGACAACGGAACTAAGGAAGTTTTCACTTCAAAGAAACTCTAAGTTTAGAAGAGAGTTGTTTTCATTAAACATTTAAAGTTATAAGTATACTGTTATTTTACCAGCCTCCCTTCCAAGTAGCTACATTGAAATAAACTTCAGGTTGCTTTCATTTACTTGAATGTCAAGTCTTATAAATTCAGTTTATATTGTTACAACAGTAAAGTATCTATCACACTTAAGAGACATTATAATACCAACTGACAAATTCATAATCTGATTACTATTATGTGTGTCCCTGGTACATATGAGTAATGTATGAAGAGAGGTGTGTTAAAAAATATTGTCAGTTTCATTCTGTAAGATCAATCTGACATAATCAGAATGTGTGTGGATATTAGTTAAATTGTATGAAATTCCGTGCGCTCTGAATTAATAATAAGAATTCATATTATGTAACCAGATTCTGTGTAAAGTGTAAGGCCAGCCAAAATAGTCATTCGGAAAGTAAGATTATGGTTTATAACAAAACTCTAACATATCTTAGTTTAAAATGTTGTTATTTTTACTTAGCATTTATTATTTCCTCTTTCTAACCGCCTTCAAAAAGGAGGGGGTTCTCAATGCGGTCGGTTTGTTTTTTTTTAATAAAACTAACAACCTCAAATTTTGAGGTTGAGATTTCTTATTAGAAATTATAAATCTTTTTCATGATTTTGAAGTCGGACGGGGCCAAGATTGACACATGGAATAAACTTTCATTTCTAATCGTACCTACGTGTTTCAATCTTGACCCTGCACGACTTCCAAATCATGAAACAGACATTATTTTTGACGTGACAACGTCTTAAATTAGGTTGCGGCTGGGAGTCACTTATGAAAAAGTGTAACGCTCGGTAACGTTACGATGAGTCTCTCGTGTTAAGTTTAAGTTTACATGTACAATGTTTTAGTAAACAAAATATATTTCTATAGTTAAAATTTGTGCAATTCTTATTTTCATTCAATTCCTTGTTCCTATTGTGCAATTTAATTATATTCATATCAATAAATATTCTACCGAGAAAAAGACGTTGTCACGTAAAATCTTCGCCCGTAAAACCGACTTTACAGGCAACCATTTTTTTAGTTTTATTTTTGATGTAGGTCGGATTTATTTTTTGAAAAAAGAATTTTTAGTTCTATTTTCTTTTTTTGCTCTTTTAAATAATGAGCATGGATATATAATAATCTGCGAAGCGTCTGGCGACGACTCATTTTGTTTTAGACATTATAACGGCAATAGAATAACTTACATATTGTGATATTTTCCAGTTATCTACGGTTCACGAAATACATTCATGGTAGCTAGATAGACGAACGGACAACGAATCCTTACGGCTTTTGTTAACGAGACGATTTCCTGCCAGTTCTCGCGGTTCTCGGCACGGCGGCCTTAGTCATAGTCTTCCGTTCTTATCAATTGGATAATTAACCCTAAAATAAATATACTTTAAAGCAAATATGATTTATTCCTTGAGTCGTACCTCGATGACAACACATTTCACGTAGTGTTGAAAATAATATCAGTATTACAAGGTGCGCTTCCAGTATTAACATAAACAAACAATAACGTTTGTAAAAAATATCCCGCTACCAACGGGCGTAATCCTTCTTTGCCTCCTATAATAGATGGAATCTTAATGTTCTTGCCGATCTGGAGTGCCGTTATTCCCTTTAAAAAGGGAACAAGAAAAGAATAATAGAGGATATTAATTTTAAAGTAAAATTTTCACAGGTTTTATTCTTGATCAAAAACTCGGAAGGCATTTCAAGAAAACGATAAATTTATTGCACAATATTTTAAACACGGCTGATTTATATGGTAACATTACAAAATATACCATGAAGATAAATGTGGTTTTGAAGATATATTTGTTATTATCATAAGGGAGAATAACTATTTTTTGTTTATCTATTCGATAAATTATCAAAAAGTATTAGACACATGTTTTTCTTTTTCCACATAATCAATACATTACAGAGATATATTGATCTGAATTGTCGCATGACGTCACGTCTTGGCACATTTTTTACTTAGAAGTGACTTCACGTGCCCCCAATATTGACAAAAGAAAAAATAAGGGATATGCTGACATTTTTTAATACATTTAGTCTTTGTAGTTTTTTTTAAGTATTAACATATTTATGATTTTTCATATCAAAATTGTTTTTGTGTTCTCGTTACCTTTGTGTCTGTCATCTGCTTATAATATCAATTTGTGTATTGCTTTTAAAACAATAAAAATAAACCCATTGCGTCTGAAATCATAGCCTCCATTATTCATTCCAGTAGCTCTCCGTTTCAGGATATAATATAAAATTAATCCATTATTGATTATGTAACACACGGACTAAATAGAATTTCATTAACTTTACCCCGTCATCACCCATAAGTTTACATTACAAAATATGCCATGTAGTTAAATGCGGTTTTGAAGAGATATTTGCTAAAGTTATAAATTTTGCTGACATGCCATTCATTAATTCTTTCTACCTATCCTACCTTCATAACCCTAATCATTATAATCCCCTCATCTACGTACTGTAGTAACATTTTAATTTTTCAACCTAAGCTGCCTTTTTCAGCCTCAAATGAAGGCAGACACGAAGTATTTTAAGGAAAAACAAACAGTATGCCAGGTAAGTCTTCTACTTTATGGAGGCACTAACAAAATACGTTCTAAGGTGCTCTCAAACATTCACTCAATTCTGAAATAGCATTTATGTGAGTGAAGTTAAGTGTCAGTTCTTCACATCTTTGAAATCATTCATTCTTTTTTATTATTATTCACTAGGTGTCGCCTGCGATTTCGACAGCTTTAACTTTAGTTTTCTGCGAGTCCCTTAGAAACCTAAACATTTTCCATGATAAAAAGAACCTTATGTCTCAATCCAAGTCATACACGAAACGAGATTTGATCAAAATCCATTTAGTAGTTTTTGCGTGATTGAACAACGAACATACAAATTCACATTCAAAGGGGGAACGTTGCCAGTATCATCGGAACCTTGCCTAAAGGGACTACTTTTAATAATATATTTTAGCTATTATATTATATTTTTTAAGGTTTTATTCTATATACTAGTGGCCCGCTCTCACTAAGCTTCAGTGTAAAGCTGTAGTGTAGATTTAAATGACTCTTCATATAAGTAATTATAAAAAAAACTAAAACTGGAATATTTGCCTTTTCCAAACTTCTATTGACATCACGTTGCTCAATTGTTTTGCCTTCCCAGAACTTCTTCACTAACATTTGAAAGGAGATTGCTCAAATTGGCCCAAATGCACAAAAAATATTGACATACACGGTAATTCATGGCGTAATTTATAATAAAATTTACAGTCATTAGATTTCAATGGACACCTTTGTATAATATATTTACTATAAAAAGGAATTTTAATTTTACCGGTTTGGAAAACATACGAATCATTTTTAATGGCTATGGGTGTAGTAACATTCAGCCAAAGACTGATCCAAGTTGTTTATATAATAAAAAAAAACAAATCTATTTTGTAAAGATCGATAAAATAAATCACGAAACGTCAATAAATAAATAAAGTTTCGTGCATTAACCCGTAAAAACTAGTTTTATTAAATAAATAATTTTTTTATTGCACTGTAGTATTAAAATCCACAACTATAATCATTTTCACTACATGCAAATGTGCTCAGACAATTAATATAGATGGTAGGTGACGTCATAAAGTCTATTGTCATACATTTTTCGCCAAACACCTCCATAAACACATAATAATCTGTATATATGTTAGACTTTAAGGTTGCGTTGCCTGACTATTATAAATAAATAAAATTATAAGGTGTGATACAATAAAAATCTAAAATATGGATATTAAAAACATAGCAAAAATAATGGAGCTACTCAATATATGGCTATAGAACCTAAATCTCTTAGCTTTCTTTGGCTAACGAGAGTTTAAAAATTCTCTCTAATCTGTGGCTCATTCACAATCATTAGACAGTTTCTGTCACAGAGTACCTTATTATAACCGGAAATGCATAGATGACACCTGATTTTATAAGTTACTCTTATGCATTAACTTTAAGAACAGGCAACTATCTGTTAATCTACATGCTCTATATACCTGAATCTAATCCATAATTTCGCTTTCGCTTTGCTTGATTTCTCTAGTTTACTATATAACTTACTTGTTTTTTATTATTTTAATATGTTCAGTGTATACGGTTTATAGAAGTTTTCAGGGGTGTCCGTCATTAATATTCGTTTCTACAGTAATTTATATATAATTTCGAATCTAGGAAACAATTTTTCATGATTATTGGTCTTTAGGCCAAACATGTATGGAAGCTGAGCAATCTCCTTTATGGTATTAAAGTTTAAATTGACTTTTAAGTATTAATACGAATCGTTTATAAGGAAGTATAGCAAAGTGCTGTTTTTGGTCATTTTCAGGCATTTTTTTTTATTTTTCTCTTCGTAAGAACCATCCTCGTACTTCAAAAAATATTCTAAAAAAATAATTATCGAAATCGGTTCAGCTGTTCTCTAGATTTGCGCTTAGCAACACATTCAGCGATACATTTTTATTTTATACTAGCTGTACCCTGCCACGCTTCGCAGTGGCACATTGCGATTGAATGATTGGGAAATGAGAAACAAAACAAAGAATAAATTTTATATCAGTTTAATTTTGCAATACTTGTGGATATACAATATTTTTTGTTTTTCCACGTTCTGCGTAGATATAAAGACTATCTGGTTTGCCGACTCGGGACACGATTATTAAAAAAGATTCACTTCAATAATGAATATGTTTTGTTATTGATTAATTATTTAACTAATATTTTACTTATTAATATTAAATAAATAATAATTGCAAAAAAATTATATTTTTACTGTCCATCTTTGATATAAAACCTAAACCTAAACCTCTACTTACGATTTGATGAAAGGCGCAGTTCGATCACAACACTATCACACCAAAAATTCTTGATTTAAGTGAATATTTAATTCAGATTGTATAATAATCAGAATCAGATGCAATTTTTTTTATAAATAAACAATGTAATTGGGAACGAAATTGTTTGTCATATGACTGCGTCATTACTATTGCGGTTGTCAGCGAGTGTTTTCCTCGCTTCTGGCAGATGGCGCGGTCACTGGTACACAGCTGATCGTTAAAAAAACTGTTTTCTCGTGGTCGCAGATATGTGACTGATGCAAAAAATAGATAAAAACAATCCTCGATGCGGATTTTATATCATGTTAAAATTTCAACTCAATCGGTGCAGAACTTTTTAAGATTTTGAAGCGTACACAAACCAACATAACATTTTTATATACATAGATATACATATTCTCGTGTCGCGGTGTTTGTGGTTAAACTCCTCCGAAACGGCTTTCCTGATTCTCATGAAATTTTGTGTGCATATTGGGTAGGTCTGAGAATCGGACAACATCTATTTTTCATCCCCCTAAATGTTAAGGGTAATCCACCCCTAAATTTTTAACTTTCTACCACCAACCCCTATTTTTTTATGGCGGTACGAAGTTCGCTGGGTCAGCTAGTATATATATATTTGTGTAATTATTATGTTTATTGTTTTTGCTGTTATTATCTAAATTGACATTTTAACAATAAACAAATTCACATTTATAATGTTAGAAGGATAAGATGGTTTTCGGATAATTCGACCAGTCTAACGCTAACTGTACAATAATATAAATATTACTGTCGCAGTCGAATATAATGCCGATCCAATTTGGTTTATAACCACCCGTCCGCCCTCCCTCTCCTACATGCAAATTGTTCGGTTGTTTCTGGGCGACATTAAATATGATAAAATGGGCTTACGAATTGATGAAAACACCCATGCGAAGCGGTTTTAAGAAACAGATGAATTGCTCGGGGTGATTTCCAGCATGAATGTGTATAAAATGTTTCATATTTTGTATTTGGTGAAAATTGAAAGGCCGGATATTTTTTTCCTTGTCTATCAAGTAGATTATCAAATAGTCGTCTACACGTATTTCTTCTTTATTCACAATCTAAACATTACAGAAATGGATTTATTTAACGGGCGCATGTTGACACGTCTTGGTACAATTTTCTATTCAAATGTGACGTCACGGGCTTCCACTCCCAAACTGACGTGCTTTATCCATGTAATTTTTTGGTTGATTGACAAAAGAAAAAATATGTAAAGAAAAGTTTTACATGAAAAAAAACATAAAAGAAAAAATAGTTATTCATATTTTTTTTACAATGTGACGGTTTTAATAGAATCTCATTTACTTTAATCCGTCATCATCCCTATCCCTATTATCCTTGTGATTACGTAGAAAGTCGCACTTTATGTCATAATTTAGTTTTTTATATATATAAATAAATAAACATAAACATTTCCAATTTAGTTCCAGATTTGATAGAAAATATTACGCCCAACATCTCAAAGCTTTACCGTAGCTTCACTATATTTCGTAGCAAACTCCGTAGCAAATTCCGTAGAGAATTCCGTAGCAGACTCCTCCGTAGTGTTTAGCGTCTTCAAGGAAATCACACATATTTCGTATAAAATATGCTAGTATTACATTTCTTCTGCAGTCATAGAATATTTATGAGGGATTATGCATGACTATCTTTTTTTTTACAATTTACATTCCCCTAATGGTCATACAATAAACATATTCAACGTCGAAGATATAGTGTATTGTATCTAAATCTAAGTATTTTGTGATATGTTGTTATAATCTAAAGAAAAGTTTACTAGAAAAAAATCCACGCGGACCAGGCAGCGGACGGGACTCGAACCCGCACCCTTCGTAATCCGTGCGAATGCACTGACCATTATGCTACCACGGCCCTATTCGCCGCGTCGAAATTTTCCTAGTCATAAGCTGCAAGGCAGCGCCATCTCTTCGCATTCGTCAAATGAATACTTTTTCAAGTATTAAACATTTGAAAGAAGAAATAGCAATTATAGTTATGTTTCTTTAGATTTAAACATCTAGCAGTTAAATGCTTAAAAATAAATAAAAACATATGTTGTTATGTTTTTCTTTGTCTCAATCGTTCTACCGCTTTTGAGATATTTAAATTTCGCACAATCTGATTAATTTCTTGCTCAAAAAGTAATTATATTACAATATTCAATTAATTATTTATTCAATTTCAGACGTGCCCAGACGATTGGTTCATTTACGAGTAAGAAGCAGATAAAAGATTTTTTCCTTTCACAGTAGTTGTTTGTGTTGTTCCAACTTTATGTATTTATGTATGTGTATGTCTCTCTACTCATTCATTTAATATTTGTATACTTGCATAGTAGATATTTATGAGTATGTTTAACCGTGAATCTTTTATTGTAATTATTTTTATTTGTTATATTAGCACACCCCCTCTTTTATTAAATTTCATCTCTCCATCCTATTGCTGTCTGGCAGAAATTGCTATATAGCGATAAGACCGCCAATTGTTCACTATTTTAAGTTTTGTCCTAGAGTGTAATATTTAATGTGGTGTGCACAATAAAGTGTTATCTATCTATCTATATTGATAATTTTTTGCTCCATCTTATATTATAGTGTCTATTATAGTTTAGATAATGACACAGATTTGGTGGCTTTTTTGATGTTCTCTTTAGTAAATTCCGTTCATACGTATGAGCTACAACTATATAAATAAGATTTAAATTATGACTTACGCCTCTGCCATTGTAAATAACTTTGCTTGCGAACAAACAGAGATGCGAGATGACAAAATGGAATCCGTTAACATTTAAGTAAGTTATTTTACTGCTGTGCAAACGAGTGATTTTAATTAAGAATTCTTGTTCCGAAGCCCGTAAACAAACGTTCCGTGTAGAAACGCTTCAAATTGAAACCGTTAAAACAGTTATAAAAGCAGTCGGCAGCATTCTGTTACACCAGAAAGTTGGAACAAAAACGTACATTACGTTGTTTAATTACTTCTCTTACTGACTTCTGTAGTCTTAATTTTTAAGGTTCCGTACCCAAAGGGTAAAAACGGAACCCTTTTGCTGACACTCTGTCGTATGTCTGTCAGTCCGTATGTCATGGGTCTCTTGATCGTAAACAGAATAAGTTACAGTACTGAAGTTTTAATATTTTATGTAGACTACTTGCCCGTAGCCGAATATTTGTAAAATATTGAATTAAATTCTTTTTCATGATGGGTCCCATTAAAGAAAACGGAATTATTTTTTTTTATCGCACGACACATCATTATCTAGAACTCGTTGAGTAGGATGTAAATATCATTTTTATTTACAATAAAAAGTAATTGGAACATTTGACATTTTTAAACCATTTTTGTTACGGGGTCTATCTCAAAATAGAAACTAGAATTATTGATCGAAGTAGAAACTTGATAACAATTTGAAATTTTGACTCTTGTCTCATATTCTTTATTAAAACAAAAACACTGAAAATGCCGATTTACAATGTACTTTGTAAGTTGTTTCGAAAACAAACAACTATATAAAAAAAGCTTTTCTAGAAAAAAATAAACTCAGTCAAACCATTCCGGTGCTCTGTCCAGTAGTCTGAGAGCTTTACAGAGTTGAAAAGCTAATTAAGTAGAGTATTTATTAAAATAGTTCTCACTGTCACGCAACAATAACGCCACATTCAATATTACTTACGGTAAGATTTGTACTACATACTCATAAAATGATAATTATATGAATTTAGACCGTACCATTGGCTCCTTTAAGGTTTACAATACATTGTCTCGTATCATTTGTTTATTGAGCTTGTTTGTACGATGATGTTAAGCCAAAGAGCTCTTGCTTAAGGCGGTAATGGATGTGCGTTAATCCGTGAACGCGGGGTAAAACTGATAATATGATATAATTACGTAATATAATATTTTGGTCGTGGGTCATATCCGTGGAAGAACGATATAATTTTAGATTTTATTGATGCATAAACATGAATGTTTGTCTGAAGAGACATTGACTTGAAGATAAATATTATTTGCTTTCTAGGAATATTGGTAATTAAAACTATTCTGGAATGTGTAAGTAAATTGTACGAGTTCGTTATGCTCATCTCTCTTAGTAACGAGAGGAAATCAAAATATAAAGATGATTTTACTAGAAAATAAAAATTATTTGGTACAGTTTTCAAACGGGATTCGAATCAGCGTCTTTCGCTATCTTGGCGGCTGAAGCGGAGCGGATGATGCGGATCCGGTTTTTTTTCCAAATAACTTGTATATTAAAGATCTAATCTAAATGCTTTAAAATAAAAATATCTATACTAATACTATAAAGAGGAGAGATTTGTTTGTTTGTTTGTATTGCATAGGCTCCGAAACCACCGTACCGATTTTAGAAATTCTTTCATATTTAGAATCCCACATTATCCCTGATAAACAAAGGCTTAAATAACTTTAACTAAACTTAGGGATCCGTATGAAAATTTCGATAACGTAACCCAATATGTGAAAAAAAATACCAAAAAAGCCATAATTCGCCATATACTATGTTTATGGTCATTGAGTTAACTACTCTCTTTATTCTATTAGATATCCATGGAAACATTACTTTGTTATTGTCAACTATGTAAAATACAGTTATTTTACATAGCAAGGTTATAACTGTTATTTTATTATATATTTATTTTTTTCGTGTTCTTTATGTTACTGTTTTGCAATAAAGTGTTATTATCTTATTTTATTTATTCTAGCGGTGGGTTGCTCTAAAATTTTTTGACGACGACACGCAACCGTTTTCTCTTAACGAAAACTAGTCCTTGAAACGGTTCTCGTTCGCAACTGCTTTTGGTTGCGGCTGGGTGACGACGCAACGAAACGACCCGCGACGCGACGGTCGAATGAATGTAACGTAATGAAACTAAACTTAACGAAATCTTGACAACGTTCGTTTCGACGAGTGAAAGGATTTCTAATTTGCAATGCCAACTTGCGGTTCTAAATATATTTTATTTTCCTTCCTATTTTAATAAATAAATAAATGAATGAACCTCATTTTAATGGCGATAAGGTCATACGTAAGCGGCACAGTCGTGCCATCGCCACTGGCGCCACCGTGCTGCAAACGAGACGATGAAACATCGAAATAAAAGTAGTGTTATTATCGAATAAACGATCGATTATCGAATCGACTTCAAGTTTTCAACAATAAAGATTATATTATTTTAAAATCAAAGCTTAATTGTCATAGAACGAAACGGTCTCATATCATTGCATTCTATAGTAGGCTGTATTTACTTCATCATAAGTACAAATTGGCGTGTAGACAATCCGAGGACTAGTTGTTCGACGAAGACTGTTTTGATCCGAAACGTAAAACGGTTCTATCGTCTCGGAACACAAAACGGTCCTTGAAACCGGTTCGTCTTTAGAGCGCTCACACCTAATTTCTTCCCACTGGCTCATAAACATGGTCCATAGGCACCGGTAAAATGTCTATTTTCAGATCATAGCTCATACAGAAGTCATACTAGGTATCGTCCAACCAGATAAATATTGAAGAAAATTAGTTCAACCAGGTAAACAAAAAAAGCAGGTATTTTGGTAAGATCGACAACTAATAAGTACAGTTCCAGTAGGCACAATGGAGTTCAATTCATTTCATCATAAGAACTTTGTTTACAACGGAAATTATTGACAATAGAGCAAAGTGATGTACTACACTTTTATAGAAGACATGAATATAATTTTGCGCGTTTTTTCAAGCCTGAGAACAAAAACTATTGTTTCAACCGAAGCGAAGCGAAGGCGGGCCTCTAGTAATCTAGAAACATGATGCTATAACATTAATTTCTATTTTAGTACATTAAAACCATCCTATAATCATTCCTCAAATTTATATACCACATAGTTTTAGAAAAAATAAATGTATATTAATGAGTGGTTGACTGAATAAAGAGAAAATGATAGGCCAGTGGTAGAAAAGAAATACGGATAAAGAATGGAAGCGTTGCATAAACATACAAGGAATTATTAACACTAATGAGCTCTGCGTCGGCCAACAGACATATTTCACAAGTAAATTGACATAATGACCTCCATGTTTGAGTGACTTTCAGACTGTTTTCCATATTAATGTCGTTATTTCTGAGACTTCTGTTTTGATGAGAAACGGATCAATAAAGAAAACAACTTTTCTACATATGTTTGTAGTAATGGTGATACTCTTGTTTTCTACTGAGACAGTTGATTAGATATTTATGCTGAATATAACTAAACCAATAAAGTGAGTGTGCTTATGACCACACGACTGATGTGAAATCGACCGAAGTGTGCGCCATTGAGCTTTGAATCTGTGCCTTCTTATATCATGTGATGTTATAATGCCTATAACTGTGCAACTCAGTAGGAAATTAAACGAAGAATATAATACTTAAAGGATCACTTTTATGGCCTGCTCAGACGAGGTAGAATTGCGTATGGAATTTTCTGTCCACCAAAACAGATCGCCTACAACTTCATCTGGTAGCGCACTAGACGGATTGAAAGTTCCGCGTACAGAAATTCTTCCGTATAACCGAGGAGACCGAGATACCGGACTGAACTAAGATACGCGGCTGTCCCTGAAAAAAAGAGTTTAGTCCGCGCGATCCAATATTCAGTTTTAAAAACTCTTATCTTTTTCTTTATCTTATTTTTAATTACAACACAACGTAATCTCTGAACATTTTCTTATATAACGTGAGTTTCTCTAAATTATCAGGAAGCAAAGGTTCGCACATCGTGTGCGCTGATTCCACAGGCAAAATTCCCGCGTCTGCGCAGGCCCTCAAGCTGTTAACCCAAAACCAACCCAAAGATTAACTTTACACTTTCAAAAGTAACTTGTATGCGGGCTTAACGACAACAACGGGTCAATACAGTTTACTGAACCCAACCACCGCTTCGTTAAAAACTAAGTCGATTACCCCCTCCCGAAAGTTCGAAATGGCCCAAATCAAATTAGTCCACTTTGAATTCTAATGCCGTAAGAGGGTACCGCAAAGGAAGTTTATTACTTTCCGGTTATCAATTCATGGGATATTTTCTCGTCTTTACAATTTTGACATCAACTCTATTGAATTGAATAATGAAAGGGGCCATAATCAGCTGAATCCGATTGCAGCTGATGATAAAAAAATCCATGTAGCATTGTTGAGTCAGATTAGACAAAGACCACAGAGCTAGACCTACCCAATAGATACTGAAATGTCACCACCCTCCCCCCCAAAGCAATCAATCGTTCAGTCATACGACGCCCACTGTCTTGTTTTTATGCTTCTGCAGGCAAAAGAGCTGACAGTCCACCTGATGGAAAGCGGTCACTGTCGCCCATGGACACTTACAGCACCAAGGGTACATGCGTTGCCGGCTCCGAAGAAGTGCTAGTTGTGCTAGAACGCCAAGCGGCCAGATGGTGGAGGCGAAACTTGTCTCTGCGTCGTGTAGTGCGGCGAATGAACCTGGCCGCTGGCACGCTGAAATAGTAACGCGCGTATCGGGTGCTGCTAGAACGCCAAGCAGCCATATGGTGGGGGCGAAACTTCTCTCTGCAGCGTGTAGTGCAGTGAATGAACTTGGCCGCTGGCACCAGATTATACAATTCCTGTCTAACATGGGTCTCCAGCATAGATCTCCATACTGAATCTTAGCACTCCATGCCCCTTCGTTGCCAAAGTAGTTGTATCGTGGTTAGGACTAGCAGCCGGAGAAGACCGCGGACCTGTGACTATCGGGGTTGGATGAGTTCCTGACTCTGGAGGAGGTAAGAGAGGCGATAGCCGAGAAGAGGTGCTGCTCCTCCCGCGAGGTAACGATAGGGGGAATGCACCCGGAACCAGGAGGCAAGGGAAGGACAGTCGCTCGGTGTAAAAAAAAGGACTAGCAGAGCTTCCAGGGACTAGGCCATAAACAAGCACAGACAGATAACTAAAATCAAAGTTGCAAACTTAAAAATAACAATCTCATTTATCAATGCTTAGCTAAAATTTAAGCAAGCCTCGCGAACTGTTTATTAACAAGTTACTGACAGCTTTAAAGTCACGTCCCTTTTGTAGTTTATAAAAGAGATTGGCTTTTGGTAAAATTTGACGTTAGCTAATTAATTACTGATTGACTTGCTGAAACCTTATAAACTGAGGCCTATAAAATAACTCGACGATAATATAAAGAAATATCTCAGCCATTTTAATCAATTAATTAGCTTAATTTTTCAGTACAAAGCGTGAGAATGTGTCGAATTTAATGGACACAGTGAAAGTGATGATCTCAAACAATTTTAACGATACTAAATTTTATTGTAAAACTACTTTGATAAAACATTTGAAATATTTTATTATTTAATAATTTTTCTGCCAGATACTTGCCTAATTTCATATTCATTATTGTTTGGTTTACAAAAAATCAAATAATTGTATTAAATTGAGAGAATATGTTTTGTCTGTCTTTTCCATGTAATGCCGAGGTATCAATTAAGTTACCTAATAAAGTGCAGTAACTGCAAGATTTTTTCTCTCGATTAAAGGTTACCTCAGGATTTTTGTATGAGGATCATTACTAGGTCAGCAAATCAACTCAAAATCAACAGTATAATGATCTTTTTAATTAATATACTTTTTAAATCAACGAAATCAGTAGCAACCGTAGAACAAAATGTTAACCATCATATTTTATGGAATCTTTAGCTTTATAAATCTGCATTCTCAACTAAAATCGTTACGGATCCTCATTCAACAGTTCTCATGAACGCTGAAGTGAGCAAAGTCTAGTGTATCCTCAACTACTAAGATTTCAAATGTAAAATTTTGTACCTTTATTGCATGTTTGTTAAGCAACAACACAGCACCCATGTAGTTTATCAACTGTATTTGACAAGGATGCTTTTTCTATTGGAATAATATTAAGTTCCACAGGGGATTTTCAAAAAACTAAAATTAACGGGAACTAAGTCGCGGGTGGCCACTAGTACAATATACATATTAATTCTCTAGCTCATCATGGCGCATATCTCATGAAATCCTTATTTCGCAAAGCATAAACGGTGAAAAGGATTATTCATCATTTATCAGGCCAAGATGCTAATTTTGAATTATATAAGTCCAAGAGCTAACTACGACTGGGAACCGCAATAAGCATTGGATGAATCTACATAATATATTGTTGTTCCTAAGCTTAATGTGCCCAATTTGTTGGAATGGACGGATTGCCTGTACATACGTCAGGGTTGCCTGATGCAAACTTATTTATTTCATAAGCTCTTTGGAATTCCCTTCAGGACTTTTGCGGGATAAAAAGTATCCTATGTCTCTTTCCCGGCTGTAAGCAGTCTGTGTGCAAATTTTCATCCAAATCCGTTTGATCGTTCCTGCGTGATTGAGTAACAAACGTACAAACTTTGACATTTATAATATTAGCCGGATGTTATTAGGCACACCAATTATTTAAGAATAATCTTGTGAACACGGAACCCACCCTGTTTAACTTGTTAAAAGTGGTTTTATTTATTTAGATGTAGACTTTTAAATTCCGGGATATACTTAGAATCGTGTTCAACCTTCAAACAGGTCCCATCAAAACTGTCAAGTAGACTAAATTCAAATCACTGACAAAATCTCGAATCTTTTAAGTCGTCGACGTCATCTAACAAACCATACATTGTCATCGAAACTAAACTTGTTTACTGTATAGAAAATATGTATATCTCGATAGGTTTAAGATAACTGTTTTAAAACCCAGTGGAATATTTAATCCGAACATACGTACCTACATTGCATGTTAAAACCTTTTAAATAACTAGTAGCTGTTCGGAACCCGAGACAGTGAGATATAATTATAATTTATTAGATGCGGGACAGAATGTAGAACTGTGAGACAAAACCCGAATTTCCGCGCCATCTGCTAGCCCTTACATACATATCTGACTAACATTGGTATAGTAGATAAGGCTACTTACTGCGGATTACGTTTTCAAACTAACGTGCATGCAGCCGAGGCAAAAGGCTTAACCCACGTTCGGAAGCACGTAGGAGATCAGGCATTTTTGAACTTATTGGAGGCACCTCATCTGATTACAGGAGTTTGCGAAAGTTTCTTAACTCCCACAATCACAGACGAATCGGATCCCAAGCGAGCTCCTAATAAAGTCATAATTTTATTATCATTACAGACCCTAGTCAGGAGCAGGCCATTTAAATAGATAACATAACTTATTCAACATTTAGCGCCTGTAAAAAGATAAGGTTTTCGTGACAAAATTAAAATGTTTTTTCGTTTCCCAGCTGCGTTATAAAAATACTTGTAATTTTTCAAAATCTCATCCCAAAGTTCTTGCGAGAATTATTTCTATTTATTAATGCAACAGCGTTACATTTTTAAAAGCAAACGAAACGTGTTGCCGTATTTATATTCATATCAGGAAAACTCGTTATGCAAAACCGTTATGCCTACAGAAATAAAAAAAATGTGATAATAACTAAATAGTAGCTATGGGATAACATCTATTATTACTCCGTAGCCATGGCACTTACAACAGCGCATGAATATCGGGGACCTTAAAAAACAAGGTACATGGTCGCATTCCACTAAGATTTATTACAAGTTCTTTTAAGAATATTTGAAACGCTATTATCTGGTTAGATAATAAAATATTAACACTAGCATCTCAATCGAGCCACATTTGGTACTGCTTGGGTTTAATAAAAAACTAGCTATCTCAAATAGAAACCCCAAAAAATAATTTTTGTCTCTGATGTCGTTGAGATTACAGAAATCCTTAAATTCAAGAACACAACAATACCACGACAATAAAATTTAACTTGGCCAAAAACATTACCGTACCATCAAAGGCTTCAAGATAACACTGAAACCCAATCTTGTTCTAAGGATTTATAAAACAGAACCTCGAAATTGCATTGTGATCTCCCTTACGTGTCAAGGCATAAAGTGCAAATTCCCGAATTCAACGAAAACATGCTTTAATAGACAAAGAAGCGTGCGAAATCCCATTCCCTTCTGTTCGTAATCGAATTCCGTTTATCTGTTTAGTTATCACGTTTCTCTTCGCGAGCACAGCAGTAGGGTTTTGGTGACGTTTTAGGCGTAAAAACGTGGGGGTGAAACGGAAAGTATCCGAAAAATATCCGGTGTATCGCATCGTTGCATATTATTCAGCAGATACTGGGAGCTAATTTTCAGAGAGCATATTAATACATCATTGGTTTTATATAATAAAGATTTAAGTAAAGTTTGCAACTTTCTGTGGGGTTCAGTCTACATATTGCTCAAATGCACTTTTTTGGGTTCTAAATATAAGTTCTCTGTAAGAAGAATTTCCCCAAAAAATAATACCATATCGTAATGTTGCAACAATATAGCCATGATATGCCGTAAGTAATGTATTTTGATCAACTGACTTAGACAACTTTTTTTTATAGATAGGTCCGACAAATGACTCCACCCCACCTGATGTTAAGTGGTGGTGAAGTCCAGACGTGAAGATAAATGGTACAGCAGTTCTACCTGCCACACCAGCCATCCTGCATGTTACTTCTTCACGCCTCTTTTAAAGGATCCCAGGTTGTAACACGTGAGCAGGCAGAGCATTCCATTTATGCATAGTGCGGCAAAGAAATGAGTCACCAAATTTCTTTGTACTCGTTCGAATTGTGGCCACGATTAGACGGTGACACCGAAGGCCAGCGCGCGTGGTCCTCTGAAGGAAAGAGGAAGGTGGAATAAGAGAGAATAACTCTTCAGAACACTCGCTGTGGTACAGACGACAGAACGCGCTTAGTGACGCAACGTCATGGCGTAATTGAAGAGGCTCAAGGTCTTTAGTCATCGCCTATGATGCCGATCGCACGTCGTTGTAACCTATCCAAAGCATTGAGTAAGTACTTGGCGGAACCATCCCGGAGGTGCGAGCAATATTTCATGCAAGACCGCACCAGCTTCTTATACAACAAGCACAGTTGCTCGGGCGTGAATAAGCGCCGCACCTTGTTCAGGACTCCGAGTTTGCGTGAGGCCGTTTTCACCACGCTTTCGATGTAGTTCTTTATATTTAATTCACAGCGGATTTCCATACCGAGCATGGTGAAACTGCTCTCTAGCTCCAGTGTTGTGCCCTGAAAAGAAGGACATGAAAGGAATGGCGATGTTTTTGCCGTGAAAGCGCAGACCTGGGTTTTCTTAGCATTGAACTCAACCAAGTTCTTGGTACCTCATTCAGAATTATGGTGCAAAACCTGATTGAGTTCAATGACAAGATTCTCCTGTTTTTCCCTGGTTACTGCCTGTCCAGCCGCTGCTTGCCGAGATACCCCGCATGCACTGTACTATCATCTGCATAGCAATGAATGTTCCCAAGAGGAATTAAGTCATTGATATGCAGCACAAAGAGAGTAGGAGTGCCAGACCCTGTCAAATGCCTTGGCAATGTCAAGGCCGATAGCCAATGACTCGCCACGCTTGTCGATAGCCTCACCCCAGATATGAATCAAGTACGCCAGAAAATCGTTTCGGTCTAAAACCATACTGACGATCATTAATCAGAGAATGATCCTCTAAGTCGCTACTTAGAGGATCATTCTCTGATTAATGATCGCTCGATTAATGTTCGGTCCTGAACAACCATCTTGTTCAGGACCTTTTCTAGGACTTTACATAATACTGAGGTGATTGCTATTGGCCGGTAGTTGGCCGGGTCTGAGCTATCCCCTTTTTTGGGCACGGTTGCACATTGGCATCTCTCCAAGTCTCCGGCACACGCCCCAAAGAATACGAGCCTTGGTACCAGCGCGTGAGTACGGAAGACAACTCAGCTGCACATTTTTTAAGTACAACTGCTGGAATGCTATCAGGTCCAATAGCTTTCCTGACGTCGAGTAACTGCAATTGGGCGCGAACGTCACGCTGCCTGATTTTAATGTTAGGTGTCGTTATGCCACAATGAGGTAATGTTGGTGGCAGCGCATTGCAGTCATCGATTCAGGAGTTAGCCGCAAAGAGGTTTGCTAGTAAATCGGCTTTCTTCTGTGGCTTATGAGCTAGTTTTCCGTCTAGGCATCTCAGAGGGGGCAGCGAGGGCTGGCAGAAGATTTTTTGCACAGCCTTGGCCAAACGCCAGTAGCTACGGGAGCCCGTAGGATGCGTAATGAGTTCCTGGCCAACACGTGCAACGCGCTGGGCATCCGCTCTGATGTAAGCCTTCTTACAGGCCTTGGAAGCAAAATTGTAGGCTGCTTTGAGTGAATCGACCTCGGGATCCTTAAGAGCGCGGCCTCTGATCCAAGCACGATATGCCACTTGCTTACGCGAAGCAGCTTCAACACAGTCGTGATTAAACCGGCTGTTACGTGTGCCCTTACTGATGAGATCAGAATGAGGAATATAGTATTTCATTCCCATTATAATCTCCTCAGTAATGGCAACAGCACTGGCCGATAGGTCCCTGTCACTGAAGCAGCGCTGCTTCCATGCTTCCAAGGGACGAATGCAAAGTAGTCACGCATACCGTCCCAATCTGCCGACCCATAATGCCAGATGCGGCGCTTGACCACTGCTGGACGCGGAGGCTTGGCCTGTGGTGCTTTGGCAGATATCAGGCAGTGGTCTGACGAGCCCAGGGGGGCTCTTACCACAACCTGATAGCCCTGTGGATGGGTCGTGAGCAGAAGGTCCAGTCCGGTTCAAGGCGCTTGACTTGGTATATCTGCGATCCTGGTGGGCTAATCACCCAGTAGCTTCAAGTCATGCGTGAGAGCGAATGTGTGAGCAGAGATCCCTGCATGGTCAATTTTGGAAGAACTTAACCACAAATTGTGGTGAACATTAAAGTCCCCCAAAAACACCAATTCTGCATTGGGAAATTGTTCCTGCGCGTCATCTGCTGCGCCTTAGTGCTCAAAAAGTCGAGTTGTCTCAACATCGCCGGTGTGAGATCTGTAGAGGCACACGTAGACTCTGGCCAGGGGGCCAGAGTCGACGTGTACCCCCAGCATGGAGAAGGAGGGATCTTCCAAGCAGCGGACACATACAGGCATACACCGGCTTTCGCTTTGAAGGACTCTTCAAGCACGTAGCCGGGATAGTTGAGGTAGCCTGTGTCAGTAGGCGGAAGTATTTGTGTCTCCGTCAGGAACAACAATGCTGGCCAAGCTATCTCTAGATGGTGGTGGACAGCGTTGAGGTTAGAGTGGAGTCCACGTATGCTGCAGAACTCGACCTCAAACAGCGTTGAAGGCGTGGGGGTGTGCACCGCTGTACGTCCAAACTTTGTTTTAAGATTTGCCATGATGGAGATGAAAAAAGAGACGTGAAACGAGCCGACGTTGTCGTGACAGGACCGGGCAAATTGGGCAGGTATGTTTCTCCGAATGATTGCCTGCAGAGGATATACGCCGACCCGCGAAACGGAAGGGCACCCCCCCCCCCCCGGAAGTGGCCACCGGGACCCCACGCCCCGGTCACCAACCGGCACGACGCTCCACCCCGAGATTATGCGTGATATGATGGGGCAGCCTCGCGAACTGGTTAGAACCCTCGGGCTTCTGTCCTGTGCCACGGGCGGCCAGCGGGACAACCGTTTGTACGTGTCTCCCTGACCGGCGGGTCGATGCAGTTCTCCCGGCATCAGTTCGACGAATGCCTCCCCTGGACCGAATCAGTTGTACGCTGGCTGACCCCGAAACGCGCAAAAGCACTTCACGGGTTTTTCACCATGCCGCACGGTGATAACAAACCAGGCGGGTGTTAGGCACCCTACCACCAGAAGAGCGGATGGAAGCTCCGATATCCCTAAGTTGCTTCTTACGACACCCACGGAAAGGGAAGGGGCGGTGAGTAGTATTCTTTCTCCGTCACCGCACGGATTCGACGGATTCAGACACGGATTCATGTACAGTGCATATGAGAATTTATATATTTTTTTGCAAATAGCTATGAAATGAGATCTCAAGCCATATAACTGTCAATATGAATCCCCAAGAATCGAGCAGTGTCTGTTCTATGGATATTTACTCCTTGTATTTCAATGTCAGAGATAAGAGTAGGTTTTCTTTGAGAAAAATGCATCACGTTTGTATTTTCTGAATTAATTTTATGATTGTTATTATTTAACCATTTTATTACGTTTGTCACAGTACCAGATATGTAATTACTATAGTCAATGTTTTCGTTACTTTCAATAAAAATGGTACCATTGTAATATCATAGGATGACTAGTACAGTTTATGATGTCATTAAAGTAAACTAAGAATAATAATGGCCCTAGTACCCAACCTTGAGATACGCCTTATTTAACAAATTTGTTTTTTGAGATATGTTTATTTTCTTCCCTAGTAGTGACACATATTTGTGTTGATCCAGTATATTGGTCTCGGTCGTCTAGGTATGACAGTTTCCATGAATTCCACATTTATCTAGCTTGTACAGTAGGAACTTGGTCGTCATGTCCATGTACACAGCACATGATGCTCCGCTTTAATCATATTTATTACAACTTTCTTAACTAAATCAAAGAATGCAGTATTTACAGAGACTTGTTTTCTAAATCCGTTCTGTTCTTTTATAAATATGTCATATGTCTCAAGAAAGTTGTAAATGTTCTTGTAAATATTTTTTTTTGACAACTTTAGATATTATTGATAATAGTGTTATAGGGCGGTAATTTGGTTAACTATGGCTTGGTTTAGTTTTTTTTTGGGAATACGCCTGTTAATCATTGACGTATGAACACAAGTAGACTCACAACCGGGCTCAAATTTAAAGCAAAAATTATCACACTAAGAGTCTAGCCAATGTAGCATTTCTTCCTCAAAATACAATTACTAGGGGATATGGTGTGGATATCCGAAACATATCCGTTTCACCTCCCAATCCATTTAGGCCGGGGAGTGTACAGGCAACGCCGCCCCGTTGGGTGAAGGCAATTTGGCAACAATAATTTACCGAATCCTGTACAACCAGCATGTCGGTACAGAAGTATAGGTCCTGTATACTGTTTCAAAGGGCCTTAGTGCTAATCACGGTAGGTACAGGATTTATTGTTAGGTATATGAAAAGATTAATATATCAGCCTCGCCTATTTTTCTTGCTTTCTATTATTTCCAGCTCGTTGGGTTTTCTAGAATAAATCGCTAATTAGCGATAAGACCGCCCGTTGTACATTGTAATTGAAATTTTCACAATATTAAAATAAGCTTATATTTGAGAAAGATCATAGTATGAATTATCATAGTAATAAAATAAAATAAAAATATGAATGTATATGGGTTTTACATTTTCATGTAAAATGTTGCCAAGACGAGACCATAAGACCTGCAATGTCTAAAAGATATCAGAACTAATGTAGAAGCTTCTAACTCTACAAGGCCTGAAACTTTTTTTATACTAAACTTTTTTTTACTAAACATTTTGTTTGTTAGTCCCAGTAAGTTTCTTTTTTTATTATTATGTAACTTGACTACGGTTTCATATTCTATCGAAAATTATTCGTGAATTTCAAGCCAATTGTGTAACATTAATTCTCTCCGTAAGGTACATTTCGTTAATCCAAATGCTTATCAGAATATAAAATCAGGAATATCAATTTGATTGCCTTTTTTCTGGAGATATCACAGCATCTCTTATGGCGCGATTTCATTTGGTCGTTAGCCCGAATACGAGTGCCAACGGAATTCGGGTAAATGACTAAGTGTAAATTAACGGAATCGAGTTACCCGTATTCGGAAAGATTTCTTTTTGTTTACCCGACACCGTCTTCCAGCCCGTATTTCTGGGTAAATATTGCTTCGGGTGCCCTAATTCGAGTAATGTCTTTTGTGTAATTGCTGCGTTATGTTAGATATCGTAAAAAAATGTACAATAAAATGAAAATAAACTTTTATTACTTCTTTAAAATCAAAGTAAACTGATCGAAATAGATACCACCATAATAGTGTAGGTTTGTAGCGAAGTACACGCCAAACCGATTTTTTATATCTTTTTATAATACTGTTCTCGTTACGGATTCCGATCGCAGTTTTCAAATTCTATTCTAGTCTAAGACCCGTATTACAGAATGACAACTAAGTGTTGATCTTTACTTGAGTACAGTTAGAAAGGGATGTCGCTCTGTATAGCACATAGCGCCATCCCTTTCTAACTGTACTCAAGTAAAGATCAACACTTAGTTGTCATTCTGTAATACGGGCCTAAGTGTGCCATAACTAGATGTAAAAATCGATAGAATCAAAACAGGTTGCTGGCGACCATGCTTCTCGACTACTTAATTTACCATGAAAATAGCCATAATACTCTCGGTTTTCATATGATTCGACGCACACGCTTCGTCTACGTTTTTTATGTTAAAAGAATGGCAAAAAAGCATATGGTCCGCCTGACCGTATAGGAAAACTTACACGCTACAGTAAAAAAAATTGAAGTGAAACTTCTTTACGCACGCTTGACTTGGGGGGTAAGCTGGCGAATGCGTTACGCGTTACGAAAAGTGTGTTCGGGCGAGGCGAACGGGAGTTTAGTAGGGGATATAAGCAAGAGAGAGCAGTGCGCGCTCACATTTTCTTTATCTCTTTCTCTTATAGCTAGTAAATGAAATATGTATATGTACATACATGTAAATATTGTACACACAGTATATATACATACAGATGGAGCTAAAGAAGTTTAACCTCAGTCGTGTCGTCATAAGCACACTCTTTTTTTATCTTAATCGGGTGGCAAACAAGCATTATGGCCCGCTTGATGATAAAGCTGCCATCGTAGCTTATATTCGCTTGCGATACAAAAAATATCACTCGCACCTACCCTGACCCAATTCCTTACCCCATGTAGGCCTGAAACTTTACTCACCAACAGAAACACAACACTACCAAATGTAACGTTATTTTACTGTAAACTTCTGTAAGGTTGAAGTTACTTCCCAAGACGGCCGCTCCAATCCGAGCGGGGAACCCGCTACCTCTCTTAAACCTAGGTCTGTAGATTCAACAGATTTTCGTGTTGTTTCAACACTGCTGAAATATTTTTGGCGCTAAATTATAAATTTAATGCTTTTTAAAAAATAAGAACACGAAATTCAAATAAGTTTCAAATCACAGCAAACGCATTCCGCAGTGAAAGGTAAGTTTGTTCTTAGAGAAAAACAATACTATTTCTATTTAGAATCGTTAATTAATAAGAAACAGTTATGGATAATATAAGACAAACACACACACAAACACACACTCAAACACACACTCACACACACACTCACACACATACACAAACACACCACCAATATAATTTCACTCACACTTGTACGCTCACACTTAATCAATATTTGATAAATTGTTTTGTTTCGTTAGTTGATTACTCACCTCAACAGCTGTAGTCAAACCTATTGGGCTGCTCTAAAATTAAAATATTTTTGTAATATGTCGACCGAGGAATCACTAACCCTGATAATTACAGTTTTTACTAGTTTCTGGGTTAGGGGTCCATTTTTTCAGACTTTTATATAAATACCCGTAGACTTTATTAGCCTAATACTTTAAATGTAAAATGTTGAGGGTTATGAATAAAAATGATTATTATTAAATGATTATTATATTATTATTATTAATTTCAAAGATAATATTATATTTACAGACGAATTCTAAAGTGCTGTAATAAAAATGAAATTGTACTTAACAGTTCAAAATTTATAATAATTATTGAAGTTATACTTCTTTAGGCGCGTTATGAAAAAATGATGAGAGTGAAATTTTAAGATGCCCGCGCATCACTGTAACACAAAATTTTAACAGCATGAAGTTGGTCGCTTTAGCGACCAACTTCATGCGTTACTTTTGTGTTTACCGCACATAAAGAAAATCTACCAACAAAATAGATATAGAATCTCTATTTAGTGGGTGCTAACGACTGCATTGTGAAGGCCTATCAAAAGTATTTATTAATCTGGAACAACGGAACCAAAGCGCGATTCAGGAGACTACAGCGCCATCTCTTGACCATTGGTGTAGTAGAACCAAAAACCACATCTTTATTTTTTGTAATAAAGTAACAGTTATAGGTATTCATATTTATAATATTTATCCACATGTTTCTAGTTTGTATATTCGGAATACGTGTTTGAGTTTCATACAAGTGCAAATCACATATGTTCTAATAAATTATATTCAGTAACGAATTTAATTGAATATTTTGATTATTTATTTATTTTTTCAAATTAAAACTGAACTTTATTGACTGTGTCCTTTTCCAGACTTTTTGTTAATTTATTGTAATTAATTTTTGCATGCAATTAAAAACTAATTTCAAACGATGCCAAAGAAGGATAACTTCTCACGCGCCTACATAAGTACACGCACCCATTTTTTTTTTAAGCATGTAACTGCTTGATGTCTAAATGTAATGAAAATCTAACTAGAAAAAATTTCACGTGGACCAGGCAGCAGACGGGACTCGAACCCGCAGCCTTCGCTATCCGGGCGAATGACCAATTATGCTACTGCGGCCCTGATGGCCAAATTATTACAAAATTTTAATATCGTTACGCACTTAGAAAAGTTCATTAAGTTAGAAATAAGATAGTTCTTGAGCTTGAACTAGACGATCAAGTGTAAAGGTTTTCTTATGAAATAAATACTTTTAAGTCGTTTCTTGACCTTTTTCTATTTCATGCTGTTTTATATACTTAACACTTTGTATTTTTTTTTGAATCAAAGAACATTAAAAAAATATCTATTTCTTAAAAGCAAGCGTTTGAATTTAATATAAATTCATTTATTACATTGAACTGTAACACAATCCACAACAGCATATAATTTTATTTTTCATTTTAGGAGGTATCCCTTAAATTCACCTTTATCATACATTAATATGCAATTTAAACTAAATAATATACTTTAATAATGTTGCTTAGTTTTATGACTTCAAATTTTCATCTCCAACTTTTATGAGTACGAAAATTCTCGGAAAACGGATTCTCCGTTTAAAAATATGCAAATCAAAGGGGTCTAAGTAAATAATTCAATCGCCTAAAGCTAGCGAAGGAGTTAACATTCTTATCAGCCTTTACCAATATCCCGATCGGAAGCCCGATTAAATTTATACGGATACTTCGAAATTAGCAGCCCTGTTCATGAATAATGAATGAAACCAAGCTACAGCATCGACGTCTTCAATATTCTTCAGAACGATTTTGTAAATAATTCATGATTATACGCAACAAACGCAACTGTTAACATCCTATAGGCTTCGCCATAAATACTTATTAAAATATAATAAGCAGAATAACAACCATTGCGGGGAAAAAACGTCGAAAAACTACATAACACAGACGCGATAAGAACCTTTGTAAATACGCAAGAGGAAAATTAGCTTCGAAAACTAAAATACCCTGTTTGTTTTTTTCTCAGCACAAAAACACGTAGCGCTCCCATTGAAATTCGTGATCAATAAAAATGACATCAAAATAAAAGACAGTCAACATTACCGGACGCGACGCTCAAAGCACGCCGCCACAAATCCAACACATCACACACTCAATTAACTTCGACAATCGAATATAATTACAAAATTCGAATTCAAAATTTAAATTTTACTGAATAACCATGGACAGCAAACTCGATTTAAAATATATATATATAAAAAAAAGGTTTTGCTGATGTTTCGAAAATTTAAATTTCGAACTGTCTCGTGATACGTACGCGCGGTTCTGGTTGTACGGTACGCCGACCCGAGTGCTCGGGAGGCGCTCTCTGACGCGAGTGAACTCCACAGCTCGTTACAGCCCTTATACCCCAATGGTGAGTGGGTGGACATCTATAGAGCTGCCACATAAGTCCCAAAATAGACTCCAATATAATTTAAATTCCATAAAACTGATTCGATATTCATCTAACCTCGGTTAACTGTAGTTCCAAATGAACCTTTATCGAGTTAGCTGAAGAGTTTTTTAAATTGATAGCATACCCGTATCTTATTTTATTAAATGTTTATTTTGCTTGAAGTGAAAAAAAAATAAATTCAAATAAAATTATTGAATGTAGGGTGTCTTGAAAAAAATATTGGAATATTTATTGGTACGAAGTCCCTTTTCGGACCGTTCGGACTTGGGGGATGGGGGCTAGGCGAAATAAAGTGTAATAAGATTTTTCCGTTACAACCGTCAATTGTTTCGTAGCATATTGTGTGTAGTTGTGTACTTATATAATATGTATGTTTATTGTTTCCTTCGTTCTAACCGAGTATTCCAGGTCACTCAAGTTTGCCTTTTTATTTTATTGTTTATTCAATGCTGAAATATCCATGAGGTTTAAAACTTCGTACATAACAAACATGATAAAAAGATTTACTACAAAGACGGGACTAATGCTCCACGTTGATTATATGTTACACTCCGATACAGAGTTGTTTAATTATCTTGACGACCTCCGTGGTCGAGTGGTTTGTACGCCGGGTTTCATGGTGTCGCTGACTCGAGAGGTCCCGGGTTCGAATACCGGTGGAGGCAGATGTTTGTGTGATGAATACGAACATTTGTACTCCAGTCGTGGATGTTTAATATGTATTTCTATATAAATATACTTATATTTGTACTGTATATGTATTCTATCTGTTACCCTAGTAGCCCATAACACAAGCCTTACAGTGCTTACTTTGGGGCTAGGCTAATTGCTGTGAGTGTTGGAAATATTTATTTATTATATTTATTTATCTTGTCATTATTTATTCACAAATCAAAACACATCATAGCATATTAATGAAACATATATATAATGACAAGGACAAACGAGATCCACTTGCTCTTATTATTATGATCCCCGAAATACGTGTCTGCCTTCATTCATCATTCCATCAATCGTTGCACGTATTCCTGCCCGATTTTGACGCACATTCACATAATATTTTTTCAATCTTCTTCCAAGCACAGTCATTAATGTTTTCGTATATAAAAATAAAAAAGGCCTTTAAAATGTTATCGTGGGGTAATTTACAATAATCATTTTAACACGATCTTAGTAGCGAATTTCCTCCCTATAAAAAGGTCCAGTTCTCACAATCAACACTCCAAACTGACAGATCAAGAAAAATACAATTTATTTTTTCATTATTGAAGCAATTAACTGCTACTTTTCTTTGATAAAAATAAAACAAAATAATTAAGGCAGCATATATTCATCACGCACACATAACACTCCAGCACAGACATTTCGCACATAGAGTATTCCTCCTCTATGTAGATGATATAAGAATGTAAGTTTTTTTTATATAATAGTTAACAGTTCTTCCGTTGGTATGTGACACACTTAACATCATAACATCAGCTGAGACCAGCGCGGACTTGGTTATACCTTGGCTCCGCTTATGCTGAGCTTCTCCCTCTTGCCTCCACTGAATGTTTTTAAATAACATTTAATGGTAAAGTATGTACTTGTTTTTTTATGCTTTATTAATTGTGTGTAATCATAGCTTGGAGGCAATGAAGCAGTTTAATATTTTTTTTATAAATTCGCATTCGCATCTTTTCACTGCTCCGCGCAGTTCCTCACGTCACACCACGGATTGTGAAGACGGTGTTAATAGGTAAGTAGTCATGACGTCATCGACGCGCAGCCCTTATACGAAGGAACTCTCGAGGTGTCCAGATACTTGTCGCATGATATGACGCTGCTTAACTTTTTAATTTTTCGAAATAAAGCACTTTAGCGCTGTCTCGAGACAACATCTTGCGCATGAATTCTTCTCTTTTGTAGCATTCCATATTTTTTTTATCTTTGGTTCGTTTGAAAATGTCAGTCTTATAATGTTTTTTTCGGATTTTCCGATCAAATTGGAGCACCCGTCTGGGGAAGCAATCTCCACCTTACAGCAGTAAATATAACAATAAAAACAGTACCTTTTGATTGTGTTGTGGTTCTGCTGATGAGTAGTTTTCCAGGGATCCCTGGGGTAGGGGATTTGGTTCAGACACGCAAGGTGAGGAAGGCTGAAGCGGCACACTCTCTGCCTCATCATCTATCTTCGCTGGCGGACTCCACCCACACTTAACGTCAGGTGGGATGGGTTAACGGCCGCAACTTCCAGTAATAGGTAACTATAATCTGGTTCCATTTCTTGGCAACATTTTTTATTATAGTCTAATGATCAAAATATTGACGTCCTCCGTGGCCGAGTGGTTTATACGCCGGGTTTCAGGGTGTCGCCTACTCGAGAGGTCCCGGGTTCGAATCCCGGTTGGGGCAGATGTTTGTGTGATGAATACGAGAATTTGTACTCCAGTCATGGATGTTTCATATGTATTTTTATATAAATATATATGTACAGTATATGTATTCTATCCGTTACCCTAGCTAGTATCCCATAACACAAGCCTTACAGTGTTTACTCTGGGGCTAGGCTAATTGGTGTGAGTGTTTGGAAACATATTTATATCTTGGCAACAAAGCTCTGGTAGGCCTCTTTCTTACGGTAGTTTTGTTAATTGAAAGAGCCGTAAAAGTAAATTTAATTCCAAGTAAGGAATCCTTTACAGCGACTAGGTACAATATTTAGGTATTAATATGTATTCGGAATACAGCTATTGTTAAAGTCTCGTATTACTATTGACGTTAAAACAACAAATAATAGAAATAATATAAATTTTAATATCAAATGGGAACAAATACAACAAACATGATTTATTTCTGTATTTCAAATGTTAAACCTTGAACAATGCTAAGGGCCGCTTCTGATCTAATAAATTAATATAATCCATTCTTCCATACTGTTATACTATAGTATAATATTATAAACGCGAAAGTGCGTCTGTCTGTTACCTCTTCACGCTTAAACCGCTGAACCGATTTAGATGAAATTTCGTATAGAGATTAGTTTGAGTTTCGTGAAAGGACATGGGATATTTGTAAATACCAGAAATCGTCATCATCATTTAAGGGATGAAAAGGAAGGTGGAAGTGTGTATGGGAAATCAAAAATTTCCACGCAAACGAAGCTGCAAGCACCCACTAGTTCAATAACTAAATAAATTATCGTACCATATTATTCGTTTAAACTAAAGCAAAAATAGTTAATTAGAATCAATAATTACAGAACCCCATGTTGTTAATTTCCACGTGGGTGGTAGTCTATTTTTAGTATGAAAACTTTAATCAATAGCGGTTCGTTTGTAAACCGTGTGATTTGAATAGTTTCCAAGCATGATTGAAACCACGGCTTCATTGGGAAATTGATACTCTTCTAGGATTGCGATTAGTATTACATATTTGAGTAGTATGTTAAATGATTGGCAAATTTATTCCCAATATAACGCGAATTGCTTTAGATACGTACCTTCGGCCGTTTACAAACCGTTTTTCAAAGCTGGTTTCGAAAAAAAATTCTCTATGACTTTATTTTTTTAATACAATGTCTTTTAGAGTCGTAATCTGCAACAGCCAACATGCACATGTAAATTACGCCCTTGTTGACGTTTTTTTCAAAAGCAGAAATATTTCTCTTCTTTAGCCACGAGCTTCAGTAACAGAAACATGTATCTAATTTGGCGACCGGTTTCGAAAACAGAAATATTTTTGTTACTTGGCAACGGTTTCGAAAACTGAAATATTTTTCTTACTTGGCAACGGTTTCGAAAACAGAAATATATTTCTTACTTGGCAACGGTTTCGAAAACAGAAATATATTTCTTACTTGGCAACGGTTTCGAAAACAGAAATATTTTTCTTACTTGGCAACGGTTTCGAAAACAGAAATATATTTCTTACTTGGCAACGGTTTCGAAAACATAAATATTTTTCTTACTTGGCAACGGTTTCGAAAACAGAAATATTTTTTTTACTTGGCAACGGTTTCGAAAACAGAAATATTTTTCTTACTTGGCAACGGTTTCGAAACTTGGCGTTCTGCATAATGTTGAAACTCGTTAAATTGTAAAGCCTACTAAGCGGTAATAGTTAACAGTCTGAGTTTAATTGCATGGCGGATATTATGATCAGGCTATTAATTTTACCACTGCTGGGGCACAGGCCTTCCCTACCAGGGCCCAGTGCAGATTAGTGGATGCTAACGACTGCAAATGCAGCCGGGACCAACGCTCAACATGCCTTCCGAGCACGTAGGAGCTCGAGATATTATGTTTTCGGGCACCCATCCAATGGCCGACTGTAAGTACCTCAGGGACGATCCTTTGATTTTGGCAGTCACCATACCAGTATAGATTCCATTTCGCACATTTTCTCATCTATCATCATATTTATATACTTTTCTTTCTTATCTTTCATTATTAATTCCTGGAAACGAACAATTTCAAAAATCTATCAGAATCCCATCTTACTAAAATGTCTATTCCAGAGTGCTGGACACTTACCGGCATTTCTCTATATTCTGTTATTATTTAATTATATTGTATTTCTCCGATTTTATTTATTTTTAGGCATAAAATTTGTTTATTTATCTTCTTGACATTTGAGACATTTTAATATTTTTATACGTTGCCATGCCTACCCATGACACGGATACTCTCTCTAACTACGTCTATGCCTATTCAACCTCCACAGACCACCTACTTTGATTCTTTTTAGTTCGATTCGAATCGTGTCCAAATTTAAATGGTTCCGGACCTATAAAAGGCCGAGCCACCCTGATCATTCATTCATTTCTACGGCAAAAGTTGCCAACTCAACTTTTGATAGCTCGCTACCGAGCTCTAAATTAATAAAAGGCCTTGTCCCGGGGCAGTCGGCCCCGGGAGTCAAGAAAAGACCTCAAAGCTAATCAGCACCCTTTGGCTTTCTAAAGTACTCTCTATTCGACTATACTACACTAAACGGTCATCCTCTTTAACGGACCCCTACTGCCGTTTGGACTCCAACAGCGTCATCAGGGATCCAGCTGTTTCGGCCCGCCTACCACCAGCGCCTGCCGTTCCTCTAGTAGTGCCGGTCGTCTCAAGACTTCGCGGGCCAACCTACCAGCAGCTCCCGCCAGCCACCACCAGGGCAGGCCAAGAACCGAGACGCCTGAACAAGAGCGCTTCTGCCTCCCAGGAGCGCCGATCGTCCGCCAGCAGTTCGTCCTCCAGACCCTCAAGCTGCCACAGGGAAGATTGCCGAGGACCCACGCCCACTTCACCACTCTCTACTTCACACCCCACACTACACATACACTATACCCCTACCTTTTATATTTTTTTCTGTAAATATTATTCTTGTAAATATATAATATATTCTTAAACCTATTCCTACTTTCTCTTTTCTTCTTCTCTTTTCTATTGATTTTGTCGCTGCCCGACACGACCACTGCAAAAGTTGCTTAACTTCGACGATCTGTTACACCCCTGAAATGTTCATAGAATAGCTTACAGTCATAACTGATGCTGCCGCATCAGCATTTCAGGCCAGCGTCACTATTGCGACATCGGCCAGCGACAGTCCCATCCAAGCCACTGTTCGTGACGGTTGTGTGCCAATTAATCTAATTTAATCTCGTTTCTTTTTTTTTAAAACCTCAACCCCGGGACTCGTTATAACATTGGTGGCAGCTTTAAGGGATTTAAAAAGTTAAAGAAATCTCCTGTACGTCTCCCAAGTTCGTGTGTGTATTCCCAGTATTCAGTGTTAACCGCAGTGTTGAATCACCCCGCACCGCTGAATCCTGACGCCCGCTCCGTCTACGCCGCATCTGTGTTCCCGCAGTGCATCTGGTCGCTGAGGCCTTTCACCGTACCTTGACATCGTGCCTCAACACGACACCTATTCTACTTACTATAAATCACCAACATCGTGAAAGAAAATCATCACACACCCAGTGTATCAACATAATCAAGATTAATTGTGTGAACCGTGAGTGAACATTCAAACAATTGCGTATTCGCCTGTGACTGTGACTCCGTGTCGCCCTTATCACTCAGGAATGCGATCAACGCTTCCCGTCGCCGTCATCGTGCTCGCCGTTCATGCAACATTGTTGCCGTGAGTCTGGTCTTTGTTTTTTCTTACTACTCAGTTTTAATCTCTGTGTTTGAACTGTACTAGGTATTCTACTGTGTATTAATTCGTGTGCTATTTTTAGATTTAAGCTCTTTGTATTCTACATTCTTATATTTCGATTTGTTTTATATTTAATTAAAGGACAATGGACCCTAAAATGTAAGAAGTGGTAGACATCGATTTACCCCTAGATACCGAGGATGAAAGGGTGGTCAGTCCGGGTCCCAGTGAAAAACAAACACGTTCGAAAACACAAAAAATGGCTATGCCAACCCCTGCACCAGGCCTAGATCTGAATATCTTATTAAAATTCATTAAACCATACGATGGCAGTAGGGACACACTGAATTCCTTTGTAATTAATTGCGACAACGCCTATGAACTAGCGAGTAATGTGCAAAAACCAATTTTATTTAAATACATATCATGCCAACTTCAGGGAAAAGCTGAAGTGGCTTATTCTATTAAAGATTTTAGTAATTGGGAACAATTAAAAGACTTCTTAAAAACCCAATTTAGTGAAAGGAAACACTATTCCCACCAACTAACCGAACTTCAGGAAAGTAGGCAACTATCCGGCGAAAATGTTAGTCAATACGCCCTCCGCGTTGAAACTTATTTGTCACAACTATTGACAGAAATAACGCTAAATAATACAAAATTAAAAGAACTCCCAGGCCGTACTGCGGCCATGGAAGAACTCGCTCTACATTATTTCCTTATGGGTTTGCATCCACGAATTTCGAACATAGTCAGGTGTCGATCCCCTAGAATGCTGAACGAAGCGATTAATTTCGCTATCTCCACGTATCCAGCAAACTTTATACAAAAGGACCGCTCTCACTGATAATAAACCAGTGAACAAAAACTCACGTACCCCTGGTCCAAGTCAATTTCGATCTCAACCCCCAGCATCAAACCCAATAAGACACAACCCTACCGTAACCTGCAGATACTGTAAATTCCCGGGGCATACCATTGAAAACGGCAGGAAACGGGAATATAACAATAAGCTTCGTGACCAACAACAATCTTCTACTTCCAGCTCTAATTTCCACCCCATTCGAAGGGTCAACTTCAATCACGAACAGGATGATGAAGGTCAGGACGAAGTAGATTATGAATCTCAAATCAAGCACGATTTAAACTAGATAGCGCCTCGTTCCGGTGTCGCACGAGACGCCAACTAGTTCAAGGAAAAGACACCTACAGTTCCGTGGCTCGGAGAACCGCTGTCTCCCACATCACTGTATCCAATCCTACTATATCCGCTGTATCTAATCCCGTAGCCCGGAGAACCGCTGAATCCAATATCAAACCTACTATATCCGCTGTATCCAAACCTATAACAGGAAAAATCACTGATTCCAACCCTTCTATATCCACTGTATCCAAACCTGTAACAGGAAGAATCACTGTATCCAACCCTACTATATCCACTGTATCCAAACCTATAAGAGGAAAAATCACTGTATCCAACCCTTTTATATCCACTGTATCCAAACCTGTAACAGGAAGAATCACTGTATCCAACCCTACTATATCCACTGTATCCAAACCTATAACAGGAAGAATCACTGTATCCAACCCTACTATATCCACTGTATCCAAACCTATAACAGGAAGAATCACTGTATCCAACACTACTATATCCACTGTATCCAAACCTGTAACAGGAAAAATCACCGAATCCACTGTATCTTACCCCGCTATATCCACTGTATCTAAACCTATAATAGGAAAAAGCACTGAATCCCGTACCAAATCTACTATATCCACTCTATCCATACACATAGCCAAACCAACCTCTGAATCTACTGTATCCTATACCAAGCCTACTATATCCAATCCGTGTTCCAAATCTTCAAACCTACCTACCAAACACGAGATGAATAAAGATATTCCTATTTAAATAAAACTAGTTTTTACGGGTTAATGCACGAAACTTTATTTATTTATTGACGTTTCGTAGCCTTTACAGGCTGCGTCGTCAGAATAAAACTTTTATTTAATTTGTCGAGCTACCTTCGAAAGACTTTTATTGAGCGTTTGGTTATTTCATTGTTCGATTTTTAAGTTTTATTGTCTATGTATGAATTTATTATTTAATTTACTTAATAAAGTATTTTATTTAAAATTCTTTTTTGTAATTTCGAGTTTATTTATTTGACCCTAACTACCGTAAACTACCACCGGTTCCAAAATTAGGAGACCTTTCTGAGAAGAACCGGCGAAACAAACTCAAGAGAGGCTTTCTATCTCCTTCTTATGTTAAATTATGCAAACAAAAAGAACTAATAGTATCTGATGGTCTTGCAGTGTGTGCTCGGGGTTGGGATTTTATCTCCTGTATAATAGGTTCCCAAGCTGGTGGTATATACCAACCATCTTCCCTATTGAAATTTGGATATTTACAACCACCAGCTCACGTCTCCGTTTCCAGTTTGCCTCTATCACTTTTAGTAGACACAGGCTCCTCGATTAGTCTCCTAAAAAACTCCGCAATAAAATCAAAACCGAAATTGAACGAACGGAAGTCTTAAAATTAAAAGGTTTCAACTCTAGCAATGACACGATTCCAATCCTAGGTTCCTTCGACCTGAAGCTATATCCTAATGACAAGTCCAATTCCTATTTAAAATATCAATTCCATGTTCTAAGTGATGTTGACCTACCCTATGATGGTATAGTGGGAAACGACCTCCTCACCCAATTCCAAGGCAGTATTAATTTTACACACGAATCTCTGAACCTCGGTAACTCCAACCTTAAAATATTCTTCACTAATCCTTATTTCGTAATTCCGGCACGTACCGAAAAGGTAATAGAGTGCTCAGTCACAAACCCTGAACTTGGAGAAGGGTTACTTCTAGACCAGAACCCCTCCAAGGACCTTTTAATCGCCAATTGTCTCGTTCGTGTGAAAGAAAACAATAAAGTTAACTTAACAGTCGTTAACGTCTCTGAATCCTCAATCAATTTCAAAGTTAAAAGCGATTTGAAACTAATCCCCATTGACTCTATCCGCTCTGAATCCACTAAAGAAGTGTACCCAGTTAACTACTCCAATACCCAACCAGGAATTAAGAATTCTGTAGAAAGAACCCAGCAGGTGCTTAACCTGTTACGAATAGATCATTTGAACCATGAAGAAGCCGAAGCCCTCTTCCAAGTCTGTTCCGACTACTCTGACATCTTCTATCTCCCTGGTGAAAAACTCACATGCACTAATGCTATCAGTCACGATATCAAAACCACTACCGAAGACCCTATACATACCAAAACCTACCGTTTCCCCGAAATCCATAAACAAGAAGTCAATAAACAAATAGGTCAGATGCTCGAACAAGGCATCATTGAACCATCCATGTCCCCGTGGTCGTCGCCCATATGGGAGATCCCGAAAAAGCTCGACGCTTCCGGCCAACAGAAATGGCGAGTCGTGATAGACTACCGAAAACTAAATGACGTCACCATTGGTGACACTTATCCTATTCCACAGATTACTGAGATTCTAGACTAGCTTGGCAACACAGTAAATACTTTTTCACTGTTGACTTAGCATCCGGTTTTCATCAAATTCAAGTTAATAACCCCGAGAAAACCGCTTTCAATGTTCCCCAAGGACATTTTCAATTCACCCGCATGCCTTTCGGACTCAAAAACGCGCCGTCTACATTCCAGAGACTCATGAACACGACCCTTTCTGGCCTACAGGGCATTCGCTGTTTCGTTTACCTCGATGATGTCGTCACCTACTCGTACGATCTACCTTCTATGAGAATTCAATCTCAAGCTCCAGCCGGACAAGTGCGAATTCCTCAGACGAGAAGTCGCGTATCTCGGTCACATTATCTTGACAGATGGAGTAAAACCTAATCCTGATAAAATCAAATGCGTAATTGAATTCCCTACTCCCAAAACCCCAAGGACATAAAATCCTTCCTAGGACTTGTCTCCTACTATCGCCGATTCATTCCAGAATTTTCCAAACTTGCCAAACCTCTAACGTCCCTCCTGAAAAAGGATATCTCGTTTAGGTGGGAAAACCAACAGCAAGTAGCATTCGACCTCCTCAAAAAAAAACTTACCTCCGCTCCCGTCCTAGCCTAACCCGATTTCTCTAAACGTTTTATACTCACATGTGACGGCTCTAATCATGCCATTGGTGCCGTTCTATCCCAAGGCTCGATTGGCAAAGATCAGCCTATAGCCTATGCTTCTCGAACACTCAATAAGAGTGAATCCAATTACAGTACAACAGAGAAAGAACTCCTTGCTATAATATTCGGTTGTAAAACATTTCGGCCCTACCTGTACGGAAGGAAATTCCAAATTGTTACAGATCATCAGCCACTCAAATGGCATTTCAACCACACTGACCCAAGTAGCAAATTGCCATGTTGGCGTCTCAAGCTCGAAGAATACGAGTACGAGATCGTCTACAGGAAAGGCAAACTCAATTCGGCCGTAGACGCCCTCTCTCGTTACCCTGTGAACCCGATTGTGAACACGAAGTTTGGATCCCAAACCAACCCGAAGAGGAAATCCCTCACTCTGCTAGTGTCGATGACAACAGAGGAAACCCCTCCTTCAGTCCTCTAACTCTTGACGACCTAGGCGCCAGTCTCCCTGTAACCCCTGATTACGACAGCAGCAGTCTACCCTGCATAGACTTATTAGACGACACTGGTTTCCTATCCGACTATAGCCCCTCTGATTCTACTAAATCCAGACAAGAAGAACCGAGTAAATCCGATGATCCCTTGGCATCCATTAGCCAAGGAACCATTATCCCAGATCCTGAAACTCAAAGAATCTCACCTGAACAACCTCGTTCATCGTATCCTGAAACCTCTGTACCTGTAACCAACGACGACTCCCTCAATAGCATCTCCTATGCTGAATCCTGAAAACCAAATCACGCTGAATTCCTCACATTCCGAACCCGAACCTACTATCAGCTACCCTACAATCCTACGACTCCAATCCAAATAATCTACCTACGACAAATGACTATTCGACTTTCCTGAAAGAAATTAACGACAAGAACAAAGTTTTCAACACATCCGTCATCGAACATAATGAGTCGCTAATGAAAACTCATTGCAAAACCATTCTCGTTCCTACATCCATTGATTTAGACGAATCCAATCCATACTTACCCGAGATCCTGGAAAACCTCGACAACTCCGACAATACACTGTATTCAGAGAAGCAACTACATTTCTTCGAAAAGGTACCCATTACCAATTAAAGTATTTATTTCATCTTTACCAAAGTACATCACTTTGATAACTGTCCGTATGTAGAAATATTCAAAACCCTCAGTAACATAAGAAATCATATCCTGCATGATGGCACAATCACCGAATTAGCCATTTCTGACTTTAGAAACCCCTTTGAGAAACAATCCTTTGCTAAAATCTATAACATTCTAGTTTATCTTTTCCACGACACTCATATAGCAATAAATATCTATCACAACAGCATAATGTATCCAGACCTTAAGGAACGCAAAAGGATCCTTAGGGAAAATCACGACCTACCAATCGCTGGTCACTTAGGTACCCATCGAATACTAAATCGTATACAAGAGCATTACTACTGGAAAGGTATGAAAACGGACGTAGAAAATTACGTCAAATCATGTTCAGCCTGCCAGGAAAATAAGGCTTTAAGGAGAATCAATAAGGCACCCATGCAGATAACTACTACTTCTACCAGCCCCTTTCAAAGGATATCTCTTGATATAGTCGGTCCTCTACCAGAGTCCGGCCCTGCCAAATTAAAATTCATAATGACTCTGCAGGATGACCTCACCAAATTCTCAGCAGCTTATCCTCTTCGCAGCGTTTCCTCAGAAGAAACAACGGACTGTGTCTCGTCCATTTCATATCCTTGTTTGGAATTCCCAAAACCATCGTCACCGATCAAGGAACAAACTTTACCGCTGAACTCTTCAAAAAGACCTGCAGCTTCCTGAAAATAAAGCACTTATGGTCAAGTCCCATCCATACCATCCCCATACTCAAGGCGCCCTTGAGCGCAGCCACTCCACCCTCAAAGAATATCTAAAGTCATAATTAAATGTCGACCAGGATGACTGGCCCCGTTACGTCTACACCGCTATTCTCGCTTATAATACAGCTGTGCACCACAAATTTCACACCCTACGAACTCCTGTTTGGGCTCAAAGCCTTTATTCTGGACTCCATCCATAATCAAGATACTACTATTTACCCCGACTATGTAAGGATGCTCCAACACCGTCTTAAGCTATCCTGGGAAAAAGCCTCTGAAAATATCCGCCAGTCCAAAGAAAGATCTAAAACTTACTATGATAACAAATCCAAACTAGTCCAATATAAAGTAGGCGACTACGTCTACCTCAAAAATCATTTCAGACTCAGAAAAGCGTTATCTCCTATTTGGAAGGGATCCTACAAGGTGATCGCAATAAACGGAAATAATACTTTGACTCATCTCATCAACAGACGACACGTCAGGCTATGACGAAGTGAAATTAGCTGGCGTCTTACCCAGCTCTCCTTAATATTATATGTGTTAGGTTAAGATTATAATTCTATCATAAAAAATATTATGTTATTATGTTATATTGTTTAAGTTAGGAATATTCTTCAAAACAAATAGTAAAATAAGATTGAACCATTTTACTACCTCTATTACTTGTATGTCTTAGTCATTAATCATTATTTCTATTCTCTTTGTCATTGCAGTGAATTGGCCTCTGCGATGTCGAGCCTTATTAACCCCGTTGCTTCAGGTTCCGGTATTTATTTTGATTACATTGGCAGAACCAAAATATTAAATGGTCACTTGAGTGTGTTAACCCCTGTAGATATTTCATACATTAAGCCCCATATCCGAAATATAAACTTAGTGCTTGACAAAATGAAATACATCTGTGGTACAATAGAACCCCTTGGTAATTCAGAATGTCACAAAGGGCTACAACCGTTCTCAGTTAGATTCAGGGATATTATAGAGGAATATGCTTCCATGACTCATCTCATCGATAATAGAGCTAAGCGTGGTGCATGGATTGGTGGAATTGGAACCGCGATGAAACAAATCTTCGGCACCTTGGACGAAGATGACGCGATTAAATATAACAATGCTATCGAACATGTGCAATCTGACCAGAAAAAACTGGCTTCATTCATGAAAGAAAATATATTAGTCCCACATCCGTATTGTCTAAGTTTAATGAAACATATTATAAAGTAAAATTGAACGAAGAAAAAGTAAACCTAGCTATCGACAAGATCTCTATAAACCTGAAAAACCTATCAGATATTACAGATCGGTTGCAATTAACTTCTGATATAAATGTAGTCTTCAATAATTTAGAATCATCCCTGCTTACCCTATCCTTCCAGCTTGAGGACATCACTAATTCAATATTATTCAGTAACGCTAACATCATCCATCCCTCTGTAATAACACCACGAAAACTTTTCGATGATCTCGCCGATAGCTATAGACACTTACCCAATGGTTTGGAGCTCGCCATAGCTTTAGACATTAACCATATACATATAATTATGAGTTTAAGTAAAGTAATTTGTTATTATATTAGTAATAAGATAGTGTTTGTATTACAAATTCCCTTGTTCCTCATAATTCTACAAGACCAGACTCATTTAGTGTTATCATACCTAGTCATAAGTATATCATGATGACGAAAGACAAAATGCATTACAGTAACCCGGATTCTTTGGAAATGTGTAAGAATACTATCCATCAAGACTATGTTTGTGAAACTACTAATGTATATCCTACTAGTGAAAATCCGAATTGTGAAAGCGAACTCCTGTCAAAGGTCTTCAAAACGGGCCTTCCATACCATTGTAAAACCGAGTTTATTCATGGAAATGTAAATGTTTGGAAATCCCTCCGTAACAATAGATGGATATATGCCCTATCTAGTCCTAAGAAATTAACTATTGATTGTGTTAACTCTACTCTGTCAGAAGAAACCCTCCTTGGCACTGGTATTATAGAAATTCCCGTACTTTGTAAAGCATATTGTAAAAACATACAACTTATACCTAAATATAATGTCATGAATGTAAGCTCATCTCCCCATAGTTTAGATTTTAACTTAATAAATGAGCCATGTTGTAGTGTATCCAAATTTAACAAAATTTTAAATGATGTTCCTAAAATTCAGCTCGAAAACCTAGACCTAGACCAAATTGACTTTAAGGATAGCATTAACAAAAGAGTAATATCAGAATTAGATAAAATCATACAAGAACCGCATATTGTAAAATACGGGCCACATTACTCTATTTTAACTATAGTTATTATTATAATTACAATAATTGTTATTTTATTAAAACTTTATAAAAAAATAAATAAAGGCAACAATCCTCACAAACATGAACAAGTAGATATTCCCCTAGTTAACCTCAACCAACTGAATCGAAAATCTCGAAATCCCACGGGCATACAAACAGACCCTGACCTTGAACCTCCAAGAAAGGCAGCTCGCCAGCTAAAATCAGAATAAATGTTTAATTTCCAGTTTTCCCTTGTTTCATAAACTTAAGGGATTTACCCCTAAGTTTATTTCCATTAGGGGGGAGATGTTACACCCCTGAAATGTTCATAGAATAGCTTACAGTCATAACTGATGCTGCCGCATCAGCATTTCAGGCCAGCGTCGCTATTGCGACATCGGCCAGCGACAGTCCCATCCAAGCCACTGTTCGTGACGGTTGTGTGTCAATTAATCTAATTTAATCTCGTTTAAATTTTTTTAAAACCTCAACCCCGGGACTCGTTATAACAGATCGCAGACTGAACGCGCTAACCACCTGCGCCACCAAGCTCCTCATGGCAGATATAGTGAAACTATAGGTTCCTCATTGACTTAGGAACCCTAAAGAACACATGACTATATTTTCAAGAACCAAGTACAGATATACCTACCGCTTATAACAAAGTCGTTATGTTTCTTAGTAGAGGTTTCGCCTTGTTTTTCTCACAACAGAAGCGAAGTAAAAAATCATTTATCCACTGTGGAGGTATTTCCTTGCCCCGAGACAAGTGCGGACTAATCTTCGCGTGTATTGTTATCCTATGAAACGTCACTAATACTATTGCGTATCTTTGTATACTGCTTATATTGAAAAAGGTAATTACATATATGTATATGTTTTCCTGGAAAGAAGATCGTCGCTTAATCGCCTCTATTAATGGTATGTTATAGGATCGGCTTAATACGACTTAGTAATTTTATACGTCACTAGCGGCCCGCCCATGCTTCGCTTCGGTGTAGAGCTGAAAGTTTCATACAAACTTTCATTCCCTAATTTATCCCGTTAGGGGTAGAATTGATCAGAATCCTTTCTTAGCGGATGCCTACGTCATATCATCTACCTGCATGCCTAATTTTAGCCCGATCCGTAAAATGGTTTGTGCTGTGCGTTGATAGATCACTATGTCAGTCAGTCAGTCACCTTTGAGTTTTATATATATATATACAAGATAGACAAACTAAATCTGACATTTACTCACCTACTTACAACTTAACGGACTTAACAAATTACTCCACACGTTATTACAATACAATTCACAATAAAAAAATCCGTATCGGCCAATTGATGACCCGCCTTAATAGGACATAGTTATTTTATACGGCTTAATCTAACTCTGGCGTTATATACCTACTCACTACTTAATGGGCTTAACAAATTACTCTACATGAAATGCCGCAAATCGAGGTAATAAACACACTTGAACCTACCGAAAACATTTTTTTCCTCATCATTCATTACTCAGAAAAAGAATTGAAGCATTAAGTAACTCCCATGGACAATAAATTAACAAAAAGATTTACAAAACACTATAACCCAACCAAAACTTATTAGTGGCTCGCTTTTTAATTTGGTATCGTAAAGGTAACCAGGAGATACCTATCTATGTACAAGGCGTACAAAGGTATCCAATTTGACGCCTGTATAGTGGTACGCACGTTTCATGGTATGGTTCTTACCAACATAATTTTTTTGGTCTATATGTAACAATAAAACAAATTTTTCACCATTCTGGCTTCATTTCCAAATCTTTCACCATCACAGCTTTACGTAGCACTGAATATTCGCAGTGCACGTAATAAATTACAGTTCAAAAAACTAGTGCGTGCACACTGACAACCTAATTTTTCTCTAAATCTGTAGTCATCTATATATCATCATATTTATTTTATTTTTACTAATTTAGTGTTTGTATGTTTATTTATTTATTTATATATGTATCTACATATATTTATGGATATATATGTGTATAAGTATATGTGTAGATATAATATGTATTTTATATGTTGTTATAATATAGTTTCACGACCCCCGTGGCCGAGTGGTTTATACGCCGGGTTTCATGGTGTCACCGTCTCGAGAGGTCCCTGGTTCGAGTCCTGGTGGGGGCAGATGTTTGTGTGATGAATACGAGCATTTGTACTCCAGTCATGGATGTTTAATATGTATTTCTATTTAAATATACTTATATACATACAAGATATGTATTATATCCGTTACCCTAGTATCCCATAACACAAGCCTTATAGTGCTTACTTTGGGGCTAGGCTAATTGGTGTGAGTGTTGGAAATATTCATATTCATTCATATAGTATAGCGAAGTAGTTGATAGTTTTTTTTTTAAATTTATACTCATTTAGTAGCTCATATTCTATCGCCATAATATTTTATCTCCTACACCTTTACTGGTTGACTGGTAGAGAATGCCTATGGCATTGAGTCCGCCATTTACTGTTTTTATGGTAATAAAGAATAAATAAATCAACAATAAGATAAGTTTATGAGTCAATTTTATAAGTTGAATTTGAAGTCTTTCTTTGGTTTAGTAGAAATAGATTCATCTTTGTAAAAAAAAGTACGTACCTAACAAGCAAAACATCTAAAATTTTCTGATAAGCCTCTGATAAATCCTGTAATTTTTAACATGCCCTTTTTCGAGCTCTAAGGAAGTTTCGGCCATAAAAAAAGGGGACTCATTTAAATACAGGAAGTGCTCCTTAAATAGATAAGGGCCGCATATCGGGTCTGCGAGAAGAGATGATGACAGTGTTGCCATGGCAACGGATCTTAACGTGCCTCCTAAGCCCAATCGAAGAGAAATGTAGGGACTTTAACAGTCCTTTAGGGACCATGGCTTGGGAACTCTTGATTCATGGTCCAAGCGATCGTAACGCGAGGCAGTATAATATTAATTAATTTATGCACTTGCAGATGGCGGCCGAAACACAACTTCGAAAACGAGGCCACAATTAAAAACAAATCATTTAATGCGTTATGGTAGCCATACACACTATAAGAAATCGTTACGATCAGACTGTACAGTTCGAACGGTACCGATAAATCGTAACGTGTATGTTACAAAACTGCACAGTTTCCTATACGTACGCCACGTACGATATACTGTTCCGTTCGAACTGTACAGTCTGATCGTAACGATTTCTCGTAGTGTGTATGGCTACCATTAGAGTTTACCTTGGTGTACGGTATGTTATGTTTTGGCCTAAGTAGGTATAATTGCTCACACATTCGATCGTTACGCCATCTATTAAAATCGTCGAACCGTCAGTGGTGCTCATCCACTTAGTCTTTTCGTGATTCATTTTCAGGCCCACTCGGAGAGACGCGTCTTTCAAATCCTTGAGCATTTTTTCAAGAACTTCTCGCGACTCACTGAGTAAAACGATATCGTCAGCGAAACGGAGGTGGTTCAAGTGCTCTTTGACTACATTTATACCCAGATCTTTCCAGTTCACAGTTTTGAAAATGTCTTCAAGGGCGTTCGTAAACAGTTTTGGAGATATCAGATCACCCTGACGTACACCTCTCCTTATTGGAACAGTTGTTCTAGCCTCTTGAATTTCAACTGTCATTGTGGCAGATTTATATAAGCTTCTTAGGAGCTCGATGTACCTGTAGTCGACTTTGCATCTCTGAAGTGAGTTGAATATAGCCCAGTGTTCCACCGTATCGAACGCCTTTTCATAATCCACGAAAGCAAGGTAAAGTGGTCTATTATATTCTAGTGATTTCTGTATCACTTGTCTTACCGTAAATATATGATCAGTTGTACCATAACCTTTTCTAAATCCCGCTTGTTCCCTGGGCTGCTGCTCATCTAGCCGATTTGTAATCCTAGATGTAATGATGCGTGAGAATACTTTGTACACCTGATTTAGCAGCGAGATAGGGTGGTACTTCTTAAGTTTTGTCTTGGGACCTTTCTTATGAAACAGGACAACAATACTATCAAGCCACTTGTTCGGTATGTTGCCAGTGAAAAGCGCTTCGTTAAATATCCAACGAAGTTCTTTTAGAATTGTCCGACCACCTGCTTTTAAGAGTTCCGTCGTTATGTCGTCTTCTACTGGTGACTTATACTGCTTTAGTTGTTTTAGCGCTTGTCTGACTTCATAGATACTAATTTTGTATTGTCAGAGGTGCGCGTTTATCAGCAGTGTCCACGACAGTCGGTTTGCAAGTATGTGTGTTATATAAGTCTCCATAGAATTCAGCTATTATACTTAGCAACCCAGAAGTTTCAGTGACTATTTGCCCTGTGCAATTTTCTAGTTTATTTAGTTGGCTTCTTCCGTTGCTAGTAGCCCTACTAAAAACTTTAGGTCCTCGATTTTTTTCGATTAAGCGCTGTATCTTATTGGTGTACCTGTTACGTATATCTCGTCTCAATGACTTAGATATCTCTTTGTTTAGGTTTCGATGTTCTTCAGAGTTATGTTTCTCTGATCCTAGGTTTCTTCTAAGTTCCAGCAGCTGTTTCGTTTCGGAAGTCACGTCATCTTTAACACGGGAAGTCCGACAGAATACTTCATTAGCAGTTCTTGTAGTAGCGGCTATGAAGCTGTCATATTTCTTATTGAGGCTTGTCTCGAAATATTCAACGTCAGTTCGTTTTAAAGCTAGACTTAGCTTCTCCTCGAATTCTTTATGTATTCCTTCAGATATGATTAGATTTGTGAGAGGCTTCTTAAGGAGTTTACGTCGGTCCATTCTAGTATTTATCCTTATTGTGGCTCGTACTAGTCTGTGATCACTCATTTTAAGTTTTTTGAGTACGGTGACATCAGTGATCATGTGTTTTCTGTCGGTACAAATGAAATCAATTTCATTCATCGTCTTTCCATCAGGACTAGCCCAGGTCCACTTTCTTGTCAGTTTCTTGTGGAATAAGGTGTTTATGGCATAGAATTTCTTTGATTCCAAGTAGTTGACTAATGTTTGTCCACGGTTGTTCCTTAAACCAATTCCAAATGAACCAATGCAATTTTCTGCCTCTTTACGGGTCCCTATCTTTTCATTGAAGTCACCCATGACTATATTATATTGTGTTTTATTTCCAGCTTGTAGGGCCTTGTCTATGTTCTCGTAAAATAGTTCTACTTCCTCTTCGGTTCAGATTCTTCATAGATGTTTAATATGTATTTCTATATAAATATACTTATATATGTACAATATATGTATTCTATCCGTTACCCTAGCATCCTATAACACAAGCCTTACAGTGCTTACTTTGGGGCTAGGCTAATTGGTGTGAGTGTTGGAAATATTTATTAGTTATTAGCAACCACCAATCCAAACTGGGCCCGCGTGGTGGGTCTGTTCTGTCTCGCTGTACCATACATAGGAAAGGCCTGTGCCCCTACAGTGGGGACATTAATACGATGATGCTGCTGATGATGCTGAATTTCTGCCTAACCCTATGGGATGAAGACGTCACTTCATATTATTGCATATTTCGGCGTGTAAACGTACCTAATTCCGGCATCTTTATAGGTAAACTTTAATACGAATATTAATAATATTCTATTTTGTGTCATTTCTCCTGTTACTAATAGTATCCGGGTACAGTCGGGAATACAATGGTGAGTAAACGAACGCATATGACGGCTTAATTACTTAGTAATAAGAGCTATATTCATAGTGGTGTATCCATTGTGATGTCATTGATTATACTTACGAAAACAAGTAATAACCTTACCCGGCACGGGTGTTGCCACCATACACTTATTAATAACAGCGTCATTGCGTTTACACTAACGTTTATTAAACGGTGGTGTAGGCCGACTAAAACCAAAGTTCCTGAATAAAATTAAAAAAATAATCACATCACACAATTAATAAAGAAATGAATGGTGTATTAAACAGGAACTTAAAGCTACACAATTCGTTATCAATAAAATTTTTATATATTTTCTCAATTTTCGAATCTCTTAAGAAAACAATCTTAAAATTATATAATGTATTAAATCATAGTATACATTGTAACGTTTTTGTAAAATAGATAGTTATAACTGCTGTACCAGCTATCTTCTCGTTCAGACTTTATCACCACTTAACATCAGATGGGGTAGAGTGATTTGCCTACCTGTCAATATAAAAAAAAAGATGCCAACTGGACTTCATGCAACATGCACTGGACTGCGTAGCCTAGCACGTGGAAGCATTAAAATCGTTATTACTTCTATCTTCTGCATCAGCAATATGTTTGCTGCTCTAACGGCCTGTGGACACACAATTTGGAGCGCAGCTTTTCTATTAAAGCCATATAAATAAACGGGAAAAACGTTCAAATCAGAAAACGTGAGTGTGAAATTTCCGACTACGTCTAACTATAGAGCGCAACATCTCAACACATTCTAGCGATATTAGTTTATATAACACGAACTTGTGGCCTATGCTGGCAAAAGGGGGTTAAAGAAAGTCATTATAACACTCCACCCACTTTATTGCGTAGATGGTTAAGCCATCAACGGGCCGGGTAGTTTTTGAAACTTTTGTAAATATGAAGAAAGCTTACGGATCTAAATAAAGATCCCTTAATATAATATAAATAAATCCCTTTTCCCCTTGGTCATGCCATAACTTTAGATCGACCTACCAATTTTATCAAAAAAAAAATCAAGTAAGATAGGTTGCTACGGAAAAAATTAAGAATGTTGCGCAGAGAATTAAAATATTTGAAAGAAATTAATTGTGAATGATTCATTAATATTTACATAGAAATATTTAAATTACAAAAGCTTAAAACTACTTTGTCTAAAAACTTAAAATCAGAAATAACTGAGTACTTAAATAATTTACAAAATAAAAAATATATATCCCCAGCGCCGCAGTCAGGATTGGTGGTCAATAGGCTGGCAGAATTTCCACGTTGGATAAGCAAGGCTAATCCGTTGACCAAGGTAGCTGCCACCCTTTTGATCACCAGTCACCTCAGTGAGTCTCTTAGACAATTCTTTAAATAAGGAATGAGCGCTTGGACACCATTGTTTATAAGCTGAATATTTGCGCCGTTTGGAGCACTCGGCAAAGGCCGCCGCCACGCCTGCAGCTAGGGAGGTACTACCTGCATGGCACGGAGCAAATATATCCACGCAAGTTACGTCCGATACATGAGGATGACCCTGCTTCCAAGGAATAAGCCTCATTCCGTCAGGTCTTGCTATCGAAAAATGCTGCTAGGTTCTAGAACAGTTGGCAAATTGACTGCAACAAGAGCTCTGCGGATGACGTCATTGACGCAGGCCTGGCTGGAGACTCGAGCAGCGCACATTTGGCATGAAAGACCTTTATGTCCCAGCTCTCCGACGCGCGTTCCACAACGACAGCGATGGGGATAATTGGTCTTGACGCCGAGTCTAAGTGAAATGGCAAGTAACAGAGTGCTTCTGCCAAACAAAGTCCCGATATTGGCTGAAGAAAGAGCTGGCAGCCAGTAACCAGACTCTGCCTGAAAGACCGCTAAGAGACGAGTACGAGTACTTAGCTGCGTTTTCAGAGGAAGCTAATAGATTAATCTGAAGACGCAAACAGAGCGGCTCATCCCATTGGCTCTGTGAAAATAAGGAGGATGGTGGATCTACTCCTGGGCATGCCCTACACCAAGCATTCCAGGCGTTTGCAAGGTGAGCCAGCTCCACTACGCCTAAAGAAGGACATAGTATATTATAAAAGAGCTCGGCTCTACTAAGTGCAGAAGAAAGAAAATCGGGAAGGGCAATATGTGAAATATGGCGAGTACCTAGTCCTCCGAAACAAACAGGGAGAGAGGCGTACTTCCAAGCGTTATCAGAAAATGAATAATTTAGAGCCATCCTGTTGGATGTGCTAGTCTGCCTGTATATATAAAAGGCAACCGTTACTGACTGACTTATCTGTCAACCCACAGCTCAAACCACTGAACGGATTGCGTTGAAATTTGGCGCACATTTGGCTGATGTAGGCGTATGACTACTCTCCAAAACCTAAAAGGGTTAAACGGGGGTTCAAACTTTGTATGGAGCACCAAGACCGTGAGATAAATCTTTTAACTAAATATGTATATGTTTTCTTTTGGGATTTTCAAAAATCAACCTTTTAAGGGGAAAAATGAGGTAACAAAGTCTTAAAAACTATATCATTCTTTCACTCAAAATCAAATCTAACTCGGGCGGGCAAAAGCTTGTATAAAATAAATAAAATAAAATAGGGAAGAGTTTTACAGAAACATTTAATTAAACCTCCACAATTCTGTGCTCTCATATGAATGAATGTGCGTTTTGGCATAATTTTGTTATAAAATCAAACATTCCCATGAGCAAGAAGTCATATTTGCTTACGCTCGAATTTCTAATATATTAAATTTACTTTTAAAAGATTCAGCATGTAAGAGTACATAATATAACGGTAGATATCGTTTTTTTTAATGATTCGTACAATAACAAAATGCGAGAGAAGCGAGTAGGAGTTTAATGTTTTAGTTGATACACCGAATTAATGTGAAAAATTTTCTCAAAACTCATAAACTCATACTTCCAATTTTTATGTGATTATTCAAAATCTCAACTTACTAATTTTGTATCAAATAAAGATTGTAAAATATTTATTAAAGCACCTCATCGTTAATGACGAATACATTATATGTAGTATATAAAACATCGGAATATATCAACATTAGCAACAGTACGCGGCGTTGAAAGCCAGCTATGAAAATAGGAATGTTTGTGCGTAGAGACGAATTTAACCAATCACTGATTGCCAGAAATTCCCAATTTAGTAAACAGCTCTTCGATAATTTCATTGTACATTTCGTTTTATTAAAATTCCTAGTTATAGGGCAATAAATCTCATTTTCTTCGAGATAAACCGAAATTGCTGTACTGATAACATGCAACCGGCGTCCGGCAAAAGTTGTATTAAAATTCATATCCGTCGTGGTTTTCCGGCTAAATGTGTTGAAAACATATTTTACTATCAAATTGCGTGCAGTCGGTAAAGACTTTACAACACTTTTGTTATTGAAGCCCCGCAAACTAAAGTAATAATATAATACAAAGGATAAATAAAGGATAAAAGCTGTAAGTTGGTACTAACTTTCGCACCAATTATTCAGTCTCAGGCTAAGCGAGACTTGAGCATACAATGCCAAACAGATAACTAGGACTAAACTTACCTATCTAAACAATGTTTCAAGTTAAACATGTGTTTGTGAAATTGTCTTTAATTAATGTTCTACTCTAAGTTAAGGACTACAGCTGATGCGGTTAATGTACCGCTAAAGACATTTTTAACTTGCTGGTTAATAAATCGCTTATAGAGCCTCAGGTCATTCTCCAAAAAACGCAACATCATAGTGGTATTGTACTGTGGTTATCTGTTAGGTGTAGCTTCAGATTATAGAACAAAAGAACAATTCGAATGAAAACTCCGCTTTGGCCTAATTTTCTTCATCATCATCATCAACAGCCTATCTTAGTCCACTACTGGACATAGGCCTCTCCTAATGCACGCCACTCAGATCGAGCTTGGGCTACTCGCATCCAGCTCCTGCCTACTTACTTACATAAAAATAAAACCATATTTTATATTGCTTGATCAAGATTATTGAATGAAGATTTAGGGCAAGACAGAACTCTGATACTAACTCTCAGTGACGTCAAAATAAGCATCGATTTGGCCAAAAAGTTCTGATCATATTTATTATTGGTAAATATAACGATAGTATTCTATAACGTTAAAAATAACGCACGCCTAAGATTCCCAACTATCTCAGAATTTCCGGAGATTCCGAGAGAAATGTTTGTTCTCCTGAGTTCCTGTCAATAAATATTTTCGGCATTCATTCAATAACCAGAACTGCGCCAATTAGTTGCTTTAAGCCCGTTGGTTTTGTTGTGTCACAGTGGCTAGTCACACTACCCAAATCAATTGTCACATATTCCCCCAAAGTTGTTGACATATTCTTGAATTGATCATATAAAGAGTAGCAACCCTACGCACATCTGAACACAATTGTGTGCGATGAAACTTGCCCGGAATCATAGAGCAGCCCTACTAGAGACCGCGTTCAAGGATATCCGTATACGCCAAGCCTAGGTTAGCAATATTTTACTACGTTTGCATAATCAAAATTCATTTATTCAGTCTAGACTGTTACAGGCACTTGCGAAAGACAAGAAGCTTCGCCATCGGTTCGCAAAACTACGGTTGGTGACCTTGTACTGAGAAGAACTGGCAAGAAACTCAGCAAGACCGTTTTTCTCTCCCTGTTTAATATAAAATAATTGAAACAAGTTTATTCATTATGTAACCATTTATATACCAAAATTAACTTAACAAAACATAGATTCTTATGACAATAAAGTTTATTCAAAATGACCTCCGTGGTTTTGAATACAGGCCTTCAATCTATCGCAAGCACGAACGAGGTCTATGTCAATATCGGCGGCTGCCTTAATCAAGGATGTCTTGAGTGACTCCAAATTGGGATGAGGCTTTGAGCACGCCTTTTCCTCCAAGTGTTGCCATATCTTGTAATCTAACGGACTCAAATCTGGACTGGAGGAGGGCCAGTTTTCGTGCCGGATGAAGTCGATTTCACGCGCCGCCAGCCAGTCTTGTGTGCTCTTCGCTCTATGAGCTGGAGCCGAATCTTGTTGGAATACCCAGTGCCTGTTATTGAACATGGTATGAGAAACAGGTTCCACATAGTTCGTCAGGACTGTATTTTGATACACAACTGCATTCGTTTTTACACCTTTCTCACAAAAATGTACCTCTGTTAAGCCCCTATAAAAAACTCCCAACCATACCATGAGCAAGGATGGAAAATGACCTCGTTGGACACGCGGAATACGGTTGCTCGCTTTTTCACTACTGTGTGCGTACACCTTATCATTTTGTTTGTTGTAGCTCTCTTCTACGGTAAAAATTTTTTCATTCGAAAAAAGAATTTCCCGATATTTTTTTCCCGCGTACCGCTTCAACAAAACGCGGCTTCTCTTCAATCTCAAGTCCATTAAACGAGCATTCAAACGATGTCCTATTTTTCTTCGATATGCCCGAACCCTATGTCTTCATTTAACACCCTTTTCACCGTGGTTCTGCTTAACCCCATCTGAAGGGCCAACAGTTTCTGCTTACGTTTGGGATTTCTTTGAATTCGCACCTTCACAGCTTTTATCACTGCTGGAGTCCTAACAGACCGAGGGCGACCACTTCTTGTCCTGTCATCTACACTAGAGCCTTCATTGCATCGTTTGATGGTACGATAAACGAATCTTTTTTTTATATTCAAATTTTTCAGTATGTCTAAAATTTGAATTGGCGCATAACCGCAAAGTTACAACGCAATAACTGCAACACGGTCTTCTTTAAGCGTCCACTACATATTCAAAAAAAGAGTAAAATTCTAAAACGTATACATTTTTATTTTCATGAACAATTCGAAATTCGAGTTCAATAAACTTTTTGTGGCCAGCATTCTAAAAGAATTTTTTTTTACTGTATGACAATACTTATGACCTGACTGTCTATATACAGAGTCGTCAAGTTGAAAAATGCCTTCAGAAACAATTCTGAAGTCACCTTCCACTACATAAATTCAGAATAGTATATAGCTATATGCAATAAGTTTTATAAAACTTATTGCATATAGCTATATACTATTCTGAATTTCAGATACTGAAGATCACTATAGTGATCTTTACATTTTTAGTAGGTATATAGAAAGCGGCTTCATATACCATATTATTGTTATGAAAAATATCTTATACCATTATATTACAAGAAACACCATGTCCATGCATTACGACCATTAAGATAATCATCAACTTTATAATAGCCCTTACTCATAAGAGTTTCATGACCTGAGATTTGAATTTGGTCAGAGGAAGCTCAATCAGATTTTGGGGATCTTTAATAAACAGTGCAACCCAGAAATGAACTTCTTGATTTTTGGAGTGTATAACAGGGAACGGCAAGCTTGTTCTTAAATGTCATGTTAAAGTTATGGGTTTGACTTATTTTTGCAAATGCGTCATAGTTTTTTCTTACATTTATTATGTTTTCACAAATGTATTGCGATACCAGTGTTAAAATATTAATTTCTTTAAAATATTCTCTAAGAGAATCTGTTGTCTTTAAGTTTTATATGGCACGAATAGCTCTCTTCTGCAGTATGAAAATACTATTAATATTAGCAGCCGAGCCCCTCAACTAAAGCCCATATGATACAACGCTGTGAAAGTAACCAAAGTAAACCAATCTTGCCGATTCCACATCAGTTAAGAGTCTTACTTTTTTAACACCAAAAACCGCAGAGCTCAGTCTACTTAATAAGGTATCAACCATTGCAGATACGAGTCTAAAGTGATAAATAAAATTAATAAATGAATTGCCTATAATATGCCATCCGGAAGTAACGTCACACTCAAACTCCAACCAAAACGCGGCTACCCCCCCCCCCCCCCCCCCGGACGCCGCGGGCATTTCGATTTCAAACATTGCCTGAATTGTGAAAAAAAACGGCGAGGACTTTTGAGAATACTACGTGTAGTTTCATTTCTTTAAATCGCTTCGAACGCGCAACACGGATAAAATTTTATTGTGTGCGTTGTTGATAGTCATTTTATTTATTTATTTTATTAGGATCACCAGTATTTGTATATACAATTACAAACATATACAATTATTATAATATAGTTAGATATAGGCTAAGTATGACAAATGTTAAAGGTGCAAAAAGAAAAACAAATGTACCGTGGCAGCAGCATCTGTAAAACATAATCAATAAGATTAATAATATAAAACTTGTAACGTTATGCGTTACATAATTCATATTATTACCCTAAAATACACTTAAATTTAATATTTACAATGCCTAAAACTAAATAATAACACTATTAGATTGAATTCTACACTAAAAACTACTTATAAAATTAAACACAATTTTATTATAACTAAATTATTTACAATTCAAAAAACAAAGATCCTACCTTTCTCCATAACTTCTGCTTCTTCAGTACCACCCAATGACGCCAAAGTAACAATGCATACCTGTATATCACCCTCAAGTGCATGTAATTGTTTTTCGATTGTTCCTGCTTCTAGTGTAAAATACCTGGGCATTCATATTGACACTAATCTAAAATGGCACACTCAAATTGAGACTCTAAAATTAAGGGTACGAAAGCTGATATATATATTCAAAATTATTAGAAATTTGGCTGATTCTGATATCGTTAAATCGGTGTACCTTGCTTTGTGTCAGTCGGTCTTGGCGTATTGTATCCCAATATGGGGGGGAGCTGGGGGAACTGTGATGCTGAATCTGGAAAGGGCACAAAGAGCCATTCTTAAGATAATGACACACAAGCCAATTCGATACCCCACAGACTTGCTGTACTCTGAATGCCAGGTTTTAACGGTACGGCAACTGTACATTCTCAGATGCATACTACGTAAACATGCTTGTGTTCCGTTGGATATTAACGTTCTTTCACGGCGACGCGCCGCAGTCCATGTATGTCCTCCCGCTAGCTATAAAACAATTTTCGCTTCACGTCAATATGATGCTCTTCCTTCAGCCTTGTACAATAAGATGCATAAGTTTATCTCAATTTATACCCAAAATATGTTTGAAGTGAAGAAGAACACCTCTGCTTATCTTTTGAAGCAAAACTATTCAGACACAGAAAATCTATTAAAATTAAAATAAGAAACAGTTATGGATAATATAAGACAAACACACACACAAACACACACTCAAACACACACTCACACACACACTCACACACATACACAAACACACCACCAATATAATTTCACTCACACTTGTACGCTCACACTTAATCAATATTTGATAAATTGTTTTGTTTCGTTAGTTGATTACTCACCTCAACAGCTGTAGTCAAACCTATTGGGCTGCTCTAAAATTAAAATATTTTTGTAATATGTCGACCGAGGAATCACTAACCCTGATAATTACAGTTTTTACTAGTTTCTGGGTTAGGGGTCCATTTTTTCAGACTTTTATAGAAATACCCGTAGACTTTATTAGCCTAATACTTTAAATGTAAAATGTTGAGGGTTATGAATAAATGATTATTATTATTATTATTATTATTATTATTATTATTATTATTATTATTATAATAATATTAAAAATCAAATTGGCTATTTACAATAATAAAACTATTCACAAAAACTAAAATGCAACATAAATTCATCAAGCTGATTTGTATACGTAAACTCGCGCGATGCAACATTTTAGCGCTCCAAGCAGGATCTTTTGTTCTCTCTAAGCTAAAACTGCATGACCGGCCGCCCGCCATTTTCATTTCATTTCTCGACCTAATTTGAGTGAACGTACGTCACATAGAATTTTTTGGTCTCTAAGGGAAAAAAATAATAATCTTTAAAACTCGTAACCTTAATATAACATTTTTCGTGATCGTCGCTAAGCGTTCCTCAAATAAATAATACCATAAATTATTGTGAAGTGAGTGTCGACCGCCCCGAAACTGGGTAAGTGGTAATTTTAATGTCGCAGGCAGTTAAAGAAGTTATTAGTGTAAGAAATAATTTTCAAATCCAATGTTTGTGTTTAACATGCATTATGCATATTAATATAAATCACATTTATATTGATTTTGCATACATTTGCTACATAAAGATTTCATCGTCGTTTAATTCCACCCTCATATTTCAATAATTTTTTAAATATACGTTTGTCAATCCATTTATTTGTCGAAATTGTAATCTCCGTTTCTGATTGTGATGATTCCACGGCACTACTACTACAATTAGGTACTTTCTTTTACGACGCAGTGCCCGTGGATGTTTGCAAAATAGTACTGGACCGCTTGTAATTGTATTTTAATGGCGCGTTCCAGGGTTCAACGCTCGGGATACCAATTTGGCCGGTATCACCCCACAGCCCCTACTTCCACCAGACGAGAGTGCTCTCTGTCGGGCTCAGCTACCCGTTCCTGCAGCCTTCAGTCGCCAGCGGTTTCCATAACGCGACTCCCGGGATTACCATCACCCGGCGTTACACAGGAGAGTACCTTAACCGACGAAGCCAAGAACTTGTGTGGATTAAATGCTCAACCCCACCTGATTAATTTTTACTTCCCCCGGGTCGAGTTTTTTTTATTAAAATAATTATTTTGCATGGTGTTGTCTCATTTCTGACCTTAGTTAGTAGACCAGGGTAACCGTGACAAACTACAATTATGTTTTTATAATATTAGTAAAACTATTAAGCTAAATATTGTTAATATTAGAAATGGATATTTTGTACTTACATCGCTTTGTCTGTGTCATGTCGAGCTGTTCAATCTGTTCCTCTCCGTATGCGTGCGCCGATAGACACGAGATGTCATGCTATGTCATTCTCTTTGATTTACTCTTTAGTAACGGCTATGGTCTACTCATCGTTTTCAGCTAATAAATATATTATGTAAACATTTGGAAGAAAACTGAACGTAAGAGTACTTAGCTTCAAGAGTTATTTATATGTCTATGAATTGTGACGGAGTATTAAAGGCAATAAACTTATGATTGTAAGTAAATTTTGTTTCCATTGTACGAATAACTTCCAAGACACTCTTCAGTACATACAATTAAAGTATAAAGTTGATCAATTAACTAAGGCATTACAATGTTACAATGCTAAATAAAAAATAAATAAGAATTTAACCTATGTATTAGGTAAAGCACTTAATGTCCTGCCATGAGTTCGATTTTTTTCGAGGTCTCCTGCGTAATTTTGTCCTGTCCGGTCTCTCGGGTACGGGGTATTTTAAATTCCTCGTGTGCGTTACTCAATGCAGTTGAAAGCGATTTAATTTGGCGGGCAAAAAAGTCCGCTGACAATTGTCCCTTGTCTGCGCAGGCTATATATACACTACATCCGTAGCCGAGTGGTTTGTACGCCGGGTTCATGGTGTCGCCGATTCGAGAGGTCCCGGTTCGAATCCCGGTGGGGGCAAATGTTTGTGTGATGATTACGAGCATTTGTACTCCAGTCATGGAAGTTTAATATGTATTTCTATATAAACATGCTTATATATGACCAGTATATATATTCTATCCGTTATCCTAGTATCCCATAACACAAGCCTTACAGTGCTTACTTTGGGGCTAGGCTATTTGGTGTAAGTGTTGGAAATATTTATTTATAGCGCGGACTAAAATAGTAGGGGTGTTCTGTACCCGGAATATATTGTTGAGAAACTATAAAAGTCTCGCAACACAACCCTAATAAGGACACATGTCATTCATAGAGAACGGGTGACCTTCAAACGCGTATTGTGGCGGGACCTTGAAACCTGGTAAGGACGACAGAGCCTTAATCTTAGCAGAAAATATGAGAACATTTTTCTATTGCATAACTGTCAATTTGTGTTTTTTATTTTTCACATTGGAGATACTCGTAGAGGTCTTAAGGTCGACTATTTCTATATGTTTTCGTATATTAGGTAATGTAATTTACGTCATCAAACCAAAGTCAAACTCGAGAACATATCATTATTATCTATTATCATTACTATTTTAAGCTATAATATCCATTGTGGGATTATTAAAGTATCAAAAGTGTCACATTTGAACAAAGACACTCAGAGAGTCAATACATTATTTAGTTTGATTATAGAAGATTAATAATTATAGTATTTTTATTTTAAGCATTTGCAACTTGATGATTAAATCTGAAGAAAATTTAACTAGATTTCTTTTTGCGGTCCAGGTTTCAGATTGAATTGGAACCTGCATCTGTCCGTTTGTTACCCATGGTTCACGTAACAAGTTCACCTGGGTGGACTCCGGAGACTTCCTGACACTTGGCTCACCTGGGTGGACTAACGGGACTTCATATGACCCTTGGTTCACCTGGGTGGACCATGGATATGTCGTCATTGAGGAAAATTATTATTTCGATAAAGTACCAAGATACTATACATTGCTAAGAGGTTCTGATTATGAAAATCTTATTCAGAACCAGTTATCAAACAAGACTTTATTTCTTAATTAAAATACCTTTTTTTAAATTCATATTCTTATTATTTATTGTTTTGTAGTACGTACCAAAGTATCAGTTTTTTAGTTTTGTACAAGGTGACCGGAAAACTCGGCCTTTTCGTTGAAAGTCGCTAGTCTGACGACGAAGCCTGTAAAGGCTACGAAACGTCAATAAATAAATAAAGTTTCGTGCATTAACCCGTAAAAACTAGTTTTCTTTAATGAGTGATGTGCGTGAAAACCTAAGAAACAAATATCCTCCCAATTATCCATAATACTGGCTTGACAGTTGTCAAGACCAATCCAAAAAATTATAAATTTAAAATTCTGGCAGATGATATAGGAAAATATTTGAATACTTTCCTTATTACATATACGGGGCGAATAGCCACGTCTCGAGTAACCTTAACTGCCAAACCCTACTCGGTATAAATGACGCAATATTACAGACAGCCTATCGGACAGCAAATAGAATTAAATCTAGTCTAGGAGAGTCTGTTGTTGGGTATTATGTCTATTTACTTCAAGGATGTCGTCAAAATGCCAACCTTAACAAATTCCACGCTTAATGGATTGTTGCGGTCACTTGACAGGAATCAACAGGCTGCTTTGGGACTGATACCAAACAAAATAAACCTCCAAGATGTGTTTAAAGTACTAGTGAGCCTCACTTCGCGTGAAGACTATGATTTTAGTTTTTCTTCTGTGAAAGTCATATCCTTGATGGTAAAAACCTCAAAATTAGAATCGACGTTTGTGAATTTTACCTGCAACTTCTCAATCAAAATCATACTTTGACTTTGTTATTGCATAAACATATGTAGGGCGTCCGCTGTCTTGAGCGGAGGGAGCACGGAGCGGACAGTTTCATATCATAGAGCAGCTTTACGTGAGGCGGCGCGCGGAGCCCGCCCCGACTGGGCCCGCTCGATTGGCTGTCTTCTGTGCTCTTGTCTGCGTCTTCTTTTAACTTAATAGTATTATCAACAAAAATAATCCATATTTTTCTGTCCACACGCGCGATTGAAATTGTACTGGCGGTGCTAAGATAGGCGGGTGTCCGGGTCAATGGATGAACGGGTCCCGCGACGGAGCGCGGATCGGATCTCCACGACGGTTGTTCGCTCCGCGCTTCCGCTTAGGGCAGCGAATGCCCTTTGCTCCATTATCGGTCTGCATCCGGACCTCCAGCGTGCTTCGGAAGGCACGTGAAGCTGTTGGCACTGACCGCATCTACAGTCTTCAGCACGCACGTGCCAGTCCCTACTGGGTCCGCAAGGTGGTCTTTGACCAATTTTCCCAATTCTGTGAAAACCTGTGACGTAATAATGATTATTAATGAGAAATTGACTCACTTTAAATCATTATGTTGGCTTCCCTTTTGAAATAATTATGTAAAATCAATAACATGAAAGATCTAAATGTTATTTTAACACGATTTTTAGGATTCCGTAGACCTGACAAGTCCTGGTAGCGCAAGAGAACTGTAATGGAGATATATATATATATATATCAATCGCACCGACAAAATGGTAGAATAAAATTTAAAAAACATTTTGTAGGATTTCCCCTACTTGTAACCTGGGGATTTTTTTCATTGTCTACCCATCGTATGGAGTATCGTTGAATTAATTACGGGTTTCCAAGACTTTTTTTGGATTTGGGGATCCGTTTGCGAAATATTAAACTTTAAAGTGCTAATTTTTGTTCAAGTAGTGCGCCCCCTCCCCCCCCCCCCTCTAAAAGCTAAAGTATTGCTTAAAAACCCTGGAAAATCATAATAATAGTACTTTTCATGAACTTGTAAGGAACATTGTAAAGGTTAAGTCAGATGTGTTAGTATAAAAGTAATAGTCGTTCAACTCTGGTCCAAGAAAATTTCTTACCTATTGAAAATTCTTTAGAAAAAAACATTAATAATGACATAGATGAAGTGGCAGTAGTGTAAAACCTTGCATTGAAAAACAAATAAAAAAAGTAATTACATTTTTTTTTTTTTAATTTCAATAACAGAAAATAAAAACTCGTGCTCAAATATATTGTGGTAACGACAGGCAACTACGGAACCCTACACTGCGCGTGGCACTACACGCACTTGGCCGGTTTTCTTATTTGAAGTATAAATTAGTAATCTATCTTTTGTCCATCGAATCAATATCCAAATGATGTCTTGTCGGTAATGTGATGAAGGCGTTAAGGCATTATTACAATTTCGCTAAAACAAAACATCGTAACTTTTTTTTCTAGTTCTGCAGGTATTCAAACGTAATAGGCCCTAAAATTCGGTGTAAGCCTCTGCTAGCGCTTTTCTTCCTCCCCTTCACCTTGATAGCTACAAACACTGTTTTGCCACGCAAAATTCATCTTTATTTATGGAGGCACAAAGCATTTACCGTCCGCTTATAATATTTTGCAAGAGCACACTCTTTGAGGAAAGAATTCTACGTTCATGGTTCAGTTTACTCGGGAAAACTGTAGCGGTGTAACAAGCCGACCTTATAAAGGAAAACGAAACGCTCCTTTTAGATGAAGGAAATTGGGAAAGTAGCCGGTACTGCGACATCAAGGTATATCAAGCTTCGATGGGTTTTTTGAATGCAGCATCTTGTTTTAACAACGATTTTTATCATCGTTTTTTCTTGTAAGATCCAGATTAATTAAAGCAGTTACTTTCGTTTTGGCGAGAAATAATTTTTTCTTGAGCGTTATTAAATGTTCCTAAGTGTTGTGAATAAAGAAACAGAACTAAAGCGAGGTGAAAAAACGCTACTTAGAAAATTTTAAGTACTTTTTTTTAAAAGCAGATTTACCGAAAACACTAAAATAGCACGTTTATTTTTTTAATATTGTATTTAATAGATTTTTGACGACCTACTTATTAAATAGATATATGTAGGTATTGCATTCAGGGGTCGGTCGTATTGGTTAGGAGAGGACGTCGGCGCGCCCTGGCTGCGCCCGTCCCATGACCCTACCCGGAGCGTCGTGACGGCAGCCCCCCCCTTGTAGTTCTGTCCTGCAAAGAGGGGGGCGGTACGATGGGTACTAGGCCGCGTACTCAGCCCCCACGCGCAGGCCATCCTGCGCACGTCTGCGGGGTCCCCGCGACACGCCGGGAGACCCCTGCCGCCGAGCCCCGGCAAGGCCGGGAGGCTGCTAGGTGCGGAGACGATGAAGAATCCCTAAACGGGGATCCCGCGGCTTCGTGCTAAGCAGCTTAGAGGGTATTCGCAGGGTTTTTAGCGGATATTATGCCGTAAAGCGCCCGTTAGGGTTCAAGGTCCTCAGTGGGCAGCCACTGCTGGGGCTCGTAAGGCTTGCGGGAGCCAGGTGTGAGGTCCGTTCGGCGGTGTGCCCCTTAAAGGCGCCGTCGTCTGTAAATAGTATTTTGGTCTGCGTATAAAAAAGAGGGGGGGGGGGGGGGGGGTCGGTCGTATTACATTAAACGGTCGCCCATTTTTTTAGAAAAAATGATATTAACCTACCCTTAATTGTCGAGAAAAAGGACACATTTCATATTTTTCTCACATAACACAAAAACACGCTGCTAATAAAGTATTTTTACTCCATTTTAATTTAGCTCCGGGAAACCCTGCGAGCGTATTATTATAGTATTTATAAATATATTTGTCCACCTACGGTAATTATAAATAATAATACAGCAGGCACACGTGTATGTATATACAAAGTAATGTTATGGATGCAGGTCTAGATATCTTTATTTTATAGTCATAATTTTTATATCATTTACATTTGTAATGGAAAGCGACTTCATGAGTTCTCATATTGAATTCATTTTTCAATTTGACAACTCTGTATATAATACAGGGAGAAATAAAACAGCCCTTGCTGAGTTTCTTGTCGGTTCTTCTCAGTACAAGGTCTCCCGCCGTAGATTTGCAAACCGATGGCGTAAATTTTCGACATTCACAAGTGCTTGTAACAGCCTAAACTGAGTAAACGATATTGAATTTTTGAATTTTGTATTCATTCAGTTCTATATATTCTAAACTCATTACCATAAATAACTTAGCGATAATAAGGTTACACACCAAAGCCTCATTACACTCATGTGTGTATATTCACGCCACAACCATGCCTAGCGGGAAATGAAATATACTCCCGCCGTAGACTAACATATTGATAGCGTAGTTTTTTTAAAGCCCTTGCAGCCTTAGATTTATATTTATTTACCTACTGAGCAGAATTCCACATGTTTATCTTGGTTATCTGCTAGCAAAAGACTTTGATTTGATTTCAGTCGATACCTTGACCGTATCAAAAATGTTGTTATATTTTTATTTTTTAAACATTTAACGGCTGGATGTTTAAATCTAAAGAAAAATTTACTAGAAAAAAAACGCACCAGGCAGCAGACGGGACTCGAACCCGCACCCTCCCCTTTCCGGGCGGATGCACTGACCATTATGCTACCGCGGCCCTTATTGTTTGTGTTGTATTTTCTCTAGTATTTCTTAGGCTGCAAAGTAGTGCTGTCTCTTCAGTGAAAAAAAAAACATTATGCTACCGCGGCCCTAATTGTCCGTGTCGAATTTTTTCAAGTATTTTACCTGTGGGTTACCTACAATTCAAAGGGATGGCGCTGCTTTGCAGCCTAATACTAGAGAAAACTCGACACAGACAATGGGGCCGCGGTAGCTTAATGGTCAGTGCATCCGCCCGGATAACGGAGGGTGCGGGTTCGAGTCCTGTTGCGGCATAGTGCACGTGGATTTTTTTCTAGTAAAATTTTCTTTAGATTAAAATTATGCTTGTGGTTTTTTCTAAAATTCTTCAAAATTGGTTCGGCAGTTAACACAGCGGAGAGAGTTAATTTATCATTTCGCTCCTTCAATGCAAAAGGGCCACAATTCAAAAAATGAGTTTTTACAGGACGGCCAAAACAAAATTTTGAAAACGTTTTTTGGTAATTTTTGTATTCTATTTTGCGATAGTATATAAATGTTATACATCATTAGAATCGTATTTTTATACTGCATTTATGAGTATTAAACAATTTATATTAACTATGATATATAGTGAGAAATTTGCACAAGAGGCCCTTTTGCATTAAAAATCTGACCAGAAATCCTAAAAAATGCAAAAATTAATACGCTTTTTTATCAAATAATACTTTCTTGTTATTTTTCATAAAAGTAAAAATAATAACTTTCTCAATTATAATCAGAATAACACATTATATCGATCAGGTTATGCACAAAATGTTATCTGTCTTAAAAAAACACAAATTTTATATTCTTTTGAAAGAAAGTTCTTTAAACTCTTATTACTGAAGCTAAAATAACAGTCTTTTAATAAAAAAATGTCTATACTATACAACCATATCAAAATTGAAGGTTTCTAAAAAATATTTTTTCTTTATTGAATGAGATTTATTTAAGTTAAATATTAAAGCAAGTAATAATCATTAAAAAAAATAAGTAAATAACTCGTGCAAAACACCCTGAAGTGAAGAATTATATTCCTCTATATTATTTTACCTTCTCTCTTTTTTTGAGGTACTTTAAGTAAACTATTGCGACTTAATACTAGAACACCCAGGCTGGAGCAAAATGTCGTTTTTTTTTGCGAATATCCTGTGTTCTAGATCTACAGAAAAACTTCCAGTATTGCGTTGATAGTAAGGCTGAAAAGTCGGGCTTTCATCGGAAGAAAAATCTTCTGGTGTGCGCTAAATAAGTCGCTCTGTTCAACGACTTTTAAAGGGATATCATTATTTGGCTATTCTATTACAGATTGCATATCGTCATCTTCATCATCAAGTAATGAGAAATTTATGTTATATTGACTGTCTGGTAAGAAATTTGTATCAAAACTGTAATAAGATAATATGTGTTGTTGAGCATCTGCTGATATAATCTGCTGTTCCTCTAGGCTATTGCGGACGGTAGACTGGATTATTAAAATTTGATTCTTGGTTTGGATTAGCAAAATATAAGCAAAACATATGCAATGCATACACATAATCAACAATGCCTTTATTTTTTATTTTATTATTATTGTAAATCCCAACTATCATCATCATGAGCCTATTAATGTCCCAACTGCTGGGGCACAAACCTTCCCTATGGATGGAATAGGGAAATCCCAACCATAAATATATATAAAAAAGCCTATCATAGATACATAAGATGATATTATAATAATCGTATATGCACTGGTTTATTCCATATTCGTAAAATAATTAGAAACCATAAATGAGAATGACTTAAATAAATAAACATCAGACTACATCATTATATACCTCCGATGTAAGTTTGAAAATATGCAAACATTAGGTACTATCGCGTTTGTGTTATAATTTTTAATCTCGTTCTTACTAACCCACCACATAGAACAATATAGACACGATCCGACGCGCCCGTTTTGCTCTATGGCTCACAATTATCAATCTATCTATAAAATGTGCCTAAACTCAAACACTATAGTAAAGTTTGCACAGGCCTTTGATTTCTTAATAAAAAGGTACCTAGCTTAAAAGTACGAATATTAACGACAGATTTACAATAACTCGAGGCACTCAAACACAAAATATTTAAAAATAACGTTACAATCTCATTTTTTTTATTTTAAAACAATCATTTCTAAAAAATACCCTAGCAATAAAATTATTATAAGATTATAATGCATTATTCAATACAAAAAAGGACGCTTTTTGAAATACTGCAGTTTTTATTATTATAATCTTTAATAACTTACTTAAATTTTTATGCAAAACAGCCATTTTTAAAAAAATGGTACTTTTGATCTAATAACATTAATTATAACTTCATAAAATTTTAATGCAAAACAGTCACTTTTCAAAAAAAGGCACTTTTGATCTAAAGACTTTAATTGTTTAAGGTAATTTTTTGGATTGTGGCCCTTTTGCACTAAACCGACGTGCGTTCACGCTGGGAATCGGGTCGGAACTAAAAAAATGGCCGCTTTGCACTGAAGTTAGTCATCAAAACGCTTGAATGCAAAACGGACGCTTTTGTGATTTGGTAGTTATTAAAGCTAAAATGGCGAGTGTTTTAATGACACTCTAAAATATCATGCATTTAGATCACATTTTTACAATAAAACGAGTTTTGAGATTTTTTGGATTGTGGCCCTTTTGCATTGAAGGAGCGATTTGTATGTTACTGTATAGCTTTGTTTAATTTCAAATATTCATTCATTTGGTAGGTATTATTACGATATTTATTCTCTATCTATACTATAGGTATATTCATTGCCTACATAAGATTACACATCATATTGTACTTCAGCGAAATCCTAAATATGATCAAAACTAAATTCATTACTTGTACATCCTATGTTGTCAAGTTACCGCCAGCTAATCTTATTAGTTAGCGCATAAATTACTACATGGTCTAAAAGGAAGTTTGCTTTGTCACGCTCTTCCAGCCTTTCCTAATTTTATGGAAATAGGATCCACGTTTAGTTTGAGAGAGATGTGAACATTATCGTGCTGAACGAAAAGTTATCGTGACACATTAATTTAATTATTATTTTTAATTTTTAAGCATGTAACTGCTCGATGTTTAAATCTAAAGAAAACATAACTAGAGGAAATTCCTCGCCGAGTGCATTCACCCGGATAGCGAAGGGTACGGGTTCGAGTCCCGTCTGCTGCTTGGTCCGCGTGGATTTTTTTCTAGTTTAATTTCCTTTTAGATTTAAACATTACTATATGATTACATTACTATTGATGCAGAACTTAACTTGAGTATGTTGATTTGTGTACGTAGATAATAGCTGTTCTATTTTCGGTACTCTGGTGCCAGACTGGAGATGTCTGCTTTGCTCATCCTAATTTCTAACAGCCTTCTTGAAATCAAACGACATTTTAAATCCACTATGATTATCAACTTTTTAATAGCCCGTACTCGTAAAAGTACTCGTATTCTTTCTCTGAGATTTAAATTTGGTCAGTGGAAGCTCAATCAGATCTTGGGGAACTTTATCTTGGACATGACCTTCACCAGTGAAGACTTGAAAATCAATGTTATCATCATTTATTTTGCCAGCACGGTATTTAAAGAAATGATTTACTTCGGAGGAGCTCGAGATAGTAATTTTTGGTCACCCATCCAATGACTGACCACTGCGAAAGTTGCGTAAGTTCAACGATCGCAGCCAAACGCTCTTACCACTTGCGCCATCGAGCTCCTCACGTACCAGTATTATATACATATTTAAAGAAAATTTATAATAATTACCACAACAGTTTGGTGATAAGACATTTAAGAGGATACAAACACCCAATAAATTAGACAGATGGTGTCAAGCCGTGTAAATAGCGAGAAAGTGTAGGTACTGTCACAGAAACGCCGCGCGGAATCTCATAAAGGTATTTAAAATACGTGCCCTTGTCTCGAATACTGAGACGCTCCCCTGATTCGGGCACAAGCAGGGCTGACACATTAGGTACAAATAAAATAAACTTTGTTAATGATTTTTTCCTGTATGATACCAGTATCAACAAATGTAAATAATATACGATGGAAGGCGTCTAGAACTACAGATAGCTTTCGTACCAGTAATGTTGTGAAAACGGTAGGCGCTAATTTTGGAAAACAAATGTAGATTAAGAATAAAAAGGATTTTTCGAACTTAATCTATTTAATACTTAAAGGCTATAACGAAGTTTTTATACCCGGCAGACTTAATTTTGCGTGTGTATCTTTTTTTGGTTTAAAAAGCAGCGCCTTGAGATTTCATGTATTCTCATAAGTCAACAATAAGCCTCGAAAACGCGAGATGAGAGAATGTGCGCTAGCGCCGGTCACGAGATACATGGACACTTCAAGGGTTAGCGGAAATTTTATTTATTATAGCATCAATAATTAATACTTACGAGGAGCTCGAATGCGCCAGTGGTTAGCGCGTTCGGCTGCGGTCGTTGAAGTTGAGCAACTTTCGCAGTGGTCGGTCATTGGATGGGTGACCAAAAATTTACTATCTCGAGCTTCTCCGTGCTTCGGAAGGCACGTTAAGCCGTTGGTCCTGGCTGCATCTGCAGGCAGTTGTTAGCACCCACCAACCCGCACTGGGCCCGCGTGTTGGGTCATGACCCAATCTCCCTAATCCATCCATAGGGAAGGCTTGTGTCCCAGCAGTGTGGACATTAATAGGTTGCTGATGATGATGAATTAATACTTAAAGGCTATAACGATGTTTTTACACCCGACTGACTTAATTTTGCGTCTGTATCTTTTTTTGGTTTTAAAAGCAGCGCCTTGAGATTTCGTGAATTCACATAAGTCGACAATAGGCCTCGAAAACGCGAGGAGAGAGATTGTGCGCGAGCGCCGGTCCCAAGATACACATGGACACTTCAAGTGTTAACGTAATATTTCTTTTTGTTATAGCATCAATAAATATTAAAATATTTTGTTAAAAATTTAACTGTCCAGCCCTCCTTATGATAAAGCTGAAAAAATTTACTGTCTCGAGCTCCTCCTTGCTTCGGAAGGCACGTTAAGCCGTTGGTCCCGGCTGCATCTGCATTCGTTAGCACCAACCCGCACTGGGCCCGCGTGATGGGTCATGGCCCAATCTCCCTAATCCATCCATAGGGAAGGCCTGTGCCCCAGCAGTGGGGACACTAATAGGCTGATGATGATGATGATGATGAATGTATACTTTAGAATTAAACCTGCCATAAACAGAGAGAAAGTGCCAAATATGAAGTGAGGCATCTGCATGTTTCTTGGAGTTTAGCAGGAACCTCCAACGGTTCCCTTAGTCCAACAGACAGGCAATCAATATTTTTGACTTTATACCAGAGTCATAGGTGTTAGTTTCGACTGGTTTTCTATAGACTAGTATCTACCCCCAGTCAACCCTAAACATGACAAAAGCGCGAGTTGTCTGTGTATGCTACCAAATCTGATAAAAGCAAAATTGAAGTTGTCGTAAGTTAAATGAGAAACTTTGACGTCACAGCTTCCTCATCTTCCTGCCTAGCAACAAGAAAATCGTACACAACACCACGCTGTAACCTTATAACTATCAATAATCATCAATCTAGTCTTGACGCAAACAAAGATTAAGGACGGACCACAACAAATTTATGAAGATCAAATTTTCTTTGCCTTTACACCAAAATTAAATTTGGCTTAATTAAAAAGACGAAATACGAGCTAAAATTAGTTTTAACTCTATATTTTTTGTAAATCTCAAAATGTTATGAAGTGGCTATCGAAAATGTAAGTATTAAATAAATTATACCGAATTTATATTTCATAAAGCAAAATGCAAAATACTTAAGTTTTTTTTTCTAGATAATATCAGTGCGATACATGAGATAAGTATAACTATCTCGAATGTTTTTTTTCTTCATAATATTTAATATCTGTATATTACAACTAGCGGTGGGCATTTAAACGAAAAGCGCTTAAATAAGCGCGCTTAAAATATTAAGCTTGTAAGCACGCTTTTAAGTATAAGCTTTATAAGCTTATCACTTAAAAAGTGTGAGTAAGCTTTTCACTTAAAAAAGTGCAAGTATATTTTTTACTTAAAAAGTGCAAATCCCGCCATCTATGTCTTTGCCAGGAAACTACATACTTCGATCCTTCTAGTCCACTACAGTATCGTAAAATGGGTACGCGGAATTCCTTGGTACTAAATATTTTACAATATCACAGACATAGAACGCGCGACTACAGCGCCGCGTCGGCGTGCCATCTTTCGTGAGCCGGTTAATACAGAATGCGAATTATTATAATGCGACGTAAAAAATGCACTTTTTAAAATTTGGTCGGATAACCAACGCTTTTTTCGTTAAAAGCGTTTAATTAAACGAAGTCGAAAAGCAGTACGCTTGTCACTGTGACGGGGTAAGAGCGCGTGGGTGTTGTACGGTGTGTTTGCATGCTTGCTTGACGTGTTAATGCGTTTCGTGTATTGGTTTAATGTGCATATAAAATAGTTAAAAGTATGTATATAAAATCAATGAACTTTTAAGTACGCCTGGATCACGAGTATATTAACTCCAGACAGTCCTAAGCTTGTAAACTAAGAAGGAAAGTTCATTGACTTAAAAAAATTGATTATAAAAATGTTTATTATAAAATCTAAATTCAATTGAAAATCTTTCGTTTTTAATGCCAATCAATTCATTAGGTTTAAAAAAAAAATTTAATAAAAATTTCATTAATAAGAAGAAAAAACGCAATAAAACACTTAAACACATTAAAAACGACAATAAACTTTTCACGCTTTTTTAAACGATATACCTAAACGAAAACACAACACAACGTCGCGCTTTTTACGCATGCTTTTAAACGTTTAAGCCAATAAGCGTTTAAACGAAACGACAATAAACTTTCACGCTTTTTTAAACGATATACCTAAACGAAAACACAACACAACGTCGCGCTTTTTACGCATGCTTTTAAACGTTTAAGCCAATAAGCGTTTAAACGAAAAAGCTTTTTTTCAAGCGCGCTTATTTTAAAAAGTACAACGTTTAAACGCTTTTAAGAAATAAGTCGTTTTTTCCATCTCTAATTACAACAGGTACAAATAAACTTTTAGATTCTTATCACTACGTATTGGTTTAAAAGATATGTAACTGATTTAGTAAACGATTCTTACTTTAATGATTCACATGCGAAAATGTTTGGCTGAAACTTAAAGATGTACTTAGACGTACAATAATCCCCAACATTTAATACAGTTTGACATAGCTGTGATTTTATAACAAAAATGAGAACAAATGAATGTTTTGATACGGCGTGAATGAGGTGAGAAATTGTTACATCAGCTTTTAGGCGGGTAGGAGATTTTTCTGATACTATTATTGTGTAATTAGCATTTACGTTTGAGATGTGTTAATAATAGTATCCATTCATCAAGATTACTAAATAAAATACCAGCATTAAGTACAAAAAACGTTATATTTTATTGAAATTACAAAATATGTTGTTTCTTTGAAAAAATGCAAGTTTAGGTAGTTAACTTCTTTTCGCATAAAAATATAACAAAAATCCAACTTCTTTGGTAAACCAACATAACAATAGTGTCTTCTTATGATTATAAATAAAAAAGAAACTGAAAAGTCTTATAAAATCATGTAACAGAGCACCAAAGATACACCTACAAATCAGCACAATCTCCGCTCATAAAAATCGCGTATTCCATACATAGTGGCTTCTCCCATTATGTACAGCAATGTTTTGTTTTTTGTCTTTTTTCTGAGTACACTCATCACATCTAACATATTTACCAGACATTTTTTTGGGAACTGGTGGTGAAGGTTCCTCTAAATAATCGGTAATCCTTTTTCGTGTTTCCCTTGGAAGATGTACATTATGTTGCCTGTTCCGAAGACTATCATTTATTAGATTCAAAACTAAATTACGAATATAGTCTCGGCGCTGCATCATAAGTACTTTATGAACATATTGTCTGTAATAAAGAGACTCCAAGTTTCAATCTCAGTTTTAGCAAGTTTTGCAGTACCTTTTACGCCTGGAGCATTAGTAATAATATTCTCAGACCGAACTCGAACGATTTGTCTAGGACAATCTTTGGATTTATAACAAGTTTTACGTACCTCAGCCGACAGACTAGTAGCCGCCGGCACAGTTCTGGCTCTTCCAAATTATCCAAAATACCCTCTTGTTCCGAATCACTTTCTTCACTTCTCTGAGAAACGTTATCAATTTCTTCTTCGCTCTTGGAGTCACAGGAGCTAGCACTTGAGCAGTTTTCTAATAGTTCTTGTAGCCAATGTTCATTTTCTTCATAATATATCTTGAAAAATCTAAAAATGAATCAAAACATGCTATAAATAACAAAAACTTACTGTCAACACAAAAATGTAACACCGACTACGAGGTCGTGTATGACGTACCCCAACCACGTGTACGCCCCTGTATCTACCGTCGCCGCCGGCGCAACACTAAACTCGATACTATACCGCGCCCCTCACACCCTTACCTCCAGCTACTGAAATGACAGGACTCGCATGGCAACAGTAATATTTAATTATTTGCGTTTAAAAACTTCTCGGGTATGACATACCCGACCTCACTCACGCCGGGAATGAAACAAAATTCATTTAATTAGCTTCGTATATCATAAAATACCTACAATATAATTTGTTTCTACGTAGGCAATCATTTTATAGGCAATTAGATGTTTCCCCGTCTGATGATTCGTCAATAATTGAATATAACAATAATTATTAATAATAACGCAAGAATCGAGGTAAACCTTAACAGTCGGGGATAAATGAAGTTGATACTTTAAGTGCGACGCCTGAACAATCTCGTAGCAATATACTTATTTACAGGCAGAGGGAGCGAACATTTTAATGGACATCAGAAGATGTCGACCTTACTTAGATTGCTTTTGTTGAAGTTTCGTTAAAAGCTTCGCCATTCGTATATTAAAGCACTGGAATTTATGTTAAGATGATTATTATATAACAGAAAACAACAATCTGAGAGTCGGAGTCGTAAATAGAGGTTTCCATAACTTAATCATATTATAATTTCAGTGCATACTTTGTGCATGCTACATAGATTAAGTTATTTGTGGTCATCCGGCCACTACGTCTTCCCTTTTTTGTGTCAACCATTATAGCGTACTATACGGTGTATTCAGTCAATAAATAAATAATATATATTTCAAGGTTACAGAAGTCTTTTACTCGTCTCCAGCAGTAATACCACATCGAGCTAAAAACCTAGTTTTTTGCTCTCTCTGAAGTCCTTCGCTGGTTTACGGTAAATAATTTAAAACTAAACTCTAGCAAAACAAAATGTGTTAAGTTTACTTTACCTAATGTGAGGCAGGTTAATACTAGTTTAAAAATAAATGAGCAGCCTGTAGAGTTAGTGGATTCTACAAAGTTTCTGGGTATTACTTTAGACTCGCATCTGCAATGGGATCCTCATATTGATGCCTTATCAAGTAGACTGAGCTCTGCGGCCTTCGCTGTTAAAAAAATAAGACTCCTAACTGATGTGGAAACGGCAAGAATGGTTTACTTTGGTTACTTTCATAGCGTTATGTCATATGGCCTTTTGTTGTGGGGCTCAGCTCATATAGAAAGTATTTTCGTACTGCAAAAGAGAGCTGTTCGCGCCATATATAATTTAAAGGCAAGAGAATCTCTTAGAGAAAAATTTAAAGAAATTAATATTTTAACACTGGCATCGCAATACATCTATGAAAATATAATATATGTAAGAAGAAACTATGACGCATTTGCAAAAAAAAGTCAAACCCATAACTTAAACACGAGATTTAAGAACAAGCTTGCCGTTCCATGTTTCAGACTCCAAAAATCTAGAGGTTCATTTCTGGGATGTAGTATTGCATTGTTTAACAAAGTTCCCCAAGATCTGATTGAGCTTCCACTAACCAAATTTAAATCTCAGATTAAGAATACTCTTATGAATAAGGGCTATTATAAAGTTAATGATTATCTTAATGATCGTAATGCATGGACATAGTGTTTCTTGTAATTTCTTATTTGATGGATATGAGTCAGTTTTGTAACAGTAGTATGGTACCTATCTAATGCCGCTTCCTATATATACTAAATATAAAATTTGTTGTAACTATATATCTATACCCTAAATAATGTAATGGAAGGTGACTTCAGAAGTATGTCTGAAGTCATTTTTCAACTTGACGACTCTGTATATATCAATACAGGGAGAAAAAAGCAGCCCTTGCTGAGTTTCTTGCCGGTTCTTCTCAGTACAAGGTCTCCCGCCGTAGTTTTGCGAACCGATGGCGTAGCTTCTTGACTTTCACAAGTGCTTGTAACAGCCTAGACTGAATAAATGACTTTTCATTTCATTTCATTTCATTTCATTTCAGTTAGAACCACGGTTCTTGTAGTAATGTTTAGTTTTTCTCTCAATATAATTAATATAAAAACACCTTTTAAGGACACTGTGAACTCTATTGTTTGACTTAATAATGTTTATAAGGATTGAAGTGCATGAGTTTGGTTAAGTAACTTGCATCTTATGTCGGTGTATAAGGCTAAAAACTCACGGAGCGGTTTTTCCCCACACCAGCCGCGAGCGGCTACAAATCTGTTTTATTTCAAAACTCAGCCGTCACCTTCAGTCGTCGCGGCTGCGAGATTGGGTGAAACCCGCCGTGTCTGCATGTAGATGATCGCGTCTAGCGCGCGCCTGAATCGAGTGCCGCCAACACCTGCGCTCTGCGCGCGCAAATTGCGCCGTGAGTTTTGCTTTTGCGTTTTCCTACAATTTTATATTGTGAGTATGTGAGTTGCGGTCCCACAGCCACGGCGGGTGAGTACGGGCGAAAATCGCGCCGTGAGTTCTAGCCTTTCCATAGATCTAGGTTCTAGGCTGCTAGGGATAGCGAATGGCGTCAAGGTAGGCAACGTTAGTGATATTGTGGTAACGTATTCGACTATCTAAGGGAAGCTCGATGGCGCCGCTGGTTAGCTCGTTCGGCTGCGATCGTTGAAGATAAGCAACTTACGCAGTGATCGGCTATTGGATGGGTGACCAAAAATCTTATATCTCGAGTTCCACCGTGCTTCTTAAGGCACTATAAACCGTTTGTCCTGACTGCATCTACAGTCGCTAGCACCCGCCAATCCGCACTGGACCCGCGTGGTGGGGCACAGGCCTTCCCTATGGATGAAATAGGGAGATGATAGGCTATGACCTATTTTGTGTTGTCAGCAGTGGTGACATTAATAGGCTGGTGATGTTGATGATGATTCGACTATATATTGGCTACTGCAGCCGCTTTCTTTGTTTTCCACTCTTTATACATAACATTGTATCGCTAAGATAAAGCGTCATAGAAACATGCGTCTTTATATGCATATCATATAAAGTGACTTATAAAAAACACATTTATCTGCTGTTGCGTTATTTCACAAATTTTTGGAGATGAGTATTTTATCCTCTGTCAGCGACTTTGGTGTGGCATTTGATGTTATTTTATTTTCAGCGGTACAATGTGAGAGTGCACAAAATTGATAGAACAGATGGTACAACGTACATACAAAGTGCGTTCAAGCAACGCACACATAGACACCGTTCACGGAGACGATATATCGGACCGGATAGGTAGCACGAACCATTATCGAGTCCGAATAGTTTGCGAGTTCCAAATTTCATTTTAAAATTTTGTATGAAAACTTGAACAGCAACGCCATAACGTACATAACGGGATCTATAAATCAGCATACATTTGACAATGAAATTTCGTACTCGCATACGATACGAATTCGATATTGGTTCGTGCTAAGGTTACTGTTCCCTTGTGACTAGCGTCTGTGAACATTTTAGTGTACAAATGAAGCACCAAAAAATAGTTATAATAGCTGTTCAGTGAACGGTTCTTTCAATTCAATATTGAACTGTTAATTGAGTTTTTTTCCGATTTGTCATATAACAATAACATTATGATTGAAAAGATTCTGTCTTATTGAATTATAGATATTTCCGTTATGCCAGTTTCATTCTCATCAATAAATCAAACAACTTCTTAGTTACAAATGCCACTCTACGATAGTTTTTTCGTACATAAGTCAAAGTTGACAATCCTAGCGTGAGCCCCGAGCGTAGTACCATATGTGAAGTGAAGTACATACATGAGATTGCCGTCTGCACTATCTATTTTGTGGTGAGTGTTCCCATTTTGTAGCGCTCTTAATCATTTTCAAAATCTATTATTCAGTTTAGGCTGTTACAAGCACTCATGAACGTCTAGAAGCTACGCCATTGGTTCGTCAATCTACGGCGGGAGACCTAGTACTGAGAAGAACCGGTAAGAAACTCAGCAAGGGCTGTTTTTCCCCCCTGTTTTATTATTCACAGAGCTGTTAAGTTGAATAATGACTTCAGAGATGATTCATGAAGTCACCTGTCATTACATAATGATTAAATGTACATTATTTTTAGCTGCATTTTGATTGCTGTGTCATACACTGTAAATACAAATAGTGTTATGATATATTTGAAATTATAAATTTATACATGTCTATGAATTAATTGCTAAATAGCTACCTAAAAGCACCCAGGTTTGTTTCTAACGAACTTACTACTACTTACTACATCGTGACCTAAGAATACCTACTGTAAAGCAAGAAATTGTCCGCTAAACTAAGTCCTATAAAGAACGCATCAAAAAACATCCAAATGCTCTAGCTCGGCCATTAATGGAGAACCACATCAAAGCGCGACGATTAAAGCGTAAAATACCACAAGATAATGTAGCCCAATTACAGTAAAACATATTGTCTAAACAATGAGGTTGTAACACAGGTCACATACTGAACGCGCCAGCAATAGCACCAACCAACATACTGCTGAATGTCCCACGAAGGAGACAGATTGTGGTAAACCGAGAAAAAAAAAACATTATTTACAAGAATACATACAAACATGGTCAAATATCACCCCGTATCGTTTCTGGCACAAAGGTGCCCATTATGCTTGCAGCATATCCACGCTGGATGGCAATGGACAGTCTTTGTGCCAGAAACGGCCCGGAGCGAGGGTCATTAGTTTTTTGCCTGAGTCGGCGGCCCAGGTCCCACACAAATTGCTTGGCCTCTGCGCTCCAACAACAAAGTTATTTATATTAAGTGTTCTAAACATTAAAATCTTCAATATCAAGGAATTTAGGGCAGTCTCATCTCCGCTGGCAGCACCCGGTTACGAGCATGACTACCCATTACCACCCATATTAACAACAACATATTTACTTAAAATTAAGGTCATTTATCTGTAGGTCACTGCAAACAATTGCATAAGCAATGGAGAAATCACAACCACGCCGTTTTGTCATTCAAATATTCTTAAACAGTCTGATATTCTTCCTTAAGTTATCAACTTTATATACAGTTTTTAAATCCAATTATAGTATTGTCAACACATGATTAATAATATATATCATACAGAAATACCCGTTGGCATGGTTGAAACAGTTCAAACCCGAGCATTTTTGTCTGTAATATAATCAGACACTTTATAAGAAGCTTTCTTAAAAAGTGATTTTTAAAGGTCGATAACATGAAAATGGTTGCTTTGTGACATTCACCTAATAGCACACATAATACATACTAGAGTCTGTGCGAAAAGAGAATGAGCGTAGCGAAAAACGGAAATAACATTAAGATTTTTATTTGGCAATCAAACCAAGCAATCTGTAAAACGTCAAAGTTTTGTATTGATACGGATTTGTTTATTGTTGTGATTTCTTGCGGTTATTTGTATTTAATCATGTCTAAAAGGAGTAAAACCGTACAAATACGGTAGAAAAGCACTACAGCGCCCTCCAATATAAATCCCATTCTCTTTCCGCACAGACTTTAGTGTAGTTTATTATATTACTATTTTCAGCATTAAACTGCTTAGTTTAGAAATCTCAAGACCATTACTTAAAAAGAAAACACTCTGTCCAGGCATCAGACAGGATTCGAACCTTCACCTTTCGCTATCCAGGTGGAAGCGGAGGGCGCGGGTTCGAATGCTGTCTGATATTAGTGTAGTTATTTAATTGCCTAAAAATGGTAACAAATTTTGTTTTTATAGTAATATACATTTTCTCTGCGTACACATCTCATGGGATATGTATGGCGTGTCGTAAATGTGTATATTATCGTTTGCCCGCTATGTCACGAATTTTATTTGGGCTCGGCGTCACATGTTTTATCCTCACATACTTCATGATCAGGCGTCATCTCAAAATGAATTTCCTTTCCAAGCATCATGAATTTCAGATGACGCGGTATAAAAAAAGGTACCAAATTATGTAAACATAGTGTTAATGACCATAATAACTTTTGTTGAACAACATTTTTTTAATGCAAATTGTAATCTAACCCAAACACACGCACAGAAACTAAGTTGTTTCAGATTATTATATACTGCTAGATGTTTAAATCTTAAGCAAATATTACTAGAAACAATTCCACTTGGTTGAAGGTTTCTGACGAAGTGCCGTCTGAAATCTGGGTCGAGTGGATTTTTTTCTTGTAATATATTTTTAAGATATTCGTTTCTTTCATTTTTGTTGTCAATTTTAACCCTGTTCATACAGTAGAAGAAGTAAAACTTTCTTGGCTACTATAAAACCAACTGTACCCTCAGCACGAACCAATATAGAATTCGAATACTTTTACGAGTCCGAAATGTCATTGTCAAATTTTGTATGGAAACTTGAACAGCAGAGTCACAAAGTAAGTAACGAGAACTAAAAATCAGTACAATTTCACAATGACATTTTGCACTCGAAAACTATTCGAATTCGATAATGGTTCGTGCTAAGGGTACTGGTGTGGAGTGATTTGCTAGAAATAGTATAATATACCGGCCTATATAGAGCGAGTAGGTATCGTGCTCGATTGATGCCTCACTCCAATGACGTATAATATATAGACATGTTCTACACCACCATTATTGCATTTTAAAATGGCACAAGTATTCTCCCCAACATACCTTGGCAACAACCGCCAATAAAGCGCAATAAAGTAGTATCTTTCTCTGTCATTCATTCAGGAGAATACATCTCCGTAGAGATTACTATACGTAAATGGAATGGAATGCTCTGTCCGCTCACGTGTTTCCTCCCTCTTTCAACCTGGGATCCTTTAAAAGAGGCGTGAAGAAGCAACATGGAGGCCGGCATGGTGAGAATGGCTAGTGTGGCAGGTAGAACTGCTGCATCAGCTATCTTCCCATCTGGACTTCACCTTCGCTTATCATCAGGTGGGGTAGAGTCATTTGTCGGACCTATATATAAAAAAAATCGCTATATATAAAAGCAACTCTCAAAGTAAGTAATCAATAAATATTCTTACATTAATTTCTTTAAAACTGTACTTAGGAATGAAATGACACGTTTTTCTTGTCTCCAATAGTTCCCTTGTATTTTGTATACTATCTGAAAACACACATGGAGCTTTTTGTCTGGAAAAACGTAAAATATTTACATGTTGTAGCAAAGCTTAGCCGCGGTGAGAGAATAGGGTACCGAATGAATGCAAGGCGGGCAATTACCTGACGTTCGTATTGGCAAATTAGAAGCGTGTATGACGTATCTATAACTTTATAACATCATAGCCTCCCCCCCATATGTGCGTTATTATCGGTCGATAATATCGAATACGTTATCGCGCCATCTGTTTTTAGTACACTGTGTATTAGAACGGCTACGAAGTTACACACTGCGGCGTTAGTAACGACGCAATAGAAGTATGACGAAATATCGCAATACCACATCCGATATTATCGACCGATAACTAACCACGACCGAACTACCTCGAACTTCGAAAAAAAAAACTATATGTTTTTATTTACTGGGACTGTGCATTGAAGGCCGAGAAGTAAAACCCTAAACACCATTTAATAACATTTTTTATATATCCAAAGTATATATCTCACAGTGGAATAAAAATAACAAGCGATCCTTTTCAATTCACATCTAAATGTAAGTATATTTGCATCGGATTTCATCTCGTCGGAAAAATGTTATTAAGAGCACATACCAGTACGGATATATGCCACAACCCACAATTTATTGACGGTGACACTGATGTATGACGATGGGGCATCGATCGTGATGTTCCTTGTTCCGTTAACATAAAATATTCAAGTCTCCATTCTTTTAATGGGAACACAGAGACGGATGTAATCCCTCAAATAACTTCTAGAAGCAATTAAAGAAGAGTTTATTTACAGTAAACGGAGTACAACCACAAACCTCTAAAATAAATCTTATCTTAAAGATCTCCTCCGAATTTAAGTATAAATAGGCTTTGAACTGTCTGTCTCGTCGTAATATTATATAACCCGATTTATTATTACTAAAATCTTAACTTTAATAGCCTATAATCTAGCAATCACTAATATTTTGTAGCGCAGACCACTATGGGAGGCTTTCGATATAAATTATCGAAATAAAATCTAATCTACTTAATATTATAAAGCTGGATAGTTTGTTTGTTTGACTGAACGCGTACTGGTCCGATTAGAAAAAATATTTTTGTGTTGGATAGTACATTTATCGAGGAAGACTATAAGTGTCGCCGCACACGGGCCACCGACCACAACAACAAAACGCCACCACCGGCATATTTCTTGTAGTTTTCATACATTTTATATGGACTCGCCACACACGGTACGCTGGTGGCCACCACACGCTACAAATCGTCGTTACTCGCTTCTTGTGGCCCGCGCCGGCCACTTAATGCGCCGATACAAAACGCCGCCACACGTCACTCGCGCGATACCCCAGCCCTCTCTCCCTTACCTTAGTAAGTACCTTCAGCTACTTTAGTAGCCGCTTCTAGCTTCTCGTAGCGGCGTTTGTGGCTGTGGCGTGTGGCCCGTGTGCGGCGACACTAAGCTGTATAAAATAATGACACGACCAATAGGAGCAGAGCACCAATGCAAAAATATTGCAAAAAACGGGCGAAAATATTCCATTTGAGAACTTCCATTGCATGTGCTACGTAAACGGTAAAAGTTTCACAAAAATCATATATTATTATTCCCCTTTAAAAGTTCTAAAAAAAATCGCGACAGCATTTGTCTATATTTATAAGGGTCACCACTATAAGTGTCGCGGGACCGTGGGGGGGGGGGGGGGTATCGCGCGAGTGACGTGTGGCGGCGTTTTGTATCGGCGCATTATGTGGCCGGTGCGGGCCAAAGGAAGCGAGCAACGACGATTTGTAGCGTGTGGTGGCCACCGGCGTACCATGTGTGGCGAGTCCATATAAAAAGTATGAAAAGTGTAAGAAATATGCCGGTGGCGGCGACAGTAATGTTTTTGCTCAAATTAATACGGGCGAAACCGCAGGGCACATCAAGTGATTTAATAAATAAGAAGCGTAAAGAACGCTTTACTAGTAATTCAGTTTAGAACGCTAGAATAAAGTGACGTCTTAAAAACTAATAACCTCAATATTCAGTAATGGAAACGAAATATGAAAACTTATACTGAATTCTGAGGAGCTCGATTGCGCGGGTGGTTACCGCGTTCGGCTGTGATCGTTGAAGTTAAGCAAGTTTCGCAGTTGTTGGTCATTGGATAGGTGACCAAAAATCTTCTATCTCGAGTTCCTCCATGTTTCAGAAGGTACATTAACCCGTTGGTATCGACTGCAGCTGCAGTCTTTAGTACCCGCCAATCTGCACTGGGCCCGCGTGGTGGGTCATGGCCCAATCGCCCTATTCCATCCATAGGGAAGGCCTGTGCCCCAGCAGTGGGAACATTAATAGGCGATGATGATGAATTTCTTCATATTTTAAGTAACAACTTGTTAATGTCTTATAGTTGTTAAATTTTTTAAAGCAAATTTTGTATGAATAGCTATAAGTTTTCCCATTCAAATAAATAAATAAAAAAAAAATAGTAAGGGCACCATTTCTTGATAAGGTGTGTACTCGTACCTACGCCCAGCCTATATGCTCACCATGAAATTGCGGTAGGTCAAGAAAGCCAAAACATTGTGTCCGATACGTATTGTCGCATCATTTGCTATGCAAGTTTTAGTCTTAATAAAATCATTATAGAGGAAACACGTGTTATCAATTCGCAATCACCTGATAAAGAAATCTCAACCTTATGTCGAAGACATAGTGGCCAAAACGAGCCGGATTACGACGTAGTAAACAACTGCAGCGGCCGGTCGGGCGAATACAATAGATGAATAGACGGCCTTTTGTGTGATTTTTTTACGTACTGGTTCGATGCAGTTTTTTCTATATGAAGTTTACATTAATGCAAATATAAGTGAACGTTGAGTGAGTGCATTCTTGAATATTATTGAGTTTTACAACCGATAATAAACTACATAAAGATGACAACGCCGACTGCGGAACAAAGTACGTATATGAATACATTGGAAGACATAGCTAGTATGCTACAAAAGGCACAAATAAATATCAAAAAATGCCCTAAACAAAGATTAACTGTTGGTTATATAAAAACAAGATTAAAAACTATAGAAGATTATTGGAGCGAATTTAAACAAACGCATGACAAACTTATCAGGTGTACGCCGCGTGAACAAAGGGGAATGATGCCATATTTTCTTCGCGAAGAATATTATACATACGAAGATTTATACATATCCCTTCAAGCTGATTTGACTGATTTATTGATATCATTAGAAAGACCAAATAAAAGGAGTGAAGACAATTCCAGTATATCTAATTCAAATGTATCACAAGATGGTCAGTTTTCGCTCGCTAGATTGCCAAGAATACAATTACCTACCTTCTCGGGGAGATATGAAGATTGGCCTACATATCAAGATTTATTCACGGCGCTTGTTCACAACACTTCTATTAGTAATGTACAAAAATTGCATTATTTGAAAACAAGCATTTGTGGAGAAGCTGAGATGTTATTACGACATATTCAAATAACGGAGGATAATTATACTCAAGCGTGGCAATTGCTTAAAGGGCGTTTCGGCAGTAAGAAAATGATTGTGAATTCAGTTATGAAAAAATTATTCAATCAGAAAAAAGTGAATAATCTTTCGGCCAGTCAAATCAAATCATTAGTTGATACAACAACAGAGTGCATTAATAGTTTGAATAATTTAAAAATATGTACAGACTCTTGGGATCCGGTAATCATATTTCTAGTTGGGCAAAGATTGGACTCGGAGTCGTTAAAGGACTGGGAAGAACATGCTTACAAGAAAAGTGATGAAATGCCAACATGGAGTGAATTGAAACAATTTCTTGAAACAAAGTTCCGTACCCTTGAGTTAATATCTTCTATGGCAACTACTTCAACAAGGGATAAGTCTCAAGTTTCCAGGTCGTTTCACGTCTTGACAACCAATGAAGAAGAAGACGATAGTTTGCAAATATCCGTTAATGCTAATTTTAATTCACAACATTTGTGTACATATTGTAAGGGTAATCACTATATTTTTAACTGTAAAGAGTTCGGAAAATTAACATTAGAACAAAGACATGATCATGTTAGAAAAAACCGTTTGTGCTTTAATTGTTTGATACCTAACCATAATGTATATAAATGTAAACAAAGGAAGACATGTCGCATTTGTGGAAGAAAACATCACTCACTGTTACATGAAGAAAGAGGAATAAAACAAGAAGGTGAAAAACTGGAAGATAAGACTAACACTGAAAGGGAGATACAAATACAACCAGAACAAAGGATAACAACAGCACATTTTTCAAAGGAACAATTTGGTCATGAAGTTTTATTGGCAACAGCACAAGTACGTGTCAAGTCAAACAATGGTGAGACATATATACTACGTGCTCTTATTGACCAAGGGTCAGAGGCTTCATTTGTTTCTTCGAGAGTAGTCGATCTGCTAGGTCTGAAACGAAAAACCATTAGTGGTGAAGTCTCTGGGATAGGAGGAGAAAACCATAACAAAATAATGATAAAACACTTAGTTGATTTGTCAATTACATCACGATTTCATACTAATGTGACGATTGGAGTGCAAGCTTATGTATTGAAATCAATTGCTGCCAGGTTACCTTCTAAACATATCGTGGTAAATGGGACACAGCTTGAAACATTAAATTTAGCAGATGCTAATTATTATGTTCCAGGTAATATAGATATGCTACTTGGAGCGGACGTATTCTGCAAGGTTATAGAAGATGGTTTGATAAAATTGTCGGAGGGAATAATAGCACAAAAAACCATTTTTGGGTGGATTCTTTCAGGTCAAAGGGAAGAAACAAAGACAAATGAACACAAATTAATCACATTACATGTAAGAAGGATGGTAGCAGAAGACAATGATTTCTTAAGAAAATTTTGGGAAATAGAAACAGATTTATACAAAACGAAGAAGTGGCTAACTAAAGAGGAAGAAAAATGCGAAGAGATATACAAGGCTACAACTGAACGAGACGGTGAAGGAAGATATATTGTACATTTACCCTTGAAACAAACAATTCAAGAAACAATCAACATGTGTGGTGATACAAAACAGCAAGCAATCAAGAGATTTCAAAACCTGGAGAAAAAGTTTATAAATAATTCATCTTTCAAATCAGATTACACAAAAGTTATCCATGAATACAAAGAAATGGGACATATGAAGTTATCTGAAACAGTAGAGTCGGGTGAAGATAATAATTCAATTTACTTACCGCATCACGCAGTACTGCGCGAAGACAAGGAAACTAGCAAGCTGCGTGTTGTCTTTGATGCTTCCGCAAAAGGATCGAAAGGCCAATCCCTCAATGAGTCAATGTTAGTTGGACCAGTTTTACAACCGGATCTTCGTAGTTTGATAGTGAAATGGCGCACATACGAAATTTGTGTAGTTGGAGATATTGTCAAAATGTATAGGATGATTCTTATGAACAAGGAACACATGAATTTGCAAAAAATTGTTTGGCGAGATAACTCGGATAAAGTACTTGAAACTTATAATTTGACCACGGTTACTTTTGGTACAGCTGCAGCTCCTTTTTTGGCTGTACGGACTTTAAACCAGTTGGCTGACGATGAATCTCATGATTTTCCAGTTACAGCATCTTTAATGAAGGGGTCATTTTTCATGGACGATCTTATGATAGGAAACAATGAAGGAGTTGAAAAAACTAAGGTAATGTGCGGAGAAATAAAGGAAATATTGAAAAGAGGAGGATTTTTAAATGCAAAAATGGTCAAGTAACTCAGAAGCAGTTTTACAATATTTACAAGGAGAAACAGATTCATGTGATACAATGGAAATAAAACTAAATAAGGTCATAAAAATTCTAGGACTAACGTGGGATAGAAAGGAGGACATATTTGTCACTACAGTTCATTTAACTGAAATGTCATATCCCATTACTAAAAGATCGGTTCTTTCAGATGTGGCTCGCCTATTTGATCCGTTCGGATGGCTGTCGCCAGTAGTGATCCGAGCGAAAGTACTCATACAAAGACTGTGGTTGTGTAACTTGGGTTGGGATGATGAACTAACGCAAGAATTGTGTGAAGAGTGGGTAAACTTCAGGTTAGAATTGACACATCTGCAAAACATAAAGATTCCGCGATGGTTAAGGACTAATGAATATAAGAATAAAATTGTACAGCTACATGGTTTTGCAGATGCATCAACCCAAGCATATGCAGCAGTTACTTACCTACGGGTACTCGAAGATGATGGCACAGTGCACGTCACACAAATAGCGTCCCGTACAAAGGTTGCACCTTTGAAGCAAATATCAGTTCCTAAATTAGAACTATGTGGCGCAGCGTTGCTAGCAGAACTTGTAAGTGATCTAATAGACATTCTAAATGTACCTAAATCCGAAGTATACGTATGGACTGATTCTACGGTTGTGTTATCATGGCTTCAATCACAGCCCAACCGTTGGCGAACATTTGTGGCTAACAGAGTCGCAGATATCATACGAGTTCTAGATAATGATCAATGGAGGCATGTTCATTCGAGTGAGAACCCTGCTGATATAGCCACAAGAGGGGTAAGGGCATGCGATTTGCCGACACAAAAACTTTGGTGGAGTGGACCCGAATGGTTACGCCAACGGGACTTACAAGTTCACAGACGTGATATTCCAAAGACTGATTTAGAGTTACGAGTTTCGTTAAACTCAAATATAATAGAACATCCAATATGGGAAAGGTTTTCAACGTTATCTAGGATGAAGCGGATACTATCTTATTGTATAAGATGGATTGCAAAAAATAAACTAAGACGGCAAGAAATTTATATTACAGCGACTGAAATGGAAGACGTATTAAAAAGATGCATTAAATACTACCAGAGCTTAGTGTACGGAAAGGAAATAGAAGAGTTAAGAATTAAGGAAAGAGTAAATAAAAGAAGTTCGTTGATCACCCTTACACCACTCTTAGATAAGAGTAGTTTGATAAGAGTAGGAGGACGGCTTCGGAATGCTTCAATTCTAGATGCAACAAAAAACCCTATTATCATACCCCAGAATCAGCATTTAACAAGATTAATAGTACAAGAAGCACATACCAAGACATTGCATGGTGGCATTCAACTAATGATGGCATATATCAGAACAAAATATTGGGTTATTGGACTAAAATCTGCCGTCAAATGTTGCATTCGTAATTGCAAGACATGTGTTATCGACAAGGCACGAATTAAACACCAGCTTATGGGCCAGCTGCCAGCTGTTAGAGTCAACCCACATAGGGCGTTTACAAACAGTGGAGTAGATTATGCTGGACCTAAACTAATGAGAGCATCTAAGGGTCGCGGTCATCATACAACAAAAGGGTACATTTGCTTGTTTGTATGTATGAGTACTCGCGCGATTCATCTCGAGGCTGTCACTGATCTAACTTCCCAAGCATTCATTGCTGCATTTCGTAGGTTTGTCGCACGCAGAGGCTATTGTTCCCACCTATGGAGTGACAATGGGACGAACTTTGTCGGAGCAGCTAAGGAATTAAAGTTTCTGTTCAAAGGGGGCAAGGATAGTGTCACTCAAGAAGTAGCAGCAGTATTGGCAAATGAGGGAACAACCTGGCATTTCATACCTCCAAAAATGCCAAATTGTGGAGGTTTATGGGAGGCTGGAGTACAGTCAGCAAAAAGACACCTTAACCGAGTCATTAAGGATACCAAGCTAACATACGAAGAGATGGTTACCTTTTTAGCTCAAATAGAGGCTTGCCTCAATTCTCGTCCTCTTTGCCAAATTGATAATACTACAGAAACTCCTTTAACACCAGGCCATTTCTTAGTTGGAGAATCTTTGATCGGTGTGCCAGATTTAAATTATGAATATCAGAAAATCAGCCTTTTGAGTAGATGGCAAGTCATCCAAAAAATGACACAAGACTTTTGGCGTCGGTGGCAGTGCGAGTATCTCAATACCTTGCAGCAGAGACATAAATGACAAGTGGCAGTTCCGTCGCCCAGCATTGGAGACTTGGTAATCATCAAGGATGAACTGACACCCCCGACACAATGGATTCTCGGTAGAATTAAAGATCTTCATCCTGGTGCAGATAATTTAGTGCGAGTAGTAACAGTAAGGTGCAAGGGTAATAATGAACTAAAAAGACCATTGTCAAAATTAATAATACTTCCAAAGGATGTTGAGCAAAATTAAGTAAATTCCATCATAGTTTATTATTATTCCATAATAGTAAATTCCCTAATATTATGAGTGATTACCGTTGCATATGTTTTACTTTAAAGAATTATTATTTGTTATTGAATATTTTTTTGTAATAAGGATTTAAGTTCGCAGAAAACGTTTGTAATTGAAAGTTCCTTGATACTAATGTAATTAATTTTGAGCTAGTATATAACTTTTGTTACTTACTAAAGGTACCTAGCATATACTTGTCATGCTTGACACTTATAATCATAGTATTATTTCCAATATCTATGTCTATACTAAGGTAAATTATTTATGCGCGTTTTTTGGGTTTACAATTAAAAACTATTGTTTTTGGCGGGCGGTATGTCCGATACGTATTGTCGCATCATTTGCTATGCAAGTTTTAGTCTTAATAAAATCATTATAGAGGAAACACGTGTTATCAATTCGCAATCACCTGATAAAGAAATCTCAACCTTATGTCGAAGACACATTGTTCTCAGATAGTGCCGAGAGGAATAAACAAGGAATAAGCTAAGAGTAGTTACACCTTGTTTTATTCATACACCTCTTATACCATTTGTCAATCAATAAACTGGCTCACTGTGGTCATAATTTCAACGCGAAGCATGATATTTGGTGATATCTTTTTGTCGTACCATCCGCAAATGGAATGCTTTTCCCGCTCACGTCCGGAGGAGGAGGAAGAAGGGAATACTCCTAGTTACAATCCGGGGCCCTTTAAAAGAGCCACGAAGAAACAACTTGTATACTGACTAGGTATGGATGGCTGTTATGGCAGGTAAAACTGCTGCACCAGCTCGTGGTTGGACTCTACCGCATTTTAACATCAGGTGACGTGGATTTATTTGACGGACTTCGATATAAAAAAAATACTCTGAAAAGGGCATCATTCCAATATTTTGCCTAGGTCGCCAATAATGCTCGTGCCGGCCCTGGCGATAAGATCCCAGAGAGTAAATTCGGAACTTGAATTCTAGATAAACTACAAAAAAATTAAATAGCGCAATCTGGCAGATAAAGTGCATGTAATATTAGCAATCTTTTCTATTATATATATGACCTCCGTGGCCGAGTGGTTTGTACGCCGATGGTGTCATGGTGTCGCCGACTCGAGAGGTCCCGGGTTCAAATCCCGGTGGGGGCAGATGTTTGTGTGATGAATACGAGCATTTGTACTCCAGTCATGGATTAATTTAATATGTATTTCTATAAAAAAAAATATACTAATATATGTACAGTATATGTATTCTATCCGTTACCCTAGTATCCATCCTAATAACACAAGCCTTATAAGGCTTACTTTGGGGCTAGGCTCATTGGTGTGAGTGTTAGAAATATTTATTTATTTATTATATATTGACAAACTTTTTGAAACTTAATCAGAAGTTTGTGAAGAAAGTAATCGGCTCTCAATTGTAAATATTTTGGAAAAATTTTAGGCGCATTTAGTGTGGTTACTATATAACATCTTATTTCATGAGTTGGCACGCCTAGTGTTTCTAAACAACAACTGTGGAGAGGCTGTTTATTTGTGTTATACTATTGCCCTCCTCTTGTGCTTTGGAAAGCACTAAATATGCAAATACTTACATAGCGTACAAATCGTTGGTGTGGCGTTTATAATATAACATAATTAATTTATCGGAATAATAAATTAATATGATAACAACCCGCATGCAGAATTCATTTCACATCCAACTTTCGAGCATCACATAAAATTTTATATCAACGCGAAAACTGAAACCCATCCGGAATTTATTTCGGTCGTTCGAGTAGACCGAGCGATAAAATGTAACAAACATCAAAGCGGACGGGTTCCTCTTGTATTTCTTTTCCCGCCCGAAAGTAATTTTCGTTTGAAACTCGGAAATTTTAGGGCTCTCGGCGACGGTGACCTCTTCAACGATATATAGGTACACATTGTAACGACCTTATAAAGTTCGATGCACAACTCGCGACGTAACGTCCACCTCTTCACTTCCGCTGTTATCGTGGGTAGGATAACGATCATCTGTTAGTAGTAAGTATGACTCTTTTCAGTTAATTAATCGATGTGTTGATGACACATAAGAGAGGTACGGGATCCTCTTAAAGAGGACACTGACTGACAGTCTGATTGCATTTCAACTACAAAATTGCGGCCCAATTGCAGTACTGTATGAAACTGCGCCAACCAACCGCATGCGCTGCATATACGGAAAAAGGTACGCAAAAATTATGTAGGACAGAATTGTTCCCCTATAAAAGTACTATAAAAAAATCCACAACAGCATATGTCTATCTTTTAAGGGTGACCCACTAAAGCCTTACCTCAGCCCACCTCTAGTTTATAATATCAGTACAATATTAGTGGGATATATAGTACTTAGGATCCCTGCTGCACCAGCTAGAATTAACTCCCACATAATCTCCAGTAACGTGGAGAATTTTGTTAATCCTTCTAAAAATAAAACTTTGTCACAAACGCTCTCGAAACGTAACCGCGAAAGTGCGAGAGATCGAATTTGCCAGATCACCGCGGGTCACGATAGAGGTCGAGTAATGCGGCTCATTCTAAAATGAGCCTTATGCAGTGCGGCGTAAGGGAGACAGTGCAACGACATCTGCATTTGTTTACAAGTTATGCGCGTTACCTGCGTAGGTATAAGTAAGTACTTCGTACTCGCGGGTGCTAGCTAATTCTCAATTTAACAGGTACTCTCTACTAGAATGCGTCGATCGGCGTATATAAGCGCGATTGGCGCCGCGCAGAGACAGTTGAGTTTCAACAGCGATTTCGGAGCGAATCCAAAGGCGATCAAAGTGTAACAAAAGTGTTCAAGTGAGATAGTTTAGAGTTTTGTACAGTGAAATACAGTGTTTAGTGAGTGTTTTGTAATTAACATTGTGTGTTAATTGTGTGAATAAAGAACTGTCAAGCGTGAACTGGCATATAATTTCGAACCCCATCCCGACACGTAACAATGTAATACATCAATCATGGAAGCATAAATAAATCATTAATCAACATACAAATGGATTGTTTATTCGAGAGAGAGATTATTCATATTATTATTATTTTGAAACCCCCTGGGTTTCAAATGGCAGCCATAGCAGTTTGATTGACAGTTCGATACCTACAGAACTAAGTGGATTGAATTTGAATGTCACCGTTTTCTTCAAATACGAACGATGTTGCTTGTATAAGTACAAGCTCATTTTATCCCTTCATCATCATAATCATTTTATCCCTTACTTTAAACAAAGCATGTTTTTTTTTTAAATGTATATATCGTAGGATAATTTGATAACAGAATATTGGCTTTAAGCCAATATTCATGTTCATGTTTTACTTCAATAAGCATCAGATTGCCAGTTCGTTCAATGGAGAAAGTGCAATCCGTGGTGGCTCGTTAATTAATATAATTAAACAAACAAATCAAAGGACAATGTTAAAATTGACCTAAGAACCAACTCTTAGTATATTTTTGCGATAATTATCAATATTTAGAATTTCACGGACACTTCCAGTTAAGTAAGCTAAATTAAAGCTAAGTTAAAAAATAATCTGAGACAATAAATATATCATTTTATGTGTATAATCTATGACAGCGCTGCAAACAAAACACTCTTTCTTCCTAATGCCGGCACTTCACATGGCTATTCGTATTTGCTATTTGAAAACATGACATCAGTCTGTCCTTTTCGTTTCTTATTAAGCATGACAAGGACAAACTGTTGTCAAGTGAAGGGCCGGCAGAAAACTCGATAATCTGTGGTTGTGGTGCAGGCAGTTTGCATTCGTAGTAATCTGTGGCATTCGTGCATTCTCGTTTTGGATAACTTGTTGTGTGTGTTTATTTCCTATTGTTTTTCCTTTAATTTAACTATTTCGGCTATGTAATATGCCATGGATGTTACGAAAGAGCAGATCCCTTATTACCAAGTGCTAGTGAATCTGTGCCACTACATCCTGAGAGGATCATACTGCCAAATTATTTAAGAACACCTGATACACATTGACGCTGGATATTTACACAATATACAAATACATGTGATATACAAATAAATACAATATGATAAAATTATGTGAAAAATAGTCAATAAATAAGAAGCAAAACTACAGTTTTTATTTTATTCATGATTCCTACCTAACCAAGCTTTTCTTAATAGTTATTCTTTAAAATCGCACCGAATAAAATGAATAAGTTTTAATATTAATTCACTTCATACTGAGTTCATAGCACTAAGTTCATAGGTTGGCCTATGTTTCATTGAATATTAAACATAACCTCAAATTTTTTTTTGTTTTCCTAATAATTTAAGTTCTCAGAAGTACGAACCTAGAAAATAATATTTCATGATTGTGATGTTCTTAAGCTAACTATGTATGGACGCAGAACAATGTCCTTTAAGGAACGTAAAGATATAGTGAGCCTCTCGGTTGAACGTAGAATAGAGATTGCCTTTGTCACGGTAATATTATATACAGTATTATATCTTCATACAAACGGTCAGAAAACGAATCATACCTACGCCACTCCAGTTCGCGGGACTCTCGGGGGACACCCAGTCGCGAATGCGCCGCAGCGACGACCGAACGGTGTGAATTGTTTTTTATGCAGTTATTCCATCTTCATACAAACGGTCGGAAAGCGAATCATACCTACGCCACTCGAGTTCGCGGGACTCTCGGGGGACACCCAGTCGCGAATGCGCCGCAGCGACGACCATAGAGTACATTGTTATGCGACGACCGAACGGTGGAAATTGTTTTTTATGCAGTTAGCCGTGAACGTGCGATTTGTATTGTAAATATTTGATTGAATCAAGTAGATACCTACATAATTTAATATGGCAAAGAACAAACGACGATATTGTACGGTTTTTGGTTGATTGAACTCTTCAATAACGCACCCAGAGATATCATTTTTTAAATTACCTGAAATATTGGAAAGGTAAGACTATAGAATATGTTTTATATACCTATCTACTAGTACGTAATTTGTTTTTAATATTTAGGTATTTTGATTTTTCCATCGGGCAAAATATCTGGAATAATATATAAATAAGTGGATAGGGTGAAAAAAGAGACAAACGAGTAATCTACCTACACTCGCGTTAATCAATCAATCAATCAATTTGTTTGTTCAAATATGAGTACATAATTTGGTGTTACATAAGTACAATGTCCATATTTTACCCTATATGGGTGTGAAACAAATTAGGTAGGTACTGTAGTCTACAAAATCCAAAATTGTCACATATCAGTAATTGTACTTAAAAAAGATTAAAATTGTGATAAAAGCAAAACATTTAGTAAATTGTCAAATTAAATAGCATTTTTTATGACACTTAAAAAATAGTACTAATCACATATCAATTGGCAAATTAAATAGAAACTGTTCATAGGTCATTTAATAATAATTGAAATAATAATCATTTAAAAAAAAAAAAAACAATAATAATTAGAACATTAAATTAATTCAAATATAGCTTTAAAAGATATTAAATAATATTAGTAACTATAATTAATAATTCAAAATCACATTTCATTTCATTGTATTGTCATTTAAAAATTCATTTATGGAATAATAACATTTATCAATCAAAATTTTACACAGTCTTCTTTTAAAAATAGTCAAAGGACAATGGGCAAAAATGTATGGACGCTGCACCCACGTCCGCCACGGCTTAAACTACATTTGTTTGAAAGGTATTATAGTCAAGATCAACTGTGCCAAAGCGCATCAAATTCCATCCCGGGGGTCTTTAGTTATTTTAAGTTAAATATGTACAAGTACTATAACGAACGAACAATAATGAAACAAGGTAGTTAGTTGGTTCGACTCTACATAGGGTGCTCAGGAATTATGGGAGTACTTCACAAGGTGCAAGGGTGCCCCCTTATGTTATTTTGCCGCGCTAGAGTAAATCCAAAAATCTTCGCATGGGTTGGGTTTTTTTTATACATTCTGTTCGTTATAGTAAATTATCTTCTATGTGAAACGGAGCGACCACAGATTACACAAACTTGTCCATGTTTGGGAGAGGAGAGACATGATTCCAGTTCATCCATACTAATTGACAAAACCGATAATCCTGTTCCAATATCCAAAGCGTGTTAGATAAAAATCAATCAAGTAGCAGGGAGCGCACAATCACAACGAAGTAAGACGAGTCGAATATTTGCTACTGCAAGTCCTTCATCATCCGTAAACCGTTTTGAAATGTCTCAGTAAGAGCAAGCGCAGGATGGTCGGCAGGCTTTGTCGTTTATCTGGTTGTATAGTACGATATGGCATATTATTATGATTACTAATAATATAAAATGAAGGTACTATAAAATGAATTTATTCAGCTACTTAAATATGCCCATGTGTCATATCTATTGACTACCAGGATATTTTTGCGGTGTCATATCTTTTGACTCCCAGGATATTTATTTTCGGTGTCATAATAAAAAAGGCTAGTTTTTCATAGATCTATCGATTCATACTAATTACATTGTTGGCGGAGCTGGGTGCGTTTTGCCCATTGTCCTTTAATTGTTTCAAAGAATCTGGAATCTCATTGTAAATACGAGGCGCCAGATGCAGTACGCTTTTTTGGAAGAGGGCTGTTTTACATTGTGGTATTCGTAGCTTATTAACGTATTGACCACGCGGGGGGTTTCTTTGAAAGTCTAGCTTTAGAAGTAAGTTTTTGTTTCCTTTCACGAATGCTGCTATCTCCAAGATGTAAATACAAGGTACTGTTATCCCTGATATTAAGCCCGCACATTGCTCTAATGCATCTTTTCTGAGCTCTAAAAATGTCTACACGATCAGTGCAATTTGCCCAAAAGATTACTCCGTATCTTAGCACAGATCCAACTAATCCATCATAAGCAGATAGAACTGCGTGCCTGTTTACTATTTTGTTAATTGAAATAAAGCAAATACTGATTTATGCAAATTATTGCACAATTCCCTTGATTGATTCTTCCACGTTAATTTGCTATCAATGAAAAGGTTGGGCCTTTTTTCTTTACTTCAGTCTCTTCTATAATTTGGTTTTTATATGTAACATCAATATAATTTAGGTCATTTTTGTTTTTTTTGTACAAAATGCATAATCTTGGTTTTGCTTAAATTTATTTTTAAATTATTTTCATTTAACCACTTAACAATGTCATTTAAGGTATTGTTAATATCTTTGTTATAATCTTTTGTATTATTGTATTTTACTATGGCTGTGCTATCGTCAGCAAAGAGTATCATTGGATTATGGACACTTTTTGGCATGTCATTGATATACAATAGAAAAAGGAAGGGACCGAGCACACTGCCTTGCGGAACAACGCATTTTAATAGCCTGACAGAAGACCTATATTTTACTTCTATGCGTTTATTCTGACATATTTTACTTATTTCGGTAATCTGTTTCCTATTAGAAAGCTATGACTCTATGAGTTTTAGTGCATTTCCTCTGATACCATATCTATTTAATTTTTCTAATATATTTTTATGATTAACATAATCGCATGCTTTCGTCATGTCCATAAATATAGCACATATAGGATTCGATTTATCCATTACAGTTATAATTATATTAATTGGATCATAGATGGCCATATTCAGGGTTTTATTTTGTCGAAACCCCTTTTGTTCTTGACATAAGATATTATTTTTTTCTAAGAAACCGTATACTTGCTGATAAATAACTTTTTCAAAGATTTTTGAAATAACTGGAACGATAGGGCAATGGGGCGATAGTTTTTCATGTCTTCTTTGTCATTTTTTTTGTGCAAAATTTTTATTATAACCAATTTTAACGCATCGGAAAATATTCCTTCTGTTATGCATATGTATGCTAAATGAGGGGATATAATCACCGCTACATCTTTTATAACCATAGTAGAAATATCATCATATCCTACACTAGACGTATTTTTTAATGATTTTATTATTTTTTGTATTATATCTGAGGAGATTGGGGTCATAAACATCGAATTAATTATAATATGGGTATTGTAGTGATCGGATATTTTTGGTGTATACTGGCAGGTTATTAGCTAATTTGGAAAAGCGACGGATTGTTGACAGGAATTGATAACTGGAAAATAATAAAATAGGGAGATTTCTGCGGAGTTTAAAAAACAGTATTTTGTTCATTGATAACAATAATGTAATTTCTTGGAAATAAAAGTGTTTCAATGACAATAATTAGTTTGCATGAAACGATCCCTACAGCACCTACCTAGTAAGATTTACCTACATTGTAGGTAATTTCCTTTTTACCCGACTGTGCCATTATTTACAAATAAATATAACTTGTATGTTTAAAATAATATTCTTTTATTGAATTATGTAAGAATAAAAATCAGCAGTCGGGTTTTTTACAAGCTTTTAATTAACTTGCAATATAGGTAGGTATGTAACTATGTTTGTTCGGGTGGAATCTATATCTTGGTTAAGCTGAAATTTTGTATGTAGGTACACGTTTTGATTAAAAAGCACAGTTAGCTGTGTGACGTCATTCTAAATCCAAAATGGCGGAATAGTTATTTTTAATGCATTCCTTGCTTGCGGCTTGCGGATAATCTTTACATATAAAATATAATATTTACAATCACAAGAAACTCAATTATGTAGATGAAATTAAAATACTGTAGGCGGGCAGCCCTACCGCGTGTTACGCACCGCTCGGCCGTAGGCATTTATTTCAAGGACAGGGCCGAGTCACAATACTGTATAGATAATATTACCGTGATATTGTGCTGTTTTTGGTTGCTTGAACTCTTCAATAACACGTCATTCTAAATCCAACATGGCGGAATAGTTATTTTTAATGCATTTCTACGATATGGGTATATGGGCTTGTGGAGAATCTTTACATCCGGACTAATATTATAAATGCGAAAGTAACTCTGTCTGTCTGTCTGTCTGTTACTCTTTCACGCCAAAACTACTGAACGGATTTGAATGAAATTTGGTATACAGATGGTCTAGACTCTGAGAAAGGACATAGGCTGCTTTTAATTGCGAAAAGGGGGTTGTAAGGGGTTAAAAGGGGGGGGGGGGTGCAAAGTTGTATGGGATTGGGAACTACGAAGCCAAACTTTTTGTATACAAAATCTTAACCACTGAACCTAGGAACATGATATTTAGAGATTTGGGTGTATCAAGTTAAAAAAAAATTTGGCTTTTGAAGTTAAAGTTTCTTTTAACGAATACTCTGCAACGCCGCCGCTGACGTCGGTCGTCGGTCGTCGGTCGTCGTCGCCGAAGTGTGGCGGCAGGCAACGGCGCTGTCGTGTGGTGGGGGAGCGCACGACTATGCCTACTCGAACGGGCAGACACGTGAGGGCGGACGTCGTTGTCGGACGCATGCGATTAGAGAAATTTGCGCTATAGAGAATTACATTTTTCGATCCAGTAAAATAATTTTATTGTTTCGTATAATTTTTAAGTAAGTATTTTTTATTACTTAGGTCCTGTAAATTAATTTTGTACATACTTAATATTTCGGGATCTTTTAGTTCATAGTTAATAGTAGGTAACATAGTTTCCGTTACTTTAAAAAAATCCGATTTGCTTTTATTTTCTTTTTTGAATTAATCTAATAAGTCGTAGTAGGTGTAAAACTAACCTAACCTACTTACCTCCTACACTTTTTATGCATTGGTTGTAAATAAGTATTGATAATTTAATTTCTTAGTTTCTTTTTTTCCATTTAAACGTGACTTTAACACATCGCCGTGCGGTGAGCCGCGTGACGCTCGGCATCCAAGATTTGACGAGCTTGGGTCTGCTGAGAGGTCTCTGCAGCTCTTTGAGCCGCTTGACGCTCGACATCCAAGACTTGGCGAGCTTGGGTCTGCTGTGAGGTCCCTGCAGCCCTTTGTGCAGCATGACGATCAGCGTCTAAATTATGACGGGTCTGCGTGTGCTCAAAAGTTTCAGCAGCCCTTTGAGTTGCGTGACGCTCGGCATCTAAAGTCCGACGGATCTGTGAATCCTTTTCCGATTCCAGTGATCTAGCAAGTTTAGCAGCCCGAGCTCTGCTAGAGCTATTAGCTAAATTGGACTTTCGTTTGCGAGTCAACAAAGTTAGAAAAACAGAAATAAAATAATTCGAACAAGACAGATGTACAGATTGAGATTTATTATCATAAAAAAAAACCTTTAATAAGCAGCTACGTAGTAAAAATGATGCGCTCACCGCACGGCGATGTGTTAAAGTCACGTTTAAATGGAAAAAAAGAAACTAAGAAATTAAATTATCAATACTTATTTACAACCAATGCATAAAAAGAGTAGGAGGTAAGTAGGTTAGGTTAGTTTTACACCTACTACGACTTATTAGATTAATTCAAAAAAGAAAATAAAAGCAAATCGGATTTTTGAAGTTATACTTCTTTAGGCGCGTTATGAAAAAATGATGAGAGTGAAATTTTAAGATGCGCGCGCATCACTGTAACACAAAATTTTAACAGCGCTAAAGCGACCAACTTCATGCGTTACTTTTGTGTTTACCGCACATTAAGAAAATCTACCAACTAAATAGAAAAAGAATCTCTATTTAGTGGAATAGTTATAATAGTTTTCTAGTTTTATTTAATGAGTGATGTGCGTGAAAACCTAAGAAACAAATAAAAGAACCCGAAATATTAAGTATGTACAAAATTAATTTACAGGACCTAAGTAATAAAAAATACTTACTTAAAAATTATACGAAACAATAAAATTATTTTACTGGATCGAAAAATGTAATTCTCTGTAGCGCAAATTTCTCTAATCGCATGCGTCCGACAACGACGTCTGCCCTCACGTGTCTGCCCGTTCGGGTAGGCATAGTTAGATTTGCGCGCTCCCCCACTACACGACAGCGCCGTTGCCTGCCGCCACACTTCGGCGACGACGACCGACGACCGACGGCAGCGGCGGCGATGCAGAGTATTCGTTAAAAGGAACTTTAACTTCAAAAGCCAAATTTTTTTTTAACTTGATACACCCAAATCTCTAAATATCATGTTCCTAGGTTCAGTGGTTAAGATTTTGTATACAAAAAGTTTGGCTTCGTAGTTCCCAATCCCATACAACTTTTCACCCACCTTTTAACCCCTTACAACCCCCTTTTCGCAATAAAAAGCAGCCTATGTCCTTTCTCAGGGTCTAGACCATCTGTATACTAAATTTCATTCAAATCCGTTCAGTAGTTTTGGCGTGAAAGAGTAACAGACAGACAGACAGAGTTACTTTCGCATTTATAATATTATAATATATATATAATATATATAAATATATATATATATATATACAGTCCGGATTAACTTTATGAACTTATTTGGTTGTTAATTATAGTAGTTTAACTCGATTAGCAATTTTTTTGTTTATCAATATAACAAGAAATCTTACGTTTTTCGAGTAATTAAAGTGTAAATTTTAATAAATAGCTCAAAATTATACATAAAGATTTAAAAAAAAAATTCGGATTCGAATTTTTTTCATTATTAACTTGCAATTTCTGAGAACATTTACCATAGTAGTGTATATTTTTTATGCCATCAGTAAGTAGAGATTTCAACAACCAAAAAACACACCAATTTTTTTTAAAAAGCAGATATTTTGACGTGAGAATTTTCGATTGAAAATTAGGGTGCTTTTTCGATATTAAGTCAAAATAAGGTGAAAAATAAATATTTTAAATCAAAAAAATTACTGTATTTTTGGGACATACAAACGTAAGTTTTCACTAAATTTCGTAAAAAAAAATTCTTTTTTGCAAAAAATTAAAATAAAAAACCAAAAAGTCGGTTAAATAAAACTAGTTTTTTACGGGTTAATGCACGAAACTTTATTTATTTATTGACGTTTCGTAGCCTTTACAGGTTACGTCGTCGGATTCAAATTTTTATGAGTCGTCGTCGGGCCTGTAAAGCACCAAGGAGTGGTGAGGAGCACCAAGTTCTCAAGCCAAATGTGCCACAAGCAAGTCACTTATTAGTGTTCTAAGAATATGGCGCCTGACTAAATGCAAAGCAGAGCGCCATCTTGCGAACAGTTCCGGTTGAACAATAAATTTCCATCAAAATTAACATCGATATTTAATGCTTAGAACTTAACTAAAAATCCTTATTTAATTTAATTAGATTTTAGGTCGACATTTCCTAATTTATTACCTGTTTTTTAATTATTTGCAGTTAAGTAGATTTACAACATTACAAAGCGGTTGCTAGGTGACGTGTAACTCCTGTTACCGTATCCGTAAAGAACAATTCTTATTTAAACACTAGCTGTGCCCCGCGGTGTTACCCGCTGTTTATTAGGGATATTTTCCTGCTATAAAACGTAGCCTATGTGTTAATCCAGGGTGTCAGCTAACTCCATACCAAATTTTATTGAAATCGCTCCAGCCGTTTAGATGTGAAAAAGACACACTTACAAACTTTCGCCTTTATAATATTAGTGTGATTATGATTATTGACATGAATTTAGCTTGTTACGTCTTTATAAATTAAAATGCTAATTATTAAATTACATAAGCGGAATAACTTAAATAGTTATGAGAAATCTTATTTAAGAAAAGCTTACTTCAAACACTACAAACAATCATCAGACTTTTTAACAATGAAACCTTAATAAACTCCAAGAAAATTAAAATTTAACAAGTAATCATCATTTTTAACAAAATTAACTCTATTAATATTAAACTTGCAATTATAATTTAACAAATTATTTAATCAGCTTCAATGTCCGGCTTCCGCGCCGACATATTTTTTTTTTTCAAAAAAAAAAGGTAATTTTCGTAATGATGTACTTTTTAGCGAGTGCGCTACGGCTAGCATCTATAAAAGAAGAGAAAAACAAAATTGTTACTCAAAATTATTTAAATAAGTTTGTCGAACAGCCAAATCTAAATATCTAAACTCAAAATTTAAAAATAGTAACAAAATAAAAATGTCCTGGTAAATTATAAATGGTTAAACTGGAAAGTCTAAAACTAGAAATACAGATTATAATTTACACATTGGAAATAAAAAAAATAACATTAGATATTGAAGTTGCCAACGAATTTGATTTTTTTTACTGACATTCCAGTTTCTACTACCAAACATTTGAGTTCCTCCTCCCCAATTGAAGCTGATTCAATTTTAATAGAACGTATGAAAAATTGTAAAACCCTGTTTGAATTTAAATATATTGATTCTAATGTTATAATAAAGTCTTTTAACCAATCAAATAAAACCTCTGATCTTTGGGTTGCTCCGTGATCCCTCTAAATCAGTAATTAAAACAATAGCTTCAATCTTAGCTGGCATATTTAACCAGTGTATTGGCTGTGGTGTTTTTCTTCATCTCATGAATTACAGCAAAATAACTCCATTATACAAATCCGGTACCTAGCACATCTGACCCCACAAACTGTAGACCTATATATGTGCTACCAAGTGGGTAGTAAAATATTTGAAAAAATAATGTTGGATCAACTGCAGTCTTTTTTCTATAAAAAAAAATTTTACTTCATTCAAAATAATTTAGTTTTACTATGGGTCGCTCTACGACCGATGCTGGTTTTGAGCTCTTACAGCATATTTTTGATGCCTGGAAGGAGTCACATGACACTTTAGGTATCTTTTGTGATTTGTCCAAGGCTTTTGATTGCGTTTTTCATGAAACATTAATCAGGAAACTGCCCACCATGGATTTAAAGATAGCACTCTGGACCTCATTGTGTCTTTTTTTAAGCCATAGGATCCAGAGAGTTGACATCAATGGCAAAAGATCTTTCGGTTAATTAGGACACATGGGTTTTCTTCAGGGTTCGATTCTTAGTCCATTCTTATTATTAATTTATATTGATGACGTACCTTACTTTGTAAGGAAAAATCATGAGATAGTATTGTGCGCAGATGATACCTCACTTTTATTTAAAATTAAACGAAATTAACCACTTATTGACAATGTGAATAATGCCATCTCTAAAGTAGTCCACTGGTTTAATGCTAATAATCTACTTCTTAATGCAGGTAAAAGTAAATTTATAATACAAAAATACTACCCAATGTAAAGCAGACACAAAACAGTGTAACTATTAAGGATAAGAACGTGGACCTGGTGGACACTACAGTATTCTTAGGCATAACATTAGTTTCGAAGCTTCAATAGGGCTCACATATTGAGAAATTATCGAAGAGAATTCGCTCTGCAGCCTACGCAGTAATGAAGATACGCCAATATACTGACGTAGTTACCGTTCAATTAATATATTTTAGTTATTTTCATAGTGTGATGTCGTACGATATTTTGCTGTGAGGAAATGCTGCCGACATGTAAACAATTTTTGTGTTGCAGAAGTGGGCTGTTCGATCAATTTACAATCTAAAGACAAAAGACTCTTTGAGAGAAAATATTTAAAGAAATCGATATAATGACAGTTGTGCCTAAATATATTTATGAAAATTTTATATATGTTAGAAAAAACATCAGTCTGTTTCCTAGAAATAGTCATAAACACTTGCATAATACTAGAAATAAAAATAAACTAGCTATACAAGGCTCGACAATAAATTCAAAGCTGCTTTTAAAGTTCTTGTAAATAAAGCGTATTATAAGGTGTGTGATTATACAATTTTAGACAAAAATGCTTTGGTTTAAACTGTTACAAACGTTCCAACAGGTTGTTTCTATAATTATGATAAAGATGACCTAATTTTATATTGACACTGTAACAATATAATATTTTGTAAATATTGTTACAATATTTATTGACGCTGTTAACTATTTTTCGTCGGTTTTTCTCCACAGCTAAAAAATGTCCTTAACGGGTGGTAGCGGAGAAATATATGGACGATTCAAAAGAGTTGTATGAATTGTTAAATCGAATTTTTACGTAAATCCTAGGGATTTTGCGAGTACGCGGATAATTAGACAATGGCGATGACATTTCTCAATCTTAGGTACTGGAAGAAGATAGATTTTTCATATTAAACTATTTATGTATGTTAAAACAAAAGGACACTTTAAATACAGATTTACTAATAATAAATAACTGACAACAAACAAAAGCATTGTACCTACTTATGTATTTTTAAAAGCTGTTGCCACTTCTGATTTTTAGTGCCCTTTGTAGAAGTTATCAGGTACCTAGATCATTAAATATTTTCCCCTTTATACATTAAATCACCTTCAAGTTTTCTTATGTTTTCTTTATTTTTTATAAAGATGCTAGCTTGATATTACGGATCCCATGAATAAATAATACGGTTGTCGGTAGGAATCTTTCATAAATAGGAAAACTTTACTACCTGCTCGGTTGCAAAGTCCACTACAGGTAGTATGCAACCAGAGATATAAATCCATAGATGCGTACACTGACTGATTTGACAACAATACCTACACACATTCTGCCTTATTCCAAAACATGGACTAAGTTAGTCTTAGTTTAACCCTAATGTTGTCTCTGTCTTCAGTCCAGAGAGAGTCCAGATTGTTTTGATAAAATTTTAATTAAAGCTAATAACTTTTTTTCCTTTTGTATACTAATACTTACTAAATTGTCCGTATTTCAGCAAATGTTTAATGAGAATTTATGAATGATTCCGAACACAACTAGCATTTTCTCACTGCTGTTTGCTGAAAATATTTGTTACATTTTTTTATTTAGTTTAACTAAAATAATAGTCATGATAATATGAAAACAAACAACGAAATGGATCCTTTTTTCATATTAGGATGATAAAAAATTAAGGAGTTCAATATTATTTATCTTTAAAATTTTACATATTATACAATACATACTACTCTGTGACGTAAAACTTTTGTTTTACAATCTTGCAAACTTTATGACTTTGAAATATAATTTTAATGGAGTAATTTTTCGTACACGTAACTATTAAATAAAAGAAAGTCATTTTGTCAAAATTACTACACTTTATATAATACATTGATGACCTATTAAATAACTATGTACTATAGGAAAATAGAAAATATAGAAATAGAATATTTGGTGTGGAATATGAACGAACCACTTTGAATAGTCTTTTAAAATAATGAAATAAAAAGATAAGTAGATGAAAAAATATTCCTTTTTGTCATGTTAGTTTGTATGAATTGTTGTGGATAGATGAAACAAGTGAGTTTTTGAACTCCACAACTTCCATAAAACAGTGACGATATCAAAATAATAAATATATTGTATACTTTTAATTGTATTACAAAAAGTTATGGGACGTTATACTAATAGGACGACCTATTAGAAAAGTATTAAAGGTATCTGTTTATAGAACAGAGACCTCTCTCACTCATCCCGTTTCATTGGTAAAAGTACTAAGTTTTAGTTATATATAGTATATCCATAGGTATGAGGCTCTGAAGCTCCTTTCAGGTTTTTCAAAAATCGATTGAATTTTTTGATATTCCTTCCAGTTTTCGAGACAATTAAATATCGATATAAAAAAACGTTCTCCATCGCACTGCTGCAATCGGAAAATATTTTGATTACGCCATACTTACTTTTTTGGGGAATTTTGTAATGAGACACTGATATCACTTTGAAAATGTCAAGATGGAGTCGTAAAATATTTAACTGATTAGATGATATTGTTTTATTTTTTCATATGAATAATGAGTTACTTACCGATGGTAAGTGACTTAGTTGCTCGTTTTTATGCGTCCTTTGTAATTTCGACATTTCAAAGCTATAATTTCAACACGAAAGGACACCCGGCATTTTGTGCCAAAGTTGTATACTTTTTTAATTTTTTTATCTGTGTTTTATAATTGGGTAACGTAGTCTGGCAATATTTGTCATCAGCAGCTAGCTGTCAATGTCAAATACGTAGGTTTGTCATCAAAAGGGTTTCTATATCAAAAAACATTAATCATTAAATAACTTCTTTCCACGATTCACTAAAAATAAGGCAAAAGTAGTTTTATGTAGCAAATAATTTTGGCTTTATTTTGAGACCAAATTCAACTGTATACAAGTTTAGCTTTTATTCTATGAAAAGTGCCGGGTCTCCTTTGTAATTGACGTGTGTATCGCTTAGCGTTACATTGAATACTAAGGCCCGTATTATAGAAAGATTCTCAGTGATTGATCTAGTCTTGAGCATACTAACTGTACTCAAGTAAAGATCAACACTTATTAGTTGTCATTCTGTAATACGGGCCTAAGTGACGGGAAACGACTTTAGAGTCCAGCGTTTGGCTGATATTTTTTTCAATGTCAGCTGCGCTGCCACGCTCTATCTAGAGAGTAAATAAGCAAAGGTATGAGCGTACCGTATCTTCCCTTTTTATTTTAATCTAAGTATTGCTTAGTTATATATAAGCGACACACTGGCTGTTTGATTCCTCGTCACTAGAAGCTAAAATTTATAACACTGCATTACATTTGGCGTTTACTCCTTCATCTGTTTTTGTTTGGTTTCATTTTACATCAATTTTCTTTACGCTAATATGTCGAAACTTGTGCTTGAAATTCGGATATTTAGAAAATCGATATCTGATATCAACAAATTCTAGATAATTAATAGTGCTTCTATGAATTTATGTCTGTAATATCAACTTTGAACGAGGCGGCCAATAAGCCAACACTGAAGATAATATTCTCGGTATCCACCTGTTACATATTTATGAGCTCCAGAGCTTCTTCGTTGCTAAATTAAAATTATTTTTCTACGTTTTAATTCTTTACGTTCAGTGAAATGTGATCTAACACGAAAATAGCGATTTCTGGAAAATCACATTTGAAGTAAATTAAAATCTTGCTACGTGGCTATTGGAGATAAGACGGTGAAATTATTTTTGGTGATAGATAACATTAGGAATAATCAGGCAGTGTACCTTTTATAGAAATAATGTATGTAGTTTCTTTTTAATAAATAATTAACCCAGTTAAATCACTTAGCACGAAACTTTATATATAAATATTTTTTATAGATAGGTCCGACAAATGACACCACCCCACCTGATGTTAAGTGAAGGTGAAGTCCAGATGCGAAGATAGCTGATACAGCAGTTCTACCTGCCACACCAGCCATCCTCACCCTGCTGGCCTGCATGTTGCTTCTTCACACCTCTTTTAAAGGATACCAGATTGTAAGAGGGAGGGGACACGTGAGTGGGCAGAGCATTCCATTTACGGATAGTGTGACAAAGAAATGAGTCACCAAATTTCTTTGTACGCGTTGAAATTGTGGCCACAATTAGAGGGTGATGCGTGGTCCTCTGAAGGAAAGGGGAAGGTGGAATAAGAGAGAATAACTCTTCAGAACACTCGCCGTGGTACAGACGATAGAACGCGCTTAGTGACGCCAAGTCACGTCGTAATTGAAGAGGCTCGAGGTGTTTAGTCACCTCTTCATTGCCTATGATGTGGATCGCGCGCCGCTGTAACCTATCCAAAGCATCGAGCAAGTACTTGGCGGAGCCATCCCAGAGGTGGATGATTCCTGGGACCAACGTTCTTCGCATCAGATCCGTGGCTTTTATTTTATTTCATTATTAGAAAAAACTAAAATTATATGGCTAAAGAGGGCTGAAAAATAAGTAATTCTGTAGATGAGGCACACACGTAGACCTTATAGATTCTTGAAAAAAAAAAGAAAATGTTTTGGCTCCCCACGGATCTGACCAAGGGCATCACGGATCTGACGAAGTATATGAATCAAGTAATGGCGTCGCGTTAGAATCACCTGTTAGAATGCTGAAATAAAGAAAATTATAAATAAAACATCATTATAGCAGAAGTAATCAGAAGTTTTTGTTATTTTTTTACTTCCATTGCATAAAACTTGACGACCTCCGTGGCCGAGTGGTTTGTACGACAGCCATGAAGGCTGTCGCCGACTCGAGAGGTCCCGGGTTCGAATCCCGGTGGGGGCAGATGTTTGTGTGATGAATACGAGCATTTGTACTCCAGTCATTGATGTTTAATATGTATTTATATAAATATACTTATATATGTACAGTATATGTATTCTATCCGTTACCCTAGCATCCCATAACACAAGCCTTATAGTGCTTACTTTGGGGCTAGGCTAATTGGTGTGAGTGTCGGAAATATTTATTTTATTTTATTTTTATAAAATATTAAAAAATCAATAAATAAACTACTATGGTATTTGTTAAAATTCTTACGTTTAAACATCAGTCTTTACTGGGTTGGTACCCATGGCAATTAAAACTGAAAGAAAATGATTGAAGCTGTAAAAATTAGGCCTCCTGGTCGATTTCTACCACAGCGGCTAATCTCAACGAGATGAAACAGCTACGCAGGTGATATTATGTTGGTCCGCGCGGGATTTGACCCCACGACCTTCAGGTTGGGATTCCAACGCTGTAACCGTTACACCACGGAGGCAGTGAAGCTATAATATTATATGGTCAGATCCATGGTTGATAAATCAGATCCATGGCTTAAATCCACGGATCTTACGACCACGAATCTGACGATAATTCAAATATGAAGGTATTATTGTAAAACTATAAATAAAATCATATTTATTTGTACTCCAGTGCCTACACAGGGATAGTCTTAGTCTTAGTAGTACGGCGGGCTGTTTCCGCAACTCGACACCCAGTGCCTATTTTGCGTGGGGATTGGTATCAGTCCTGCCATCCCAGCTCCTCCAGAAAGCTCAGCAGTCCCCGAATGTTGCTGCAGGCCTCTACTTTTGTCTTCGGGCTTCCCATTAGAGAAGTCGTTTGTCTTGCAACGCCCCTGCACTCCAGTAGGACACGGGCGCTCGTCTCATCTGACTCCAGGCAGGCTCTGCACAGAGGGCTGTCAGAAATACTTATATTACACAGGTGTTTGTTGAAGTAGCCGTGACCCGTGAGTATACCCACGATTTGATTTAGGGCTTGTCTAGGTAGTCTGATTAACTTACGTGTTAGCTGCAGGTTTACCTTAGGAACGGCTTCCCTAGCTTGCCTGCAGTCCGTGAGTTTTGACCAGTAATCGTCGTGTTGTCGTTGAGAGCGCTCCCTTATCCAGGTTCGCAGCTGCCGATAGGGTATGGGTATAATTGGCTCCGGACGAATGGCCGTTCTGCTAGACCCCTCCCTGGCTAAGCAGTCCGCCGCATCGTTACCGCTTGAGCCGCTGTGTCCTTTAATCCACTGTAAGGTCAATCTATTGTCGTTAGCAATATTAGTCAACTTACTATGGCATTCATAAATTAAGCCTGATGTCATTATATTGTTGTCCAGTGCCTGTAAGACAGAAGCGCTGTCAGAGAGAATACGAATATGTTTTTCTCTTACCCCGCGACATTCTATCGCCTCAGCAGCTCTGATGATGCCCACACACTCTGCCTGGAAGACCGTGTTATAGGCACCCAAAGCTGTCGAGATGTGTATATTCAGGTCTTCGGAGAAGACACCCGAACCTGTACCATAGTTGGTTTTTGAACCGTTTGTGTAGACCCTCAAGTCCTTATGCAGACAACGGTCCGGGGTGTCTTCACAAAGTTGAATTTTGTATTTTTTGTCAAATACGTCTTAGGAATAAGGTCGTTTACTGCTGCAAAGTACGGAAAGTGCCTGTGTATGTCTGCTAAGATGCTGGTGTGCGGGGAGTTGTTGTCTCTCCATAGCCCCAGCATGCTTAGGCGCGTGGCTGTACATGCAGCTTCCTGTTGTATGAACAAATGCAGTGGTCTCACGTTATGTATTGTCTCCAGTGCTGATGTGGGAGTGGTTTTCATGCAGCCGGTGATTGCACAGCATGCCCGCCCCTGGAGACGTCTCAACTTATTAATTGTCGTTACCTGGATTGTCTTGGTCCACCATACTACTGCTGCATAGCTGATGATGGGCCTAATTATGGTCGTGTACAGCCACTTAACAATGAGCGGTGGTAGTCCCCAAGTTTTGCTAATCATTTTGCGACATTGCCAGAAAATGATGTTGGTCTTCGTAGTAGTTTTGTCTATGTGGGATCCCCAGTTCAGTTTGGAGTCTAGGGTTATCCTAGATACTTTACCTCATTGGAGAGCCTCAGTGTCGTGTTAAATAGTTTCGGTAGCCGATAGTCGCCTAAGGATCTTTTGTTCGTGAACATGACCAATTCGGTCTTCACTGGATTCACCTTAAGGCCGTAGTCGTCACACCATTTTTCAACCACCTTCATTGCGCCTCGCGTAACATCACAGGCGGTGCTCGCAAACTTACCCGGAATTATGATTGCCAGGTCGTCCGCGTAGCCCACCGTGTGGAAGTGAAGGTTGTTTAGTTTGGTAATTAAGTCGTTTACAACTACATTCCATAGCAGAGGTGACAGTACTCCTCCTTGAGGGCATCCTTTAGTCGCCAATGCTCTGAGATGGTTGTCCTCTATAGTCTGATTAGTCTGTTGCGGAGCATGTTACTTACCCAGTATATAATGGTCTCATCGACTCCGTGTTTGCCGAGTGCGTCTACTATGCTGGCGAAACTTGTATTGTCAAACGCGCCTTCTATGTCTATGAAGGTGCCTAAATCGTACATAGCTCATTCCGTCTTTTTTTTTTCTTTCTTGAAACCTGTTTCATACAGGTTTCGACAGTTTATCCTCTGACATGATCAGAGACATTTTATATCTTTATGTTTTGTTTTTCAGTTTTTATAATATTTTTCTATGTTTTATATATAATGTATGTATATATAATATATGTATTTATTGTAAATGTATATATATATATATATATGGATATATATATATATGTTTGTTTTATAGTGTATTCTATTTTTGTTGTATATTAGCTCTTGTTTCTCTCAATTGCCTGCTGCACTATGTTGGCTATGTATTCTAAAACTTTATATTTTGAAGTTTTGCTTTCTATCAAGTCTGGTATTTTATTTCTTTTAAAACTCTGTTTTATTTCATATTCCAGGTTTAGTCTACTCAGCTGATGCTTAGGGCACTCGGTTATAAGGTGCAGGATCGTTTCTTCAGTACCTGGCTGACAAGCGCAATCGGATGAGTCTTTTAATTTAAATCTGTGAAGATATTGCGCAAAGGCCCCATGTCCTGTAAGCGCTTGGCATAGTATGTGGCTGGGTTGTATTTCCCTAATGGTTTTATAGGCGGTATGTGCATCTGGAAAGAAAGCTTTGGTTGTTGAAGCAGTTTCCGCTTTTGAGTATCTTTCTTGCCATATGTCGACACTTCCTTTGCGCAATATCTTCTCGATATGTGATATCGGGCACATGTCATAGTCGGGGGCTGTTTTCTTATGGAGGGCTGCATCTTTTTGCCAACTCGTCAGCTCGCTCTTTCCGTCTGAGACTATCCTCTATTTTACTTACGACTGCATGTAATGCAGATTCTGTCGACTTGCATGGACTATAGGCGTGTTGGTTCGGATGTAGTGGAACATTGATTAGTTGGTTGTCTCTTAGCACTCTGTCGCACAGTCTTTCCAGGGTCTTTAGCAGAAATGATGAGAGACTTATTGGTCTGAAAGATTTCGCCTCGTTGTAGTCTGCCTTACCCGGTTTTGGTATGAAGATTACCTTGACCTCCCTGCAGAGCTTCGGGGTGTATCTAAATGCAAGACACGCTCTCAGGAGGGGCACCAGGATAAGGATTAGTGCTTCACCTGCCCATTGAAGCAGCACCGGAAAGATGCCATCTGGTCCAGCTGCCTTGAATGGCTGGAAGCTGTTAATGGCCCACCTTAACTTATCTATAGACACTGTCCTCAATGCAGTGTTCCAGGATTGTTCCGTGGGGGTCCAGCTAGTGTCATTCCAAGTATGAGTCGTATGTATGATGCAGCCCGGAAAGTGGGTTTCAAGTAGTACCCTCTGTGCCTCCTCAGTCGTTTCTGTGAGGGAGCCATCAGCCTTCCGGAGCTGTGCTAGGTCTTGCTGCCTATCTTTAGATAGCAGTTTCCTTACCTTATTTGCCTTTGTGCATGAGTCTATTTCTGAACAAAATTTTCTTCAAGACTCATTGCTCCAATGTCGGATGCGTCTCTGATAAATTTCGTCTAAACTTCCAGACTGCATATGTCGCAATGACCGAGTTACCTGTCTGCGATACTGGCTTCTGTTTGTTTTACTAGGTATGCGTCTGGGTGGCTGGGTAACACACTGTACCGCGATGTTGAACCTAATTCACCTATGGTCAGAGCAGGATGCCTCTGGGGAGACGTGCCAGTCAGAGATCGGATCCGCTGCTCTTCTTGATGCAATTGTAAGGTCGATGATGGATCTTCCCCTTCTTGTTACGAAAGTAGGTTCAGATCCTGTGTTTATTATATTAAGGTTAGTGGTAAATAGATAATCTACTAATTCCTCACCTCGTTTGTTGCTTTTCGTCATACCCCACAGTTGATGGTGGGGTATGACTACACAGGGATATACGTATTATTAATCAAAGACCAGTTAAGTGAAACTATTCTCAATTTAGCAGCAAAACGAGCCACGAGTTATCCCGTTGGACATACATTTGCAGAAGTCAAAAAACTTACCTAAAACTTTTGGCGCGAAATCTACGGACACTACCTTCCCGTCCAAACACTGCCGGTCAACAAGCGATCTTTTGGACCAATCGCAAGACGATTTCGCCGCGAGATTGAAACTGTGCCCGCCGCGTCAAATACATAACTATTTGAACGAATAAAGGTATAGGTACTATGATTATTTTAGAACAGTTTATTCATGGTCTAATAGAATAACTCTTTATGCATTTAAAAAAGTATATATTCATGTATAACCTTGTGCGTAAAAAAATATTCACTATAACAAAGCAAGAGTCGCGCGTGTGACACGTAAAAATCTAGTGAAATTACCGCGTTTTTCAGTTTCAAAACGATATTTAACCAATTTCTTTAATTAAATATTATTTTTTATCAATGGGCCTCAACACTACAATAGTTGAGTAAAGTTTGGAGTGGTACTTTATTCAAGTTGGTCTATTATTCCAGTTATTATTTCAATGTGACCCTTTAAATCATGAGTCCCAGGAATCACCCAGGTGCGAGCAATATTCCACGCAGGACCGCACTTGCGTTTTGTACAACAAGCACAGTTGATCGGGCGTGAAAAAACGCCGCACCTTGTTCAGGACTCTAAGTTTGCGTGAAGCTGTTTTGATCACGGTTTCGATGTAGTCCTTTGGATTTAAGTCTGAGCAAACTTCCATACCGAGCATGGTAATGTTGCTCTGTAGTGCCAGTGTTGTGCCTTGAAGGGAGGGTAGGGGGCGGAATGACGATGTTTTTGGCGGGAAAGCGCAAGCCTGAGTTTTCTTGGCATTGAACTGAACCAAGTTCCTGGTACCAGGAAAGTTCCTGGTCCGAATGAACTCAACGACTTCGTTGAGAAATGAGATCTAAAGCCTGATTGAGTTCAATGACAAGATTCTCCCGTTTCACCTTGGTTGCCGCCTGCCCAGCCACTGCTTGTCCAAGATACCACGCATGCACTGTACTATCGTCTGCATAGCGATGAATATTTCCAAGAGGAATTAAGTCATTGATATAAAACAGAAAGAGAGTGGGGGATAGGACGGAGCCCTGAGGAACGCCGGCATTCACTGACATGAACCGCGAACTGCTACCATCCGTAAGGACACGAATTCTACGTTCATGCAAGAAGTCAGCTACCCAAGAACAGAACTGGGCCGGCAGACCGTATGCCGGAAGTTTGGAGACAAGGTTTTTGTGCTTTTGTGTCAGACCCTGTCAAACGCCTTGGCAATGTCAAGGCTGATAGCCAACGACTCGCCACGCTTGTCGATAGCCTCACCCCAGATATGAGTCAAGTACGCTTGAAGATCACCCGTCGATCGTTTCGGTCTAAAACTTTTTAATTCTTAAAATTAAAACCATAGACTGAAACGATCGATGGGTGATCTTCAAGCGTTCTAGGTATTGGGTCAGATGGTTGTTAAGGACCTTTTCTAGAACTTTACATAAAACTGAGGTAACTGCTATTTCCCGGTAGTTTGCCTGGTCTGAGCGATCACCTTTTTTGGGCACCGGTTGCACGTTAGCATCTCTCCAAGTCTCCGGCACACGCCCCACAGAATACGAGCATTGGGACAAGTGTGCGTGAACACGAGAGACAACTCCGCTGCACATTTTTTCAGTACTACTGCTGGGATGCCATCAGGTCCACTGGCTTTCAGGTAATTTTGATATCAGGCATCGTTGTGCCACAATGAGGTAATGTTGGTGGCAGCGCATTGCAGTCTTCGATTCGGGAGTTAGCCGCAAAGAGGTTTGCCAGAAAATCGGCATTCTTCTGTGGCTTATGAGCTAGTGTTCCGTCAGGGCATCTCAGAGGTGGCAGCGAGGGCTGGCAGAAGATTTTTTTGTAAGATGCGTCATAAGTTCCTGGCCAACACGTGCAACGCGCTGGGCATCCGCTCTGATGTAAGCCTTCTTCCAAGGCCTGTACCTTGGAAGCAAAATTGTAGGCTGCTTTGAGTGAATCGACCTCGGGATCCTTAAGAGCGCGGCCTCTGATCCAAGCACGATATGCCGCTTGCTTACGCGAAGCAGCTTCAGCACAGTCGTGATTGAACCAAAGGTTACGTGTACCCTTACTGATGGGATTGGAATGAGTAATATAGTATTCCATACCCACTACAATCTCTTCAGTAATAGCAACGGCGCTGGCTGATAGGTCCTTGTCACTGGAGCAGCACTGCTTCCAAGAGACGGACACAAAATAGTCATGCATAGTCGCATACTATCCCAATCTGCCGACCCATAGTGCCAGATCCGGCGTTTTACCACTGTTGGACGCGGAGGCTTGGCCTGTGGCGCTTTGGCAGATATTAGGCAGTGATCCAAAGAGCCTAGGGGGACTCCTCCACGACCTGATAGCCCTGCGGATGGGTCGTGAGCAGAAGGTCCAGTAATGAAGGCGCTTGACTAGAAATATCTGGATTCCTGGTGGGCTAATCGACCAGTTGCTTCAAGTCATGCGTGAGAGCGAATGCGTGAGCAGAGATCCCTGCTTGGTAAATTTTTGAGGAACTTAACTACAAATTGTGGTGAGCATTAAAGTCCCCCAAAAACACCAATTCTGCATTGGGAAATTGCTCCTGCGCGTCATCTGCTGCCCAACTAAGATGTTCGAAAAGTCGAGTTGTCTCAACATCGCCAGTGTGGGATCTGTCGAGGCATACGTAGACTCTGGCCTGGGGACCAGAGTTGACGTGTACCCCCAATATGGAAAAGGAGCGATCTTCCAAGCAGCGGAGACGGCGACAACAAACATCCGCCCGAACATACAGGCATACACCGGCTTTCACTTTGAAGGACTCTTCAAGCGAGTAGCCGGGATAGTTAAGGTAGCCTGTGTCAACAGGCGGAAGTATTTGTGTCTCCGTCAGGAACAACAATGCTGGCCGTGCTGTCTGAAGATAGTGGTGGACAGCGTTGAGGTTAGAGTGAAGTCCGCGTATGTTGCAGAACTCGACCTCAAACAGCGTTGAAGGCGTGGGGGTGTGCATCGCTATACGTCCAAACTTTGTTTTGTAGGCTGCCATGGTGGAAGTGAAAAAAAGAGACGCGAAAACGAGCGGACGTTGTCACGAAGAGTCCGGGCAAATAAGTGAGGTTTGTTTTCCCGATTGACTGTCTGCAGAGGAAATGCGCTGACCTGCCGGACGGAAGGCCCCCTGCACTTCCCCGGGAGTGGCCGCCGGGACCCCACGCCCGGTCACCAACCGGCACGACGGTCCACCCCGAGATTATACGTGACATGATGGGGCAGCCTCGCGGACTGGTTAGGAACGCTTGGGCCCCTGTACTGTGCCACGGGCGGCCAGGGGGACAGCCGTTTCTACGGGTCACCCTGGCCGGCGGGTCGATGCAGTCCTCTCCTGGACCGAATCCTTCGCGACAACCTCCACTCGAGCTCTGGTTGTACGCTGGCTGACCCCGAAACGCGCGAAAGCACTTCAAGGGTTTTTCACCATGCGCACCGTGCGCATGGTGGTAACAAACCAGGCGGGTGTTAGGCACCCATCCACCAGAAGAGCGGATGGAAGCTCCGATATCCCTTAGTCGCTTCTTACGACACCCACGGGAAGAGAAGGGGCGGTGAGTTGTTTTCTTTCTCCGTCACCGCACGGATAGTATATGTACTATATGTATTATTGTATAGTTATAGATATGTTTTATTGCATAGTAATATAATGGAACTTAAATCATTTTACACCACACTGAATTGACCTCAGACTAACAAGTGTAACGTGATACATCTTTTGTTATTTCTGTATATACTTTTTTGTGTCTTACTTTTACAAATACTTGTAAAACAAACATTACTATTTAATGTCTGAGGAATCATTATTTTCGGTTATTTCAGGGCTAGTCGTCTAAATATTGTCACTTTAATCGATGTACACCAATCATGTGGTAAAAAAATAGGTGTAAACTAATCTCATTGACTTTAAAACGATCTAAGTATCGAAATCTAACTATTTACTCTTAAAATGTTTTCGGTGATCTGAAATAGCTATTTTATTAATAATCACATAGTATTACACGAGTAATATTGGACTAAATCACATACATTACTTCTCATCCTGAGGTAAGGCAACAACAGTTTCAAACCAACTACTTTAGACCAGAGACAGAAAGTTTATTTTCCAATTTAACTGTAGCGGGTACAACATACACATTCGATATGATTTTCATCTTATCCATGCTCATCTTAAGACCCACTCTTCGGGAAACAATTCAGATCTTTTAAGGTCACTGGTAAAGTAGAGGTGTATAAGGTACTCGCCATTGATGTTGATGCCGCGACCATTCCAAACCAGAAGCTTTAAAATATCATACAATGCAGCAGAAAACAGTTTCGTCTGTCAGACGACTAACTGTCGACTTATAGATAACCTCTCCCTGTCATCAGTTAGATAGGATTGGAGCTCTGGTTCTGCAATCGGACTGACATACTGGTGTTTTCGTAAGGGTACTTTAACACCTCTACGGCACTATAAAAGAGACTGCAGCACCGCCCAGGTTTTGATCGTATCAAAAGCTTTTTAATAGTCCACAAACGTCAGGCAGATTGTACTCCTCAGTTTCCAGTGAACTGTGGTATGGCAATGTTTTCGGAAACCAGCTTGTTTGGGAGGTTGGAAGCCGTCAAATCAGCGAGCGAGATGATTCTTAATAAATGGCAAAACAAACTTATAAACATGGCTCCGAAGTGAGATTAGTCGATCAATAGTGTATTATCCCTTTTTGAAGAATATAATAAACTCAATTCTACCCCATGATGATGGAATTGCTAAGCTTCTGAAGAACTAAACTAACTATCTGCTTACGTCTCAGATGCTCTGTAGTAGGGCTGCCATCCGTCCGGGTTTCCCCGGATTTGTCCTAGTTTACGGGTCGTCCGGGGAGCGTCCGGGCGGGGTTTTATTTGTAGTCCGGGTTTAAATATTTACGGCAACGCATGAGTGGTCCTTGGTGCTGCAAGTATCCATGGGCAGCAGTGACCACTTATTATGAGGTAGACTGCTAGCTCTTTTGCCTAGATCAAGATAAAAAAGTTGATTTGTGATATTTTTAACTATTTTTTATTGGTCTGTCTGAGTTCTGGGCTCCAAAATCCGGGGTTATCACGCGTTTTATCCTGGTTGCCACATTTTAGAGATGGCAGCCCTACTCTGTAGTGATTAAGTTGTTTGAGAGTCATATTTATATCTTATAGGCTGAAGTCCGCGATATTTTCGGTATAGAGTTAATTAAACCCGGCTCTAGGATCTTTAGACTTTCTTTCAACTGGTGCTTATGTTGAGTATAACTGCCGATATACCTTCTCAATCTCCATCATCAGCCTTATTCGAAATTATCCTACTGATAAAATTAATTTCGATCTAAGTCGAGTTAGATCACTTTTCATGAACTAACAGATTTAAGCGTTCTATCTATAGATATTTAACGGATTGTTAGTTTTTAGTTTTTCCTGCAGCTTAATGGTTTTAGCTTAATGAGTGTTGCATATTTCTTAATAAGATGTTTAGTAAAAAAATAGGCAAATTGAACAAAATCCGACTTTATTGAACTTTCAAAACAAAACTCACTCACTGATAATTGCCGTAAGAATCAAACCCTTGGAAAATTACTTAGATACTTTTGCATTAACCATGGCAATGTGAATACGAATAAAATTATGTAGGTTGAAAACCCTTTTGACATAATGAATATTTTTTCTTCACTGAATTTTAATCTAGTCTTGGTACTATCAAAGCGTAGCGAATTGAAAAATCGGCTTTTCTGCCGCTAGAAGCATGAAACAAAAAACTCAACAATTGACGTCCAATACACTCTATACAATGGCCGATGCTTAAACAATGTTGTCTATGCCAGACACGCGTCGTCATGTTGCGCGCCAACCGCAAATGAAAATTCCAGCTTGTTTTTATGCATCACAGAAATTTCTGTGTTGGACAAAAGTCTCTCCTTTTCACACCCTGAAGAGCATGGCAAGGATATAATGTTGCTATGTTTACAAATAGCCATGTGATTGCTAGCATAAAGTATAAAACTTGCAAGACGTCGCACGCTGTTGTGCTAAGGTCATACTAAAGCCGCAATAGCATTTTTAATACAATTCGACATGAGTCAACTAGCACTCATGTCGAATTGTATTAAATAAATGTTTATTTCTTAAAGTATTTGGTCTAAGGAACCTAAATACACACATCAAAAGTGTCTAGGGATCAAGCATTTTTATGCGGATTTCTTGAGATTGAGATGTGGCTTTGTAATAAATTTATGATTTTATAAATTTATATGGATCCTTTTTGGTGCATTTCATAATTTGAATCAGGAACTGTGAATCAAATTCGAGTAAAAGATGAAAATCAGCTGTCAATATTTTCCCTATAAAAACATACAACGCATTGAAGACATTATTAGTGCTACTGTTTCCCTACTACTGATTAAAACCAACGTTATTATGGAGCGGCGACGTCATTTAAGCAGGGAAGAAATGCTCAGAGCCGTGGGAATGATAGAAGCTGGTTCCCGGCAACGTACTGTGGCTTTAGCTCTGAATACAAGTCAGAGTGTTATCAGTCGACTTTGGACACGATACCGAAGCACTGGTACCGTGGCTGAGCGCCATGGAGGACGGTATCGCTGCACCACACGGAGACAAGACCGATACATTCAAATCTTAACTCGAAGAGCTCCAACAATAACCGCCATGATGTTAGCCGTGAGGCTTCATCACTCTTCAGGGAACTTAATTAGCGACCAAACAGTCAGAAACCGCTTGCATGAAGTGAACCTTCATTCCCGAAGACCGCTACGGGTACCACCTATAGCAATGCACAATCGTAGGATTCGATATCAATGGGCTCTTGAACACAGAAATTGGGCAGAAGAACAATGGCGTTTCGTGTGCTTTTCTGATGAGTCTCGTTTTGGTATGAGACCGGATACAAGACGTATACGACACTGGAGAACCCCTGGACGCCAACAGCGATTAAAATCCTGCCAGGAAGTCCATCCTTATAGTGGTGGAACCATCATGGTATGGGCGGGTATTTGGATCGGCGGAAGAACTGAGTTGATTTGGATCAGAGGCAACCTCAACGCTCAAATTTATGCTGAGACGATTGTATCAGACGTCATCGTTCCTCTACAAGTGCAAATCGGTCCCTTATTTCAGTTAATGCATGATAATGCACGACCGCACACCGCAAGAGTTGTAAGACAGACTCTCGCCGCAGCTAACATCAATGTCCTGCCCTGGCCTGCTCAGTCGCCAGACTTGAACCCGATTGAGCATGCATGGGATATGCTACAGAGAAGAGCTCTGCCGAATATGGAGGGTATCCAGTCGCAAGAAGACCTTTTTTTGTTGTTGCAACGAACATGGGCGGCCATTCCACAGCGTGATTTGGATGAACTCATTTTGAGTATGCCAAACCGATGTTCTTGTGTTGTTAGTGTTCGCGGTAGAAATACGGATTATTAATTGTTTAAGTTACCCAATAAAATTTTAGAGAAAACTGTTATTTCAGTCTTTTTTTCGAACTTTTGTGTTAGTGGTTCAAATGTCAAAAATCCCTTTATTAGGAAAATGGCAAATTTCTTTATTAATGCAAAGGTGACTTGGTTTATCGTTACTGTGACAAACGACAACACTTTATTTGATGAATCCTTAAAGAAAATTTTAATTAATATCAATCAGGAGAAAAGTTATTGCAAAAATATATGTTGATCCCTAGACACTTTTGATGTGTGTATATCGATTTCACTTCATAAAAGCAGAAGATTGCTGTAGAAATTTAATTAAAAAAAAAAATTTTTAGTCTATACTTTCTAAACACTAAAAACGCTGTTCGCCACATCCGCCATGATTGTGACGTCTCTTTTTGTAAACAACTAAATGTCATTCATAGATAACTTTAAAGCTTGTATTATTAAAACTGATAATAAATGAAGAGACTTAAAATATTATTCAATGAGTACTTATATCAAAGTGATCTTCGCAAAAGTAATTTTACTATGAGTGGGTAAAGTTGTAGGATCCCTTTTAGCAAGCTCTAACCAGGTATTGCGTAGGTTAATTTCTTTCGGCACTTTAATCCACAACTTTCCTGGAGTCTTCAAGGATGTGTCTTTACATTCTCGTACAATACAATAATTATAATTACTATATTTTTTGTGGTATTTATTAGAAATCATGTTTTTTTTTATTATAAACTCAGATAGGTTATTTTCTACGTGCTGTCTGTTTACTACCGTCGACGTCATAGCATAGATAATTTATAGACTAAAATGGCCGACAGCGTTTTTGTATGTCCATGAAAAGTGTATTTTAAAATTAAAGATTTGTAGCTTTCTAGGTCTCAAAAAAATACAATACATTTTCTTTCGGTCTAATAGAACATTAATTAACCATTTAAAACCTTTTTCCAAAAAGGGTCAACTAGCCTATTACGGCCGTTAGCCCATATTCGGGTGCATGAAAGACATTACTCGAATTCGGTCACCCGAAGCAATATTTACACTGGAATACGGGCTAGAAGACAGTGTCGAGTAAACAAAAGGAAATCTTCCACAACACGGGCTTTCTCTACTCCGTTCATTTACACTTAGTCGTTTACCCGAATTCCATTGGCACTCGTATTCGGGTAACAAAGAGAGTCTAACGACCAATTTTAATCGCGGCATAACGGGAAATGCCGTTAATTATCGCGATGATGGCCGTTTCACGTACAGTACGCGCGATCTGAGTGTAGTAGTGTAAGAGGGCGAAGCACACCTATCCCCCCCCCCCATAAATAAAAAAAAATATAACTATAATTGCTATCTCTTCTTTAAATGTTTAATACTTGTAAAAGTATTCATTTGACATTGTGGGTTACCTAAAAATGCGAAGAGAGGGCACTGCCTTGCAGCTTAAGAATGGCTAGAGGAATTTCGACGCGGCCATCATCCGTGGTAGCATAATTGGTCAGTGCATTCGCCCGGATTGCGAAGGGTGCGGATTCGAGTCCCATCTGCTGCCTGGTCCGCGTGGATTTTTTTCTAGTTATATTTTCTTTAGATTTAAACATCAAGCAGTTACATGCTTTAAAAAAATGCCTCATATAATATATAAGGCCGGCCAGAACAATAGGCTAGTGGACTCATGTCGAATTATATTAAATAAATGTTTATTTCTTAAAGTATTTGGTCTAAGGAACCTAAATATATCGATTTCACTTCATAAAAGCAGAAGATTGCTGTAGAAATTTTATTTAAGAAAATAATTTTTAGTCTATACTTTTTAAACACTAAAAACGCTGTTCGCCACATCCGCCATGATTGTGACGTCTCTTTGAGTAAATAACTAAATGTCATTCATACATAACTATAAAACTTGTATTATTAAAACTGATAATAAATGAAGATACTAAAATATTATTCAATGAGTACTTACATCAAAGTGATCTTCGCAAAAATAAATTTTACTATGAGTCGATAAAGTTGCAGGATCACTTTTAGCAAGTTCTAATCAGGTATTGCGTAGGTTAATTTCTTTCGGCACACAACACAACCACACAACTTTCCTGGAGTCTTCAAGGATATGTTTTTACATTCTCGTACAATACAATAATGATAATTACTATATTTTTTGTGGTATCTATTAGAAATCATGTTTTTTTTTATTATAAACTCAGATAGGTTATTTTCTACGTGCTTACGAGTTTTTGTTTACTACCGTCAACGTCATAGCATAGATAATCTATAGACTAAAATGGCCGACAGCGTTTTTGTATGTCCATGAAAAGTATATTTTAAAATTAAAGATTTGTAGATTTCTAGGTCTCAAAAAAATACAATACATTTTTTTTCGGTCTAATAGAACATTTATTAACCATTTAAAACCTTTTTCCAAAAAGGGTCAACTAGCCTATTGTTCACTCGGTACGCTAGCTGGCGGAGCGCTGAGATACTTGCGAGCAAGACCTGACAATTTGTCATATTTTGAATTAGTTCTCCACCAGTTACAGGGTTGGAGACTCATTTTTCCTTGAGGTACGCTTTCATCTGGGATTGTATTTCAAGTTCCTCTGTATTATCCCCGAAATGTAAATCAGAGCCTTCGTCTGTCAATCCAATCATGCGGCAAGCGAATGAAAAAAGGCTTCTATTGGTTGAACACACCACGTTTTACGCGCGAGACTCCACACTCTTATAACTTGCAGCGATTTGCAAATGCATTTTCATTCGCAAAACATTCGCATCGTTTGATGAAAATGCGAATGTTTAAAATAATGCGAATCATTTGCACATGTGAATGCAAATATTCGTAACATCCATCATAACTCAGATCTCGCACGTCCTGTACCTGTACGTAAGAGGTCCATCATTGCGCGGTGATTAACGGCATTTCCCGCCCACCACAACCACCTTATGACATGTACTGTTTGTGTCCAAACTAATGATTAAACAAAAGCTTCGGAAAACAAACAAATAAATAAATAAAATAAATATTTCCGACACTCACACCAATTAGCCTAGCCCCAAAGTAAGCACTGTAAAGGCTTGTGTTATGGGATACTAGGGTAACGGATAGAATACATTTACTCTACAAATATAAGTATATTTATATAGAAATACATATTAAACCTCCATGACTGGCGTACAAATGCTCGTACTCATCACACAAACATCTGCCCCCACCGGGATTTGAACCCGGGACCTCTCGAGTCGGCGACACCATGAAACCAAAACACTCGGCCACGGAGGTCGTCATATTTTTATATGACGACCTCGTAGGTAGTTATTTTCAGCAAAGTTAATATCCGATATCCAAGTTTATGTTTGTTCAGTGTAGGAATGAAACTCCAAAGTGGAAGTAGTGCTTGATAAATGATTTGTTACTTTTGTTTACCTAAGCTGATTTATGGATAACAAACATTGGTAGGTAACGAATTCCTTGAAATATTGGTGTTACTGTACTAAACCATATTACGAGTAGATTCGTAAATGAATGAAACGTTATTCAGAGAATTAAGATCATTTAATAGGAACCTCTTCAAAGGACAAAGGATAAAGGACAATGAGTCAAACTTAAAATATGGACATAGGCAGTCGTGGACTTTTTTACAGAACTTTTAAAGGGGGAGAATGCTGTCATACATGATTATTGTGTAACTTAACCGTTTACCCAACGCACGCAGTGTAATCTTACAAATGGAATATTTTTACCCGTTTTTGCAACATTTTTCATCGATACTCCGCTGTTACTGGTCGTAGCCTGGTAATATATGTATAGCCTATAGCCTTCATCGATAAATATACTATCCGATACAAAAATATTTTTTCAAATTGGAACAGCAGAGCAATGTTGTATTCGATACAATGGGTCCTAAACTACGCAACGATTTTTTTATTTAGAACGGAATGTTTATAATTACTAGAGGCCCGCCCTCGCTTCGCTTCGGTGTAGAGCTGAAGCGTAGACTACAGTTTTTGTTCTCAGGCTTGTTTTATACACAATGACATTCATCTATGATTATTCTTATACCTGCATGCAAAGTCTCAGCCTGTTCGGTTTTAAAATTGACAAAGTTTCATACAAACTTTCATTCCCTATTTTATCACCTTGGGGGTAGAATTGATCAAAATCCTTTCTTAACGGATGCCTACGTCATAACATCTACCTGCATGCCAAATTTCAGCCCGATCCGTCCAGTGGTTTGGGCTGGGCGTTGATAGATTACTACGTCAGTCAGTCACCTTTGAGTTTTATATATATAGACTAGCAAACCCGGCGAACTCCGTTTCACCACCAGATGGCTTCGTTTTATGTAACATTTCGTTTGGTGATTAAAAGAAGATTTTTTTTTTATTTTTCCTGAATTTTCTTTGCTATAAACCCCACGGAGCCCGAGACCTTTCCAACGAATGCAAAACCCTGGAAATCGGTACGTGCGTTCTGGAGTTATAGCGTCAGGAAGGAAAACCTGACTTATTTTTATATAGTAGATTATAAAAAAACTGAAGATGGTATATTTATCTTTTCCAAACTTCTATTGACATCACGTCGCTCAATTGTTTTGACTTCCCAGAATCTCTCCACTAACATTTGAAATTTATGGTACGGTATTAAAGTTCAAATTGACTTTTAAGTATTATTACGAATCGTTTGTATGGGAGTAAAGAAAAGTTTTGTTTTTTGACATTTTCAGGCATTTTTTTTAATTTTTCTCTTCGTAAGAACCATCCTCGTACTTCAAGGAATATTCTAAAAAAAAAATCAGCCTAATCAGTCAAGCCGTTTTCATGTTATGTCGTGACAACGGAAAACGGGTTTCATTTTTATATATATAGACTAGCTGACCCAGCGAACTTCGTACAGCCCTAAAAAATAGGGGTTGTCCAGCGGACAAAATTGTGAATCTAAACCATTCTCAGATCCCCTTGAACACACACAAAAAATTTCATCAAAATCGGTCCAGTCGTTTAAGAGAAGTTCAGTGACATACACACTCACAGAAGAATTATATATATTAAGATTATGAAGAAAGTCATTGTGTATAATACAAGCCTTTAAAAAAAACTATAGTCTACACTACAGCTCTACACTGAAGCAAAGCGAGGGCGGACCACTAGTGTGTTATAAATCGGTGATCATCGGCTGCACGCATGAAAGAGTGTGACGTCATTTTACGTTATAACAACGTCAACGTTCCGCGGTGTGTGGTGTGAGGTCGAGGGGTTCCTTCGCCCTTCTTCCCCCTACCCCCTGACCAACCCTGACCTCCCCCCTGACACTCTTGATCGTCGTAGGGTACCTCACCCCCACGGAGCCTAACTCGGGCTCCCATAAAGCTACAGAAGCTTATTTGTGCTCAAACAATCCGAAAGTAAAAACCCCACAAACTCACAAACAAATATGTATGTATATATATGTTATGCATATAAATACACAACTAATGAAACGAAAAATCTTTGTAGTCCTCGCTTTGATGAAGATTCCAATCTAGAATTGAACTGCCTCCGTTTTCAGTTTATATGTAAATTATATACTATTTCATTGTGTAAAAAATCTCAAAACTACTAAATCTTACAATAAGCATTTACTAACCATACCTGTTACAGATAGTTCTCTGCGCAGAAGATGTCTGGAAGCAGACGAAATGGCCGCTTATGAGATCCTGGAATGCATGAACACCGGGCATCAATTCTTGGGAAACCGAAAACGCTCCTAGAGACATGTGAGAGAGTAAGAGATCTGTACTAGCTAATCCAACCAACCCTGCACGCACAATGGACCAAGTACAGAGTCTTCATGAGGAAACAGGAGCCCACCACAAGTAACGAGTATGTATAATCTCAACAAATCGATTACAAGATCAAATTAGAATGACCCTTATCTTATAAAGTACTCTGAAAGCAAATACGTCCACGAAACGAAATCGACAATTGATAAATTCTAAAACTTCAATAGAGGAGAGATTGCTGAATTCGGAGTAAAATAGTTAATCCATTTAAAGGCACGTCGCATTTTGTCGCCTCCATCGCTAGTTGTGGAAGCGACAAAATTAAATAACGCAGAAGAGCGAGCGTCATTGAGAGCGTCAATTTAAACTTTTTCCAGTTTAATTAAGTTTGTTAACATCTTGCTCTAGATGAGAAACGATATATAAATTTTATTTTGGTGTAGTACTGAAAGCAAAATTGATTATTGAATCTTATTATTCGTCGTGTAATGTGGTAATGAGGTTAAGAAAACAGAGACAATCTGTTCTAAAAGGTTAAACTTTCATTCTGATTTAAATCTGGTAGATGTATGTCCTAAATATGGAAACACTCGGGAAATGCTTTTTTCATTCTGTTGAGAACTTCGTTTTTCAATTAGTCAAAGTGTTTGTTAAGCAAATCGCTTCCTCCTTAATAAAAGGCCATACCATAAATTCGTACGGATTTAATAAAAAAAACGCTCCCTTTTGTTAGCCGTTGCTAAAGTCATTCAGAGATACTTCACACCATTATCTTAATTTGTTAAATACAGCAAAGAATCTTGTGTTTTTTAACTGAAAAAACATTTCATCATCATCATCATCAGCCTATTAATAACCCCTCTGCAATGGCATAGGCCTTCCTGTTGATTGCATAAAGAGATATCCATGACATGATTTTTTTCTTTTAAATTTTTCTTTAGATTTAACCATTTAGCAGAGAAATGCTTTAAAAGTATATATAACAACAGCATAAATTTTAATAGAAGACTTGAAAGGATATAACACAAAGTGTTTCATTTAGCGATTAGTTTGATTTTATTCACTAAAATTCATGCTTTCTTTCTTCTCAAAATTTTTATTCAAGATTTTTATATTACCTTCAGAAACATTATTAATAAATATTTTAATTAAAATGCCTGAAAGACTTGATTAGTAATAACAATAATAATAATAATCATTTATTCCTCACCATAATCCGTTGGGATAACAGAAGCAAAATGTTACAATACAAGTCGATACAAGATTATGGCAGGTTGATACCTGAACTAGGAAAGATCCTGTATCTCAGGTTATCAACCCTCCACCTCACTATTTTCTAACAATAATTGTTCAGTTATTTTGCATTTATTAGTAACTCCCTAACTTACTTACCAAATTGATAATAAATAAATTGGGATCAGTTAAAGATTGTAGAAAAAGAGCCCTAAGGCCATCGAAGTAACCTTGTCAATTCTACCAAAACGGAGGGTTTGAGAAATAAATTAATTAAATTGACAACTTGAATCGTGGTAAATTGATTGAACCTCCTTCAAATTCCATCACAGGTTCCAGTGGATAAATCTTTATCATAATTATTCGTTCCATTTAAGTTTGATTTTCGTCCACGTTAACTTTAATTTTTTGAGAATCCCACAAGAACCTGCCATATTTCCAGGATAAAAAGTCTGCTTTGTCTCAATCCAGATCATAAACTGTATATGTACCAAATTACATACAAATCAGTTTAGTAGTTTTTGCGTGAATGCGTAACAAACATATAACTATTATAAGTAGAATTTTGACAGTTATCATTAGATTACATCATCTTAATAAACTAGATGTATGTGACGTAACTGAAACGATCTGAGATTCACTAGGCCACTCCAAATATGTTTTATATGTAGACCAAAGATGAGGTAGTCGTAAAGAAATAAATTTTATTTATGATATGAAACGTTTTTTTTTTAATATCAATCGCAGAATTCACAAGCAAAATGTGGGCAAAAATGTAAACTTTATAACACAGGTGGTAAAATATTTATTATGAAAATTCGAAATCTTTTTTAGGCAATGGCCTTAGCAAATGAAAACAAAAGCGGCAGGTGTAACGTAACATAAATGACCACCTTAAAAAATACCGAACATGTTACAAGTGACGTACTTAATCAACAAATGTTCCGTTTATAAATAGAATTTATATATGAGCAAGCTTCAATAGAATTTTCTTATATAGAGGCTTAAGTTACAATAAATATATAAACCCCAGATATCGTATTAACTGCACGGAAGCGGCACAAAAAATATCTACTACCTATGGTACTCGTAGATATGCTCGTTGCTACACACGTATGAATGCTTTAGTACAATCTGACATCTGAGTGCGCGAAACATGAGCCGTTTTCTGTGCGTGATTTACTTGGATTGCTCTAAATAGGTGTATAATTTGAGTCATAGAATTAAAAATACCTTAAAAGTTGGATTAAAGTTGGGTTCTTTGATTATATTTGCACCAAATGAATTTGGAATACTCTGTTTACTGCCGACCGATATTTTGACTCCTCACTGGTGGCATTTTCTGTTCAATAACTATGGAGAACGCGACGAAAAGCTTCTTATCCCAAATCAAAAAACACGTAATTAAAATTTATTTAAAAAATAATTCTATTGCCCTTTTTATTGTTTTTCTACAAATCTTGTCCTGACAATAACGAACACAATATAAAGAATTATCCAATTTGGCTCAGTCTTTCGGAAGTGATGCACATACATACTTTCTGAAGCGACTGGATTGACAAGAGAAAAACCAACATAGCATGCCTTACTTAGAATTTTTGAAATAATCTAATTTACTAAAGAATAGTGAGAAAAACATATTATTATTATATTATACCGAACTTAGCGCAGTATGGAGAAATAACGAGTCCAGCTCAAATATAGCTTAAACTGTAACAAAGCGGCTACAAATCGTCCCCGATTAATGCTGTGTTCACACTGATGACGATAAAGCGACTTTGATGAAAAAAAACCAAGTTCATAAAAAATACAGCAAAAATACTTTTATTACAATCGTGTGAAGAGGTAAGAGTAAAAAAAATGTTTTATATTTTATGACGGATTTGGAGCGTAAAATTACACCAAAAAACGCAACCGCAACTTTCCCGATCATTATATAGGTATCATTTACATTCTGTTTAATAAGAACCCTCTCACAATTTAGAAATAGGTACATTAGAGTATGGATTATTTACATGTGCCATTTTTACCAGAATTATTTCTTAAGCTTCGAATAACCTAATAACGTTTCAAATATATTGTGTACATGCGAGCGCTTTTTTAACTATCGAGTTTTTTATCGGTTGTGTTGACACTCTATTTTATAAATCGGACCTTGGAGATAAAGTTGAAATTGCAAGTAGAGAGCGTTATAAAAGTACTAACGCTGAGATTTTAATGCTCGTAAAAAGCGCTTGAGCGTACTAAGCCGAAGATACGACGACAAAGTTACTGGAATTTAGGGTCTGTCATTATATGATAATGATGACATCATAATATATGACACCTATGATGCTCTTCCGATACGAAAGCGATGACTAAGCTGTCGCCTATTATCAAAACTCTCAGCGGAGAATTTAATTAAATAAACAGTAGAAAGTACCGTACTACACCTATATATTCTGCCTTTGCTATTATAGCAATGCATTTTTTTAATATAGGTAAATAATCGAAAAAGTGTTTTCATTATTTTTCATGGTAAAAACCATAGATAAATGATTATTCTCGCTTCACTCAAGCGAGACCAATCATTCATCTATGGTAAAAACGATGAACAATAAACTTGACTAAATGAAACTAAATAAATAATATTATAAAAATATTGGGTAATTTCAGAAATCAAACACAAGCGCACTTGATACAATGACGTAATATATTTTTAAAAAAACTTACAAAACATTGACATTTAAATATATGAGTAGATACAAAAAGTTTCTAACAAAAATGTAACAGTTTACAACTCATGGAATGACCCTTCCGGCTGGCAGTTTTGAGATTTTTTCTCTATAACATGGGAGTTCCGTTGCCTCCCGATCCAGTACCCAAAACAGTACGGAAAACTCAAATTAAGTATTACTAGTATTTAAATCTAAAGAAAATTTTACTAGAAAAATATTCACTTGGTCCGGGTTTCAGGCGGAATTCGAACCAGCATCTTCCGCTGTCCGAGCGGACTAGCCAATAATGCTACCAAGACCCTAGATGTTTGTGTGATGAATACGAGCATTTGTGTTCCAGTCATGGATGTTTAATATGTATTTCTATATGAATTTACTTATTTATATATAAATAAGTAAATTTAATATATATATATATATATATATATATATATATATATATATATATATATATATATATATATATATATATAGATGTCGGAGAGCGACTATTCACTTTGTCATTAACGTTCACGGGCTTAGTGGGCGTTATTGGGGCTTGATACAGTCACAAAACCAAACAATCACTGTTCGTACAATTTTAATTACGTTCTTTTAACAAAAACAAAATGAAAAATGTTTCACACACACACTTTACACTAAGGACACTTAAATAACGTAACAACCGAGCAGCGGGTTCAAGGTACCAATCTGACTTCACTGAACTACCCTATCACCTTTCTAGTAATGAACCGCTACGATCAGTTCCTCGCCTTTAAATACGCGATTTGGCATTCAACAAGAAACTCTACTCGTCACATCCTCCGACATATATTTTTTTTTTTCATTACACTTATATGTACAGTATATGTATTCTGTTCGTTACCCTAGTATCTCATAACACAAGCTTGCAGTGCTTACTTTGCTGCACAGAGGTATGCCGATCCTGAAACGTTCCCATAAGGGCGTAGGAGGGTACCGGTGGTTTTTAGTGGGTAGGGTAGGACCGGCGCTGTTCCGCGTCGGGGAGTCCCACACACGTCGCGCGTCTCAGCGCACGGTATGGTCCGTAAATGGATTTTCTATCGTCAAAAAAAACAGGCTAATTGGTGAGAAATATTTATTCATTTATATAATTTGTGGCGGCCAAGCAAGAACAAAACCCGCCTCGCTCGCCAATAAAACCTCTATACGTAGTCATATCGGTGTAATAACAAAAAAACCTTGCCCGCATGGATTACGATGAGGCTTATTGTGAACAAATGGACCGACGTTTATTAAAAACAGCGATGAACGCGGAATAAACTGAGCCGCAGCTCTAATTACGGGCAACGTTTTGTTTGTATGTAAGTAGGGAAATATTTCTCTTATGAGAAAAGCATTGGGTGATTTTTACTCATTTATATTTCTGCTATGTTGCTTTTATTGTGAAAATAGTCGTCTCGGTAATGCGTTTTTGTGCGGATAAAGCAAAAATTCTCGTTACTTAATTTTTTTGGTATGCGCACGACATTACCACATTTTAATGTTTTTTGGGTTATTTAAAAAACATTGCTTGCAAGTGAAACTCTTTGGATCGTGGGCATTAATTGAAAATTTTTGAAAAATTATTCGAAGTTGATATTATTTCGGCTTATAAAAAATTAAAAACATAAAAAGGTGCTTCACTCGGCTGGGAATTGAACCCATGTGTTATGCGTGTTAGACGAGCTTTCTACCATTACACCACTAATGCATGCAGATGAAGCCTGATTTTTAAACCAATTTAAAAATTAAATGCGAATGTGTGCATGCATGCTAAAGATAAACAAAACAATTGGAGACGATATAATAAAAGTTCCACCATAAAAACAGATTAATGGTAAATTTTGATGAAAAAGTTCAAATTAGTGTAATTATACTTATAACAATGCACAACAAATCACATTAATGAAATAACAGTTGCAAGATAACTATGAAAACGAAAACCATTGTTTCCTTAAAGTGTCTGTCATCAAACGTTTCAAAGGAACCAAAGGCAATGGTAGTTTTTCGACGGAACTAAATACGTTACCGAACAGTCATGGACTCTTATCTTATCTATACATATAATTAAATGGTAGAAAAGTCAAAAATGTACATTGAATATTTTTTTTAAAGATTATTGGGGTGTAATCTACAATCGATACCGAAGCCAGAAATATAGTATATATTTAGAATTTTAGTCTGTTTGTCTGTATGTATATCCGGGATAAACTCAAAAAGTACTGCATGGATTTATTTAAAATTTGGCCCGAATATTATTAAGAAGTCGGGTCAACATATAGGCTACATATTATCCCGCTATCACCTACGGGGAACGAACAGTGAACCTTTATTTCTAACTAACTTCACGCGTACAAAGTCGCGGGCGGCCGCTAGTAAACGACAAACGAACAATGTATTGTGAACGTCGTTTCCTGTCCTACTCTACGACATTAAGTAAGAAAAAGACGAGAGATGGTATATATTGAAATTCATTCAGAGTAAAGGCGCAGGTCAGAATTGATACGCATTCTATTAATGAAAGTAACTGGAGTAGATAAAGCTTATATTTCCTCACACCTGGGGCAGACTGATAATATTTTAATCTAAAGAAAAGTTTTGATAGAAAAAATATCCACACGGACCAGGCAGCAGACGGGACTCGAACCCGCACCCTTCGCAATCCGGGCGAATGCACTGACCAATTATGCTACCGCGGCCCTAATGGCCGTGTCGAAATTTTCCTATCCTTAAGCTGCAAGGCAGCGCCATCTCTTCGCATTGTAGGTAATAATATTTTGTTAAAGAGAGAGTTGACGGGTATAATATTCTACTTACTTACCTTTATACCTACTTTGGTTTGTGTGTTTTCAATAATAATTTAGACCTAAACAAAGAGAAATGCTCAAAATGTTTTTGTCTTTTTTTGGGGTTCCATAGTCCTGACAAGAAATACTCATAGTTTCGTCATGTCCGTCTGTCCGTCCCCAATTTAGCTTTGAGACTATTAGCACTAGAGAGCTGTTGTTTTGTGCAGATATGTAAATAGATCACGCCGACAAAATGGTAGAATAAAATTTTGAAAATATTTATTTTAGGGTGGCCCCCCTACATGTAACCTGGTGATGATTTTTCTTTCATCATCTACCTCATCATCAATTGAAATTACTTCGGAGTTCTTTAGACTTTCCTAAGAGTTTCGATTTAGGGAAGCAAAGGGAGGGAGGTGCAAATATTTGTTCAAGAAGGGCTTGTGTCATCCCCCTCTCCCCCTTAAAGCTAAACTTTTGGCTTGAAATACTTGGAAAAAATCAGAAAACCCCCTTAGTAGTCAAAGGCTCTAGTTATCACATGTCCGCCCTCCCGTCCTCCAATCGTAGGTGCCCTATCCTTCGTTTCCGTCGGCCTAGGCACGTCTTAGAGTACTCCGACGACGAAATCACCCGCGCCAACCCGCCTCCGTCTCCTCCTACACAGGCCACAAACACCAACACTCTGAGAGACGCCACCACTGACCGTCCCCAAAACCGCAAACCCGGTGACACTGTAAAGGTCATATGCGACCAACAGCATACACACTCGAATAAAAAAAGGGGGGTATGATCCCTTCAGATGAAGCTTGTAAGGCCTTTCTGACTATAAGCATGAAACACGGGTGTATTTTAGTCAGTAAGAGTCTGATATAATCTTGCAGCCGGCTGTAGGGTATCCATGAGGATTTCAAACCCGCTCCCCCGCCTGGGAGGAAACAAAAAAAATCGGCGATTATCATTCGTATTTAAAAAAATAATAATATCGAATTGATTTATGACGCAGTTTGACTTTGATTTAGGTATTTAAGTTTAGTTACATAGATTGGTATTAATTGGTTTTTCTAATTTGCGATATAGAAAATAAAGACTCCTGCTCAAGTATATTGTCGTAACTACAGGCAACGACAACACGATGAATATTGGGCAAAACACACTGACTGCAGGCAAGCTAGGGAAGCCGTTCCTAAGGTAAACCAGCAGCTATCACGTAAGTTAATCAGACTACCTAGACAAGCCCTGAAACAAATCGTGGGTATACTCACGGATCACGGCTACTTCAACAAACACCTTTATAATATAGGTAATTCTGACAGCCCTCTGTGCAGAATCTGCCTGGAGGAGGAGGAGACGAGCGCCCATGTTCTGCTGGAGTGCAGAGGCGTTGCAAGACAAAGGACTTCTCTAATGGGAAGCCCGCGGACACTAGTAGAAGCCTGCAGCAACATCCGGAGACTGCTGAGCTTTCTGGTGGAGCTGGGATGGCAGGACTGATGCCAATCCCCACGCAAAATAGGCACTGGGTGTCGAGTTGCGGAAACAGCCCGCCGTAATACTTAGACTAAGACTAAGACAAAGTACAGGCAACTACGAAATCCTTCACTGCGCGTGACACGCACTTGCCCAGTTTTTTAAGTTAATAATAGGATGGCAAATAAATCTATGGCTATAGACGCTTGCGATACCAAAAATATCACTCGCGTCTTTGCCTATCCTTACCCAATCCCCAACTAAGTAGAGCCCTAGAACGCCTCTCACCAATAAAAATACAATAACACCAATAGGTAGTTTTATTGCCACTGTGGTTTTCTGTAAATAAATAAAAATCTTATATATAAAATTCTCGTGTCACAATGTTAGTTACCATACTCCCCGGAAACGGCCTGACCGATTTTTATGAAATTTTATATGCATATTCCGTGGGTCTGAGAATCGGCTACTATCTATTTTTCAAATCCTTAAGTGATAATGGTTGTCCATCTGTAACGCAGTGTTCTGAAACCTACAATGAGCCTTCACGCCAAAATTCAAACTATTGGGTATTGTAACGAAGTGTTCTCATATGGGTTAGGAGGAATGTTAACCCAGGAAATTGATAGAACACTACGTTACACACCCCTAATTTTTTTTTGACAATATTTATTTTTTTATAATGTGGTATTAAAAATACATACCACCCTAAATTTTCTCTTCTACCACCTGCCCCTATTTTTATGGCGGTATGAAAGATCGCTGGGTCATCTGCCCCTAACGGGATTCGAACCTGGGACCTATCGAGTCGGCGACGCCATGAAACCCGGCGTACGAACTACTCGACCACGGAGGTCGTCAAAGATAACTTTCCACTTAAATTTTACAGTGAATTAAATTTATTATTATTATTTTTTGTAGTAATGGTAGCCACTTACCAATCTGCCGCTTGATCAAATAGACTTGATTAAACCAAACTGTACCGTGTGTGGGGAAATATTTTGGAAGGGCGTGCCACTCGACGGAAGGATTTTGGCTGGCTTAGTGAAGCAGCATAAGAGTCATAAAATTCGAACGCTTTGTAAAAAATCAAGATCAGTAAGACAATGTCTGGTGCAGCATAAAATTTTGCTCCTTAACGTTCGTTCTTGACTTTGTTGAGATGAACTCTGAGTTTAATGCTTTCCATCTTCGTCTTGATTCATTACTTATTCCGCTCCCTACACGTGTACTTAAATTAACTAATTTGTAAAGTGAGCCTTTTCTAATATGTGCGTTGTACATGCCAGCTGATGTTTTCAACAGAAGCGTGTTAAGATAATTTATGATAAATTTACTTGAAGAGATTATTCGCTTAAGAATTTGGTGTATTTTGGTAATCATCATTAGAATAATACGCGAAGCATAAACTTTGTACTTACTAAATTTTAAGCACATTTGGATTTTTGCAAAATTGTAATTTATATAATAATATAGAGAGGGAGTGCAAAAAGCAAATATTTTATCATTTACGTGTAAGTGATATGAACAATTAATGAGGAGTTCGATAGCGCAAGTGGTTAGCACGTTCGGCTGCGATCGTTGAAGTTAAGCAACTTTCGCAGTGGTCGATCATTGGATGGGTGACCAAAAATGCGTTATCACGAGCTCCTTGCTTGGATAGGCACGTTAAGCCGTTGAATTCCCGGTTGCATTATGATAAATGTGCATCTTTAAGTCAATGACAATTACCTACGCAAATCACGTGATTTCTGATACAACAACTCACAATCAAGGAAACGAATTTAAACCAATAGTATTAGCTGTAGTTAGTAACAAATTCCATCTAAAAACCGTTTCTTTATACGCAGATTCAGATTTTCGTCAATTTGTTTGAAATCTAAAATTATACTTTTTAAGTATAATTTAAAAAATATACTTTTCAAGTATAATTTTAGATGTTTTTTGAAATAATTTGTACCAGATACGGAATTAGGCAAAAAATTAAGGTTTTCTTTACACGCCCGCGCAGCAGAGCCAATCTATTTTCTGTATTGGTATATGGGGACGAAAGTAACTCAGATATGCGGTGCAGTTATTGACAACTCTGAGGCGAATATTTTTGTATGCGGAAAATACCAAAAAGGAATACGTTGTTAATATGAAATAAAATTTTATTCTAAAACACGGCCGTTTAAGTGACCTTCGTAATAGTGTGTATCGCCTGAAGGATATTATTTCACTACCTGACTGAAATAATCGCAGGCTTTCAGTTCGGTTGGGGCGTCGAGCCGCCGTCCCAAAGCCAACACTAAGCCCCTTTGATCCGCTATTTTGTAGCATTATACGGGACATGTAACGTTAAAATAAAAAATATTCCGTTATCAATCCGGTAACAACGTGCAGGTCACGGCAGTTCACCGAGTCAGCAAGCATACTCGTAGATAACTTGGGCCGTAAACAAGCAGAAATGTTGTATCCATTTCATGATAGCTTTAAAGTTTTTAGTTCTACTTTAAAGGACATTGGGCAAAAATGTATGGACGATGCACCCACGTTCGCCACGGCTTAAACTACAATTGTTTGAAAGTTACTATAATCATGATCATATGTGACAAAGCGCATCAAATTCCATCCCGGGGGTCTTTAGTTATTTTAAGTTAAATAGGTACAAGTACTACCTATAACGAACGAACATTAATAAAATAAGGGAATTCATTTAGTTAATTCGACCCTACATAGAGGGCTCAGATATTATGGGAGTACTCCACAAGGGCAAGGGTGCCCCCTTATGTTATTAAATGTAAAATGTAAATCCTAAAATCCCCGCATGGGTTGGGTTTTTTTCAAACAGACTGTTCGTAATAGTAAATTGTCTTCTATGTAAAACGGATCAACCACAAATCACACAAACTTGTCCACTCTTCGAAGAAAACATGATTCCAGTTCATCCATACTAATTGACAAAACCGATAATCGTGTTTCAATGTCCAAAGCGTGTTAGAAAAAATCAATCAAGTGCACAATCACAACCAAGTAAGAGGAGTCGACTATTTGCAACTGCAAGTCCTTCATCCCCCGTAAACCGTTTTGAGGGGACTCAGTAAGTGCAAGCGCAGGATGGTCGGCAGGCTTTGTCGTATATCTGGTTGTATAGTACGATATGGCATATTATTATGGTTACTAATATTATTAGTATAAAATGAAGGCACTATAAAGTGATTTATTTAGCTACTTCAAATTTAGGTGAATTCACTTTACATGGGCATATGATATATTCCATGTGTCATATCTTTTGACTACCAGGATATTTTTTACGGACTGGGTGTGTTTTGCCCATTGTCCTTTATTTTTCATGTAAAACTGTTGGCAAACAACCATATACGAGTATGATCCTCGTGATGATAACAGCAACTATTGTCTTTAGACGCTTGAAATACTAAAGTATTTTCCCCGCAGACGGGGAATTCTAAATTACGTGTCATATACTCATCATGATTTATTGTATGGAATTATACTTAACATTATTTTTATAGCAAACGTTTGAAATGTATCTCATAAAGCCGGCATTTTGCATGATAATTTTTGCGTGCTTAGCATTATTACTCGTTAATCTATGTACGCATCTGGTGGGCCTTTTACGTGACATAACAATACACGATGACGAATAAAAACAAAAACAAGAGAGTATGTAAACATAGTATCAGTACCACGGAGGAAAAACAAATCAGTACCGTATCCCTAGCACGAACCATTATTGAATGCGAAGAGTTTGCGAGTGCGAAGTGTCAATGTCAAATTTTGCATGGAAGCTTGAACAGCAGCGCCACAAAGTACGTAACGAGAACTAAAAATCAGTACACATTTGACAATGGCATTTCGGACTCGCAAACGTTACGAATTCGATATTGGTTCGTGCTAAGGGTAATAAAACATAACTGTTACTACGACACTCGCACATAAACAATAACACAACATATCTTTCAGCCCTGCGCACACGTATCGTTTGTATGCCCAATTTGTATGCCCAACCTGACAGAGGGGAAAGCTGTGTATGCCTTCTCGCCTCCTGGTCGCGTCGGCCGTGTTGCTCTATGCTGCTAGATGTTTAAAACTAAAAAAATACAAGAAAAAATTACGACCGGTCGCAGGATGAGGACCAAAAATTTATTGTCTCTAGCCCCTCCGCGTTCCGGCAGTCTTAGCGCCTTGTTTGCGCCCATCGAATTCATTGCCAGAACGTTAACTTTTGTAACATTTTGCGTTACTTTTGGCCCTGTCGTTATAAACCCCGTAGTTACCTTCACATTACCTGACTCAAAACGTTACTTTTGCGTTACTTTTTAATTTAAAGCAAAAAAATTAAATCATTTACTAAAAGCCAAATTCAGGATTAACTGAAAATGATAAGTGATTTCTTTTATGATTTATGATAATGAGGCTCTCTTTACTGCCAATGTATGGAGTACATTCGTAGGTCGTTAGGACAACACAACAAGTCAGACCGGATTCGAACGCCTTCCGCTATTCGGATGTAGGTATGCACCACCCGCTATACCAAATACAATTGTTTAATATTAAACAACAAAGTAACTGTGTATTCTAATTTTCGTTCGAAAATGGGTCAACTCCGTGTTGATCTGTTTCGAAATGGCGTGCCTTGTTGGGATTCCGTTCCGAGCTGCCATTCGCTGAAGGCTAATTTGTATGGAACGGCCGCACGTCGCGTCGTCGCCTCACTAACGGGACGACTTCCACAATAAACAAAACAAGTTTTTAATTATTTCCCCTCCAGACAGGTTATTTATTATCTTTAGGCCCATCTTAAACGGGGTGGGTTCGTTTTGCTAAACTACCGCTACCGCTCAACGAAGAAGTTGTAATAAATTAGTTTCCAATTTTGTTCGAGAAAGCTGTTAGAACTTTTTGAGTGTTTATTTGCTAGGAATCTAATCATTAGTTTGGTTGCTTTATTTGAAAATGGAGTTCAAATTCAAATTATTGACAAAGAACACTCACATTTTTCTGCCGGCATTAGGATTAAAATAGTTCACTCAATAATCAATTATATTTAGCAAATCAAAGCTTAAACTAATATGTTTTATTATAACGGCAAATAATTATGTTACATTCGTAGGTAGAGTCTGTGAGGAAAGAGAATGGGATTTAGATTGGAGGGCGCTGTAGTGCTTTTCTACCGTATTTGTAAGGTTTTACCCCTTTTAGACATGATTAAATACAAAAAACCGCAAGAAATCACAACAACAAACAAATCCGTTTCAATACAAAACTTTGACGTTTTACAGATTGCTGGGTTTGATTGCCAAATAATAATCTAAATGTTAGTTCCGTTTTTCGCCACGCCCATTCTCTTTCCGCACAGAATCTACCTATATATTTGTCATTTATTTTTATCACTCTATCTCCGAATAATTTTCAACAACTCAAAACTATTAATGGAACGAAATTAATGTTGACTAGATTTTATTCGTAGATAATTTTGTATCAAGGTTAAAATATATTTTTAGAATGGAATCATAATGTCAGTTTTCCAACTCAGTGTAGTTATAAAAATTCAGTGAATACTGGTGCCTCGTCTGATATTGAATCATTTCGTAAGGCGTTTTTTTCTGGCTCCGTCGGAAAGGGAAATTGAAAAACTGACTTGAGTGCGAAGTCGTTCTAAAACTGGAACTGAATGAAATGTTGCGTAAGGTGTCGAAACTTATTTAATAAACAACCTATTTTTGTAAATTACTTTAAAAGATAAATAATGTATACAAAAACATTGTTTTCTTGGCGGAAAATGTACTAAAATGAGGGTAGGTGGCCAAAGAAACCCCCTCGACCTGACCTTTTTTTTTGAGTGTTTATGTTGTTGGTCGCAGATGACCTTTACAGCGTCACCGGGTTTGGAGACGGCGAGATCCTAAGAGGACCACAAGACAAGTATTTGCGAGTGCTTCTAGGGGAATTCCAGACAGATGGCACCTCCCCACGGGGGGAGTCTCCTCTCCGTCTGGTGCCTCCACTCGAACCTAAGGGTCCCCGCTCAACTAGAGGGCGTCTCTGAGACTCGGACCTCGGCTCTAGTTAGCCGTTTTCGTGGGGGGCGGGGAAAAACGCCCAGGTACCTGTACCTGGTATAGTGTGTCGTGTGTTTTTTTTTTTTTTTAATTATGTGTTTGTTTTTCAGGTTGCAGGTTTGGTGTGCTGCGATTTGATACAGCAAAACCTTTGGTGTTCATGATATGTTTAATTCGTGTTTCACTGTGGGTATGTATTTTTGATTATATATTTGATATTATATATATGTTCATATGTATAATGTTTATGTGTATATATATATATATACACATAAACTAATAAATAATATATGTTATTTTATATATTTCTACACAAGTTTAGTGTAGTGTTTATATTGTATGCGTGTCGTGTCGTGTGTAGACCGGGTCTTCGCAGTCTTCTACTGGTGCGGTAACTGCCTAATGCTAAGCTAGTGTGCAAGTATGCTAACTGTGTAATGTTGGTGTATGTGGCCTGTGTGGGAGGAGTTGGAGACGACCTCACCTCACACACACGGCGGAATGTTGAACTAAAAATAACGTTACTCATGACATGACGTCACATAACGTGACTAATGTCATACTTTTTCGTGGGTGCAGTCGGTGTTCATCGATTTCTAAGACGTTGTAACGTATAAAAGTGAGTTGGTGACATTTGACAGTTTTGGACTTCTGTCCGTCTGTACAACATATTTTCTAAGCCACACCTAAACAAGATGTTTTCTGGAAAGAATATTTGGGCTGAAACCCTACAACAAATTCCTCTGTGGTTGGTCATTGGATGGGTGACCAAAAATTTACCATCTCGAGCTCCTCCGTGCATAGGGAGACACGTTAAGCCATTGGTCCTGGCTGTTGTCGTTAGCACCCACCAATCCGCACTGTGCCCGCGTAGTGGGTCAGAGCTCAACCTACCTCCATCCAAAGGAAAGGCGCGTGGCCCCAGCACTGGGAACATTAAAAGGTTGATGATGGTGATTATGAGATTAATAATAAATGAAAACAAAAACAATGTGTTTAATTACATTTTAATGCGGTTTCATTTTTTATCCACATAATAATTTAAATGTTTTGAAAAAATTACTAGATTTTTTTTTTTCATTCGTTTATTCATGCCATAAAAGTATACCATTAGCTAATGTAACATGTTACTAAAAGCGATTAATGTGACATAGTATGTCTATATATGTGTAGCAGCCGCTGAACCGCAAACTCAATATGCACAAGTTACACGGTACCTACGTAATTGTATTTACTGTCTACGTCAGCCTCAACTCAACGGATTCAGGGGTGAATTGAAAAACGTTTATACATATGTGAGATCAATTTATTTATCATATAATGTTAAAAATAATCCCTATTTCCCTTTGTGAAGTATTAACTTGATAACCAATTTACCGACTTTATCATTTTTATTAAGGTTTCTAATTTCACCGCATTGAATAGAAAAAAAAATTGCCTAATTGTTTTTATTAACTTTTTTATGTTAAAATACAAAACAAAAACAAAATTATGGCCCTCCTGATGGTGGGCGACTGCCATAGCCTAAAGACGGTTCATCATCATCATCAGCCTATTAAGGTCTCTACTGCTTTGGCACAGCCTTCGCTACAGATGAAATAGGAAGATTGGGCTATGACCCACCACGCGGGCCCAGTGCGGATTGGTGGGTGTGCTAACGACTGCAGATGCAGTTGCAGCCGGGACCAACGGCTTAACGTGCCTTCCAAAGCATGGAGGAGCTCGTGATAGTAAATTTTTGGTCACCCATCCAATAAACGACCACTGCGAAAGTTGCTTAACTTCAATGATCGCAGCCGAACACGCTAACTACTTGCGCCATCGAGCTCCTCAAAAGACGCTTGCGATACCAAAAATGTCACTCGCACCTTTGCCGATCCTGACCCAATCCCTTACCCCGTGGAGGTAAGTACCTGGAACACAAGTCCAAAGTTCATTTTAAGTAAAATTAACATATAATATTAAATTATAATTAAGTATATTCAAAGTCGGTACCATATCAACCATCACAAATAGATACATATAAGTTACCGTCTACTTTTTGGGTAGTCTTAACTTAATACTGATAATGTATTGATTACAGATGATCCTGCCATATATTCACAAGAGTACCTAAAAACGGTAATATGATTGTAAAAGCTTCAATTATAGGTATATTTACTATGATACTATGTCTTATATCAAGTAGTTATGGATGCTACATGTACAGGACTACAACGACCGAGAAACCTGTAGAAAGAGATAAAAAGCTATGTCGAGGCTTCTGTCTTATCAAGAAAATTGTTCTATATACAATACAACAACTAATGGATGATGATTAAAAGTGACTGTTTACTTGATTTTACGTGTCTTTTATTACAAAAACTCAACGCGGTAGCCATCATCAGCCTATTAAATTCCCCACAGCTGGGGCAAAGGCCTACCATATGGATGATTAGGCTGTAACCCACCACGCAGGCCCAGTGCGGCTTGGTGGCTGCTAACGACTTCAGATGCAGCCTGGTCCAACGGCTAAACGTGCCTTTTGAAGCACGGAGCAGCTCGATATAATAAGTTTTCAGCCACCCATCAAATGATCAATCATTGCGAAATTTGCTTAACTTTCATGATTGCAGGCCGAATAAGCTAAACGCCTACGCCATCGAGCTCCTCTACAACGCGGTGGTAATTAAATTTACTAAAATGAAGTGCCATTTACTTGTGGTGTGGTGTTTCTGACGTTGAGTTAGGTTTTTATGGCTCCATAGTGTGGATAATAAAGCTACTGGGTGATAATCTGATATCACAAGCGTCTAAACTATGGCGGCCGCTTACCATCAGGTAGGCCATATGCTTGTTTACCATCCTCTTACATTAATAAAGTCCTTTGAGTATACATTTTATCCTACAGTGAGGAGTTTGACCCCAATCCTCAATCAGTCGCTCAGTCTCCATCCGATACACCTGTTTTAAAATTCAAATTCAATATCGTTTATTCAGTCTAGGCTGTTACAAGCACTTGTGAATGTCGAAGAGCTACGCCATCGGTTCCCTAATCCCTGTATTGTATACAGAGACGTCAAATTGAAAAATAACTTCAATATTGGACAACTCATGAAGTCAGCGGCACTATGCAGTAGTAGACTAGCTAAGACAGCATTGCATCATCTCCTTCTCAGGGGATCGCATCAGATGAAGCCTGTAAGGCCCCACGGATGTTTTAGTCTGTGAGTCTGACATAACCCTGCAACCGGCTGTAGGGTATCCATAAGGATTTCACACCCGCCTGGAAGGGAACAAAAAAAGAGGAGTTTGATAGCGTAATTGCCGGTCATATGATAAGTGACCAAAAGTGTATTATATGAAGATACTCCGGGCTTTGGAAAGCACGTCAAACCATGTTTCATATACATCTCTACTCATTGGCACTCACCATATCGCACTCGACCCAAACTTGGTGAGTCACAGACCAATTTCCCTATTCCTTCCATAGGGAAAGCCTGTGGGGACATTATAGGGTGATGATGAGAAAGGATCTAATATCCAGCACAAATAGGTCATCATTGTGGGTATCGCTGGTGCGGTTCATGTAACCCCAAAAAAAAGAGTGTGCTAAAAAGAGCACAGCAGGTTCCCGCTTGAGCCGAAAGTCCAGTCCTCTTACGCATAACTGAAACGAGAATATTTTAATAAACAAGAAACACCTGCCTGGAAGAATTTCATGTTTTTGACTAAAGCAATAAACTATTCATATTATATGATTTTTGTCTAATATCAAGTAATAAGAATCTTGTTAAGCTTACGTAACGAAACTGAACAGGTAGGTTAAAATTTGTTAAAAATTTTATCACCATTTTGTATACGAATATTTTGAATATGGGGAAATTAGTTTGATGCTGAAAATTTTATTTTACCCAAATAAAATTTTTCATGCAACGCAGTCACTGATAGTTGAAGTATATTATTTCGGTTCACTGAAACGTCTTCCGAAAGTCATTCACTTGGGCTAAATGGATTTAGACATCGTATTAATGTAGAAAATATCAGCGAAAAGCTTTCACCCGATCTGTTGAGAAATCTCATTATAGTGAAGTAATGTTGTAACATCCTAAGAATCAATTTTAGATCTAAATATATTATACTAACTTATCGTATTTTTATGAAAAGCTATGTATATATAAAAATCAATTGTGGTTCGTTTGTCTCGCTAAAACTCGAGAACAGCTGGGCCGATAAAAATATGAAATATATTATTCTCTAAGTTATAATACCATTCGAAATAATATGAGGAATTAGAAAGATATTTACAAGCTTCAAATGTAAAAAAACATTTTTTGACTGTAGTTGTTCGAAGTTTGTACATAGAAACTTTGTAATTTCATCTTGAAAAGTATCATAATAGGAGTTGAAATTAAAATAAGACCCATGGCTCTAGATGATGACTTAGGTCTATTTGCAAATAGTTTGAATTATACATACACATATACGGCACATTAACATCTACATAATTATTTGCAAAATCGTAGGTACAGTGCGACTTGTGGAGCGTGGCCAAAATCAGAACTGTAAATATAAGCCTTTTATATTTCCTTTTACAATATCCGGATTAATGCAAATTAAAACGTTCCCTAAGTAAGGTGATTTTACGTACTTATTTATCGTAATTTCACCAGACCCCCTTTCAGTATCATCTAAGTGCCACCAGATCTTGTCGAACTGTATATATACATATATAATAAAGTATTTCTGCAGCTTTGTAATTCTTTGAGTTGATGCACATTCCCGAGAGAAATATCCCTAAGATGACGAATCACGGCGACAAGCCCGCTTGGGTATTACTATTCATAAGATTCTCATAAAAATTGTCTACAAGACATGCGGTGAAAATATGAAGTAGGTAGGTAGTGTGTCATAAATTCAAAACCTGGTAATTGACGTTGTTGGCCGTCTTAAAGCAGTTTTATTATATGTAGTTGGGGTAGTCATGGTCTCTCAGCGTTGCCATTGATACGGCAATTGCCGGAATATACGGCAATTTGAGCTCATAATTTCAGATTATATGGCATACGGCAGGTTTGTCATTACCGTATAATAATATACGGCAATGCAATCCGAATTTTTTGAACTGTAATAATATATATTATGTTTGATAATGAAAAAGGAATTTCCCGATATTTTTTCCCGCGTACCGCTTCAACAAAGCGCGGCATCTCTTATATCGTTTGATGGTACGATTAACGAATCATTTGGTTATATTCAAATTTTTCAGTATTACAAAAATTTGAATTGGCGCGTAACCGCAACGATGCAACGCAATAACTGCAACACAGTCTTCTTTAAGCGTCTCCACTCCATATTTAAAAATGAGTAAAATTCTAAAAAGTATACATTTTTTTTCATGAACAATTCGAAATTCGAATTCCAACTTTTTTATGGCCAGCATTCTAAAAGAAAAGTTTTTACCGTGTGACAATACTTATGACCTGACTGTGTATATATTCATATTAATTTGTATATGAGTGGACATTTATTTTAAACTAAACTAAAATCCAACTGCAGCACCTACACCCTCTCAGGTGGAGGTAAATTAAGATAAGTTTGCTTATATTTTTTGATTCTCCGCTCTCTAAGTAAGAGCCAAATAAAAGAGTAAAATATGCAATATTTGCAATAGGTTTACATGGCCTATCGTTACAAGGTTATTTATTTTATGGTGCCATCCATCCATATAAAAACTTGTTTTTTTTGCGCCATTTTTGCACTAGAATTCAGACGCGTGTCTCAAGCGCATGGAACTCGCTCTCGCAGTGGTTTAATTGGTCCGAGATATCTTATCCGTGAACGGTGTCTATGCCTGTGTTGCTTATGCGCACTTTATGTAGATTACATTCTGTACTTTATAGTTGCAAACTCCATAGTAATGCTAGGTATACAACCTCCCGTAGGTGAAAGTAAATGTTAAGCAATTATTGGCATATGAAAATTTCGGTAATTGAAAATAGTACGTACTCTACGGCTGAGTAACTAGCCGTAGAGTACGTACTTTTAACAATTGAGAACAAATACTCTCACTACTACTACTAAGCCCCGTTGTTTGAAACGTAGTTAAATTTGATGAAATTGATGTTATTGTTTAGGTTAAAATATTGCCAAACTAGCATATGGCCCGCCTGATGGTATGCGGCTACCATAGCACGTAGGTTGCTTGCGATAGCAAAAATATCACTCGCAAGCAACCTACTCCGACCTAAGTCCCCGTAGAGCCCTGAAACCTTATTCACCGACAGAAACACAACACCACCAAAAGGTAGTGTTATTTTACTGTGGACTACTGTAAGGTGGAGGTTACTTCTCCAGACGAGCGCTCCAATTCGAGCGGAAATTCCGCTAAATAAGTTAAACTAAAACTCTAAAGCTAAACTTAACTAAAACTAGATTCATCCCATACAATAATGTTTAATTTATATTTATGTATGTATATGAATGTATATATTATTACCTATATCACTCAAGTGATTTACGCCGCCATCTCTCCCACTTCCTTCTAGTCCTCTCCATCCAAAGGTTGTCCGGAAGAGATCGCTCTTAGCGAGCAGGCCGCCTATTGTTACACTAGTTTTAAATGGTTATGTACTAAATGTTATGTTATCTGTGGTGTAGAATAAAGTGTATTGAATTGTATTGTAATGTCAAATTGACGAATTGTCATTTTTCTATGGGTTAAATCAAGTTTTTGTTGAATCATCGAATCGAAATTAAGCAAATTTGCTAAACCTCGATTTAACCAAAACCAGATTTAGGCCATACAACAATGTGAAATTTACATTGACGTTTGTTATTTTTGTATGAAAATCCAGTTCTAGTGAAATCGAGATTTAACAATTTGCTGCAAGGGGCTTAGTACCTTAAAATATAAGTTTAGATACAAAGCACGCCTCTTTTGACATTTTACGACTGCCTACAAAAAGGAGTAAACTTTTGTATTTCTTTTTTAAAATGAAACTTTTATAAGATCACCAAATTTTTTTTCGTTCATGGTCCCAGTGGATTTTTTTCTAGTACAAATTTTCTTCAGATTTTAATATCTATTTATCAGTTAAATGCTTAAAAATATAAAAAGAATAGTAAATTTCTCATTAATTTTACTTAACATTAGGTTGGCTTAATGCAATATCCTAAACAACATCTTGAATAACGCAATTAAAGAATTTGTAATTCGTTTAAGATAATACAACGCAAACAGAGCATGATCTAATCTTGAACTAATTGTGTTATCAATTTGGAGAGCAGCTGGAACCGGATATTAAAGGTTGTAACCATCCAGGAAATGTCAGTTGCATTTGAGGCTTTGATCTGACAAGTAATAACTTGAACGTGGAAAAGAGAAATGTTTAATTTACGAGAACGATTGATTGACGATTTAAAATTAAATGGAGTTAAGTGGACTCTCAGCTCTACTCGGAACATAGCCGGGAAAAGTTTGCCCTACTTTTGCAGGACACTGCAATCAAATCTACTCTAAACATTAATTATTATATATATATATATATATATATATGCTTAATTTACGAGCCAGATTGATTATCGATTTAAAATTAAATGGAGTTATATGGACTCTCAGCTCTACTCGGAACATAGCTGGGAAAAGTTTGCCCTACTTTTGCAGGACACTGCAACCAAATCTACTCTAAACATCAATTACTATATACTAGTATATATGCTTTATTTACGAGCCCGATTGATTGACGATTTAAAATTAAATGGAGTTAAGTGGACTCTCAGCTCGACTCGGAACATAGCCGGGAAAAGTTTGCCCTACTTTTGCAGGACACTGCAACCAAATGTACTCTTAACATCAATTACTATATATATGTTTAATTTACGAGCCCGATTGATTGGAGATTTAAAATTAAATGGAGTTAAGTGGATTCTCAGCTCTACTCGGAATATAGCCGGGAAAAGTTTGCCCTACTTTTGCAAGACGCTGAAACCAAATCTAATCTAAACATTAATTACTACCTAAATAAGAGAGGAGAGATAGAGCATAGCGGATTTTCTGCTCGAATTGGAGTGCCCGTCTGAGGAAGTAAACTGCACCTTACAGTATAATTACTTAATTTAGTAAAATAACACTACCTTTTGGTGGTGTTGTGTTTCTGTCGGTGAATAAGGTTTCAGGGCTCTACGGGGACTTAGGTCGGAGTAGGTTGCTTGCGAGTGATATTTTTGCGTACTCTACGGCTAGTTACTCAGCCGTAGAGTACGTACTTTTAACAATTGAGAACAAATACTCTCACTACTACTACTAAGCCCCGTTGTTTGAAACGTAGTTAAATTTGATGAAATTGATGTTATTGTTTAGGTTAAAATATTGCCAAACTAGCATATGGCCCGCCTAATGGTATGCGGCTACCATAGCACGTAGGTTGCTTGCGATAGCAAAAATATCACTCGCAAGCAACCTACTCCGACCTAAGTCCCCGTAGAGCCCTGAAACCTTATTCACCGACAGAAACACAACACCACCAAAAGGTAGTGTTATTTTACGAAATTAAGTAATTATACTGTAACGTGCAGTTTACTTCCTCAGACGGGCACTCCAATTCGAGCAGAAAATCCGCTATGCTCTATCTCTCCTCTCTTCTTTAGGTAGTAATTAATGTTTAGATTAGATTTGGTTTCAGTGTCTTGCAAAAGTAGGGCAAACTTTTCCCGGCTATATTCCGAGTAGAGCTGAGAATCCACTTAACTCCATTTAATTTTAAATCTCCAATCAATCGGGCTCGTAAATTAAACATATATATAGTAATTGATGTTAAGAGTACATTTGGTTGCAGTGTCCTGCAAAAGTAGGGCAAACTTTTCCCGGCTATGTTCCGAGTCGAGCTGAGAGTCCACTTAACTCCATTTAATTTTAAATCGTCAATCAATCGGGCTCGTAAATTAAATATATAGTAATTGATATTTAGAGTAGATTTGGTTGCAGTGTCCTGCAAAGGTAGAGCAAACTTTTCCCGGCTATGTTCCGAGTCGAGCTGAGAGTCCACTTAACTCCATTTAATTTTAAATCGTCAATCAATCGGGCTCGTAAATAAAGCATATATACTAGTATATAGTAATTGATGTTTAGAGTAGATTTGGTTGCAGTGTCCTGCAAAAGTAGGGCAAACTTTTCCCAGCTATGTTCCGAGTAGAGCTGAGAGTCCACTTAACTCCATTTAATTTTAAATCGATAATCAATCTGGCTCGTAAATTAAGCATATATATATATATAATAATTAATGTTTAGAGTAGATTTGATTGCAGTGTCCTGCAAAAGTAGGGCAAACTTTTCCCAGCTATGTTCCGAGTAGAGCTGAGAGTCCACTTAACTCCATTTAATTTTAAATCGATAATCAATCTGGCTCGTAAATTAAGCATATATATATATAATAATTAATGTTTAGAGTAGATTTGATTGCAGTGTCCTGCAAAAGTAGGGCAGTTAAGTAATTATACTGTAACGTGCAGTTTACTTCCTCAGACGGGCACTCCAATTCGAGCAGAAAATCCGCTATGCTCTATCTCTCCTCTCTTCTTTAGGTAGTAATTAATGTTTAGATTAGATTTGGTTTCAGCGTCTTGCAAAAGTAGGGCAAACTTTTCCCGGCTATGTTCCGAGTAGAGCTGAGAGTCCACTTAACTCCATTTAATTTTAAATCGTCAATCAATCGGGCTCGTAAATAAAGCATATATACTAGTATATAGTAATTGATGTTTAGAGTAGATTTGGTTGCAGTGTCCTGCAAAAGTAGGGCAAACTTTTCCCAGCTATGTTCCGAGTAGAGCTGAGAGTCCACTTAACTCCATTTAATTTTAAATCGTCAATCAATCGGGCTCGTAAATAAAGCATATATACTAGTATATTGTAATTGATGTTTAGAGTAGATTTGGTTGCAGTGTCCTGCAAAAGTAGGGCAAACTTTTCCCGGCTATGTTCCGAGTAGAGCTGAGAGTCCACTTAACTCCATTTAATTTTAAATCGTCAATCAATCGTTCTCGTAAATTAAACATTTCTTTTTTCCACGTTCAAGTTATTAATTGTCAGATCAAAGCCTCAAATGCAACTGACATTTCCTGGATGGTTACAACCTTTAATATCCGGTTCCAGCTGCTCTCCAAATTGATAACACAATTAGTTCAAGATTAGATCATACTCTGTTTGCGTTGTATTATCTTAAACGAATTACAAATTCTTTAATTGCGTTATTCAAGATGTTGTTTAGGATATTGCATTAAGCCAACCTAATGTTAAGTAAAATTAATGAGAAATTTACTATTCTTTTTATATTTTTAAGCATTTAACTGATAACTAGATATTAAAATCTGAAGAAAATTTGTACTAGAAAAAAATCCACTGGGACCATGAACGAAAAAAAATTTGGTGATCTTATAAAAGTTTCATTTTAAAAAAGAAATACAAAAGTTTACTCCTTTTTGTAGGCAGTCGTAAAATGTCAAAAGAGGCGTGCTTTGTATCTAAACTTATATTTTAAGGTACTAAGCCCCTTGCAGCAAATTGTTAAATCTCGATTTCACTAGAACTGGATTTTCATACAAAAATAACAAACGTCAATGTAAATTTCACATTGTTGTATGGCCTAAATCTGGTTTTGGTTAAATCGAGGTTTAGCAAATTTGCTTAATTTCGATTCGATGATTCAACAAAAACTTGATTTAATCCATAGAAAAATGACAATTCGTCAATTTGACATTACAATACAATTCAATACACTTTATTCTACACCACAGATAACATAACATTTAGTACATAACCATTTAAAACTAGTGTAACAATAGGCGGCCTGCTCGCTAAGAGCGATCTCTTCCGGACAACCTTTGGATGGAGAGGACTAGAAGGAAGTGGGAGAGATGGCGGCGTAAATCACTTGAGTGATATAGGTAATAATATATACATTCATATACATACATAAATATAAATTAAACAATATTGTATGGGATGAATCTAGTTTTAGTTAAGTTTAGCTTTAGAGTTTTAGTTTAACTTATTTAGCGGAATTTCCGCTCGAATTGGAGCGCTCGTCTGGAGAAGTAACCTCCACCTTACAGTAGTCCACAGTAAAATAACACTACCTTTTGGTGGTGTTGTGTTTCTGTCGATGAGCAAGGTTCCAAGGCTCCACGGGCTGGGGATTAGGTGAGGGTAGGTAACGGTGCCAGTGATATTTTTGGTATCGCAAGTGTCTATAGGTTATGGTACATGTAACAATATTGCTAGAAGTGAACCTTAATTTTATTCTAAAGAAAGTATAACTAGAAGAAATTCCACGCGGGCCAGGCAACAAACGAACTCGAACCCGCACCCTTCGCTATCCGGGCGAATGCACTGACCAATTATGCTACCGCGGCCCTGTTGGCCGCGTCGAAATTCTTCTAGCCATTCCTAAACTGCAAAACAGCGCCATCTCTCTTCTCTCTTCACATTATAGAAAAATTTTAAGTATTTAAACATTTGAACGAAGAAATAGCAATTATAGATATATTTAAAAATTATAACTTAATTTTATTTATTTACTTGTCTCACAATGATATGGTCAACACTCTTTTAACCTTTTAAGTGATAAGCATGAAACTCTTAATGGATCTTACGCGTTCTTTTTGGAAATTACAAAATTACGTAAAAGTGCGAAAAAAAATCATTGTAATACACCTATACTTACGACACCAAACTTCGATTTTCGCACGTAATATTTTCCTAAATCTTATCGCGTTTAGTTCGAGAACAATGACTGATTGTTGTACCATAACCCCACAGTATATATAACATACAAATCTGTTGTGTAGAAACATTTCGTTTACAGGGATATCGAGAGGAAATCACATAGCGATTAATCAGTACCGTATTAGACCATCCAGGGTTCGTTCGTGTGAACATGGTTATGTAATAAATACTCAAAAGGTTAAACGTGATTTCGACTGTGAAAAAATAAATAAAAGAAAATGGAAAGTAAGTTATTTAAATTTCAAATTCTAAGGCTTGTAACACACGATTCTATGCTGAATAAATAATAGCAATAAATATTTGTTTCGTAGATTTTCACGCACATATATACAATAAAACTGGTTTTATTAAACTAGTTAACTAGTTTTAATCTCAAAAGCCTCGCGTATCATTTTAGGAATGAATCGTTGCTCAGTTACAAGGATCTGTGGTTTATCAAATCTAATGTAATGGTTTGGTCCCCCTAATGCATGTTCATCTCATCTCATTAAATAAAACTAGTTTTATTTAATAGTAATAAAACTAAAAAGCAAGGCAATCAAAATTCTTTCAAAGACTGAATGTCTTTCTGACTGAATTTCTGTCTCTCGCAGGTACATTCAGTAACTAATATTATATGTAATTTGTTAAACTAATATTATAAAAAGAGGCTAGCAAAGCTAAATTTGATCACTCAAATGGCTTTAAATACATAGAGGACAAGACAAGTAGTGTCAATATGTTTCATTGAAACTTCTAATAATTTATTCAAAAGCTCGTTTATAGAAAATTAACTTAATGAAATAAATCCATCCAAGCCATCGGTTCTCTAATCCACAACTATAAGTATAAATCTTAAACCACTATGGACTATTTGCACCAAAGTTCTTAATTCAAAAGTAAAAGCTAATCATTTAAGCCTTATTCTATCTCTTTTTGACTTTAAGCAATTGACAAAGATGGAATGTTGATTATAATACATGATTAAGGCTTAATTTGAATAAGGACTTTGGTGCAAGTGAGCCTCAGTATTTTTTATTAAAATTCAATTAATCATATATATATAATAATATTCTGTATTGTACAACACCACAAAGTTCATAAAAGTTAAATTACACTGACAGAAAGACATTACATAATCCTTCTAGGCAACCCAGGATGGAAAATGAAATAAGTGTATAATAAGAACAAAAAATATAATATAAAATCGTGAGTTAAATATTATTTGGCTTGGCAGAAAACGCAGTGTGTTATGCGCCTTACCGATAGGATTGTAATCAAAGTATGTATCATAAATCATACGAGGTATTTTTTATCTACGATGTAAATTATATATTTTATCGAAGTTTTTCTTTCGTTTCGTACGATGCGTGTATTCTATAAAACCAATACATTTTAATTGGCAAAGCTTAAATCTATATCCAAGAATTAACGATTTTTTAAAATACGGAGGGGTTGGAATAAAGTTACACTATATTATGTGCTGAGCTTATAGTACCAAATAAAGCCAATTAGTAGCAATACTAATCACAAACTAAGTTACGCTTGCGCCTGTAACCCTCTTTAATAATATGTAGTTGGTAAGAGAGGTAGGACAGTCACCAGGAGAATAACCAGGAGATCACAGTAAAATAACACTATAAGTCACGTCACGAAACTCTAGTCCGTTATTGCGCAGAAGTAAATATTAAGTAAACGTTGCGCCAATTGGCTCTCCAGTCTTGTGTGTTCGTTTTGTTTAGCTCAAGATTTTTTGGAGTTTACTCCTTTAAGAATCGATTTGCATATATAAGGGGCCCGGTATGAGAAAAATGTGAGGAGTAAAATCTATCGATAAATGACCTCGTTACGTTTTTGGTGCGCATCCTACGTCGCGCAACTTTGACAAACAAAGATGACGGATTGACATTAATATTTTTTTTTAAATCTGAACTGAATTTAGATATTGTTTCTGATAGAGCAATGGGGACAACGAGGTATGGTACAACCATTGATGCGGTATTTTCAAGATTCGTGAACCACGTATCTACGAACGTCCATGTGTCTTATTTTAGTTATCATAAACCACTTGTCACTGTAATTAATAATGCAGACAATGTTGATTTAATTAATATTTAAAAAATGATAATATTCTGATAATAATAATTTCATAATTTATCAACATTCCTATTGATATATTCATGCACATCTGAAATTGACTATTGTAAAAAGTTTAATGTAAAATATTTCGTCGATTAGTTATAATAAATGTATATGAAATGAATAAATATATATTTATATATGTATATTATTTTCATTAATTTGTTAATTTACCCTTTCATACAGTATCAATCTTTTTTAAGTTAAATTAAAACTCTTTTTGCGTCTGGTTAGACTATCGAACTTAAGGAGTAAACTCCAGTCGTGCGTCGGAGCTGACACACACAATTTTTTTTTGAGTTCTTTTGAGTGTGTATACTGTTGGTCGCAGATGACCTTTGCAGCGTCACCGGGTTTAGGGACGGCGAGATCCTAAGGGGACCTCAAGCCGAGAATTGGCGAGTGCCTCTAGAGGTATTCCAGGCGGGGGGGAGGGGGGTCAGGGGGCGTCTCCCCCCGTCTGGAGCCTCTAGACCACTCGAACCTGAGAGGGTCGGCTCAACTAGAGGGCGTCTCTGAGACTCGGACCTCGGCTCTAGTCAGCCGTTGACATGGGGGGCGGGGGAAAACGCCCAGGTGCGTACCTATACCTGGTATAGCGTGTCGTGTGTAGACCGGGTCTTCGCACTCTTATCCCACGGGTGCGGTGTCTGCCTAATGCTAAGCTAGTGTGCAAGTTTGCTAGCTGTGTAGTGTTGGTGGAGGCCACAAAGGCCTGTGTGGGAGGAATCGGAGGCGCGTTGGCGCGGGTGATTTCGTCGTCGGGGTAGTCTAAGACGTGCCTAGGCCTACAGTCAGCTCTAGAATTACGTGGCGCGACCTGTACCTTTTAGTGCTGTTATGTTTCTATCAGCGAGAAAGGTTCTAAGGTTCCATGAGGTAGGGGATTGGGTCAGGGTATGCAATAATGCGAGTGATATTTTTGGTATCGCAAGCGTCTATAGATAATGGTGGCCGCATTGACCATCAGGCGGGACATACGTTTGTTTGCCACCCTTTTAACTTAAAAAAAATTAAGCAAGGCTTTTTATTAGTGTGGCCTTAGCCTTATTTGGTAAATTATCCGTCATCCATCCAATCAACCATTACGAAAGTTATTTAAGCAACTGTGCTATAAATGGAGCACGTGTCGTATAATAAGAATTAAAAGTTATATCAATCGATTTTTTTTCAAAAGATTAACAAAAACCAGCTTCCGCCCGCGACTTCTTCAAGGTTAACTTTTACATGCATTGCTTAATTTTGCCTCTAATAACCTTCTATAAAGTATTGCAAAACTTATATATAATAATGCCCCCACTGTTGGGGCACAGGCCTTTCCTATGGATTGAATAGGGAGATAGCCCCGATAACATAATAGTATTATTATTAAGTATCTTCAATTTATGTTAACCTACAAACAAATTCTGAAACAAATATGGTAATACAAATAGTTTGTTTTTCTAAAAAAAAATCCAAAAGAAAGCCTCCGATAAAAATAAACCCCATTAGACAATTTAACTTCAAAGCAAAATATCGAATTTCCGATTGAAGTTTAATGGCGTCTTCGGCATCGCGTAGTTGAAATAAAATATTTTCGTCTACAATTTTCATCATTTATACAAAACAAAACAAAGCGACACAAAAACATATGACAGTACGAGCAGCAGCAAAAATCTAGTCAATACAATACAATTAGTCGATAAATCACTATTAATAAGCCAGAGTAACATCAACTAAGTATAGGAGGTACCTGGCCTGTATTATACGTTTTGTATCTCAAAAAATTTTTATATATTAATGTGCAATCGACAAAATTATTCATTACCTGGCTAGAATCTGACAATGTATATTATTCAACTTTATTGACAGCAATGGACAAATGTGGACTGGGCGATAAAAGCTTGTAATTAATTAAAACACTTTAACGAGTATGAAGTGCGATCATAAATTCTATTAACACGCTTTATATTAACATAAAGTGCTTTCTTAAATTATTCATTTGGGTGGGAATATAAGTTATATCCAAATAAGTTCTCTGCTAGTAATTTTTTTGTGAGCACCCCGTTAATTCGTGTCTTTCACTAAGAAAGAAAAAAAAGCGGAAAATATCTCAGCGGAACTGAGAAAGAGGTATTCCCTTTCACTAGGAAATAACGCTGAATTTACTCTTTTCAAGTGGAAACGCTTGTATAGTGACTTCATCGTAGCCAGTTAAGCGGAATCCGTAATGTGTCCGCTCCGGTATAAATGTGTGTTACAATTGAAATTCTTTTCAGAAATACTCATCATCTTACTTCCTCTAACGTTATTCATAAAAGGATTGCAAACGAAATTCTTGTCGGAAAGCTTGGACTCGGAACCTTCGATATCGATTCTATACGCCCGGGACAAGAGAAGTGACGTTGTGACTAACGAATGCTTAACAGAAATGTACCCAAGGAACCTTTACAAGTACCCTTTGCATGTAGACAGGAACGATATACCATGCATCATCCACTGCGTCCTGAAAAAGTTCGGTATAATGACAAACGACGGATACATCAATATCGGCAATTATTATAAGCGAGTGCAGTCGATACACAGATACGATCCACGGATACTAGTATCCGATGTTGGGGATACTTGCGCGCAAAACATCAACAGCATGAATTTGGACCATGACGTCTGCAAAAAGGCGAAGGTGTTCAACGACTGCACCCAACTGTATGCCATATCGTTCAAGGAGTTGGACAGTTGGTAGTTCTAATTTTGAATCTGATTTTTTTTTTTACTTTTTGTAACATTGCATAAATCCTTTTTAATAAAAATTAAAGAATCTCGATTTTTATTTTATTTTAGTAAAATGATATGTAAGCTTTACGCTGCGGGTCCACCGGAGCGGTGAAAGGTTGTGGAGCGGAGAAACGGAGATATATTTACCAATACGATTCCATAAAATCTGTCTACTGAAGAGGAGCGGAGATTTTGCGCAATTCTATTGGTTAATATTTCTCCGCAGCCTGAGTGGCGTTTTATCTTAGTCTTAATAAATCTCTCTTTGAAATAAAACCTAGGTTTCTAATTGTGATTAGATTCCTCCAACAAATAGACTATCCATGTTAAGTAATTAAATTCAGATAATATCAGACAACAAAGGTAACTTAAGCTTTGAAGTTTATTGAAGTCTTAACTACTTCAAAGTATTTGATAAAATGATCTGTTACAAATTAGCAATATAGTCAATAATTACATCGAATTTCTTCTTCGGATACTATACAGTTGAACATCAATCAATAAATGATTTATAGACGAATCTCAACTTTGGCTTCTATCCAAAACGCTTTCATATGTCCGTAGTGAAACATATTTTTAGGTAAGTACTTAGGTTGAAAACATAGTACAACATTAAACATTCGTGACAATCTGTCTGTACAAAACGACGTGTTTCTCCATTCCGTAGATTTGACGATTTATGTTCTCTATAAATCGTAATGTTAGAAGAAAAACGTATTTCTTTCGGAGAAAATATTGTTCAATATCAATCATAGCGTCATCAATGTTTCAATATTTGTAGCTTTAAGGGTTCTTCAGAAACTTGTTTACTTTTACACTACGCGTTCAAAGCGTCGTGTTTACTTTTCAAATGGTAGTGACTCCGAAAACTTTGTGGATATGAATTTTAGAACTATTTTTATATAAACATGGTGTAACACCGCGTAAGTTACTTTAATGCTTCTTCAATACTTGAGCGATGAAGCTTAGTATAAAATACATTAAAATTAGCGTTCAAATTTTGAATTTTGTTCCAACCATCCATCCATCAGCCTTTCTCCGTCCACTGCTGGACATAGGCCTCCCCCATAGAACGCCACAATGCGCGATCCTGCGTTATCTGCATCCAGCGGCTCCCAGCACATTTGACGATGTCGTCAGTCCACCTTGTTGGGGGCCGCCCCACGCTGCGTCGTCCGGTACGTGGTCGCTACTCGAGGACGTTTCTTACCCAACGGTTGTCAGATCCTCGAGCGATGTGACCTGCCCATTGCCACTTCAGCGTGCTAACTCTTCGGGCTCTGTCGTACACACCGGTCCTACAACGGATCTCCGATCTTATCACGTAGGGAAACACCGAGCATAGCCAACTCCATAGCACGCTGCGCGACTCTGAGTTTTGTTATGAGGCCGTGGGGTGCCGGCATAGAATATTGCACCTCCCCATCTCTTCCCGTGGGTGCCGTAAAAGGCGACTAAGGGATCACCAGGAGAACGGGCAACAACGTTCTCCTGAGTAACATTACATCTACTACGATCGCCAACCCGCCTGCCAAGCGTGGCGATTATGGCAATAACCCCCCAAATGAACAAAGGCATAAACACAATGTTGTGTTTATGCCTATAAGATCCGTCACGGACTCACGGTGGCGGGCCTAGTAACGGCGGGGTACGGGGTGCTAAGAATCTCCGGTCGAAATCCGGCCACCAAATAAAATTTTGTTCCATCGTAACGAATTATCTGGATGCGCTAGAACATGGTTTGACTGGCTAATCTTAACACGTATAAAAGAGGTAGTGGGAGACGATAAATTTGTATGTTCAGCTGAAAGAGCGTGCTAACAATGAAAATTATTCAAATTTCGAACGCTTTAGCTTTAGCTTTTTCGAAAATTTTAGCGCATTTTAGTACCAAAGCTTCATCGCGCTGGTGTGGGGAAAAACTACCGATAGAGAAAATGAAAGATGACGGTTATTTTTTTTTTTTTAAATACTAAAGTATCAAGTACAGTACTATATGTGTGCCAAATTTCATTTAACCGTTCAGTAGTTTTTGCGTGATTGCGTAACGAACATACAAACATTGAAACATACAAACTTCACATTTATAATATTAGTTGGATTACGTGACTGTATTATATTCACATTTGTATCTTATAATTGGACGTCGCCAGAAACTGTAACGAGATTACCTAAGCTCGTAAAAATAGACAGTATCTAGAAGCCAAAGTTCTGTTAAAGATGGAAGCAAGAGGAGAATAATCGGATTAACATTTCCTTAGGTTAGAGAATGTTTCGATGACAATAATCGAGTTTGACCGAAGTTGGTTGGACGGATCCGGACCGCTAACTATGTCCATTTATCATCTTCGCTTACACTTCATCGATAACTTTTCGTAGCACACCCGGAAACTTTTTTTTATCGATAAATCGTAATTATCGACAGTTACTCGAGCTCTAGTTGTGTAGTCTACAGGTGTTTCTCATATATAGACGTTTTGCTCTTTATGAGAAATAATATAAAATTATATAGATTGGTATTCTGGATTCGAGGAACTCGATGGCGCAAGTGGTTAGTGCGTTCAATCTGCGATCGTAAAAGTAAGGCAACAGTAATAACTAGTGATGGGATTCGAGTTGCTTTTCACTCGAGTGACTCGAGTAGTTTTTATATTACTCGCACTCGTGTGAAATTTTTGACAACTCGAGTTTCGAGTGACTCAAGTCGACTCGAATTACGAGTGACTCGAGTTGACTCGTACTACTCGAGTGGTTTAGCCGAGTGAGAAATTCAAGTTGTGACAAGTTTACCCGCTTTAGTTTCTCTTTGAAATTACATAGAAATATGTTTGTGCGAGTTGTTAATGCCATAAATAACCAAATTATGACTGTGTGTTTTAAGTAAGTGGTGAAAATGAGTAAAGTGTAAAAATGCAGTTGTGTAATTTTTTGACAAAAATTTAGAACAAAAAACAGTTATTTGTAAGTTTTGCAAAAAAAGTTACAGTTTTGGTAATACAACTAACTTGATTTCTCACATGAAAAATAAACATCCAGTTCAGTACAAGGATAGCATTGGTGAATGTAGTTCGTCACAAGCCTGTTCTTCGCGTAAAGAAAATTCATTTGTGTTTGCGTTCGAAAATTTTGGTCATCGAGTTTTATGTTCCGATTGACTCGCGTCAGGAAAAATGACTCGAGTGGCATTCGAGTGATATAGTTACCAGTACCGAGTGACTCAAGTGAAAAAAATCACACGAGTCCCATCACTAGTAATAACGCAATGGCCGGTCATTGGATGGGTGACCAAAAACCTATAAGATCGAGCTCTTCCGTGCTTCGGAAGGCACTTTGAGTCGTTCTTCTTCTTCTGTTCGGTGGGCGTTTTCCGCAACTCGACACCAGATGCCTATTTTGCGTGACAGGATGGCTTTAGTCATGCCATACCAACACGTTGAGTCGTTGCTCCCGGCTGCATCTTCAATCGTGAGTACCGGCTGCATCCTCAGTCGTGAACTCATTGGACTTCAAGGTGGGTTTTGGCCTCATATCCCTGTTCCTTCAATAGGTCGTGGTCAATGTATATTAATAAGCTGATGATGATGAATTTGGTACAGTAACGTAAGATAGTTTAGAGGCAACAAGAAATCGAGACGTACTTAGTAAAAGCTTAAATATTTTTTGTGGTTATGCAAAAGTTTGGCTTTTATATCTACGATACAAACGTGTGAATATTGCGAAAAGGATCCCGCCATACGTACCTACATACTACATCATCATGTCAGTAAACAAAGACGTGTCAACAAAGCTCACATCACGCATTATATCAGTATGTCGAAGTGACATTATAAACAAAACTGCAACAACAGGAAGTTGAGCGATTTCTTTAATTTACGCGCGGCAACTTACAATCCATTTATTGGTAATTTTACTGAAAGAATAAGGATCAAATTTAGACCATTTAAAATGAAAAAAAAAATAACTAGTTCTTTAAGAGGCAACGTCTTCTTCCCGCAACGCATTTTATCTACAACAAAAGTTTACTAACAAACACGGAGTTAATCAAGAGGTTGAGTCCAACTTATTTATTGCACTATTCCCATTTAAAAAAATATCCCATAAAAAAAAGTGCATCCAGCTACACCTATTTTAAATCACTACATGTATAAAGCAAAGTCGCTTCCCGCTGTCTGTCCCTATGTCCCTATGTATGCTTAGATCTTTAAAACTTCGCAACTGATTTTGATGCTGTTTTTTTTAATAGATAGAGTGATTCAAGAGTAAGGTTTATATGTATAATACATGCATAATATAGTAGAGAAACACTGATAATTTTAGAGGTTTTTAATGTAAGGTCGTAAATAAACACATTTTTTGCGCTTACATTGCAAACGCTGGCTGAATCCTACAAGATAGATCAAAATAACGTACTACAGTATTGTACAACTAAAAAAGATCTACATAAAAGTCCGCGATGGTATTATATGTCTATCTCTTAGGGATAACCCACAATAACCATTTTATATCCTATACTATTTACGAGAAATAATAGATTATTTACGAAGCAATATAACATTCATCCCTATCCAATTAAGTACCTTAAATACATTGTGCATTTAATATAGACCAATTTGGCCCTTTAATGCATGTAGTTTAAATGAATATTTTCGAAGATCTTACAGATTTAAAATGCAGGGACATAGCGGTTCCGACGCTACCGGGCGGGGGGGCTGGCGGCGCGTGCCTATGTGCCTATTGTAATTAGATATTAGAAGAATGTCATATTGTATAATACAAGCCTGAGAACAAAAACTATAGTCTACACTACAGCTCTACACCGAAGCGAAGCGAGGGCGGGCCACTTGTAACATTATATCACAATTTCCACCAACATTTTAAAAAGGAAATTGATGAAAATCACACTAATATTATAAAGGCGAAAGATTGGGAGTGTGTGGTGTGTATGTTTGTTACTTCTTCACGTCTAAACGACTCTATCGAATTTGATAAAATTTGGTATGGAGTTAGCTGACACCCTGGATTAACACAGCTAGTGATATCATGAATTTACCAATGCCTTTCTTCACAGAACATGATCCAAAACACTACGCTAGGCAGGCGCGAAGGTTCGGGTCCCGTCCTCTTTATTTCGTCCATATGGAAGTCCTGTGTTTCAGCAGTGAGAACATCAATACCTATGGACTGATGAACTAAAAAGTTCTAAATTAATAACCAAATAATCATAGCCAACTGTATTTTCAAATAAAAACTTTGAACGAACCAACAAAAAAAATGCGATGAGAAATATTAATAATGGGCTATAAAAAAATGTAAGGATCGGAAAATTTCGAATGTAAAAATGAAATAAATCTAATTTTATACCCGAACGTGAAGACATAAAATAAAGTGCAATTCATTGAAATGTATCGCGATGTCTTTGAACAAAAATAAAGGTGGCCTATTGTGTACCTACAGGCACTGCTCCCCAGAGGGATCCTACAATTGGAGTGGAAAATCATCTACCCACTTAGCCTAAATCTCTCTAATCTAGAACGTTTTGTCAAATACTTTTTGTCTAGACATTCTGATTATGTCATTTGAGATTTATCTTTATATCCCGAAGAAGAGTACATAAGAAGGACAATACAAATAATGTGTACCCATAAAACCTTATCTAAATACTTAATCCGAACGAACAATTGTTATAATAATAATCCAGAATTTCCTTTGTAAGTTAACCGGGAAATATCCACGTCAGTTATAATAAACGTAATAGAATAAATATGGATAACATCTTATACGTTTCTTGTTAGATAATATTAAAGTGATACAGATAGCAAGTCCAGTAAATGTTGTTTTTGTATTTTTTTTAATTATATATAGTTTATATATTACCAACACTGAAAACACATATTTCCCTAATCTTTATAATAAAGCAAAGTTGCTCTCGCTCTGTCTCTTCACTTAGAAAATGTGATCCAAGGCGAACCTCTGTCTTAATGTATAATAAATGCCATAGAGCAGAATTTCGCAGAAGCGAAGGTTTTATTTTCAAGAACTGGGTTTATATTTTTGTTAAAAAAAAGCTTGATAGTGTACTATCATACCTTTGGAATCTAAAGCTTGCTTCGTGTCTCCCTGTAGCCTCTGTGGCTCTGTTAGTAAGCCATTCAGCAACTGCCATCCGTTAAACTCTGACTCAATATCTATTACCTCTCCACCCAAGCCTTCAGCACCGGTCTTATCACCTCCCTCGTCCTGCTATGGGCACTGCCAAGCGCTCCTTCTAGAATCTATCGTGAGCTCCTCTGGCTCCCTCCTAATCCTAACCATTTCTTCAACGGTGGCCCTCTCCCCTCTCTCTCTTGCCGAGATCCTATCACGGTACACTTTTTCCAGGACCTGGGCTTCCAGGGCATCGCAGCAAGGGTGCACTCGCCGCCTCAAATGAGGCCGTGCTATAACTCCTCGCTGCCCTAAACGCCACAGCTCGCTGGGGTTTTCTTAGTTTTACCTTGCAGTGACCAGAGTATCTGCCCACACTGACGCTCCATATAGAGCCATGCTCTTGACCAATCCCGCGTTAAGCCTTCTGCAGCATGCGTCGGGAGCCCCAAGAGCCTAAAACATCGAAAAAAAATTTTTTCTGAGTCCCAATTTTATATCAAATCCAATTTTTGAAATTTCTGAGGTATTTTTCATGGTTTTTTAACTTTGGAGAAACTAGAAACTGGGCATGTCCGCATTTTACAGAAAGAGAGCACTATTTAAAGTAGCCATTATTATCTCGAACTCCTCCGGGTTTCCGAAAGTAAGTCAAAGCACTTCACGCACTAGACAGTCACGACAGTGGACCCAACGACCAGATTGGTCATGACCAGTTCTCCCTATACCATTCATATGCTCCAACGGTGAAGACATAAATAGACTGATAAGGAATTCACAGAAGCTCCAGTAATAAGTTAATGTTACTGCATCTTCCTACCCCTTAACAAATATTCACTCTGTCATGAAAATTCTACAAAATTTTGCAATTGTTTCAGGTACACTTCTGCTCCTACTTATTACGGCAATGTCAGCGAACGCTCGCATAGCTGTGATGTATGCTCACGACAAGTTGAGCGATGTGGTCGCTGAGCAGTGCTTCAACGAGATGTTTCCTAGGAAGCACGTAGTGGTACAGGAGTCGGATGAATCCTGCATCATATTCTGCGTGCTAAGGAAGCTCGGCATCATGAGCCCTAACGGGGCGATCAACTTAGATGTATACAGGTACAATATCAGTGGCATGTAAATGTCACGACTTCTAGAGCACAGGCCTTCCCTGAAGATGGAATAGGTAGATTTGGCCATGTCCCATCACACGAGCCCTGTGCAGGTGAGTGGTACCACTAATGGCTTTGTTCAGGCACGGTATTTCTTATTATGTGGGTAAACTACAAATCCACGACTCAACGGTAACGGGCGCTGCTGTCACTGCCACTTTACCTCTCACGGCGGCGCGAGCGCACACAAGAGTTGCGGGACTATATTTCGTAATATCGATTTTCGGTGGATTATCATTAATAGTTATAAGTGAACTGCTTAAGTTGTCTCGTATATCAAATAATATTGGTGGAACAGCTGTATTTGAAATTGGTGCACAATAAGGACTCTGAGTGGGTGACCACGTGGACACGTAACGCTTCCAGCACGAGCTCATACTGGCGAAGTCAAGGTGAGTGGTTTACTTCGTAGTGGGGAATCCTGTGCCTGAATTTTACCATTAGAAGCGGTAGGATCAGCGACCAAACCAACTTGTTCTCGTGGGCTATCGAAGGGGTTCTCGCGAACAGGCTTAACGTGCGTTCCGGAACACGAAGGAGCACGATACAATTAAATTTAGGTTACCCATCCGTGAACCGACCATTAGGAAAGTTGCTTAACTTTCACGACCGCAAGCCGAATGTGCTAACCACTTGTGTCAACGAGCTTCTCATTGCATATTAATATCCCGACGGCTAGAGCAAAGGCCTTCTATATGAACGGAAGTGAAGTCCCACCACAGCACGTAGCGCGTATTGGTGGTTGGTGGGCGTTAACAAAAGGTTTTTATCTAAGTGTTATATAATGCTAATGACTACAGTCAGATGCAGGCGAAACTAATAGTTCAATATGCCCCTGAAAACATGGAGAAGATTCTTAAACTTAACAATTTTGGTAGCCCATCCAATGACTAACCATAGCGATAATTTCTCGACTTCCACCTTTACAGACCATCCTTTGTTATATTAATTATTTCAGTTTATAGAGATTGCTATAATTTTATATCATAACTTTATTTTTACGGGACAGAATAAATCTACTCTACTACCTCAGCTTCCGAACTCTTATCCTTTTGATATTTAAGTGACTGCTCCAACAATCTTTGAATTTGCTTTAATTGAGTTGTGAAAGCGTTTTAAAATCATCCACAACTTCGTTGATGGACACAGGGTGAGTCCCTGCAAAACTTCTTCGTCCCTTTTTTTGAATATCTTATGCTTAACGCGTAAAATTTTTAAAACAAGTAATATTTCTGTTGGGTACTATTATAGGTAGTAAAAGTAGATAGTAGGTAGAAAAAATGGAATAGTAGTTCAAATTTCGAAAGCACACACAATGTGTGAGACCGAGGGAAGGTGGATGACTGTCCCATACATCCCGGGTAGATTACTTCACTAGGAACTAATTCCGAGTTTTGTCAATAACAACCGAGAATCGTAAGTTTGCAATAACGGCGTCAAACACTGAATAAAGCAGCACGTACCTTGAGCTAAGTAGACGGCTTCTTGGACATCGGCGGCACCAGGTGACGAAAGATGTGAAACTGGTGGAATCTGGTGTCCGTCCGCGGGTTTCTCACTGTAGCTGTTCGAGGAACTCGTAGACTTGTCAGTGTTGAGCAGCAGGTTTCCTCGACAACGGACGCGAATCGAGGATGCAGATGGTCGAAAATTGAATTTCTTTGTTGCTCGAATGACTCTTTTGCTCTCTAACGGAAACCGATGTGCTTGCGACCACCAGTAGGTGGCGCCTTCGTGTTTGACGAAACTGTCATTGCAAACGGTGAGCGCGAAATTCAAACTCGATACTCACATGAACAATGGATCGTGTACACGAAGGAACTTCTAACTGGAATGCTTACGAAACAATATGGGGATTCAAAAAATGTAGTCTAACTAGTGATACATAAAGTCCATTTTTGTTTCTTCATAAGGGGGAAAAATACTCCTAGCGCGATACGACGAAAGTGGAATCTGTCCCTCTCTTGCAACTGTTTGGGCACACTACTAGAACGAGACAGATTCCACCAATTCAGCTATGCTCTTGGAACGATTTTGAGGGTCGCGTAAGCATTCCAGTTAGTATATAAGTTCCTTGGTGTACACACAATGTAACAGAAACACATTTGATTTCTTGGTATTAAAGAAAAACTAAGGTAAACTAAATAAATCTATGGGCAAAACTTCAAAGTAATGTAATGTCATCATTATATCACACGGAGGCAACAAAATCTGTCACGTCAAATAATATTGTTCAGAAAATAACAAGTTTGTTTCCAGGGATACATAGATTAAAGCGAATATCTACTTTATTGTTTTGCGAGGGTTGTAAGAATATTAAGCTTATGGTGGGTCAAGAACCAAATTATCCGAAAGTACATATTTATTTTGGAGAAACGAGTATGAGAAATATGTTTGAGTAACGCTATAAAAAGTCTCGCCAAATGCAGCGAATATGTATATACTGTAACGCCCGTTGCGTTGCGGCCTCTTGGCTTGTGTAAACTGTTTGTTAGTCTAATGCCTGCGGCTGGCAGTTATATTAAAAAGGAAATATCATTGTTTTAAAGATTTGAAATTGGGAATCTTTTGTCTCTTATCGAAGATTCCAGCAGATAGAGTTCAGGCACAAAAGCGAATAGTTGATAATACAGATTTAATGTAATTCGCTACAAATCCAAAAATATAAAATAATAATTATTTGGTGATTATTATTTCGCAGGCCTATCTCTTCAGGATAGAGCACCACAGTATCTACTCAAACAGGAATTCTCACAGCAGAAAATCAATCATCAATCATCAATCAAGCATTTTATTGGAATCCAAATATCATACAGCTTAATTTAAGCAATAAACCATATGTGTCAAATTACATCTGATTATAATAAACAAACTTTCAGTTTTATAGTATGGGTACAACTGGTAAGATGTAAGAGATTACTCCAAAATGGCAGCCAGTTTCTAGCTTTAATTGTTTCCACGATCCCATTTAAAGCTAACGCAAGTGCCATGATTTCATAAAGCTATTTTTTTTCTATCTTGTACCCTTAGCACGAACCAATATCAAATCCGAATAGCTTGCGAGTGCGAAATGTCATTGTCAAATGTGTACTGATTTTTAGTTCTCGTTACATCCGTTATGAGACTGCTGTTCAAGTTTCCATACAAAATTTGACAATAACATTCTGATGGACATCTCATCCAGCCTCAATTTCGGTCGCTACATCGAGTCCATTGCTAAAACCGCTGCCAGAAAACTTGGAATACTTTCTAAGGTCAGGCGATATTTTACATCTGAGCAGCTCCTTAACCTTTACCGAGCCCAAGTTCGCTCCTGCTTGGAGTACTGTTGTCACCTTTGGGACGGATCTGCTCGGTATCAGCTGGATGCACTGGACTCGGTGGAACACCGTGCGAGGAGACTCATAGGCAATGACGCTCTCATTGAGGTTAATCTCCAGAGCCTTGACCACCGAAGACGTGTAGCTTGCCTCTCGGTGTTTTATCGGTTACATTTCGGAGAGTGTGCGGAGGTATTACATAATTTGATCCCCCCTTCCCCTTTCCACCACCGGACGACCAGGCGCGGCGAGGGCTTCCACCCTTATGTTGTCGAAGTTCCTCCCATTCACACGAAGCGATTTGCTTCGGCCTTCATTATGCGAACGGCTAGGGAGTGGAACTCCTTGCCGAGGTCTGTTTTCCCGGACCAATATAATCTGGACATCTTCAAGGCCAGAGTGAACAGGCTTCTTCTAGGCAGGCGTGTACCATCCTAGGCCTCATCATCACTTTCCATCAGGTGAGATTGTGGTCAAATGCATTGCCTATTTTGCATAAAAGAAAAAAAAATGAACAATTCGAATTTGATATTGGTTCGTGCTTGGGGTACTGATTATTAAAAGTGCTACAACACGTTTCCTTCATATTTTATATTATGATTTCTAAATTTTATAAAGCACTCAATAATTTTTTATTTTGTCTTTTTTGCGTTAGGTTCTAAATTTTAAGTAGGTTAATTTGACAAACAAATTGCTGCAAACCATTTTAAGAGAACTATTAAATTATGTACCTACCAATAGTCTTAAATGTAAATTAAAGGTACCTATAAAGGTGGATGCACTAATTCCAGAAATTTAGAAAATCCGATGCCCCATTTTTTCTTGAAATTATCACCATGAACATAATTTGGAATAAGGGAGAACGGAACGTAATCCACAATTTGTACTCTACAAATTTTATGGCCCCTGTGTGATCGGTGCTGACTACTGCAGATACAGCTGGGAACGCTACCCGACACGGAGGAACTCGTAACATAATGGCCTTACCTCGGAGAAGCTCGTGTCCGTAGAGAAGGAGACGTGATTACGTTACGATTGCGATCAGTGTGCGTTGCACTAGGGAGTTCCATACAAAGAATACTGAACAGCTCAAGTGATACAGTGACGATCCCTTTCCGAATTGATATGTCTGCTACGGCCAGAATATATTTCGAGTTACCAATTCTATGACCAGCAAAGTTGCTGAACTTCCACATTCACTGGCTAATATTTATTCTACTAAAATGTATAATAAAAATAAATCTGTATTCAGACGACCTCCTTCCGTCTGGTTCCGGGGTTTCAAGGTGTCACCTACTCAGACTCCCGGGTTCAAATTCTGGTGGGGAAAATATTTGTATGATGAATACTAGCATTTGTACCTAAATCGTGGATGTTTATGTGTATTTCTTAATATATAATTAAATGTATCAGTTTAAGTATTCTATCAATGCTTATTTTAGTCGGGCTAATCCACAGAACTACATCGAACTTACTTTAAATTGTATGGAAACCGAGCTTGTCACATTTTGAGTACTTGCGAGAACAAATAGGTGAAAAATCATGAGCCCCGGTCATATGTTTCATTTACATCGTTTATACAGCTTAATATGCCATAGATGTCGATTCTGGCATGATTCTCTAAAGTTGAACTTAAATTTGACAACAGTGTATCTTTGTCATTCTCTATACAGATAAAAGAACAGACTGATGTTAAATTTAGTTTTAAGTTTAGAGAATCCTGCCAGAATTAATCACATAGTCAGATATTTTTAAAACATAACGATTGACCGGTATCGAGATCGGCGACGCGAAGAAATAAATTAGCGTAAATGGAAGACAATTAGTCTTACTTTTGGCACGCGAAGTACATACTGTTGTAACCCGACTTAGCAACCATAGAATGCTAATTCAAGAATAATGTGTATAACTGTAACTTTCCATAGAATTAAACTGCAGAGTTGCATTAACGCAGTCCTTAACATTATTAGTAGACTACGGCAACGAGAAAGAACGATCCATCCGGGTAGCTCAGGATTTTTTTTAAAGACGAACAGTGCCGGCCTCCTTACAATACGCTTGCGTTATCTATTTCGATCTATGTCTGTGAGCTAAGATAATTGATGAGGTAGAAATATTAATTTATTATTATTTACAGAAAACGAGTGCAAGTAGCCCATCAGTTAGACCGGAGGAACTTAGTGAGCGACTTCGGTAACTCGTGTTTGGAAACAGCAGAAGCTACACAGCACAAACAAGACGTATGCAAGAAAGCAAAAGTGTTCAATGACTGTACTCACCTCTACAGGATATTACTGAAATAGGACTTTTAGCGAACCTATAGATATAGTAGAAGAGAGACTTTATTATATATCTAATTTTATTTTTTAATTATGAGGTTCGTGTCAAAATTAGCCTCTGTACTTAATTAGAATCTATTTCTTATTAATCAAGTCTAATTACACTTAACGTGAGCTGGAATACGAGTGCCAATGGAATAGGGTATTTGACAGCATTAAAAGTAAAGTGCCCATTGTTAGCATCTGTGTGTAGAATGAATATTCGCAGGGGTTTTTACTATTTTTACAAAAAAAATATTCATAATTTTACTAAAAACCTACAAAAAATATAATTGTTTTCTTATCTATTGTCACGTGACCCAAAACGCTTGGGATTGGCGGAGCCTAAAATGACGTCACACGCAAGTAAACTTCCAGTTAAAGTGAAATTACATTGTATCGTTTGACGTTTTAACAACAGTCGTGTGACGACACACACTAGTAAGACGCCATATTGTCCAGAGAAACGTTCTCGCGGCAAATTGAAAATGAAGTTTTTGTATTCGTTATTTTTACTGAAATACACAACAGAATGATGAATATCCACTCCGGACGGACTCCATAAACATTAGTCAATAACGTGAGATTGTTTTCTAAAACTTGTCAAATACCTTATTCAGATAAACGACTAAGTGTAAATGAACGGAGTCGAGTACGCCCATATTCGGGTAATTTTCGTTTTGGTTACCCGACACCATTTTCCAGCTCGAATTCCAGTGTAAATATTGCTTCGGGTGCTCGAATTCGAGTAATGTCTTCCGTGCACCCGAATACGGGCTAACGACCAAGTGTAATTGAACCATAAAATTCTAATTTGAACATTGAACGTAGGTATAATGCGACTAAAAATGATTGTTACGCTACGCTAATAAAAATCCTTTTATTTGCTTATTGAATTTTATTTTTATATCCAATAAATCTATCTTAAATCTGTGGTGCCGGCAACATATGAGTATTTAATTTACTTAGTGTAACAAATGATCATTTAAAGAAAATGTAACGAGAAAAAATTCCACTTAACGTAAGCTATTCTTAAGCTGCAAGGCAGCGCCATCTCTTCGCATTGTAGGTAACCCACAATGTCAAATGAATACTTTTACAAGTATTAAAAATTTCAAAGAAGAATAGCATTTTATAGTTATATTTTTTTTTCTAGTTACATTTTCTTTAGATTTAAACATCAAGCAATTACAAGCTTAAAAAAAGATAATTAATGATCATTTTTTATATTTTCTGCAACAAATTACCCCAACCCACCTGAAGAAAAGTGTAAGTGGAGTCCTGTGACGAGGATAGATGATGCGGCAGAAAGTGTGCCGCACCAGTCATCCTCACCATGCCGGCCCCAATCCCCTTCCCCACGAAACTCTAGAACCCTGCTCACCAGCAGAAGCACAACATCACCAAAAGTTTGTGTTAGTTTACTATGGTTTGTAAGGTGGAGGTTGCTTCCCCAGATGGGCGCTCCAATTCGATTGGAAAATCCGCTGTGCCCTCCCTCGGTGTCAGTAAGCACTTACAAGCCGATTCAATGACTACCCTAACTTTCAAATTTGTAATCGCAAGTAAGGCTGTGAGATTCGAATCTGTCTATATATATGTGTGTATATGTTTGCTGAATAATAAAATACAAAAAAAATGTCACCATTTAAATTCTGACTGATGTGAATTATGAAGAATGGACCGAAGGACACTCGCATTTATTAGATAATAAACACATAAGGTCATAAAGAAACTGAAAACAAAACATCGAGATGGCTGTATAATTATTGAACACTTAATAATGGTTGATTCAGTGATGTTATTGCTGATTCAATACTCATACTTGATTTTTGTAATGTAGGTATTATATAAAATACTGTGAAAATCTATTGTAGCACTAAATTACATAATTTTATAGAATATTTCATAAATTGCGGGTAGTCAGCGAAATCTTTGTACACGTGTTCTGAACGGCCCGATGACGTTAGTTGTTTTGTCGCCGCCTTTAAAAGGGGAGCCTTTGCGGGGCGATTCTGTATCGAGCCATGCATCGTACCGAGCGGAGCTCTGAGTTAAGTAATCATTTTTATATTGTTGTTTACTACTTTTATCGGAATTATATTTGTTTAATATTGCAAGTCGTAATATAATAATATACTTTTGCCGACATTTACAATAGAAATTACTTATGTAATCTTAAAAATTAAAATAAGAGGTTAGTTATCAGCGAGTAAAGATTTGATACTTTTATTTGGTATTTTAATTTTAATAATCAATAAATAGTGTACTTAAAACATTTAATAATTTTGAAATCTATTGAACAGTTTTATTTCCATTCCATTTGCTTTTATTGCTTTATATAAGTTTCGAAGTGTTTATAAAATTAATAATTAATGTCAATCCTAACACACGTTCTTTTTTTATATATCTAGTTATGCAAATGATTTTACCGCGAAGAACACTCATACAATTTTTTCTAGCAGGTAGGTAAATCAATCTACCCCACCTGACGTTAAGTGGTGGTAAAGTCCAAACGCGAAGATAGCCGGTGCATCAATTATTATGAACTGAAACCGGATGGGCTCCTGCATCCACCCGGGGAGTGGTCGCCGGGACCCCACGCCCCGGTCGCCAACCGGCATGACGGTCCACCCCAGGATTATGCTTGGCATGATAAGGCAGTCTCGTGAACTAGTAAGGAATGCTCGGGCCCTACAGAGTGTGCCATTTATATGTCTGCTACTGCCCGGCCAGCGGGACAGCCGTTTCTACGTGTCTCCCAGGCCAGTCAATGAAGTTCTCCCGGCATCGGATCGACGGATGCCTCCCCTAGACCAAACATATCGCGCAAACGCCCACTCGAGCTCTAGTTGTACGCTGGCTGACCCCGAAACACTTCATGAGTTTTTCACAATGCGCATAGTGGTAACTAACCAGGCGGGCAACCATCATCTCCAGTGGTAGTAGGGTACCAGAGGAGTTGATTGGTCACCTTAAACATAAAAAAACGGAATACGTATCTCTCATTCCTCAAATTAGAATCTTAATAACATCATCGATATTTCACTCGGTAACAAGCACAAATAGAAATTGAAACGCTTCACATAAAGGGAAAAAAAACATTCGATATTATCACAATAGAACACAGAATGGCTTCATAATTCCGACGCTGTCAACTTGCTGTCAATACAAAAGCTCTTCGAGTGCCATAAAAGATTCATTGTTATTCGGGTATTCCTGTGAGAATAGAACGGTTACAAGTCCCAATTAATCTCCCTGTCATATAAGACAAGCCGAGGAACAATGAACTATCTATAGTACATTAATGAGGCGAGAAAGGTAATTAATTAGTAAGAATATCTTTCCGGTTTGCTCGAGTTATTATTTACATAAACTCGCTTCTTGTCACTTAACTTGATGATCGACCCAAAATGCGGGCCTACTCAGAGGTAACGGGTTCGAATACAGATGTTGCTAATGTTTGTATGATTAATAGGACCATTTGTACCTTAATCTTGGTTGCTTTTATATAATATATTATATTTCTTTATAAAAAATACTTATCTAAGTTTCATTATATGTATGTTTTTTAACATATATATATTTTATCTCCGTTACTTTATTTTCCAGAACACAAGCTCACAGTGCTTAATTTGGTACTAGGCTTGTTCAGTTGGTATAATGTGTCGCAAATATTTATTTTATTAATAAGTGTGAACTTGATATTTTTATAGCTGAGAAACCTTACACTGGGAATACAAGTATGTATATAGTTCTGATTGAATGTGAACAATACAGTTTTATGGGTCATCCATAAAATCATCATCATCATCATATCAGCCGTATGACGCCCACTGCTGGACATAGGCCTCCCCCAAGGATCTCCACAACGATCGGTCCTGCGCTGCCCGCATCCAGCGTTTTCCCGCGACCTTCACCAGATCGTCGGTCCACCTTGTAGCGGGTCTTCCCACTGAGCGTCGTCCGGCACGCGGTCGCCATTCGAGAACCTTTCCGCCCCAACGGCCATCGGTTCTCCTCGCTATGTGTCCCGCCCACTGCCACTTCAGCTGGGCTATTCTTCGAGCTATGTCGGTGACTTTAGTTCTCCTACGGATCTCGTCATTTCTGACTCGATCACGCAGGGAAACATCAAGCATAGCTCTCTCCATTGCCCGCTGGGCGACCTTGAGCCGTCCTATGAGACCCATAGTAAACGACCACGCCTCACTGCCATAGGTCATCACTGGCAACACACACTGGTTAAAGACTTTCGTCTTAAGGCATTGAGGTATTTTGGACGCGAAGATGTTCCGCAGCTTCCCGAACGCTGCCCATCCGAGTTGGATTCGACGAGAGATCTCTTTCTCGAAGTTGGACTTACCTAACTGGATTGTGTGTCCTAGGTAAACGTAGTGGTCAACAACTTCAAGTGTAACGTTCCCAACATTAACTGGAGCGGGTGCAACATGGGCGTTGGACATGATGATTTTAGTCTTGTCCATGTTCATCTTAAGACCCACTCGCTGGGATGCGTCACTGAGATGCTCGAGCATGGTGTTCAGGTCTTCCAAGGTCTCCGCCATTAGGACTACGTCATCGGCAAATCGAAGGTGTGTCAGGTACTCGCCGTTGATGTTAATGCCGAGTCCTTTCCAGTCCAGAAGCTTAAAAATATCCTCCATCGCAGCAGTGAACAGTTTCGGAGATATAACGTCTCCCTGTCTCACCCCTCGCTGTAGTTGGATAGGATTAGAGCTCTGATTCTGTACTCGGACCGACATATTGGCGTTTTGGTATAGGTACTTTAACACTTCGATATACCTGTAGTCCACTTGGCACCTCTGGAGAGACTGCAGCACCGCCCAGGTCTCGATCGAATCGAAGGCCTTCTCATAGTCCACAAACGCTAAGCAAAGTGGCCGATTATACTCTTCGGTCTTCTGTATAATCTGCCGCAGCGTATGGATGTGGTCTATGGTACTAAAGCCTTTTCGGAAACCGGCTTGTTCGGGAGGCTGGAAGTCGTCGAGCCTGCGAGCGAGACGATTCGTAATGACCCTCGAAAACAGCTTGTAGATATGGCTCAGAAGCGAGATGGGTCTGTAGTTCTTCAGTAGGGTCTTATCACCCTTTTTGAAGAACAAAAACACCTCGCTTCTGCTCCATGCCTTCGGCGTTTTGCCCTGGTGGATGACGGAGTTGAAGAGCTTCTGGAGGACTTTAAGTACCGGCGTACCGCCCGCTCTCAGAAGCTCTGTTGTGATTCCGTCATCTCCCGCCGCCTTGTTGTTTTTAAGCTGTTTGAGGGCAATTCTAATCTCGTACAGGCTGACGTCCGGGATATCCTCGGTATAATGTCGGGTAAGCTTGGCTCTAGGATCTCGAGCTCTGCTTTCGCCTGGTGTTCTGCTGGAATATAACTGCCTATAGAAACTCTCAATCTCCCTCAGGATTTCAGGAGTCGATGAAATGATACTACCGTCCTCAGTTTTCAGCCTCGTCAGTTGACTTTGCCCAATAGACAGATCTCTAGCGAACACTTTGGAGCCTTTGTTCCGCTCTATGGCCTCTTTAATACGCTCGGTATTAAAGTGGCGAAGGTCGCTCGTCAACGACTTCGAGATCTGTCTATTAAGCTGTCTATAACGAAATGCATCCGCTGAGTCCTGTAGTCTCATTTCATGTCTCCTATCCATGAGTTCGAGTGTGTATGCGGAGAGTTTCTTTAACTTGGTACGGCGGGTTTTAAAGTGTTTAGACCCTACCGTACGGACAGTATCCACCACCAGGTCGTTCAGATCGTCCACGTCTATGCTGTTCTCAAGGTACTCGAAGCGGTTTTGGAGCTCGAGCTGAAAGCGCTCGGGGTTTTGAATTTGGGCTGGCACCGGTCGGAGCGTTGATTTTATCAGTCGCGATCTTTCAAGCTTAACGTTGATATTCAATGTGCCTCTTACCAAGCGGTGATCGCTTCCTGTCTTAACAGCGTTGATCACTGAGACATCATTGAATATTTGCTTCTTCGTCGACATGATAAAATCAATCTCATTTTTGACCTTGCCGTCGGGACTTATCCAGGTCCATCTGCGGGTGACGGGCTTTCTGAAGAAGGAGTTCATCATATAGAGGTTCTCCCTCTCCATAAAGTCCGCCAGTATTCGGCCCCTGTCGTTCCGTTCCCCAACTCCAAATTGCCCCACTCTCAGCTCGTCGCCGCAACGTTTCCCCAACTTTGCATTGAAATCCCCCATCACAATCGTGTAGTGGGTTTTGTTTTGGCCAGTATTCGGTTGTTGTGGTAGCCGTGTCCTACCCGGGGATTCTTCGCACCCCCTGCCCCGCCGTTACCGTGGCCGCTACCGTAGCCAGCCGGGGACTAGGGGCCGTTTCGTATTGTTTTGCATATGGGGGGGGTTTTGCCATAATCGCCACGCTTGGCAGGCGGGTTGGCGATCGCAGTATACCGGTTCGCATAAGGAGATGCTGCTGCCCATCTCCTTAGGTGAAGTGAAGTTTCCCTTAGTCGCCTCTTACGACACCCACGGGATGAGAAGGGGTAGTGCTATTCTATTCTAGGCCGGCACTACACGGCACCATCCATAAAATACGTCACACTAATTTAGTGATTTGTGACCCCTCCCTGTAGAAAGATTTGTTAAATTCAAAAAGCAGTTCCTAAATTAGTTCCGTAACGTCGCCAACAAAACAAATTAAAACCCATACAGTTAGGGTTTAGATATTTTAAAAATTTATTAGATTTTGAAATGACTGTGTCGTCACGAAGTTTAGAACCCCTCCTACCCCTTGTCTATCTACGTGTTACGTACCTAATGGATGACCCCTTATCTACATAAACTATTATAATAGAATTGATTCCGCATCAACTTTTGCATTTGAATTACATAAACAATTGGATACCGTTTCCAAAATCATAGAATTTCTAATGCACGAACGAATCAGTGAAAGACTAGACCGATCTATTTTGCCCAAAGAGAATCTCTTCAACTGCAGTCGAGTTTGTAAACAGTTAAACAGCATAGACAATGAGAACTCTAGATTTTCGCAAATTAACAAACCGGACAATGTCTTGTTTGCTCTTGCGAGTACAATCGACTCCCAGTCAGTCAATACAATGTCTTGGCTCTGTCAAAGTCCGTTGTTTGAAAAATAGTTAAATGTAACGTCCACCAGTTTAAAGTTGCTCAGAGAGCTATAGAAAGGGCTATACTTGGAGTATCCCTGAAGGACCGCATCAGAAATGATGTAATCCGACAGAGAGCTAAAGTCACCGACATGACATAGCCCACCGAATTAGCAAACTGAAATGGCAGTGGGCTAGTCACATTAGCAGCAGAACTGAGGGCCGTTGAAGCCGGAAAATTCTCGAGTGGAGACCGCCACTCGGTAAACGTAGTGTAGGACGCCCTGAGACAAGGTAGGATGACGACATTCGTAGGCTGGCTGAAGTGGGCTGGATGAGGGTGGCAGAAAATCGGGAGCAGTGGCGTGCATTACGGGAGACCTATGACCAGCAGTGGACGAGCATGGGTTGATGATGATGATGACGAATGTCACGTCAAATACATCTATTCAGTTTAGTATCGGTTAGGCAAAAAATGGATTGCGCAATTTGACTACTGATAAAGTGACGCCATAATTCGACAGTGACAGTTAAATTTACAAGCGAAGCTAGTTAAAGTTAATAAAATTTTACTTTAACCAGCTAAGTAGTGCAAATTACGTTTCATCCATATTGAAATTTTACTAAGTATAGTAAATTTTACCTATTGTATTTTTTTCTCTAGAATTTTAACTATCATCATCAGCCTATAGATGTCCCCATTGCTGGGGTACAGGCTTTCCTCATGGATGGAATAGGGAGATTGCATGACCAACCACGGGGACCCAGTGCGAATTCGCGGGTACTAACGACTGCAGATGAAGCCGGGACGTTGGTTAAGCCGTTGGGCTTAACGTACCTTTCGAAGCGCGGAGGAACTCCAGATAGAAGATTTTTGGCCACCCATGCAATGACCGACCACTGCGAAAGTTGCTTAACTTCAACGATCGCAGCCGAATGCGCTAACCACCCGCGCCATCGAACATCTCATTTTAACAATAGTCTAATATAACTACTAGTGGCCCGCCCTCGCTTCGCTTCGGGGTAGAATTGATCAAAATCCTTTCTTAGCGTATGCCTACGTCATAACATCTACCTGCATGCCAAATTTCAGCCCGATCCGTCCAGTAGTTTGGGCTGTGCGTTGATAGATCACTATGTCAGCCAGTCACCTTTGAGTTTTATATAGATGAACGAAATAACGCGGCCTGTATGTGTAAAAATTAGATAAATAGTTATCTTTTCTACAGCGTTTAACTATAGTAACATTTAACTATCTATGGAAGAACATGATCTTTATTTCGTGACAATAAAACTAAATTCGTAAATTTCAAGATACAATTAGCCAATATGATTCCTGACTCATCTATCCATCAGCCTTTCTCCATCCACTGCTGGACATAGGCCTCCCCTAATGCACTAACCAACTTTACTTTATTAATTTTATTATACCTATGATATTCTTCCATTTCTCATCGATACCCATTTTACCATACGAATTGTGAAGTTCCATGTAGGCAGTTAGCAATCCACTGAACTCTTCTGAAAATATTATCTTATCCGCTAAAGCAAGCTAAGTGAAGTAGGTACTTTAGTAGGATTCCAACTTACTACAGTAAAATTAAACCAGTGTTCATTTACAAGTACTTCGCATTTAAAAGATCACAGTTCTATTTTTTCAAATTAAAAAGCTTAAAAAAGGTCGAGAAACAGTGTATGTTGGTATCACGGTAGTTGTGTGAGAGAGAGAAAAACACACTAATGTCGATAATTTAATTTTAACATCACATAAACTTTACTATCCGCTCAGCAACTGAGATATAACGAACATTGCTATCTTCTGTATCCAACACCAGATGGAGCAACCTTTCTTCGGCGGCTCCTCTTCTTCTTCTTCAGTCTTTGTGGTTGGTGCTACGGAGGTGGAAGTCGACTCCTCTTGGCCAAAAGAATATGCTATCATTAGAGATACCAAAGCCAGCACCAATAGCATTTTCGAAAAAGAAACCTTCATTTTTTATTGCGCTCCTCTTTTGTTTTGGATTCTGCTTTCGATATTTGAAAAGGAATTTCTTATTACAAATTCTCGGTAGTCCTTTGTTTAACACCAAATATATTTTGTTATAGTTCCTTGTTGTCCAATCCAAATGCGTGACAGTTGTTTGTTTATCCGATGTCAAATTTCAACTGAACCACACGAAATTGGGTGCATGGTTCGCATCAGATTTTATCTGAAGCCTCGTGTTACCTCCAATTTGTTCCGCTGTACATAATAATAATGACGGCTAATGGTTTTTCATAATGCTTTCGATAGATATAATTTATTTTAAATGACACGGGATTACGATCTCAGTTCTGAATAGAGGTTGTCATGTTTAATATTAGGTAAATGCATTTTTTTAATAATAAACAAATTTTCCGAATACTGGTCCGAATACTTACACGACGTCCAGGTTTCGGTCTGAAACCCGGACTTCGTGGAATTTTCTCCCTTTGGTCCATTTTTTAACCGCTTTTCTTAACCATCTATGAAAGAAGAATATGGTTATTAAATTAGTATTTTTTTTCTCACTGTTTTTGTTTTTTTTTAATTAAAATATAATACTAGTTTACTTTTAAATCATGAACACAAATAGGACCTCCTGGGATTTGATCTACCAACTTTCTCTGTTGCAATCATCCGACCGATGCAAAGTTACAGCACTCTGAACGACCAGAAACCGGGCCATACACAATTCCCCATTATAAATGAGTAGAAAAACCTTCCACAGCTTGGAAATAATCCCGCTGTAGGTTAACAGTTTCCTTTAATATAAATTTGCGGCGGTCGCGCTTACAAAATGAACGATCTGCGTAAACTCACATTAAACCAACGGAAGGAATGTAGTGCAGGGGTCGGGAAACTATGTAAATTTTATTCCGTGTGCTAAAAGTTGGCTCATGGACAATTAAGTGAGGGTCGATTCGAAGATTATTTCTAAATATTGTTGCTAAAACTTTAGGACTATTTTCAGGGACTTTTTTTCCAAAATCGAAAACGATTTCATGAAAACAAAAACAAAAAAAATAAGAAAAAAATAATATATTTGAGGAGTTGGCGAACAAAGCGGTATGGTTTTGACCATCAAATACTTTATTTTTACAGCCCGGAGGTTTTGGGCCATCTGAATTTGAATTTTAACTCATGTCAATCAATGAGTTAAAATTCAACCGCCGATTTGGGCGCGACCAAAAGTCATAACCGTTCGTTGAAATTTTGTTTTTGCTGCCCCAGACGTTCGGCCCTACATAGATGGCTCAGGTATAGTGGGAGTACTTAACTACGTGCAAGGTTGCTCCCCATATGTTATTCTGCCGCGCTCGAGTAAATCCAAAAATCCCCGCTTGGGCTCCCTACTATTAGCTCACGTCCACTCTTAAGATCACAGACAATACATCCAAACACAGATTAAAAAAACTCCACGTAATTTTACAATAAATCCTCAGGATCAAGTTTCAATGGATTGTCATTATGCGAATTTCTGAAGGGAAAAGGGAACTCGAAAGTTTTCTTATTTCATCCCCTCATCAGTGTCCGACCCTCCGAAAGTCTCATTGGCGGAGCCGATGACACGAAATTTTTATTATAGCAAAGAATGGAGTATCGTATTTCTGAAATTTCTCCCGTATTGAAAAAACTTTTTAAATTTTTAAAGCATTCAGAACGATTTCTCCTTATGTAACCTTTTTAACGAAATTAAAAACCGACTTCTTAGATTTTGTCTTTATATTAATACGCAGTTTATAAACTATCGGCCTAATGATATTAAATAATGTTTACGATAGAAAGGATGACTATCGTGTAGAACCGTATTAGAGCAAGTGCGGTAAGAGAACGGGCGTGGCGAAAAACGGAACTAACATCAAGATTTTTATTTGGCAATCAAACCCAGCAATCTGTTAAACGTCAAAGTTTTGTATTGTTACAGATTTGTTTGTTGTTGTGATTTCTTGCGATTTTTTGTATTTAATCATGTCTAAAAGGGATAAAATCTTACAAATACGGTAGAAAAGCACTACAGCACCCTCCAATCTAAATCCCATTCTCTTTCCGCACATACTCTAATCTGTATTTTCTATGTTAAAAGGGTAGCAAACCAACTACGGCATTCGTGATGGATTATATTATTAGATTATAGACGCTTTCGATACCCAAGCTATCACTCCCGCCAGTACCTTCCCTGACCCAATCGCCTACTCGATGGAGCCCAGCAACCTTACTCACCAACAGAAACACAACACTGACGCAAGGTAGTGATTTTTTTTACTGTAGTCTTCTGTAAGGAGGTTACTTCCCTATACGGGCGCTCCAATTAGAGCCGAAAATCCGCTATACCCTTCCCTAATGTGAGTGTTCTGCAATCTAAAGTTGAACCCTGGAGGAGGCTAAAGCTGGCTAGCTCTACGGCTGCTAATGGTGCTTGACCTGATGAGGATATTCAGAGGCGTCTTTAGCCCTTGCAGCACTCGTGTGCAATCTAACCTCGCGGCCCCTAGCGCAGTAAGCGCGCAGTCATGGTGGCGAGAGACGCTCGGCTCTTCACAAGTAAAGGTAAAGACTTCTCTGGGAGGAATGATGACTGTGCTGCGATGGTTGAAGGTTGAGGGCTGCGCTGCAATGATCAAAGTTCGCTTAAATTTATAATCATAATACGTAAAAAAATTACTATAATACATAAAAGTGTGTAGAAAGGCCAAAGGGGAAGATCTTCTTCCGAGCTGGGTGATGTTAACTCGGGGGCCACGATCCGACTGATGTAGGTCGGGCATCGTATATATCGAGTGTTAGCCTCCGAATTTCACTTGCGCGATGTAGGCTTACATACTATTGTGATCGCAGCGTAGGTAGCGCCATCTCTTGAGGAGGCGAGTGTTTCATTCCTGCATGTTAGTTATATGTGGGGCATATAGATGTCGCCGCCACAAGTGTATTCATGCATAATAATAATCATATGCCATAAACGGAATTTCATTAGCCAAAGATTTGCGTGGGCTCAAAAATAAATGTTAAGTAAAAATCTATTACAATTTATAAAAAGCTAACCTTAATTACTTGTTATAAAAATACAATACTTATAATAATTTTCTTATTGTAATTTTCTGAATCATTGACTCGTGTACTAAGAGGTATTATTATCTCTACTAAAGTATAACTATAGCTGGGCTAAGGCTTCGTATATACGAGCGGCTCCTCTGGCCGCCGCTACCTCTGGCGTCAACGTGGCGACGACCACCGCCGACGAACTGTCAGCCGTGGACGGGTCGACGGGAGCCATCGACACACCTACGGATGCTCGAATGCTGCCGTCAACAGGTTAATGGCTGTTAGGCGGCTGCCGTTAGCGGGTCGACGGCTGGTTGATGGCTGCCGTTGACTAGCCGTCGGCAGCAGCTGATAGCTTACCGGCGGCGGTCTATCACGTTGACGGCAGAGGTCGGCGACTGCAGTTGCGAGGCCGTCACCTGCGAGCCGCTTGTATATATGTAGCCTAATGTGTACAACATAAATAATGCATATTTGTGTAGTAGGTTTGTTTATTTAATTTTTCTAACATAAACTAGTAATTACAGCATTTATATTATAACTACCACAACCAATTTATCGCGATAAAACTACAAATAGTTCCACAAAAAAACTAACCATTAATTTATTTTAAGATAAACATACATTTTTTGTTACCGTAGTGATATGGTAAAAAAAATTCAAGCCTGCACTTTACATTTTTTGTTATTTATGGCCCACGTGATTGTTTGCGACCACCATGGCATATAGACGCTTGCGATACAAAAATATCACGCGCACCGTTGTCTACCCTGATCCTATCCCCTACCCCGTGGAGCCCTGGAACCTTACTCACCGACAGAAACACAACACCACCAAAAGGTATCATTATTTTACTTTGGTCTTCTGTGAGGTTACCTACTTCCCCACATGGGCGCTCCAATTCGAGCGGGAAATCCACTACGCCCTATATCTTCATCATCGTCAGCCTATTAATGTCCCCATTGCTGGGGCACAGGCCTTCCCTTTGATGAAATAGGGAGATTGGGCCATGACCCACCACGCGGGCCCAGTGCGGATTGGTGGGTGCTAACGACTGCAGATGCAGCCGGGACCAACGGCTTAACGTGCCTTCCGAAGCACGGAGGAGCTCGAGATAGTAATTATTGGTCACCCATCCAATGACGGAACTGCGAAAGTTGCTTAAGTTCAACGATCGTAGCCGAACGCGCTAACCACTTGCGCCATCGAGCTCCTCAAGTCCCTATAAAGGCGGGCCATAATATGCTATTTACCACCCTTTTTACATAAAAAAGCAACTAATAATACAACATATGATTCCATTTCATTCTCCATGATCGAGAAGTGGAAAACTCCTCCGCGTAGGTAACATAACCTGTAAAAATATTCACTCACAAATCGCTCAGTTGTTACAAACAAAACTTCAGCTGTGTGAGAAACAATTCCGTGTTGTTCCTATGGTTGTTTTACAAAATGAATTGTTGGCCAGCTAGCCATTTCATGCGGAGGACGTTGAAAAAAAAACCAGTTATGAAATTCGTAGGTATTCGGTGGCAGTTCCCTGTTTCATATGGAAATATATGCGAGCTATCAACGAGACACTAGATTTTTTGGTATAAAACTTTCGCGTTTTCATTTTTTCAAACAATCATTTTAAAGTCACTCCAAGAAACATCAAATAGATTTTATGCTTGTCGAAGTGGTGCCTTGTTTAATTTTCTTGCTATCGCAGAGAAAGTATCTCCTTCAGAGTCGGCAACGCATAAGTGGTACCCTTGGTGTTGCAAGTATTCACCCGCGCCAACGCGCCTCCGATTCCTCCCACATAGACCGCAATCACCAACACTACAGAGCTAGCAAACTTGCACACTAGCTTAGCAGTAGGCAGACACCGCACCCGTAGGATAAGAGTGTGAAGACCCAGTCTACACACAACACGCTATACCAGGTGCAGACAACGGCTAACTAGAGTCGAGGTCCAAGTCTCAGAGACGCCCTCTAGTTGAGCCGACCCCCTCATGTTTGAGTGGTCTAGAGGCTCCAGACGGAGAGGAGACTCCCCCTGTAGGGAGATGCCATCCATCCGCCTGGAATACTTCTAGAGGCACTCGCCTATTCTCGGCTTGAGGTCCCTTTAGGATCTCGCCGTCCCCAAACCCGGTGACGCTGTAAAGGTCATCTGTGACCAACATACATACACACACACTCAAAAAATTAAATAAAATGCAAGTATTCATCGGCGGCAGTGACCACTTAACATCAAGTGACGACCTCCGTGGCAGAGTTGTTGGTACGCCGGGTTTCATGGTGTCGCCTACTCAAGAGGTCCCAGGTTCGACTCTCGGTGGGAGCTGATGTGATGAATACGAACATTTGTACTCAGTCATGAATGTTTAATATGTATTTTTATATGATATTTTTTTATATATGTTGTGATGTTATATTTTACTCCACTGCCCCTCCAGTCAACCTCGGAGCTCAGGGGAAACAATGAAAGAAAACAAAATAATTAAGATAATGTTATAATTATATTTTACTAACTATAGATCCTAAAGAAGATGAATACAGTAGTTTTAAAGTTATAGTTTATATAAATCACTTCCCTTTTCATTGAGCAAAGCAGTAAGTTGACATTAAATGTTATAATTATATTTTACTAACTATAAATATCATAAGGAAGATGAATACAATAGTTTTAAAGTTATAGTTTATATAAATCACTTCCCTTTCAGTGAGCAAAACATTAAGTCGACATTAATGTTAGAGTTATATAAATATCAGACATTCATAACAAACTACAATGTACTTACATGAGTTCTTAAACTATATCTAATATATTTTACCTACTCTGCAATGGACTGTCAATTGAGAGACCACAAAACTAGACTTTTCCAGATAATAAACTATTCAGTGGATTTTAGAGGTTCTACGGTTCGTTTGATCGATATTGGTGATGCTGTATATCAGGTTAATTCTAGTTCTCAATGAGACAATCAGTTATATATATATATATATATATATATACATATATAGAAATGGGTAGGTCGGAGTCCAGGGTTAGTTAGAGAAATACCTTGTTGAGGATATGTTTAGTAGTGTGTGATCTGTCCGCAGTTACGGCCGGGTTACATAAGACTGGAGAGTGGCTTGCAACCTTTATTGTAATAATCTCACGCGTCCCCTCTGGTCCGTGTATATAGAGAGAATCTCCCTGTTATTAGCTTGTTTTTCCTCCAGTACTTCTTGAGGAGAACGTATCAGCCTGAAGTTCACATTGAAAAAAAATTGGTCAGATGTTGGGAAAATACATAGATTTCTACATCTGCATCACTAGCGGGTAAAGTGAGGGATATTCACGGTTAATGTTTACATTTTTGAATCACTACATGACTGGGAGGTCCATCTCATTGAGTTGAAGGAAATCAATTTCATGTTCACTAACTTGACAAGAATGATTAGGTATATTTGAAGACAATAATTACCATATCATGCATAATGAAAGGCCTGCAATTCAATTGGTGCTAGGAGAATAACTCGAGGATCAGATGATAGGCTTACCGTTCAAGACGTGACTTTCCGTTACTCTGTTCCCCCTATCACAAGATACTACCCTGCCCTGCAAGATTCCAGGACCATCTACCTACGATACGGAAGATCAGCAGAAAGGTTATTTTTCATAGCCACAACTTGCAAAATAAGTAGAGAAGGAAGCTAAGACCAGTTACCTTGCGGGATGTTATCACCCCGAATCACAGTTCGGTTAGCGTTCCCGCGCTATGCCTGCCAATATCCTCTAGGATATAAACTTTTCGGAACTACTTCACCGACTCCGGAGTCCGGAGGGTTCTTCTTTTAATACTTTGGGCAGAAAACAAAACGGTGGAAAAAATTATTGTAAAAAATTTTAAGTTGTTTTGACAACTGAGCATAGAGAAAAGACCATCAACTGCCAAATATGGGTCTATGATTTTTTCTCTCTCCAACTGAAGGCAAAGGCCACAGTCAAACAGACAGCCACTGCATTCGAGACGAGATAACGTATCAACTCAAACCCATATAACTATGCTCGCCGTAAGCGGAGGGAAAGAGAATACCTACCTAAATCAGCGAGGAAATTAAATTTCGAGTAAAATTCAAAACCGAGTAAAAAAAACGCCCGATTGAGAATTCAAATCGATATGGGAAAAAATAATTCAAAATTCAACAACTGGCAAACTCCATCCACCCATCCACACGCACCAACAGAGATCCACTTCCTTCTTTTTTTTTTATAAGTGTCAAGTAGATTTTTGATTCGAATGAAAAAAAAAGCAACTATTCCTTCAATGCTACCAACCCAATCAATGATGTTTGACAGCTACGTTGACGTAAGCGGTTCGCTATCATAGACAACACAGCTGTCCTACGTGTGTCAGTAATATGAGTGTTAGTGTCACGCCCTGTTTAAAAACAAACACTACAATGTATCTACAGTATTTATATTCTATCCGTTACTCTAGTATCCCATAACACAAGCCTTACAAAGCTTACTTTGGGGCTAGGCTGATTGGCATAAGTAAAAAAAAAGTGGACTGCGTGGATTCGTTTGCCTTCATATGCATAAAAAAAACTTTAATATAACTTTGAATCTAATTGACGTTTCTGTATTTAGTTATGATGTATTTAAAATCGAATGACGCTTTATAGGTAAACTCAATGGCGCAATGTCAACTCAGTGGTTAGTGCGTTCGATCTACAATCGTCGAAGTTATGCTTCTCGCAATCTCGAGCTCCAGAATGCATTGGTTTGCTTTCATTGATGAAAATTCCTTGTAACGACTTTTAATACAAGCATTTTTTATAGTGTTTCATCAAGAAATCCTTATTTTGCTCAGTAGACTTCACAGACAAACTGGAATTTTGGAATGAAGTTCTTTAATTCGGAAGGTTATAGACTTGGCGGATGGGGGTCGCCTAGCCCAAATCCAAAAAAAAAGCGAAAGATTTTTCTATTACTACCGTCAGGTGTTTCGAAGCGCATTGTGTGCAGATACTTATTTATAATAATGTTAATTTTTAACTTCGTTCCAGACAGTCCAGTTTGGTTTTTGATGTTTTGAAAAAGGCTTGCGTCCAAAATTCGGCATACCTTAGTGGTACATATATTTAAAACACCAAAACATAACTAACTTTAACATAACATATAAACACAACATAAATATAGCCATGGTATATAGGTTTATACGATACCCAACATTATCCTGTTACAAAGTACAAACATTTTAAATTATGCATAATAGAACATCTGAACCTGTCTGCATGAGACAAACATAGTTGCCGTTGTCAGGAATGTTTAAGCTCAGAGTAGGTTACGTGTTGCAATAGTTTAAGCATCAATTCCACTTGCAACGAGAAAGCGAGTAAAGAGAGACTAAATTTAATCGTGACAAAAGGTATAACTCGTATAACTACTTTTTACACGATTGAATTTAAACTGAAAGTGATAATAAAACTTAAGATTGTCAAAATATGCAAAGATATTACTGAAATACATATATCATTATGTACAGAAAATCAATAATATTTAAATACAAATTTCTTTAACCTACTTATAAATAACATCTTATTTACAAAATAAAAAATAAGTCACCCGCAGCGCCGCGGTTAGGGATGGTGACCAATAGGCTAGCAGCATTGCCACGTTGAATGGCAAGGCTGATCCGCTGACCAAGATAGCTGCCAGCCTTTTGATCAACCAGTAACTTCGGTGAGTCTCTTTGATATTTCCTTAAAAAAGGAACAAGCGCTTGGACGCCATGGGCCCATGGTCTCAACACCAAACGGTAAATTATAAAGTAAGAGTTAATTTTATTGAGTCATGGTAATTTACTTTACCTTACATTATGTCAAGTGTAAGTGAAGTCCAACGAATTAGAAGTGATATGGAAGCATTATTCTCTAAAAAAGGCTGCTAAAACATGTTTCCAAACTCATACAACTACACTTCAATACTAACACGACACACACAGAGACAAAACAAAATACTTTGACAAATCAAATATCTGCAAATGAATTCGCCTAGCCATTCATTGGGCAGGATATCGTTAAACAAAAAAACCAATCCCGTGATTGGTTGGAATCTCATTTTTTTTCGTCCCGCCCATTAGTTTGCTGTTTGCGTGGAACTAATTTTTAGCGCAATTGAAGTGACAGTGTTCCTGTCAGTTTGCTGGTCGAAACCCTATATCTTACCCCATAAAGCCGGAAAATTGAGTCTTAACTGACTGCGAACCTAGTGCAGATAGCAATATTCAAACAACTGGCAGATTCATCTGAAAACGAATACGAACAAAGAAATTTGGTGACTCATTTCTTTGTCGTACTATACTATTCGCAAGTGGAATTCTTTTCCCGCGAACGTTTTCCTACAATCTGGGGTCCTTTAAGAGCGGCGTGAAGAAGCATTTCCGCAGGCCACAAAGGTGAGGATGGTTGGAGTGGTAGTTTATAACTGCTGTGCCAGCTATCTTTGCGTCTGTATACTATCACCACTTAACATTAGTTGGGGTAGAGTCATTTATCTACCTAGCTATAAAAAACGGCTTATAATGCCCTGCAAAGCACGAAATATTTCGGTGTTGAATAGTTGTAACTCACCCATCCAACGACCTAACTTTTTAAAAGCTGCTTAGCTGCTTACAATCACAAATCAAACGTGCCAACCATTGACTTGTTAAACTCTTCAGATCTAGGTAAATTATATAAGTAATAAAAGGTAATAAGTGGAAACATTGATTTCCCATACTTTCCACCCCCCTTTTCAGCCCTTTAAAGGATGATATATTGGAATAATAATAATCCTATGTCCTTGCTCGGGACTCAAACTATCTATATATTAAATTTCATCTAAATCAGTTTAGTAGTTTAAGCGTAAAGTGGTCATAACAGGCAGACAGATCACTTTCGCATTTATAATATTACTAGTAGGTGCCCCTGACTTTGTTTGCGTGAAAAAAATACTTTCCCATAAAAAACCCCTTTTCACCCCCCTAAAAAGTGATTTCTAGATAAAAAATATTCTATGTTCTTTCCCGGAACTCAAAATATACATATACCCCATCTAAATCGTGAAGAAAGCGGTTACAGACTTTCTCATTTATTATATTTATTAGTATGAAGTATAAACCATTGCATTATTGAACTCTTCAGCTCTAGGTATAATAGCTTCTCGCTTATTTTTAGCAGTGGAAAGCATACCTTACAGCTACTAACACTAAAGCTCAAGAAAGTACGTACTAAGATAAGCTGCTTACAGTGCTACACGAGTAAATCAGTTGCAGACTGTTGCTAACACTATTTAGATAATACTGAACATAGATAGAAATGGTTCCCGAAATGTTGGTTTGTGTTATATTTCGTCCATTTGGGAAGGCAACACAAACCAAGGATTTTGAGATATCACAGTCACACGACTTTGATATCTCAAAATCCTTGATCATAATTTTCACCATCAGCTCATTAATGTCCCCACTGATGGGACACAGGCCTTCTCTATGGATGGAATAGGGAGATTGTACCATGTACCACCACACGGCCTAAGTGCGGATTGGTGCGTGCTAACGACTGCAGATGCCGCCGTATCAGGGCTTAACGTGCCTTAGTAAATTTTTGTTTGGATAGGTGCAATCGACCGACCACTGCAAAAGTTGCTTAACTTCAAAGATCGCAGTTGAACGCGCTAACCACTTGCGCCATCATTCTCCTCCATCTATGTTTAAAATCGTAAAATTAAGGTTATTGAGCACGTAGGCACTCTAAGGTATTTCTGGATCTGAATGTGAGAACAAAAATACTTATTTTTCGTTCAAAAAATCTATGAGATTTGACAGCGGAGGCTGCTATTAGAGAATACGACTATTCACGGTTATGGAGCTGGGCAAACTTTTTCCTTATCGTGCCAACATTTACTTTCATAAACCTATGGCGGGCCACCTACGAATTGCACCCTAGAATTTGAAAATTACGACAAATCAAATCAAAATACAGCTCAGTAACGAATGCCCCACACCCTAAAACCCCCTTAACCTACAACCTCCAAATACGCACCGCATTCCACGTTTCTGCTGCAAAGTAAATAACTAATAACATATACGGCAGCGGAGTCGTCCTTTTCGGAACATGTAAAAAAAAACATTTTCTTGAGAACCCTTTTTTGTTTGATGGTCCCGGGCCGGATTTCAATGGCCGCCGGGCCGTAGTCTGCTGTATACCCTATTTGTCAGTTACGTATTAATCTTTGATATCGGCAGTAGGCACAGGATGCGTTATGCTTTATCTACAGGTGGAACAATTTCGCAACAATGAGTATTGTTCGCATTTTATGAGCTCACAACGGAAAATTGCTTTTTATAAGAGCGCGCCGCAGCTCGCCTGAAAAACTGAGCAGGTGTGCGCTTGGTAGGAAACGACGCGAGTGTAAGAATTGTTCTCAAATAAAATATTTGCCGTGTTTCCGAATCGGACCTATACAAATACAAATACGTACTTGGGTAAGAAAAATAGTAATTAACTAAAATAAAGAAAAAAAAACTAAAGATTTTTTTTTACAAGAAAAATATCCACGCGGTCTATGCATCCGACGGGTCTCGAATCCGCAGCCTCCGCATCCGGGCGGATGCATTATGGATATAGAATAGCAGAGGGTGCGGTTTCGAGTCCCGTCTGCTGCCTGGACTCAGTGGATTTTTTTCTAGTGAATACTTTCTTGAGATTTAAATAAGCCTTAAAAAGTATAAAAAACCAGTAAGTATTCTAAGTAAGCTTTATGCCCGTGACATATACTAAAATGATAATTTGTGCTTTTTTTTAGAAAAATGTATTTGTTGAGAGCTATTGCACTGTGCGTGTTCCCATTGGCGATGGCTTTTCACAACCACGGTTCCTCGGGTACTCTCGTCGATTTTTCTGACCCCAAAGTAAGTAAAAACATACATTTATACCGTGTATTGTATACCTTTCGATGATTAAGGTTTCCAGGGATTTATGGGAGCTCATAGGATAAAATTATTGTCTAAGCCTGACGATTGAGGCGCTGTATACTGATATACAGGCTGATAAACCTAGTTTGGCAGCAGATGATAACGATTGCAGTTTAAACTTGTAAGCTTATTGTGGTGACTGTAGTTTATAAGACATAATGTCATTTCATCATTATGTGCCTATTAATGTCCCCACTGCTGGGGCACAAGCCTTTCCTGTGGATGGATTGGTTAGCCATCCAATGACCTTCTCAAACTTCCTCCCATAACATCTATTGATAAGACATCACTATGGCCATGGGAAAGAAGATGCTGTCGTCTTCCTTTCGTTCTAATAAATTTCCCCACTAGAGAAATCTAGTAAATTATGCCTGACGATTTTTTACACAGGTGCAGGGTCACTTGGACGCCCTGGTACGCCTGGCGCAGTCGTGCGTGATCAAAGTGCGCGCGACCCCGAAGGATGTACGAGCGTACTTCACCAACTCTGCTCCGGTTACCAGGTCGGGCCAGTGCTTCGCTGCTTGCATGCTGGAGCAGAGCGACATCATTAACCATGGCAAGGTAATCCCTTTAATCGTAGGGTAATGTGTAGGACATGTTTAGAACGAATTGAATTATAAAGAAGTCTTTCTCAAAATGTCGCCTTGTATCGCCAAAATATCGCGGAACTAAAGACGAAAGTCCATCCTACCTGTGATGACATACGGAGCCGAGATGTGGACACTGACGGTACGGCTGGTCCACAAATTCAAAGTCGCTCAGCGCGCTATGGAAAGGGCTCTGGAGTGGAGACCTCGTCTAGGCAAACGTAGTGTAGGACGTCCTTAGGCACGATGGACTGACGATTTGCGCAAAGTGGCTGGCAGAAGCTGGATGCGAGTAGCCCAAGATCGATCTGAGTGGCATGCAATTGGAGAGGCCTATCTCCAGCAGTGGACTATGATAGGCTGTTGATGAAAAGGCAGCGTTAAGAATCAGACAAAATTGAGGTATAACAGTGTCTGTTATGGAGGCGAGTTAGACCTAAGGAAGCGTTAAGAATCAGACGAAATTGAGGGATGATGAAACAGCTTAGGCGATTGCTGATTTGTCTTTTTTCTTCACGCACACATAGAAGTTACGATTATAGGTATTCGCGCGTCATGGTCACAACACTAACCTAACTAGTGTGAACCCACGATATTTATAATAAGCCTACGATTATTTTCGCAATGTTACTGAAGCGACTCGCGTTTTCTTTAAAATCCTTTCTTTTCAGTAAGATTGAGAAATGTTTTCTCAAATCTCTAGGATTTGTGTGAAAATTCGATATATCAAATCATCCTACCACACAAATATATCACACACTACAATGAAAGACAACTTATTTTGTACTAGTGGCCCGCCCTCGCTTGGCTTCGGGGTAGAATTGATCAAAATCCTTTCTTAGCGGATGCCTATATCATAACATCTACCTGCTATCACTATGTCAGTCAGTCACCTTTGAGTTTTATATATATATATAGAATCAATTCCCATTGCATGACAATTTATCTGGTGTTCGTATTAACCGAGGGCTGTGTCTCATGAGGCGCGATGAGAAATTGAAGTCTTCATACATTACTTAGGTATTTCAATTGTCGCTATAACATCAAACTTTCACCTCTAATAAATCTCCATATTATAATTTTTTTTGCAATCGCAACATTACAAATTTGACATAGTACCGTCGAATGCCACTTAATTCACTTCCGACTTCCAAGTCGCATGATACTGATTTTCCGTATTTTTGAATAGTTCATCTACAGTGTTACGAGTTTAATACAAAATATTTATTTTTATTAATTTCACGGAATAAAATAAAAAGCAGTCATAACCGCTGTTAAAAATAAACGTATAATTCATAATAACTGTTTATTTAATCTTTTGCCTTTTTTGTTTGTTAAAGATAAAAAAGTCGCGACAAATCGTCATCTTATCTGTATTTTAAAAAGATTGAGAAAAAAACTTGATAATATCTGACATACAATTGACAATTATTCTACCATTCGGCAACGCGTAACGTGTGGTCGAGACCGCTCGTTGACGTCGAGCTATTAAAAAATACAGAATTTAATATGTCGCTCCAAAAATTAGTATATATCGAGCGTTCGACGCAAGGCGAGTGATTCAAAAATAGAGCTCCAGAACCAATCTATTGGTGAAATCTCCACTTATCCGAACGATTATCATACTGAATAAAATTCATGAGATGAGTGATATATTCTCGAGCAACTTCAGTGATCTCGCAAAGCAAGTTTTATATGTAGTTAGTTATTGAAATGGATTAATTATTTTATATCAAAGCATGTATTGTATGTAATATTACATACAATACATGCTTTGTTATAAAATAATTAATCCTCTTCAATAACTAACTAACACACACGAACACAATATTACATGTATGTAATATTACAGTCAATTTAAAAAATAATAATAATCCTCTGCCAGTCCGAATACCACTTAGTCGCTTGAATTAAAATGTTTACGCTTTACAAAATAATTGTCTCAGCATATTTATTGCAACAAATTCCAACTTCTAAAGATGCTCCAAGTGTATAGAAGCAGCTAGACTATAACATTGTAGGAGCAGAAAGGAATTGTAATAATACACGGTACGTAGGTATCCTTGTTTGAATCGGCAAAATTACAGCGAATTTTCCACAAAGCGAATTAAATTAGAATCCGATTCACGACGAAGCCGATTTGAAAACCCTCAATTCCAATATTCAAGGTTTCCAAGAACGTACTTTGTTTTAATCTAAATTATATAGATGACGATTCGGTTTCAGGAAAAACAATAAAGATTTGGCCACACGATTGCATTTATCCTGATCCTATTGTTGGTTTGAAACGAGGTTTTATAATCAGTGGCGATAATAAACGTTTTATAAAAAAATGTGTGCCCGCTACTTCGTTTGCATGGAAAAGTTGGTTTACCATACAAACTTTTTTCCCCTTATATGCTGATTTCTACAATAAAAACTATTCTAGGTATCTTCCCGGCACTTAAACTTTAAATAAATAAATAAAATAAATATTTCCAACACTCACACCAATTAGCCTAGCCCCAAAGTAAGCACTGTAAGGCTTGTGTTATGGGATACTAGGGTAACGGATCGAACACATGTACTGTACATATATAAGTATATTTATATAGAAATACATATTGAACATCCATGATTGGAGTTCAAATGCCCGTATTCACACAAAAACATCCCCCACCGGGATTCGAACCCGGGGACCACGCCGGGGACTCTCGAGTCGGCGACTCGATGAAACCCGGCGTATAAACCACTCGGCCACGGAGGTCGTCAACTATAACTATACAAATTTTAATCTAAATAAGTGCAGAGGTTTAAGCGTGAAAGTGTGAATAGGTAACCGACAGACAGAATCCATATTAATAATATTAGTATGGATTACTAGCTGAGTGTGTTGGAATGTCACACATGGGTCCCATGCCATTGTACAAAATTTAACACCACGATGATAACAAACCTCGAAAATTTGGTTTCTTGCATGAATTCTCTTTTAATTTTCATTATATTTTTCATTTGTCTATAATAAACCGCAATATTCTGTGACCGACGGATGCGTGGACGAACGCGGTCAGACCCTGATTATTATATACACGACAAGATAGAGAATTCCAAATAAACCACGCAGCGAAAACGGCTCATGTTACGCGCTATGTGTGCGTGACTCTAATGTCAGATTGTTTTAAAGGAGTCAGTGTGTGCGTGTGTGGCGACACGACAAGATAGAGAAATCCATATAAACCATGCAGCGAAAACGGCTCATGTTACGCGCAATGTGTGCGTGACTCTAATGTCAGATTGTTTTAAAGAAGTCAATGTGTGCGTGTGTGGCGACAAGACAAGATAGAGAAATCCAAATGAACCACGCAGCGAAAACGGCTCATGTTACGCGCAATGTGTGCGTGACTCTAATGTCAGATTGTTTTAAAGGAGTCAATGTGTGCGTGTGTGGCGACACGACAAGATAGAGAAATCCAAATAAACCACGCAGCGAAAACGGCTCATGTTACGCGCAATGTTTGCGTGACTCTAATGTCAGATTGTTTTAAAGAAGTCAATGTATTCGTGTGTAGCGACAAGACAAGATAGAGAAATCCATATAAACCATGCAGCGAAAACGGCTCATGTTACGCGCAATGTGTGCGTGACTCTAATGTCAGATTGTTTTAAAGAAGTCAATGTGTGCGTGTGCGGCGACACGACAAGATAGAGAAATCCAAATGAACCACGCAGCGAAAACGGCTCATGTAACGCGCAATGTGTGCGTTACTCTAATGTCAGATTGTTTTAAAGAAGTCAATGTGTGCGTGTGTGGCGACACGACAAGATAGAGAAATCCAAATAAACTACGAAGCGAAAACGGCTCATGTTACGCGCAATATGTGCATGACTCCAATGTCAGATTGTTTTAAAGAAGTCAATGTGTGCGTGTGTGGCGACGAACGTATGTACCATATGTAGTAGATATTTTTTTCAGCGCTTCCATGCAACTGATATGGTATCTGGGCGTGTATATCTGCCGTCTTCAAACTAAAATGCGGCTAAATGACAATGCCATCTTTTGAGATATGGCCAAAAAACTGCGCGTAAACTTTAAATTATTGCTATTTTGTAACCATTCATCACATGACGGATTTTAGACTTAAACTATAAAGGATACAAATGCTTGTTGAAGACATCTGTCTTTAACAAGCATTTGTAATTTTTAATTCACTCGATAGTGAATTAAAAATTGTATAAGATGAAATTTAAGACTGAAAAGTCGACTACATGTCACTTAGTCGCACTTTAGTTTGAGGACGGCAGATATAATCAAAGGGCAAACTCTGCCAAAGGTCTCGGTTATCCTAAAGGTATAGCTTTAATCTTCATGGAAATCACATATATTTTTGACTCTCGACCAAATGAAAACGTTTGATCTCCTTTTTTCTATTAATTTTAATGGCAGAACACTCATCAAACTAATATTTTGTAAACACTCTGATTTTAACTGTGTTTGATATGCAAACCAACAATCGTTCTATCGCTATGTGAATCGCGATTGGATTGACGATTTGATTTTGGATTGGCTAGTTGGACTTTCCCACCGAGGGTTCCGTAAATGGTACAATAAAATTTGAAAAATATTTTTAGGGTAGCTCCCTTACATGTAACCTTGGGATGATATTTTTTTTAATCGTCTACCACATCTTGTGTTTTATCGTTGAATAGGTCCTTCAAAATTACTAAGAGGTTCCTAAGATGTTTATTTAAAGGATTATTTTTGATTCAGGGATCTATTTGCGAAATATCGAACTTTAAAGTGAAAATTATTGTTCGAGTAGCCCCCCCCCCCCCCCCAAAGCTAAACCATGGGCTTGAAAAACTAAGCAAGAATCATGATAATAGTGCCTTTCATGTACTTTTAAGGAAAACTTTAACGGTTAAGATAGATTTGTTAGTTTAGGAGAAAAAGTCGTTGAACTTTGATTAAAAATAAAATCTTATATATCGAAAATTCATTAGAAGAAAATATTAATAGTGACATAGATGAAGTTATTATAGCGTAAAACCTTGCATTGCAACAAAAACTAAAAAAAACTATTTAAAACCCCCAATAAATTAACATTACTTCTACAACGCCAACGCTACCGCGAGTAGCAACGGTAACGGCTTCTGAGTCGTGCTAACGACGTTACCTAACGGTACGTTTTTATAAAATGTATATAAGCACTTGAAAAGATCGGCGGTTATACCGCATCATCCCCTTCTCAGGGGATGATCGCTTCAGGTGAAGTTTGTAAGGCCCTTCTGGCCATAAGAATGAACTATGGTTGTGTTTTAGTCAGTAAGAGTCTGACATAACCTTGCAGACGGCTGTACGGTATCCATTGTAACGACATGCAACATTTCAAATCAATATATCTCTGTAATGGTTTTGAATAGGTATGTGAATAAAGAAAAAATGCTTTTAGATAATCTACCTGATGATAAACGAAGAAAAAAAGTTTGTGTTGTTTGCCAAAAAATATCCAAAATAACTAAAATTAAGCCAAAACCTAAGCAAACTGTAATCTTTTTCAAATTACAATCAATATATAATACTTGTACATACCAAAATATGGTCCAGCGACACACGTCCTAATGTAGATATTGATTGTATTTTGACAGTCAATATCTACGTACGTCATCATCATCATTAGCCTATTAATGTCCCCACTGCTGGGGCACAGGCCTTCCCTATGGATGAAATTAGGGAGATTGGACCATGACCCACCACGCGGACCAGTGCGGATTGGCGGGTGCTAATGACTGTAGATGCAGCCAGGTCCAACAGCTTAACGTGACGGAAGAACTCGAGATAGAAAATGTTTGGTTGCCCATCCGATGACCGACCACTGTGAAAGTTGCTTAACTTCAACGATTGCAGTCGAACGCGCTAACCACCTGCGCCATCGAGCTCCTCTACACACGTAGGTAACCTAAATCCCAAAATTTGGTCCATCGTTTCAACCGTTAAAAAAACAAATATCAGACAAAAGCTTTCACTTTTATTAATATATGATGGATTCAGTCTAGACTGTTACTACAAGTACTTTTGAAAGCCAAACCGCTGTAGCGGTTGTTCTACGGGCAGAAACCGTACAACCTTTTCCAATAAAAAAGTTTCAGTCAGATCATAATATCCAATAACCTCTAAAATTATGTTGAGCTATTTTTAGGGTTCCATACCCAAAGGGTAGAAACGGCACCCTATTACGTAGACTCCACTGTCCGTATGTCTCTCTATTAGTTGAAGTTTTCATAGATGATGTACTTTTGTTGGCGCTACAACAAGCAAATTATAAAATCAGATTAAAAATATATATAAATAAACATATGACATATAACAAACAATAACATATAATAAATATATAAGAAACGCGTTTTTTTTGCCGTTGCATGCTCTATATTAAGAACGGCAATAGGTAGACGCTTAAAGTCACAGAATATTTGTATTCACGAAATATTTAGTTGTATATTGACTTTCAAAATAAATAAAATTAAAATAAATATATAAGGCAGGCAACATACAACGGACATGTTTTTTTTATTTTATTTTTCTCAATATTATAATTTTAGTATCTAATGTTGTATAGATAATTTTAGGGAATGACCAGTGTAAATATATTGGTGATTTTGAGTTTCAAAACTATTGAAATACCATTGGTATATACGATTATTACTTTATCTGAACAGAATCGACCCCAAACGGCCCGTCCGCTCGTCTGCCCTCAAATGAAATAGTAAAATCCTATGCCATACTATGCTATGCTAACGCATTTCCTACACCTAGTAAATTACTATGCCAGACTATACTACGGTTAAGGTTACGGGCTAGTGCGAAATATTTATACACGTTAAGGGCAGTTTCATAACCATGTCCTTTGTATGTGCAGTTCCGCGTACTTACGATGAAACTAATTCAAATTTCGAACGCTTATTTTAGCACATTTCAGTACAAAAGCCTAGTAGTTATAACCTTGTTATAACAATTTATATTCACTATTTACCTACATACTTTGATAAATGATATAACGCTTTCTAATTAAAGATACAGTACAAAAGTCTTTTCCATATAAAATTGCATGTATTGTATTATGCTTGCATTATTCGCTAAGTTGTCAGCTTCTATAGCATTTTCACACCACTGCTCCAAAATGGTGGATTACTTTTTTTTCGACCACTTGGACATCAATCAATCAATCATTTATTTTTCAAATAAAAGGACTGGAAGCTTAGAACAAGAACTAAAGCAGGAAAAGAAAACAAGGTTGAAAAAAGCCTATTAGGTATTTATTTGAATAAAACCTTGTTTTTTTTTTTGTAAATATGAAGTCATAAACCAAAAAATGTATACACACAAAATTTCATAAAAAACGTTCAAGCCGCTTCGTAGGTTTGTTACAAATGCTGTGACACGAGAATTTGTATTAGATCATAAGCTTGGAATAATAACATTTGGATACGATTTAAATAGATAAAACAGTAAATAAATAACTGAAGCTTGTCCATAAATAAGGTACTGCTACTACTACTACATACTGCTTACAGTATGTAGTTTAACTCAAAAACCTTCAGTATTGTGTTCTCTTTGTACTTATACAAAGAGAACACAATACTGAAGGTTTTTGAGTGGGTAGTCTATTAATGGTCTGTTCGCTAAAAGAGCTCTTCTAAGAATAATTTTGTATAGAGAGGATTAAAATGAAACTGGAGGGCCAGCAGTTTAAACAACTTGAAATAGTTATTTAATGTATTGAAAAAAGAAAATCATTGCCCATAAAAATAATACCAAGAAAGTAGATGACAGAAAAATGCAGATCTATCTTTTTATTTTATTATTTACACTCTTAAGCCTTCACGAGTCAATGGTGTCAGCAATTGTCAAAGTAAGTATTCACTAAATATTTTTACAAAAAACTGTATAGTATCTGTGTAATTTTTGTACTATCTAAAAACACACATAGGGGTTTTTGTCTGGAAAAACTTAAAATATTTTACACGTTATAGCGAAGTGTAGCCGCGGCGAGAAGCGTGTATAGGGTTGCCACCCGTACTTTATTATATAAAGTTTTGTACGTTATTTCGGGTAATTGTACTCTATACTTTATGCCAAAAATAAAGTACGCGAAAATACTTTATTTTATGTGGTTTGATTACTCGGGCATTAACTTTGCATAAAATATACAAAAAGAGATTGATAGGAAGATTTTTTGCGTAAAACGGTCAGTGTGTATAATATGTCGCCCTTAGCTTATTCTTGCAACATTGTCGTGGCGTGAGGAAAAGAACTACAGATTTTTAGTAACTAAAAATTATTTATTTAAAGTTGCTAGAAGCAACGTAAAATATATTTTTAAGTTTACTAATACAGTGGAATAAAAAGTGCTTTATTTTGGACTCAATGTACTTTTTTTCTACTTTTAATTTCCAATGTACTTTATTTGGGCAAAAAAATGGCAACCCTAAGCGTGTATTACGTATCTTTAACTATAAAACAACATAGACTACACTACACTTTTTATTGAACCAAAATATTGGTTTGCTATTTGACATTAGTCGTGTTTATTTAAAAATAACGACAGCCTTAAACCTGCTCTTAAATTCTGGACATCAAGGTAAGGATTGATGTAGCGGCAGATTTTTCCTCCAACTGAACTTCGACTTATACTGGACTCCACTCTACACACCCTTTAAATTCAGTGTAAATTGCATGCAGCAATATCATTGTTAATTGGCACATAAAGATTATTTCCGTGAGTGCTAGACCAAAAGTAATCTTCTTAAGGCGCTTGTTAAGGACTGGTTTTCCGCAGGTCTAGGCACGCTGCTTGTTCAAGAGCACGGTTTGTTCGTTTGCATCAACCCTAAACCGTCGCTAGAGCAAGTGTCATTAACAAATCTCCATAGTGTTCCACACTTAACTGACGACCGGACGAAGAAACGGTTCAAAACCTTGCTTAGTAGACCCGGGTAGAAATCGTCTCTTCAACAAGAGCCATTACGCTGTTTGACCAAAATAGCATATCACAACGGGAATTGCGAAGTAAAAGCGACCTATACCGGCATTTGAATTTAAGCTTCCTCCTCTTTCCAGGTGAACAGAGAACTGCTGATACACCAGGCCAGTCTCGTAAACGGCAAGAACTCGCGTGTGGTCAGGAAGCTGAACAGCATCTCCCGCCTGTGCTTGGACAGCATCGAGGGCATGTCTGACAGATGCCAGCTGGCGTCGACGTACAACGACTGTTTGAACGAGAACATGCTGGAGTTCGCGTTCCCCCTGGACATAGCTGAAGAAGCCGTGAGGAAGATGCCCTTCCACCTGATACAGCCCAAGTGAGTAAAATTAACCGGATTTGAAATCTGAAAACAGATATGTATAATACTGCGCTGTACCCACAGACCTAGATTGAAGTTAGGGTTGCCAGATGCCCCCCCTCCCCCTGAAAAAATAAAGCATCAAATTAAACCCCCATCACCCCCCATAATTAAACATCAAGTAATCCAGCGGTGTCATTTGTTATTAGTTTATTTTGTTACGAAACTAGTTGGAATTATTGGAATCCGGGACAATAAGGTCTCAGCACTGGACACGGGACAAGACGCCAAATTCCAGTACAATCCCGGATTTCCTGGCCATTTGTCAAGCCAAATTGAAGTACACGCCGCATATATATCTGATTGTATGCAAAGTGGAAACCGAGTGTGTCAGATATTGAGTACTCGCAAGGAAAATTATAAAAACATTTGCCCCGACCACCTATTTCAATTATATCGTTTTTACTACTTCAGTAAACGTAGTAAGATATTTTTTTAACATTACGATTGACGTCTGGTATCGGGAATGGTAAAGCGAAAAAGTAAATTGGCGTTAAAGGGCTATTGGTCTTCCTTTTGGCATGCGAAGTATGTTTATACACTTGCGTTACCTATCAATTTCGTTCCTGTCTATTACGATTGACGTCTGGTATCGGGAATGGTAAAGCGAAAAAGTAAATTGGCGTTAAAGGGCTATTGGTCTTCCTTTTGGCATGCGAAGTATGTTTATACACTTGCGTTACCTATCAATTTCGTTCCTGTGGCTGTACCCATAGACATAAATTATGGACTGAGCGAGAGTTCCCTCCTGGCAGAAGCTTGTTGCACCGAAATACATTTGGCTAATCATAATCTTCTTTCAAAGATTATTTTTAACACATTTTTTGTAAATATAATTATTGTGTGGCCGAATATTTATATGTCTGTATGAATGTTTATATGAATTCACAATGGTATACTTAAGATCGCAGAATTTCATTAGGCATAATTAAATCCGTCAAAATCGGTGATGAAATTAACAGACAGAAGCAGTTAGTTACGGATTTATAATATTATTCACTTTAATGGAATAAATACGTAATGTTGTACTAACATATTCAGCATTTTAAAGTTATTTCAAAATTAAGGCCTTCTAAATATCATGTTTATAATTTAAGCGCTCATTTTAATGTAGCAGCTATCGGATTACATCCAAAAAAGGGACTTTGTAATCTGTCAGTTTCCTTAAACTAAAGAAAACCTTTATAAAGGAATATTATGATCGGAAAAACGGGATTATTTATACCTACTATACTGTATACTAACTGCGTTAAGATTTCATACTTACCAAGGCATAGTTTCCTTTTCATAAAATTACAAAGCGAGTTGAGTTTTGTTTGTAACAAATAAACAATTTGCGATCGAATATTTTTAAAGTTATGTTACCTACACCGAGAAGTTTCCGACTTATCGATCAAAAGAATGAGAGCTTTGGTTTTATTTTGAGTTAATTTTGTTTGCAAAAAATGAGGTAAACTAGCATATGGCCCGTCTCAGTAATAGACGATAAGAACCCTAAAATATTTTGATCATATACCTACTCTAACATTTTTGTGTTTCTGTCGGTGAGTAAGGTTCCAGGCAGGGTTACCAGGTCTCCCGATTTTACAGGAGATCTCCTGTTTTTCTGAAATTTATCCTGATCTTCTGTCATTCTACATGATCTACTGTTTTTTCTCAGAATATGATTTTCCTTTTTTCAATTGCTTACCATCAGGCGGGTTATTAATATATCAGGTGGGGCAGAGGTATTTGCCTACCTGGCTATATAAAAAAAGTGATTGTTTGCCGCCCTATTAACATAAAAAAGAACACTCAAGTACTGTACGATTATAAAGAACATGTATTTGAAACCATTATAGTTATAATACCAACAAAGGAATATCTACGGATATTACGACATTCATTGACTAAAGACGTAAATAGCTTGCCCTTAAGGTAGAACTGTTTCTCCCCAAAGGTTATAACGAGCTCAAACGATTAATAGCCTAACTTGGAAGAAATCGATTGACTTGTCGACAGGAGAACGTTTATCGGGAACAAAACATTTCAAAAGTCCAAATTCCAAAGCTTCGTTTTTGTACAAAAACATACAGAGGCTATTTTGCGTAACATACTATGTTTGCTCCACTCTATTTAATTACTTGTTTAGGTACCTAACTTTATTGATAACTAGAAAAATCTGTATCATATAGGTACCTTCATCGTAACGGAAAAGAGCACAAGTTTAAAGCAGAGTTTTATATCAGGTCCTGAGTCGCGAATTTTACTGGAAACTTTGAAATTCCACCTTTTTTTCATTTTGTGACTCCGTTGGCTGTCCTCTTAAGAAGCGAATCCGATTACCCAATTTACCTCTTTCAACAAAATTAAACCGAAGGACGGTAATAAAACGTTGTTATGCGTGCTTGCCCTACGAATCATCATTTATCAAGTAATTTCTGGATTCAGGGGAAAACGTGTGTGGGATAATCAAGTGCGGGAACAACATAATACTAGGATTATCATCCTCTCTATCTATTGACACACGTTGGAAAGAGACACGTGATGGTATTGCCGTTCATCTCTACGTGTGTAGCATAACTAGTTACAATAGGAATGGCCGAATAAACTTTTTGCACTCATATGATTTGTGACCGAATCAACTTTGTGTATTTCTTTTTGTGATTATATCTTGAAGTATGGAAGATTTTTGGACGTTCCTTTTCGGACGGCACGGACTTCGCAAAAGGGGGCTGGGCGTAAAAAAGATTAAGATTTTTCCGTCACAAGTCACAACCATCAGTTGTTTCGTAGCGTTTTGTATCACGACGTTCAAGCTTGCTTTTTGTTTTTATTTAAGTACTATCTGTGCCCCGCGGTGTTACCCGCGGTTTATTAGGGATATTTGTCCGCAGTAAAACTTAGCCTATGTGTTAATCTAGGGTATCAGCTAACTCCATACCAAATTTTATTAAAATCGCTATAGCCGTTTAGACGTGAAGAAGTAACAACCATACACATTCACACACAAAGTTTCGTCTTTATAATATTAGTGTGATATGTGATGCGTAAACTAACTACAAAATTATCGTATCATGGCAGAAACTTTAAAAGCATCGGATACCACAATCTTAAAGTGTAAATTTTCTCAAATAGCCAGCAAATGGATTACGCAACCTTTGACACCTACCTAAACAAATAACCGTTTAGTAAACTTATCTCTTAGCCCCAAATATAACACGGTTTTATTTCAAGGTATGCACAGGGACAAGATGTCCTTTTAAATTGGCACCATCTGGAAAGTCTTCAAGCGTATGGAAAACTTGATTAAGCCTCTGACGCTTTAATTACTATGCAGATTGAACGGTGAACCTCAATTTGAAGTCTTTAATCTAACATTACGTACCTATTTCATGATAGTTCGAACTCTAATATTGTAAAACCTTGTACATTTGCTTGCGATGAATTATTTTGCTTTAGATTATGGTTTTACCAATGTACCTTTAATTATTTCACTATATGAATTATGTATACCGTAGGATTATTTGATAAACTGAATTTGCAAGTAAACGCGGACAATTAGTCAATGACGGTGACGTTGCTCAATTTTATTGTTAACGAAATTCTGGCGCTTTTGCGAAAAATTCGATTTATCAAAACATTCTACGGCATGTACTCCGAAATAATAACAATATTTAGCTGTATTTGATAAAAAAAGGTATATTTAATTCGTAAACATTTAGGTTGTCTAAATCAAAATTTTCAGTACAATTTTTGTTTGATTAGATATATTTGTTTCTGTTTCAGTTTACCACAAGAAATGAGGACGTATTAAACGACGTTTTGAAGAGAAAATTGATATTTTAAATAAATTTTGATATTTTTTTACTTTATCAATAAAAAAAGTCATCAAGAACATACATTTTAATTTCTTTAAAAATTTTACTTTTTGACACGACTGTACCGTTCCAAAAGAATAAGCCTAATAGTCCAATGAGATAAGAGGTTCTATGTTGTATGAAGGTCCAGTGAGGACCATGTTCTTGGGCAACTTAGTCCTGTCATGTAGCTGACATGACGGCTGTCATGTGACTCGATGAAACGAGTAGGGCCATACCTTACGGAAAAACCAGACAATACCCCTGCACCTGTCCGCTGACACATAACAAGAGGACCACGGTCCCTGACATATGTGTCAACAAGGCGGGCAGTACATGGTACACCCCGAGGGAACTCTGCCGAGCGGAGTTATTCGGGATTCGTCCCCATTCGTTTCACCCAGCATGGTGACTCGATGAAACGAGTAGGGCAATACCTAACGGTAAAATGCAGACAATACTCCTGCACCTGTCCGCTGACACATAACAAGAGGACCACGGTCCCTGACATATGTGTCAACAAGGCGGGCAGTACATGGTACACCCCGAGGGGACAGGCCACACGCCCGCCGGTTATTCTCCGTTTCCAGACCCTACGCGATAGGCGGTTCCCCAAAGGGGTAAATATGCCCCTGGTGATAAACCAAACAATAATGACACTTTTGCTAGGAGGTTCTTGATGGTGCAGTGGTGAGTGTTTAGTCGGCGATAGTGGAAGTTAATTGACACCTCCGTGGCCGAGTGGTATTATACGCTGGGTTTCAAATGTCGTCGACTCAGCGGTCCCGGGTTCGAATCCCGGTGGGGCAAATATTTATATGATGAATACGAGCAAATTTGTACCTAAGTCATAGGCATGAAGATCTTACGAAACTTCTAGATATATATAGGTACTTATATATGTATCAGTAAAAAAAATAATACATTATACAGTAAAATGTATTTTTTTTACTCACAACAGTTAGCCTAACCCCAAAGTAAGCAGTGTTAGGTTTTTCTTAGGGGATGCTAGGGTAACGGATAGAATAAATATACGTGTAGATCGGATAATTAATAAAAATTCCCTTTTAAATTATAATTTCGTTTTATTTTTATTTTTACAACTTTACTTCCTTACGTTCTAATCCCGAATCCCATTCCATTCTCTCTATCTCAAAATGGCGCTTACACTCTTCTGTCTTTCTTCCTCATGCATACGTCTCGCTCAAACACTCTCTACGTTCCGATTCCCACATTCGGCCGTCCTGATCCATATCTGTCCCAGATATGCCACACAATCATTCTCTACAATATAAAGGCCTCTAATTAAATGAAAAACATGACAACTAAATTAAATATTTGAATTTAACAACCTTTAGAAAAGAAACACAACTTTTATCTAACTGCATTTTAACTAGATAACTAAAAGAAACAATACCAACTTAGTTTAACTTTTTTACATAAACGAATACTAACTTATCAATATTAAAAGAAAGGTATTTCCTACGTTTCTCCAACTCAAAGTGGCATGACAGAAAATAAAGGAATGCACGCCATGCAACAAAAGAAAACACTGTTAGTTAGTTATGGGTAACAAGTGTTAGTAACCTTTAAATGAAAATGTATGATCAGTCTTTGAGATCCTCAGTATCATATTCTGGCCATCTCTTCATCTGGTCAGCTGAGCTGGATGTTTTTTTTTGGCCCTCCTGTGATGTATCCGTTTTTTCTACGTCATAGCGGTCGTTGCGATTACATCACCTTGTATGGACCAAGGTATTTAGGTTTCAACTTAAGACCTGAACCAAATTGAGTTCTCTTAATGGCTACCACATCACCTTCTTTGTACTTGTTACTTTCTTTCCTTTTCTTATTGTAGTTTCTCTTGTTTTCTTCCTGAATTTTCAGTATCTGCTCTTTAGCCTGTACTCTCAATTGTTCTCTATTTTCATTAAATTCTAATAAATTTTCGTCTTCCAATAATCTCAAAGTTTCTAAGTCTTCTTTATGTTTCATTTTCACACTCCTTCAACAGTTCAAACGGTGTCGTGTTTACACTCCTCTGATACGTGCTATTCATAGCTCTCTGAACACTACTCACGTGCTTATACCATACATTGGGCTTATCAATACACATTTTTGTCAAAATTGGCAAGATTACCCCGTGCACTCTCTCGGCCTGTCCATTACCTCGCGGCACACCTGTTGTAATCTTCACATGACAGATATTCTCTTCATTACAGTATTTTGCAAACTCGTTACCTGTGAAAGCTGTCCCTCTGTCAGTTATAAATCTGCAAGGATTTCCAAAAATCTGCTGGTGTATACGGAGCTTACTTAATGTTTCTTGACATGATGTAGACTTTGTGGGGAATAACCACACTTTCGTGAATGCATCTATAACAGTGAGGACGTAATTATATTGCTTCTTCGTTTCTGTGAGCGGTCCGACGTGATCTAAATGCAATGTATCAAAAGGCACATTTTCTTTTTCTATAGGGTTTAAGAACCCTTCCTGTTTCCCCTCTTTCCTTGTAGCTAACAAACATGGTATACAACTTAACAGGTACTCAGCTATTTTTTTATCTGCGTCTCTAATGTAATAATCTCTGTTTAAAAGATCCTTCATCTTCCTCTTACCAAAGTGACCCACACTGTGTATATATCATATCATATCTGGGGTGAGGCTATCGACAAGCGAGGTGAGTCGTTGGCCTTTAGCCTTGACATTGCCAAGGCATTCGACAGGGTCTGGCACAAAAGTCTTCTCTCCAAGCTTCCGGCATACGGTTGGCCGGCCCAGTTCTGTTCTTTGTACTTCCTGCATGAGCATAGAATTCGTATCCTTAAGGATGGTAGCAGTTCGCGTATCATGTCAGTGAATGCCGGCGTTCCCCAGGGCTCCGTCCTGTCCCCCACTCTCTTTCTGCTGCATATCAATGACTTGGGAATATTCATTGCTATGCAGACGATAGTACAGTGCATGCGGGGTATCTCGGACAAGCAGCGGCTGGGCAGGCGGTAACCAAGGAGAAACGGGAGAATCTTGTCATTGAGCTCAATCAGGCTTTGGACCACATTTCTGAATGGGGTATCAAGAACTTGGTTGAGTTCAATGCTAAGAAAACCCTGGTCTGCGCTTTCACGGCAAAAACATCGCCATTCCTTTTATGTCCTTCTCTTCAGGGCACAAAACTAGAGCAGTATCACCATGCTCGGTATGGAGATTCGCTGTGACTTAAATCCAAAGAATTACATCGAAAGTGTGATAAAAACAGCCTCACGCAAACTCGGAGTCCTGAACAAGGGGCGGCGTTTTTTCACGCCCGAGCAACTGTGCTTGTTGTATAAGACGCAGGTGCGGTCTTGCGTGGAATATTGCTCGCACCTCTGGAATGGCTCCGCTAAGTACTTGCTCGATGCTTTGGATAGTTTACAGCGGCGCGAAATCCGCATCTTAGGCGATGAGGAGGTGACTAAACACCTTGAGCCTCTTCAATTACGCCGTGACGTGGCGTCACTAAGCGCGTTATATCGTCTGTACCACGGCGAGTGTTCTGAGGAGTTATTCTCTCTTATTCCACCTTCCCCTTTCCTTCAGAGGACCACGCGCGCTGGTTTACGTTGTCACCGTCTAACTTTGGCTACAATTCCAACGCGTACAAAGAAATTTGGTGACTCATTTCTTTGTCGTACTATCCGTAAATGGAATGCTCTGTCCACTCACGTGTTCCCTCCCTCTTACAACCTGGGATCCTTTAAAAGAGGCGTGAAGAAGCAACTTGCAGGCCGGCAGGGTGAGGATGGCTGGTGTGGCAGTTAGAACTGCTGTATCAGCTATCTTCGCGTCTGGACTTCACCTTCACTTAACATCAGGTGGGGTGGTGTCATTTGTCGGACCTATCTATATATAAAAAAACTGCTTTTTTGTTGTATATACATACATATCATCGGTAAATCACACTCTGACACAGAACAAATACTCGTGCTCATCACACAAATATTTGTACTAGGTAAAAAATAAATCTAATGAGATTTTGTAATAATTTATTAAACACCAGTATTTTTGATATCTAAAATAATTTCGATACTTATAATCGATTAAACAATGTTCTAGCATAAAATCGATTATAGCTTTAAATCGAACGAGTTATGTGATAGAGTGTCACTATTTTTGCTTCGATCGATCTGTCAAAAAGATAATAATATAATGGACAGACTATAACTACTAAATTATCCTCTAAAACATTCATTTTTAACAACTGAAATAACTTTAAGCAAATAACATTCACATCGGAACCTGTATCAACTAAAGAATTTACACAAAACGTATTAATTTTAATAAACTTAACCGGCTTTTTGTTTACGTTCATTTTGTTGACATTATTGGCGGATGTCATACAGTCATTCATTCATTCACGGTTCACTCGGTCGACGAGTCCATTCACGTGAAGTTTGCCAGCCGCCATTTGCCTCCGGTCTTCACTCCCGGTCTCGTTCTCGTTCCCTTCGGTCGATCCAGAAATGGCCGTCGCTGCCGCTGGTTGGTTGAATCTTCGTTCGTTCCCTTCGATCGATCCGAACATGGCCGTCGCCGCCGCTGGTTGGTTGAACCTTCGTTCGTTCCCGCTCTCGTTCACCGCCGTCGTCGTATGCACTAGCGCCGCCATCTTGTCGTGGTTATAAGTATTGTTACTCACGATGCCTTGTTTCACAGGATTTACGGTACAATCTCTTCGTATGTGACCAAACGCATTGCATGTCTGTCACTGTCTTGCATTTCACGCCTGTCTTGCATTCTGCCGCCACATGATCTTTGCTTCCGCAGTTGAAACATCTTTGCATGCTACCTGATTTTACGCGAGTTCGGTGCACATCGACACGGTGCGAATGTTCCTGTTGGTCCCGCTGCTGAACGCCTTTCTTGGACGACTTGCCCCTTATGGTCTCGTAAATCATGAGCTTTTCCTTCAGCATGCTTTAATTACTGACACCGTACAATACCGCTTTGTTCATTTCGTAGTCATCGATGCCGTCAATAATGTACTGTATCGCCACGTAATCGGGAAATTTAGCTCTCTTACCCAATTCTTTCATGGTGAGCATATACTGCAGATATGTTTCATTGCTTCTTTTCTTACGCGCCGCCATTAGCTCGTGCATTTCTTTCACGTTCACGGCATCTGGAAATTCTTTAACGAGCGCCGCCTTAAGCTCCTCGTATGTCCTGTACGATTTCTCCGATCGTAGCCATAGCGCTGCCGTACCTGATAGCGTTCTCCTAGCCACAATCAGCGTTTGTTGGGGCGTCCACTAGAATATTACGGCGTTGTCCTCGACATCCTGTGCCCACTTACTTGATGAGTAGGTTTTATCATCGCCGCTGAATTTGACGATGGAATGCAACCCATCCATCATGCTAAAAGACGCCGTCGTCGCTGGTGCAGTAACTTCCTTGTTATCCATCGTAGAAATTTCCTCGTCGTAATGCCGCCGTCGAAGCCACGTTGCACCACGCCGCGCCGTAACGTGATATTTGATGCGTTTTCGAAAAATAATTATTTTTCTATCCCAGAGCCACCAAAAATTTGTAGATCGGATAATTAATAAAAATTCCCTTTTAAATTATAATTTCGTTTTATTTTTATTTTTACAACTTTACTTCCTTACGTCCTAATCCCGAATTCCATTCTCTCTATCTCAAAATGGCGCTAATACTCTTCTGTCTTTCTTCCTCATGCATACGTCTCGCTCATACTCTCGCTACGTTCCGATTCCCACATACGGATACAGATATAAGTACATATAATTTATCTAGATATATAAATAAACACCCATCACTAAGGTACAAATGCTACCCTATCTTTTACCACAATACCCAAATCACAAGCCTTACAGTGCTTGCTTTGGGGCTATGCTAATTGGATTGTTAGAAATGTTTATTTAATTAATTGTATTAAAAAAAAAAGTTAATAATGAAAAATAACTTTTGCGATGGCATTTCATTGGACGTGTGATAAAAAATCTGTTATCTCGAGTACCTTCGTGCTTTGGAAGGCAGGTTAAGCCATTTGTACGAGCCGCATATACAGTCATTAACACCCACTAATGCGCACTGGGTCCAGGTGGCCCATGGCACGTTCTTATTCCATCCATAGGGAAATCCTGTGCTGATGACCCTTTTCATCTCTATTAAAAGATACGAATATACGCAATGTATTCACACAGAGAACGCAAATATCCATATTCGAATGGACAGAACTATATTAATTTACTCTGCAAAATGTGTGTTTTGATTGGGCAAACAAATATCGGAGCGTTTATTGGAAGTAGCATTCCCATCCGTCCGGATAAAGCTGAACAATGTTAGCCTTTTTGATCTCTTGTCCGGGTCAATTTGACTGCGTCCGGCCCGCCCAGTTTTTGACAGATTATTTTTTTCTTTTAACACTAGCAAACTTCACTCTACTCGAGTAAAGAAAATTATGCAAATTCTCCTTATTTTTTTAAATTAATTTATTTAAACTTTATTGCCAAGCATAAGCGGTGGCGGCGTTTTGTGGTTATGGTCGGTGGCCCGTGTGCGGCGACACTAATGCTCACGCGTGTGTGCGTATTTTTCAAACACCCGTGTTTCGACCGCGCTTTGATTACAACGTTACGCAATGAAAGTTTTCGGTTGAGAACTGTGCAAAAGACACAAGATCCACACTTAAAAAACCTAAAGTGTAGTATTTCAGGTGTAAGTGACCCTTTAAGGTAACAAATTAACGCAACAGTTGCGTAAAGACAGTTACTGTCTTGGTTTTCTACCGTATTACAGTGATTAAGACATTTTTTTGAAAACATTCAACCATAACACATACAATAAAGTTTGTTGCTCAAACATGTTTCTCTACACACGCTAATTAAGCGTGGTCGCAACCGAAAGTCCGAAGAAATCAATTTATTTTAATACAAGTTTATTGAGTTACAATATTACTTAAAATCAATCATTACTAAGTGAACGAGTCCGATCGATGTTAGGTATCGAAATGCTCGTTTCCTGAATTAAGTAAAACGCAGTCGCCCATGCTCGTTGTTGCGTCAGCTACACGTGCATGTCTAATGTTCTGAAGAAACTGGAGAAATTCTTATGTCATCTGATCTCCAAGTTCATGCGATTTATCTCCGTGTGAGATAGCTCAAATCCGAGTTACAACGCGTCATCGGTGAGATAAAGTCACATGTCTGTGAAAAAGTCATGGAAAATTCCATAAAAAGAGTAATATTTCACATATCATAAGAACATATATATATATTTTATCATCATCATCATCATCAGCCTATTAATGTCCCCAATGATGGGGCACAGGCCTTCCCCCCTATGGATGGAATAGGGAGATTGAGCCATGACCCACCACGCGGGCCTAGTGCGGATTGGCGGGTGCTAACAACTGCAAATGCAGCCGGGACCAACGGCTTAACGTGACTTACGAAGCACGGAGGAACTCGAGATAGTAAATTTTTGGTCACTCATCCAATGACCGACCACTGCGAAAGTTGCTTAACTTCAACGATAGCAGACGAACGCGCTAACCACTTTCTATTGCAACTGTTTGAGTAACATTCATACTTTTTTTCTTATTTGGTTTTCTTCTACGCACTTAGTAACACTCTCGTGTCATCACCACCCCCTGCTTCCAATACCGTAAAACTGAAATATTAAAATTGATGGATATTACACTTCAAAGTTTTTATTGAATCCTCGCCCTGTCTCGACCGCTGACTAGTCTGTAAAAAAAGCAAACTCTCTGAAATAAACCAAATCGAATTACTTGCTTGATATTCAACGCCCTCCCCGCCGTCACTATAAATCCTAACTAGGTAATATTATAAATGCGAAAGTGACTTTGTTTGTTATCAATCAAGTACAAAACTACTGAACTGATTTGCTGAAATTACTCGTACGTACGCATATAGTTTATGACCTGGATAAATGTCAGGTTCCTGTGGAAACCTCTAAAAACTTAAGTTATGAAAATATAACAATCTAATAAATTTCTCGTGTCACGGTGTGCGTAATTGAATTACTCCGAAACGGCTTGACCGATTTTCGTGAAATTTTATATGCATATTCAGTAGGTCTAACAATCGGACAACATCTAATTTTCATCCCCCTAAATGTTAAGGGTAGCCCACCAATTATTATTTTTTGGAAAAAAAATTTTTTTTTTTTTGTGTGATACATCATACAAAAATACTTACAACCCTACCACCAACGCCTACGCTTTCGCCTTTTTGTTGACTATGTAATACATGACATTAGTGTGACAGCGGCTGCCCGCAACCACGTCCGCTTTTTTTGTTTTTCAAAATCCCACAGGAGCCAGGCATTTTTTCGGGATTAATAGTATGTCTCAATCCACGTCAGAAACTACAGGCATACCAAATTTCATTAAAATCAAACCAAATTTCATTAAACTTTCATATTTATAATATTATTAGGGAGTAGGATACTAGCGACCTCGACACGTGCACTAAGCACGTTAGCTATAGTATTTTGAGAATCCCTCGGGAAAAATACCGCGGGAAAAAAACCGTCTGTGCAGGCTAATATTTATGTTACCTGTAACCTCAGGCCAACGATAACGATATTACTTCACCGATTTACTCTCACTTCACTATCAAAACTGGGCAAAGTGAAGAAACAAGGAAAACACACATCCTTTTTATCTTTAACGATACACGTGTCATGCCCACGGAGCCCGTCCAACATTTCATTTTATCTATTGAATATAAGTTTTCCATAATTTACGGAATGTGTAAAAAATGTGCGCGTTTGGATGTAATTTAGTGGATTTATTAGCAACATTGTTTGTTGAACTGTTAGTAGTTTTAAATGAATCAGCAAATTATTCACAAAAATATCACAGACCTCCAATATTAAACAGCAGAAAAAAAACGAGATAAAGATCTACGTACATTTTGTCAACTTAGCAACGAAGTGGCGTATTTGTATAAGTTGCATCATTCAAGCCAGTGCCGTCATTTCAAGTTCAAATCACTGGTCTAAAATTTCATTTCTTATTACAAAATGTACTTTTTATTACTGTTGAAACATAATGAATTAAATTGAAAAATGCAATGCATGTAACACTAAAGTGGACCTTGGCACTTTCCTTCAGTGTTATTTGTACAAAGAAAAATATGATTATTTATGTCTCAATCTGAAATCAGCGCAGTTTGCATCACTAACTAAGGAATATCGTTCTTCATGCTCTTGCCCAGCGTGTAAAAACGTAACTTAACGTACGAAATCTAATTTTAATACACCAATCAGAGCTACACTTCCTTCCTTAAGCGACTCAATGGACATGTCTTGTGATCACTTGGGTATTAATACCACTGGATATTTCAAGAATGATAGCACTCAATCTTTAACTCTAGAAAATATTAGCCACTTACTAAATAGAAACAAAGAAATAATTTTATTTGAGACAAAAATAAGAATATAATAATATTAACTATAAAATTAAATTTTGTCTCAAAACGGTCTCAAAAATAATAAGCTCAAATTCTTCTTTTTATCTTTTTCTCAAAAGTTCCGTGATTCAATAAGGCAAGATATTATAGAAATAGTCCATTAAGAAATGGAAGTGGTTCAAGGTATTAAAAATAAATTTACACTAACATCGGACTTCATATGTGACGAGCAAAAAAAGCTAAAATTGAAATTGAACTTAAAAGTAAAATTCAATTAAGAATCTTGAAGCAGAAAATTTTAGCTTGCATGCGTCTATCAAGTCACTTGAGGAACGATTATCAGTCATCGATAAGGCATCAAGAGCCTGCAACATAGAATTGCACGCCATACCGGAAACGAAGAATGAAAATGTACTGGAGTTGTTCAAGACATTATGCAGCGTAATTAATGTTTCTATAGAAGACTCTTACATTCGTTGTTGTCATCGAGTTGCCAAGGTGGATAAAGATTCTAAGCGCCCCCCCAACATACTGATTAGTCTTCCTCTACTTACCAGCGGGATCAGATCATCTCTGCGTTCATCGATTTAATTAATCTCACCCAGTACCCTTAGTACGAGTTTGAGCTAATTTACAATTACGAAAACTATTATAGTTTTCGTAATTGTAAATTATGTTTCTATGTCCATTTTGGTGAAAAGTAACCAAAAAGACTTAAAATTTAAGAAGACGTTAATGAATTAATGATATAATTTGAACACTGTTTATTTGTATTGAAACGAAAACAATGAAATCAGTACCCTTAGTACGAGTGCGAGCTCACGATTATATCATAGTTTTCGTAATTGTAATACTCGTACTAAGGGTACTGATGACATCGACCCATTTAGGAATCAGTGGTGAACGTCGTAGAATATTTGTGGTTGTCACCTATGATGAAAAGTTTGTATGCCGAAACTACAAAATTTGTGAAAAACAATAATTTTAAATATGTTTGGGTACGTTATGGTAAAATATTTAATAGGCGTGATGCTGACTGTAACGCTATTAGTATTAAGAACACGGACACTCTTACCAAATTAAAAGTAATTTAGGTTGATTACCTCTTCTTTTTGATAAAATTATTTAATTATAGATATTTATCAATTCTTCTTTTTTATGGATATACGTGGGACACTCAGAAAGATTTGAGAAAATAAAAAACTAACTTCTATGAAAAAAATATTTTTATTAAATCTTTTCAAAGAACTCTCCACCAGCCCCTATACAAAGTTTCATGCATCTGAACCAATTTTCAAAACATTTTTTCCAGTCCTCCGCAGACACTTATTCCAAGGCCTTCTCAAACGCTGCTAGCGCTTCTTTCAGCGATGAAAACTGTACCCCTTTGAGCTGATTTTTTATTTTAGGGAATAAAAAGAAGTTACACGGAGCCAACTCAGGACTGTTAGGCGTCCCAAGACTCTGACTGGTGTGGAGTCCAGGAAGTCCTCCGTTTTGATCGCACGCAAAGTGCGCGGGCGCGTCGTCGTAGTGAAGAAGGACCCCGCGGAGCCCGGTGTTAGGTCCCTTGTTGCTCTTTGCAGAAAAATCTTCTGGCAGGCATTTTGTGCTATACCATTCGGCGTTGATGCTGCTTTGGTCTCGAAGTAGAATTAAAATTAGGTACCCCGGTCAAAGTGAAGAAACTAGCGATCAAAATTTTCCCTGCGCTCCTCGATCGCTTCACTTTCGTAGGCGTACATAAATTGGAACAATCAGAAGTTTGCACGGAATTAGTCAAAAAATTAGGAATCAGCTATGCCAAAGCCTACCAGCTTTTCATGCGTATACTGGTTGTGACTACACAGCGGCATTTTATCAGAAAGGTACTGTTCGGCCATTAAAGCTGTTCTCCAAAAAATAATTATACTAAAAGATATTTGAGTCATTACTAGATGAAGCTGAAATTTTCATGAATGTAAAAATGCAGGCAAAATTCTAAAACTTTATAGCATGGCAATAATAATTTGTGCACGATTTTTTGCAGGTAAGCCTAGTATGATTGCTTTTGTAATTAAAATATCTTATCTATGATATAAATTTTGATTGGTTAACAGATCGGTGTAGTTACCTATATAGGTAACTACACCGATCTGTTAACACACACACACACACACACAATTGAATAGGTAAGTCAATATTGACTTACCTATTCAAATCGGCTTTCCAGGTAGACATGCACAGAAATAAGTAGGCAAGTATACCATGGCATATTCTGTGTGCTAAAAACTATCAGTTGAGATAAAACTCATTCGGGTATCAAAAGAGTGAAGTTGATGAAAGAAAATTGATTGAATTAAAAATAGCTATGAACACTTTTCGATAGGCAAGTCATCATAGGCATATTTAAGACCTGTCTTATCGAATTGGAGCGGACGCAGAGGTGTCTTTTAAAAGTCATCCACTTGAAACCTTATCTCTACCCCACCATAGATTTATACAGACTCAGTGGCGTTCTCACGGTCCGTCAACTCTTTGTCTTGCATATTGTCTTAAGACAGCACAAAGTGACAAAAGTCACATCTGATACCAATCAACGTCACCGTAGCTATTTTGTTGCTGGCACAGTTCTCTGCAAAACAGCTTTTTCTAAGAGATTTTTGTCTTTCTTGGGACCCTTTCTTTACAACAAGCTCAATATATAATTAGATTTCTATAGAAGTGGTTCGTGGTCGTGTAAAGGAAAACTTGTAAAATACCTACAGGCACTTACTTATACAGAAACTGAACAATTGTTGCAGATTTTATCATAATATAAAAATATTTACTCCCCACACACACACACACACACACACACACACACACACACACACACACACACACACACACACACACACACACACACACACACAAACACATACACTCACAAACACAAACACACACAAACACACACACACTCTCTCATACACACAAACTGTCCATAATTAGTCGATGCTTACCATACAAACCCTTAGTACTCTAAGTCTAGGTGTAATGTTTTCTGTAAACAATGGGGGCCTGGTGACCTGTAACACTATGAACCTACACGGGCACCAGTCTCCCACGAATGACGACATGGTTATATAATTCGCCTAAGATTTTGTGTAAACCTTTTTTGTCATTTGTGGTGAGAAATAAAGTTATTTTATTATTATTATTATATTTGTTTATAAATTATATTTGATATGAAATATGTCTCATCGAGTTATCAGATCAGTGAAGGTCGACCTCCCACCGGCTCTTAGAATGGTATTTTATCAAAATGTGAATAGAATTGTATTAGACCAAGAAGTACGGTCATCTGGGTTGGTAATTACAATTAATAATACATTTCGATGCTTATTCGAATCATTTTAATGAATGCATAAAACGACTGATTCAAATTTACTATTGCTGTATTCTTTTAAGTTATCACATCAGTTATCAATGCCAGTGCGTCGTCTCGGAACTCCTTGTCTCTTTCTTTTTATTGCAATAAATCAGAAAGAAACAAAATGGCAACTCAATTTATTTTTGTTAGATTTCCGGTCAGCTATTTGTTTATTAATTAATAAATTCTATTGGAGAAGTTCTCGAAAAAAGATAAATATATTTTTAAACATTCGAATTATTTATTTTTCGTGTTGAATGTAAAAGACATGTGTCCGTGCCATTTTATAATTAAAGGTTTTGTAACCCAGAATCTGACAGTTCTTTTAAAATGCATACAATCGTACAAATTTCAGCGGAAACGACTATGGCACAAATAAAACAGGACTAGAACTAAACTAGAGAACCGCATGGTGCTTATCCCACGCCCGCATCTTTGATGCGACCAGACCTAATATGTAGTCCATTGTTGACACTCCTACAAAGGGCAAATATAAGAACTATTCTCTCTCAATAAGGACACCTATTTACTTTCATCTCCGTTAGTTTATTTTGCAAGGAATATCCATTTACGTGAACGTGTTGTCCCTTAGCAAACATTGCCAGTTCTTCTTTTATTAGGATCTTCAAGGAAATTGCCGGCAAATAAAACTGACATTTCATATTTAGGGCTATTTGTTGTACATCAAAGTCCTTACGAAATGTCTATATGAATAAAAAGAATTTCCGAAATTCAATTGTTAATAATGTAGTAGTAGTACGTGCATACTCGTAACTTCTACAAGGCTGCAAAAATTAGCAATTATACTTGTCGTTACAGTTTTATTTTTAAGCGATTAACTGCTAGATGTTTAAATCTAAAGAAAATCTTACTAGATTTTTTTTCTTAAAATATACTTCTCCTCAAAGTCATGATGATGGTAGCACTATCTCTTTATATTCTACCAACCCAATAATATGCACATTTAAATAATAACTTACCATTATTATTTAATCCGATATTGATATGGATCATAATCAAACTGTGTACCACTACTTACCTAATTGCTGAATTTTGGTATGGTATAAATAGGGATCAAGAGGCTTTCACGATATCCCCTTTACCTACCAATTTTATTTTCACCCTAAAAAGTGGATTATAACCTTACATAAGCTCCTTTTTATGGCGAGAAATAAAATTGAAGGGTTATGAAAGAGTACCTACCTATAAAAGTGTGTTTGTAAAATTTATAATTCTACGCAGAAAGTTGCGTGAATAAACTAGTATATTTATAATATTTTCATTCCGTGCATAATATTATACATGTTTTCATTGACGACCTCCGTGGCAGAGTGGTTTATACGCCGGGTTTCATGGTGTCGGTGACTCGAGAGGTCCCGGGTTCGAATCCCAGTAGGGGCAGATGTTTGTGTGATGAATACAAGCATTTGTACTCCAGTCATGGATGTTTAATATGTATTTCTTTATAAATATACTTATATATGTCCAATATATGTATTCTATCCGTTACCCATGACACAAGCCTTACAGTTCTTACTTTGGAGCTTGGCTATTGGTATGTGTTTAAAAAAATCATTACGATTAAAAATGAAAAAATGATTTTAAAATAAAGCCCTGAAAAAGTAGGGTCATTGCTGCACATTTTCTTTCCAATGGTCGTAGCTGACATTATCAACTCAGAAGGGGATCATCACCATATCAAGAAAACGTAATCGCTTCGCCTCGGGACGCGAGCTTTTCCGAGGCGTGGCGTTTACTTAGTGTTCGTTGCAGTAGGGAGTTTCATACAAAGAATACTTGGTCGGCTCGAGTTGATACGGTGACGATTCCTTTATTAGTTGTTATTTCTGCTCTATGGAGGAGCTCGATAGCGCGGGTGGTTAGCGCGTTCGACTGCGATCGTTGAAGTTAAGCAACTTTCGCAGTGGTCGGTCATTGGATGGTGGCCAAAAGTCTTCTATCTCGAGTTCCTCCGTGCTTCGGAAGGCACGTGAAGCCGTTGGTCCCGGCTGCAGCTACGGTCGTAAGCACCCGCCAATCCACGTGGTGCTTAATGGCCCAATCTCCCTATTCCATCCATAAGGAAGGCCTGTGCCCCTGCAGTGAGGTCATTAATAGGCTGATGATGATGTCTGCTACAATCATAACTCTGCATTCTTTTTTACGATTAAAATAAAACCACAAAATGCTTAGGATTTATTTCTTTCATAGTAAGTAATGAATCATATTAGGTCGTAGACAAAATGTTGTGCATAAATTGTCTAAACAAGCATATTCCACCAAATTACAAAGTAATAATAATTGCCAATTTATGAGATAACCAAATCTGTAATATACGGTCAACTTAACTAACTAACGAGCAATTTAAATTAGCCATTGTTAACATACTCAAAACATTACAGAGAGCCCGCACACGGGCCACCGACCACAACCACAAAACGCCGCCACCGGCATATTTCTTGTAGTTTTCATACATTTTATATGGGCTCGCCACACACGGTACGCCGGTGGCCGCCACACGCTACAAATCGTCGTTGCTCGCTTCTTGTGGCCCGCACCGGCTACTTAATGCGCCGATATAAAACGCCGCCACACGTCACTCGCGCGATTCCCCACCCCTCTCTCCCTTACCTTAGTCGGCCGCTGTCGCGCGTTTCAGCCACTTTAGTAGCTGCTTCTAGGTTCTCGTGGCAGCGTTTGTGGCTGTGGCGTGTGGCTCGTGCGCGGCGACAATTCCGCAATGGGCTGCAGGCGACAACCGCAGGCGACACTGCGGCTAGCGCCTGCGGCTGACCGTGCATTACATGCATTGTGCAGCCGCGGCATGTCGCCGCGCTCGGAATCAATTTCATAGAGATTCATAGAAACTAGTAGAGTGTCGCCTTCAGTCTGCAGCTGCGGCCTGAGGTCTGCGGTTCAGTTCGGACTTGTACCTTAAGTATGTTGTTTTGAAATGTCGCATGACGTCACATATTGGTATATTTTACTTACACGTGACTTCAGGAGCCCCCACTCAAAAAACTTTGACGCGCTTTATAATTGCCTTTTGGTTGATTGAAAAAAGAAAAAAAAAGTGTCCATTATTTTTTTAAAAATCTTACTGACGGACTGAATAGAATTTCGTTTAATTAACTATTGTCAAAGTTATATTCCTTTCGAACGGAGCGCTGTCCCATGACCTGTATTATCACGGGCGAGGCCGCGCCGCGCATGGTTCCCAAACGTATTAGAACTCTAACGTTCGAGATTTAGCAGTCTCTATACATGAAACGAGGTAAATAGAAATTCCGTACACTTTGCTATGAGATTTAAACAATGTTGACTGTTAGTGTCACGTACACAAACCAAAACTATTATCAGAATGTAAATAAATGTCCAGCTACAAAGGATCGACTCAGTAATTACAGATTCATTATGCCATCACTAAATGCATCCTTATTCTTATCATATATAGACTGCTAAATCTCGAACGTTACAGCTCTCATACGTTTAGATACCCTGCGCAGCGTGGTCTCGCCCGCGACAACACAGATCGTGGGACAGTGCCTTAAGCGGTATGAAGTTCGCCGGGTCAGCTAGTTTAAAATAAAAATCCAACAGCTCTTTGGCGTATATTCGAATATTTTTATTTACAGAAGTAAAAAGTAATGAATAAGAAACAATTTATTATAGGTAATGCATATTTACAAATTAAATATTTCTATATTCCGTTATAGGTACCGTTTTCAATTCTCGAGATGCACAAAGTTTCTAGTGATAAATATATACATTTATCTTTAATTTCTGTTAAAAAACCCAGCACTGACTGTTGCATCAATTCCTACAGGTCCGAAAAGTCAAGTTGTACATTATTCTCATGCAAAAAAACACGGAAAGTAGATATTGATTCTTTTTCTTGTAATAACCAAGAACAACTGAATACATTTGAATATATTTATCCGTCTAATATGTAAATACTGTATAACGCAACAGGAAAAACAATACGATAATATCCATTCTCCCTACCGGTGGAGAGGAAGAGAAATAATTCTCACTATCCCTACTTATAAGAAATGGCAATAGGTATAATTGGGACAGTTAGTTTCAAACATAGCTATCTACCCCACCATTGAGTCCCAAATCCTAATAAAATTATGCAAAGTTAAACAATACCATTGTTCAATAATAAAAAAGCTTTAGATTTAAACATCTAGTAGTTAAATGCTTAAAAAATAAATTACATAAATACCCTGGTTTCTAAATTGTAATAAAATAATATTGTCAATTCATTAACTGCAAACTATTAGGTACACATAAAGATTAACATACCTAAAGATTTATTCAATTGAAGCTATGAGCGGAACACAAATATTTATTTTATCACAACTTCATGTATAGACAGGTATAATGAGCCAGCAGTACTTCTTAATACATTTATTATAAAATTACAACGGAAATCACATATATAATCATATTTCTTCTCTATATCACTCGAGCGCGTTGCTAGGATACTCACAGTTCGACTCTACCGCGCAAGCGTGCAATTCGTAGGGTTGATACACAGGTGATTTTATTTTGGACTCACTTTCTGAAAATATTCGAGTATCATAAACACTTCCACATTATTAATATTAGTAGAAAAAGTAGGAAGTAGAAGTGCGCATGACATTTCGCACTATTATATATCCAGTGCAATATCCAATTATGCAACCATTGGTGGGTCCCAAATTGAAGCATCTGACTTTCCACATAGGTACTATTCTAAGACTCGTATTACAGTATCATTACTAAGTGTCGATCTTTACTTGAGTACAGTTAGAAAGGGATGTCGCTATGTGCAATATATAGCGACATCCCTTTCAAACTATGCTCAAGACTAGACGAATTACTGAGATTCTTTCTATAATACGGGCCCACAACACATGCAAAGTGAAACTGGGTCAATACTACTGGGCCAATAGATTGTGCTGGTACTGGCTGCATTGAAGTTGACCTTAATAGTAGGGGAGCCCAAGCGGGGATTTTTGGATTTACTCGAGCGCGGCAGAATAACATATGAGGAGCAACCTTGCACGTAGTTAAGTACTCCCACTATACTTGAGCCATCTATGAAGGGCCGAACGTCTAGGGCAGCAAAAACAAAATTTCAACAAACGGCCATGACTTTTGGCTGGGTCCAAATCCTCAGTCTTTTGAATAGGAGCTACTGGAGGCCTCACGTAACATCCCTTCTCAATGTCTGACGTACTCGGTTATTTTTTCCTATATTCTACCCCTTCGTACGGCCACCCCCATATCATGCAAACCGCGGCAGATCAATATTTTTACCGTTCTTAGACGCGTTACATGCACCCTCTAGTAGCTTATATTCAAAAGACTGACAATTTGCGCGCGACCAAAAGTCATGACCGTTCGTTGAAATTTTGTTTTTGCTGCCCTAGACGTTTGGCCCTACATAGAGGGCTCAGGTATAGTGGGAGTACTTTACTAGGTGTAATGTTGCTCCCCATATGTTATTCTGCCGCGCTCGAGTAAATCCAAAAATCCCCGCATAACACATGTCTGCAGTTTGATGCCAACTTTCAATTTGAAGACACTGTATGAAATAAAACGAGGAGAAAAAAGCAGCTCTTGCTGAGTTTCTTGCCGGTTCTTCTCAATACAAGGTCTCCCGCCATAGTTTTGCGAACCAATGGCGTAGTTTTTGGCTTTCACATGTGCTTGTAAAAGCCTAAAGTGAATAAATGATTTTTAAAATTAATTGAATTGCACTACCACTATATCTTCTAGGGTTGTCTATTTTATGGGAAAGTCTCTAAGTCCATCTCCCTATGTCCAGAAATGTTACTTAGTGAATTTTCTATTATGTACACTACGAATATATGCCATGAAACTACTTATTGAATGAGAATAAATATGTGTTTGGATACGAAGTAGTGCAATCGTAAACCCCTTTTGCGTTTCACGTAAAGCGCAATGTCACGTTATAGAGGGGCTGATCTGACACGAGTAGAGAAAATTATTTACATTTTTCATTATATCATATTTAGTAATAGTTTTGAATTTACATATCTAATATATAGATAAGTTTGTAGAGAATCTATTCAAAATTGATTTAAGACAAAATGAAGCCTGGGCCTACAGTAAAACTCGAATAATTAGAGGAAAATCGGCCGAATAACTTTTTGATTTCACGGCCGCACATACATCCCAGGGGTGAATATGTATTTAGCTTGGAAGTAGTGCAATCGTAACGTCACGGTGTTATTATCCACAAAAACCCTTTTTGCGTTTCACGTAAAGCGCAGTGTCACGTTATAGAGGGGCTGATCTGACACGAGTAGAGAAAATTATTTACATTTTTCATTATATCATATGGTTTTGAATTTACATATCTAATATATAGATAAGTTTGTAGAGAATCTATTCAAAATTGATTTAAGACAAAATGAAGCCTGGGTGTACAGTAAAACTCGAATAATTAGAGGAAAATCGGCCGGATAACTTTTTGATTTCACGGCCGCACATACATCCCAGGGGTGAATATGTGTTTAGCTTGGAAGTAGTGCAATCGTAACATCACGGTGCGGTGTTATTATCCACAAAAACCCCTTTTTTGTTTCACATTAAGCGAAAATTTTATGTCACGTTATAAAAATTAGATTTATCTCTGAGAAAATTTTAGCGAAAAGCTTCTCGCTCATATTTTACCAGTTCTTTTTTGCCTCAAATGTCACGGTCCATCTTAATTAACCTTTCCTTTCCGTCTTAACAAAAAAAATCGTCTCTCAAAAAGTCGATAAGAAATAGATATAATAATTTAATGATATGCTTTATACATTTTCAATACTAATATAATTTAGATATAATACATGTCTTAACTGTGTTGCCATCAAAATATGGCTATGCTAATAGTCTTCTGTTTAACTTATCTAGTTCGTCTAAAGCACTGTAAAAAAAGTAACGTTTGTATCAACAACTTTTAAACTTTCACCCCCTTATTAACGAGGAATAAGCTAGTTACGCTATGTTTTGTTTATATATTTAGTTAGTATATATTTAGTTCATCATAGTTCAGGCAGCTCGTTTGTGGAATGCCTTGCCAGAAACAATCAGACGTGCTAAAACATTAGCTTGTTTTAAAAAAATATTAAAAGAACATTACTTGACACTTTAGCAAGTCGTCGCATCATCCAAAGTATGATTAAAGTGTTGGTGTGTTTATATATATATAATGTTAATGTTTTTGACGTGACAACGTCTTAAATTAGGTTGCGGCTGGGAGTCACTTATGAAAAAGTGTAACGCTCGGTAACGTTACGATGAGTCTCTCGTGTTAAGTTTAAGTTTACATGTACAATGTTTTAGTAAACAAAATATATTTCTATAGTTAAAATTTGTGCAATTCTTATTTTCATTCAATTCCTTGTTCCTATTGTGCAATTTAATTATATTCATATCAATAAATATTCTACCGAGAAAAAGACGTTGTCACGTAAAATCTTCGCCCGTAAAACCGACTTTACAGGCAACCATTTTTTTTTTGTACCAACATAATTATTAATAAGTATTAATGGTTGTTTCACACAATGACACCATCTACTTCCCACTGTCTATGTAACCGTCCAGTTAACATACGGTTGCCTGGAAGAAATTGCTTTTTAGCGATAAGGCCGCCGTTTGTACTATTATGTAATAGTTTTAATTAATTGTAATTTGAATTTTCTTGGTGTACAATAAAGTGTTCATTCATTCATTCATTCAACATCACTAAACCGTAGTGTTATTTTACTGTGCTCTTCTCTAATGTGGAGGTTACTTCCCCAGGCCGGGGCTTTAATTCGAGCGGAAAAGCCGCTATGCCCTACCTGTAAAAGAGGTATCTCTTAAGCTTATGCTAAAGCCATCTATATACATTTTTTAAAGAGAGATAGAAAAGCAACCGCCACCTTACAGAAGATTTGAGAGGTATGGCATAGCGGATTTGAGAGGTATGGCATAGCGGATTTGAGAGGTGTGGCATAGCGGATTTGAGAGATATGGCATAGCGGATTTGAGAGATATGGCATAGCGGATTTCCCTCTCGAACGGAACTCCCGTCTGGGTTAGTTACCTCCACCTTTCAGTAGTCCACAGTAAAATAACACTACCTTTTGGTGGTGTTGTGTTTCTGTCGGTAAGGTTCCAGGGCTCCACGGGGTAGAGAACTGGGTTCAGGCCGGCAAGGTGAGAATGGCTGGAACGCACAACTTCTGCCGCATCATCTATCTTCGTGACTTGACTCCGCTTACACTTAACATATGGATATAGGGAGACGATATATGAGCAGACGGCATACCTGATGGGAAGTGATGCCCATTGATCAGCTGCAACACCAAGAGTGTCACATTACAAAGAAGACCTTTAAGGTAGAAGTACGCTATTACGACCTAAGTATTAATAGGCAAGCCCTTAGAGTCATTAGGATTGCAATCTGGGGACATTTTCAATCCGGACGAATCTGCACTCACACAATGAAAATGCACCTAATAAAATATTTGTAAATGCTAACAAATAAGTCTTATATTTACAGTCACCAACATGATTTGATGAAGCTGTCTCATATATGGCACAATTACAGTAATAATGAGCTTGAATTATAATTATAACACTCTTTTAATTATTGAACTTACATTTCTTTTTAAAACTGTGATTTAAGTTATAATTAAAAAAAGAAAGTTTTCGAAATAAGCATCGTATACTACAAATAATGCTGTGTCATCCGGAACTCGACTTCTAATGCAACCACAATGGAACTACAATGGCCTGCGACTGAAAAGACCCTTTCAGCTTTTTTTACTTTCCGGCTATATTGTCAACAATTAATCATGAATAGCAGACAAGTAATTCACCAACACACATGCTCAACAAGTGTAATGCATTTAAAGTACGTACTCTTTATAGATATTAACGGGATTGTTACCATGTACCTTGTTTTTTATGACAACCTTGTTAGACAAGATCTCTAACATACTTAATAAGTACTCACTGAATACTGTCTTCACTCCTTTACAAAAAGTATCACAGATTCTACGGTCTCCTAAAGATAACTTCCCCTTGGAGAAACCTGGTGTATACAAGATCGACTGCAGCTGTGGTAGTTCTTATATTGGCCAAACGAAGCGGACAATAGCGTGCCGAATGAAAGAACACATTAAAGCAGTCAGAAATAATGATACGCAAAAATCAGCCATCGCGGAACATTTAATTGATTCGGGTCCTAATCACTGGATTGAGCTCCATAAGCCACAAATTATCTCGACAGAACGCCACTACATACCAAGATTGGTCAGGGAAGCGATTGAAATAACCAAACACAAGAATTTCAATCGTGAGGATGGGTTTAAATTGTCTAGTGTGTGGAATCCAGTGGTTCGTATGTGTAAAAACCGCAAAAATGAAGTTGAAGAAGGGATCATGCGTAACAAGATACCAGCAATCGATGCGGATACACTTAGACAAGATGTTGCTGTGGTGTTACGTCATGTGAAGCCACCAAGACCGAACATTACTTCCTCCGAATCAGCTGCGTTACAAGATCTTCGAAAGAACAAGAATATAATAATACTTAAAGCTGATAAAGGGAATGCGACAGTCATAATGGACATCACTGAGTATGAAAGTAAGATTCATAGTCTACTCACTGATGAAAACACGTATATTAAGGTGAATTACAACCCAACGGCGAGGACTGATCGAAGCACTCGCTCACTTATAAAAGAATGTGCCTACGCTCTAGACGACGACACCGTCAAATATTTGCTGCGTCCTAGAAACGTCCAACCTCCAAAACTATATGGTCTGCCTAAAATACATAAGCTGAATGTGCCGCTACGTCCGATTGTGAGTCAGATAGACTCACCTACGTATGAACTGGCCAAGCACGTAGCAAAAATATTGCAGCCGTTAGTGGGACGAACATCGTCATTTGTAAAGGATTCCCGCCATTTCGTGGAAATCTTACACCAAAACAAGGTGGAATACAATCAGTTGATGGTTAGTTTCGACGTGGAATCACTTTTCACAAATGTACCTGTGTTGGACTGTCTGGAAGTAGTAAAGGTGAAGTTGCAGGACAATGGCATCCCGACAGAATATGCCAAGTTGTTACATCATTGTTTGTCAACGAACTTCTTTATATACCAAGGTCAGTACTACCTCCAAATAGATGGGGTGGCAATGGGCAGTCCGGTATCTCCAGTAGTAGCCAATATATGGATGGAGTATTTTGAGAAAAAAGCTTTCGCCACCGCCACAGAAATTGCACTATGGAAGAGGTATGTCGATGACGTATTTTGTGTTTTGAGAGGAAACAAAGAAGATGTCGAGGCACACTTGGCAAATGTGAATGGAGTCCATACCAAAATGCGGTTCACATATGAGATGGAAGAAGACCGAAGTCTGGCCTTTCTTGATGTAAAGATTCGAGTGCGGAATGACGGTTCGCTGAGTCACTCCATTCACCGCAAAGCTTCACACACAGACCGTTATCTCAACGCCTCCTCGCATCACCACCCTAAACATCTAAATTCTGTAGTCACTTCACTGACGAACCGTGCATATGACTTATGTGACAAGGAACACCTGCACGAAGAGTTGGAGCATGTACGGCAGGTCTTACAGAATAACGGATACAAGGGAAAGTTTCCACCCAAACACAAATTAAGACACCAGAAACACAAAGTAGACAGGCAACCACTATTTTTGCCATATGTCAAAGGAGTGACAGACAAGATCTCTAACATACTTAATAAGTACTCACTGAATACTGTCTTCACTCCTTTACAAAAAGTATCACAGATTCTACGGTCTCCTAAAGATAACTTCCCCTTGGAGAAACCTGGTGTATACAAGATCGACTGCAGCTGTGGTAGTTCTTATATTGGCCAAACGAAGCGGACAATAGCGTGCCGAATGAAAGAACACATTAAAGCAGTCAGAAATAATGATACGCAAAAATCAGCCATCGCGGAACATTTAATTGATTCGGGTCCTAATCACTGGATTGAGCTCCATAAGCCACAAATTATCTCGACAGAACGCCACTACATACCAAGATTGGTCAGGGAAGCGATTGAAATAACCAAACACAAGAATTTCAATCGTAAGGATGGGTTTAAATTGTCTAGTGTGTGGAATCCAGTGGTTCGAATGTGTAAAAACCGCAAAAATCAAAAAAGTGTCGTTCCGCGATCTGATACTGTGAGTATTGTGTGCCGGGAACAAATGCGAGTGAATAGTGAGAATGTGACCAATGGTAGTGGTAGTATCGAACGCAGTAAAAGACGACGTCAGAGGGTAGACCGATATGTCTGCCAATAATATCTACCCGCAATTACTTCAGTTACTCCGTGATCATGGCGCTTGCAACAGTGCCGAAATATCGGAGACTCATAAAAAACAAGGTACATGGTAACAATCCCGTTAATATCTATAATGTTAGTGACCATGAAAGTTTAAAACAAAGTACGTACTCATTCAACTGCGCTATTATTTTTCCAAACATTGCTATCATCAGATCCGTTTACCGGATATTGCTACCGGATCTAGTAAACATTTAATGATGCCGGGTCCGCCGGATTACCGGATCCGTTTTTTCGGATTGCAATCCCTACATAGCGCACATATCAACTCGGAAAGGCGTCTACCTAACGTAAGCTTGTTACGTCAGCGGATAAGCAACTCCAGTACTTTCGGATCAGCTATGTGATCCGTATGTTAGACGACACTCCGCGCTTACGGCTCGCCGACCACCCCCTCAGATTCGAGTGGTCTAGTGGCTCCAGACGGAGAGGAGACTTCCCCCGTGGGGAGATGCCATCCGCCTGGAATACCTCTAGAGGCACTCGCTAATTCTCGGCTTGAGGTCCCCTTAGGATCTCACACTTTGACTCTGTAAAGGTCATCTGCGACCAACAGCATACACACTCAAAAAAAAAGGCTCGTGACCGCTGGTTGACGACTAGGCGGCACCAGTTCGATCAGTCACATAGAAAGCAACCACTACGTTAACCATTTAAACCGAGACTAGTGTGCGTTGCAGTAGGGAGTTTCATACAAAGAATACTGAATGGCTCGAGTTGATACGGTGACGATCCCTTACCGAGTTGAAGTGTCTGTTACGACTAATAGTCATAACAGACATTTCAACAGACTCTATACTCAGTTTTAAATAATTAACACAGTGGTTACTTTCTCTAAGACTGATCGAACTGGTGTCGTCAACCAAAGGTCGGAGAGCCATAAGCGAGGCGTCGCGTGGCGTCGCCTAGCCGTAGCCAATCTTCTCCGCTTACGTTACATACTTACGTTAAGGTTAGATATACGCTTGTTTGATGGCAAAGCGAAAGGCGAGTTGGTATCGTTCAATTTCCGAGTTGAAAATGTGTGTGCTATGACGCTAAAGCGTACGAAATCAAATGTTACTTTATTTATCACTTTCTTCAGCTTATCTTTGAGTTGTGGCTGTACAGCCCCACATAACTTTACACTGAGGTCGGTCCCTGTACTTTTGCTTGAGAGCCCCGATGATTTTCATGTATCGCTGGGTGTTAGCTCTCTCTGCGCGCGTGTGATGAGTACCAGCCTTATGGACCGCAGCGTGGCACAAGAATCCACCATCTATCACCACCATGCGGTACTCCTGAAGGCACAGCTCCAGCATCTGGACAAAACAAGTCATCAGTTCACAATCATATGCGATTAAACGAGAGGTATTGGACAAGCTATAACATTTTTCTTTCAGAGATTTGCCAAGCTTTTTTTAAGTAAAAAGGATGCCAAACCAGCATATGCCTGATGATAAGCGGTACCAGGGTATCACTAACGCCGTTGCCTACCCGAAACCCCGTCTACCCAACCCTACTCCTCTACCCCGTGGAGCCCTGGAACCTCACTCATCGATAGAAACACCAACACCACCAAGAGTGAGTGTTATTTCACTGTTATCTTTAGTAAGGTGGACGCTACTTCCTCAGACGGGCGCTTCAATTCGACCGACATGAACCAGTATGTTTTGTCTCTGTTAAAAAACTATAAATATGTGTCAATCTTTGATTATTTACTCTGTAGATAGAGCGTGGCAGCGCAGAAGCGATGAAAAAAAATTCCCACCAGGTGGGGTTTAAGTCGTTTCCCGTCATTTAATGTTCAATGCGACGCTGAGCAAAACGCACGTCAATTACCGAGTTTCATGTTGCATTTTTTGCTTCAAAATGCCGAGTTGCACTATAACAGTATTCCGAAATTTTAATAATTAAATGTTATAAATAATTTCATGTTTAATTCACCCCCTTCATCTCGAGCATTGTGTGACAGGACAAAATATACATTCATGACGTGTAGTAAATAGTTATTTACTGGGACATCAAAGTTTAAAAAAAATAGTAATTTTGACCAAATGACTAGCTTTGATATAATAGCTAAGTGTTCGAAGAATTACCTCATTAAAATTATATTTTAAAGTCATAAAGTTTACAAGATTGTAAAATACAAAAGTTTTGCGTCATAGAGGCATGTATAATATTAATGTAAAATTTTAATTATCTATCTATACCAATATTATGAAGAGGAAAGATTTGATTGTTTGTTTGTTTGTATTGAAAAGGCTACGATACGAAACTACTGAACCGATTTGAAAAATTCTTTCACATTTATAATCCTACATTATTCACGATGAACATAGACTATAGAGTATTTTCAAAAAAGTTAGGTTTCCGTATGAAATTTCGATGATGTAACCTTATGTGTGAAAAAAATACAAATAAATAACCTTATATCGCATACGTGCGAATGTCATTGACAATAGAGCAAAGTGAAGATGATGTACTACAGTTTTATAGAGGATATAAATGTCTAGAAAAAAGTCCGCAATATTATATGTCTAACTATTACAGTTATGTCACAACTATAGGTCCCCTGCGGTTTCACCCACGATAATTTGAGGAAAAAGGTTATAGTGAGTCAAAGTTAAAAGATGGGCATATGCTGTCGTGGACTTTTTTATAAAACTTTTAAAGAAACAATTTCGTCGTACATGATTTTTCTTGATTGATTGATTGGTCGCAGCGTAATACTATATAGCCTTAGCCTTCCTCAATAAATGCATTATCAAACACAAAAAGATATTTGCAAATAGGACCATTAGTTCCTGAGATTTGCGCGTTAAACCAAAAAAATGGTGCATTCGGTACGACGCCGACGGGTCCCAAACTATGCAAAAAAAATCACTATCAGTTAAATAAATTTTCATGAAAGGTTTATAATTATATAAAGAAATTCATTGTGTATAATACAAGCCACGCTACGCCACTGTAGGTTCTTAAGTTAAAAATATAATTTCCATTAAATACGTGAATATGAATGCTATTCATAGATTTTGGTAGAAAATAATAGCATAATCACTGCGCCAGTCCAACATATCATCGTATACGTACAAAAAAAATCTAATATGTTTGCCACTCTTTAAAATACTCCTTTAATGTATGGGGAAAACCGGAAGACTCACCCGGGTGGGATAATTTACAAAATCAAATTATATTTTAAATCAGCGCAAACAAAACGTCAATTTGTTCATTGATCACATGCGAGACGCCAATCACAACAAAACAGTCTGGCATGTGACCAATGAACGCCCATTCGGCGTTGTTGACGAAATCATAATCGCTATTGCTTCATACAGTCTTTCGAACATCTTCAATAATACTGAATATATTAAAAGACTTAAAGAAGAAACTTTGGTATAAATACTAAAAAGGATCGTCTGGCTAGTTGCGTGGAATCCTCAATACACTGAATTCTGGATTCTTTCGATAAGTTGTCCAAATGCAATCTTGAACAAAGTTACAGCGATAGGATCGTTATATCAAGTTGGAGATCTCAAAACAGCAAACTTATCGTTGGTAGATGATGATGTAAATCAAGTAATAGTTAAAAGAAATAAAATCATAATAATAATTAGAAAAGCTTACAGCCCCAGAATAACATCATTAAAATTATCAAAATTATGCTATGAGGATTCCCACTATAAGTTGTACCCATCAATCAAACTTCCCATCTTATCTAGTAGTAGTTAGCATATAATCTGGCTGAACTTCAAACCAGAACAAATTGTTGGAATAACCTCAAATATTATGAAGGTAGATATTGATCTTTAAAGAGATGATTTATGGAACCAACAAACGTCCAATATTGTCGTCACAAACAAAATCATGATTTGAATCCAATAAACTCGTAAATCAATCATGGGGAAAATGAGTGCCAAAAAACAAAAACACAAACATGAAAGCCCAAAAGTTCCCGATCGACCCTTCAACCGAGATGAAGGGCTGTATTTCTATCCCGTGTCATCTCGACGGAGTTTAAATTATATTACGAAGGTAGTAGGCATTTGCCAAGTTCTGGCAAACCGTAAAAGAGCTACCTTGATAATTGCCCCAAGCGTTGGAGTTCATCTATACTTAAAACTGTCTCGAGCTTATCATACTTTTTGGTGTTAGTACTTTCAAGTTTGTTAGTTAAAGTACAAACTTTAGCCCCATTGGGCTATAACATAAACGAAGAATAAGCTTGGATTTGTTATTCCATGTTTTGTCTCTGTCCATTCAATGACAAATGGCATTTGAGTGACATTATCAAAGCACGGCGTAACTAGTCTAAACTTATTCCTTGTTTAGTAATAAGGGGGTAGGAGTTTATTTTTATGCAATTCCATCACACCGAAATGGTTGACCGGAATGGTTTTCCTAATATATTTTTATTTTAAGCAGTCATCTCCTAGATTTTTAAATCTAAAGTTTATTTTTCTAGTAAAAAATTACAATTACACGGAATAGAGGATGGGGTCAGGTAACTAACATGCGAATGATGCTATTTTTTATCTATATTTAAAGGCTTAAGTCGCTGGGCGACTATGTCAGCCTACAGTGTTTACAATATACTATTAATTAACTATTACTATTCCTTATACTAAACAATTTTATAATTAAGTTGTACAGCTTAAGGGTTACTTTTGAAGTTGGTTGAGACAAAATAATATTGCATATTCCCACATCCCTAAGGTTCCCTTTATCTTCCAGTCCAAAGATGGTCATCGCTATCGTCCGCGTACCATTATGCGTTCCATATGCTTGTATGTTATCCTTTTTACATTAAAAATATTTTGTTAAGGATAAATATCCTTTTCTTTCGTTCGTTTTCGTTCTTTTTATAAATTATAATTTATGAAAAGAACTCGGTGAATAAAAAGTTATACGCAGAATAATTTCTCCAGCGTTGGATGCGGCGAAAGAGGAACTTGCTCAACAAGAAGTTGGAAATCAATCACAACTTTTTGATATCTTCCATTCTCATATCTCTTTGCGTAGAGATACCATCTCTACGATTTCTTGCTTCGTTTATTTAAAAGTTGTCACAACATAAGTAGTTTGTTTCACAGAAACCAACAAATTTCTGATGAAGAGTTGATACGAAATTAAACGAAACAAAACATTGTATTTATAATAAATTATTAATAGACCCTGAGCTTGATGGTACGTCGTGACAGTTATACAACTTTCACAATTGGATGGGTGACAAAAAAACTTATTATCTCGAACTCCTCCGTGTTTCGACAGGCATGTCAAATGTTTGGTCCCGGCTGCATCTGTTGCAGTCGTTAACATCCACCAATCCGCACTTGGCCCACGTGGTGGGTCACGGCCCTATTCTATGCTTTAAGAAGGCCTGTGCCCCAGCAATAGGGACATTAATTGGTTGATGAGGATGATGATGAAATGAAACAAAAACTGGATTTAATATACCTACTTATAATAAGTTATTAATAAAGCTTCGTTTAATCACGGTATTGTAATAGGGCTTATAAATGTTATATTGTTATACAAGTATTAATTCCGAATTTCGACAATAATCTAGTAGAAGACCTAACGAAGTTGGCCAAACAGCCAAAGTTAGTTATAATATAGTCAGGGCTTTACGCACGTGCGTCCTATAAGCTAGTTAACAACACATTGAAGTTCCCTAACGATACCAACTCCCCTTTGTCTGATTAATAAATAGGAGAGAAACTTTTTTTTCTCTATTAAATGGAATTAAGGAACTTGCTTTTGACTAAGGACGCTAGGAAGTGATAAGTCAGAAAACTTTTTCGCCTCACGCTAAGGGCACGGTCACGACGAAACAGCGGACGTAGAACCGAATTTAAATTGCATTGCGCGAGGGGTTTGAGATTGGGCGTTGTTTCTTTAAAGATGTGGACCCTTAGCACGAACCAATATCGAATTCGGATAATTGAATTCGATCTCGATACGCGTTAAACTTAAAAAGTTTTGTATGGAAAGGAGATTGCTCAGCTTCCATACATGTTTGGCCTAAAGACCAATAATCATGAAAAATGTTTCCTAGATTCGAAATTATATATAAATTACTGTAGAAACGAATATTATTGACGGACACCCCTGAGAACTTCTATATACCATATACACTGAACATATTAAAATAATAAAAAACAAATAAGTTATATAGTAAACTAGGGAAATCAAGCCAAGTACCGAAATTATGGATTAGATTCAGGTATACAGAGCATGTAGATTAACAGATAGTTGCCTGTTTTTAAAAGTTAATGCATAAGAGTAACTTTTAAAATCAGATGTCATTTCCGGTTATAATAAGGTACTCTGTGACAGAAACTGTGTGATGATTGTGAATGAGCCACAGATTAGAGAGAATTTTTAAACTCTCGTTAACCAAAGAAAGCTAAGAGATTTAGGTTCTATAGCCATATATTCAGTAGCTTCATTATTTTTATTATGTTTTTAAGATAACCATATTATAGATTTTTAGTATATCACACCTTATAATTTTATTTATCTATTAATTTATAGTCAGGAAACGTAGGCCCATAGATAGATACCTTAAAGTCTAACATATTTACAGATTATAATGTGTTTATGGAGGTGTTTGGCGAAAAATGTATGGCAATAGACGTTATGATGAAGCCTACCATCTTCTATACTTATAATAAATCTGTAGAGATGTCAATTCTGTACATGAAATATATTTTTAAAATAACTATCAGGGGGTGATTAGTGATCGATACTGATGCCAAAAATGCAATCAGTAAAATTTTTGTCTGTCTGTCTGTCTGTCTGTCTGTGTGTATGTTCCTTATAGAAACAAAAACTACTCAACGGATTTTAACGAAACTTGGTACAATTATTCCTCATACTCCTGGGCAGGTTATAGTATACTTTTCATCATGCTACAATCAATAGGAGCAGAGTAGTGAAGGGAAATGTTGGGAAAACGGGAGAAGTTACTCCATTTTTTAAGCTTTCGTCGCGTGTGCAGCCTTAATGGTTAAAGTTACATAGAAATCATGTATGACGGAAATATTCTACATAAAATTTTCTAGAAAATATTCCGCAACAGCATATGTCCATCATTTATGGTTGACTCACAATAACACGTGTAACTCCCGATAGCTTAGCAGTTCGGAGCATTCTGATCATATTTGTTTACTCTTACTTTGCTTACTCATCCCTAATTTAAAAAAGTTATATTCAATAAAAAAAAAACTTAGAAATCGATATAGAAACACCAAACTTATACATGAAATAAGCCATCGCGCCGTCGCACGTGAATACTGAATCATGCTTTAAGGATTATTTTTGTGTAACGGCTGCCGCGCTCGACACGGGTCGTGGCGGCGCGGTAGGGTATAAAAAGGCGGGAGGTCCGAAAGCGAGCTTGCCCGCCCTCCGATCCTGAGAGACCTTCAGTCGCTCAGTCCCAAAACGATACGGATGCACATCAGGGTGCATCCGTCCTCTAAGCGCACTATGCAGTAGTATTTACTAAGGCAGCGCTGCATCATCACATCGTTGATCGCATCAGATGAAGCCTGTAAGGCCCTTAAGGCCATAGGCACCCCCCACGGGTGTGTTTTAGTCAGTAAGAGTCTGACATAACTCTACAGCCGGCTGTAGGGTATCCATGAGGATTTCACACCCGCTCCCCCGCCTGGGAGGAAACAAAAAAAAAAGAAAGCGAGCTTCATTCAATATTTGGCTGTTGATGCGTTCAGAGCGTTCGACCTTATTGACAGACAATAATTGATATTGAGAAACCGTGCTTATCTTAGAATAAAAACCAAACATTTGTAAACAAAATTAGCAAATAAATCATGTAAAACGTGTAGAAAATGAGTACTGGAAAACGGAAATATGAGAATTTTGGTTTGGTTATAAATACAGGTAATAAAAATGACCGTTATTATCTATATATGTATATAAAAGTCAAAGGTGACTGACTGACATAGTGATTTATCAAAACACAGCCCAAACTACTGGACGGATCGGGCTGAAATTTGGCATGCAGGTAGATGTTATATTGGTAGGCCAATATTTTTTTCTGCATTTGGGCCAATTTGAGCAATATATTTTGAATAGCGCCACAACAACGTAAGGAACGAGAATTAAAATTGTTTCATACAAAAAATCTTGCATTTGAAGCGTTCCAGATTGAATTAAACTATTCGAATTTTTATATCGGTTCGTGCAAAGGATACAGTAGGTAAAGAGATTCTGTAAAATATCAGACTTACTAATAGTAAGATGGCTCCAAATGTAGACATTTAAAAAAAAATGCATTACGTCATTATATGGCTTAATTTCGCAATGATTGTTGTGGTAGACAATAATAAATATTTGACAATTTACGAAATCGAAAGTAAGCTTGCTTGTTACAGTACCACTTTTGTGCATATAGGTAAGGACCTTTTGGTATTTTAAGATAACGCGCGCGGTAGCTAAAAGCGAAAACACTGCGTTGCAGCGTGTCGCACTGTAGAATTCTACAACGTCGTACAACGCATCACGGAATTATCCGATGCGCTGCTGGCCGTTGTGATGAAATATTTGCGTTGCGTCATCGCATTACATTACGATGCGACGTCGTTTTTGCGATGCGAGTCGCTACGTTGTGTTGTGACCTTAGGTTCAAGCACGAATGGCGACAGCTCCGTAACCGGATCGCATCGTCAAACGCAGCGCCTCTACTGGGCGTAAGAACAAACTGGCTCCTTCCATACAATTTTTGTCGATGACGATACGATTACGGAGCTCAAAATTCGTGCTTGGCCCTCTTACTCTAAGAATGACATTACAATTACAATACATTTATCACATAAATGGTACAAAGTTGGCTTGCTCTGTTCATGTAGTTTTGGGAGTGGAGGCCTGGTTTCTTGTAGAACAGGTTTATACTATTGCAAGCACCAGTCTTCACATAAAGTAATTAAATATTGTAACTAAGCACTTTATTTGAAAATGTTTTTTTTTTCTACTTATGTGAAGAAAAATAAATAAAGAATTTATTATTTAATTGCCTAACCACCAACGCCACTATTCTCTCCTGTTTTTTGATGTGGCGAATCATACATACAGTCAGTAGCTTAGTGGCGTTATCACGAATTCGCTTGCAAATGTGCCACGTAATTTATCCCATTGTTTCATTTCCCGTAATTTCTGCTTAGATGAGAAAAAAATCGACTTAAAGACTAATAATTAGAAAAAATAAATTAAAATAGTCACATAAACTACAAATACACTACCACTACCATGCGTTTAAAATACACATAATGAATAAAAGTAAATAAAAAGTCTAAATCGAGGAGCTCGATGGCGCAAGTGGTTAGCGCGTTCAGCTGCGATCGTTGAACTTAAGCAACTTTCGCAGTGGCTGGTCATTGGATAGGTGACCAAAAATGACTATCTCGAGCTCCTCCGTGCTTCGGAAAGCACGTTAAGCCGTTTGTCCTGGCTGCATCTGCAGTCGTTAGCACCCACCAATCCGCACTGGGCCTGCGTGGTGGGTCATAGGGAAGACCTATTCCATCCATAGGGAAGGCCTATGCCCCAGCAGTAGAGACATTAATAGGCTGATGATGATGATGACGTTGAAATAAAAAGTACTATATAGGTCGAACTTATCCCAGTAGGCGACTACTTACCATTATTAATCCACATTAAATTACCTTTTTATGTTGAAAATGGTTTTAAAAGTAATTGGATACAAAATTACCTGAGTCATCTTATCTTGCCTTCCTTCCCAAGAGAGTATTTCGCTATACCAGGGGTCCTTGTGTGTGCCGAAGTACAGGGGTTCCCATCTGTGATACGGGTACTCCCGTCTCGCGATCAGCATTGGCTACAAAAAAGAACTTTCATATACTTTAATTTAGTTCCAAATTTGCTCGACTTGTTCTGTCTGAATTTATGACAGCGTAATCCTTAAATAGGGAAGGATCAATATCCAATACAGTGGTATTTTTCCTCTACGAGAAACCTGCCAAAATTAATTAAGACAACTTATAAGGCTATTTGACAGTATGAAAAATAAAGTACCTGCTCGTACCGAATGGTTGGCATCTGAATTTTACATACTTAAATATTAGCAACAATTTTTGTATTATGACAAAATAGTGATATTTCAAAAAAACCTATAATATAAATTTTATTTTATTAACTATTTTCACATATCCAAAGACCCTTCAACTCATAATTAATAAGTAAAAGAGGTTAAGGATGTTAAAAAACATTCAAACGTTTTTAAAAGCTTAAAACTTTTATCTTTGCGAAATAGAAAGATCCTGTCATGGTATTGCAAAATTCCTGTGAGACCTCATGTCGAGGAAATATCGTCTAATAGTTTAAGAGCCGAAGAGCACCTCTACAAGGGAAGAAATAACTTTCCATTTGTATTGTTCCAGAAAACTAGTGTAATATATTCAATATATGTTTGTGAGTTTATATGTGCATTTATTTAGACCACTTTAACTTCTAAATGCGTGAACAGATTTGGATGTATAGGACATCCTTACGTCTTCCCAATTGACACTGACAAGTATGACTTAGGGCTTTTTATTTTCAAAACTGATTTGTTTTTTCTTCAGTCTGTAACTACATATGTAAAGTACATGGTTTATACTATGTAGATGCACGATATATGATCTATCTATACACTGCCGTCAAGACCGTGAGAAAGCCCTCTCAGTAAGAGAGTGACTTGTGAAGCGCACTGTAATGTACACGCATCTTAATCTATATATATAAAACTCAAAGGTGACTGACTGACATAGTGATCTATCAACGCACAGCCCAAACTACTGGACGGATCGGGCTGAAATTTGGCATGCATGTAGATGTTATGACGCAGGCATCCGCTAAGAAAGGATTTTGATCAATTCTACCCCCAAGGGTATTAAATAGGGAATGAAAGTTTGAGTCTACACTTCAGCTCTACACCGAAGCGAAGCGAGGGCGGGCCGCTAGTAATCTATATATATGTTACGGCTAATAGCCGAAGTGCGGCTACACCTAGTTTTAGCCGGCTACAACTAGGTGCAGCCCGCCACATGCGGTAAACTTAGGTGCATCCTACTTATCTTCGGTTACAACTAGGTTTAGCCTTCATTATAGCGTCTAGAACTAGGTACAGCCGCACACTGGTGGTTAAACTTAGGTGCATCCTATTTATTATCGGCTAGAACTAGGTTTTCAGTTTACTTAAGGATTTTGGTTTTATTTTGAGATTCGTATCTTGCGTTTCCTGATTGATTCGATTTTGTATCATCACCCCTGTAGATAAGATATCTTATCCTAGACCAGCCATAAACCATGCCAGTCCGAAACAAGATTTATACTCGTACAACGCATCACGGATCATAAATCATAAACTGAAATGAAATTTCGTCTTTTAATGTGGAGAGTCCCTCTATAGTAAAAACTACAGTAAGTAGGCACTAAAGAGTTCGTCAAGTTGGCAGCGCGGTATAGACGCGGGGAAGGAGTTGGCGTCGGGACCTGCCCGCGCGCAGCCCTCCGCCCGCCGCGCGTCCTTGTACCCCCACCCCGCCCGCCACTTCCCTACCGTGACCGTCTAACCGTCAGTCAGTATGAATCACCACAGCTCTGTGCCACGCATGTTTGTCTCCGTTACAAAATGGCGGAAAACGAAGCATTAGAAACGATGAAGGCGAGTTTTAACAAAAAATTAGACCGTGTTATAACTTCGAAACATGGCGATAACCAAAGTTATGTGAGTAGTAAACAGTATTTGACGTTTATAGAAGAGGTTAAAGCTGCAAAAATAGCAACAAAACGTACAACCTTACAATATCGTCGTTTGAAACGTTTTGATGTGTGTAGTATTGGGGACACGGAAAAGTTAATTAGTGCTTTATCTACCAGTAGTTCTTAAAGTCTTAAATATTACGTCAAAAATGAAGAATTGTTCGCTATTCTTAATGAAATACATGTATCTATTGGACACGGTGGAAGAAACAGAATGGTTGCAGAAACAAAAAAAAAGTATGCAAATATAACTCAAGAGGCTATTCTTTTATACCTTAAATTATGCAAGCCATGTCAAATGAAGCAAAAATCACTTAGGAAAGGTCTCGTCGCTAAACCCATTTTGTCTAATGAGATGAATAGTCGTTGTCAGGTAGACTTGATAGACATGCAAACAAATCCTGGTGGAAATTTCAAGTTTATTTTAGTTTATCAGGATCATCTCACTAAATTCATACAACTACGTCCTTTACAAAGTAAAACTGCTGAGGAAGTATCGAAGGTACTCCTTGACATATTTGGATCACCCTCAATACTCCAGTCTGACAATGGCAGGGAATTCTCTAATCGAGTTGTGGAAAGTTTGACACAAATGTGGCCAGGTCTGAAAATTGTGCACGGAAAACCTCGTCACAACCAGTCACAGGGCAGCGTCGAACGTACCAATCAAGACGTTCAAAGTATGCTGATGACATGGATGATAGACGAAAACTGCGAAAAGTGGTCAGAAGGACTTAGATTTGTCCAACTTATGAAAAATAGAGCCTATCACCACGGAATTAAAAGATCACCTTACCAGGCTATGTTTGGTTGTGACGTAAAAGTGGGCCTACGATCTTCAACACTTCCGACTGAGACAATCGAAAATATACAAAACGAAGAAGACTTGGAAAAAATTCTTAAGACGTTAGAAGAGGACGGAAATAATGCTGAAAGTGGGACAATAACAGATTTAAACCAAGAAGAGACTGAAGGTGAAGTAGCAGAAAATAGAACAGATTGTGAGCTTTGTAAGCAAAATGAAAAATGTGACCTCTGCATTAAACGAGAGACAATAGATACTAAAAGAAAAGGCGCAAAAGATTCGTTGAGAGTACAAGCAAATAAAATGACAGCATTATCTAACAGAAAGTTTCCTCCATGCAAAATAGATGACACAGTTCGGGTGAAAATTCCTGACGTAGACAGAGGTAGAGGCGATTTTCCTAATGTTTTGATGGTTGTACTTGAATGTAATGATGATGGATTGTATAAATTGGGTAACCAGTTTGGCACTATTACTGAATTATTTTCTAGGAATCAATTCACTGTATGCGAGACGAAATTTTTAGATATTGATATTGTTTCTCCCGAAAAAAAATCATTATGCCAAATTGCTAATGCCCAATCTACAACTGGAGGACAAGGATACAAAAGATGCCACTGCAAAACTAAATGTGGTAATAGAAAGTGCCTCTGTAAAGCAGCCGGTATTTTGTGTAACTCCAAATGCCATTCAAGTTTATCTTGTTCAAATAAGTGATAGACATTCTTGCAACATATTATCACATATGAGAGTTTGTTGTTTTTTGTATAATTAAAACTGAGTTAAAAAGTTATCCTATTTGTTTTAAAAATATGAGAGAAGAGAACAAAGACTTAGTTGGTTTTTTCATAATTAAGAAGTAAAACGTTATTTTTTATGTTTATTTTTTTATCTTTGCACCAAAGATAGTTCTGTTAGTTTATGAAGAGAAGATTTATAATATTTTCTATTTTAACAACTTATAATAACGCCTTTTTTTGTTCAAAGATATTTGCCTGTCAAATAATAAATAATAAATGTCACTTAAACATCCCTGTCTTTTATTTATTCCATGTAATCGAATCAATCGGGAAACGCAAAATTAGAATCTCAAAACAACTGAACTGAAAACCTAGTTCTAGCCGATGATAAATAGGATACACCTAAGTTTAACCACCGGTGTGTGGCTGCACCTAGTTTTAGCAGCTATAATAAAGGCTAAATCTACTTGTAACCGAAGATAAGTAGGATACACCTAATTTTAACCGCATGTGGCAGGCTGCTCCTAGTTGTAGCCGGCTAAAACTAGGTGTAGCCGTACTTGGACTATTAGCCGTAACATATATAAAACTCAAAGGTGAGTGACTGACTGACATAGTGATCTATCAACGCACAGCCCAAACCACTAGACGGATCGGGCTGAAATTTGGCATGCAGGTAGATATTATTTGGTGGATTTTGATCAATTCTACCCTCAAGGGGATAAAATAGGGAATGAAAGTTTGTATGAAACTTTGTCAATTTAAACCGATCGGGCTGAGACTTTGCATGCAGGTATAAGAAGAATCATAGACGAATGTCATTGTGTATAAGACAAGCCTGAGAACAAAAACTGTAGTCTACACTTCAGCTCTACACCGAAGCGAAGCGAGGGCGGGCCGCTAGTAAAATATAATTTCAGTCTTCGATTGATTTTAATTTGGACTCTTCATAAAATTAGTTACTCTGTCAAAATTCGTTCAACCTTTTTCCATTGCAGCTACACTCATTGTACCCAGCAAGCAGTAAGATCTTTCCTTTTTGGGTACATACATCTTTCAAAGTACCATTAATTTTGCTTGTTAGCTTACCTAGTGAAATAATAAAAAAAGATTCCAGTAGGACGTGCCACAGACTGAATAAAGGGGGAGATGTGTGATAAGGACACGCCTCGAAAGTTTAATGTTCTTGTGATGCGACGAGCAACATTAGGTACTTGTTTCCTAACAAAGTGAGATTAAAAGAAACGTTTTACTAGAAAAAAATAGCATTCGCCCGGATTGCGAAGGGTGCGGGCTCGAGTCCCGTCCGCTCCCTGGTCCGCGTGGATTTTTCCTAGTAAAACTTTTCTTTAGATTTAAATATCTAGCAGTTAAATGCTTAAAAAAATAAAAACATAAGTATAATTGCTATTTCTTCTTTCAAATGTTTAATACTTGAAAAAGTATTCATTTGACATTGTGGGTTACCTACAATTCGAAGAGATGGCGCTGCCTTGCTGCTTAAGGCTAGGAAAATTTCGAGGCGGCCATCAGGGCCGTGGTTGCATAATTGGTCAGTACATTCGCCCGGATTGCGAAGGGTGCGGGTTCGAGTCCCCCTGGTGCTGTCTGGTCCGCGTGGATTTTTTCTAAACATCTAGCAGTTAAATGCGTAAAAAAAAGTGAGTTTAACCTATTTTTGAAGTGAAACTTCTTTACGCACGCTTGACTTGAAAGGTAGGCTGGCGAATGCGTTACGCACTACGAAAAGTGTGTTTGGGCGAGACGAACGGTAGTTGAGTGGGGATATAAGCAAGAGAAAGCAGTACGCGCACATTTTCTTTGTCTCTTTCTCTTATAGCTGGTAAATGAAATATGTACACGTACATACATGAATATATTGTAAACAGATATATATATTTATATGTAAACAGATATATATATATATATACAGATGGAGCTAAAGAAATTTTACTTCAGTCGTGTGGTCATAAAAGCACACTAATTTTTTTCTTTTTCATAATTGAACACGATGATTTTTCTGGTGCTGTATGATGTCTGATTCTGTGTCTTGGTGTATCTTGTGAATGAAATGAATGAATGAACAACATACAAATAATATTACAAGCTGGTGATTTCGTTAAATAAAATAATAAGTTGCCTTAACGTTTTTTATACCTATTTCAAACCTTCTACTGCTTGTATTATTGTCTTTTTTAGGGTTCCGATAAATCCTTATAGTTTTGCCATGTCTGTCTGAAAATTTGCTAAGAGACTATAGTAATAACAGTAAAAGCTGTTAAAAGCTGTAAAACATTCATTAAAAATACATTTATGGGATACCTTTTATGATAACTTTCCTACACTATTAATCCTTCTTCAAATTCCATTTAGACAGTCAAACTCCATCAAAATCATTTACAGTTCGGTGAGGCAAACAGATTTACGTTCACATTTATGTTAACAATAATAAATATAAGTTATAAAGTATGTTCCCTTGCTTCCCTACCCTTCTAAAGATAAAGAGCCGTGATGACAATATGATCCAGGGAATTAAATTCTAACGGGCTTACAAAATTTAATGCCCTGCATTGTTTTAACTAAGTACACATTTGAATATATCAATAAAGTTTCGTGTTCGGCAGGTAAACACAGAGCAATTTACTTAATCGAGAGAGAACCCCTTAAAACAACACTGGCATGAATTTAAAATTATATTGTTGCATCTAATTAGATAAAGAAAGTTCTAGAAATAGAACACTGGCATTCATTTAATCAGAAATACCTTGAGCTTTTTAAAGCATTTCTCTTACCTGCGCGACGAGACTTCGAGTGTCTTTCGTACTGAATTATGCGAAAATTTCTCGAGCTCGAAATATTTTCTATTGTGGAAGATTGATTGCACTGGATTTTTTTTTATCTCTTTTAGTTGCAATACGTTCCCGCATGAAATACTCTGCCACTCACTTCTGCATATGATAAAAAATTGTGACTGATTCGCTTCTTACGGTTTCCGTTATGCATGTGAGGAAAACTTATCTCCTGAGCTCGTAACAATACATTTTGTAATACTGCTATGGAGTCTGGAGTGCTTCATGATAGGAAATAATAGTTATTTTTTTGTTTATTTTCAAGCATTTAACTGCTAGATGTTTGAATCTAAAAAATCCACGCGGACCAGCACTCGGACGGGACTCGAACCCGCACCCTTCGCAATCCGGGCGAATGCACTGACAAATTATGCTACCACGGCCCTGATGGCCGCGTTGAAATTTGCCTAGCCTTAAGCTGCACGGCAGAGCCATTTCTTCGCATTGTAGTTAACCCACAATGTCAAATGTTTTTTTTTTCTAGTAAAACTTTTCTTTAGACAATAATAGCTTTTAAATATTGATCCTCAATTTTTATTTTAATTTTTATTTTATCTGACGATTGATCATAGAGTAGCCCTAGATCAATCTCAGTGGCGTGCAATTGGAGAGGCCAATATCTAGCAGTGGACTAAGATAGGCTGTTGAAGATAATGATAATGATTTATCATTGTTATTATTATTTTTTAGCTTGTGTGTTGTATACAGGCTGTCCCACGGGTTTTTCACACGGAAAGAAAGTATGTTAAATATTGAAGATAGGATATTTTATTGAAAAAGGACATCATTTTAATTTTTATAATAACTAGAACTGCATTCACAGATTTTTGTTAAAATCGCCTGCTACATCCGGGAATCAAACTCGTGAAATTTGAAAAAAAAACACATGACGTATTATATGATAACCATCGAAAGGGTTACTTATAAGGATATTTTTGTCCTTAATAACATAGAATTTTAAATTTAAGGAAGATCATGAAATCAAAATTTTGTTCTGGAAATTTTCCTCTTACTTTTCCGTGCTTCCAACAGCTAATGTTATCATCAAAGTATTTAATTACTACAAATAATACAGGATTTCCTTACTATAAGTACGTGAAAAAAATAATAAAGCGATACTTATACGAACCGCACCGTTTCTTTTTTATTGTAGTTTGTGTTCAATTATTAAAAAAAAAGTCAAATTTCGTGACTTTTCTTAATTTAAAATGTTATGTTACTTAGGAAAAATATAATCCTTCGATGGTTATCATAAATTTCACGAGTTTGATTCCCGGTTGTGGCAGGCGATTTTTTAAAAACTGTACATGCAGTTCTACTTTTTGCTAAAAATAAAATGATGTCTTCAGGATTTTTCAAAATTTTAGATTATTCACCCAAAATCAAATCTAATGTTTTTAGTTTATAATAATTCTTGTATATTAGGTAAACCAATACACAAAAGTCATGGAATAAAAGTGGCAGTTATGGGCGCAAAAGTTATAAAAGAAAAACAAGATATTTGTGATGGAAATGGAAGATGCGCCCCAATTATTATATTATATTTATATCTAATAAAATTCACACTATATGTTATTATATTTACTCTATTGGACATGGAGGTACATGGAGGTTGAAGTTCTGCAGAAAATAATTTAGAACCAAAATGGAACTAGGAGCCAGAGTGGCGAAAATTAAAAACCAAGGCTGCAATAATATTGACGCCATTATTTGAGAAAATCACATTATTGTTATATATATAAACATATATCTGTTAATTTCAACACAAGGCACAGTTTAGTATGATCATAAACATAATATAATCATTAGTTACCCATAAATAAAATTAAAAAAGATAAATATAAAAAATCAAAAAACCCGACTGCTTAAATATTACTTACAATATAAAACTGAAAAGTAAAAACAAGTCCAGTAGTCTATCATTCTGTTAAGAAAGGAACAAAGCTACTTTAACAGTCGGGACCCATTAGATATTCAAGAATCAGTGTAATGAAATATCGGTATGCAACTAGTTTTGTTACGTATATAATTAAAAGTCAAGTGAATCTCTTAGAGAAAATATTAAAGAAATTAATATTTAAACACTGGCATCGCAATACATTTATGAAAATATAATATATGTAAGAAAAAACTATGACGCATTTGCAAAAAAAAGTCAAACCCATAACTTAAACACGAGATTTAAGAACAAGCTTGCCATTCCATGTTTCAGACTCCAAAAATCAAGAGGTTCATTTCTGGGATGTAGTATTGTATTGTTTAACAAAGTTCCCCAAGATCTGATTGAGCTTCCACTAACCAAATTTAAATCTCAGATCAAGAATACTCTTATGAATAAAGGCTACTATAAAGTTAACGATTATCTAAATGATCGTAATGCATGGACATAGTGTTTCTTGTAATTTGTTATTATATGGGTATTAGTCAGTTTTTGTAACAGTAATATGGTACCTATCTAATGCCGCTTCCAATATACTAAATATAAAATTTATTGTAACTTTAAATCTATATCCTAAATGATGTAATGGAAGGTGACTTCAGTAGTATCTCTGAAGTCATTTTTCAACTTGACGACTTGTCGTTGTGTTGCTCTTGCTGAGTTTTGTGCCGGTTCTTGGCGACTTGATCGGAACCGATGGCGTAGCTTCTTGACCTTCACAAGTGCTTGTAACAGCCTAGACTGAATAAATGACTTTTCATTTCATTTCATTACGTGAGCTTGCCCAATACAAGCCCAACAGCGGGGGAAAATCAGCAAAGTAGAAAGCTTTGAAGGCATACTCAGCCTGGCCACGTCAGCTGTGTTGCTCTATGATAAATAATGAGCAGGCACCGTAAAATACGGGCGCTTCCAGAAATAATTAGCGGGCAATTAGTGTCGCCTGCCACCGAGCTAAGTGTATTAAGTGCCGTTGTAGGGGGGAGGTTGACCCCGTTATATTTCACTCTTAAATTTATTACCTACGTGCGTGCAATGCCGAGAAGAAAGAGTAGATTTTTAAAACATTATATTTTTATGTGATAGTTCACACAGTACTTATGAATAACTAGTTATTTGGGGGAAGTTGATGTCAAAAGGCGTAAAAACAGATGAAACTATATGAAAAGGATTTTATAATGCGAAGGAAGCAAACGAAATTATATGAGAGGACAGAAGGATGACGGAATATTGTTTTAAACTTTCATGGTCACTAAAATTATAATTACTAGCGGTATGGCTACCATGTACCTTGTTCTTGTGAGTCTCCAATATTTATGAGTTGCAAGCGCCATGATCACCATTCATCTGATCGGCCGTTCCGTCCGACTTACAAAAAACAAAGTACATAGTAGCAATCTCTAATACTCGTAACTATGAGGATGAAGGAACTCTTGTTCTTTATATGTTGTGTACGTGTAATTATCTGGTGTTGAGTGTGTGCCTGAGTACTTACAGGGTGATAGAATAGCGTATGTGGGTGTGTGTTAAAGTGTATGAATTCGTGTGTGAGTGCTTACAGGGTGACGAAATTATGTATGTGAGCTATGGGTATGCGTTCAATGTGTGTATGTCTGTTACCTCTACACCATCGGGCGATGGTCTCGCTAGCCAGCTCTGCAGTCCAGGAAACCGCTGACAGTGCGAACACACCTTCTGGTGGAAATAGTTGGCCCGGTACGAAGCGACCATCTTCACCAACCTGGAAACGTTTTCTTAATTAATTAATTGCGAGCGTTATAAATTAACATAATGGATGCTAAACGGAGCATAATTACTTTGACGAACGATGCTAATAAAAATATTTTGGGAAATATTAATGGAAAAGTATTTAATTATTTATGAGAGGACCTAATAGGCGTTGTACTGCCTGTCAAAAATATACCTAAAAAATTGGTCCATCAACCTCGAAATATGCGCGAACAACAATAAAAAAATTCAATTTGTTATAATTCCATGGGTCTGAAAATTGGCTACTATCTATTTTTCATACCCTTAAGTGACAAGGGTTGTCCACCTGTAACGTAGTGTTCTGAAACCTACAATGCGCCTTCGCGCCAAAATTCAAACTATTGGGTATTGTAACGTAGTGTTCTCATATGGGTTAGGAGGAATGTTATCCCAGGAAATTGATAGAACACTACGTTACACACTGCAACATTTTTTTGGTCAATATTTATTTTTTATATGTGGTATTAAAAAAAATACAACCCTAAATTTTCTCTTCTACCACCTGCCCCTATTTTTATGGCGGTACGAAGTTCGCCGGGTCAGCTAATTATTTTATAAAAGTAATATGCAGAAAAGAGCAGATTGCGATAGGAACTAAATATGGCATAATGATATAATAAAATATTACAATTTTTTTCCAGAAAATGATGACTGTTTATTTGATAAACATTTATTTTCATTAAATATAAAAATCGAATACGATTGCGCATGGCGACGCCACATCGTACACACTACCTACTGCATATAGACTGTATATATATCATCAGCATCATCATCATCAGCCTATTAATGTCCCCACTGCTGGGGCACAGGCCTTCCCTATGGATGAATTAGGGAGATTGGGCCATGACCCACCACGCGGCCCAGTGCGGATTGGTGAGTGCTAACGACTGCAGATGCAGCCGGGACCAACGGCTTAACGTGCCTTCCGAAGCACAGAGGAGCTCGAGATAGTAATTTTTGTTCACCCATCCAATGACCGACCACTGTGAAAGTTGCTTAAGTTCAACGATCGTTGCCGAACGCGCTAACCACTTGCACCATTGAGCTCCTCGTGTATATATATGTATACCATCATATAGCATGGCGATGCGTCGCCACGGCATGAGTCACCTCGCCAGACATTGGTTTTACGTGCGCCTATAGATGTCTCACATCAATATCGAATTGAAAACCTCCGTCTTTTCTTCCTCCCTTTCCCTTTTCGATTAAAAACGTCCTATAACCCGACTGTAGCGTCACCTATCAGGTGGATGTTATGCGCAACTTTGAAATGAAATGAAACCATTATTGGCCATCTTAAAACTTCTAAATTAAAATTAAAAAAACACAAGAAAACTTAACCTAACGAACAAAAAAGAATAATAATCTGAGACGGCCAATCAGTACCCTGCCTCAGCTTAAGCTGACACAGTGAAAAAGTACTTTCTTACTGTATCAGCGCTGGTATTCTGGCAGGACTTGGGCGAGTTCGTGAAAACCAACTAAAATAACTATGTGAAGTGCATCCCACAAAATAAAAAATTTAATTACTATATAAAGTAACAGTATATAATAAACACAGTCACATAAATAGAATACTAAAACATATAATAAAATTCAGTGTGCTCTCGAAAGGTGTGCTCAGCTACATTACAACACTGCGCCCCATAAAGTGCAAAATGTCATTTGTCGCACCCGGAACTTAGGCTCGAAACGCAGCTTTTCAGACTTTCTTAATACTTTTCCGTAAGAAGTATTACAAAGTGATGGGTGAAATCGGCAGAGAATTTCTCAAATTATGTCGTGACTAATAGAAATAGGGATTCATTTTTTACAAGCTTTGTTGTATAAATGATTGAGTAACGAACAGACAAACATACAAACTTTCACATTTACAAATATTAGTAGGATAAAACCTAAAAATTCAATGTAGTAGAACATAAAGTACGTAAGACGTTTAGGGCCTGCACTGCGTAGAGCGGGGGCACGAAGCGGACGTCCGCTTCGCGTGTTTTTTTCATGTTATTTCATAAAGCAGCGTTGCGTGAGGCAGGTCTCCCGTACAACGCCGTTCTTTGAAATGACGTAAAAACTGCACGCGGAACGGACCGGACGTCCGCTCCGTGCTCCCGCTCAACGCAGCGCAGGCCGTTATCCCTAGTGCATCAGACAATCTTTAGTAATTATTTTAGAAAATGGAGCGAACCAGAATAACCGGAATCCTTTTAAATTGTGCCTTATTCTGTTGTGGGAATTAACTGCTTATTTTAATACAATTAAGTCACTGTCAGTAACATTCCTCGCCTTGAGGACAACAAAAATAGCCACAAATTTTAATTACAATTAAAACCAGGCGAAGCCATTTAGAATGTTCAACTACAGTTAGCTTAAATTAAAGCTCTGGGCCTTTTCTACCGGGCTCAATTATTTTAGCTTCCTTATTCAGGTACCTTAATTATTATGTTTGTTCAGAAATTTTCTTTTCAGTAAAAATCAAAATAGGGATAATTAATATAACCATTTACAAACATAGATTTATCACACTTATATTATAAAGGTGAAAGTTTGTGAGTGTGTGCGTGTGTATGTTTGTTAGGGAGGGCGGGGCTGGTTTTAACGGAGGTAAGAATTAACAAGCTTATTCTCGCCAAACGTGAAGTGATAAAAAATGAGACTTGGTTTAGAATAACTATCTACAGCCGAACGTGTCCTAACTTGTCAGTTATCGATCGGCCGTCGCTAGTGATAGTTGTGCGTATTAACCTCGAATTGGCAGGTAAACAAACTTTTTGTACTTCGTAATAAATTGATTTAAGATTTATTTTTTTGCTAAATTTAATGAAAGTTTATCCTAAATTGAATTTTATTTTATTGATTTTAAAACTATTATACTTGTTTGTAATTATTTTGACTAGTTTATTTTTTGTAATTGATGAAATATAAAAAGTGATCTTGGGGCTGAAATTAACAAATTGAGTGGGGTCAGTATTAATATGTTAATACTTACCCCATATGTAGGTATGTAATATTAAACGAGTGTTTTTTGCAATAAGTATGTTTTTTTATAGAATGAGAAATTACAACAAATACATATGCCTCAACTGTTTCTCAGATGATGAGAAATCGTATTCTGATTAATTATTGCCTGATATGAAGTACCTATATCCTGTCTAAGTTTAAGTACAAATTAGTTTAAGACTGATTAAACTAGTTACCTTATTATTTAATTATTATATTTAAACTATTTAAAAAAATGTTTGTAACAGATTTATAAGATAATACTGTTTTTTTTACTTCATTAAGAAACTTAAAGACTGTTGAACCTAAAAAGTTTAAGTAACTTAAAAACATTAGTTTAAACTGTGTGTTTAATTTTTTTTAGGCTTAAAAATATTCAAACTGTACCAATGATGGTTATTAAGTGTAGATTTAAAAGAATTTATTATATTCTTTGAGTTCCTATCATAAAAAGTACTAATTTGTTTAACATTAAAGGCAATAAAATATTTTTATTAATGTTAGTGACATTTTATTTTAGTATTTGATAAAATTTTAGTCTCTGTTAATAATCGCCCCTTACGTTAATACTTACTCCAGCTCCGTTAATATTCGCCCCACATGCGGGGTATATATTAACAAATGACTTTTTTGATTTTCATGGCTCGATTTCTGGAAGCACTTACATATCTGATGATTTTTGTTATTAATATCATAGCTGCATAACCAAAGCATGTTTTCAATAAAAAATAAAATGAAAAAGTCTATTATCAACGAAAATATAAATCATAATACAAAATTTGTTAGTACCAGCCCCGCCCTACTCTAAACGGCTGGAGCGATTTTAATAAAATTTGGTATTGAGTTAGCTGACACCCTGGATTAAGACATAGGCTACGTTTAACTGCGGGAAAATATTCCCAATAAGCCACGGGTAACACCGCAGGGTGTGCCTATTATTTTTATATTAATATTTATATCTAGCTGTGGCTAGTTAAAAATAATACACGTATGTTTACAAGCGTTTTACGGCATTCCTGCATACCTTCATTAAACAAAGAAATTGTAAGTCGTGAAGGTAGTAACATAAAAAATATGTATAACTAGTGGATGCCAGCGATTTGTCTGCGTGTAAATAAATAAATAAATATTTCCAACACTCACACCAATTAGCCTAGCCCCAAAGTAAGCACTGTAAGGCTTGTGTTATGGAATGCTAGGGTAACGGATAGAATATATATATTGTACATATATAAGTACATTTATATAGAAATACATATTAAACATCCATGACTGGAGTAAAAATGCTCGTATTCATCACACAAACATCTGCCCCCACCGGGTTTCGAACCACTATAAACCACTCGGCCACAGAGGTCGTCAAATTTACTAACTTGCATTTTTGGTCAACCTACTCAAACCAATGAGCTGAACCAATTCAGATGAAATATCGTATAGATCTGAATTGGTTCAGCGGTTAAAGCGAAGAGAGGAGGACAGACAGACACACTTTCGCATTTATACTATTAGTATAGATGTATGTTATATAACATTACAGTAACAATTGAATTTTTACAAAATAATTCTGTCTGCCTGCCATATTTCTATCTTTACTTTACTAATAAAATTATATCAAGATTCAAGGATGGATTTCTGTAAAATCGAATGTTATGAAAAATTCCAGAACAAAGAAATGGAAGGATGGGTCATAACGACGTTTAACGATAACAATGAAATCATGCGGGCCCACTAACAGACCCATCGGCATTCAGCAAACTGACATCAGCTCGATCATAATGTATCTCTAACATAGCCAAAGCTAGGCAATAGTCTATTTTATAACTCCGAGACTTCACTTTTTTATGTTTGCCACCCAAACAAGCACATGGCCCAGCTGATGGTAAGCGGCCCCATAGTCTAATAAACTAATAGACACTAGTGGTATAAAAAATATCACTCGCGCAGTTGCGTCCCCTGATCCAATCCCCTACCCCGCGGAGCCCTAGAACCTTACTCACCGACAGAAACACAACACCACCAAAAAGTTGAGTTATTAGACTGTGATCTATACTATCTTTACTTCTATACTAATACATATTATAAAGAGGAAAGGTTTGTATGTAAGTATGTTTGTAACGACTAGGCTCAAAAAGTACTGGACCGATTTTAAAAATTCTTTTACCATTTCAAAGCTACATTATCACTCATTAATATAGGCTATAGTGTACTTTCAAAAAAATTAAGGTTTCGTATGAAAACTTCGCTAATGTAACCCAACGTGTGTAAAAAATACCAAAAACTAGCCTTATATCGCGTACGCTACGGAAGTCATTGACAATAGAGCATAGTGATGTCCTAAAGTTTTATAGACGATACCAATATCTACAAAAAAGGTCCGCGATACCGTATGTCTAACTACTGCAGTTATGTCACAACTAGAGGTCCCCTGCGGTTTCACCCGCGTTAATTTGAAAAAAAAGGTTTATAGTGAGTCAAACTTTAAATATAGACCTAGGCTCTCGTGGGCTTTTTCACAGAACTTTTAAAGGGAAAGAATTCCGCCATACATGATGTTTGTGTAACTTTAACCGTTAACCCAGCGCAAGCAACGAAATGCCACAAATGGAATATTTTTACCTGTTTTTGCAACATTTTTCATCGATGCTACTGGTCAAGCCTGGTATATATAGCCTATAGCCTTCCTCGATAAATGGACTGTCCAATACAAAAATAATTTTTCAATTCGGAACAACAGAGTAATATTGCATTCGGTACAACGGGTCATAAACTACGCAACGAATTTTTTATTTGGAATGGAAGGTTATAATTATTATGAAGAAGGTCATTGTGTATAATACAAGCCTGAGAACAAAAACTATAGTCTACACTACAGCTCTACACCGAAGCAAAGCGAGGGTGGACCACTAGACTTCTATAAGGTGGAAACCTCCACTTTTCCTCAGAAGGGCGTTCCAATTCCAGCGGAAAAGCCGCTATCTAGCCATCTTAATTTGTTCTTATAAGTTCATTTCATATTATTTAAAGATATGCATCGTATGTCTACTTAAATATAGGTTTGTGGATTTAAGACTTCCGGATAAAGCCCCTGATAGTCTATTACTTTGCCAGATAACGCACATTACAAATTGAAATTTCACATGCATTGCCTGAATAGCAATATCTGTCAGATTTTGTTCCCGACAAATCAGCAAAGTTTTACTCTTACCCCTTTATTAATAAACGAAGAATAAGATTGGATTAGTTACTCCATGTTTTGTCTCTGTTCATTGACTTACAAATGGCATTTGAGTGACATGAACTAAACACGGCGTAACTAGTCTAAGCTTATTCCTTGTTTATTAATAATGGGGTTAGGGTGTGAAAGGGTACTGCCATAATATGGCATAATGGGAGAACTATCATAAACATGACTACAGCTTTATATGTCAAGCTGATATCCACAGTCTTCTTTTAAAGGCGAGCAAAAAAGATTTCTATTTCAACAGCTTCAAAACATGATGCCCAAATGAAATTAAAACAATAAGATTAGTTTTCAAGACAAACATTTCGTTTAACCTCCATTAAATTGTCGTTTAGAAGAGCCGATTACCTACCTACCCAGGGTGATATATTTTGAACGTGTTGGCTGAATCGTGCGTAGAATAATACATAATGTAACGCGGTAAGGGTTTGGTTTTTATGTGTGTACATATAGGGTGGGAAACAAACATATGGCCTGCCTGATGTTAAGCGGTTACCATAACAATGTTTACAAATGATGTTTTTTTTATTGACAGTTAAGTTGCGTTTTATTAAAAGTTTTTTTGGTTTATATATATAAAATATTTAATGCATGTATTTACTTACTAATTTTAATATTTCATACTTCAATCGTTAGTACTCCTATTTCTGTTTTGTTATATTTGTATAAATGATTTCGGCTAAAGAACTGAGTATCCAAAGCCAGAATAAATTAAAAAAAGCGGTTAACATATTTAAACAAAGCGCTTATGATAACAGTAGTTATCATATCTCCTTCTCTCCACATAATTAGAGCGTCCTTAAATAGGTACTATAAATGCTCAACCGTTAGGTGACGGACGCTCTAATTTGCTTAGCTCATTTTCTCTATTGAAATGAAATTATACTTTATTAATATTAGCTTTTAGAAAGCTCTTTGAAACGTCGAATATTTTTCCCTACCACCCATTCAGGATATCTTTTAGCTGATAAGAAGAATGGGCCCAAGACAACTATCTGCGCTCGTGGGTCCACTCGGATGGTCAAAGCGTATATTTATAGAAATTTTAGTCGGCTGGCGCATTGAACCCCCGGGTAAAGACGGCACTGATGGTGGGACAGGATTCCAATTGGCTTATTGTACACACTGATACTAATTGATTTATTCATTTTTTTTCCATGAGACAATATGTAAGGTCTGGCAGGTTTGGGATCTTACTCCTTAAGATATGAAATCAAATAAAAAAGCACTGTTGTAGAACAAGAATTCTTTATAGAAAATGTCAAAAGTAGAAAAGAGACAAAACACTGCAGAAGCGGCCCGAAGCAACTGCTAAATGATCGTAGCAGACATATCAACTCGGAAAGGATTGGTCACCGTATCAACACAAGCTTTTTTACAAGCTTTTATTTAACTTGCTATGTATGTTTGTTACGGTCAAATCTTACAACTCAATTTTAAAGCACATGCCGTCAACCGATTAAGCTGAAATTTGGTATGCTCGTTCAATTCGGATGACAATGCATGATTAACAGTGTGACGTCATTCTAAATCCAATATGGCGGCATACCCAAAATGGCGGACCAATCATTTTTAATGCATTCCTACAATATGGATATCAAATTAAAGGGCTTGCTGAGAGTAGCTCGAAAAAAATGTGACGTCACTCTCAATCCAATATGGCGGACTTCTAAAATTTGAAAATCTATTTAAAAACAGATATCTTTAACTAATTTAGTTGAAATTTACTTTTTTTCTTTTTAGCGCATTTGAATAAAAGCTTGTTTTTAAAAAGGTTTTTTTTACCTTAATTTTATTATTTTGTTTCCTCCCAGGCGGGGGAGCGGGTGAGAAATCCTCATGGATACCCTACAGCCGGCTGCAAGGTTATATCAGACTCTTACTGACTAAAAAACACCCGTAGTTCATGCTTATGGCCGGAAGGACGTTACAAGCTTCATCTGAAGCGATCATCCCCTAAGAGGGGGGATGATGTAGTCAACTCGAGCCGTTCAGTGTTCTTTATATGAAACTCCCTACTGCAACGCACAGTTATCGGAACCATAACGTAATCACCTAGCCTCGGGGTAAGATCCCGAACGTGCGTGGTCAACTCTCCGTATCCTTGCTTACTCGTACTCCATAGCCTAGCTTACGTCTCTCCGTAGCGTAGCTTACCACCCTTCGTAGCCTAGATTAAGTCTCATCGTGAACGCCCCTCCCGCGGCCTGCGTTGTCGAACGTGCTGTTTATATAGAAAAAAACTAGTCTATTTTAAAGGATTAGAAAGTACAGACTCTTAAAACGGAGTAGCTACGTCCTCTATGACCTATCGAACTGGATACCAGTTCAACCAGCTGTCAACCGGCTGTCGGCAAGTCGTAAGTGCGGCGTCGTCTAAATCGTAGCTAGTGGGCGTTTAAACGATAAGCAACTAAAAAAGCCTGCTTTTTAATAAAAGCACAACAGCATGCTTATAAATTGATAAATAGTACGCTTTTTGCTATCTATTTGTCCGTACAAAATTACTTGTATTAGGTAATAAAGCATGATTTGACTGTCACACCATCTATGTTTTAAAATAAAAGTATTTAGAGTTTTTAATTATTAGACTAATTATTTAGACATTTCTTGGTATTCATTTCGTTTTTAATCGTAACCGACTGTAAAAGCAAAAGCAAATTATGCATTAAGCAGTACGCTTTTAAACGTCAAGGGCTGAGTACGCGTTCGTGTGCTGTGTGCGCTTTTGTTGCGTTTTTTAATGAAATTTACGTTGTACGGTTTTACCGTAACATATTATTATGAATTATATAATGTTTACGTTGCATCCTACTTAGCGCGTCACCGCCGCGCTGGTAACTTGTTTACCTATAATATGTTTATGATATAGTAATTAATATCGCAATAAACTTAGTGACAACAACAACCTTCTATTTCATTTAACTACTTTTTCATCATAATACTGGCGTACTCATACAACTACTAACTAATATATGACAAGTGTACTTCTGCAACGTGAACGACGTGGTGGACAGTAAATGAAATGGTCCTTCGAGGAAAGAACTGTTAGTGATTGCTATTTGGTATACCATTTGCGATAGCGAATCGGTTTAATTGGCCTCCCACAAGCGGGTCTCACCAGTTGAATTGAGAAGGCGCAAATATAGTTTTTTGGATCCAAGGCTTTTTTCAACTAACAAGTGACCTATTTCAAGATACAAACTACTACGCAATCTTGGAAGTAGATATTACTACTACTTACCTACGAGCATTATTGGACGTTTGAATAACCTTGGACTGACGTCAAGACGATCAACGATTTAAAATGGATATAAATCAACAAATGGAATCCTTTGAGTCCATCAAACAACTATGTACGAACTACAAGAAGGATGGAGCTTCCCGCAAGACGGTGGAGTACTTAACAAGACGTCTCGTCACTTTAAAAGAGCCTTTGGGATGATTTTCATATTCGTCATCAGGGTTTTCGCCGAGAAGATATTGAACAACTGCAATACTCCAAGGACAACATATACGAAAAGACAAGGTAAATGTACAGTTCAACTAGAACTGATATTTTGCAACGTCTGTTTCTATCTCAAGATAAACAACCGAAACTTTCTATTGAACATGATGGTGATGCTGATACAAAAACTAAGGAACTATTAAGCCGCCAGGAGGGCAACTTAAAAGCTTTAGAGCGGGCTATAATGAAAATCCAACTTGATACCATAACTGATAGGTGGGAGATGGAAGATCAACTGAGTATATTGAAAAATAAATGGGATGCTGTGGAGAAAACTCACTAGGAGCTTGATCCTCTATTACAAGAAGCAAATGATGCTTTTTATACTTTATTGAACTCGAAAGAAATTACATTTTCTTTTGCTTACATTCACTTTAATGATCAAACCTTTTTAAAACGACTGTTTGATAGATAAAAAAACACTGTGACTAGATACTTGTGTAAATAATATTTATTTTTAAATTCGATTTAATTCTTGATAATCTTGTCGAGAATTATTACGACAAGTTTATTGATTATGAAATAAAAAGATAAGGAATACTTTATTTGTTTCGGACCTTTTAGATGATTATGTAAAATTTTCATTCTGCTTAAATTAATGTTTATAAGCTTTCAACATATTGCGTTTATCGTTGACAACCTAACATCAGGTTTATGTATTTAAACGTTTTCCAAAGCGCTTTACATACGCAACATACTAAAAAACCGTTCAAACGAAAAGCTTATTAAAAAGCACAACATTTAAACATTGAATAATAAAAATAATAAATTATTTATTTGTTACAATATACAATTGGTACAATACACAAATAGAAAGAAAGTAAATTTTAATTGAAACAAAAAGGTATGTGGCTCAGCATGTGACAGTCAAGTTTTGACTGGTCGCTCGTATCTCTGCCACCACCTCACAATTATTATATTTGAATATAATAATTATCCTTATTACAACATCAACATGTCGAGACAATAATATAGTTTAAAATACTACCAGCAATTAAGTAGCATCATATAGTGTACTTGCCGCCTTGTATCGTTGTTCAGGGAACCACCGTTTACACCTTTGCTTAAAACAGCTTTCCGATATTAAAAGACTTTGCCGCAAAGTAGGAGGCAAGTCATTCCACATTTTCAACGAATAAAAAACCGTTTTTCTCATCGCTAACCGTAGGTGATCGAACGTATTGGAGCTACTTATCCGCTTTTCGTAGGAGGACGCCTGTAGGACGGCCAGGCGAAATACCTGTTGGCATTGATCCTTTCCAAGTTAATATGTGTGCTATGACGCCAATACACTTACCAAAGCAAGGTGGATGATTAAATATTGATCAACCATCCAATAACTTGTCATCGTGAAGGTTGCTTAACTTCTACAATCTAATGATCTGACTACTGCGCCATCGAGCTCTAACAATATATTCATTATGGCAGAACCTTTTACAATATTCATTTCTTTTTGACGTGACAACGTCTTATAATTCGATGGAGCCGGCTGCACGCACGAAAAAACATGACCCATGCGGCTTTACCTTGCTCTGACGCTTTCCATTTAAGGCTTGAAGTGCAAGCGAGAGCGCGCAACGAGCGACAAAGAGGCACAATCGGCCTCCGCATTCGGCAGCGTTCGACATCTGTCTCTCTCCTACTTGAGTGAACGATGCGTGCGCGTGGGCCGCTGCTATATAATAATACATTTACATGTTTTCGTCAAGTATGAAGTGCAGTGAAAAGTGAATGTGGTGTCAATTGTTTATAGCAACGATAATTGCGGCGATAAAGGTAATGATATCACTCATGTTTAAAAGTTGTAAAACAATTTTTCAAAGCACATTCATACTTGTAAAAACTATGTACATTGTAAAAAACGTTTTCACTTTCAACTATAGTCAGTAAACCGACTTTTCAGACAGCCGTTTTTTTTTTAATTTCTACCATTAATTTCATAATTTCAAAAAGCACTTTAACAGAAACAAAATAATATACCTAGGTACCTAAGAAAGGGAAATTGTGCGTGGATAGAAGGACACTTTCATAAACTTTTGTAATATTTAGTAGCGCTCGAACGCAGACGAAAGAAAGAAATGAAAAAACGAAAATAACTTATTTGGACGAAAAAGCCGAAACTTCTAACATTATAATAGCGGATTACGTGTAAGTACTTTCAGATATTGTCATTCGACTGATTGTATTGAAACTTTCCAAGCTATTTACGAAAAACAACTTGTACGCTATTGAACAATGGAAATAAATAGAAATAAGTTTTTATGATCCTAAAGCTGGATTTACGTTTGTCTGTCGTGTTGTGTTGTGACGCATCAGAACGGTATCGGTTTCAAACATTTAGTATGGTGACATTTATATTTGTGTGTCGCATCAGAAGAGATTCCGATCGCATTATAGATATGGAGGTGAGAGAAGCGGGGGAGCGGCCGATAGACGACGCATCAGGCAAGTGTGCACGTATCGTGCTGTGACGTGTCGGTTTAGTTATTTATTAGTCGGTGGTTTCTAAATAAAATTTGAAAGTATGGACTACCTGATCGAAAATAGTATGACAAAATAAAGTGATTTATGATGCAAAGAATACAGAGATTAATCCATTAGATCTGATCTGATTCCTGAGGATTCATGGAAAAACATTGCAAATGTGTAAACTCTCCGAGAGCTACGAAAGAACTGTATATCGTCAGAACCCATTAGTTCCGCGGCATATAGATGTGAACACTACCCATTACAATCACATCCCGTCACGACACAACACGTCAGATAAATATAAATCCGACCTCATCCAAATAAATATCACAACATTCCTTGGTAACTACCAGGATTTCAGAGCATCATAATTGAAGTTATGGACCATGATTATTTTGGCACACAATATGGCAGGGTAGGGTAGCGCAATAGGCCAAATTTAAGCTACAACACTGATAAAAAATAATGTTTTAAAGTTACGATATTCTATCAAAGAATAATGTATGTGTCAAAAGTCAAAAATAAGTTTTCGATGGTATATTTCAGCAAGAATCTCACTAACATCACATGCTCAAAAGCAATTAGCAGCACGTCTGGTTAGACAAAATTTGCAAAGGTTCCCATGAATTTTTTTTTTAATCTTACCTCTAAATCCTTTTCATATATAATAAACTATCTTATAATCTAATATTCTTCTCTAGCTAGGTGAATGTCACTTGAATACTACACATTTTTGTGAAATAAATATAACAAATCTATTTTGGATCAAGATACTGATACACGTCAATAGGACCAAATTGACAGTCGACATTAATATATAACATCATAAATCTTGCGAGCCCTTTACGGCCTCAGTAAAGGAGATCTCTCGGAATATGCCAAGCTATTTTCATATTCATTGCTATAAGTATCACATTTATAAATCATATCACGAACTCGGTACTATGAAGAGACGTGTACTTATTACATTACAAAAGCTATAAATTAGCGTACCAAAAGAAATAACGGCGCACACTAGGCCAGACAGACTAAAAAAGGTAAAAAGTGGATTTTTTTTAAAACAAAATGAAACCCATTTCAAAATTCCTTTTGAAATGGGTTTCATTTTGTTTTGAAATTTTTCCACTCTTCCTAGAACGCATAAAATAATGAGGGAATATAATTTAAGGTTGATTTGAGGTCTGAATGAGTGGAGGGATGACCTTTTAAGGGTGAAAACGGTTTCTCACGGATTTTCAGGAAAACTACAACTGTCATCGAAAATATTTAAATAGAAACATTTTAGGTAAGTTATTAAATGATCTACTAACTTTTGTATTTAAATTTTTTGCACATAACCAAAAAACAACTGCGAAAATTCAAAATAACTGACTTTTGGATTTTTTATTATTATCTTCCACAAAAAAATCACGTAATTGGGTGATAACTCATCTTTTTATATGACAAACACACCTTAATTTTTCATTTATATAAAATATTTATTTCAACTCGTTATTTTGGCTTCTTATCGAAAAAGTAATTTTATTTTCAATCGGAAAATATGAAGTTAAAAAAGTTGCTTTTAAAAAAATGTAGATGCGTTTTTGGTTCTTTGGAATCTTTACCTTCTGATGGTATACAAAAAAAATTAATTACAATACAAATTTTCTCAGAAACTGCAAATGAGTCGTCCCGCACGATTCTCGATAATCGTCTGACACTACTATAATTAAACAACCAAATAAGTGAATAAATGACAATGACGACCGACGTGACGTTTTTTGCATTTTCCGAGAAAGTTTTCCATAGTAATTGTAAAATGTATTTTTATATACCAGCAGAAAGTAGAGGTTCCAAGAAATCAAAAGTGCATCATCTTCTTTTTAAAAACTACTTTTTAACGTTAAATTTTTCGTTTGAAAATAATATTTCCCTCTTTTTCGATAGGATATAAAAATTCAACAACATTTTAAAAAAAATGAGCGTGTTTGGAATATAGAAAGAAAAGTTTTACCAAATTCTGTATTACCATCGTTGAGGTATGAGTGATGTTTATATTTTTTTTACTTTCAAACTGCACCTTTGATGCTCTGTAAACTCAAAGGGATATATGAAGATAGGACCAACTTCATGATGTACGTTGATTTAGATTAGGAATAAACTAGATGCAAACATGTCATCTAAAATTAACATAAATCAGCTAAGATCAATAAGTACCGTACAAACATACGATAAAACTACTCTTGAAACCAATTTAAACTTCAAATATGATCATGTAGAACGATAAGCCAGCGTAACATTTCATCTATCTGTTTGCACTGAAACTAACTTCAGTACACAACATTCGAAGTTTGCAAATTACTCGTATTTCGCAATAAACTTGGAGACTATTAATTCATCTACAAACATCAAACGTCCTATTTATCAAGCAACTCACGTGTCTTTGTCGTGGGGGATCTCCTCCCCTCTCTCCACCTCGAACAGGGGAACTACAAAGACGGTCTTAGCGAATATGCAGCCTTCGTCTCGTTTCTTATCGCCCATAAGTTTCCTCACCATTGTTAGGAATTTAGGCGCTAAACCGGCGCTCGGCACCATTTCTATGTCAGAAACAATAAAGTAATTCGTCCTCGAAGCATTTCTAGCAACATTCCTCCCAACGTTTATTGGGTATATCATATTGTGCTCTTTTCTAAATGTAGACATACTGAATGTCTCTAAGCCTGAACAATCGAGGAATTTCAGATCAGGTGCAATGTTGCGTTTTAGTGGCATGTGCACCATCATTCTAGCGATCTTGTTCTTCCTCACCCACTGTATATATTCTGCTCTCGTCTCGTTGTTTAGTTTCCTGTATTTCTCAACTTTCGCTTTCAACATTTCCTCGAGAGAACTATTCATAGTTGGATTTGGTACAGTCGACGTCGTCATCACACTCATTTCCTCTATCGTCCTTATCTTCGGCGGATGCTTCTTTGGATAGAACAGGTGTAAAGACACTTTCGACATTCCTGAATAACAATGGCACACGTGCTGCATTATTTGCATGGTCAAATCAAGATCGTAATCAGGAACGAAGACCGATAAACTTATAGGACCATCCCAGTACTTTGCAATTTCAAGCACGTGATATATGAATTCTGGTGTCGATTGCGTAGCGTAAGTGACAGCGTCGTATTTGCTGTGATTCGCGAAAGTTTTTCCTTCCACAGCATTATAGATGACACTGTAGGGGCTCAAGCCTCCGACTTCAGGGGTGGAGTGGACTCGAAAACTTCCCCACTTGAGAGTTTCGGGTAGACCATATCGGAAGTCGCAATAACTGTTATTTTCGTTCGGCTGCCTGCCTTTGAGGAAGGCGCCGGGTCTGTAGTCATAATCACCGAAATGCGGCCTTGTATGATGGTGATCGTGGTGCTTGTATGAATAAAGCTGGAGAATCAATGTCACAGTCACTATGAAGGAGGCCAGGAGGAGCAAAGTCGAATGCTTCCTGCTCAGTCTGAATGAATACGCACTGAATATCCGCAGACATCTCGTCATTTTTAAACAACATTTTAAACACTTATTTTGATAAGTGGGGAATTATTTGCTTGATTGTTTTATATCGTCGGTTCATTGTTCATTATTGCATTGGTTTCACAGTTTACGATATGAATAAATTGATATATAAGAAACAAGTATTCGAATGGGATCACAATCTTGACTGAAACTTATTTAAATAAGTTTATATTTAAATCATTATTCACTTCAAATGTAGCACAGAGCTACTGAAAACTGTATTTAGATTAACTAAGGAACAAAAAATCTGTGCATTGTGTTAGTTAGGTACGTGGCAGACATAATCATTATCATATTAATTACACAACACAAATATAATAACTGTAAACACAAACGGATAACACTGCACCTTTTTTCCTTTATTTACGATTGAAAAATAAACCTAAACTGTGAACAAATGATGAATTCTCAATCACAACAAAATTCTAGTCCACTTAATACATTATCAATCAGTGTATTTTATCTGCACTATCTTAATAAATATCTTGTTTCACATTGTCACATAAAATCACCGAAATAAATATTATTTTCCCTTCAATGGAGAGCACGATTTTGACACATGCTGCGCGCGCCGTTTTGCGGAGACCAGCGACAACAAAAATCAATAAAGCCTCTATGCATCTGTGCCTATGGCATGGCTGCTCTTGCGTATTGCGTATTATAATCTACAAAATATAAAAGTAATTGAATGATTTTTATATTATTATTATAAGCATTTAACTACCAGATTAATAAATCTAAATAAATTTTGAATAGAAACAATTGCCACTCGGTCCAGGCATGAGACAGACAAGATCCTGTCTGACGCCTGGAAGGTGGAACTTTTTCTAGTAAAAAATTTCGTTAGATCTGTAAATGAATGATTATTGTTGAATATAAGAGTTGTACTAGTATTTTAATGAATTCATTAATCAGAAGCACCAATTTATGGGTTGTATCGGAAGAGTTTGTAGGCAATGGTGGCCATCAGCTTGTTTCCAACCCTTTTAACCTAAAAAAATATGTTCCTGTGTGTTCACTATAGATTTATAATAATAAATGTGTGGAGTTTATTTTAATTTTATTACATGACATACTGGCATATGGTAAGACTGACGTTTTTTAACATTGTTAGAAGTTACTAAGATTTTTAGAATAACATTCTCATTTTTTGCAGTCTCTGGCAAAATCTAGATTGTTTGCAAACAAGATCGAAAAAAAATGAGGGTAGTAGGTGAATTAAAATGACGCACACCAATATACTGTGTATTACTTACTTTACCGATCAATAATACAACAAAGAAGCTTGCATCAAAAAAAAATTTTTTTTTAGTCATGTGTAAAGTAAGGTGCTTTGACGTCTGTTAAGCTAGCATGGCAAAGTGAGCAGAATCGTTTAAAATAAAGTGCATCAATTAGTGCTTATTTAGTGCTAATTTAGTGCCAAAACCGGAAATTTAATGCTTTCATAGTTTAGCGAAAAATTAGAACACTGCCAGCTTTTAATTAAGCTAGCAGTGTATTCCCTGAAACGCCTATATTAACGCGGTATAGAACTAAAGCAATGCAAAGGGAATTTAGTGCTTAATGAGTGCTGGCAGTATCTGATGAAAATTTTGGAAAACAAAAATATTTTATTTTTTATCAATAAAAACTGCTAGTATGACAGTCTGAGCAAGTGACTGGGTTGAATACATAACTCTGGATCGAAGATCTATGATAATCAACGGTTCATAATTTAGTGCTCAATGAGTGCTGCCAGTATGTGATAAAAAATTAGGAAATTTTATTTTTTTAAATTTTTTATCAATATAAACTGCTAGTATGACAGTCTGAGCAAGTGACCAGGTTGAATACATCACTCTGGATCGAAGATTTATGATAGTCAACGGTTAATAATTTAGTGCTCAATGAGTGCTGCCAGTATGTGATAAAAAATAACGAAATTTTAATTTTTTAAATGTTTTATCAATATAAACTGCTAGTATGACAGTCTGAGCAAGTGACAGGGTTGAATACATCACTCTGGATCGAAGATCTATGATAATCAACGGTTAATAATTTAGTGCTCAATGAGTGCTGCCAGTATGTGATAAAAAATAACGAAATTTTAATTTTTTAAATTTTGTATCAATATAAGCTGCTAGTATGACAGTCTGAGCAAGTGACAGGGTTGAATACAACACTCTGGATCGAAGATCTATGATAATCAACGGTTAAGAATTTAGTGCTCAATGAGTGCTGCCAGTATGTGATAAAAAATAACGAAATTTTAATTTTTTAAATTTATTATCAATATAAACTGCTAGTATGAGAGTCTGAGCAAGTGACAGGGTTGAATACATCACTCTGGATCGAAGATTTATGATAGTCAACGGTTAATAATTTAGTGCTCAATGAGTGCTGCCAGTATGTGATAAAAAATTAGGATTTTTTTTTTAATTTTTTATCAATATAAACTGCTAGTATGACAGTCTGAGCAAGTGACTGGGTTGAATACATCGCTCTGAATCGAAGATTTATGATAGTCAACGGTTAATAATTTAGTGCTCATTGAGTGCTGCCAGTATGTGATAAAAAATAACGTAATTTTAATTTTTTCATTTTTTTATCAATATAAACTGCTAGTATGACAGTCTGAGCAAGTGACAGGGTTGAATACATCACTCCGGATCGAATATGTATGATAATCAACGGTTAATAATTTAATGCTCAATGAGTGCTGCCAGTATGTGATAAAAAATAACGAAATTTTAATTTTTTAAATGTTTTATCAATATAAACTGCTAGTATGACAGTCTGAGCAAGTGACAGGGTTGAATACATCACTCTGGATCGAAGATCTATGATAATCAACGGTTAATAATTTAGTGCTCAATGAGTGCTGCCAGTATGTGATAAAAAATAACGAAATTTTAATTTTTTAAATTTTGTATCAATATAAGCTGCTAGTATGACAGTCTGAGCAAGTGACAGGGTTGAATACATAACTCTGGATCGAAGATCTATGATAATCAACGGTTCATAATTTAGTGCTCAATGAGTGCTGCCAGTATGTGATAAAAAATAACGAAATTTTAATTTTTTAAATTTATTAGATGTTTTTTTTCTATTTAGACTTTTTACCACATAGAATAAATCAGGTTTTGTGATTGCTTCTGCATATTAAAAACTTGTACAGTATCCTATTTAATTAAGAATGTATGAATATGTGTGACTGTCAGCATGACTTAATAAATAAATATATGTATGTCATTTTAAATACCGTGTTATATTGAATAATTTTATAGCAAGATTGCATCTCAAATAATATTTATTACTGCAATGTAAGACAGCGATCCACTCTGTCATGTTGATCAGCAATATCCTAATTTATCATCTTCAATAAAAATCTCTCAATATAAAAACAATGAAGCATAAATGATTAATGTTTTTGATGCCGAAATCCTTCATGACCGAGTAAGCTGAGTAAGTACAGTCGGCGCTATATATAACGGTGATTAAAATTTTATTGACTGCGCATTTATTACGTTGCAATAAGAGTGATAATAGTAGTACAACTGCAATACACTAACCTAACTTAACCTAGTCTGAACTTAAGGCATCCTCATGACACGATGCGTTCTTGTCGTGCGATGATTTTGAAACATAAAGATTTCTTCAGAAGTATCTTCGCGTCGCAGGTACCCACTAGTTTTTCCTATACGATTCAAAGGAAATTCATATAATGTTAAAATATCTCAACACAAAATATGAAACAACAATAAATAAAGAAATAACGATACATAAAGCGTTCGTAATCCGCATTAACATGTTTTTCTCATTTCACTTATGAAGAAATATATTTTATGTTCGGGGAAAATGTGGAGACATTTTTCTCCATTCTGATTTAAGTGGTTGTACAAGTAAAAATATCGGTTCCAATTTGTTACATGGGTTTGTTCATATAATTTTACAAACGTGCGTGTTTAACAAAAGTGCGTGTTGGACGTAGATTTTAAAAGAGGCAGGTAGTTTTAGGGCAATACAGATGATGTCGGGGTAATGTAAACGAAATTCTATTGTGTCCACCAGTTAGATTATCAAGAAATAATGAAAATTTAATTTTTCTTTAGTCAATCAACCAAAAAAAAATTATGAAACACGGATCAAACATCTATACCCATTAGTATAGTCGATACAAAGTTTATTATTAAATAGTACAAAATGAGTGCAGTGAAGAAATCTAACACGTATCATTTTAATAGCGATTGGGAGGAAGAATCTTTCTTTTGTATGGTGAATAGATAGGAAGTGCATTTGTCTTATTTGTCGTGCGTCAGTTGCAATACCTAAGCGTGGTAACTTAGTGTCGCCGCACACGGGCCACCGACCACAACCACAAAACACTGCCACCGGCATATTTCTTGTAGTTTTCATACATTTATATAGACTCATCACACACGGTACACCGGTGGCCGCCACACGCTACAAATCGTCGTTGCTCGCTTCTTGTGGCTCGAACCGGCCACGTAATGCGCCGGTTAAAACGCCGCTACACGTCACTCGCGTGATTCCCCATCCCTCTCTCCCTTAGGCTCAACTCACACCAAAAGAGCGTCGAAGCGCAGCGAAGCGGAGCGCAGATTCAGTGTCATATGAATTTTAACTTTATTTTCATTACTATAATACTTATTATCGCATGAGAAACTCGAACGACTCCCGCGGTGCCGCGGGAATTCCGACGAATTCCATAAGCGCACCTTCTCTACCGAGCGGGTCGCTGCGCTTCGCTGCCCTTCGCCGCTCTTTCGGTGTGAGTTGACCCTTACCTTAGTCGGCTGCTGTCGCGCGCTTCAGCCACTTTAGTAGCCGCTTCTAGCTTCTTGTGGCCGCGTTTGTGGCTGTGGCGTGTGGCCCGTGTGCGGCGACACTTAGAGAGGCATCATAAAAATTACGCAAAACTATGAAAATGATTTTCCGCCACAGAGTTAATTAAGAAAACGAAAAGCACGTGATTTGATATGTTGTTTGAAAAAAGAACAAACCATGGTAGACCAGCCATACAATCAAAAGCTGCTACGATCGCGTCATTTAAAAATATCTCATATATTGGCAAAACACAAGAAACCATTCGAAGATGGATAAATGTTGTGAAGAAAGCATTTATTGAAGCGGGTGAGACTTTATTTGGAGATTTTAAAAATAAAACAGAAATCATGTCTGCTATTAGAGAACTTCAGTTATCTCGTCCGAATGTCACAAGGTGTATTGAAGTCATGAGTCAGTACATGGCAGATAAACTAAAACATGATATCATGGAATGTACATACTTTTCTTTACAGTTCGACGAATCCACCGATATGACAGACACTGCCCAGCTGCGTATTTTTATTCGGATGGTATTCAATGACATGTTGACTAAGGAAGAATTTTTGTCAATCATTCCTCTGAAGGGGAAGACCTGTGGCGAAGATATATATGAAGTTTTCTTCAATTTTGTAAAAAACTACAAGCTACCAATATCAATTAGTGTGCATTACAACAGATGGAGCACCAGCAATGACTGGAACCAAAAACGGTTTTGTAGCAGTATGTCGAACTAATGAAGATTTCCCTTAATTTTTTTCATTCCATTGCATTAAACATCAACAAGTTATGTGTTCAAAAGTTTTTAACACGCAAGAAATTATGGGCATTGCAACAAAAATTGTGAATTCCATCCGTGCACGTAGCTTGCAACGGCGACTCTTTAAGTTGCGGTTGGAAGATAGGGAGTCAGCTGAACACACTGATTTAGTTCTTCACACGGACGTCAGGTGGTTAAGTCAGTGACGGAAAATTCCTAGAAAGCTAGATTCCTAAAATAACAGCTTTTCTAGACGAAAGAGGTGATGACACTCAGATGTTGAAAAACGAAAAATGCCTGACTGATTTGGCATTTTTGACTGACATCACAATGCACTTAAACACCATTAACTTGGAGCTTCAAGGTAAAGGAAAAACTAGTATTGAGATGATTAGCGCAGTAAACGCAACAAAAGTTCAAAAGTAAATTGCAACTTATGATAGATCAACTGAAAAGAAAGGATCTGAAACATTTTCCGTCTTCGAAAGCAAGGATTCCTCAGTTGAATTATGATACGTATGAGGCTGAATTATAAAATATTTTGGGACAATTCAAAATGCGTTTTTATGATTGCAGTAAATTAGCAAATATAGCATAATTTATGAGTTATCCTTTTTCATGTAAAAACATTGAGAAATTAGCTACTGAAATAGCAAGTCAGTTTAATATGAACTCATGTTCTGTTGAAAATGAGTTGGTGCAGATTATATCAGATATACAACTCAAAGCTACAGCATCTGATACAAATTTCTGGTGTTTTATATCTGAAAATAAACATACGAATCTAAGGCAAATGTTTGGGTAAACTTACTTGTGCGAGTCTGAATTTTCTGAAATGAAGATAATTAAGTCAAGATAATGCAATCGACTAACTGACGATCATATGTCATCATGCTTGCGATTAGCACTCAGTGGTTATGTACCATCTTATGAAAAGTATGCTGAGGACATGCAATGCCACGCTTCAACATCCAAAGTCACTCCTTGGTTAAGTTTAACACCATATGTAAATCTTTTGTTGTGTAACAACCAATAACTATGAGTTTCTTCATTGATATTGTAGAGAAGAGCCTAATTAAACCTAACCCAAACCTTGACTAAAATTAAACTTGAATAATGAATATTGTGCGGAAAGCTAATATCTATATATGCTACGGTACACCCTACCTAGGTAGGTAGGTAGGTGGGGTGTATCGTGTATGTACGACAACCGTACATCACACATACTTGGAGCCTCTCAGAGTCGATCGTAAGTAGTCTAAAACTTTTGAGGTAGATCGCCAGCAGTTCAAGTTTGAGCACCCCTGATCTATACCCTTAGCACGAACCAATATCGCATTCGAATAGTTTGAGAATGCAAAATGTCATTGTCAAAATGTATACTGATTTTTAGTCCTCATTACGTCCGTTATAGCGCTGCTGTTCAAATCTATTACAAACATATAAAATTCTCGTGTCACGGTGTGCGTAATTGAACTACTCCGAAACGGCTCTACCGATTTTCATGAAATTTTATATGCATATTCAGTAAGTCTGAGAATCGGACAACATCTTTTTTCATCCCCCTAAATGTTAAGGGTGGTCCACCCTTAATTTTTTTTTGGACAGAATTTTTTTGGTTTGTTTTTTATGATACATCATACAATAATACACCATCCCTGAATTTTCACCCTTCTACCACCAACCCCTATTTTTTATGGCAGTACGAAGTTCGCTGGGACAGCTAGTTTCCATATAAAATTTTACAATGATATTTCGTACTCACAATTTTTTCCAATTCGTTATTGGTTCGTACCTACTAAGGGTACTGAAGTGAAACTTCTTTTCTTAAATTATCAACATTAGGTGGTGCATAAGGCATAGGGGAGCTAGCTAGATATTCTAGTAAAAAAATAGAGGTTGGTGACAGAAGGGTGAAAGTTTAAGGTTGTATGTATTTTCTATGATGTATCATAAAAAAATTTTGTCCAAAAAAACAATTTAAGGGTGGACCACCCTAACATTTAGGGGGATGAAAGAAAGATGTTGTCCGATCCTCAGACCTACTGAATATGCATATAAAATTTTACGAAAATCGGTGGAGCCGTTTCGGAGTAGTTCATTTACGCACACCGTGACACGAGTATTTTATATATATTAGATTGTCGCATGTGACGCTCGTAACGTATTTCAGTTTCATCTTTTCCATAGGATTTTTCCATTTACACCCCATCCGAAAAGAAGTTTCTCTACAAAAATACAAAGATAAAGCGCGTTAAAATTTGGCAGTGGAGGCTCGTGACGTCACTTCTAAGTAAAAATTGAAACAAACAATATTTCTCTGTAACATTTTGATTCTGTAAATAAAGCAAAAATACATAATTATGTCCAACAGCTTTTTGATAATCTACATGATACTTAGACGAAGAAATAAAAGTTTGTCATTTTCCTTATCGTTTTAAACTTTCATGGTCACTAACATCACAGTAATTAGCCGAATTGCTAGTACTACCATGTCCTCTGTTCGGTAAACAAAGTACTCCAACATTTTGTAAAAATAAACAATACTTAATAGCAGTTTTTCCATGTTGTAGGAAATTAATATCAATCAATTACGTACGTATGTACTCCGCGTATTTGATTCCTAGACACTTTTAATGTGTGTATTAATAAAGTATCCAATTTTAAAAGTCAACAACCTTGTTTTCTTTTAATATTTAAGAAGCCTTAAACCCGCCTTCAGATACTGTATCTCAAATATGGAAATTACATAGACTTGTATCCTGTATCAATGTAATGAGTTTTGAGAAACGAACCTTACAGAGTTACGGGGGTAAGACATTTCGTATTCCGCTCTCGTATTTTACATATATGGATATACAGAGAGTGCGAGTAATGTTGAGCGACTACTAGTCGTACCTCCTTTTTTTAGGGTCCCGTGCCTTCATAAGGAAAAACACCATCTCCATCACCTTTTCTTCAGAGGACCACGCACGCTGGCCTACGTTGTCACCGACTTACTGTGGCCACTATTCCTACACGAACAAAGAATTTTGCAAAAACGCGAGTCAGACTATGGCGATGACATTTCTCAATCTTACTGAAAAAAGATAGGATTTTTGGGAAAACGAAGGCGTGAATGGTAAAACATGTAGTTAGGCAGTTTTGTAGTATATTTGTGAGGTATACCTGACGGAGTTAGATGCAACTGTAATTAACCAAAACCAGCACAATCAGAACTCTACAGAAACGTCTTTGGTCTTTAGGGAGACGAACGAACCAACTTTGTGTAAAACGCACAATAAACAAGTATCATCATCAGCCTATTATTGTCCCCACTGCAGGGTCACAGGCCTTCCCTTTGGATGGAATAGGGAGACTAGGCCGTGACCCACTACACGGGCCCAGTGTGAATTAGTGGGTGCTAACGACTGCAGATGCAGCTGGGTCTATCGGGTTAACGTACTCGAGGAGCTCGAGATAATAAGTTTTTAGTCACCAATCCAATGACTGACCATTGCGAAAGCTGCTCATCTTCTAAGATCGCAGGTAGAACGCACTAACCACCTGCGCTATCGAGCTCCTCCTTACACAAGTACCATTATCACACAATTAAACCATTAAAGCTTTTAACGGTCCTTATTTTCTGAGGTACTAAGAAAGTATTGTGCAATCTATTAGGATTGCCGTATATAGAATTATAAACTGTTTGGTTGGAATTATTTCGAAACTATATTAAACAATATTATGAGACGTATGTAATAGTAAATTTATATTCGGGATGGAATAATGCTGCGCCCTGTACAAGTATATTGATATAGAAATACATATTACCATGACTGGAGTACAAATGCTCGGATTCATCACACAAACATCTGTCCCCACCGGGATACGAACCCCGAGTGGTTTGTACGCCGGGTTTCAAGGTGTCACCTACTCGAAAGGTCCTGGGTTCGTTCCACGGAGTGCGACAAGAGATCGTTAAGTAAGGCATAAAGTTGTCAAAATTGTTCACAAAAGTTTGCAATAGTAAGTAGCTGTTAGTTTTACGCTTAAATTAAAAGTATTTGCTATATACAAATTCTTAAATATCAATGCTTATGAGTTTATAATAATGTTTCTATTTATTTCAAATCCTACCACACTTTTTTAATTGAAAATTACTAAACAAGCTTTCAACAATCGGCAACAGTCTTACAGAACGACATACTTGAAAATCCTCCTAATTCATCGTTCGGTTTATGTTTGTTTGGAGTATGAACGCAGTTAACAGTGCGCATTTTAAGAATGTTTGTCTATAAATCAATATGTGTGAAATTAGACATGACATACCTCAATATAACATTTTTTTTAGAAAAAAATTGTACCTTTTAAAATTCAACGGTCCCAAGTTTTGTTTCATGATTTTTTTTTTTTGGTAAAAAACAAGGTTGGTTTTTTCACTTTACATCACTAAGCTCAACCATATAACGATTAAAATTCAGAACCATAACGTAGCAGAAAACTGTAAGGCCCTGCCCGACCCGAATACGACCACGCTGAGTGACAGACCACATGACACCAACTCAATTTAAACTTTGGTTCTTTCCATGTTCCGTTCCAATTTTGCTACAAGTATGGGTATGCAATGATTGAAAAATAACATTTATATTATGCGCGCGTCGTAAAAATTCAATATTTAAGATCAAAATATTTTCTTTCATAATTGCATTCTGTTCCCTTTTTCAGGATACATATTGTAGGTATGTCACAAAATTAATTTTAATACATTTGATCATAAGTATTAAAAAAAGAACTATTTTCAATGTGGGACAATAGACAAAAACGTTATGAGCAGCCAGCCTACATAAAAATAAATAATGAATACAAATTCAAACTTCACTGTACTCTGCAAAATTTCAAACTGTAAGACAATATTGATAAGATTGTAATTTAAAAATTAGAGTGCAGACAGGATTAGGTAACAGGCACAAAAAAGTTTCATTACGGTCCTTGTAAAATAAAATGAAAACTTATTGGGAATATTTTAATGCGGCATATCCACACTATTGCTTTTCTTACAAAATCATTACAAATTAAATGGATCACCTGTTATTTCACTGTGCCAGCATGAAATTTTATCATGCCAAAAAATAGATATTTAAGTATCGTATTTTAAGAACATACGATTCACTTTACGATAACATAAAAAAAGCTTCTGATGGTAACATAACAATCACATCACAAGACCTTTTTTGCACTAACAATAAAAAGTCAACTCAATTAGGTACCCAAACCTAGGCACGTTCGGTCTGCGATCGACGAAGTTAAGTACATTCTCCAATAGGCCGTCTTAAGCCGCCTATACATGTTGGCCAAGCAAAGACCAATACCAAAGTATAGACAACATAATTGTCTTACCTTGTCATCGCTCGGTGTCGCTTGCCAAATTTGATGATTAAAGGGAAGCGCCAACTTGATTGAACCCCATTAGGCGTCGCTTGTCGGCACTCGCTGTCGCTCGCCAAATTTTGTCCATAATAACTGATAGCGACAACACCAACTTATGGCAGCTCCACATAGCTTGTCTTTATTGACCGCATGCAATGATTTTCTTTAAACTACGTTAGCCCAAAATCTAGATGGTAGCATTTGCCTTGTATCTGCTTGTACAGGTCACGGCACGTAACTCTAGCGCTGAACAAAACGCCGAGGGGATAGCTGTGCATGCGCCCGAACTACTCTGTTTCCCCCCAAGATATCTTAATTTTTACTTCTGCGCATTAACAGTAATCGCTAGAGTTTATATTGTCTTACACATATTAATACCGACTGGTTGCAAGATTCTGTTCTGGTATCGTGCCGAGTTTCTCCATCGTCTTAGGCATAAGCATGATGTCAAGACAAATGAGTAAGATATTCGCAACTGGTGCCGATTTCTAGACCATCTCAGGTCAGACCTATCAAGGTATCTTCCAAAGCTTAACTGAGTATATGTTATCAAACTGTATCAGGAAATCAACATGGCATCGCTGGACACATTGTAGCACAGTCCAAGTTTTGATCAAATTTAAGGATTCTTATAGTCCACGAACATTAACATCAACCATAGCGGCTGGTCATACTCCTTCGTCTGCTGTATAATCTGGCGCAGCCACAGAACAGAAAAAAGCCGACGTTCTCTATTCCTTTGTTTTAAAAATACAAAATCTCATAGTTATATTAAGCATTTAACTGCTAGATGTTTAATATACTAAAAAAAATCCAAGAGGACCAGGCAGTAGACGAGACTCAAACCCGTACTCTTCGCTATCCGAGTGGATTCACTGACCAATACTACTATCGTGTCGAATTTTCTCTAGTATTTCTAAGACTGCAAGGCAGCGCCATCTCTTCGCATTGTAGGTAACCCACCATGTTCACACAAGAATCTCATACTTTAATTCTCAAACGTCTCCACAAAATTAAGTAATATTTAAAATATTGTATTTAAGTAGCATTGTACTCCATGAAGCTGAAATATTTTTGAATGTACTCCAGTGATTGGTTATAAATAATTCCCAAATTGCTTCATTGAAAAATGAAACATTGAAATAATCACTTTATGAAGTTTTTTTGCCTTGGGGTACTTTGGGAAATCATTTTGGAGTACAATGAGAAAAACCCATTTGAACGATGGATTTCAGCTTGATTGTCCTTTTGTTTTTTCACACGGCAAACAGTTCTAAAGTTTGGATACGTTTAGGCAGGTAATGGATAATTGCTTCCAACGAGCACACAAACTTAGACTCGGTACTTGCAACTTTCAACATGCCACAAGACCTTCCGCAATCAGTCATTACCACTGAAAGCGTCGGTCGGTGCAAGCAGGCGAGCATGAAAAATTTACGCGATAAATTTAAGCAAAACGTGAACTTAGTTGAACCGCTCTATAAAAAGGCTAGGATCAATAGTCGTGTTAAGTCTAAAACGATTTCGGGCCTCGTGAACGTCAATAGCCATACAAAACTATGTAGCAACGGATTGAACGTCAAACATAAAGTCGTGGAAAACTACAATGTGATCGATTTTGAGGACTCAAAAGATTTTGAGAGAACATTGCCTGGTGCGTGTATTTATAACGTCAGTGATAAAAAAGTCCAAAACAGTAATTCTAAACTAAATACTGAAAGTAAACGGTTTCGTTGTAAACCGAAAAGTGAAAAGTTCATAGGTCGAAAATCGAAATGTGTTGGCGATAAAATAAAGGTGAATATGGAAGAAAATGATTTGAACTCGAAGGCTGTGCAAGCAGAACAAAGTTTGAACATCAGTCACAAGGTAATAATATCTATCGAAACTATCCTAACTAAGAATAATTAAGATATCAGTTAGGTTAGTAGTCCAGTCAGTATTGTCGCGAAATCCGTTTTTCCTCAAACAGCTGGAACTATGCTAAAAAGTTTCTTAAGATAGTAAAGAACACTTTACATAGAGAAAAAAATGTTTCCAACCCCGGGCAAGGGTGAAAACCACCCTTAATAATCTATTTTTCCAATTATCTCAAAAAGTATACGAGATACGGAAAAAAACTTCAAATGAAAATTGTAGATCTTTTTGAAATCTACAAAACATTATTCCACCCTCTTGCCCCTATTTTCAATAGGGGAGCCAATAATCGAAGTCAAAGATAACTTTTTTAACTAACTTTAACTTTTTAAGTATTGAATCTTTGACTTCGATTATTGGCTCCCCTATTGAAAATAGGGGCAAGAGGGTGGAATAATGTTTTGTAGATTTCAAAAAGATCTACAATTTTCATTTGAAGTTTTTTTCCGTATCTCGTATACTTTTTGAGATAATTGGAAAAATAGATTATTAAGGGTGGTTTTCACCCTTGCCCGGGGTTGGAAACATTTTTTTCTCTATGTAAAGTGTTCTTTACTATCTTAAGAAACTTTTTAGCATAGTTCCAGCTGTTTGAGGAAAAACGGATTTCGCGACAATACTGACTGGACTATAGGTAGGAATGCCAGTTGATCAATTCGGTGACAATTCACCGAAAACCCGATACATCGTATTTGCCATTTGATCGGAATTTCAATAAATCGATTTTTAGATCGCTGTGAAATTAGATTGAGGATAAATCGATTTTGTGCTGTGACTTTAGATCGAAATTTTAATAAATTGATTTGCAATAGGTTTATTTCAATTAACACAATACAAGTGTTGACATTGACATATAAATATAATTTTACTGCTGGGCTTTACATTATTTCTTTAATCAATACTGTCTTCGATAATTGACACATCGATCATCTAAGCATTCGATTATTTGCAATTTGATCATATAAAACATCGATCTAATTAGTTTTTGGTATATTCGTATAACGAGCTATTGATCTATCGATTATTTGTCCTTCGATCAAATGCCATTTCGATATATTGGGTTTTCAGTTAATTGAACCCGATCAACTGCTGCGCCTGGAATTAATTTGCTATTTAATTCCAGTTCAATTAGATTTTTGCTGTCTATAATAAAATGTGATGAGTGCCACACAAATGTTGATGTAAAAGACTTGTCCCACATAAAGTGTCGGATTCGGATCCGGTGAAAATCGTATTTACCCATTGTAGAGCAACGAAAGCAACAAGCAAGAGCAACAAGAGCAGGCATTCACTGCATTTCTCTCTGTCGATTTTCACCCGCTGTTGGCCCAACTCAAAAACAGAACTAGTCGTGCGTCGGATATTTCACTAGATTGAGAAAAGTCGCGCGAGCGTATGTTAGAGATCAAAAATGCCAAAATGTTATGAAATTTGCTGTAAAACATATCTGGAATATTAAACTTACAAAAGGGTGGTGTTAAAATTCACATAAGTAAACAATCGACTCGCCAGCACAAATTTCAGTATCCTTAGCACGCACCAATATCTAATTCGTATCGGTTGCGAGTACGAAATGTCATTGTCTTTGTACTGATTTTTAGTTCTCGTTACGTACGTCGCAATTCGAATTTGATAATGGTTCGTGCTAGGGGTACTAGCACGAACCATTATCGAATTCGTATAGTTTTCGAGTGCGAAATATCAATGTCAAATTTTGTATGAAAACTTGAGCAGCAGCGCCACAAAGTACGTAACGAGAAATAAAATTCAGCACACATTTGAAAATGACATTTCAGAATCGTGAACCGCGGCGGATGGCGGTTGCGCGGATGAATTTGTGCCATATAAACCCGCGTGGTTACGCTGATGCCAGTGCGTGGTCGTACCTATATGCCTATACAAATTAACCGCCGCTATCCGCCGCTCGCCGGTTAGCGGCTCGTGCATTGTTCACCTCAACCTATGCATTAAGTGAAGAAATTATATTTGTTTGAGCTTGGTAAATGAGTCGGCGATCACGTCGACATTACTTTTATTAACAAATATAAGTCTTAAGTTGTAAGCACTCAGTTTTGGTACTACGGAATTTACACCTAAAATAATATTTCTTTTTCATTTAGACTCTAAAACAGAATGTTATTATCCAGGCGCAAGACACATGGCTTCGAGTATTCCCAGCGGTTCAGTTACCAGGAGAATCAGCTCTCTCAGTGATCTTGCGGTGTGTGGTGTGCCAACTCGGGCTGGCCACTTTCCTCGTATTGTGGACCATCACGTGGGTTTTCATTATAAACTTCTTTGAAGGTAAGCCTTTCTTTTTAACCGACATCAAAAAGGAGGAGGTTCTCAATTCCCCATTATTCACTGTGGATTTTGATTTACTTGAAAACTTAAAAATCGTGAAAATGAAAATAGTGCGAATTGTTATAAATAGTTAACGCACTATACCCCCATGCAAAAAATATTGATAATTATATCGTTTATGGCAAATTAATATTTGAAGTTGGTGCCATGCATGTCTGATAGATCCATAATTATTACTAGGGTAGGAATGGCACCGACTCCAAATATTAATTTGACTTAATACAAGGTACTTTAGACTTACGTAAAAAATGTGTTATTTCTTAATTTTTAGTGGTTATATTTTTATGAAGTCGCCTTTTATCTATATAAAAAGAGTCAACAAGCATATTTCTCACCTGATGGTAAGTGTACACTATGGACTATATTCTAGGCCACAACCATATGATATTAAAACATTGTGTAGATTAGAATAAACTCTTGCGATAGAGTATCACTCTCACGCTACGTTCCCTTTCCCCAGTCCCGCGCCAGAAGAGCCCAGGCAACCTTGCTTATCGAAATAAATACAACACCACTACCAACTAAGTGTAACTAAGTACAACAAACAACTAAGTGTTTTCACAATGGTTTTCAACAGTGGTCTTCTGTAAGGTTTAAATTACTTCCTCGAACAACTCCAGGCGGAGAGAGAACCCACTCTCGCCCCTAACCTTTGAATTCTAACTAGCGGCCGCCCGCGACTTCATACTCGTGGAGTTAGTTATTTGCATATCCTTTTTGCCCCCAAAAGGGGGATTATTTTTAAAGATACATTATTAGTACACCTCTACCACCATCTATAGAGCATACATGTTAAATTTCAAATCTCTTACTTCAAAAATATAGGACTTTCATACAAACTTCCAACGCCCGTCTTACCTCCTTAGGGGTGGAGTTTCGTGAAATTCGTTCTTAGCGGATATCTACACCTACCTGCCAAATTTTAAGTTTGTAGATGTTATAGTTTCTGAGATTTCGTGATAAACCAGTGAGTGGTATGTGTATATATATATATCTTTATATATATAATTCTTCTGTGAGTGTGTATGTGACTGAACTTCTCTTAAACGACTGGACCGATTTTGATGAAATTTTTTGTGTGTGTTCAAGGGGATCTGAGAATGGGTTAGATTCACAATTTTGTCCGCTGGACAACCCCTATTTTTTTAGGGCGGTACGAAGTTCGCTGGGTCAGCTAGTATATATTATAAATATTTTATATAAATTTAAATGTATTCTATGCATGTATATTTAGGGTTTTTTTAAATAAATATTTACGTAGTTACTTTTATTGGTGTATGTTTATAGTTAATCACTTTTTTTTTAATATAGCCGCATTCGTGAATTTCTCTATGCCTAAAAGTTGACTGGCAGAGAATGCTTTTAGCGTTAAGTCCGCCTTTTGTCCATTTTTGTAATTGTGGCATTTGTGGCAATAAAGTTTAAATAAATAAATAAACGCTACGCACCAAAAATACCTACGATAAATACTACCTACTATACCTTTTAAAATAACTTCATTTACCCGTTTCTTCCTTACATTTCATATCTACAGAAAGTACAGTAACAGAGGGAAACTGTCTTTTGTAAAATTGACCTTCAAAGGTGCTGTTTTTCAGCCTGCTTTGATGACTGACTTTATGGTGATTCTGCTGAATTAAGTCATAAGTTGTGACTGAAGCAGATGGAGAAAATAATGAATAAGGAATACAGAATAGGGTATTTCGATACTACTACATACTAATTAATATAATGTATTTATAGGAAAATTTCACATCATAAAACTATAAAATACACTAACTATAAACAAATAAGTCTCTATCTAATTACATTACACTATATATAAGTAAAATATAAATACTATAACAATAAAACTAAAAACCTTAAAAAATAAAATTAATAACTAAAATATATTATTAAAAGGAGTCCTTTTAGGCAAGGAACCGAAGATACTGGCAGCGTTACCCCTTTGAATGGCTAGACTAATTCTTTGTCCGAGGTAGCTGCCAGCTCTTCGGTCTCCTGTGACGTCGACTAACCTTTTTGCTATTTCCTTAAATAGCCTTAAAGCGCTAGGACCCACGGACCAAGGGTCTCGACACCGAATGGGACAAAATCATATTCGGAGCCTAGACCCCTGTATTTGCTTGCTTTTGATTTTTCAGCCGCTTCACAAGCCGCACCAGCTCTGTTGATGGTTCCATGTAGATGGGAAGGGGCCAGCGTGTCTGAACAGGTTGCGTCCCATACCAGCACCCGACCCATCTTCCATGGAATCAAACTCATACCGTCTGGTCTCTTGCCATCGTCTCTTGCAATACCAGTCGGCTCAAGTAGACTTGGCACGTTGACAGTGGCAAGGGACCGGCGTATGATGTCATTAAGTGCGGCATGTCTCGAGAAGCGGCCTGCACTTTTTTGGCATGACAGTCCGTGATGTCCTAGCTTGTCGACATACAAGATACATACATACTACATACTTATAGGACTTCTCGATAAACAACATTAGTGGTTTGACTCTCCACAGCCAAAATTTAAAGAGAGTCACGACTCATGACGCGGGAGCAAGCGACATACAGCTGACCGTGTGAGAAGCAGCTCGTCCTAAAGTCGACACCCGCTGCTCCCAGTGTCTGCCCCTGCGACTTATTGATGGTCATCGCGAAGCAAACACTCAAGGGGAACTGTACGCGCTTGAACTGGAACGGGAAGTTATGAGGTATGAGGGGAATGTGTGGTATAAATACTGCCTCGCCGACGCCACAACCCGTAAGAATTTCCACCTCAATGGTGTGTCTGTGGAGCGAGATAACTTTAAGGCAGGTCCCGTTACATAACCTCGGAGGAGATAGGTTCCGAAGAAGCATAATCGGGACACTGACCTTCAGCTTGATGGTATGTGCTGGAAGTCCACTTGCTGACAGGGAGTTCAGAAATCCACGGGATAATGTGTGGCGTCATCTTGCTCGACGACAGTGTTTATAGAGGTGTAGACTACTTCATTCTCCTTAATTTCCGAGAGAATGCATTCGTTAATTGCTGCAGCCTGATCATTTTTGGGCGTCAAAATGGCCCGCCCCCTCACACACCCAAGAATTCTGCTGGTGCGGTATACGACTGATGCCCCCGTACACAGAGCGAATGAATTCTTCTAAGCTGGATACAACTCTACCGAGAGACTCTGGAAGCACCACCTGACCACCTCGCTCCTCTGGTAGAGCGCCATCGCCAAGACTTAGAAGTACAACGGAGAATTCTTGAGCACGTGCATTGCCGCCGAGCCGACCTCTCATATTAATGGTCAAGCGCAGCGTACGAACTCGTGACCACAACGAAGAACGTTTCAACGAAGCATTCACCTGGTCAGCCCTCGATCCCCGCGTCACCACGGGAGGCGTTTGTCGGAAATCGCCACTGAACAGAACTGTGACTCCACGCATCAAATGTTAGTTCCTGCGGATGTCCTGCAGGGTTCTGTCCACGGCTTCAACTGCCTTCCTATTGGCCATCGTACACCACCATATGATTAGAGAGCAATGCTAACAACATTCAAATCTGCGTCGTTAGATTGCACTTTGTTTCAGAATGCATTGAAGAAATAAAGGTTCCCCGGAGATGATAGCGTGATAATATGTAGCCTATGTGATAATGTGTTGACCCGACTTCTTAATAATATTCGTGCCAAATTTAAAGTAAATCCATGCAGTACTTTTTGAGTTTATCCCTGACATACATACAGACAAACAAACAAAAATTCTAAAAACTATATTTTTGACTTCGGTATCGATTGTAGATCACACCCCAAGTATTCTTTAAAAAAAATATTAAATGTACAGTTTTGACTTTCCTACCATTTTATTATATATGTATAGATTAGTAAAGACTCAAAGAGAAACAAATTTCTCGTTCCTGTTCTACTTATTTTTACTGTGTGCGTACTAAATTAGTAAATAAATAAATACTAGCTGTGGCCCGCGGTGATACCCGCGTTAGGGATATTTTCCTGCAGTAAAACGTAGCCTACGTGTTAATTCAGGATGTCAGTAACTCCATACCAAATTTTATTAAAATCGCTTCAGCCGTTTAGACGTGAAGAAGTAACAAACATACACACTCACACACTTATAAATTTACGGCTGTATAATATAAGTGTGATGTCCCTCATGTTATAATGTGCAAAATTATCTTGAATAATTTAAAGTAAAGGCTATAGAATTGGGATAATGAATAACTTTTCTTTCTTAGGTCCACTTGCAGCAATTATACTAAATCTGAGTTTAACTAAAACTAGATTAGCCCATAAAATAATTGACATTTAAAAGGGATACAGCTAGTTTTAGTTCAATAAAGATTTAGTGAATTTGCTGCTAGTGAGCCTTAGTCGATCAGGTAGATTATTAAAAAGAATAGGCCATGTAATTTTTTTTTATATATTATCAAAACATTGCAGAGACAAATATTGATTTGAATTGTCGCATGACGTCACGTCTCAGTCCAACTTTCACTTAGAAGTGACACACGAGCTATGACGCGCTTCATCTCTGTAATTTTTTTGGTTGATTGACTAAAGACAAAATAAGTGTGCGTTATTTTTTGATAATATAACTGAATAGAATTTCATTTTCTTCACCCTAGCATCATCTCTTTTATTCAGGTGACATCATACAGGATCATATAATCTATTATATCTTATATGTATATAAAATACTCGTGTCACAATATTAGTTACCATACTCCTCCGAAACAGCCTGACCGATTTTTATGAAATTTTATATGCATATTTCGTGGGTCTGAGAATCGGCTACTATCTATTTTTCATATCCAAGTGATAATGGTTGTCCACCTGTAACGTAGTGTTCTGAAACCTACAATGCGCCTTCTCGCCAAAATTCAAACTATTGGGTATTGTAACGTAGTATTCTCATATGGGTTAGGAGGAATGTTATCCCAGGAAATTGATGGAACACTACATTACAAACCCCTAAAATTTTTGGACAATATTATTTAAAGAAAATATAACTAGAAAAAATTCCACGCGGACCAGGCAGCAGACGGGACTCGAACCCGCACCCTTCGCAATCCGGGCGAATGCACTGACCAATTATGCTACCGCGGCCCTCACGGACCGCGTCGAAATTCTTTCTAGCTATTCTTAAGCTGCAAGGCAGCGCCATCTCTTCGCATTATAGGTAAACCCACAATGTCAAATGAATACTTTTACAAGTATTAAACATTTGAAAGAAGAAATAGCAATTATAGTTATAATTTTTATTATTTTTAAAGCATGTAACTGCTTGATGTTTAAATCTAAAGAAAATATAACTAGAAAAAATTCCACGCGGACCAGGCAGCAGACGGGACTCGAACCCGCACCCTTCGCAATCCGGGCGAATGCACTGACCAATTATGCTACCGCGGCCCTCACGGACCGCGTCGAAATTCTTTCTAGCTATTCTTAAGCTGCAAGGCAGCGCCATCTCTTCGCATTATAGGTAAACCCACAATGTCAAATGAATACTTTTACAAGTATTAAACATTTGAAAGAAGAAATAGCAATTATAGTTATAATTTTTATTATTTTTAAAGCATGTAACTGCTTGATGTTTAAATCTAAAGAAAATATAACTAGAAAAAATTCCACGCGGACCAGGCAGCAGACGGGACTCGAACCCGCACCCTTCGCAATCCGGGCGAATGCACTGACCAATTATGCTACCGCGGCCCTCACGGACCGCGTCGAAATTCTTTCTAGCTATTCTTAAGCTGCAAGGCAGCGCCATCTCTTCGCATTATAGGTAAATAATGTTGTCGGGTTCGAGTCCCGTCTGCTGCCTGGTCCGCGTGGAATTTTTTCTAGTTATATTTTCTTTAGATTTAAACATCAAGCAGTTACATGCTTTAAAAATAATAAAAATTATAACAATATTATTTTTTTATTATGTGGTATTAAAAAATACATACAACCCTAAATTTTCTCTTCCACCACCTGCCCCTATTTTTATGGCGGTACGAAGTTCGCTGGGTCAGCTAGTAAAAAATATATTATTATATCTAAGTACTTTCCTAAATTGTGTACCAATATTCTATGTTATCTAATATAACCCCCCTTGCCTCCGCCTGTTGACTCAATGAAGAACTCGTTACCAACATTGATTGCAGGTCCTTTCGAGGCGGAAGTTTCGAGGGTGTTCGAAAATGAGCAAAATCAACTGGTCATCGACCTGGCAACCGAACTTAGGCAGGTAAGTTATTATTTTGTATTGTTATTTTAAGCATTTGCCTGCTAAATATTTAAATGTAAAGAAAATATTACTAGAAAAAATTGGAGGACTTACCACTAACGAATTTTCATGTTTTCCAAGAAATCGAATGTCCTCAAAGATATTGAGTAAATCTACATTTGATATTATGTATACTTATTCATAAAAGTGTAGAAGTTGACGATTTTCCCAAAAGCTATCAAACTTTTCTCAATGTTGTTTCTATCATACATATACTTACAACTGAATATGGAAGATACTTGTGAAAATGTTCAAAGAGCCGTCGTAAACAACTAAGATATTTCGTAAAAGAGGAAAAGAGCGAAATAATATTTTTTCTTCTTCTATAAATGTTTCAAGGAATAGTAATTATTTCCTAATACAGTAGCACAAACGATGCAAAGTCTTATCTTGTTTATATATATTTTTAAATTATTTTTACTCAAGTCTTATTGAATTATTTACCATGCGCAAAAAAAACATGTAAGCTACCGGAAAAGGCATTAATATTTACACGTATTTCAAAATCGCATTACTCGTCAGTTAGTATACTCGTACGTCGAGAAATTTACCTTCCCGCCGCGTGGCACACTAAAAACACACTTTATGTTATCGTAAACATTAAATTGTGTTCTCACCTTTACTCGTGAGTCTCGACTTTATGAATCTCATAATCCTTAATAATTTATTCCAGCAACATAAAAGTTGATTGATGACTTCTCTCTTGTTCTTCTTCTTCTTCTGTTGTTTCTAATAGGGTATATTAAAAATAAAGTGCCAATTGTTAGTATTCTGTATTTAGAATGAATATTGGCAGGAGTTTTTACTATTTTTACAGAAAAACTATTCATAATTTTACTAAAAACCCACGATAAAGATAATAGTTTTCTTGTCCTTTGTCACGTGACCCAAAACGCTTAAGATTGGTGGTGCCGAAAATGACGTCACACGCAAGTAAACTTCCGGTTAAAGTGACATTACATTGTATGGTTTGACGTTTTAATGACAGTCGTGTGACGTCACACACCGGTGAGACGCCATATTGTCCAGAGATACGTTTTACGCGGCAACTTGAAAATAGAGTTTTTGATTTAGTTTTTTTACCGTACATAATGATGAATAAAATAAGAATACAAAACATAATGATGAATATCCACATTTTATGGACTCTATAAACATTAGTAAATAACGTGAGATCGTTTTCTAAAACTTGTCAAATACCCTATTTAGCTTTATTCTTATGTTCATTCTTTGTAATGTCACTTAAATGGGTGGCAAACAAGCATAAGGTCCACCTTATTGTTAGTGGACACTATAGCCTACAGACTGTTTGGGCGAGGCGGACGTGAGTTAAGTGGGGGATATAAGCAAGAGAAACCAGTGCGCGCGCTCATTTTCTTTCTCTCTTTCGAGATGGAGCTAAAGAAGTTTCACTTCAGTCATGTGGTCATAAGCACACTCGTTTTTTATAAACTTAACTGGACCAGTAACATGAACTGTTATGAAACCTGAGCATCGTCTCTAGCCCTTATAGCGCTCGTGCGCAGTGATTAACATAGCGCCTTCTAATGAGCGTGCGATCAAAATATAATGGCTGCGAGCACAGAACACAGAAAGAGGTTATAAAGAGCCTTGTGGGCGGGGCAGGCACGCCACAGTTATGTGTGAGCAAATGCTCATAACGTGACAAAAAAAAACAAATCTGATTGCGTCGTTGCTGTCGGGTGTAAGCGCTGATTGGTTCGAATGTTTGATGTCGTCGTTTGATTGGCTATTATCAATTAAGTGGAAGTGTAGTGGGGGCGAGCCGGCGACATCGGTTCCCGTACAAACGGTTTAAAATCACCCTTCTAACCCTGAGACCGCTGCGCCCATGAGCTTCGCACACCCTGCACCATTGGTAAATCCACCTCTGAATCTGAGAATACCTTTCACCCACTGCCTACCCTAAGCTCGACGGTGTAAGGGACTAGCAACTTACAATTACGCTCTACAATTAGTCTTTACAATTACGCTGCGTTGTGGCATCATTAAGCGGATTCTACCGACTGTACCACGGCGAGAGTTCTGAGGAGTTATTCTCCCTTATCCCTCCATCACCTTTTCTTCAGAGGACCACGCGCGCTGGCCTACTATGCCACCGTCTTACTGTGGCCACTATTCCTACACGAACAAAGAAATTTGGTGACTCATTTCTTTGTCGTAAAGTGGAATTCTTTGCCCGCGCACGTGTTCTCTCCTTCCCACAATCTGGGGTGCTTTAAGAGAGGCGTGAAGAAGCTTTTTTGCAAGCCGGCAAGGTGAGGATGGTTGGTGTAGCAGTTTATAACTGCTGTACCAGCTATCTCCGCGTTTGGACTTTAACACCAATTAACATCAGGTGGGGTAGAGTCATTTGCCTACCTCGCTATAAAAAAAAAGAAAACAAACACGTGTACGTCTGACATTTTTACTCACTACGCGAACACAGTACAAAAAAACGGTGTATTTGACTGCAGTCCTCTATAAGGTCATGCAGACAGGGCAAATTCGAGCGGTTATTCGCTAACGCAATACTTCGTTAATATTTATAATCTATTCCGAAATTCGTTTCACATTACATCATCAGCCTATAATGTTGCCTAGGCTGGAGCTCAGAATTTCCCAAATGATGGAGTAGTGGGAGATCTTCAATAGCTTAAGTATGAACGGGTATTATATTTTGGAATCCCATCCCGACACGTAATATTACTTTATCAAAAGTTTGTTTAAACTAATACCTAACTCTAAAACCCATCGAAGTTATTTCACAAAAAAAAACGACGGGTTGCACTCCGGGAGTGCCGTCAGAAGTGAAAACTTGAATATTAACGTTGTGCGTTATTGATATTTTGGAATGGTTAGGGAATAATTTTGCACGAATTGCTTTAATTATCAGTATAAAAGTACTATCATGTATATGGTAGAATACAATATTTATTTATTGTAGTATCGTACACAAACATGACAATTTATATTACATTAAAAAAGTTTATCTCTCAGAAAAATCAACTTACATGAATTACATTTAAGCGCACCTAGCAACATCTATTGTAAAAAAAATGCAATTTCTTCGCAATAAAGCTGCCACGTGGACGTCCTAAATAGAGACTTGTTATTATAATACGATAAAATAAAATATTACTATGTTTCGTCCAGTATATTGAGAGTCAACAACCTTTCCAATTTTATTGTGTGTGATGATGATGATGCGATCAGCCCACGTGTTTAACCTGACGCGAGTTTAACATTTTTTACCCATACAAAAAAAAGTGTACAACGCCGCTAAAGAAGTTTTCACTTCAAAAATTGTTGCAAAAACTCTCCAAAAAAGAGATTCAAATTTATGTTTTACCAAGCGGCGCAATCTGGTTCTGGAAATTGGAAAAATCGGAAAATAATACATAATAGAATTCAAGTTATGGATCGTCCATCAACGTTAACAAGACAAGTTATTTTAACTTGTTCAACAAGCGAAATTATGTAAGTAGTAAAATAGAAAGAACAACTATCCCTGCAAAATTTTATAATAATACTTTAGTTTTATAATATGATGCCCGGTTTCAAGATGTCGCCTACTCAGAGGTCCCAGGTTCGAATTCCAGTGGGGCAAATGTTTGTATGATGAATGCGGGCATGTCATGGATGTTTATTTATTTTCTTTATAAAATGTATTTATTAATGTATCATGTGGAGTGGCTATATAGGAAGAATAACGGATACTCAGACGCTGAAAGCAACATTACTTCATGGTAGCCCAAAATAGGTTTGTAATTGGTGTACTGGGTGGAAGTTCTAATATAAGAATCATAATTTGGCATATTTTTGTCGAGGTAATGTGACAGCTTATTGACAAATTTCTTGCAATATTGGCCACCATTTGCGTGGAAGTAGACAAATATTTTGTAACTTAATTTAAAACTCTTACCGCCACGCTGAGTAATTTATGTTTAATTGACGACCTCCGTTGCCGAGTGGTTTGTACGCCGGGTTTCAAAGTGTCGCCGAAACGGGAGGTCCCGGTTTCAAATCCCGGTGGGGGATGTTTGTGTGATAAATACGAGCATTTGTACTCCAGTCATGGATGTTAAATATGTATTTCTATACAAAATGTACTTAAATATATACTGTATATGTATTCTATCATACAAGCCTTACAATGCTTACTTTGTGACTAGTTTAAAGTTGGTGTGATTGTAAAAAAAATTGTCAAAGGTTAAAACGATACATTACTTTAACGCATTCTTGTATGGCTATAAATCCTTTTTACTAATATTGTAAATGCGAAAGTTTGTATGGATGTTTATGAAAGAATAATTATTATTTCACGCTAAAACGCCTGAACGGCTTTGGATGAAATTTAGTACCTATAGTTTATTATCTAGATTGACTCCCAGAGTAATTTTTATCCAAGAAAATGTTAGGTTTGTGCTTCATTTTCAAAATAAATATCTTCCAAAAAATACCAGGCTTATACATTTCTATTTAAATCCACTGGATAAATCCAAATCTCTGTGTAAATCATAGTAAAAATACATTCGTACTTTCACCCCATATTGACAACTTCAATAAATCTAACTGAATATTGACATTATCTAATACTCATCGGCTTAGCTTATTATTATATTAGCTTAGCTGTGTTATATTTTACGCGAGGATATCCAGAACAGAAACAGTGTTGAATATATTCGAGAAATATTCTTCGTATAAAATAGTTTCCAGGTACGTATTCAGTTTTTAGTAGAATAAAAAGTTAAGATTTGGAAATTAGTACGCGTATAGTTAATTGAGACAGGATACTTTTGTAAATATATATGTTAGGTTCCTGTGGGATTATCAAAAAACTAAAGGCCGCTAGTATAACATAACAGCACATGACAAGTAATTTACAATAATTTTAAATATTAGGTATTAGACGATAATATAATAAATACGCGAATGATTAATTTAAGGTCAAATCGTGTCATTTTTATGACGCTATATTGAAATACCCACTGATCCCTTAAAATTATACCCTAGATCACCCTAGATAGCCAAGGGACACTTACGGAATAATTACGCATTTTGATGACCAGTGAGGCGAACCAAGCTTTACTTTATGAGTAATAAACGCTTTAATTAGGTACTTGTCTCTTAATCTATGAACATTTCATGGTAATATTAAATATTTTAAACTGTAATGAATGTTTATTATATTTTATGCGAATGTCACATAACTTCTGACTTCATAATAGGATCGCGATCGTTGGTGTCAATTATTTAAATCTTTATTTATTTATTTACTTAATTCAGAAAACTAACAGCGTAACAAAAATACGTTTTTTCTATACTTTCTTATAACAAGACTAATAATAGGTTTCCTATGGAAAGTTGAACTGTACTAGGATGTGGGAAGAAATAATCTTTTGTATATTTATCTAATACTTGTATAATTATACTTTATAATGGAGGAAAAATTCTTTCATCCTCAAAACGCCGAAAAAATTTTTTTTTACAAAAAACCTACTACTACTAGCTACTTATGCAAAGCCAATAAAAATCATTTACTTATTTATTTTATTTACTAATTTAGTACACACACAATAAATCAGATAAGTAGAACAAGAATAAGAAATTTGTACAAGGGCACTGCTTATTTTATATTGAAATTTCTTCCAGCAGGCCCGCGAAAGGAAAGAACATAAAAAAAGCCATCAGTGTGTGCCTCCTGAATATAAATAACAAAATCAATACTTACATAAACAAAGCCTACATATATATCTATATAGATATACAAATAAACATATATACTTAAATGAAATATATAAGAGTTAAAAAGGAGAAGCGATACAGTTCAGAAACAGTGATTCAAGAGGATAGATAGTGTTCCTTCAACCGTTTTTTGAATGTAGCAATAGTTCGGCTGTCTCTGATTCCTGCTGGCAGCGAGTTCCACAAGCGGACGGCATGTACCGTAAAGGAGCATGATGCAAATTCGGTTCTATGCACAGGATATTTGAGTAGTGATTTCAGATGGGACCTGCAAGGAACATTAGGCGAGTGGGTGAAAGAAAACCACCCCCGAAGATAGGAAGGATATGAAGGATTGATTATATAGGATATTGAAGAGGAGACAAAGGATTCTGACATTCCTGCGCTGATGTAGATGTATGGGGAGCTACTTGAGTTCCTTTCGAAAGTTGGAGACGTGATCATACTTACGAAGCCCAAAGATAAATCGGATAGCAAGATTCTGCAGGCGCTCAAGTTTATTAAGTAATACCTCCGTAGCGCCTAAATAACAAGTATCGGCATAGTCGAGAAGTGGAAGAATAAGAGATTGTGCAAGGGCAATTTTAGTATGTAAGGGAAGGAAATTTTGCAAACATTTTAATGTGTGAAGCGAAAAATACATTTTACGACTAACGTTAGCGACGTGAGCTGTCCATGAGAGGTTGGAATCAATTGTGACACCGAGATTTTTCACCGTATCACTATAAGGGATATTGATTCCATCTATGGATACTGGCGGCAAGTGAAAGGAACGGCAGGAATTTGACATATACCTACTCCCTATGATGATTGCCTGTGATTTGCTTGGATTAACTGAGACCATAAAATTGTGCCCAAGTACTAATACGGTTTAGGTCTTCATTAATGGCTGCTATCGTGGACTTCGTTTCGTTTCATTTTATTACTCGTAACTTTAACTTAAATTAGGTACCTACATTACAGTAAAATGAACATGTCATATTTTCTTTAAAGCAAGTAACTGCTAGATGTTTAAATCTAAAAAATACTAGAGATTCGACATCGTCATTAAGGTCGCGGTAGTGCGGTAGCATAATTGGTCAGTACATTCGCCAACAAGATAGCGGAGGCTGCGTAAAATTAGTAAAATTTTCTTTGAACAGGTCATGTCAACAAACCTTAATGCGGTTCGATGCCTGCTTTGCTATTCATCTACTACAAATTAAAAGGTGTTTTCTGTCGCGAGCTGAGGAAGCCCATTAATGACTCCATTTACCTCGCAATACAAAAATGCATACATTTGTTTTCACCAACAAAAAGTCGAAAGAAAATGACAAAGAGGGCAAAAAGAGTAAAAATGAGCTAGTTAGTTCGGAACTCTTTCTCGGTGGAAAAGCAATCATATTTTATGTAAATAAAGACCGCTCCACTATTTATCCTTAGTTCATTCCTCTTTGGCGGTGAAAAACAGGCTTAAGTACAGAACTCTTTCAACCGAGTTCGTCTCTGCAATCTTCGCGTGTGTCATCTAGTAGGTGGCCGGATTATGCTAGAATATTCAAATTTAATTTTCGCGATATATACAAATTGGTGCGTAACTTCATCTTCTCCCGTACCTATCGATTCAAATAGAATCAATGAATGGCATGAGAGCAGTAGGTAAGGTAATTTATCAACTTTTTACAACTGCCACTCGAAAAGAGTCATTTTATTTATCGATAAAAGTGTATAAGACTCTATTTCGCACACACTCAGTGTGTGTATCACAGATGCAGAAAAAATATTATTAGGAAAATTTTAAACATTCTAGATTATATAATAGGTCTCGACTGTTAAACTAGCTTTGTTCTATACTTAACAGAATTCTAGACTACTGGAATTGATTTTTACTTTTCAGTTTTTTATTTCAAACTAACTTTGAAGCAGGCGGGTTTTATTTTTATTTACTGTTGTGTTTTCAATATTTAAGTTTTTTTTTTTACCGGTTTCGGCAAAGTCACAACACCACGAAAAGGTAGTGTTATTTTACTGTGATCTTCTGTCAATTTAGGTAACGGTGCAAGTGAGACTTTGGTACTTGATAAGACTGTGAAATAACACTACTTTTTGTACACGTCGGTGTGGTTCTAAGCCTTAGAATCTAAGGTATAGGGAAAAGGGTCAGGTGCATCGGCGCAAGTGATACTTTAGTATCTGGTATCGCAAGCGTCTATACTCTATAGGTTATGGAGGCCATTTTATCCATTCCCTCTGGACCTCTGAGGAGATCAGATTTTTTTTGTTAATTCCGTAGTATTACTCAACATTTTTAAAACAAACACACCGTTTTTGAAATCTACGTAAAATTAAGAGTGCATACACAAGAAGAGGGTAATTTGTTTGCTTTGCTCTGACAAAGTATTCTCCCATGGATAGTAAACGCACACAAACAACGCGCAGGGCCCTCTGCAGACAGTACATAATAAACAACGAGTTACGCGGGAGTTGAAATCACTCCTGCACCACTCACATTAAGTTAAAGTATCTGCTTATACTTGACGGAAAGGAGATTTGTACTGACACCTCGCGACTAACCATACAAAGTTGACCCCGTCTACGACGAACTACTGGTATTACGACGAGCTATGGGAGCTACGACAACGACGAGTTGCTACGACTGCCCATCGCTTGATACACTAATCCGCTTGTTGCATTGTCATAGTTGCCTGGTACTGGATTTAAAGACACCATACCGTTGAAGTGCACGCCTCCACAGCTCCCCGCCGCGCCTGTTCTTTCACCTTCGTTGCCCATTCCACTTAACATACCAGCCGAATATAGCTCGTCGAAACAAGAAATGTACCACAACCTACCTATTGATGTTCATTCAGACACAAACATATCTCGACGCCCGAAACGGAAGAGGTTTGAAACAACCGACTCGCAATTGTTTACTTTCATGTCTGAAATGAAAACAATGTTTAATAATTTCAAGGATCAGCAGGAAAATAAGTTGGATAAAATACACTCGGCCATCGAAGATATTAAAGTACAAACCAATGATATTCGTGCATATGTGGAATTTCTATCCCATAAGTATGACACACTGCAAAATCAATTTAAAGATCTCGTATCAATAATATACGCTAATGAAATGTTTATAAAGACATTAGGACAAAAAATCGATAAATTTGAACATAATTCCCGTTCTACTTGTCTAGAAATAAGAAATGTGTCTAGATATTGATATATTCGAGACCCAGGAAAGCCTTCTTAAAACTATTTATGAAATGAAATGAAATGAAAAGTCATTTTTTCAGTCTAGGCTGTTAGAAGCACTTGTGAAGGTCAAGAAGCTACGCCATCGGTTCGCAAAACTACGGCGGGAGACCTTGTACTGAGAAGAACCGGCAAGAAACTCAGCAAGGACTGCTTTTTTCTCCCTGTATATACAGAGATATATACAGAGTCGTCAGGTTGAAAAATGACTTCAGAAATACTTCTGAAGTCACCTTCCATTACATTATTTATGATATAGATATATAGTTACAATAAATTTTATATTTAGTATATAGGAAGCGGCATTAGATAGGTACCATATCACTGTTACAAAAACTGACTCATACCCATCAAATAACAAATTACAAGAAACACTATGTCCATGCATTTCGATCATTTAAATAATCATTAACTTTATAATAGCCCTTATTCATAAGAGTATTCTTAATCTGAGATTTAAATTTGGTTAGTGGAAGCTCAGTCAGATCTTGGGGAACTTTGTTAAACAATGCAATACTACATCCCAGAAATGAACCTCTTGATTTTTGGAGTCTGAAACATGGAACGGCAAGCTTATTCTTAAATCTCGTGTTAAAGTTATGGGTTTGACTTTTTTTTGCAAATGCGTCATAGTTTTTCTTACATATACTAAATTTTCATAAATGTATTGCGATGCCAGTGTTAAAATATTAATTTCTTTAAATTTTTCTCTAAGAGATTCTCTTGCCTTTAAATTATATATGGCGCGAACAGCTCTCTTTTGCAGAACGAAAATACTTTCTATATTAGCAGCTGAGCCCCACAACAAAAGGCCATATGACATAACGCTATGAAAGTAACCAAAGTAAACCAATCTTGCCGTTTCCACATCAGTTAGAAGTCTTATTTTTTTAACAGCAAAAGCCGCAGAGCTCAGTCTACTTGATAAGGCATCAATATGAGGATCTCATTGCAGATGCGAGTCTAAAGTAATACACAGAAACTTTGTAGAATCCACTAACTCTACAGGCTGGTCATTTATTTTTAAACTAGTATTAACCTGCCTCACATTAGGTAAAGTAAACTTAACACATTTTGTTTTACTAGAGTTTAGTTTTAAATTATTTACCGTAAACCAGTGAAAAACTTCAGAGAGAGCACAATTTACTTCGTCATAACAATCATTTCCTCTCCTAGCTTTAAACACTAAAGAGGTGTCATCAGCAAATAGTACTGTCACACACAAATCTCTTGTAAAGTGAGGAAGGTCATTAATATAAATAAGGAAAAGCAATGGGCCCAATATTGAACCCTGGAGCACGCCCATAGAAATGGGTGCTCCTGTAGACTCAGCTTGATTAATAACTACTTTCTGAATCCTAGCAGAAAGATCAGACTGTATCAGACTTAGTGAAATATTTGATACACCATAATGCTTCATTTTAATTAACAATGTTTCATGGCTAACGCAGTCAAACGCCTTAGATAAATCGCAAAAAATGCCAATAGCATCGTGCTTACTCTCCCATATATCAAAAATGTGTTTGAGAAGTGCAGTTCCAGCATCAGTAGTACTTTTGCCTCTAGTGAAACCAAACTGTTTTAAATGAAGTAGCTTATTTATAGAAATGTGTTCTAGTAATTGGTTATAAATTATTTTCTCAAATACTTTACTTAGCGCTGGTAAATCAGATATAGGCCTAAAATTGCTGGGATCTGATTTGTCACCAGCCTCAAAGAGAGGGATAACTTTAGCACATTTCATTAGATCTGGAAACACTCCCTCATCAATACATTTGTTAAATATAATGGCCAGTTGTGGCGCAATGACAGTGATAATCGGTTTTATTATATATGTTGATATTCCCCATAAATCCTCTGTCTTTTTAATATTAATAGAATTAAATGTTTTTATAATACAATCACTACTGATAATAATATGTCTAAAATGAAAATCATTACTGCACTTATCAACACTTGACTCAAGGAGGGTCATTGCTAACCTAGAACAAGAATTAAGATTTCTAATTGATTCAAACGGTGCACTAGAAAAGAAATTTTCGAAAGTGTTGGCAACGGCATCATCTGTCCGAATAATCTTGTTGTCTATTTTTAATGAATATGTGTGTTCATTAAATTTATTTCTTCCAGTTTCATTATTAATTATATTCCAAGTTGTCTGTAATTTATCTGATAGACTATTTTTTTTTTGATAAATATTTAGCTTTCGCTATGGCACACACCTTTTTAAAAGTTTTTGAATAGTTTTTGACATCTTTATATATATAATTCTTCTGTGAGTGTGTATGTCACTGAACTTCTCTTAAACGACTGGACCGATTTTGATGAAATTTTTTGTGTGTGTTCAAGGGGATCTGAGAATGGTTTAGATTCACAAAGACGTGTAGACAGGACAACGTCTGTCGGGTCCGCTAGTATTCTATAAACTTAGGATCAGATGAAGTTGCTTTGAGAGCATATAAATATGAGCTTGGAAACATCCTAAATGTACCTGTGCAACCTAACGATGTAAAGGACATTTTTTATATAGCCACAAGATACCCGAGAAAACCTCTTATAGTGGACTTAAATATTGTTCTCTTGAAGGAAAAATATTACGCACAGTGAAAAAATATTACAAGGAACATAGCAAATTGAGCACTGAAACACTGAAAATTAAAGGAAAATTCTTCATCCGTGAAAAAGAAGGTGCCCCGTTATTTTATTACATAAAAGATGAATTGAATTTAAACAAATTAAACAAATCGTATTGACTATTCGATTTTTTAGTACAAATTCTTACCAATTATTATTTATTTTTTTAACAAGTTTTTGGTTGCACTCTATTGTTACGCTGCTTAAGTTACTTACATTTTTAGTATATAACACTTAAATTTCAATTTTTTTACACAAACTCATACCACTCACACGCACACACTTACAATATGTTTTTATGCATAAGTTATTTCATTTGTCATCTCGCTTTATTGGGAAGACAGTTTAATTATATTAGTCCAATTCAATGATCAACAATGAAATCAGAATATATCCATTACCATATACTAAATGTAAAATAATAATCTTAATATATATGAATCTCGTGTCACAATGTTTGTCCTCAATGGACTCCTAAACCACTGAACCGATTATAATAAAATTCGCACACCATGTGCAGTTCGATCCAACTTGAGAGATAGGATAGTTTAAATCTCAAATTATAGTCGCAATTTTAATTTATTGCAAATTATTACTTTTGGGCGGTACGAAGTTCGCCGAGTCAGCTAGTTAAACTATAATTCATTACATTCATATTTATGTAAATAAATATTAACATTGTAATTTTCATTAAAATTGAGCGAGCACACACACATATATAAATTAAGACACACACACACATACCACATAATCATACACAATTCAAATATACAGCAGCGCAGATTATTGTTTTCAACTTATTTTTTTATGTAAGTTAAAGTTATCTCTCAGAAGAAGTATTAAGAAACATCTGGTCCCTTTGTTTGTAGTTTGGGCGCTGATACCTGCGGCACAGTTTTCGAGACTAATGCGGGTATCAACGAGCAAATAATAACTTGAGAAATATTTTGTGAAGTTTCGAAATAAATATTTTATTATTTATTTATTTACTAATTTAGTACACACACAATAAATCAGATAAGTAGAACAAGAACAAGAAATTTGTGCAAGGGCACTGCTTATTTCATATTGAAAATATGATTATTATTTTCAATCAAGCAACTATATTCTAGCAACTATTATCAATAAGACAATGTCATTATTGCAAAAAACAAATACATGAAAGTGTTAGATGCAAGGAAATGCTAATATCAATGCATCTTCATGGTGTGTATAATAATTTTGTAATTTATTGTTTTAAACTTTCATGGTCACTAACATTATACCTAGTCAGGTCATAAATTCTGTCACATGTTTAATATAAAATAATTGAAATGAGTTTATTCATTATGTAATCATTTATATACCAAAATGAACTTAACAAAACATAGATTCTTATGACAATAAAGTTTATTCAAAATGACCTCCGTGATTTTGAATACAGGCCTTCAATCTGCGCGGCCAGTCGTCTATCGCAGCACGAACGAGGTCCATGTCAATATCGGCGACTGCCTTAATCAAGGATGTCTTGAGTGACTCCAAATTGGGATGAGGCTTTGAGCACGCCTTTTCCTCCAAGTGTTGCTATATCTTGTAATCTAACGGACTCAAATCTGGACTGCAGGAGGGCCAGTCTTCGTGCTGGATGAAGTCGATTTCACGCGCCGCCAGAAAATCTTGTGTGCCTTTCGCTCTATGACCTGGCGCCGAATCTTGTTGGAATACCCAGTGCCTGTTATTGAACATGGTATGAGAAACAGGTTCCACAGGGTTCGTCAGGATTGTATTTTGATACACAACTGCATTCGTTTTTACACCTTTCTCACAAAAATGTACCTACCACAGTTAAGCCCCAATAAGAAACTCCCAACCATACCATGAGCGAGGATGGAAAATGACTTTGTTGGACACGCGGAATACGGTTGCTCGCTTCTTCACTACTATGTGCGTACACCTTATCATTTTGTTTGTTGTAGCTCTCTTCTACGGTAAAAATTTTTGCATCCGATAAAAGAATATCCCGATATTTTTTTCCCGCGTACCGCTTCAACAAAACGCGGCATCTCTTCAGTCTCAGGTTCATTAGACGAGCATTCAAATGAGGTCCTGTTTTTCTTTGATATGCCCGAAGCCCTAAGTCTTCATTTAACACCCTTTTCACTGTGGTTCTGCTTAACCCCATCTGAATGGCCAACAGTTTCTGCTTACTTTTGGGATTTCTTTGAATTCGCGCCTTCACAGCTTTTATCACTGCTGGAGTCCTAACAGACCGAGGGCGACCTCTTCTTGTCGACCTGTCATCTACACTAGGGTCTTCATTGTATCGTTTGATGGTACTATAAACGAATCTTTTGGTTATATTCCAATTTTTCAGTATGTCAAAAATTTGAATTGGCGCGTAACCGCAACGATGCAACGCAATAACTGCAACACGGTCTTCTTTAAGCATCCACTCCATATTTAAAAATGAGTAAAATTCTAAAAAGTATACATTTTTATTTTCATGAACAATTCGAAATTCGAATTCTATAAACTTTTTTGTGGCCAGCATTCTAAAAGAAAAGTTTTTACTGTGTGACAATACTTATGACCTGACTAGGTAGTAATATAAGTTATTTACGGGATTTCAGTTACTCCGTGATCATGGCGCTTGCAACAGTGCCGAAATATCGGAAACTCGCTAAAAACAAGGTACATGGCAATAATCCCGTAAATAACTTATATTACTATAATTTCGTAATTTATAAATTTAGGATATTATGTTAGTATAGTTTCTGATGATTGGTTGTCATCTTTTTTTCATAAAAAAGAGGAATGCGTTTATGAACCAACACCATTGTGTCGAAACCAAAATAGCGTATGACGTAAAGCTGAAACTAACTTATAGCATAACTAGGGTTGCCACCCGTACTTTATTATAAAGTACGGGTGTACTTTATTTTATTGTACGTTATTTCGGGTAATTATACTCTATACTTTATGTCAACAATAAAGTACGCAAAAATACTTTATTTAATGTGGTCTGATACGGACAGACAGTATGTATAATATGTCGTCCTTAGCTCATTCTTGCAACATTGTCGTGGCTGTATGGCTTCGTACCATGACCCATGACAATTTTTTTGTAGCTACAAATTATTTATTAAAAGTTGCTAGAAGTAACGTAAAATATATTTTTAAAGTGGAATAAAAGTACTTTATTTTGGACACAATCTACTTTTTTTTCTTCTTTTAATATCCAATGTACTTTATTTTGATATAAAAAAGGTGGCAACCCTAAGCATAACCAAATTCATAGATATGTAGGTAAGTTTGATAACTGTTTGACTTGGATATTACGCAGACTTAGACCAATTCCCAATTAATTATCAATTTACGCCTACAATGCAGCCGTTCGCTTGTCAATATGTGAATAGGCGTAATTAACACGATGCTTAATGTATTTGCACTGGTGGAACATCAGCATGGTGCAATTGTCGTAATTACGTACGAAAATCTCATTTTGCAACGCTAACAAATCTACATTTCATACAGGTTGGGCACGGCTCATTTGCCCGTTAGAATTAGGTTGATAGAAACAATCCAAACTGTGGAATAAATTGTCGCCAGCAGATCAATATAACCTAGTAGGAGATCCGAACCTACATCGACCTTCACCGAGCTGATAATAAAATGAAACATATTTTATCATGACTTAAGTATATTACAAAATACATATATTAAAAATGGGTTGCCATAAAAAATCCTGGACAGACTATTTTAATTATTTTTAAAGAAATTATTTAAAAAAAAGATGTTGCTACATCAAGATCACAAGAAAATTTTGTCCTGACTTAAAGTATACTACGTATAAAATGTCTTTTTTTTTTGTTAAGATGATGTTGAATTAAAACTTGTCTAATATTACTTAATGTTTGGTAATGCACGTCGGTCATATTATCAGCTTCAGATGATGTTTGTATTATGCAGATAGCTGTAGTCTTCTTCTTCTCTTCTTTGTACATGATAGAAAATAAATAAATATCCCATTTTAACCTTAAAACATCGACACACGTAAAGAATATCTTCACTTGAGTCGTGGTTTCGGCGAGCGCGAACTATGAAACCGGTTTTTTGGAGTGAGACAGCTAGCGGTGCCAGCCCCAGCGGCGGCAGAGGACCGCAAACGCAAACAACGCCTCTGTCGTTCTCACTCTATGTTTACTTCTGTACCCCTAGCACGAACCATTATCGAATTCGAATCGTTTGCGAGTGCTAAATGTCAATGTCAAATTTAAAAATCAGTACACATTTAACAATGACATTTCGAACTCGCAAACGATTCGAATTCGAACGAAGCAGTTCGTTACGTCATATTTACGTTTTACTTTACTCACGAACCCTGCTACCTCATGGGACTCTGTTTTCTGCTTTGCCTATCGACTAGGACTGTACGCTCGTTGTCAGACTCACTCTCGTTTTGCATAACAAATTGGACTTGTTACTTGTGGTAGTGATGAGCTACTCATTCAGCGAATATGCAGAAATGCATACTATTACGTCGTTATATAGTATGCCGCAAGCGCTCGTAAGCCGCGCGGAATGCTTGGCGGCTTTTCCGTTTCGCACCCGTGCGATTTGCGAGAGGCTAGGTGTGAGGTCCGTTCGTTGGTGTGCCCCTTAGGGCGCCAACGTCTGTAAACAGAGATTTTGCCTGCGTATTAAAAAAAAAAGATTACCAATTAAGGGTTGATTTTTGCCATACCATGTTAAAAAAAAGCAGCAGACCCCATTTTTTTATTTTAATAACATTTTGTGGACAGATGAGTCTCGTTTGGAGTGATCCGGAATGTTCAACATTAACAATTACCATAGCTGGGCTATCGAGAATCCGCATGCGGCCAGACCATCGACATTTCAACACCGCTTCAGCGTAAACATGTAGTCCGGCGTTTTCAACGGCGAATTTATTGGCCCTTTCGAACTTCCGTCCAGACTCAATGTAGGCATCTACACACAGTTTTTGGAGAATCAGCTCCCAGTTTCAATTCAGTTTTTCTGGAAGATGTAAACATATGAATTGCTGCGGTATCGAAATACGATATTGCAACATGACGGGGCACCATGCCATTACGCAACGCTAGTGCGAAGCTTCCACAATGAAAACTATCCCGGCAGGTAATAACACGACAGCAGATTAACATTTGCTTTTAATTTCTAAGTACTAATTACAGATATTTTTCTCTGATTTCCTATAGACTATAGACCCTATAGACTTTTTCATTTGGGGGTACTACAAAGAAAACGCATACGCGCGGGAGAGTAATAAAATAGTGAAGAAGACCTGATGCGAAAAATTAAAGAAACAGGAGACATATTAAGAAGCAAGAGGGAAGCTTTTAGACACCTCAAAGATAATTTCTTTAGGAGATGCAGGTTGTGCATTTCTGTGGGAGGACGCCAATTAAATACCTTTTATAAATAACATTTAAATGAAATGTTTTAACTAAAAACTGTGTTTTATTTCTTTAACCATAACTCCGTCAATTATAACTAAAAATAATAGGAACACAATAAAAACCATAATCTTTAAAAAATACATTTATTGGTCTCAAGGCCAGGTACAGGAGAAAAACCCGTATTAAGGTCTGGTTTTTATAAATGATATTTGTTGTTTAAAGGTTCTGAGCAGTTTTTAAGAACGTTTAGAAACGCTCTGGCAACTCTCACTTATATTTTTTTAAGCCCTAAACATTTTTGACTACTGAACTCCATTAGTAATTTTGAACTTCAGATAAGAAGTTCTGCAATTACTAGCCAAACCGCTTTATTTTAGGTGTTAGCTATCATCATGATAACTAATTACACAAATAAAGTCTGTTAACATTAGGGAAAAAAGATGAAAATGGAAAAACAATGTCAGGTGAAAACTACGGAAACTATATTTAAAATATTTCTAGCCTAACTACAAAAAACCTAAACTACAAAAAGTCACTGAACATACATGGGGTTCGTTCAAATACCCAATAGAATAAGGCATAGAAAATTTTTTGAATGCCTATGAACGGGGCTTCCTGTATATAAGAAAAGATACAGACGATAAGATACGACGGCAATAAATAAATAAAGACAGTGCATCCAACCCGTTGAAACTTATTTTATTCAAAAAAGATATATAAAGAATATCTATGCAGTGCAAGCAGTATGGAAGGAATTTTGTTACAACGAGTATGAATCGTTCGATTTGACCAATATTATTACTTGATACACACACTTATTACGGCTTACAGCATTTACAAATTTCCAATTCATATTAACTCATTCAACTATCACAAAAATAATTTAATTAGTATTTTTTATATTACATAAGGTTGCATTATTTTTAAATAACATTAAATAAGAATTCTAAGCAACTCCCGTCCAGGTACAAAATATTTTTTTATTCTCCAGGTTTTTTAAAACATATAAATCAGTAACATACTATATTTACAAGCATATCCTAGTCACAGGTGAGCTATGTAAATACCTAAACTTCCATTTATCAATCTCGCCTATCGTGATTAGAAATTTCGAATCTCACAATTCAATCAATCAAACGTTTATTAATTCGTGTCGTTGTATGCAGCTATCAATCACGTTGGTAAAATTGGTCGGCATTCACAGATTAGACGATAAATTTCCTTTTTCAATATACGTGTGAGAGGTAGGGCAACGTGGATTACTCGCTCGAATTAAAGCGCCCGTCTGGGGAATTTACCTCCACCGTACAAAAGACCACAGTAAAATAACACTATATTTTGGTAGTGTTGTTTTGGCAGTGTCGAATTTCCTCTAGTATTTGTCCAACCGGATAGCGGAAGATGCGTGTTCGAATCTCGTCTGAATGCTGAACCGAGAAGATTAGACTTTATATAAAAGAAAAATCAGAACTTATAAAAATACAAGTAGACATCGAAGTTTTCATTACACATCTTGACATGACGATATTAATCAGCATCGATCAATCGATTGGATAAAAAAAATAACTTTGAACATACCTACTCCAGCTTAGAATCCAACCAATATGTGCGACGATGTTCAATATTTACTTATTCACACGTTCAATATTAAATCTATGATTATATTTTGGAACCGGTCGTCAGCAAATCGCGTTTGAGTTATTCGTAAGCATCGTTGAGAATACTCGAGGGTATCTACTTAAACGAAATTGGGTAAACCGAAGGTATATAGGTAAGCTTTAGCATGTTCATTCATATCAGTACACTACCGTCCACGAATTCGTCCGCGTAAACTATTTTTTTTATGAATCCCACAAGAACCTTAAAAATTTTGCAGGATATAAAGTATTCTAAGTCTCCTCTATCTTTTAAGCTTTTATACAAACTCTGACATCCGTACACCCCCTAAAACTTTGACGGGCAGTTTTGATAAACTAATAATGGCAAACTTTATATACAGTTTTCAAGGATTTTCAACGTGTTGCCTACTCAGAGGTTACATTCTAGGTTCGAATCCCGATGAAGCAAATATTTATATGACAAATCCCATCCCACGATATCCTTTAACAGAAGCCTTACAGTGCTTACAGGTCGCGGCACGTAACTCTAGCGCTAAACAAAAAGCGGAGGGGATAGCTGCACACGGGTACGACTGGAGAGCCAATCGGCGCAACGCGCGCCCACCCGCGTGCCTCATTTCCCCCCCAACACATCTTAATTTTTACTTCTGCGCAATAACGGTCAGCGCTAGAGTTTCCTGCCGCGACTTATACTTGGGGCTAGGCGTATGGTGTGAGTGTATGAAATATATTATTATAGCTTGCATAAATTTGACTGAAACCGATACAAGAATACGGAGTGTTCATTTAAGGCTTAGATTAAAATAAAAGGGGAAGATTCGGTACGCTCATAATACCATTAAATAAAATATGCTCCGACTCAACTACATAAGCAACTCTCACATACGTACACGTGTGTAAGTAAACATACAATCGAGCGAGCGAGACAGAACTGGGGGTCAATTGACTAACAGGATTACTATGGCTATCGCTATCGCTTACGATTTCATTTTGTTATTTCTGACCCCCGAAGGTTTTTAAATACCTTACGCTCATTTTCTTTATTATTGTTATTACCGTATTGGTAATAAAAAAGAAAAAAAAACGATCGCGAGGCATTTCCAAATCTTCAGCGGTCAGAAATAAAAAATTGAAATCGTAAACGATAGCGATAGCCATAGCAATCTTGTTAGGCGATTGGCCGCCTGTACGGTTAAATGCAAAAAAATATCAGAAACAGTCCACAAAAAAACTATAAACCAGCCTTTCAAATTTTGTGTAAAATCCGCACACGGAGTTTACGTCAATTTGTCAGTCAGGAGATACAAGCGAAATCCTTGCGATGCAACGCCGACGATCGGATCGAATGCCTTTAGGAAATAGGAAAACTAGAATCCGTCCAATTCGGGATGATATCCCGGTTCTCGGCCCCAGAATGTCGTCTGCGGAGAGCGCTGCGGCCCGAATGATATTCGTTACCTGCGCTACGCCATTCCATAGACAGGTTCAGTTATATTATTATAACCTTGTAGCTGACAGCTAACCGAAGAGAATCTGTGGTAGGTCGGTACAATTTTGATTTCAATAAAATCTAAAATCTGCACCTATCCTTAGAACTTTTATTTTTATTGACGGAGGGACAATTCAAAAGAAATAGTTGTAATACAAAATATGGAGCCTTATTTGAATTACATACATATTCCCTATTAATGGTAGCCGATTCACGGAAATTCCACTTTTTTAATTTTTGTCGACGCGATGTAACATTATTGAAGTTCCTCTGAAAAAGAGGTACAAAGACTTTCCTTCACATATAATGATGATGTTATTTATTTCCCCACACAACAGTAAAAAAGGCTAACTCAGATTTAATGAAACATAGTCGTACAGTTAAATAGCGCAAGTACAGAAAATTGAAATGTGTACACATTTTGAGCGCAAAGCTACAATTTGCAGCTTTTTCAACAAATTTGCAACCTCACGTTAATTGAATACTCCAAATTCATTGCCCAGAATGCTGGGAATGCAGAGACCACCTGCTGGTGCCGCGATCTGTGTGATGTAAATTCTTTTGTCCCCGCAAATTTGCGAAATTGCGACATTTTAGACGGGCGAATGAAATAATTAATTAACGAGTGTTTTAGTTTTAGGGCTTACGCGCACTGCAACGTGACCGTAATAAGGCTAGAGCGTGCAAAAACTGTTATTCATCATCATCATCAATAATCGGGTTTAACAAAACCTTTTTTATTTATTACGCAGACAAAACCTCTATTTACAGACGTTGGCGCCCTTAACGCCACACCAACGAACGGACCTCATACCTAGCCTCTCGCAAGTCTCACGGGTGCAAAACGGAGAAGCCGTTAAGCAGTCCGCGCGGCTGACGAGCGCTTACGGTATACTATCCGCTGAAAAACCCTGCGAATACCCTCTACGCTGTTAAGTACGGAACCGCGCGATCCCAGTTGAGGGACTTCACCGTGACTCGGGTATAACCAAACCTACCTAGCAATAAAATTTAAGACAGGTCGGGCACAGCGGATTTCCGCTCGAATTGGAGCTCCCATCAGGGCAAGCAACCACCCCAGCGCGGGCCTACCCGCGCACGTCTGCGGGTTCCCCGCGATACCCCAGGACCTCTGCCGTGGAGCCCCGGCTAGTCCTGGAGGCTGCTAGGTGCGGAAACGCGGAACAATCTCTAAACGGGGATCCCGTGGCTTCGCACTAAGCAGTTTAGAGGGTATTCACAGGGTTTTTAGCGGAAATTATGCCGTAAAGCGCCCGTAAGAGTTAAGGAGTCCTGAGTGGGCAGTCACTGCGGGGGCCCGTAAAGCTTGTGGGAGCCATGTGTGAGGTCCGTTCGGCGGTGTGCCTCTTAAAGGCGCCGTCGTCTGTAAACAGAGGTTTTACCTGCGTTAACAAAAAAAAAAGTAAAATAACACTACCTCTATGTGGTGTTGTGTTTGTGCTGCTGGGAACCTTACTTGTTCCAGGGCTCCGCGAGGTAGAGGATTGGGTTCAGGCCTGTGAGGATGACTGGAGTGGCACACTTTCTGCCGCATCATCTATCTTAGCGACTGAACTCCACTTACACTTATTATCAGGTGGGGTGGGGTAATTTGTTGCGACTCGTATAAAAAAAATGTCACCATACCCTAAATTACACCCGACATGACCTAGATTCATCTACTATCAACAGTTGTACTAAAAATTTTAAACTAAATTCCACTATTAAAAAGTATTACTAATTCTAATATTGAAAAAACGTAAACAATTCTCAGGACCGCTTAATAATATGAGATTTTTTGTTTGGTGTTGACAAACTGCATCAAAAAGCTTAGATTAAAACAAAAAGGGTCAAAAAGCAATATATCGTGGCGGCCTGAATATGATTTAAATTAAATAAAAATTTACCTGTAGTCAAAGGCATAAACTACATAACTAAAACCTTCTGCTTATGTTTACAATTATCTCCCAAACAGGAGATCCGATTAGAGCCGTAAATCGCAAAAGACTAACAGCACTTTGAAAAAGTATAAGGCTATTAAAAGAATCATTTTTTATAATGTTTCTTTTCATTAAAATATATACACACATCAAAAGTGTCTAGGGATCAAGCATTTTTATGCGGATTTCTTGAGATTGAGATGTGGCTTTGTAATAAATTTATGATTTTATAAATTTATATGGATCATTTTTGGTGCATTTCATAATTTGAATCAGGAACTGTGAATCAAATTCGAGTAAAAGATGAAAATCAGCTGTCAATATTTTCCCTATAAAAACATACAACGCATTGAAGACATTATTAGTGCTACTGTTTCCCTACTACTGATTAAAACCAACGTTATTATGGAGCGGCGACGTCATTTAAGCAGGGAAGAAATGCTCAGAGCCGTGGGAATGATAGAAGCTGGTTCCCGGCAACGTACTGTGGCTTTAGCTCTGAATACAAGTCAGAGTGTTATCAGTCGACTTTGGACACGATACCGAAGCACTGGTACCGTGGCTGAGCGCCATGGAGGACGGTATCGCTGCACCACACGGAGACAAGACCGATACATTCAAATCTTAACTCGAAGAGCTCCAACAATAACCGCCATGATGTTAGCCGTGAGGCTTCATCACTCTTCAGGGAACTTAATTAGCGACCAAACAGTCAGAAACCGCTTGCATGAAGTGAACCTTCATTCCCGAAGACCGCTACGGGTACCACCTATAGCAATGCACAATCGTAGGATTCGATATCAATGGGCTCTTGAACACAGAAATTGGGCAGAAGAACAATGGCGTTTCGTGTGCTTTTCTAATGAGTCTCGTTTTGGTATGAGACCGGATACAAGACGTATACGACACTGGAGAACCCCTGGACGCCAACAGCGATTAAAATCCTGCCAGGAAGTCCATCCTTATAGTGGTGGAACCATCATGGTATGGGCGGGTATTTGGATCGGCGGAAGAACTGAGTTGATTTGGATCAGAGGCAACCTCAACGCTCAAATTTATGCTGAGACGATTGTATCAGACGTCATCGTTCCTCTACAAGTGCAAATCGGTCCCTTATTTCAGTTAATGCATGATAATGCACGACCGCACACCGCAAGAGTTGTAAGACAGACTCTCGCCGCAGCTAACATCAATGTCCTGCCCTGGCCTGCTCAGTCGCCAGACTTGAACCCGATTGAGCATGCATGGGATATGCTACAGAGAAGAGCTCTGCCGAATATGGAGGGTATCCAGTCGCAAGAAGACCTTTTTTTGTTGTTGCAACGAACATGGGCGGCCATTCCACAGCGTGATTTGGATGAACTCATTTTGAGTATGCCAAACCGATGTTCTTGTGTTGTTAGTGTTCGTGGTAGAAATACGGATTATTAATTGTTTAAGTTACCCAATAAAATTTTAGAGAAAACTGTTATTTCAGTCTTTTTTTCGAACTTTTGTGTTAGTGGTTCAAATGTCAAAAATCCCTTTATTAGGAAAATGGCAAATTTCTTTATTAATGCAAAGGTGACTTGGTTTATCGTTACTGTGACAAACGAAAACACTTTATTTGATGAATCCTTAAAGAAAATTTTAATTAATATCAATCAGGAGAAAAGTTATTGCAAAAATATATGTTGATCCCTAGACACTTTTGATGTGTGTAGTTCTAAAGGACAATGGCGAACTCCCATACAAATTTTTGTTGAAATATTTTTTTGCGTCTATTAATGAATTGCATCTTAAATTATAGAGTTTAGATTCTCGATTTGATTCGCCTTATTTCTATTATTATAGGAAGTCTGGATTTATAGATATTCTACTTTGAAGTTTTGGAGGTTATGTCATACCAAGTAATACAAAAACGAATTAATAAAGTATTTTCAAGAGTATTTTTATATCAAAATAAACAATACGTGAACGGAACTATAAAAGTATACGGTTCCCGTAGATTAGTGATGAAAAAAAAATTTTATAATGTATGATCAGTGGGCGTAGGTACTTACTGACCAACCGCGTCAAAATACTTAATAATACTAAATAGACCAGGGATATTTAGTTCAAATACAATGTCTGTGCTGTAAGCAGTACTTAACAATTTGAAAATGACCACAGCAATAACAAAGTATAAAAAAGGATTTCTAATAGTTTACTGATGGGATATTAATTAAATTCCCACCCATTGCAGATCCCACCTCAAATCCCTTCTAAAATGTCCCACCCATAACACTAGTTTCGCATCCTATTCCTTCTCAGTACATGTCGTCCGTCTGTGGAATTCGCTGCCAGCAGAAATTAGAGACTCTAGTTCTGTCTCAGTGTTCAAAAAACATCTGAAGGAACACTATTTATCTTCTTGCCCTTAATTCTGCCCTTGATCTTCTCATTGTTTCTCTTCTCGTCGTCCATATTATATGTATGTTTGTATTTATATATCTATTGTCATCAATTTTATATTCGTATGTGTATGTATTTATTCATTATTTAAGTACTTGTATATATAAACCTATATGTATATGTAAACCCCATATTTATTGGTATTAACATGTATTTATATTCCGGTGTACACGCTGACTACCTTTACCTATTTTCTTTCCTTCTACGGGCCGACTGTGAGAAATTTCAGATTGAAATAAGTTGTGCCCTTCTACATGTTATCTTTAATTAAGTTGCTCCTATATTAAATAAAACTAGTTTTTACGGGTTAATGCACGAAACTTTATTTATTTATTGACGTTTCGCAGCCTTTTCAGGTCTGCATCGTCAGAATAATGATTTTTTATTTAAAATTAAAATTTTTAAAATTAAAATTTTAAATAAAAAATCATTATTCTGACGATGCAGACCTGAAAAGGCTGCGAAATAAATAATGATTTTTTATTTAAAATTAAAATTTTTAAAATTAAAATTTTAAATAAAAAATCATTATTCTGACGATGCAGACCTGAAAAGGCTGCGAAACGTCAATAAATAAATAAAGTTTCGTGCATTAACCCGTAAAACTAGTTTTATTTAATGAGTGATGTGCGTGAAAACCTAAGAAACAAATATGCTCCTATATTATTTTTGTGTGTACAGAATATATTAATAAATAAATAAAATAAATATGAAACAATATTTTATATATTTTTTATTCCATATCTTTGATCACAATATCGTAGATAGTAGATACAATGAAATAAAATCCACAGTTTGGGACGGAATCGTGTCCAAAATCCACAGCAAGAAGTCGTCCGAAATATCAGATTCGGAAGTCTTAGGCAAGTACTACTCAACAGTCGCAGGGAAGATTTCGAGAGTCCAAATGCAGTCCAAGTCACATAAAAACACAAATCACAAAAAAACACAATGCGCCGATTTAAATCGTTGCAATACGCATGCACATAAGCACAAGCAACGATAATGTTAACAATATCAACAACAATCCGTTTTCTTTTTTTTTAAAGTTTGACGGCTTGGGATGAAATCCATACAGCCAATTCTTCATTATTATGACTTCATTTCATATGTATCTTTGTTATTCAAGGGTTTCTTTTTTCTTTTACAAGTGCACAAACGTAGCGGAGATGAAGTCATATAAAATTTTATATGTTTCAAAATTCTTGAGAATAGATGGCAAGAGGCGGGGAATGTCATCATCTTTAAATATCTTCAGTAGGCCATCTACTAAAATAATTCTTGATATGTTAAAGGCGGGACAATGTAAAATAAGGTGATCTAGTGTAGCTTCATCATTATCGCAATATTCACAAGTACCTGAAGATTTTAAGTTTAATCTATGTAAGTGCGCACCGAATCTTCCGTGACCTAATCTGAGCCTGTTAATAGTAGTTATGAATCTTCTATTTGAAGATTGAAGACTGAAGTACCAGGGCTTTACTGGAATTTTCTCTTGGATACTTGCGTACCACTTTCCCTTAAATTGTTTGGTCAATTCCCAATCTTCATGCCAATGTTTGTACATGCGATGCTTCAGAACTGAATGGTAATCCGTCATTGGAACAGGTGGAATTGCTTAATGTGGATTAATGTAGGCAGGAGTTGGAATTTTCATTAATCTGTCAACAGTTTCGTTCCCTGTTATCCCGTTATGGGATGGCACCCATAAGAACTCAATTAGTCTTTCAGGATTATCGTAAATGTACTGTCTTATTTTATTAATAAATATATTATTCTTATAGGATAAATTAATATTTTCTAGGCAACTTAGTACACTTAATGAGTCAGTCACTATTAAAATATTGATGTCAGCTAAAGCAATAGCATACTGTAAAGCTGCACATATAGCATATGCTTCCGCAGTAAAGATCGAAAACAATTCGATCACAAACATGACAGTGACAGTTATAGTTTTTTGCGTTAGAATTGTCGCCATACCCTTTTTGTATTGTGGAGATTATTTATTATGGTTTCAGTTTATTATTGAAAAATAATGTTTCCCGATATTTTTGATAGATAATTAAATACAGTTTAAGCGTAAAGCGATGCAAAACATACGAACAACATATTTAAAGTTGATTTCATCACTAAAATTACTTAAAATAAATGGCTCAAAAGCCATGATGCCAAGCCACAATAAAAATAAAAAATAAATAGTCAATTGTGTTTCCCTTTTTTAAGTTTTTAATTCCAGACTTAGACAACCCTCCTGATTGTTTAATAAATCTTTTGAGATTATTTTATTAACATTTCTGATAATGACATCTATAGACGCTAAAGATTTACTTCAACAAATATTTCGCCATTGTCCTATAAATTTACCCTAACCCTTAGGCGACGATAGCACTATGGAATGTGTCCAAGTGACCATCCATGCGAATTTCATGAAGGTGCTGCCTCAAAGAAGTTAGTCACTGTTAATAGCAGTTTCACACAGTTTTGTTTTGTCCCCGAATCTTTTTCCTTGTAATATTTGTAAACAGTCCTTTGAGGTATATCAAAAATTGATGCTCGTTTGCATCAACCTAATTTTTAGGCGACTCCTAGCAAGAAAATGCTTAACTTCTCTGTCGCATCAGTAACCTTCGCGACTGGACTCTGTCTCTATTTACACTTAAAATCAGGTGTTATGGAGTATTTGCTTGGCCTCGTAGAACTAAATAAATTATATATAAGTGTTTCTAACACTCACACAACGATATTAAATACACCAAGGCGCTCAAAATGTGTCCTAATCAAGAAGAGCTTGAACTCCACTCAAGCACTTCTTGGTTCACAGTCACACGTGGACCGTTACAAAGTCATGATGCCAGAGAGCTCCGTCGTTTTTTCAACAGGTATCTGACCAACGTTTGTTAATTTAACGCTTTTGAAGCAAAATTTGTTTTAATACTTGCTATAAACTGATTGAATATAAAATATTTGTGATATTCAAATGCGTGGTGGGTTATACGTCGCCACATAGCCGTCTCTTTTCCTCGCGATCCGTACCTGCTATATTGCTAACAGCGCATTTAGAATTGTGAGTAGAGTCAAAATAATAAGGTCTATATTCTTCTGCATATAGCAATAAGTCGTAAAATTTTACGAGCTTGCATTTCGAACTGTCTCGATTCGATCGAGAAGTCTTTGATTTATGCGTCTTAATTAAGACCTTATACAGTATGCATTAAAGGTGACTTTCAATGTTTAAATAATGCCTTATATGGTTTTAAACCACGCGATCATCTTACGGAGCTCCGTGGATCGTACAATGTACCTTTTGGACAGGTTTCGGCCACGATTTTGTTCGTGTTGTTGTATCTAAGGTATTTAATATCGTTGCAATCACGCCCCAATGTAAGCACTGTATATCTTGTGATTTGGGATACTAGGGTAACGAAATATAATAAAAATACACTATACTGACTGACACTAATCATCTATGACTTAGATACAAATGCTCGTATTCATCATACAAACCGGCAATCGAACCCGGGACTTCTGTGTAGGCGACGCCTTGAAACCAATACATACATACATAACCAATCTATACATATTGCATACCAATCGCGCCACGGATTCGACTAAAAAAACTACAATGTGTCATTAATGACCGTGTCGAAATATTTTCAAAAAATCTCCAGCGTTTTATACAGGTATCAATAAATACTAAAATTTAATAAGTACAAAAGGATCGTAGCAACATCAAAGGAGTGATCTTCTCTATCTCTATAGAATTCTTTGCGGTAGTTTTCTTTTTTTTAACGAAATTTAAACGTAAAAATCAATAACTGTACCCCTAGCATGAACCATTATCGAATTCTGTATTTTGTATGGAAACTTGAACAGCAGCGGCACAAAGTACGTAACGAGAACTAAAAATCAGTACACATTTGAAAATGACATTTCGGACTCGCAAACTATACGAATTCGATATTGGTTTGTGCTAGGGGTACTGCTCTATCGAATTGCTGAAAAACCTTTTATAAAACTTGAGAATCAAATACACACCAGATGGAAGCAAAAAACACACTCTCTGTGGTAGTTACATGAAAATTTTCAGAAAGATCGCTTTAATTTGGAACAGCAAGTGTTAATTCACAATCGTTGTGGTTATTTCAAAACGTGGACTAAAGTTAGTCTTGCTTTAGACCTAATGTTTTCTCAGTCTTCATTAAAAAGTGACAGCATATGTTTTGGTCAAAGTTTAACTTTAGTCTACGTTGTGTAATAAGGCGACTTAGGTTAGAACTAGTGTTGCCAGGTGTCCCGATTTGCGCAGGACTTCCCGATTTTCAGGGGTCTGGGGACGTGTCCCGATTTATACCTGATCGGGACGCTAAATATCTCGATTAATCAAAAAATTAAATTTAGGTAATTAATATAATACTATACTTGCACTAGTAGTTTAAAACGCAATAAATTAAACCCAGACTTAACAACCCCTTGTTTTTAGTTTACTGTCCCGATCTGAAACAATAAAACCCGATTTTTTTGACCTCTTGTACCGATTTTAAATATATCGGACCTGGCAACACTAGTCAGAACCCCTCCCGACGACTTTTTTTTGGCAGGCTTTTGAACGCACTAGGCGCGATTTTTGATTTTCTTTTCAAAAAGTTTTATTTTAAGTTTGTTTTCTGTATATATCTTTGTAAATAGTATTCATAATTCCTTTAAAGTGTAGATAAATGTATCATCATGCCGGACGGGCACGACCCGCCCGGCGGGACTGAAAAAAGAAAGACTCCAAATAGGACCGAAGTAGATCCAGGATCATCTGATGATTTTTATAAGCCTTTCATCAAAAGTGGATACAAAAGGTTGTTTCCTGAAAATGCGGTGAGTGCTAATTACAGTGTTTTCGTCGAAAGCTGTAAGGAGGATGAAAAGTTGGGTAACAATAATCCTATCGTCACGACCAATCTCTTCAAGAATGAAATAAAGTTCATATCTAATATAAGAAGAGTCAACCCGACCAAAATTTCAGTAACGTTCTCATAGCCTAATAATGCCAATAATTTCTTAAAAAACGAAGAATTTTTGCACAAACATAAATTCAGGGCATATATACCAGCTGCTATGGTGGTAACCATAGGAATACTGCGTTTTGTACCCACAAGCATCAACAACGAAGAGTTATTCAAAAAACTAAGTTCTCCCTATGAAATAGTTGCAGTGCGCAGATTCTCTAAAAAGGAAAATGGTACTGTCAAAGTTTTTAAAACTGTAAGCCTAACTTTTCTCTCAAATGTACTTCCGGAGCATGTTTTCTTAGATTTGTTTCGCTTTAGAGTACACGAGTACAATGCACCTTTGCTGCAATGTTATAAATGCTTCAAATTTAATCACGGCGCTAAGATATGCAAATCTATTCAAATATGCTCCATATGCTCCGAAGAGCATCATTACTCACAATGTCCAGACAATAAAGTTGTTAAATGTGTGAATTGTCAGGGTCCACACCTTTCAATATCAAGAGACTGACCAATCAAAAAACAAAGAATGGAAGAAAAGAAGAACAAAGTATCTTATGCAAATGCTATATTATATAATAAAAATAAAAATGATAGTAATTTAACAACTGATTATCAAAATAATTTTCCTAAATTACCTATTACAAAAAAACATTACCATTGAAAAAAACACTGAACTCCAATTCTGGACCCTCAACCGTTTTGACTTCTAACAGCGCGGCGGAAAAAGATAGTTTGCAAAAGTTATCAAACGAAAAGATAATTGATGAAATAATTAACAATGATTTTATTTTATTAGGCTATTGTTGGCGCTTTGGTTGCCATAGAAAACGATGAGAGAGCTTTAACCAGTAATGTTATCCAAGAGATACTTATTAAAACTTTAAAAAAAGATCAATAATGGATAAAAGTCACATACGAATATCTCAATATAATGTTGAAGGATTTATTAACAAAAAACCACTCCTCATCAATTTCCTGCGGGATAATGATGTCGACATTTGTTTATTGAACGAAACCTGGTTAACAAAACGTAGTAGGTTGTCTATTCCGAATTATGATATAATCAACAAAATCTCTGTAGGTGGCGGAGGTGGAGTTTCAATTTTAATCAAAGATTCTTTTAAGTACTCTGTTCCTTCCATTCCTTTCTATGAAGAACTTTAGTCTGTGGCTGTTACAGTATATACATGTAATGGTGATATGTCTATTTTATGTGTTTATTGTCCTCCTCGGAAACAAGGGAGGTCAAACTTCCAGTGTAATAAATTGAAAAAGATTATTAACGATCTTCATAAGCCAATACTGGTCTCTGGCTATTTTAATGCGCATTACGTAGCATTTGGTTGCCTTTCGTGTAACAGACGAGGAAACGAAATTTACAATATGTTTCATGAATGTGATCTTTGCATTCTGAATTCTGGCTCTCTAACCACTGTTGGCCGCATAGGTCAAAATCCTTCAGCAATAGATGTCTCTTGTATAAGTCCTTCTTTAGCTCCATTGTATGACTGGAGTGTACACTCAGACTCTATGGGCAGCTATCATTACCCAACAGTTATAGAACCCACTGAGCGGTTTCTTTATAACAAAGCTAACTGGGACAGTTTTTATAATGACAGTGAATCTGCATTCGATAATATCATTATTGACCTGAATAATCCATTGAATATATACAATGACTTTTGTAATATTTTAAATATATTAAAAAACAAACATGTACCCAAGTTGAAAAAAAGCACTCCGCATCTTATAAAGAAACCTGTTCCATGGTGGGATGATAGCTGTAAAGAAATTGTGATCAAAAGTAAACGTGCATTAAATTATTATAGGTCTCATCCAACTTTGGAAAATTATTTAGAATATAAAAAAACAGATGCCCTTAAAAAAAGACTACTTAGTGAAAAGAAAAAGAACAGCTGGTTAGAATTATGTGAATCCTTTAATAGATACACTCCAGTTAGCACTATATGGAATTACATTAGACGATTCAAAAGAGTTTTTTGTTCTAAGAAGCCAAAAAATGCAGAATGGATTCCTTCCTTTTTCAATAAATAATGCACCTGTTACTCCACCTGAAAAAGAAATTAATTTAAATACTTTAAAGTCGTCTTTTACCAGTAATGGCAGTCCTAAAGCTTACTTCCTTATAGAACCTTTTTCTTGGCATGAGTTTATAACATCTTTAGAATCCAAAAAAGATACTACTCCTGGTCTTGATGATATCAGATATACCCTTATTAAAAAATTACATATAAATGCACAGAAGAAACTACTACTAATATTCAATTCACTTTGGAATCATGATATAATACCACCTTCTTGGAAAACCCAATGTGTCATCCCAATATTGAAACCTGATAAACCAATAGAGGATAGTGATTCCTATAGACCCATCTCAGTATCTTCGTGCATAGGTAAGATATTTGAAAACATTATAAAACTCAGATTAGATTATTATATAGAACAAAACAATATATTACCTGCAGAACAGTTTGGTTTTCGCAAAGGTCGCAGTGCCTCTGAAAGTTTTACTTCATTGATATCAGATATAAGAACTTCATTTCTTCGACATTCTGTGACAGTCTGTGCATTTCTTGACATCAAGGGTGCATTTGATAATGTTAACCCAGCTGTTATGGTACAAGTACTGCATGATGTAGGCATTCCGGGCAAACTCTGTAAATGGGTACACAATTTCTTATACGAGAGGCTCATGTACATAAAGCACAATAATATTCTTCATGGTCCAAGATATGTTTACAAAGATACCATGCAGGGGGCCACTATCTCTCCCCTTTTGTATAATATTTATACTTGTCAACTCAAGCAATTTTTGAAGGAGGAAAATGTACATTTTCTGCAATTTACAGATGACCTAGTTGTATATACTGTAAATAATAATGTAATTATAGCTGTAAATAAACTAAATAAGGCATTATCTGAAATATATAATTATTAATTTAATAGACTTAAACTAGAAATAAGTAGCAGTAAAAGTTCTGCTATGATTTTCTGTAAGAAATGTATTGATATACCTGTTAATAGTCACATTATATATAATAGTTGTCCTCTACCATGGGTGCAAACCCACAAATTTCTTGGTATATGTTTGGATCCAAAATTAAACTTTCAAAGCCATTTTGACAAAATCATTAAGTCTGCTACACATGGGTTAAATATACTTATATTATCATTAGCAGGTGTACATTGGGGCGCAGATCCAAAAATATTGTCAATGTTCTATAAAAGCCTAATAAGAAGCCACTTTGATTATAGTTCTGTAGCTTACATGAATGCAGGTACAAGTTTATTAAAAAAACTAGACATTCTTCAGAATAGGGCACTTAGAATTATAACAGGTGCAATGTGCTCTACTCCTATTTATGTAATGCAAGCTGAAAGTTGCATCCCACCTCTTATACTTCGTCGTATAAAATTAGCTGAAAGATTTTGTATTCAAAATGCATCATCTAAAATGTCATTTACTATAGGTAAACTATTGCCCCTAGAGAGATTTAAGAATATGCAAAATATTTCTTACCATAACACAGATCTACTTAAATCTGGTTATACTCCAGAGTTGGTGGCAATAGCAGTACATATACATAAGACATTTGAAAATTTATATATAAACAGTCTTTGGCCTTTGTACCAAATTCCTTATAATGCCTTGTTTAATTGTAACTTTATCTTAGAAGATGACAAAATTCGAACCAATGCTGAATTAATGCAATTTTTAGAGAACAATTCCTTTTATAGAATTTACACTGATGGATCCAAGTCTAAAGATAGAGTAACATCAGCTTACTATGATGTTCAGTTAAATTTTAGTAAGTGTATATTGATTCCCAGTGATTGTAGTATATATACTGCGGAATGTAATGCTATCTATCAGGCCTTGTTTATATCTTAGGTTTAGAACATAACAATAATTTTCTTTATAGATATTAACGGGATTGTTACCATGTACCTTGTTTTTTATGAGTCTCCGATATTTCGGCACTGTTGCAAACGCCATGATCACGGAGTAACTGAAGTAATTGCGGGTAGATGTTATTGGCAGACATATCGGTCTACCCTCTGACGTCGTCTTTTACTGCGTTCGATACTACCACTACCATTGGTCACATTCTCACTATTCACTCGCATTTGTTCCCGGCACACAATACTCACAGTATCAGATCGCGGACCGACACTTTTTTGATTTTTGCGGTTTTTACACATACGAACCACTGGATTCCACACACTAGACAATTTAAACCCATCCTCACGATTGAAATTCTTGTGTTTGGTTATTTCAATCGCTTCCCTGACCAATCTTGGTATGTAGTGGCGTTCTGTGGAGATAATTTGTGGATTATGGAGCTCAATCCAGTGATAAGGACCCGAATCAATTAAATGTTCCGCGATGGCTGATTTTTGCGTATCATTATTTCTGACTGCTTTAATGTGTTCTTTCATTCGGCACGCTATTGTCCGCTTCGTTTGGCCAATATAAGAACTACCACAGCTGCAGTCGATCTTGTATACACCAGGTTTCTCCAAGGGGAAGTTATCTTTAGGAGACCGTAGAATCTGTGATACTTTTTGTAAAGGAGTGAAGACAGTATTCAGTGAGTACTTATTAAGTATGTTAGAGATCTTGTCTGTCACTCCTTTGACATATGGCAAAAATAGTGGTTGCCTGTCTACTTTGTGTTTCTGGTGTCTTAATTTGTGTTTGGGTGGAAACTTTCCCTTGTATCCGTTATTCTGTAAGACCCGCCGTACATGCTCCAACTCTTCGTGCAGGTGTTCCTTGTCACATAAGTCATATGCACGGTTCGTCAGTGAAGTGACTACAGAATTTAGATGTTTAGGGTGGTGATGCGAGGAGGCGTTGAGATAACGGTCTGTGTTTGAAGCTTTGCGGTGAATGGAGTGACTCAGCGAACCGTCAATATCTATAATGTTAGTGACCATGAAAGTTTAAAACAATATATAATAATTTTCTTATTCTTTCTGACCCTCAGAGTGTATTAAAATCCTTTAGAAATAGTTATAGATATGATGTAAATTATTGAGTGTTATTTATTAAGCATTTATTGTATAACCTAAGAGAATCTGGCAAGAGAGTGCAATTTATGTGGGTACCTGCGCATTGTGGCATTACTGGTAACGAAAGAGTTGACGAAGCTGCACGAAGTACACCAAGTGAAGACCACTCTTTGTCTATGAAGGTTGCATTTACTGATTTTAAAGCCCTGTGTCATCATAACCTGGCATTACTGTGGAGAAAACATTGGGATGAAATCAGCAAAGAAAAAGGACAGTGGTATCAAAAGATCCAAGGAAGCCCGGCCGCCCAACCTTGGTAGAATAACAAAATGGTGCAATCTAGGAAATTCGTTACTACAATAAACAGGCTAAGATTTGGTCATGGGCAATTTCGCACTCACCTGCATAGACTGAAGATGATCCAAAGTGTCCCCACTGCCAAGAAAATGAAGACCTACAGCACATAATTTTTGAATGTAGGCGGTACGGACTACAGCGTCTAATACTTGTTGCTGAACTTGAAGCAATCGATAAGGTCGTCCCTAATACGTTGCAAGACTTACCTAACGATCTCAAGTATTTCAAGCCACTATTCAAATTCATCGTAAATACTGTAGACAAAATATAACAAGGAAGAGAAAGAGTTTACTGTGGAAGTAAAAAATGTGAAAATTATGATGTGATGCACAGAACAATATACTCTCTACGTGAGATGTGATGTGATAAACTCAATAACATTCTGTTAAACGTGACAGTTGTGTTGTTTACTTTGTTTTTGACATATTCAACGTTTGGCATAAAAAGGACTAGAATCCAGAGCCGTAAAACATATTAATAAAAAAAAAACCCTCCCGACTCTAGCCGCGAAACCGTGTATTTGACGTCTAATGAACCAGATCAAGGACTGCGTTCTAAACCTAAGCTCAGAATGCAACTTTTAACTCTGACGTTTAAATTTTGACATAATATGTATGAAACTTATGTCAAAATTTATATTGGTTTCACCTGGAGCTTAGATTCTGAACGCAGCCAAGGCGGACCATAGCCAAATAAGGAAAGGACAGATATTTTCCTTATGTTACATAATTGATACCCTAATTAGTAATAAATTATAAATTCGTTTGTCACTGTCCCAAAATTACAATAATTATGCAAATTTTACCTCCAATAACTTAACTTCATGCAAGAAAATGAAGGTTAAAATATTATTTTAATTAAAAGGTACATGTTCCTGGTCACAGACTATTCTAGACGGGTTTAACAAATGAACATTTAGGGCAATTGGGTGCCGAAACACACAAGAAACAAAATTACGGTGAAGCGTACGTAATTTGTGTGAATTATTACGCGGTAGGGTCGTATTTTCATTTCGCCTGCATTTTGTTCCATAGAAAGTCCCCGTTAGTTGTAAAATGCGTTGTAAATTCAGATGAATGTGCATGAATTAGGCGTATACCAAAATACATACACTTAGTAGAATTTTAAGAAAATGAACATATAGAAGAAAGGAAAATTTATTAGTATTAAATATAACTTTACTTCATCCGTTGCCCTAGAATCACTTGCTGTTGCAAGAGCTGGATTTAAAGCAGAGCGGCGCGGCGGCCCAGGGCAGAGTTTCTTGCTGATTCTTCTCAGTACAAGGTCTCCCGCCGTAGATTTGCGAACCGCTGCTGGCGTAGCCTTCGAGTTTCGCATGTGCTTGTAAAAGCCTAAACTGAATAAATGAATATTGATTGTTTTTAAAGTCTTCTTATTTGTTGCATTCTATTATATTGTAAGGGAGATTTCATGTGATTATCTAAACAATTCTATTCTTTTCAAACAACACAAAAACCTTAAGCTAAAAGCTCATAAAAAACAGGATTAACATATGCAAACGAGTGTTCGCCAAGTGTTTGCATCACAAAGGATTAAAATGAACGTATCTACGGGAGCCAAAACTAATTTTAAAAATTTTAACTCAACACGCCAACATTTTCTCTTTTAAATTTACTATCCTAAAGAAAGCTCATTAAGTATGGAAATGCAAAAATAAGAGTAAAGATACTCAACAATTTACCCATTTACCTATGTATATAATTTTTTTCATTGTTCCGTAGCAAAGAGTTGATAATGGCACCGCATTATGACGACCTCCGTTGTCGAGTGGTTTGTACGCCGGGTTTCATGGTGTCGCTGACTCGAGAGGTTCCCGGGTTCGAATCCCGGTGGGGGCAGACGTTTGTGTGATGAATGCGAGCATTTGTACTCCAGTCATGGATGTTTAATATGTATTTCTATATAAATATACTTATATATGTACAGTATATGTATTCTATCCGTTACCCTAGTATCCCATAACACAAGCCTTACAGTGCTTACTTTGGGGCTAGGCTAATTGGTGTGAGTGTTGGAAATATTAATTTATTATTATTAAAACTGCGCAGTTCTATCGTCTCATCTTTGCTTCAGAAGACATAGTATATTGTTTAAAATGCCGAAGAGGCAAGGTTTTTTTTGTGTCAAAAGAGTGGCAAAGAAGCATATAGGGTATATGCTTGCGATATAAAAAAAAAGCTCCGTTACGCACAGGAAAGCTCGAGATAATAAGTTTTTAGACACCCATCTAATGGCTGACCAACGCGAAATTTGCTTAACTTTCACGATCGCAATTCGAATGCTCTAACCACCTGCACCATGGAGCTCCTGGAACCTTACTTACTACTTATTACATACTAGATAGTGTTATTTCACTGTAACATGGAGATTCCCTAGACTAGTGCTCTAATTCGAACAGAAAATCGTTAAGTATATTTACAAAAGAAATGTTATTATTATTTTAGTCACGAGAGTTTGCCAATAGGCTATTTGACAGTATGAAAAATAATGTACTAATTGTTGGCATCTGTATTAAGTATGAATATTAGCAGCGATTTTACAATTCTGAAAGAACAAATAATTAATAACTTTTCTATAAAATCATTAAATAGAATTGATTTTTTTGCTCCATGGTCACGTGACCGAAAATGCCTGGGATTGGCCAAGACTAAAATGACGTCAGACACTAGTAAATTTCCGGCCAAAGTGACATTACATTGTGTCGTTTGACGTTTTAATGACAGTCTTGTGATGTTACATACTAGTGAGAAGCCATAATGTATAGAGAAAAGTTTTCGCGGCAACTTGAAAGTTGAATTTTTAATTTAGTTTTTTTTTACTGAATTACACAATGGAATTAAAAATATCCACTCTTTATGGACTCCATAAACATTAGTAAATAACATGAGATCGTTTTCTAAAACTTGTCAAATACCCTATTCTATGTTAAAACCTAAAGATTTTTTTACAAGAATATGATGTGGCGTCGAATCCCGTTTAAAACGTAGACCGAGTGCAATTATTTTTATTTTTTTGACAACACACCAATTAGCCAGCCCCAAAGTAAGCACTGTAGGCTTGTGACTAGGGTAACGGATAGAATACTGATAGATATATATTTACATAGAAATAAATATTAAACATCCATGACTGGTGTGCAAATACTTGTATTCATCACACAAATATCTGCCCCCACCAGGATTCGAACCCGGGACCTCTCGAGTAGGCGACACCATGAAACCCAGCGTACAAACTACTCGGCCACGGCGGTCGTCTTTAGATTTTAACATAGCATTTAAATGCTTAAAATAAAACTATAGAATACTGCGGTACGTAATTTCCCAATACATGACCGTCGAATATACACAGAACAAAGGTTTGGTAACTCGACAACGAAACAAGAGCCTGACAAATATTTGCCAAACTTATTGGAAATACACACCTATCTTTTTTGGTGAATTGATTACGAGTTGCCAAGCGGTCGCGCTTGATTTTTAGCGGGAATCAAAATCCAGTAAAGCTTCCGTACCGATTTACAAGGGTTAACATTTAATCGAGTTTACTTTTATTTATTATGTAACAACATTTTATATTTAATATAAAATACAAGTGTATTTGTTTGTATAAGTATAGGTATATACGCATTAATAAATTACATTGAAATTTACGCCGCCGACTCTCCCTCCTTCTAATCCTCTCCATCCAATGGTTGTTTGGAAGATATCGCTTTCGGCGATAAGGCGGGCGGCCTTGTAACACTTGATTTAAATGGCTCTGTATTTATTGTAATCTTTTCTTTGGTGTACAATAAAGTGTTTTGTATTGTATTGTAAATGCAAAAATAACTTTGACTATATGTTTGTTGTAACAGTGTAACTACTTGTAAATAAAATAAAAAAACAGTTTTTATATATTGTGCGAGTTTTATCCCTTTAACGGCGTCGAAACGTGTAACATTAAAGTAATTACTTGATTCCTAGATATTTAATGTGTATAGAATGAACTAGAAAAAACTATCTTTGCAGTGAAATTAAGCGCACTATGAAAAATCAAGGCGTGTTTCAGATCAAAAATCGATAACTTTTTATTTGTTAAGGAAGACAATTGAATTTTTGGTCAAGCAAAGAGTATTAAATAAGGCTTTAGATAAAGTACTCAAATATAAAACTTTTATTTAAGTAAATATATAAAAAATAATTTTAAAAAAGTTGTAAAAATTTCCTTAAGCTTATTTTTTTCTATTTATATTGTGAAAAAAATTGATTATATCATTTGTTTATTTTAAAATAAAAATAATAAAACACATCTTATTAAAAACAATTAATAGTTAAGATTACAAATATTTATTTTACAAAATATGATTAGAAAAATTATGTATTATATTTGTAGCGTAGATATTCATTAATAAAATGTATTAAAATCAGCTGCGGATACAAGTCAAATTCGTAATAAAACTCAAAGTCGTTTGACATGATACATAACAATCATACATTATTTTTATTTATATTTGGTGAACTTCGGGATCCAAGTTGAGTTCGTTCACTTTTAAAAGATCTAGGGTATCTTCATCAAATGCCTTCACACTTTTGCTATATGTTTTTCTTAGGCTGAAAATGAACGGATCTGTTGTGTAGAGAAGAGTATGAAATATATCTTCATTTGTTGATGATCGAAAGCACTTTCTGGCATGATGTAGGCGAATTTTTTTATAATCTTTATTACGGAACTCCTGCGCATCTTCTGAAAGTTGACCAATAGGAAGCACAGCAAAATGCTTAATGATACTTTCACCATGAATTATTTTTTTATGAACTGAAGATGGCATGTAGTAACATTCATATTTACTCACATAGATTCTAGCAGTTTCCATGCCATACTTGCCAAATTTTTCAGCATTTATCATTACACCCGATGAAATTGCTTGTAAAATTATGTAAAACCGTTTAATCAAATTTACATCCAGTCCTGTGATTACAGCTGAACATTGTAAAAAAATCTACTAGCAGTATTACCGTCATTGGTATTACCACTTACTTGTTGTGGTTTGTCGATGATCCTCACGAAAAAGTTTTTGTACTACAGTTTTTTTATTGCTTCTGGCGTTTCTTTTCTTCGCTTGTGGCAGACCATGTTTGAAAAGAGAGGTTGTATGAATGATGAGGAAATCATTTCCATACAACGAATCTAGGCATGCAATGTAAAAAGCCCGTATTGAAATGAATTTTCATTTACTGGCCTAGCAGTCACTTTAATAAGAATAAGATTCCTTTGAATATCACTGATGATAAAGCACACGTTGTCTTCAGAAACACGATAGTCTTTTTTTAAAACTGTTGATAGAGATTCAAGTTTTCTTCCTCCTTCAATGTATGAAAGTAATAATACACGCTTGGAACACTTGAAAGCAGTAGTCATTTTGAAATTCGGTGAAAATACTTAACAGTCAAACGTCTGTTTAGTTTTTTTACGAACTTTTAATAAATCTACGCTTTATTCAAATTGTTTGATAAATAGGGGTAGTGTGCATTCTGTCTGTGCAAAGTTGTACCGTGAAATGAGTGCAGAATGTAGATAAAACGCTCTATTATCAATAAATAACTAATAATAAATTTAAATATAACGCAAACTTATCAATAAAATATTCAACCACAATAGATAGAGGTTTTCCGTTTCCTGACTTGTATCATACTTTTCGCGATAACTTCAAAAACCGCACGTATCCGCAGCTGATTTTGATATATAATAATAAATAATAATAATAAAATCATTTATTGCAGGTAGCTAAGACCCATATTTAAAACATGATACAATATAAAAAATATAAAAACTAATTAAAAATACATTTACATTATTATAATAACAACGTCAATCTTCTATTTGCGATTTCCATCCGTATGCACAGATAGCCAATATCTATAAATTGGATTGTTAAAATCCGCGTACAAACATTTTAGTATGCGGTTACCAGAGCAACGCAGTCCCTCCCAAAAAGAAGCTATGCGCGCCCTAATAACAGCATAGAAGTCCGATACCCCAGCCTCCGCGAACATTGTAGAAGCACTGCAAAATCTTGGCAGACCCATCAGGATACGAAAAATATCATTATATTGAACCCTGATGGTATTATACGACCTCCTGCTGTACTTTATCCACAGTTGACTGGTGTAGAAACTGACACAATAGGCATTGAACAGCGTCAATTTTACCTGCCTGCTACACCGACTAAACCTACGGGCGACCATATTACCCCGAACAGCCATCGCCCTTCTTTCACGCTCTATGTCCACGTCGTCTTTCATATCTTCGGTCAGTATATGACCCAAGTACCGGAATTGGCTTATATATGTTATTTATGAATATCTACGCTACAAAAAAACATCAAATGTAAAGCGTCGGTTAACGTTGGTAACTGTCAAAAGTCTCGATGAAGTTGGAAAACTTTATTTTTCGCCTCAACAATAGGAAGTCTTTTTTTCTTTAAAAATTTATTATAAAACCTACAAAATTATAATTGCTTTAAAATCTTCTTACAATGGGCTTTTTAGAAACGTATAACACTTTATATCTATGTCACAAATGTTTGAAAGAAATCAATTTCAAAATAACGAAGCGAACAGACCTGAAATATATTTTCTTTGAATTGACACTTTGTCATATTAAAAAAAATGTTCCGAATTTATTTCATCCAAAATTATGACATTAGATATTAGATCCACTCTTAGACTATTAAAAAAAAATAAAGGGCGTCAGTAACGACATTAGTAAAAACAATTTTTGATATGCCGTTGTTCTACCATTTTCCATAGCGAGGCGAGAGGATGCTGTCGATTAAAACTGTTTCTCTTTGTAGTACGTAGGACTTTTGTACGTAAAATTTAGGTGGTAATTTATAAGCTTCTGAATAAAGATTTACTTTTGACACTCGTACGCGGTAACACTCCATAACGCAGAACTAAGTTGCTTATATGAATACAAAAAACCTGATACCTAGCTAAAATAAAAATAATGCTTTTGAAATACAATACAAGGGGATAAAAGGTTTCTTTAACATAATATTCTCACCACCACAATGACACCCCAGAATTTTAGGTAGAGAATTTAGTGACAATATTCTTGGAAATCACGTATCACGCACTCCGGTAAAATTATTATGTTGCTATTATTATCTACAAAAGGTTGCTATGGCTTCATGGGTTGAGGATCGGGATCAAGGAAATCGAGTTGAACGCCTGAAATCACGAGCATTATTTTTGTTTATTATCTTATGTTACTTAGTATATAAACATTGGTCCGTACCTTTGATAGTGTGTTTTATTTTATATATAATGTTATTAAATAAAACTAGTTTTAACGGGTTAATGCACGAACTTTATTTATTTATTGACGTTTCGCAGCCTTTTCAGGTCTGCATCGTCAGAATAATAATTTTTAATTTACTTTGTCGAGCTACCTTCGAAAGACTTTTGTTGAGCGTTCGGATATTTCATTGAATATCACCATCCAACGACGTAGGGGAGGGAAATCTCACTGGTGATGGGCAGCAGCGTCATCAGTAAATAAACCTACGCTCTGCGATCGCCAACCCGCCTGCCCAGCGTGGCGATTATGGGCAAAACCTTCTATGCACAAGAAACACAAGCCACGGCCCCCAGTTCCCGGCAGCCCCGCTATTCCTGGTCACGGTGGCGAGCACGGTAACGGTGGGGCGGGGGGTGCCAAGAATCTCCGGGCTACAGAAGGCCACCACAAAAGACTGACCCTGGAACTTGGGAAGATTAGGTAGCACATTTTAGGGTTAAGTGAAGTTCAAAGAGAGGGGGAGGATACCATAACCCTCGAATTGGGCCACCTAATGTACTTTCGCGGGGACCAGCAGTCCCAAGGTGGCGTTGGGTTTTGGTAAATAAGTCCCTTGCCGATAACTATGTGGAAATGTCCAGCGTGTCGAACAGGGTAGTGTACCTTATGATAAAGCTCACCGAGAGGTATAGCCTCAAGGTGGTGCAAGTGTGCGCACCGACCTCGACACACTCTGACGACGAAGTGGAGGATATGTTCGATGATATATCGAGGGCCCTCCATTCCACTACTAAAACCCACTACAACGTTGTTATGGGGGACTTTAACGCTAAAGTGGGAGTACAAAATTGCAGCGAATCGGTAGTCCCATGGATTTAGAAGCAGAAATCATAGGGGGCAAATGCTCGTCAACTTCCTCGAACAGGAGGGGCTCTTCTTGATGAACTCTTTTTTCAAGAATCAGCCCCAAAGGAAGTGGACATAGTAAAAACCCCGACACTATAATTAAAAAAGATAACTGATGAGTAAGTCATACTAACTGACGACGCTAACCTGAAAAGGCTGCGAAACATCAATAAACAAATAAAATAAGTACATCTTACCCGTTGAAACGTGTTTTATTTAATGAGTGATGTGTGTGAAAACCTAAGAAACATATAGTAGAATATTAGTAAATATAGAAATGTACAGCGTAAAAATAGAAAATCATATGTGGAAGAATCAATATAAATGTAAATGGAAATAGAAATAAGCATATAGAAATTGTAATAGATTTAGAACTGTAAGACAAAAGAAAAAAGATAAAAGAAACAATTAAGAAAAGCGTGTGAAAGAATACAAGCACGAGAAAAAACTGACATGCTATTAAAGCAAAAAAGAACAATAATGATAAGATAGAAACGAAAACTGAAAAACAAGACCTGCAACAAAGTGGGGAGCTGAGAAAAAAAACGATAAGACGTATGTAAGTCTGAGATGAAGTCAAGGGCTTACCATAGTCACGAGTTTGTATATACCAATTTCGCACGTTCATACAACGTTTTTCAACACATTTGCGAAAAAACAGAACTTATACCTAATTTAAGTAATGAAGCAAACTTTTTCTACTAAGAAAATAGCGCGCATTTCCAAATGGCGCCACGTGCGGATGATGAAAATTAAAACTACATCTTTTGTCTGTTTTTCTTTTTAATATTAAAGTGAGACAAAGGTAAAGATTAAAAGCCAAGGAGGTCCGACCGAAATAATAAAAACCGTAGAGGATACGCACGGTGCTATCTATGGAAGCGTGCGGTAAAATGTTTTACCGCACGGTAATAACACAAGCTGTCTAAAGTGCTTACTTTGGAGCCAGGCTAATTGGTGTGAGTGTTGGAAATATTTATGTATTTCATTTATTTATTTATTTCACTAGAAAGGAAATCGACAATTATAGAAGTCATATTGGTCTATTTCGATTATCAATGACTTATTATATTTTTATTGTACGCAATAAACTGCTGGGTGTTTTAAAACTACTTAAAGACATTTTTACAAGAAAAAATAACACTCATCTGGATGATCTGAATCCCGCATCTTCCGCTATCCAACTGGAAACAGTGCGGTTTTTTTTCTAGTAAAATTTCCTTTAGATTTTTTCACAGTATTGGCAAATTATCGTGAATTTGAAATTTTGTAGCAGATTAACATTATCATGAGGTTTTACTAGAAAATAAACTTTAGATAATAAATACTTATTCATTAAAAAAAGATTAATATACTATATTGTTCATTAAAATCATTGTATCACATGTCAGTTAGGCATAAAAAATGTACATAGTTCAAAAAGAATTGGGGTGTCTCAATCTGACGAATTCAGATGAATTCGTCAGTATTTTTCTTGAATGAACAAAATTGGTGCAACGAGCTTTTCAACTTAAACATACAGCCAACATTTTCTTTGCGATTCAAATAGCTGTACAATACAAACCGACATACACTATTTGCTGTCAGCTGTTCCGTAAAAGGCAGTGACATCGTGCTGGAATTGAATTTGCCCGGCATGCCTCCGCTAGGAGGGAAAATCAAAAAACGTGACTCACAACCTCAGAGCACCCCTACTAGAGACTATATAACATAAGAGCATACACGCTTCTCCAAGCCTAGGTAGTATTACTGCATATGCGTGTGACATGCCCCCCGACATCGACCAACGGCGGTACATTGTTTCACCAAATTTGTTATTCGACCGTGACATCACACTGACTAGTCCAACCAAAATGTAATTACCCTCCCCCAGGGCCGCATTAGAGATTTAGGGGCCCTGGGGAAATGTAGGAGTGGAGGCCCGCAGGAGGACAACTTACGATTTGCAACCTCTCCCCCTGATTGGTGACCCATCGACATTTATATTTTCATCGAATTTCTGTTGTGGGGACCCCTGGGCCACAACACCGACGGTCCTGCCTTAAGTCCGACCCTGCCCTCCCCACACCAACCAATAACTTCGGCGATTTTGATTTCAAACAAAACTTGAAGTAAAGCCTTCCGCCCATATGCGCGTCATTATCGGTCTTAATAAATCGGCTTACGCACTTGTACCAACGCTCGTATTCTTTGGGGCGTGTACCGGAGACTTGGAGAGATGCCAACGTGCAACCAGTGCCCAAAAAAAGGATCGCTCAGACCCGGCCAGCTACCGGCCAATAGCAGTCACCTCAGTATTATGTAAAGTCCTAGAAAAGGTCCTTAACAACTATCTGACCCCTTACCTAGAGTATCACTCCCCGATTAATGATCGTCAATATGGTTATAGACCGAAACAATCGACGAGATCTTCTAGCGTACTTGACTCATATCTGGGGTGAGGCTATCGACAAGCGGGACGAGTCGTTGGCTATCAGCCTTAACATTGCCAAGGCGTTTGACAAGGTCTGACACAAAAGCCTTCTCTCTAAGCTTCCGGCATACGGTCTGCCGGCTCAGTTCTGTTCCTGAGTAGCTGACTTCCTGCATGAGCGTAGAATTCGTGTCCTTACGGATGGTAGTAGTTCGTGGTTCATGTCAGTGAATGCTAGCGTTCCTCCGGGCTCCGTCCTATCCCCCACTCTCTTTCTGCTGCATATCTATGACTTATTTTCTCTTGGGAATATTTATTGCTATGCAGGCGAAAGAACAGTGCATGCAGATTAACTCGGACTAGCAGCGGCTGGACAAGCGGTAACCAAGGAGAAACGGGATCCTCCAGAGGACCACGCGCGCTGGCCTACTTTGTCACCGACTAACTGTGGTCACTATTCCAATGCGTACAAAAAAATTTGGTGACTCATTTCTTTGTCGCACTGTCCGTAAATGGAATGCTCGGCCTGGAATGATATTATCGACCGACCGGCTCTAATGGAAGTAATACGAGCTCCGATGCTTTGTGCTCGCGCCTTCTGGACACTGCCTTCATATAAAACCAACAACGACAATATGTAGATGTTTTACATATTTCATTCGTGCCTTTTAAAGTGTGCAACAATAATATGTATTAGAAATTTTATATTTATTACATTATTTATTTACTCCCACACTGGACCTGAAGCGAAGAAAATAGATTGTACCAGTTCTTAACTTACTCAAAGGGAAGCTAGGTAAAAGAATTAGGCTAGGTAGCAGGCTTATAAATATTATTTAGTAGAATAGGAAACCCTTTTCTTAGTATTTTGGACAACATTTTAAACCTGTCCAACGCCAAATGTATACATCAAAAGACCACACTTACCTAATTGTTTATTTTAAAATTGTGATACTTTAATAAAAAAATAAGATATATTATCATTTTAATACGTTTTAGAAGTCTCTCCTACGTAAAACGGAAACGAAGTAAAATTTCTGCAATCTCGTTCGTTTAATTAACTTCATCCAGTCTAAATTCTAAATCAATACAGTTCCAAACGACAACACGGCACGGCATTTCACCCGTACAGATCGGGTTAATTTTTTTACGGCTGGCAACTCTAAGAGGCTTAACGGGCCCCACATTAAACCCTTTAATGCGGGGGGTAAACATCCCCCTTCACTCCGCTACCTCCCAATAGGGTGCACAGATAAATTCGTAATTGAACTGAACGCTCTAATTAAAAACACTTTTGGAAAATTGCTTTACAAACGCTATTGGGTGTGGCACTTTTATAAGTATACACAGTTTGTCGTTCCCTGATAGAATAATAGCCCACCATCATGTTTTGGGCCCACTTGCACCAAAGTTCTTAACTCAAGGGAGACTGGGCGAAAGTGGTCCAAGAACCAATACCGATACCATTGTGGTATTTCTTTTGAGGTACTTCATCTACACTTAAATACAAACGGACATCAAAATGAGACCCGGCGGTTTAGAGGAAAATGACACTACATTACGTACATTATATTTTACTACATCTTTCGTTTAGTTAGGCTGTTTCTGTTCGTATTCTTACTATACTATCAGACATTGGACACCATCTTGAGACAAAGTATTCGTCAAGACGAAACATACGAGCCCAAACTTGATGGCCTTTTGTCTTTTTATAACGGGATTCATATGGCCACCTTCCAGCTGCACCATCAAATATTGGATACCATCTAGAGACAAAGCATTCGTCAAGATGAAACATACGAGCCCAAACTTCATGACGTTATGTCGTTTTAAAACGGAGTTAATATGGCCACCTTCAAGCTCCACCATCAGATATTGGATCCCATCTAGAGACAAAATATTCGTCAAGACAAAACATACGGGCCCAAACTCGATGGCGTTATGACGTTTTATAACGGAGTTCCTATGGCCACCTTCCAGCTCTACCATCAGATATTGGATACCATCTAGAGACAAAGTATTCGTCAAGACAAAACATACAAGCCCAAACTCGATGGCGTTATGTCGTTTTATAACGGAGTTCCTATGGCCACCTTACAGCTCTACCATCAGATATTGGATACCATCTAGAGACAAAGCATTCGTCAAGATGAAACATACGAGCCCAAATTAATGGCATTATGCCGTTTTATAACGGAGTTCCTATGGCCACCTCGGCGTGTGTACACGCGCGCAGTGGCTATGAACTAGCTGCAGACGAGACGCGCATGTAATGTATGCGGAAAAAGGACTGCCACCTACCTACTTCCGAGATTTATTAATGAATTACCGTTGAAATTACGGGTCACTCTAAGAAACGGTAATATTAAAAATAAATTAAGAGAATACTTTTTAACAATTTATAAAAATAAATTTCCTAATTACTTATACAATGTACTTATCCAAGCCCAAAATAATCTGTCTATTTTAAATGTACATTCATACCTTTTTTTTATTAATTTTATAAAGAAATTCCCTTAGTAATTTAAATATTGTCGTGCAGGCGTACATCGCATAAATTCACACCTCTGTCTGTGGTTTTATGATGCGATTGATCACAACATTATAATTGTACTGTAACGTCCGTTACTCCTTGTTTAGGTAAACTCTTTGCTCTTGCAATGCCTACGGTTGACAGTTATATTAAAAAGTTAACGTCATGATTTTAAGATTTGAAGTAAGGAATCATCTGTCTTTTGATAGAAGGTTCCATACAAGAGACGATCTTCAGGCACCAACCCTTTCGTAGCCTAGATAAAAAACTTATATTCGCCTGAATCAAATAAATAAAATATAAAATATCTTATCTCTACCAGTATCTTTTAATTAGTAGTTACGTCCCTGGGTTCTATCCACTCTGGCTAGAACTCCTCAGTACACAGTCAGGTCATAAGTATTGTCACACAGTAAAAACTTTTCTTTTAGAATGCTGGCCACAAAAAAGTTTATTGAATTCGAATTTCGAATTGTTCATGAAAATAAAAATGTATACCTTTTAGTATTTCACTCATTTTTAAATATGGAGTGGACGCTTAAAGAAGGCCGTGTTGCAGTTATTGCGTTGCATCGTTGCGGTTACGCGCCAATTCAAATTTTTGACATACTGAAACATTTGAATATAACCAAAAGATTCGTTTATCGTACCATCAAACGATACAATGAAGACTCTAGTGTAGATGACAGGTCAAGAAGTGATCGCCCTCGGTCTGTTAGGACTCCAGCAGTGATAAAAGTTGTGAAGGCGCGAATTCAAAGAAATCCCAAACGTAAGCAGAAACTGTTGGCCCTTCAGATGGGGTTAAGCAGAACCACGGTGAAAAGGGTGTTAAATGAAGACTTAGGGCTTCGGGCATATCAAGGAAAAACAGGACATCGTTTGAATGCTCGTCTAATGGACCTGAGACTGAAGAGCGCTTTGTTGAAGCGGTACGCGGGAAAAAAATATCAGGAAATTATTTTTTCGGATGAAAAATTTTTTACCGTAGAAGAGAGCTACAACAAACAAAATGATAAGGTGTACGCACACAGTAGTGAAAAAGCGAGCAACCATATTCCGCGTGTATAACGAGGTCATTTTCCATCCTCGCTCATGGTATGGTTGGGAGTTTCTTATTGGGGCTTAACAGAGGTACATTTTTGTGAGAAAGGTGTAAAAACGAATGCAGTTGTGTATCAAAATACAGTCCTGACGAACCTTGTGGAACCTGTTTCTCATGCCATGTTCAATAACAGGCACAGGGTATTCCAACAAGATTCGGCGCCAGCTCATAGAGCGAAGAGCACACAAGACTGGCTGGCGGCGCGTGAAATCGACTTCATCCAGCACGAAGACTGGCCGTCCTGCAGTCCAGATTTGAGTCCGTTAGATTACAAGATATAGCAACACTTGGAGGAAAAGGCGTGCTCAAAGCCACATCCCAATTTGGAGTCACTCAAGATATCCTTGATAAAGGCAGCCGCCGATATTGACATGGACCTCGTTCGTGCTGCGATAGACGATTGGCCGCGCAGATTGAAGGCCTGTATTCAAAATCACGGAGTTCATTTTGAATAAACTTTATTGTCATAAGAATCTATGTTTAGTTCATTTTGGTATATAAATGGTTACATAATGAATAAACTTGTTTCAATTATTTTATATTAAATATCTGACAGAATTTATGACCTGACTAGGTATTTCTTTGAAAATAGTAATAACAATAAAAAAAATGTGGCTCTCGGGAACTGCCGCGGTAAAGCTATTGCTTTGCATTTTTTATCAACTTATGCAATTATAATTATTTATTTATGCAGTTTCTTTTTTCTTGGATATTAATTCAAGTTTTTTCTTTGATATTTATTCATGTTACACTATTTGAGCGTGGTGACCGATAAGAAAACATTTTTTTTTATATCATTGAATAAATAAAATGGTAATATTGTTTAAAATATTTTTATAAACTTACATGCGAGCTTCGTACAGTTCGTTCCATATACCACGTTAAGGTTCTAACTCGTCGCGGGCTCGAACTCACTCGTGGATGCGGCCAAGAAGCACGCTGTCTAGCCTAGCATTATGTCTAAAAAAGATAGAATCAGTTATGAGCAGTTAGCAGGTAGTCTGCACGCATATGTCTAGTCGCACGCACACAAACACCGTGCCGAAGTCTGCCGAATTGAAACGACGGTAGACGATGCACGGCTTTCAACGCAGCACCGCTGTGCCGGTCGGAGTGGGGGGTTAAAAGAAAGAAAGAAAATATTTTTTTATAAAATAAATATTCTAAATTCTGGCAGGGCCTGTTTGGAGTTATATAAGCTGGCGGTTGGCGTGCGTTAGGTGCCTTACCCTTGACCTCTTCTTTCTTTGGAGAGCCACTGGCCAAGGTGACAGGTCCCCGTGCAGCAACCGGATTTTCGGGCTCGGAAGATTCGCTGAAACCCTTTACAGGCGTATGCGTTTTGTCACCCCTGCGTGTGCTCTTCTTGCAGTTCGGGCATATTCAGTCCTTGCTGACACGCGACTTTTCCGGGATGGCGAGGCAGACCTTATTATATTATATTATATTATATTGGCCAAGCACAGCAAACAACAGCATTGCCCGGCACCAAAAAACTTCCACAATCTCCACAGTTTACCATCTTTAGTCCAAAAATTTTAATTATTATTATAAAGTCTAAATAAAAGGGAGACAAAAATAAGAACAGGAGCTCTACTCTCTTTTTCCGAAACGAAATTTCGGCAACGAACGAATTTTAAACGAAATTTCGCCAGTGACGCTACTCTATTTCATTTTCGAACACTCACATAAAGTTCGGAATCACAAACAATTTTCGTGAACGAAGGGAATGAGTCATGTTTGTGAGTTCTTTTTTCTCTACTTTTTGGATTATCTGTTTTACTTGGAAACAATATTACATTACAACAAAAATTTCGATGGCATTAAAAGAACCATCTTTGACAGTGTTAGCCGACTAATTTGTAGAGTTGATGCAATTCATTGCATGACAACCTAAATTTGTCGTTTAATACTTTGAAGTATTGGAAATACAACAATTAACAAAATTTTGGTTTATTTGTTAATTTTACATGTTCCTCGCGCTAAGCAGCCTTGTTAAGAAATACTCTAGCAGCCATTTTAGGCTTCATTTAAACAAAAATCTCAAAACGAAAATGAAAAGGTCACACTTTTCATTTCGTCTAATTGAGGTTAAAATTTCGAACAATTATCTGTCAAATTCAACTTTTCGTTCCAAAGTTATAGAATTAAATAAAAAATAATAAAAATAAATATTTCCAACACTCACACCAATTAGCCTAGCCCCAAAGTAAGCACTGTAAGGCTTGTGTTATGGGATGCTAGGGTAACGGATAGAATACATATACTGTACATATATAAGTATATTTATATAGAAATACATATTAAACATCCATGACTGGAGTACAAATGCTCGTATTCATCACACAAACATCTGCCCCCACCGGGATTCGAACCCGGGACCTCTCGAGTCGGCGACACCATGAAACCCGGCGTACAAACCACTCGGCCACGTAGGTCGTAGTAGGCTTGGAGAATTTAATTGTCAAACTACTATCGGACGAACAAATTTTCGAAATTAAAAAGAAACAGAGTAAGGAACGTGCGAAATTTTTATTTTAACTAGCATCTTTTTTGCATTTTTTTACATAAATATTGCAAACAGCTAAATCGGATAACAAAAAGTTGTCGTTTACAAATTTTTAAGGGGACAACTTTCATTCATACTCACTTAATTACAAACAGAGCAAGTTAAATAAAAGCTTAAAAAACAGCCATATTGGTCCATTCTTCCATGTCCATCCTTAAATGGGCTGAAATAGTCAAATTGTATATATTTTACTAGCTTTTGCCCGCGACTTCGTCCGCGTGGATTCAATGATTAAGGCAGCAAATTTTTAACAAATCTGCTCTTTCATGCTCCTTACTATTTAAAAAAATATAAAGTTAGTGGTTTCGTATATATTTGAAAACATAAATGACGTGTCAAATTCGGGATAAATTTAATAAAAAAAAGCGGGACATTCCCTACGCAATACAATGAGTGCAATTCAAGGTACAGTAATATTGTAAAAATATACATGAATCCTGACGTGGCTCAGATTGGTTTCAAAGCGATCAGAGGAACATACAAAAGTATTATGATAAAATGATTGTCTAGGGTGGAATTATTTTGTCCCAGATACCTTCTTTTCGCTTCCCGGTGGTTGAAGGATGCTTAAAACATTTTCCAGACATAAAAAAAGGTTGGAAGTTCTATAGCCGGTATAAAGATTACTTAACGATGTGATAGCTTTAGAAGGTTTCTCAGTATTAGTAGTAATAATTTACTGTGCTTCATTAACAGATGAATAAAAAAGTATACAGTTTGGGAACCGGCAAAACTGTTGATTTTGGCAAAAATAAGGATCAAATACTTACAACATACTTTTCCGATAGCCCCAAGGGGAACGTGCCGATAAGATAAAAGCACTTAAATGGCCCTAAGTAAATTTTTTGTGCACTACAGTAACAGTAAATAAAGTCTGCTAACGACCAATTAGCGATTATAAATATTAAAGTCCTTTTAAAGTCAGAAATACTATGGTCAACAGTTAAACACTGACGATGCAATAGGTATATTATTCAGTAGAGTTCTTAAACATTTTGATGATATAATGCAAATAGTATTCCATATCACAAACTTACCACTTTTTGATATGCTTATGATTTTGCCATTTACCTCAAATTTAACTTAGTTGTGAATTTGTCATTGCAAGTCAGAAACCTAAATATTATACAGAAGGTGGAAGGTAGAAGATGTTGGGTTCCTTCGATAAATGATGAATGAGGGACTGTTTGAAAGGATGCTATAATGATATAATAAATTCTACAATAATCATTAATAATGTCGCTGTGCGTCCGATCGCACGGTGGTCGTGGAAGGCAAGTGGGGCCCGCTCGTCGTAGCCCGAGTTGGTGCACCACCGCTGCACGCTGCACCACCGCCGCCGCTGCCACGCAGCCGCGCGCTTTGGTAGTGGAAGCGGGCACATCTCTCGTGCCTCAACAGAAGGTGATAATTAAACAAATGAAGTGTTCAACAACTTTATACTTGTTAAAATGCAGTAGATCCAAACTTTAAGTTGAACTAACACGGGAGCATACCACATAAACCGTGGGAGAAACTATACTGTCGTAGGTCTAAATTTGAGAGTTTGCCTTTGCGACTTATTTATCGTTATGGTGAAACAGACCGATCCGGGAAAACTGGAGCCTTTTCAATTGAAAGGGCAGATCATTTGGTATTAATGGAATATATGATACAAACACTATTTCTCCTTGAGCAGGTCCGGTCAAAGTTGCGGCTTCTACTACGTTCCGATGCAATGCTCGGACTTGCAACCTAGTGCCTTTGCAAAATTTGGGTGGCTTTAAATTTCTTAATAACAGAACAGGTGTACCCACACGCAGTTAAAGTATGTGGTACGGCAGCCCCGGAGGGTTCAAATTGTTTCAAAACTCTACTGGATAATTAACGGCATCTTCAGTGCTTACCACAGTATCTATTGAGTTATAAATATCCATTGTCCTCCAAGAACTTCAGTAATATGTCATTAAAGACCGCTGCTTGGTCGTTCTTTGGGGTTAGTATAGCTTTTTGGCCTGACCACTCTATCGATTTTTCCGAGATGAGCGCAACACCTGGATAAATTTTTGAAATCAGGTTTTCAACTGTTGTTACTAAAGTACACAGATCGGAAGGGACAGATATCATGCCATCTTTTTCTGGGTAATCACTGTTAGCCAGTTTAAGCAAAAGACCCGGAAATTGGCTAGCGCAAATATCACCTCCAAGGTTATGTATGCGCTCTCACATTTTTTGTTAATTTTAAGACAGGCTTTTATCTCATCGGGACTTGTTCCCCTTGGAACTGCTGCAGTAGAGCTTGACCAAAACCAAGCAATACAGTCAAACCACCCATCAAACTTTTGTTGCTGCGTATGTCTTGCAGAGTTCTATTCAAAGCTTCTTTACCTTTTTTTATGGGCCATAGTTCTTCTTCATCATCGCAGACTTCGTCACTTCATCCCAGACAGTAATTTTAGTTTTGCTCAATACTTCTGCAAATTTGCTCTGTTTTGAAATAATACATAATGAAGTTTCCACATACACTCGGGAGCAATGAATCCGGGTCACATAAAGAACCAAAAAAAATCTCGCAAACTAAGAATGCTAGCTTAATGAAATAAATTGTGTTTAATAGAAAATCAATATACTCCTCAAATGAAAGTAATAAAACTTATGAGTCACCACATTTTATTTACAAAAAATACATAAGGAATCAAAAACTGGCTGATCTCGCTCGCCTTAAAACAAAAATAAGAAACATGACAATTTTTAACAACATTACGATTTTCTTGAATTTTAATACTTCGTATTGCCTCCTCGTGCTTTCATTACTGCGTTTACTCGGTTGGCATGCTGTATACCAAGATTTTTATAAGATTTTTGGGAATACTGTGACAGTAATTTTGAGCTAAAGAAGCGAAATTGGGGGAGAGTTCGTTGTTTTACGCATCTCGCTAGCTAGTCCCAAGCACGCTCGATTGGGTTGATCTCCAGGCTACGTGCTGGCCACTCCATACGAGTAATGTTCATCTCTTGAAGAAGTTCATTCATGCATAAAAATACCATCCTCGCCCAAATTGACCATAAACGTTTTCATTGAAGATTTCTTCTGCATATCTTTCGCTAATTAAAGAGCCGTTTTCTATGAACACCAGCTCTGTGCGACTCTCAGAAGAAATTCCGGCCCACACAAGTACAGACCCACCACCGTAGGCTACTTTTTCTTCGATGCATGCTTGCTTGAATCTTTCCCCAAGTCTTCTACTCTGTGTCTTCCATCGTGCTTGTAGAGTATAAATTTTGATTCGTTGGAGAACATAAATTTTGACCAATCATCAATAGTTCAATTTAAGTGGTTCTGGGCATATCTTAGTCTTGAAATACTATGCCCACGCTCCAGTTTAGGGCTGTTTGCAGGTCTTAGTGGTTTCAAACTAGCTTCAGCAGGTCGTCGTCTTACTGTCCATGCGGTTGGTTTACTTCCTCCGAGGCGTCGAAACTGATTTGAAATTTTTCGAAAGCGATTTCAAAGCATGGTGTTCTTCTCGTGCTGTGATACACCTGGTTCTGCCTATTTCTGGTCTGTGTAGGTTAGAACCAGTTTCCTCGTAACGTCGGAGAATTCTTTGTACTATTGACACGCCGACGGTCCTGGCCCTATCGCGCTGATTCAGGCCGGTTTCCAGCATTGTGAGAATTCTGGTGCATTGTTCAGGTGTAAGCGACATGATTACAGCTTGAATAATTAATATTGAATACTATCGACATGGTTTATATGAATGATAAATGACAGATTAGAAACAAAAGCAAAAACAAATGCAGTAATTTCGTAGTTCCATCTTCGAAAGTCTCCCTTTTTAAAATTTGATTTTTTATGATATAGCTGTACAATAACTGAGAAGTTTTAAATACATTCATTTAAGGAGTATTTAATTGTCTAATAATAAGAATGTATTTCATTAAGCTAGCATTCTAAGTTTGCGAGATTTTTAGGATTCTGTATGTGACCCGGATTCATTGCTCTTGAGTGTATTTTTGGTTCAGTAGCAACTTTAAGGCAGAGGTGACTTATAATTAAAACTTCTGCATGGCCCGTGTGTCATATTAGACTTTACTATTTCAAACCGCGCACTAAAATTCATCCATATTAAACTTCGGAAAAGAGCGGTAAAAGTAATCCATATAAAAACGACGAAAGATATTTCGACTTGTTGAATAATTCAATATCTTTGTTTATAATATCATAGTTAATATATTATAACTGAAAACATGTAAATAGCACAAAAACTGAATAACTACTACTTTCGACTTTGACTTTAATATGCTATTAAAATGCTTTCACTATCTGCACTGGAAATATAATAATTGGCGCACTAAATATTCCTTTCACTCCCAGTCCAGCATAGAATAAAATTATCTTCACTTATTTATTATATATCTATAAATACACCTTAAATACTTCTTGAAGCGACACAGTTTGTTGCACCAGAAAAAATATTACTAGCCGTAGCATCGTAGCCGCATCAATGAGTCGTAGCGCTAAACGCGTGCCAGCCGATTTTGCCTTGCTAAAATTATCATTATCAGTTATCACGATCAAATTGTCATTGTTTCTTGAAACCTTGTGTGAAGTGATTTAAAAGACTTTTACTTATTTTTATCCTATTTCATTTCGGACACGCAATAAACCCTTCTGTCAAGAATGTCCATAGACAGTGCAGTTCCCGCACAAATTTCCATAACATAAAGACTTGAAACTAAACTTCATGCACTGCTTGTTGGCTGACTGTACGTAATAAGATAGAGGAGGTTAATTACTTCCCATTGACGTCAACCGTAGGGCACTCGGGGTAAATACGGCACCGATCAATTCAGTACCCCGCCTAATGACTCGCGAATACTACACCTGAATACACATGCGGACAAAATAATTTGATATCATTAGATATAAAAGTAAATAGTATTACCGTTGCTTGCGTTTAGCGCTTTGGATAGCCGCATTTTTTATACTAGATGCAAAAATTACCACCTCATCTGATGTTAACATATGCGAGTAAAAACCTTTATTCCCAGTCGTCCCCGTGGAGTTTGCCCTTGGGAGGCAAATGGGAATAAAAAATCTGAAGTAGGGGCAAGGACTTTATTCCCATTTGCCTCCGGTGGCAATCCCTGCTCTGCCATCAGGGAATAAATGGGTAAAAAGTGTGCATCGCACCGATTCACCTTCAGTTCAGTTCACGCTTCAGTCATCCTACCTTGAGTGCCTAACTATCTCTGGAACCGTATTCACTAACAGAAAGTATTATTTGCTTTGAATGTGTTTCAAAACTTTCTTAAATTGTCGTGTAGCGACAAAAAAAAAGAAAGAAAACAGGTAGAGGTTATAAAATATCTATATATTTACAAGAATAAGAAGTATTTACAGATTATAAAAAAAAATAAGGGTATGGTGTGTGTATGAAGTGTGGGGTGTAAAGTGGAAGTGGTGAAGTGGGCGTGGGTCGTCGGCGATCTTCAGGGGCGGCTTGAACGGTAGGTCGTGCTGCAGGCAGATGGACGGCGCTCCTTGGAGGCAGTCTCAGTCTCAGTTCTTGGCCTGCCCTGGTGGTGGCTGGCGGCGCTGCTGGTAGATTGGCCGGCGTATATCGGCCAGTGGCAGGAGTTGATGGAACGGCAGGTGTCGGTAGAAGGCGGGCTGAAGCAGTTGGAGGCTGGCCGAAGAAGCTGAAGTCCAGGCGGCAGTCCCACCGATGAGGTTGCGAGTACGTGAAGATTACGAGAAGAGTAGTAGAGTAGTAGAGTTAAGTAGTTGTTTAGAGAGCCAAAGGGTGCTGAAAAGCTTTGAGGTCTTTCTTGAGTCCCGGGGCAGCCGGCCTCGGGACAAGGCCTTTTATTAATTTAGAGCTCGGTAGCGAGCTATCAAAAGTTGAGTAGGCAACTTTTGCCGTAGAAATGAATGAAAGATCAGGGAGGCCCGGCCGGTTATATAGGTCCGGAACCATTTAAATTTAGACACGGTTCGAATCGTACTAAAAAGAATCAAAGTAGGTGGTCTGTGGAGGTTGAATAGCCATAGACGTAGTTGGAGAGAGTATCCGTGTCATGGGTAGCCATGACAACGGATAAAAAACATTAAGTTGTCATAAATGTCAATAAAATAAATAAACTAAAAATAGATAAAATCGAAGCAAAATTAACGAAAACAAATAAATAACAGAATAAAGAGAAATGCCGGTAAGTGTCCAGCACTCTGGAATAGTGATTTTCAGTACAGATGGAATTATTATACGTATTTACAAAATGATGAATAGTGTGTGATATTTTTGAAATTATGTGTTTCCAGGAATACATAATAAAATATATGATTATCCCTGATGAATATCGATGATATTATATGATAAAATGTGCGAAATGGAACCTATGATAGTCGAAACCATGGGACGATTATTAAGGTACGTTACAAAATCGTTGAAGTAACTTAAGGTTGCGATCATTGAAATTGAGCAACTTTCGCAGTTGTCATTCATTGGATGAGTGACCAAAAATTTACCACCTTGAGCTCTTCCCTGCTTCGGAAGGCACGTTAGCCGTTGGTCCTGGCTACATCTGAATCCGAATTGGGCCAGCGTGGTTGGTCATTGTCCAAACTCCGTATTTCATCCATATTAGGCCTGTCCCCCAGCAGTGGGGACATGATGTGATATTGTCGAAAATTACTTATATAGGCCACAGACATAGGCTACCTCTGGTATCTCAAGCAAATTGCTGACCCTGGAGAAAATCTACGCTGCTTTTTGAAGGAACCTGACGTATATTTTGAACATACACGAAATGATGTGCCCGACAATTAATTCTTTACCTGTCTACCTAAACGCCAAGCTCACAGACTGGAGATGCGGCTGGACGAGTTTGCAAAGTGGCGAACGCTTAACTAACTCAATTAACAACTTTCAAAGCCCACAATAATGAACATCATATTGAGCAAACTACTCGAAACACAATAGTGAGGCAAACAAATCTAATTTAAATTTGATTAAAAGTTTACCGTGACCGCAACGCTCATTCCCCTTTTCATAAATGAGGCAAATTGTGCACTTTGACAGGAAATAGTGCTTCAAATAGATCCGGCTTGTTTTTCCTCTATTATAGTTGGCGTACGAGCAGACCGCTATCTGATGATAAATAATCACTAGAACCCACACCAGGAGTATCACAAATGCGATGCCGGCTTTAAAGGAATTTCCTTGTTTGTATTTTGTTTTCACTGAAGATGGAAGACGCAGGCAGCTGTGCCACAGTTTTTTACTATTGCAGCTGCAGCTTCAGATCGTAGATCCAGATCGAGATCGTAGAGCCAGCAGATCGTATTGGTCCGAAAACACTGCTGGCGACAATGTATTCCACAGTGTTCCAATTTTACTAAAACGCTTGACGCATGCAACGACATTAATTTTAATATCTAAAAAATACTACAACCATTTTAGTCGCATCAACCTGGAATCGAATCAACACCATTCGCTATTATTCAAAGAATTGACAGACCATTCCGCCACTGAAGACCGCAACGGACGTATCTAATTTATCCTAGTAAAAATCTCGTTAAACTGTCTTTTTAAAAAAATACTAGTGAAATAAAATCTAGTAGTTGTTTTTAAAATGCTCCTTTAAAAGTAAAAAAAAACTTTTCAGGAGAATATAGACTAAGAAAAACATCAGATGTTTGTTATGTTTCAAACAGAAATAAATACCTAGTTTGAAAGATTTCAATGAGTAGGATAATAACTAATGGCTATGGAAACTTGTCATATACCGCGATAGGAATATCTACTATTAATCGATCAATACATTGATAAAATAAAAAAGGTAAGAGAAATCTTAAAGCTATTGTAAAATCACAAAAAAACCTAATATGAATTGGTAGTTAATAAATAGTTAAATTAAAATATTTATATAAAGGCTAAATGAATTAGAATTTTATAATTAGATTGCTACTAAAAGTCTGCTCGCAGGTGTACATCGTGAGCAGAAAACTCATGATTGCCCCCATAATGGACCCGTAAGGCGAGTGATCCAAAGCCTGTTTTACAGTCGGTGTGCTAATTTAAGACCATTCAATGATGATTGCAAACTGACCCACTAGCTAGATAGTTTCCTACAATGCGAAGAGATGGAACTGCCTTGCAGCTTAAGAAAGGCTAGAAAGAATTCCACACGGGCATCAGGGCCGCGGTAACATAATGGTCAGTTCATTCGCCAAGATAGCGAAGGGTGCGGGTTCGAGTCCCGTCTGCTGCCTGGTCCGCATGGATTTTTTTCTAGTAATATTTTCTTTAGATACAATCATCAAGCAGTTACATGCTTAAAAAATAAAAAAAATATCATTTATACATACTTTTACAAATTTTGTTTGACGTTGTAAAGAAAATATTGGGACGATTCACAAGAGTTTAATTATTAATAAGCTTCTGGTTTGAAAAAAGAAATTTTGACATTGATTTTCACTGTCGACTAACTTTCAGATCACGCCGCTGTCTCCCAAATGGAAACACGCCATAGAGAAAAGGATAGAGGACGAGCGAGAGCTGACAATGAGGGCGGTGGCGCGCGGGGCCAAACTCCACCCGGGGGAGTTCTGGAACCTGTCCGGGACCTTCCTCTTTACCGTGTACGTCATGACGGCGTTGGGTCAGTATCATATATACCATATACGTCATAATATCGTTGGGTTAGTAGCATTCATAAAATAGTCAATATTAAACCCCGCTGTCTTCCAAATGGAAGTACGACATAGAGAAGAACAGTTAAGACGATAAGCACGATGATGCGCGGGGTCAAACTCCACCCGAAGGGATTCTGGAAACCCTCCTCATTACCGTGTACGTCATTACGGCGTTGGGTCAGATGTATCAATCAGTGAATCAATACAAACGCAATTTGATGTCCCATCTTTGACAAACTCAGCTATAGACCCACGAAGCATAATAATTTTCTACAAAAAAATACATACTCAGGAGCTCACGCAGTGGGCCTCAGCAGTGGGAACATGAATATGCTGATGACAATGACACCCGAATTTTGATGTTTAACTCTAAGTATCTCAAGCTATTAGCTAACAACTTATTGCCTGAAAAAAGTCACGCAGCACGTGAAAAAAAAACATTTGGTCTGGGCCACCTGTTGGAAACCAGCCACCATGACCTAGACGCCTGCGATATTAACAACTACGTGAAGTGCTGGAACCTTGCTTCCCGCAGGAATACAACACAACCTAAAGATTAGAAAAAATATTAATTTGTTTCATAAAAACAGTGAGAAACAAAAATAAACTAACTTTACCTGCTACTAGGCTACACAAAATCAATAATTCATTTAAAGGTCTTTGTATTCGCTTATACAATAAAGTCCCAAGCAATATCCAAGAGTTAACCATAAATAAATTCAAAGATAGTATAAAAAACACTCATTAAAAAAGCTTATTACATAGTCTGATTATATCACAGACAAAAATGCTTGGGTTTGAACTGTTCCAATCAATTTATTATTTCATATAAAAATCCAACAGGTTTTCTATATTACATAAATCATGATTGTATTGACGTTGTAACAACATAATGTAAATTTGTAAATGTTGTTACATGATACTTTTAATGTTGTGGAGTTTTTTTCTCTCGTTTTTCTCCGCAGCTAAAAAATATGTCCAATAACGATGTATCTTGAACTTCGTCGTGTCATATCCTTTCTACGGCATTAGAAATTATATAAGTTAGAAAAGGATGGACGACCATAAGGTTCACGATAGAACAGGACCTCTTTAATCCGAACTCCGAAAAAAACTCCACAACATTAAAATTATAATGTAACAACATTTACAAATCATTATGTTGTTACAGCGTCAATACAATCATGATTTATTAAATATAGAAAACCTGTTGGAATGATTGGAACAGTTCAAACCCAAGCATTTTTGTCTGTAATATAATCAGACACTTTGTAATAAGCTTTTTTAATAAGTGCTTTTTTTATACTATGTTTTTTTATGGTTAACTGTTGGATATTGCTTGGGACTTTATTGTTTAAGCGAACATAAAGACCTTTAAATGAGTTATTGATTTTGTGAAGCCTAGTAGCAGGTAAAGTTAGTTTATTTTTATTTCTTGTATTAAGTGTGTGAACATCACTGTTTTTATGAAACAAATTAATATTTTTTCTTACATGTAATAAATATTCGTATATGTATTGTTATGATACCGTCATTATGCCAAATTCTTTATTATTCTTTGAATGTAGGCGGCATTTCCCCACAATGAAATTCAGTACGACATTACACTACGGAAATAACTAAAGTATACTAATCTGGCCGTATCAAAATGAAAAGGCCGAATAAAAAGCTTTGTCTCGCAATTTACGTAAAAGCATTTTCTGGGAAAGGCACAGATTACTAATTGGTTGGCAAAGGAATGTGGTGCGTGTGGGATGGATAACAAAGGTGTTCGAATTAGAAATGTTTCGGATTATAGAGGTCCTGCTTTATTTCGAAAATGCGTTTCAAGAGTACATGCGCCCACTTTGCCTCGTCCTCGCTATAATGACGCAATATAAAGATTCTTAGTATATTAAATTGTCATAAAATCTGTTACTCCTATTCCAGGTTTCGGCGCTCCAGTGCCTCAAACGATATGGGGACGAACCAGTGCCCTCATATACGCGATGATGGCTGTACCAACACACATATACCTGAGTCAGTATAAAACTAATTCAAAGAAATAGCTAAATCACACATCTATTCATTCGTTATCATCCCATGAGGGCGCTTTCCAAAAAATAGGACGCAGAGGTGACAGACGTGACCTCATCAAACTGACAAATCTTTTGGGATGAGACAAGTGGCCAAACGTTAACGTTAGGTATATAACGATCGTGTCGTCGGCGGTCGTGAAAGTTAATAAGCTTTCGCAATGGTCGGTCTTTGGATCGGTGACCAAAAATTTAATGTCTCGAGTTCCTCAGTGCTACGGAAGGCACATTAAGCCGTTGGTCCCGGGCTAGCGGTTGCATCTGCAGACGTTAGCACTCATCGATTCACACTGGGCGCGCGGCCCAGTCTCCCTATTTCGTTCTTAGTGTAAGCCTGTGCCCCTGCAGTGGGGACATTATTAGGCTGATGATGATGATGACTTTAACTCCAATCCAGAGTGTTTTTTGTTGAAGAGGTCGGCTAGTACCCACTAGCACTAGCACTTCCCAAACGAAAGAAGTATCTTTTTCAGGCATCATCACTTTTAAGAACGTAAGATTTTAAAAAAATATAAACACATTATGGAGATCTTTCGGGGAATAGATTACATATTATTCTTCCATGTTTGATGCGTAAAAAAATATTGAGACATTTTTTAAAACAAAAGAACTATTCGCCCTCACATTTTATTTGGCACAATCAAAAGGTAATAAACGTTATGAACTAGATTGTGTCCGCGGCTGTGCTGGCTAGATTTGATTTTAATTTAATTATTTATCTAGTTAAAGGATTAACCACGTGATCTTGGTGCTCCATACAAACTTTGAACCTCCGGTTTACCACATTAGGGGATGATAAAAAATCATTTCTTAGGGCACGCCTCATCATTTCAGCCGAAAGACGTCCACTGTTGGACATAGGCCTCCCCCATGGATTTCCACAACGATCGGTCCCATGCTGCCCGCATCCAGCGGCTTCCCGCGACATTTACCAGATCGTCGGTCCACCTTGTGGGGGGCCTGCCAACACTGCGTTTCCCGGTACGCGGTCGCCACTCGAGGACCTTTCCGCCCCAACGGCCATCGGTCCTGCGAGCAATGTGCCCTGCCCATTGCCACTTAAGATTTGCAATTCTGTGGGCTATGTCGGTGACTTTAGTTCTCTTGCGTATCTCCTCATTTCTGATTCGATCACGCAGAAAAACTCCGAGCATAGCCCTCTCCATTGCCCTTTGGGTGACTTTGAGCCTTCTTACAAGACCCATTGTAAGCGGCTACGTCTCGGTTCCGTATGTCATCACTGGCAACACACACGAATTGAAGACTTTCGTCTTGAGGCACTGCGGTAGATGTTCCGAGAAGATGCTACGTAGCTTCCCGAACGCTGCCCAGCCGAGTTGGATTCGTCGATTAACCTCTTTCTGGAAGTTGGACTTACCCAGTTGGACTATTTGTCCCAGGTATACGTACTGGTCAACAACTTCCAGTGTAGAGCTCCCAACAGTCACTGGAGTGGGTACGACATGGGAATTCGACATGATTTTCGTCTTGTCCATGTTCATTTTGAGACCCACTTGTTGGGACACCCTACTGAGGTCGCCGAGCATTGTGCCAAGGTCATCCATGGTCTCAGCCATGACTACGATATCATCTGCAAATCGAAGGTGCGTCATGTACTCGCCGTTTATGTTGATGCCAAGTCCGCTCCAATCCAAAAGTTTGAAAACGTCTTCCAGCGCAGCTGTAAACAGTTTCGGTGATATAACGTCACCCTGTCTTACACCACGCTGCAGCTGGATTGGCTTCGTGTTTTGGTCCTGGAGTCGAACTGACATAGTGGCGTTTTCATACAACGACTGCAACACTTCGATGTATCGATAGTCTATATGGCACCTTTGGAGTGACCGAAGCACGGCCCAATGTCTCGATCGAATCGAAGGCTTTCTCGTAGTCCACAAACGCCAAGCATAATGGCAGGTTATACTCTTCGGTCTTCTGTATAACCTGCCACAGCGTATGGATGTGGTCTACGGTACTAAACCCTTTTCGGAATCCGGCTTGTTCGGGAGGCTGGAAGTCGTCAAACCTGCGCGTGAGACGATTCGTGAGGACTCTCGAAAACAGCTTGTATACATGACTCAGGAGCGTGATGGGTCTGTAATTCTTCAATTGGGCCCTGTCGCCCTTCTTGAAGAAAAGCGCCACCACTCCCCTATGCCATGCGCTAGGCGTTTTGCCCTCGAGTATGACAGAGTAAAATAGCTTCTGAAGAGATTTCAAGACTGGTCGTCCACCTGCTTTCAGAAGCTCGGCTGTAACTCCGTCATCACCCGGCGCCTTTTTGTTTTTGAGCTGTTTCAGAGCTACACTAATCTCGTACAGGCTGACGTCCGGGATATCTTCGGTGTAGTGTCGGGTTAATTTGGCTCTTGGGTCGGTCGCCTTTGTGACAGGTACTCGTGATGTCGCGTATAGCTGTCCGTAGAAGCTTTCGATCTCAGCCATAAGCTCAGGTTGCGACGCAATGATTCTGCCGTCCTCTGTCTTCAGCTTCAAGAGACAGATTTCTTGCGAACACTTTCGAGCCTTTGTTCCGCTCGATGGCCTCTTTAATACGATCAGTATTAAAGCGGCGTATGTCGCGAGTCAGAGACTTCGAAATCTGCCTATTGAGCTGCCGACGTGCATCTTCAGAGGACTGCAGACCCGTCTCACGCCTTTTCTCCATGAGCTTGAGAGTCGGCTCCGAGATCTTGCTACGTTTTTTGGTACGGATGGGCTTGCAGAACTTCGAGCCCACCGTAAGGACAGCTTCAACAAACCTGTCATTATAATTGTCCACGTCTACGCAGCTCTCTAGACAATCGAAGCGATTTTGCAGTTCGAGTTGAAAGCGCCGAGCGCTCGAGGTTTTGGATCTGGATGGCTTCAGGACGGAGCGTGGACTTCATCAGTCGATTCCTTTCGGCTTTGACATTTAGATTCAATGTGCCTCTTACCATTCGGTGATCGCTTCCCGTATTGAACGAATTGATCACTGAGACATCATTGAATATCCGAGTCTTAGTCGACATGATGAAGTCAATCTCATTTTTTGTCACGCCATCCGGACTTTTCCAGGTCCATTTTCGATGCAACCGTTTTCTGAAGAAGGAGTTCATCATAAAGAGTCCCTCCTTCTCCATGTAGTCGGCTAGCATTTGACCTCGGAAGTTCCGGATTCCAACTCCAAATTGCCCCACTTTCAACTCATCATCGCCACGTTTGCCCAGCCTTGCGTTGAAGTCCCCCATGACAACGGTGTAATTGGTCCTGGAAGCATGCATTGCCCGAGAAATATCCTCATACATGACTTCCACTTCCTCGTCGGGGTGCGTCGAGGTCGGAGCGTATACCTGTATGACCTTCAACGAATACCGTTTGGTGATTCTGAGTGTAAGGTACGCCACCATATTCGACACACCACCAATCTGTACAACATTGTTCACGAGAGACTTGTGGACAACAAACCCGACACCACCCTGGGACAGATCTTCGCCCTCCCGGAAATAGAGCAGGTTGCCGGATTTAAGGACCATCGTGTCCTCGCCCTCTCTTCGGACTTCAGATAGTCCTACAATACTCCAGCGAATCCTGCTCAATTCTTCCTCCAGTTCCAGCAGCTTCTCCTCGGTCCGTAGTGTGCGTGCAGGGGGGGCACGCCTACATTTATGTAATAACAGCTACATGTGTCCCAAATAATAGCGCAATCCGTTCAGTGATTTGAGCTGTGAATTCAGGGTCGAATTTAGAGGTACGTAGGCCGTAGGGTGTAATAGGGGCCATTACACCCTCCCCCCTTGGTTGGCCTGACCGGTCGAAATTAAGTTATTTTTGTCTCTGTTGTGGTTCACAGACCCACGTGCCCAGTGTTGGTAGATGATACAGTCAGTAACGGTTGCCTTTATATACAAGAATATACTAACAATGGTGTCGATTCTGACATGATTCTCTAAACTTAAAACTAAATTTGACATCAGTCTCCTTTTCATTCTGTATAGAGAATGACAAGGATACACTGTTGTAAAATTTAAGTTTAGGGTTAGAGAATCATGCCAGAATTTAGACTACTAAGTAAGTATACAAAATCATTTTCTTCCTCCCATAATCTTCCATACGTTGATCCGACAATCTTCTTCTTTTCACACCTCCTAACCTTTCCAAGGCGTAAAGCCATTTTATACCGTACATTCTATCCAACTCTGGAATTCCCTGCCCCAAAAGATTAGGCGTGCCCAAACTTTAGACTGTTTTAAGTCTCTAGTTATGGAGCACTTTTTGTCGGAATAACCTAATTTTTAATAAATTTTGTTGTATTAGAACTTGCCGGTTTCAGTGGCTTTATATTGTGAAATATTTGAGTATTTATGTTTGCTTATACATATACTCATTTTTTTGTAATGTTTTTTTTCTTTTGTCTTCTTTCATCTAACTATCAAGAAAAGTTTTGCAATGTATTCCGCAAAACCTCCTTTACTCTCTTAAGTTCTTTTATTTCCAGCTCATTTGGTTGTCTGGAAGAAGTCGCTCAATAGCGATAAGACCGTCCTTTCTGCAATATGATATTTTCTACTTTGTTTTGTTTTATTTCTTCTTGTTTTGTTACTGTATTATACAATAAAGAGTTTTTATCTTATCTTATACATTGTCTAACTACAAAGCTAATAAGTTTATACCTATTAACACTATATTACAAAGTTTGATATCTGTATTGTTTGTAGTGGTTAACTTCAGCACGTGCGTGGTGGCAAACAGCGAGGCGAACTTAAACTACTTCAAGAGATGTATACGAAGGAAACACGTGAATGGTAAGATAACTTTAAGTAGATCTTAGTTGCTTTCCTGAAATTGCTTTTGGGAACGATGTGGTTTTTGAGCGAATTAAAGTTCAACCGTTGACACCTATGCGAGGTCGATATTCATGCAAAGTTATAAAAAACCGGCCAAGTGTGAGTCTAAACTCGCGCACTAAGGGTTCCGTACCATTATCTATTCAATAGACACTATTTATAGGTAATATAATATAGAGCAAAAAACGAGAATAAAGTCACGTCTGTGGTATAGGGACCCTCTTAAATATTCATTTTATCTTAAAATAATTATTTATTTTTAAAATTAATATACAATTAAAATATTCTGTGAATATTTCAAGCGTCTACCTGATGCGTTTAGAAGGCTCAACTCACACTGGCGCAGAGTCGAAGCGAAGCCATGCGTCATGGTTTCCCGTGTTTTGCCTGTAACAAATTCATCTCTATTTTCGATTTATGAGGATTGGCATGCTCGGCATAAAGTTTGGCTGCAGAAAAGACTAGGGCTGTAATGTTTTATAGCTCTACAGGTTAGCCGCCGACCGGAGTATTGTCAAGGTGGAGGGGGCAAGAGTGCCCATCGTGCCCAGCCTGAAACACCTGGGGCTGGTGCGGAACTCTAAATGGAGGTTCGATGCCCATTTAAAACAGGTGGCGCCAATGCTGATTGGTGCAGCGGCGGCACTAAGCAAGCTGCTGCCTATCGTCGGTGGCACCAGCGCCAGTTGTCGCAAACTGTATGCTGGGGTCAACAGAAGTATGGCTCTCTATGGGGCGTCGATCTGGACGGACTGCATAAGCCCGGCGAGCGAGGTCCTGCTGCAGAGGGCTCAGATAGTAGTGGCGCAAGCGCTGCGCGCGTGTTAGGGCCGTCAGCCCCAAGCCAATACGCTATATAAGCAATACTAAATGATCTAGTTAGTTATAGACACCTCAGCATTTATTATAGTATATATACTCATGTTTAAGTTAATTAAGATTGAATTCATTGACGTAGTGTAAGGCTGCCCAATTGTAGAAATAAATTATTTTTTTAGTTAAAACTCGTTCTTATTATTTAATTGGCGCAGCCGGTAGGATCCCAGTAGTTGGGCCGCGATATTTTTTCACAAAGTTCTAAATTAACTTAGAAACATTTCGCCGCAACGTCTGTCTCTACAGTTTAATTGGGATCACCGAACAAATAAATGTATTGAATAATACGTCGAGGAGCAACAGCAGCCAGAACCACTACAAGTCTTCCACGTCATAGGAATAACTGCGGGTTTGTGAGTAAAACTCTTCACTATCCTGTCTTTTTTCCTCTATGAACCTTAGATTATATGTGTTATTAGGGATTAGAAAACGCCAGAATAACATTAGGATAAAACTTTCCATTTTAATTAATTAATATTCTACTGAATTCTATATTCTCATTTAATAATTTGCGTTTTGATTGTTTTATCGTGCATTTTAATTTTGTGTTATTTTTTTTCTTTTGTGGCTTACGCGTGTTTACATACTTTGTTAAAATTGGAAAAAATAATTCACGTACCGTCTGAAATGGTGAACATGATTCCCCTATTCGAGGGCGACTCAAGGCAACTGCCGTTATTTAATAAGAAATGCGAGTATATTCTAAATACTTTTGGGGGTAATAATACCCAAAATCTATATTTATTTCATGTGATAACAAGTAGATTAACAGGGAGAGCCGCGAACTTAGTCGGGGAAAGGGAACAAATCAGTACATGGGAAGAATTAAAAGATCTTTTACATCAACATTTTGGGGACCCGCGTACTGAAGAGTGCTTATTACTTGAATTAGAAGCATTAAAAATACAGCGAGGCGAAAGTTATTTAGATTTTTGTCATAGGATTCAAAATCTTAGGAGCATTTTAATAGCCAAAGTAAATGAAACTATAAAAGACAAAAATATGATCACTGCCAAACAGGAAATTTATACACATGTATCTCTAAATGTGTTCCTGTACAATTTACCCGCTTATCTAGTACGTTTGGTTCGCCTCAGAAACGGACCAACTTTAGAAGACGCCCTGAAAATAGTTTTGGAGGAACAAAACTTCCAAACTGTTTACGATTACAAAAATAGGAATAGAGAGTTCGGAAACCTTAGATACAATAATAATTACCAGTATAATAATCAGCGTCAACCCATCTTTTCGGCACCAAACAGGCCACATAATAGTATTTTTTCTCATAATTTCAATAATACACACATCAAAAGTGTCTAGGGATCAACATATATTTTTGCAATAACTTTTCTCCTGATTGATATTAATTAAAATTTTCTTTAAGGATTCATCAAATAAAGTGTTTTCGTTTGTCACAGTAACGATAAACCAAGTCACCTTTGCATTAATAAAGAAATTTGCCATTTTCCTAATAAAGGGATTTTTGACATTTGAACCACTAACACAAAAGTTCGAAAAAAAGACTGAAATAACAGTTTTCTCTAAAATTTTATTGGGTAACTTAAACAATTAATAATCCGTATTTCTACCGCGAACACTAACAACACAAGAACATCGGTTTGGCATACTCAAAATGAGTTCATCCAAATCACGCAGTGGAATGGCCGCCCATGTTCGTTGCAACAACAAAAAAAGGTCTTCTTGCGACTGGATACCCTCCATATTCGGCAGAGCTCTTCTCTGTAGCATATCCCATGCATGCTCAATCGGGTTCAAGTCTGGCGACTGAGCAGGCCAGGGCAGGACATTGATGTTAGCTGCGGCGAGAGTCTGTCTTACAACTCTTGCGGTGTGCGGTCGTGCATTATCATGCATTAACTGAAATAAGGGACCGATTTGCACTTGTAGAGGAACGATGACGTCTGATACAATCGTCTCAGCATAAATTTGAGCGTTGAGGTTGCCTCTGATCCAAATCAACTCAGTTCTTCCGCCGATCCAAATACCCGCCCATACCATGATGGTTCCACCACTATAAGGATGGACTTCCTGGCAGGATTTTAATCGCTGTTGGCGTCCAGGGGTTCTCCAGTGTCGTATACGTCTTGTATCCGGTCTCATACCAAAACGAGACTCATCAGAAAAGCACACGAAACGCCATTGTTCTTCTGCCCAATTTCTGTGTTCAAGAGCCCATTGATATCGAATCCTACGATTGTGCATTGCTATAGGTGGTACCCGTAGCGGTCTTCGGGAATGAAGGTTCACTTCATGCAAGCGGTTTCTGACTGTTTGGTCGCTAATTAAGTTCCCTGAAGAGTGATGAAGCCTCACGGCTAACATCATGGCGGTTATTGTTGGAGCTCTTCGAGTTAAGATTTGAATGTATCGGTCTTGTCTCCGTGTGGTGCAGCGATACCGTCCTCCATGGCGCTCAGCCACGGTACCAGTGCTTCGGTATCGTGTCCAAAGTCGACTGATAACACTGACTTGTATTCAGAGCTAAAGCCACAGTACGTTGCCGGGAACCAGCTTCTATCATTCCCACGGCTCTGAGCATTTCTTCCCTGCTTAAATGACGTCGCCGCTCCATAATAACGTTGGTTTTAATCAGTAGTAGGGAAACAGTAGCACTAATAATGTCTTCAATGCGTTGTATGTTTTTATAGGGAAAATATTGACAGCTGATTTTCATCTTTTACTCGAATTTGATTCACAGTTCCTGATTCAAATTATGAAATGCACCAAAAAGGATCCATATAAATTTATAAAATCATAAATTTATTACAAAGCCACATCTCAATCTCAAGAAATCCGCATAAAAATGCTTGATCCCTAGACACTTTTGATGTGTGTAGATCTCAATATAATAATTCACAAAATAATAATGATAACTCCAATTTTAGAACCCCCAATAATAACTTTACACCAAATAGCTCTATGCAATCACGTAATTCATTCAGGTCAAATATTACGCGACCTAGCCAGTGGCAACAACCGGCCTTTAACCGGCCAACGCAGAATCAGCAGTTTGCGGACAATGCCCCGCGTAATACGAGCAGTCCATATGTTGGGTCAGGTAGCAACACTGACGTAACACTGCGCACGGCTAGCTCGAGACGTATTAATTTCACAGATAGCGAATTTGTAAACAATGACGAACCTGTCTCGGGATCGTCTGGGGAACCCGACATCGCAGAAAATTTTTGCGTAAGGGCCTCACCGATAGAGAAACCATAATATTAAACTGTAATAAACAACTTAATCTTCCTCACATTCGGATACCGGAACTTAAATCAGTGTTTATGATAGATACCGGAAGTACCCGTTCATTTATAAGCCCACAGAAGACTAACGAATATTATAATCAATACAAACAATACGAACCTTTCGAGGTCAAGCCAACATAATGAAATTATTAATATTGTTTTGCCGAATACTTTCCGCAGCACACTAAAACACAAGTTCTGCGTATACAGTGTAGATAATAGGTACGATGGATTAATCGGTAGCGATCTATTAAAGCAACTCCACGCTAATATCGATATAAAATCTCAAACGCTATTTACTAGGGATACTAGCATACCTATAATATACACTCCACCAACGAGGATTTCTTATGAATTGCCGGGTCGTAGTGAACTGCGAGTTAAACTGCCCGTTAACTTATTAGACGGCGATGGAATATTAGAAAAGGTAGAGTTTAGCAAGGGGATTAGAATGCCTTCTGCATTAGTTTCGTGCAAAGAAGGTTTTGCTACAACAGTAATTCAAAACTGCAATACCGATAGTATGTCGCTAACAGTAACTGCACCTTTTAAAGTAGAACCATATCAGATGAATCAATGCTATTTGAACTTCACTCAGGATAAAAGGCAATTAGATAGTTTATTAAGCAAAAACCTTATTAACTTAGGTAAGAACACATGAACGAAGAAGAAAAAATAATGATAGGGAATATTTGTAAGGAATATAAGGATATTTTTTATTGTGAGGATATCCCGTTGTCGTTCACAAACCAAGTAAAGCACGAAATTAGAACGACAAATGAGGACCCGATATTTAATAGGGCACATAGGCTGCCACCGTCACAAACGGCAGAAATTAAAAGTCAGGTTAGAAAAATGTTGAAAGATAATGTCATACAGGAATCTCATTCCCCCTGGAGTGCACCGGTCCACCTGGTACCAAAGAAAGTAGATGCCTCCGGGAAACAAAAGTGGAGAATGGTAGTTGATTATCGTCGCTTGAACGAAATCACAGTAGACGATAAGTAACCACTCCCGATATTAATGATTTATTTGACATGTTAGGGAAAAGTATGTACTTTACAACCCTGGATCTTGCCAGCGGCTACCATCAGCTCGAAGTTAAAGAACAGGATAGACCAAAAACCGCGTTTAGCACACCTTTCGGACATTACGAATTTAACCGAATGCCGTTCGGTCTGAAGACAGCTCCTGCTACTTTTCAGAGAGCAATGGACAATGTCCTTAGAGGTCTACGAGGTATACATTGCCTGGTCTATTTAGATGACGTCATCATATTCTCGAAAAGTGTCTGAACATATTCAGAAGTTACGAGCGGTTTTTGAGCGGTTCCGCCAAACAAATCTTAAAGTCCAATTAGACAAGTCACAGTTTCTCAGAAAAGAAGTTCTATATCTAGGCCATACCATAACTAGGGAAGGTCTTAAACCTAATACCGACAAAATAGACGCAATTCTTAACTATCCGATACCGAAGACAACTACTGAAATAAAAAGTTTTTTGGGACTAATAGGGTATTACCGAAAATTTATCAGGGATTTTGCCAAAATAACAAGACCACTAACGGTATGTTTAAAAACGGGACATAAAATAGTATTAAATGAAGAGTATCAGAATAGTTTTGAAACATGTAAAAAACTCTTAACTAATGCCCCCTTATTGCAGTTTCCTGACTTTAAAAAACCTTTTATTTTGACCACGGACGCGTCAAACTTTGCAATAGGCGCCGTGTTGTCCCAAGGTTCGTTAGGGTCCGATAAACCAATCGCATATTTTAGTAAAACATTAGGCGACACACAGACTAGATATAGTACAATTGAAAAAGAGCTCGTAGCGATTATCGAAGGGGTTAAACACTTCAGACCATACCTGTATGGTAACAAATTCATTATCTATACAGACCATAGGCCGTTAGCATGGCTCTATTCACTGAAAGAGCCTAATAGTAAGCTGACGCGTGGGAGGCTAAGGCTAGAAGAGTACGATTTTGAGATTCACTATAAAAAAGGACCTCAAAACACTAATGCCGACGCTTTATCTAGGATTAGGTTAAACTTAATAGACAACGATGTAGAATCAATGTTAGTAAACGTGGATGCAGATGAAGAGACGATACAGAACGTAGTTAGGGAATTGGAAGAGGACGTAGCCCAATATTCCAATAGGGAGCCACAGTTAGAGACCGTAGAGATTTCAGATTCCGACGATGGTGCTACAGCACACTCAATATCAAACAGGGAGCACGAGGGCATCCCAATACTAAACGAAGCCATTGACACAAAACCTAAGCAAATAATAGTGTATACATAAATGGTTTATCAATAAATTACAAGTCAAAGATATTTCTAATAAAAAACAGAGGATCCTGGAAATTCATTTACCACTACATAAGGATAATCTCGTAAAAAATTTTTTCAAAGAATACGTTGATTTCAAACATAAATATTTTATTTACTATGAGGACATTCTATTCCGACCGATATTCACTAATGTAGTTACCCAACTTTACAAAAAGGGATCAATTAACTTAGTAGAATGCACAGAGCGAGTAGTTAACCTAACAAACTCTGAGGATGACCAGGTAGACTTGATACGCAAATATCACGAGGGCAAAACATGCCATCGAGGTATAAATGAAACATACGCTCGACTTAAGAGGAGTTATTGGTGGAATAATATGAAAGAAACCATAACTGCCATTATAAATGGGTGCGACCAGTGTAAAAAAATGAAATATGAACGAAAACCTATTAAACCTCCAATCCCGTTGACTCAAACACAGGATGCACCATTTCAGGAGATTTTTATAGACTTACTATTCATTGAAGGTAAATACTACCTAACAGCCGTTGACGCCTTTAGTAAATTAGCTCAAGCAATTTTTATTCCCAATCGAAGCACACCCGAGGTAGTTAGAGCCCTAATAAAATATTTTAGCATGTACGGTTTACCGAGAAAGATAAATAGTGACTCCGGAGCTGAATTTAACAATGATCTTTTAAAGGAACTATTGAACTTTTACAAAATTGATATAGGAACACCAAATAACCCCACTTCAATGGCCATAGTAGAAAGGTTTCATTCGACTATTATAGAGATCTACCGCATCGCAAAGTATGAAAGAAACGAACAAGATGCTTGCTCTGTTATGACATACGCGATAATGGCTTATAATAACGCAATTCATACCGCGACAAACTTCACACCGTTCGAAATAGCATTCGGTCATACCGAATCAGGTAACGTGTTTGACACAAATAGAGACTTCAATCTTCTACAAATTTTAGTCCAGGATCATAGAAAAAGATTGAAGGTTCTCTACGAATTTATTAAGGGGAAATTAGAAACCGACAAGGTACTAGAACTAAAAAGGGAGGCGAAGAGCCACCACAAATAAACGTAGGCGACAAAATTTTTATGAAAAATACCAGAATAAGAAAAGCTAAGGACTTACCCCGATACGACGAAGCCCAAGTTGTAGGCGAAAATAGTAGAAATATATTACCTGTACAGCTTAAACATAGAAAAACTAAAGTAGCAATTAAGAATATTAAACGCCCTCCGCAGGTTGTTCGCGATGGTGTTAACCCTAGCCCATCAGGCACACGGTCTGAACTTACAGAGACTAGACCCGAATCCAGGAATAGCTCCCATTCGGATTGGTACAGCGACGAAGAAGATTGACCACTGGAGTATCATTAAGACTTTAGACTTAGAATTATTAGAAAATCAGTTAGAACGTAATATAATAGAGTATCATAAGATTAAAACACTAGTATTTAAGGAAACTGAGAACCGTAGGGATTTATTAGGATTAACGGTACAAGTAGAGTCCATACTTAATTTAACAAAAGATAGGTTAGCACAAATCTTACCAAGGTATAGAGTAAAACGTGGCTTACTGAACCCATTAGGTTCTCTTATTAAGATAATTTCAGGTAATTTAGATAACGAAGACGCTATAAAATATAATCAGGAGATAAGTAACCTTAAAAATAGGGAACATTCCGTAGAAAATAAGATATCACTTATGAAAGTTGCCGTAGAAAAATTGATTAACATATCAAGTGACATTAACCTTAACGTTAAACATATTAATTTTAATAATAATCGTTTAGGATCTTTTATAAATAACCAAACTGTTATTTTCAGCTCATTCAAATTAATGAATAGTATGTACCAAATTCTAAACAACTTTCGTACAATCTATCAAGTTATCTACGAAGTAGAAACAGCAATTGCCTTTAGTAAGCTCAATACATTACATAAATTCATTATTAACTCAACTGAACTAGTTAACATTTTGATGGAAGTAGAAAAACACGCAAATCTTTTATATAAAGTAAATTATAACAACTTAATTAATTTAGAGCAAAACATAATTATGAAATCTTATATGGATTATAAAAAGTTAGTTTTTATTCTCGAAATACCCTTAGTAGATAATAACACATATATTTATTATAAGGTTATGCCTATCCCCATCCATAATCCTACAAATAATATAACCCACGTCATCATCCCACAATACCCATACCTTATTGTGAAGAGAATGAAATACATTCCCGTAGCGAAACCCTGTGAGGAAATAGAACGAGGCAGATATCTCTACAGTGATCAAGAAATTGTCGAATTTACGGACGAACTCTGCATCGAACAATTAATGCTGCTGAAAAGTAATTTCAGTGCCTGCCGACAGCGAGAAGTCCAAATAGAGAATACAAGAATCCAACCCATCACCGAAGATCAATGGATGCTGTTTTTCAAGGTCGACACCATAGCAACTGAGAGGTGCCATAACGAAATAAACAAACAAAAACTACGTGCAACATACATTTTGTCACGAAATAACGACTGTGATATTGAAATAGGAGGATCAATAATATCGCCGCTCACCAACACATCTTCGGTCGCAATAATCAACACACCGCAAATTCAACTGCCAAGTATGACTACACACGAAGAGCTGTCAAGATGGACACCGGTCAACCTTCGTAACGTGGATCTCAGAGACATTAGTGCAGTGATGAACCAAATTAGTGATGTGGAAAATGACTACAGTGTAGAAAACATGTTTGGTATAACCACCCAAATTAGTATATGGACAATAAGTATTTACATAGCGATATTTTTTGTAATTATAATTATTTTTTGTTTATATTATAAAAGAAATTTTCAAAGGACAACAGTGTTGCCCGTAGAAAATTCCTCACTAGGGGAGGGAGGTGTTAGGGCCGTCAGCCCCAAGCCAATACGCTTTATAAGCAATACTAAATGATCTAGTTAGTTATAGACACCTCAGCATTTATTATAGTATATATACTCATGTTTAAGTTAATTAAGATTGAATTCATTGTAGTAGTGTAAGGCTGCCCAATTGTAGAAATAAATTATTTTTTTAGTAAAAACTCGTTCTTATTATTTAATTCGCGCCTATTGCACCACATCATTTGCGGCCTCCTGCGCAATTACCTGAGGATGCCGAAGGTGAAGGCTATATCGCACCTATATTGGGATAGGGCAGAGTCCCGGCGGAGTGGGGAGCCACTCGCTCCAGAGAAGATCATCGCCCCACAGGCGACAAGTGGAAGAGCTCGTCCTGGCGGAGTGGGATAGAGAGCTCGACTCGCAACAACACGGGAACAGGACCTTGGAGGCCCTGCGCCCTGTACTCCGCTAATGGAGGGGCATGGGTCGCTGATCTTCTGTCTGTCAGGTGCTGTCGGGACATGGATGTTTCGGCAGTTAAGAGCACCGCATACGGAGAGAAGCGGCCCCGTCATGCCATCATAGTGACGCTGTCGGGGACACGGCGCAGCACACCCTTGAGGAGTGCCCGACGTGGTCACGGGATTTCTCGCTGCCCTCCATCGTCAAAACGATGATGGACAACGACAAACCTTGAGTCATCCTCTAGAATGAGGTAGCGTAAGGGCCTCTGAGGGGGACACCCGTTCCGGCCCTCTCCGAAGCCGACGGTAGGGTGGAAGAAAACGGCGTTACGCGCATCTCTTTCCACCCTTGTGATACTACGGATGCGATCTGCCATCCATTGCACAGACTCAACCGTCGACAGACGATACCCAGGTGCTTCCGGTCATCCGCCTGACCGCCTGAAGGTGGAGGAACCCATCCCGGGAGTAACGCAGAGTCACCGGATCCCACAAAACCCGCTCCGGCAGGCTAAGAGGCACTGTTGGGTTTTTAGTGGGTAGGGCACCCCCCTCATCCCAAGCAGCCGCTGAGCCAGTCTCAAGGGCTGGCTGAGCGGATGGGCGGGATTTAGGTTAGGATGAGTCACACATAGCCCTGTCTCTCACCCAGGGGCGGAGTATGCGTCACGCATTTTCCCAATATACAAAAAAGTTACAAATGCTCACAATCATCATACTAACAATTGCCCCTTCGTTATTCGAACCCGGGACCTCCGAGTAGGCGACACCTTGAAACCTGACAGTGGTATGTAACTCAACTACGGAGATCGTCAAATATTACATGTACTATTTTTAACTGTGTTAAAAATGAAACTGAATCAATTCATTTGTATTTTGTATATCGTAATTATACTGAGTGCTCCTTTATGGCGTAGCTTCGGGCTACAGATTCTGCTATGACAATATGCGTAATAATTTCTCGTAAGATAATGAATAAGAAATCTCGTGGATGGCACTTTTAACATGGTACACACCTGATTTCGTTACATTTTGGGCAAAGGCAATATTTAATTACTTAGTTTACGTGTTGGGTTAAATAAGAATGTCAAAAAAAAAAGGTAAATTTAAAAAATCAAAAAACCCGACTGCTTAATTATACTTCAATTAAAAACTGAAAAGAAAAGAACAAGTCCAGTAGTCTATAATTCTGTTAATAAGGAACAAAGCTACTTTGACAGTCGGGGCCTAGTATTAAAAATATTATGTATTCTTGAATATCTAATGGCAATTATTTTCCAAATATTTTTTAGTTTAAAAAAAATACCGAATAACGTATCACTGTTAAGCATAGATGCTAAGTAACTTTTACAAATATAATCAAATAAACCTATTACTTACTTTATTTTTAAATCTTTTTCATCAATTAAATACTAATATCCTAACTATCTATACTAATATTATAAATAGGCAAGATTTGTATATTTGTAGTAAATAATCTGTCAAACTACTGAACCGGTTTCAAATGTTAATTCATCATAAGGTAGCTACATTATTTATTATTACATTTTTCTTTATTTAAATAGCAGCATTTTACCTGAAATAAAATGCATATTAAAATACTTACCTCACTGAAAGCTTTATATTGAGATAGCACTTCCGTTTCCCGTCGAATTACCATCAGTTTCCGTACTTTTATTCACCTTGTATCCGGTCCAGTGGCGACACCTGGCAGAAGCGCGGCCATTTTTGTTTTCCTAAGTTTTGACAGCGGCATATTAACTCAATGGCTCAATTATTTCACCAGGCAGAATTTAAAGTGAAAGCTTTCAGTGAGGTAAGTATTTTAATATGCATTTTATTTCAGGTAAAATGCTGCTATTAAACTACTTGACCGTCACTGAAAGCTTTATATTGAAACCTGTTTGTTATCGCCTGGTGATCGCCACGTACATAGATATATACGCCAATATGACAATTTATGATAAATTTAAATATTAACATTTATCAGATTATATGAAACTGTATAAAGAAACGAGTAAGCTTAAAAATGAATCAAATAATATTATTTCAATCACGCCTTTAATTTCTTCAAGCTTACGAAGATGCTTTAACATATGTATTAGCTGATCGCTATATTCCTTTGCTTAAAACTCGCGAAGTATATATATATATACTTCTACATATATTTGCTTTGTTAATGACCGGACGCTTCCTTGTGTAGCATTCATTTGTATCTTTGTATATCACAAATAAGGCGTACGAACGCGAGAAAAAGATGTAAAGTTGTTCGATACTGAGTCTTACATTTTACAAGACTGTACTTTTTACTTAAGTTCCAAAAATCAGGGTCCCACTTACGATTACCATTATTCGGTACAAGTCACCAATCGGATTGTCTTTAACTACTTTCACCTGTTTTGAACCAAAACAAGTCTAAACTAATCTTCGTCGGTACAAATACAATGATTCGGGATAATTTGAAGTAGGAACAAATCATGTGTACCACATGCTGAACCAAATAATACGCAGCATAATTACTGTATGACGTTCAGAACAACATTTATGACGAAGTATTTGAAACAGATCATTATGATGTAATGAGTACATTATTGAAGAAAAGGAAATAAGTTAACTTATAGACACAGAATAGTAGGTTACGGACTGATTCTTTAAAAACAATCGACTTCAATATATGTGTTTGCCAAAGCAGGTGAGCTTAGGTAATTAGACTTACCATCCATTGGTATATCATGTAAAAACTACTGACTTATTTAAAATAATGGTACTTATTTTAAGATAAGTCACGAGTTAAAAATAAGTCTCTCAAAAATCGTGTTAGTTCAGAGCCGAGTCCACAACTTGCGGGATTATTCCGATAAACATTCTTGTTCCTAGACCAATGCAACCACGCAAGGCAGCGTTTCCGAGCCATCTCATAGCAGTTTAAGACAGAGCTGTCGCTCTTTGTAGAATATGTTGAAAAGCGTAGTGCTAGCATATCTATTTGATTGGAGTGAAGATTGAAGTTAAGTGGTAGAGCCGTGTTCTTCAACTATACTTCCCAAGCTTTCATATTAGATTGGCGGGAAGTGATTGCAAGGTCGATTGCAGTGAATTCATAATTATTGTTAGAAGTAGGGAGTGGTTGATACAACCCCACGGAATGACAAAAATGTTGAAACCGATCAACTTCTGAAGTTTACGTTTTTACAACGAAATTCTCAGGTATAGTTTTTATTTGACGACCTCCGTGGTCGAGTGGTTTGTACGCCGGGTTTCATGGTGTCGCCGACTCGAGAGGTCCCGGGTTCGAATCCCAGTGGGGGCAGACGTTTGTGTGATGAATGCGAGCATTTGTACTCCAGTCATGGATGTTTAATATGTATTTCTATATAAATATACTTATATATGTATAGTATATGTATTCTATCCGTTACCCTTGTATCCCATAACACAAGCCTTACAGTGCTTACTTTGGAGCTAGGCTAATTGGTGTGAGTGTTGGAAATATTTATTTATTTATTTATTTATATTGTTGCTGGGTTGCCGTGATAAATTATGCTATTACGAAGTTCAGACCAGATTTTATGAAATTCATTTGACATCCTGGAATCTATAATTGATTGTAATTTTTCCTTTTGTTTTTCAGTTCTTAGATCTGAGTCATTTATATGTATTACTTAATACTAAATAAAGATTTAGTTATTTATAAGATTTACACAGCTTACATGAGGTGTGCATGTACTATTCGTAGGGTTTGAAGTATATTTATTCCAGACAGTCGTGGCAAGGTTAGAAAGCGTAAGTTTAATATTAAGAACAGTTTTACTAAAATAACATTTTTTACTAAAATAACATAAAGTGGATAATTGCATACAATGATCTTCAAAACCTTTCAAGAATTTGGTAGATCGTGCAATCTTTCTTCAGTACTAGCGGTGGGCATTTAAACGAAAAGCGCTTAAATAAGCGCGCTTAAAATATTAAGCTTGTAAGCACGCTTTTAAGTATAAGCTTTATAAGCTTATCACTTAAAAAGTGTGAGTAAGCTTTTCACTTAAAAAAGTGCAAGTATATTTTTTACTTAAAAAGTGCAAATCCCGTCATCTATGTCTTTGCCAGGAAACTACATACTTCGATCCTTCTAGTCCACTACAGTATCGTAAAATGGGTACGCGGAATTCCTTGGTACTAAATATTTCACAATATCACAGACATAGAACGCGCGACTACAGCGCCGCGTCGGCGTGCCATCTTTCGTGAGCCGGTTAATACAGAATGCGAATTATTATAATGCGACGTAAAAAAATGCACTTTTTTAAAATTTTCGTTAAAAGCGTTTAATTAAACGAAGTCGAAAAGCAGTACGCTTGTCACTGTGACGGGGTAAGAGCGCGTGGGTGTTGTACGGTGTGTTTGCATGCTTGCTTGACGTGTTAATGCGTTTCGTGTATTGGTTTAATGTGCATATAAAATAGTTAAAAGTATGTATATAAAATCAATGAACTTTTAAGTACGCCTGGATCACGAGTATATTAACTCCAGACAGTCCTAAGCTTGTAAACTAAGAAGGAAAGTTCATTGACTATTATAAAAATGTTTATTATAAAATCTAAATTCAATTGAAAATCTTTCGTTTTTAATGCCAATCAATTCATTAGGTTTAAAACAAAATTTTAATAAAAATTTCATTAATAAGAAGAAAAAACGCAATAAAACACTTAAACACATTAAAAACGACAGTACTCTTTTCACGCTTTTTTAAACGATATACCTAAACGAAAACACAACACAACGTCGCGCTTTTTACGCATGCTTTTAAACGTTTAAGCCAATAAGCGTTTAAACGAAACGACAATAAACTTTCACGCTTTTTTAAACGATATACCTAAACGAAAACACAACACAACGTCGCGTTTTTTACGCATGCTTTTAAACGTTTAAGCCAATAAGCGTTTAAACGAAAAAGCTTTTTTTCAAGCGCGCTTATTTTAAAAAGTACAACGTTTAAACGCTTTTAAGAAATAAGCCGTTTTTTCCATCTCTATTCAGTACATCGCACCACTTATATATCAAATTGATCATGTTGGCCACCTCAGACACCACATACACGACATTTCTAATATTGCAAGTTTCTCTCATTACGCGATCAAAAGAGTGAGCAACCCATTTGGTTTACTTTTGTTATTTTCAAGAGAAAATATGTTATCATCTATTTATCTGGCAGATAGTCTTTAAATTGCAGAAAACTTAGAATTCTTTACATATTTATAGTGTACTGCACTTGAGATTGGAGTTTGATATATATTGGATTTATATAAACAAGCTTTTGAATAACATGCGATACCATTAAATTTATTTAAAAATTATTTATGGTGCTCCCAATTTATCAACTGTCCTGCACTAAATTTTTTCAAACATTAATTGTTTCGATATTCCTTTTTCTTTTGAAATGTATTATAGATTACGATAGAACAACCGTAGTGATCGAGTCAACACTTCACACCAATCACCCTAGCCTTATAATGGGCATTGAAAGGCTTATGTTGAAATTGAAAGGCTAACGCCTAGAAATGCATAATGATGATGCATAGATTAGTATGATTTTGAATTCATATTTGTTAACAACCAAAACTTAGGCACAAATGCTCGTTTTTATCATACAATGATTTGCCCCACCGGGGTGAACCCAAGACCTCGGAGTGTGCGACACCTTAAAAACCACGTACATTTCACTTCCCAGCGGGGTACGTCAACATTCGATGTTCGATCTTTATAGTCTATTAAGTGGGTAGTTTATAGCCGATACTTAAGTGTGTACGCAAGCCATGAGCGGGTATGTTGCGTTGCGTTGATGTATGGATTTCCACGCGATGGAAGTAATGAATTATGTCAAGCGACATTTATTATATTTTCAATTTACTTATTTTTAATGTTTCGAATCGTTTACACTTTTACAGACCCCATGGTCACAAAAATAAATTATGAATCACGAATAGACTACATGTTAAATTATGCATAATTTGCTCCACTCGAGTGTCGTATGTTACCGGTGCTTACATAATAGTACGAACTCCATAAGCGAACATGTTCTAAGGAGAACATATATTAATATTCACGTAATGGAAATAATATATTATGTGTGATATGACCCCACAAGGGCGATTATAAGATTGATGAGGATATTTCTCTATCAAGGATGTTTTGTTACTGATACTTGTATGTGTAGGCAAGCCATGGAAGGCAAGTCCTTATTCATAATGAGTTCCATATGGAGGAAGCAAATCATACATAATATGCCCCCGCGAGGGGCGGTCATCACAGTTTTGGTAATATGCACGCCGCGAAGGTGGTTTGCTACCGGTACGCGTATATGTAAGCAAGGCATTAGAGCTGGTATTTCATAAGGTTTCACGTAGTGGAAACAAATTGTATATAATATCCACCCAGTGAGGGTGATTTGCTACCGGTACTCGTATATGTAGGCAAGGCATTAGAGGCATTTCATAAGGTTCCACGTAGTGGAAACTAATTGTACATAATATTCACCCCGCGAGGGTGATTTGCCACCGGTACTCGTATATGTAGGCAAGGCATTAGAGGCATTTAATAAGATTCCACGCAGTGGAAACAAATTATATATAATATGCACCCCGCAAGGGTGATTTGCCACCGGTACTCATATGTGTAGGTACGCCATGGGAGGGCATGTCCTGACACGCCTTGGGCTTCATGAGATGAAGCTTATGAATATCACTTGCCTCTGCGCGAGTTGCTCATTAGGTTGATGAAATGTCAATCACTTAAATCCATGACAAATACTTACTTAATTCGAGAAAAACAACCTCATAGATGGTATCTTATTAAGTGGTGCTTCATCACAGAGATCACTAACTTCTTAAGCAGTGCTTTAGTTTTTACTTTTTAGCTTTGTGCTAGCTGTAGAAGACCTAAGAAACGATTCTGTTATCTTATCACTTTCGTTATTAAAATTAACTGAGCAGGTGACTTCTCGCAATGATTCATTTTTATTTTAGAAATATGCAATTGCTGAAAGAAAATTAATGTCAGGAACGTGATATATCATAAATTATCATCATACTTCTTTACCTCGTTGTTTGTTTCCAGGTTGATAAAGCCTTTTTTATTTACGCAGGTAAAAATATTTTTACAGACGACGGCGCCTTTAAGAGGCACACCGCCGAACGGGCCTCACACCTGGCTCCCGCAAGTCTTACGGACCCCTCAGTGGCTACCCACCGAGGACCCCGCAACTCTTACGAGCGCTTTACGGTATAATATCCGCTAAAAAGTCCTGCGAATACCTCTACACTGCTTAGTGCGGAGCCGCAGGGTCCCCGTTAAGGATTCTACCACGGCTCCGCCCCCAGCAGCTTCCCGGCCTCGCCGGGGCTCCACGGCAGGGGTCTCCCGCGGTATTTCGGGGACCTCGCAGATGTGCGCAGGTAGGCCCGCACGTGGGGGCAGGGTACGCGGCCTACTGCCCTCCATACCGCCCCCCATCCGCTGCGGAGGGGACTCCAGGGCGTATCCGTCCAAGAACCCTCCGCCGCCCCCCCTTTGTAGGACAGAACTACTAGTGGGGGGCCGCCGTTCCTGGGAGGGGGGAGCGGGAGGGGAAGCGTAATTCTTTCCGTCCCTCTCCCCCCTCCCGGTCATCCACGTCTCCCCACGTAGGAGAAGAGGGGGGAAAGGCAGGCGACAGCATACGTGGGGGGGGGTCCGAGTGGCCGAGGCTACTCGGACATCCCCCTCTCTGAGGGCGTCCGTCCGGGCACCGCCTCAGTGGACACCTGCTCGGGAGGTTTGCCTTTTGTGACCGGGGGGTCACACCTCCCGCTCCCCATGATGTGGCCCGATGGCCGGCCACTCTCTGCGCACACTGCGCAGCAGGGTGGGGCAGCGCACAACGCCGCCCTATGCCCCGTTTTCCCACACCGGAAGCACAAAGTGCTCCGGTCTTCCTTCGCCGGGCACCTGTCGGCGACGTGGCCCCTGCCCATACACTTAAAGCAGTGCGTAGGACAAGCCAAGGACCGTCAAGCGAGCAAGGCTCCAGCCCACCTTGAGCCTGTCGCCCTCCGCCACCTTTTTTGCGGCGTCTACGGAGCATCGCACCTTGGCGAACCCTGTGGCTCCCGGTCCGGGGAGGATCTTCCCTATTTCCACCTTACAGGGCCGGCAGCCCCCCTTTTTCGCCACCGCCTGTAACAGCTCCTCCGTCGTGACGGACTCGTCCAGCCCGGTAATTCGCAGGTCGGCTAATTTCTCCGGCCTGCAGACCTCCACAAGACCCTCCATCGTCTCGCCAATCCGTCTCGCGAGGGCATCCGCCTTCGTGTGGCTGTCTGGCCCTGGGACCACCTCAATCCCCACCTCCTGGAGCCGCATCCTTCCTCTCGCCATCTCCAACACCTTGGCGTAGGTGACCCCTTCCTGCTTTGCTGCCGGCGTAAGCTTCAGGGTCACAGCCGCGGTGTTCGGCACCCTCAACTTTATCTTTTCTCCCTCCTGCCGCTGCACTTTCTGCGCTGGCGCCTTCTGGACTGGCCCCTTGTGCCCTGGCGTCTTCTGCGCTGGCGCTTGCGCCCTCGCCACCTCTGGCACCAGGGCCACCCCTGGGCCCACACCTTTCTTCCTGGCCTTCTTCTTGGCCACAGCACTCCAGGTATCCGCCGCTGCAGCTGTCTCCTTATCTGTGCCCCGCCAATCCGGGGGGGGGGGGGCAATCTCCCTTCCAAAGAGGCCAGCTGAGTGCTGACCATCTCCCCTATGGATATCATATGAGAGCGTTTCAGCTCCTCGGCGGCCTCTTTCCACTCCGATTTCTTGGGCTCTCCTTCGCCCACAACCTTGTCGTGGAGGGTCCGCACCTCCCTGCGCAGCTCCCCCACCTCCTTCACCAGGGCGGAGTTCTCCGTGCGGAGCTCCTCCACTTCGGCAACCGCATCTTCCATTTTCTCCCGGTACAGAGTCCTCTCCTCGCGGTACCGGCAAGCTCTCTCCGCGAGGGACCTTTCCGCCTCGGCCCAGGTTGATAAAGCCTGGACTATGATTATAATTTTCAATTTACATCAGCATATCATTTAAAATAAACGTTGAATGTCTTTCGAACAGAGCGTTCCTTTATCCTAGTTTAGTCACACGACTCATATGAGAATTTACGTGTATTGGTCAGTAAAAATGTTAGAACTTTTTATTCATAAGCCTTTAGATATTGATAGCTGGCCATGTTCAGAAAACGGCATATCGACATTAGAAATACCTTATTAAGATTGTACATAGTTCACTTACCCCTCGAAAAATCTTTTAATAAAGGGGCTAGAATATCAAGCTCGCTTATTTTTCTTGAGGCAGCGATGCCGCTTTCGTTATACCAGAAGACGACAAATTCAACCAATTATTACTGCAGCTGTTCGAAGAACAATAATGACTAGATCCACACATCTTGCTGTTTTTGCCAATAATGCCAGTCAGTCGGCGGCTGAAACGTCAATATTGACCGATATTCCTTCACTCAGTTTACTATAAAACAATTTAATTAAGTATTTTGTAATACATTTACCAATTTACTTTCACACTTACTTATACGGAAACATTAATTGAGTACCAAGAGAAAACACTCTTAAAATAGTTTTTATGATAAACGACCAAGACAGACGTAAAGTATTGCAAAATTTACTTTAATGTAGGTACTTTAATTTTTTAAACAAAACGCACCTTGAATTGCTGTCAAGTTTTACTCACGGCTTATTATTACTTTTTTAAACAAGCGTATTGCACAATTTAACATATTTGTTTTAAATATCCCTTATCACAAGGGCTGCAAAAACTATCAAAAAGAATAATAGTTTTACTTACGGTTCCTTCACTTTTAACACGTAAAGTACCTATTTGGAATAACACGAACGGCAAAAACCGTTAAAATAAAATAGTTTTACTTACAGTTTTATCACTTAATAATAATAAAACCTTTAAAATCTCACAACGATCGCTCAGATTGAGGACGTGTTGCTTCGACGGGAGTCAGAACTTATACTTACTTTACTCTTCGGTCAGAACGCCAATGAGTTAATATGGCGCTGTCAAAACTTAGGAAAACAAAAATGGCCGCGCTTCTGCCAGGTGTCGCCACTGGACCGGATACAAGGTGAATAAAAGTACGGAAACTGATGGTAATTCGACGGGAAACGGAAGTGCTATCTCAATATAAAGCTTTCAGTGACGCTCAAGTAGTTTAATACATTTTGTCCGAGTGCTATATTTTATCCCGATAAAATAAATTCCGCCCGTACAATGCCCGGGTGGATCACTAGTAAGTATAATATAATATTATACAAAATGTGTATTTTGGAAATAGATATCAAATAATATTTTAGTTTTGATTCACTATTTTAGCGATAATGACTTACACATTAAAAATAGATATATGGTGTCACGGACTTTTTTTTAGAACTATTTAAGAGATACATTTTCACTCTATATTACCTTCATGTAACTTTTATTGTTTTTGCAGTGCAGGCCAAAATGGCTCGCAGATAGGAGATTTGTTTCCGTCTTATGTGACACTAATTCTTATAATTTGGCCAATTCACTCAATAACTACATAAATTATTATATATATGTTATTATCATATATGAGCTAAATTACTGTTAAGTTTCATTAAAATCCATTCAGTATTTTTTAGGTGAAAGAGTAACAAAGATCCATACAAACGTAAGATTGAAATTAAAAGCGCAAGTGGTTTATATATATCTTTAAAGCGTTGTAGATCCTAAACAATTATATAAAATGAAAAATGGTGTTAGGAACCTAAACATGATTTTCGATTATCTGGACAGTGATACCCCACTTGACATATTTTGTCAACTTATTTTTTTTATTTCGTGACAATATGGCGCCTAATTTTGCCCATATTGAATTTTGATTACTATCATATCTTTAGTAGTCCCATGATTGAGACGAATCGATTGATGTATGAATCATCAAAATTGGTCCAAGCGTTTGGTCTCTAGTGTGCCACAAAGGAACAAACATACATATATAGACTGTTAAATACTATTATATACCCTGTCTGCGCGTCGCGCTTTGCGCTCTTGCATTGCGCAGTCGGGTAAAAAGCATAAATTATGGCCCACCAATGGACTTCTACGTCACAATCACTCTGTCGCGTTTCAGACGTTAAATTTCCCACGGGGTATTTGCATTTTCAATAATTAATTACTGGCTCAAAAATATTTTTTATTAAAAAATATTATGGAGGGACAATTCAAAAGAAAATATTTTTTTAAAAAAACTATCTATCCCAGCGAACTTCGTACCGCCATCAAAAAATAGGGGTTGGTGGTCGAAGGGTGAAAATTTAGGGTTGTATGTATTTTTTAAGATGCATCATAAAAAAATTAAAAGAAAAAAAAATTAAGGGTGGACCACCCTTAACATTTAGGGAGATGATAAATAGATGTTGTCCTATTTTCAGACCTACTAAATATGCATATAAAATTTCACTAAAATCGTTCACGCCGTTTCGGAGTAGGTACTTCAATTACGCACACCGTGACACAAGAATTCTATATATTAGATTTAGCCTTAATTAAATTATATGCATATTCCCTAGACATAAGCAGAATGTTATTTTTTTATTTATTTTAGTAAAAACCTTTGTACAGTGCCGGTGCATATGATGGTAAGCGATTTAATGAATTACTTACTTCTAAAGATACCTAGCTATATTTTTAAATGCCATACATGTAATACCTTTAAAACTATTATGTATATGGGATAAGTAGTTGCTGTTACCTTTTCGAGGACAAAGAAAAAATGCAAAAATATTTTGGACACGATTCAAAATGAGCCCCTATGTCACGGATGAAATAGACCGTTAATTCCTGATTACACTCCAGTTTCGGCCGATCAGGACACGAGCGGGTAACAAACGAACCATTTAACTAATTAAACCGGATTATTGGCGCGGCGGCGGTGCGATACTGGTAGCGAAAACAATTTGTTGATTTTCTGTAGCACTTTGTTTACATGTGGCTATACACCTAACTGAAATTCGCAGACAGTATTACAGCAGACGTTTTCGATTTTTTTTATTTCCTCCCAGGGGGGGGTGGAGCAGGTGTGAGATATATACGAGTATGTCAGACTCTTAATGACTAAAACACACCCGTAGTTCATGCTTATGGCCGGAAGGGCCTTACAAGCTTCATGTGAAGCGATCATCCCCTGAGGAGGATGATGCAGAGAGAGACGGATGACGAAGTTTAAAATGTAGTATTTATTTTTGTAAAAAATACACGATTACACGACACGCGTGAAGTTTACACGATTTCGCGTTTTTACACATGAAATTGTTGATGAAATTACGTCAACGGAGCTACTTTCATCGTAATGGAATTTCCGCTTTACCATAACACATGTCTTAGGGAGCTTATTAGCAAGACGATTTCTTCCCGCGTCTAGACACGGTTCTAAACCGTGTCTACGTGTGGTCGTAAGTTGGGTATGCAATACTATGGAGTTTTGTTAACGACAACGGCGGTAGCACCGGTTTGGGGTCGGTACAAACAAACGTACAAACCGTTCTCGTGAACAAGCTTAGCCGGCACCGGCCCGGGTAGAAACCGGCTGAAAACCGTCACGTTAATAGGCGTCCTTAATAGCGTTTTCTTTGAGAGTAGGCTAATTGGAGTGTGTGGAAATTTGAATATACATAATTACATAATTATACTTATATTCAATTGATAATTTGTTTCACTCCCTGTCAAAGTAATTCAATATTAAGTGGAAAACTCATTTTACTGAAAGTATTCTCGGAAAATATTTTATAATAAAATTCAAGAACATGTCTCTCTGAATTTGATTTATTGCGGTGAACAATACAAAGCTCGTTGGCCGAGCAATTACGTTAATTGTTTGCCATTAGGTTTAATTTTCATTAACCAATGAATGCTAATTGTTTCTGGCGCGCGCACCTTTGTTTTTGTATTTACTGAATATTTGCTTATACAAATCTGTTTCACAAATGGACCAAGTTCAATCAATATATATTACATTTTTGCTCTTTGTTTTTGTATATTCATGCGACAGGTGTGGCTAATCAACAAATAAATATATACCAATAAGGCCACGAAATAGATATTAAATACATAGATATTTATCTTTATTCCTTACAGAGAGTCCAGATCAAAATTGTAATTCAGACGTGATGAAACTTCGGAATCCCAGTGCTCTGCGTAGAAGACTTGTTGTAAGTATTTTAATTTTTATTTGCCCGTTGCGTAGCCGCACCGCAAGGCTGGCATTTCTTGTACTAGGAACTCATGGAGCGTAAAATTAACTGTGGGTTACCTCAGAAATAAATCAACATTGTAATCATGCACTGACACGTCAATTAACTTCATCACGAATAGTTAGAATAATAAACGAATGTTTTTGATGAGTAGAATAGAAATGTCAAGGGTCGACAAGCTCTATTTATTCGATACCCTGAGTCGACCACCATTAAAAATATTTTTTTTTTAATTTATCTTAAGTCATCGAATACATGGATTTGTTTAATATTTTCTGAAACAAGAATCTCTCAAATGACTGAAAAAAATTGGTCGGCACCTTTTATTTGCCCGTCTTTTTATCTGACTGTCGACTTAGTTAAATAAAATTCAAAAAAAAAAATCAAAATTCAATATCGTTTATTCAGTCTAGGCTGTTACAAGCACTTGTGAATGTCGAAAAGCTACGCCATCGGTTCGCAAATCTACGGCGGGCGACCTTGTACTGAGAAGAACCGGCAAGAAACTCAGCAAGGGCTGTTTTTTTCTCTCTGTATTTTAAACAGAGTCGTAAATTTGAAAAATGAGTTCAATATGAGATAACCCATGAAGTCACTTTCCATTACAATTGTGACTGTAATATAAAAAAACAGATTTAAAAATGAAAAAAGTTTAGGAATGCCGTGTCCCACTGTTTAGGCATAAAAACAAATGTACCATTAAAGTTAAATACAACGATTAATAGTACCCTATGTAGCAAGAGCAGACTCATGTCCGCTGGCAGCACCCGTTCACGAGCATGACGCATGAACCAGCCATCGCTTCGGTCAACCATTTTTTAGGGAACGTAACGACCCGCCTCACACGACACCGCCGAAGAGATTTTTAAGAGAGTATGACTACCCATAACCACATATGGACACTAGATAGCAAAATAGGGGAAAAAAAATTAAGTACCAGTGTACACAGTAGTACAGTGTGTAGGACACATGCATGTGATTACCTAAACACTAGTGTCAACTCTGCGACTACTCTCCAAACCCAAAACCAAACTCAACATCAGTGCCCCCCCTTCACTCTGTATAGAGAATGACAAGGATACACCGCTGCAAAACCAAAGTTCAGGTCTAGAGAATCATGCCAGAATCCACACCACCATTAAATCTTTATCTCAGAAATAATAAATGTTCACCTAAATTTTGATTTTGATTGCTGTGCCACACAGTATAAATACAATTACAAATAAAATTTAAATTAAATAATTAATTATCATTATAATAATAATAAAGTAGTATAGAGCAGACTCATCTCCGCTGGCAGCACCCGTTCACGAGCATGACGCATGAACCAGCCATCGTTTCGCTCAACCATATTGTAGGGAACGTAACGACCCGCCTCACACGACACCGCCGAAGAGATTTTTAAGAGAGCATGACTACCCATAACCACTCAAACCAAGTAAAATAGTTACTTAGAATTCAGGTAATTTATCTGTACGACACTGCAAACAAATACAAAACAAATTTACAGTTACAGCCATGTAGTTTTGTCATTCAAGTATTCTTTAATAGTATAATAGCCTTTCTTAAGTAAACAATTTTTAATGTGACATTTGAACTCATTTATGGGTAACTCACGAATGGCATCAGGAATTTTATTATAAAAATCAAGGTATACACCTTGACCCATAAAAGATCGGTAAACCTTCTGTAACCTGTAGGGTGGCAATGCAAGCTTATTTCTATTCCTTGTGTTAAAATTATGCACGTTACTGTTTTTGGTATACAAATTGATATTATATTTAACGAGGAGTATACAATTGTAAATGAATTGAGAAGCAACAGTCAAAATGCCGATTTCTTTAAATTTTTCTCTAAGAGATGTTCGGCTACTCAATTGATAAATAGATCTCACAGCTCTTTTTTGTAGAATGAATATACTTTCAATATCAGCTGCTGTTCCCCAGAGTATAATGCCGTATGATAAGATACTATGAAAGTAACTAAAATATACAGTCCTGGCAGTTTCTGTATCAGTAAGTTGTCTTATCTTTCTTATGGCATAAGCTGCTGAACTAAGTTTACCGGCCAAAAGCGTAATGTGATGATTCCATTGCAGTTTTGAGTCTATAGTTATACCCAAGAATGTAGTTGAGTCTACTAAATCTAATTTATTATTATTTAATTTAATTTCAATATGTTCAACTTTTACATTAGGTAAAGAAAATTTAATACACTTGGTTTTATTAGCATTTAGCTTTAGATTATTAACATTAAACCATTGCAAAACTTGCGAGAGAGCATTATTAACATCGTCATAGTTGTTCTTGCGCCTGTCAACGTTAAATAATAAAGATGTGTCATCAGCAAATAATACTATCTCACACAAATTTTCTACAAAAAATGGCAAATCATTTATATATACTAGAAACAGAAAGGGACCCAAAATTGAACACTGGGGAACGCCCATTTCCACATGAGATCCAGATGATCTAACACCATTTACCTCTACAGTTTGAATTCTGGAACTGAGATACGACTGTATTAATTTATATGCATTACCTTTGACTCCATAATGACTTAATTTCAATAACAGCGTGTGATGATCAACGCAATCAAAAGCTTTGGATAAGGCTCCCAAGCCTCCAACATACTCCTTACAAGTGCAACACCCGCGTCAGTAGTAGATCTACCTCTGGTAAAACCAAATTGTTTCCTATGCAAAAGTTTATTTAGGTCGAAATGAGGCATTAATTGTTCCAGAATAATTTTCTCAAATATTTCACTTAGAACCGGTAATATTGATATAGGCCTATAATTTCCAGGTTCACTTCTATTTCCTGATTTAAAAAGAGGTATAACTTTACTGTATTTCATCAAATCCGGAAATACGCCTTGATCAATACAGTAATTAAATATATCAACTAGATAAGGGGCAATAACGGGTATTATACTTTTAATAACTTTAGTAGAAATACCCCATAAATCACTTGTATTTTTTTGTTTAAGAGATTTAAAACACTTAATAACATCAATAAAACTAATATGTCTAAACTGAAACACGTTATCACACTTAGGTACATATTTCTCGAGCAATGTCTTGGCAGCCACCATTGAAGAGCTCAAATTAGATGTAGCCACCAAAGGAACATTAACGAAATAATCATCAAAAATATTAGCGATATGTTCCTTAGATTTTATTAGAATGTTATTGGACTTAATTTCAATAATATCGTCACGTGGCCTTTCTTTGCCTGTTTCACGATTTATAACATTCCACGTTGTTTTGATTTTATTATTCGATTTACATATTTTATTTTTAATAAAATTGGATTTGGCTGTTGCACATACCTTTTTGAAGGTTTTAGAATAACATTTAACGTAATCAATAAAACTTTGTGAATGATTATATTTTCTCAGATGATACAATTCATAAAGTTTGTTTCTACTTTTATAGATACCAGTCGTAGCCCAATCACAAAACTGTAACTTCTGAGTAAATTTCGAAGTTTTTAAGGGAAAAGCGTATCGAATTCATTCCTTATTAGATTAAAAAGATCCCCAAAAAGAATATCAGGATCATCATGTGTCCATGGGATATGAGAAATCCTATCATCAATGTTTTTTTGAAAATTTTCTAACCTGTTTTCTGTTACTGGTCTTAATTCAATCACTTTGGTTTCATTTTTTACATCTATTTTATATTGTATTTTTAAGCCATAATGGTCAGATGTAATACTATTAAAAATAGACTTACTATCAGGAGTACTATCTGTAAATACATTATCCAAACAAGTTGCCGAATGTGATGTCACCCTAGTCGGCTCAAAAAATTGATGGATCAAATTAAAACATTTAAATAGTGATATTATACGTACTGACATTGAATTTTGTTCAAGAATATTAATCTTAAAGTCACCGCAAACAACCAAAAACTTATTTTTTGACTTTAACTTTTTCAGTACATCCTCCATTACAGATTCAAAAATGTTAAAGTTACCTACAGGGGGTCGGTATACGCATACTATTATCATCTTATTTAGTTCCACACAAGATAGCTCAATGCTACGTTCAATTGAAAGGCCAGCTATATCCTTTCTATCCTTACATCTAATATTTTTGTTGACAAAAATCAATGAGCCGCCGTGTATGGCTGTCTTTCGAACATAAGCACTCAACAACTGAAAATTGTTTATGTGATAAGACATTTCACAAAGCTTGAGCCAGTGTTCCGTTAAATATATAATGTGTATGTCCTCACTTTTCGAATACAATTCTAATTCTAGGTCTTTGCCAGTCAAACCTTGTATATTTTGATGAATAATATTAATAATGCTTTTATTAGGTTTGGCTGTTGTCTTTAAGCTCAGTTTAAAACTGGGCTGGTTAAATTGTTAATAGAGTTAATATTTCTTTTACTAGAAATACTAACACTATTTTGTTGAATAGGGTTAGTTATACCATGTATAACCGTATTTTGCATATTAAAAGCTAACAAATTAGCTATCTGGGTCCTAAATCTCTTTGCGAGATACATAGTATCTGTAGTCAATTTATATCGAAATATAAACATACGTCACTATGACTATTAATTAAATTATAAATACTTAAATTTAAATTAAAGATGCGCTTGTTCTGTTCCCTAGATAAGTTATATGCATATGGGAAAGCGCTAATTATTATTTTACAATTTGATTTAGATTGTATTTTTAATAAGTGCTCAATACTTTTTGTAATGTCCCGTATTGATAATTTGGAACTGTCACCACACAAAAACAAGAGGTTCGTATAACTATCCACATTATGGTAGGTCAAATTATTAACAATGTCATTAGATGATTTTCCAGGAGTACATATATTTATTATATTTTCATCGCTGTATTTTTTTACTAATAGTCCTAGTCCCCTGACCTAACTTGTCTGAGAATATAATTGTTTTATTTTTATTCAACTTTGAGTTTTCAGAAAGCGCTGGCTTGAAAGGAGAATTATTATATGTTGTGCCAATTTTTTGTAAATAGACTGATGAACGACCAGAAATTTGGGAAACTTGATTATCTTTATATATATAATTCTTCTGTGAGTGTGTATGTCACTGAACTTCTCTTAAACGACTGGACCGATTTTGATGAAATTTTTTGTGTGTGTTCAAGGGGATCTGAGAATGGTTTAGATTCACAATTTTGTCCGCTGGACCACCCCTATTTTTTTAGGGCGGTACGAAGTTCGCTGGGTCAGCTAATTATCTATATTACCATTTTCTTCTAATGCTAATGACAATGATGATTGATTTGAAGAACCAATCAATTGACTTTTAATCAACGAGTCATAACGTTCTGCGTTGAAATTACACAGTTCAACTAATTCTGTTGCAGATTTTATGTGCTCCGTTATTTGACTTTGTGCACTAGCATATTTATGTTTAATTGATTCTAACGACTCATGTAAATTTAGAAATTCTAATAGTAATTTCTTTGTATCTCGGTCATACATCTGCCTACTTTCATGTAATTTTGTATTATATATGTCAAGAGAGTCCATGAGGTTAATTTTTTCCTTTCTAAGGGATATATTTTTATAAAAACAATTGTTTTTTTACAAGTTTCTCAGTTTTTTTTATGAATTTACTGATTCGGATATATTTTTTTAATTTTTTCGCACTTACACTATTATGTGAAACCTTCATACTAGCTACAGGCTCTAAATTTAAATTCAAGTTTAAGGGTCCTCCGGGAGATGCCATTAGTTCTTCAAAGAGGCTTTGTGTGTGTGCAGTTTCTTGTAGTTGCTGAGCTTCTGTATAATTAGCTATTTGCTTGTTTGCTGCAAAGAGCTCTTTTTCTAGGTCTGTAATACGCTGTAGGGCCCTCTCAAAAGTGCCAAACTGTTGGTCATAAGTACTGATAGTACTATTCAGTTCATCCCGTTGTAAAACAACTTCTACATGCTGAGAGTGTAGTTGGGAAAGCTCATTTTTGAGCTGAGTATTCTTGTCAATGATTTTCTTGATTTCAGTTTCACTCTCATCACGTTCACGAAGGAGCTGACTGCAAGTTTCCTTTGTTAATTTCAATTCTTCTAGGGTTTGCCTTAATTTAAGGTCAGTGTTTTGAGCTGTAGCTTTGCGGGTCATCATTTTTGGTGTTTGTATGAAAATCTGAAATAATTAAAACTGTATAAGTTTCTTTTAATATATTTTAGAGTTTAGAGACAAAGGCAATTCTTTTTATTTAAAATATAATATGGACATCAAAATTCCTTTTTTATGAAGAGGGTAGATAACTATGGGAAAAGTTAATGCACTCAATATTAACTAATAGTATTTATTATATTAAATACTTTAAAAAGCAACTATGTACGCTTTCACAGCTCAAACAAAGTTGGTAGGCAGAACAGATTTAAGTTAATACACTTATTTTAACTTTGTATCCAGCTTAATGTGTGCTTTGTGTCAGAAGTAAGTGATGTCAAATTTAAGTTAATTATTCAATCTTTGCCAAATCAAATATTGAATATTTGTTTATTATCATATATTTTGGTAAACAATTGATGAAATGTTCGTGATAGCTTATAGAATTAAATAGAATAAAAACAAAAAACAAAACTGTTCAACTTTGGATGTGATTGTCTTAGAATTACATATTATAATACTTATTGAATTTTTTGAACCGTTTTCTATTTATGAAATAATGAAAACAATACTCCCCAGGTTTAAGCAATAGCCATTCCACAATATTTGGTGCTAATGTTGCTTATCAGAGCCGTTATTTCTTCAACTATCCGTTGACGGTTTGATGAGAACTTGATGTGTTGTTTATTCAAAATCCTTGTATTGAAACTTCGTGATTTCAATTTCACATAACTAACACAATATTATCTCACTGTTTATTGTAACTTTAACACGAACAAACACAATTAAAATAATTAAATAAAAATTTAAATACGAGTACTAAAATTTTGAAGAATCAAAGAGCCTATGCTTATATATTTCATCTCTATGTATGTTAAATTATTTAATTATCTGCATATCTTATTTACAGCCGGCTCGCCGACTAGGAAGGCGATATCCTAATTGGCAACGATCGCACATCGTACGATGATTTTCAAACATACAGATTTCTTCAGAAGTGTCCTAATACAGTTCTTAAGCAGTCGCACGAGCATAGGTTCATTATTATCTTCATCACACAATGAGATTGCATCGTGCCATCGTGCGAGCGTTACCAATGAAGAGGACGCCTTAGAATTGAAGCTTAGTTGTATGGGTTTGGAAGCATATCGCCGGCCGGCTGGTACGACGTGACCAGGGATGTAACGGAGGTAAAATTTATCGGAACCAAAGTCGGAGTCGGGAGTTTTTAAATTTGATTTATCGGAGTCGGAACCGGAGTCGGAGGCGGAGGCGGGGAGGCAGAGTCGGGGTTAGAGGCAGAGTCAGAAGTGGCCACAAGAGAGATATTTTTAATTTAAAAGCATCATTCAGCCAACCTTTTTTCATTTTAATTATATAATAACCATTTTCATTTAAATTTACTTATTATTAACACAGACTCCCAACGCGACGGGTATGAACCAGTTCGTCAAGGTCGACGTAGGCCGCTGTCGCTATTTGCTATGCTTCGACCTCCGATCAAAACCTCCGATTTAAAAGTATCGGAGCCGAAATCGGAACCGAAGGTGTAATAATAATCGGAAGTTCCGGCTTATCGGATCAGGGGGATACGAGAGAATAACTCCTCAGAACACTCGCCGTGGTACAGACGATAGAACGCGCTTAGTGACGCCACGTCACGGCGTAATTGAAGAGGCTCAAGGTGTTTAGTCACCTCCTCATCGCCTATGATGCGGATCACGCGTCGCTGTAACCTATCCAAAGCATCGAGCAAGTACTTGGCGGAGCCATCCCAGAGGTGCGAGCAATATTCCACACAGGACCGCACTTGCGTTTTGTACAACAAGCACAGTTGATCGAGCGTGAAAAAACGCCGCACCTTGTTCAGGACTCCGAGTTTGCATGAAGCTGTTTTGATCACGGTTTCGATGTAGTTCTTTGGATTCAGGTCTGAGCGAACTTCCATACCGAGCATGGAAATGTTGCTCTGCAGCGGTAGTGTTGTGCCCTGAAGAGATGGAAGGGGAAGGAATGACGATGTTTTTGCCTTGAAAGCGCAAGCCTGATTTTTTTTGGCATTGAACTCAACCAAGTTCCTGGTACCCCATTCGGAAATGTGGTCCAAAGCCTGATTGAGTTCAATGACAAGATTCTCGCGTTTCTCCTTGGTTACCGCCAGCCCAGCCGCTGCTTGTCCGAGATACCCCGCATGCACTGTACTATCGTCTGCATAGCAATGAATATTCCCAAGAGGAATTAAGTCATTGATATTAAGTCCCTGTGGATGGGTCGTGAGCAGAAGGTCCAGTAAAGAAGGCGCTTGACTTGGAATATCTGGGATCCTGGTGGGCTGATCAACCAGTTGCTTCACGTCATGCGTGAGAGCGAATGCGTGAGCAGAGATCCCTGCATGATCAGTTTTGGAGGAACTTAACCACAAATTGTGGTGAGCATTAAAGTCCCCCAAAAACACCAATTCTGCATTGGGAAATTGTTCCTGCGCGTCATCTGCTGCCCGACTAAGGTGTTCAAAAAGTCGACTTGTCTCAACATCGCTGGCCAGGGGGCCAGAGTCGACGTGTACCCCCAGCATGGAGAAGGAGGGATCTTCCAAGCAGCGGAGACGGCGACAACAAACATCCGCCCGAACATACAGGCATACACCGGCTTTCGCTTTGAAGGACTCTTCAAGCACGTAGCCAGGATAATTAAGGTAGCCTGTGTCAGCAGGCGGAAGTATTTGTGTCTCCGTCAGGAACAACAATGCTGGCCGTGCTGTCTCAAGATGGTGGTGGACAGCGTTGAGGTTAGAGTGGAGTCCGCGTATGTTGCAGAACTCGACCTCAAACAGCGTTGAAGGCGTGGGGGTGTGCACCGCTGAACGTCCAAACTTTGTTTTAGGAGCTGCCATTATGGAAGTGAAAAAGAGACGTGAAACGAGTGGACGTTGTCGCGACAAGACCGGGCAAATTAGGGAGGCATGTTTCCCCGAATGATTGCCTGCAGAGGATATACGCCGACCCGCCGGACGGAAAATATCTACCATGCTTTATCCAGTAAAACATCTTTAAAAGGGATTAGCAGTTCAATGCATAAGATAAAAAAAATACCTTCCCTCTCTTTCTTTGGGACAGACAACAACTCAATATGACTACCAACACGTGACCTAATAAAGCATCAAATTTAATATTAACGTTTCTGGTTGCCTCAGTAAGCTATGTAGGACGTAGGTAGAATTGGGAAGAGCTCAAGAAATTTTCCCAGAAATTGTCCCTCTTATCAGGTGACCAGGAACCACACGCCAAAATTAACACATCGCACGGAAATATAATTAGTATATAGTAAAGTTCAAAATAATTTGAAGCCACAAGGTCTACCTAACCTAACTTTGTTATGGTTTTAAATTATAACTTTCGACATTATTCGTTGATCTCCTACTTTGTCACCGACTTGCTGTGGCCACAATTAGGTGCAACGCAAACAAAGAAAAAAAACGAGGAATCCTTTAAAAGAAGAAGAAGCAATAAGAAGGCCGGCAAGGTGAGGATGGCTGGTGTGGCAGGTAACACTGCTGTACCAGCTGTCTTCGCGGCTGGAATCCACCATTACTTAACATCAGGTGGGGTTAAGTCATTTTTATCGGGTCTATTTATAAAAAAATCTTTTGATAGGTTTTGAGAGGTTCTTCAAGGGCTTGGAGTGAAGTCCATGAAGCGGTGTCTTTAGCGGAACATTAAGAGGTACTTACTTATCCAAAATCGCAAAATTTTCTCAATCTCAGTAATTAGTTAAGGATTAAAATTAATTTAATAATGGAATAACAAATATTTTACTCTCTGATAAAATACTTTATGCAAAGTAAATTAAATATTCATTAACTTTTACCTGATATTTTACTAATGAAATTAAAAAAATAACCTTCATTTAATAACCCTATTATTAAAATCTTTTTAACTATTATTAACTCTTCTCTCGAGGACGAAATGGAAGGGTTAATAAAAGTAAAAAAAATCAAGGATCATATTTTTTTAACTTTTCCTTCCAAACATTTAAGACTACAAGGAGAATGGGAAAAATAAACTTACCAGATTAATAAACAGAAATATCGACATTATACAATATATCTACTAATCACATTCTTACATCATAAAATTCTAAAAGACATAATGTACTTACTTTGTTACCCAAGACCCACGTGCACCAGATTTTTTAAATAAAAAAAAATACGTGTAGCACTCGGGGACTGCCGCGGTAAAGCTATTGCATAGCATTTTTTATCAACTTATGCAATTTTAATTATTTATTTATGCAGTTTTTTTCTTTGATATTAATTCATGTTAGACTTTTTGAGCGTGGTGACCCATAAGAAAACATTTTATTTTATTGTATAAATGAAAAGTTAATATTGTTTAAAATATTTTTATAATTTTACATACGAGCTTCGTACAATCGTACCATATACATGCACGTTAAGGTTCAACTAGTCGCGGGCTTGAACTCACTCGTGGATGCGGCCAAAAAGCACGCTGTCTCACCTAGCATTATGTCTAAAAGAGATAGAATCAGTTATGAGCAGTTAGCAGCTAGTCTACACGCATAGTGTCTAGTCGCACGCACACAAACACAGTGACGAAGTCTGACGAAATGAAACGACGTTAGACGATGCACGGCTTTCAACGCCGCACCACTGTGGGGGTGTTAAAAGAAAAAAAGAATGGAAATATTTTTTATAAACCCTTAAAAAATACAACATGTTAAAAGGAACTCATACAGTAAGGGCTAACCAGGACCCTGCCTCAGCGTTAGGTGATACGACATTGTGTCGCGCCAGCGCTGATATTCTGGCAGGGTCTGCTTGAAATTATATAAGCTGGCGGTTAGCGCGCGAGGCGCTCGTTAATGTAGACCCTAGATCCGACGCCATCTCTGAGCGGAATTCCCTCGTCTCCTTCATTCAGTCGGCCAGCATACTTTTTATATCTCTGGTGTGATTATTTCTGGCGGCGTTCTCCTTGGCCTTACCCTGGACCTCATCTTCCTTTGGAGAGCCACTGGCCAGGTCGACAGGTTCCCGTACAGCAACCGGTTTTTCGGGCTCGGAAGATTCGCTGATACCATTTACAGGCGTACTCGTGTTGTCACCCCTGCGTGTGCTCTTCTTGCAGTTCGGGCATATCCAGTCCTTGCTGACACTCGACTTTTCCGGGACACAGTTTACCATCTTTAATCCAAAAAATTCAATTATAATTATAAAGTCTAAATAAAAGGGAGACAAATAAAAATAAGAACAGGTGCTGGGGTCTAAAACAAATATATATATATATAAAAATGAAAATATATAATAACTAAAAAAAATACGAGTACGGGATTTGAAACGACGACCGCGGTGATGCGTCGAACGTTAGTCCCGTGTCAAAGATTTAACACACTGCGCCGTTTAGACTGACTATAGAATGGCGAAAATTGTGTTCTATTGGTATATGCACTCTCGCAAGGTTTTTTCGTTACAGAATTTTGTGATTCGGTCCCCGCGTTCAAAGCCCGCGATAAAAGCTATACAATAGCTTAAAAATCGTTTATTGTTTTAGCATTATACTGCTAGATATTTTGGTTAGTGCATCCGCCCAGATAGCGGAGGGTGCTGGTTCGAGTCCCGTCTGCTGCCTGGTCCGCGTGGGTTTTATTCTAGTAAAATTTTGATTAGATTTAAAAATGTAACAGTGAAATGATTAAAAAGTAAAATTAAATCTACAATTGTTATTTCTTCTTTCTGATGTCTTATATTGTAAAGGTATTTAATTTTGTTTAACATTGTAGGTTATCTTAAATGCCAAAAGATAACGTTGCCATGCAGCCTAAGAAATACTAGAAAGTGCGGGTTCGAGTCCCGTCTGCTGCCTGGTCCTCATGGATTTTTTTTCTAGTAAAATTTTCTTTAGATAAAAAATCGTGTCTAAACTTGATTCTCTCTCTCTATCACTCTACTGTATTCGTTGGAGTTTCGACGTGCATGATGTAGAAAACTTTGGTCAGGCAAGTAAGTTGACTACGAACATTTTTTTATAATTGGCGATGGCGTATTTGATTAAAGAATGTTGATTAAAATGACCCTAAATTATTGATTAGCTAATTTAACCCAAGTTTATACTGCAAGCCCTCTCAATTATCCCAGAGGCAGTTCATCAAAGCGGTTACCACGTCAAATAGAATCATCGTGACGTAAATAATCAATTCGCAGTGTCTCTTCAACGTGGTGGCTCTCGGCCGGTGCGTGCCACTTGTCACCTTAACCTACTACTCTGTGGGTGCAATATCGTTTGGCCTGCTGCGCGATAGAAGACCACTGGAGATTGTCATGTTCCCATTGGAATTTACAACTACAGGCGGTCTGGAGCATGTGAGTAGATTATGTGTCATATATATGATTAAATAGCGCACCAGACAGACGTTGTATCCGATTAAAATTTAAATGAATCCTACAACACAACTGCAACGCCTCCTATGGGGTTTATAAGTTATACACATTAATTTGTAACTAGGTACTAATTACAGAAATAATTAGCACTTCTTTATAATACTTACCAACTTGTCCCATTATCAGCATTATTTACCTATATATTTTCATCTTTTTTGTGATTCTCAATTGCTCACGCCTTTCTTGTAGAGCAGACGAAGAAGGCAAAAAATCTCAAAGCAGATTGTTGGCAGTTGCCATGTGCCATAATATTCTCAGCCATAATTTCAATATAACTGAGTTGTAGTACTTACCTAGCTGGTTTTACGCCCGAAGGACGTTATCTAATAGTGGGAACTTTTCAAGACATACAGGTTGCGGCACGTAACTCTAGCGCTGAACAAAACGCGGAGGGGATAGCTGCGCATAGGTACGACTGGAGAGCCAATCGGCGCAACGCACGCCCACCCGCACACCTCATTTCCCCCCATGACATCTTAATTTTTACTTCTGCGCAATAACGGTCAGCTCTAGTTTCGTGTCGTACCACACAACCGGCTGCCTTTGCAAGATTGGTTATGTCACTCTTGCTGACTAAAAACCACCTAAAGAAGCTTCTTGCCGCGAAGGCTTTCACTCGGAAGCGATTACACCTTTGCCTTTCTCAGCGGATCGATGCGGTATAGTTTCGTTTTCGTTCCTGTACTGAATCTGTACAGATTCATTACCGAGTGCATACTTACCTCTCTGCACCGAATCCAGCCGAACCATTCGACTTGCCCTCTTGTCATGACGACATTATAATAAATGACAAATACCCTAGCAAACGAAACTATACCACACCGAAACCGAGCCAGTCAAGATCTGGCTAAATAATCTGTACAGATTCAGTATAAAAACATACACGAAACGATTCGCCGAGAAAGGCGCCTTAGAACTGGACGACGTAACATACGTAATAGCTATATTTGTAATTGCAGGTAGAGAACTACGTGCGTATAATGTACGGATTGTACGTGGAGGGCGCGATGACGCTACTCGCGTGCTCGTTGGCGACGCTGCGCCGGCACAGCAACGCCACTGTGAGCGTCATGTCAGACAAATACAGACTCTTCGCTACAGAGAAATAATCGGATATCGTTTGCACCGATCGAACAGAGGCCCAAGCCTGAACTTTTGACAGCTCCGTAATGTATCGTCATCGTCAAATTTTATGAAAAAAGGCTACTTTGTTCTGGCGTCCGATTGGGGCGCTGCTTAGTTTTAACTATGCGATGTCAAAAACTCGTGTTTGGGCCTCCGGGCCGGATTTAAGGCACGGCAGCATCCACGAAAGAGGATGGGCCTCCTACAACATAGATGAAAAGTAACCGTATTCCGACGGGTCACCAACGGAGAGGGGAAAGGGGGCCTCCACTCCTTCGTTGTCCCAGGGCGCCGCCACCCGGCCGATGATCAACTATGTTTGTTGTACAAAACGCAAGTGCGGTCCTACGTAGAATATTGCGCGCACCTCTGGGATGGCTCCGCTAAGTACTTACTCGATGCCTTGGATAAGTTGCAGCTGCGCGCTGCCCGCATCATTGGCGATGAAGAGGTAACTCAGAAACTCGAGTGTTTAAAATTACGCCGCGATGTGACATCATTAAGCGCATTCTACCGACTATACCACGGCGAGTGTTCTTAGCCCTTATCCCTCCATCACCTTTTCTTCAGAGGACCACGCGCGCTGGCCTACATTGCCACCTACTTACTGTAACCACTATTCCTAAACGAACCAAAATTTGGTGACTCATTTCTTTGTCGTACTATTCGTAAGTGGAATTCTTTACCCGCGCACGTGTGCCCTCCTTCCTGTAATCTGGGGTCCTTTAAGAGAGGCGTGAAGAAGCCTTTTTGCAGGCCGGCAAGGTGAGGATGTTTGGTGTAGCAGTTTATAACTACTGTACCAGTTATCTTCGCGTTTGGACTTTATCATCAAGTGGGGTAGAGTCATTAGCCTACCTCGGTATAAAAAAACGGTAGATACAGAAGCGTACTTTTTCCGATTTGCATTAGAAGTGGTAAATCAAAATATAGGTCAGTAACGAATGTGTTTCTGAGGCTTATGCTGCCCCTCAAAGCTCGTTTTTTTTTACAATAACATATTTATTTTATTGTAATTAAGGTTACCTACATTCTTAATGGCGGAAAACGCAACTCAACATTTTAAAAAGAAAGTCGTATTCTAAAGACACGGGAGATCTCCTGTAAAATCGGTTGTCCTGGCAACCTTGCTCACTGTTGTGAGCGCGGACAGTGGAAACGTCGGTCATCGCACTACCTCCCGATCCGCATTGTATGCACCGCGATCATAGCAATGCGGATCGGGCGACACGGTGCAGAGACATTGTCTGGTTTTTACTGGCCCTGTTCATTTTAACGAGCCTCAGGGCTGGTTGAAATGAACAGGGAGGCCCTGATACCTTCTTCTCGGTCCCCCAGTGGTTGAAGGATACGTAAGGCATTTCCCAAACAGGGCCCCTCACTACTAAAGGGTATACAAACAGAGAGGAATACATACTCCACATACACCACAATCAGATCAGTTGATCTATAACGCCTCCCCATATCGTCAGGTACTTGACAATAGAGCCTACGCTGCGTTAAGCGGGAGGTGTGCAGTTTCATATAATTTCATAGAACAGCGCTGCTACGGGAAACCCGCCTCATGCAGCAGAGCTCTATGAAATAACATGAACATACACGCGGGGCGGACGCTCCTGCTTTAAGCAGTGTACGCCCTTAAAAACTAAGTAACTGTAACTTGTAACTACAAAATAACTAGTTTATTCATTAATTATTAATACTTTTCCTACTGTATTTTTTCAAAGAAGTCGTAATAAATTAATATATTTAAAGAAATTCAAATGATTAGATAAGGTTAATGCAATAAAACAAAATCTAAATAATTTCTTGTTTTATTTACCTACCAACTAGTCAACGGCTATTTACAGCATAATTTGTTTATTTCCAAATTAATTTTGCATAATCAAAAATAAACCATCAGTATTCAGAAATAAATCAAGGCGAGTGTTATGACATTTTCAAAGAAAGCATCAGACTTACTTAAACAGAAAATAGTCTAAACTTAAAACATCTGCATTGGCTACACAATGTATCACAGTTTTGTACCTAATATTCATAGTATTTTCCAGATATTTTACAATTATGTTTGCGTTTCAATGAACACCCGCCAAACATATTTGCGTTTATTCAAAAATCCACCTAGTATCTTATTTTTTAGTAGAAAATTTTGGAATTCCAGATTATAATTACTATCAGATTGCAGAACTTAAACATTACACTATAAAAAAAAACTCTCACAATAAAATAAAAAATACAAATTTGCATTTATAGACAACGCGGAGTAGACGCTAATAAGAATTGGCTAAAAATTGGAATACACAGCTTCGATAATGGGTCTTATCGCTTGAGAATTACGGTCTACATGGTATTGTGTCGGGTCTATCCCTTGCTTCTTTTGGATTCCTTCAAGACGTCGTCGTCTGATGGTGTTTGGTCTGAAGAACTGCCCTGTATGGACTTCTTCTCTTTGAGGGCCTCTTTCACTGCGTCAACCAAGTCGTGAGGTTCCGATACTGATATCTTTTTACCTGTGGATTTGTCAGAAAAAATATTCAGAGCAAGCGCCATCCGATACACTTACTACGAGGGCGGGATGATAAGTAACTAGCCTTGCTATTTAAAAAGTTAAAATTTAAAAAATATATGTCATTTTATAAAAAAAAAATTAAATTCGTATCTCTGGCCACCTGTGTTCTAAATTTGAATTTGGTGGCCCGAAAATTTTATTGATTTTTTATCATTTGAAAATATATTTCGTCAACTGTTTTCAAAATGGATGAAATTGAACAAAGAGCGGTGATAAAGTTTCTTCATATGAAGGGCATGTAGGGGAAAGATATCTATGACGAGTTAAAGAATGTTTTGGGTGATGTGCTCCTTCTTATGCCACAGTAAAAAACTGGGTGGCTGAGTTTTAACGCGGTACATGTACACGTGTCCAAGATGAAGCCCGCCCCGGACGTCCAAAAAGCGTCAAGACTCCGGAAATGGTCGTGAAAGTACATGATATGGTTTTAGCAGATCGACGTTTCAAGTTATCTGAAATAGCTAACACTACAGGTATCTCAAAAGAACGGGTACATCATATCCTAAGTGAAGAATTAAATATGAAAAAGTTATCGGCCCGTTGGGTGCCGCGATTGCTTACGCACGATCAAAAAAGGATTCGGGTGCAAAACTCAAAAGAATGTCTGGACCGTTTTCAGAGTAATAAGGCCGATTTTTTACGTCGATTTGTAACAACAGATGAGACATGGGTTCATCATTACATGCCAGAATCAAAAATTCAATCAAAACAGTGGACTCAATGTTCAATTTCATCCATTTTGAAAACAGGTGACGTAATATATTTTCAAATGACAAAAAATCAATAAAATTTTCGCGCCACCAAATTCAAATTTAGAACACATGTGGCCAGAGCCACGAATTGAAAATGACTTATATATTTTTCAAATTTTAACTTTTTAAATAGCAGAGGCTAGTTACTTATCATCCCGCCCTCGTACCTAAAAAGGGATTGGATATTTGTAAAGGTGTCTCTCTTTGTAAGAAAGAGATAGAAAAAGGGTTCAGACCTAAAGAAAAGTTTACTACAAAGAAATCTACGCGGACCAGTCAACAAACGAGACACGAACCCCCACCCTTCGCTATCCGGGCGAATGCACTGACCATTATGCTACCGCGGCCCCGACGGTTGTGTCGAATTTTTCTCTAGCCTTAGGCTGCAAGGCAGCGCCATCTCTTCGCATTGTAGGTAACCCACAATGACAAATGAATACCTTTACAAGTGTTAAACATTTGAAAGAAGAAATAGCAATATTAGTTATGTTTTTAACAATTCGACACGGCCGTCAGGGCTGCGGTATCATAATGGTCTAATTGAAAAAAAATACAATTGATAACCTAAAGGTAGGGTTAGGTTACCAATAGTATTTTTGATGATCAATTACTATTTGTTTGATGATCATTTGAATATGTGCCGTATTTTAATAAGAGTTAATCGAACTTGTGTCAGGGCAGTAAAATCTAATTTAAATACATATTTCAGAAAATAAGGCCCACTTGCGCCAATTTTGAAATCGAAATATTAGCAAAATCCAGTTAAAACATCAATACATCTTTGTCAACTGATAAAATGAGGTTTACAGAGTTATTATATCTAATTTTAAATTAAAACTGGCACAAGTGGCTCTGATCTGATTGAGACATCCCATTTTAATATTTATTTAGGCAGCATTGTATTTTGAAATGATACACATTTTAATTTTTATTGCCTAAATGGTGCCTGTTCCATAAATTTGCATTTTCTTTAAATTCCTAACAAATTCATTTGAGGACAACCTTCGTTAGCATAAGCAAAACCTGGACTGGAAACAAATGAAAATCATAGAACGCACATTCTGCTATTCATTTTAGTGGAGTATAGTCTTTCCACAGACAGCAAGGTTAATTATCCAAATCTTACACATTTCTCCAACTGATATGAGCATAACTTTGTTTGGTATAGGTAGCGGGAAACTTCTTGAGCAAAACTTATTTTATATTAATATTATTACTTAGCATAATTTAAAATAAGAAGGAGATAGAAAGCCTGAGTTTGTTTCGCCGGTTCTTCTCAGAAAGGTCTCCCAATTTTGGAACTGGTGGTAGTTAGACCCTAACTACCGTAGGGTCAAATAAATAAACGCAAAATTACAAAAAAGAATTTTAAATAAAAATAAATTTTAAGTACTTTATTAATTAAATTTATACATGGACAATAAAGTTTTAAAAAACTTCCAATGAAATATCCGAAGGCTCTATAAAAGTTTTTCGAAGGTAGCTTGACAAAGTAAATAAAAAATCATTATTCTGATGATGCAGACCTAAAAAGGCTGCGAAACGTCATTATATAAATAAAGTTCGTGTATTAACCCGTTAAAACTAGTTTTATTTATTTTATATTCTTATATTTACGTTTCTTGATTTATTTTTACAATGCACTAGCCCACTGTTCTTCTTCTATTCTCATGGTATGGTTTCATTTAGCCAAAGGGTGCCTGGCGTTCCTGTGTTTTATGTATTTTGTGTATACTGCAATAAAGAATATATGTATATTCATTCATTCAAAACCACAGACAAATAAACTTGCGCAAAATTGCAGTCTTCCTTGTCTATGGTCGTTGCTCAAGAAGTTTGCCGGGGTGTATACAACATTAAAAAATTATCAAGAAAATTCCGAGACTCTGCAGCAACTATGTGTTGTTTACTGTACAAAAGTAACACCGACGATGGAATCTATTTTTCATTTAGTTCTTCATTTAAGGAATACACAGCAAATCAACGCCGTTTGTTCTATCAACGTCAATCCTAGAATTATTGTAATTAGTGAAATAGCTAAAGGCTATTTGACAGTATGAAAAATAATGAACCAATTGTAGATATCATATTTTGCTCCATACTCACGTGACCGAAAAGGCCTGGGACTGTCCAAGGCTAAAATGACGTCACACGCTAGTAAACTACCGGCCAAACTATTTATACCGGCATTGTATCGTTTGACGTGTTAAAGGACAGTCGTGTGACGTCACATACTAGCAAGACGCCATAATGCCCAGAGAAACGTTTTGGTGGCAACTTGAAAATTGAATTTTTAATTTAGACTTTTTAAGACTACAAAATTAAAAATATCCACTTTTTATCGACTCTATACACTTTAGTAAATAATAATAATACCCTATTACAACACCTGTCACCTCTCACTTTGTCATTTAAAAAGTATGAATAACCTAAAACCAACGAATTAGAAATTATATGGAAGGGGTGAATCTACTAGGGTTTTGCGGTAGGTTTTTTCACAATCGTCATTTCCACTTCGCACATATTTACATTTTTCAAATAAGTGTGATATTCTGTATTTATCGATATTTTTTTGTTAATTACACATTACTTTGCGTTAAACTGTAAAATTATGAGATGAGAGCAATGGCATACGTGGAAAAACAGACCGCATAATAAAGGAAGCATAAGTTCAACCTAGTTTCGGCGTGTTGTATTCATATGACTCAAATGCCATTTGTCGTTCAGTGAACAGAGACAACACATGGAGTAACTAATTGAAGTTATTCTTCGTTTATGAATACGGGGGTAAAAGTTTCACAATTTCCTAACAAAGGCCGCGAAAACACGGTTCCGCATTCACAACTTAACTTCAAAACTAACGCGACACGAACACAGACAAAACAAAATAAATAAAACTAGTTTTTACGGGTTAATGCACGAAACTTTATTTATTTATTGGACCCTAAACATGCATTAGGGGGACCAAACCATTACATTAGATTTGATAAACCACAGATCCTTGCAACTGAGCAACGATTCGTTCCTAGAATGATACGCGAGGCTATTGAGATTAAAAAATATCTAAATTTCAATAGGGAAGATGGTTGGTATATACCACCAGCTTGGGAACCCATTATACAGGAGATAAAATCCCAACCCCGAGCACACACTGCAAGACCAACAAATACTATTAGTTCTTTTTGTTTGCATAATTTAACATAAGAAGGAGATAGAAAGCCTCTCTTGAGTTTGTTTCGCCGGTTCTTCTCAGAAAGGTCTCCCAATTTTGGAACCGGTGGCAGTTTACGGTAGTTAGGGTCAAATAAATAAACTCAAAATTACAAAAAAGAATTTTAAATAAAATACTTTATTAAGTAAATTAAATAATAAATTCATACATAGACAATAAAACTTTAAAAATCGAACAATGAAATAACCGATCGCTCAATAAAAGTCTTTCGAAGGTAGCTCGACAAATTAAATAAAAGTTTGATTCTGACGACATAGCCTGTAAAGGGCTACGAAACGTCAATAAATAAATAAATAAAACTAGTTTTTACGGGTTAATGCACGAAACTTTATTTATTTATTGACGTTTCGCAGCCTTTTCAGGTCTGCATCGTCAGAATAATTCTGACGATTTTATTCTGACGATGCAGACCTGAAAAGGCTGCGAAACGTCAATAAATAAAGTTTCGTGCATTAACCCGTAAAAACTAGTTTTATTTAATGAGTGATGTGCGTGAAAACCTAAGAAAGTCAATAAATAAATAAAGTTTCGTGCATTAACCCGTAAAAACTAGTTTTATTTAATGAGAGTTCACGCACATGAAAACCTAACAAAACAAAAAAACAAAATAATTTGAGAATGCAAATATCTGCAATTGAATTCGGCGATCCATTCATTGGATAAGATAATTTTAAACGGAAATGCCAACCAATCCCATAATCGGCGTGTTGATCGCACATTTTACGCCCCACCCGCTTGATAGCAGTTTATCCAGTAACTTTAAACCCATTTGAAGTTTGTACACATCAAATTATACTAGAAAAAAATCCACGCGGACCAGGCAGCAGACGGGACTTCTTTAGAATTAAACATCTAGCAATTAAATTTAAAAAAATATATAACTGTTAACTAAACGGCTAACAAAAGGAGGGTATATTAATAAGAGTTGAATTTAGACATAAGGGGGCTACAATGATTCTATTCTGTTCTATTAGAATAAAGATGGTATAGAGGAGTTAAAATAGACCTACTAATAACATAACATAAATGTTATGAATAGGAAATAACCCTTTTTTTAACAACTGAACAGATTTACTTAATGGACTACCAAAACTCTTTATGAACTTCCAATTGACTTTTTGACTATTTATTTATATCAAGTCTAATACGCTAATGTTCATGTATCTACTTCAAATTGTACTAATTGAAAACGCAAACTCACTAAATATCCTTGTCTTTGGTTATATTTTTTTCTCATCTAAAATGAAAATAAAAGTAGAATTTTATAATCTGTGCATGCGCAACATGGAGAGCTTTTAAGGTTCAATTTAGCGGCCTATAGCATGATGGTGAGAGGGAATACAAATGAAACAACAAACGAACATAATAAATTTCGTGTATTCATAAAAGATATTTACAAATTTTCAAAACGATGTAATATATATTTTGAGACCATCATACTATATTCCATGGTAAAATTAAATATTTACTAACACAGTCAATCACTTCCAAAGTTCGATTCATTCGTACTAGTTTATAAATAAACTACGGAATTATATTCGGAATACTACAAGTAATTCAAAATGCCGGTTATAGAGGCGCTTTCACTTTCAAAAGCACACTTGTTGCCTCACTACAATGGGGATAGAGGTCATTTATATACCAACACAAGTTTTACAGCTCGTACTTAGCATGTAGATTAGCTTTTGCTTTAAAGTACATCATGAATTGATATCTTTATTTTTCCATTGCTCTATTACATGATACAACATATACTCATGCAATATTTCTAAGTAAGTACAGTCAACAGCATTTAAGATACACCACTAAATATTAATTTTCAATGTCAAACCATTTTAAACTTCACGACATCCCCGTTAACCTTCCAAATGATTTAAAGAAACTTCTATAAATTGGATTACCTAAACAAGTTATGACTCATTCGCACACATCAAGCTTCATAAAACTCTGGATTTTGTTCCCTCTGTCTTTGGATAGCTCTCTCATAACCAATAGGTTTATCCACCTCACGAACCTCCCTATTCTCCCATTCGCGAATATATTCATCCAATTTTTTCCTGTCGCTCGAATTGTTCACAAAAGCCAACCAACAAAAGAATACAGACAGGAAAAATCCTAATAGAAATGCTGGCTGATTATCCCTATAAGTGTCAGCGAGGTTTTCTAGAAAACCCCAATATTTGGCTCGGTCATGTCCCGTATCGCCGGGATCTCGATTCAAACGGTGTATGTTTTCGGTACCACTAGTTTTGTTCGTACTACCAGTGCTTTTGGTGCCGTCTGCAAAATAAATCGGCTTTTAACTTGGCATGACTATGTTTGGGGTGTATTTATCGTACTACAGAGGAATCTAAAGCAAAAAAAAATTAAATAAACATGATGAAACTGATATAGATACTATTGAACTTTTATTTTTTGGCATGCAGAACGCATTTTTTAAGCACAAATCTATAACGTTGGACTCTTCAGATACAACAGATATTTCTATTTTCAAGAAGACTTTCTTTACTTCTTCTTTTCTGGCTTTACAAGCTTGGCTATTTTCTTTTTATAGGCGAACTTTTAAAATCAATTTGTTTAATAATACCATTCAACATATAAGCTTTTAAAATATGCCATTCGCAGTAAGCATCCAATTTACTCAATAAGTACTGAAATATTATCAGAATTTGAATGACAATTTCTTTCTTATAGTATGTTGTGTTATTTGCGTGATTGCATCTTTGATTTTAGTGAGTTTACGATAGTTACTCAGTGATCATGGCGCTGGCAACAGTATCTAAATATCGGAAACTCGCTAAAAACTTGATAAATAACTTGAATTACTTTTTATTTATTTTTTACTCTATCTATAGGAAAACGTACAAACTTAGCATCTTAAAAAGCATTCATTTTTTAAACATGTTTTAGAGGTGAGAGTAGAGAATTTGTAACTTTGGTTCAAAAAGTTCATTCAACGTTTCTCACCATCACGATCGTACGAGACTCCATGAATTTGCCCCGGAGTATCTTCTTCGAGCTCTGCGTACGCGCAAATTAGTGCTTTCTGCTTGCTGCTGAGCGATTTAGGAACCTGAAACAACGAGATAAGGTTTATTTTCAGAATTCAATAACATTTTTACTGCTGAGCGATTTAGAAACCTATAACAAAGAGATATGGTGTATTTATAGAATTCAATAATAATAATCTTACTACTGCACTGTAAGCTCGTAAAATTTTACGATTTATTGCTATATGCGGAAGAATATAGACCTTATTTCTTTGACTCTACACGAAATTCTGAATGCGCTGTTAGCAATACAGCAGGTACGGACCGCGAGGAAAAGAGACGGCTATATTACCGACCATGCATTTGAATATTACAAATATTTTCTATTTAATCAGTTTATAGTAAGTATTAGAACAAGATTTGCTTTAAATGCGTTTAATTGACAAACATTGATTAGATACCTGAAAAAAAACACTTTAGGTACTATAAGTATTTTTTTCGAAATTTTCACGGAGCTCTGTGGTATCTTGACTTTTCAACGATCCACACGTGACTGTGAACCGAGAAGTGCTTGAGTGGTGTTGAAGCACTTCTTGATTGGGACACATTTTGAGCGCACGTGGTGTATCTAGGATATTTAATATCGTTGATAGGAATCCATAACACCACACGTCATTTCACCCAAAGATAACAAATGGACTTAAAGACTTGTGAAACCCTAATAAAAACCCTACCAATGGCTATTTGTATGCAAAACGTACACTGTACAGAGGAAATAGCATCATGTTGAGACAGAACAAAATGTTCTAAAAAGTAACTTAAAGTAAACTTTGTGTCCAACACTTAAATAAATAAATAAATATTTCCAACACTCACACCAATTAGCCTAGCCCCAAAGTAAGCACTGTAAGGCTTGTGTTATGGGATACTAGGGTAACGGATAGAATACATATACAGTACATAATAAGTATATTTATATAGAAATACATATTAAACATCCATGACTGGAGTACAAATGCTCGTATTCATCACACAAACATCTGCCCCCACCGGGATTCGAACTCGGGACCTCTCGAGTTGGCGACACCATGAAACCCGGCGTACAAACCACTCGACCACGGAGGTCGTCAAACTTAAGATTCAATAGTGTAAGTTATAAGATACTTTAGCATAATATAAAACCTAAATAATCAAGAATACTGACCTGTATTTTAATATGAACATAATGATCGCCGTATCCATGTTGACTGACGCGTTTCATGCCTTTTCTTGACAAACGTATGGTACTATGTGAAGAAGTACATGGCATTATCTGTGAAAAAGAGTGCAAAAAATGTTAGAAATGATTTTATTTTTTAAACGCATACTTTACCTAAGATACAAGACAACCATATAAGTATAACATAATCATATTCATCAAGAAAGAAACAAATGGAAAGGCTATTCAGTTTGGTTTTTCAGGGGATTTTTCATGGATTATAATATCAGCATAACTGAAGTTTAAATTAATAACGTTTAATAAATATAAAAGATAAAACAGGACGAACATAAATCGCGTTTAATTAAAGGTGTAAAAAACAATTATACACTACTTTCATTATGCGAATCATCAGATTGATATATACAATATCGAGATAAAGCTTCTGTGGATTTGTAACATATACTTGAAGTTTGCCTATTCTCTCTATATTATTTAGATTGTTCTCAAAGTCTGTATGCGAGAAATCAGCCCTTAAGCCTACATTATTTTTGATATAGAATAATAAACATACCTGTAAAGTGTGATCTTCGTATAAGCCTTGAATCCTAACTGTACCACCAAGTAAAGCTTGTGATACAGATATCTGAAATAAAAAATGTTACATTTAAACACAAATATTGACTGTTGATAAGAAAATCATTGTTATTTGAGTTCATTGGTAATTTAGTTGTAACTCCCTCCCTAATTTAAATGGAAGGAAAGAAAATATATTAAAATATCAGCCAGATGATATTAACATCAACAATAAAATTGGTTTAAAGGAGTAGAACTTTTATTTCCAGACAAAAACTTATACTAATACAACAATAACAAATGCTTTATGATTTTGTAGCTTTGTGGTAGGTTTCCTTTAAATCACAGCCAAATTCACTATAAAACCCCATAAATTAATATAAATTGAGAAAATGCTAGTCACCGAGCAATCAGTGTGGACGTCTGGGCCATCTCTTCTGAAGTAAGTAGAACTCTCAACTTTGAATGTTATAAAAACTTCATTGTTGCCAACAGCCATTCGCACTGTCTGTCCGTCTTCTACCCCCGCTGGTACAGGGACTGTGACTTTTTTGCGTTGAACCTGAAAATATTTGTAAATGTAAAATAAATCCAATGAAAGTAATGATAAAGATTCTTCAGATATTGAGAATACAATAATAAATAAATACATACAGACTGCCCTTTCCCTTCGCACTCTACGCAAGGGAACTTAATTAGCATTCTGGTCCCATGACAGTGTCGGCATGTGGAACGCATCACAAAGGGTCCTATAAAAATACACTTTATATTTTAGATATAATCTGTATTGGTGATTTTACTAATCTATAACGGCGTACTTGACATTGATAGTTGTATTTGCTATTTAAAATTTTACAGCAGTCTCATTTTCATTCCTTACAGAGCATGATAAGAATATACAGCTGTGAACAGCAAATAAGTATTACACTTCACAAAAAGGTATATATTTCAGCAAGTATGTGTTTAAAGAATCAACAACTAGATTTAGCTTTGAATGCAGAAAGCATAAAATCCTCATTAAAGAACAACAAATAGGAATAATATATTGATTTATGAATATATACATTCAGAAAAAATAATCTCTTTTGAAACAAACAACCATGATTGAAAAGGCAAAATATAGAAAAACTGCTGAATGCAAAAATATTCCATAAAAAAGTTTTTTTTAAGGTATATTTTATACTTTTATGGAAAAAGAAAATAATCTATAATGATCAGTAGTATTGGTGTCAACAAAATTGTTCCATAGTGTCTTTTTCAATATTAATCCCACCTCTTGAAAAAGTTTCCATGCCAGTGCCATTGCAGTATGTGCATTTGATGGCCTTAGTGCCCGGCTCACATCTGGAGCCTTGACACTTAGGGCATGTGTCTACCACATTCAAATTTATATCTTTGTTCACACCTCGAGCAGCTTCAGTGAAACGAAGATTGACAATCACCTGAAAAATGAGCAAAACTAATCATGTCTTACAGCTGAGCACTAGATTTCTTCTACAACCTTTATTATAAGTAAGGCCCGTTTTACCTCTTGCAAATAAAGTACCAGATAGTTTATTCAGAACAGCAGACAGATAAACTAATTTTGGTTGTCTTTGCCTTTTTGAAAAAAAAAGCTAGCAGATAAAGCAATTCAATTCAATTTTTGGTGATTATGGCTATGTCTCATAATGTGACGATTCTGCCAATGTCTGGGGCAGATAAAGCAGCTATGTCAGTTTGATTTATCAGTGTCATTATGGCAGATAACTATTTGACACTTTGTCAAGAACTGGTAAGAGTACTCCTTGGTAGATTTTGCATGAGCTTTAGGCAAAAATACTTATCACAATACAATAGGCTGGCAACTTGCCACAATGCCAAATAAACAAACAATGCCAAATATAGTATTATGGATACTTAGGTATGAGTAGACATTCTGTGCTACAGTTTTCTTCATAATTTTTTTGGTGACACAGGTTCTATGAACTAGGTATGCTTTACTGTCCCACAAAAAAAATAAAAGAAAACATTTTATTATAAATAACTTGGCAAATGCATTAACATACCTCTTTAGCAGCCCCAAAGCCAAATTGACTTTCAGCAAAGTCACTGAAAGCCTCACTTTTGAATCCAGCATCACCAAATATCTTGCGAAATAGTTCTTCGGGATCTATAGTAGATTTGTATTGCCATTGGTGTGTGAACCCATCAGCACCACTGGGTCCTCCACCCATGCCCATTTGCTCTGACGTTGTACCATAAGTATCATACTGTTTACGCTTTGACTCATCTGATAGGATCTGTGAATTATGTTTTTAAACACATTTTAAAATGATAACCCATAAAATATAACAATAACACTGCATTGAACTGAATAATGATTGTTACCTCATATGCCTCAGAAACTTCTTGAAACTTCTTTGAAGCTTCTGGATCAGATTTGTTTGCATCAGGGTGATACTTTTTGGCCAATTGGTAGTATGCTTTCTTGATATCTTTGCCAGATGCATTTTTGGACACTCCGAGAACTTTGTAGTAGTCTGCTCTAGCATTCAAATTGTTCGTAGTGTGAATATATCGATAGTGGTTTGCTGCGACATCTACAAATATTATTTTGAGGTTATAGTACACATTTTAAGAACGCTTCTTTAGGTAATCTTAATTCTGTATTTTACAAGATACGGTAGTTTTGACAATAAGCCATTGTTTAATCTTATTACAGTAGTTACATTACATACAATAAGCCAGGTGATGTAATAAAAGCATGTAAAACTTACACTTAATTTTTCTGTGACCTAGACCGGCACCAGAAAGAATAGATGCCCCTAGCCTATGGTCACAATAATTGCTACACTTGAGTACAAATCTACAGGAAGTTTTTGATATATTACTAGAAATAACTGCACTAATGGTCTTCGGATTTAAAAATCCTAAGATACTCCGGGTCGGAGCCATCTTGAAAGAAATGACAGTAAATTTTCAATCAATGACAGCAGACAGCTAAAATGAGTTCCTAATTCATCCGTGCAATTTAATTGAATAGTAATAATTCAATTCATTTATAAGTTTCAAAATCAAAAGTGTATCCGATTTATAAATCAACATAATAATTATTTATTAAAATCAGATAGTTTATTTTTTTAGAACTTCTTTCGGCTATTCTTATTTGCTTAAAGTTGAAAAATTTTACAGTAGACTGCCCTTGCCCTGCCTGCGCATCAGAACATGTGCACCAATGTACCTATTTCCCTTTTTAAATCAGCAACATTTACAAACCCTACGCCTGAATACCTTCGTAATTTTAATGTGAAATATCTATTGTCACGGTACGGGTGTGAGAGTGAGAGTGATATTTGAGTTGAGTGGTGGTGACGCTCGCATTGGCATTGGCGCTAGTTTTGTCAAATACATGTATTGATAAATACATGAACTAATAAAAAAAATACACATATTTGATAAATATTTTTAACCATATTGAATAAAAATATTCAACCCATTCATGTTGATTTTAACGTGAGAGTAAGATTTATACGTATATATAAATGAAAGCGACTGATAAATTTTCGTAATGAATAATTTCAATCACTGACCAAACTAATAAAGTTATTTACTTGTAAAAATATTGAGATATTGTATTTGAATAAAAATAGTTCTAATACTTTTAACCTTTAAATTATTTTATATTTCATTGAACTATTAGCTTTTAACTTAAAATTTTCAAACCATTAACGCCATCTCTAATTGTCAGACACAATCACACGCAGGTAGACCTTTGTAACTTTTCGGCTTGTCTCGACTAGTGATCTTTCCCCGCCAGGACACTCAAAATTGTAATAATTATTTAAAAATAATACAAATGCGATCTGAGGGATTTACACTCGCTGCACAGTAACAAGATCTAATCAAAGTTAAAATAATTAAGTATAATTAATATACTTTACTTTTTCTAACACACACCAATAAGCCTAGTGCCAAAGTAAGCACTGTAAGGCTTGGTGTTATGGAACACTATAAAATAACGAATATAATTAATATACTTATACATAATATAAGTATTTTTATCTCGTATTCGTCACACAAACATTTGCCTCACCAAGATTCGAACATGGGAACCTCTGAGCCGGCGACACTTTGAAACCCGGCGTACATACAAATCACTCGAGCCACGGAGGCCTTCTAATATTTGCACTTTACAAATAGTACTCATATTGGCTATACTAACAAAAAAAAACATATAAAAAAAATGGATGCGTGTAACTTATGTACGCGCGTGAGAAGTTATACTTCTTTAGCATCATTAAAAATATTTTTTAATTGCATGCAAATAATTAATAATTACAATAAAATAATAAAAGGACTGGAAAAGGATAGTTAACACAGTCAATTAAGTTCAGTTTTAATTTGAAAAATTAAATAAATATTCAAAATATTCAATTAAAATCACTACTGAATTTAAGTTATTAGTCCATAATAATATGTAATTAGCACTTGTAAGTAACTAAAACACGTTGTGTCTATATAGAAGCGTGCCAACATTGTTTTTGACAACGCGATCATCTTATGGAGCTCCGTGGATCGTTCAAAGTACCTTTCGAACAGATGTCTAATAATAACCACTTAGTGGTTAATAATCTACCATTATTAGACACTAACATTCATAACGCGCCCGCGGCCAACTTCATGGTGTTACTATTGTGTTACAGTGATGCGCGCGCATCTCGAAATTTCACTCACATGATTTTTTCATAACGCGCCCGCGGCCAACTTCATGCTGTTACTTTTGGGTTACAGTGATGCAGGCGCATCTAAAAATTTCACTCTCATAATTTTTTCATAACGCGCCTAAAGAAGTATAACTTCAAAAACAACATATGAATGATCTAATGCCGGCACTTCGAAAGAAATAGCGACTGTAGTTATATTTCTAATTTTCCCTTGACCGCACACACACCGAACGTCGTCTAAATGTATTTTTGATTATTCAATTATCTTTTCATCACCATATTCTTTGTTTCACATACCTACACACACACACACACAAACACTCAGCATGACCATATGTTGCAATTATAAAAAAAATAAAGATGAATAATTTTTATTTGACTAATATTAGTGTCGAAGCTATCCTGATTATATTCTCTTGACCTAAACTAATAAGATCAGTCTCTCCTCTTCATAATGTTATAGCAAATGACAATGATACACTGTTGCAAAATTTAATTTTACGTTTAGAGAATCTTGCCAGAATTGACACCATTGTGTTATTTATTTATCAATTAAATCAAAACAGAACGCCAGACCTAATGCGATAGGCATTCTCTACCAGTTATCTAGTAAGGGGTTAATAGACGAACGGTATCGTGAGAATATTAAAAAGTAAATATTACTAAATCAAGAACCAGTTCTAAATCACTGAACTGTAAAAACTCTCAGCTCAAATGTTTTGTCTCTTTGTCTGTAAAGTCTATAAAGTATATTGGTCGTATTTAGTTACTCAGGCAAAAGGCAAAGTTTTATACGGGACTTAAGTCTAAAATTGAGTTGAGTTGCATTTTTTCTTGGAATATTTTCAGTTATGAAGGTAAAGAATTTAGGAGGTGTGGTGTACACATTAGTAGTACAACCTATTCTAATTTTGGAGAATAGAATAGTGTATTTTATTTTATACAATATTCAATTTTTACCCGACTGCGCAATGCAAGAGCACGAAGTGCTTACCAGTCTATATTTTAATAATATAGAAGTAAAATAATGTAAGAAGATGGCAACATTATTTTCCTGGGCAACGGTAGGCAAGATGAATATAAACAAAAATGAGCTTACAAAATGCCATTTACAATTTTCTAATTAATTTTGAAATGAAAGTATAGTGTTAGCGTGTTTATCTGTATGAAGTTAGTGTTTTAGGGAAAACGGTTTGAGTGTTTGCTTAACAATGGCTTCTATCAATGTTCGAGACCAAAAAATAGAGCAGCAAGTGAGTTTCGATTTTTCTCTGTATATAATGTGGATTTAAGAAGTTTTTAATTAATTCTGGTTAGAATGTCGTTTATTAGTGATCTCTAAACGTTTAAATTGGATTTTAGCGTCAATTAATAGAGCAGAAAATGAAGCAGAAACGACAGCACTCTGGAATGGTTCAAGCCAATGATCTGAGGGTGGGATCTGCTAAACGACCTATTTCTGGTAGTCGATCAAGAGAGCTCCACGGTAAGTCCAGACTCTATCCAAATACCAGTTCTTCTTTCATGTAATCTTCATTTGGTCTATGTTTCTTGCGAGTTGCATGTTTGTTGTGCATTTAATTTTGTTACGCGCATTTTATTTTTACAACAGGCTATGATGGTCCGATGCAATTTCTTATGTCGCCTGTCAACCCAGATCAAGTTATTCCACTTCAAACAAATAGAATATCAACTTATGATGGTGAGTATTTGCTTCGCCAATCTTTCAGAAAGATATGTTTTACCTTTCAGAAGTTTAAAGCATGTTGGACTTCACTGCTTAACTTACAAACTCGGTGAACTCTATTGTTTTGTTTTTTGTTAACAGCTCGCAATTTCTTATCACTTTATAGAATATTTTTTAATATCTTATGAGAAATGTACATCCATACTCTAATATTACAAAATTTTAAGTTCCATTAGAACTGGTTCTGATACGATTCTCTAAACTTACAACTAAATCTGGACAACCGTCTTTCCTTTGTACCACACCAAAACTCATCAATATCATTTGATTTTGAGTTTTTGTGAAGGGCGTAGGTAATTTTTTCTCAAGGAAATCAATCTTGAAGGCAGTGAAAGATGAGATGATTGTTTATAAGTCGCACCTCTGGTGCGACACTGTCACTTATGCAAAAAAAAACATTTTTGCAGGAGAAGTGTTTAAAACTTTAACATCCCGGAACATACAATATTTAAAGTGTTTTTTTAATTTTTTTTAGATGACTAGCTAAGTAGTATAAGCTTTTCATCACTTAAAAATCTTTAAATATTGTATGTTTTGGGATGCTAAAGTTTTAAACGCTCATCCTGAAAAAAAATTGTTTTTGCATAAGTGACAGTGTCGCACCGGAGGTGCGATGTGATCATGGTATGTTTCATAGAAGCAGACCCTTCTTACCCAGTCAGCACTTTGGGCAAGTGCCCAGGGCCCCGCAATCGATAGAGGCCCCCCTCAGATCAAATACAAAGTCCCTAGTTCATGTTAAATCACCAAGCAGGGGTCATAGGGGCCCCAGTATCCTAATATGCCCAGGGCCTCCAATAGGTCAAAGACAGCACTGCATAGAAAATAGTAATTAAATAGTAAATACAAAATTATATAATATTATGTAATTATATAGTGCAATTGGAGAGGCCTATGTCCAGCAGTGGGTTAGGATGTTGATGATGATGATGATAATATAATATAAACAAGCCTTACAGTCCTTACTTTGGGGCTGCGTTAATTGTGTGAGTGTAAAAGGGTGTATGATTTATATCCGTGGTTTACATGTAATACTCCAGCTTTTACTTAATTGCATATTTTGTAGTACATTACAGTAGAACCCGTTTCATATGATCACGCTTAATACTATTTCTCGCATAATACGCCATTTTGCGTCAATCCCTGCAACTTCGGACATGTTTTCATACATTTCTTAACGCTTAGTACGATTCGTCATCCTGTTTAATACGCCTAAATCGCCCATGTTCCACACATATTACCTCTAGTGATGTGACCAGAGAATGTTCTCCAATCGAGAACTTTCTCGTATCGAGAATATTCTGAAATGTTTCCGTTCAACCGAGAATGTTCTCGGTACACTGGAAATTTATGAGAACTTAAAATGATGTTAATTTATGTAGAATAAGAACGATATAGTTTCAAGTTTTGTAATGAAATTAGTTCGTTTTGTACCATAACAACTTATTCAATTTACAACAACACCAAAGGGTGCCTCGGCGATCGGCTTTATTGAAGTTGAACCTTTGAATTCCGACAAACGACACGCGCCGCGCGGCTCTTTGTGATTTCTGCTCCCGCACCTCCCCTCCCCGTCTTGCTGCACGCGACGCTCGGTTAACGCACATGCTAGTACAGACTCGCACCGTAAAGTATTCGGACGTGATCAACAAAAGTGCCTTGTACGAAACAGAATAAAAAAATATATATTGAAAATGAAACCGAAGGGAAATATTTATAATTATTATAAATAAATAGATGAAAATGGAAAAGTGTTGTATATATGCGAATTTTGTAATCAAAGTTACAAAAATCGAAATGCAACAAGAATGACTAATCATTTAACGAATAATTGTTACAAATGCCCCGACGTTATAAAATCGACATTTAGATTATAAAGCATTCTCAGAATTAGATGAGTTGATACAAAATCCAACAGGGGCAGAAATTCTAGGGGCTAATTTTCACTCTACGTTAAAACTAAAATATGAACAAAGAAAAAAGATATCATTAATGCCAATACATTACGCTGCGACGTTGTTAGATCCTCTGAATCGTGGGGCCATGCTTAAACCTAATGAGAATATTGACGGATGGCAGTTTGTGATAGCAGTGGCTGAAGAACAGCAGCAACCCATAGAACAGTTGATGCAAGAGGTATCATACTACAAGTGTGGAGCTGGACTATGGAGCAAAGAATTTGTATGGCAAACAGCCAATAAAATGAGTCCATTGGCATGGTGGAAATTAATTTACTATAAAACCAATTTAGGGACAACTGCGATTAAAATATTGACCGCTCCGGCAACTTCTGCTGCAGTAGAACGTTCCTTTTCAACGTTTTCTAATATACATACAAAAAAAAGGAATAAATTTCTTACGGAGCGGGCGGGCAAAATCAGTCTGATATCACATAATTGGAAACTATTGAAAAGATTAAATAGAGACGATTCAAGAACAAATAAAACATTTGATCAAGAAATACCGAGTACATCTTATGAAGGGGATCGTGCAAGTGATTCTGAGACAATCTTTTAATTTAGACTCTGATTCAGAAATATCTGTGGTCGAGGAGGAACCAGAAGTCGTCATGGAGATAAGTGATCATGAGGATGACGATCCATTAGCTGGAATTTGAAAATATAGATACTAATCAGACCAATCAGACGAATTCTAGAAGATTAATTTTAATTTTATTACCTATTTACCTTTAAGTTCTGTTTGTTTCGTACTTTTCGTATCATACAGTTATGTTTTTAAATATATATTTAATAAATGTTGATTAGATATTTGGTATAAATATAATAAACTATTTAACAAAACAATTGTTATTATTCTCTACTAATAAATAATAACTTAAATCACTTATGATAAATTTTAAATAGACAAATATTGGAAATATCAATCCGGGGGCGGAGTTGATTTTTCCAATATATATATGTTTATCATAAGTATAAAAATAACATTGAAAAATGCAAAAGTAAAAAAATCATCATAATTAAATCACATTAGTCTTGAAATATTTCCGAGAACATTCTAGAAAGTTCTCGAGAACATTCTCGTAGTCGGGAATTTACCGGGAATTTATATAAATAACTGGGTTTTTATTAATCCAGTCTGCATATTACGTACATACATATAAACATCTATTAGCCACATTGTAAATCCTACCGAAAAGTGACTTCACTTTTAAAGTTCTCATAAATTCTCGGTCAGAAGAATGTTCCCGAGAACTTAACCGCAAAGTTTCACCATAGAGAATGTTCTCGAGAATTTAACAACACTAATTACCTCTTGCGGCAGCGGTCAGCGATTGACGTGACGACTGTCCAGCGACACACGCTAAGCGGCCCCCAGGGTTTTCCGGGATATTTTTCCATTGATGACAATGTGGTACGGTATAAAATTCAATAAGAATGTGAATAACACACAAAGAGATAAGTGATAATGATCAATTGTGTGAAATTAGTCAACTCCGTTTTTTTCACACGCATTATCAGCAGTTAATGATTTAAGACGCTATGTAATTTCTTTGAATCAAAGCGAATACGCACTGCAAAAGTTAAATTATGTTTAAAAGCTAATGCCTCAAATTCTTTTCGACAAACTAAAAATAAGTGATTAATTAAAATGACGTTAATTCCTCAACACCTACATTCGAAATTACCCTATCCCGCATTCTTTTGTGCGCTTTCCCGTTTCAGACACGTTTTTGGTTGAGTCCCTGTGAAATCGTCTTAAAGTGGTTTTACTGTATATACATTTCCATTACTGGATAACAGAATATAATAATACTAGCTATGCTAAGACTTAGGTACAAATGCTTATATTATTAAAATAACATCATAAATCATCATAAAAGGTCTCGAACCCAGGAACTTTTTGAGTAAAAGACACCTTGAAAACTGGTCTACACGCCACTCTACCTCTACCACAAAGGTCTTTATCAGGATTTTGGTTGAGACATTTGGTACCCCTATCGGCAGGACAGGGAAATAGGCCTTCAGCATGTTTAAAATTTAGCTTTTTGTTTAACTTAGTACCAACCCAAGCCCTATTTAATTTAAACACTTTGTAACTGGTCAACCTATCAATATAAAGGTAATCTACACATTTTTTTTAAATTTCCATTTAACTAACTAGATGGATGGATATAAGTATTGGTGATATCCATTTAATTTATTTAAGGACATTCAACTTCTTATGTAATTTTATGTTTATTTCCATATTCTGACATGGGTTAATATTTCTTTTTCATGTGTTTTATATAATCCCTGATTTTGCAATGCTATAGTGTGTCGAATTCCTGATTATTGACTGTTACCTACCATACGCGAGAGAGACTCATTGAGTTAACATATGCCTCAAATACCCACAAGGTCATAATAATTGCATTCATCATCATCATCCTATTAATGTCCCCACTACTGGGGCACAAGCCTTCATATAAAGTAAAAAACATAACATTAGAAATCTGTGTAAACAGTTTCGTGTGCAAGAACCAAATGCGTGATTTCGTCCACTTGGTTTTATGAACAGATCATATTATTCATTGTTCTTAAGCACGCAAGTTACGTAAAAGCTTGACGATATTATTTGAAAATTTTCCTAGTAGATAAACATAGCGGCGCGTTTCATTAAGGCTGTAACTTACATACATACGTACTTTAAATACTGTTCTCACATAGGATACACTGGTTATGTAAATATAACATGCCGTCTAGTTTGTGAGATGTCACTATTTACGAGGCTCTACCTAAGTGTAGACAAAAAAAAATATACTAGCCCGCGCGATTTCGTCTGTGTGGTTTTATTGAATTCCCATACAAATTTCCACACCTTCCAAAAGATGATTTCAGGAATAAAAACTATCTTATACCCAAACCTGGGACTCAAACTACGTATCTCTCCCAAATTTCATATAATTGGTTCAGTGGTTTAATTGTGAAGAAGTAACAGACAGACTCACTTTAACATTTATATTGGGTGATATTAGTTTGGATTAACCACAGGGGATTAGTAGTCAGATCCGAAGGCAAGGATGTAGATTAGGGCAACAGTTCTGATAACTCCCGATAATTTTTCAATTAGACACTACAAAAATGTACCTACACTATAATAACTGATAAAATACTCTTGACCTGTCCATGAAGCAAGCACTTTTTTATTTGACGACTCAAATTCAATATCGTTAGCACTTTACAATGTCTAAAAGATACGACATCGCTTGTGAAGGTCGGGTGATATAACTTTATAATAATCCTAGATTATTATTTTCTTTACGTCCATCCGTAGATCTAGGCAATCAGATAGAAGTGTTGACCGTTGGCGACGGATCAGGCAGCGGCGAAGAAGAGGAAGAGAGCGTACCAGTGAGCAGTATGGGAAGAGACGTCAGCACTGACGATGTATGCGCAGACGCAGCAGTGGCGCCGATGCAGGGGCGCGCTGCGAAGCGAGACGTGTCGCCTAGTCAGGTTGGTGCTTTATGTAAATCTAACCCCACCTACTTTTGAGACACTCTTCTATTTTAGCTGTAATTTGTACATTTAAATTAAATGACCACGTAACTGGATAAATCTTTATGTTATTTTCTACATAATATTCATATTTTGGTAAAATAAAAACCTGGTCAAATGCAATTATGTCTTCCTTTTCCCGTATGATAAGCTTTACAAAGTAAAAATAGTTTTTTTTTCGCTATATCATCTTTAGCAGTCTATCCGTCTTTGCTTGGATCTTTAGACATTTGTGCCACCTTCGTAAACGAAAAATAATAATTTAATAACACTAAAATACTTTTCAGATACCTATAGACGACGCATCACTGACTCACTTACAGTGGTAAAGCCACACTTTGCTTAGGTTTTTGGTACAAATTCGAAGTAATTAGTCCCTTGAATGAATGAATGAATGATCACTTTATTGTACACCATGATATTTCAAAGGACAATTAATTAAAACTATTACATAATAGTACAAACTTCGGCCTTATCGCTAAGAAGCAATTTCTTCCAGGCAACCGTATGTTAACTGGACTTTTATATAAGGAGTGCGAAGTAGATGGTGTCATTTAAAGTGCAACTACCATTAATAACACTTATAAATAATTATGAACAACAAAAAAATAAAAAATAAAATACAAATACATAAACATAATATATCTTGCAGCTGGTGGCTTAATTAGCTGTTAAAAGGATAACGAATAAATTGTTCTAGCTAATTACATTGTTCATAAATGAGTTCTGCGACTTTGTGATATATCAAATCATCTATTCCTTCTTTCATATTCCGTCTAGGCAGCAGAAATCGAGGGTTCCGTCGAAGGCGCAGTGGAAACTTTCGTTGTGACGCCTGCCAAACACGGCACCTTATACAAGTGCCGGATAGCGAGGGACCGCAAGGGTATGGACAGGGGGCTGTATCCAACGTATTTTCTGCATTTGGAGAAGGATTACGGGAAGAAGGTGTTCTTGTTAGCTGGTAAGTCATAGAAGATAAAACAATCTTTATCATTAGCTTATCAATCTGGCCAATGTTGGGTTACAAGTAGGGTTACCATCCGTCCGGATTAGTCTAGACATGTCCATACTTTTAGACTATAGTCCGGACTTTGTCTGGATCATTAAAATGTCCAGATTTTCTAAATTATATTGAATATGAACAATAAAGATAAAGACAATACATATTCATATAAATACCGTACCATTGTAACTAAGTGAGTAATGGTACCATTTTGTGACTAAAAAGTCCGGCCTTTTTTCGAAATGCCAGGACTTTTGAAATTTCTAAATGGTAACTCTAGTTACAAGTGAAGATCTTAACATTATTATATCGTTGAGTATTTACAGCGGATGCAGCAGGGAGCAACAGCTTAACGTGCCTTCTGAAGCACGAAATAGTATTTTTTTTATTTTATGTATCCTATGACCGGCCTTAAAAATCCAAATAATACGAAACATCCAAATAAATACTATTATGCTATGCTATTGCTTAACTGAGTAACATTCAAGTGTAGTTCATTGCTGTTTCTTCTTTCTATGTGATCTTTATAGTAGGGGAGCCCAAGCAGGGTTTTTCGGATTTACTCGAGCGCGGCAGATTAACAACATTATGGGGGGCAACCTTGCCCCTTGTGTGAAGTACTCCCACCATACCTGAGCCCTCTATGCAGTGACGAACGTATAGGGCAGCAAAAATAAAATCAACAAACGGCCACGATTTTTGGTCGCGGCCAAATCGTCAGTCTTTTTAAGAGGAGCAACCGGAGGGTTCACATAACATCCCTTCTCAATGTCTGACGCGCTCGAATATATTTTTTTCCTATAGTCTGCCACCGCCACACCATGCAAACCAGCACATCAATATTTTTTCCGTGCTCAGAAACGTAACGTGAACCCTCCAGTACCACCTATTCAAAAGACTGACGATTTGGGCGCGACCAAAAGTCTGGGCCGTTTGTTGAAATTTTTGCTGCCCTAGACGTTCGTCACTACATATAGGGCCTAAGCCCTACCACCATACCTAAGTATGGTGGTAGTACTTCACGAGGAACAAGGTTGCCCCCATATGTTAACCTGCCGCGCTCGAGTAAATCCAAAAATCCCTGCTGGGGCTGTTACTACCCATCTACCACTTTGTACATAGCAAATTTATGTGTGTTCATGTAACATAGAATGTTATGATTAATAGTCTTAAATAGTAATATGAGCCATCAAATAACGATAACAGATTTGTATCGACTAAAAATACCCATGTCATGACAATTATATCGTCATTTTATTTCCAACAAGGGAATCCAAACATTTGATGACCTTGTAAGTTTGAGGCGGAATAAGCCTTTAAAGTTTTTTAGGTGAAAGGTCACGATATACATTCTTACTATTTATTTATGCTAGGTCATGGACAGGCAAACTAGTTCGTCCGAATAATCGAACGTAAAAATATAACTGCTCAGTACCCCTAGCACGAACCAATATCGAATTCGTATCGTTTGCGAGTTCGAAATGTCATTGTCAAATGTGTACTCATTTGACAATGAATTTTCGGACTCGCAAACGATACGGATTCGAAATTGGTTCGTGCTAAGGGTACAGTACCCTTAGTACGAGTAACATGACGTAAACTCACTTCGGCGTTCGCCCGAATTTCAACATCTCAGGAATTCTGCTAAACAATCAAGCGTAAACAAAAGGGATTGAATTGGGTGCACCTGTCTTAGGGAAATCTTGTTCAACTTCATTAGTTTAAACTGTCTGTCTGTTGCGAAAGCAATGTCTTGCGGTTCTAATGAAAAAGCTCATTAAAACTACGCACTAACTTGGAGATGACCGCATGTTTATATTTAAAAATGTCTGTGATAAGCGTATCCAGAGTTTGTTCTTCATAATTAAAAAAACTGAAATAAGCTGTTCACATGCGACAGTGAAACCTTCAAAAATGTGAACACGTAGTTTTATTTTTTTTAGCTTTTTTTCTTTTACTTCTTTAATAATGTTTTTCTTTTCTTAGGTTTTTTTTGCGAAATACATATTTATATATGAAAAATTACTGTAAAAAAATTGCAACAATTGGAAAGGTAAGGATTACTGATAAAAACTAAGCCTGTATTAATAAACAACTGAGGCACCTACCAACCCTTTAATACTTAACTATTGAGTTAAACTAACTTCAACTTATAGTAAATGATAAAATTACGGATACCTATTTTGTGTCGATACTCTACTTCCGATTTATCGAATCTCAAATCAAAGCGGTGCTAAAGAAGTTTTCACTTCAAAAATACTACTAGATACGTCAAATGATGATGGCTCAGTATTAACGAATTTCCTTCATTCTGCAGCAGGGTAAGCCCCTGAATTTGCTGCGAAATAAATAAGTTCGGCAGCGGCGTGGTCCTTGTCGGAACATGTGAATAAATGGTACTTATTGTCGCGGGCCGCATTTCAACTCTCAGACCAAATAAAAAGTAAAGACGGAGTCTGCCGAACAAAAAAGTGAAGCGGATAAACTACGCCTCGCCGTGTACATACACAGTTACACGCACACACATGCAACGAAACTACGCCTTGGCTTCCCAGTCGAGCTATCCCGGCGCGCGGAGTGTGATGTAATAATAAATAACAATATTTATTAGAGAAAATGCCGAATCGTGTAGTGAAAACGTATAGAAACCAATCTTCCAAGAATAAAAAACAGGATGGAATCAAATTTCATACGTAAGTAAAGTTATAAACTAATATTTTCAATTAATCAAACTCAAATTTGAGGTTGTCGCTTTGTAAACAAAACCTGAACGAAATGCTGTCATGATTATACGTTACAGTTTTACCCTTTTGTTGGGTAGCGTGAAATATAACGTAACGTTATTTTATTAAATACATTGTGTAGCATACTTTTATATTATTCGAATATTGTAATGCATGGATAAACAATTACACGAAACATCTTTATTATCTTTTTTCTTTATATATTCGTATAATTTTTTTGGGATTTAATACACTTTATATATTAAACTTTTTTTTTACGATTTCCTAATCGAGATCAAAATCTAAAAAGAGAAGTGGATTGTAGTCATTCGCAAGAGTAGAAACGAACCATTGTGGCAACCAGCTTCCTGCAGCGTGGTTTGTTCGACTCATTTTCACAGCGACGATTTGTACTACACAACAAAAGGGTTACGTCGTGTAAAACAAAATGCATGTCCAAAGGGTTTTTTTTTTTACTTAACTTAATATGGTTACTTAGTTATGATTTTATTTATTTTTAAGCATTTAACTGCTACTTGTTGAAATCTTAAATCTTTCTTTAAATCTTTTTTTTCTAGTAAACTTTTCTTTAGATGGTTACTTAGGTTAATTTATATTTAAAAGATTCCAATAAATCTTCAGCCGTGCAGAAGGTTGAAACACAAAATTACACCAATTTTATTTCACAATATTCACTATGAACGAATTAAAGAATAATTAAAATATGACGCTAACCGCACTCCATGAAATCCCGCCAAAAAGTCCAAAGTTTAAGCTTTGTTTTCATTATATATTTTTTAACTAAACTTTTATTAGTGTAACAGTTATTAAACTTATAAATCACAGGAACCCCAGATCTCCAAGCGCATGACCTTTGGCTCACGAGAGGTTGCATCTAGCGCTAGTGTAAAACTAATCTGGATTAGTTTAGAGAATAAGCCTACTATATTTTTTCTTATATTTTATAAAGTTATGAAATAACGTTATTACAATTTTCTAATATTGGGGTATTATAAATGACTATGGTAACACTGGCTAATGCACTACATACATAAAAAACCGGCTTCACTTTTTTGTTCGGCAGACTCCGTCTATACTTTTTATTTGGTCTGAGTTTCAACTATTCGACGGCCAGAGATTGCCTGTGGGCCTTAGTTTACCCATTACCCTGCGTCAGGTTAAGCAGTTTTTAATTAGAATGAGAAACTGATTCGTTTGCTTAACCAATGGGGATTACTGCGAGAATCGGTTCGGTTTAATATTTGTTCAACTTGTGATGACGAAAAATGAATCGTAATATATGAAAAATATTTAATATAGGCAATATTTTAGACCCTCAGGTGTCTTAATAGGGAAGATGCATATATAATATTTATGAAAATTTTATGATTAAAATGTTAAAAAAATATAAAATAAAAACGTTGCAGTGGCAGCTGCAACGTTTTTATTTTACATAATGTTATTTTTTAACAATTATTACGAATTAAAAATACTTGAAACAGAACGTATTTTAAAACACTAATCAGCGTTTAGTGACGTCACTCCTGTTATGACAACTTCTATGAGGTTATGGTTGTTAAAGTAAATATTATTTTATGGCAATATTAATTGCGTTTTTTACATTTAATAAAAATGGAAGTTGCGTTTATCAAAGCAGACTCCAGGAATTTACCAAGAGTTAGTGTTGACATGGTTATAACTTTTTTTGTCCAAAGTGCAGAGTTTTTAAGTGTAGAAATGAAAGGGACTAAATTACTACGGTATGTAAAAATCGTAGTTGTTAAACTTCGTATTTTATTCAGCGGCTTCTACAAATCTTACGGCGATAATGCAATCGGCTATGTCCAAATAAAAAGAGATGGAGAATTATGTACAGTAAAAGGTCGAGTTCTCCGGAGCATAAAGTACGTAAAGAAGGTTATCGTGTTACAGTTATTTTAAATGAAACGCAAAGCTTGGTTCAGTCCTGCCAATGTGAAGATTGTGCCACACATTTTAAAGTTTATCTAATTTTCGACGTCATTCTCCAACTGTAAAATTAAAAATATGTTATAGACAGGTTTTGTAAGTATTAGGTAGGTTACTAATGCGTTTTTACGTACAAGCAGATTAATTAAGCATATAACAAGTATATTCGCCGACTTACGTCAAAGTGATCTTCACTACTTCTTACAAAATAACAGAGAAATCGGCAAAGCAATGCAATCATTCCCACCCCGCGGGGGGCCTCGGTGGGTGGTCTGCCGCTTGAGGGGGTGAGCGGCGCATGCGCATGGCCGCTTGAGGGGATTGGTCTTTGGAGAATAATTGTCATTTCTCTTCGCAGATTGAAACCACTTTTTTTCAGTTTTGGGTCAGAAGTTCCAGTCAAAAACAATTTATTTGGAAACTTTGTTGAAGTAGATTGGCACAAAACATGAGTCAACACGGCTTTTTTTCGGAATATTAGTGGTATTGTTATGATCACATGATGTTGATGGATAGTCCATTTAAAATTTTTCAAAAAAATATGCAAAATTATGAAAATTTAAAGCCAGCGACGAACAAGTACGACCAGTGACAGACAGGAGTGACGTCATTATCAATTTAAAACCGCATTTTTTTCCGATAAATCACAATGTTTTAAATTTTTAATATATCTGTGGTTTATTCTACATGGAATTCTTTAAAATGAAAACAAAAATAAAAATATTGCATCTTCCCTATTAGATCTTTGGCACCCTTTAACGGGATAACGACTAAGTCTAATAGGGTATTTAACAGTATTAAAAAAAGTACTAATTGTTGGCTTCTTAATTAAAAATTAATATCTGCAGCGATTTTACTATTCTGAACGAACAAAATATTAATAACATTTCTTAAATATCTTGAAATAGTATTTTTTTTTGTTGTATGGTCACGTAACCGGAAACGCATGGGATTGGCGAAGACTAATATAGTACAGATACTACAATATACAGAGTAATACAAAATACAGAGATCGATTTCTAAAACTTGTCAAATTCCCTATTGCATCATTACGTTAGTAGTAATGTAACAATATACGTTGTTAGTATATTTCAGTTTGAATGAATTCAATATTGTCGATAGTAGCGGGCGGGGGTGACTCAATGTTTGCGAAGCGACAAAATCCATGGTGACGCACTCAAAGTACCCGGTCACCGGATAATGACGAAGTTTCGGTACTCACTTGCGGTGAATTATTTATTAAACCTTACTTTTCACGATAAAGACGTGCGGGTGCGATCGAGTGAGCACACGTGCTCCCCAAGGTGACGCAATAGAGAGAAACATTCTTGTCTAACTTCAACCTTCCAATATGAATACATATATATATAGGATGCTAGCGAGCGCTTCACATGGCAATTCAAATTTGCTATTTGTTATTAAAATAGCAGTATATCTTTATCATGCTCTATGGGGAATCCAAAAAAAAGAACCGCTGTTGAATTTAAAAATAACAAATACGAAAGGTCATGCAATGTACCAGCATTATAAAGTCCCTGCCGCGTCTGTCTGTCGAGTAATTCGCGATGATCTCAGAAACTACTGAAGGGATTTTTATGCGGAATTCACCAATAAGTTAGATATTATTGTTACGAAAGGTGTATTTTATATGTATTATACAACCCCGATATCAAAAACGTAGTTCACACTGGAGCGAAACTAGGAAGGAACTGATATACATAGTTATATTTTTTAAACATTTAACTGCTAGATGTTTAAATCTAAGGAAAATTTTACGAGAAAATAATCAACGCAGACCAAGCAGCAGACGGGACTCGAACACAGGTTTTTTACAGTTGAACAAGAATTACAGAATCCTTTCTCTATGTCAGGCTGGATACTTGGACCCAGTTAAATTATTTCTAGTAAAATTACACTTACGCAGATCTCTCTCATTCTACATCCAGCTAGGAAACGAAAGAAGTCAGCCACCTCCAACTACTTGATATCCACCGACCCCACCGGGTTGACTCGAACGGCTATACATAACATACTCAGACCTTTCTCATTCCACATCCAGCCAGGAAACAAAAGAAGTCAGCCATCTCCAACTACCTAATATCCACCGAGTTGATTCGAACAGCTATACATAACATACTCAGATCTCTCTCATTCCACATCCAGCTAGGAAACGAAAGAAGACAGCCTCCTCCAACAACCTGATATCCACCGACCCCACTGAGTTGATTCGAACAGCTATACATAACACACTTAGTCAGATCTCTCTCATTCCACATCCAGCTAGGAAACGAAAGAAGTCAGCCACCTCCAACTACCTGATATCCACTGACCCCACCGAGTTGACTCGAACGACTATACATAACATACTCAGATCTCTCTCATTCCACATTCAGCCAGGAAACAAAAGAAGTCAGCCACCTCCAACTACCTAATATCCACCGAGTTGATTCGAACGGCTATACATAACATACTCGGATCTCTCTCATTCCACATCCAGCTAGGAAACGAAAGAAGTCAGCCACCTCCAACTACTTGATATCCACCGACCCCACCGGGTTGACTCGAACGGCTATACATAACATACTCAGACCTTTCTCATTCCACATCCAGCCAGGAAACAAAAGAAGTCAGCCATCTCCAACTACCTAATATCCACCGAGTTGATTCGAACAGCTATACATAACATACTCAGATCTCTCTCATTCCACATCCAGCTAGGAAACGAAAGAAGACAGCCTCCTCCAACAACCTGATATCCACCGACCCCACTGAGTTGATTCGAACAGCTATACATAACACACTTAGTCAGATCTCTCTCATTCCACATCCAGCTAGGAAACGAAAGAAGTCAGCCACCTCCAACTACCTGATATCCACCGACCCCACCGAGTTGACTCGAACGACTATACATAACATACTCAGATCTCTCTCATTCCACATTCAGCCAGGAAACAAAAGAAGTCAGCCACCTCCAACTACCTAATATCCACCGAGTTAATTCGAACGGCTATACATAACATACTCGGATCTCTCTCATTCCACATCCAGCTAGGAAACGAAAGAAGTCAGCCACCTCCAACTACTTGATATCCACCGACCCCACCGGGTTGACTCGAACGGCTATACATAACATACTCAGACCTTTCTCATTCCACATCCAGCCAGGAAACAAAAGAAGTCAGCCATCTCCAACTACCTAATATCCACCGAGTTGATTCGAACGGCTATACATAACATACTCAGATCTCTCTCATTCCACATCCAGCTAGGAAACGAAAGAAGTCAGCCACCTCCAACTACCTGATATCCACTGACCCCACCGGGTTGACTCGAACGGCTATACATAACATACTCAGACCTTTCTCATTCCACATCCAGCCAGGAAACAAAAGAAGTCAGCCACCTCCAACTACCTAATATCCACCGGGTTGACTCGAACGGCTATACATAACATACTCAGACCTTTCTCATTCCACATCCAGCTAGGAAACGAAAGAAGTCAGCCACCTCCAACTACCTGATATCCACCGACCCCACCGAGTTGACTCGAACGGCCGACAGCTTCGCGGGCAAACTGCGCTCCAATTTACTCGGTACAGCGTTCACGGTGTACGACAACGGCAAGGCGTGGAGGAAGCACGATCATGCGCGCACGAGGCACGAACTAGCCGCTGTTATATATGTAAGTAGATAATCTACTTTGGGTGTCATATACAGGGTGTAAAAAAACCTATGTCAGACTAAAACTACGCATTCTGTACACCCAATCTAGTAATATTACAAAATATTATACGTGGGAATCATTTGTTATTCTGAAGTAAAAAAAAAAGGGAAAAAAGGCTGCTAAACCTCAATAAATAAATAAATTTCGTGCATTTCTAAATAACGTTTTGAAAATATTAATGTGAAAATCTTGAAAATAAAATTGAGACTTTGACCTTCAATATCTCCATAACCATAAATTTCCCAGGTATGGTCTGGAAGAAAAAAATTATCGTCATGATGTGGAAAATACGTGGCCTTCGACTTCGTTAAATGATTTTTTACACCCTGTATACATATATATATATATATATTATATTATAGGGGGCATACGAGCTGACGGTCCAGCCTATAGTGTGTTATCACCGTCGCCCATAGACACCTGCAACACCAGGAGTATCACAAATGCAATGCCGGCCTTTAAGGAAGGAATACGCTCTTTTTTTTTAAGGTTTTTCGGTCGTATTGGTCCGGAAACCCTGCTGGTGAAAATGTAATCCACAGTTTTATATGAAAACTCTCATTGGCTCACAGGCTTACTTTTGTAGCTGATCGAAAGAAAGCTATCATACAAAAATGTTGCTAGTTAATTCAAGTTTCTATTCAAACGCATGGTAAAGTGTTTATTAATGCATGAATATGTAAATAAAGCGAGTATTTTATTTTTCTTAAATCATTATGTTTTGCTCTTTTTGGTTGTTTTTATTTATTTTATTATTATTTTTTGTATTATCATCAGTCATAGTACAAAAAGTGTGCAAAGTTTCAATAAAATCTGATGTTGTGAAAATTAGTAGCGCAACATACTTTTATAACAAGTGTTGTTGCTAATTAGTCTTTAAAAAGGTTTTGCAAAGTAAATATTAAATACCCTAGATACACCAACACAAACAAAATCAGACCCGAAACCTGTCCAAAAGGTACATTGGACGATCCACGGAGCTCTGTAAAATGATCGCGTAATGTAAACAATATAAGGCATTATTTAAACATTGAAAATCATCTTTAAAGCACAGGATATGAGGTCTTAATTAAAACGCATGCGTCAAAGAGTTATGACAGTCCGAGATGTAAACTCGTAAATTTTTACGACTTATTGCTATATGCGGAAGAATATAGACCTTATTTCTTTGACTCTATGCAAAATTCTTAATGCGCTGTTAGCAATATAGCAGATACGGACCGAGAGGAAAAGAGACGGCTATATTACCAACCATGCATTTGAATATCACAAATATTTTCTATTAAATCAGTTTATAGCAAGTATTAAAACAAAATTTGCTTCAAAAGCGTTAAATTAACAAACATTGATTAGATACCTGTCGAAAAAACGACATTTTACATACTATAAGTATTTACTTTGCATTTTTTCACGGAGCTCAGCGGCATGTTGACCTTTCAACGGTCCGCGCGTGACTGTGAACTATGAAGTGCTTGAGTCGTGTTCAAGCACTTCTTGATAGGGACACATTTTGAGCGCACGTGGTGTATCTAGGGTGTTTAATATCGTTGACCTATACCATGAAAACTGATGTTTAGTAGAGAATTTAGACTCAGAGCTCTGAACAGAACTACCACGATCGCACAACGAGCTCCTCGTGTTCATATTACCATATACATTTTCAGGACACCAACGTATTAGGTTTCAAGGGACCCCGCAAAATGACAGTGATTCTGCCGGGCATGACCCCAGACAGGCAACGAGTGACCATAGCGCCCCAAGACGACAGCGAAACCCTCTTAGAGAGGTGTAAAAACCAAAACCTAGATGACATTGTGGTATTACACAACAAAACTCCCGTATGGAACGACGAGACACAATCCTACGTGTTAAATTTCCACGGCCGAGTGACCCAGGCGAGTGTTAAAAACTTTCAGATCGTCCATGATTCGGAGCCAGATTATGTCGTAATGCAATTCGGAAGGATATCGGAGGATGTCTTCACTATGGACTATAGGTATCCTTTGTGCGCTCTGCAAGCTTTTGGTATAGCACTAAGTTCGTTCGACAGCAAACTCGCTTGCGAATAGAATCCCAGTTTTTTGTGAAAGTGCGAGTTTTAGCAGTCTTTAGTAAAAACTGCAATCGTCTACTTTTGTTTACGGGTGTTTTGCAGCGTTTTCCCGCTAGAGGCGCTAATATGCAATGTATCGAGAAATAGTGAGAAGTAAACTTGCCTAAACTTGCATTGAATATTAAAATTTTTATTTGTCAGTGACGAATTACGAACAGTAATATTGCTGCAACTCAACGAATTACAAATTATATGGAAGCATTACTCTTCAACAAACTCGTACAACTAAACTTTAATACTAACGCGACACGCACACAGACAAAATAAAATAATTTGACAATCATAAATATGTATCTGCAAATTAGCCAAATCATAAATTGGGTAAGATATTGTTTAACAGAAATCCCAACCAATCGGCGTGTTGATGGCATTTTTTTCGCCCCGCCCACGTGATCGCGTCTTTCCATTCTATACAAGGCCTGAACGCAGCCATAGGAAACTGCTCTCGTATATAATGTAAAGCTGTTTTTAAATTGAGCTGTGATTACACACTAATTTTGCATACTGATCGTGTATAGTTTGATCGTGGATGCTCACGTCTTAGTTCCCGAACGAGACCGAATTTATACGCGAGCTACTATACGCGTATAAATTGTAATCTAGAAACAAAAAAAACAAAACATAGAGGCATAGTATAACTACTTATTATTTTTTTGTGTGAAATTTCTTTTACATATATCTAATTTTCGAGGAGGAAATCGTCGAGAACCAAACCTCGAATTTTGCATTTTTTATACGCAATATTCAGCATTAACTACTGTTGTCCCTATCACACGGTATTTGCCAATGCGTGACTGCTTAGTTTTTTCAAATACCTATTCCTCAAAAATCTCTCAGCTCGCGTCCAATCTTAACTGTCATTTTTTTATCCTCACGCTTGTAAGTTGTGTTCACAAGTATTATCTATTATTAACTTTCCTACAAACGAATTCTAGTATGTATTATAAATATAGTTAGTTGCATTTAGATCAACATAGTTTGTGGTCCAAACAATTAGGCACGTGGGAATTGCTCAGAATATGCCTTTAATGCTCATTAGCAATCCTTAATTCTGTATGGCGGCATTTAACTTGGCTATTCGTGTTTGCTATTTGTTAACATGACATCAGCCTGTCCTTTTCATTCCTTGTAGAGCATGACAAGGACAGACTGATGTCTAGCTTATAATTGGCAAATACGGCATTAGATTTTTACCATATTTACCCTTGAAGTTTGAAGTAAAATAAACGTGCATGCACGTGAAAAAGGACCGTTTTTAAACAATCAAAGATTTTTTGTCACGTTTAATATTTTTTTAGTTGTTTTAAATATGTATAACAAAAATGTAATACTATTTTCTTTTTCAAGCGCATAATTTGCTACGGTGCTGCTACTGCTTCGTTTTTTTGTTATTTATAATTATTAGGATAATATCCCTAATTTTGAATAATGAAATAATGCTTGCTTCTGTAAAATTTCCATTTGTTTACTTTAGTCATACAATTTTACAGTGATTGCCCAATGGTTGCTAATAAATTATGGATTTTTTGTGAAGTGGCAGTTCTATGCTTATGCACAATCACAAATATTTATATCTGTTTAATGTACTCATGTTGTAATTAGAAATGTGCAAAAAATATGCAATGATAAAATTTACAGGGCTAACCAGAAAGTGAATTCTCTTAATAGGGATGATGACATAATGTTTTTCTTCATCTAACAGTAGATTAATCAAAAAGTATGGGACACGTATTTTTCTTTATTCGTATAATCAAAACTTTACAAAGAGATATTGATTTGAAATGTCGCATGACGTCACGTCCTGGTACAGTTTTTACTTAGAAGTTACGTCACCAGCCCCAACTTCCAAACTTTGACGCGTTTTATCTTCGTAATTTTTTGGTTGATTGACAAAAGAGAAAATATGTGTCCATTATTTTTTTAATAATCTAACAGACGGACTACATATATACAATTTTGTTTACTTTAACCCATTATCATCCCTATTGATCTGACCAAAATTATGAGGTTTGCTCAAATTTAAAAATCTTTTACTTATATCTAAAGTTAATATAAGTTTTTTCTCATATAAAAACAATTTGCCATGACATCTTACTAGTGAAGTCAACTAACTACACTTATAAGGCCGACGCACATGCAGTAACCCTGAAAAAGCATGAGTTGTTATTATTCAACTATTGTTGGGATATCTCTAACATCCTGAATAAAATCAAACAAATGATGTATATAGGTATTCAACAGATGCAGATTAAGTTCTGTCTTAGAATAATAACGCCTAGAAGCCGTGTTTTAACCAATGGGTAAAAGTGTACGTCCTGGGCCGAAGAGCTGATACTTGTCATTTCTTAGTTGAATAGGTCTCTATTAGCGTTTTATTTTTCTGGCACATCGCCGGCCCCAGCTGCGGCATTCTCGCTTTGTTATGGTCACAACACTAACCTAGGGGTCTATCGCCAAACAGAATTGCTATGACTATAGCTTACGATTTTATATTGTTGTTACCAATACAAAAGAAATTATGTATTCTTGAATATCTAATGGGTCCCGACTGTTAAAGTAGCATTGTTCCTTATTAACAGAATTATAGACTACGCGACTTGCTTTTTTCTTTTCAGTTTTTATTTGAAGTATCATTAAGAAGTCGGGTTTTTTGATTTTTTAAATTTACCTTTTTTTTGTAACATGAAGTAATATCGTTAACATAAACTTTAAAAACTTAATGTATGATTATTGTAATTTAATGAAACCTAGAGTGTTTCATTAAATTACAATAATCATACATACCTATTATATTAATTTATTTTTCAGCATTTAATAAGAAGGAACTGTAGAATAGTTTTATTGTAAGTACTTTGTATAGGATAAGATACTGCGAGTAACCAATTTTTTATTTTTCGTCTAGGTTTTATCTACGTTTATAAACACCAAAATTAAATTTCTTCTCCCACTCTTCCCCAGTCTAATCTTGCATAGTACTCCACGCTATCTATTTCTATTTCATCGTTGTAACTTTTTAAATATTTGTCGAAATAACATAGTGTAAAAGACAAAGTTTATCGTCTTTAAATATCAAAAGCGATAAAAGTATTTGTTTTGATAAAAAATAATTTGTTAATATAATAGTGCATTTTGGAAATGGACATAAAATACTTTATTTTAGATTCACTATTTTAGCGATAATGGCTTGCATATTAAAAATAGGTATATGGTGTCACGGACTTTCTTATAAAACTATTTAAGAGATAAATTTTCACTGTACATTATATTCGTGTAATTTTTATTGTTTTTGAAGTGCAGGCCAAAATAGCTCGCAGATGGAAGATTTTTTTTCCGTCTTACGTGACACTTATTGTTATGTTTTGGCCATTTCACTCAATGACTACATAAATTGTTATCTGTATGTTATTATCATGTATGAGCTATATTATTGTAAAGTTTCATTAAAATCCATTCAGTATTTTTTAGGTGAAAGAGTAACAAAGATCCATACAAACGTAAGATTGAAATTAAAAGCGTAAGTGGTGAACATACAACTTTAAATCGTTGTAGATCCTAAACAGTCACATAAAATGAAAAATGGTGTAAGGAACCTAATCATGACTTTCGATTATCTAGACAATACCCCACTCGATATATTTCGTCAACTTATTTTTTTTAGTTCGTCACAATATGGTGCCTAATTGTCCCCATATTGAATTTTGATTACTATCATAACTTTAGTAGCACTCCCATGATTAAAACGAATCGATTGATGTATAAATCATCAAAATCGGTCCACGTGTTTGGTCTCTAGTGTGCCACAAAGGAACAAACATACATATATAGACTGTTGAACACTATACCCTGTCTGCGCGTCGCGCTTCGCGCTCTTGCATTGCGCAGTCGGGTAAAAAAAGAGCGCCGAGCATTTGAAAACCATCGGCGCTCAAATAACAAAATGAAAACGTAAGCGAAAGCGATAACCATAGCATTCCCGTTAGGCGATTGGACCCCCGGTTAGGTTAGTGTTGTGTTGGTATGACCTCCTCGTCCTAAATCTTGGGCCCAGTAAGTTACAGTATAGCCCGCTAATGCGTGCCGAATTCGTTTTCTTGTGTGCGTAACATAAGTTGACTATATCTACGCTCACAAATATATGATTTTTAGTGTTGCCCTCACCAGTCCTAATCCCATAAAATTGGGAAATGTGCTGCTTTGTTATTATTCTATGGCACTGGTCCTGATGAAACTGCTTAAGCCGTAATGTGTGCGTAAAGCTTTAAACTGAGTACAAGCTTCTTGGTTAATTGATTATATTTAAGTTTGGATATTGCACAAATAAGTACCATATTTGGTCACAACACAATCTATTCAGTTATTCATATTAGGTTTAATTTATAATTTGCATTTAAGTTGTATACTAGTCATTTAGGATAATATTGCAATATGCATTTTGTCATTCTATGTCCGTGTGTGTACCTATATCTTGTATAGTATTTTTTCTTTACATAAATTATACAATACCTTATTAATTATACACTGTAAAAAGTTTGGTTTGACAATTGACGGCTTTTTCCTTTTAAATATATTACGCAAAATCACGTTGTAAATAATTGTAAAAAAAAGATAGATGTTAACTGACAGGTGTAAAATCTTGTACGAATACAGGTTACTTTGTTGTATTTTAAAGGCCTCGATAATGTATTTAACAGTTGTCTTTCAAGTATGTACGTTTACTTAACATTTTGTGTCTTTTTTTATTGATACTTTTAATTTCACTGGCTAATTAACCCTCACAGAAAATTTTAAGGAAATATCTACACGAGAGATTCGATAAAACCCATTATTTTTCTAAAGTCTACTCTGTTTATTGTAATTGTATTGGTCGTTATTAACATTCAATCAAAATTATTTTAGTGTTTAAATATTAAAAAATCGTAGCCTTGCCTTTCAATAGAAATGCGCGAGTATTGATTTCGCCACATAATTTAGCAAGACAATAAAATGTTTTCACTGCCTTTTCACATTTTATAATAAAATGCTCTTTACCTATATTGAAAAATAAAATGATAGAATAAAATAATAAAAGCAGTGACGCTTTCTGACTGAGCGAAATAAGTAAATAAGTGATATGATATTTATTTCGTCATCACCTCAGATCACAGAACAAAAGGCAGATGCAACGCTCGGAACATGGAAGTAAGAGGGAAGGAGTACGATCACTGCAGAAAATAGTGTCCCAGAAATATGAACAAAATAAGTGAGGCGCTGCGATCGCTAAGTTGTCTCAATAAAAAGCGGGCTGTTATGCGCTATTTGAAATGACCAATGCCGCGAAGAAAATTTGTACATTATTCAACAAACTTCATCTACTTGTACTCATAAACAGCTAACTTCACAGATACTACTTACCGACGGCAGCGCGGCTGGTGGCTGAAAAATGAACTATAAATTCTACAAATTTTCAGGGACAGGCGGGCTAATGCTTTATTTAGCACGTAGCGATCGTTCTCCTTCTTTCTAACCTCCATGGCTCGGAACACGCAAGTGCGACCTCCAAAAGAAACACGAAGTCAAAAGTAGACATTTTTTCCGTCTTTGTGAACAGTTTTTACAATGTTTGAACAAGGCGGCACAGTTTTGATAAAAACTTAATATTCACGGAACATATTATTCATACAACACGATGCGTTGTAGAGTGCTGACGCGAGTTAACATTCGCGTTAGACATGATATTTGCTTTGATGGCACGCGATCTGTGTACCGTTCGCTCCATTTGCCTTTTGTTCTGTAATCTTAAGTCTTTTCTTTGAACTACAGACTCTACTTTGTAACCTGGCACAGTCAGAACAGCTGACACAGATAAATAATATGTGCCTCTGGTAGATTACGTGTAACTAGCTAAAATAAAATGAATTAAAACGCGTCAATAACTAATGAGCTTTTTTCAAAATGTATATAAACGGAAACAAATAATTATTATTGTGCTTTACAATCTAACATACCAAATTGGTCTATATTCTTCTATATATATATATATGTATATGTATAAATCTCTCTAAAAATGCTTGCTTCTATTATCATAAGAAATATTAATGCTGTTGAAACGAATTAATGTGTTAGAATAAAGTATTAAAGCAAAACATATTGAAACTAAATGTACTGGAAATAATTACATTATATATAACTAAATTAAGTCTTTAGAAATAAAATATTCATATTAAGTGTAGTAGTGGAACCCATGCGAAATCCTTTAAAGTACCCACAAAGTTTCAAATGCTTTTAATGAATTTTGTTGGTACAGCCATATAGACCAGGGTCGATAATTTTTGAGACCAAAAAAAATTATAGTAGGATGAAACCCATTAGAAAAGGTAGAGAATATAACAAAAATGAAAGGAAAAATAAATTACGGGCGATCTTAGGTCGGGAAAGGGGAGGGGGTGAGTTTTTAAGGGTAAAAAATGGTTAATCTCGATTTCCGGTAAAACTGCAAGTCCTATGAAAAAAAGTTAAATGGCAAAGTTGTAGGTAATAAAAAGATCTACAACTTTTGTATCGACACTTTTTTCACATAACCTCAAAATTTATGTGAAAAATGCGAATAACCGAGTTTTTGATTTTTATTTTTTGCAAAAAAAAATATTTTTTCACGAAATTTGGTGAAAACTTACCTTTGTATGTCCCAAACATACAGTAATTTTTTGATTTAAAATATTAATTTTTTCACCTTATTTTGACTTAATATCGAAAAAGCACCCTTATTTTCAATCGAAAATTCTCATGTCAAAATATCTGCTTTTTTAAAAAAGTTGGGGTGTTTTTTATTTGTTGAAATCTCTACTTTCTGATGGTATAAAAAAAATATACACTACTATGGTAAATGTTCTCAGAAACTGCAAATTAATAATGAAAAAAACTCCAATCCGAAAAATTGATTTGAATCATTATGTATAATTTTAAACTATTTATTAAAATTTACACTTTAATTACTCGAAAAACGTAAGATTTCATGTTATATTGATAAACAGAAAAATTACAAATCCATAAAACATGCAAAAATAGTTGTTGTAAGTAGGTATTAAAAATAGGATTTTCTGATTCGAGTTTTTTTTCATTATTAATTTGCATTTTCTGAGAACATTTATCATAGTAGTGTATATTTTTTTTATACCATCAGAAAGTAGAGATTTCAACAAACAAAAAAGACCCCAACTTTTTTAAAAAAGCAGATATTTTGACGTGAGAATTTTCGATTGAAAATTAGGGTGCTTTTTCGATATTAAGTCAAAATAAGGTGAAAATTTGAATATTTTAAATCAAAAAAATTACTGTATGTTATAAAGAAAGTTAAGTTTTCACCAAATTTCGTGAAAAAATATTTTTTTTTGCAAAAAATAAAAATCAAAAACCAAAAACTCGGTTATTCGCATTTTTCACATAAATTTTGAGGTTATGTGAAAAAAGTGTCGATACAAAAGTTGTAGATCTTTTTATTACCTACAACTTTGCCATTTAACTTTTTTTCATAGGACTTGCAGTTTTACCGGAAATCGAGATTAACCATTTTTTACCCTTAAAAACTCACCCCCTCCCCCTTCCCGACCTCAAATCGCCCGTAATTTATTATTCCTTTCATTTTTGTTATATTCTCTACCTTTTCTAATGGGTATCATCCTACTACAATTTTTTTTCACTTTTCACCATTTTTAAAATTATCGACCCTGGTCTAAGTAATATATGTATTACCATAGTAAACCTTGTTGATTACATAAAATTGTCTGTTTACATTGAGTAAAAGAATTTTGCTTCTTCATTGTATCAGGCAGTCAGGCTCACATCAAGTCAGAACTAAATGCTAAATATTGTCAATCGATTACGAATCCTAATTGCATTAAAATAAAGCTAAAAATTAGTTATCGAAATTTGTCAGTTTAAGATAACTTCTCCTGTGGCTGTCTATACCAACGCTCTGTAAAATGTTATTTCGAGAGGTAGTAGGTTTACTGAAGCATTATTTATCTGTAAAATTAAATTATTTTGAAATATAGAAAGATTGGTATAAATTATATTATTCAATTATAATAAATATTAATTAATTATTAGTAATTATAATATGTATATTAAATTGTAACTAGGTACCAACAAAATGTTATGAACTAAAAAGTAATGTGTGAATTTTGGTGTATTGTGCCTTTGTAATTATAGGTAAAATATTTGTGCCTTTTATTTTCATGTCAACTATTGTATTTTGTACCTGAAGCTTTCTTAATCCCGCTGGAGTATTCCTGTTTATTGGTAATTGCTCTGTACACCTTGTACTATTATACTAGAGTTCTTAGACCAGTTTGTACCACCCAGTTGCTCTTAGTGTACCTTAGTATGTATGTTGTAGTTTCATATAAACTATGTAATAAAATATTATGATTATTACATCCACATAACACTTTGCACAATAATATATTTTCCATCATTAACTGTTTATAATTAATTACCTGTATAAAAGTGGTATGAATATTTCACATGTTTAATTTAATTTTTATCTATTCTCTCATCTCATCACAGTACAAATTATATTTATTGAATAAATAAAAGTTCAAGATGTTTAAAACTATTTTAAGTTTTTGCATATCAATTGAATGTTCAAAAAATTATTACTGGCTTATATCAATAAATGTTCACAAATATGTTTGTGATACCTTGCATGTATAAAAATATACTTAAATGTTTGTATAAATAAGCAATTGTGGAAAATTGCAGTTAGAAAAGCACTCTAATAATAATATTGTAAACATAAATATGTCCATTAACATAATTGAATTGTGTAATTTTTTTGTCAAGCTTAACATCATTTTGATAAGCATCCTGATTAAATCTGAAGAAGTGAGGTTTGCTTATTGAAATGATTGTTTAATTATTTATATGAGGCTATTAATGTGTCACTAATTCTATTTACATTCCAAAGGTATGTGATGATGTTGAAAATCATGGTTTCTTTTTATATTAAAACATTGATATAAAATACACTTTTCTTTTCCAATTTATTTCTGGTCATCTGGTGTCATACAAGAGCTAAAATAGTTAGTTCATTTAGATTGACGACCTCCGTGGCCGAGTGTGTTGTACGCCAGGTTTCATGGTGTCGCCGACTCGAGAGGTCCCGGGTTCGAATCCCGGTAGGGGCAGATGTTTGTGTGATGAATACGAGCATTTGTACTCCAGTCATGGATGATTGATATATATTTCTATATAAATAAACTTTTAAATGTACAGTATGTGTATTCTATCCGTTACCCTAGTATTCCATAACACAAGCCTTACAGAGCTTACTTTGGGGCTAGGCTAATTAGTGTGTGTTGGAAATACTTATATTTATTTAGATTATAGAAAATAAAATTATTTCTCATACAGACTTCCACCCCCTAAAGGGTGGTTTCTAGAATAAATACTATCCTATGTCCTTTCCCAGGACTTAAAACTATTTCTTAACCATATTTCATCTAAATTTGTTCACATGATTAAGCATGAAGAGGTAACAGAAAGACAGGCACACTAGTTACTACATTTATAATATTAGTATTACTGCCAAATGCAAATTTCTTTGAAACATGAAATAATGTATTTTTCTTAGTTATACAGTTCAGAAACGCAAAGATCTTTTTTTTGTGCTTGAACTTCTGCTGCGAACGTTTTCTAATGTCTCACCAATTGTCTTCTGTGTGTAATTATTTCTTCAGTAATATTTATAAAAGCTTCAAAGTGTGGGGTAATAAAGATATGTTAAGTATGGTTATGGTAACTATTATAATAACCATTCCATTCAGTCCAAGAACTTCAAATTTTCTTTACATTTAAATACTTATAGTAACTAGCAGGTATATTGCATGGAAAAATCGCTCTAGCATATAAACTGCTACTGTCTCATAGGATCATTTCTGAGAAAAAAGGTTGCAATGTCCTTTCTATGGATCTCTAAATAAAATTCAATTTGCATCAGTTCCACTGTTGCCAGAGTGAAAAGGTAACAGACACTTTCGGATTAGTATATTAATAAGGATTCATTGGTTGAATTGAATCAGTTATAATGCACTTTACCTAATTAGCTGATCTAGTAAAAATACTAACGATATTCGTTAACTGAGATTTAATAAAATAAGAACCAGTTTTTAATTTTTTTTATTACAAGCTTACAATAAGGTTATTCTGTTTTCGCTGCAGCTGCTTTAGGTTTCTTGGCCTTGATTGGCCTCTGAGACCTAAGGATGGCTGAGGCGCGGCGAAGCGTGGCTTTGCAGAGGTCCGTGCGATAGTGATTGGCCTTCATAAATCTCTTCAGCTTGTACAGTGATCTTCTTGCACCAGCTTTGAAAGGACGACGTACAGTATTCTTAGCGGGCTTGTTTGTAGCCTTTGCCTTCTTGTACACAACTGTGAATCCTTTCCTGACCACATCCTCGACCACGCTGACAGATTTCTTGTGGATCAAACCATTGTATCTGTAAGAGTTGAGGTTAGTCACATTGTTAGGCTCCTTGCTGAAGGGCTTTTTGATGTTGCGCTTCTTCACCAGGAAGGCGTTATTGTTGCGAATTATCATCCAGTTCAAATGGGACGACATTTTCAAGAGTTTTACACTATAAGTTGCACTTTACAACGTGCTCACAACGCAACCGTAGACAAAAGAAAAATGTGGCCAGTGTTACCAACTTGTCTTGCTAGAATTACGGCGAATTGGGTATAAAATTACCGTACAGTAATTTTTTCTATAAACCTATTTTTTGACAAATGACAGAGATTTGGGAGTTCTCAAACTATCCAATGTGATTAACAATAAGATCTCTAAATTTAACCATATTTTTAGAATTTAAGCATTAATTATTAAGGTAATGGTATCGATTCTGAAATGATTATCTAAATTTAAAACTAAATTTAACATCAGTCTCTCCTTTTCATTCTGTATAGAGAATGACAAGGATGCACTGTTGTCAAATTTAAGTTTAGCTTTAGAGAATCGTGCCAGAATCGACACCATTAACTTACCAAAAATATGTTATGCTTAAAACAATGGAATTATTATAAACTACAGATCGGGGATGAGAGTGCTGTGAATTTGAGTTTTGATAAGGTATAAAAATAAGCATCAATTTTATTAAGCAAACTATGGCTTCATTAGCAAATTTTGTTATAGTTCATTAAAGGTGTTTAATGAATAATACTGTAACATATTAACACTGTTTTTTTTGGTATATAAATTATCGTACGTTTTCTTTGTTTATTTAGAAATAAGTAAGAATACCGGAAATACCACATGGCTGGCAACACTAAAAGTGGTGTTGTCAAAATGTCAAATGTCAATTTGGTTTCGTCAGATTTCTTCCAACGGAAAAATAAGAATACTAACATCATACCACATAGTTTTTAGAATCAGTTTTTTATTTTTCTATTTGCCGCCGAATGTATTGAATCGATTTTAGTAAGCTTCTATAAGGTTGTGCTATACTAAAGTAAACTTAATAAAAGCTAAGTTTAATAATGATAATAATATCGGAACTGCAAGTTAAACCATAAATGGTATAAAGGCCGTATGAACTTAAAATTCTTTGTAATACAGGAGAATTAAAAAAAAACAAATCTATGGAAAATACCGTTTCTTTCTCTGAGTACTGAAACATATGGAGATGGCATACCTTCGAAAAAATCTGGTGTATACCTAAAGTTACAAGGAAACGAAAATGGCGCTTTTACATAGTGTTGCCCCAAGGCTGACCCATTATATATCGATATCTTTATAAACACAAGTACAGTTTGTCTATAAAGTCGTGACATGAATGTTTGAGGAACTAACATTATTCATGTGTCTGGCTGGCAGCACCAAACTTATGTACATCAGCTGTCATCGAGTTTCAGTTGTGGAACAGTTTTCATTTTGTATTTTTTATTGTTTGGATTAAACTGTAATAAATTAAGACAAAACTACCCAGAAAGCTATAAAAATGAGTAAAGTAAATCGGAGTGGCACGCGGGAAGTGGTTTTTAAAGTTTTCCAGCGATGTTTCGAAGACTACCAAGCTGGACGAATTTTGTGGGATTTGGATGATGTTTATGAGCGAACAGCATCTATGACGGGTATATAATCGTGTAACTATTTGTTTGTAATCTTCCTGAAGTTACAAATTTACTCAATTTACGATTTTGAGACGAATAAAGGCATTGTTTACATTGCACATTTTTAGGTTAGATTGACATTGTAAATAGGTAATATTGTAGTATGACTATTTCTTTTGATACGTTATTATGGTTCAACTCGGTCAGGTTTTCTACCAATTTTGAATTAATTGCTTCATGTCAATAAGTTATTGTTTCTATTCCGTTACATATTTTTTTACTTTTTTTTTTCAGAAAAATCAGAGTCGGATAGTCATCGAAGGTTTTAAGAATGATGGAAAGTTTGAAACTCCTGGGAAAACAGGCAAGGCCGACCAAAGACAGAAATGGTCACATAAAGAACCATGGCCAGATGCAGATCACTAATTTTACTAACTGCACATTTACAAATTGTTTCTCTAAATAAACTTTTTATATACTATAAAAGGATTTTTAGTATTATTTTCTTAACAAGTGTGTTAAAAAACGTCGTATGATGATACTTGTGTGTATTGATGATTACCTAACGGCTCTGGTCTCAATGGCACCTCAGCGGTAATCACCAACATTACACACTTTTACACTATAAAGTACTATTTTATCTATAATAATTTTATTCTGATTCAATTAAATATGCTTGGCTAAACTTTTTATAAGCATAGATATCTATTTTGATTACCTAACGGCTCTGGTCTCAATAGAATAGAGCGGAATATTGGTTTATTTTTTTAAATGCAATTGGAGTACTTTAAAGACATCTTCTCATTACAAAATATTGCCCCGACGGCATTAAAAAATATACTTCTGTTCGAAAAAATAAAGATTTTTTTAAATTTTAAGTTAATTTTTTTTAAACGGCTGTCGTGTTTTTTATTGTATACAATACGCCTTCCATCCGGCGGGTCGGCGTTTATCCTCTGCAGGCAATCATTCGGGGAAACATGCCTCCCTAATTTGCCCGATCTTGTCGCGACAACGTCTGCTCGTTTCACGTCTCTTTTTCACTTCCATAATGGCAGCTCTTAAAACAAAGTTTGGGCGTACAGCGGTGCACACCCCCACGCCTTCAACGCTGTTTGAGGTCAAGTTCTGCAACATATACGGACTCCACTCTAACCTCAATGCTGTCCACCACCATCTTGAGACAGCACGGCCAGCATTGTTGTTCCTGACGGAGACACAAATACTTCCGCCTGCTGACACAGGCTACTTTAACTATCCCGGCTACGTGCTTGAAGAGTCTTTCAAAGCGAATGCCGGGTATGCCTGTATGTTCGGGCGGATGTTTGTTGTTGCCGTCTCCGCTGCTTGGAAGATCCCTACCTTCTCCATAATAGGGGTACACGTCGACTCAGGTCCCCAGGCCAGAGTCTACGTGTGCCTCTCCAGATCCCACATTGGCGATGTTGAGACAACTCGACTTTTCGAACATCTTAGTCAGGCAGCAGATGACGCGGAGGAGCAATTTCCCAATGCAGAATTGGTGTTTTTGGGGGACTTTAATGCTCAAGACAATTTGTGGTTAAGTTCCTCAAAAACTGATCATGCAGGGATCTCTGCTCACGCGTTCGCTCTCACGCATGACTTGAAGTAACTGGTCGATCAGCCCACCAGGATTCCAGATATTTCAAGTCAAGCGCCTGCATTGCTGGACCTTCTGCTCACGACCCATCCACAGGGCTATCAGGTTGTGGTAGGAGCCCCCCTGGACTTTTCAGATCACTGCCTGATATCTGCCAAAGCGCCACAGGCCAAACCTCCGCGTCCAACGGTGGTAAAACGCCGGATCTGGCACTATGGGTCGGCAGATTCGAACGGTATGCGTGACTACTTTCCGTCCGTGTCCGTCCCTTGGAAGCAGCGCTACTTCAGTGACAAGGACCTATCGACCAGCACCGTTGCTATTACTGAGGAGATTGTAATGGGTATGGAATACTATTATAGGATGCTGTGTGCGTTTCTCGGGTGTTGTAAATTAAGTGCAACAAAGTTCACAGTACTCACGATTTATTGTTTACACAATATGATCCTCATAAACATATATAAGCACTTGATGCAGTTGTAGAAGGTGCACAATGAGTTAGCACGGAGACAAAATACAGCGCAATAATTAAGTATTAGCTTAACGTTAAACAAGCTGATGTCGAGATCGTTAGGTATAGTGAGAGAACAAGCGACAAGCATACAAAGCAGAGGCTAAGATCTGACTGCCGCGGCCGCGCAGGAACAAGTGGTGCGGAGGCCCCGCCCACTGAGACCGGTTACGTTCAAGCGGCCGTGGCCTGCGTCCGCGCAGAAGAGTATCTATGCGCAAGCAAAATATGACTGTCCGCTTGTCTACTAAAATATATATTTTACATTACAATATTATGTTTACCATATTTTAACATAATATTTTATTATTTAAATTTAATTATATAGTTTATAAGGCAATACAATATATATATTAATGTAAACATAAATAACACAAAATTAACACAAAAACAAATATTTTAATTTTACAAAATATAAATTATATTATGTAGGCACACTACACCACCCCCCTCCAGAGACCGTCCTACGGGCGATAATAGTCCGGAAACTTAACCCTACGACCAGAACGGGTAGTTTTTACTGGAGTATCTACCGAATCAGGTGAGTTGTTATGTGTAGTGTTAAGTGTGGGTGAGTGTGAATGTGATGTTTGTGGAAGATGAGGTGTGAGAGTTGTGGTGTCTGGATCGCGCAGTATGTATGCGGGTTTTACTCGGTCGATTGACACGGTGACCAGCTTACCATTTATTGCGAGTTTGAACACCTTGTCGCCTCGTTCTAGAACCTCATGTGGTCCTGTGTATGCTGGTTTGAGGCAGCCGGCCCCTGCGTCATCTCGAAGGAAGACGTGAGAAGCCGTGGCAAGATCTTTAAAGATGAAAGGAGACTTCTGGGAACCATGACGTGAAGCTGGGGATGGTTGCAGCTGTCTTGCGAACAAGTGAAGACGTGCCACATAATCCGACATATCTACAGTTCTTTCCTCGTCTGGTTGGAAAAAATCTCCTGGTAGGCGCAATGGTTCACCATAAACCAATTCAGCGGAAGATGATTTTAGGTCTTCTTTATAGGTGCTGCGAACACCCAACAAAACAAGGGGAAGAGCCTCGACCCAATTACTGCTAGAGTGGCAGGTTATGGCAGCTTTCAGTTGCCTATGGAACCTTTCCACTAATCCGTTGCACGACGGATGATAGGCAGTGGTTCGTTTGTGCTGAAATCCAGCAATATTAGATAAGCACTTAAAGAGTGCTGACTCAAATTGTCTACCACGATCAGTGACAATTTTCGTGGGGCAGCCAAACCGGGAAATCCATCCACTGAGTAGTGCTTTCGCGACCGTCTCTGCTGTTATATCTTGCAAGGGTATTGCCTCTGGCCATCGCGTGAAACGATCAACGGCTGTGAGACAGTATCTGAACCCTTGGGAAATTGGCAGTGGTCCAACCAGGTCTATGTGTATGTGCCTGAACCTGGCGGATGGTAGACTGTAACTGCCAACAGGTGACGAGACATGCCTTGTGACTTTGGATCTCTGGCAAGCTAAGCAGGCAAGTGCCCACACCTTGCAGTCGCGTCGGATACCAGGCCATATGAAGCGATCACTGACCAACTTGACCGAAGCCCTTGCACCTGGGTGACTTAATGAATGGAGGCTATCAAACACTTGGCGGCGCATGTCTTTTGAGACATACGGACGCTTTTTGTTACCCCTCACATCACAAAACACCTCCAGGTTTGTACCAGGCAGCTTCACTTTCTCAAGGCAAAGAGAAGTGTTATCCGAGTTTATGAGCGTATTAAGCTCAGTATCCGAACTTTGCATGGTGGCTAACTTCTCCGTGTCGATAGGCTGTACAATTTCATCGACACGAGAAAGTGTATCGGCCACCACGTTGTCCTTGCCTGAGATATGCCTGATGTCTGTAGAAAATTGGGCTATAAAGTCTAAATGCCGAAACTGCCTGGGTGAACAATTTTCTTTTCGAGAGTGAAAAGCGAATGTAAGGGGCTTGTGATCAGTATAAATCACAAAATCCCGCGCCTCGATCATATGCCGAAAGTGCTTAATAGCCTCATATATGGCCAAGAGCTCGCGATCGTATGGCGAATATTTGGTCTGTGATGGTGATAACTTCCGCGAGAAGAATCCAAGCGGCTGCCAATCGTCACCTTTAGACTGCTGCAGTACTGCACCAATTGCGGTATCAGATGCGTCCGTGACCAAGGCCAACTTTTCCTTGCAATCCGGATGCACCAGCATTGTCGCCTGAGACAGGTCGTCTTTGCATGCTTCAAATGCGCTCACTTCAGCAGCAGACAGATATACGGGGTGGGAACCTTTTACTGACCCGACTAGGAGAGCGTTCAAGGGTGCCTGATGTTGAGCTGCGTGGGGGATGAACCTGCGGTAAAAATTCACCATGCCAAGAAACCTACGTAACTCTCTAACAGTTTTGGGGACGGGAAAGCTCTTAATAGCCGTCACCCTGTCTAGTGGTGGTTTGACACCTGCAGCAGACACGTGATAGCCCAGGAAAGTAACCTCAGAGGCGCCGAACGTACATTTAGTAGTGTTGATGACCATACCGTACTGTTTCAACCGGTGGAACACTTGGCGAAGGTGGTCTTCGTGGGTCTTCTGGTCTTTTGAGTAGACCAAGATATTGTCAACGTACGCGTAGGTGAAGTCGAGCCCTCGCAGCATTTCATCGACGAAGCGCTGAAACGTCTGTCCGGCATTACGAAGTCCGAATGTCATATACGGAAATTCGTATAAGCCGAACGGCGTTGTGATAGCGGTCTTCTCGATATCGCTGGGGTTTATGGGAACCTGATTATAGGCCTTCACTAGGTCCAGGGTTGAAAAGACCGTGCAACCAGAGAGGTTGTAATCAAAGTCCTGGATATGTCGGATGGAGTACCTGTCCGGGATGGTTCTGGCGTTCAGCATCCGGTAGTCACCGCATGGTCGCCAGCCGTCGCCTTTCTTCGGTGCCAGGTGTAGAGGAGAAGACCACGCAGACTCTGAAGGACGACAGGTGCCAATCTGCAACATGGCCTCGAACTCGGCCTTAGCAATTTTAAGCCGATCAGGTGCCAATCGACGAGGTGAGCAAGCTACAGGCGGTCCAGGTGTTGTGCGTATGTGGTGTACGGTGTTGTGTTTTGTGGTGTTATGCAAGCCAGAAGGGCGAGTGATGTCGGGATACTCAGCTAGTATGCGATGATAATTAGTATCACCAGATGCTACCTTGACGGAAAAAATGTCAGGTGTTTTAGCGAGCAAAGCCGAGGTGCAAAGCGTAGTATTAGCATCTACTAAGCGTTTATTCCGAACGTCAACAATTAAATTATAATGGGACAAGAAATCAACCCCTATTATGGCCCGCGTTACGTCTGCAATAATAAATCGCCAAGCATAGTCACGGCGCAAGCCTATGTTCAAAACAAAATTTGCGTAACCGTACGTATTTATTATTGAACCATTTGCTGCGCAAAGTTCAAAATTGGTTTTGTGACTATGCTTGCTGACTAATTTTCTGGGGAAAACACAAATATCACTGCCAGTATCAACTAAAAATTGTACTTTAGTACGAACGTCCGTTACAAATAAGCGACCGGTATTTGGACAGGCGTCGGTCGCACTAACCGTCTGCCCTATGCTTTTCCCGAAAAATCACAGGGTTTCACGCACTTACTTGCCTTACTCCCAAATTTGGCATGATACCAGCATAACGGAAATTTCCTATAGTTCGACTGGGAGCGGGTAGACCGAGAATTTTCACGGGATCGGCTATTCACGGTAAATCTTCCTCGAGACCGGGGCCGTGACATCCTCTCGACCTTGGACTGCAGCGACTGGACCTGCCGTGTGAGTTCCGCAATTTGGCTGGACAGCTCGGTGGAACTTCCTGGCCGAACCGATGCGACTGCGACTTGGGGATTGGGTGGGACGATGTCGTGCACTCTGTCCGCCAGCTCCGCTACTTCTTCCAGGGACGCCTTTGATTGTGACGCAATAATGGATTGCGTGCTGCTGGGTAATCGACTCGTCCAGATGGTCTTCAGAAATTCCTCTGGGACATCAGGGCCTGCTAGGTGTTGGAGGTGGCGAAGGAATTGGGAAGGTTTCCTGTCACCAAGTTCCTCGTGAACTAGGAGCTGCTTCACCTTTTTCTCTCTCGACGCAGACAATCGTTTGATCAGCTCCGCTTTTAGACGCTCATATTTGTTGGGTCCTGCCGGTGCCGATATTATGTCTTCCACCTCTGACGCGTAGACCGGATCCAGCTGGCTGATCGCGTAGTGGAATTTCGTGTTGTCGGTGGTTATATTGGCCAGATAAAATTGGCTCTCGAGTTGTGCAAACCACAACGCCGGTTTTTCTGGGTAAAATGGAGGTACTCTTACACTCACTTGATTCACGTCGCTCGTTCGATTCAAATTTACGCCAACGGTCGTGTTCTCCGAATCACTCATGATTGTGCTCAATAGGTGTCACCAGTTATAGGATGATGCGTGAGTTTTCAGGTGTTGTAAAATGAGTGCAACAAAGTTCACAATACTCACGGTTTATTGTTTACACAATATGATCCTCATAAACATATATAAGCACTTGATGCAGTTGTAGAAGGTGCACAATGAGTTAGCACGGAGACAAAATACAGCGCAATAATTAAGTATTAGCTTAACGTTAAACAAGCTGATGTCGAGATCGTTAGGTATAGTGAGAGAACAAGCGACAAGCATACAAAGCAGAGGCTAAGATCTGACTGCCGCGGCCGCGCAGGAACAAGTGGTGCGGAGGCCCCGCCCACTGAGACCGGTTACGTTCAAGCGGCCGTGGCCTGCGTCCGCGCAGAAGAGTATCTATGCGCAAGCAAAATATGACTGTCCGCTTGTCTACTAAAATATATATTTTACATTACAATATTATGTTTACCATATTTTAACATAATATTTTATTATTTAAATTTAATTATATAGTTTATAAGGCAATACAATATATATATTAATGTAAACATAAATAACACAAAATTAACACAAAAACAAATATTTTAATTTTACAAAATATAAATTATATTATGTAGGCACACTACACTATATTCCTCATTCCAATCTCATCAGTAAGAGCACGCGTAACCTCTGGTTCAATCACGACTATGCTGAAGTTGCTTCACGTAAGCAAGCAGCATATCGTGCTTGGATCAGAGGCCGCGCTCTTAAGGATTCCGGGGTCGATTCAATACTGCTTCCAAGGCCTGTAAGAAGGCATACATCAGAGCGGATGTGTTGGTCACGAACTTGTAACGCATCCTACGGGCTCCCGTAGCTATTGGCGTTTGGCCAAGGCCGTGCAAAAGAACTTGCGGCAGACTCCCGAATCGATGATTGCAATGCACTGCCACCATTATTACCTCATTGTGGCACAACGATGCCTGATATCAAAATCACGTAGCGTGAGGTTCTTGCCGAATTGCAGTCACTCGACATCCAGAAAGCTAGTGGACCTGATGGCATCCCAGCAGTAGTACTGAAAAAATGTACAGCGGAGTTGTCTCCCGTGGCGTGTGCCGGAGACTTGGAGAGACGCTAACGTGCAACCGGTACCCAAAAAGGGGATCGCTCAGACCCGGCAAACAACCGGCCAATAGCTCAGTATTATGTAAAGTCCTAGAAAACGTCCTTAACAACTATCTGACCCGCTACCTAGAGGATCACTCCCTGATTAATGATCGTCAATATGGTTTTAGACCGAAACGATCGACGGGTGATCTTCTAGCGTAGACAGGGTCTGGCACAAAAGCCTTCTCTCCAAGCTTTCGGCATACGGTCTGCCGGCGAAAGTTCTGTTCTTGGGTAGCTGACTTCCTGCATGAGCGTAGAATTCGTGTCCTTACGGATGGTAGCGGTTCATGTCAGTGAATGCCGGCGTTCCCCAGGGCTCCGTCCTATCCCCCACTCTCTTTCTGCTGCATATCAATGACTTAATTCCTTTTGGGAATATTCATTGTTATGCAGACGATAGTACAGTGCATGCGTTGTATCTCGGACAAGCAGCGGCTGGACAGGCGGTAGCCAAGGAGAAACGGGAGAATCTTGTCATTGAGCTCAATCAAACTTTGGACCACATTTCTGAATGGGATACCAAGAACTTGGTTGAGTTCAATGCTAAGAAAACCCAGGTCTACGCTTTCACGGCAAAAACGTCGCCATTCCTTTTATGTCCAAATTCAAAAAATTACATCGAAAGTGTGATAAAAACAGCCTCACGCAAACTCTGAGTCCTGAACAAGGTGCGGAGTTTTTTCTGTGACTGGTGACTCATTTCTGTGTCGTACTATCCGTTAATGGAATGCTCTGCCCGCTCACGTGTTCCCTCCCTCTGACAACCTCTTCTCCTTTAAAATTGGATTGGATCCTTTAAAAGAAGCGTGAAGAAGCAACACGCAGGCCGGCAGGGTGAGGATGGCTGGTGTGGCAGGTAGAACTGCTATATCAGCTATCTTCGCGTCTGGACTTCACCTCCACTTAACATTGTCATTGTGTGGAGTGGTGGTGAAGTCATTAGTCAGAACTATCTATAAAAAAAATCATACAATAGAGATAGATTCGCTATTGTATGACATAGTTATCATTTATAATTAATATAACAATTAAAACAGTTATAAGTAACTGATTTTTAATCACAAGAAATATTCAAACTGCCTTCTTCAACTTGCACAATCTACAACGACTTAAAAAAATCTGCTTCCGTCTCCTAAAACTATGAGTATTTTGTGTACGAACTATGAGTTTTTATTTGCGGCCTGTCTTAATTTTTCACACAGCTCTGCTGCCGTATTAGTTTCGCTAGTGTACACCATTTCTTTATAATATCCTCTAACAATAAAGTTAATGGATGATTAAGACTTGGTGAATGTGCAGGCCAATGAATCAGACGTCACCTTTTGCTACCCTGTATAAAAAAAAATGATTTACTAGTAAGTGTGGGATTTTTGATTTCTTTTTGTTAAATGCACTAATTGGTTACAAATCTATACATAACTATTTAACAGTTTATTCAAAGAACTTGGTAATGCAGTAAATGCATTTATCTCTCCTTAATAAAGGTAGTTGGACTAAGACACACGCAGATTTTATATAAAGTTTCAATTATACTGAATTTATTGGTAAAGCTGTTTGATTACTTGGGGCTAGCAAAACAATACAATATTCACTATAGTATAATCTACTATGATTTTAGACATAAATAGGTATCAAGTAATATTAGTATGTAATAATTAAATCTTTTTACCTTATCAAACGAATCATATTTGGCAATAGATGGAGTCTGATTTTGGTCTATTTCTGTTAAAGAACCGGATTAACTGGATTGAGATGACACCTGAAACATGAGTGATAAGTATAATCATTTGATGATAATGTTACTTATCATTGTATCATCTCCATTAACTACGAGATTATACTTATAATCTCGTAGTTAATTAAAAATAAAAATATAATATCAAAAGGTACATAATATTTGAGAATTTTAAATTGTATTATTGATATTGCCCTACAATTGACATTTTCTTGAAATGAAAACATCGATATGAAAAATCGATCATCAATCTGGAAGGGCGACTCTATCGGCAAAAGAACTGTTTTAAACATTGATAAAATACACTATCAAAACCCACTGAAATACGTAGTAAATGGTAAATTCTGCATGAATTATTCACAAACAACAGACGTGCACAACCTATGTACCTGGTCACAGGAGGAACTCAAAATGGCGACTGGCTGCAACTAGGCATTTCAACGAGGTCACTTTATAATGTTGCCGTTATTAGTTCAGGCAAAAATAATGTTGTCTCTTTTCTCGTGGAGTATTGTAGGGTGACTGATCCAATTATCAGCACTTTAAGAGTTAGTCCAAACTTAAGCCCGTTTATCACATTGAAAAATGTTGTTTCACCCGTTATGACGAGTTTTCTAGTTTCAATATTCAATCAGTAAGATGATTATTTAAAAAATATTTTTTATATTTAGGTATCCATTTTTTTTAGATGGGCAAGAGTAAATAATGACCATCTTACCATTTAATAGCACCATCACCACCATTTAATAGCATAGAGTGAGTCAATTAACAGCACTATGATAGTGGTATTGAAATTATATGAAATAAAAAATGTTATTAGTACCTATAATCTCTTTAATTGACTTATTTTAATATAGGTGGGTAATGTGTGACTAAGGATCAAAAAAAATATTTGACTATAATCTAATTGTATTTATAAACTTAACAAAGTTTCGTACTATTATCATGTATTATGATAATGTCTCTTGTGTTTTGTTAGCTTTTATCTCTTTTATTTTGTTTTCATTTGTCACTTGTAGCTTTTTTTCTATTGTATCTTGTATTTTATTTTCTATTGTCCCTTTTATTGTATTGTCTTTTTTCTCCTGTATTTTATTAGCTTTTTTTCTCTTGTTTTTTAGTAGCGGTTTCTACTTTTGCGTTATTTTTTCGTGTTGTTCAGTAATCTGTTTTTCTTATGAGTCGCCTGTTCTTCTTCTTTAGGTTGTTTAGTTTTTAATTTGTTGTTTTCAGTCTTTTTCCATTCAGCTGAAGTAAGAACAAATGATGATCTCTCTACATTTTTAACACCTTTTCGTTCAGGCGTTTTTTCCGTAACCAATACGTCCTGTAATTTTACTGCAGTTAGTAAATATTGTTTAATCTGACTGGAGTTGGTAAATATTGTTGACTATCAAGACATAAGAATTGCGCACTTCCAAGACAATATTCAGTATAATGAACCATCAGATGGTTCGTTAGTGGTTGCAGAGATCATAGCTTGCATTTCATCTACAAAATCTTATGCTAATATTACTGGAAATTGATCAATTTTGAGAAATTTGATAACAGCTTCCTGGGACGTGGAAGTTGTGGACGCATCAGTTTGATCGTCGAAATAACAACAAATCTTCTTTAAAATCCTTTCTGTTTCTATTAGACTCTCAAGCGGCGTTCTTTGCAGAAATGTAGGTACATTTTTCTTGCCCTACAATCTTTTCTAAAGTTTCACGTGTCATAACTCTATCTTCATTACAATCTTCTTGTAATTTTTATTTGTCTTGTTTTGGTTCTTTATCATGTTTATTTCCTTTACCCAGACATTTTTTTGTAGTTGATGGCTTCAAAGTTACAGGGACATAAGCCAATAGTCCTGAATCCATTTATCACTGTTGTATCTTTGACGCCAACCTCTAAAGCCTCTATAAGACCAGGTACAAAATCATTCTTTGTGAGAGTCTCCAAAGGGTAATCTCTCCTCCATTTTACTTTCCTTCCATGCATTTTTGAGAGGTCTAAAAGCTGACATGTGTCTGGCTTTAGAGCAATCAAAATAATGTCCAACTTGCTGCACAATTTATTCACTTCAAGACTAAGATGTGTTTTGTGTCCATCTACAAATAGTATGATGTGAAATGAATGAAATACATTCTTGATATAATCATAGAAAAAATCACATTTCATCTAGCCAGTACAGCTTAAAGCAATGCCCCTCTCATTTGGGACTGATGATTTTTTATCATTGGGAAACCTCTTGTTGGGAAACAGAACTAGTGGAGGTGTAATATCTCCGTTGGCGCAAAACGTAAACAGTACAATAAAGACAGTTTTGGCTGCAGCGTGATCAACTTCATATACGTCTCTTTCTCCTCGTAATGAAATGATTTTGCCACTCTTAGGATATAACTGAAAGTTAGATTCGTCCCCATTAAAAACACGAGACGGGTTCTGGTAGATGTTAAAGTAGTTGTTTTCCTTAGGACAAAACTCAAAATTGTGGAACCACCTTTTTGTGTCTTCTTCTGATACATTAGCACTGACTGATATTACAGTTTCGGCAATGCGTTCGCTGAGTTCTGGATGACGGCACATAAAAAGGTCATACCATTTTCTACCAGATATGGCATCCTTTAAGGGGTCTCTAAATCTCTTTCTGTCTTCTTTAAGAAACTTGCTACACTCAATTGTAAATCAGTCTTTTGTTTGGGAATCCTTTCCGACAGCAATCTAAAACCCACTTTTACTAAAACTTCCTCTTCATCGTTCGACAATAGTGGATCAGGGTCTGGTAGCTTCTTGCATGGCTTTCTTAATCGCGACTGGATAGTTTATCTAGGTTTATTGAAGGTTTTCGAGGCCAGTTTTTTGGACATACCCTATTCTAATGCATCTAAGTCTTTTAATAGATTTTCGTAAGAGTTTTTTTTTTCTTTTATTTGGCATATTTACTTCCTTTGATTTCATGGTAGGTGGGTCTGAAAAAATTAAAAATAATGAAATGCTAGGAGAACCAAATTATCAGCATGCTTTTGATCCAATTATTAGCACTATGCTGACAAATAGCAAATGTAATTTCAGCACTATGCTAAGATTTGGATTCCGAAGGCATAAACTACTTTTACGAAAAAAAATGAATTTTATGCATCAAATAAGCACGGTTTACAATTAAAAATATGGTATAAGTATTTACGTACTATTTTCCATTTATCAGCACCAGTGCTGATAATTTGGAATTCGCAAAATATTAGACCCATATATTAGCACCACATTTTTTAACAATATGTCATTATAACCTCAAATTATTCTTTTCAAACTATCCTGATAAACTATCTAAGAAATCACATAAATCAAAAGTATTAATATAAAATATTTAAAAGATCTATTAAAGCATTAAATGTAAACACGTGAACTTACCTTCGATCTCTAAGAACAGGCAAAAATAAGACGAACTGCCGGACACAAACGTATTTTTACATTTTTTTTGCCATTTTGAAGTCAGAAAGTATGGTATTGCCAGTGGTAGGATTTCAAAAACAACAATTTATTTATTTTTTAAAGTGGTAACCCAAATCAGTTAGTGAAAACCTTATTATTTTACTATTTATTCAGAGTGCTGATTATTTGGTGCAGTGCTAGCATTTGGATCAGTCACCCTAGTTTAGTTAAAATGAGATGACTTCAAGTTTATGAGTACAATGGTGTCGATTCTGGCATAATTCTCTAAACTTAAAACTAAATTTTACATCAATCTCCCCTTTTCATTCCGTAAAGAGAATGACAAGGATACATTGTTGCCAAATTTAAGTTTGAGTTTAGATAATCGTGTCAAAATTGACACCAATGTCGATATCAATCATATTTGTCTAACAGATTGTTCATATAGAATACTATGGCATCTCCGTAGGTTTATGAACTCGGAGGTTTCTCTTTTTTCTGTATTTTTGTAGATATTTGTCTATGGTAAAACTAAAATGTCAATCAAATTAAAAACTGAACTCGTCTGCGACAATTTCTTGTTGGTTCCTAAAATATTTTCACTTTTCTTTTTTAAACTTACATTATTCTTTAAATATTAAATGTAGTTAATCATCTAAATTCCTATGTGATTTGTTCAAAGTGCCAAATTGATGTTTCCACTGTGTTGGTATTATGAATCAGGTTGATCAAAATATAAACAAAGATATGATTGAATCTGATCTGATCGACGTGGAATCTTTGGATTATTCCGATGATCAGACGTGGTGAGTACAAAGAATTCCATTCAAACTACAAACTTGAGTTTAGTATCCTGAGCATATACATTTTTAGGTCATATGTCGCCAACACTGGACTTGTCAGTTTTTTTTCTCCGTGATGGGTAACTTGTTCTAATTCATCAATAGGTTCTTAATTCCAGTATTTTTGTGCGTACGGTAGGACTTAATTTATAATAGAGTTGATAAACTCTTATAAATTATATAAAGGAGACATTAAAAATTTCTAGGATTATTTTGCTTTTAGTTGCTTGTGATTTGTAACTTCGTCCAAACCAAATGTTTGTCAACCTTTAGGGAATACCCCTTCACATGCATATTTTCATAAAAAAATTGGCTGGCTGTATGATTTTATAAAAGAACTGGCTATATGATCAGTTCAGACAGATAGCTGTTATCAAAGTTGTAAAACTTTTCATTATTATTTTGATATTGCTGATAATGATTATGTACTGTGCTATTGTATGGTAATTGTAATTAATATAGCATGACTTATAACTGAATATACTGGGATTATAATAATAATATTTATTCAAAACAACCGCTAAATTACTCACCAAACCACCATCTTGCAGACGGATCGTATGTTATGTAGAAGATGTGAAATATTTTGTATTCTGATTCATTGAAAACATTGCGATTTCAAAACAATGTTAAGTGCACATGTTACCAACCAAATAAATATTATTCAATAAATATGATAATAATAAGCAACCACACCACACCCTTAAAGTGTAGCAGCAGCTGTGTTAAAATAAACTCTTGAAGGTGAACAAACTATGAGAAGAGCCATTATATAACACTTTAGTTGTATATTATTACCAGCAATTTATTTGGAACAAATACAAACTATATCTAACCATGATCATTAATAACTGCCACAATTTAAAAAACTGTGTTGCAGCATTAACACCCATTCCCATACAAATTGAAAACAGTATTCCTACCAGTTTTATAATATAATAAAACTGTAATTGCATTTATAATAATAATTTATTTATACCAAATACATATAAAGTACAAAGTTTATAGCTATTTAAATTTTGGGACAAATGCAATGGAATTTATTTTATAAATTTTACATAGGCAGTAGGAGTAGAATGAAAAACACAACTGACCCTAGCTAGGCTATGAACATAGCCTGTGTTTAGGGATTTAGTCCCTTCCAATATATTCCTTAATATGACCCAGTTTCAATTCATCTTTAAGTATTTAAATTTTATTCATCATTAATAAATTAAATATCAGTTATGTTTATTCTTCTTCTTTGTCTTCACCTCAATTATTTTGTTCCAGGCTGTATACTGTACCCAATGACTCTGGTGACAAAGTGGATATTGTAGATTTATCTTGTGACTGGCCAATTGATGAAGATGATGAGTACCAACAGTTGGAAAAGAAACTTAATGGTATACTCGATAATATACTCAAAAGTAAGTACTTTACTATTTTGTGACTTGTTTATATGAATCCCAAATGTAATATAAACCACTGCATTCATTAATTTTGCAGTTCAATTTTAAACTCTTGTAGGTGAACAAACTATGAGAAGAGCCATAATAACACTTTAGTTGTATATTAATACCAGTAATTTATTTGGAACAAATACAAACTATATCTAACCATGATCATTAATAACTGCCACAATTTAAAGAATTGTGTTGCAGCATTAACATCCATTCCCATACAAATTGAAAGCAGTATTCCTACCAGTTTTATAATATAATAAAACTGTAATTGCATGTATAAACAAAAGAGGAAAGGACTTAAATTAAAACATTTTAATAAAATGCTTATATATTCCAACAGTTTCAAAGGTTCATTATAAAAAGTTGTAAAAGTAGGGTGTCCATGAGAAAGGGTGGTAAGATAAGAAACTGAATTCCCATCCCAAGGGCCTCATCCAAATCAATCCCAAATGATTATCATGTTAACTATTTAGATTGGAGTAGGCAAGCATCCACTTGCACATAAATCAAGTGTTTTCAAAGTTGCGAATATTTACTCAATCTATATCTTCAACTAATAAAAAGATGCCAAGCCATCAGTCATCCAATTTTTTATAAATAGAAGGGCGGGATTTCATATATTGTAATTAATTAATAAAACAGATTTCTAGAAAACTATAGAAGAAGGTATTTTAATGATATATCTAATAATGAGATTTATAAGAAATTTCTATAAAATATTTTTAAAATAAAGATTGTTTTGCTTTTCGTTAACCACTCATAACACCCATAACACCAATTGCAAAGGCTTGTAATACCTCTTATGCACTATAATTAGCATTACATTAGATATTATAGTACGAAAGTTCCTAAAAATTGGATAACAGACGATCCATTTCAATATTACCCTAGTCTGTGTAAATGACAGATTCCTGACTATATCAAAAGCCACTGTCTATGGAGATGGCAGGTTTCTGCCACTAGTTGAGATAACTATTTTCATTTTTCATATTTTGCATTTTATCATATTTAGTTATGGTTTTTAATTCACACATCTAATATATAAGTGTGTAGAGAAACTATTCAGGATTGATTTAAGACTTAAATGATGCCTGTAAATGTACAGGAGAACTTGAATAATAAGAGGAAAATCTGGAAAAAAAACAGATGTGAAAAACAAAAAGGAGGGAGAACACAGCTAGGGTTTTAAGCACTATATTGCTAACACATTTTACGGGTTTTTCAATTGAAGTGGTTTTATTATCTTATATATAAAATTCTTGTGTCACAATGTTAGTTACCATACTCCTCCAAAACGGCCTGACCGATTTTTATGAAATATTTATGCATATTCTGTGGGTCTGAAAATCGGCTACTATCAATTTTTCATATCCTTAAGTGATAATGGTTTTCCACCTGTAACATAGTATTCTGAAACCTACAATGCCCCTTGATAGAATTGACAGAAGACTACATTACACACCTCTAAAATTTTTTTTTGGACAATGTTTATTTTTTTATAGTGTGGTATTAAAAAATACATACAACCCTAAATTTTCTCTTCTACCACCTGCCCCTATTTTTATGGCGGTACGGAGTTCGCTGGGTCAGCTAGTTTTTATCTAAAATCACAGTTTTTCTTTCGTACAAATGAATGAACTAGATTGTATAGGCAAAACACCCATTACATCTTATTTGTAAAACAGTTTATCATAATAAATAAATCTTTTTTTAATTTTAGTAAAATTATAGCTTAGTAAAAAAAAAGATATGGTTGGTGTTTTAAAAATAAAAAAACTCATGTTTTCTTCAATACCACTGCTTAATTATCTTTTCATCCCACCACCTCGGAAAGTGTAATTTTGCGCTTCGAAATCTGGCTGGAAAATTCTATTTTATTCGCTTGAGCGGCAAAGTAGATTTGAATTTAGAACATCACATATAATGAGTACTCAATATAATTGTAAATTCAAAACGTCATTAAACCTATTTAATGTAACCTCTATGGTGCCAAATTTATGATTAGAACTTTTTAAATTGTGAAAAAATTTAAATTTGGAACCTTCTTGGTTTCTTTGTTTTATTTGCGTGCTTCGCGCCATTCTAGTTTTTCACGTTTTATTGCTTAATATAATTAACATAACCTAAAAACTGTACAAAAAAATCAACTAAAATGAGTGACATTAGCGACGATGAAGTTTATCTAACGCCAACTGAGTTAACTGAAACAGTTAATAATGCGCAAATGAGCCTTCTCCCTCAGCAATCACGAGAGAAGTATTTGAAACAGTACGATATATTTAACATGTGGCGACTAGCTAAAGGAGCAAAAACTTTCTCCGAAAACGTTTTGCTGGCATATTTTATAGAATTATCTGAGACCAAGAAAGCAAGCACGCTATGGAGTACGTATTCAATGCTAAAATTAACAATTAAGATGAAGAAAGACGTTCATATCGACACCTATCATAAATTAGTGGCATTTTTAAAAAGAGCCTCATCTGGTTATAAACCAAAAAAATCGAAGGTTTTCACAGCATCTGAAATTGCAAAGTTTATTAATGAAGCACCTGATTCCGTATATTTAGCGGCAAAAGTAAGTCAATACGTGTAATTTTTTGTTGTTGATAAAATTGTACATAGTACTTACAATATTTTTAATTTGATTAATTTATTTACGATTATAAATACTTCTTTTGTTACAGGTTGTTCTTATTATTGGTATAACCGGAGCATGTCGAACAAATGAACTTACACTACTTAATGTCAATAACGTATCAAAATATTCTCATAATTCTGATGAATTGCTATTAATTAATGTACTAAATACCAAGACAAAAAAAGACCGCAACTTCGTTATTCGCAAGGAATATGTAAACATTGTTCAGAAATATCAAGCTTTACGTCCTTCTAACACCCCAATTGAACGATTTTTTCTACAATATCGCAACGGAAAGTGTATCCGACAACCTATGGGTCAGAATAAAATTGGCAGTATTCCACGAGAAATAGCAACTTTTCTCGGACTTTTAGAACCCCCGTTATACACCGGTCACTGTTTTAGAAGAACCTCAGCCACACTTTTGGCCGAATCAGGGGCTGATCTTCTATCGCTTAAGCGCCATGGAGGCTGGAAGTCTAATTCGGTTGTAGAGGGATACATAGAGGATTCAATCCAAAGTAAATCAAAAATTTGTAATAGTATCGTGGAGGCCATAACGCTGAAAGAACCTCTGTCAGATTCTTGGTCTCGCCCTTCTACATCTAAAATGAGCCCCCATAAGATTGGAAACAATAGCCCTCTCTCGCCAACATTTACGCCAATAGAATCCAATGAATCGGCACAACTATTTAAAATTACTGATACGAGTAGTTTACCACAAAACAGCGCACAATTCACAAACACCAACATAACATTACCTAACAAAAATATTAAACTTAACATAAGTAACTGTAGCAACGTTACATTTAATATTTCTTAATTATTTTCTACTTCTTATTATTTTCTTCAATTTATAGATTATCTTAATGTGTTTTAATTGAAATAAAAATATTTTGTCATTATAAATTGTTTTCTTTTTCATTTTGTCATTTCCTCGCTGAGGTGGGATGAAAAGTTACGTATTGCACTCGAGTGGAAAGATTTTTCACCTTGTGCTCGTTTGTTTCCCTCGCTGACGCTCAGGATTCTAATTTAGAATCACTCGCTGCGCTCGTGATTCAACTTTAGAATCCTTCGCTTGCTCGGTCATCCAAATCGAGCACGCGGTTAAAAAGGAACTTTCCACTCTTGTATAATAAATAACTATTTTGTGTGCGACCTGTTACACCAGTTAGGGGCTGTTCAAGTTATACGTAAGCACTATAGGGGGGCAGGGGGGTCTTTGCTTTGCTTATTTTTGATGACATGGGGGGGTGGGGGGTAGAGATGGTGATTACGTCACCATCATCGATTAAGCCTTTTTAAGTACTGCTGCTCATGAAGCTCATGAAAGCTCATGGATCAATAAAAAAAAACAGAATACATTAAAGGAAAAATGCATTTAGGTCCCAATATTTACGTAAGGATGGGGGGAGGGGTAAGAGCTTTGCTTACTTTTGCTGACGAGGGGGAGGAGGGGGTAAATAATTGTAATAAATCTGCTTACGTAATACTTGAACGGCCCCTTACATGAAATGACCCTATTACATTCTTATGGATTCCCATGGCAAGCTAAATACATGGGATTATTTTTAAAGGTTATTTCATTTGAATTAGAGTGACTCAGTGATGAAACTTTAGATGTTAATAACTTCTCTGTTTCCTTCATATGCAATATTCTTAGGCCCGTATTATAGAAAGATTCTCAGTGATTGATCTAGTCTTGAGCATAGTTAGAAAAGGATGCAGTGGCGTAGCATGGGGGGGGCGGGGGTGCGGTCCGAACCGGGCGGCACATTGCCGGGGGCGGCGCTGCGGAGGTGGCAGATAGAGAAAAAAAAATAAAATATAAAAAAAAGTTAATTTCTTTCAGTTTTTTTTCGTCATTTTTTTGTTGTTGTTACCAAATACCCATACATAGGTTAGTGTTATTCAATAAAAGTACTCTTTTTACCATGCCTCAATTTTTTTATAATGGATTGCAAAAATAAGAGGGCGGCAAATTTGGAATCCGCACCGGGTGCTAGTGACCTATGCTACGCCACTGAAAGGATGTCTCTATATCTAGCACATAGTGACATCCCTTTCTAACTGTACTCAAGTAAAGATCTACACTTATTTGTCATTCTGTAATACGGGCCTTAATCATTGCAGAGAAATATGGCAAAGTTAGAAATTATCAAAACAACAGATTAATTTTCCCATATTTGTCCCCAATAGAGGAGCTTGATGGCTCAAGTGGTTAGCGCGTTCAGCTTGCGATTGTTGAAGTTAGCAACTTTCGCAGTGATCGGTTATTGACCAAAATTTACTGTCTCGAGCTCCTTCGTGCTTCGGAAGGCACGTTAAGCCGTTGGTCCCGGCTGCATCTGCAGTCGTTAGCACCCACCAATCCGCACTGGGCCTGCGTGGTGGGTCATGGCCCAATCTCCCTATTCCATCCATAGGGAAGGTCTGTGCCCCAGCAGTGTGGATATCAATAGGCTAATGATGTTGATGCCCCCAATAGAGTATGATAGTGCAGTGGTTAGCGCTTACGGTCTGTGAACATGGAAGTTCAAGCAACTCTCGCAATGGCCAGCCTTGGAATAGGTGTCAAAAATTTACCAAATTGAGTTCTTTCGTGCTACAAAAAGAATGGTAAATCCGTTTGTCTCGTCTGTATCTGCAAGTCCTTAGCACCCACCAATCCGCACTAGGCCCACGTGTTTAGTCATATCCCGTTATCTCTATTCCGTCACCGGTTGAGACTTCAGTTACCAGCAGTGAGAACATTAAAAGATCACATACTTTCGTGACATCAATGCTCTTTCCCTCTGGCCATGTGGTACTGTCTATGGCTGGCAGTTATATTAAAAAGTTAATGTGTTTAAATGTATTTTAAAGATTTGAAATTGGGAATCTTCTGTCTTTTGATAGAAGATTCCAGCAAATAGAATTCAGGCACAAGATCGAACGGTTATCTATTAAGTGATAATTATAATAATATCATATAAAATCAAATTAGTTATCACTTATGACCTTCTGAGTCTACCCCCCAGGGCTTCCCTTCAGGTTAAGTCTCTACAGTACCAATCAGGAATGGAGGTAGTTAACAGATCACCTATCCAGTAACCAGCCTTTAAAATTTGCGAATTCCTAACCTTGACTATCGTAGACCGATCGCATTTATCACCGCATCATTGAAGTACTTTCAGGATAGAGCACCGCTATGAAATAAAAAATACCTATCGATATTGCAATAATGTGTATTGCATTGAATGAGGTTGAAAAAGCAACACATTAGTCAATCTTGTTATTTAAAATAAACAAATTGATTCCAGTTCTTTATTCATTATGCTTACATATGGTGGCTGACGAGACTACTGTAGTCGATATCCGACACGCACCATAAACTCGGGACAAAGATCGAATTCCTCTGCCTATCTACATATAAGTAACATAATCTATATATTTTTATAATGTCTCCACTCGGATGGAAACGTTTTAAACTTTAGCCATCCATCATACATTCGATCATTTGTTCACTGAACTAGAAACTGTTGCTATTGTTTAAGTTAATGAAAAAAATCCAGTGACGAACATAATTAAAGGTAATATTAAATTAATGACACTCTACTGGGTAGGACAATGTTTCCTGCCGCATCAGAGGCGCAAGCACGACTTTTAGAAAAGATCCGTAAGTTTAAAGTTTAAGTTTCTATGAAAACTAAGCGGATGTAAGAAGAAACTAGCTTTTTCCATAAAGACGATTACGATACTTTACAGAGCTGTCAAAAAGTCGTGCTTGGGCCTCTGATATCAGCACTGGACGACTCACACTTAACATCCTATAAAGTGTTGCTTTGCCACTAGTTTAAAAAAACGCGTTTGATATTAGAATACAGAATGTATGATGAATTATTCAAGGCAAGGAGAAAACTTTGAGCAAGTTGGTCATCAAGATGGGCCCGAAACCCGCCTAAGTCACGTTGAAAAAGATTTAGATGCGGGGTTTTCATGAGGAATAATCTAATAAACTTTTTCACTCCGTTTCGCCCACCTATTTCTCTTTCTATATTAATCCTTTTTCTCAAATGGAAGTAATAATAATATAATAGTACACAGACATTTCTCACTCGTCCACTTTTCTGATACACGACAAATTTGAAAATCCTTCAAATTGCGGAACCCTTTTTCTTTTCGCTAGTACACACACTGTCCAACAATACAGTTTCAATGTCAGCGAGTCAATTTTCCAATTATCTATCCAATGTATAACACGCTATTCTATAGGAAACTGTAAATATGTTCCATTCTGCTGAAGGTTAAATCAGCACACAACACCACTATCGTTCATTTAATGACTTACTACTCTTACTATTTAAGCTTATAGACATCCTAGGCAGATACTTCCGTTATTTTCGAAATAAAACAGATGGCAATGATATCTTTGCGATGTCGGACGATTTTGATTTAAAGGAGATTAAGAATGTTCTAATTTCTTTGAATACCTCTACGTCATCATTAACAGGCTGTTCAAGTATTTCTGAACATAGACCTCTCTCAATTTCTTTCAGATTTCGGTCTTGCGTTTAGGTCCTCCAGTTATGGTATCTATAGTTTTAGTAAATTGTCTTAAGGTGTTTCATTCTTCCATGGTCTACTCGAAAATTCTTCATGCCCATTGTCCTACATTCATTCGAACAATATGACCCACATAACTTTGGTTTCGTCCCGCAATGTTTACTTCCACTACCTCTCCTATTTCTGCGTATAAGTTCTCATTAAATCTGGTCTACTCAGCTCTTACTCTTAGGTTGAGCAAGCAAAGGCTAATGAATTTTATAAACAATTTTTCACAGTGGGAGTAAGTAGAATTAATACAATGTATATATATTGAAACACACGTTTACTCAAAGAATCGCATAATTTCGAGTGGATACTTTCGAACAAAGTTAACTACTTTGTTTGTTTATTAGATAATTATTGTATTAAATAAAACGATTTTACGGGTTATATGCACATAACTTATTTATCTGACGTTTCGCAGCCTTTTTAGGACTGCGTCTTCAGAAATAATGATTTTTTATTTATTTTGTGGAGCTACCTTCGAAAGACTTTTATTGAGCGTTCGGATATTTCATTGGAAGGATTTATTAGCTAATTTAATAAGCTGCAACACCAATAGATACTATTAGTTCTTTGTTTGCATAATTTAACATAAGAGGCAGATAGAAAGCCTCTCTGAGTTTCTTTCGCCGGTTCTTCTTAGAAAGGTCTCCCAATTTTGGAACCGGTGGTAGTTTAGGGTAGTTAGGGTCAATTAAATAAACTCAAAATTATAAAAAAGAATTAAATAAATTACTTTATTAATTAAATTAGCTAATAAATTCAAGCATAGGCAATAAAGTTTTAAAAATCTTCCAAAGATATATCCGAACGCTTAATAAAAGTCTTTCGAAGGTAGCGCGACAAGTAAATAAAAAATCATTATTTCTAAAGGCGCAGTCCTAAAAAGGCTGCTAAACGTTAGATAAATAAATTAAGTTCATATAACACGTAAAAATCGTTTTATTTAATGAGTGATGCGCGTGAAAACCTATGAAACAAATAAATTATTGAATTATCTAGTTTCGGAAATATTTTACTTTAGATAATAAAAATATAGGAATTTGTTGCTTCGCGTAGACATGAAAGTCAATCAAGGGGAAATGATGGTTTGAACCTTGTAACTAAAGCTTCCATTACCCTTTCAAATATGGCAATAGTGTTTTTAAAACATACTGATAAGTTAAAAATGGTTATTTTTTGTGTGGAGGATAAAAAAATCAAAACCTTATCTTCTTTAAAATATTCAGCTTTAAATACAAATTAGTATCAGCACAATGAAAACTACGTCTCACAAATCCTTCTGATAATGCAATCCTATTTTCGTCAGAAACTAATTTGTTATAAAGAAATAAATTAATTTGCCACGTAATCCGTTTCTTCTGCCTGTTCACATTGATGTTACGTAGATTGCATCGGCGGCGTTGGTGCATACTTTCGTATCATGAACAAGTTTCCGTATTCGCAGTAAAAACGTTAACAGGAACTTGAGGAAATGAATGCGTGAGACTTAATACCTATATTCGCATTGACAATAATTTTGTTCTGAAACTACGAAAAAGCTCTGATGTAATAAATTAAACATGTCTCATTACTTAAAGCTGACAAACATTGGGTAGGGTTCTTCAATTATCTATACTTATAATAAATCTGTAGAGAGGTCAATTCTGTACATGAAATATATTTTCAAAATAACTATCAGGGGATGATTAGTGATCGATACTGATGCCAAAAATGCAATCAGTAAAAATTTTGTCTGTCTGTCTGTGTGTATGTTCCTTATAGAAAGAAAAACTACTCGACGGATTTTAACGAAACTTGGTACAATTATTCTTCATACTCCTGGGCAGGTTATAGTATACTTTTCATCACGCTACAATCAATAGGAGCAGAGTAGTGAAGGAAAATGTTGGGAAAACGGGAGAAGTTACTCCATTTTTTAAGCTTCCGTCGCGTGTGCAGCCTTAATGGTTAAAGTTACATAAAAATCATGTATGACGGAAATATTCTACATAAAATTGTCTAAAAAATATCCCGCAACAGCATATGTCTATCTTTTATGGTTGACTCACAATAACACGTGTAATTATATAAATAAGTCATTGTTTATAGCAGCACAAGCCTGAGAACAAAAACTATAGTTTACACTACAGCTCTACACCGAAGCGAAGCGAGGGCGGGCCACTAGTTTCAAATAAGAACGCATTTCGTGACATATGAATTAATAAAAGAAAGTATTCATAAAAGTCTTATTGCTCAATTACAGTTGTAGATACGTCATTTTCGAAACAAAATAATTAAGTTTGAAGTCTGTCTAACAAATGAATGAATGAATCTCTAACAATTTCCGAAAGTGATTTGATTACATAAAGTATTCTTTGTCCATGAAACGAATACGTCATTATACTTCCATATCCAACTAACGGAAATTATAAGTTTACTAACAGATACAAAACTTAAATTTCTTGGATAGACGACCCAATTGTTTCTTTGAAAATTAATGTTTTTAATTAGGCGTGTCTATGATGTCTATAATATAGTTTTAGGAAAGAAGATTCTGATTATTTTTATCTTCTCGCACGAACAACAAAAAGTATTAAACGAAAAATTCGCTTTTTAATACAAAATTAAATGTATTAGATAGTATTACAGGAAATAAAAATCAATTCACAAAGATCACGAGCAAATCTTTTTGTTTGTATTGTTTTGGCTCCGGGTTTCTGCTTTTATGTAATTGATTTCGAAACGAACAGATTTTTCAAATATGGGTATTGAATAGAAAAAATATTATGTAAAAACATAAGTATCCTATAGTTGTTGCATTTATCATTACCAATACCAGTACTTTAAGTCACCTGACTGACTCGTTGTCAAGTAGTAATTAAACGTAATTAACAAAGTGCAACCTATATTTAATAAGATAACCAAACAGACTTATCTTAGTATGCCATTACGGCGTATCATATACCGTTCATGACGTCACGCCTGTATCATATTGCGTTGCGTATTATAATGTAGTCAATACAATACGTATACGACAGGCACGCCCGCACGTCTCGACACGATTCGAAACTCGTTTCATAAATGGTCAGTTACACAGTTTCACTTTATATAAAAGCAATAAGACTAAAGCCTGCCCACCTGCCAGCATTAAGCACTAATTTCAGCACTTCACGCTTGTACATTTAATTTAAAGAACGCCTTTTAATTTGATAGATTGAAAACTTCATCGTCGCAAATTGAAAAGCAATACTTTTGTCAGGGCCGGATTTAGAGGGAGACCCCTGGTTCGTGACCCGATGAAGTTTTGTTTTTCATATCTGTTGTGGTGGCCCCTCTCTTGTGGACCCTGGGTCACAGCCACAGCTTATATATGAGGAGCTGGCGAACAAAACGGTATAACTACGCATCTGGTCAAAATACTTTTTTTACAGTCCGGTTTCGGACCCGTTGAATTTGAATCTCAAATAATTTTGAATCAAAACTGCCTAAAACAGTGTTAAAATTACTAAATTTATAAATTAAAAACCATGCCAAAAGCTCACTGGAGGTATGTCATTCAGTTTTATACAGTTCCTGTAAAATTAAATTTTATGTAATTATACCGTTTTGTTCGCCAGCTCCTCATATATACTGTTCCACAGCCCTGCCTGCTCTGCCTTAAATCCGGTCCTGGTTTTTATCCGTGTAGTCTTTTAGATTCGTCTCGGCTTCTTTTTTAAAATTGGTGGAACAAAGATCTTACGTGGTGTGACCGTACTGAAGTCTAAATACTTTAGTGCGGTTACTCATCTTGAATTTGTCAGGGTATTATTATTATTTCATATTTTTGGGGTTGTGCAGTCCAATGAAACTGTGGTCATAGCCTCCTAAAAGATCTATTGTGACTCGCCACCAAATTAAAATGGATGGATGGTGAATAAGAGACCCACGTTCACATAGGTGTTTTGGTGTTTTACGCTCCTGATTGCAGTATCTTCAAACATTAATGTTGCTTACTTTCATATGAAATTGGTGTCTGTTGAGTTTGCTGTTTTCAGTTAAGGCTCTTACACGGGTGTTCCGCCTGCTAAGTTCTATTAACTCAGTAATCCCATTTTTTCGAGAAACCTTCTATTAGTGATTTACCGTACTCTAATCCTGGTTGGTTTAACCAGTATTCCATGTTGCCTAGAAAGTCGTCCTTAAGAATATGCATCCATGGTTTCTAGGGATGCCATAGAAAGGTTTTGGTCCCATCTGTCTGGTGTTGCTCCTGTGCCTCCTGCTCTTGCTAGTTCATCAGCTTTCTCATTGCCGATTATCCCTAAATGACTTGACTTGAGAATAACTTTATTCTTTTGACCAAGGTTATTCAGTTTGTCTTTCACCGATTTCGAGTATGTCGTGTTCGAGTTAATGGTGTTGCCGCTGCATGGCTATCTGAAATATACATCCTAAATTTTGAGTTGTTTGAGAAACTTTAATAGCTAATTCAGACAGCGGTATAGATTATATTACAGCAAAAAAAAATTCGTTTTCGAAAAAATTCTCTACTTTAATCTACTATATCTGCAATTATGAATCTTAAACAATTTTAGTTGTTATAAATTTATTGAAATGGAACTACTTTCAGGATCTGCGTAATTTAAACGGATAATTATTGCATAATAGGTACCTATGTTATTTACAAAGGAGATTGCTCAGCTTCCATACATGTTTGGCCTAAAGACCAATAATCATGAAAAATTGTTTCCTAGATTCGAAATTATATATAAATTACTGTAGAAGCGAATATTATTGACGGACACCCCTGAGAACTTCTATAAACCATGTACACTGAACATATTAAAATAATAGAAAACAAATAAGTAATATAGTAAACTAGGGAATTCAAGCCAAGTACCGAAATTATGGATTAGATTCAGGTATATAGAGCATGTAGATTAATAGATAGTTGCCTGTTTTTAAAGTTAATGCATAAGAGTAACTTTTAAAATCAGGTGTCATTTCCGGTTATAATAAGGTACTATGTGACAGAAACTGTGTGATGATTGTGAATGAGCCATAGATTAGAGAGAATTTTTAAACTCTCGCTAACCAAAGAAAGCTAAGATATTTAGGTTCTATAGCCATATTTCAGTAGCTTCATTATTTTTGTTATGTTTTTAAGATAACCATATTTTAGATTTTTAGTGTATCACACCTTATAATTTTATTTATTTATAGTCAGGGAACGTAGGCCCATAGATAGATACCTTAAAGTCTAACATATATACAGATTATAATGTGTTTATGGAGGTGTTTGGCGAAAAATGTATGGCAATAGACTTTATGATGTCGCCTACCATCTATAATAATTGTCTGAGCACATTTGCATCTAGTGAAAATGATAATATAGTTGTGGATATTAATACCACGGTGTTATAAAAAAAATGATTTATTTTTTCGATCTTTACAAAATAGATTTGTTTTTATGTTATATAAACAACTTCGATCAGTCTTTGGCTGAATGTCACTACACCCATAGCCCTTAAAAATGATTCGTATGTTTTCCAAACCGGTAAAATTAAAAGTCTTTTTTAAAGTAAATATATTATACAAAAGTGTCCGTAGAAATCTAATGACTGTGAATTAAATTATAAATTACGCCAAGAATTACCGTGCATGTCAATATTTTTTGTGCATTTAGGCCAATTTGAGCAATCTCCTTTGCGCCGCTTTAGGATATTTAGTAAACGATAAAAATCAATGTTTTTGTATGGGGGTTTAGTACGTTTAATGTTTATAATTGTTCGTACTAAGTTTATGTAAATGATCTTTAATTTTCTCGGGTAACTCATAATTTACTGTGTATATAATGTATATATTGTCTGGTTTGTGTAGTTTCGTTGACGATTGGCTTTTGCACATTCTATGATGGCATATACCTTTTTATTGTAGCCAGAGGGCAAAATGTAGCTGTTTCAAATAACTCATTACTGTTTCGTTTTTAGAGCTGTTTGTGAGGAGCTCGATGGCGCAGGTGGTTAGCGCGTTCGGCTGCGATCGTTGAAGTTAAGCAACTTTTGCAGTGGTCGGTCATTGGATGGGTGACCAAAAATTTACTATCTCGAGCTCCTCCGTGCGGTGCGGTTCGGAAGGCACGTTAACCTGTTGGTCCCGGCTGCATCTGCAGTCGTTGGCACCCACCAATCCGCGCTGGGCCCGCGTGGTGGGTCATGGCCCAATCTCCCTATTCCATCCTTAGGGAAGGCCTGTGCCCCAGCAGTGGAGATATTAATAGGCTGATGATGATAATGATGATTGTGTTTGTTGTGTACGGTTGTTTCGGTATAAGTGCCGACTATTAATCTGGGAAATGCCTTATACATCCTTCAACCACCGGGGGAGCGAGAGGAAGGTATGTGTGACTCCTCTCTGCTCATTTCAGCCAGCTCTTAGGCCGGGTGAAATGAGCAGGGCCCTACCTAACGCCCTGAACAGGGCCACTAAAAACCAGACAATACTCCTGCACCGGTCACCCGCCGTATATTCCGAGGACCACAGTCCCTCCAATGCACGCCGGGAGTGCGGGTGTGGTCGCGGCAACCGTTGCCGACTGTCCGCGCAATGATGACATATACCTCAGCCTGGAGTATATTAGCGTGTTTTCCGAGATTCACATTTTTGTTGATTTGCTGACTTTCGCCGTATATTCCACTTAAAAACTTTTCTAAAGAACTATCGACCAAAATCGTCAAGGGTCATTGTAGTAGACATACATTTTGACCTATTTTATCAGGGTAGGAAATATATTAATTTACAGATTGAATTGTTTTTTTTATACGGATGCTTGCTTTAACGGATTTTTTATGTTGATCTTGCGTTAAAACAAGTGGCGTCGAAATTAAACTCTTACTTACTTACGATTTTTTACATTTCCAATTCATTATTTGTATCGTATTCGATAGTTCTAGAGAGCGACTAAAAATAAGAATGTGAAGATCTTTTCAATAAATAATTATAATCGTTAGACGATAAATCTTAGCTGAGTATTATTACACAATACAATATTTCCAGAAAGTCTTATTTCGACTTGTATTGAAGATTCACATTCATCAAATCGATTTCACTTCCAAGTAGCTAGGCTGTGATTAAGATATATGATATGGCCATACCATGCATGACTACATACATATCACCAATACGACTTTCTTTTTATTTTTAATCTCAAGATCTCTTGTTTCAATCAGATTGAAAGACCTTTCGAAAATATATTCTTATGCTGGCACTTTGTTATTTGTATATTTCTATTCGAATAAAGAACATTAAAATTATTGAAATAAAACATTAGCATTACTTTAAACCACTCTGAATGAGGATATAGGATTATAGGTCTCACGTACTCTCCCATTTGTGTAACTTATAAATAATTACGCATGGCGTGTCATGTATCACTCGCTGCTGGCACTCGAGTTTCCTGTACGCAATCCATTACTATGCATTCCATTAATATAATGTATCAATCATTCCATCACCAAAAGATCTGCAGCTATATAAATTGAAATAGAAATATAGTAGGGACTTAATAGATAACAGTCCTAAGGATAGCATCTAGGGGAACATCCACCGATTCCCCAAAAAAGCCATATAAAATACATACAAAAGAGTATTTTTTTGTAGAAAAACTATGACTCAAGTACAAAATGCTTGTACCCCCTACAATTCGAATCCGGGCGAGACGTTGAAAACCGGTGTACCTACATACCACTACAGAAAATCTTTTATATTGGGCTTCTGCTATTTCTATGACTGGTGTTTTTAAATCCACTGGAAGGTTATGTGGCTAGCCTAGGTAGGGGCCTAAATGTGTAACATTTCTCCTAGCGCGATCCCTTTCATTTATAATTTGGGTAAGAGATTAGCCTGTGTCACATTGACACCATTTACTATCAGACGAGACGTTACAGGAGTTTTTTTAAAGAAAAGAGTCAGCTTATCATCAAGTCTATGTTGCTAACGTTTTAAAGTCTTGTCATTTTTTTAAACAAAACAGGCTAAAGTGCATCTTATGTTAATAGTCGTAGCGGAACACTCAGTATCGAGTTTATATTTTTATGTCATTCCTATAAACGGGTTCGTTGACTCCACCAGACCAGTTATCTGCCTCGTCTATGTCGTTAAAATTGGCGCTGAGATGTAACGAATTGCAGTTTTAGTAAGTTTACTAATTCTGTGGAATAGATTTGTAAAAAAGGCTGTACTATTATGACATTCATTATCTTTCCCTGGAGACGAGGCATTATTTGTAACACAATGCAGTTTGGTAATGAATTAACAGTCAATTAAGTAACAAATTTATATTTTATTGTGGGGATAGGATGTTTGGGATAATATAACATAAGTAGTCAATCATATTTGCGATCAAAATTCAAAAAGATAACATTTGACTTAGAAACCATTCGATATATAATTGACGTCTATTATAAGCTTGCTATTACCTTTGCAATTAATTATTTTTAAAGATTGTATTTGCTACTTTATACTAGACACAAATCAACTCGGCCTAGGATTCGGGCTGGAAACGAACCAGCGTCTATTATACTACGCAGACCTTTATCTTTAGATATTTTCATTATGTGATTGTCTTCACAGTGTGACGAGCTCGATGGCGCAAATGGTTAGCGCGTTCGGCTGCGATCATTGACAAGCAACTGGTGATGGGGAGACCAAAAATATACTATCTCGAGCTCCTCTGTGCTTCGGAAGGCACGTTGAGCCGTTGGTCCCGGCTGAATCTGCAGTCGTTAGCCCACCAGTCCGCACAGGGCCCGCGTGGTGGGTCATGACCCAATCTCCCTATACCATCCATAGGGAAGCACTGTGCCCCCGCAGTGGGGACATTTATAGGCTGATGATGATGATTGTCCTCACTAATCAAAATTTATTTGCAGACGATGTCGCTCTACCGGACAAGCACACATTCGACTCTCGCACATACGTCAGACCGAAGAAACGACCGCAAAGGCCCAGCATACAAAGCATCATCGAAGTGTCTTCCAACAACCCGTCGCCCAATCACTCGCTGAACCAATCGGCCAACAAGTACTTGACGTACAACAAGTACAGCATGCCGCTGGGACCGATCAGCCCTATGTTAAGACTGAAGACGTTTAACGTCGACACCAACAGCGACAATAGCCATGTCGTCAAAGAGTACGCGATGAAGAGGCGGAGTTTAGTACAAGACGAGGATCCTCAGGTATGTTTTGAGCCTGTATTTTTTTAATGTGAAATATCTATTGCGATGGGTGTGAGAACGGCTGCTGAGTAGTGGATACATAATGGCAAATACCTACAAGCTTCAGGCACCAGTTAGCATATAAAATGCACCATAACTTGGTAAACATTGACTGCAGCAATAAAAGGGTCGACTCGATCCTAAGGCATTTTATAAGTTTAAAGTTTTATTATTTTTGCTAACATAAACTAAATTTCCTTTATAGGAAAATCAGGCGATAGATAATAATAATAATAAGTAAATATTTCCAACACTCACAACAATTAGCCCAGCCCCAAAGTAAGCGCTGTAAGGCTTGTGTTATGGGATGCTAGGGTAACGGATAGAATACATATACTGTACATATATCAGTATATTTATATAGAAAAACATATTAAACATCCATGACTAGAGTACAAATGCTTGTATTCATCACACAAACATCTGCCCCCACCGGGATTCGATGATCTTAAAGTTAAAACCGTATTTTTTTTGTTAAATTAAACTGTTTTATTACCTACTAGCGGCCCGCCCTCGCTTCGCTTCGGTGTAGAGCTGAAGTGTACGCTATAGTTTTTTTTCTCAGGCTTGTATTAAACACAATGACATTCATCTATGATTCTTCTTATACCTGCATGCATAGTCTCAGCCCGATTGGTTTAAAATTGACAAAGTTTCATACAAACTTTCATTTCCTATTTTATCCCCTTGGGGGTAGAATTGATCAAAATCCTTTCTTAGAGGATGCCTACGTCATAACATCTACCTGCATGCCAAATTTCAGCCCGATCCGTCCAGTGGTTTGGGCTGTGCGTTGATAGATCACTATGCCAGTCAGTCCCCTTTGATTTTTATATACATATATAGATAAAAACGGTCATTTTTATTACCTGTATTTATAATCAAACTAAAATTCTCATATTTACGTTATATAATCGGAATGCTCCGAACTGCTAAGCTATCAGGAGTTACACGTGTTATTGTGAGTCAACCATAAAAGATAGACATATGTTGTTGCGGGATATTTTTTAGACAATTTTATGTAGAATATTTCCGTCATACATAATTTCTATGTAACTTTAACCATTAAGGCTGCACACGCGACGGAAGCTGAAAAAATGGAGTAACTTCTCCCGTTTTCCCAACATTTCCCTTCACTACTCTGCTCCTATTGATTGTAGGGTGATGAAAAGTATACTATAACCTGCCCAGGAGTATGAAGAATAATTGTACCAAGTTTCGTTAAAATCCGTCGAGTAGTTTTTCTTTCTATAAGGAACATACACACAGACAGACAGACAAAATTTTTACTGATTGCATTTTTGGCATCAGTATCGATCACTAATCACCCCCTGATAGTTATTTTGAAAATATATTTCATGTACAGAATTGACCTCTCTACAGATTTATTATAAGTATAGATTAAGGGAATTTTTATTGTTTTGTAACTTTATTGTTTTTTGCACTGTTCCAATAAAACAGTAAGGTCGGGGTAAATGCTTGTGTTAAGGGATATAATAACGCTTGAAAGTTATTTTCGCGGAGGTGCGATTTGTTTGATGCCGAGTGTAATTTTACGAAAGATAACAAAGCCAAAAGTACAAATTACCTAGTTAAATTACAGTTAATAGTCCGGATGTTAATTTTTAGGGTTCCGTATGCAAAGAGTAAAAACGGGAGTCCGACTGACGGTCACCAGGCTGTATCTCACGATACACATGATAGCTAGAAAGTTAAAGTTTTTATAGATGATGTAACTCATATTCATTTATTGCATCTTGTTGTATACATAGGTGCAGCAAGTATGGCTAGGTCACAAATAAGAGCCGAAGAGTAAGGACACGGCAAATTCACAGACGTAGACATTATTACAATTAAATATATTATACCAAATTAAATCACATTTCATATTAATATTATTTAAATAAAACAAGTTTCAACGGTATATATGCACTGATTTCATTTATTTATCGACGATGCGTTGTCTAAATAAATTATTTAGAAATTAATAGTAACATTTAAATATTAAATAGCTATGTAGTAAACATTAATATTATGGGTTTATATCATGTTTATGTACCTTATGTTTCGTTAATATTTCTGTTGCTGTTATAACAATAAATACTAAAAACAGAAAAAAGAATTCAAGTCGGCTCTCAGACAGCAAACGTTATTTATTTGCTCTATATTAATTACCTCAACAGGTAGACGCTTGAAATATTTACAAAATATAAAATTGTATATTCACTTGAAAAAATAAATAATTAAATTAAAATAAAATAAATATTGACAACAAACGTGATTTTTCGCTGTTTTTTGCTCGATAATATAATATATGTAGTCTCTAATGTTGTACAGATAATGGTACTGAACCCTTCGTACGCGAGTCCGACTCGCACATGGCTGGATTTTTTCTTTTTTGATAACACATAACGAAATTCCTTACGCAATCACTGGTGATCTTAGAACAGAGACTTTAACTTTAGTAATATCAATTTTGTTTATTCGTATCAAGTTCCGAAGAAAAATTGCGTCTTGTTGTTATGATAGCCAAGAGAATTACGCTAGCATAATTTTTTATGTTCTTACTAACATTTTATTTTTAAATTTTGTTGCAAATTGTATGGCGCGTGACGACATTTGTGAATTTAGGTGTCTATTTGTCAGAAAGTAACATATTAATAAATACCATAAGATGTAACAGAAGTTGAATAATAATTGGCAATGGGACGAAGTGATTGGTGTTTAGTTGGCACACTGGCTATATTGAAATATGCTGCATTACATAAGAGAACTTCATGTTTCGTTCGGTCACTATATAAAATTAGAGCTCTTGTTGTTTGTGAACACAAAAAACTAAAAAGCTATATTTCTCATTCACAACACTAGGAAAAAATGTGTTCGTGTAGTAGTGGAGACTACTCTGTTACAAGTACATTTTTGTATATAAGCAAATCTGAAAGTACTCAATTTCTAGTTTGATTCTTCTATTCAAAGTCACCTTAACTTCTTATGAGCTAAAATGAATTTTAATATCTATTTCGTGATGCACTATTTACACAAAAGCCTAGCTCTATAGACGCTCTATTTTGAAGATCTCCGTGGCCGAGTGGTTTGTTCGCCGGGTTTCATGGTGTCGCCGACTCGAGAGGTCCCGGGTTCTAATCCCGGCGGGGGCAAATGTTTGTGTGATGAACACACGAGCATTTGTACTCTAGTCATGGATGTTTATATAATATGTATTTCTATATAATTATACTTATATATGTACAATATATGCATTCTATCCGTTAACCTAGTTATCCCATAACACAAGCCTTATAGTGCTTACTTTGGGGCTAGGCTAATTGTTGTGAGTGTTGGAAATATTTATGTATTATTTATTTATAGTATCGTACGTGATTATTGACCCTTAATTAAATTAATTTTAATATCCATTTCGTGTTGCACTATTAAGTCGACATCGACAACACAGCTCTATAGTTTCTATAGAGCTATTATCGATCTAGTTAGCTAGTATGCGATTATCGATCCTAAAATCAATTGTGATCCCACGAGAATAGCTGAGCTGAGATACATGTAAAATGATGTCTATTTTTATCTGTATTTCTTTATTTTGTGTCAAGTTGAGACTGCAGTTTGTCGGCAGCTTTGATCTTCACTTTGCATTAACAAACTATCTTTTATGGCGACCGACGTCATATTTTGTCTACTCTTGTCTGCAACATATTTTCTCGCGAATGAAAACCACGTATAATGCGATTTAACTAAGAATAGGACCGACTGGGCGCCATATTTTGATGTCATTTATTCAATAAAACTTATTTACTAAGATTAAGTGAGAAAAAGCATCAGATTTTTTTAATAAAATTTATTTACTAAGATTGAGAAAAGAAAACACCGATGTTTAATAATATTTATTTATTAATACTGTGAGAAAAAACATTAATCAGAATCTAGCTCTTCTATTCCGCTCATCTCTGCATTACTGCCTGAGTAGTTATGAATAATCATGCACTTTTACTAGGTCACATACGAACATGTATCCTTTATGTAAAAGAAAGTTTATAATCGAGTTTCTGAACGCAACTTAAAGTGACATTTGGTTGACGATTTATGTTATCAACCATTCATTGTTTGTTTACAAATATTTGGTTTTTATTCTTGAATTAGCGGAGTGTTAAAAAAGGGTTCCAAGTTTTTTTTTTTGCAAATTGTACTTTTCAAGCGACATTTGACAGATAGAGGGCATTGGCTTTCGTTTTCTTATTTAAATCTATTATTTTATATATATAATATAAATTATAAGCCCAAAGGTCCAACCATACGAATGGGTAGGTAGCGCTGTTTTGGTTTCTATTAAAATTAGCAGCTTGTTCTAAGTTTCAGTGACAATACATAGTTTTTCATTACATAAACTAGCAACAATTTCGTAGTGATAATGACAGATCATTACTTAGTAGACTGTGATCTAATACAACTCGTTGAGTTACCATAACCAAAAATTTTACATTCGGTATAATTAGCAGTTAGAAAAAAAACAGCCAAATGCGAGTCGAAATCGCAAACGAAGGGTGCGTTTTCCGTATCACAGTACAATATTTAAAACTATAACAAAACATGAATGGAGTATGAACTATAACAAAACCTTTATTTTTATTAGTTCTTGCGATAACGACCAAAGTAAAGCAGTTGCCCCACCGCCGGCGAGGAAGCTATTTTCTCGCTCTAGAAACGTACAATAGATTGAAGTCATATATCCAACGATATTAAATACCCTAGATACACCACGAGCGCTCAAAATGTGTCCCAATCAAGAAGTGCTTGAACTCCACGCAAGCACTTTTTAGTTCAGTCATGTGCGGACCGTTACAAAGTCAAGATGCCACAGAGCTCCGCGAAAAAATGCTAAAATAATACTTAGAGTACTAAAAGTGTCGTTTTTTCGACAGGTATCTAGAGAATGACTGTTAATTTAACACATTTGAAGTAAATTTTGATCTAATACTTACTATAAACTGATTTAATATAAATATTTGTGATATCAAATGCATGGTCAGTTATACGTCGCCATATAGCCGTCTCTTTTCCTCGCGGTCCGTTTTCCATTGCTAACAGCGCGTTCAGAATTGCGCGTAGAATCAAAAAATTAAGGTCTAAATTCTTCTCCATATAGCAATAAGTCGTAAAAACTTTACGAGCTTGCATTTCGAACTGTCAGAAGTCATTGACGAATGCGTTTTATTTAAGACCTTATACAGTATGTATTAAAGGTTACTTTCAATATTTAAATAATGCTTTATACCAATAATTTTGCCCCCGTGATCATCTTACTGAGCTCCGTGAATCGTTCAATGTACCTTTTGGAAAGGTTTCGGGCACGATTTTGTTCGTGTTGGTGTATCTAGGGCAGTGGTTCTCAAACTTTTTAAATGACGGAACCCTTTTGGGAAGCAAAATACTTGATGGAACCCTACAATAAAACAATTATTTTTATAAGTGTATTCTATATTAATCAGCATAATAAAAGTACAATGTATCCGTTACTAATTATTATTTACTTCACCACTTGGTAAGGACAATAATAGAAAACATTAAAAAAGAAAAAATCTAACTAGTGGGAGGTATGAAACTGTTTTTTATTTTTCATCAATTGCTTGATATCAGGTTTGATGGAAGAAAGTTGGAGTCTCATATCAGCTTCGGCGTCCAGTCTATTGCGATATTTTGTTTTCGTGGCTGCGTAGGTAGAGAATCCTGTTTCGCACAAATATGTAGTTGGGAACGGGAGAAGAATATCCAGAGCCATTTGGCCAAGCATTGCATATTCATCTTGGATTCTGCACCAAAAATCATTAAGAGGCGTCGTTTTGAACAATGACTCCATACTTGTGTCTGATGACATTTCTAAAAGAGATTCATATATCTCATTTGACATGTTTTCAGGCTTTTCCAAGTTGGGTAAAAAAGGATTATGAATCCAGGAGTTCACTTTAATTTTTGTATTGTGTTCTTCGGGAAAATACTTTTCAAAAGATGCGCGCATCGAACTGAGATATTGGACCAATTCTTCAAACACATTATCTTCAAACATTTCTGAGTCGTTTTCGCTAACAAACTCAGTGAGTAACGTAAAACTTTCTATTTCTTTCTTACCAATGCAAATGATCCAAAAATCTAATTTTCTTTTAAAAGTAGTTATTTTATTATAGGCCTGAAACACTGTTGTCTGTTTACCTTGCAATGATAAATTTAATTCGTTAAGTTTTTGAAAGATATCCGCCATAAAAGACAATCGGAACAACCAAGTTTTATCATACAAACGGTCCTTCAAATTAAAAGAAGTATCTGCTGAAAGAAACATTTGTAACTCGGCTCTAAGTTCAAATAGCCTTGTTAAAGTTTTTCCCCGAGACAGCCATCGCACTTCTGTATGGAGCAGCAGTGTTTTATGTTTGCTGCCATAATCTTCACACAATAATGAGAACAATCGGGATTGTAGTGGTCGTGATTTGATAAAATTAATTATTTTTACCGCTTCATCCATAACTAATTTTAGATTAGACGGCATTTGCTTCATCGCAAGTGCTTGTCTATGCAGAATACAATGACTGGAACTACAATTAGGCGCTTTATTTTTCATTCGTGACACTGCTCCTGCTGTTTTACCTGTCATCGCCTTGGCCCCATCTGTACAAATGTCAATGCAATTGTTCCAACTGAGATTATGTTCTTCAAAAAATATATTTATTTTATTAAAAATTTCTTCCCCGGTAGTGTTTGTAAGCAGCGATGAACACATAAGCATGTCTTCTTCAAAAGAACTTTTATATGGATATCTCACAATAACCAGCAGGATAGCCAAACCAGCGACATCAGTCGACTCGTCCATTTGCAAAGCGAATCGTGTATTTTGTAGACGTGTAACTAGTTCTTGTTTGACGTAGCTTGCCAGATCATGGATTCGTCGTGAAACAGTATCGTTTGATAGCGGAACAGTAGAAAGATGCTTTGCAGATTTTTCATCAAGCATACATTTTGTTATGTCTAATACACATGGTTTTATTAATTTCTCAGCGATAGTGTGCGCTTCACCTGCTTGTGCAATGCGATAGCTAACTAAGTATGATGCCTCCGTGGCCTTTTCGTTGGTAGTTTGTGTTACATGCATCATATTTTTTTGACTTTCTAATAACTGATCTTTTTTGCGAACAAAAAATTCTTTATTCTTGTCTTTAGTCTCGGGGTGTACGGTTTCTAAATGTCGACGCAATTTGGCAGGTGCCATGGAACTATTAGGAAGCAGTTTACTACAGAGCATGCAGAGAGGTGAGCCGTTGGAATCAACAAATCCGAAACTGATATAAGATTCATCATACTTCCTTTTTTTCGTCTTTGAAACCGTCGAGCTTGACGTCGTGGCACTCGTGGCATCATCTTCTGGATCGGTGATTGCTAAATTCTCCGCGCGCATTGCTTTTGAACATTCAGCGTCATTAGAAGATGTTGTTGGAACACGTTTAACACCTTTAAGCCAACGTTCCATTCTTCTTTATTTATAATGTTACAAGTCAGGATAGTGGGGTTTAAATAATGCACAATCGTTACTGCGTATAAGAGACTAAATTTAGAACCTACAGGGAAGAAATGTATAAAACTGAGACAACAGAATACAGCAGGCAGTAAAACAATGAACACCAGTTTCTCGCTAGCGAGCTTGTAAGTAGGTAGTAACTTATCGCTCCGAACGCTAATCATCAACTGACGACGCCAACGCGCGATCGCCGCTTTTATACTTAGTCCTAGACTCGATCTCAAATATTCTCGAAAATACTCGAGTCGGCACCTTTGATAAACAAAAAGCAAAAATAAAAACAGAAATTTAAAAATAGCGTTGTAAACAATATCGACTTTATCCTTTGAAGTTAGAGACGAAAGTCGCTAGTTGAGAACTATAGCGTCTAATTCAGAGGCGGCTTTTATCAAAGAGACTGAGCGCTTACAAGTATACTACCCGCTCGTTTTAAGTTTGCCGCTGGCGATAGGTATGAGTGTATGACGTTCGAAATTTTTTATTTAATTGTAACAATAAAAATTGTGTACGTTAGATATTTGGGTAAAACTATGACACATTATAAGTTTTGTTGTCACGTGGGGGAGGGTACGCGCATTCCACAGACCGGCAAACTTAGAGCGAACGCGTTGTACAAGTATAAAATTGTTGAGACCAAACTTATGAGATATTGTACCAGCTAATGTAACACAAGCTTATACAAATACAAATAAATAAATAAATAACATTCATAGCGTTTTGTCTCCGCGCGGCCGCGGAGTCCGCACAGCCGCGGAGCGACCAGAGAGAGGTGTTTTGATTTTTTTATTTCTAAATTCTTGCGGAACCCCGACAGAGGTATCACGGAACCCTAGGGTTCCGCGGAACACACTTAGAGTATAGCTGATCTAGGGTATTTAATATCGTTGCATATATCAGAGAATAATTGATCGCTGGCTATGCACACTGCCGGCGAGAACTATCTCCTTCCAAATCCTAATAGGAGTTTCTCGCTGAGCGACAAGAGCTATTAAAGATAATACTCGCACAGCGATGCTCGTTTGTCTCAAAACGCGTGCGCATGCATTTTTGCTCCGGACTGTCTCCGCGATTAAGTGGCGCGAGTAATCGCAGCGAGTGTGCAACTACGACATTTGCACACTCGCTTATAGTCCAGCGATAAAACTATCGGAACTACACACTCCCTTGCCGCTGCTCGCTAACCGCGTCTAGTTTCTAACTCTACTCGCTTCTCGTTCATCGTCGACTACACGACTGAAGTGTTACTTCTTTAGCTGTATCTGTATGTATATATATAAATTATTTACTAGCTATAAGAGAAAGAGAATAAGAATATGTGCGCGCGCACTGCTTTCTCTTGCTTATATCCCCTACTCAACTCCCGTTCGCCTCGCCCGAACACACTTTTCGTAACGCGTAACGCATTCGCCAGATTACCCCTCGAGTCAAGCGTGCGTAAAGAAAATTCGAATATCTACTGTCTATGTATCACCGTTCAAGATATGACTGTGGCATTTAAAGGTGTTCCGTTTGTCACCCTTTTGTTACGGAACACTGAAAACATAAAGTTGTCGGTTGCTTCAACTAAAGTTGCTGAGTCTGCAACTAAATTAGTAGTTAGATGAATACAATACAATGTTACCGGCCAGTTGCACAAATAGGCCACATTATTGCTGCGGTTACAAAATAAAGCGTGGGTAATGCTGCCGCCTGCATTCGGTTTGGTCGTGACCTTGTTCTTGTAAATTAATTCCTATGACTTATGTAATAAGAGTCTGTATTGTGTCGACGTCTTCTGTTTTGTCATTGTTTATATAATTCGTTTTGATATTAATTTATTGTTGTTTCGCGATTTGATTGAGTCCCGTGATGGTTGGTGGCTATATAGATTGTGTAACTTTTCTGAAACGATACAAGTAAAGTCATACCATATCTTTTGGTTGCCAGAGTATCAAAGGTGCAGTGCAGCTTGAAAAACAGGTTTTGTTTTTGCCCCAAAAACTATCCTTCCTTTATCATTCTAATTGGTGATAAAGGTGGTTCACCTTCATCACTGCTAAATTTTATCAAAACTGGTTCAGGGGTTAAGCGCAAAACCGTCACAGACAGCCAGTTACTTTAGCACGCATAATATTAGTTTGGCTCAAATGTTAAGTAATATATTTAATTGGCTGCTCAACTGTTGTGTTGACTCAAACTGTTATCATAGGTGTGCGATGTAGCCAATATTTAATAAACTCGTCTTAACTGACACACCTTATACTAATGTAAACATATTTTATATTCAGGCTGTACCCAGAGACATCAATTAACTTAAAGAGTTTTATAAAAGTTAATGCCGCTACTTTCGTTGCGATAGCGATATCCGACTAATATTATAAATGTGAAAGTTTGTATGTTTGTTATTCAATCATGCAAAAACTACTAAACGCATTTGTGCGAATGTAGTTTGTGAAATGGATTGTGACTTAGGATACATTTTATCCAGAAAAAATGTCAAGTTCCTGTGGTATTCCCAGAATTAACACGTCGCTTTGACAAGCATTTAATTTAATTGACATCCCTGAGTGAGGCAAATAGTTTTTAGTGTAAGACGAATTTTTCCTGAAAATGTACCATTCCATGATAACGTTATATCTCCCGCTATTCTGGCAAGTATTGAATTTCATTGTTCGGTTGCATGCTTTAATTTTTTTTAAGTATAAATTAATATCTGTGCCCGTTACCTCATAAAATAACCTTATGTTTGTTTGTCAGTAGTAGTAAAAAGGCTTATCGATAAAAAATTAAATATGACCACTTTGTTAAACCCGTAAAAGTGTTATGTTACGGGGCCTTAGGAAATTACGATGCTTCGTCATCTCGCATAAACATTTAACATACAGTTGGCAGGATGCATCGCAAGGATTTGTGAATGGATTTGTAAAGCGTATTCTTTTGATGGAACATTAAGCATATTAAGTTTGTGTTAGAGGATACTAAATAAAAAATAATAAATAATTCCAACACTCACACCAATTAGCCTAGCCCCAAAGTAAGCTCTATAAGGCTAGTGTCATGGGATACTAGGGTAACGGTATTTATATATGTACAGTATATGTATTCTATCATATACTGTACATATATAAATATAGTTATATAGATGTACATATCATAAATCCATGACTTTAGTACAAATGCTCGTATTTATCACACAAACATCTGCCCCCACCGGGATTCGAACCGGGGACCTCTCGACTAGGCGACACCATGAAACCGTACAAACCACTCGGCCAAGGAGGTCGTCAAAATACGTCATGGCTCATGGCACGTCATGGTCGTCAGAATACATTTAAAACATTACACCCTCTATGTTATCATCTCTATATGTACATTGAATACATAATTAAGTATTTTTTACAGAAGAAGAAGAAAGAAAAGAAATATAAACACCCATGATTCGAGAAAAAAGTACTCGTACTGGTGATACAAACATTTGCCTCTCCTGTGATTCGAACCTTCGGACCCCGAGAGAAGGCACATCTTAAAAACCGTACTACTCTACCCCGGAGGTCAAGAGCCCTTTCACATTTTTCGCAAAAAATCGTAATTTTTCTAGCGCCTCGTTTACCCCCTTAGAAAAGATTTTGACTATTTCCAATAGAAAAAAACAGTAGATTTAAGTATTGTAAGTTAATGTAGAATATTTGCAAATACTATTTTCCTTTTTTTGTACTGATCGTTCTACCGCAGCTAGTTTATGGAAAAAACGATAATATGCACAACTTCAAACGCCTCATCTCTCAATAATGTTCAATAAATATGTTTTTGTTGTAACAAAATGTCTTCGAATTTCGATTTTTAATCTCATTAATTATCAAAAAAAACATCTAACCTCCGTGAGTTTTCCCAAAAAATAATGCAGGTTTACGTTACGTTTTAATAAATAATCCGCCTTCCGGTCCTTCGAGCCGGATCAATTTCTTCTCTGTTATGGACAGAGAGAAAGACTTTGTTGTTGTAATAAATATTATTTATTGCGCTCAATTACAATCAAACGCGGCGCCATTGGCAACCGTAGAAGCGAGACAGAACCCCAAACGGAAACGGATACATTAGTTGTTACCACAGGACTAACAGATACAATCATAGACTAAAATAATATTGTGTTTGTCTATAACACTTACATTAAAACGGGCGGCAGGCTGCGAAGGACGACACGCCCCTGCCTGAAGCGACCGCCATAGCCTGTAGAGAGTAAGCACTATCAATACCGTTCAGTAGCACAAGATTGTAGTCTACCCGTATTCTTTTCCAAACCCAGCCTTAACACATATCCAACAGCAACACAACTTTACTTTGACATAAGTTTTGCCAGCAGAATATCCTTATCATTCTCTGTCTAGATATAGGAAATGAAAAGAAACGACTGATTTTAATTTATCTTATTAAAAGGAATAGATGTAAAGTGCCACTATTGAGAACGATGAATGTGTGAATCTTTTAAAACCATGATGTATGCCATCGTGACCTTTTTAGGAGCTCGATGGCGCAAGTGGTTAGCACGTTCAGTTGCGATCATGGAAGATGGCGACGTTCGCGGTGGTCGGTCATTGGATGGGTGACCAAATATTTACTACCTATCTCGAGCCCTCCGTGCTTCGGAAGGCACGTCAAGCCGTTGGTCTCGGCTGCATCTGCAATCATTAGTACCAAGATATGGCTCAATCTCCCTATTGCATCCATAGGAAAGGCCTGTGCCCCAGCAGCAAGGGACATGGGCGTACCCAGCTTCTGGCCTAGGGGTAGGCAAGCCAGATTTTTTAGGTCGGATCGTCCGAGGCTGTTTTGTCATACACACTCAGCGTTGGCAATTTTTTTTTGCCAAGTCGGGGATGCCAGGATCTTTTTGAGTGAAAAAACGGGATTCAATCGTCGAAAGCGGGACATAGTAAAAAAAACCTATATAATCAAAAGATTTTGAATATTTATCTTTTTATTTGAGTTCAAATCACGTTTATGTGACAGTAGATAGGTACCTAGTAAAAATATCCATAGAAGATGTATTCTAATAAAAATATGCTATGTATTTTAAATCAGATTTACCCTATCGTGAAATAGTTGAGTCTTTGTTTGAGAGTTCGCGAACCCGGCGATCTTGAACAATCTACAAATTGTTCAAAATCGCTTCTGTCGCAAAGCCACCGGAGCCCCGTGGTACGTCCGAATCGCGGACCTACACCTGGATTTCCAACTACCCACCATTCAAACTCAAGTAAAGGAGTGCTCGGAACGATTTTTTAAATCTGCCGAAGAGCACTCTTACCCCCTCATCCTGTCGGCGTCCGCGTACGACCCTCTTCCGCCCCACCCGATCAGGCTCCGCAGGCCAAGAAACGTCCTAACGGACCCCCTAATGAACTCTCGCGCGACCTCAAGGCCCTTCTGGCCTCCAAGGAGCCAAATTGGTATTGCAACGCGTCTGAGAGCCCTCGCCCCGCCGATCCTGAGAGACCTTCAGTCGCTCAGTCTCAAACCGATACGGGTGCACATCAGAGTGCATCCGTCCTCTAAGCGCATTATGCAGTAGTATTTAGTAAGGCAACACTGCATCATCCCCTTCTCAGGGGTTGATCACATCAGATGAAGCCTGTAAGGCCCCTATGGCCATAGGCAACCCCCCACGGGTGTGTTTTAGTCAGTAAGAGTCTGACATAACCCTACAGCCGGCTGTAGGGTATCCATGAGGATTACACACCAGCTCCGCCGCATGGGAGGAACCAAAAAAAAATGTTAGAAAGTTCCTCATTTCGCGCCGGGCAGGTGGCCAGTCCACACTTGTCTGTGCCACCTGCCCGCGCTTTCTCAGTACGCTCCACGCGCGGTCGTGTTATTCCCGAAAAGCGGGATTGAGCCGGTCCTGCGCGGGACCTTTAATTTTGATTTATAAATCGGGCCTTCGCGCCAAAATCGGTACGTCTGCTAACGCTGTACAGTGTACACACTACACAAACACACCTGCATGAAACATTAGATATGTGCGTGTCACAATCCCAACATAATATCAATCAGACAGATTTCTATACTTTGATATAGACACTGAATGAACATTTTTTATCACCTACGTAACCTACGTTAGATTTTGCTACTTCAAATCAATAACGTGTAATAAATAGACGCCAACATTATCGCATTTTAAAATGGCACAAGTCCCCGCCCCAAACTCCCTTTCAGTAAAGTCTCTCATCTCCTTCTTTATCTCGTGTCAACTGTGTCAGCAACTGCCAAAATAAGTATACAGTGGTGTCGATTCTAGCATGATTCTCTAAACTTAAAATGATTTTAACATCAACATGTCCTTTGCACTGACATGGCAGAATCGACACCAGTAAATATTTTTACATTAATTTCTTTAAACTGTACTTACTTATAAATTATACATTTTTATTTTCGCTAATAGTTCCCGTGTAATTTGAATACTATCAAAAAACACACTTTTTGTCTAGAAAAACGTAAAATATAGGTACCTATACACGTTGTAGCGAAGATTAGCCGCGGCGCGAGAGCGTGCCCGACTGAATGCAAGTCGGGCAATTACCTGACTTCGACCTCAGCTCGCAACTCCTAACCGAATACAGCCGAGCGTTCGAACGCTCGGCTAGATTCGGTAATCTTCGTCCGCCATCGTCGCGCGCGGTTTGGACAAGAAATCTGCAAAATTTGGCCACTAATTTGGGGCGCTGTAATCGCTTGACCCAAAACTTCTATCAAATACATACCTATTAGCTTATATTCATTTTTAAGCTTTTTATTAAGCAAATTATAAATGCCGCGTTGTGCAGTTCCTGGTTGTTGTGAGAATACTCCATGCTAACCGACTAAAATATAATTTTATAAGTTGCTTTGAAAGGGGGGGTAAAACTGAGCTGATGTGTACATCATGGTATGTATCTGGGACAGGTAATTGCATCTGGATGTCTTCATATTGATCAGAAAAAACTGCACCAAAATTAAAATTGCGGTCATATGCCTCAAGTCTGCAAAAAAACCCAATGTTTTACTTCCCATTTTAGCCAGAGGTAACCTAACTCTATGAGATGTCTGACTCATGCAAAAATGAGATAGATTTGACTAATAAGCCTGCTTAAAGTTATCCTTAAAGATCCACGAACTATTAAAATTATCATGGAAAATGCATCTATGTCTATGTACAGAGAATGAGCATTCTAGCATAATAATAGAAAGAGTTCCTTTCTACTAGATCAGCTTTTTTGCCTTGCCTTTTCAACTCTGTTTTCAGCTGTATTACGGACCATGTTGAATACATTTTCACCACTTATTTATTATTTTTCACAACAAAAAAACACGTTTAAAATATGACAGCTGCAATATTCGGCTATGGTTAGGGTCAAGCGTTTGCAGCGCCATCTATGTCAAACTTTGCGTATACTTCTTCATTGCACCGTGCATTTTGCCAGTGTCTACTGCCCGGTTTATTTAAAAGTTAGACCATACGGCCCCGTTTACACTTTTATTAGTAATTAGGCGAGTTCATACATGTTCTGCGAAATTTCGAGGGGGGGGGGGGGGGGCAGCTGCCCCTCCCAGTACGCCCATGGCAAGGGACATTAATAAGTTGATGATGATGACCTTTATTTGCAGTTGGAGGATCTTGACGTAACGCTGGCCTCCGAGGTGTCAGATCGGTTGTCATCGGAGAACACTCCTACGCCGCCGTCCAGGCCGATCAACATCGACCTCTCGCAGCCAGCGCACAACCTTCACAATACATTCAACAAGTAAGTGCACACTATTTAATATATAGAACCTACATATCCATATATACAATTATTTGCTTATCTTATATATAAAATTCTCGTGTCACAATGTTAGTTACCATACTCCTCCGAAACGGGCTGACCGATTTTTATGAAATTTTATATGCATATTCCGTGGGTCTGAGAATCGGCTACTATCTATTTTTCATATCCTCAAGTGATAATGGTTGTCCACCTGTAACGTAGTGTTCTGAAACCTACAATGCGCCTTCGCGCCAAAATTCAAACTATTGGGTATTGTAACGTAGTGTTCTCATATGGGTTAGGAGGAATGTTATCCCAGGAAGTTGATAGAACACGTTACACATCCCTAAAAAATTTTTTGGATAATATATTTTTCTTATAATGTGGTATTAAAAATACGTACAACCTTAAATTTTCTCTTCTACCACCTGTCCCTATTTTTAAGGCGGTACGAAGTTCGCCGTGTCAGCTAGTTATTTTATAAAAAAAGAGAAAACCTAAGGTAGTCTGCGAGCGAAGCAAGTACATTGGACAGCAAATAAATCGGTACCCTGACCACCTAAGTTTTTCCTTTTTTATATAGAAAAATTGGCAAGTCAAAACGTATGGCTTGACTGATGCAGACTCCATAAATAAAAGAAAATTCATTTCCGCCCGCCTTATGTTAAATTCGATCGGTGTCGGTCTAGTCTTGTAGCAAAGAAGAACTAACGCGGTAAGATACACTCGACTGCAAATAAACTGGTTGATTTTCACAAAAAGTATAGAGCCTATAATTAACAATGTTACTAAACCTACAGAAAGTGCTTTTCATGATGATTTAAATGAACAGAAATTTATTGAGATAAATAAATTCTTAAAGTTTTCCCGTTAGTAACGTTTTCCAATTGTGGTAAACGGTAGTAAAAAACGCAGCAAAAAACATGCGCTTGAGAAAACTTTGGACAAAAACTAAAAAAGATATAAGAAATATAATATCTTCGTTGTATAAAAAAGAGCGTTAATAGCAACTTGATCTATGTTTCTTGATTACACAGTAAGTTGACAGTACTTTAGAATACATTTCTACTCATTTTAATCATAATGAAACGCACTTTCCGTAGGTTTAACTTTGAAAGTTACAAGTTTAATACTTTTTGAGAAAATCGAATCTAGAGTTCCAAGGTACTAGCGGGTGACCCAGTTTATTTGCAGTCGAGTGTATCTTACCGCGTTAGTTCTTCTTCGCTACTAGACTGGACAGACACCCATCAGACATAACATTAGGCGGGCGGAATAGTACATTACGATACGCGTGACCTAAGTTGCCTATTACTGCACGGCGTGAAGTGCTAAACGCCGTGCAGTAATAGACAACTTAGGCCACAAGTATCGTATACTATTTTATAGCAAGTGTGACATAAACCCGCCCCGGACGCGGGCAAGAGGGAGGGTTCGAAAACGAATTCGATTTATTCTCTCGTCGCCATTTTTTAAATGCATTATACGCTGCTGTATACAGCCGTTTGGATTTTTGGGGCAACAAATTCAATGTCACCGACTTCGCCACTTCTTTAATTGCGTCCGGAACAATTTCACCGTTCTCGTATTCGCTTAGGTCACTATCCGAACTGGCCATTTTCGACCAAGAGATACAATTCTCGCGGAATGAATTATAGCTAACCGTTTCTCCTTGTTTTGGCTGTCACTGAAAATTCCTAACCTATCGCTAATTTGTCATTTGTTTGCTGTGAGTTTTTAAGCTCCAAATGACATTTAAATGTGTTTCCTTTTATTTTTTCTACATGAGTGAAGTTGGTCAATTCATTTACACACCGTGCAGAAATAGGCAAATTAGGTCACGGAAAAGCGTGCGTAAAGTGCGGGTTTAGGTCACACTGTGCTATAAATGAGTTTTCTGTTATTTATGGAACCTACATGAATAAAACCGTACGTTTTTTTGCCAATTTTTCTATATAAAAAAGGACAAACTTAGGCGGTCAGCGAAGCAAGTATCGTACCGCGTCAGTTAATGGACAAGTCAAACATAAAGTTGGGCGGGCGGAAAGGAGTATTTTTCTTAACCTTCCACAGTGTTAGCATGTGGTAAAACTCATAATTTTTTCACCTGCTTAAATGCAAAAGCAATACAAAATATTGCCGTTGCTGAGGAATGTGTATCGCGAAATCGCGATGATTCATTTAAAATAACACTTATGGTTTGAATAAGTCATTAGCAAAGTAACGATGATCACTTAATATTAAACGTGGCAAAAAAATTACCGACAATCTTTTGTAGCGCCAATAAACTAAAAGCTGGCAAAGTTCATGCTTTTCTTCGATCTGAATCTAATTCGAGTCATACGTTAGCAAACCGCATTAATGAAGCATCTAACAATAACAATTGTAACAATGAAAGAGTTAAGTAACGAGACTTTCATGACGATTACTTCGGATGACTTGTTGATTTGCACCAAAAAAGCACATGAGAGGGAAAGTGTAGACGCGAGGCGCCATCGCCATCAGAAGCAACGTTACTACCGATTAACTTTCTAAACCTGCGCGTGCGCTTAAAGAATTGTTGTGGCTGCCTTTTTTGTTTTATTTGATCTTTAGCATATTAATGTCCGATTGCTTTGTTCATTGTTGTGACACAAGCCTTCCTTAGGCACATCGCGTACTGCACGGCCGCGACCACGGCCGGTAGCCACAACAACCAAATTCACTAAAGAAACTATACGAACATCGCGCACTTGGCCGCAATAGCCACCTTTAGTTAATCTGGTCGTTGCGGCCACTGATTGTGGTCGTGGGCGTCTAGTGCGCGAGATGTCTTGCGGGTAGAAATAGGCCATACTCTCTGTGAACGGTATTTGAAAGGGATTGTTTTTTTCGGTATGTACCTAAGTTTTCCAGAATTCCACGGGGTCCATAGAGCAATTGTTCCCAACAACGTCAATTCAATTCTTTATTGCATATTCACGTACGTAGTATTTACCCCTGCAGTTTCTAGCATTCGCCAATCTACAATGTGGGTCTTACCTAGGGTTGCAACGATATATCGGAATATCGAGACCAAAATATCGATATTTATATCGATATTTAAAATTCACTGATATCAATAATATCGATATCGGAAATTCCAAAATATCGATATTTCGTAGACTAAATTTAAACACAATAATATCAATTAATTTACCTGCTATGACTATCTAAATAGAATAATATCGAAATAACTTTTACTTTGAAGTCGCAAGAGCTTATAGATGTATTAAAAATCTTGAATCCCAAGAAATATACTAAACTGGTGTGGATTCTGGCATGATTCTCTTAACCTAAAATTAAATTTGACAACAGTGTGTCCTTGTCATTGTCTATACAGAATGAAAAGGAGAGACTGATGTTAAATTAAGTTTTAAGTTTAGATAATCATGCCAGAATCGACACCAACGTATATAGGTATAATGGTATAACTAATGCTAAGTCATGCACTTAAATAAAATCCTTGCCTCTCTTTCTAGATAATTGTCAACTACTGATTAATTGAAATTTAATATCATTGTAATATTACACAAAATAAAATTAAGAATCATAAACAAATCGTAAATTTTTTAAGCTCGCCAAGTCAAGAAAGTAAGATAGGTATAGTAATTTTGGAAGATTTGGGCTTACTCTATTCTAAAGCCATGGGCACGCCCTTGATGTGTGGGAGACTAAGCAATTTGCGAATTTGATGTGCGCTAAAAAACCGACATAGATTGGAAAAGCACGAATGTAGTGAAAGCTTAGCGAAGGCATTCGCAAATGTCGTCCCGCATATGCGGGTTGGCGCATTCGTGCTAACGAATGTGAGTGATCTGATCAGGATAATAATTTTAATTTTTTGGTTTCCTGTCGTGGCTGAAACACAAACCGTGCAAGCCAATAAAAAAAACATCCTGCTTGGCGCGATTTCATCAAGCGTGTTTAACGAAAACGCCAACAAACATATGAATGTGTCACACTCACCCCGTATTCTAATGTCAATAAAAAATAAAAAGGAAAAAATATCGATATATCGATAATATCGAGTTAAAATGGTCGATATATCGCATATCGATATTTTTCTGACTTCGATATAAATATCGATATTTCAAAAGACTACATCCCTAGTCTTACCCGACTTGCCTCTTCAATCCATAGGAAAAGACTTGCTCAGCAGTGTGGACATTATTACCTAGACTGGTAATGATAAATAGGCCAGAACGCTTGCTTTATGGTATATCGCTTGTGAATTTGTTAGCAAGCAAATATATTACTGACAACATATAACAATTAAATAAATAAATAATAAATATTTCCAACACTCACACCAATTGGCTTAGCCCCAAGCTAAGCACTTTAAGGCTTGTGTTACGGGATACTAGGGTAACGGATAGAATACATATACTGTACATATATAAATATATTTATATAGAAATACATATTTAAACATCCATGACTGGAGTACAAATGCTCGTGTTCATCATACAAACATCTGCCCCCACCGGGATTCGAACCCGGGACCTCTCGAGTCGGTAACACCATGAAACCCGGCGTACAAACCACTCGGCCAATAAGGTCGTCTAATTGAATGTAATGAGAACATGTCGCTGATCAGTAAATGATAATTTATGATGATGATGTGCAAACAAGACTTTAATTCTGTTACTAATGTGGTTTGCGGTTCTTATTATTTCTATAACATAACTCTTTTTATAATTAAATTGCGGAAGCTGAAAGCGGAAATTTGTATTTTCAAAGGACATGGCTAAGAAACTGCCCTTAACGTGTATAAATATTTCGCACTAGCCCGTAACTTTACAATATTTTTTTATTAATTATTACGTGTTTATTATTCTCATACAACTTTCGTGAAATAATCAAATATTTAAAAGTATTAAAATTGACTTTATGTCTGTTTCAAAAGCAAAATGTTCCGTTTTACAAAATAAATGAACAATAAACGTACACAAAAAATATTTGTGTAAGTATATCAAAACAAACGATATTATTTTTAAACTCCCTAAAACTATGCCATATTTAGCCCTAATTCTTATAATAACAAATTACTGAAGGCCTAAAATAATAGATTTTATTATTCTGATCAGGCTTGAGAGAAGGCTGTATGATAAATAATAATTAATCCTTTAATGGACAAAATAAAACTTCACATAGGACAGATGTGAAGTTTTATTCAGGCTCACGATAGCAAATTATTTGTATTTATTTTTGCTTTAAAAATTCTTTTTGTGAAGAGTTAATCAGAGAAATGGGAAGAAAGATTCTAAGAAAATGCAAAATTGATGACTCTGTAAATATTTGGCAACATCTTTTATCAACTGTAGTAAGGTAATGACATAAGAGGAGTTCTTATAATTTTCAAGATTGTGAATTTATCAAAAGTTCCTGAGCCTTTTTTCATAGAAATTATAAATATTCAGCCATTTACCATTAAATATTAGTAAGTACAGTATTTATACATTGCCAGGGCAGTCGCTCATACAAAACTTTACCATGTCCTTTCCGAAATAAAATGCCTATTTGGATCCATTGTACTCGTAGCTTACCATTTCTTCATTCTTTCAAATAAAACAATCGAGATACCTTTATTTAAAAAAAATCAAAGACATATATTTTGCTCGCTACAGATGGTGAGTAATCAAACCAAATACCTTGGTACTAAAATTCAGAAACATCACCACCTAGTACCGGGTCAATATAAAAACAACTTCTACCCAACAAGAAGTCGAGCTGTCTGTAAATAAAATGAAATGAAATGAAACCTTTTATTGGCCATCTTAACAAAAGAAAAAACTTATAAATACAACTATAAAAAATAAAATAAAAAAATGAAATACAAGAAAACTTTACATATGAAAACAAAAAATAAAAAAGAACATAAAAATCTAAGAAAGCCAATCAGGACCCTGCCTCAGCTTATGCTGACACAGTGAGAAAGTACTTTCTTACTGTGTCAGCGCTGGTATTCTGGCAGGACCTGGGCGAGGTCGTTAAAACCAATTAAAACAACCATGCGAAGTGCATCCCACAAGCAATAAATAAAAGAGTGCATTTATAAATAAACATATAGTAATACTTGGTCTGTGAATAAGATTAGTTTAATTTTAAGTCAATCGGTGTTCCCACTTTCGGCACAAAGCTCTTTTCTTCGGCTAGGAACACGTCTGGTGTATGTGTCACCATCACCATCAGGAAGGGCGAGGATGTATGCAACAAAACTAGCCCTGTAATTCCCAGTGCCATGTTTGTTGTAGGGGTGGGTGTTGGATGCGCGCATCCGATGCGACTGGATGCCGTTATTGGATGCCGATGCCATCTAATTTTTGTCAACGTTTCTATAGCAACAGTGTCACAAACTTATCTGTACCGGTGGAGATGTCGCTAGCGGTGACAAATATGTCATAAAAGTGTAAAAATGCTATGGATAAATTGTAGTTCAAATTTTTGCCACCGGACCAAAAATTTTGTGGTACAGGGGGCCATTCGCCTAACGGAAATGCTAAGGAAAACGCTAACGCTTTCGATTTTTTTTGTTATTTCTGACCGCCGAAGGTTTTCAAATACCTCACGCTATTTTTTTAATATTGTTATTACCAATGCAAATGAAAAAAAAGAGCGCGAGGCATTTGAAAACCTCAGGCGGCTAGAAATAACAAAATGAAATCGTAAGCGTTAGCGTTTTCCATAGCATTTCCGTTAGGCGAATGGCCACCTGGAATGCGTTCAAAACCTACGCTCTAAGTGCATTTTTTTTATGTAATAATTTTGCCAGCATTCAATATTTTCAGTTACCATCCCGAAAGTAAATAAATGATATCGATTACATTTTCAAGACATGATTCAGTGAATCCAAGAGACACACCCAAACATAACACGCATCTGTCTTAATTCATATCGCATCCGTATCCTGTGATCCTGCGATACTGTCATTCACTTGGTATCGATGCGCGCATTGGATGCGATGTATCTGATACCGATGCGCATCTATTTGACATATATCTAAAAACGCCCATCTCTAGTTGGTTGCCTCACATCCTCACTATCATCATTTAGACATTTACGATTGAAAAAGAACCGTTTGTTGACTGACCAACCTCCGTAGAGTCAAACCAACAAGTAATGAATTTCCAGGGGTCTCACGAACATGATGAACGATCGCGGCAGTCTCAACATGTATCAGAGTGGGGAATCCTTAATGCGCATGTCACCACCGAGCCTCGTGTCCTCTATACTAATGGAGAGCTCGGGCAACTTCAACGCGGAGTCCCTGGACAGTAGAAAGTCACTGTCTTCCACGCACAGAGACTCGGGTGAGTACTATTTTCGGGCTATACTCGTAAATATTGTAAGAAGAAATATTAACTATCTGTATTGAAACCTTAAGGGATATATATCAAACTCAGGTTTCAGGGATAAATAAATGTAAAAATACTGAGTGCTCCTTTCGCGAAATCATCTTATTAGAGTCCAAAATTTAAATGTTATCTTAACATAAAAAGTATTATCAAGTATGTCATAGTTTTTTTTCTAATTTGCTATGTGTGACGTTTTGTTATATTATCACATCAGATCAAAATACCACTGTATCTTTAAAAGTACTCCTTTTTTCTTAGGAATTCCCCAACAAGGCCGCGAAAGCATCGACCCCATGATGACAAGTATGACGCTAAGCATCTTAGACGAGAAGGACATGAGCACCAGTTTCCTCTCACAAACCACTTATCCCGACAACGATAGCTTGATGGATTCCATGCCACCAAGTCTCGTCAGCTCCGTCAATTCCTCCTACGTCGTCTCCAATACTTCCAAACCCAAAGGAGATACCTCGCAAGACTCCAACATATTCAGTTCTGTCACATTCACACACCTAGAACAATCAGAAAAACTCCTATCAGCCAGACCTCGGTGCCAACTCTTCAATAGCTTTACGAAACGAGACTCTAATATCAAAAACTCGGAAAGCTACACAAAGTCCCGCGAAGAAGCGTGCCAAATCGACACAAGCAAGATCTTAAACGAAAACGGCGAAAAGAAGGACTCGTTAAAATCTACACCGAAAACAAATCCAAACATGGCGGAAACGATAACGTTACACTACTCAAACTCAAAGTTTAGAAACGGCAACGAGGAAAAGGAGAATTTAAACTCGACTTTCGAACAAGACGACGCGTTTTATAAGGACATGGGTATGCAGCGAACTGTAGACTTGGGTAGGAATAGCTTAAACGTGACTTTGGACAAACAGGAGTTGAATGAGATCATACAAGCGAGACAGAAGCTGTCTTTGGCTAGAAAAGCCTTGCCCAGTGATCCTGATAAACCAAATCAGCAGGATCCTATCAAAACTATACAGTTGCCGAATCAAACTATTACCGTGCCGAGGCAAAGTACGGAGAATGCATCAGAACTGCTTTCTAGGAGAAAAGCCATGAATGGTGGTTTTGAAAGACACGAAGAACCGCCGACTAGGGAGACACCCAAAAGGAATGCCACTTTCAAGAAAGTTTCTCCGAAGCAAAGCGCAATGGACGCTACGGTGGTGTACGTGAAGGCTGAAGAGAATCAAAATGTTATTGATATTAATTTCGCTACTTTGAATCTTACCTCCGATCGGACATTACAGCAGGGGGTAAGTCTTTTTGTATTTTTTTATGTGTAACATCTATCCTCTCGCTTTCCTGAAATTTGTGGGAGTGATTTCGTGAGGAGCTCGATGGCGCAAGTGGTTAGCGCGTTCGGCTGCGATCGTTGAACTTAAGCAACTTTCGCAGTGGTCGGTCATTGGATGGGTGATCATAAATTACTATCTCGAGCTCCTCCGTGCTTCGGAAGGCACGTTAAGCCGTTGGTCCCGGCTGCATCTGCAGTCGTTAGCACCCACCAATCCGCACTGGGCCCGCGTGGTGGGTCATGGCCCAATCTCCCTATTCCATCCATAGGGAAGGCCTGTGCCCCAACAGTGGGGACATTAATAGGCTGATGATGATGATGATGATGATGATTTCGTGAAATGGGACTGAAGTGTGTAACAGGAAGACGCGAAAGCGCTCGCTATTTGATTTGATTTTAGAACATAATGTTCAAATTATATTTTATGGGCATTTCATTATCAGTTAAACTGGTAGAATCGCATTGCGACTGTCCAGTTCGGCTGATATATCTTGACCCATCCAGCCTATCTACTAGGGGTAGTATGAGCACCGCGATAGGATATATAACGCGTTTTTATCACGCTCAATTGTCAAATTACTATGGAGATTGACAGCTAGACGCGATAAAAACGTGATATAATGTAAATAGTGGTGCTCATGCTACAGGGACTGAGTTATATATAACTGTCATTTTATCGAAATAATTGTTTACTGTGCTTAGGCAAATGGCTGGCTTCAAATCAGTAAAGATATATCAATAGTTGGTTATAAAGGTACGTTTTCAATCTTTCATGACATTTTCATGGACTTATTTATATCTCAAAAAAAGAAACTCTTGTCCAAGAAGATGTAAATAGAATATCGATGAGTACCCTTCCGACTTACTTAACACTCGAACGAAAGGAACCATTTGCATATTTATAAAATAAATTATAGAACTAACTTTCACTGTACGGACACGCTAATAGGTTTACGTTTAACCGCCATTAATCGTCATAATTTTATATTATCGTGCTCCTAATTACCAATCTAACAATCATGGCATATCTTGACCTTCACAAGTGCTGGTAACAGCCTAGCCTAAATAAATGATTTTTGGTTTTGATTTTTTAACCGTCGTTTCTCGCTAAAGGAATGGGGTTCCCAAGAGCGGGCAATGGTTGGTTCCAGTGAGAGTACAGACACGGGGACTTTCAGTTCCTCCAGTCCACCGGAAAGTGTTCCCGATACAACCACCACACTTGACCAACGTGAGTACCGATAATACTAAATCATTAAATTAAATAACTTAATTATATTGTTAAGCATTACACGATTCTCTAAACCTTTATAAGGGTGACGATGGGGTACAGTAAACGAAATTCTATTAAGTCCGTCAGTTAGATGATCAAAAAATAATGGACACGTATTTTTTCTTTGGGCAATCAACCAAAAAATGATAAAGCGCGTCAAAGTTTGGGGGTAGGGGCTCGTGACGTCATTTTTAAGTGAAAATTGTACCAAAACGTGGCGTCATGCGACTTTTCAAATCAATATATTTCTGCAATGTTTATATTATGTGAAAAAAGAAAAAATACGCGTCCAATACTTTTTCATAATCTACCTGATGAACGAAGAAAATAAAATTAATCATCATCCCTATTGTGTATGTATATTCCTTTCGTAGTATGTATTTATATATGTATCTATGTTAATTCCTATATATTTTTGATATTATTTACTATATCTATATTTATGTGTATATTTAGCTTTATACCGCTGTTCGCGTTTTTCTTTTTTCCCATAGATTAACTGGGAGAGAACGCTATGAGCATTATTGTATTTTGGTCAATAAAGTTTAAAATAAATAAACCTAAATTTAAATTTGACAACAATGTATCCTTGTCTTTCTCTATACAGAATGAAAAGGAGAGACTGATGTTCAATTTAGTTTTAAGTCGATGCTATTGCTAGATTAATAAATCTAAAGAAAATATTTACTAGAAAAAAATCCACGCGATCCGGGCATCAGACAGGTTTCGAACCTGCACCTTCTGCTGTCCGAGCAGACGCACTAACCGATTTTGCTACCGAGACCTTAATGGTCGTGCCGAATTTCTCCTAGTATTACTTAGCTAAAAGTGCGGATTCGAATCCTGTCTGATGCCTCCTGGACTAGGGTTGCCAACCCTACTATATTAGGGAAATCAAATACTATATTCCCAAAATCATATATAGTAGGCGAAACTACTATATTATGCTTAAAGCAGACTTTCTGCAGTAAAAGCTTTCTTAAAATGAAAAATTTTATTATTAAACCGTAGAGCAGCAAAAACATATTCATTCATTTCAAAAATAAAGTAAATATTTGAACCACATATTATTTATTTTTTTAATTTTTTTGCCATCTACTATATATATATATATATATATATATATTTACATCTTCAAAGACTTCTTGCATCTTTACAAACTGCCACCCTGCGGCGTCCACTGTACTCGACGCGATTTTGAATGTTTTAAATGCGTATTTAAGTAGCTATTATTATTATAATTTCTTGTGTTTACGCGGAATTGCATTAAAATATAAAATGCCAATATTCGATTTCAATATTTCCTGGTAATTTAGCGCATCCGTTCACCACCATAACAATACAGCACACTGAATATGTACGTATACCTTCTATGCACTGCTTAAATGCTCCTACCTCCGTCCAAACTTATGTTTAAATTGATTCTGCATAATACGATTTATTTTTACAAAGTTACGTCCCTCAAATTTAAAAAGAGATATGTTAGTTCCGGATACTGTAGGTACTGTATATCAATAATATTCATCCTGCTTGTCCACCGGCTTCCAGGTACACCAGCACTCTTCTCCTTGGAGTAGTACGTACCTATGTAGAAGTACCTGTAGGTACCTACCTACAATTACTTATTTATATTCAAAGCTTGATCGTTATTTTTGAGTTTTACTCAGATCAGTCGGGTAGACAGGGAAGTTCTTTTTTTATTATATTTTAAAGTTTACATTTGTCCGTACCTTTTTGTCTTTATATTTTTATTTATTAAAGTCATGATCATATTTAAGATAACTTTTTTAGCTCGGCTGGTCTGGAATTTCAAGAGTACCGGTGGGATTCGGGCTTGGTTGTCCCTTGACCCTGTAATTTACGGGCCCAACGACAATATAATCGTACTCTGTGTACATCGTCGACAACGGAGTCGAAGGGATCCACCAAGGATAACTTAAAATACTGTCTGTTCCGGTGTCTTGCCTTATGCTGGTACTGCCAAGAGATGTCCAATGGCGATCTGTAAGGTTTTTAGTGGGTAGGCTTATGATCAGACACTGAGATTGGCCGCAAGTCTAGGTGTATTATTCATTTTCCCAATGTAAAAGTTAGTCAGGTTTAATGTGGGTATCCATAATAAATCCTTGTATAAAGGTAATCTAAAAGCAATACAAGCCACCCAGCCTTGTTGTACCTAGGAAAGATAATAATAGTTAGACAATAAGAAAAGTTGGTGTGAATAGATTAATAATTCGAAGTAGGTAGGCTCGAAACTCAGGCTCGAAATAAAGAATAAAAATATGTAATGGAAAAAGACTCCATGAATTATCTCTGACCTCATTTTTTAATTTGATGACTGAAACCTACAGGGTGAAAAAACAAGCTCTTGCTGAGTTTCTTGCCGCTTCTTAGTACAAGGTCCCCCGCCGTAGATTTGTATGGGTTAGCTTCTTGACGTACACAAGTGCCTGAAAGCCTGAACTGAATAAAAGATCTCTCCAAAACATTTTCATGGAAAATGTTGCCAAGACGGGATCATGTATCACTCGTACGACAAAAAGTTATCAGATCGCACGTAGAGCCATGCTTCTATCTCTACACGCCCTAACACTAAGACCAATTTTATCAGTGCGGTGACGGAAAAAGAATACAACTCACCGCCTCTTCTCTTCGCGTGGGTATCGTAAGAAGCGAATAAGGGATATCGGAGCTTCCATCCGCTCTTCTGATGCTACGGTGCCTAACACCCGCCTGGTTTGTTACCACCGTGCGCATGGTGAAAACCCAGTTAAGTGCTTCCCGTGTGTTTCGGGGTCAACCAGCGTACAACCAGAGCTCGAGTCGAGGACTGCATCGACCCGCCGTCCAGGGAGACCAGTAGAAACGACTGTCCCGCTGGCCGCCCGTGGCACAGTACAGGGGCCCGAGCATTCCTAACCAGTTCGTGAGGCTGCCCTACCATGTCACGCATAATTTCGGGGTGGACCGTCGTACCGGTTGGTGACCGGGGCGTGGGGTCCCGGCGGCCACTCCCGGGGGGGTGCATGGGCTCTTCCGTCCGGCGGGTCGGCGCATCGCCTCTGCAGGCAGTCATTCGGGAAAACAAATCTTCCTAATTCGCGACACCGCCCGCTCATTTTCACGTCTCTTTTTCAATTCCACCATGGCAGCCTCTAAAACAACTAAGTATAGCGGTGCATACCCCCAGGTATGCACTGCTATACACCCAAACTTCGCCTTCAATGCTGTTTAAGGTAGAGTTCTGCAACATACGCGGACTCCACTCTAACCTCAACGCTGTCCACCACTATCTTGAAAGAGCACGCCCAGCATTGTTGACGAAGACACAAATACTTCTGCTTGGTGACACAGGCTACCTTAACTATCCCGGCTACGTGTTTAAAGAGTCCTTCAAAGCGAAAGCCGGTGTATGCCTGTATGTTCGGGCGAATGTTTGTTGTCGCCGTCTCCGCTGCTTGGAAGATCACTCCTACTCCATGCTGGTGGTACACGTCGACTCCGAGGCCAAAGTTTACGTGTGCCTCTACAGATCCCATACTCGCGATGTTGAGACAACTCGACTTTTCGAACAGCTTAGTCGGGCAGCAGATGACGCGCAAGAACAATTTCCCAAATCAGAATTGGTGTTTTTGGGGGAATTTAATGCTTACCACAATTTTAAGTTGTGGTTAAGTTCCTCGAAAACCAACCATGCAGGGCTCTGCTCACGCATGACTTGAAGCAACTGGTCGATCAGCTCACCAGGATTCCAGATATTTCAAGTCAAGCACCTTTATTACTGGACCTTCTTCTGCTCACGACCCATCCACAGAGCTGTCAGGTTGTGGTAAGGGGGCTCTGGGCTCTTCGAATCACTGCCCGTTATCTACCAAAGCGCCACAGGCCAAGCCTGCGCGTCCAACGGTGGTACAACGCAGGATCTGTCACTATGGGTCGGCAGATTGGGACGGTATGCGTGACAACTTTGCGTCCGTCCCTTGGAAGCAGCGCTGCTTCAGAGACAAGAACCTATCGGCCAGCGCCGTTGTTATTCTGAGGAGATTGTAATGGTAATGCAATACTATATTCCTCATTCCAATCTCATCAGTAAGGACACACGTAACCTCTGGTTCAATCACCACTGTGCTGAAGCTGTTTCGCGTAAGCATGCGGCATATCGTGCTTGGATCAGAGGTCGCGCTCTTAAGGATCCCCGGGGTCGATTCACTAAAAGCAGCCTATAATTTTGCTTTCAAGACCTGTAAGAAGGATTACAGCGGATGCCCAGCGCGTTACACGTGTTGGTCACGAATTCATAACGCATCCTTCGGGCTCCCGTAGCTATTGGCGTTTGGCCAAGGCCGTGCGAAAGAACTTCTGCCAGCTCTCGCTGCCACCTCTGAGATGCCCTGACGGAACACTAGCTCATAAGCCACGGGAGAGGCGATTTACTGGCAAAACTCTTTGCGGCTAACTCCAGAATCGATATTTGCAATGCACTGCCACCATCATTACCTCATTGTGGCACAACGATGCCTGATATTAAAATCAGGCAGCGTGAGGTTCGTGTCGAATTGCAATCACTCGACATCCGGAAAGCTGGTGGACCTGATGGCATCCCATTAGTAGTACCAAAAAAATGTGCAGCGGAGTTGTCTTCCGCTCTCACGCGCTTGTACCAATACTCGTATTCTTTGGGGCGTATGCTGGAGACTTGGAGGGATGCCAACGTGCAACCGGTGCCCAAAAAAGGGGATCCCTCAGACCCGGTAAACTACCGGCCAATAGCAGTCACCCCAGTATTATATAAAGTCCTAGAAAAGGTTCTTAAAAACCATCTGACCCACTACCTAGAGGATGAATCCTTGATTAATGATCTTCAATATGGTTTTAGACCCAAACTATCGACGGGTGATCTTCTAGCGTACTTGACTCATATCTGGGGTGAGGCTATCGACAAGCGGGGCAAGTCGTTGGCTATCAGCCTTGACATTGCCAAGGCGTTCGTCAGGGTCTAGCACAAAAGCATTCTCTCCAAGCTTCCGGCATACGGTCTGCCGGCACAGTTCTGTTCTTGGGTAGCTGACTTCCTGCATGAACGTAGAATTCGTGTCCTTACGAATGCTAACAGTTCGCGGTTCATGTCAGTGAATGACGGTGTTCCTCAGGGCTCCGTCCTATCCCCCACTATCTTGCTGCTGCATATCAATGACTAAAATTCCTTTTGGGAATATTCATTGCGATGCATACGATAGTACAGTGCATGCGGGGTATCTCAGACAAGCAGCGGCTGGGCAGGCGGTAACCAAGAAGAAACTGGAGAATCTTGTCATTGAATTCAATCAGGCATGGTTGAGTTCAATGCTAACAAAACCCAGGTCTGCGCTTTCACGGCAAAAACGTTGACATTCCTTTCATGTCTTGGAGACCTAAACCAGGTTTATTTCAAGGTTTTTTCGGCGTTTTTTCACGCCCGAGCAATTTAACTGTGCTTGTTGTATAAGGAGCAGGTGCGGTCTTGCGTGGAAATTTGCTCGCAACTCTGGGATGATTCCACTAAGTACTTGTTCGATACAGCTACTTGTTGGATGGGTTACAGCGGCGCGCGATCCGCATTATAGGCGATGAAGAGGTGACTAAACACCTAGAGCCTCTACAATTACGCCGTGACGTGGCGTCACTAAGCACGTTCTATGGTCTGTACCACGGCGATTGTTCTGAGGAGTTATTCTCTCTTATCCCACCTTCCCCTTTCCTTCATTGGACCTCGCGTGCTGACCTACGTTGTCACCGACTAACTGTGGCCACAATTCCAACGCATACAAAGAAATTTGTTGACTTATTTTTTTGTTGCACTATCCATAGATGGAATGCGCAGACCGCTCACGTATTCCCTCACTCTTACAACCTGGGATTCTTTAAAAGAGGCGTGAAGAAGCAAGATGCAGACCGGCAGGGTGAGGATGGCTGGTGTGGCAGGTGAACTGCTGTATCAGCTATCGCGTCTGGACTTCACCGTTACTTATATAACTCGAGATTTTTTTATGTGGATAATCCAAACCCTACTTATAAAGGTCCACTAAAAAGACTTCGGGAAAAGTTACGTGGAAACCCTTGCACTTTGCTTGGCTCGTCTTGTCATGTTGGTGGGGGGCACGGTTGCGTTGATATTGAATTCGAATTTTGAATTTGTATAAGTTATAGGGAAGGTGAATACGTGTATACATACTAAGTGATAGTGAAGAGGTAAAGTTAATTGGGATATCAAAAAAAAATCAATGATACAAATTAGCAAATGGTGCATAGAAATAAGCTTGAGTTAACTTCAGTGACATATTTAATAAGTTTTCTAGATGTGATATTATAAATACCATAACAAAGGCTGAACAATACTGTATACTTAACAATTTAACCAACAGTTCTCACAAGAATTCTCTGTAGGTAGGTAAATTACCACAAAATAACAAATGAATCACATTCTTAATAAAGTAGGGGCTAATAATTAATGTTGTTAAAGTTCTCTCGATCATTAATATCGATTAATCGTGTAGGTTCATTATGTATCTACATTATAAAAAATCGAAAACGGAGGTAAAACAATAATATCCTAATAGTTATCAATGGTATAAAAAATCAAATTTGCTGAAATAAAAACAATCTCTTCATTGTTTTACGTTTATTTACTTCTATCACATAATACGATAAATTTCACTCCGGTAATAAGTTTGCGTCCACGGAGCACGGATCTGTATACAAACACACGCGACCCGTAGGACGCCCAGTTTCGTCTCTCCCATGCACCCAAAACGGGCCCCTCAGGTGTCGCGCGATCTCGCAAATTAAGATGCTTACTGGATGCAAGATAATCATCGTAGAGAATTGATAAAAACTTTTTTAAATATATATAGGAAGACGCAATAAAATCTGTAAATTGAACCCGAAATATACATTGCAAAATATACACTGCACGGTAGCGCCCTCCAAATTCCGCACGGTCAATGGTTGCACTATGAAATACGTTAAAAAGCATTCTGGTGATGAAATTGAGTCCACGCCAAATTTTTGCCCATGCATTCTATGCATGAAAAGACGTCTTTGCACCAAAAATGAGGCTAGGTTAATCTTGCGTCCGTATACCGGACGCATCAAGTCGGTCGGACGCAGGATCAATAGCAAAAATCGCCATATAAGACGCAACATGATCAGCAAGATGTATATATATATATATATATATATATATATATATATATATATATATATATATATATATATATATAGGAGGTATCAGTTTCGAAAATACTATATTTGATAAAAAAAAGTTATAATTTTTATTTTTTAAGCATGTATACCTGCTTGATGTTTAAATCTAAAGAAAATCTAACTAGAAAAATATCCACGCGGACCAGGCAGCAGACGGGAAAAAATACCGAGTGGATGTTTTTTAGTAAAAAATATAGATAAATAAATTAATATAAATATTTCTAGCACTCACACCAATTAGCCTAGCCACAAACTAAGCACTATAAGGCTTTTGTTATGGTATACTAGGGTAACGATTAGAGATACATGAAATTTACCGTAGATAAGTATAGTTATTGTAAAAATATTTATGACGATCTCCGTGGCCGAGTGATTTGTACGCCGGGTTCTAAGGTGTCGCCTACTCGAGAGGTCCCGGGTTCGAATCCCGGTGGGGGCAAATGTTTATTCTTTATGTGATGAACACGAGCATTTGTACTCCAGTCATGGATGTGTAACATGTATTTAGTATAATATGTATTCTATCCGTTACTCTTGTAACCCATAACACAAGCCTACAGTGCTTACTTTGTGGCCTAGGCTAATTGGCGTGAGTGTTGGAAATATTAATAAATTTATTTAAATATTTATTATTATTATAATTTATAAACAGCCATTACTTAAGTACAAATAGCCCTCATAATTAGATGCTGATTTGATTTTTATAAGTGGGTCATGAGTCTTAGGCCGTGTTGTTTCATCGATAGTTATATTTTACTATAGTTAAACCCTTTGGGAAGAAATAACCAATTAAATAAAACTAGTTTTTACGGGTTAATGCACGAAACTTTATTTATTTATTGACTTTTCGTAGCCTTTACAGGCTACGTCGTACAGTGGTCCGGATTTTGAATATAATGGTCATAGGACCCAAGGTTAATATTTCGCGCTGAAAAAATTCATGCGGACAGATAAGTGAACGCTCATCAACTTTTGTTCTAGCAATTTTCATGTAATCGTATATTATCGCGAAAAAAAAATATTTAAGAAAAAAATGTATGGAGCAAAACTGAAATACTTTTTTTTCTCGTAATGTTTAAAAGTGTTAGCAATGAAACAATTTGTAAATTATTGTATTACATTGATTTATTAATTTCACCAACAAATCTTTTGCATGCACTTGCAGCTTTGGCGTTTATGAGCAGTTTAACTTAAAATATAATATTATATACTATAAATATATAAAAAAATACATGGAATCAATACTTTATTAGTCTGGGTTTTGGGAAAGTACAATCTTTATATATATAATTCTTCTGTGAGTGTGTATGTCACTGAACTTCTCTTAAACGACTGGACCGATTTTGGTGAAATTTTTTGTGTGTGTTCAAGGGGATCTGAGAATAGTTTAGATTCACAATTTTGTCCGCTGGACAATGTTTTTTTAATTAATTTTTAATTTATTAGTAGTTGTTGATTTTCGAATGTTTTACATTGGATCCGACAGACGGCGCTACCATACTAGACAGGACAACGTCTGTCGGGTCCGCTAGTACTAATATATAATTGTCTATATCAACACAGACATCAAATTACAAAATAAAATAATTATTGAAAATTGTTTTTTTGCATAATTTCTTACAATAGAATGTAATAATTGAAAGTGGTTTATACTTTTAATTTCAAAAATTATAAATTAGTACACTTAAACAAGAATAATAAAAACATAATAAAATCGTACAAGTAAACTAAACATACAAAATAATACAAAGTAATAAATTAATGTAAGAAAACTTAAAAATCATTCCAAAGGATCTGGCACATTTTGTGGAGCTTCTAGTTCTTTATCTTCAACTACTATTATTTCTTCTGTTATTAATAACTGCAACGCTTCTGGAAACATACTTGATGATGTAAAATTGGCGTATTTAGGTTTCAGATGAGATATATATGGATCCGAAGATATCAAAAAATTGTGTATAATATCTTCATTATTTTGAAATCTTCCTGTTTTTCTCGTGTGGCGCTCTCTGGTATTTCGGAAGTCCTTATTTCTTACTTCTGCTGCTTCTTCTGACAAAATTCCTATAGGAAGACAAGATAAATGTTTGCATATGTCTGCGCCATGTATCAGCATTTTGTGTACGCTGGAAGGCATGTTGTACCAGGGGTAGTGATGTACAAAGAGTTCAGCAGTCTCCTTGCAGGAATCGAACGATATTGACAGCCTTTCCAGAAGATAACACTTGCAATATGACTGCGAAGTGTTTTATCAAATCAACATCAATCTTCGTTATTTGAGCTGTCTTTTCGTATTCTCGGAAAAATCTTCTGGCCGTATTCCCATCATTCGTAGTTCCAAAGCCCTGCTTGACAAGATCAATCAAAAGTCCCATCTGTTGTTTGAACACCGATTGCACCATGTTCTTTCGAAACTTCTTAAGGTTCTTGTTTTCGCCTCTTGCACTCCACATTTCAAAATCTAAATTATACGAAATGTGTAAAAGACACTCCATGCTTCGAATCCACATATGGAGTGTTGACAATCCATATTGATATACATCTTCCCGCACAGGTCTTGCAAACATTTGAGAAAGATTATTCATCTCGCTTGGTTTTGCAAGACAAATATTGCAAGTAGCTGCAGAGGGAGTATTTGTAATTATTGTCGTCACTTTCCCATCAATCATTGTCATGTGTAGCTCATGAGTAACTTCCAAGTTTCCGCAACTTGAAACAGTCAAATTTTGTATTTCTTCCTCCATTTCCGCTGGTTCTTGCTTAACAAAGTCAGTTGTTTCCATTTCCGCTTGTTCTTGCTTAACAAAGTCAGTTGTTTCCTTCGCAAACTGAAATTTAATAGGTCTGCAATAAAACGTTGAAGATGGCTTTGGATTATCCCAAATAACAATATTTTCGGCCCCTAGCTTCAGGGGAACGAGGCTGGTCATGAACACAGAGGAGTCGTCGAATTCTGCCATTTCACTTCTTTGCTTGTAGTTGCTCTTTTCGTTCATAAATAAAAATGATTCGACAACTCCAACCTTTTCAGGCTTCTTCATAAGATGATCGATGATGCGAGCAAGAACTTCTTTTCCATTAGACTTTAGTTTGGTGATAAAAGCAAAAGTCAGTTCCTCTTCCGGATAGTCAAGTAATGTACGCGATCGCCTTTTCTTCTGCTTGTTTCCTAGGTCTTCAAATGGCTTTCTTGATACCATGTCTGTAGAAGTGCTCATATCAATAGTCGCCTTCGAAGTAGATGCAAAGGGTAAAACAGCTGCTTCTTCTTCAATGGAACGATGATCGAAATTTTCGGCCTCGTCAAAAATGTCGGAGAGATTCACGGATTCGCATCCAGGCCACTTAATTCTTGTTTCTAACCAGCTCATATGCTTTTTCATGAATGTTTTTTGGACCCTGTGTACTTCGGTCCATCTACGATTAAGGTTAAAATTTTTTTCTGAATCTTCTTGCGAAATTTCAAAGCAAAATGTAGTCCAAAATTGCTTGATGCAGTCGTTTGTAGTCCTTGAGGTCCCCTTTTCGTAGAAACACGTAATAGTCCAGGTAAGTACCAAATCCAGCCATGATTAAGTAGGTAGTTTTCTTCAGGTTAAATTTTCCAGGTATGTTGATTCTTCAAGATTTGAATGTCTATTGACGCTCCAGCCGGACCTCCCATCTGTTTTATTTGATTTACAAGCACGCAACTAGCAAGGGTCTTAACGAGAAAAAGAGAGCAATAGAGAAAGAGATAGCATTAGTAGAAAATGAAAGAGATAGCAATATTAGGCAATGGGAGGGGGAAATTAGCAGCCAATACGTCATTCGGTCACTAACTGCGCTTTGGGTAACAGCGATAACCACTAAGAAGTAAAATATGAAAATAATTTGTATCTATTTTTCTAAATCATTTAATTTAGGAAATAATGCATTTTAAAGTTTATAATATTGAAAATATACGAATTATGTGACTATAAATGATTAAAAACCTTTAAATGACACAAATAGTTAGAATTAAAAAATTGAAACTTCTGATGCCTATTTCGGCCAAGGCTGCAAGTGCATGCAAAAGATTTGATGGTGAAATTAATAAATAAATGTAATACAATAATTTACAAATGGTTTCATTGCTAACACTTACAAAAACCAGTTTTGCTCCATGCATTTTTTTCTTAAATTTTTCTTTTCGCGAAAATATAGGATCACATGAAAACTGCTGCTGTCCGCATGATTTTTTTCAGCGCGAAATATTAACCTTGGGTCCTATGACCACTATATTCAAAATCCTGACCACTGTGCGTCGTCAGAATCAAACTTTTATTTAATTTGTCGAGCTACCTTAATGACCAATTGTCAAAATTGGTATTTACTATGTATTTGACGTGGAATTAACTGTAGTCAAATTTTACTATCGACGAAACAACGCGGCCTTAATGTTTGTAAGTTTTCCACAATAAATGTTACTATATTTTTGGTTGTTCGGGTGAAACAGGAAAGGTGGTGGACATTTCACCTGCTTTTGCTAGTCATTTTTACATTGATACTACTGTTTTCTATTAGCATTTTACAATGCTTTACCAATAATGTGGTTTTAAAAGTAAAAAAATCATTGATAAACTCTCTTCCTGTCACGGTTTGTGTATGAAACATACATAAGAATGAATGATTAAGTGACTGGAAAGAGTTCAGTTACGTTTTGTGCGTCGCCGGAGTGGCACTACACTTGTTAATTTATATTAAGTTTAAATAGGGAAATACAGTTCATCAACAATATCCAATGTGGCTTGATTTATAATTAACCCAGTGACCGCCACAGTTTGTACTTTCCAAATAAACTCTTAACACAAACAGAGCAGGGTTCATATTCACGTTAACACGGATTGCAGGACCACACATTGCTTCGACACCGCTCATGGCACTGAAAAGGGGGGCAAAGAACGACTTGTTAAACTTGCACAATACAATATCACCCATATACGATATGGTTGACGACAAATCGTACACAGTGACTAAAGTGCCTAGTCCAAACAATTCCGGTATGGAAAGGACCTACGATATGCACAACACGACCGTGATAAATAGCGCTACGATGGTCAAGAAGCCGTCGGCTAAAAGGGATATTTTGGCTGGTCGGGTTAGCCCCGAGAAAAGAAGTTTGGTTCAACCGCAAACGCACTCTCCGCCCAGTAGAATATCGCCGACGAATACAGGTTTGTACTTAGGTAATAATTTGCACCGTAGACATAGATAAATAGACTGAAATGAAATGGACAACTCTCTGGAAAGAGAGAAAAAACAACCAATACATAGACGATCTAGAGGCTGCCCTATCAATATTAACTGCCTAGTTTTACATCACGGTTGGTAAGGAAACGAGCAATAATTTTCTAAGTCTATGATTTGCAATTAACTAGTGTATTGCTTACTTGTTTACCAACACATTAAAAAATTTTAGTCTCCCATCTTGGAGTCGAACCAAAATGTAATAGGCATGAAGTCAGCATCTAACTTAACCGTGGAGATAGTAAAAGTCTAACTACTGGCAGGATATTCAATTTGTTTGTAATTGAATATAACCTGCCATACTCAGTCTTTAATTAACATACTCAGTGTTTCAATAAATTATTTTAGCCTTTTAATTTTAGCTAGAACAAAATTATTGTTGTAGAGAAAATAACTGTCTTGTTTTATATTAACTTCATAACGGTTTGCCCTTGTGGATGTTGTGTACTGGTTAATTTTTTTAATGAAAAATGCTTTGCTATATCATTATGGGTTCGAATGGAGCTGTTGAAATCTGTCAAATGGTCGATATAAATACACATTCATTCACTATGAAATGCACTTCATTAACAATTATTTCCAGTTATAAAAGGTCATTGCTGTCATCCTCAATGCTTATTTCAATAGTTATCCCATCGGTAAATTCGCAATAAATCTTTAGTTTCATTTATCAGGTTTAAAAACTTATGAATAAGCATTTCCGAATACAAGCACACAAATATCACATGTTTATTTAAATCTGCAAAAGAAAATGGCATCTCGAATTCTCATTGCAATTGTGCTATTCTAGACCACACATATTAATGATAGGGTAACATAAACACGTAGAATATAAATACATATGCAAGAATTATCATTATTACACACACGAATCATTGCATCAAGATCATGCTCGGGAACGCCATGCACAGCAGTAGTGAAAATTTGATATTTTTCCAGGACCTCAAACAGGCATGGCACCGCCGTTAGCAGTGCCTAGGAAAACTGGCTTGCCGACTTCCAAGTTTAGACAGTACAGTTCGCATAGGGAGCTTAGCAGAATACCTGGTGAGCACTAACTGCACGCAATTATAAGCTTTAAATGCTTCGATCAACAATACCACTAGATAACCCACTACATTGTAAAAACGGTCGAAAAAATAACGAGTACATCAAAGTGGGAGTTTATTTAAATATATGTTACTAACTGTAAACTAACTGTAATGTAAAAAAGAAATATTTAATTTTTTATATATGTTAACATATAACGAGACTGAAGATCTTCTGCATCCTTGCACATGACACACTTTACCACACATACACATACACACACACACACACACACACACACACACACACACACACACAAACACATACATACACACCCACACACATGCTCTCAGCAACGCGACGCCAGAAACTACTCATTATTTCAATTACCTAAACACTATATTTTAACCTACCTATTACATTAAATCATTACATTCTGATGTTATAGTTCTCTTCAACATTGTTAAGATACAGTTATTTTATTTTTTCAGAACATGTAATTTTGTTGTTATGTACCACTGTAAAGAGGGGAGATTACTGGTCTTCTGAGATACAGGCTGCGGCCTAGTTCAGATACCAGTCTCTCCACAATCTTGTCACTAAGACATTAATTAATTCAATAAGTTTGTATTTATTGTGCATGGGATTGTGAGGAGAAGAAATAAAGCATTATTATTATAAAAAAAAACGGCAAAATGAGGGTTGCGTTCCAATATGGTTTAAGCAAGTAAAATTTTATGTGAGTTAATTCCTGTCTTATTTGTTACGGTATAGGCCTATATTTCTAAATGACCGTTGTTATAAATATTTTTTAACACTTTAGATGCTATATTTATTTTAGCTTTTTTAATTTGTGAGGCCTTGTCTAGCTATTGTTGATCGAAGCTTAATGCGCTTAAAGGATAATGTGCTTTATGCCACATACCTACACATTTGAGTCGTGATTTTAAAGGTGTTGTTCCCTCATTAAAGGTAGGTTGATACATTGCAATGATTGTTTAATTTGTACTAATTAGCTAATATTGATTGAAAACGTGATGGATAGAAATATATGAAAACAATAAGTTTTGAAGTAAGAGTTTTCTGGTATCTGTAATTTTAGTTTCCGTATATAAAAAAAATATCCTCACCATTGTTTTTGATGTTACGTGTATAAATAAAGATAGATCTCGCGTGTAAGTTATAAGATTATGGAATAATCATGCTCGCTGAAATTTTAGTTCCTTATCGAAAGAGCGTTCGGTCAAGGATCTATTTGGCCGACATTTTATAAAATTTTAGATTAACATTTCCCTGCATTGAAGTACCATAATCAGTATTTTAATAATAGGTCAATATATATACCACTGTAGTATTTAGTGCCTAGTGAATAAGGCCGGTTTTCGCTCGTAGGCATTAACCCGAGCGGCGTGACTCCGTCGTCTGCGTAATAGCAATGGCGCAGTATATATCATTCTCGCTTTTATCACCAAGCTCATAAGGCGTATTGTCGCGCGCAGGCAATAACGGCAGCGGCGTGGGTCGTGCGCCCGCGTAATAGCAATAGAACTGTATACCACTGTCGCCTTTATAAACAAGCTCATCAGGCGTGTTGTCGCTCGTAGGCAGTACCGGGAGCAGCGTGGCTCGCGCGACTGCCGGCAGAGCGATGATCCGGCACGGAGTGCCGCCTCTCGCGTCTGCTTAATAGCAAAAGAGCAGTGTATACTCACGTCTTTATCAACAAGCCCATAAGACTGGTTGTCGCGCGCAGGCATTATCGGCAAGGACGTGGCTCGCGCGCCCGCGTAATATCAATAGAGCAGTGTATACCACTGTCGCCTTTATCAACAAGTCTCATAACGCGTGTTGTCGCGCGTAGGCAGTACCGGGAGCGGCGTGGCCCGCGCGCCCGCCGGCAGAGCGATGGTCCGGCGCGGAGTGTACGCCTCCAACCCGGTGCTGAGTCCCACACAGCCCAATGCTCCCGTGCCGCCTGTTAGACGGGACTCTTACACCGTGGCCGTGGACCATGCGCAGTTGAACGCGCAAAGAGAGGTAAGTTTTATAAGGAATCATGTAAAATAGATGTCTTAAGAAATTGTACAAGAAAAATACTCTAACTGTTAAAAGTAAAAATTAAAAAAAATATATACTACAATTGCTGTTTTTCTTTCAAATGTTTAATACTTGTGAAGGTGGTTTGACATTGTGGGTTACCAACAATGCGAAGAGATGGCGCTGCCTTGCAGCCTAAGAAATTCGTGGTAGCATAATTGGTCAATGCATCCGCTCGGATGGCGGAGGCAGCGGGTTCTTCAGTCCCGTTTGCTTCCAGCACCGCGAAGATATTTTTCTAGATATTTTTTTTTAGATTTTGCCTCCTAGCAGTTAAATGCTTAAAAATTAGTAAAATGCAAAATTCAGTTAATTCCCTTTGTACCGATACATTTTTTTGTATGTTGAATGTATGGCAAACAAACAAGCATAGTCCGCCTAAAAGTAAGCGGCCACCATAGCCTATAAACGCTTGCGCTTTACGCTTTACGAAAAGTATCACTCGCACCATTGCCTACTCTGACCCAATCCCCTACCCCTGGAGCCCTGGAAAATTACTCACCAACAGAAAAACAATACCACCAAAAGGTACTTATATTTCATTGTGATCTTCTGTAATGTGGATGTTACTTTCCTAGACGGGCGCTCCAATTCGAGTGGAACATCAGCTCTCTAACGACAAACGTACTACACATAAAAAACCATCAATCATAAAGAGCAAATTATCTCAGTATACTTAGTGGTGAAACTTCTCGAGTAACATACCTAGTAGACAATAAGCTTTCACAGTAAACATGTTTGGGTGTTAAAAGTAGCAGAGACATGATCCGTTTGGAAACAATGTAAAAGGAGAAAATGACTAAATATATATATGGCGCAATAGTGGAGTCAATAACGTTAAAAAAAGTTAATCGTGCTTGTACTATTTTCCTATTTGAGGAGCATGCGAACAAAACGGTATAATTACAAAAAAAAATTCAGGAGCTGTATAAAACTGAATGTCATACCTACAGTGATCTTGTATCATGGTTTTCAATTTATAAATTTAGTACCTTTGACATTCTTTAGGCAATTTTGATTGAAAATTATTTGAGATTCAAATTCAAAGGGCCCGAAACCTCCGGACTGTAAAAAAAAAGTAGTTTGACCAGATGCTTAATTATACCGTTTTGGTCGCCAGCTCCTCATTTATTAATTTGTTGAAACTTTTAGAAAGTTCTTACATAAAGTGTCTGTTATACCTAAATGCTTAAATGATTACATGAATAAATTGCAGAGAGAGGAAGAGAGACCTAAGCCCGCGACGGCAGCGCCACCGGCGCTCGTGCGGCAAGGCACGGAAACTCTGCGGCGGGAACGCCCGCATAGTCAACTGATGGTACCCAGAGATGTAAGTTTAATAACACTTTTTTCTTTCAAAATACACACTGAGGGGCTCATCTAACCGGCCATCCCATTTTTGCACCTCTATACATAAAAATGGCAATATATTTCAACGAAGATCTGTATGCTAATGTTTAGGTTAAGCGTTTCTACTTCCCTAATAGCTTTTGGAATGAGTACCGAAATATGGCAATTAAGTAATGCTTTGCTTAAACAGAAGTTTGGAAACGGGAAGACATTTTTAAAACTGTTCAAAAAGCTAACTGTATAATCAAACAATTAACCTAAACATTAGCATAAAGATTTTTGCTGAAATTGATATTTTTTGTATAGAGTCGCAAAGTGAGCAATATAAGGGAGGTGCCGGTAAGTGCCCCTGAGTACAGTTACAAAGTCATAACTTTTAAAGCTGCTTTCGTGTTTAGACCTCGTTGACATTTAACATAAACAGGAGGCCTACTGTATTTCAACGAAAAACTAAATGATGATCGAAATTGCGCATGTTCCTTACTCTCTTTTTATTCATTTCGAAAATTCGTTCGTCCGAAAATAGTTTGGCAATTAAATTCTCCAAGCCTACTCTAATTCACAACACTTTCGAACGAAAAATTTGACAGCATATTTTTCGAAATTTTAACCTCAATTTGAGGACGACGCTGGGTTAGCGTAAGGAACGTTTTTAACATGTCAAATTAAGTGGATTGCATCAACTCTACAAATTAGTCGGCTAACACTGTCAAAGAAGGTTCATTTAATGTCATCGAAACTTTTGTTGAAAAGTAATATAACAATATTACTTACCCAAGTAAAACAGGTTGTCTAAAAAGTAGAGATAAAATTAACTCATAAACATGACTCATTCCATTCGTTCACGAAAATTGTTTGTGATTCCGAAATTTATGTGCGTGTTTCGTGTTTGAAAATGAAAAAGAATAGAGTCACTGGCGAAATTTCGTTTAAAATAAGTTCGTTGCCGAAATTTCGTTTTGGAGAAAGAGAGTAGAGCTCCTGGTTCACTCATTTAACAGAGGCTGCTTTATTTTTTGGCTGCTATTTTCACAATACTATTGTTTGTATCTAACACTAGCGATTTACATGGCTATTTGTATTTCCTATTTGACAGTTATATCCTTATCATGCTCTATAAAGAATGAAAAGGAGAGATGCTGTCTAATTTGATTTAGCCAAAAAGAATAGCAATGTGAAGTGCCAGTATAATACCGCATTTGGCATGGTTGTTACTTATGATAGATTTACATTGCACATATTAGCTGGCGCCAATGTAACTGGCATGCCAGTACTGACTCAGTGTTAACACTTTTTTTTTGTGCCAACCCATGGCGTTAATATAACGGTTTTCAAAAAAGGAATCGACTACTGTTTAAATGTAAATCTATCATTTACTTCGTTGTACAGGAACAAAACTTTAGGCAATTTTCATTGCTTTTCTTAGTTATGTTTTTTCATTATTTTTATTTTTTGTGTTTCATTTACGGATACCTAAAACTTGATATGCTATTGAAAAAGTGCACTTGGGCAGTGGACTGTACCTGTATGACGCCATAAATTTGTAACATTTTTAATATACTAACTGTACATGTCCCATCTGAATCGCTATTTATACCCTAGTAATAAATTTGCTTATCGTTTACTTGTGATAAAGCAACTTCTGAGATTTCTAATAAATAAAAGCGTTTCTGAAATCTTCTAATGCCGGTATGTTTGTCTGTGTTGCCACAGATCTTGATTTAAGTAGACGACGCAAGTGCTTCAAATTGTATGATAATTCATTCAGTATTCACGAAAACAAAACAGTGGTGAAAAAGCTTTTTACGACACCACAATAGAATTGAAATGGGAAGTCAAGACCCATTAGACATGGGCGTTTTTGGTTTTGAACGCAAACGGATATATATCGGAGTTCAGATTTCAAAATCCGTTTTTAGATATCCGATTTCAGATGTGCCTAACTTAGCCAATTCACTAGTTTGTGTTAAGATTTGGTTTTATTAGCTAACGACAATCAGAAACAATTAATTGACGATATTTTGAAAACCAACACAAAACTCGTCTAATCAATTAAAAAGTCAACAGTTAAAAAAAAACAAATTAAAACTATCAATTTCAATAATATGTAGGTACACAATTTACTAAGTTGACTTATTATTATTATCTGTATGAACTCTGAACTCCAATCCAGTCTTAACAAACACGTAATTAATAATTATCTAAACCCGGCAAACAAAAATCACTGACTGACACGCGTGCACTTGCATATCAAGGTCTTTGCATCTAAACGAAAGCACCAAGTTTTTGTAGTAAACAAACGCACACTACGATATAAGCCAAAATACATCACAGAAATGATATGGAAGCATTACTCTCTAACAAAGGCCGTTAAAACATGGTTCCAAACTCATACCACTAACGCGAAAGCGACACGCACGCAAAACGAAATGCTTTATCAAATATTTGTAAATGAACTCTGCTATCCATTCAAGTTAAACGGGGTAAGATAATGTTAAACGGAAATCCCAACCAATTCCATGATCGGTGTGTTGATCGCAGTTTTTGCCCCGCCCGTTTGATCGCAGTTTGCGTGAAACTAGTTTTTAGCGCAGTCCGTATTCTATATTATTTCTGATTCGTTGTATTTTTGACACGCGAAATACGTACACTTGCGTTGTCTATTTCGATCTATGTCTGAGGTGTTAACGCTTTCATTGGGTATACATTGCGTTTTTTGTGCTAACTTGTGTGTGGTGTTAGCTTCGAGCGGCCGGCAGTGGACTGCAGGCGCCGGCCGCGATACGAAACCATCATATGCCCGTGAGTAACATATTACATATAACACGATTTGCTATAATCGTCAAACTATAGTAAATAAAATCGGCCAGAAATTTCTAATTAATAATATATTTTTTATCAATTATTCAAAATGTTATTGCGCATATACCTAATGTCTAATGCGAAAACCTGTCGATTTATGTAAAATTTAAAATATAGAAATCTGATTGATAGTTTTTGATGAGTACTGGTGAACAATTTAGTAGGATATATATTTGGTACTGGTAGGTTATTTTTATGTCGCATCGTAAAGATAACGAATTCAGTTCCACTATATGAAAATGAGTACTTACTGCTCCATTAATAAAATTAACACAAACTTTAACCATCATACATGACATGTGTCGAGTTGGTTTAAATTTATTTCGTCGTTTAACTTTTATGTGTATGTCTGAATGCCAATGTGTTTTTATTATTGATGATCATTTGGGAAGCTAAATTAAAAATTACCACTAACACTTTTTATGTCAAGAGTTGAATTACTTAAGGTTAAGATGCATGATATTTTAATAAATGAGAACTTGAGGTGTACTTATTTTGTACAAGAAGGGTTCCGTCCCATTGAAAGATAAAACTAATGGAACAAAACGCTGCAAAAACAAAATTTCATGCATGAAGATCCTTTTATAAGTTTATTTTAATTATCTGATCGAATCACGGCCACAGTTTCACACATTCTGTTGATAGATGGCAGTTAGTGACGGTTGCATTTTTTTAATTATACAGATGTAAGAGAGAATATCGTTCTAGTTTTGAGGAGCTCGATGGCCTGGGTGGTTAGCGCGATCGTTCAAGTTAAGCAATTTTCGCAGTGGTCGGTCATTGGATGGGTGACCAAAAATCTGCTATCTCGAGTTCCTCCGTGCTTCGGAAGACATGTTAAGCTGTTGGTCCCGGCTGCATCTGCAGTCGTTAGCACCCGCCAATCCGCACTGGGCCCGCGTGGTGGGTCATGGCCCAATCTCCCTATTCCATCCATAGGGAAGGCCTGTGCCCCAGCAGTGGGGACATTAATAGGCTGATGATAAAACTTCGTGGTGGGTCACGGCCCAATCTGCCTATTCCTTGGGAAGGCCTATGCGCTAGCATTAGGGACATTAATAGGGTGTTGCTGATATTGAGTTGCGCAGTCTATTGTGAAAGACAAAACTCTATCGGCCTAACTACATAACCCAAACATAACTAAAGTTAAACCGGGACTAAAACTGATGTTGTTACTTGTGTTTGCTAAAAAGAAGACAAAGACACAACTTTAGGCAGACCCCTTGTCGACGCTTGTGTCTCCAATTTGCACAACGACGAAAAACGAAACGTAACGGGTGAAAGAAGCCACGAAGAAGACCCGCGCATTCGAATTTTATACGGCGCACAATACGCATACACATTTTTCTTTCATTCATATTATTGTAATTTATACGTAATTAAACGTCTTATCAAGTATGTCCCAAACACCCCTCTTTCCCAGTGGGCACTTTGGGTAAGTGCCCAGGGCCCCTCGATCGATAGCGGCCCCCCTCAGATCAAATGCAAAGTCTCTAGTTCATGTTAAATCACCAATCGGGGGTCATAGGGGCCCCATTATCCTAATATGCCCAGGGCCTCCAATAGGTCAAAGACGGCACTGACTTTAGGTTTAAACCAAGATTAATTTTAGTCCGTGTTTTGTAGTAAGGGGGATTGAGATTTTTAAAGTCATTAGAGCGATATGAATAAAACGAGCGAGCCTTACAGTAGTCACGTATGCTATGTAACATTTGAAACCTCACCTTATATTAGTAAAAAAAGAAATAAAACCTACTACCAGCAGAATACCAGCGCTATTGTCACTCGCATAGTAACGTGTGGCAACAGCATCATGCTGAGGCAGGGTCCTGATTAACCATTAATTTACTTTTATAGTTTTAAGTTAGTTTTTAATTTTGTTTATTATGTTAATGTTTATGTGTTTTTTCATTGTTGTTGTAATACTCGTAACAAATGGTTAATAAAAAATCTCTCTCTCTCTCTCTACTACAAAAGGAATAAGCCATTTGAACATTATGTTCTAAAATCAAATCAAATATGGCGCGCTTCCCAAACTTCCTGTTACACACTTCCGTCTCACTTCACGTAATCACTCCCACAAATTGCACGAAAGCGAGAGGAAAAATGTTACACATCAATAATTTAAAACGAAACAGATTTTGAACGGCTATAGCATGTTTCTTTGAACGAAGTACCTGTTCGGACGGTACGGACTTGGCGGATGGGGGCTAGGCGAAAAAAAGTGTAACATTTTCCGTCACAACCGGGAGCTGTTTCGTAGCGTTATTTTGTGTAGTTGTGTATTTATACTTATATTTTTTAATTCGTTCCACTACCACTCACGATTTTTTTTTAATTTAATTACGATATTATTTTATTATATTTTGACGACCTCCGTGGCCGAGTGGTACGTACGCCGGGTTTGACGGTGTCGCCTACTCGTGAGGTCCCGGGTTCAAATGGCAGGGGCGGATGTTTGTGTTATGAATACGAGCATTTATACTCCAGTCATGAATGTTTAATATGTATTTCTATATAAATATACTTAAATATGTACAGTATGTGTGTACTATCCGTTACCCTAGTATCCCATAACACAAGCCTTACAGTGCTTACTTTGGAGCTAAGCTAATTGGTTTGAGTGTGGGAAATATTTATTTTAACTTTAGTCCGCGTTTTGTAATAAGGGGGATTGAGTTCATTAAAGTCACTAGAGTGATTTGAATAATTAATTTTTAAGCAAAACAGTTTTTGAACGGCTATAGCAGGTTTCTTGGAACCAAGTTCCTTTTCGGACGGTAAGGACTTGGTGGATGGGGGCTAGGCGAAAAAAAGTGAAAGATTTTCTCAACCGTGAGCTATTTCGTAGCGTATTGTGTGTAGTTGTGTATTTATAGTTATATATTTTAGTTTTTTAATTCGTTCCACTACCACTCACGATTGATTTATTTATTTATTTACTAGTTGACCCCGAGTACTTAGTACGGGTTAAAATAATTTGGAAGAAATGACGGACCTGAGTCTACCGTACCAAAAGGGACGAACGTCAAATGTTTGACAGCAAAGAAGATAGAACAGTTTATATGGGAAAATTAAATTGACGTTTTTACTATCTTACTCGCAATTTTTCCATATTTTCTCACCTTTCAAACTTTTCCTAGACCTCCACAAACATTTCAAGACCAAGATAAGATAAATCCGTACAGCCGTTCTCGAGTTTTAGCGAGACGTACGAACAGTAATTGATTTATATATAATCTTCTTTCTTTAATATATATATTATGTTAGACGTTTTCGGTGTTTAATTAAATGTATGTTACCATTGCAGCCACCTACAACCCGACCGTATTCTATAGCGGGTGTTCAACAGCTGCGGGTCTCCAGGCCTACTTCTGTGCCCGCGCAGAGGCCCGCCCCAAGTAAGTCTAATGTCACTTTAGCGGTCGTATTCACAGACTACGATTAATAATAATAATAAACATTTATTTCAGGTGTAGTACCCATATTACATACAGAAATGAAAAAAAAACAATAGATAATAAAATTAAAGTTTAAAGTTATTACATAATTGTGACTTATTGTATAGCTTTGTGATAACAATATTGTTAGAATTTCCCTATTATAAAATTTTAAAGTTAAGTGTGGTGTACTCTTTTAATTTACTTTTAAATGTATTTATACAATCGCAATTTTTTAATTCATTTCAACGAGATACTACGTTAAACAGTTGTACTCCCTCAGATAATATGGTTTTCCTCCCATAACTAGTCCGTGTATTAATAACTTGTAATTTGTTGGTATTTCTTAAAGAATACTTAAATTCTCTTTTTTAGTAACATGTTGAACTGATGAATGTTTTTTACTAAAATATAGGTGTTATATATGTATAGTTGTTTAATTACTTATATACTTAATAAAATAAATATATCCACATAAATACATTTACATATACCTACAGATGTGACGACTTCCTTTCATCACAATAGGATATTTGCCAGTATTAAAAATAAAGTTCCAATTGTTAGCATTTGTATTTAGAATTACTATTTTTGTAAAAAAAATATTCATAATTTTACAAACCCATGGAAAATTTAATAGTTTTCTTGTCTATTGCCACGTGACTCAAAACGCTTGGGATTGGTGGAGCTTAAAATGACGTCACACGATAGTAAACTTCCGGTTAACGTGTCATTACATTGTATCGTTTGACGTTTTCATGACAGTCGTGTGTCGTGTTCAGTGTTGCCAACTCTACGTCTTTTTACGTATATCTACGTATTTTAGGCCTTTTCTGCAAACCTACTAATTTCAGTCCCAGAATCTACGTATTTTCTTTTAATTTGTACAAATTTGCAAAATAACATAACTCACTAGAATAAAGTAGCATATTTTCCGTTACTTCACTTAAAAACTTTACAAATGTATATTTCTTATAATTTTTGGTATGAGGAACCTTAATACATCGATTCCACTTCATAAAATTTAATTTGAAAAATTGTTTTTTAGTCTATACTTTTTTTTTATATATATTATTTGCAATCAGTCTTTGGACTATGAGCAAATTTATTGAGCGCAACCAAACATGACAGGAGTGGTCGGCTAGGGCCACCACTTCAGTCTATGCTCTTTAAACACAGAAAACGCTCTCCACTATGATTGTGACGTCACAATATTTGTAAACAACTAAACGTCATTGTCCGACGAAAGAAACCACAGTAGCACGTATTATAGTTTCTTTCGTCGGACTTAAATGTATCTAAAAACTCATATCTTGTAGAAAAGTTTACGTTTATTGATTTTGTTGACTAAATTAATGTTGGACGCCGGATTTGTGAAAGCAGAAACGACAAAACTCTTCGACTTAGTAGGTACATTCATAACCTTAAAGATTGTATTTTAAAATTTAATTTTTATTCAATGAATACTTACATCGAAGTGATCTCTGCAAAAAGAAATGACTTTTAGTCGATAAAGTTATAGGATTTAGCAAGTTTTAAACATGTGTTCATGTGTAGGTATATTTATTTCTTTAGGCAATTTAAACCACAACTTTTCTGGAGTCTTTAACTCATGATAATTACTACACTTTTTATGTAATCTTTTAGCAATTATGGTTTTCTAATATAAACTCATATAGTTTATTTCCTACGTGCTTGCGAGTGTTTGTTTACAAATGGTTTTGACGTCATAGCATAGATAAATCTATAGACTAAAATGGCCAACAGGGTTTTTGTGTGTCCATGAACTCTTTTTGTAAAATTAAAGTTTTATAGCTTTCTAGGTAAAAAAAAATACAATACATTTTTTTCAGTTTTAATAGATTGAAAAAAAACTATTGACCAATTATTAACCATTTAAAACGTATTTTCAAAAAGTGTCAACTAGCCTGTTTGACAACAGTGTATCTTTGTCATTTTTTATACATAACGAAAAGGAGAGACTGATTTTAAATTAAGTTTTAAGTTTAGAAAATCATGCCAGAATCGACAGTCACCAGTGTCTGTGTCTGATGGTAAATGTCTACCATAGCATGGTAAATGCTGTCAATGCAGAGTACGTAGATCTACGAACTTTCATATGCAAATTTTACTAATTCTACCTAATTTTCTCATCGGACCTACGTCATTTTCAAAATCCGAGTTGGCAACACTGGTCGTGTTACACACCAGTGAGACGCCATATTGTCCAGAGAAACGTTTTCGCGGCAACTTGAAAATGGAGCTTTTGATTTAGTTTTTTTTACCCATATACACAACATAATGATAAACGCCCACTTTTTATGGACTCCATAAACATTATTAAATTACGTGAGATCGTTTTTTAAAACTTATCAAATCCCCCATTGCTTGATTGTAATGTAGAAATAATCGCCCTATGTTAAAGAATTCATCGATTGTTTTAGCTTCAGTGGTGACGAACGAACCGAGGCCGGTTTCAGCACTGCCTCGCCCTTCCAGATTGCCTGCGCCAAGAAGAGCGTTAAGGTAATAATTTGTGATGTTTTATTCAAATTGGTAGGATAATGTAGAACATTTGAATAGTGCAACATCAAATTGGAAGGATAATACAGCTCTTTTGAATAGTTCAACATCAAATTAGAAAGATAATATAGCGCTTTTGAATAGTTCAACATCAAATTAGAAAGATAATATAGCTCTTTTGAATAGTTAACATCAAATTAGAAAGATAATATATATCTTTTGAATAGTTCAAAATCAAATTAGAAAGATAATATAGCTCTTTTGAATAGTTCAATCAACGAATCGATAATAATATAGATCACGAACTGCGCTACAAAGTGGTTCCACGCAAAATGTAATCATGTGGGCGGGGCGAAAGAAATACGATCAACACGACGATCATGAGATTAGTGAGAATTCCGTTTAACATTATCTTTCCAAATTAATAGATAGCCGAATTTATTTGTAGATACTTCATTTGTCAAAGTTTGTTTTGTCTGTGTGCACACGCATTAGTATTGAAGTTTAGTTGTATTAGTTTGGAACTACGTTTTAGCGGCCTTTCTTAGAGAGTAATGCTTCCATATCATTTCCAGTTCGTTGAATTCAACATCAATTAGAAAGATAATATAGCTCCTAAAATCAGTAACAGAAAATTGAAAGCATAATACGGTTCTTTTGAATAGTTCAATAACTAATAGGTTCAAGAAAAATGTTAATTAGGGAATTAACGGCTGTCAAGGATTTATATTAGCTGCTGAGAAGAAACTCTCAAAACATTCTCTTCGAAAACAAACTTGAATATTCCCTTGTTACGGGTACAAAGTTATTTTCTATAAATATCTTCCGTACATAGAAGGCAAAGGATACAAAGTCTATACAATCTAGTTGTCGCTGTTGTTGTCACTGTTATTTTCTCTTTTAAGATTGTCAACTTGCTTGAAATATATTAATGTTAGCATCCTCGTCAGGGTTCTGTGTGGAAATCAGTACTACGATAAATTTTGACATTGTTGATGTGTAACATCTTTCCTCTCGCTTTCGTTCAATTTGTGGGAGTGATTACGTGAAGTGGGACGGAAGTGTGTAATAGGAAGTTTGGGTAGCGCGTGCTATTTGATTTGATTTTAGAACAAAATGTTCAAATGAGTTATTCCTTTTGTAGTAGGTTTTATTTCTTTTTTTACTAATATAAGGTGAGGTTTCAAATGTTACACATCATACGCGACTACTGTAAGGCTCACTCGTTTTTTTTCCAGGCCACCATCTGTATACTCTGTGGCGCCAACTGCAGATGTCGATCATTACTGACATTTGGTCTGCTGCCCCAACATTTGGCCGCAGAGTCCCAACTAATGACTAAATCTAGAGTATAAGAAACTACGACTGATCAGAGAAACGTTGTGTCTTTAATAACTTTGTTCATTTTTTTATACCAACCTATTTATTATTACCCTGGCCAATTTGCTTTTACTAAAACTAGGTTTTCTATTTAGAAACTTTTTACAAATTAAATTGATTTTTTTTCTTAAAATTGGGACCTTGGGGAAGAAATATGGCTTTTAGTATTATCAATAGTAGACTTACCTCGTCTAACCACTGTCGATACTAATTTTAATTATTATATTATCATTTAGCAAATTTCGTTCATCCCATTACTTTTATAAGGAAAAATTGAGAGCAGCTGTATCGGTGGGCGTTTTAAAAGATTTTTCGCTCCATAACTTTTTATCGCGCAACAAAGTGACAGTGTTGGAAAAGAATTATGTATTTGTCTCACTTTAAATTATGTCACTTCCATAAGATAGAAAGAGATGGAGCTATGAAAGTAACGAGGAACGCGCTGAGATGTAGTTTCACCAATTGTTAACCTTCGACCAATCGTAAAATTTGATTTAAATAATTTATTTATTGACAATAACTTGTGCTAAACAAACGTGAAAAAAAGTTCATTTCGGATATGTCAAAATTAAAAGTATTATAAATGTGTTGTTCCCTAAATATGATAACGTTGTTGACATTATTTTATATAATTATAGGTGAGTATGTTTTCGTTGTTGGAATATAAAAACGAAAACTTCAAGGTATTTTCGACATTTGAAAATTTTTCTCCGTGCAAAATTTTTTAAAATTGTCCCTGGAATGGTGAGGTGCGAAATTCACTTTTCTTACACTGAAAAGTTTCCCATTTCAACCTCTGGTTAATGAACATGCTCTCTCTTTTGTATATTCTCATTTAGTGAAAGCTCAAAATTACAAAAATTCTGCCTAAATCATGATTTGGTACAAAGACATACAAATAAGATTTATTATTATTATCATACATTATATTAACAAAATATTTTTAGCGTTACGTTGACACGGAACTTAGTAATTTATTTCGGTGTTAAGAATTTTGCATTTTGTTTAGACTTTATAACTTATAAGCTGTGTTATAACTTATACGCTAACTGTGTGCTTAAATTGTAAGAAAAATTTGTAGTATATATAGACTATAAACACGCACTATTTGTATTTTATTGCAATAGAAAACTATTTCAACTGTACCTCCGTCAAACCATGAACGCAACGCACAGATCGTAGTGTATTTAAATATAACCATTGTATGTAAATTTTGTAAATTAGCGTTGCTATTGTAACGAATTTTTTACTTGTACATTTTAACACCTTTCTTATTTATATATACTCACTGAATAACATATCAAAAACGGAAAAGTAACATACAAAAATCACTCATACATACCTACATAATAAACAAAAAAAAATCATATCTACACCACTCATATGAATAGTTTTTTTAAATTGTACATCGACATGAGTTGGTACGGGCCATATACATAATATTATATAATTAATTTTAATTGTATATATTTTGTAAACAAAATTTTTGTACAGCCGATTGTGATTATGTACTGTAAAATGTAAGTTTGTTTCTGCTTCAATATTCGCTGCTGCGCTTTATAATGAAGGTTTGTCACTTCAAGAGTAAACGTACTGAGCAAATAGTTTGTATTCGAAAAATATATCAATATAATATCGAAATATATATATATATATATATTATTGCAAATACTTAACAATTAAAATCAAACACAAACTATTTGCCTGGGTTCGTGTTAATTGGTTGACAAATTACCTACATAATAAATGTTGATTTAACAACTTGTCAATGTATACAGTCATCGTGGTGCTTGGAGCGGTTTAATTTGACTGGTCGTGCCTTATACAGGTAGTGTAAGAAATTTTGTTTTCATTTTCTAATAAAATTATGTATTTACAAATTTTGTGTGAGTTTATTTCAACTGCCCTTTTCTTCATGGTGTTTTTTTGTTTATTAAAGAAGTGAGGTTAAGTGAGGGTTTAAAGGACAACTAGCGGGTGTCCGCGACTTCCGTCTGTGTGTGGAAGTTGTTTTTCCTTTTCATCCCCGCAGCCTCTCTCCGGGGAAAGACATAGGATAGTTTTATCCTATAAATTATACTTTAAGCCCCCCCCCCCCTTAAAACTAGAATAAAACTATCCTATCCAAAACCAATCATTACCCAAGCTCTCTATTAAGCGCCCGGTTAAAATGTATAGACAGCGAATGGCGATCACCTCCCCCTGAGACTACTGAGCGCCTCTGCATCCCTGCTACTAATATTATAAATGTGAAAGTTTGTAAGTTCGCTCAATCATGCAAAAAGCGGCTGAACTGGTTTTGATGAAACATGGCACACAACGTTTATTACCTGGATTGTGACATAGGAATAGGATACTTTTTATCTCGAAAATATGTTAGGTTCCCGAGAGATTGTCAAAATATTTTTATAAAACATTAACAAAGTCACGGGTGGCCGCTAGTACTTAATTTTATTACCGATTTGGATTAAATCGGTATAGTAGTAGTTTAAGTCCCAGGGAAAGACATAAGATAGTTTTATCCTATAATCTTATCCGGGCCTCCCCTTAAATTATAAGAAAATTGAAATGTGTGCTAAGGTTCATCAAAATCAGTTCAGCCGCTTTTTGCATGATTGAGCGAACTCACAAGGACGACTGAAGAGCTAGCAAATGAAGATAATTAATCTTCTTAAGGAAGAACTCTGTGAGATGCGTACGTCTCATCAAGCCCAGAATCAGCGTTGGTACGGAGGGCAAGAAAGAAGACGATATAGATCATCGTCAGGCTCACACTCCAGTCCCTGTAGCTTGAGCAAGGGCGTAGCCAGGATTTAGTTTAGGGGGGGGGGGGGGGGCAGGCAAGTGAAACTAATATGTTCGCTACAAAAATTAAATTTTCTTGTACCATCTTGGAGGAAGAATGTTTCCTCCTCTAACAACTCCACAAAGTTCAGCTCTCTTAGGTGTTCTCTTGGCATATCTTTCCATCGTTTATATCGCAGTTCGGCGTTATTATCAAAGGATTCTAACCCATAGTAACTTTGTGTTTTCTGTTTGAATTCAGCCAATGAAATTTTCAATATCGCATCAGGATGCAACATCATCAATCCCAAGGCAGGCATATGCCTACTGGAACATTGTTTCTTTGATTAACATATGTTTATCAAAGAAACGATGTTCCAGTGCGGATATAAGGGAATCCAAATACGGGATGAAGATCGATCGCTTCCAAAAATCGCATGAAGTCTCAGCAGGATGATTGGACTGTCGTTGGCGAAATGCAATGCGCGGGATATGTAAATCGGTTCCAATGACAGCTGCAGTTTCCGTAGAAGTGTCGAAGACATATTGGAATACTGGTCCGCGTTACTGAGATGCTTCTTTCATATATACCTACATATCTATTGAAAGTGGAGAAATGCAAATTCGGCAAAGAAGAATTAGATTTTCTGGGCTATCACATATCTACAGACTTAAAGAAATGAACAAGACTTCGGCAATTTGTTCATTTCCGTTGCCTACCGCAGTACAAGAGCTCCGACGTTTAGGAATGGTCAATTTCTAACGTCAGTGTATACTTTGCGCTGCTGAAATTTAAGCTGAACTAAACGGTTATTTGCACGATGCCAAGAAAAATGTCAAAAGAAGCGAATGAGAAATGCAAAGGAAGCATAAAACGCGCTGTTGCATTATCTCACCCATCCACCACTGCTCGTCTAAGCCTAATGACAGATTGTTCAGCCACCTGTGCAGGAGCAGTACTCCAGCTGCTCGTGAACTGGAAATGGAAACCCCTATCCTTCTTCTCAAAAGCATTTAGCGCAACACAGCATTGATACGATCGGGAATACTCTTCTTCTTTTTTCTTTTATGCACGGTTTGTGCGTTCAGCCAATGTCAGGATTGTAAAAAATATATATACATATTTACATTTAAAGTTTTATATTATTGAGCAAAAGAAAAGATATAATACATTTATACACAGAAAGGTCATTAGTATGTAGAAGTGTAGCTATATTGGTCGGAAATGGTATATGAAGGGATAATAAGTCTTTAAAAAGTAGGGATCTATGGAATAGAGGACAGGAAAACACAATGTGATCAACATTTATCGGGAATACTCCTCGTATATATGACAATAAAGTATTTCCGTTGCATGATCGAAAGGCAGAGAATTCACGGCCTACACAGACCACAAACCGCTTATGTTTGCACTACACAAACCACCGAGCTCATGTGATACAGAAAGAAGACTGAGTGAAAGAAAGAAGTGTGAGTCATCCCGGCGTAAAAGGAACGCAACGCCTGCAATCACAACGCTATTTCTGGCCATATTTGACCTCGGACATAGAAAAATGGATAACGGCATGCATATAAGACATAATATGCATGCCTTTATCCATTTTCCTACTGTCGACAAACAGTATAAAGTGCAGCGCCACACAGTTTCGCCGATCAAGCAGTTTCCGCTCGCCGCTCGTTTCGCGCACTTGCTTTTTGACATCATCGGGCCATTACCTACATCTGAGGATTGCAAATATTGCGTAACAATGATCGATCGATGCACCAAATGGCCAGAAGCATACCTCGTCAAGGACATCAGCGCCGAAACCATCTACCAAGTTCTGCTAAGAGGATTGATTGCCAGATTCGGAACACCGACAACTATTACATAGGATCAACGTCAATTCGAATCCGAATTATGCTGGAAACTGACAAAACAGCTGGGCATCAGCCATATCCACACCACGGCGTATCACCCGCAAGCCAATAGACAAGTAGAACTCTGGCACAGGACACTGAAAGCCGCGCTGACGACCATATGCAACCGAGTCAAAGAACTGCCCATAATCCTTCTCGGGCTCCGAGCTGCAATACGGGATAACACCAAAATTAGCTCAGTGGAACTGACCTACGCCACCACAATACGACTTCCGGGAGATTTATTCACCGCCAGGACAACACCTCAAGACGATAATAATATGCTACGGCAACTGCAGCAAATGATAACGTCACTCCAGTCAACACTACGGAGACAAAACGTTCAACGTAACATCTTCGTATATGACGAACTACGTACGTGTTCGCATGTTTTCGTACGCAATGACGCAGCAAAGAGCGCACTTACGCCACCCTCGCAACGGTCCGTACGAAGTGCTCGAAAGTCATAAGAAGTTTTACTCCGTCCAGTTGCCAAACAGAACAGCAGTCATATCTATAGACCGTCTTAAGCCAGCCTTTCTACTTCACGAGGAGCATAATAGCGAAATCCACAGCGAGCAACTGCCATCACCACCGCCCGTGATAAAGACTTAACCATCAACGACTCAAGAGGATCAGCAGCCGGTCAAGGGTACAGTGAAGACCACCCGCTCCGAAAGAAACTCTAAGCTCGTCGTCAGATTCTGTTTTAATTAATCATAACCCTATACAGTTAATAAAAACTAACAAACTATAAATAAAAACATTTATAATTTTAGCGCTATCCGTGTTTTACCTATACAGCAAATACCTACCTACCGGCTCGTGAACAGTGCCGTTTTACAACACCTGTCACTAAGATAGTTAGTAGACTTGCAACGAATAGTATATTCGGCAGTATACCGAATATTCGGCGGGGCCCCTGACCGAATAGCCGAATATTAGGCAAAAGTATTCGGCTGTATTTTAGCGCCAAAAACTTGTACCTACAGACGTGATTGTTTCGCGCTCCTTTGTTTTGTTCTAACCTGCCGTCCTCAAGCTAAAATGCGGCTAAATGACAAAACTAACTTTTGAGGTATGGCCAAAAACGGCGCGTAAAGGACATTGTTCAGCGTCCATACATAGTTAGCCTAAGAACCAATAATCATGAAATATTATTTTCTAGGTTCAAAATCGTAAGTAAATGACTGTAAAAATAACGATGATTGACGGACACTTCTGAGAACTTAAATTATTAGGAAAACTATTTTTTTTTTGAGGTTATGTTTAATATTCAATGAAACCTATGAACCTATGAATTTAGTATGAACTCAGTATGAAGTGAATTGATATTACAACTAATTCATTTTATTCGATGCGATTTTAAAGAATAACTATTAGGAAAAACTTAGGTTATTAAAGTTAGGTAGGAATCATGAATAAAATAAAAACTGTAGTTTTGCTTCTTATTTATTGACTATTTTTCACATAATTGTATCATATTGTTTATTGTATTTATTTGTATATCACATGTATATTGTGTAAATATGCAGCGTGAATGTGTATTAGGTGTTCTTGAATAATTTGGAAGTATGATCCTCTCAGGATGTTGTGGCACAGGTTCACTAGCACTTGGTAATAAGGGCTCTGCTCTTTGGTAACATCGATGGCATATTAGATAGCCGAAATAGTTAAATTAAAGGTAAAACAATCGCAAATTGATTGAATTGAAATTGAAAAACTTTCCGGTATAATAAACTACTCTTTGGGTACGGCCACAGTGCACTCAGATTCAGACTCAGAAAACAAGCGCGAAAAATAAACAGTGTAGTTTAAGCAGGTTGCCTGCTGCCACTATGGCCACCCTGCTTTAACTTCACTGTTTATTTCTCGCGCTTGTTTTCTGAGTCTGAATCTGAATCTGAGTGCACTCTGGCCGGTACCCTTTGGGTGCGGCCAGAGTGCACTCAGATTCAGACTCAGATTCAGATTCTGAAAATAAGCGCGAGAAATAAACAGAGTAGTCTAAGCAGGTTGCCTGCTTTTTCTCGCGCTTTGTTTTCTGAGTCTGAATCTGAATCTGAATCAGGAGTGCAATCTGGCCGTACCCTTCGACTACACTGTTTATTTCTCGCGCTTGTTTTCGAAATCTGAATCTGAGTCTGAATCTGAGTGCATTCTGGCCGCACCCAACGCACGCCAGAGTGCACTCAGATTCAGATTCAGACTCAGAAAACAAGCGCGAGAAATAAACAGTGTAGTCTAAGCAGGTTGCCTGCTTTTTCTCGCGCTTTGTTTTCTGAGTCTGAATCTGAATCTGAATCAGGAGTGCAATCAACCCTTCCAAAGGGTGCGGCCAGAGTGCACTCAGATTCAGATTCAGATTCAGATTTCGAAAACAAGCGCGAGAAATAAACAGTGTAGTCGAAGGGTACGGCCAGAGTGCACTCCTGATTCAGATTCAGACTCAGAAAACAAAGCGCGAGAAAAAGCAGGCAACCTGCTTAGACTACACTGTTTATTTCTCGCGCTTGTTTTCAGAATCTGAATCTGAGTGCACTCTGGCCGCACCCGAATGCACGAATGCCACAGATTACTATGAAACTGCATGCACCACAACCACAGAGTAACAAGTTTTATGCTGGCCCTTCACTTGACAAAAGTTTGTACTTGTCATGCTTAATAAGGAATGAAAAGGACAGACTGATGTCATGTTTTAAAATAGCAAATACGAATAGCCAAGTGAAATTCCGGCATTAGGAAGAAAGAGTGTTTTGTTTGCAGCGCTGCCATAGATTATACACCTAAAATGGTATTTATTGTCTCAGATTATTTTTTAACTTTTTAATTTAGCATACTTAACTGGAAGTGTCCGTCACAATCTAAATACAGATAATTATCGCAAAAAATATACTAAGCATTATCATAAATGCCAAATTGGTGTTGGTTCTTAGGCCAATTTTAACATTGTCCTTTAAATTATTGCTATTATGTAACCATTCATCACATGACTGAATGAATTAAAAACTGTTAACTTGTTTAATACAGAAAATGATTAAATTATGTACCTGTTTTATGTAACAATGACTACTTAATAAATGATTATAAAAGAAATGAGAACCTTACCCTTCTAAATTTTGATTACGACAATAATAAAATTCAAATACATAGAATCCTCCATTTTTCCAATTCAGAAGATGATTATGTACCTGTGTTATGTGCCAATGACTACTCAAATGATTATATAACAGAAATGAAAATATGAATATATACGTAATCAATCGATTTTAATTTTTCATTTTACCAATTATTTCTCTATGACAAAATATATTATTTAAGTATTCGGTATTCGGCCGATTATAATAAAAGCAGCCGAATAGGCCGAATACCGAATAGTAACCAAATATTCGTTGCAAGTCTAGTAGTTAGTTACTTTATTTTTCACCTTATCGATTTGTAATTCTTTTAATTTAATATAGATTCATAGTTTACATACACATAGGTTTTCATAAATAGATGTATTATATTTCTTTTTATCTTTTCCTCTTTTTAAGGGGGGGGGGGGGGGATACAAATTAAATACGCTCTTAGTTATCAAGCGACACAGTGGCTGTTTCATTCCTCATCTCACGTCACTAGGAGCCAAAAATAAATTAATTAGCGGTAAAGGAAGACGTTTCGTCTCCCTTTTGGTCTGTTTTTGGCACCCGAAGTACATACATTTGCGATATCTATTTCTAGGGGCGTATTAACCCTAGAGCTAAGAGGGCCATGTCCCGGGGCGGCAGTAGTCAAACATAGGCAGTCGTTATTGTCCTACTATTTTGAGTTGATTTACTTAGCCTGCATCCGCAACCTAATAGAACGTGGTCACTTGTCTCCTTCTCTTGGCAGGCTCTGCACATAAGGCGATATACAGAACTGTACTGAAATCTCTGAAATAGTCGTAACCCATAAGGGTGGATTCGCAGCGGAATATGAGCGACGCGGCGCGGCGGCGACCCTTTGAGTCAAAACAATTTTTCGTAAAAATCTATCTTAAAGATAGATTTTTCCACGCAGGCGAAATCACTGGCACCCGCTAATAGTTTTAAATAAATAATAATGTCAAAATTTCTGTATATGATATATAGATATATTATATATCATATATGTATGTCTTTTCCCGGGACTATAACTATCTCTATCCTCATCATTAGTAAATAGCTTTAGAGGTTTAAACGTGAAAAGGTAAAAGGCAAACAAACACACGTTGGCATTTGTGATATTAGTACCTACCATAGATATATGATGTAAAGACAGACAGAGTACTTATCGTAAGTGTTCCAAAAAGTATCGGTGTTTGATTGGAGTGATAGTATTACATCGTTTTGTCAAGATATGCTTTAAACAGAATGAGTTTTACATAATTATTTTCTTAGTTTCCCAGAATTTCGTATCAAACTTTAAGGTAAAGGCTTGACAGGACGCTGTTGGCTCTTACTTTAGTGTCGCCGCACACGGGCCATCGACCACTACCACAAAACGCCGCGCCGCCAGCGGGATATTTCTTGTAGTTTTCATACATTTTATATAGATTCGCCACACACGGTACGCCGGTAGCCGCCACACGCTACAAATCGTTGTTGCTCGCTTCTTTGGCCCGCACCGGCCACTTAATGCGCCGATACAAAACGCCGCCACACGTCACTTGCGCGATTCCCCACGCCTCTCTCCCTTACCTTAGGCGGCCGCTGTCGCGCGCTTCAGCAACTTTAGTAGCCGCTTCTAGCTTCTCGTGGCGGCGCTTGTGGCTGTGGCGTGTGGCCCGTGTGCGGCGACTTGGCAGCGACGCTTATTGGAACAAAGGTACATCATGTTGCGTCTCTTTCTACCTTGTGGGATTCGTAAAGGCATGATATCTCATTTTTTCAATCTGTCAGTCTTTAAATACTAAGTCTATGGTATAACTATGGATAAAACCAACAGCCTAACTACATACAAGTTCCACGGGGAGGTTTACTGTATCGAATAGACTGGGAATCGAACTTACTAAAGATTTGATGTCGGTCGGCCCAGAGTAACAGTAAGTCCGGTTTTATTATCATGTTTATAAAATGTTATCAAAATACATAATAATAGAATTAAAATCTCATCAATTCCAAAAATCCACGGAACTAGTGTGAATGTAGTATTCAATGATTTATTTTTATCTTAATAGAAACTGAAGATATTTTTTTTACGAAATATCTACCTATATTTGAATGTAAGATTACAAAGAAATACAGTAAAGTAGCAGCACGCTATGATGGCCGTTTTGACGTTTGTGCGCCCATGAAGTTTCTTATTCCTTTGAAATTAGTTCTACATTTCAAAGAAATAATTATTGTTGTTCATTGTCAATAAAATTAAGTAAATTAAATCATTCATTGTTTTATTATCATTAAGAAATGTTGGGTTAATCATACAAATAAAAATATAATTTAATTATAATGTATCTATTCTCCACATTTATAGCAATTTGTATTTTTCGAAATTTAAAATGTAAAAACATTAAATCAATTAGATCGTTCGGGTCCTGCATATAGGATCGCCGAGAGCGAGTAAACATTTATGTTTTCGTTTAATTTAATCTGTATAAACAGGAAGTTCTCTCAATATTGGTTAAAATTTAAATACCAAGATCAAATATTTATAATAACTTTATCGGTCATAATGGTGTGTCGCGACTATAACAACAATGATGTCGATTCTGGCATTATTCACTCAATCTACGGTATCTATTTCTGGCTTCTCTCTCCTTTTTATTCTGTACAGATAATGACAAGCATATACTTGTTGTCAAATTTAAGATAAGGTTTAGATAATCATGCTAGAGTCGACATCAATATATTGCTTAACTTTTGGCTGAATGGATTGAATAATCTTTGCCTTTCTTTTACAAGAATATAAAAACGAAAAAAGTTGACATTTGATCTATAGGGTTACAATATACCAAAATTTAAATAAAAAGCTTACTAATAAAAACCTAATAATTTCGCGAAATGAAGTTGAAAATATTCAGATATGTTTAGAAAAACGTAACAGATTTTTCTAAAACATTTCATTTATATAAAAATATCTTATAGCGTTTTAAAAGGTGCGTGCATTTGTGCATGTGTGCGTGCAATGAATATTCGTACATACCAGACGTTACGTGGTGTGCAACGTTGTGAGTGCTGTCTGAGTGATTTTGCTTTGTACGCTTTTATTTTTATATTTAATGATGTAGATGATGTGTTTAGTAAAGTAATAACGTCAAGTGATAACAATTGTGATATATCAAACACTATGGCCCTCAAATTACACAGTGTTTTTGTCGTATATTGGATTCCGTGCAATAGCTCGTCACTTGGGTTGTTTGTCAATGACGTCTCCGTTTAGCGCAGCAAAAAGTGGAATTTTAGTTTCATTGTGACAAATAGTGTAAACAAAATTATTAAGAATAGTGTTTAACGCCGTGTGTTTACAAAATGGATGTGTTTTTTTATCACTGGAGTCTTACACCAACTGAGGCCATCAAAGGTGGCTCATGAAGAAAGGGTTAGTTTACTTTTGTATGTTTACTTCATAAAGCTTTAAATTTATAAGTTGTTTTGCCCTACTTATTTTTATCCAGTAACTATAGTTGTTATTGATAATATGATCATCAATAAAGTGCATGTATAGGTTATGGATAGTCTTGAGTCATGAATACTAAAATACTTTTTTCATACAGTGTCATGAATATTTCTGGTATCATTTGTAAGTTCTAATCCTGGGGATGAAGTAGATAAGTAGTTTGATTTCAGTTCAGTTATGTTATTTTCCTTTTGTTACTTTCTCTTAACCATTAAGTGAAGGTAGAGAAAAGGATGTGTATAGGATATTATGCTATGTGCGAGCGAGACGGCGCGCTATAGGACTAGTTCTATAGTTGTGTTTTTAAAGTCCATTTATGACAACATGACTTTACTGCTTTACTTTCATTGAGTGTATTAAAATAAAATATTTGGTATAAAACAATATGCAGTAATGTTAGAATCTCTAAGGCAGAGTCAATTTATGTTACTTTTAATATTTCTCCTAATTTTATTAATAACTAACATGTATAGATTTGCCATTATTAAGAAGAAACTATTAATAATTATGTAAAAATATATTGTTAAGGAAATTTTAGCATACAGGGTAGGTATATTTTTTCTGATTTTATGATTACAAAACCAAGACATATGCCTGTCTTTAAATAATTGTAGTTACTACCAAGTGGTGCATAGACAGTTTCTGCCTTCTGTGCCAAAAGACCTGGCTATGAATCCTAATAAAGAAATTTATTTCAATAATGAGCACAAATAGTTTCCGAGTCATGACTATTTAAATATTTATACATGTCTATAGATATGGCATTAAGTTTCCATGGTACAAACTCTTCTTAGTATAGTTCTAAATAATTCACTTAGATTTACTGGCAAAACTCTTTGCGGCTAACTCCCAAATCGATGATTGCAATGCACTGCCACCATCATTCCCCCTAATTGTGGCACAACGATGCCTGATATCAAAATCAGGCAGTGTGAGGTTCATGCCGAATTGCAATCACTCGACGTCCGGAAAGCTAGTGGATCCGATGGCATCCCAGCAGTAGTACTGAAAAAGTGATGCAGTGGAGTTGTCTCCCGTGCTCACGCGTTTGTACCAGTGCTCGTATTCTTGGGGGCGTGTGCTGGAGACTTGGAGAGATGCTAACGTGCTACCGGTACCCAAAAAAGGGGATCACTCAGACCCGGCTAACTACCGGCCAATAGTAGTCACCTCAGTATTATGTAAAGTCCTAGAAAAGGTCCTTAACAACCATCTGACCTGCTACCTAGACGATCACTCACTGATTAATGATTGTCAATATGGTTTTAGACCGAAACGATCGACAGGTGATCTTCTAGCCTACTTGACTCAGTAACCAAGGAGAAACAGGAGAATCTTGTCATTGAGCTCAATCAGGCTTTGGACCATATTTCTGAATGGGGTACCAAAAGCTTGGTTGAGTTCAATGCTAGGAAAACCCAGGTCTGCGCTTTCACGGCAAAAACGTCGCCTTTCCTTTTATGTCCTTCTCTTCAGGGCACAACACTGGAGTTAGAGAGCAGTATCACCATGCTCGGTATAGAGATTCGCTGTGTCTTAAATCCAAGGAATTACATCGAAAGTGTGATAAAAACAGCCTCACGCAAACCCGGAGTCCTGAACAAGGTGCGGCGTTTTCTGGACTTCTCCTTCACTTAACATCAGGTGGGGTGGTGTCATTTGTCAGACCTAACTATAAAAAAAAAATGGGTCTATGTTCTGTCAAATTTATTATTCTGATTAGTAAAAGTTTAATTTTTTATAGGTACCAATACCCCAGTACCCTACCAATTGGTGCATAGACAGTTTCTGCCTTCTGTTCCAAACGACCTGGCTATTAATCCTAAAAAGGAAATAGATTTCTGTAATGAGCACAAATAGTTTCCGAGTCATGACTATTTAAATATTTATATAAGACTATAGATATGTGATAAAGTTTCCATGGTACAAGCTCTTTTTTAGTATGGTTCTAAATAATTGTTGTATGTGCTCTAAAAATTTTTATTCTAATTAGTAAAAGTTAAATTTTTGTAGGTACTGCTTTAAGTTATAATGCTTCACTACTTTAACTGTTTCAAAGACTTCCTCAACCTTGTAAGACAAAAAATTGAGATTACATTTCAATCATATATATACATAATATTACACTTCACACTATTATTATAAAGGTGAAATTTGTTAGTGTGTGAGTATGTATGTACATCTAAATGGCTGGAGTGATTTTAATAAAATTTGGTATATAGTTAGCTGACACCCTGGATTAACACATAGGCTACAATTTACTACGGTTAAATATCCCTAATAAACCGCGGCTAACACCACGGGGCATAGCTAGTCATTCATAAAAAAAATGTGACATTGATATTAATTTTGTACGGACCAGTTCCATATTACGCTACTTGAAGAATGTGAGAGACTGGTCCTGTATTACAGGTTACCAAGCCCAAATACAAGGGCTTCCTTACGGGTTAATTTGTACTTTGAGTAAAATGTGTACATGAAGTTAAAATAATAACATATATACTTACCTAGAAGTCTTGCAAATTTTACTGCTTTGTAAAATCTTCACTCCTATCATTAGTAGGATGCTTTCAGATTGTTTGATGATACATGAAAATGCCCTCTATCTAGACATGTCAGTAAAGACCTGAATTTTAAACTCGTCTTTCAAAATACATATGTATTTTAAATATTGTAGTATCTAAGGGCGACAGTTATCACTTTTCACTGGCATGATGATGACACAAATGTTATCACCATCAGTTGAGCAGTGAGCTCGTATGCATCCTGTAATATAAAAAAACCATACTTAAAAGATATAATTTAAAAACTTATACTAAAGTCACTGCTACTTTGATTGCAATTTCAATAAAACAATGAAAGTTTAGCAATTTTAAAATTACTAAAACTTTATCAGTTATGATCTTTATCATAGGTTATAGCAAGTTTTCACTATTAGTTTAATACAAATAACTTTTAACACACTAACAATATTAAATATACAGGGTGGCCGGGGAGTTGACGTTCAAGCGTAAAATTTAGATAGCTTATGATGAGCAGTATCTCATATAACAATATATAGTAATTTTCACCTAACATCAGTTTTCGTTTTTTTACTCATTCTGTTGGACGTTTCTGGTTCAGTTTTTTTGTGAGAATTGACTAACATAGTCTAACCTAGCACCCTAAAACTTATGGTTTATCTAGGCATTGCAGAATTCACTTAGAATTTGTTCGAAAGTTCAAAATTACGATTTGAGCTCAGTACACACAAATTTTCAAAGTATCAAAAAAAATGTAAATGGGGGCATTGTGCAAAGTGCTTTTAGAAACTTCCTGAGACATTAAACTTTAAAACAAGGCCAAATAAAGATAGGGTTAAGGGGGGTTTATTTTCTGTAACTGACCTTCAAAGTAAATTAAGGCATTACAAAGGAAAAAAAAATATTGTTTTATTTTATTTAAATCTTTGACTTTCTATGAGTTATGATGGATTTGAGTAAAACGCAGTTAATTGTTAACAAAATACATTTATTTAAAGCAAATTTTCAAAATTACGCCCTCCCACAGAAATACGCAAAAAAAATAGATTTTTTTATCTGGGGCTACTTTAAAGAAATTACGTACGCCAGAGAAGTTTCGAGTGAAGAAGAACTGAGAGCAAAAATTCGCGAAGCTGAAACCACTGTGAAAAATAACCGTGAAACTTTTAGGCACCTAAAACATATTTTTTTGCGCAGATGTAGAATGTGTATTTCTGTGGGAGGGCGAAATATTGAAATTTGCTTTAAATAAATGTATTTTGTTAACAATTAACTGCATTTTACTCAAATTCATCATAACTCATAGAAAGTCAAATATTTAAATAAAATAAAACAATATTTTTTTTTCCTTTGAAAATGCCTTAATTTACTTTGAAGGTCAGTTACAGAAAATAAACCCCTCTTAACCCTATCTTTATTTGGCCTTGTTTTAAAGTTTTATGTCTCAGGAAGTTTCTAAAAGCACTTTGAACTCCAAATCCCCCCATTTAATTTTTTTTTGATACTTTGAAAATTTGTGTGTACTGAGCTCAAATCGTAATTTTGAACTTTCGAACAAATTCTAAGTGAATTCTGCAATGCCTAGATAAACCATAAGTTTTAGGGTGCTAGGTTAGACTATGTTAGTCAATTATCACAAAAAAACTGAACCAGAAATGTCGCAACAGAATGAGAAAAAAATCGAAAACTGATGTTAGGTGAAAATTACGAAAAAAAACATTAAAAATATTATAACTCGAAAACTACGCAAAATCGTAGAACATACATGGGGGTGATTTGGGTACTCCTCATCATAAGGTATCTAAATTTTACGGTTGAACGTTAACTCCCCGGCCACCCTGCATAATATAGTCAACATCAAGCAGTTACATGCTTAAAAATAAAATTATAAATATACCTAGTATTGTTTAATCTGTCTAAGCTGTCTTCATACTTTGCTTAGGTATTAGCGACACAAGGAGACAGATTGAATGTGTCTTACAGTTTAATCATAATTTCATACACATAATGTATTAGTTATCAAAAATCTCAAACAATGTAATTGTATTTCTTTGGCAGCTAATACTATTTCTCAATTATGTAGAAGTAAAAATACCTTAAGTGGCATTTAGTATATGACGACCTCCGTGGCCGAGTGGTTTATACGCCGGGTTTCATGGTGTCGCCGACTCGAGAGGTCCCGGGTTCGAATCCCGGTGGGGGCAGATGTTTGTGTGATGAATACGAGCATTTGTACTCCAGTCATGGATGTTTAATATGTATTTCTATATAAATATACTTATATATGTACAGTATATGTATTCTATCCGTTACCCTAGCAACCCATAACACAAGCCTTACAGTGCTTACTTTGGGGCTAGGCTAATTGGTGTTAAAAAAAAAATTGATACAATATGCCATTTCATCCAATATGAGAGGTTCACAAGTGATACATTTTGGCAAGTAACCCACCTCGACCTCAACAGGCACTTAGTGTGTCAAGGGCGAGTTAATTCTTTAAAAGCGAGCTGGATTTTATTATTCAATGATCAATGTCATTTTTCATTTATGATGATCACATGTTTTGCTGTTATGTGGTTTTGTTATTCATAAACAGTGTAATAATTTGTGTCGTAATTTTTGGAAAACGTAATAATGAGTTTTTGAATTGAATGCGAGAAGGCTATCTATGCCCTATATAATGTTTGCAGTGCTACTGTATTTGTTGTTTCAATAAATATAAAGGAGAACATACTTGAGTTATGCCTAAAGTAATAATTACTATGTAGAAAATTTTTTATTTAAAACTTTGCTCACTAAAATTATATTATAGTAAGTGACGACTTGGGCACAAAATATTTCAACAACTATTGTATTAAGTATTGTAAAAAAATACTTATTACTCAATACAAAGTTGGATAAAAAAATATTGAGAATAATATCATGTTTCCTTATTATTTCTGTGAAAATATTTGTGTTATAAAGAATATATTAGACATGGCCTGGAACTTTATCCGCATTTACATAATTTTCAAGTGTGTGGTTATTTATTGTTCAGTACCAAAAACAAGAAACCAATCTTTTAAAATTATACTAAAGTTTCAAACGTCTGTTCTTTAAACATTTCGTTCTAATGTTTGAATTTCTTTACAAGTAAAAGATTTTAGTGTGTTTGGGTACAATCACAATTAATGAAAAAAATCTATATTAACAAATTCTGCATTTTAAATCACTTTGTTTAACTGGGATTCAATCTTTTATCTGGAATTTGTCTGGTGTTTTTAAGCTTAGTACATATATGCATAAAGAAAATTATATGAGAAATATCAATTCTATTTATTTATAATCTTATGTTTCTTTGTATTTTGTGACCAAAATATCCAGACATTTTATAGAAAGTATTTGTCAGGATTTAAAAAATTCCTAATAGAAACCCTGCATGAGATGGATTGACTGATTCTTCCAGATTAAATGGACGTTTTTTTTTATTACTGCTAATATGTACATAAGCAGCTTATTGGTAATCATTTCTACTCTAGGCGACTATAAATGAGCGTACCTACCGTACCTACCGATATTATCGCCGTGTAGACTGAATGCTTATGAATTACCAATTAACACCATTGTTTTGTCAGGGGCCAGATTAATGCTCGAAATCATTTCTCTTTAGCATCCAATTTACATCATTAATTGGATTTGAAACTATACTTTAAATGTGAAACTCAATGGAAATTCACTTTCTTCATAATTAAGGGCTTCTTTTATTTTCAATCTATTCTATATTGTAAGAGATTTTACTCCATAATGGCAAATACTTTTTGTATTACAAACTATGGTAAACTCTGTATCTATAAAACAATTATGCACTCCTATAAAAGCAGGATTTAAGAAATAGGCCCCTCTTGCCAATAATTATTGATAGTATATATTTTTTATTATTATTTAAATGTTAGTACTGTTACTAATGAATTTTATGTGTAAAAGAACCTAAATTTTTATGTACATAGCTCTCGCACTTAGCCCGTCTACATTAAATAAGTTGAAGTTGCAGTAAAATAGAGGCCAATTGATTAATGCTAATAATTGAATCGGGAAAAAACGTTTCAACATTAATATCACGTGTTCTGTAATATTAAAATAGCACTTATATTGATTTGTTTTGAAGTATGTTATAACCTTCGAAGGCGATAAAGGCGACGGCCGTATTTAGCAGAACGATGAAATAAAAATTAATTACCTAAATATTCCAAGTGTCGAAGGGGATTGCGGCTAAAAATAGATTTTCCGCAAAAATGTGTTGCTTGTGGTCTCTGATAACGAGACGGAAACGTGACAATGTACAGAAAACGTTTGAAACACATTTATGAGGGCTATTTTTATCTTTTTGTACGTAGGCATTTTGTTTGATATTGATTATATCATAAAACATACTACTTTAATAATACCTGTAAAATACACAGATGGTAAAGTCAATGAACATGTTAATAAAGGATAAATAGTGTGACAATAAAAAAGGGCGTCCTAGAATAAAATAAAATTCAGGAAACCCATTAGATTTTCAGTTTGCTTGGAAAAATAAGTAGTTAGCAAAATCAATAACTTTAAGCGGCTTAAACTCAATAATGGTGTAGGTACGGCAATTAATTTGATCTCGGTTAGCTAGCTAGTTGCGCACGCGTCGCCGCACTTTATAACAAGCTCGTTATCGTGTGTTTTACGATTGGTTTAGTTGGGGCCCAAACTATAAGGTAATTCATCGGTAATAATGCCCCCCCCCCCAATACCCCTTAAAAGGTCATTTGCCACACTGTTCAACAACCTCTCCAGTTACAGCCGTTGATCGGTTATAAATTAAACATTCATTGATTAACGAAGTTTATCCGCAATAGACAGCCCACTTCCGTTATGGTAGTGGATATTTAAATTCATTCATTATTTACTCACATATTCACACGATTTAGTGGTTTTTCAGACATTTTTTTCTAATAAACACGCTTTGAAAACAGCTTTGCTGTTGTTTTGTGTTGCAGTATTATATAATCCAAATGTGTAATTTATTATTATTATTGCACATGAAGTAGATATAGCATTATAATTATAATATATTACACTTAAACAACGTTAGAATTAATATATTATCATGTTGAGGTTGTTCTAAGGTAACAATTCAGAAAAGTTGTCGGAAACAATAAATTTACCGTGGAACTTTATAGTAAGACTTTCTATTTGTACAGGGGAATTAGAAGCTTGTTCATTCTAGGTTTATGTATGTTATATATATTATATTTTGCTTCATTCCGTAGATGGAAAAACCGGCCAAGTGCTCCTCGGACTTGCGCACGAAGGGCACCCATCCGCACCATTATCTATTACAACATTAGACACTATATTATAATATCCGGTAAAAACCGGCAAAAAAATACGTCTGTTGTATAGGAGCCCCTTATTTTAATTCCAATATTTATTTTTAAAGTGAATATACAACTAAATATTCTGTGAATAATATACAAAAAAAGTCTATAACTATGCTCATAACAGGGATACTAGACCACCCGGCTTTATTTGTTTTTGTTACATCCTTGACTAGGAACGGTAACAACGACACGGGGTCTACCCCTCCTCCCGCTTCCTGCTGTGTTTAGGGCCATAGCGGGGTGGATCATAATTTTTTCACGGATCAAGCCTTTCCTACTATCATTTTAAAGAGATCCTTCATTGTTAACCCTCTGTTTTTATGCATTTGTCGCCCTAATCTCACTTCAATTACCTCTAGAAATCTGTTGTGGCTTTTTTCAATCATTCACAATATTTAATCACATATAAAAATCTTGTCAATGAGTAATAATTTAATTTGATCACATAAAATAAGTTTGTTGATGAGCAATAAAAATAAAATTACATGAAAAGATATGTTGTTGTAAAAATTTAAATGTCGAATAAAAATTTACTGGTTTATTCGCGGTTCACGGTTTTTAAACACTATTTTTCAGAGGCATAAGGCATCAAGGTTAGGGATGATGACTAATTTTTTTTTCTTCGTTTATCAGGTAGATAATCAAAAAGTATTGGACACGTATTTTTTCTTTTTTCACATAATATAAACATTGCAGAGATATATTGATTTGAAAAGTCGCATGACGTCACGTTTGAGTACACTTATAAGGGAAAATTCACTCAAAAGTGACGTCACGAGCCCCTACTCCCAAACTTTGACGCGCTCTAACTTTGTCATTTTTTGGTTGATTGCCCAAAGAAAAAATACGTGTCCATTAATTTTTGCTCATCTAACTGACGGACTAAATAGAATTTCGTTTACTGTACCCCGTCATCACCCCTATTATTGATAAATGAAACACAAGTTATGTTGATAGCAATAAATTAATTATATAAAAGTAAAATGTAATGTCTATAATTTAATCAGACGTTATGCTTTGATACTCAACACATTTACATAAATAATTTATTGTAAGGTGGCTAATTGATCGAGAAGTCGCGCAAAGCGTTTTAACGGTCCCACAGCTCCGGCGAACGCAGTATCCGCAAATAATTGCAATACATAGCGAACGCCGAGTGAGATCTCCAGTTCTGGTACAGTACAGAGCTGGCACATCGCCCGACGCGATACTCTGTTAATGTTTAAATCGTTTAACTGTGTCTTAGTAGGAGCGAGCGACCTACTTAAAAAAGTATCCTTACCGCAAATATTTTACGATGCGTATCTTTCTTATGTTAATGAAACGAAGTTTGTTTGCAAAAGTAACGGTTTTATCCGAGTATGTTATTAATTCCTAAACTCATAGCGCGCGTTCGACTTATTTGAGAATACATAAATGCATTGTTAAAGCGAACATCCATAGAAAAATTTATACATTTATTAGATTAAGAAAACTAATCAATCATTTTTATGGAATTTAGCTTCTGTTAGTAAAAAGAGCTCATCAGAGAATATAAACTACGGCGTATTTTGTTGCAAATTAGTTGCTCGCCAAAAACGCAATTAAGAGTATTCTACAATCATGCCCTAACCTCAGATCCATCCCCTCTACTCACTTAAAAATAGTAGACGGTTCGAATTTGCACGCAGATGTTTAAAACTACTGGATATTTTGTTGCTAATTAATTGCTGCAAAATAGCGTTGCTTATTTCTAATAAGGGTAGTTAGCCCCCCATGAAGGGCTTATATTTTTTCATATCTAACCAGCTTATCTTATAGCAACAAAATATGCCGTTCATCTGATATCTCTAACTGCTTTTGCCTTCGAGATATCGCAGTGGTTTCGCTAGCGTAACAGGCGTTTTTCGGAGAAATCTTGGAGCAACAAAATCAATTCTTGCGGCACAAATTAGCAACAAAATACTATATACCTTAGGATGTGGACTTATGAAATTGTTACGCTAGGGTATAATATACCTAATAATTTCACACGGACGGGGTCGCGAGCACCCACTAGTTTGATTTGAAGTAGTCGAGTCATTGACATTAGGCTTTTATTTAATCCATTTAGTTCGTCTCATATCTTCTTCTCGGGGGATGGAATAACACAAGTTGCTTCGATATTGATTACTTCAACGGCGAAACGTTATTACTAAATTAGACACTAAATACGACCGTGTTACGAAAATAGCCCGTCGATACCTAGTCGTTGACCTGCAAGATTATTCTTTTTATTCATAGATATTCTGATTGAGTAATACGTTTTTCACGAATAGGATGGATATAATTATGTGGAGGTTAGTAAACCCTTCTTATTACAAATTGGATAGCACGAACCTGAACATAAGAGTCACATATTTTCCTTTTTTTTCACTTACTTTTTAAGAATTAAATCATTGAGTGACCTTATTATTACTTATTATATACCCTAGATCATCAGCCCATTAATGTCCCCACTGCTGGGGCACAGGCTTACCCCAAGTATGGAATAGGGAGATTGGGGCTTGACCCACCACGCGGGCCCAGTGCGGATTGGCGGGTGCTAACGACTGCAGATGCAGCCGGGACCAACGGCTTACCGTGCCTTCCGAAGCACGGAGGAACTCGAAATAGAAGATTTTTGGTTACCCTTCCAATGACCGACCATTGCAAAAGTTTGCTTAACTTCAACGATCGCAGTCGAACGCGCTAACCATCTGCGCCATCGAGCTCCTGCCATATATATCCTAAATTTTCTTCCAATATTTAAAACAGTAGGTAGCGACTGCCCGCGACTTCGTCCTCGTTAACTTTAGTATTTTGGCAAACCCGTAGGAACCTAAATTTTTTCGGTATAAAAAGTATCCTATGTCTTAATCCAGGTCATAAACTATATGCGTACCCAATTTCATCCAAATCTTCAGAAGTTTTTGCGTGATTGAGTAACAAACATACAAACACCCAACATACAATCTTTCACATTTATAATATTAGAAGTATATAGGATAGTTGGATTCATAAGGACCTCTTTAGTTACCTTTAAATTCTGGTTTCAATTTCCTATCTCTCGGTATCTGTGAATTGTTCTCGCAAAGTAAACAGCACATTAACAATTCCGTAAGACGTCGATTTGAAGCGGATGGCAAAAGACGAGATGTTTACTGGGTGAAGTTATTTGAGGCGGAATTTGATCTCCCCCCGTTTCACCCTTTGCGCGTTACGTGAGATACATTCTAATAGTTTCCTATGTTTCCACTGCCTGAGCCGTATTAATGGCGACACACTTGTGATCGATTTTGGGTTGTCACTTAAATGTAATATTATTTAGTTTACGCAATATATATTTAGTACGTATATTAAGCTAGCAGACCATGGTCACGACGCGCACATCTAACCTACTGGGTATTTAGTTGCTAATTAGTTACACTATTCCCGATTTAGTTGCTCAACACCTGTAAAAGATGCAAGCGATCTGCTAGATTAAGTCTTAACCTAGCAGACCACAATACTGTATCTTCGGTTCTCGTAAAGATATCGAAGTTCTGCAAACGGCATATTTAGTTGCTAATTAGTTGCTGTAGCACAGCATTATTTGTATTATCCCCCCATCATCCCTTAATTGCCGCACCAGCACCCACACTACCCCCGAAATACGATAAAATTAAAAAGAGCTCATCAGAGAATATAAACTACGGCATATTTTGTTGCTAATTAGTTGCTGAAAAATAGCGTTGTTTAAGAAATTTAATTATCAACCCTTAACTCCAGATCATCCCTGCAACCACCTCAGAATAGGACGATATCGGAAAATTCTCGTAGGTGGAAAATAGACGCGTGATATTTAGTTGCTAATTAGTTGCTCGTCAAAAACGCAGATAAGAGTATTCTACAAACATCCCCTAACCTCAGATGCAACCCCTCTACTCACTTAGAAACAGTAGATGGTTGGAATTCGCACGCAGATGTTTAAAACTGCTAGATATTTTGTTGCTAATTAGTTGCTCGCCAAAAACACAATTAAGAGTATTCTACAATCATCCCCTAACCTCAGATCCATCCCCTCGACTCACTTAAAAATAGTAGACGGTTGGAATTCGCACGCAGATGTTTAAAACAGCTGGATATTTTGTTGCTAATAGTTGCACGCTAAAAACACAATTAAGAGTATTCTACAATCATCCCCTAACCTCAGATCCATCCACTCCACTCACTTAAAAATAGTAGACGGTTCTAATTTGTACGCAGATGTTTAAAACTGCTGGATATTTTGTTGCTAATTAGTTGCTGCAAAATAGCGTTGCTTATAGTATTTAATAATCAACCCTTAACTCCAAATCAGCACTGCAACCACCCCAGAATAGGACGATATCGTAAAATTCTCGTAGGTGGAAAAAAAACGCGGGATATTTTGTTGCTAATTAGTTGCTCGCCAAAAACGCAGATAAGAATATCCTACAATCATCCCCTAACCTCAGATCCACCCCCTCTACTCACTAAAAAATAGTAGATGGTTCGAATTCACACGCAGATGTTTAAAACTGCTGGATATTTTGTTGCTAATTAGTTGCTGCAAAATAGCGTTGCTTATAGTATTTAATTAGCAACCCTTAACTCCAGATCAGCACTGCAACCACCCCAGAATAGGACGATATCGTAGAATTCTCGTAGGTGGAAAAAAGACGCGGGATATTTAGTTGCTAATTAGTTGCTCGCTAAGTTTACATTTAAAAATATTCTACAATAATATCTTTACCTCAGGATGCCTACTCTATTTCAACGAAAAATTAAATTTCGATCGAAATTTCGCACGTTCCTTACTCTGTTCCTTTTTACTGCAGAAGCAGTAATATACATCTACGAGCGTATTCTGGCTGTTTTTTTATTGTAAAGAGAAAATGACTGGTCGATCTGAGGTGAAGAGACGATTGTAGAAAAATATCCCGCATTTTTTGTACCCACAAGGGTGGCAGCTGGGATGATTTGGAGTTAAGGGTTGATAATCAAATATTATAAGCAACGCTATTTTTCAGCAACTAATTAGCAACAAAATATCCAGCAGTCTTAAACATCTGCGTGCGAATTTCAACCATATACTGTTTCTAAGTGAGTAGAGGGGTAGCATCTGAGGTTAGGGGATGTTTGTAGAATACTCTTAATTGCGTTTTTGGTGAGCAACTAATTAGCAACAGAACATCCAGCAGTTTTAAACATCTGCGTGCGAATTCCAACCATCTACTATTTCTAAGTGAGTAGAGGGGTTGCATCTGAGGTTAGGGGATGTTTGTAGAATACTCTTATCTGCGTTTTTGACGAGCAACTAATTAGCAACTAAATATCACGCGTCTATTTTCCACCTACGAGAATTTTCCGATATCGTACTATTCTGAGGTGGTTGCAGGGATGATCTGGAGTTAAGGGTTGATAATTAAATTTCTTAAACAACGCTATTTTTCAGCAACTAATTAGCAACAAAATATGCCGTAGTTTATATTCTCTGATGAGCTCTTTTTAATTTTATCGTATTTCGGGGGTAGTGTGGGTGCTGGTGCGGCAATTAAGGGATGATGGGGGGATAATACAAATAATGCTGTCCTACAGCAACTAATTAGCAACTAAATATGCCGTTTGCAGAACTTCGATATCTTTACGAGAACCGATGATGCAGTATTGTGGTCTGCTAGGTTAAGACTTAATCTAGCAGATCGCTTGCATCTTTTACAGGTGTTGAGCAACTAAATCGGGAATAGTGTAACTAATTAGCAACTAAATACCCAGTAGGTGAGATGTGCGCGTCGTGACCATGGTCTGCTAGCTTAATATACGTATATTTAGTTGCTTCCGCGTGCGACTTGATCCGCGTTATACTTAGTTTCTTGGCAATCTCACAGAAAAAATATATTTTTCGGGATGAAAAGTATCCTTTGTTTCAATCCTGGTAATAAACTATTCCTATGTGTTCCAAATTTCATCCTAAGCCTTTCAGCCATTTTAGCTTGATTTGAGTAACAAATATACAAACTTTCACATAATATTATACAGACAGGGTGTTTGGAAGATGAGTGCAAAACTTTAAAGGAAAGCTAACAAAGACCATTTAGAAACATTTGAGCCATACTTGTCATAGACGAAGTTCGACCATTTTATTTTTAATATTTTTTAACGATTTTAAAGAAAAAAACCTAAAAGTACACAGTTAGTTCCAAATATTAGCTAACTGACATAATAAATGAATTCTTTTTGATTTTATTTGATAAAACAAGTGTAAAAGCAAACTAAGAAAAAATGTTTAAAACATCTGTATCAGCAAACAATTTTTTTACAGATATTTAAAATTATCGTAAATTTTTAAAATGGAATAATGCTGTTTATCTTAGGCTTACAAAAAAAACACGGAAGGTGTTTTGTTTGTTCAAAGGTTTAATTGTCGCCGTTCAAATTTTCTGACAGGAAGTGGGGCCCAATCAACGCTCTGCCAATCCACACATTAACGGAAAATTTTCTTTGAAAGGTCACCTGCTTTTTCCAATGCGGATTATTATCTTTATCGGCCCATTGATGCAGGTTATGAAAGATTGTAATGCCCTATCTAGCGAACTTACTTTCATTTGTCCGTAGGATTGATTTTAAAAACCACGCATCTTCAATGTTTCCGTTGAGAAGAATTCGGCAAAATTGAATCCTTCGCTGAGGATCTCCTTCTTCCAGACCTTGCACGCCTGTGCCATGGAACGGATACTTGATATTTTGGTGCATTGTATTACACACCTTCCAATGTGAAATGTATTCTCATAACACTTTATATTCATAATAGCTTTTTTATTCTCAATTTGGTATGTAGGTCCTATTTTCAATGATTTATAAGCTATCTACATAAATTATTCAAGATTCATTATTGAAGATTCCGGTGCTCCAATATTCGAAACTGATCGAGAGGTCATCTTTCAGCAGGACGGGTGTCCAGCCCTTTGGACTTTAAATGTAAAAGAGCATTTAAACTAATTTGCTTACCTGATAGCTGGATCGGCAGATATGGCCCAATATCTTGGCCTGCTTGGTCACCCGACCATACTCCAATGGACTTTTTCGTGTGGGGTCAGGCCAAGAAACTAGTTTACACTCATGTGGAGATAAACAGAAAAGAACAATTAATAGAAAGAATAAATGCAGCATTTCAAACGATGAAACAGGAGATGATGTTGAAAATAACGACAACGGAAGTAAGAAAACGGGCCCTTGCGTGTGTTAAAAATCGCGGCGAACATTTTGATCAAACTGAAACTAGCAGCCACCAGCTAGCAGCCGACATGGACGAAACATAGAAGATAGGGTCCGGGCCCTATATTTTTTAAAAATTAGAATTTTTCGTTGCAAAATTACAAATAATAGTAAAAATTAACGTGACAAGTTTAGGTACCTTTATCTCCTCTCCTAAAAATATAATTTTAATAAATTGTTGAAACTGAAACTAGCAGCCGACATTCTCTTGAGACAAATTTTTTTTTTTCAACTAAACTATTAGAGTATCTTGGCTGACATAACACCCACTATTTCTTCACCCTAAAAAGAAGTTCTGGGGAAAATTTCACCAATTTCGTATGTGTAGGAGATGAGATACAGCTTTTTTTAAAAATAAATAATCTTTCTCCTGAGAGAAAATATTTTTTTACAACTAAACTATTAGAGTATCTTGGCTGAAATAACTTCCACTATTTCTTCACCCTAAAAAGAAGTTTTGAGGAAAATTTCAGCAATATCGTATGTCTAGGAGATGAGATACAGGTTTTTAAACAAAAAAAAAAATTTTCTCCCGAGAAAATATTTTTTCACAACTAAACTGTTAGAGTATCTTGGCTGAAATTACTTCCACTGTTTCTTCACCCTAAAAAGAAGTTTTGAAGAAAATTTCAGCAATATCGTATGTCTAGGAGATGAGATACAGCTTTTTAAACAAAAAAATATTCTCCCGAGAAAATATTTTTTTACAACTAAACTATTAGAGTATCTTGGCTGAATTTACTTCCACTATTTCTTCACCCTAAAAAGAAGTTTTGAAGAAAATTTCAGCAATATCGTATGTCTAGGAGATGAGATACAGCTTTTTAAACAAAAAAATATTCTCCAGAGAAAATATTTTTTTACAACTAAACTATTAGAGTATCTTGGCTGAATTTACTTCCACTATTTCTTCACCCTAAAAAGAAGTTTTGAGGAAAATCTCAGCAATATCGTATGTCTAGGAGATGAGATACAGCTTTTTAAACAAAAAAAAATATTCTCCCGAGAAAATATTTTTTTACAACTAAACTGTTAGAGTATCTTGGCTGAAATTGCTTCCACTATATCTTCACCCTACAAGGAAGTAGTGAGGAAAATTTCAGCAATATCGCATGTCTAGAAGATGAGATACAGCTTTTTAAACAAAAAAAAATTTCTACTGAGAAATTATTTTTTTACAACTAAACTATTAGGGTATCTTGGCAGAAATTACTTCCACTATTTCTTCGCCCTAAAAAGAAGTTTTGAGGAAAATTTCAGCATGTTCGTATGTCTAGGAGATGAGATTCAGGTTTTTAAACAAAAAAAAATATTCTCCTGAGAAAAAATTTTTTTACTACTAAACTATTACAGTATCTTGGCTGAAATTACTTCCACTGTTTCTTCACCCTAAAAAGAAGTTTTGAAGAAAATTTCAGCAATATCGTATGTCTAGGAGATGAGATACAGCGTTTTAAACAAAAAAAAATTATTCTCCCGAGAAAATATTTTTTTAAAACTAAACTTTTAGAGTATCTTGGCTGAAATTACTTCCACTGTTTCTTCACCCTAAAAAAAAGTTTTGAAGAAAATTTCAGCAAGTTCGTATGTCTAGGAGATGAGATACAGCTTTTTAAACAAAAAAAAATATTCTACTGAGAAATTATTTTTTTACAACTAAACTATTAGAGTATCTTGGCAGAAATTACTTCCACTATTTCTTCACCCTAAAAAGAAGTTTTGAGGAAAATTTCAGCGTGTTCGTATGTCTAGGAGATGAGATTCAGGTTTTTAAACAAAAAAAAATATTCTCCCGAGAAAATATTTTTTTACAACAAAACTATTAGAGTATCTTGGCTGAAATTACTTGCACTGTTTTTTCGCCCTAAAAAGAAGTTTTGAAGAAAATTTCAGCAATTTCGTATGTCTAGGAGATGAGATACAGCGTTTTAAACAAAAAAAAAATTCTGAGAAAAATTTTTTTTGAATCTAAACTTTTGGAGTATCTTGGCTGAAATTACTTCCACTTTTTCTTCACCCTAAAAAGAAGTTTTGAAGAAAATTTCAGCAATATCGTATGTCTAGGAGATGAGATACAGCTTTTTAAACAAAAAAATATTCTCCAGAGAAAATATTTTTTTACAACTAAACTATTAGAGTATCTTGGCTGAATTTACTTCCACTATTTCTTCACCCTAAAAAGAAGTTTTGAGGAAAATCTCAGCAAGTTCGTATGTCTAGGAGATGAGATACAGCTTTTTAAACAAAAAAAAATATTCTTCCGAGAAAATATTTTTTTACAACTAAACTGTTAGAGTATCTTGGCTGAAATTACTTCCACTATATCTTCACCCTAAAAAGAAGTAGTGAGGAAAATTTCAGCAATATCGTATGTCTAGGAGATGAGATACAGCTTTTTAAACAAAAAAATATTCTCCCGAGAAAATATTTTTTTACAACTAAACTGTTAGAGTATCTTGGCTGAAATTACTTCCACTATATCTTCACCCTAAAAAGAAGTAGTGAGGAAAATTTCAGCATGTTCGTATGTCTAGGAGATGAGATACAGCTTTTTAAACAAAAAAAAATTTTCTACTGAGAAATTATTTTTTTACAACTAAACTATTAGAGTATCTTGGCTGAAATTACTTCCACTATTTCTTCACCCTAAAAAGAAGTTTTGAGGAAAATTTCAGCATGTTCGTATGTCTAGGAGTAGAGATTCAGGTTTTTAAACAAAAAAAAATATTCTCCTGAGAAAAATTTTTTTTACTACTAAACTATTACAGTATCTTGGCTGAAATTACTTCCACTGTTTCTTCACGCTAAAAAGAAGTTTTGAAGAAAATTTCAGCAATATCGTATGTCTAGGAGATGAGATACAGCTTTTTAAACAAAAAAAATTATTCTCCCGAGAAAATATTTTTTTACAACTAAACTATTAGAGTATCTTGGCTGAAATTACTTCCACTGTATCTTCACCCTAAAAAGAAGTTTTGAAAAAAATTTCAGCAATTTCGTATGTCTAGGAGATGAGATACAGCTTTATAAACAAAAAAAAAATATTATCCTGAGAAAATATTTTTTTAAAACTAAACTTTTAGAGTATCTTGGCTGAAATTACTTCCACTGTTTCTTCACCCTAAAAAGAAGTTTTGAAGAAAATTTCAGGAATATCGTATGTCTAGGAAATGAGATACAGCTTTTTATAAACAAAAAATATTCTCCCGAGAAAATATTTTTTTACAACAAAACTATTAGAGTATCTTGGCTGAAATTACTTGCACTGTTTTTTCACCCTAAAAAGAAGTTTTAAAGAAAATTTCAGCAATTTCGTATGTCTAGGAGATGAGATACAGCGTTTTAAACAAAAAAAAATATTCTCCTGAGAAAAAAATTTTTTTGAATCTAAACTTTTGGAGTATCTTGGCTGAAATTACTTCCACTGTTTCTTCACCCTAAAAAGAAGTTTTGAAGAAAATTTCAGCAATATCGTATGTCTAGGAGATGAGATACAGCTTTTTAAACAAAAAAATATTCTCCCGAGAAAATTTTTTTTACAACAACTTTTAGAGTATCTTGGCTGAAATTACTTCCACTATTTCTTCACCCTAAAAAGAAGTTTTGAGGAAAATTTCAGCAATATCGTATGTCTAGGAGATGAGATACAGCTTTTTAAACAAAAAAAAAAATATTCTCCCGAGAAAATATTTTTTTACAACTAAACTATTAGAGTATCTTGGCTGAAATTACTTCCACTATTTCTTCACCCTAAAAAGAAGTTTTGAAGAAAATTTCAGCAATTTCGTATGTCTAGGAGATGAGATACAGCTTTATAAACAAAAAAAAAAAATATTATCCTGAGAAAATATTTTTTTAAAACTAAACTTTTAGAGTATCTTGGCTGAAATTACTTCCACTATTTCTTCGCCCTAAAAAGAAGTTTTGAGGAAAATTTCAGCATGTTCGTATGTCTAGGAGATGAGATTCAGGTTTTTAAACAAAAAAAAATATTCTCCTGAGAAAAAATTTTTTTACTACTAAACTATTACAGTATCTTGGCTGAAATTACTTCCACTGTTTCTTCACCCTAAAAAGAAGTTTTGAAGAAAATTTCAGCAATATCGTATGTCTAGGAGATGAGATACAGCGTTTTAAACAAAAAAAAATTATTCTCCCGAGAAAATATTTTTTTAAAACTAAACTTTTAGAGTATCTTGGCTGAAATTACTTCCACTGTTTCTTCACCTTAAAAAAAAGTTTTGAAGAAAATTTCAGCAAGTTCGTATGTCTAGGGATGAGATACAGCTTTTTAAACAAAAAAAAATATTCTACTGAGAAATTATTTTTTTACAACTAAACTATTAGAGTATCTTGGCAGAAATTACTTCCACTATTTCTTCACCCTAAAAAGAAGTTTTGAGGAAAATTTCAGCGTGTTCGTATGTCCAGGAGATGAGATTCAGGTTTTTTAACAAAAAAAAATATTCTCCCGAGAAAATATTTTTTTACAACAAAACTATGAGAGTATCTTGGCTGAAATTACTTCCACTATTTCTTCACCCTAAAAAGAAGTTTTGAGGAAAATTTCAGCAATATCGTATGTCTAGGAGATGAGATACAGCTTTTTAAACAAAAAAAAAATATCCTCCCGAGAAAATATTTTTTTACAACTAAACTATTAGAGTATCTTGGCTGAAATTACTTCCACTGTTTCTTCACCCTAAAAAGAAGTTTTGAAGAAAATTTCAGCAATTTCGTATGTCTAGGAGATGAGATACAGCTTTATAAACAAAAAAAAAATATTATCCTGAGAAAATATTTTTTAAAACTAAACTTTTAGAGTATCTTGGCTGAAATTACTTGCACTGTTTTTTCACCCAAAAAAGAAGTTTTAAAGAAAATTTCAGCAATTTCGTATGTCTAGGAGATGAGATACAGCTTTTCAAACAAAAAAAAATATTCTCCCGAGAAAATATTTTTTTACAACTAAACTGTTAGAGTATCTTGGCTGAAATTACTTCCACTATATCTTCACCGTAAAAAGAAGTAGTGAGGAAAATTTCAGCAATATCGTATGTCTAGGAGATGAGATACAGCTTTTTTAAACAAAAAAAAAATCTGAGAAAATATTTTTTTACAACTAAACTATGAGAGTATCTTGGCTGAAATTACTTCCGGTATTTCTTCACCTTAAAAAGAAGTTTTCAGGAAAATTTCAGCATGTTCGTATGTCTAGGAGACGAGATACACCTTTTTAAACAAAAAAAAATATTCTCCTAAGAAAATATTTTTTTACTACTAAACTATTAGAGTATCTTGGCTGAAATTACTTCCACTGTTTCTTCACCCTAAAAAGAAGTTTTGAAGAAAATTTCAGCAATTTCGTATGTCTAGGAGATGAGATACAGCTTTTTAAACAAAAAAATATTCTCCCGAGAAAATATTTTTTTACAACTAAACTGTTAGAGTATCTTGGCTGAAATTACTTCCACTATATCTTCACCCTAAAAAGAAGTAGTGAGGAAAATTTCAGCAATATCGTATGTCTAGGAGATGAGATACAGCTTTTTAAACAAAAAAATATTCTCCCGAGAAAATATTTTTTTACAACTAAACTGTTAGAGTATCTTGGCTGAAATTACTTCCACTATATCTTCACCCTAAAAAGAAGTAGTGAGGAAAATTTCAGCAATATCGTATGTCTAGGAGATGAGATACAGCTTTTTAAACAAAAAAATATTTTCCCGAGAATATATTTTTTTACAACTAAACTGTTAGAGTATCTTGGCTGAAATTACTTCCACTATATCTTCACCCTAAAAAGAAGTAGTGAGGAAAATTTCAGCAATATCGTATGTCTAGGAGATGAGATACAGCTTTTTAAACAAAAAAAAATATTCTATTGAGAAATTATTTTTTTACAACTAAACTATTAGAGTATCTTGGCTGAAATTACTTCCACTATTTCTTCACCCTAAAAAGAAGTTTTTAGGAAAATTTCAGCAATATCGTATGTCTAGGAGATGAGATACAGCTTTTTAAACAAAAAAATATTCTCCAGAGAAAATATTTTTTTACAACTAAACTATTAGAGTATCTTGGCTGAATTTACTTCCACTATTTCTTCACCCTAAAAAGAAGTTTTGAGGAAAATCTCAGCAAGTTCGTATGTCTAGGAGATGAGATACAGCTTTTTAAACAAAAAAAAATATTCTCCCGAGAAAATATTTTTTTGAATCTAAACTTTTGGAGTATCTTGGCTGAAATTACTTCCACTTTTTCTTCACCCTAAAAAGAAGTTTTGAAGAAAATTTCAGCAATATCGTATGTCTAGGAGATGAGATACAGCTTTTTAAACAAAAAAATATTCTCCAGAGAAAATATTTTTTTACAACTAAACTATTAGAGTATCTTGGCTGAATTTACTTCCACTATTTCTTCACCCTAAAAAGAAGTTTTGAGGAAAATCTCAGCAAGTTCGTATGTCTAGGAGATGAGATACAGCTTTTTAAACAAAAAAAAATATTCTCCCGAGAAAATATTTTTTTACAACTAAACTGTTAGAGTATCTTGGCTGAAATTACTTCCACTATATCTTCACCCTAAAAAGAAGTAGTGAGGAAAATTTCAGCAATATCGTATGTCTAGGAGATGAGATACAGCTTTTTAAACAAAAAAATATTCTCCCGAGAAAATATTTTTTTACAACTAAACTGTTAGAGTATCTTGGCTGAAATTACTTCCACTATATCTTCACCCTAAAAAGAAGTAGTGAGGAAAATTTCAGCAATATCGTATGTCTAGGAGATGAGATACAGCTTTTTAAACAAAAAAAATATTCTATTGAGAAATTATTTTTTTACAACTAAACTATTAGAGTATCTTGGCTGAAATTACTTCCACTATTTCTTCACCCTAAAAAGAAGTTTTGAGGAAAATTTCAGCATGTTCGTATGTCTAGGAGTAGAGATTCAGGTTTTTAAACAAAAAAAAATATTCTCCTGAGAAAAATTTTTTTTACTACTAAACTATTACAGTATCTTGGCTGAAATTACTTCCACTGTTTCTTCACGCTAAAAAGAAGTTTTGAAGAAAATTTCAGCAATATCGTATGTCTAGGAGATGAGATACAGCTTTTTAAACAAAAAAAATTATTCTCCCGAGAAAATATTTTTTTACAACTAAACTATTAGAGTATCTTGGCTGAAATTACTTCCACTGTATGTTCACCCTAAAAAGAAGTTTTGAAGAAAATTTCAGCAATTTCGTATGTCTAGGAGATGAGATACAGCTTTATAAACAAAAAAAAAAATATTATCCTGAGAAAATATTTTTTAAAACTAAACTTTTAGAGTATCTTGGCTGAAATTACTTGCACTGTTTCTTCACCCTAAAAAGAAGTTTTAAAGAAAATTTCAGCAATATCGTATGTCTAGTAGATGAGATACAGCTTTTCAAACAAAAAAAAATATTCTCCCGAGAAAATATTTTTTTACAACTAAACTGTTAGAGTATCTTGGCTGAAATTACTTCCACTATATCTTCACCGTAAAAAGAAGTAGTGAGGAAAATTTCAGCAATATCGTATGTCTAGGAGATGAGATACAGCTTTTTAAACAAAAAAATATTCTCCCGAGAAAATATTTTTTTACAACTAAACTATTAGAGTATCTTGGCTGAAATTACTTCCACTATCAGTCAAGATACTCTAATAGTTTAGTTGTAAAAAAATATTTTCTCGGGAGAATATTTTTTTGTTTAAAAAGCTGTATCTCATCTCCTAGACATACGATATTGCTGAAATTTTCTTCAAAACTTCTTTTTAGGGTGAAGAAACAGTGGAAGTAATTTCAGCCAAGATACTGAAAAAGTTTAGTTTAAAAAAATTTTTTTTCTCAGGAGAATATTTTTTTTTGTTTAAAACCCTGTATCTCATCTCCTAGACATATGAACTTGCTGAAATTTTCCTCAAAACTTCTTTTTAGGGTGAAGAAACAGTGGAAGTACTTTCAGCCAAGATACTCTAAAAGTTTAGTTGTAAAAAAATATTTTCTCGGGAGAATATTTTTTTGTTTAAAAAGCTGTATCTCATCTCCTAGACATACGAAATTGCTGAAATTTTCTTCAAAACTTCTTTTTAGGGTGAAGAAATAGTCGAAGTAATTTCAGCCAAGATACTCTAAAAGTTTAGTTGTAAAAAAATATTTTCTCGGGAGAATATTTTTTTGTTTAAAAAGCTGTATCTCATCTCCTAGACATACGAAATTGCTGAAATTTTCTTCAAAACTTCTTTTTAGGGTGAAGAAACAGTGGAAGTAATTTCAGCCAAGATACTCTAATAGTTTAGTAGTAAAAAAATATTTTCTTAGGAGAATATTTTTTTTTGTTTAAAAAGGTGTATCTCGTCTCCTAGACATACGAACATGCTGAAATTTTCCTGAAAACTTCTTTTTAAGGTGAAGAAATACCGGAAATAATTTCAGCCAAGATACTCTCATAGTTTAGTTGTAAAAAAATATTTTCTCAGATTTTTTTTTGTTTAAAAAAGCTGTATCTCATCTCCTAGACATACGAACTTGCTGAGATTTTCCTCAAAACTTCTTTTTAGGGTGAAGAAATAGTGGAAGTAAATTCAGCCAAGATACTCTAATAGTTTAGTTGTAAAAAAATATTTTCTCGGGAGAATATTTTTTTGTTTAAAAAGCTGTATCTCATCTCCTAGACATACGATATTGCTGAAATTTTCTTCAAAACTTCTTTTTAGGGTGAAGAAACAGTGGAAGTAATTTCAGCCAAGATACTCTAAAAGTTTAGTTTCAAAAAAAATTTTTTCTCAGGAGAATATTTTTTTTTTTGTTTAAAACGCTGTATCTCATCTCCTAGACATACGAAATTGCTGAAATTTTTCTTCAAAACTTCTTTTTAGGGTGAAAAAACAGTGCAAGTAATTTCAGCCAAGATACTCTAATAGTTTTGTTGTAAAAAAATATTTTCTCGGGAGAATATTTTTTTTTTGTTTAAAAACCTGAATCTCATCTCCTAGACATACGAACATGCTGAAATTTTCCTCAAAACTTCTTTTTAGGGTGAAGAAATAGTGGAAGTAATTTCTGCCAAGATACTCTAATAGTTTAGTTGTAAAAAAATAATTTCTCAGTAGAATATTTTTTTTTGTTTAAAAAGCTGTATCTCATCTCCTAGACATACGAAATTGCTGAAATGTTCCTCAATACTTCTTTTTAGGGTGAAGAAATAGTGGAAGTAATTGCAGCCAAGATACTCTAATAGTTTAGTTGTAAAAAAATATTTTCTCTCAGGAGAAAGATTATTTATTTTTTAAAAAAACTTTATCTCATCTCCTACACATACGAAATTGATGAAATTTTTCCCAGAACTTCTTTTTAGGGTGAAGAAATAGTGGGTGTAATTTCAGTCAAGATACTCTAATACTTTCGTTGAAAAAAAAAAAAAAATTGTCTCAAGAGAATGTCGGCTGCTAGTTTCAGTTTCATACATTTTGAACACGAAAAATAAGTGATTTCAGTTGAAATTTTGTTTTAATTATTTCATCTTAAATTTAAAAAAATCTTCCTCTATTAGGATCTTAGTTTCAACAATTTTTGAACAATTTGCATAAACGATACCTCAAAAGAAAGTACAATAACTGAACATGTTTTTAAAAAGCTTTGAACAAACAAAACACCCTCCGTGTTTTTTTTTGTAAGCCTAAGATAAACAGCTTTATTCCATTTTAAAAATTTACGATAATTTTAAATATCTGTAAAAAAATTGTTTGCTGATACAGATGTTTTAAACATTTTTTCTTAGTTTGCTTTTACACTTGTTTTATCAAATAAAATCAAAAAGAATTCATTTATTATGTCCGTTAGCCAATATTTGGAACTAACTGTGTACTTTTAGGTTTTTTCTTTAAAATCGTTAAAAATTATTAAAAATAAAATGGTCAGACTTCGTCTATGACAAGTATGGCTTATATGTTTCTAAATGGTCTCTCTTAGCTTTCCTTTAAAGCTTTGCACTCATCTTCCAAACACCCTGTATATTATTAGTAGGGTTCCTAATAATTTCCGAAAATTCGAGCAAACGAACGGGAATTTATTCCCTTGATAGACTCTTCACTATATAAGAGCAAACGTCACATTTTAATGTTCTTCTTTGGTTGTCAATCTTTATTAAAACTTATTGCTATCTGTAAGAAATACAATTAAAATCTACTGTGCTTGTTTGGGTTATATATTTTAAATAGATTGAACCCCATTCCAGGTGTAACATAAATTCCAATCTCCTCCTTTACAAGAGGGAACGCGATGAAACCCTCTTTTCGATTAAGAGTAAGCAGTTTTGCTTTGAATATCCTACTTATTTGGGAAAAGTTTGAGCTTAAACCTCTCCTTGATTCGACTTCTTTGCTCGAATATGTTAGAAATGGTGTGGAATGTAAATACTGTATAAGTTTTTTTTTGTGATTAAATTTTGTATAGTATTAAAATATCGGTATGTTGGTCGTCGATGGTATGTATGATTGTCATTGTTTGTAATCATTAAAAACGTGTTATTGAATCTTGTTAATGGTTTATAATATACTCGAGTTACAGATACATCGTTTCACATTTTGTGGAATACAAATATAAAAAGTGGAAGGTAAGGGAACTGATTTGTTAATGAGGATCCGTAACGATTTTAGATTACTAAACGAATTTATGGCTGGCCGCGTGGTGACTGTGATGTCACAGAGCTCTAGCGCTCGGGTGCGAGCGTGCGTAGAGACGCTACTAAAGTTCGACCATAGTGAACCACGATCGAGCTCTGTGACGTCACACGTTTCGGCCGCCGGTGAATATAGGCTACCATAAAATTAGTTATAAAATCGCAACGAATGAACCGATTTCGATGATTTAAAAAGTATATTATTTGAAAAGCTAATTAGATCATTATAATGTTGAGTTTGAGTTGATTTTCTGACCGATTCTGACTGACTGATAAAATTACAACCTACACTTTAATAAAACAGTAGAGCTTCTTTAGTCGTATTTCTTCACTAAAATGATATTTCTTACTTATGGGTGAGTTCCGTGACCTTTAAATGGCTTCGAAAATGTTTTCACCCTCTAAAATTATACCAGACTATTTTTAACATCTAGTGAAGCCGTATTATAACTTATTCTTGGTTACAAAGGACTTTTTTGTTTCTTCCATTTGTTTTAGAACTAAATCCAAGGATCATCCCGCAGGCGAGACCTCTTATTGAAATGGTGATATTTGGTCCGACTATTTCCAGATGCAATCCAATTTGTTCCTATATTTACCTCGAAACCAACCTTCCCGGTGTTCGGTGAAACAAAACATGGTGGCATAAAGATTCCAAATATGTATATTAAAATAAATTGCCTTTTTGCAAAAACATTCTCTACGACTGTTACTGATAAACCGGTGTTTAAATAAGTGAAACGGATCTATTTTTATTCATGAGCGTCGATAAATTTATAACAATTCCCGCCTCATTACAAAACGTAGACTAAAGTTAAACCTGGACTAAAACTGATGCTGTCACTTTTATTTGCTAATAAGAAGACAGTGATAACATTAGGTTTAAACAATGCAAAACTTTAATCCTCGTTTTGGAATAAGGCTTGTGTAAAGACACTGACGACTGAGTAGACTTAGTTTAAGAAAAATGAGATGAGTATTTGTTATAATGTTCTTATTTAACATTATTCTTATTTCGAATATGCCTACACAAAAAAAGAGGTCCATTGAGCTCAAAGAGGCAGACATCCAGGTCTTAATCTTTAACAAGGTGCTGTAATCCCTTGGTTTGTAAGCAAGACGGACATAACATAATTGAAGTTCTTTCTCGGAGAGCCTTTGTTCCCGAACTACCTTGTTAGTAATTAAGTTCGCCGTGAACGCAACTTATTTCACTTATTCTGTTGTATCTTTACTATTATATCGTTATCGAAGTAGGCTTCCTCTCTGTGAAATTAAACTTTGATATAATAGTCATCATATGAATAATAAAAAAATAATACCTACTACATAATTTTCTCGCTGTAATATACCTTGCTGGGCTTTCCTTCAAAAGTTTTTGATATATTATCCCATTAGTGCAGCTAATGATAAGATATTTTCATTTAAAACTGGAGTAAATGCTCCCGTCTTTGTGGGGACTTATTAATAATAATAATAAATAAATATATCCAACAGTCACACCAATTAGCCTAGCCCCAAAGTAAGCACTGTAAGGCTTGTGTTATGGAATGATAGGGTAACGGATAGAATACATATACTGTACATATATAAGTATATTTATATAGAAATACATGTTAAACATCCATGACTGAAGTACAAATGCTCTTATTCATCACACAAACATCTGCCCCCACCGGGATTCGAACCCGGGACCTCTCGAGTCGGCGACAACATGAAACCCGTCTTATAAACCACTCGGCCACGGAAGTCGTCAAATTAATTTAAACATTTCTATGCCAAAATTAATTAAAATTGGTTTAATTATTGTTTTAAAATTTTAAAGTGTTATGGACAAATAAACATTTATTCTACTTTACTCTAGGCATGGATACGGATGAAATCTACAAGACAACTAAATAGCGTAAAACGAGTTATTATTGTTACGAAACTCCAAAGTCGAGTGTGCGGTTAAGCATTCAAGTTATAACCGTCACAGATTCTATTCTTGCTCAGGGGAAAGTGAGATCTGTTTTACCCGACTGCGCGCCGCAAGCTGTATGCGGATATGACAGCGATGGAGGTTATGCCGGCCTCAGATCTGGGTCGCCGGTCGGTCCGATGCGGTCACGACGACGCGGAGATGAAGCGATACACGGATGATGGTACAATTGTTAAACATCCTTTTTTACCACGGATGTTACATCGATGTAGTTACTGATGTTTTTCTAGGACGATTCTATATTTTTTTATGAAATCAAATACGATACTTCCACGGGATTGCGGTAGGTCGGTAAAGTTGTAATGGCTGGAGTGCCACATTTTTGTATCCGCATCAGCCGTATTTTGAAATAGACTCTACTGATATATAACAGCAGGTGGAGATGGACCGGAGTTGTTTTCTGTCCCAAAAAAAATACATCAACAGTAATTATTGAAAACACCGATTCATAATGTACTTTGTAAGTTGTGACAAAAAAAACAGATGATTTTTCCTTTCGCGGTTTGTTGCCAGCTGCCATACAACAGACGTTATTTTTTTTTGCAGTTTTTTGCTCGTTATTATAATAAAGTGACTGATGTTCTGCAGATAATTGTACGGAACCCTTCGTGCGCGAGTCCGACTTAAGTTACTTCCTAAATATTTTTTTCAGATTCTCTATTTTTGTTAATATATGGAAGTTAACATAGCATGTTAGGACAGATAATAAAACTTATTGCAACCTATCCCTTTGAATATTCCTTTTAGTATTTGTTAATTCGTTAATGTTGAGAAAGTTGAGATATATCGATGTGTTCTAGGGATGTTGAAAGTTGAAAAAAATATCGATATATCGATACATCGATCTTTTAAAAAATATCAATATCGGCTGCGATATATCGCGAAAAAAACATCGATATATCGATATATCGGACCAATTTTCCCAAAAATATCGTACAGTAGCTCACGAAATATGACACACGGAATAATAATGGAACGAAAATTATCGCCCTAAAAATAGACCCTATTTTCGAATGATGACATAGACAATACTAAATACAGCACAGATCATAGATATGTTGAATATCATTAATCTGAGATCCAGTTACGATTTTCCAGATACGAATTTAGTTAAATCGTGATATGCCGCTAATAATTAAAAAAATATCGTTTTCGATACGAATTTCTATATTTGTTATTTTGTATCGATGTATCGATATATCAAATCAAAAAATATCGATATATCGAACAAAAAATATCGATATATCGATACATCGATATATTTTCAACAAGCCTAATGTGTTCCCGTTAATTGTTTGCATCCCTAGGTGTAATGTGTGCATTTCGTTATGTCGTTCATAATATTATTTCGCCTCCGACGATGCTTCGCTGCATCGACTCCGTGAATGTAATTCTACTAGCCTAGTCTAGTGAAAGTGCATTCCGCGATACCTACCAATGAATACTTCTTTCTTGCGGAGTTCACTCGTTCACACGCTCATTAAAAACCGCGGGGTTATAATGGACACTTCAATAAGTTTTAATTAGTAGTTTTGTATGTGCCAAATTAGACAATGCGTCTTAACGGGTAAGCAAATAATTTTGTAAGACGCAATAAAAATGTATGAAAATTCAAGACAGTTTTATGGTTAAAAACCATACTAAACGAAAATATACTAATGACACAGTTACACTTCATTACAGTTTTAATTAAAAAAATTTAACCCATTTGATGAACTCATTAAGCAAACTAGATAGTTAATAATAGAACCGTTTGCAAACTTGATTATCTCGCTTCTCATTCTGTGGGAAAGAAAAACTATCTTTTTATTAAATATGTGATTAGAGCAAGAAGCAACTTGTTACTTCCTATCTCTGTACCAAATGTACTATAATTACATAATATTATATATTAATAGATCTCTACCGTGTCGTTGTTTTTTTTTGTTAATTACTATATAGTGTGGCTATTACAGCAATTAAATTAATACAGATTTTGAAAGTAGCCGGACTGAGTTTCTTATGTAATTCTTTTCCATTGCCTTTTGGAAGCCTCGTAGTCACGCTACGACATACAGACAGACTTTTGACTCTTTGACGAATCACAACAGACTGACAGCCTTTTTGACTATTTGACAGATCAAAACTGACTGCAGACTTTTTGAATTTTGACAGATCACAACAGATTCACAGACTATTTGACAGATCGCAACTGACGGACATAGTTTTTGATTCTTTGACGGATCATAACTGACTGACAGCCAATCAATCAAGATGTCCATTTGCCTCTTTACATAACAGAGAAGAAGTTTATATATAAGACAAAACGGACCAGACGCATGTAGACTTTTTCATTTTCCAAGTATAGCTAAAATAAATAAATAAACATATCGAGCATAAATAAATAAGATTAAATATTTTAAACGCATACACATAATAAAACATTATTCATATATTCTCCGCATTTTTTTTCATTTAGATAATTGTCAAGGAAATTTTTCGACAGGCCGGTACTAAGTTGATTTTGGAAGAATATCATCTTCATACGTTTTTAAAGGTATAGACTGATAATTTTCATCGTAGAGGAGGTGGTATATTATTCTAGAAGATTTTTGTCGCGGCATACGGGAAAGTTCCACTTAATCCTTGCAATTGATGTTTTGGAAAAAACAATATGTGGCTACCTAATTTCCTACGTCTGCATAGGAAGTGAGCATTCTTAGCGCAATTTTAAACAATACACAAATATGGAATGATGTCGTAAAAAGAAATAAGCCTTAATTTGAATAAAAATGTTGGTGCAAGTGTTCATTACTCTTTAGTCGTAGTTTTACCTACTTGACTTATGGTAGATTACGCTCTGCCAATTTTTGCTATGTTGTATGTAAATTTTAGCTTAAAGTCTTTTTGCACGTTTGCAATAAGGCTAACTTTGTAAAGCTACATTAACTATATACGAGTAGTTATTGCTTTTTTAATTACTTGGACCAATTATTATCCATGTCTGAGTTACGAGTATCTAATAAATTTCTCAACTCATCTGCATTTTTGATTTTTAAGTTCTGATTCCGCACCTAGAGTGCGGTTTTTCTTGAAATTTCTTGCTATATTTAAAACAATAAATATCGATCTATTGTCTCTAGCAGGTATATTACCCTAGCGTAACAATTTCATAAGTCCATATCCTAAGGTATATAGTATTTTGTTGCTAATTTGTTGCTATTTTGTGCCGCAAGAATTGATTTTGTTGCTCCATGATTTCTCGGAAAAACGCCAGTTACGCTAGCGTAATATTACGCTAGCGAAACCACAGCGATAACTCGGAGGCAAAAGCAGTTAGAGAGATCAAATGAACGGCATATTTTGTTGCTATTTTGTTGCTGTAAGATAAGCTGGTTAGATATAGAAAAATTCCCCCCCTTCATGGGGGGCTAACTACCCTTACTCTTAGATATTTCAGATTTTTCGTATCTCGTGAACTAAAGCAGCTAGCGGCACGAGACAAACGGCGTATTTTGTTGCTATTTTGTTGCTGTAAGATAAGCTGGTTAGATATGGAAAAATTCCCCCCCTTCATGGGGGGCTAACTACCCTTATTCTTAGAAATCTCAGATATTTCGTATCTCGTGAGCTAAAGCAGCTAGCGGCACGAGACAAACGCCGTATTTTGTTGCTATAAGGTAGGCATGCTGCGTACATCATAATCACAACCCTTATCGGGCTATGACCTACCCCCGACCCTGAAGTCACCAGATATTTCGTATCTCGTGAACTAAAGCAGCTAGCGGCACGAGACAAACGGCGTATTTTGTTGCTATTTTGTTGCTGTAAGATAAGCTGGTTAGATATGAAAAAATATCATCCCTTCATGAGAGGCTAACTACCCTTATTCTTAGAAATCTCAGATATTTCGTATCTCGTGAGCTAAAGCAGCTAGCGACCCGAGACCAACGGCGTATTTTGTTGCTGTAAGATAAGCTGGTTAGATATGAAAAAATATCATCCCTTCATGAGAGGCTAACTACCCTTATTCTTAGAAATCTCAGATATTTCGTATCTCGTGAGCTAAAGCAGCTAGCGACCCGAGACCAACGGCGTATTTTGTTGCTATTTTGTAGCTAAAAGATAGGCATGCTGCGTACATCATAATCACAACCCTTATCGGGCTACGACCTACCCCCGACCCTGAAGACACCAGATATTTCGTATCTCGTGAACTAAAGCAGCTAGCGGCACGAGACAAACGGCGTATTTTGTTGCTATTTTGTTGCTGTAAGATAAGCTGGTTAGATATGAAAAAATATCATCCCTTCATGAGAGGCTAACTACCCTTATTCTTAGAAATCTCAGATATTTCGTATCTCGTGAGCGAAAGCAGCTAGCGACCCGAGACCAACGGCGTATTTTGTTGCTATTTTGATGCTGTAAGATAAGCTGGTTAGATATGAAAAAATATCATCCCTTCATGAGAGGCTAACTACCCTTATTCTTAGAAATCTCAGATATTTCGTATCTCGTGAGCTAAAGCAGCTAGCGACCCGAGACCAACGGCGTATTTTGTTGCTATAAGATAGGCATGCTGCGTACATCATAATCACAACCCTTATCGGGCTACGACCTACCCCCGACCCTGAAGACACCAGATATTTCGTATCTCGTGAACTAAAGCAGCTAGCGGCACGAGACAAACGGCGTATTTTGTTGGTATTTTGTTGCTGTAAGATAAGCTGGTTAGATATGAAAAAATATCATCCCTTCATGAGAGGCTAACTACCCTTATTCTTAGAAATCTCAGATATTTCGTATCTCGTGAACTAAAGCAGCTAGCGGCACGAGACAAACGGCGTATTTTGTTGCTATTTTGTTGCTGTAAGATAAGCTGGTTAGATATGAAAAAATATCATCCCTTCATGAGAGGCTAACTACCCTTATTCTTAGAAATCTCAGATATTTCGTATCTCGTGAGCTAAAGCAGCTAGCGACCCGAGACCAACGGCGTATTTTGTTGCTATTTTGTAGCTATAAGATAGGCATGCTGCGTACATCATAATCACAACCCTTATCGGGCTACGACCTACCCCCGACCCTGAAGACACCAGATATTTCGTATCTCGTGAACTAAAGCAGCTAGCGGCACGAGACAAACGGCGTATTTTGTTGCTATTTTGTTGCTGTAAGATAAGCTGGTTAGATATGAAAAAATATCATCCCTTCATGAGAGGCTAACTACCCTTATTCTTAGAAATCTCAGATATTTCGTATCTCGTGAGCTAAAGCAGCTAGCGACCCGAGACCAACGGCGTATTTTGTTGCTATTTTGTTGCTGTAAGATAAGCTGGTTAGATATGAAAAAATATCATCCCTTCATGAGAGGCTAACTACCCTTATTCTTAGAAATCTCAGATATTTCGTATCTCGTGAGCTAAAGCAGCGACCCGAGACCAACGGCGTATTTTGTTGCTATTTTGTTGCTATAAGATAGGCATGCTGCGTACATCATAATCACAACCCTTATCGGGCTACGACCTACCCCCGACCCTGAAGACACCAGATATTTCGTATCTCGTGAACTAAAGCAGCTAGCGGCACGAGACAAACGGCGTATTTTGTTGCTATTTTGTTGCTGTAAGATAAGCTGGTTAGATATGAAAAAATATCATCCCTTCATGAGAGGCTAACTACCCTTATTCTTAGAAATCTCAGATATTTCGTATCTCGTGAGCTAAAGCAGCTAGCGACCCGAGACCAACGGCGTATTTTGTTGCTATTTTGTAGCTATAAGATAGGCATGCTGCGTACATCATAATCACAACCCTTATCGGGCTACGACCTACCCCCGACCCTGAAGACACCAGATATTTCGTATCTCGTGAACTAAAGCAGCTAGCGGCACGAGACAAACGGCGTATTTTGTTGCTATTTTGTTGCTGTAAGATAAGCTGGTTAGATATGAAAAAATATCATCCCTTCATGAGAGGCTAACTACCCTTATTCTTAGAAATCTCAGATATTTCGTATCTCGTGAGCTAAAGCAGCTAGCGACCCGAGACCAACGGCGTATTTTGTTGCTATTTTGTTGCTGTAAGATAAGCTGGTTAGATATGAAGAAATATCATCCCTTCATGAGAGGCTAACTACCCTTATTCTTAGAAATCTCAGATATTTCGTATCTCGTGAGCTAAAGCAGCGACCCGAGACCAACGGCGTATTTTGTTGCTATTTTGTAGCTATAAGATAGGCATGCTGCGTACATCATAATCACAACCCTTATCGGGCTACGACCTACCCCCGACCCTGAAGACACCAGATATTTCGTATCTCGTGAACTAAAGCAGCTAGCGGCACGAGACAAACGGCGTATTTTGTTGCTGTAAGATAAGCTGGTTAGATATGAAAAAATATCATCCCTTCATGAGAGGCTAACTACCCTTATTCTTAGAAATCTCAGATATTTCGTATCTCGTGAGCTAAAGCAGCTAGCGACCCGAGACCAACGGCGTATTTTGTTGCTGTTTTGTTGCTGTAAGATAAGCTGGTTAGATATGAAAAAATATCATCCCTTCATGAGAGGCTAACTACCCTTATTCTTAGAAATCTCAGATATTTCGTATATCGTGAGCTAAAGCAGCGACCCGAGACCAACGGCGTATTTTGTTGCTATTTTGTTGCTATAAGATAGGCATGCTGCGTACATCATAATCACAACCCTTATCGGGCTACGACCTACCCCCGACCCTGAAGACACCAGATATTTCGTATCTCGTGAACTAAAGCAGCTAGCGGCACGAGACAAACGGCGTATTTTGTTGCTATTTTGTTGCTGTAAGATAAGCTGGTTAGATATGAAAAAATATCATCCCTTCATGAGAGGCTAACTACCCTTATTCTTAGAAATCTCAGATATTTCGTATCTCGTGAACTAAAGCAGCTAGCGGCACGAGACAAACGGCGTATTTTGTTGCTATTTTGTTGCTGTAAGATAAGCTGGTTAGATATGAAAAAATATCATCCCTTCATGAGAGGCTAACTACCCTTATTCTTAGAAATCTCAGATATTTCGTATCTCGTGAGCTAAAGCAGCTAGCGACCCGAGACCAACGGCGTATTTTGTTGCTATTTTGTAGCTATAAGATAGGCATGCTGCGTACATCATAATCACAACCCTTATCGGGCTACGACCTACCCCCGACCCTGAAGACACCAGATATTTCGTATCTCGTGAACTAAAGCAGCTAGCGGCACGAGACAAACGGCGTATTTTGTTGCTATTTTGTTGCTGTAAGATAAGCTGGTTAGATATGAAAAAATATCATCCCTTCATGAGAGGCTAACTACCCTTATTCTTAGAAATCTCAGATATTTCGTATCTCGTGAGCTAAAGCAGCTAGCGACCCGAGACCAACGGCGTATTTTGTTGCTATTTTGTTGCTGTAAGATAAGCTGGTTAGATATGAAAAAATATCATCCCTTCATGAGAGGCTAACTACCCTTATTCTTAGAAATCTCAGATATTTCGTATCTCGTGAGCTAAAGCAGCGACCCGAGACCAACGGCGTATTTTGTTGCTATAAGATAGGCATGCTGCGTACATCATAATCACAACCCTTATCGGGCTACGACCTACCCCCGACCCTGAAGACACCAGATATTTCGTATCTCGTGAACTAAAGCAGCTAGCGGCACGAGACAAACGGCGTATTTTGTTGCTATTTTGTTGCTGTAAGATAAGCTGGTTAGATATGAAAAAATATCATCCCTTCATGAGAGGCTAACTACCCTTATTCTTAGAAATCTCAGATATTTCGTATCTCGTGAGCTAAAGCAGCTAGCGACCCGAGACCAACGGCGTATTTTGTTGCTATTTTGTTGCTGTAAGATAAGCTGGTTAGATATGAAAAAATATCATCCCTTCATGAGAGGCTAACTACCCTTATTCTTAGAAATCTCAGATATTTCGTATCTCGTGAGCTAAAGCAGCGACCCGAGACCAACGGCGTATTTTGTTGCTATTTTGTTGCTATAAGATAGGCATGCTGCGTACATCATAATCACAACCCTTATCGGGCTACGACCTACCCCCGACCCTGAAGACACCAGATATTTCGTATCTCGTGAACTAAAGCAGCTAGCGGCACGAGACAAACGGCGTATTTTGTTGCTGTAAGATAAGCTGGTTAGATATGAAAAAATATCATCCCTTCATGAGAGGCTAACTACCCTTATTCTTAGAAATCTCAGATATTTCGTATCTCGTGAGCTAAAGCAGCTAGCGACCCGAGACCAACGGCGTATTTTGTTGCTATTTTGTAGCTATAAGATAGGCATGCTGCGTACATCATAATCACAACCCTTATCGGGCTACGACCTACCCCCGACCCTGAAGACACCAGATATTTCGTATCTCGTGAACTAAAGCAGCTAGCGGCACGAGACAAACGGCGTATTTTGTTGCTATTTTGTTGCTGTAAGATAAGCTGGTTAGATATGAAAAAATATCATCCCTTCATGAGAGGCTAACTACCCTTATTCTTAGAAATCTCAGATATTTCGTATCTCGTGAGCTAAAGCAGCTAGCGACCCGAGACCAACGGCGTATTTTGTTGCTATTTTGTTGCTGTAAGATAAGCTGGTTAGATATGAAAAAATATCATCCCTTCATGAGAGGCTAACTACCCTTATTCTTAGAAATCTCAGATATTTCGTATCTCGTGAGCTAAAGCAGCTAGCGACCCGAGACCAACGGCGTATTTTGTTGCTATTATCAACATTTATCAAAGAAAATAAGAAAGTTTGTGTAAGATTAATCATGTACATAAGAGAAAAAAAAATAAAAGGAGATTGCTCAGCTTCCATACATGTTTGGCCTAAAGACCAATAATCATGAAAAATTGTTTCCTAGATTCGAAATTATATATAAAATACTGTAGAAACGAATATTATTGACGGACACCCCTGAGAACTTCTATAAACCATATACACTGAACATATTCAAATAATAAAAAACAAATAAGTTATATAGTAAACTAGGGAAATCAAGCCAAGTACCGAAATTATGGATTGGATTCAGGTATTTAGAGCATGTAGATTAACAGATAGTTGCCTGTTTTTAAAGTTAATGCATAAGAGTAACTTTTAAAATCAGGTGTCATTTCCGGTTATAATAAGATAGGTACTCTGTGACAGAAACTGTGTGATGATTGTGAATGAGCCACAGATTAGAGAGAATTTTTAAACTCTACTTAACCAAAGAAAGCTAATAGATTTAGGTTCTATAGCCGTATATTCAGTAGCTTCATTATTTTTGTTATGTTTTTAAGATAACCATATTTTAGATTTTTAGTGTATCACACCTTATAATTTTATTTATTTATTAATTTATAGTCAGGGAACGTAGGCCCTTAGATAGATACCTTAAAGTCTAACATATATACAGATTATAATGTGTTTATGGAGGTGTTTGGCGAAAAATGTATGGCAATAGACTTTATGATATCGCCTACCATCTATAATAATTGTCTGAGCACATTTGCATCTAGTGAAAATGCAAATATTATAGTGGTGGATATTAATACCACAGTATAATAAAAAAATGATTTATTTTATCGATCTTTTCAAAATAGATTTGTTTTTATGTTATATAAACAACTTCGATCAGTCTTTGGCTGAATGTTACTACACCCATAGCTATTAAAAATGATTCGTATGTTTTCCAAACCGGTAATATTAAAAGTCCTTTTTAAAGTAAATATATTATACAAAGGTGTCCGTTGAAATCTAATGACTGTAAATTAAATTATAAATTACGCCAAGAATTACCGTGTATGTCAATATTTTTTGTGCATTTAGGCCAATTTGAGCAATCTATTTTATTTATGGTAATTAATAAACCTACTTTTAACAGCGAAAACATTGACAAATATTGATCTAGTGAAATACCTTGCTTATCTCTCAGCTACAAAATAGCATCAAGATATGCGGATTGTCTTGTGCTACTAGCCATTTTAGTACCAAAAATGCCATATTTGCTATTTACAAGGTGAAGGCTTATACACCGCAAACGGTTGTAATTCTGATAATTATAACTGGTCTATGTGTGAGCTGTTAAGTTAGCTCACGAGATACGAAATAACTGGTGTCTTCAGGGTCGGGGGTTGGTCATACCCCGATAAGGGTTGTGATTATGATGTACGCAGCATGCCTATCTTATAGCTACAAAATAGCAACAAAATACGCTGTTGGTGTCGGGTCGCTAGCTGCTTTAGCTCACGAGATACGAAATATCTACTGTCTTCGGGGTCGGGGGTTGGTCATACCCCGATAAGGGTTGTGATTATGATGTACGCAGCATGCCTATCTTATAGCAACAAAATACGCCGTTGGTGTCAGGTCGCTAGTTGCTTTAGCTCATGAGATACCAAATATCTGGTGTCTTCGGGGTTGGGGGTTGGTCATACCCCGATAAGGGTTGTGATTATGATGTACGCAGCATGCCTATCTTATAGCTACAAAATAGCAACAAATACGCCGTTGGTCTCGGGTCGCTAGCTGCTTTAGCTCACGAGATACGAAATATCTGAGATTTCTAAGAATAAGGGTAGTTAGCCTCTCATGAAGGGATGATATTTTTTCATATCTAACCAGCTTATCTTACAGCAACAAAATAGCAACAAAATACGCCGTTGGTCTCGGGTCGCTAGCTGCTTTAGCTCACGAGATACGAAATATCTGAGATTTCTAAGAATAAGGGTAGTTAGCCTCTCATGAAGGGATGATATTTTTTCATATCTAACCAGCTTATCTTACAGCAACAAAATAGCAACAAAATACGCCGTTGGTCTCGGGTCGCTAGCTGCTTTAGCTCACGAGATACGAAATATCTGAGATTTCTAAGAATAAGGGTAGTTAGCCTCTCATGAAGGGTTGATATTTTTTCATATCTAACCAGCTTATCTTACAGCAACAAAATAGCAACAAAATACGCCGTTTGTCTCGTGCCGCTAGCTGCTTTAGTTCACGAGATACGAAATATCTGGTGTCTTCAGGGTCGGGGGTAGGTCATAGCCCGATAAGGGTTGTGATTATGATGTACGCAGCATGCCTATCTTATAGCAACAAAATAGCAACAAAATACGCCGTTGGTCTCGGGTCGCTAGCTGCTTTAGCTCACGAGATACGAAATATCTGAGATTTCTAAGAATAAGGGTAGTTAGCCTCTCATGAAGGGATGATATTTTTTCATATCTAACCAGCTTATCTTACAGCAACAAAATAGCAACAAAATACGCCGTTTGTCTCGTGCCGCTAGCTGCTTTAGTTCACGAGATACGAAATATCTGGTGTCTTCAGGGTCGGGGGTAGGTCAAAACCCGATAAGGGTTGTGATTATGATGTACGCAGCATGCCTGTCTTATAGCTACAAAATAGCAACAAAATACGCCGTTTGTCTCGTGCCGCTAGCTGCTTTAGCTCACGAGATACGAAATATCTAAGATTTCTAAGAATAAGGGTAGTTAGCCTCTCATGAAGGGATGATATTTTTTCATATCTAACCAGCTTATCTTACAGCAACAAAATAGCAACAAAATACGCCGTTTGTCTCGTGCCGCTAGCTGCTTTAGTTCACGAGATACGAAATACTTGCTGTCTTCAGGGTCGGGGGTAGGTCATAGCCCGATAAGGGTTGTGATTATGATGTACGCAGCATGCCTACCTTATAGCAACAAAATACGGCGTTTGTCTCGTGCCGCTAGCTGCTTTAGTTCACAAGATACGAAAAATCTGAAATATCTAAGAATAAGGGTAGTTAGCCCCCCATGAAGGGGGGGAATTTTTCCATATCTAACCAGCTTATCTTACAGCAACAAAATAGCAACAAAATACGCCGTTTGTCTCGTGCCGCTAGCTGCTTTAGTTCACGAGATACGAAATATCTGAGATTTCTAAGAATAAGGGTAGTTAGCCTCTCATGAAGGGATGATATTTTTTCATATCTAACCAGCTTATCTTACAGCAACAAAATACGCCGTTTGTCTCGTGCCGCTAGCTGCTTTAGTTCACGAGATACGAAATATCTGGTGTCTTCAGGGTCGGGGGTAGGTCATAGCCCGATAAGGGTTGTGATTATGATGTACGCAGCATGCCTATCTTATAGCTACAAAATAGCAACAAAATACGCCGTTGGTCTCGGGTCGCTAGCTGCTTTAGCTCAAGAGATACGAAATATCTGGTGCCTTGGGGTCGGGGGTTGGTCATACCCCGATAAGAGTTGTGATTATGATGTACGCAGCATGCCTATCTTATAGCTACAAAATAGCAACAAAATACGCCGTTGGTCTCGGGTTGCTAGCTGCTTTAGCTCACGAGATATGAAATATCTGAGATTTTTAAGAATAAGGGTAGTTAGCCTCTCATGAAGGGATGATATTTTTTCATATCTAACCAGCTTATCTTACAGCAACAAAATACGCCGTTTGTCTCGTGCCGCTAGCTGCTTTAGTTCACGAGATACGAAATATCTGGTGTCTTCAGGGTCGGGGGTAGGTCATAGCCCGATAAGGGTTGTGATTATGATGTACGCAGCATGCCTATCTTATAGCTACAAAATAGCAACAAAATACGCCGTTGGTCTCGGGTCGCTAGCTGCTTTAGCTCACGAGATACGAAATATCTGAGATTTCTAAGAATAAGGGTAGTTAGCCTCTCATGAAGGGATGATATTTTTTCATATCTAACCAGCTTATCTTACAGCAACAAAATACGCCGTTTGTCTCGTGCCGCTAGCTGCTTTAGTTCACGAGATACGAAATATCTGGTGTCTTCAGGGTCGGGGGTAGGTCATAGCCCGATAAGGGTTGTGATTATGATGTACGCAGCATGCCTATCTTATAGCTACAAAATAGCAACAAAATACGCCGTTGGTCTCGGGTCGCTAGCTGCTTTAGCTCACGAGATACGAAATATCTGAGATATCTAAGAATAAGGGTAGTTGGCCCCCCATGAAGGGGGGGAATTTTTCCATATCTAACCAGCTTATCTTACAGCAACAAAATAGCAACAAAATACGCCGTTTGTCTCGTGCCGCTAGCTGCTTTAGTTCACGAGATACGAAAAATCTGAAATATCTAAGAGTAAGGGTAGTTAGCCCCCCATGAAGGGGGGGAATTTTTCTATATCTAACCAGCTTATCTTACAGCAACAAAATAGCAACAAAATATGCCGTTCATTTGATCTCTCGAACTGCTTTTGCCTCCGAGTTATCGCTGTGGTTTCGCTAGCGTAATATTACGCTAGCGTAACTGGCGTTTTTCCGAGAAATCATGGAGCAACAAAATCAATTCTTGCGGCACAAAATAGCAACAAATTAGCAACAAAATACTATATACCTTAGGATATGGACTTATGAAATTGTTACGCTAGGGTAATATACCTGTCTCTAGCATTGTTTCTGGAATGTGGTTCCATCCGATCTAAATACCTTTAAAAAACTGGTGGTAATGTTATTGACTGGTTTTGTGATAATTTTTATCTCACAATATCCAGGTATTTTAACAGCATAACTTTTATAAAAACGCCAAGCTGTTATGCTGAAATTTGGCATATAAGTTTCGATGCAAGATTAGACAAGTTATCAAAAATAATAACTAATCGAGTGAATGGTAGCACAACTCATCTGTAGGTCCTAAAACTCTTTATCTAAGTAGTGTTAGTTAAATAATGATTAAAACTTATTCTTTTCAACGGATCATTGTATGCACGCTTCGAGTGTTTCGCAAGGCGACAGTGTAATGTAAATCAATATTGTCTGACTAATCATACCTACTTCATTATATCAATTGTATGTGTTGTTTAATAACTTTCTATAAAACAATCTTGTCAACTAAATTAAGTGTTATCGCCTTTATAGGTACAATTGTTAGATAAAAGATGCTTTTAACACTCGAACGCCTATAAATGTCTTGTTTCTTTAGTAGAGTGTAGTACATAATATTTTTTTATTATCGTTAGTCACCTGTGATTTACGACTTTACGCGCTTTAGCTCAGATCAAATAGGTGTAGGTATTTGTTATATTTTTCAAATAAACAGGTTTACTCTTACTACAGTAATATTATACGTACGCTTTTTTTATTATCAAACGTTTCCTATTTTGTATATTTTAACAAAATTTTCTTCGTTTAATCTAAATCTTTTATCCGTGCGGTTACGGGCAAATAATTCTACTCACCGCCCTTTCTCTTCCCGCGGGTGTCATAAGAAGTCGTTTCTTAGGATATCGCAGCTTCCATCCGCTCTTCCGGTGGTAGGGTGTCTAACACCCACCTGGTTTGTTACCACCGTGCGCATGGTGAAAAACCCGTGAAGTGCTTCTCGAGCGTTTTGGGGTCAGCCAGCGTACAACTAGAGCTCGAATTAGGGTTGCCGCGACAGATTTGTTCCAGGGGAGGCATTCGTCGAACAGATGCCGAAAGGACTGCATCGACCCGCCGGCCAGGGAGTCGCGTAGAAACGGCTGTCTCGCTGGCCGCCCGTGGCACAGTACATGGGCCCGAGCGATCCTAACCAGTTGGCGAGGCTTGGTGGTGGCGGTTGGTGACCGGGGCGTGGGGTCTCGGCGGCCACTCCCGGGGGCGGTGTTGGGGCCCTTTCATCCGGCGGGTCAGCGCATCCCCTTTGCAGGCAGTCATTCGGGGAAACATACCTCTCTAATTTGCCCGGTCCTGTCGCGACAACGTCTGCCCGTTTCACGTCCCTTTTTCGCCTCCACCATGGCAGCCCCTAAAACAAAGTTTGGACGTACATCGGTGCACACCCCCACGCCCTCAACGCTGTTTGAGGATGAGTTCTGCAACATACGCGGATTCCACTCTAACCTCAACGCTGTCCACCACCATCTTGAGACAGCACGGCCAGCATTGTTGTTCCTGACGGAGACACAAATACTTCCGCCTGCTGACACAGGCTACCTTTACTATCCCGGCTACTGTTCGGACTTCGTCCGGCTACCATTGCTATCCCGGCTATGTAGCCGGGAGCCAGAAGTCGCGTGCCGATATAAAGTATGTTATGTATTATATATTATTTTTAAATCAGTCGTATCATAACATAACAGCTCAAATCCAGTGACATCATAATTCATAACGTCTCATCATAGTTAGTACAGTGTTGATCGAAATATTATCAGCAAAACCGTCGAAATCGTACCGTTACGTTACCGTTATCTGGCTGTCGACACCGATCATCCTTATCATATCAGTTAGTATGGCCGTTTTAAATTATAATAAACAGATAGCATTGTACTTGAAAACCGATTTATTGATTTTTATTATAATTTTGATGTTCTATATTTCCTATTTCAAAAGTCACAGTCGTACCCTCTTCCTTTTTTATGTTAAAAGGTTGGCTAACAAGCATATGGCCCGCTCGATTGTCAGAGGACATCATAATCTATAGACGCTTGCGATACAAAAAATATCACGGTAGGCAAAATACCGTGAACCAATTCCCTACCTCATCACTTTATTTCAGGCAATTTTAAGGGATGCGTGAATGAAAGGTGATAATGGATTGATCTTACAATTGATTTCGCTTTGTGTTGCTAATGAGTTTATCTCATAAAGCTAATATGGCTAAGTGCTTTAAAAAGCATCTAGCTTATAGAAAAATAAGTTATATTTATTGTCTTAAGTTCTAAAGTTAAAGTAAATTTGATATACTATGTAAATTAATGATGAATAAACTAAAGATTTGTTAAACATAATAGGCATCGGCCATAGAAACAAGACGTGTTCCGTAGCGACAGTTACGCGAAAGTTATCCAGCTGATTCTATGTAGGTGATTTGCCTACACCATATTTTATCATACAGCCGTGTGTGCCCACTGGCCTTCGATCGTCATGTTAATGAACCTATGTGCTGTCTGCGCGGCTTCCGAATTAGCACCTTTCTGTCTTTACGTACAGAGTTCCATTTCTGATGCGTGATATCCAGCACTTCGGCACTTAGCTCCATTTACGAGAGGACCTTGAATTTTTAATGTGGTCGGTGACATGATGTTTTGTCATTTAATAATGCAAAGATGTGTTTGCACAAAAGCTTATGTGATTAAGATTATAATAAGTTATTGTATTGTTTTTAATACTGAATATATATATGTATGCTATACAATACATCAAGGCAAAAACATATTGAATTAATTAATTAACCTTTTTGATAAAGCTTTCTATTATTAACTCTGGTACGTCGTCATGTAACACAATTGAGGTGTTATTTATCCTTGATCCGTTAAATGGATTATTTTGTCAGTTACAATATTACGTTAGTAACAAGAAAAGCTATAAATCAAAATCATCAACCCTATAGATAGACAATATACTTCCTAATTGAATGTCAAAATCCAAAAAACTAGTCGGACATTATGTGTGGTGTTTATTTAATATTCATTGTGCAATTTACTCGTGCATAAATAATAAGATAAAATTATTTATTATTTCTTCAATCAATCTTAGTCTGTCATTTGACCTTCATCCAACATCGACCTTAACGAATCGGGGATGCTCCTGCTACTGAAAATTACCTACTTCCATTGCACCACATCAATTTTCCGGAACAGCGATTTAATTTGCAAGTGCTTGAGCTCAGCTCCTCTGTCTCGCGTTTAAAGATCTCCGTGTAACATTATCCAATTCGTCTCAAGTCAAACACTTGTCAAGGAGGCTTCGTTTGATGTTCTAGAGTGTTACATTCTCACTCAGAGCAGCAAAACTATCTTGCGAATATCAAATGTTGAGCACGTAGCAGCGTTGACGCGCTTCGCGACGCACAATCATAGCTTGTGTTTTATCTCGCTAGATAATCGAATACGAGCAGATAGCATGCATCTGTTTCATGTTGCATCATTATTATTGTCTTTATCGGTTACCGCGAAATATAATTGTTTAATAGTTAAAATGCGTTGGCGACGTTGTCTGTTTTTTTTTGTGGAAACCTTTACTACCTAACAGGGCTTGGGACTAAATCCTTGGAGGGACATCAAGTTGAGAAAATTTTATTTTGCAACCTATAATAAGTGTATATTATGTGACCTTGTATAGATAGAGCTTAGTGCTTTTAAATTGTAGATTCTAAGTTGCTTTTTACGCGTTGACCTTCTTCCAGTCTTGTCTCCGGTGTAAATTCACTAAGTGTTTTAAACTTGAAGAACCTCCGCTGCTTGAGTTTGCAGTGATATTAGAAGTATTCACACATTCTGAATCTGATAACCTGATTCTTGTTTTTAAACAACCAATATACACTTAAGTTTTCTTTTGAGAACATCTCAAAACGGATAAGTCCATATTGCATGAATACTCCGTCATCCAAAAAGAAGACACCAAGGGGCAGTATTTGGTGCTGAATTTGTACCTTAGTTTTATCTTGACTAAATGCTTGAGAAATCTAACAACCTATTTTGAAACCTAACCTTTAAATATAATGTTTCACATTTATAAATGAAAAAAGAGCTATCGCTCTCATATCAACATTAATCGGACAAGGTCGGGAAAGCAAATCGCTCTTATCTCCAGCGTTTTATCAGATATCGCTTATTTACTAAACAGTATTCGCCACACTGTTAATTTTTATCGTTAAATAATAATTTAGTACACACAGAGAAGCTTTGACGTCGTGGGGTGATAAAGAAACAGGTTTCATTCGTACTTGTTCATACTTAAAAATGCAGGGTTTGCCCATACTTTAAATAATTACTGTAGATAGAGAAAACTAGGAGTATATTGATGCTACAGCCATCCTCACTTTGCTGACCTCTGTGCCAAATGCCCTACCCGGAAACCTACGCACCGACAGAAACACAATATTTGGTGAAATGTGCAAGATCGCTGTAGTTTCAATCTACGAATATATTGTGATCCGGATTCCGGACCGTAATGCAGTGACTTGTATTATTTGGGTCACATTATTGTCGTGACCTTAATTGGCACTATTACCGCTCCGGTCAAACTGCTGGCGATAATTGAGCAAATATTTTTTCCCCAGGGTTCATTCAATTATGCATGATCCATAGTCTATTATCACACACACATAAGACAGTGTGTGACATGAAATATGAACTTAATTGCATAATAATTCCTCGAAGCTCGATGTTTCAATGTTAAAGGCTCACCATTCATAATGCCTACACATAGTTTTTACGGTAAAAAGACTTACCTGCTAATTAACAAAAGCCGTCTTTATCGTAAATTGATTCTCGAGAAGGAGAACTTAACAAGCTTAATTAACTGGTGGATCTGCCAATGATTTAATTGAAATGATATTTCTTTTCGTACCTTAACGTAAATATTAAAGCGCTTTGCAGGTATTCCTGCATAGCGATGTCGGTTTTTCATTCAATTTCCCCATTGGAAATCTTGTTGCAAATTGAATGTAGTCGAGTATTGGCGGTTTGAACAAGCGAACTGCTAGTAATATCGTTTATTCTTAGGGTTTACTTTAAATCGCATTGCGGTAACGCTAACAATTTGCGACTGGTGTTTGGAGCCAAGCAAATTAGATTTTTGGAATAAATAATTTCAAATGTCATATTAAATCTTTTCTAAACGTTTTTTTTTTATCTTAATTGCTTGGCCTCTTTTGCATTTGCTTTTCAAATTTTGAGTGATAAGTACTCCTCTATTTGTCTCTAAGAAATAATATGCCTATGGGGGAGGCTCACTCTTGAGACTTGAATACCGATCGATCAACATGGAAATGTCAACCCTTCACGGTCTTATATTGTTTTAAAGTTTCATGGTTACAATCTCGTAAATAACAAAATTACTTCTCGCTCTTGTTTTGCAACAAATTGTAATTTTTAGGGGTACTTTCCCAATGGGTGACAGCCAACTAATCTGCAGAAACAACAGAAAGGTGTATTGTTTCTTTGTGGTCTTCTGTAAGGAAACCGGCTACTAATACTTGTAGATCTTAAATCATCTAACTCTCTTAAAATTAAGTGATCCTCTGATTTACCATATTAACGATCACACTTAGAGATATCAGTGTCAATTTAAGGTTCCATTAAGCCACGTGATGTCTTATTGTGCTGTTATTGTAAAGAATGTGACCAGTGACTTGAATGAATTAATAAAATAAATAAAACGTCTCTGAATGCGAAAGGTAAACAGTAATTTTAAAAGTTATCGCCTTTGACCTTCTCCCGATTACAGCTAATTTCAAAATATGCTTGCCACATTACCGTATATAATTACCTAGTTACCATTAAGTGTTTCATCGATTGTGGCTTTTGCTGTGTTGTTTTATCATAACTCTATGATTAAGGCGGTTTCAGTAATTATGTATGCCATTGTTATGGTGGCCGCGTACTGTGGTTTGTTCAGTGTTTGATTGACAGGTGAAAGGTATCTGTCTATTTAGGTAGTCCCGTACATCACTATTAAATAAATGCTTATGACGAACTTAGGAAGAAAGGGTTGATAGTGTGCGTAATAGACTTTATTTTGATAAGAGGCTGAGATTTGAAAAGCACATATCTGACTCGGTTGAAAATTATTTCTATAGGCTCAAAGTCATATACAAAATCTAAACACATATACCTATAAATTTATCAAGTTAAACTCAATGGCAATTTTTTAAGTAATTTAAAGATGAAAAATATTTGTGTTAGCACTTTCTTTACAAAACCTAAAATTTCTGCGAAACAAAAATCGCGATAAACCGTTTTAGACCCATTTTAAAAGCTCACTCAGACCTTAAATTATAAGTTGTTATTTTGTTAGTTTGTTATTGAATTTAATTAAGATTTCTTAATTTAGTTATTATGTTGATTACTATTTTTGTTACCACACATTCACAAAATTATATAAAACAAAATACTCTTACAACAACACCTAATATTACCACCTTACATATTAATAAAGCTATAGAAATGTAACCGACAAAATATTATTTTCCGTTTGCCAATTCACGCCTGTCATCATAGTAAACTGTACCAATACAATCAGTGGCATATTCACAAAACTCACTGCTTTCTGATAACAATGCCTGTCGGTGATACTGTAGAAATAGGGATGATGATGGGGTAAAATATGCAAACGAAATTCTATTTATTCATTCAGTTAGATTATCAAAAAATTATGGACACCTATTTTTTGTTATGTCAATCGACCAAAAAAATCCAAAGTTTAAGCGCGGCTAAGTTTGGGATTGGGGCCTCGTGACTTTACTTCTAAGTAAAATTTGTACAAATACGTAAACGTCATGAAATATTTCATATTAATATATCTCTGTAATGTTTTGATGATGTGAATAAAGAATAAATATGTGTCCAATACTTATGGACATTATTTGATAATCTACCTGATAGACGAAGAAAAAGGTTAGTCATCCATCCCTATTGTGAACGACGCAAAACACGTCACCCGCAAAAAAGATGACTGAGTAATAGATACGTCACAGAACACAGAAAGGATACGTTAATAGGAGGTATACCAACGCTTTTGACACTGTCACTGCCGTGTGCCGACCACGGGTGATAAGTACTGAACGAAATGGCACTCGTGTCTGCTGCCTCTCTCTGTTGAAAGTTTAGGCCGAAATATTGAGATTTATCAAGGCTATCGATAACTGACTACTTCTATGACCATAAGGTGACGGTGTATTACAATCTAAAAATGTTATTTCTAGTTCCACCCAGCTTGACATCTGAGCCGAGTGTATGTCTTCTAATTATTTTTTTATTACATATAATTATGAAGTTGTATTTCACATTTTAATCAAACATCGCCACTTCCGTTTAATTTTAGTCACTTATGTAGAAAATAGTCACTCTTTCTTTCTTCAAACGCGGGTCATGAAGTAAATTGCGTGTGGGCAGGCGAGGAAAGGAAATATAATGCAGCCAAGACTACTATAACACAAACGTGACTCAATTGTTAAAGTGAATTATGCAGTGAAAAACCACATCCCGCTACGACTGCTCCGCTTGGATTTGTTCATGATATTGTTTTTTGTTTGCTGATTTATGCTCGATTCATACACGTTGTAATGTAAAGTTATGTCAGATCCATTGACCTGACTGACTAAACAACAACTGTAGTGATGTGTAACTCGTATTTTTCATAAAAGATGAGGAAGATCCTCATTTTCCCTCGTGAGGTAATCGCGAGGTGCCCCTCATTTGAGGTGAGGTGAGGCGGAGCGCGCAAAGCGACAAAGTTTCGTTGTATCCACATTGGCGGCGCAAGGCTGCCGTTTTAAATGACCGAAACTCGTATGAAATGAATGTGCGTGCATCAGTGAGTAAATAGTAAGTAAAATGTGCTCCTCGTTCCCCGCACTTGGCGAAAATTAGGAGGTAAATGAGGTTGTTGTCTCTCTCTACTCACAAATGATGAAGACCAAATTCGGATGTTCTCTTGTCAATAATACAACACGTGGAAGTGACGCTACAAATAAGAATCGATTTCGAAAACTTTTTCGATCACTTGATCTTTGATTTTTGATCCCCGCACTTGTTAGATTGAGCTACTGGAATGGCGGTATTGTCGATCTTCAATTTCTATTACTGAAACGTATTTACATGTTTCAAACCCAATTCATATTTTGTTTGTGTATAAATTAATTGGTCATTATTAATATTGGCTTTGGAGGAAGAATTATTACACAACTTAAATTCTAGGAGTTAGCTTCTGCATGCTACGACCAAGGTTTTGGTTTCGACAGCATTTGCAGCCATAGCTACTATTCCGCACTGGAGCCGCGTCATGGTATCCATCTATAGTATAGCAATACCTGAGCCCTTGCACTAGGGTCAATAATAGCCTTATGATGATCAATCAGGTTTTCTTTTTTTTTTACACAATTAAAGAATACATGGCGTCATAATAATCTTTAGTATTTTCATCAAATAACATTAAAATGCACTCGTGTTACGGAGATGACAGAATCAATGAAAACCGGTACTTATACTTGAGTAATGGATAGCCAATAAATGTTTATTTTCCAGACATGGTTATTTATTTATACGACTCGTCCGGTGTTGGAGGTGTGGGTAGAGCGCCAGCGGGACAGCCTCACCTACCGCCTGGTGCAGGTACTGACCGGACATGGGTGTTTCGGCCACTACCTGCACCGTGTCGCCCGTCGGGAGGAGTTGCTGCGGTGTCATCACTGCGCCTCCCCCGACGACACGGCCGAGCACACGCTGATCGTGTACCCGGCTTGGCGAAACGAGCGCCGCACGTTGATGGCGGCTCTCGGCGGAGGACCGCTCTCATTGCCAAGTATGGTTCGAGCCATGCTTGGCAATGAGAGGGCATGGAAGGCTGCCGCCTCCTTCTGCGAAGTTGTGATGGGGCAGAAGGAGGCAGCGGAGAGGGAGCGGGAGGAGGATGCTCTAGCCGCTCCCCTCCGACGTAGTCGGGTGGGCCGAAGAAGGCCGGCAGCTGTGACTGCCGGTCTTCGTCGGCCCTAAGGTGGTCTGGGCGCGGCTAGGCCGCCGCGTGCCCTTGGTGCCATTCGGCATAGGCCACCCCGTCTGGGGATTGCCTAGTACCCTAGCGCAATCCCCCAGAGGCGTGTCGCCCGGTCCACTCGTTGGGCCGGGCCAGCCCGGGGGCGTCTCAGTGAAGTGGCGCACACTAATCCTGAGACGCCCTCATATAGGCGTAGGAGGGTACCGGTGGTTTTTAGTGGGTAGGACCGGAGTTGTTCAGCGCGCGGTACTGTGCGTAAATGCATTTTCCACCGTCAACAAAACCATCTCTTCTCATTGTAGATAACCCACAATGTCAAATAAATGAAAGAAGAAATAGCAATTACAGTTATAGTTTTTAAGCATTTGACTGCTAGATGTTTAAATCTAAAGATTATATATTAATACCTAAATCAATGTAAAATTCAATTGCTATTTCTTCTTTTGAATGTTTAATACTTGTAAAGGTATTTCGTTTGTGAGTTGCCTACAATGCTAAGTGATCACCTTGCAGCTTAAAAAATACTAGAGGAAATTCGACATGGCCATTAGGGGTCGATTGGATAATTGGTTAGTGCGTCCGCCCAGATAGCGGAAGATGCGTGTTCGAAACCTGGACCTTATGGAAGTTTTTCTAGTATTTTTTTTTAGATTTAACTCAGTGCTTTTTAAGATAATATCTGCTCTATGAAGCGAATATTTTTTATGTTATCTTAGTAACAAACTGTTGTGAGTTAACCCTAATGTTAGCTATCTACTGTTGAAGTAACTTCGAAGGATAATCCACGACTCTTTGATGTCTCTATTACTCAGATTACGTTAAATGACGCTTTCGACTTCAGTTAACTTGCTGTCGATACCTCGTTCAACTACTTACTATTACTAACAGTAGGAAGCTAACTTCGAGTTTGGGACTTTTGAATTTGCTCTCAAAACCGATCGGTTAGGAACAACCGATTATTATTATCTTATTGAGTTCAAATTACTTCTGCTGGTAAGCTATTGTTACAACATAGGAAATTGTTTTTGTTTTTCTTAGTTTTTGCTATAAAAGCATGGATGTTATTATAGGTTATTATCTATCTTTTTATTTGCAGTACATGGCAAATTTTTCGCTCGAATTGGTGTGTCCGTCTGGGGTAGTCCACCTCCACCTTACAAAAGACCGCAGTATATAGTTCTATAATAAAATCCCTCCCGACATGAAAATGCTAAATATGAACATGTTTAAAAATAAACTATATAAATGGCTAAATGAAAACAATTTTTATGACCTCAAAAGCTTTTTCAATTATAAAACTTAATGACATGTATTAACTTATCCTATAATAATTATGATAAATGTATCTTTTTATTTTTTTTATATCTGACATTTAGAAATCTTGTAATATTAATATGTTGACATTGTATATTTTATTGAAATAATATAAGGTAACTCTGACATTCATAATTCTACAGAAAAATGTTATAATTAATTAATCTCTTTTTTTTTATATTGGTTCCATATTATGTATTTGCATGCTATTTTTAAAATGGCAAAACACGTGCTCAATCCGTTATATAATACCTATATACCGTGTTTTTAGCAAATAAAGATTATGATTATAATAACACTACCCTTTAGTGGTGTTGTGTTTCTGTCGATGGTAAGGTTCCATGGTTCCACAGTGTACAAACAAATATATTATGGTCTGCCGATTAGTAGCCTCTAGATTCGTGTGTAATCTGGAATGGCATGCTTCTAGAGGCTGTATATGGTGGCCACTTTCCATCAGGCTTAATAAGGTTGACAAACATCCAAGTCAATAAGGTTGACAAACAATCATATGGCTGTTTGTCAACCTTATTAACTAAAAAAAATATGATGAAAAGGATTTATCTTGTAATAATTTTGTTTTAAATTTATGAACAACCTCAATACAGCAATGTCTATCTGTAAGGGCTTGTCCGCACTGCGATTTCTCACCGCGCGATTTTTATTCTCCCGTATTATATTCCCTCGGTATATGTTGATTGTTACTGATAAAATTGCTTTTTTTTGCTTAATCTTAGGTTATCTTCATCTGGGGTGGACCGAGGCGGCCACGGCGCGGGGTGAGGCTGTTATTGCGGTGTCGTTAGACATCCGCAACGCATTTAACAGCCTCCCCCACGAGTGCATTATGGAGGCACTAAGGTTTCACCGAGTGCCTCCATACCTGTGTGCCATTGTAGAGGACTACCTACAAGGTAGGGTGGTCCTCTACGAGGGGCCCGACGGGCGCATCCGCTCGCGGGCCATGGCCGCAGGTGTACCCCAGGGTTCAGTGCTGGGTCCACTGCTCTGGAACCTGGGGTACAACTGGGTGCTGCGAGGCAGCCTCCTCCCAGGAATGGAGGTTGTCTGCTTCGCCGACGACACTCTTGTCGCGGCGAAGGCAAAGGAGGTGGAGGATGCGGTGCGTTTAGCGTCGGTCGGCACCACAATGGTCGTCCGACGCATCCACCTCCTGGGCCTGGAAGTGGCCCTCGACAAATCGAGGGCCATGATGTTCCATGGCCCACGCCGCAGCACCCCTCCGGGGCTCCGTATCCGGGTGGAAGGGGTCCGAATACCGGTCGAGGGAAGCATGAAGTACCTCGGCCTGGTATTGGATCCCCGATGGAGTTTCGAGGAGCATTTTAAGCTCCTCAATCCACGGCTGTGTGCCGCTGCAGCCGCACTCGGCAGGGTCCTCCCGAACGTAGGGGGACCAGGTGCTGCGTGCCGTCGACTGTATCACGGGGTGATACGGTCGATGGCACTTTACGGAGCCCCGGTTTGGGCTGAGTGCCTCAAACCCCGCACGAGGGCCCTCTTGCGACGTCCGCAGAGGGTCATCGCGACCCGGGCCGTGCGAGCGTACCGCACGGTCAGCCACGGCGCCGCCTGCGTGCTCGCAGGCGCGACGCCGTGGGACCTCGATGCACAGGTTCTGGCAGAAATGCATCGAGGTCGGGTCGAGGCCAGGGAGCGGGGTGAAAGACTTGCCCCAGCAGAGCTGAGGCAGGTCCGTTCCATCGCCGAGAGCGAAGCTCTGCAGCGATGGGATGAGGCACTCGCCCATGTTAGCGCCGGCCACCGGACGATAGAAGCCATTCGTCCGGTGTTGGAGGAATGGTTGGGTCGCCGGCGCGGCGGCCTCACGTTCCGCATGGTGCAGGTCTTGACCGGGCATGGATGCTTCGGTCACTATCTGCACCGTGTCGCACGTCGGGAGGAGACGCCGCAATGTCATCATTGCGGCGCCCCGGACGACACGGCCGAGCACACCTTATTGGAGTGCCCGGCCTGGCGACATCAGCGCCGCGACCTCGTTGCGGCGCTGGGATGCGGAGCCCTCTCGCTGCGGAGCATGGTGGAGGCCATGCTCCGCAGCGACAGGGCGTGGGAGGCAGCCGCCTCCTTCTGCGAGAACGTCATCTCGCAGAAGGAGGCGGCTGAGAGGGAGCGGGAGGATGATCCTCTGGCCGCTCCCTCCCGCCAAAGGAGGACGGGTAGGAGAGGACGGCGGCGCGCCCTGGCTGCGCCCGTCCCATGACCCTACCCGAGGGGTCCCTCGCTGACCGGCATGGCGATGGCCGTGCCGGCCACCGACGGACCCCGTGACGGCAGCCCCCCCTTGTAGTTCTGTCCTGCAAAGAGGGGGGCGGCGGAGGGAGCTACACGGGCACGCCCAAGTAGCCCTCCGCAGCGGACGGGGGGGCGGTACGGTGGGCACTAGGCCGCGTACTCAGCCCCCGCGCGCGGGCCTACCCGCGCACGTCTGCGGGGTCCCCGCGATACCCCGGGAGACCCCTGCCGTGGAGCCCCGGCTTGGCCGGGAGGCTGCTAGGTGCGGAGACGCGGAGAATCCCTAAACGGGGATCCCGCGGCTTCGCGCTAAGCAGCTTAGAGGGTATTCGCAGGACTTTTTTAGGTTATCTTCATCTACATGACAGTATCTGGAAATGTTGTCAGGTGGGAGTCTCACAGAGACTGTAAAATGTTTTTCAAGATGAGAAGTTGGCTACAGAGGATCACTACAAAGCAGTTGAAAGAAGATTGTTAAATGTTTATGCTACTGTTCAATATTGCATAGGAAAATACAGCACTTCCAAGGTTTTTAAAAATACTTCATAATGTCAAATAATAGCCATACCATAATTAGGAATTATTTTATGGTTATTATTATGAATTACCATAGGTATTTAATTGAACACATACAAGTCACAAAACCCATTTTATTGCAGGAGCTCGATGGCGCAGGTGGTGAGCGCTTTCGGCTGCGATCGTTGAACTTAAGCAACTTTCGCAGTGGTCGGTCATTGGATGGGTGACCAAAAATCTTCTATCTCGAGCTCCTCCGTGCTTCGGAAGACACGCTAAGCCGTTGGTTCCGGCTGCATCTGCAGTCTTTAGCCCCCTCCAATCCGCACTGGGCCCGCGTGGTGGGTCATGGCCCAATCTCCCTATTCCATCCATAGGGAAGGCCTGTGCCCCAGCAGTGGGGACATTAATAGGCTGATGATGATGATGATGATGATTATATTTCCTGGCCGGCATTACAGCTGGTATGCATTGCGATTGAAATTTCATACTTTTTGTCAATTCAATGTGCTTCCTGGCTGAGACGAACTTCTAAAATGAACATCAACAGAAATAAGATTCAATAATGATTTACTTTGTGTGATAAATAAATTAGCAACAGAATATTAATAAAAGTATCACTCGGGGGTTATTTGCTTTGCCCCCCAGAAGTTCCTCTTGTTCGACGTAGCCCACAGCAGCGTTATCTCGTGTTTTCTTAACAAAATCTCGAAACCATTTCGCACAAATCCTCTTATTCACACTATTCTTTTACTATTTATTTATTTGACCACCGTATCCGGTCTCCCGGCTCCAAAGGTCTTGGATTCGAAATCCAGTAAGGGTAAATTTTTGTGGTGAGCTCAATATTTAGCGTAAGTTGCACCAACTTACTTTAACTGTTCAGTTAAAGTACTGGTTATGTAAAAAATGGGTTGCACCATTTGACTATGTGTTCCCGTTTCAAGCTTCATTTACTCGAATTAAAACTCCCATTTGTTTGATAGTATTACGGAAAAACAGCATAAGGACATTACTTTGTATCTTGTTAAATGTAGAGTTGAGTCGCTGTGTGGTATTTTCCATAGGAGATTAGTGTCATGGCTTAGAGCCGGTAAAGTGCAAGTGATACTTTGGTTCGATTTCGCAAGCATCTATGGGACTCGTCGAAGACCGGATAGCTTATTTGGTCCCTTTTTACAACGAAGATTTTATTTTAAACGCGATAACGTTATGAGTTAACAAATACTATTATCAAAGGAGTAGTATCGTAAAAAGTAGGTTAAATAACTTATGCGCCGCGCTGCGTTACATAACTTACCTACATACATAAAACAAGTTAAGAGGATTATTGCTTTTTAATGTAGGGCATGAGCATGCTTTGAATTCTTCGGCGTCGTCTAAAGTTTCAGTCAATTTTATACATAAATCTTAAATTTCAGTTAGGATAAGTCAAATAAATATAATTCTATTAGTTTAATTGAAGAAACAATTAATGTTTACGCGCCGGGTCTGTCAGAACATCGGTCATATCGCTGTTCGGGAGCGTGAAATAAGCTGAAAGCTATTTACCGAAGGGGAGCGAGCGTCTTCCTCGAAATTAATGGACAAGCGCCGCTTACGGCGTTTGGTATTGCAGCTCGCCTCACAATACGGCTACTGTGGCGCGCCCGCGGACTGCCCGTCCGACTAATGAGTGACTGATAAACGCAACGACAAAATCACCTTTGTCTTCCTCCCTCCCAAGAAACGGAACGTCGTCGTCTCCGTCGCACGTCCCCCGGAGCGGCAACGTGGCGCTTGAACCCGGATAAATTACATCCTATTAACTTCGTTCCGGTGCTCGATTTACGGTTTAATGTTTTAAGATGTAAGGATTAAAATTGAATAAGAGCACGGATTCGACTGCAAATATTTACGTTTGGACTTTGCCTATCGCATTATAAAGGCGAAGTTGGATTGCTTACCGGCGCAGTGACGCCGTTTCGGTCCCGTTTGTGATTATTAATTTGCTGTCAAATAAAGGGGCCGCTCACTTGGGCGTGCGTGTCGGCGCAAATTTCTGCCATGCTTCGGAATAAGTGATTATTTTTTGTTGCCACGACTTGGGATGCGGAGATCGGCTGACATTCAAACCGTTCAAACCCGACCTACACTTTAATCGGATACAGGCAATTAAATGAAGTTTATTTATGAAGCAGCGCCGGCCGGCAGGTCACTTGAAGCGATAGATAATATTTGGCAATGCCATATTGTTTACGTACCTATTACGAAATATTTAGATGAGTTTTAATTAAAATTGTAATTACAATTCTCTATTTAAATAATATAATGAAGATAAGAACTAACATTGTAAGCTGTACTGTATCCTACATAGATTTTATCATTCTCTGGTCCAATTTGACCTCATTCTTATTCAAGTCACCGTTTGAATCGGATTTTGGTACAACATTTCGAATGCATTAGGATTTTTACAGATACTGGCGGTTGATCAGATTGAACCTTTTGTATTTATTTTATAGTAAAAGCATATATTGGGCAATCTTAGGATTTACCGTCATGACTTGGTTAATGTTAGGATTTAACAAAAGGAGGATTTTAGGGCCTTTAGCACTATCTAGTTATGATATTAATATGGTATGCAATTCATTTAATAAAGGTATTTATTCCATTATTTTTCCTATTTAAGAAAGTCGAAATTTTATTCACCTTTTTCTAACTGATTAAAAGAAAAGCGAATGTTTTTTCTGTTTTCATAATTGGTTAAGAAAACCAGTCAGAATAATCGTAGATGGTTATTTTTTAAGCATTTAACTGCTAGATGTAGACGGGACTCGAACCCGCACCCTTTGCTATCCGGGCGAATGCACTGACTATTGCTACCGCGGCCCTGACGGCCGCGTCGAATTTTCTCTAGCCCTAGGCTGCAAGGCAGCGCCTTCTCTTCGCATTGTAGGTAACCCAGCATATGGTCAGTACATTCGCCCGGATAGCGAAGGGTGTGGGTTCGAGTCCTGTCTGCTGACTGGCCCGCGTGTTTTTTTTTCTACTAAACTTTTCTTTAGATATAAGTCGTAGATAATTAAAAAAATAGTATGATAATATATTTTCTCGTTAATAATTTTACGCGATACTTCAGCATCTTACCTTGGTTGGCAGCAGTATACGTGATATTATGCAGTATTTATTCGTTGTTATTATCTCATTATCTGTTAGTTTCTCGAGTCGCTCGTGAGAAACGTTTACAAGTAGAAAATATTCAAAGAACTGTGTTATTGTTATAAGTACCTAATTAGTTGATTTGTGTTACTACCTGTAAGGGCTTGGTCACACGTACGGCAAGATTAGGGCCATGTATGCGAGACTGATTTATAGAGCGTCAGTAGATAACATAATAACCAAGAGCTTTTCTAAGCTTCTCTTCAGTGCAATAACATGTTCTTTAATAAAACCATGATGCGAGTGAAACTATAAATACAATGAATAGAAAATGTTGTCCTGACTTAAAGTATAAAACGTATAGAATGTGCAACCATACAAACTTTAACGTTTATAATTAAACGGTAGGATTCTTATTATTCGGACATAGTGTGATTATTTTAAACAAAAAATACTTGGAGCGAGTTTGATCTCTAGCGAAAAATTGCTCCACTATTCGTAGTTTTAAAGAAGCAACATGCAGGCCGGCAAGTGAAGATGGCTGGTGCGGCAGTTAGAACGGCTGTACCAGCTATCTTCACGTCTGGACTTCACCGTCACTTAACATCAGGTGGGGTGGAGTCATTTGTCGGACCTATGTCGTAAAAAAAAAAGCTTGTACAGTGTGTGTGAACATTGCCTAACGCTCTACTCTGAGTCTACGAATTCCGGTTTGGATTCCATAAGCTTATGACGTTGGTATGGTTGCTCTTTGCCCTCACTCAACAATGGCGGGTGATATTAATACTTTTCTTGTTTACATAATATAATATATAGGTATTATAGAAAAAATCTTACAAGTTGACACAGATCGTAAATAAATATAGTCTGACCGCCTGATAAGCATAATACTGCTGCGGCCAGCAAAAGAGGCATTGATGGACGAACGTGTAAATGTCGTAGGTACACATACGTAAGTTCATCAATGCCTGGTTGTGGCCAAGGCTTGTATAGTACTTTTCTCAAATAATGCGCGGAAATTGAAAACTGGATCTAGGCAGAACTTGACATTTTACAGTACAATTACTTACTTTTCAAAATCAATGACGGACAACTAACAACAGCACTCATTCATTTGTTTATTTGTTTAATAAACAGATTTCTATTTGCGAGTCAGTTAGAATTTTAAATAAAACCTTTGATAAGTTACCTCCTTGGTTGCCATGCCAAATTACACGACAGTTACGAGTATACTATGTAAGTAATTTATATGTAAAATAATTTCCAAGCATGTTTTTTATATCATATCTATTCGAAAAAAGTAAGCTTGTTCTCTGTTTATATACATGGATGAAAATAGCGTTTTAATCCCTAGGGACTAAAAGTGATTAGAATTAGAAATATGGATATTATTAGTAAAAGTTTCAAACACCAAGGATATTAGAAGAACATATAAATGTATTGTTTTAAACTTTCATGGTCACTAACATTATGGTAATATAAATTATTTACGGGATTGTTATCATGTACCTTGTTTTTAGCGAGTTTCCGATATTTCGGCACTGTTGCAAGCGCCATGATCACTTCAGTTACTCCGTGAGTCACAGCGTAAACCTCGTGCTCACCAAATAACAAAAAGGGTGTGAAAAATTTTAAAAATACAAACGGGTAAAATACCTACTTTCCGCTTTCATTCGTAATTTTTACTCAAAATCGACTTTTTTTATTTGTTTCTTAGAAGATTAGTGTCTTCCTCGATTAGTGAGAATTATACATATATGTATGAGTATATTTATACAGAAATTCATATTAATCATCCATGACTGGAGTCCAAATTCATCACACATACATCTGCCCCCAACCGGGTTCATACCCGGGACCTTACGAGTAAGCGACACCTTGAAACCCGGCGTACTACTACTTGGCCACGGAGGTCGTCAATAAAATGGGATGTGTTGCATAAAAGCCAAATTTTCTTGCGAAACTGCCCTCAATACAAATCTTCTGTAAAACTAGAAAGGGGTGAATATACGCTATTGGGAATTTTCTTGGCCCACTTTAAAAAAATTACCATTTGATTTCAAATTCATTATTTGATGAGGAGATTAACTGTTTTATTGGTATTTTTAAGGGCCAGAAGATATTGAATGGTTTTACAGGTTTATGGCTTCCAGGGGAAAATTCATTGTCAGGGGAGTGACATTACTAACAGAGTAGTGACAAATTGACAAATACAACCAGGGGAATGACTGGCTAGTAACAATTAGTAAGGAAACACATTTAGATACATTGAAAAGAAAGACGGATTCATTGTTTTTTAATTATTTTTATTAAGTTTGAACTTCAATCAGTCTTTTGCATTACAAAATGTTTTCTTTTAATAAAATTAGTAGGATGATATTATTTCCCTAGTATTATAACAAATAAAAATATGTTTTCTTAAGAAATTCTACTTATCAGTCTTTTCCGACATAATATTAATAGTACTTAAGTACCTATTCTTATAATCACAGTAATTGTTTGGAGATTGCTATAATAAACTCTACTTATAATTAAAACCTCAGTGAATGTAATAATATAATCAACAAATAAACCCTATGTTACAACAAAACTTAAAAATCCTTTTCCTTACAACAAAATAACAAAATATTATATCATTAAATTTTAATGAGGTTATTAACTTCAAACTGCTCTAAAACTAATTACAAATTACTTTTCAAAAACATCAACAGGCTTTTGAAACTTGTAAAACATTCTGTTACCTTTCATTACTATGTTTGGAACAGGTAATATTGTCAAAATTTCTTCTCATTTGACATCAGATACATCGTTATCATCTATTTTAAAAAGAGTACCTTTTACTGATCTTTAGAAAAGTAACATGAATATCATCTTCATCATCATTAAAATCAGATGAACATACACCAGCATATCTGTATTTTTTGACATTTATCTCATATTTTACAAGCACAAAATCTCCGTTCTTAACAACTTTTGCTATTAACAACTATTTTTTACTTTCTTCTCATTATCATTCTTTGTCCGTTCTATATTTTCCTGCAGTTGATTTTGGATAACTTCACAAAATAATAATTTCCTTCTTCTCTTCTTCTTTTCACTGTTGCTCTTTAAATGTTCGTTAACCTTCGAGTTTGGGGTCATTTTCTTTTTTTGGATACGCCTTAGCTTCCGTTGATAATCATGTACCTTTTGACGTAATCTTCTTATTTCATTTTTCTGCTTATTAACAACTGCATTCCTTTGTTTACGTTGCCTTTCTGATCGTCTTTTAGCAGCTAATGTCACATCATTCTGTGGAATTGGAGGTTGTTCTTCATTATCAGACGAAGGCGGTATTATCGGACAATTTCCAGAAGATTGTTGCTTTATGCTTTCTAGTCTTCTCTCTCCATGTTTTTTTAATAGCCCTTTGCTCTCTTTCAGTCATATCCTGCATGATATTAATTTGTCCTTTCTCCTTTTTTTTAAATATTTAAGCTTTTCTTTGTCTTTTAACTCAGCATTTTTACTGGATCACTTTTCATTCTTTGATAGCGCAATCTTTCAGCCTGACGCTTTTTTTTCAAGCCTTTCTTCTCTTGTTTGCTTTTTTTCGCGTTCGCCATGATGTCGTCGCGTTAGTAAAACCAACAGCAAACTAAAACAAATGAAACAAAATGTTAAATCAATTTGTTAGTTAAATCAAATCATTTAATTTAATTTTCGTCACTACCCTGGTTCGTTTGTATTTCTCCTGGCACTAAAACTGCCAGAGAAGTGACGCCAGGGGGGTGACAAAATAACATATAACCTAAAAAATATACACAATGCAATCTTTATACTGAAATAATACGAAATACAGGCCATGTACTCATTTGTAACAATACATTGAATAATTTATGTCGTACATAATAGTGAAATATAAAAATATACACTCAGCAGGGGAAATTCGGCAACGACTGGCACAAACACGTTGTTCACCGGTGAACCGGGCACTGACGTAACATTATTTTAGACGACGCCATTGGCTTGTACCTAACTTCACTCTGTCCGACGCGCGTTACTCAAGACCATTGAAGCGTGTACGCGGTTTTTGAGGGAAATTTTGAAATTCAAATTGAGCCAGAGAAGGTGACACTTTTTTAGGCGTCAGAAAAAGATGTTTTTTTAAACTAATAATTATTTTGTTTTATTCCGTTTTTTATAAACAAATATTTTGTGTTCTTTGTTTAGTTACAATATTACATTTAAAAAAACCATATACTGGTCAAATTATAAAAAATATTCCGATAATTATAGTAAAATGTATGTATGGGGCCAGCCAGGGGAGTATACATTTAGTACTATTTTCCCTTATTGTAAACAAAATGATTAGGTTTCTGAATAGAATACTATGTGAAACAAATAAAATACACTATTATGTATTATATAACATATAAAATAACAACAATTTGATTAATTTAATATTTTTTATTCAAAGGCCATCAAAGTACCCAATACCGTATAATGACCCAAAGATATCCATGCTGCATCCTTTTTTATTAATCAAGTAGGTATACTAATTAATTGATATCTAACGTGAATAAAGACTATACTAAAATAATATACGTAATGCGGGATTTGGTTGGGAGAATAATGTAGTTAAATCCGCCTATCCTTTACATACATATTGCGAATTCAAGACAAGTTGAGAGTGTAGTGGGTGAGTTATAACAAATTGTCGGGGGTGGCATAGGGCGAGCGGGGGTGGTGCGGTATACTGGGTATCTGGGTATATGCTCTAAGGCTGTTACCTAGGTAGGTGGTGAGTGGGCCCACGCACCTCACTTCTACTAAATTGCCATTTAAAGGTAAACCGCTCTCCTAATTTAATTGTTAAATCTAAATAGTAATTTTATGACTTAATCATCCTTTTTCATTTATCATTGTTTAACTTTTATCCTTTATTCAAGTCCCGTCTGCAGCCTGGTGTGCGTGTTTTTTTTTCGTAAAATTTTATTGTAGGTTACTTACAAAGCGAAGAGATGGCGCTGCCTTGCAGCTTAAGGCTAGTGAAAATTCGACACGGCCATCAGGGCCGTGGTAGCATAATGGTCAGCGCATTCGCCTGGATAGCGAAGGCTGCGGGTTCGAGTCTACTGCCTGGTCCGCGTGGATTTTTTTCTAGTCAAATTTTAATGAAGTCGATTTCACGCGCCGCCAGCCAGTCTTGTGTGCTCTACGCTCTATGAGTTGGCGGCGAATCTTGTTGGAATACCCAGTGCCTGTTATTGAACATGGTATGAGAAACAGGTTCCACAAGGTTCGTCAGGACTGTATTTTGATACAAAACTGCATTCGTTTTTACATCTTTCTCTCAAAAATGTACCTCTGTTAAGCCCCAATAAGAAACTCCCAACCATACCATGAGCGAGGATGGAAAATTACCTCGTTGGACACGCGGAATACGGTTGCTCGTTTCTTCACAGCTGTGTGCGTACACCTTATCATTTTGTTTGTTGTAGCTCTCTTGTACGGTAAAAATTTTTTCATCCGAAAAAAGAATTTCCCGATATTTTTTTCCCTCGTACCGCTTCAACAAAGCGCGGCATCTCTTCAGTCTCAGGTCCATTAGACGAGCATTCAAACGATGTCCTGTTTTCTTCAATATGCCCGAAGCCCTAAGTCTTCATTTAGCACCCTTTTCACCGTGGTTCTGCTTAACTCCATCTGAAGGGCCAACAGTTTCTGCTTACGTTTGGGATTTCTTTGAATTCGCGCCTTCACAACTTTTATCACTGCTGGAGTCCTAGCAGACCGAGGGCGACCACTTCTTGACCTGTCATCTACACTAGAGTCTTCACTGTATCGTTTGATGGTACGATAAACGAATCTTTTGGTTATATTCAAAATTTTCAGTATGTCAGTTTTGTGGCCAGCATTCTAAAAGAAAAGTTTTTACTGTGTGACAATACTTATGACCTGACTGTGTATAATACAATGATAACAGTAATTTAAACAAAATGTAATAAGATTACTTACTGTTTATGACACAGAAATATTTCTGTGGTTAGTATTTAATATTTCTGTAAACTCGCATCGCAGCACTGAAAGAGTAAATTTAAATAAGGAGGTTCTGATTCTACTTCAAAGGTTTACGACGGTATTAAAATATGTATGTGCCCTTGTTAATATGAAGATAACCAGGGAACGTATTTTTTCCATCATCTCAAGAATATTCCTATAAGACTTTTATGAGTCGTAAAATCTTTGTTAGATGGAGTTTAAGGTCGCTCCTTACTTGATATCGGATCGCATGATAATCGTAGTTTTTTTTTATTTAATGGTTTTTATTATATTTTTTACTGGCACGCAATTTATTAACACATGTTGTACGTACATTAAATAATTGAATAAGCACGACTAGACATATCTTTTGCTGCGGCATTTAGCTATGTATTGATTAAGATCGGACGCGAGCTGAGAGACATTTGAGAAATAAGTATTTGAAAAAGCTATTGCTGTCGCCCATTGGCAAATACCGTGCGATAGAGACAACAGTAGCTAGCGCTGAAAATTGCGTTTAAAAATTGCAAAAAGATGGAGTTCGGCTGTCCACGTATTATTTGTGGTTCTTATTTTCGACTAAAGTATTTATTTTTTTACACATTTTTTAATTCTTTTTGAGCATTTCACAATAATTATAGTGATGTGAATGTGTTGTGTGTTCCCTCTTCCTTTATGTTCTCAGAATACCAGATATGCAATTGCTATCTCATATATCTCATCTATAAAAATCATCAAGAAGACACATCTCCATAATAAAGTTGGGAAGGGTTATGGTTCTTAGCTCAGACTTAGAACTGGATATAGGGTAATAATATTTTCCTTACATACTTATGCAAAACATAAAGAATATTTTTATTATATAGATAAGTAAGGGTCTATATACACTATTACATTTTTTTTAAAAGCTTGCAGACTTACCTGACTGTGAAGTTCAACCACAATTATACGAAGTTCAATGTCCGAAGACATTCAATACCCTACCCACCCATTATGTAACATCAGCTACAATAATCCCTTTAAAACATATTCAGCACTTAATTTTATACTTAGTTTTTTTTTGAACCTAATACATCAAACGTAAGACGTACATAGCCCAAAATGGCTAAGAAAAATTATTGACGAATTGGGCATCATAATGCGCTGTTGACAGTAATAAAATTGTAAAATTAATGACTTGACAGATGGTGACAGATGACAAATAACAGTTTTTTTTTAATCTTCTATATAAACGTATGACGAAGGTAGCTCACTTGAACTTGAACTTCGTATAATTGTGGTTGAACTTCACTTTCAGGTAAATTCCTTTATCCACTAATTATATTTCATGTATGAAAATCAAATCTTAAGTGATTAAAATTAAGGAGGAATCAGTCGAGAACGTTTATATGGAAAAACACTGCCCGCCTCCGCTCCTAATTTTAAAGTTTCAACTACAGTAAATTATGAAAAATACTGAAAATTTTACACAGCCTTAGTGGTCACGTTTTCCATACAAAAATAACAGAAACCTCAAAAACCTTTTTAAACTTCAAAATAAACTCGCGCATATTTCGAATTTAATTTGTAATATAAACTGTTTTGATATGTAAACATATTAAATTCTTGGTTATTATATTTTTAAGCCTTTAACTGCTAGATGTATAAATCGAAATTAAATATGTACTACAACAAGTTCCACTCGGCTCGGGTTTCAGATGGCATTCGAACCCGCAACTGCCGTAATAAAAACTGAATTCACTATTTACTTATTGAGTTTATCACTTTGAGTAAAGGCTTATCATAATCAAAACTTAAAATAACACAAGTTAATTGCTAAATGGACCAGAAGTAAATCGCAGTAACTAGTAAACTGTCACTATTGTGTCCGAACAACAGCTAAGACTAAACCAATTTCTTCCAACCCATTAAATAAGTATGTATTTACCCTTATGCCTTATTATATTCGCCTTAAGGTTGCATTTCGGTTTCGACAATATATGTCTTTTTATTACATGTTAGATGTTATGCAGTAGTGTTGAGTTTTATCATAGCATTTTATGGCATGTGTTATTATATAATTAATGACAAAACTCTAAAGAAAAATGGTGCGAAGTGATAACCGGCAATTAACGACCGACAAGCGGTTTGGTGCATAATTCAGCTACCTATCTAAAATAGCGAGTTGAAACAAAAAGGTCAAACTGGCAAGGCCGTTGGAAACTTATCGCCGCTTGGTACGGCGTGAGACGGCGAGAACACAATAAAACGTTAGCTTTCCAAGCTTAAAATTATAAACGTTTGTAAATTGGAAACGGGGGCCCCCTCGATGAATTCTGCCTCCTTCGGAAATAATATCATTTCATTTTTGTTTTTTTCAGGTATGTCATCAAAACGTTCGTTCGAGTGTAACGGGGAAATGAAGATGTTGTGGCGACGATAACCTCGACTTTGGTTGTAATGTGCGGTCGTTAATCAGGTATTGAGTCAGAATCTAAGATGATTGACGGAAAGCGGAATCCAACGATGCCCTAATCTGTGTTTGAATATTTTAGTTGGCCCTTCATGATTGCAATTAAAATAATACTATAGTGGGTGTCCGCGACTTCGTCTGCGAGAAACTATTGGTTTCCCATACCAAGCTTTTAACACCCGTTTTACCCTTGCAGGGGGTGAGTTTTGCAAAATCCTTTTTTAGCGCACGCCTACATGATAATAGCTATTTGTGCATTTTGTGCCAAATTTGAACGCAATCCGTCCAGTGGTTTGAGCTGTGCGTTAATAGATCAGTCAATAGCGGTTTCCTTTGAAATATACAGATAACTTTTGAGCTTTAGTTTATTGAGTCTGCTCATGTCTGTGCCAAGCTTTGAATGGTATGCTCAAGTAAACTGCGGTTTCCATAAAAAGACACTTTTAAAATATCAACAATTCCATGTTTACGCAAACGCAACCGAGTAAGTTCAAAAACGTTCCTACTCATTCATGTTTCGAGTGAACCTCGCTTGCCTAACGTATGGCATCGTTACGTAAACCTTCAACTACTATTAGGTACCGCTCGCTCATTAGATGAGCGGTCCACGGACTACCCGACCGCAGATAGCCTGTATTATGGATGTTCTCTGTTAATACTACGGCGATGTGCTAAAGGGTCGCATCGTTAGCCAAGATTAGCAGAAACCCACCGTTTATATTAACCCTTTTAGCATCAAAAGGAGGAAAACAAGAAATAGTGACCAACTCTTGCTAAATGTGATTCGAAAGCAAATAGATTTGTAATAACATAAATCCAACCTCTATATCTGGGCATTATTTTCTTGAAACCTTCTTCAAGTGGCCGCATTCTAGTAATGTCTCCGAGTATGTACTATGCTAAGATACCTACGACATTAGGTAAGGTTATATTATAAACAGTCTTTATGTTAGAACCGACGAAACACATTATATTTGCATAATGAGATAAAGTTTGAGTCCTTGTGTAATAGTAAATAAATATTCGCGTGGATTTACATAAGACGACCCATTTCTATTTCCAGGCATATCATTGGATGTGACATTTTTTCTTTGGAGCCTTTTTTCTACAGTAATACGAAGCGTTTTGCAATCCATTTAGATCGCGTACATTACTCGAATGAAATATGAAAGCACTGTTGAAATTGGAATCCGTAGTGTACTATTCTGTCGGAAATTAGTCGCCGCCGCGCGCCGGAACGAGTGCTAGTGTGCAACTCACCCCCTCCCTACCCTATAATATAGTTATAATACCTTTCTATATCCCCCCCTCTTCCCTTTAGGCCAGATCACTGAATGCCCGCACGTCGAGGCTAAGTTTAGTGCACAAGTGCATTTTCATAGCTGAATAAATAATCGCGGGCTTACAACTGCACACTTAAATAAGTGTACATTATTCAATATAGTTAGATCAAATGATCTAACTACTGCAAATTGAATAATGTACTATACGATACTACGAGCTAATAAACCTTGTAATAGCTATTACGCTAAGTGAAAATATAACAGAGATGCCTGTTCGTACATCTACTTTGTTGTCTTTTATAGTTTCTTGAATTGAATCGTTAGCAAATATGAAAGAGAAAGGAATCATAAAAATATCAATTAAAAACTTCCTAATTCATTAAGATAATGGAAGGAAAATGAAATATTCCATAATAAAGACAGAAGTACAAAAGAAAAAGTAATAAAGAAGCTCTTGGAACAGAAATAGATAAAATAAAAGGCATGGAATAGGTCTCCAGATTCTAGGAAGCTTCACTGCCCACGTCTTTATGTAGTGCAGAAATATTACTAACTGAATTTAGTGTAAATCTGCCCTTTCGCCTACACATAATCTGTTATGTGTCGGTTACTATAACTATCTATTCTTCAGGGTTCTTTCGTAGGCAGGGGAACCGTCACAACTCGAAGGTAAAAAAGCCATTCCTATACAGACAGGGGGTTTTTAAAAAAACAATCACTTACGATTAATATAAATTCATCAAATCAAAATTCTTTCTTATTCCACCTTCCCCTTTCCTTCAGAGGAGTAGACGCGCGCTGGCCTTCAGTGTCACCGTCTAACTGTGGCCACAATTCTAACGCGTACAAAGAAATTTGGTGACTCATTACTTTGTCGCATTATCCGTAAATGGAATGCTCTGCCTGCTCACGTGTTCCCTCCTTCTTACAACCTGGGATCCTTTAAAAGAGGCGTGAAGAAGCAACATGCAGGCCGGCAGGGTGAGGATGGCTGGTGTGGCAGGTAGAACTGCTGTACCAGCTATTTTCACGTCTGGACTTCACCATCACTTAACATCAGGTGGAGTGGAGTCATTTGTCGGACCTTTTATAAATATATATATATATATATATATATATATATATATGTATATATATATATACATCTTGCTGATCATGTTGCATCTTATATGGCGATTTTTGCTATTGATCCTGCGTCCGACCGACTTGATGCGTCCGGTATACGGACGCAAGATTAACCTAGCCTCATTTTTGGTGCAGAGACGTCTTTACATGCGTAGAATGCATGGGCAAAAATTTGGCGTGGACTCAATTTCATCACCAGAATGCTTTTTAACGTATTTCATAGTGCAACCGTTGACCGTGCGGAATTTGGAGGGCGCTACCGTGCAGTGTATATTTTGCAATGTATATTTCGGGTTCAATTTACAGATTTTATTGCGTCTTCCTATATATATTTAAAAAAGTTTTGATCAATTCTCTACGATGATTATCTTGCATCCAGTAGGCATCTTAATTAGCGAGATCGCGCGACACCTGAGGGGCCCGTTTTGGGTGCATGGGAGAGACGAAACTGGGCGTCCTACGGGTCGCGTGTGTTTGTATACAGATCCGTGCTCCGTGGACGCAAACTTATTACCGGAGTGAAATTTATCGTATTATTTGATAGAAGTAAATAAACGTAAAACAATGAAGAGATTTTTTTTTATTTTAGCAAATTTGATATTTTATACCATTGATCACTATTACGATATTATTGTTACCCGACTGCCAAAGAGGGAGGGTAATGTTGAGGGAGTGTATGTAAGTATGTATGTATGTCTGTTCCTTTGTGACCTCCTGTAGCCTAAACGGCTTGATGGATTTTGATGTATGAGGTATCGTTAGATTTGTCTTGATTACGGGAGTGTCATAGGATACATTTTATCCTAAAAGTCCCACGGGATAAAGACATAATAATATTTTTTCTAAATTTCCCTTTAAAAAAATATGTATGCGGTATCATTAGATTCATTTTTAGACTGTCTTAAGGTACTTAATAATTCCCGCGATATTAATTCCCTTACTGAAGTAACAAGACTACGGTATATACCGTCTTAAAATACTAACTAACTAAAAAGTGTGAAATAAAAAAGGTAAATTTAAAAAATCAAAAAACCCGACTGCTTAATTATACTTCAAATAAAAACTGAAAAGAAAAAAACAAGTCCAGTAGTCTATAATTCTGTTAATAAGGAACAAAGCTACTTTAACAGTCGGGACCCACTGTTGAAAAATATTATGTATTCTTGAATATCTAATGGGTCCCGACTGTTAAAGTAGCTTTGTTCCTTATTAACAGAATTATAGACTACTGGACTTGTTTTTTTCTTTTCAGTTTTTATTTGAAGTATAATTAAGCAGTCGGGTTTTTTGATTTTTTAAATTTACCTTTTTTATTTTGTTTCCGTTTTCAATTTTTTATAATGTAGATACATAATGAACCTACACGATTAATCGATATTAATGATCGAGAGAACTTTAACAACGTTAATTATTAGCCCCTATTTTATTAAGAATGTGATTCATTTGTTATTTTGTGGTAATGTACCTACCTACAGAGAATTCTTGTGAGAACTGTTGGTTAAATTGTTAAGTATACAGTATTGTTCAGCCTTTGTTATGGTATTTATAATATCACATCTAGAAAACTTGTTAAATATGTCACTGAAGTTAACTCAAGCTTATTTCTATGCACCATTTGCTAATTTGTATCATTGATTTTTTTTGATATCCCAATTAACCTTACCTCTTCACTATCACTTAGTATGTATACACGTATTCACCTTCCCTATAACTTATACAAATTCAAAATTCGAATTCAATATCAACGCAACCGTGCCCCCCACCAACACGACAAGACGAGCCAAGCAAAGTGCAAGGGCTCCACGTAACTTTTCCCGAAGAGCTTCGTCATTTTAGTGGACCTTTATAAGTAGGGTTTGGATTATCCACATAAAAAAATCTCGAGTTATATAAATAACGGTGAAGTCCAGACGCGCTAGCTGATACAGCAGTTCACCTGCCACACCAGCCATCCTCACCCTGCCGGCCTGCATGATGCTTCTTCACGCCTCTTTTAAAGAATCCCAGGTTGTAAGAGGGAGAGAATACGTGAGCAGTCAGCGCATTCCATCTATGGATAGTGCAACAAAAAAATGAGTCAACAAATTTCTTTGTACGCGTTGGAATTGTGGCCACAGTCAGTCGGTGACAACGTAGGTCAGCGCGCGAGGTCCAATGAAGGAAAGGGGAAGGTGGGATGAATGAGATTTACTCCTCAGAACACTCGCCGTGGTACAGACAATAGAACGTGCTTAGTGACGCCACGTCAAGGCGTAATTGTAGAGGCTCTAGGTGTTTAGTCATCTCTTCATCGCCTATAATACGGATCGCGCGCCGCTGTAACCCATCCAAGGTATCGAACAAGTACTTGGTGGAGTCATCCCAGAGTTGCGAGCAAATTTCCACGCAAGACCGCACCTGCTCCTTATACAACAAGCACAGTTAAATTGCTCGGGTGTTAAAAAAACCTTGAAATAAACCTTGTTCAGGTCTCCAAGACATGAAAGGAATGGCAAAGTTTTTGCCATGAAATCGCAGACCTGGGTTTTGTTAGCATTGAACTCAACCAAACCTGGTACCCCATTCAGAAATATGCTCCAAAGCCTGATTGAATTCAATGACAAGATTCTCCCGTTTCTCCTTAGTTACCGCCGCCCAGCCGCTGCTTGTCCGTGATACCCCGCATGCACTGTACTATCGTATGCATCGCAATGAATATTCCCAAAAGGAATTTTAGTCATTGATATGCAGCAGAAAGATAGTGGGGGATAGGACGGAGCCCTGAGGAACGCCGTCATTCACTGACATGAACCGCGAACTGTTACCATTCGTAAGGACACGAATTCTACGTTCATGCAGGAAGTCAGCTACCCAAGAACAGAACTGTGCCGGCAGACCGTATGCCGGAAGCTTGGAGAAAATGCTTTTGTGCTAGACCCTGACGAACGCCTTGGCAATGTCAAGGCTGATAGCCAACGACTTGCCCCGCTTGTCGATAGCCTCACCCCAGATATGAGTCAAGTACGCTAGAAGATCACCCGTCGATAGTTTGGGTCTAAAACCATATTGAAGATCATTAATCAAGGATTCATCCTCTAGGTAGTGGGTCAGATGGTTGTTAAGAACCTTTTCTAGGACTTTATATAATACTGGGGTGACTGCTATTTGCCGGTAGTTTACCGGGTCTGAGGGATCCCCTTTTTTGGGCACCGGTTGCACGTTGGCATCTCTCCAAGTCTCCAGCACACGCCCCAAAGAATACGAATATTGGTACAAGCGCGTGAGAGCGGAAGACAACTCCGCTGCACATTTTTTTGGTACTACTAATGGGATGCCATCAGGGGGTCATTCGCCTAACGGAATTGCTTTGGAAAACGCTAACGCTTACGATTTTATTTTGTTATTTCTAGCCGCCTGAGGTTTTCAAATGCCACGCGCTCTTTTTTTTTCTTTTGCATTGGTAATAACAATATTAAAAAAAATGAGCGTGAGGTATTTAAAAACCTTCGGCGGTCAGAAATAACAAAATAAAATCGAAAGCGTTAGCGTTTTCCTTAGCATTTCCGTTAGGCGAATGGCCCCCAGGTCCACCAGCTTTCCGGATGTCGAGTGATTGCAATTCGACACGAACCTCACGCTGCCTGATTTTAATATCAAGCATCGTTGTGCCACAATGAGGTAATGATGGTGGCAGTGCATTGCAAATATCGATTCTGGAGTTAGCCGCAAAGAGTTTTGCCAGTAAATCGCCTTTCTCCCGTGGCTTATGAGCTAGTGTGTTCCGTCAGGGCATCTCAGAGGTGGCAGCAAGAGCTGGCAGTAGTTCTTTTGGACGGCCTTGGCCAAACGCCAATAGCTACGGGAGCCCGAAGAATGCGTTATAAGTTCGTGACCAACACGTGTAACGCGCTGGACATCCGCTGTAATCCTTCTTACAGGTCTTGAAAGCAAAATTATAGGCTGCTTTTAGTTAATCGACCCCGGGATCCTTAAGAGCGCGGCCTCTGATCCGAGCACGATATGTCGCTTGCTTACGCGAAACAGCTTCAGCACAGTGGTGATTGAACCAGAGGTTACGTGTGTCCTTACTGATGAGATTGGAATGAGGAATATAGTATTGCATTACCATTACAATCTCCTCAGAATACCAACGGCGCTGGCCGATAGGTTCTTGTCACTGAAGCAGCGCTGTTTCCAAGGGACGAACGCAAAGTTGTCACGCATACCGTCCCAATCTGCCGACCCATAGTGAAAGATTCGGCGTTGTACCACCGTTGGACGTGCAGGCTTGGCCTGTGGCGCTTTGGTAGATAACGGGCAGTGATTCGAAGAGAGCCCCCTTACAACAACCTGACAGCTCTGAGGATGGGTCGTGAGCAGAAGGTCCAGTAATAAAGGTGCTTGACTTGAAATATCTGGAATCCTGGTGGGCTAATCGACCAGTTGCTTCAAGTCATGCGTGAGCAGAGCCCTGCATGGTTGGTTTTCGAGGAACTTAACCACAACTTAAAATTGTGGTAAGCATTAAATTCCCCCAAGAACACCAATTCTGCTTTGGGAAATTATTCTTGCGCGTCATCTGCTGCCCGACTAAGGTGTTCGAAAAGTCGAGTTGTCTCAACATCGCGAGTATGGGATCTGTAGAGGCACACGTAGACTTTGGCCTGGGGACCAGAGTCGACGTGTACCCCCAGCATGGAGTAGGAGTGATCTTCCAAGCAGCGGAGACGGCGACAACAAACATTCACCCAAACATACAGGCATACACCGGCTTTCGCTTTGAAGGACTCTTTAAACACGTAGCCTATATACCTGTATACCTGGGGGTATGCACCGCTATACTTAGTTGTTTTAGAGGCTGCCATGGTGGAATTGAAAAAGAGACGTGAAAATGAGCGGGCGGTGTCGCGAAGAGTCTTGGCAAATTAGGAAGATTTGTTTTCCCGAATGACTGCCTGCAGAGGCGATGCGCCGACCCGCCGGACAGAAGGGCCTCCGCACCCCCCCGGGAGTGGCCGCCGGGACCCCACGCCCCGGTCACCATCCGGTACGACGGTCCACCCCGAGATTATGCGTGACATGGTAGGGCAGCCTCACGAACTGGTTAGGAACGCTCGGGCCCCTGTACTGTGCCACGGGTGGCCAGCGAGACAGCCGTTTCTACTGGTCTCCCTGGACGGCGGGTCGATGCAGTCCTACCGGCATCGGTTCGACGGATGCCTCCCCTGGACTGAATCAGTCGCGACAACCTCTGGTTGTACGCTGGTTGACCCCGAAACAAGCGAGAAGCACTTAACGGGGTTTTCACCATGCGCATGGTGGTAACAAACCAGGCGGGTGTTAGGCACCGTAGCATCAGAAGAGCGGATGGAAGCTCCGATATCCCTAATTCGCTTCTTACGACACCCACGCGAAGAGAAGGGGCGGTGAGTTGTATCTTTTTCCGTCACCGCACTGATAAAATTGGTCTTAGTGTTAGGGCGTGTAGAGATAGAAGCATGGCTCTACGTGCGATCTGATAACTTTTTGTCGTGCGAGTGATACATGATCCCGTCTTGGCAACATTTTCCATGAAAATGTTTTCAGAGTCATCAAATTAAAAAATGAGGTCAGAGATAATTCATGAAGTCTTTTTCCATTACATATTTTTATTCTTTATTTCGAGCCTGAGTTTCGAGCCTACCTACTTCGAATTAATCTATTTACACCAATTTTTCTTATTGTCTAACTATTATTATCTTTCCTAGGTACAACAAGGCTGGGTGGCTTGTATTGCTTTCAGATTACCTTTATACAAGGATTTATTATGGATACCCACATTAACCTGACTAACTTTTACATTGGGAAAATGAATAATACACCGGCCTTTCGGCCAATCTCAGTGTCTGATCATAAGCCTACCCACTAAAAACCTTACAGATCGCCATTGGACATCTCTTGGCAGTACCAGCATCAGACAAGACGCCGGAACAGACAGTATTCTAAGTTATCCTTGGTGGATCCCTTCGACTCCGTTGTCGACGATGTACACAGAGTACGACTATATTGTCGTTGGGCCCGTAAATTACAGGGTCAAGGGACAACCAAGCCCGAATCCCACCGGTACTCTTGAAATTCCAGACCAGCCGAGCTAAAAAAGTTATCTTAAATATGATCATGACTTTAATAAATAAAAATATAAAGACAAAAATGTACGGACCAATGTAAACTTTAAAATATAATAAAAAAAAGAACTCCCTGTCTACCCGACTGATCTGTGTAAAACTCAAAAATAACGATCAAGCTTTGAACATAAATAAGTAATTGTAGGTACCTACAGGTACTTCTACATAGGTATGCACTACTCCAAAGTGAAGAGTGCTGGTGTACCTGGAAGCCGGTAGACTAGCAGGATGAATATTATTGATATACAGTACCTACAGTATCCGGAACTAACATATTTCTTTTTAAATTTGAGGGACGTAACTTTGTAAAAATAAATCGTATTATGCAGAATCAATTTAAACATAAGTTTGGACGGAGGTAGGAGCATTTAAGCAGTGCATAGAAGGTATACGTACATATTCAGTGTGCTGTATGGTTATGGTGGTGAACGGATGCGCTAAATTACCGGGAAATATTAAAATCGAATATTGGCATTTTATATTTTAATGCAATTCCGCGTAAACACAAGCAATTATAATAATAATAGCTACTTAAATACGCATTTAAAACATTCAAAATCGCGTCGAGTACAGTGGACGCCGCAGGGTGGCAGTTTGTAAAGACGCAAGAAGTCTTTGAAGATGTAAATATATATATATATATATATATGGCGTCCACTGTACTGTATATATATATATATATATATAGGCCAATAACCATAGCCTTTGTAAAGGCGGCTGATCCACGATCTGTGTTGTCGCGGGCGAGGCGCGCTGTGCATGGACCATGGCACGGTAACATTATCTATACAGTACTGTGACTCCGCCCTGTCCTTGAAAATAAATGCCTACACCGAACGCTGCGTTGGCACGCGGTAGGGCCGCCAGCCTACAGTATTTTATGTAGTTTTGTTTTTAACGCGAGTGTAGGTAGATTACTCGTTTGTCTCTTTTTTCATCCTAACCACTTATTTATATATTATTCCAGATATTTTGCCCGATGGAAAAACCGAAATACCTTAATATTAGAAACAAATAACGTACTAGTAGATAGGTATATAAAAATATTCTGTAAAGGTAAGACACCTTTCCAATATTTCAGGTAATTTAAAAAATGATATCTCTGGGTGTGTTATTGAAGAGTTCAAGCAACCAAAAACAGCAATTGTGCTGTTGTACGATATTGATCGTCGTTTGTTCTTTTCCATACTAAATTATGTAGGTATCTACTTTATTAAATCAAATATTTACAATACAAAACGCATGTTTAAGCACGGCTAACTGCATAAAAAACAATTCAAACCGTTCGGTCGTCGTTGCGGCGTGGCGGCGCGGCGCATTCGCGACTGGGTGCACGCCGAGAGCACATCGAACTCGAGTGGCGTAGGTATGACTCGCTTTCCGACCGTTTGTATGAAGATAGAATACTGTATGATATTATTACCGTGACCATGGTCGCCAAACGTATGAGAACTTTAACGTTCGATATTTAGCAGTATCTATACATGATACGAGGTAAATAGTAATCTCGTACAAAAATGATTTTACTTTTTAGTTTCATTTACGATTATGAAGTCGGTTTCATCTTTTGTTTATAAAATTTAGTCGTACAATAGTTCTGTAAAAAAAACTGGCAAATATGTGATATCGACCTGCCCACGCCCTCAGCAGAAGTTCAAACAGCCACAACACGTACAATGTACTGCCAAGACGGCTCGTTGAATATGAACATTAAAACATATTTCAATGGCTATTACATTCTTATCTCTGATATAAATTTGCAGCTTAACTTAAGTCGTTTCACAATTCTTGGTTTCTTCTTTTCCATTTAGTTTTGTAAGTCTATTTATTGATTAATGCATGATAGTACATTATATATTAATATTTAAAGAGATAACCTTATTAGTCTAACTCGCGTAATAAAATAAAATAATATTCATCAAATTCGCCCTTGTAGTCAGCAGATGAACTATTTTATCAAACAGGATTCATTGTATGACACTTGATAAATCGACAATCTATTCAAAGGATATTGCTCAGCTTCCATACATGTTTGGCCTAAAGACCAATAATCATGAAAAATTGTTTGCTAGATTCGAAATTATATATAAATTATTGTAGAAAAGAATATTATTGACGGACACCCCTGAGAACTTCTATAAACCATATACACTGAATGATTTTGAGGTTATGTTTGCAAATAGGTACATAAGTATTAAAATAATAAAAAACAAATAAGTAATATAGTAAACTAGGGAAATCATGCCAAGTACCGAAATTATGAATTAGATTCAGGTATATAGAGCATGTAGATTAAAAGATAGTTGCCTGTTTTTAATGTTAATGCACAAGAGTAACTTTTAAAATCCACCCTCTATTTGACCAACTTGCGGGTTGAGTGACACGTCGAAATTCCGAGAAACTACAACGTCGATACCGAAACTGCTAGTTGTAAGCCATCTCGTTAATATTGTAAAAAGTACGTTGTCCCAGCAGTTCTGCGAAGGCGTAATGCGATTTATACGGGATTCGAGATCGCCACGCCTTGCTTTTTGAGCAGCGGCTTAAGGCTTGCTTACACGGTTCGAGCTGCCGATTTGACAGAACACAGGAACTTCTCGTTCTGTGTACAGTATCTGTCTAATAGGAAATGTTAGTTATTAGCGGATGTCACGTCTTCATTGTTTAATTGGTTTCTCATACAAAATGTTTTATTATCACTAGAAAGAACCAGCCTATAATCTTCTTCAGGGTCCCATCTATCTCTTTATTCTTAATTTAGCATAATCGATTCAGTGGTTTTGGTGTGACAGCTTAACTAAAAATACAAACGGACTCAGCTATATTACAGACTTTACAGAATATTATTATTTTTCTGAATTAAAGTTTATAAAATGGACTAAAGGCTAGATCTGCTATAGGTAAATTGTCTCAGAATTCAGAAAGAATTCAGCTTTATTGAGCGTTTTTTCTTTAAACGTATGCCAGTTCTTCTTACTATGCAAGTCGGAGCTGCTACCCTAAAAGTAGTTATTTTATGAGTCTACATACTCGAATCTTACGTTGGATTTATGTGTGATATGATAGAGTGACTAGTGAAAGCATAAAATATTCTATTAATTAGAGTAAGTGAATTGCTGTCTGCCCCCCTAGCATGAGCACCGCGATATGATATATGGCAGGTTTTTATCACGCCCAATTGTCAAATTACCATGGATTTGACAGTTCGACACTCTAAAAACGTGATAAAATGTATAATGTAGTGCTCATGCTACAGGGACTGGCTTACATTTATGACGGTAAGATATCGTGCGGACTATAGACTAAAACAATTTGTACTATGACAATTTTTCGGCAACAATTCTGCCTGGTCAAAAAACCCCAAAAAGTCAAAATTCATGTTAATAGGTACTAAGAAGAAAGTACAATGTTTCCAAAACATATCTTTAAGGATTATGTTAAACAATGAAACTAGTGTTGACAGGTGTAGGAATCTTGGCTAACCTTTGATACCCAAATTAATTTTGAAACGCATATCATTGACTGTGTCCGTAATTGTTTCTATCGCCTTAAACTCCTTATAAAATTCGACCTTATTTAAACGAGCAACTCCTAATCACTCTATGCGAATCATTAATACTTTCTAAATTGAACTATTGTGGTACGGTGTATGGTTCATGTATACTGGCGAGGACAGCCAAGCTTATACAGCGGGTGCAGAATGCTTGCGGTAGGTTCTGCTTTCATGTATCAACAAGAGCTCATGTGACTCCATTTCTCAACTGTTCTAACTCACTGAAAATGGAGGCACGGCGAAAACTTCACCTTGCCAGCCTACTATTTTTATTTTTTGTAACTTATAAAAGTCTTCTATGTTTTTCGTATCAAATAGCGAAAAACAAACATCCATATGCTAAAATGCTAAACAATCTAAATAATCTGATTCAAATAAATGTTCTTTGGTAACTCTCCGGAGAATAACCACCGGAACCCAAAAAAAAGCCTACTATTTGGAAACATTTTATCTGGTAAGCCGATTTACTTGTATAATAAACTCACATGGGCTCAAGATAGGTATATCCTAGACAAGTGTGTACGCCAATTTTCAAAACGCCTGCACATCATACAAGAGCCTTTCGCGGGTCTTTTAAGTTCGCGGCCACAAGGTGCTGGAACGACCTTCCACCTCCGTTTCGCAATCTGAAAACCATCAGCACGTTTAAAAAGAGCCTTAAAAAGTTTTATTTTAATCTACAGCTCAAGAGTAGTAACAATAGGTAACTTACCGCCTGATTTATCACGTCTTGTAAAGCTTTGGGTTTGAAGTATTGGCACAATTTTGGCTGCAACAGATTTAGCACTAGCGTCGGTGTAGTATGACGGGACATTGTTGGATACCTCCGAATACTTTTTACACCTAATGCATGTTTTTGGTTTCTTGTCTCTCAAACGATCTTTGCTTGACGTGGCAAAATGATGTTCCGTCGTACGTGGCACTATGTGGCGTGGTAAATTAAAACCCGTTTTTGTTGTGCAAGTGATACGTGGCAAAATACACAGGTTAACTTCCTTAGCATTTTAATTGTTAGTGTCAATGTCAGGCGGGCCGCTGGGGTTGCGTTCAGTTATTGCACTCTGTGCGCGGCTGTCGCTGTGTGGGTGGGCGCGTGGATAGCACTTGCAGCCTCAATACTTATTTAATATAATTTACTTATTATCTATCTTATAGACTCAAATTATTTATGTCTCGGTTTATGTATACTTTTTTTTTTTTTTTTATACCACTAAGGTAGCAAACAAGCATGCGGCCCGCCTGATGGTAAGCGGTTACCGCAGCCTATAGACGTTTGCAACACCAGAGGTGTTACTTCCGCGTTGCCGACCCTGCAAAAACCTTTTTATACCTTTCTTGAAGAACCCCATACTGTAGTCCCTAGGGAACACCGATACAGGAAGCTCGTTCCACAACCTCAGCGTGCATGGGAGAAAGTGCCTCTGAAAGCGCACTGTACGCGACCAGTGTGGTTCCAAAGTATATGGATGAACTCCCTGCCGATGACGAGCGGTGCGATGGTAAAATGACGCCGTCGGCATCATGTCAAACAGTTCTTCTGAACACATCCCATTGTACAAGCGGTAGAACACACATAAAGATGCAAAGTCTCTTCTAAGACTTAAGGGTTCTATACCGCTTGTAAGCTTGGGATCATCAATAATCCTCGCAGCGCGTCTTTGAACCGAATCAAAAGGTGCAAGTTGGTATTCGGGTGCTCCGGCCCAAAGGTGGCAGCAGTACTCCATGTGAGGACGAATCTGTGACTTATATAGCAACAGTCTATGCTGTGCAGTGAAGTACTGCTTCGCCCTGTTGAGGACGCCGAGCTTTTTAGATGCTAACTTGACCTTATCCTCTAAGTGAGTTCGGAACTGCACGTCACTGGAGATGTCGACACCAAGGATCCCAATGCTTTTAGTAATATTAAGAGATGTGTTCAGAAATTTAGGGACTACAGTAAAAGGGTTTTTTTTTATATTATATTTATATGTATTTTACTCCATTTTATAATGTATACTGTTGTCTCTAGCAATCTCGTATAGGCCCTGCCAGAATACCAGCGCTGTTATGGTGGGAATATTCCATTCCTACTATAACAGCATTAAGCTGAGGCAGGGTCCTGATTGGCCTTTTCTCTCTCTCCATATTGTTGCTCACTGTTGTTATTTTATTTTTGTTCCTATGTTTATTGTTTTTTTTTACATACTTGTGTAAGGTCAATAAAAGCTTTTGCTTTCTTTCTTTCCTTCCTTACTACGCACGTACAGACAGTGTAGCATAGGCATAACGATTTTTCCGAACAAATAGCCGTCCACATATGATACGGAGATATGGAAAGATCAAAAACGGTTTCTTTTCAAATGCCAAAACGAACAGTAATTTGATAGGAATTTATATTCCTATGAAATTACTGTTCGTTTTACAATTTAGGCAACGACTTCGTTATTTCTTTTAATAAATCAGTCACCTTTTTTGCACCTAAATGTAAATTTTCCTCTCAAATCCGTTAATATCAAAAATATTATTAAGCCGTATCTGCCCACTACTTCATTATTATCTCTATTCTATCTGCTTTTACTCCAATAACCTTTAAGAAAGGTCCTTTACCTGGATTCAATACATTTAAAAGGTACTTGGCTCTTTGTACTCGGGATTTCGGCACAATAGCCTTTTGCTGATTTGGATGCGGCGGCGTAGCTACAAATCAATGTTGTAAATATAAAAACTAATTATTCTTTTGTAATTCATAGAAGCTATGTGTAGTAATGCAAACCCATGTTACCAGCTTAAGCTTTTGTCACATTTGCAAGTCTTAGTAGTAATAGAATATTTTTGTTGGCTAATATATATTTTTTGTGTTTAGACCCGTAGCTACTTAGTTAAATTAAAAAAGTCTTAGGATATACCGTCAATGTGTAGACAAAGGACTAAGAATGACCAAATGCGAGTCTGCCCCAAGCATGAAGAGTTCAGTATCATCGTACAAGGTCAATGGCTTTGCAAAAGACTAGCCACTGCGGTATGCTTTTATTTGCCAATTCTCTAGGCACTTTTTTTTAATTTTCTTTTACTTGTATTTATAAGCGACAATAGGAATATATACAGGGCGTCCCACGGGTACCTCACACGGAGGGAAAGTATATTAAATATTGAAGATAGGATATTTTACCGAAAGAAGACATCATTTTATTTTTAGTTATAACTAGAACTGCATTCACAGATTTTATTAAAATCGCCTGCTAAAACGGGGAATGAAACTCGTGAAATTTCGAAAAAAAACACTACATGTTTTATAATAACCATCGAAAGAGTTAATCATAACAATTATTTTTTGCTAAATAACATAACACAGAAAAGTCATAAAATTACACATTTTATTAAAAATATTCAACAAAAAGTAATAAAAGCGAAATGTATCAAATGTTCAAAATGTGATCCGATTTGTTGTATGAAATCAGAAATCAATATATCTTTATTCAAATTGGATGTATAGTACAACACTTTTGAATCGTCCAAACATTTTTTTTCCCTACCACTCGTTATTGGACATATTTTTTAGCTGCGGAGAAAAACGAGCGAAAAAAACACCACAACATTAAAAGCATAATGTAACAACATTTACAAATCATTATGTTGTTACAACGTCAACACAATCATGATTTATTTAATATAGAAAACCTGTTGGAATGATTGGAACAGTTCAAACCCAAGCATTTTTGTCTGTAATATAATCAGACACTTTGTAATAAGCTTTTTTAATAAGTGCTTTTTTTATACTATCTTTGAATTTATTTATGCTTAACTCTTGGATATTGCTTGGGACTTTATTGTATAAGCGAACACAAAGACCTTTAAATGAATTATTGATTTTGTGAAGCCTAGTAGCAGGTAAAGTTAGTTTATTTTTGTTTCTTGTATTAAGTGTGTGAACATCACTGTTTTTAAGAAACAAATTAATATTTTTTCTTACAAGTAATAAATTTTCGTAAATGTATTGTGATGCGACCGTCATTATACCAAATTCTTTAAACCTATCTCTTAAGGAATCCTTAACTTTAAGATTATAAATTGATCGAATAGCTCTCTTCTGCAGCACAAAAATAGTTTGAATGTCGGCGGCGTTTCCCCACAATAAAATTCCGTACGACATTACACTATGGAAATAACTAAAGTATACTAATCTGGCCGTATCTACATCCGTTAACTGGCGTATCTTCATTAAGGCATATGCTGCAGAACTAAGTCTATTTGACAATTTATCAATATGTGGGCCCCATTGAAGCTTAGAATCTAAAGTAATCCCTAAGAATACTGTGGTGTCTACAAGGCCCATATTCCTATCCTTTACATTCACACTGGTTTTTACCTGTTTTACATTAGGTAATACAAATTTAATACATTTCGTTTTTCCTTCATTTAGTAATAAATTATTAACATTAAACCAGTGGACTACCTTAGAGACACAACTGTTCACGTCGTCAATAACTGTTTCCTTACGTTTGAGTTTAAATAAAAGTGATGTATCATCCGCGAACAATACTATCTCATGCTTATCTCTAACGTATTAAGGTACGTCATTAATATAAATTAAAAATAAGAAAGGACCAAGGATTGAACCCTGCGGAACACCCATTTTAACCGGCGAACCCGCAGACTTATTGCCGTTAATGTCAACCCTCTGAATCCTATCCATCAGGTATGACGCAATAAGATCCAGATCAGTATCTCTAAATCCATAGTGGTGGAGTTTCCTGAGTAATGTTTCATGAAAAACGCAATCAAAAGCCTTGGACAAGTCGCAAAACACACCTAGAGCGTCCTGCGAGTTCTCCCAGGCGTCAAAAATTTGTTGTATAAGTTCAACACCGGCATCGGTTGTTGAACGACCCCGTGTAAAACCAAATTGTTTACAGTGAAGTATATTATATTTATTAAAATGTGATTGCATTTGATCTAACATGATTTTTTCGAAAATTTTACTAAAGGTGGGTAGCACAGAAATTGGTCTAAAGTTTGTGGGGTCTGATGTACTTCCCGTTTTATGCAAAGGAGTTATTTTACTGTATTTCATGAAGTCAGGAAAAACACCACAGTCAACACAATCATTAAATATGCAAGCTAGAATAGGAGCTATTGTCTCAATTACCGATTTAGAAACATCAACGGAATTGCCCCACAGATCCGTGGTTTTCTTTTTATTTAATTGTTGAAACGTTTTAATTACATCTTTGAAGTCAACATGTTTAAAATGAAAATGACTAGTACAAGGTTTCACGTTTTCTCTTAAGATTGATTCGGCAGCAATGGGGGAAGAGTTCAAAGATTTAGTAGTTGAAACTGGAATATCAGTAAAGAAATTTTCGAAAGCTGTGGCAACTTCAATATCTGAAGTAACCCTTTTATTATCAATATTTAAGTTATAATTATTATTGCGAGTTTTGGATTTTCCAGTTTCATCGTTTATAATATTCCATGTCGTTTTAATTTTGTCATTACTGTTCTTAATCTTAGAACTTAAGTAATTTGATTTTGCTAAGCGGCATACTTTTTTAAACAATTTAGAATAGTTACGAACATGCTCTTTAAATTTTTTACTAGTGTTACAGTTTCTTTCATTATAAAGTTCATAAAGTGTCCTTCTACTTTTATGAATTCCAGGCGTAGCCCACTTAGTAAAAGTTACCGCATCATTAACACAGATTTTTTTGGGTACAAAAACATTATTAAATTCAGTGCAGTATATATTAAAATGCATATGCAAATATTAATGTTTTCTCTGCCTGTTGATTTCATTATCTTTGCGTGGTGTATGTTTGTAATAATACGACTGATTTATTTTGTAACTCCTGCACACTGTCTTACCGGTTCTTGCATACTACATCTTTTACATAACCCCACAAAAAAAGTCCAGTGGGGTTAGATCTGGGGATCTCGCTGGCCATCTTATTTGCCCATAAGAACCGATCCAGGAAGGAAAGTGTTCATTAAGAAACTCGGCAGTTCTCCTACTCTTATGAGTCCCATTTTGCTGGAAAATGAGATTTCGTCGATTTGCATCAGGAAGATTATTGATGAGGTGAGCTCTTAAAATATTAAGTATTTCTAGATATTTGACCGTATTTAGATTCCATTTGTAAAAATGTATTAAGAGAACCCGGTTTTTAACTAAAATGAAAAACACAAAAAAAGAACAGTAACTGTAGCACGAACCAATATCGAATTCGAATAGTTTTCGAGTGCTAAATGTCATTGTCAAATGTGTACTGATTTTTAGTTCTCGTTACGTACTTTGTGGTGCTGCTGTATAAGTTTCCATACAAAATTTGACATTGACATTTCACACTCGCAAACTATTCGAATTCGATAATGGTTCTTGCTAGGGGTACAGACGCTTGAAAATGTATGTGTTTTATTTTCGAATTATTATTTTTACAAATTTCAGCCAATCGCATTGTAACTGAGTTCAAAAAGAAATGCATACGTACTACAGTTTGTATATCACTTTATTCTTTTTATCACGTAATAAGTCATTCCTTTCATTTAAAATGCTATGTTAATTAGTAAAAAATAATCTTTATGATAAATTTCACGAGGTTGATTCCCAGTTGTAGCAGTCGATTTTTAAAAAATCTGTGAATGCGGTTCTAGTTATTATTAAAATGAAATGATGTCTTCTTTCAGTAAAATATCCTATCTTTAATATTTAATATACTTTCCCTCCGTGTGAGGTAGCCGTGGGACGCCCTGTATATACTTGTATTTTGTAAGAATTTCAACTTTTCATGAGACAGATGGACAACGGAGACTTAATTTATAATAATAACTTTCGGTTGTAATTATCGCCATTTGGGAAGTGAACCCTAAAAGGGGGAAAAAATATCAATAGCACGAATTTACGCCATATTAAATCGTCGCCGTAGACCGAAAAGTCACCAAATCGACATATGGCCAAAACCTGTTAGAAATGTCAAACAAAATTACAAAAAAAATCTACGTTATATTTTAACCTTACTGCCATGTTTATACAACTAATAGTTTTTAGATTAGTGCAAAAAATAAACTATTTCTACTTTTGGACTCTAACACATTTCTAAATCGGGTTAGTTAGTTTCCCTTTTACAAAATAAATAATAACTGGAACGTGCATAACACAAGTCAATAAAATGAAAAAAAAATGAGTCTGTTATTAAATGACTATTGTCTAATTGTTTATATCAAAAAATAACCAGAAACCTCGTTTTTATTTTAAAAAGTTTGCTTTGGTACTTTATACAATGATAAATAAATATGTATGACTATTGTAAAAGGCTGAGGATCTACCGCTTTTAATAAGCAAAAGAAAGGAGTGTAGAAGGATATTGGGTATGGAATAGGAAGCAGTAGAGCAATCACTCAGTGCATGTACACACCATTTAGAGAAACGACGTATTTTGTAAATGCCTAGTAAAAGGCATAATTAAGCATATGAAGCTTACTTTAACTTTCTATTCGAAGTCAGGATATAAAATGGGCGTCACATGAGGATATACCAAATTTCCATGGTATTTTGTTTACTTCAGAAAATTTTCAGACTAAAAATTATATAATATGCTAAAAATATCAATTTTTAAAACTAAATCAATATATTTTTTGTATTCATAGACTTGGTTTATTGGTCTAAAGTAAATAAAAGAGTTTTAAATAATTATATTAATGATTATTTTCTTGTTATATACAACTTAAACAAAAAAGTTTGCAATTTTCCATGAAATTTAAAATTTCATTCTGATAGCTACAAAGCAAACTTTTTTAAATAAAAATATTGTTTCTTACATTAATTAGGTATAAGAAATCAAAATCTGGTACAAAGAACTCAGACTCAAAAATCGTGTTGACTGGTGTAATCCATGGCAAAATCATCCAAAATGACTTGATTAGTTTTAGAACGACTGGTTATTGTTTAAAAAAATCCCGGGCACAGATCCGTCAGATCAAAGAATCACTATTTACACGAAAAACTAAAAAGGGCGAAAAATAACTAAGTTTGTTTTGTTTTTAAATATTACTAATTTCTGTTATTCATTAGTATGTAATTCAGGAAATGTAATATTTACAGCCTGAGAAATAATCTCATTCCTCAAAACAAGTTTTGACCTACTTGGTGACGTTTCGCTCTACGGCGTCGATATTATAGAAATATTTCTTCTCAAAAATTTAATGGATCCTTTTTTACTGATTAATATTATCAAATCAGTATTATGTAAACTTAAGACTGATTTATTCTTGCTGGTGCCTAGCACGCTTCATTAAACAATCAAGAACGAAAACGAAGGTGAGCCTTGCCCCTGCTTGCCAATTCTACAAATATGTATTATCTTGTCAAATATGTATCTTGCCAATTCTACAAATGACAATGACAGATTCTGACCCACCATATACAGTAATGTTAAATTTATGAAAAAATATATACGACTTTTTTTCTCGTACCGATTTAATTATTACTTTGTAAAAGCGGCGGATACGAAATAAATATTAAAATAATTTGTATCTACTGTTTCCGTTAGGAGAAGAACGAAAACATGGCATCTGCGTTTTGTTTCACGACAAACAATAAAATACCAATCGAGTTTTCGCAAAATATCATTCTATTTTTAATATTATGGATAAAATAAGCATTTCGGTTATAAATATAATTAATTTATGTTTATAAAAAAGTTTAACGATTATAGTATCTTGTATTTTTAATGCGCATACACATTATTAAGTGGTAGTAAATATGTGAAACTAAACGTTACTCTGGATTGATATCCTTTTGATTGACATTTCCGTCAAACAAAAGGATTTGTACGACATTGTCGTTTGTGATTTGGAACCATGTTGAGATGCATAAATTGTTATTTATGTGTCGATAGAATACAAAGGCATGTCGTTTAAACACTATCAGCTACAATACGAACACTGTTGAATAATAATTTATAGAAATTCCAATTTTCTGCTCAAATTGCAGCTCGAGAAACGCATGATAATTGTACTCTTTGTAAGTATATTATTCAATAACCATAGCTTCTAGAGAATTTACAACTTTACTATTTTGATTCCTAATATTACAGCTATGAAAAGTCATTTATCGCATTCGTGTACACCATTTTTATCGGGTGGGTTAAACCTCTATAGAACTTCTGGCATTGTCCTTTGTAAATGAATAGGTATATCTTTTTAAAAGATCTTGTTCATGAACAAGTCAAATATTTCTGTGTTTGTGTTGAGAGAACCGGCTAAGCTGGACAAGTGTAATTATTAGAAAACAACGCATTTGTTAAGTGATTGCATGGTGGGTCTTAATTAGTAGAGTTATAAATCTCACCGAGACCAGTCGAGTTGACTTTGCCGTAGATAAATTGATGTCTCCTCATTTGTTTTGTTATGGGGCGCTTTCTGCTGCGGATTTTATAGCACACCTTTAGCGGCCTACGTTCGGCGCGGCGCAGTTACAGGAAACGACGATAGATGGCGCTAAACGTTCTGTTGTTGTAATATTGAGTAGGTAACCTTTAAAAAAACATTCTTAAATAATGTTGAATGTGTTGTTTATGTAACGAGGTCATAATTTGACACCAGAGACAAAGATAAAGGAATAAAAAAATAAACCTTTTGAGACTTCAATTTTATATTAGTTGCTAAATGTAAAAAAAATGCTAGATGTTAATCATTAGTTAAAAAATCTAAAGAAAATTTTACTCTCACGTTTCACAGTATTCGAAGAAAGGTGCAGGTTCGAATCCTATCGGAAACCTTGATAAATGTTCTGTATAAAGGTAAGGTAGGTGTAAAAGAATCCGAGGAACTATAAGCTTTTAAAAACAGTACCCTACTTGTAGTAGGGCTCACGAAAACTATTATAGTTTTCGTAATTGTAAATTATTTTTCTATGTCCGTTTAGGTGAAAACTATATAAGTATATTTGATACTTAAAATTTAAGAAGACGCAAATGATTTAATGATAGAATTTAAACACTATTTATTTTTATTGGAATGAAAACAATAAAATCAGTATCCTTAGTACGAGTGCGAGCTCACGAAAACTATCATAGTTTTCGTAATTGTAAAACTCAGAATAAGGGTGCAGTTGATTAATGTCTGAGTAAACGTCTTGCAGCTGTTATTACAGCAATTTGGGCACTATTTTAAATGCTTTAATTTGAATAATAACTGTATAAAATCTGAGTATCAGCGATGTGGTTGTCTACATAGCTTAATAACGTCTGAATAAAAGCTGACGGTACTTTAACACTCATGATTTAGCGTGTTTAATCAAATAAATTCATATGATTATGATGATTTAAATACCGAACCCGCAATACAACCGTTTTCAGGTTCCACCGTGCCGCACGAACTATCTACAGAACTCAGTGCTGCTGCGACTCGCTCAAACTTATAACCAATATTTTAATAGCATCGACGTCTTTTCAAATAGCAAGGAACAATTTAAAATGGAAGTTGTTGAAACACTAAAAGGAGTCTGATCAATGTATGCGTAAGTGTAGAAATGTGAAGGTATTGTTTTTTTGGAGTGTAAGTGTGTGTGTATCTGTGTCTATGTATAATTATGTGAATGTGTATCGTATGTATAGGTATGTGAGCGTGTATATGTATTAATGTCTTTCTACATTTAAATACTCCTTGGAGTTGCTTGCTTGTTCATTGTTTGTATATTGTATTTTTATTTTATTTTCTCATGGCCTTTACTTAATTTATTCGTTGTCATATAATTAATCATCTCCGATGTACACTTACTATTTTTAAATTAAGGGAAACCTGTAATTGGCCATACTTATCTGTAAAATACTATCTGGTATTTGTTGATGTATACGCTGTTGCTTTTCTTAATATAATAAAATAAAAAATAAAATTATCATTGTTATTTAAACAATATTCAGTAATAAGAACATCTGTGCGATACAATTCTAACAAAATAAAAAGCACCTTTACAATACTTATTGATTTAATATAATAAGATAACAAAATGACAGTGAATACACGCAATTACTAAGTAATTTTTCAATTAACTTGTTTTAGTCATTACACACGTGAATAATATTGCGGAATTGGTTTCGTCGTCATTGACTAATGAATTAATTACTTAGATAGTTTTCACGCGCCGCTTCAATAATCAAGTTTAGTTATAGAAATATGTTTTATCTAGATATAGATACGAACAAAAATAAATTTGACGAAATTGTTGATAATAGTATTGTAAAAACAATAATAAGTTTATAAATATATATTAAAACATAGTATTTAAAAGCTAAATCAAATTAAAAAAAACGTTATAATAGCGACTTGGGAACTATAGACATTTCTGGATAAAAGTGATCACGTGTCTAGTTACTTAGCTTTAATTTGAATAAAAATGGTCAACAGCATTAATATCTGAATAACACTTGAGTAATATATTTTTTAATAAATTAAAAATTATTGAAAAATCAAAGATGAGTTAATCGATAACGCATAATGTAAAAAAATCTATTAATAAAGCAGGACATGCTATTTTAACGTTCTGCAAAAAAGTCAAATGTCTTGTTCAATTTCATGTAATTTTTGTCACCGATTTTTTATTGTTTTTATAGATAGGTCCGACAAATGACAAATTTTTGTCTAAAAAAACGGAAAAAACGTTGTTACACTTGATTGAAAATCTCGGATACATAATAAATACGATACGCTCAAAGATTACACTGATTTTCTATATTTTTCTATCTTCGACTACTTGGTATTATATTCTCCGTCAAATAAATGAAGACATACAATCAACGATATTTAATACACCTTGATACACCACGTGCGCTCAAAATGTGTCCCAATCAAGAAGTGCTTGAACACCATTCAATTTCTGTAACCAAGTCTTCCAAATATTCATTTAGGTCTTTGGGTTTTCCAGATCCTTAATAAATTCCTACAACAAGTGATTCCTATCTCTGACATTTCGTATAAATTACATAAAATCAGCCAAAAATCTTTTTTTGAGATCGTATTGTAGAAGCCATCAAAATTTAAATATATACAATTGGGTATTTCCTCCAAAGCATTCAAAACAATTTTCAAAGGTTCGGTGAGTCCTTTATGTCAGTATTTTCCACCTTAATTGTTTTTATGCTGACTGTCCTGGGGATTTGTAATAAGGTTCTGGGGTCTGTGGGTAAGACTCCAGGTATTCTCTCATTTACTGCGAAAGTTTGTATTCTTAAATTCGGTACAATTCAATATTGAATCATCTTCACTAGATACAAAATCGTTGTCTTTTCAAAAAGCTACAAAATCTGTATTTAAATTAGCAGGTACGGAACACTCTTCTACGTAAGTTTGCACTTGACCTCTTATGTACAATACTTGCTGTATTTGTATTTGCTATCTCAATAACATTTTTTTTCACGCACACATTTTCGACGAATTCCCCCAGGTCTTCATTTGGATTTTCAGGTTTTTTTAAATATTTTATTTAACAAGTTCACTGCGTTTCCAACAAGGTACCCAACACAAGTCTAAGAATATCTACAATTAAATCAAGATTAAGCATTTTACTGTATAAGTAATGAAAAACTGTTTTATACAGATGGTTTCGGTAAAGGAGTAAAAATAATTGGTTCTATCTAAGATAGTTTGATTTAAACTAATTTTGTGATATAACGATATAAGCTTAATTCGAACCCAGATTGTCGTTTTATACAGCAGCTGAATAAATTAGTAAATATGAAACATTATCTCCCTTATTAATAAACGCGGAATAAGCTTTGACTAGTTACACCGTGTTTTGTTCCTATCGCTCCAATACCATTTGTCATTCAATGAACAGAGACAAAACATGAAGTAACAAAACCAAGCTTATTCTTCGTTTATTAATAAGGGGGTTCGTGATTATAAACAAAATTACAGTAATTAATCAGGACCAAGCATTTTAATAATGCTTAACCTTTTTCGGTGGACTTAAGTAAAGAGAGGGGGCCTAGGCGTAATAAAACGTATATAGTCAAATTGTCGATTATCATTAAACTATCAACAAGAGAGCACGCTGGTTGCAAAATTTTTCTTTTTAATAATCAAGTAGTCATTAGAAAAATTGTACAGAAAAATATCAATCGTTCCATATGGATACAGCTTTCCGCTATGCGGGCTTTACTTCTTGATTGTAAGAAAGGCTCTAAACTTACTACATTAATAAGAAACATCTAAATAATTTAATCGTCAGTAAAGTATCAATTATGAATTCTTTATTTCAACATTATGATGTCATTTCATATAAGTGGACACTTTACGTATCCTCGTCAAAGTCTGTCAAATTAGACGTATCATCTCATAATATGTTCTTTTAATGTTTCATGAAAATATTGTCATTTTTAAATCATAAACATATTATGAACTATGTATTTAACATGCAATCTCGCAAGTTTAGACCCCTAACCCTCGGTCATAATTGGCCACAGCTTGTAGTTTAATGTTTTATTAGTACCATTATTTCATTCAATTTTCTTGAAAGGTAGTTTATAGCTCAATCAAAATTTTCATTCGTATCAGTAAAGGTGTTACAAATACGAAATAGATAAGAAAAATCTTAGTTTCTTAAGTTAAATATGAAATATCAAAATTATTTTAAACTGTAAATTTACACTAATAGGAAATATAAAATCGCTTAAAGACAAAAAGTTATTTAAAAATTAACCAATACTCGATTGCTCTCTTTTGATTTTTTATCGTTAAATTTCTGAACACAAAGCTCCAGTACTGTTCATTATATTATTCGTCTGCAATGTGATAGTAGGTAAACGGGGCTTAATGTTAATTACAGTTAAAAATGCACTTGAAACTGTTTTTTACATTTGTGCTTTTCAAAGTGTTTTACTGCAAGTTTGAATACAACAGTACTCTTAGCACGAACCAATATCGAATCCGAATCGAAATCGAGTCCGAAATATCATTGTCAAATGTGTATTGATTTTTAGTTCCGTTTACGTACTTTGTGCCGCTGCTGTGCAAGTTTCCATACAAATTTTGACATTGACATTTCGGTTTGCAATCTATTCGAATTCGATAATGGTTCGTGCTAGGGGTACTGTTTTTTATTTAATTTTGAACACGTTGAACACTAAGATGTGAATTTGTAGTTTTTATGACTATTTCTCGGGTACAGTCGTATAGTCGCGGTTATTTAACGAATTTTTATTTTAAGGGTACCGTATCTACAAAGGAAAAAACGGAACTATTAAGCGATCATTTTGTTGCTCGTTTGTCTGTATTTCAAAATGCTTTATTTTAGAAACGCGTGGAGGTATTAAGTTTTAATGTAAACCATATTTTCATGTCTACCGTCCCTTGAACCTGTGAAAAATCATACTTCTTATTAAAAGTTTACGTAAAAACGAAGATGCGGCTGTTTATGTTGCGTACCTACAAAGGACAATGGCGAAATATTTGTTGAAGTAAATCTGTAGCGTCTATAGATGTCATTATCAGAATTGTTAATAAAATAATCTCAAAAGATTTATTAAACAATTGAGGAGGGTTGTCTAAGTCTGGAATTAAAAACTTAAAAAAAGGGAAACACAATTGACTATTTATTTTTTATTTTTATTGTGGCTTGGCCATGATGGCTTTTGAGCCATTCATTTTAAGTGATTTTAGTGATGAAATCAACTTTAAATATGTTGTTCGTATGTTTTGCATCGCTTTACGATTGAACTGTATTTAATTATCTATCAAAAATATCGGGAAACATTATTTTTCAATATTATACTGAAACCATATTAAATAATCTCCACAATACAAAAAGAGTATGGCGACAATTCTAATGAAAAAAAGCTATAACTGTCACTGTCATGCTTGTCATCGAATTGTTGTTGTTATTGTTATCATTAAATAATATTGTTTGTGCTTAGGTGTATGCATATTGCAAAGATTTCAATCGGCGTATTGTGTTTTTCTGAGATTTGTTTTTTTAAGTGACTTGGACTGTATTTGGACCTTCGAAATCTTTCTCTGCGACTGTTGAGTAGTGCTTGCCTAAGACTTCCGAATTTGATATTTTGCTGTGGATTTTGGACACGATTCTGTCCCATACTGTGGATTTTATTTCATTGTATCTACTCACGGACCTGAAAAAAGGCTGACGTAATATCAAAGGCAAATCTTGTGAAGCATGACAATGACATGTAGGTCAGACAAAATCGTGTGTTGTACACTACCTACACTCACACTAATGCACCAGGTCGGACAATCCGCTGCCATTTGAACTCGCGTGACAGCGCCAGTCACACGTTCAATTGCTCCGATATATTTTAAAAATTATGCCGTCTCGTGTGGTGAAATCTTTTAAAAACTACACGAGTAAATATGAAAAGTCACATGGAATCACATACTATGCTTAAGTATTGACGATTCTTGATATTTTTTTTATATTATATTTTATTTACAAGGATGAAAATTGTAAACAAAAATACAACTGTGTGGTTACTTTATTTACGGGAAATTTTCCCTAAAAGTAGGGAAATGTATATTTCTTGCATTTGTGACTAGGCAAGATAAGATTTCGTAAATTTTTAGGGTTCCGTATCCCAAAAGGAAAAGAAAAGAAGCCATATTATTCATAGAATATTTTATATAAATTATTGTCTTGTCTTCTTTCCTAGACAATAGGTTTCCTAGAAATAGAAACCGTAGAGATGACTGGGTTTTAATTATTCGATACTGCAAAGGGGATAACACCTGTGTGCAGTGCACACGTTGTTTGGTTTTCGTTCAAACCGGAGCCTGTTAAGAAGAAATATTAAAAACTAGTACTACTAAAGGTCCGCCCTCGCTTCGCTTCGGTGTAGAGCTGAATTGTTGTATTATACACAATGACATTCATCTATGATTTTTCTTATACCTGCATGCAAAGTCTCAGCCCGATCGGTTTAAAATTGACAAAGTTCCATAATTTTCATTGGGGGTAGAATTGATCAAAATCCTTTCTTAGCGGATGCCTACGTCATAACATCTACCTGCATGCCAAATTTCAGCCCGATCTGTCCAGTGGTTTGGGCTGTGCGTTAATAGATCACTATGTCAGTCAGTCAGTCACCTTTGAGTTTTATATATATAGATACAGTTGAAACCCGTTAACAGAACTACTATACAAATAAACTTTTGAAACTAAATAACGATAACCAAAATTATTACAAAATGAATTACAGGCAGGACTTGAACTTGCATTTTCTGCTGTCTGGGTGGATGCACTAATTGCTATGCTACCGAGAACTTAATGATCGTGACGAATTTCTTCTTGTATTTCTTAGGCTGCACGGTAGTGCCATTTCTTCGCATTGTAGGTAAACCACGATGTCAAATGAAACCATAGATATAGGATGTAAAGATAGACAGAGTACCTATCGCTACTGTTCCAAAAAAATATCTGTGCATGTGTGCGTATCGGTGTTTGATTCCGAGTGATAGTATCGATTTATCAAGATATGCTTAAAACACAGGATACCATAACACATACTTATTCAGTTTGTAATAAGCACATTTGTGTTGTGTTATATCTATTTATTTATTTTTTATTATTATTATATGCATTATTGTTTTCTTAGTTTCACAGAATTTCATAATAAATTTTATCTCAGTACGACTTGACAGGGCGCTGCGGCTCTTGCAAAAAATATATTATTAGACGAAAGGTACATCATGTTGCGTCTTTTTCTACGTTATAGGATTGGCATGATATCTCTTTTCCTCACTCTGTCAGTCTTTAAATACCTACTCAATCTATGAATGAAATACATTTGAAAGAAGAAATAGCAATATTAGTCTATTATATTTTTATTTTAAGCATTAATCTGCGCGATTTATGTATATTAATGTATGTTATTAACCTCATACATAATATTAAGACACTAACATTTATATGTAAACAATAAAGTTCTTTTTACATAACAAGTGCTTTCTTTTCTATCTCGGTGTTCCTAAAAATTAATTTGATAGACCGTTTAAATTGCTGAAAAATCAGGAGCTCACAATGAGTAAAACACGTGGTAAATATCCCGTTTTTATAATATATATTTGATTACATAATGTTAACAATGTTTTAGTTTGGGAGATTTAAAAAGTAGGGAAATTGATGATTTACCCGACAACCCTCAAATCACGCACACGCTGTAAGCGGGCGGCCATTTGCATGCTTCACTCGAGATAAGACGAGGTTACGTCCGTCTTTTTTTCAGGTCCGTGTATCTACTATCTACGATATTGTGATCAACGATGTGGAATAAAAAATATATAAAAAGTGTTGCATATTTAATTAATATCCCATTAGTACATTATTAGAAATCCTTTTTTATACTTTATTATTGCAGTGGGCATTATCAAATTGTTAAGTACTTCTTACAGCACAGACATTGTATTTGAACTCAATAACTCTTGTCTGATAATAAGTATTTTGACGCGGTTGGTCAGTACCTACGCCAAAGAAAGAAAGAAAAAGCCATCTGATCATACATTGTAAAAAACATTTTTTTTTCGTCACTAATCTTCAGGACCGGTATACTTCTATAGTTCCGTGCCACGTATTTTTTATTTTGATATAAAAATACTCTTGAAAATACTTTTATAATTCGTTTTTGCATTACTTGGTAGGACATAACCTCCAAAACTTCAAAGTAGAATATCTATAAATCCAGACTTCCTATAATATAAGAAATAAGATGAATCAAATCAAGAATGTAAACTCTATAATTTAACATGCAATTCATTTATAGAGGCAAGAAAAAATTTCAACAAAAAATTATATGGGAGTTCGCCATTGTCCTTTGTTAGAAACCCTCAGTGGGCGAGCCGAATCGCACTTGTCCAGGTTTAGTTTTCTTAATAGTTGATACATCTATAGCTACATATAATTTAATGGTAGGAAAGTCAAACTGTACATTGAATATTTTTTTAAAGAATACTTGTGGTGTGATCTACAATCGATACCGAAGCCAAAAATATTTTTTTAGAATTTTGTCTGTTTGTCTGCATGTATGTCCGGGATAAACTCAGAAAGTACTGCGGAAGATGTTGATGATTTTACCTGCTAAGAAGTCGGGTCAACATACAGGCTACATATTATCACGTTATCACCTACGGGGAACGAGCAGTGAACCTTTATTTCTAACTAACTCCACGCGTACGAAGTCGCGGGCGGCCGCTAGTTCAAAATATATTTTGACATTCCTGGCGGGGCGGGGGTTTAAATATGGCGTGACAGTTATCTCTGTCCCCGTGGCTAGCTTTTTTATAACCGGTTATATTTATGATTCTACTTTATAACCTAATTAAATATATGGATCCTTACTATTGCGTTTGTGTGTTTATAAATTGATGTAGGTAGTATCTCATAATTGGGATATCAACGCTTATCACTCACGTTCAATTGCACTTGTAGTCTAATATTTATTTAGCAGTAATTAATTGCTTGCATTGATAAATGACGATTTAAAGTCTTTCAGTTGATTTGTCTTTCTAGATTTGCTTCCACCTATATCGTCAGAACAGCTAGGTTGTGGAACTCTTTGCCGGAATCTCTGTTTCCAGTCATCTATAATCTGGGGCTCTTCAAGTCGCGAGTGAAATCGGTTCCTTCTAGGCAAGCGCGTCCCACAGGCTGCTACGTCGCTCTTCATTAGGCGCGTGGCCGTCAAGCGTAAGCCTATTTAATGTAAAAATAAAAAATAAAGTTGATTTATTTTTTGATTTTTTTATTAATTAAGCTCTGTAGTTTATAAAGCAAGATTGACTCATCTTTTTACAAGGTCATTTTAAAACCACACCATTTTCCTTTACCTTTAAAAGCACTTTAAAATCTAGTTCATGTCTGCTGTTTTTATTCTCCTTTAATAAGAAGTTGATACGAGCTCCGTCTTAAACTTGTTGGGAGTTTGAAATCCGATATTTATGGGCATGGGCATAGACCGAGGTTAACAATCTTTCTTTTAAACAACAAAGGGAAGCCCTTCTTTTTCGAAAAGGTTTGTTATGATCGGGTGCGACGACTTGCCGCCGTAGCTTACAAAATATCTGTTATCTCTCTCTCTTATCAGGTCCGTCAGTTCGCTTGGGAAATAATGACGCATCTTTTACCTCATTTAATTATCAATACTTGTTTAATTCTACGCTGGAATGATAGTTAAATAGGAATGTGGAATGAGTCAGCTGGTATCTTTCTCTTGCCAGATAATAGAAGCTCAAGGATCAGATAGATTTCGAAAATTATTGTAGAATAGAAACTTTAACTGTTTAATATACAGGCGTAGTAAAAATCGCGACTTCTTAAAAAAATTGCTTTAAAGTATATTAATTTTTACTTATGTAGAATTAATGAAGAAGGAAATGTTTGGTATTATTTGAAAGGTGAATACAAAAAATACAGGTATGTTGATATTTTTTTTATTACTCATCAATAAAGCCCAATACATATACATACTACAAAAATGTAGTGTTATTTCACTGTGAATTTGTAAGAGGTAGAGGTAACTTACCCAAAAGGGTGCTCATGAGCGGAAAATTCCTTTCTTTTTACCGCTTATTGATTTTATTTTTGCTCTATAAATTCCCAAATAGTTAATTGTATGTTTACCTATCTGACTGACAGATGAGAGATGTAAGAGATAGTGAAACTGCCTTTAATATTATGCCTTGTTCGCTGATATCAATTAATCAACACCTACTTGCTTGGTTCCGCTTACCGGTTTGATGTTATCGAAAGTAATTTAACATTGATCTGTATATGGGTTGTAGTTTTTCATTAATGTATTGGGTACATAGTTATTGAGGAGGTCAATGGCGCAGTGGCTTGCGCGTTCGTTCTGCTTTTGGAAGTTAAGCAACTTTTGTAATGGTCGGTCATAGGATGGGTGACCAAAAATTTACTATCTCAAGCTCCTCCGTGATTCGGAAGGCACATTAAGGCGTAGGTACCCGCTACATCTGCAGTCGTTAGCACCCACCAATCCAAAATGGGCCCGCGGGGTGGGTCATGCCCTCATCTACGACAGGGTTTATTCTTCCTTTTCTATTCATAGGAAAGGTTTGTGCTACACCAGTGCTGAAGTTGATATTGATAGGCTGATGATGACAATGATTGGAAATGAAAGATGTGACGTGAGTAACGTTGGTATTTATAATGGAATTTATCAGAACAAGGAGTATGAGAAGAGCTTATATTTCTAAATAAAATTAAAAAAAATAAAAGTATAATGGAAAAGCATTATAAAGAAACAATAAGTATGAGCTGTACAATGTTGCGTAATCTGATTACTGGAGCGTTTTCAAAAACAGATATACAATTTAGTACCAAATAAAGTTCAACCTTACATGTATAGGAAGTAAATCATGTTGTTTATGCATCTGTCTTCATGAACGGAAAGAGGAAAGGAAACGGTTTCAAATGCGACGCGCAACTTGTGCTCCTGTCGGCAGGAAACTGGAGGCGCACACTTGTTAGGGATGCCATCCCTGACATCCCTCAACGTTTGATAGAGCGGTGAAATCTATGTGTGTCCGAATAAAATATGTACTGCATCGTGAGAGAGACGCGTAAAACTGAAAAGCAAAAGTAAGTAATTTAAGTATTAGTACATGAGCCTACGACACTAAATCTAGTGTCGCGGCGTCCAGATTCCTTGGACTGACTGACTAGCCTACAGATGACAGACGGACATTACGACAGTACTGACAGGAAAAAAGATGACGATGGACTACGAGACAGGACGGCGGTGACTGCTAAGTTTCGATCCAGCGACGATTTCAACTTCGACTTCTACGACTTTATCAAGCCGACGACTCCAACGACCAAGATAAGATTAAAAAAGTATAAGATTCCCAGATGGTATACAGGGCGTCCCACGGCTACCTCCACACGGAGGGAAAGTATATTAAATATTGAAGATAGGCTATTTTACTGAAAGAAGACATCATTTTATTTTTAATAATACCTAAATAGAACTGCATACACAGATTTTTTTAAAATCGCATGTTACAACTGGGAATCAAACTCGTGAAATTTCGAAAAATAAAACACAACATATTTTATGATAACTATCGAAAGGGTTTAGTCATAAGGATTATTTTTTGCTAAATAACCATAGCATTCATACCATAGTTTGTATATCACTTTATTATTTTTATCACGTAATAAGACAACAGTTAAAATGCTATGTTATTTAGCAAAAAATAATCCATTAAACTTTTCGATGGTTATCATAAAATATGTCGTGTTTTATTTACGAAATTTCACGAGCGCGATTCCCAGTTGTAGTAGGCGATTATAAAAGAATCTGTGACTGCAGTTCTAGTTATTATTCAAAATAAAATGATGTCTTTTTTTTAGTAAAATATCCTATCTTCAATATTTAATATATTTTCCCTCCGTGTGAGGTAGCCGTGGGACGCCCTGTATATCATCTGGGAGTCTTAGCATACCATACATACATACAGGGTTTGTTGACGTCACGAAGCCCTTGAATGTACGCACAGCACGCGCAATGTAAGGTAGGTGCAGTTTTAAACAAAATTATAATGTGTCTATTTGGGCGCCCTCAAATTCCTCTGCGTAGAGTTATCTACTTTCTATAATCTATACTAACTTTAATGTACTATTTAACTCACAAAGTATCCTGTTATCGCCTAGATCCGCAAAGTTCCTGTGGAAGTTTAACAAAGAAAAGCCAGAGCTACTTGCGTGTTTATAATGTTCGTAAGGATATAATACAATCCTAGTAGTAGCTAAAACCCTTGGCTTCAGACGTAAGTTCTTCTTCTTCTTCTTTTATGATGGCTTGCGCTGTGACTTAGCACAGCTCCGCCAATGTCAAGTGATTAGCCATTACACGTAAGGGAATGACAGTTAAAAATCAGAATTTTGGTTACCTATTTTATAACCACTTTTACCTGTAAAGAAAAACGTCACAATTAGGACAACACAAACATAAAACAAGTAAAGCAAGGAGCTTTGTTATAATCTTAGTTTGTTAAGGGAAATAAATTTGGCCAAGAGCTTGAGGGTTGGGTAATCACATAAACATAGTAGGACTTTCATGCTTATAGGACGTGGAATAGTGGGAGGTAAAATGTCATAGAGAGAGATGTTTAATTTGGGGCAGTTAAAGAAAAGATGATCCACTGTACCATCCTCGGTTCCACAATCACATGTGGGGCTGTCACGTATTTTTAACCTAGCCAAGTGAACAGGGGTAGTGGCATAACCTATCCTTAGTCTACAAATTGTAGTGACCACTTTTTTATTTTCACCTTGAAACACCATGGTTTGGATGGAATATTTTGCTGTATATCGAAGTAGTATTTACCAACACGATTCTTAGTCTGTAGCCAGTGAGTTTCCCATGATTTAAATAAAAGCTTGCGCGTTACGGAATATAAGTCCTGGTAGAAGACTCTGGAGTATTTCGGGAGGCCAGAAGAAATGGCGTGTTTAGCACAAGTATCCGCAGTTTCGTTGCCAGGAATACCATTATGCCCAGGGATCCAGGCTAGGGCTACGTTTGTTCCTTTTAGGTGGCATCTCAACAATAAATAAAATAAAAAATAAAAATAAAAATTTCCAACACTCACACCAATTAGCCTAGCCCCAAAGTAAGCACTATAAGGCTTGTGTTATGGGATACTAGGGTAACGGATAGAATACACATACTTTACATATATAAGTATATTTATATAGAAATACATATTTAAACATCCATGACTGGAGTACAAATGCTCGTGTTCATCACACAAATATCTGCCCCCACCGGGATTCGAACCCGGGACCTCTCGAGTCGGCGACGCCATGAAACCCGGCGTACAAACCACTCGGCCACGGAGGTCGTCATGCTTCCCTAATTTTTAATACAATAGGGAATTAGGATTTAGACCGAAATTGGTTTGAATTTATGGCTTGTAAACAGCTTTGGGAGTCAGTAAAAATAAGTGAGTTATTCAGACTGTGAGACTCTATAAATAAAACAGCTTCCAGGGTAGCAATAGCTTCACCGGTAAATACTGAGGCTAGTGGAGGCAATTTTAAACTCAAAATTATTTTGTGTGCTGGAAACCATACTGCAGCTCCAATGGATCCTTTATTGTGTAGTCGAGCAGCATCTGTGTATAATGGAGTCCAATTTTGCCAGTGTGTTGAGAGGTTGTTAAAGAATGTCTGAACGGCAGTTGGGGAATCTTTCTCTGCACCGAAATTAAGGATTACGGGCGGAGAGAAAGTCAAAGAGTCAAAACTGTTCATAAAAAGAGGCTGACAAGGAAATTGTTCGATGGGGATAGATGTCGAATTAAATTTGTTATAGCTATTTAGGATGCAGGGGATGTTGTTTGAGGAGTTAGGTTGTGAAAGACACAGCTGTGATAGTGTTTTTAATTTTCGCATTAATGGGTGAGACGAAAATGGGAGGATTTTAAGAATAAATCGATCGCTAAGGTATTGCCTACGTAAATATAGGCGTGGATCAACGCTTTCCACTTGGAGGGCGTTGATGGGTGAAGATTTCATAGCACCAAGTATAATGCGCAAACATTTGGACTGAATTTTGGAAATTTTGTCTAAAGGGAGTTTGTTACAGGGATCCAAGAGAAAGGTACCATAGTCCAGATGGCTGCGGACTATGGCATTATATAGTAATTTCTGGGTATAAGGGTGGGAACCCCACCATACCCCAGAGAGAGCTCTTAGAATGTTGACGCTCTTTTCACATTTCTTGATTACATTTTCGAAGTGAGGACAACCAGAAAGACGTGAGTCCAGGGTGACGCCTAAAAACTTGACTTGGTCGCACAGTGGGATGGGTGTGCTTTCAAAAAAGATGTTTGGCGATGGCATGTTTCGTTTTTTGGTAAACACTGTACAGGAGGATTTACTAATAGACAGTGTCAATCCATGATCTGTAAGCCAGTTACTTAGGTACAGACGTAAGTTCGGGATCAAAAAAGCTTCAAAATCTACGAGAACACCTACTTAATAATGACACCATTATCAAACCTAACTTGTTTCTTACTAACTCCAAAGTGTTGATATTTTGTAATAAGACGTTATAATGCACTGCGAAGAGGTTTCACTTTCACTTCTTTATTTTGAAATTGTATTGAATTGAAATTAAAAATAAGGGTATCTTCTCGAACCGTGATATATTCCAACTTGCTGTATTACTTTGTGTGTAGCTTTAAATATCTTTATAGCGACCGGATTTCCTACACAATACACACAATAGAGGGCGTATATGAAATGATGTTATTGTTTCAAATTAATAAGTCCAATATTGGATAGGAGTTAAATAAAACATAGTGCGTCCCGGTTGCTAATTTTTGAGAAAAATTCGTTTGTGACTCAATCAACATAAAACTTTCGGGTTTCGGTGGATTTTGAGGAAATTTCGTGACATAGGTGGGTAGTTTATAACTTGGGATAATTGGTATATAGGATAGGTATTATCCCGGTAAAAGTTTACCAGACATTGTTTTAATCGTATTACGATAATCATTTCAATGTTTCCTCTTATCATGGTAGCTTTCGAGGCCGGATAAAAAAGTTTTGATCCCGATAAAAGATTTTCGTTTAAAACGGTCTAGTTGTAAATTTTTGATGGTGTCGCTTCCCTTTGCTGAGTAATGCTAATAAAATGCGAATGTTTGAGCCTGGAATTTAAAGGAGGCATTGTGAAAATTCGCACTTTAATGATGATGATGTGCCTTTGTCAGTCGGTCATGGGCGTGTTGTACGAAGCTGGTTTTACAAATGACGCTAACAGTGAGCTGGCTGTAAGCGCTCAGTTACTTACACCTTAGACGATCGGTCGTATGAGCGATTTTTTTCTGATACTTCTAATGCGTATGACTCATTTTCGAGCCTTATCTTACGTACAACTGTCTTACGACCGGTTACTACAGAAACCGATGACGAGAAAACGCGATAATCAGCAAAAAACTATTTCATATCCATTGACATAAACAATTTTAATAATAAAAATATATCAGCGACATAGAAAACTTTGCTTTTTATAACACTTTGCAGACTTAACTAAAGTTGGAAATAGAAAAGCATCTTATTTGCTATCTTATAACAATGTGTTTTAAAATTATTGTTATTTTTAAATAAATTGTTATAAAATAAATTTTACAGAAAGTTTGTAAGTTTTCTTTAAAAATAGAATGTTTATTATTAGATTCCACCCTGCGCAATGCATTATGTATCATCTTTGGACTTCATCAAAAATACTTTATAAGTTACAAAACAACTCATGTTTACGATCATTACTATGAAGTATTAATTTGAAAATTAATTATAAATTTTGGGAAAACTTCATCATAATGTTGGTGAATGTATCGAAATCTGATTCATTTCTTATTTCAGAACTATTATGTTTATAAATACTAAATAATGCTAATAATTGTCTTTCCCATGACAAATTATTGAACCAATAACAGTATTTGCTGGTATTTTATGAGTTGAATACGAATCTTAACATTGTGCACGTTTTAAGAATTTAATTTTCGAGGATATATATAATTATTCCACAAAACGTCCTATATAATAAATGATTTCAATATTTGCTGCCGTTTTATGTTGTAATTTATATTGAAATTATATTTAATATATTCTAGAAGTTGTGTTTCCTTAGTCAATAGATCATAGAATACTAACCAGTCAAATTTTATTTTTACCCTAATTAAATAAGTCTGTCCTTATTATAGAAGTGGTGATCAGATCATTTTTATATCCGATTACAAAATATTTGCTTTTGCACACTTGAATTACAATTGTGGCAGTCAACAACTCGTTATATGAAGTTTTAATAGTTTAATGTTTATGTCGGAATACTTAAGAGGATTCCTAATTATTGTTTTTGTTGGCGAGTTACTAACGCGTGGGAAACGCACCTGCACCCAGGGAGACCTTATTTTTAAATCGATTGTCTCCCGTTGAGCTCTCGCTTTCTATAAATTTCATTCGACATAAATAAATTTCCTATTTTTGATTCGCTATACTACAAAGAGTGCTGTCAACTAGTCGTCGCTTGGCGAACACTCCAAGCGAGTGATGAATGACGTCAAAAACCAAGGACTTCTTTTTCTGTTAAATAATTATGCTTATGTTTTATTGATGAATTAAGGATAAAGCAAAAAATATAATATCATAGAGAAAAACTAAACTCTGGTTCGTTTTCTTTATGATATTTGATATTTTGTATTATGCTGACAGCACTCAGTGCTGTAAGTGCGAACGATTCAAAAGTCGACTGAGGAGTAGGAGTCGAGTGTGAAGCCTCAAAAGCCCTCGTTTACACCAAGAAACAAGTCTTACACTAGTTTTACACAAAACTTGTAGAATACTTGTTGTGACATTATTTCGTATACACTTCATAGACAACGAGTATATTTACAAGTCTACATCATTATTTACTTCACATATTTTGTGTATCCAACAAGTTTGATGCAAGTATTGTATAGTACATGTTTTATACATGTATATAAGTGTGAACAAAATATTAAGACATGGTATAAATTTGTTACATACATGTTACATTAGTTCAAATAAAGACATTGTGTGAAAACGAGGGGTAAGGAGATGCAATTTCAAGCGAGCGATTCAAAAATACGTCGCCAGCAGTGTTCAGAGGTAGCTAGCTTATCTTGAAATATCGCCGCTGACATCTCACAACGTGCCTCGCCGCAGAAAATTGTTAGTGGGCCTGGCCAGTGAGCACCCATTAATTTTATTCAGTAGTACCTAAGTACTAGATCGCAGCGTGATAGGAGTTTTGAGAGTAGATTTTGTTCCCGTTCGAATGTGATTGAAAAATTTAACAAACTTTCGCAGTGATCAATTATGTAATGGGTGACCATTTTTTTATTATCTACTACTGATGATAACTGTAGTTATATCATGCGACGATTATTAGGTCTAGTACCCTCAAGACACGACCCGAAAGCAAAAAGTGCCCATTAGCCTTCATTTACACCATTCGATCTTCTTGAAAAAAAATATATTCAATGTGCCCATTGGACCTCTGTTTTGGTGCCCACTGGACCTTCAAGATTAGACCTTACTGCAATTGTACCCACTGGACCTTATTTGTATGTCCTATTCGACCTTCGTAAAAGATCATAGAAAGTGCCCCTTGGACCTCTTTTTTGGTGTCCACTGGACCTTCAAGATAAGACCCTAATAGAACTGTACCCACTGGATCTTATTTGTATGTCCTATTCGACCTCCCTAAAAGATCATAGAAAGTGCCCCTTGGACCTCTTTTTGGTGTCCACTGGACCTTCAAGATAAGACCCTAATGCAACTGTACCCACTGGATCTTATTTGTATGTCCTATTCGACCTCCCTAAACGATCATAGAAAGTGCCCCTTGGACCTCTTTTTTTGGTGTCCACTGGACCTGCAAGATAAGACCCTACTGCAACTGTACCCACTACACCTTATTTGTATGTCCCAACTCATTCGCTCTTCATGCTATACGACTTTGGAATGGTCTCCCCGATTCTATCAGAAGATCACCCAATAAACTTATTTTTTAAGCGAAAGGTTCACGCCCATTTAATGCAAAGTATATAAGAAATTATTTTGATCATTAACTTAAATCATCATATAGTTATTTGTGTCTGTGTGTGTTTATTGATTTCTAGGTTATGTATATTTATATTGTAGGTATTTATGAATGTATGAGTGTGTATGTATGTTGTATAGTCTATGTATTGTATATGTAGACCCTACTGCAACTGTACCCACTACACCTTATTTGTATGTCCCAACTCATTCGCTCTTCATGCTATACGACTGTGGAATGGTCTCCCCGATTCTATCAGAAGATCACCCAATAAACTTATTTTTTAAGCGAAAGGTTCACGCCCATTTAATGCAAAGTATATAAGAAATTATTTTGATCATTAACTTAAATCATCATATAGTTATTTGTGTCTGTGTGTGTTTATTGATTTCTAGGTTATGTATATTTATATCGTAGGTATTTATGAATGTATGAGTGTGTATGTATGTTGTATAGTCTATGTACTATAGGAATTTATGTAGTTAATTATCCATTATGGTAGCTATTTAACTTTGGTCGCCTTCGCGTCCTTCATGTTCCCAAAAGTTAACTGGCAGAGATTGCTTTAGGATTAAGTCTGCCTTTTGTGCTGATTTTAGTAGTCAATAAAGTTTTATAAATAAATAAATACCTCCAATACGCTAGCAACGCTCTCCTTGACCATATTAATAAGTGTTTTTTTTAGAACAACCGTAAATTTTTTCATTTATCGCGTTGTATTCATGTTGTAATATTTCTTTCATTAGCTTTGAAATCTCATTTGTTAACGTCACTTCAGTTTAGCTAATTTCGCATGAGATTGATTTGATACGAGTATGTACTATAAGGTGTGATTGATTAATTAATGACAGATTTAATTATGCTGATTGGTTCTGTTTCGATTCACTATACTCGAATCTAGCCAAGTGGTCTATGCTCTCTCAATGAGATCATAGAAATAAATATCCCACCAAAAACATTTTCATATAAAACGTTGCCAAGACAAGACTCTCACTGTCAAAAAGTTATCGGATCTCATGTATAACCAAGCTTCTAATTCTACACGCCCACAAACTTCACAAACTCTACATCTTAGTTTAAATATGAGGCTTGACCATACACATATATGGGCGTAAGGTGAGAAATGTATCCACTGTTCACACGTCTTGTAGTAACAAATCGACATGAGGTGTACAGTGCGGCACGCACCCAGAAATATAAGCCACTAAACATTTCGTAAAATTCAGTCGAAGTTGCTGGACTGATTATTATGATTATTTTAGAATATTTTTACTTTATAAAATTTATAACCTACTAAAATATAAAGAAAGCCAAAGTGGCAGATTGCTAACTTTTGCAAATGAAGAGGTACAGTCAAAATTAGGCACTCAATGCAAAACTGACTCATTCCTTCCACTGACTTTTAGCTTTATTTTACAGGATATAACATTTACAATCGAAAAGAATAGATTATAGTGAAAAAGTACTTTCTCACTGTGTCAGCATAAGCTGAGGCAGGGTCCTGATAGGCTATCTTAGATTTTTATGTTCTTTCTTATTTTTTTTTATTTTACTTTTTATTTTTATTGTTGTTTTATAAGTTTTTCGTTTGTTAAGATGGTCAATAAAAGGTTTCATTTCATTTTATCGGCAATTCAAAAGTGTTTATTTTATTCCGTGGATATATAACATACTTTTCTTTGCTATAATGATCATTGGTCGCAGTGTTTATTTTTTATGTATTTGTCCATTATGTTTGTGAAGTAAGTAATAATAAACAGTCTGGCTTGCATGGAATTGAACTTGGTTTATTGGCGAATCTCCAAACGCGCTATCAAGGAATATTGTCATATTGTCCTAGTCAATTTTCAACTTTATTTCCATGTTTGCAATGTTTATAATCAGTTTGCGATACCATGACTGACTAATACAATGGACAACATAACAAAGCGCTGCACTGTCAAATATTATTGTCTTATAATTTTTCATTTGAACAGTTGCGTACATAAAATAAAATTATGGATATTATTTCTGATGTATTTCATTATTCATAGAAGTCAATCGTCTGTTTAGTAAATTCATTAACTGGGTATTATATAATTATAACTACCTACATATTTAGTCGTTTTCCTCCTTCCACATCTGAAGGAAATTGCATTTATGTTAGCGAACTTTGTACCGCATCATCATCGTCATCAGACTATTAATGTCTCTACTGCTGGGGCACAGGCCTTTTTAAGGATGGAATTGGGAGATTGACCCACCACGCAGGCCTAGTGCTGGGTGGTAGGTGCCGCTGCAGATTCTGCCGGGCCCAACGGCTTAACGTACCTTCCAAAGCACAGCAAGATCGAGATAATAAATTTTGGTCACACATCCGTTGAACGGTCATTGTGAAAGATGCTTAACTTCTATGATCTCTTCTCTTCTTCTCATGAGATTTTCTCTATGAGTCTTTGTTCAATCCAAACACAGTCACTTCCTAGTCCCTTAATCGTCCTTATGTTATGACTTACGGGGAAATTAGGAGTGGTTCTATTTTTTGGGAACCATAATCAAACGGAATAAGATTTATATCATTTTCATATAAAAACTATGAAAGTATAGTATATAGTACGAAGTAGACGAGTAGAGAAGATTAGTATCAATTACTTACCGTATTCAATTGGTGATTAATGTTCATTTATCGTCGTCTTCTTGCATCGATTGAAAGAAATCAATCCATATTTTTTTGTTTGTGATACACATAAATAGAAAGGAATTTATAAATTCGTACTTATATTTTTTTTACATGAATACACACTCACTCGTGCACTAAAACACACACACACTGTAAGTATATGTATCTGTGCGAAGGTCACACGAGTATAGTGCTTTTTTGCTTCATCATCTTAAAAGTGCCAAACGTGTCTAAAAATGTTTTACCTGACAAATCTCGTCTACTCCGTACAGTTTCTATCCAGTATCTACGTTTTATATTGACGTTTTAAATGATCTCAGTTAGCGAAGTGTTCATAATTGATCAGGCCATTAGGAAAATCCATCGCCTCATCTCGCGATCTCCCTAGTGGAATCGCACTTCCTACATTGAAAAAGCTCGTGCAGCAACTTACGGCCTCAATATCGGGCCCCATATCGATGGACAGATTGCACTGTTACATTACGACGTTATATCGAAAAAAATAATCGCTATCTATCGCTGTTCCCAGCGGTATAAAAGAGTGGGACGGCAACAGTGCTCGTAGATATGGTAATGAAGGCAGCAGCCAGTGGTTTTGTCTGAGAGCGTGCATGTGTCTTGGGGTCTATTCTGCATGTTCGACTTAATTTGCATGTTTTACTATTGGCGTTATGCATACGAAGTTTCAAATAATTAATTTTGGAATGCTCTTGAGGCTAAATTGTATCTATTTATCAGATTTTTTGGTGTAATGGAAGTAGTTCTTGGAACTGTGTACAATAACTGGAAAACTTACAAAAAAAAGAACTATAAATAGGAAGCTCCACTACGCACTAACAAAAAAATAATATACTACCTTTTAGAGGTGTTATTTTTTGTTGGGGAGTAAAGATCCGGGGATCTCTCTGGCTATATTTAAGCTATGTAAAATCCTTTGGAAACATCAAATGACAGACACTCGAAAGATACGGTACGCAGTTAAAGCCAGTAAAGCTACAAAGTAAGTATTGTCTGAGAGAAATTCTAGCAAACATCACGTCACACTCAAGAATGTTAAATTGGTAAAAACGCGGACTACGTTTTTTTTTTCTTTATTTAATTTATGGACTCCTACGCAGGGTTTGTCAGTCTCAATAGACCCTAAACGTACTAAATGAGCTCAAGGGATTGGTTACACCACTTTTGTAGAATTAAATTTTTCTTTTAAACAATTGTAATCTCAACTAATGACTTCATTAAACGTTAAGCACCAGTGTATGTTATTAATTAATGTTAACTAGGTAGTTATATATAAATACGAGCGTCATAGTCCCAGAGTAGGCCCCCGCAGCGGCCGTGCGTCGTCCGCGCCGCCAAATAAATGCCATGCGCCAGACAGATTTACGTATTACCGGCGAGTCACACAAACACTCCACTCGCAACACGAACGTGCGTACCTACGCATCACCGACTTACCGATAAACTATTATTTTTACGATGATAGTATGGTAATTTAACACCGCGCGTACCGTGAATCATTAATTATCAGATAGATAGGTACTTCTTACGGTCACATTCAGACGTCAATATATCTTCAAATTTAATCAAGTTGATACTGTCGGGAATGAATGAATACAGGGTGACAGGGTAACGCAACCTATTCCTTAAGAGAGAAAGTGAACTCGCTTTTAATAAATGTGCCTCTGGCTACAAGAAGAGATATGTTGTACCAGCACGATGGATGCCCAGCCCACTATTACCGAGGTGTGCGACACTAGCTAGAACTGTCACAACTCCGTAACCATCCAGTTTTGGCCCCTAGTTTACTAAACTTATTTGTTGCTTAAAACCTCTAGAGTAACCTCTTAACCAAAGAATATATCGAGTTTCCATGTCACCTGGCATTTTAATAAACTAGCGGCTGCTCGCGATTTCGTCCGCGTTTACATTGGTTTTTTGAGATTCCCACAGGAACAGAACATTTTTCCGGGATAAAAAGTATCATATGTCTCAATCCAGGTCATTAACTATATGCGTACTGAACATACAAATTCGTTCAGTAGATTTTACGTGATTGAGTAAAAAACATACAAAATTTTAACATTTATAATATTCTTCTTCTTCTTTCTTTTTTTAATGGCTCAATTTATAATACTAGTAGAATAACAATCCAAACTAATATAGGTAGGTTGGAATATCAATTCTGAAGTTGACTTAAGACTATCATGAGAATATACCCACTTCTTGATTATTGTCAAATATCCCTGTCACTGTATTGAATCGAATTTAGGGAAGCAAACTATTGACAGACGAAGCGATACGATACTCGAGAAGTGTGCTGAGAAAGGCAATGAGATAAAAATAGAACCAATAGTGTTCCGACGGGGGGTGGGTAAACAATAAGTTTCACCTCGGCAGTCGGTTCAAGCGGCAAATGAATGAATGAATCTGAAATAGATCCGGGGCTATTTACATTTTGATTTGAAGTCACCGGTCTGTTCATCAATGTGGTTTTGGAGAGCCCTTGGAGAAATTGAATTGATAAACGAGATGATAATGAAAGCTATGGCCCGACCACTTCACGCTTTAGGAGTGAAAAGAGCTCATCTCCTTTAGCCTTTTAACGCAAAAGTTGCAAATGTAACTACGTAACATGCATATGCAACGCATTGCAATCATGTAGTGCGCGTTTCATTAACTCATATGCCGTTTTGATACTTTGGTGATGATGATTGAAAAAAATATAAAGTAAAATGACAATTATAATTTTAATTTTTTAAGCATGTAACTGCTCGATGTTTAAATCTAAAGAAAATATTACTAAAACAAAATGACTTCAAAATAAAATGACAATATTAAGGCCCGTATTATAGAAATATTCTGAGTGATTGATCTAGTCTTGAGCATAGTTAGAAAGGGATGTCGCTATATAAAGCACAAAGCGATATCCCTTTTTAACTGTACTCAAGTAAAGATCAACACTTAGTTGTCATTCTATAATACGGGCCTAAGTCTCGACTACCTGCTTTTGTTATTTAAGCGCTAATATTGCATGTGGTTGTCAAACGATTAGTATAATTATATCACAGCGCTCTGCTGCAATTACTGATATTATGTTGTTAGCTGGTCTAAAACAAATGAAATATTTCGCGAGAGCCTACATAATAACTAACGGATTTCTGACCACAGTAATAACATTAAAAATTCATTACATTAACATTAATTTTCGTCAATATGATTTTATATATAAAAAAAAACAATTTATTGACCGCAAATTATGCTAATTGATTTCTTAAATTCTTATGTCTTATGTTTGATTTAGCTCTAAAAAACCATAACAATAACATTTTCAACGCGCGTTTATATAATAAAAGTAATAATAGTTATTGTACCGCAAATAAGCCTCATAGATAAAAATTTGCATTTGAGAGTTGTAAGCCTACGTATCTATGTAGTATGTGGAAAGGACATGGCTTAATAGCCATACGTAGGTACTCGGTACGCCAGTTTAACAATTCATGGGAGTCACGTAACGTCACCGGCTTTTAGGGTAACTAACTTTTCTTCTATCAAATATAGTATTTTTGAAGCTGTTAACTCTAAAAATTCATCAATTCAACATCTTTTTGCCATCTACTATAGATGGTAAAAAGATGGAAAAAATATAGTATTTGCTTAATTTCTAAGAACGCTTTTACTGCCAAAAATCTGCTTTAAGCAAAATATAGTAGTTTTGCCTACTATATATATTTTTTTAGAAATATAGTATTTGATTCCCTAATATAGTAGGATGATATATAATACTAATGGCCCGCCCCCGCTTCGCTTCGGTGTAGAGCTGTATTGTAGACTAAAATGACTCTTCATATAATTATAAAAAAAACTGAAAATGGTATATTTGCCTTTTCTAAAGTTGTATTGACATCACTTCGCTCAATTGTTTTGCCTTCCCGGAACCTCTCCACTAACATTTGAAAGGAGATTGCTCAAATTGGCCCAAATGTACAAAAAATATTGACATATACGGTAATTCTTGTCGTAATTTGTACTTTATTTTACAGTCATTAGATTTTAACGGACACCTTTGTATAATATATTCATTTTAAAAATGACTTAATTTTACCGGTTTGGAAAACATACAAATCATTTTTAATGATAATGGGTGTAGTAACATTCAGCCAAAGACTGATCGTAGTTGTTTATAATTTGTATATATTAATTATAGAGATCGATAAAATAAAACTTTTTTTTATTACGCTGTGGTATTGATATCCACAACTATATTATCATTTTCACTACATGCAAATGTGCTAAGACAATTCTGAGCAATCTCCTTTATGGGGTGTCCGTCAATAATATTCGTTTCTACAGTAATTTATCTAAAATTTCGAATGTACGAAACAATTTTTCATGATTATTGGTCTTTAGGCCAAACATGTATGGAAGCTGAGCAATCTCCTTTATGGTATGGTAGTAAAGTTCAAAATCACTTTTAAGTATTATTACGAATCGTTTGTGTGGGAGTATAGAAAAGTGTTGTTTTTGGACATATTCAGGCATTTTTCTTTAATTTTTTCTCTGCGTAAGAACCATACTCGTACTTCAAGGAATATTATAAAAAAGAATTATCGAAATCGGTTCAGTTGTTCTCGAGATTTGCGCTTAGCAACGCATACAGCGATTCATTTTTATTTTATAGATAGTAGGGTTGGTAACCCTATCGGCGGCCCGCCCTCGCCGTTCGAACGAAGCCTTCTGAAATGGGTGTGGCCGATTGTCCGTCCAGCAAGAGTCACGAGCTACTGCAGCATTTTGTTTTTACCATAATTGTAATTTTGGTTAATCGTAAGTCGCTTAAAAAATTCTAATATTTTTTTTATGTTAAAGGGTGGCAAACAAGCATTTGGCCCGCCAGATGGCAAATGGCCACCAAGGCCACCATAGTCTAAAGGCGCTTGCGATATAAATAATATCACTCGCGCTGTTGCCTATCCTGACCCAATCTTCTATGTGTAGGAGTCCTACCCCGTGGAGCCCAGGAACATTGCTCACCGACAGAAACGCAACACCACCAAAATTTATTATCATCATCAGCCTGTTAATGTCCCCACTGGTAGGGCACAGGCCTTCCCTATGGATGGAATAGGGAGATTGTGCCATGCCATGACCCACCACGCGGGCCCAGTGCGGATTGGTGGGTGCCAACGGCTTAACGTGCCTATCGAAGCACGGAGGAACTCGGGGTAGAAGATTTTCGGTCACCCATCCAATGACCGACCACTGCGAAAGTTGGTTAACTTCAACGATCGCAGCCGAAAGCGCTAACCACCTACGCCGTCGAACTCTTATGGCGAACTAGCGAAATTTATTATGGCGAAGTAAATTAGATGAGTAGGTACCTATCCACACTGGGCCCGCGTGGTGTGTCATCATTTCCCTATGCCATCCATAGGGAAAACCTGTGTCAGTAGTGGGGACATTAGTAGGCTGATGATGGTGATGATGATTTAATTGTATTATTTAAAAGAGTTGTTTAGTTTTAGTAAGGCCCACTTGCACGTTCCAGGGTTAGTTTATTTACCTCCGAGTTAACTATTGAACTGGGGTTAAAAAAAAATTTTTTCTTGCACTGCCCTGAGTTAACACTAAAGCTTAGGTTAAATAATAAAATAATTAACCCGCCAAAGTTGGAGGGTTAAATTGCTAACTCGAGATTTAAAACGTCAAAATTGTTATTATAGGCTGTGTTGTTTTTTTTATAGAGATAACATTTTATTTTATTATTTCTGAATGATGGATGACTTTTTGTTTTCTGATGAATATTTATATATTTGAATAAAATATCGCGTAGCAGTAAACTGTCACTACTTGTAAAATTCGGGGGCACGTAATCGAGATTTCTTCTTCATTTTACAAAATATAACCGCACGAAATTGTTGTCACAAAATACAAACTTACGAGACAGATAGGTACTTTAAAAACACCATGCAATCGGTATACAAACAACTATTTGACAGACAAAATACAGGACGCCATTCAACTTAAACGTACAAAAACACCACGTCTTTTCAAATTGGACATTACGAAAGAGATATATGCAAGATACTGTTGTGTGAAAGGGAGAACAATACTTAAGTCATTCATCATTCTCTCTTTTTGTTGGGTTAGTAAACCCTAGATTATTTTCTGTTCGTGCAAGATAAAGTCTGAGTTAAGAAAATGTTATATTAACTTTGAGTTAGTAAACTCGAAGTTATTTTGATATCTCAAGATTTACGTGCAAGTGGGCCTAAGTAGTGTTTCTCATGGTTATAAAACCAATGATTTTACATTGAGCATCAGTTTGTTGGTCAACATCAAGAGAAGCTCAAAAGAGCTTAGAGAAGCTCAAAAGAGCTTTCCTAAAACTTACTACCCGAAAAAGCTAGCTAGCCAAGTAGCTAAAGTTAAAAATAGATAAAATAGCTGAGTAAATTACCTCCCATGTTTTCGCAAGAATACTGTGTAAACTGTAAAGCGTAGTTGTATTTATTCTAGTAATATGGTCGTTATAAAACTAATATCTGCTATGTGCAAAATATATAACTTATGACATAGCAGTTCTTATACATAGTATTTCTTAGGTTGTAAGGCAGCGCCATATAATCGCATTGTAGGTAACCCACAATGTCAAACGAAATACTTTTACAAATATTAACCATTTTAAAGAAACCCTGTTTGCTGCCTGAACTGCATGGTTTTTTCTAGTAAAAATTTCTTTAGATTTGAACATCTAGCAGTTAAATGCTTAAAATAAGAATGTTATAAATTAAGACGTAGCAGTTAGTATTTGACAATATTCTGGCTGATGCACTCAACATATTTTTTGCAACCTCTTTTAACCGTTACAATGATCATTGCTAAGATTCGCATAGCAGTCGTAGTATTCGAAAATTCTGGGAGTTACTAGTTAAATTAACGTAATGAAAATTTCGAAAAAACTCCAAAAAGTGCACTTGGCAGATATTGATTTATCAACGACGGCGACGTATGGACATCACACTAATATTATAAAGGCGAAAGTTTGTGTGTGAGTGTATGTTTGTTTCTTCGTCACGTCTAAACGGCTGGAGCGATATTAATAAAATTTGGTATGGAGTCAGCTGACGCCCTGGATTAACACATAGGCTACGTTTTACTGCGGGAAAACATTACTAATAAACCGCGGGTAACACCGCGGGGCACAGCTACTTGTAATATAAAATGCATCAGTAAAAATGGTATAGACCACTCTACACTAAGAAAACTAGTTGATAAACCGAATCGAAAGCTACAAGGTCGCGCGGCGGTCGGTGGCGATGACGGCACAGACGGACAGACTGCGCCGGGCTGCTTCCAGTTTTGTTTGAGGCGTGTTTTGCACTGGCGATGGATCCGCGTATCTATCTGTGGTGATTGTGACGTATACAGTCGCCTTTATTCATACTATTATTATTAGTGGGAAAGTGTGTATGTCTGTTACCTCTTCACGCTTAAACTGCTGAACTGATTTAGATGAACTTTGATATAGAGATAGTTTGAATCCAAGGGATGACATAGAGTAGTTTCCATCTCAGAAATCATCTTTAAAGGGGGCGAATGTTTGTATATTTATATATATGCGGACACCCACTAGTATATTATGTAATATGAACCATTTACTTGTTAAAGTCCTGGTAATGAACTGCACTGTACTTGTAAAGTTTGAGGGAAGCCGAGATTTTCCTTTTGTAATCGGTCTCCGGTATAAAGTATAACGTTTATTACAATAATCAAGTCAATACAATTAATTATTATGAAATATTAATTGAATATTATCATCTTCCAGTGAAATACTGAAATATGAACGTTATATATACAGTAGGTAATATGTAATGTGATATTTTGTTCTACAGTAGCTCTCCCGGTCAGATTCTTGATCTCTGATGTTTTAGGGTTCCGTGCCTAAATAAGAAAAACGGAACCCTTGTAGAATCACTTTATTTTCCGTCTGTCTGTAATCACCGTGTAAGTTGGGAGGTTCTTTACCCGGACCTTCGCTCCAATTCGAGCGGGAAAACCGCTATGCTATTTTATTATTATGCGCTATACAGCGCCTAGAAACAGTTAATAATAAATATACCGAAATGTTTTACAAAACAAGTTTCACGACTATCGGTTCGATTGCAATAATGTTTACGTTGTGAGAACGAGATTTTTAATTAGATACGAAATATAAACTTGTGCAAGTTTTTTTACATAACGTGCGATACTGTAGCACCCTCAGAATATTGTAAGGTAGCAACCGTTCTCCTATATGATATTATGGTATGAATATTTGTGTGTTTCGGTGCTCTCCGTGCATATGTATGGAGATTTCGTCACCAATTTGGGACGTGACACGACTTTTTATGTCCGAAAATCTAATAGGTGAAGATTTAGGTAGTTGTGGTGGAATGGAATGGAGGGTGTCATCCCATTTGTTCCACTTTATTGGAGCAAAATTGGATTTCATCTGGTTTTTGCATACGATCTTTGTACTCATTATGTGCGATAAAAGGTGAATTCGAGTTTTTTTTATAGTTATGTATTATATTTTAAGTAATAATTCAACTTGATGATGATGAAACAATACAGGGGTATTGCCCAGCTTCTTTCCGGTTGTTGTCAATACAAGGCTTTGCATATTTTTACTTATTTGTTTCTTAGGTTTTAACGCTCATCATACTTTGCATATCTTTTTTGCAAAAAGGAGGTTTTTTTATATAGCGAGGTAGGCAAATGACTCTACCCCACCTGATGTTAAGTGGTGATAAAGCCCAATCGCGAAGATAGCTGGTACAGCTGATATAAACTGCTACACCAACCATCCTTACCTTGCCGGTTCTCAATTCGACTGTATTTTTTTGTTTGTTACTTCAGAACTTTCGACTGAGTGAAACGATTTTGATGTTACTTTTTTATTTGAAAGTTGGCATTTTCCGTTTAGTCCAAATTTGGTCCAGTTCTGACAATGACATCCATGAGAAAAACATAGAAGTTTTAAATTTGCATTAAGTATGTGGACGACAAATGGACGAATCACTCAATATCAAGCCAACCGATTTTGATGAGTCTTTTTTTCTTTTTTGTAAGAGTTTGTTAGCGAGATGGTCCCATATTAATTTGTTGAAGATCTGATAAATACTTTCGGAGATAAACAACTAAACTCTTCAAATACGAACAGTACACATATCGTGTTTAATTATTTTACGAAATATGAAAGAGTGATCGCAGGATATGCCAACCCAAGCAACTCAGAATTATCAATATACATGGCACCGACTCCAATTGAATGCTTTACTTATCTCTACATTTAAAGTCAAAAATGTAGAGATAAGTAAAGAATATGCATTATTTCATAGATTTTAGTGGTTTTGTTTAAGGAATTCGTTTTTATTGTAATATTTATTTATTATAGGTACACAATAATAAATAAATATTACAATAAAAACATTAACAATTTTAATAAAAATGAATTTGATTCGGATAGATTTCGCCATTCACCTTATATGTTATGGAACTTCGAAATATCTCAATTTATTCGCACAATGCAATGTCTGATATGCGACTAACAAACCTTAGCGACTTTTATTGGTGTAATTGTTTGATTGACGTTTTGCGCTTGCGTAGTTGATCAATGCCGCATGCGGCGGTTGCTTGCTGCGGGATGTAAGGTTTTTCATTAGAAAATCTGGTCAAATTTATTGAGATTGAGAATTTTTTATTTAATCAATGATGAATCATTTGATTCTGAGGAGCTCGATGGCGCAACTGGTTAGCGCGTTCGGCTGCGATCGTTGAAGTTAAGCAACTTTCGTAGCGGTCGGTCATTGGATGGGTGACCAAAATTTACCATCTCGAGCTCCTCCGTGCTTCAGAAGGCACGTTAAGCCGTTGATCCCGGTTGCCTCTGCAGTCGTTAGCACCCACCAATCCGCACTGGGCCCGCGTGGTGGGTCATGGCCCAACGTATGTGTAAATGGAACCTTTACAGCTATTCATGGAGGGTCTTTAATTTTTGTAAAACATCATGTAAAATGTAAGGAAAGAAAGGACATTGTAAGCCTTTCAGTGGAACGCCATGTTGAGCTGTCGTGTGTAGAGTTAGTAAATTTTTATATAGTATGTGTATACCGGCCCCCCTCAGGAAACTTTGATACATTTGAATCAGTCATGGAGGACTCTCTCAATAAATTAAAAAATAAATCTGTAATAGTATGTGGTGATTTTAATGTCAATCTACTTGAAAATAGCTCTTTGAGTCTTCGGTTAATTACTTTGTTTAAATGTTTTAATTTAAATTTCCAGTTTACTGAACCAACCAGAGTAACATCTCACTCAGCCACTTGTTTAGACAACTTTTTTTCTGAATTGGATGCAATTGAAGGGTCAGTCTTTAGTGATATTACTTCCGATCATCTCGGTTTAAAGACAACATATAGTTTCAATGTCAGTACTGAGCCGAACATAATAGAGTGTAGACCTATAACAAATGAGCGCGTTAATAATTTTAAAAATAACATTAGCGATAAACTTCCTTTAATGCCTTGGACGCATGATGATCCGGATATTTTGTACAAAAATCTTTTTAATTTAATAAATAATGAATTTCAAAATACGTTCAGAATGAAAACCATTAAATGTACACAGAAGTTGCAGTTCTGTGACTGGGCGACAAGTGGTATATATAAGAGTAGAACAAGGCTGTATGAGCTTTATAGAATCAAAGAATATAACCAGGATCCTGAGTTTATTAACTATGTTAGAAAATATTCCAAATTGTTTAAAAGCATATGTAATACTGCAAAGTCCAATTTTATTAGGGATAAAATTAAAAAATCTAGTAATAAAATAAAGACCACTTGGGATATCATTAAGCGCGAAAGTGGCAAGTGTAAGCCTCGTGAAAATAGCATGGTTCTTAAAATCAATAATAATCTCGTAAAATCGAAACATGAAGTCGCAGATATTTTCGATAATTTTTTTATGAATATACCATTAGAAACTACTTCCAACTTGGACTCATCGTCTGATACTGCTACAGCTCTGTTACAAAAATATGTACCTCCGTGTGGTTTATTATTTAATTTCAAGCACGTTAGTTCTTTTAAAATAATTAAAGTTTTCCATTCATTAAAAATGAAAAATGCATCTGATTTATGGGGTATATCTGTCAAAGTCATAAATAATATTATACATTCTATAGCCCCTTACCTAGCTGATATTTTTAATTCATGTATAGATCAGGGAGTATTCCCTGATCTTATGAAATTCAGTAAAATCATACCTTTATTTAAGTCTGGAAATTGTAAAGATCCTAGCAACTATAGGCCAATATCTATATTACCAGCATTGAGTAAAATCTTTGAAAAAATAATGTTAGAACAATTGTTGACTCATTTTAACATTAATAAACTTTTACACAGAGCGCAGTACGGTTTCACTAAAAACCGTTCCACGACTGATGCTGGGGCCACTATGCTAAAATATATATTTAATGCTTGGGAAAAGTCGCAGAATGCTCTTGGGGTTTTCTGCGATTTATCTAAAGCGTTTGATTGCGTTAATCATCAAACTTTGTTACGGAAATTAAATCATTACGGCATAAAAGATTCCGCACAAAAATTAGTGCAATCATATTTAACAGAAAGGACACAAATAGTTGATATTAACGGTACAAAATCAGCCGGATCTCATGTGAAAATAGGCGTTCCTCAGGGTTCAATTTTAGGTCCATTTCTTTTTTTAATTTACATTAATGATTTACCTTTCTTTGTAGAAAATTTTTGTGAAATTGTTTTGTTTGCAGATGACACCTCGCTAATTTTTAACGTTGACAGGTGTAAAACAAATTATGACGATGTAAACAATGCACTTTCCAAGGTACTTCACTGGTTCTCTTCTAATAATCTTAAACTGAATGCGAGCAAAACTAAATGTGTGAAATTTACTTTGCCGAATGTAAAGCATGTTGAAATGGGGGATATAATTCTAAATGGTGAAAAACTAATTTTAGTCGATACAACCGTTTTCTTAGGCGTAACACTAGACCACAAACTTCAATGGAACCCTCACATTACAACACTAGCCGGTAAACTAAGTTCTGCTGCTTATGCAATTTATAAAATAAGACGGCTTACAGATGTCGACACTGCTAGGACAATATACTTCAGCTACTTTCACAGCATTATGTCATATGGCATTCTGTTGTGGGGCACGGCCGCAGACATTGAAACAGTTTTTATTCTTCAAAAACGAGCTATAAGAGCCATTTACCGCTTGGGATCTCGAACTTCTCTTAGGGATAAATTTAAAGAAATAGGTATAATGACTGTTGCCTCTCAATACATTTACAATTGTATATTGTTTGTGCGTCAGAACATAAATTTATATACGAGGCGCGATGATGTACATAATTTCAATACCAGAAATAAAGATAAACTCAAATTGCCACCATTGAGACTCCAAAAGGTTCTTGGTTCATTTGTGGGTCAAGGTATATGTTACTATAATAAAATACCAAAAGAAATAATTAATTTACCTTTTAATAAGTTTAAAGTGTGTATAAAAACATGTCTCCTTAAGAAAGGTTACTATACTGTAAAAGATTTCATAAATGATAAGTCACCTTGGGCTTAACATAATAGACTGTCTTTTTACTTTGCTAATTTGGTTGAAAATTGTTTAATCGCCACTTCTAAATTTAAAAATAGTACCTAGTTATACTTAACTTTTGTTAATTAATAATATTAATGTGATGGAAGTTGACATCAACACATGTATTCAATTTTTGATGTCATCTTTCAATTGACGACACTGTGTGAAACAAAACAGGGAGAAAAAAATAGCCCTTGCTGAGTTTCTTGCCGGTTCTTCTCAGTACAAGGTCTCCCGCCGTAGATTTACGAACCGATGGCGTAGCGTTTGACTTTCACAAGAGCTTGTAACAGCCTAGACTGAATAAATGAGTTTGAATTTGAATTTGAATTTGAATTTGAATTAAAAAAAAACGCATTTATATAAATGACGCCCTAGGATAGACTATCAGTGAATCTCATTTCAGTGTATAAACTTTACTATTTTTATACTTAACTGAATTAAAAATATGTATGACGATTCATCCATTTAAGTGTAATTTGAATATTTTATGCATGAACTTACTCAATACAGTAATACTTTGTTGGCACTGCCTTACACTGATGTTTTCAATGAAGTTTTTTTCTAAAATATGTTATATATGGAGTATTATAGTATAGACAAATATTAGTCTAAAAAACTAAGATAAGAATTAAGTATTTGTTGTTGTAAATTATTTGAATGAAATAAAAAAGTGTTCAAAGCCAGTAGTAATATGACGAGGGCACAATAAAGACAAACGACAATGTTAAAATTGGCCTAAGAACCAACACCAATTTGGCATTTATGATAATTCTTAGTATATTTTTTGCGATAATTATCAGTATTTAGATTGTGACGGACACTTCCAGTTTAGTAAGCTTAATTAAAAAGTTAAAAAATAATTTGAGACAATAAATACCATAATTTTATGTGTATAATCTATGACAGCGCTGCAAACAAAACACTCTTTCTTCCAAATGCCGGCACTTCATTTGGCTTTTACGAAAGCCAAGTGAAGTGCCAGCATTTTGCTATTTTAAAACATGACATCAGTCCAGTCCAGGACAGTCTGTCCTTTTCATTCCTTATTAAGCGTGACAAGGACAAACTGTTGTCAAGTGAAGGGCCGGCATAAAACTCGATACTCTGTGGTTGTGGTGCAGGCAGTTTGCATTAGTAGTAATCTGTGGCATTCGTGCATTCCAAAGAGTAGTAAACCGGAAAGTGCATACTCGTTTCAGATTACCTGTTGTGTGTTTATTTGCGATTGTTTTTCCTTTAATTTAACTATTTCGGCTATCTAATATGCCATCGATGTTACCAAAGTGCAGAGATGTTATTACCAAGTGCTTGTGTCACAACATCCTGAGAGGATCATACTACCAAATTATTCAAGAGCACCAGATACACATTCACGCTGCGTATATTTACATAATAAACATGTGATATACAAATAAATACAATATACAATATGATACAAATATGTAAAAATAGTCAATAAATAAGAAGCAAAACTACAGTTTTTATTTTATTCATGATTCCTACCTAACCAAGTTACACTCCCGGACACCTAAATCGAGCCACCTTGATTTTTTTGGTTTGGAGTACTGTAATTTATAAAAGATGTATGTAGAAGGAAAATGTTTTGATGCATTTTTGGAGCTGGTATACTCATCATTCATTTAGAGTGCCACTGTTCTAAATTTGAACTACAGTTTATTAAAAAAGTCGAATTACGTTGAAACAAGTCCATATTTGCTTTTTGCAAGGAAAAAAATCTAATCGTTTTTTAAATAAAGACATGTTTTACATGAAAAGAAATGTTTATTTAGTAACTTGTATTGCCTCCCAGTGCATTTATGACAGCTCTCATACGGTTTGGCATAGAATTAATCAATGTCGTTATGACATGTTCAGGAATGTCCTCCCATTCTTCCAAAATTACATTTTCGAGCTCCTGCATGGTTTGCGGGGCAGGATGATGAGCTCGAACACGCCTCTTCAGCTCATCCCATAGATGCTCTATAAGATTCATATCAGGACTTCGCGCTGGCCATCTCATAACAGTGATACCAATGTCATTTAAGTACTCCCTGACGATTCCCGCAGTGTGGGTCCTTGCATTATCATGCATTAAAATGAAATCTTGGCCAATAAATCCAGCATATGGCATCACGTGGTTCTCTAAACATTGGCGAATGTATCTATTGCCATTTAGGGGCGGCAGTCGTGGTCCCGTCACTACCTCTAGCTCAGTTTTGCCTTCTATAGAGATTCCTCCCCAGACTGTCCATGATCCTCCACCATAACTCACTTTCTCGTCAATACAGCATTGCGCGAAACGCTCGTTCTGTCTTCGGTACACCTTACTCCTTCCGTCATTACCGTATAGCATTATCTTGGTCTCATCTGTGAAGAGAACCTGGCTCCATTGATGTCGAGTCCAATTTAGATGTTCGCGCGCAAACTCTAGACGGGCTATTCGGTGTGCTCGTGTCAATTTGGGTCCATTGGCTGGCTTATGGGGCTTTAAACCACGTTCATTGAGTTCATTCGCCGAACGAAGCCGCCAGTCTCCAGGTATCGGTGGTACACTCTTTGAACAGCGGAACGACTTATGTGAAGAAGTGCTACAGCTTGCGCGGCTACTTCAGGTGAAGTATCCATAATTTTATAACCAAAAACGGTTCAAATTATAGAAAAATAACTAAACTAAACTTTGGTTTACAACAATTGCGAAAATTCAAATCAAATCGACATTAAATTGCTTCAAAAGCAACTTTCAACAGTCATTATTTTTTTCAAATCAGCTCGGCTTTTGTTCTTTATTTTAAATTCTAAAATTCATATTTGGAATAATACATACGGGAAAGACGATGAAATATGCCAGCATTAAAAATGCATAAAAACTTTTTTGTTATATTGTATATTTTTTGTATATTGGGCTTTTAGGCCCGGGAATGTAAGGTGGCTCGATTCAAGAGTCCGGGAGTGTAGTTGTAATATTAATTTACTTCATACTGAGTTCTTACTAAGTTCATAGGTTGACCTATGTTTCATTGAATCCTCAAAAAAAATTAAGTTTTCCTAATAATTTAAATTCTCAGAAGTGTCCGTCAATAATCTTTGATTTTACAGGCAATTACTTGCGATTTCGAACCTAAAAAATAATATTTCATGATTGTTGTTACTTAGGCTAACTATGTATGGACGCAGAACAATGTCCTTTAAGATAAACCTATGATACAAATATTCTTAACAGAATACGTACATATTATACACATATATATACATACATATACACACATACATACACACCCATACATACACACATCAAAAGTGTCTAGGGATCAACATATATTTTTGCAATAACTTTTCTCCTGATTGATATTAATTAAAATTTTCTTTAAGGATTCATCAAATAAAGTGTTTTCGTTTGTCACAGTAACGATAAACCAAGTCACCTTTGCATTAATAAAGAAATTTGCCATTTTCCTAATAAAGGGATTTTTGACATTTGAACCACTAACACAAAAGTTCGAAAAAAAGACTGAAATAACAGTTTTCTCTAAAATTTTATTGGGTAACTTAAACAATTAATAATCCGTATTTCTACCGCGAACACTAACAACACAAGAACATCGGTTTGGCATACTCAAAATGAGTTCATCCAAATCACGCTGTGGAATGGCCGCCCATGTTCGTTGCAACAACAAAAAAAGGTCTTCTTGCGACTGGATACCCTCCATATTCGGCAGAGCTCTTCTCTGTAGCATATCCCATGCATGCTCAATCGGGTTCAAGTCTGGCGACTGAGCAGGCCAGGGCAGGACATTGATGTTAGCTGCGGCGAGAGTCTGTCTTACAACTCTTGCGGTGTGCGGTCGTGCATTATCATGCATTAACTGAAATAAGGGACCGATTTGCACTTGTAGAGGAACGATGACGTCTGATACAATCGTCTCAGCATAAATTTGAGCGTTGAGGTTGCCTCTGATCCAAATCAACTCAGTTCTTCCGCCGATCCAAATACCCGCCCATACCATGATGGTTCCACCACTATAAGGATGGACTTCCTGGCAGGATTTTAATCGCTGTTGGCGTCCAGGGGTTCTCCAGTGTCGTATACGTCTTGTATCCGGTCTCATACCAAAACGAGACTCATCAGAAAAGCACACGAAACGCCATTGTTCTTCTGCCCAATTTCTGTGTTCAAGAGCCCATTGATATCGAATCCTACGATTGTGCATTGCTATAGGTGGTACCCGTAGCGGTCTTCGGGAATGAAGGTTCACTTCATGCAAGCGGTTTCTGACTGTTTGGTCGCTAATTAAGTTCCCTGAAAAGTGATGAAGCCTCACGGCTAACATCATGACGGTTATTGTTGGAGCTCTTCGAGTTAAGATTTGAATGTATCGGTCTTGTCTCCGTGTGGTGCAGCGATACCGTCCTCCATGGCGCTCAGCCACGGTACCAGTGCTTCGGTATCGTGTCCAAAGTCGACTGATAACACTCTGACTTGTATTCAGAGCTAAAGCCACAGTACGTTGCCGGGAACCAGCTTCTATCATTCCCACGGCTCTGAGCATTTCCTCCCTGCTTAAATGACGTCGCCGCTCCATAATAACGTTGGTTTTAATCAGTAGTAGGGAAACAGTAGCACTAATAATGTCTTCAATGCGTTGTATGTTTTTATAGGGAAAATATTGACAGCTGATTTTCATCTTTTACTCGAATTTGATTCACAGTTCCTGATTCAAATTATGAAATGCACCAAAAAGGATCCATATAAATTTATAAAATCATAAATTTATTACAAAGCCACATCTCAATCTCAAGAAATCCGCATAAAAATGCTTGATCCCTAGACACTTTTGATGTGTGTATATACAATACATAAATAAGTATACGATTATGTCAGTCAAATATGAGAACGCTGTTTAATGCTATTGAGATAGTGCACACGAACCAATCCCCTAAATGCAAAGGACAATGGCGAAATATTTGTTGAAGTAAATCTTTAGCGTCTATAGATGTCAGTATCAGAAATGTTAATAAAATAATCTCAAAAGATTTATTATACAATTGAGAAGGGTTGTCTAAATCTGGATTAAACACTTAAAAAAGGGAAACACAATTGACTATTTCTTTATTTTTTTATTGTGGCTTGGCATCATGGCTTTTGAGCCATTTATTTTAAGTGATTTTAGTGATGAAATCAACTTTAAATATGTTATTCGTATGTTTTGCATAGCTTTACGCTTAAACTATATTTAATTATCTATCTAAAATATCGGGAAGCATTATTTTTCAATATTATACTGAAACCATAATAAATAATCTCCACAATACAAAAAGAGTATGACGCCAATTCTAACGCAAAAAAACTATAACTGTCACTGCCATGCTTGTCATCGAATTGTTGTTGTTATTGTTATCATTATCGTTCTTGTGCATAAGTGCGTGCGTATTGCAAAGATTTAAATCGGCGTACCTATTGTGTTTTTTCTGAGATTTGTTTTTTTATGTGACTTGGACTGCATTTGGATTCGAAATCTTTCCCTGCGACTGTTGAGTAGTGCTAGCCTAAGACTTCCGAATCTGATATTTTGGACGACTTCTTGCTGTGGATTTTGGACACGATTCTGTCCCGTAGTGCGGATTTTATTTCATTGTATCTACTATCTACGATATTGTGATCAAAGATGTGGAATAAAAAATATATAAAAAGTGTTTCATATTATTTAATTAATATCCCATTAGTACACTATTAGAAATCCTTTTATATACTTTATATTGCTGTGGGCGTTTTCAAATTGTTAAGTACTTCTTACAGCACAGACATTGTATTCGAACTCAATAACCCTTACTTGTCTCTTTAGTATTATTTTGATGCGGTTGGTCAGTACCTCAGGTCAGTACCTACGCCCACTGATCATAAATTATAAAATTCATTTTTTTTGTCACTAATCTACGGGACCGGTATACTTCTATAGTTCCTTCCGTTCCACGTATTTTTTTATTTTGATATAAAAATACTTTTATAATTCGTTTTTATATTACTTGGTATGACATAACTTCCAAAACTTCAAAGTAGGATATCTACAGATACAGACTTCCTATAATAAAAGAAATAAGACGAATTAAATCTAGAATATAAATTCTATCATTTAATATGCAATTCATTTATAAACGCAAAAAAAAATTTCAACAGAAATTTGTATGGGAGTTCGCCATTGTCCTTTGTTAGGAGCTTTACGTATATTGGGGGGGGGGGGGAGTCATTCCAGAGTCTAATGGCCGTGTCACATAATTAGCGTCAAAATATGATCCATCACTTTGATAAGTATTGTATCATTTAACTGTCTCAAGCTTGCGAAGATTTGTATCCCTTATCGTGATAAAACAGAACTGTGATGAAGTACGTATTATTGTATGGGCCTAGCCACCTTTTCAAAAAATTCACGAGAATGCAGAATAGGTAGATTTTCTTTATTTGTTGTTTTTATGATTAGATTCATAATTGATTTAAATTCATAATTTGCTATGAAATCTAGTCTTCTACCCATTATCTCCCAATACTAACTACATACAAACCACCCCTATTCCATCCATAGGGAAGGCCTGGCTGATGATGATGATGAATCATTTGATATCTCTTTGAAATGATGCATCATTGATTAAATATATGCATAGCGGATTTCCCGCTCTAATTGAAGCGCCTGTTTTTGGGAAGTAACCACAGTGAATTATCACTACCTTTTGGTAGTGTTGTTTTTGTCGTTGAGTTAGTTTTCGGGGCTCCACTGGGTAAGGTAGGGTGAGAGTGATGAGCGGCAAAGAAACAGGGGCAAGCCCCTAGACCGAATTCTGCAAAAGGGAAGGCGCCAAAACCAAGGAAGATATCGGCTCCAAAGACGGCCGCAGTAATGATCACCGTCACCCCTGAAGAGGAGGGAAAAGGTACAACCTATGGGATGATCATAGCGAAAGCCAAGAAAGAGATTGATATCGCAGAACTGGGATGCGAAGGAATGACGGTTAAGACAACTGCAACAGGGGCGCGAATGTTCGAGGTCCCTGATACAGACAGAGCGGAAAAAGCTGATATACTAGCCAGGAAACTGAAAGATGTGTTACAGGGTATGGCAACGGTGGCGAGGCCCACAAGATGTGTGGATCTAAATATCTCTAGGTTTGATGACTCCGTGGAGTCGAAAGAGGTCAGGGAAGCCATCGCGAAAAAGGGAGGCTGTCGTACCGAACAAGTGAAGGTTGGGGCGATTCGTTCTGGACCAGGAGGGCTGGGCGTGGTATTATATTAAAATGCCCAGTGGCGGCGGCCAAAATAATAGTGGAAGCTGGGAAATTACACGTAGGGTGGAGTGTGGCACGAGTCAAAGCACTGGAAACCCTTCCCATGCGCTGTTTCAAGTGCATGGGAATTGGGCACACCAGACAGCTATGCCCTTCTACGGTTGACAGAAGCGGGGCCTGTTTCAGATGCGGTGAAAATAGCCATTAAGCGGCAGGTTGCACAGCGGAACCAAGGTGCTTGATTTGCGCTGAAGCGAAGTTACCGGCGGGACACTTAATGAGCCGAAGCAAGTGTACACCCCCTACCACAAAAGGGAAACCGATAGTAAGACAGGCCAGACAAAAAGTACCAGAAAGGGACAAAAGGGTGGAGGAAGCTCGAAATAATCTAAATGAATAGTAGGCAACATTTCAACTTCCTACAGTGCAATCTAAACCACTGCGCTCGGGCACAGGATCTGGTCATACAGTCTGCGGCGGAGTGGGGCATAGATGCGGTGGTGGCGGCGGAGTCATACTCGGTACCGCCTAGCAGCAAATGGGCAGGGGACATGGATGGTTCCGTCGTAATTATGGCTACATTAAACGATGCGTACTCCCCCCCTCTTAATGTGATCGAAAGGGGCTCAGGATACGTGGCGGTGACCATGGGCGAACTGGCAATAGTGGGGGTGTACTTCTCCCCCAATAGGGGCGTGAGTGCGCTGCAAACATGGCTAGATGTGTTGGGAAGGGCAGTCAGGCGTCTGGCGCCACGTCAGGTGGTGGTGCTTGGGGACTTCAACGCGAAACATCCAGCATGGGGGTCCCCACGAACGACACCAAGAGGAGTGGCGGTCTGGGAATGGTCGGTGACATCAGACCTAACGCTAATAAACAGAGGCACACACCACACATGTGTCAGGATGAATGGAGGATCAATTGTCGATTTCACGTTCGCCTCTCCGACGGTGGCGGCTCGCATCCAGGGATGGAGAGTGCTACCAGAAACAGAGACCTTATCGGATAATTTATATATTCGCTTTAGGGTCTCCCCAGCTCCAGACTTAGAACTTCGACAGAGCAGTAACATGGGGGAGCACTTCCGACGATGGGCTATCTCCAGATTTGACATGGAGGCGGCGGAGGAGACGGCACTAACCGAAGTATGGGTTCTGCAAGACAGGCCAATAGAAAATATTGACGCAAGGACTGAACGCCTCATGAGAGCCGTGAGGGTGGTATGCGATGCCTCCATGCCAAGAGTAAGGGAAAAACCACACAAAAAAGGTGTCTATTTTTGGTCACAGGAGATAGCTATGCTACGCCTCGCCAGCATGAGAGCCAGGAGAGAACTCCATAGATACTGTCGCAGGAGAGTAAGAATAGAGGAAGAACGAGAGCGTCTTAGAGAGGCCTACAAGGAAGCAAAGACCAGACTCAAAGTAGAAATTTGCAAGGCAAAAACAGCGGCCTGGGAAGAATTCCTAGAGGAATTGGAGACAAATCCTTGGGGGCGCCCCTACAGAATGATACGCAATAAATTGCGACACGAAGCGCCTCCAATGAACACGATGGATCCAATACTTCTAGAGAGAGTTGTGGCACATTTATTCCCGGAGGAGCCGCCAACGGTGCCTCCTTTAGTAGCACCAGAGTTCCACGCAAATGAGAGAGGGGAAGGGGATATTCCACAGATAACAGAAGAAGAGCTAGAGGATGCCCTTGAGAGACCGAGGCGAAAGAAAAAGGCGCCCGGACCGGATGGGGTCCCGGGGCGAGCACTATTGGCTGCTCTTAAACATCTAGGGGAGGAGTACAGGGGGCACTTGAACAGATGTCTGTCGGTAGGGGAGTTTCCAACAGTGTGGAAGAGAGGGCGTCTTTGTCTTCTTAAGAAGGAGGGAAGGCCAATTGATTCTCCGGCAGCTTATCGACCCGTCGTGTTGCTGGACGAGGCGGGCAAGACATTCGAAAGAATACTCGCTGACCGCATAGTCCAGCACCTGGAAACGGTGGGCCCTAACCTGGCGGAGAACCAATATGACTTTCGGAGGGGAAGATCCACTGTAGACGCCGTTTTGGCACTACGAAGGTTAACGGAGGCGGCAGTAGAAAGGAGGGAACAAGTAGTGGCTATATCCCTTGACATAGCCAATGCATTTAATTCACTGCCATTCAGCTGCATTAGGGATGCTCTCCGTTACCATGGGGTACCGGGATATTTACAGAGGGTGATCGAAAGGTATTTAGAAGGGAGAAGGGTAGTATATGTAAATAGAAGGGGGGAACTCATAGAGAGGGAAATGGTATGCGGGGTTCCACAGGGGTCGGTCCTTGGACCGCTCCTGTGGAATCTCGGATATGATTGGGTGCTCAGAGGAGTCCTACTTTCCGGGTTAAATGTTTTATGTTACGCAGACGACACTTTGATCATGGCAAGGGGGAAGACTCTGCAAGAAGCTAGGCGCTTGGCTAGGGTGGGTGCACATTTAGTGATAGCTTGTTTGTGACCCTTTTAACATATCTCCTAATGCCCGGGATACACGAGGCTAGTTTCTCAAGCTAGTGGCAGTAAGCTAGCAAGCTAGTACTTCTGGCTTCGTGTAGACAGAACCACCTTCATTTCTGAGCTAGAAAGCTAGTTTATAAGCCAGGACAGTTTTTAATAAAATGGAGTTCTACTTTTTAGACTAGTAGCGTTTCGTTTTTTTTTCTAACAGCTGTTATATGAATTTTAGTCTTAGGCAGTATTACAGAAAGATTCTCAGTGATTGATCTAGTCTTGAGCATAGTAAGAAAGGGATGTCGCTTAGCACAAAGTGACATCCCTTTCTAACTGTACTCAAGTAAAGATCAACACTTAGTTGTCATTCTGTAATACGGGCCTTGGGGTTCTTTTTATAAAATGCACTACAAAACGATGAAATAACAAACAGTATATATTATTTTATACACAATGGTGGTCCTATTGTGGTCTGTTTTTGGTTTCCACACACTTTTCCCTTTTAGGCATTGATCAAGGTTTATTAAAAAAATGTTTGTATATATAGCAAATAGTGTTTTTTTCGCAAGCAGTTTATTTTGAACGTGTGGTCAACTCAGTCACAATATTAATACTAGCTTAAAATAAACTAGCCTCATGTAAACAAACCTAGCATGTTCCAAGCCAGGTCAGCAAGCCAGGACAGTTTAGTAGAGTACTAGCTACTAGCTTGCTATCCTAGCTTGAAAAACTATCCTCTTGTAGCCCGGGCATTACCTCCTCAATAATATTATCGCATAGTCGCCAGTAAATCAACGGGACGAACGACAAGTTGCCGCTTCGCGTCGTTTGTCGCACGTGAAAGTTGAGTCAACGTCACACGACCACGATGTATGTATGCTGCATAGTTGGCTTCCATCTGCACAATATTATTATTTTTATTTTTTTTATTTGTATGGTCATTTCGACGTTCTTTTAACCACCGAACGCTTTATAAGTTCAAGTCCAAATATCTCTTTCCCTTCTGATGCTGCTAAGTACGAATGGAATATGCATGCGATTTAAGCTGGCACTTGGCAGAGACCAGCCGAATTATCTCGATCCAAATCTTATACACAAGCTCTGAAAGGGCTATGCTCTGGTATCACAAGCGTGTATAGACTATCGTGGCCGCATACATACGACGCACCATATTATGCTGTTTGCTGCCTTTTTTTTATGAGAACATTAAAAGAGAATGTTATTTTAGTACAGTCTCAAACAAGATTCCTAGAAGGGGGCGCTTAAATTGCAGGGGAAACCTTCTCTTTGAGCATTGAGACGTTAAAATCTGCAGAAAACAAATAAATTGTCGGTACATTAACAAGTATTGCACTAATTACGTACTTGCCGGAGATCAGACAGCAGCCGTTCGCTACCGCGCGCGGCCTGCTAATGAGTCCGGCCAGACAGACACATCCTCTGTACCTCGAGATGTGCCCCTCTCGCTTCTGTATCATTAGCATCCCCTTGTCAGCTTACCACCGTTTACGTGCCTTAAAGATGCATTTGAAGAAATTTAAGATGCTGAAACTGATGATTTAAGATGAAATTTAAGAAGCATTCGCTATCAGTTCAGCAACGAAAGCTCAATTTAGTATAGGTATAATAGGGTAGCTATTTTATTATAAGAAAATTCTATTATTGGACAAGGCAGGCAGTTAATCGGCAAGTGCCAGACGACGGACGTCTATAGAAAAGAAAGAAAATCATACAATGAGCGAGCCAATATGCTTCTGTTGAACATCTTAAAATCATGCTCATCTTTGATGATCTTGATCTATCAGATCTGTCTAGGATATTGCCTGACTTATTAAAAAAGCTATCATAAATATACAGACTAAAGTTTGAGAAGAATTAGCCATATATTTAAAATTATAATTTACAGTACATTGTTTTTGTTTGTTTGAGTTGTATCATTAGTATTCTCCGCCTAGTACCATTTTAATGACTCCGAGATGCATTCGAAGTATTGTAAAACTTGACATCACATATATTAGTTTGAACACGTGAAGGTTAAATTCACAATCAAACGAACGTTCAACCCTTCTTTTGAACAAAACACCATAATCATATTCACAAAAACTTTCGATACATCCGTTATAAATTGGAGGGCTCTTGCACCGCCAGAGAGTGGTTTTGGTAGCCCACCATTTAGCTAATTCATCAAATGGTAATTGCAGACCCATAAAACCCGAAACCAGAGCGAAACGCGGCGCACTGTATTGTGCTGTATATTGTATACCTCCGGCAAAGGAGTACTTGATCTAGAAAAACAGATTAAAAGAGATCTCTCGTTCTCTTGTCCCAGACAGTTTTTAATTCAACATTGTAAAACACTGGGGCGCATTTAATATTCATTTTCGAGTCACACCGCATAAAATTATAGGCGAACATTTCGACGACATGAAAGAGGATTCACATCGTGGTTTAATTTTAAAATTATGCTTTTATTTGTGCGGTTCGCGTCATCACGTTTGAACATTTTATGTATTTTATGATGAGCGCGCTTTACACAGTTGAGAGCTAAACTCACTGTGATACTGAGACAGGATAGTGCTTTTGAAATTTTCATTTGAAATTCCCAGTGCTGCTTGATTGCTCCTCTATTTAGTATCTGCACATGTGTAATTGTATGTCAGTCAATCTAACAGGAAGTTGAAGCTCAAACTCAAACTCTGAAATCATTTATTCAGCCTAGTCTAGGTTACAAGCTCTTGTGAAGGTTAAGAAGCTACGCCATCGGTTCGCAAAACTACGGCGGGAGACCTTGTACTGAGAAGAACCGGCAAGAAACTCAGCAAGGGCTGTTTTTTTCTCCCTGTGTTATTATATACAGAGTGGGCAAGTTGACAAAATGAATTCAGTGATACTACTGAAGTCACTTTCCATTACATCATTTAGAATAAAGATATATAGTTAAAATAAATTTCAAAGGTAACTACATATTTTTAGTATGTATATATTGAAAACAGCATTAGATACCACATTACTGTTATGACAAATAACTAATACCCATTAAATTACAAATTACAAAAAACACTATGTCCATGCATTACGATTCTTTAAATAATCAACAAAATATCAAAGATCTCAGATTTAAATTTGGTCAGTGGAAGCTCAATCAGGTCTTGGGGAACTTTATTAAACAGTGAAATACTACAACCCAGAAATGAACCTCTTGATTTTTGGAGTCTGACTAAAACATGGAACGGAAAGCTTGATCTTAAATCTCGTGGTAAAGTTGTGGACGTGGTTTTTTTTGCAAATGCGTCATAGTTTTTTCTTACATATATTGTAATTTCGTGTATTGCGATGCCAAAGTTAAAATATTAATTTCTTTATTTTTTCTGAAATTTTCTAAGAGATTCTCTTGACCTTTAGTTGTATATGGCGCGAACAGCTGTCTTTTGCAGTATGAAAACACTATCGATATTAGCAGCTGAACCCACAACAACAGGCCATATGACATAACACTATGAAATTAACCAAAATAAACCAGTCTTGCGGTTTCCACATCAGTTAGGAGTCTTGTTTTTTGACAACAAAATCCGCAGAGCTCGAGTCTATTTGATAAGGCATCATTATGAGGATCCCATTGCAGATGCGAGTCTAAATTAATACCGCGAACCTTAATACCTTAGTTGAATCCACTAACTCTACAGGCTGGTCATTCATTTTTATACTTGCATTAACCTGCCTCACATTAGGTAGAGTAAACTTAACACATTTTGTCTTATTGGATTTTAGTTTTGCTGTTAAGCTGGTCATACATTTTATGCTTTCTCGTCTTCGCAAGGTAATATTGTATTTGTCTCCTTTCAGTTTTTGCATTTACATTTACCAAGTAATTCCTGTACATGTAGTATATTTACTTAAATAATTACTTAATAACAGTTTGCGGGCATACAACAAACAACCTATTCTAAATTAAAATGAAGTAGTATCTAGTCACTGTAAATGTAGTTAACAAGACATTGGAAGCAGGAGAAATAAGCTGAAAATGCATTTGACATCAACGCGTAATTTATTAGGTTCTGTATATTTCCGTTGAGTTGTAGGTCACATTTGTATAGAAACCACAGTCTCACTGGAACAACTATGAGTGGTACTCATTTACATTTACGAGGTCGCAATCTAAATTATACCGCAGCATAGAATTGCGATACTTTAACTACGATAACGATATCGAAAAACTAAGAGGCACTACTGAAGGTGAACAATCATTGAAGACAGTTCCGCATGTTCCGTAGGGGAATCACGACCCTTAGTAACATGGAATACTAAGCGAAGCGAGGGGCGGAGGGAGGGGGGGGGGGAGCATTAAACATAATACGACGATTCAAAACCTTGTTTCCGTCGAAACATTTGTAAATTAAGTCTTTGATAATGCCGACGACCCTTACGGCGATCGACCGATTGTTGACTCTAAAGCTTTCGATTTAAAGTGCACATCTTGAAATGTTTGCTCACACAACAATTAGTTTAGAGTTCAAAATTCTCTAAGCTTCGCCTTGTGCGCAAATCTACCTGCTTCAAACAACAGGATATTGTATCCACACAACACGCGTTGTTGTGACTATTACTTGACAGTTTTATGTCGTGTGAATTTTTATTTGACTATATTTACTCGGCAACACAGTCGACGCGGCTCCATGTTACCTATTGCGTTTCAATTCAAATCTGTTCGTGACAATCATTGTTTTGTTTCGACACGTGTGACCATCGGATGTTTGTTATTAGGCCTTTCGAGGCATTCAGAGGCAAACACGAGTCTTGTTGTTTTTCATAATGTGCTACTGCACGATCTCAAAAAATGTTATAATACAATCAATATTTTTACACTTTCATGTTTTGTGCTACAATAACACCAATTGTATATTTGATATAACAGTTAAATGATACTAGACTATGGTTTTATTTATTTTTTAAGAATTTAACTGCTAGATGTTTAAATCTAAAGAAAAGTTTACTAGAAAAAAAAAATCCACGCGGACCAGGCAGCGGACGGGACTCGAACCCGCATCCTTCGCTATCCGAATTCGCTACAATGCGAAGAGATGGCGCTGCCTTGCAGCTTAAGGCTAGGAAAATTTCGACGCGGCTAATAGGGCCGTGGTAGCATAATGGTCAGTGCATTCGCCCGGATAGCGAAGGATGCGGGTTCGAGTCCCGTCCGCTGCCTGGTTCGCGTGGATATTTTTCTAGTAAACTTTTCTTTAGCTTTAAACATCTAGCAGTTAAATGCTTACAAAATAAATAAAATCATAACTATAATTGCTATTTCTTCTTTCAAATGTTTAATACTTGAAATAGTATTCATTTGACATTGTGGGTTGCCTACAATGCGAAGAGATGGCGCTGCCTTGCAGCTTAAGGCTAGGGAAATTTCGACGCGGCTAATAGGGCCGTGGTAGCATAATGGTCAGTGCATTCGCCCGGATAGCGAAGGATGCGGGTTCGAGTCCCGTCCGCTGCCTGGACCGCGTGGATTTTTTTTCTAGTAAACTTTTCTTTAGATACTAGACTACTTAGTTCATTTTAATTTGAAATATCGTCTTTGTCAGACCAATATCTGCTCTGCGCACTTTTTGGTGATTTCATTATAATGACTAATATACTTTAGTATACTAACCGATTTTCAAATACAAAGACTGTTACATCATTAGCATTATAACGGTTGCTTCAAAAATATGCTATGTGTATATTGAGCCAGAATAGTGTCAAATATTAACTGTTATGTTTAAGTTTTATTTTGAGCATGTACATAGATTTGATTCCTTTAATTTTTCCTTTGAATTTACATATTTTGCGAGCTCCTCTTTTTCATCTTGCTGAAAGAGCCGAGCAAATTACGTGAGATCGTAAATTCGTAACACCACTGCGGCTGGTAATAGTGAGCAGTTCTAAGGAGTCACATTAAAATGGATAGGATGTCGTGTTATAAACGTTATCTCCGGAAGCGGACGAGACGTCGACTGTAGCACAGAATATATACACTACGCGAAAAGAAGCGACACTTATGCATGTGTGCTCGTAAAATCGCCCGCGGCTATGTGTGGGTGTCTGGAGGTGCGCGGGGGCGTTGCGCGGCGCGCGGGACGTCGAGAGGGCAGTCGCCGACTGCCTCGACCGAAGGCATGGCAGTAGCGAAATAGTAAAATAATAGCGTTGCACTGCATTGCACGCACAGACTGACTACGCTACGCAATCTTATTATTATTTAGATAATAATAAGAATTATAAAACGAATCGAAAAAGGAGAAAATATATAAAAGTTAGCAATTTTTTATAGTACCTACATTAAAAGATTAAAAATTGATTATAAAATCAAACCTATCCTTCATTATTTACCCCAGTATCCTTGAATCAGTTTACATTTAATAACTTACTATGCATAAATATTCATTGGCACAAGTCTAAATTCCAAGTTCAACCCTAGCGCATACACGCTCCTGCTCAAGGTCACTGACGCTGGAACTCTCACATACAGAGAGTGTCACTGCTGTGACTGTAGCGACTGTAGTGACTGCAGGGAATGTGTGCGTTGTTATAAGGTTGTCACTTGAAATAACACTTAATAATATAAATAAGTTTTAGTGACTTTACTTTATTTTCATTTCAACTTATATATTCACAACTAACCTAATAGTTACTAGTAGTAGTTATACAGAACAATAAAACAAAAAAAACCTAAATAAATGTAATATAAAACAAAGTACATATACATACTTTTTTTCAGTTTTAGTTATCCACATGACAGATTATATAGATGACATTTATATTTAATTGTAGAAAATGTGAAATTACATAATACTTTATAAAAGACGTTGATTCATAAATAAGTCTTACGTAATTGCCCCTATTCGGTATTGCAATTAAGTGTAAGAGTTTTTCTAAGTAGTTAGAAATTTGAATAACCTGTCACGATCGCCCACTTTAAAAAAAATGAAAATAGCGTTTTTTTTTTTTATTTTGTTTGGACTTCATATATTGTTGCAACATATCGGCAACGTTTACACTCATTCGTGTTATTTTTTATAATTAAATGAACTGGCTTATTGTACTGTAACTGCACTATTTATTGGTCTTTGATTGTCAAACGAAGATTAGATATACCTAAGTACAAAACTTTGATCAAGTGGTCTTACATAATGATTAGATATAAAGTTTAGTAATTTTGTAACAATAGAAATGGAGCAAAATGTGAAAATTATAGTGAAATAAGAGTATATATAACTTTATGATCACATTGCTGATATTTTAAAAGTGGGCGACTTTAATATAGTATAAAGACCGATTTGAACGATACCACTGAATTGTTCTGTTCGTAAGGTAATATTGACTAAAAGCACATTGTTTTGTTTAAATCAGAAAATAATTTATCTAAGCTGAATAAAAGTGCTACAAACGCTTATTAATGAATCCATTATGTGAATGAATATTCATAAGGCATTTAATATAACAGTTTTTTACTTTAATAACATTATAGCTTTGAGTTCAAAATGTTCACATAACTAATTGTCTTTAGCAAAAAGTACCCTTAGTACTAGTTTTACAATTACGAAAACTGATAGTTTTCATGAGCTCAAACTCGTACTTAAAAGGTACAGAGCCTGAAAAGAAGCATTCGAAACTTAAAGAATTATGTGAAATGCGTTAATTATGTTAGAAAGCACATTTACAACTATGATAATGGATAGTATTATGTTATGATTGATATACGTCGAACTATATGAAACAAATAGATAATTTCATATTCATATTTTGAAATTCTAAGTCTTACCTAATAACTCAATAAAGGACATTGTTCAGCGTCCATACATAGTTAGCCTAAGAACCAACAATCATGAAATATTATTTTCTAGATTCAAAATCTTAAGTAAATGACTGTAAAAACAAAGATTATTGACGGACACTTCTGAGAACTTAAATTATTAGGAAAACTAAAATTTTTTTGAGGTTATGTTTAATATTCAATGAAACATAGGTCCACCTATGAATGTAGTATAAACTCAGTATGAAGTGAATTACTATTACAACTAATTCATTTTATTGGGTGTGATTTTAAAGAGTAACTATTAGAAAAAACTTGGTTAGTTAGGAATCATGAATAAAATAAAAACTGTAGTTTTGCTTCTTATTTATTGACTATTTTTCACATAATTGTATCATATTGTTTATTGTATTTATTTGTATATCACATGTAGGTATATTGTGTAAATATGCAGCGTGAATGTGTATCAGGGTTTCTTGAATAATTTGGCAGTATGATCCTCTCAGGATATTGTGGCACAGGTTCAATAGCACTTGGTAATAAGGGCTCTGCTCTTTGGTAACATCGATGGCATATTAGATAGCCGAAATAGTTAAATTATAGGAAAAACAATCGCAAATAAACACACAACACAAAACAGGTAATCCGAATCGAGAACGCACTTTCCGGTATATATTATACTATTCTTTGGAATGCACGAATGCCACAGATTACTACGAATGCAAACTGCATGCACCACAACCACAGAGTAACGAGTTTTATGCCGGCCCTTCACTTGACAACAGTTTGTCCTTGTCATGCTTAATAAGGAATGAAAAGGATAGACTGATGTCGTGTTTTAAAATAGCAAATACGAATAGCCAAGTGAAGTGCCGGCATTAGGAAGAAAGAATGTTTTGTTTGCAGCGCTGCCATAGATTATACACATAAAATGGTATTTATTGTCTCAGATTATTTTTCAACTTTTTAATTTAGCTTACTTAACTGGAAGTGTCTGTCACAATCTAAATACTGATAATTATCGCAAAAAATATACTTAGAATTATCATAAATGCCAAATTGGTGTTGGTTCTTAGGCCAATTTTAACATTGTCCTTTGGCGACAGTATTTTTCACAAATAAGTTTTTATTCTGTCTGTTTCATGTAGAAGACAATTGATAATGATACATTTCATCGAGGTTATAATCAAATTATGAAGTAATAGAAAGAACATAATCATGGCAGTATCACATTTGATTTCTACAATTATATTGTTTTGCTTTATTTTGTAGGTATATGTATAATTAATGCTATCATCGTCTTTCATAATAACGAAGCTAGAGATAAGATAATAGATTCTTAAGAACAAAAAAATGGTAAAGCAGATAAGCTCGTAAAAATCACGTGACTTCAGATAACACTTCAATTTTTAAAGTATTCAGTGCCAGATAAGTATGTATTTATTTTGTCATAAACATCTTGGAAAGTATTAATTCTTTAGCACCGTCAAATAGATAGGGCTATAAAAAGATTTCGGTCTGTAGTTAGGTATAAAAAAACTATTCTTCACATTACAGCATAGACTGCATATGGAGGTGTGCCAAATTTTAAAGATAATTTCTTAAAATCACTCGATTATAGAAGAAAGGACTAAAACAACCTAGAAACGTCAGAAAATTATGTTTTCAACAGTATATATAATCAAGCCATAATATTTTTATCTCAATAATTCTTCCTTATATTATAAATGCGAAAGTGAGTTTGTTTATTTGTTACATTAACACGCCTTAACCACTAAACGGTTTTGAATGAAATTTGGTACGCACATAGTTTATGACATGGATTGAGATAGAGGATACTTTTTATCCCGCAAAAGTGTTAGGTTTCTGAGAGATATTCAAAGAACTTAAGTTAACGCGGACGAAGTCGCGGGCGGCCACTAGTAGATAATAAGAAAGTTTATTAATTTGACTATCAAAAGGAATATTATTCAATCTTTATTTTGAGGTATTATACATTATAATGTTTTTCTTTTGATCGAATCAAACTCGAAGCAAACAGAGGATTGATCGACCCCGATACAGACGGGCAAATATTTCCTTTGGAATTTTCGAGTGTGATCGTTCGGTAGCTAATGGTTGAACGTCTACAACCTCGGCGGGATTATCATGATTGGTTCTCACTAAGGCATATGTCCCACGAAGACAACTTTACTATAAAAGGCAGTAAATATCTCCGTCTATAATAGATTACATTTTTTTTGATGTGTGACATCTTTCCTCTCGCTTTCCTGCAATTTGTGGGAGTGATTTCGTGAAATGGGACGGAAGTGTGTAACAGGAAGTCGCGAAAGCGCACGTTATTTGATTTGATTTTAGCACATAATGTTCAAATGGCTTATTCCTTTTGTAGTAGGTTTTATTTCTTTTTTTACTAATATAAGGTGAAGTTTCAAATGTTACACATCATACGCGACTACTGTAAGGCTCGCTCTTTTTTTTATATAAATAGGTCCGACATATCATATATACTTATACTCATATATACTCCACCCCACCTGATTTTAAGTGACGGTGAAGTCCAGACGCGAAGATAGCTGATACAGCAGTTCTACCTCACCACACCAGTCATCCTCGCCCTGCCGGCCTGCAGGTTTCTTCTTCACGGCTCTTTTATGTTAAACGTGACTGATGTCCGCTCGCCTAGGCCTAACTTCACCAACTCTACACCTTGACGTGGTGTTTTGACTTGACCGTTTCGTTACTAAAAGAACTATTGTATAACAGAAAATTAGTAAACAGTGGATGAATTTTTCACCTTATGCCATTGTGAATGTAGCTAAATGGCCAAGCCACATAATATTTTGAAAAATGTGTAGAGATTGTGATGTTTTAGGCTTATTCAAAAGTTTACTAAACCCGGTTTAACTCCAAAACGTACACGCTTCCGTACCTACTTAGCTGATATCTATAAACATAAGGTAAAGGTCTCCACACTTTCTTGCGATCTGTGTGGATGTAACAAAAGATAAGAATTGGTTGTGAAAGAAAGAAATCTTTGTGTCTGGCGGCCGACTCTGGTCGCAATATCTGCATGGGATTTCTAGGAATTTGTTACCAATGATTTATCAAAAACAGTCGCTACAACCGAACTCGGTGTTACATCCAAAGTCGCTATAGCCACATGAATTTTGTACTAAAGTATGCTTTAATTTCAAGGGATATAGATTTAACGTCGCTATAGGTAAATGGTCGCTACAAGCAAGGTCGTAATAAATGAAATCCACTGTATACATGTTGTGGTTGAGGTCAACAAACAGGACAACAAAACAACAAATTTGTGTAACGGGTGAAGAACCGTCCATAATAAGATAGCTCTGTTTGTTGCTAACTAATTGGGTGTCTCAGTGTAACGCAGCCCTTAGGGCGATATACCGTGCCACTCTATTTTCATAAGGATCACATAGTTTACTTTGTAAAATATTGGAAGATTATAAAGGTTTAACGTTAGACTCTCCTCTATATGTCTGCGCTGAAGTCATGGGGTCTTCCCTTTTTGTTGACTGATATCCAAGATATACATATTACTATATGTAGCTATATTAAAAAGAGCAATGTTATTTGTGTATGAACTGTAGAGCTTGGTCGCCTATTCGACTTCGAAGAATATTATATCCGTATCGCAGTGAGTCCTATGCTGAATTAGAGAGTTGATTTTCAATTTTAAATTAGAATCTTACCTTAATAATTATACATAAATAATTGTTTTAGCTACATTTGTTAATAGATTAGAAGACAATTGATCTTCAGTTGCTGATATCCTGACACATTGCCGTCGTTTTCTTAATATTGATTAATGCCCGTAAGGTTTTTAGGACTCATTATCACCTGTCTATTAATGTCCAACTACCGTGACCCGTGACGCTGAACCAGTGTGAATTGGTGGGTGCAGTGCCGTCTTTGACCTTTTGGAAGCCCTGGGGATATTAGGATAATACGGCCCCTATGACCCCCGTTTGGTTATCTAAGTAACAGGAACTAGGGACTTCGTATTAGATCTGAGGTGGGCCCCTATCGATCGCGGGGCCCTGGGCACTTGCTCTAAGTGCCCACTGGGAAGAGAGACGGGTCTGGTTGGGTGCTAACGACTACAGATGCTGCCGGGACCAACGGCTTAACGTTCTTCCCGTAACACGGAGGAGCTTGAGATAATAAGTTTTTAGTCACTTATCCAATAGTCATTTATCCAATAGTCACTTATCGAATTACCGACCATTGCGAAACTTTCACGATCGTAGGCCGAATATTTTTAAAAATTCCTTACGTTAAATTGAAAATTTCACAGAATATGTATTTCTATTGCAACTTTAAACACGAAACGACGACACGAGAGACATTCTCGCGCACCTTCTGTAAACGTAATGTGCATGACAGAAATGACGATCTGGTTTCTTGTGATAGGTACCGATTTACTTCTTATTTTCAGATAAGTAACTATATATACTATTGTAGATAGGTTAGGTCCTCTGCAAACTAAGCAAATGACATATAATTGCTTATATCTAAGATACACCTGGGTCAGATTCAACTTGTGAGTTCCACAAACGTGAGTTTTTAACCAATTGACCAGTGAGTTTAACTAGTTCCTGTCGCTAACTTCTATACTTAGGAGTACTCGAATGAATATTTTATATGTAAGTAATAGAGTTATTTATGTGTGATCTATAATCCTTCCCCATCGGATCTTGTTGAGTGTAGCCAATTTCACGTTATTAATTTTCTAAAGGACAATGGCGAACTCCCATACAAATTTTTGTTGAAAATTTTTTTTGCGTCTATAAATGAATTGCATGTTATATTATAGAGTTTAGATTCTCGATTTGATTCATCTTATTTCTTTTATTATAGGAAGTCTGGATTTATAGATATTCTACTTTGAAGGTTTGGAGGTTATGACATACCAAGTAATACAAAAACGAATTATAAAAGTATTTTCAAGAGTATTTTTACATCAAAATAAAAAATACGTTGAACGGAACTATAGAAGTAAACTGATCCCGTAGATTAGTGACGAAAAAAAATGATTATTATAATGTTTGTCGTACTATTCGTAAGTGGAATTCTTTACGCGCGCAAGTGTTCCCTCCTTCCTATAATCTGGGGTCCTTTAGGCGCTTTGCAGACGACGGGGCGGGGCGGGCTTTTTGTCTGCGAAGCAATAAAAACCGCATCTGCCCGTCGATGTCTGCGGCTGCCCTCGCCGCGTACACAAAGCACACGACGGGCAGAGGTAGTCAGTTCAGAACGTTCGTTCTAGTGAATAGTCCATCACTAAACAGCGCGTGGCGCGGACTGAGCTAGCCGCCCCGCGCCGCCGTCTACGTTACTGCATATAAACTGGTTTGTATGATCCACGGCGGGCAGCCGCGGACATGCCGCGCCGCCAGTGCCACCTGCGGCGCGGTCTTTTTGCCCTCTGTGTGCGTTTGTAGTATAGGATTCACTTTGTGCTATCGTTCGCGGCGAAATTGACCGGCCCGCTCCGCCCCGCCGTTTGCAAAGCGCCTTGCAAAGAGAGGCGTGAAGAAGCATTTTTGCAGGCCGGCAAGGTGAGGATGATTGGTGTAGCAGTTTATAACTGCTATCTTCGCGTTTGGACTTTATAACCACTTAACATCAGGTAGGGTTGAGTCATTTGCCTACCTCTATATATATAAAAATGTATGATCAGTGGTTGTAAGTACTGACAAACCGCGTCAAAATACTTGATAATACATAACTGACAAGGGTTATTGAGTTCGAATACAATGTCTGTGCTGTAAGAAGTACTTGTACAATTTGAAAATGCCCACTTCAATAATAAAGTATAAAAAAGGATTTCTAATAGTGAAGTAATGGGATATTAATTAAGTATGAAACACTTTTCATATATATTTTTATTCCACATCTTTGATCACAATATCGCAGATAGTAGATACAATGAAATAAACTCCACAGTATGGGACGGAATCATGTCCAAAATCCACAGCAAGAAGTCGTCCAAAATATTAGATTCGGAAGTCTTAGGCAAGCACTACTCAACAGTCGCAGGGAAAGATTTCGAAAGTCCAAATGCAGTCCAAGTCACATAAAAAAACAAATCACAGAAAAAACACAATACGCCGATTTAAATCTTTGCAATACGCATGCACTTATGCACAAAGAACGATAATGATAACAATAACAACAACAATTCTATGACAAGCATGACAGTCACAGTTATAGTTTTTTGCGTTGGAATTGGCGCCATACTCTTTGTAGGGTGGAGATTATTTATTATGGTTTCGGTATAATACTTAAAAATAATGTTTCCCGATATTTTTCATAGATAATTAAATTCATTTTAAGCGTAAAACGATGCAAAATATACGAACAACATATTTAAAGTTGATTTCATCACCAAAACTATAAGCTATCTTTGCTGTTAATTTCTTGCTACTGTCCGACGAACGAACCCACAGCATGCTAGCTCCTCGTACTAACTACAGTGCTACGTAAACGCTACATTGAGGCTACGACATTTTTGCTCTGCTACGACAACTTCTCTGCAATACTTTCAATTACTATTTTGTGAAGAACGTGCGTCGAGTTGATTTCTGCTTCTGTTCTTTTGCTTTTCTGTTGCTTCCTTTATGAGTGGGGCTGAACGTTACAGTATAAAAATGCCCCACAAACGCACTCAACCTATTACGACACAACAAAAAAGATAATCGGAAACTAACTTGAGTTCTGCTCCTGCAACTGACACGAAGATCGTCGAGATTATCGTGGGAGAGCCACACAGTAGCTTAGGCAACTGCATGAATGGGCCGGCTCGACCGGAGGAATACCACGACCTCACAGAATACCGGCGTGAAGCAGTGCTACTTTGTGCTGTGTTTCGCCGAGTGAGTGAGGCTACCGGAGCCCCCCCCCCCCCCTTTTCCTCATGATGGCGCAGTTAAATAGGATAATACCCCAGGGGGTTACCAGCTGTTTTCACGCTGGAGAATCCCCCTCTGGACGTCCATGCCCAGAACTGTCTCCTTCTGGACGTGGACGTCGAGGCTGCCCTTCGTATTCTGGGGAGGGCGAAACCGCGCTCATTACCGAAACTGCTCGAGGCCAGAGCAAGCGTCATACGACACCCCCTGCCATGTTTAACGTGGATTTCTGCAACATCAGGGGCTTACACTCCAACCTTAATGCTGTTCACTACCACCTTCAGACAGTGCAGCCTGTCTTGCTTTTTTTGACTGAGACGCAGATATCCTCTCCAGCCGACACCTCCTACCTCCAGTACCCTGGGTATACTTTGGAACATTCCTTTGTACCACGGGCTGGGGTATGTGTGTACGTTAAAGACGGTATCAGTTTCCGTCGCCTCAGCAACTTTGAAGGTAGGGGTCTCTCCATCTTATGGTTGCGTGTAGACGTCGATGACCATCCCCGCGTCTACACCTGCCTCTACAGGTCCCATAGCGGAAATACCGAAATTGACCGACTCTATGATCACGTCCTGGTGGCTACAGACTCCGTGCTTCAGCAGATCCCATCATCTGAAATTGTGATCCTTGGCGATTTCAATGCCCACCACTCCGAATGGCTTGGACCTTTTGCTGACTTCACATCCGGATAATTACAAAGTGTCCATAGATGCCCCTCTTGGCTCCTCGGACCATTGTCTAATCCGGAGTATGGTGCCACTCACTTACTCACCGCGGCCGCAATTTTTTTCATTTCATCCTACCCTTGGGGCCAGGTTTGCTTCTCGCAGAATGATCCTAACGTCGCTGCCAATTCTGTCGCCGATGTTGTCCTTCAGGGTATGAAACTTTTTGTTCCTTCCTCTGTGGTTCCCATTGGTGGCAAATCCCAGCCTTGGTTTGGTCACTACTGTAAACTGGCATCTCGCCAAAAACAGATGTGTTATCAGGCCTGGGCAAACGCAGCGGCGGTCGGGGATAACAACACTAGCGATCTCAAAAAGAAGTATAACTTGGCCTCCAGGTCCTGCAAAAGAGTAATTGCCAGAGCGAAGTCGGAGCACATTAGCAGCATTGGCGAGAGATTAATAAAACTTCCCTCTGGAACACGCGCGTTTTGGTCTCTTGCCAAGGCTGTTGAAGGAAATTTCTGTAAGCCATCCCTTCCATCCCTGCACAATGGCGACGAATCGATGGCCCATACTGCAAAAGAGAAAGCGGATCTTTTATGCTCACTCTTTGCGTCTAACTCGACTCTAAATGACAGGGGATACATACCACCGACCATCCCGCGGTGTGAGAGCTCTATGCCGGAGATCCGGTTCACACAAAGCTTAGTACGTAAAGCACTCTTTTCAAAAAAATCCTATAAAATTATTATGCCAAATAACTCATATCTTAATAAACTTTACAACATCCGGTTTGCACTTTCTAAATTGAATTTTGAGTATAAAAGAGAAAGTTTTGCTACAGTTCAAAATATGTAATAAAACATTTAGGCAATCTTAGCATCTAATCCACTGCTAAAATATTATGATATAAATATACATTATATTTTATTACTACTGTTTGTTTATATGTACAAGTATAATATGAACGAGAACCTACTTCACTGAAATCAAAGAGAGCGTAGGTCAATTCAATTCAATTTCTTCTTTAATGGCTCCTTAAAGATTAAGCCAATGACTAGTGTATGTAGCAGGGATTGTCTATTCTATGCTTGTTCGGTATATTTATAAATGAAATTTAATAACTCTGCTTAAAGTATAGCGGGGTGTTGTGCAGGTACAAGGACGGCGAGTGACTGAAACCGAACAGTGTAGGAAGAGAATTTAAAGTATGAGGATGTTGAGATACCTGAAACAATTGACAACATTTATGTAACTTGCTTAAATCAATGTCAAAAATTCAGCACAACTAATTAACTTTCGTCGATAACCGTAATTTTTTTAACTATATTATAATAAAAGACTCAAGGTTATGTCGACGTTATAATAATGATTGTTTCGAGTATCGGTCGTACTTATTCGCTCAGCGAAAAAAAACATTTATACTACTTTGGTACCTACTTCTGATGTTTTGGTAGGTATTGCTCGTAAGAATATTGTTTATATCATCCGACCTTGTTCAATTGCATTTTAAATAACATAAACAAATATTAAACTTACCTTATAATATCCACATTTTTTTTCAACAAAACATTACTTTTCAACGTTTATGCCCTAAACACATTATCAATGTACATAATATTTCCATTGATTTCTAATGTAATTAAATAATGTTTAATGTACAAAAAAACTGAAATATAGTGAGTCTAGTACGCATAAGTCGCGCGTCTTTAGGTCGCTTAAAGTGAGTATTATTAATTATTGCCTACTAGGGGCCGCTCGTGACTTCGTCCGCCTTAACTTTTATTTTTTTAAATCCCTCCGTAACTTAACACTTTTCCGGGATAAAAAAAATAAGTTGTCTGTGTGTAAAATTTCATTCAAATCTGTCAGGAGTTTCTGCGTGATTGAATAAACATATAAATACACAAACATAATATACACATCAAAAGAGTTTAAGCAACATGAGGACTTTTGACCGATTTCAAATACATATATTATTTTGTGAATATTAACCAATTTGATTTATTTGTGACTGAGTCATAAAAGCCTTGAATAAATTATACATTTCGTTGCTTATACATTTTTGATAGTATAATTTTGCGTACGCCATAGATAAGTTATTCTAAAAATAGTTTTATTTTGTTTTCAGGCCACACAAAATGATGCTGGAGTCGAGCCGGTAAGTTATATATTTTACTAGCTTCCGCCCGCGGCTTCGTCCGCGTTATTAGTTTTTTGAGAATCCCACAGGGACCACGATAATCCTAGAAAAAAACGTATCCTATGTCTCAATCCAGATAATAAAATAAAGTACTGTGCCAATTTTTTTCCAAATACGCTGAGCCGTAATTGCGTGATTAAGTAACGAACATACAACTTTCGCATTTACAATATAGTAGGTTAGGATTTAGTTAGCTTATTACGTTATTATTACCTTCTTCTGTTGTTTGACTTTAAATTTTATTCTGATTATAATGCACATACAAAGCGGATGGACATGTTAATTAAAATCTCACGTTTTCTTTATATTTAATCGCGTAAATATCTTTTATTTTGCTTTTCTTACTACTGATGTAGACCTTGAAACAATACTTGTTTTGTTATGATGAAGTGATTCAGTAACCTTTGCCTTGGAAATCTTGCTCCGGATGGAAACTACAATATAAGTAAGCATTTAACCGTGGCAGTAATATCTCAGTACATCTCGGCATTGTAAATAGGTGAATGTCAAGTAAAAAAGGAAAATACAAATAGGAATTGAGGTCACACGTGGACTGGTATGATTTTTACGTTATTTATTTTGAAAGTTCTCGTGTAATAATGTTACACTTACGTTCTGCGCACAACGATTTTGTCACAAAAAATGCGCAGTCACTCTGTTGATGCTTGGTGATTAATCCTTGGGCATCTCGTATAAAAAATATATCGAGCTAGTTATTTGTTAAACCCTAAAGCCTCGATGACACGGGGCGAGTTTACAAGCTACAAGCCAGCGAGTTCGCTAGTAGCTTTTAAACTCGCCCCGTATCATCGAGTAGCAGATGGTAAAAAAGCCGATGACACGGGGCGAGTTTACAAGCTGCTAGCGAACTCGCTGGCTTGTAGCTTGTAAACTTACTCGCCCCGTGTCATCGAGGCTTAAGACTCGCCAGATGATAATCGGCCATCGTAGGCTGTAAAAACTTTGCTATATCAGAGTTTTTCACTTGCGTAATATATATATATATATATTGCTTGATATAATGTTGTTATTGTTATATTAGCATAAACAAATCCCCATAGCATTTTCAGTAATATTAAGGTGTAAACCACCGTGATAATACTGAAGAAAAGTAAATAATTCCTTCAGTAATAAAAAAAAAATTGTAACAATAGACTCTGATTTTAATTATTCGCTGTCAACAATATTCGATAATAAGATCTGCCAACTGGAAATTATCTGCGTTTTCGCAAAAACCCTAGGATTTTCGTGAAAATACGATTTATCAAATCATCCTACGACACAAATAACAAACATTGACAAGTTCATGTTAAGTTGATTTATTATTTAAACGAGTTTACATTGTAAAATAACGCCACGTGAAAGGTCGAAGGTAAAAAATATATAATAAAAAACCTCAATCAAGAATACGTTTGAACTTCTGTGTCTTTCGCATTAGAGTAAATAAAAAAAAATGGAGGAATTTTAATCTTAGATTGATTGATGCATCCTTAAACTTAAATTTTCCTAAATTTTGAAATGCAGAATCATTAGTCTATTAATAGTGGCAGATTTAATTGATGATATCTATTTAATTGCCAATACCCAAAGCGTAATTTAAATTGACTATCACGTTCTCCTTGTATATATTTGAGTTGGTTGTTTGTTACCTGAATACGCCGAAACGACTGGACCAAACGAATTCGGGCAAACTTTGGTACGTAACCGATATGGTTATAGAATGTTTTATTAATCGGCATTTGGATAAGGTTTCTGGGAAAGGTGAATATTTCTAACGGAATGAATAGAATACTTATAGTAGATCTTACAGGAAGAGAGAGAGAGGAAGAAAAACAGATATGAATCTACTGATCGAAAAAAATAAAGCAAAACAAAATTTTATTAATGTGATACCTAGAGCGTTGCAGAAGTATGAAAACGAAAACAAATATTAAATAGAAAAAGATTTGAACGAATTGAAATCTACCTTCTTCTTCGAAGTCGGTTAAAAAGAAAAGATATGCTGTGCAGTTACTAAGAAATGTTTTTTTACTTTTCAGTCAAAATTAAATCAATCATAATATCGACCATGTACTTGCAATCAAACAAGTGAAAATTCATTGGAAATCAGAAATGCCTACTTTCTCACAATTTGGCAATTGACGGCGCGGCGACACGGTGCGGCTCGGTCTAATGCCGAGACTAATCTGATATAGTTTATCTGCAGATGATTAAATGCTTCACCATGTTAATTACTCAACCGGTTTACTTGGTGCAACCAATAAACATTATTTGCACGGTGCAAATAATTTTATAATAGATAAATCAGAATATATTCTACTGTCGCGGTAAATTCATTTTCAGGAAAGATGGGACTGCATTAGTATAGATACACATAAATATAAATGCTTATAAATTGGCATAAAAATATAAAATAATTAGACAGTGGCGATGACAATTCTCAATCTTATAAAATAGGAAAATGCGAAAACGCGAGTCGCCTCAGTAAGACTGCTAAAGGATCGTTGGCTTATTATAAATTTTGTACGATTTTTACGTTTTTGGGTTCATAGTAGGCTAGGTTAGTCTTGTGACTAAGACGCGCGAGCCGAGCGAGCGCAGCGAGCGTGCTGCGGCAGCGGACGGTGAAGCGTCAGTTTTCTTTTTAATAGTAGGATTAAGTAATGTAATCGCTGCCATTGAAGAGTATAATGCTCGCTCTACACGTTGGCCAACAGACTCGTTCATCATTGTGGTCAAAGTATGGATCAGACCGACATAACTCGACCTAAATTAGGGAACAGAAACCTATATGTTTAGTGTAGACTTGCAACGAATATTCGGTTTCTATTCGGTATTCGGCCTATTCGGCTGCTTTTATTATATTCGGCCGAATACCGAATACTTAAATAATATATTTTGTCATAGAGAAATAATTGGTAAAATGAAAAATTAAAATCCATTGATTACGTATATATTCATAATAATAATAATAATCATCATCATCAGATCTATCATTACAGACAGGACTATTGTGGCTAATAAGCCCGACATTGTATTGATAGATCGACACGAACGCCGTGCAGTAGTTGTTGATGTCGCTGTCCCCCATGACGACAACCTTGTAAAAGCTGAAAAAGACAAAGAAAACAAATATCTTGATTTAGCTCGCGAGATTGTTGACATGTGGGACATCGATTCAGCAATTGTTGTACTGATAATCATATCTGCCCATGGTTTGATAGCCAAGAGCCTCGATAAACACCTTAAGAGGCTCGCGTTAGGTGGTTGGGTCAAGAGTCAGATGCAGAAGGCAGTACTTCTGGACACGGCCCGTATTGTGAGGAGGTTCCTGTCTCTGGATCCTTAACCACCGGTAGCAGGGACCCTGATCTTGCTGCCGATGGGGAACTACATTTTTGTATTTTTAAATGTTATTTTTTTTAATGTTATACGCTGTAAAAAACTAATATTTAGAAATATGATTTTGTATGTATATTTAATGAAATAAAGGAATAATAATAATAATAAACACTTTATTGCTCACATACAAAACGACATAGGTACAAAGAATACATTTAACAATAATTTGGGCAAAGGCGGTCTTATCGCTGCGAGCGATCTCTTCCAGACAACCTTCGCGGTATAGGTAAGCTAAACGGAAAAGAAGATGTAGTAAGCCAGCAGAGTCGATAAGAAATGTTAATATGTAATTAATATAATATACGTACATATAAGTAATTGTCTATCATACACTTACATATACATATACACATACATACCACATATATATTATATATATACACATACATACCAAATATAAATATATATCATTGAACATAAATATATACCTACATACTAACAACATATGTAATGTTAAAGTAGACTAAGTTCGCAGCAGGAGGAGAGTATGTAGTCTACTTTTAAATATGGGAAGTGACTTTGAACTCCGGATTTCAGATGGCAGCTTCTTCCAAAGTTGAGCCACTTTGACTGTAAAGGAATCTCTATAATATTCTGAGCGAGTTAAAAGGATCTCCAACAAATTATCATTTTTGGAGCGCAACATGCGGTTGTGGTCCATACCTAGAAATTTGAAACGTTCCTTAAGGTAAGGGAGAGTGCGAGGGTCATACAACACATTATAAAGCAAAGTGAGAGCATGTTCTTCACGGCGCAGTCTAATAGGAAGCCACTTTAGCTCCCTCCTAAATTCGAACACATGGTCGAACTTGCGGAGGCCATAAATGAAGCGAATGCAAAGATTCTGGAGACGCTGAAGTTTGTCTAGAAGTACTTCATTTAAGTCAAATAAATGATGTTACAAACATCAGCGTAGTCCAAAATAGGTAAAAGGAGCGATTGCGCAAGTTCAATTTTGGTCTTTATAGGGAGAAGATTTTTCCATCTGCGCAGTGAACTGGCAGCAGCAAACATTTTCCTACTGACCTCAGCAACATGAGGAGACCAAGACAGTGTGGAGTCAAAGACAACACCTAGATTTTTAACGGTGTTGCAATATGGCAGAGGAGAAGAATTAAAATGGAGCTGAGGAAGACTAGCAACATCCAGCTTGGAAATTTGTTTGGACCCCCCAATGAGGATGACTTGGGATTTGCTGGGATTGATCGAAAGGCCGTAGGCAGAACTCCAGTCGTATATGACCTTGAGGTCGTCCTGGACAAGTGCAATCAGATTATTTATATCTTCAGCAGGAGCCTGACGGTAAATTTGTAGGTCATCAGCATACAAATGGTATTGGCAGGTAAGGAGAGGAGTAAGGAAGTTCATAAAAATTGAGAAAAGGAAAGGAGATAGGACTCCACCCTGGGGCACTCCAGCAGCCACATCACAAAACCCAGAGCGCCTGTCATCAAAACGGACACATTGCTGTCGCCCAACAAGATAATCTCGGAACCAATCTACTACCACATCTGACAAAAAGACCGACCCCAACATTGATAAGAGGATGTCGAAATCAACGGTGTTAAAAGCATTACTGAAATCTAGAAGTACCAGAAGTGTCACACGTTGATCAGACATACCTTCGCGTATATCGTCGGTTATCTTTGTCAAGGCAGTTACCGTACTATGGGCTGGGCGAAAACCAGATTGAAGAGGGCTCAGAATCTTTTCAGTGTTAGCAAATATATTGATCTGGTGATGGACCAGTCGCTCAAGGATTTTGGAAAGAAACGGGAGAATAGAAATAGGTCTAAAGTGACAAGGTAAACTTGGATTGGATAACTTTGGAATGGGAAGAACAGCTGCAACACGCCAGCAGCGCGGAAATGACCCAGTGCTAAGTGAAAAGTTAAAAATGTGACAGAGTATAGGAAGAAGTGTCGTAGAACCTAATAAAATCATTTTCCGGCTAATTCCATCCAACCCTTCAGCGTTGGACTTTACAGCCGAAATGCACCGCTCGACCTCACACTCGGTCACAGGTCTAAAAGAAAAGGAAGAACTCTTCGGATAATGATCCGCGGACAGTTTTTGCAGCGTGGATAGCTTTACGTAAGAGGGGATGGAAGAAGGTGTTGTGAAGTAAAGGTTCAAGGAATCGGGATCAAGTTTCAAAGGAGAAGATGAGTTACCAATACCAAGTGATTTGAGGAATGACCACACCTTCGCAGGATCACCGTTCGATACAGAGGCATGAATATGTTTTCTTTGTGCATCTCTGCAAATCCTGCTGCATTGGTTACGGAGCTCCTTATATTTAAGAAGTGTAGAATCACAAGGATTCCTTCTGTATCGCAACTTTGCTTCATTCCGCTTGGACATTAAGGCCTTTATATCTGGTGTTAGCCAGGGAGCAGGAAGGTGTTTCAGCCGTACAGGACGCAGAGGCGCATGCTTATCGAATACTTCGATAAGGATCGAGTTAAATATCTCTATCTTCTCATCAATAGTTGAGGCGTTAAATACCACATCCCAATCAATACCATTAAGATCAGCCATGAAGCTGATCTCGTCAAAGTTTTTAAAGTTCCGTTGCATGACCACTCGGGGTTTGGGGTTTAGGACAACGAATTTTATATGAAAGGTAAAGGAGATCATGGTAGGAGAAGGCTTCAGCAGACAACTGACCATGGGAGTTAACAAGATCGGTGGATCATATTTTCATTTCTGTTATATAATCATTTAAGTAGTCATTGGTACATAACACAGGTACATAATCATCTTCTGAATTGGAAAAATGGAGGATTCTATGTATTTGAATTATTGTGGTAATCAAAATTTTACTCTTCTAATTTTTTCTCTCTCTAAGGGTTCTAAAGGTTCTCATTTCTTTTATAATCATTTATTAAGTAGTCATTGGTACATAAAACAGCTACATAATTTAATCATTTTCTGTATTAAACAAGTTAACAGTTTTTTATTCATTCAGTCATGTGATGAATTGTTACATAATAGCAATAATTTAAAGTTTACGCGCCGTTTTTGGCCATATCTCAAAAGTTGGTTTTGTCATTTAGCCGCATTTTAGCTTGAGGACGGCAGATTAGAACAAAACAAAGGAGCGCGAAACAATCACGTCTGTACAAGTTTTTGGCGCTAAAATCCAGCCGAGTACTTTTGCCTAATATTCGGCTATTCGGTCAGGGGCCTCGCCGAATATTCGGTATTCGGTATACTGCCGAATATACTATTCGTTGCAAGTCTAATTTAGTGCTGAAAAAGCGACAGCACATGCATCCGTTTGTGCGTGTGTTACTTTTTAGCTGCACTTTAAATGCTCTGCCAATAAAAATCTCTAAAAATATTATGGCAACAACATATCTGTTTACGCATGTTGTATAATAACTCCCTTGATTCGTTATTTTTGGGACCTACGTCATCACTTCGGCTTACAATTGTGTTTGTCCTTTACAATCACTTGATTTTGCTACAAATTTCGCCAATCTCTTATCTATTAGACAAGTCCGTCTGTCTGTGGTGCTGTTTCAGCGGCCAAACCGTAAGAGATAGATAAAGAGAATATTTAAGTTATAAGTTAAGAATAGTCTGATAAGACTACAAACAGGATTTGAGTAACGTACCACTTCCGGTTTTCGAGAAATCAGGTTTTGGCGAACATTTGGTTCACTGGTTTGCTAGTTTTGTTCTAACAATATAATGAATAACGGTCTCAGTTACTAATCGTCACGACTACTATTCGCAGATATAGACGCTTTTACAATCACGGGTATAACATACTAAGGGTGGTAAGGAAAGCGGCTACAGCTATTTTATGGAGGTATCGTATAAGTATTTTTAGCTTTATTTACATTATTCACGGAAATCAAAATTAACGAATTCGAACACGGCAATTAATTGCAGTAATGCCAACCACCAATACAGTTGCCTGCTGGGATAAACAAACATTCCATGCCCCATGATGAGGAATCAAATAAATGAAAAAACAGTATTGAGAAAAGCATTGTCTGTCACATTCACTTTACTGTTTCGTTCACCTTGACAAAATTCTGACCTCCATTCTTAGTTAGAAATAATTTACAAAAGAAAATATTACTACACTTCTGGACACATCCATTGGCCCACCTTAGAGTTTAGGTTTAGATGGCCCCTACCTAAATATGATTGCTAGATTGAACAAAAACTGTTGATGCAGTTTTAAACCTGATACATTTTACCATCTTTTTCGATCGTATTGTTTTAAATTTGAATTCAGAATACCATACGACATGGAGCTACGCCTAACAAGTCGGATATGCGCCTTGTTAAAGGCAATTGATTTTTGAATAAAAAACATGTTTTATCAAATCAAGGTTCAATTTAATAACGCGTGTTGCCTCCATGGGCATCTACCACAGCTCTCATACGATTAGGCATAGAGTTTATCAACCGCTCTATGAAATTTTGAGGGATCATCTCCCATTCCTCTTCTATGGCAGTTTTCAACTCCTGCATCGTCTGGGCAACTGGCTGACGAGCCCTAACACGTCTTTTTAGCTCGTCCCACATGTGCTCAATGGGGTTCATGTCTGGGCTTCTGGCTCGCCAGTCCATAACTGTGATGTTCACATCCCGAAGATATTCCCTGACGATGCCGGCCGCATGGGCTCTTGCATTATCATGCATAAAAAGGAAAATTGGGCCCACATAGTCCGCGTATGGTATCACGTGAGGTTCTAAGCACTCACGAATGTACCTTTCAGCATTTAATGTTGGCAGCCGTGGTCCTGTAACAACCTCAAGTTGAGTTTTGCCGCTCGCGGATATACCGCCCCAGACAGTCCATGAGCCACCGCCATAAGCAACCCTCTCTTTAAAGCAGCATTGTGCGAAACGCTCTCCCTTACGTCGGTAGACCTTCTTCCTTCCATCATTGCCATGTAACACAATTTCAGACTCATAAAATGACTGCGTGCGAAATGAAGGCGCGCTGTTCGGTGGGCTCGCGTTAGTTTGGGCCCATTAGCTGGCTTGTGTGGTACCATATCGCGTTCTTTTAACCTTCTCCGAACAGTTCGAGCGCTCACTGATACTCCGTGGAAGTCGCGAATTTGTTTTTGTATCTCAATGGAGGTAAGGTGACGATTTCTCAAGCTGGTCGTCACGATGAATCAATCCTGCCTTTCAGTTGTGACCCGAGATCGTGGCCTTCCTTGGCGACGAACAAAGCCGCCAGTCTCTAGGTACCTCCGATAAACATTTCGGACCGCAGATCGACTTAAATTAAGTTGAGCACTCACGTTTCTTTGGCTGTGTCCGGCCTGAATAAGTGCCACAGCTTGGGCGGCGACTTCAGGTGAAGTATCCATAGAGTATTGATAGAACCTCACCTTACTGTTAAGAATAAGTAATGTTTGTTGCAAAACCAAAGATATCAATCACTTTTTCAAGAATTAAATCCAAGTAAACCAATAAAACCAAGTTTTCTTAGTATTCGATTGTTTAATATCAACAAACAGGCTCCAAAATTGTCTTTTGTTTCTTTAAATTCTGTGTTCGAAATTTAAAAAAAGACTTGAATGAAATTGTGAATGTGCCAGGTTCAAAACTGCATAAAAACTTTTTGCTCGACCTAATATAAAATTTTAGCTAGGACCAAAAGAAACTGAAAATACAAGGTGGGCCAATAGATCTGTCCAGAAGTGTAGAAAACATTCCACGCGAACCAAGCAGTAGACGGGACTCGAACCCGCATCCATCGCTATCCGGGCGAATGCAGTGACCATTGTGCTATCGCGGCCCTGACTTCCGTGTCGAATTCTTTCTAGCCTTTTTTAAGCTGCAAGGAAGCGCCATCTCTTTGCATTGTAGGTAACCCACATTGTCGAAGGATATGGGTTCGAATCCCGTTTGCTGCCTGGTCCTCGTGGTATTTTTTCTAGTAATATTTTTGCGAGATTGCGAGATTTTTTATGTCTAGGGTATGTGGTATTCCCCTAACTAACCAAATACCTGTTCATTAACAACCATTATTTTAACATTTTCAACCCTTTCAAGGTACCCTAGGATTTCTTAAAATAATATAAGTGTTCCACTTAGATAATCTCGCGGGCATAGTCTAGTCCGTCAAAACGATAGCAGAGAATGTAATCACAAAAATTTGCGTAAGCTGGTTTAAAAATAACATATCTTTTGTATTGCGCTATTTAGGAATGTAAAAACCTTCGAATAATAGCGCCTGTTATCAGCAAAGTTATGCAAACGAGATAAAACAATCATTTTATAGCTTCATAAAAATAATGATAAACGAAGAAGTGTATGAATAGGAGGCCAAGTTTATGTGAAGCCGCCATGACTATAAATTACCCCGCTAGAAAGGGTCAATAGTATCATATATGCAGGACGACAGCTTTTGCTCATGTACACTCATGAAAATAATCTAAACAGCGTGAACTTTTTAATCGGTTTTTAAAATTTTAATACTTATATTTTTTTGTCTGTTATAAATAACCAATATTGATTTATTAGTAACTAAAGCAAAAAAATACCTTTGAATAAATTATACATTAAATAACGATATTGTAAAGTGTTGACTGATAGAACTTGCAGTTTTCGTAAATGATACATGTGTGTATTTGTCCAGCCTTGCTGGTTTTCTCGCCTTTTAACGAATTTACTACATTTTTTCGCGCTCCGTCCTTAGTGTACTTCATTATTTTGGAATAATATTTTTTTAACCAGGTTTCACCCGCATTAAAAAACTGTCAAAAGACCAAAAGTTAAAAACATCTTAATTTTTTTATTTTTTAAGCTTGTAACTGCTTGATGTTTCCGTCGAGTCCCGTCTGCTGCCTGGTCCGCGTGGAATTTCTTCTAGTTATATTTTCTTTAGATTTAATAAACACCTTGTTAACCCAATATTTTTGATAATCGTGTTTATGGGCTGATAAAATTGTAGTTAAGGAACTGAAGATATACATACATAAAACACACCTACAACATTCAGTCAAAAATGAACATTACATTACTGAAAGACACGCAGCGCAAATTAATTTCATTTTACTTCTGGTACCAATTTCTAATGTATTTATTATACTTACATTGTGCAGCAGATTCTTGAATCACAAAGTACATTATACTATCTGATTTGACATTTATCTTATCTTTGATTTTTTTACAGAATGTTATAATTATATTTAATATGATTACACGCGAACTAGCTATAAAGATAGTGACATGGATAATTGTTACCATTGGTACAGTGAACAGCTATTATTATTATAAAACAGTTGTTATTATTATTAACATCACTGACGACAATAATCTTTTTTTTTTAATTAAAAGTATATTTATAATTCAAAATCGAAAACGTGTGAGTTGTTTGTTTCGTATCTACATAAAGGGTTCCCCACAGTTGTACAAGCTAATAACATTAGCAATATAATATTGTTTTAAACTTTAATAGTTACTAATATTATAGTAATTTATGTTATTTACGGGATTGCTACCATGTACCTTGCTTTTAGCGAGTCCGCGTTCCTGTAACTCCGTGATCATGGCGCTTGCAACAGTACAACAATATCGAAGACTAGTTAAAAATAAGGTACATGGTCGCAATCACTAATATTATATACTGTTTTTTTTTTTCTTATAGAAAAAGAAATACGCTTTAAATAAAACTAGTTTTAACGGGTTAATGCACGAACTTTATTTATTTATTTATTGACGTTTCGCAGCCTTTTCAGGTCTGCGTCATTATTCTGACGATGAGTGATGTGCGTGAAAACCTAAGAAACAAATACGCATTATGTCAAAATTATAACTGTCATATATTATGTTATGATTCACGAGATCTTATATATCTCGCTGACATACGGACGGATACTGTGACATTGTCGCAATTCGAGTACGTAAACCTAAACATCAAATAAAAATATAATAGTATCATCAAAAGGGTCCAATACTTTTTATATGTTCTCACACTACTTGTTCTCGACAATCAATTTTATTTCACCAACAAAAACAAATAGTCAAGAAACACGTAGATAGCCGGTACTTCCCCATACGAGTGCTACAATACGAATGGAAAGTCCGTTGTTGTTGATGAACTTATAATTTTTTTTTAAAGAAATACCTTTAATTATATTTACTTGAGCTCATATCTGTAATCTGGGACTATTTTTTGTCATGATCTAGTCCAGTGTCTCTCAAAGTTTTTGCAGCCAGGTCACTAGAAATAATTTTTGGGAAAAGAAATCTTGATTTTGAGTTTCATGCGTTAATCTTCTCTTTTTAACGAAAGAAGCAAGGATGTTTAATATTATTGAGATAGCTGATGGTATAGAATGAGTAATGGTGAAAATAAATACGACGAGATTTTTACATAGAAACGCATTACTACTGATTTCCTAATCCATCTAACAGATGAATGGATACCAACAAATGCCGCCAGGTTATGAGTTATTGGACATGGTTGTTTTGTTAAAGTCAACAATTTCATTGTAAACGATGACGATGCCGCCAAAGATAAAGAGGTTAGTACCTACATACTTAAAATAACTGATTTATAAAAATAGGCCAGTAGCGATTCGGGCGAAGAAGCTCTTAACCGGGTAGTGCAAGGACCTAAATCCTAATGACACGAAAGGCCTTATCTTCTAGGTAAGATCAGATAAAGATGCGTGTGTGTAAAACAATGGAAGCGGCCCGCTCAAACGTCCAGTTCCAAGGAAAGGAAAGGCGTTTAGACAAATAAAGCAGAAATATGCTCTGCACGACTTTGATTTGAAGGTTCCATTTTATTTTGCAGTAGTATTTAAAATACTACGTATATTGACATTGGTGTCGATTCTGAAATGATTCTCTGAGCCTGAATATGGATTTGACGGCAGTGTATCCTTGTCATTCTCTATACAAAATAATAAGGGACTGGTGTTGGGTTTGGTCTTGGGTTTGGAGAGTTATGACAGAGTCGACACCATTATCGGATGCGGTGCGGGTGCGTTCGGAGTGCTGCGCTGCGTTTCTTTATTTATTTATTTATTTAGGATTATGTCATTATATGTATTTAATGTGTATATATAATATATGTTGTGAATATATATATTTATATCAGCGTGTGTGTGTGTATGTTTGAGTGTGTGCGCAATACAATATGATTAGTTAAGCATAAATGTATTGTTTTGTTACTTGTTAGCGCCTAATACGTCCTCGCACAGGCTCTGCCAGAATACCAGCGCTGATACAGTGAGAGAGTATTCTCCCACTGTGTCTGCATAAGCTGAGGCAGGGTCCTGTTTTATGTTGTTATTTTTTATTTTTAGGTTTACTTCTTCTTTTATTTTTTGTTTATATTTATAGTATTTTTATTATGTAAGATGGCCAATAAAGGTTTTTTCATTTCATTGTCATTTTCATTTCATTTCATTTCAGTACCTTTATTTTGTAAAAACCTGGAGCTCTACTCTCTTTCTCCGAAACGAAATTTCGGCAACGAACGAATTTTAAACGGAATTTCGCCAGTGACTCTACTCTATTTCATCTTCGAACACGCACATAAAGTTCGGAATCACAGACAATTATCGTGAACGAATGGAATGAGTTATGTTTGTAAGTTCTTTTTGTCTACACTTTTTAGATAACGTTTTTTACTTTAAAACAATATTACTTTATGACAAAATTTTGATTACATTAAAACAACCTCTTTTGACAGTGTTAGCCGACTAATTTGTAGAGTTTATGCAATCGAATGTATATCAACCTAAATTTGTCGTGTAACACTTTGAAGTATTGGCAATACAATTATAAACAAAAAATTGATTTAATTGTAAATTTGCATACTAAAAAATGTTCCCCACGCTAAGGAGCCTTAATTAAAAATACTCGCGTTGTAAATTTAGGTTTAATTTAAACAAATTTGAGGTTAAAATTTCGAACAATTATCTGTCAAATTCAACTTTTAATTCGAAAGTTTTGTGAATTAGAATAGGCTTGGAGAATTTAAATGTCAAACTATTTTCGGACGAACGAATTTTCGAAATCAAATAGAAACAGAGTAAGGAACGTGCGAAATTTCGATCGAAATTTCGTTTTTCGTTGAAATAGCGTAGGCCTCTTGGTATGACCAGTGTCAAGTAGATAATTTGTTGGCCATCAGTGTTTCAGACCAGACTTTACACTAACAAGTAACAATGCGGTACAGGTAAATTAACAATGCAAAATCCTTTTTAAACACTTCGAAACTTTATTTTTTTCTGCAAGAAATAAACTGAACGTTTGGTATTGAAACAAAACATTTTTACTGAAGCTGTGTATAATTTGACACAATCCGAATACGCCCTTGAAGAAACGGAACCCAAATTGGGTGCATCCAATCAATCACGGAGACTCGCCACAGTAAGTCAAATGGTCGTTTTTGCCGCCGTTCATTTGCATAGACGTCTGTCCCTTTTACTATTGGACTCTTTAACCAGGTGCGAGCGGGACGAAAGATCGGTTGACCTCAGGCGGGCGTGCGCGTACGCTGCTTGTGGTACCGTTGCGTCGTCGTCGCGTCGGTCGCTCGTGAGAAGGAATTTTTGTGTTCAGCTGAACGAGCAAGCAAGAGCCAACAATTTAAATATTTAGCGAGAGCAACATGATTTCTAGTTTCATTCAAATTGTCACAGAATTCGCGGCAATATAACTTACCTACCCAACTTGGCTGTTTTACGACGCGTGACAATTTAAATCTCTGCGTGCGATTGAATAGCCCATCGCGTTTTGAGTTTTAAATATTATTTACTTCCAACTGCCGAAAGATGTATAATTGTCCTTCAATTAAGAATCCTGTTTCCGAACAAAATTGAGTACGTACTGAATTTGGATCATACAAATTATTTTTACAAGTTAATTCTTAAGCATTTATTACCTATTTTAAAGAATTGTATCCTAGTCCAAGACCAACCCACAGATTTTTTTTTTCAAATGAAAAAATACATGCACGTAGGTATCATCTACATGTTATTTTAACAAGAAAAGTTAACTCATTCGCAATTTTCACAACGGAAATCACTATGTGAAATTGTAAAGAGATAATACAAATCAAAAGCTGATTAGTTTTTAACTTTGTTCTTGTTTGTGGGTAATGCAAACCAGGTGCGTGGCTTGAAAAGCTTGATTTTTTTTCTATTGTTGCAACCGTTGATAAAGTTTGTTCACGTGGTAGTTACGTCAAGGCGATCCACTTCGTACAAAAACAGTAGTGTCCATAATAAACCTTATTGTGAGCGACATTAGTGTCCTTGACGCCCTATGACTGCACGAACTGGAAATTTTCCTGTATGACACAATAAATATTTTTATGAAAGTCAACGAAATGTTGCATGATTTTTATTACCATTTATATCAAGTACGCACCTAAGCGCGAGTTGCACCAACTCAAAACTGTTCAATAATAGTACCGATTAGGTAAGAAATGGGTTGCACCATTTTTCGATAATCAAAATAAGGTCATAATTTGCCAGTGACAATAACTGGACTGCTCCAAGCGAGGCCCGTTAAATAGTAAAATTAAACTTTATCTAGCCCCGTGGTGCAACCCACACTGTGTTTGCTCAAAATTATTCGGGGTTTAGGTAATCGATCGCTTCCCAATCAGACATAATCTACTACAACCACGTTATTCGTTAAAAAATACGCTCGTTTAGCCTTACCCTTATGTACGAAACGGAATCGCATGCACCAGCGATACAGCACTTGTTAGCTATTAATTAAATGCATGATTGTGCCACAGTTGTTATTGTAACGTCACAATAACACGGTAAATAAGTTATATGCTCTGCTGTATGGGTGATATCATCGATCGTTCTTATCGTCTTATGTAAATATTGGACGGTGGCATGCCAGCATGCATAATACATGCATGGCTATGTTACACTGCTGGCTGGACTAGTAAATATTAGCTGATGGCTCGTGAAAATGCACCTTTTCACGTGTATTGATAATTACAAGCGATAAACTGTGTAATTTTAGATATAATATTAAAAAAATGTTTCCCTTTCATTGGAATTACTTACGGGTTACGTACACCCATGGTAGGATTTAGAAATGTGGAAGCCGAGGACGTATTTTAAAAATCTGGCATCAGTGGTCAATTACAATCTGCCTGAGACGTCATAAATGCTGTGGGGTCTCTGCCACTGCCGATGGTCTTATAATTTTCAAACAAAAACTAACACCCAAGAAGCTTGTAGTTTCGCCCAAAAGAGAATAACCATTATGAATATTTATAAATATAAGGGATACGATTGGCACGGCCTGATGTAAGTACCTATGCATGAATAAGTAAACTAATATCCAGTCATAACTAGATACTATTAAAATGATTTATTAATATTAATCTTTAACTTGCGTTGCCTTTTAAAGAGAAACCTTTTCTATAAAACACATCGGTAACAAGAATGATTTACTGCTCTACATTAAAGTTCAAATTTTACCTACGGAGCAATTTTCATAATACGTTTTCTCGTCTCAGAAGTGTATACTTTCGAAATATCGTCTCAGTGATTCAAGACAACAAGGCTTGTCTACCCGTTCCATGCAAAAAAAAAAGTAAAACTTTGACAGTGACTCGTGGGTTAGACACAAAATGTAAATATCAAGAAACAATATGAAATTGGTCACTCTACCACTTTTGGGCGATAATCGCATGAGTATCGCGTTCAATAATTCTAGGAAACTGTATTAAACGATGGACGGCGAGCGCAGACGATTTAATACCTAAAATGCTGTTAGCCCGCCATACTCCCAATGAGGTAAACAATATTCAAACCGAGCCGGCATTGTTCTCAGCTCGCGTCCATTACGTAATTAAATTCGATGCTATTCACTTTCTACGTTGTACCGTTCGCCTTGAAAGCGAACGTAAGAGGCCGAAACGTAAGGTACCACCGGTATTAGAAATAGAAGGCTCATGTAGCCACCGCCACTCGCAGCGGTTCAATGTGAGCCTTGCAAATGGTTCCCTTGAATATTTAACGTACGTAGGAAACAAACATGCTGAAATGCAAAGAGATACGTACCTATCGCTAGCAAAGATTTGAGTAAAGCAACAACATTCTTCGGTTTTGAACGATCGGAATAAAATATACTCGCCTCTTTTTTGTTTCACTTCTTCGTTTAAATATTATGTATTGACCGTGCTATTGTATTTTTATTTTATGTTGTGGCTGTGAACGACCGTTTACCTGTAGAATATTGAACCTCTTTTCATTTCATAGGACCTAACTGTGCGCTGACCTGTAGAATATTGAACCTCTTTTCATTTCATAGGACCTAACTGTGCGCTGTTTCAAGAAAATGCGTCGGCGCACTTACTCTTAACTCCATCATAGACAACAAACTATGACCAGATCTTTATTACTAAGTGCATAAACTTCATCTTGTCTTCAAAATGAATAACATAAGGCTTACCACAAATGTACTAACAAGGATTAGCATTTAGCTTAGACCTTTTAACACCATAGTATGCAGATTAAGTCCTTATCAAACTCCATCAAAATGAAATAACACTCTGTTCCATTGCTGAGATTATATAAAAGCTAGCAGTTTTACGCTAGTTCTAATCTAAAATATTTATTTCACGCAGTCTTGCGCAGCGGATAAGGTTTGTTTGTCGGCATAATGAAACATGCATTTGTCTTGTGTGTGGATGTTTATGTTCCTCGCATTGTTTCCAACCCGATTCTCACAAATGCTTAGCTTAGGGTATGACTTGGTGGAGACGTAAAATATTGTTCTTTGATGTCTTGTCCGAATATTAAATCTGTTAAAACGGATAAAGACATCAATTATCTAGTTTTAGGTGAGTTTGTTTTTTATGAGATGTGTCAAAACATAAGAAATAAATAATCTCTTTTTCTTCAGTTAAATTTTACGGGATTCAATATATTATGCCTGGGTGTAGTTTCTCACGGAGTTCAACAGGTTGGTCGTTAATTACCCCAGTCCAAGTCGGATTTCTTTCACTGATTAACAAAATCTTCTCATTTTTCAATCACATTTGTTGTATTGAGTTAAATACTTATCGCTAAGCCTTAAATCAGATAAAGCTGGAGACTTTTTCTAGTGTTTATATTTTGTGTACATGTTCGGAGTTAAATATCCCAAATATAACTTAGGAAATGTAATATTACTTTCGCATCTTTTTTATTAGTAATATAGATTTGGCACTGATGTCTATCGGTACGTATGCTTTATACTATCTATCAGTTCCATTCCAGGATTATTAAATTATACTTGAAATCAAAGAAATAAAACATTATTTCTCTGTGCATACAAATCCATAACACATCCGATGCTTCTACTATCCTCTGTTGATTAATGTCCAGCCGGAGCAATCAACCTGAGGTAATTGAGGTTGGGAAACGCCTTATTTGCGCTAATGCCTTATTACCGGGATTGCATTCACAATCTTGGGCCGTGGTTACGATGCACGACTCAAATGTACCCATTTCTCAGGTTGCCTTTCTCAAAAACAGCTGATTATAGCTAATATTTGATCTAAAGAAGATAGAGTGAATAGTGATTCTAAGCGCTTGACTGGGCATACGCACGAATCTATGTTGGCTCCAAACGGTTTCAGTTCAATCAGTAAGTACCTTGCAAAAACCAAATAACACTGTTCGATGCTTTTCCTATTGCTGTGATTGAGTACTACATGGCAACGATATTAAATTTAATATCGTTGACTACAGGTATAAAGACTGAGGAAATGGGTGAGAAATGCACTATTGATAACCTTGTTTTCAGTGTCGCCGCTAAAAAAGATTATTGAAATAATTTAAAACTACTAACAAGGTTTATTTTTTATCTACTAGGTTTTGTTAATGACCCGGTTCAACGAAGCTTAAATGTAATGATGTATCCAGATGTAAAAATAACTGGTGCATCATCTGCTTAATGGTTTACCTAAACTCTTCGTGATTCACTTTAAAATGTCGATGTGACAAGGATATGTATTTTAAATAATTTTTAAATAAATATTTCTAACACACACCAATTAGCCTAGCCCCAAAGTAAGCACTGTAAGGCTTGTGTTATGGGATGCTAGGGTAACGGATAGAATACATATACTGTACATATATACGTATATTTATATAGAAATACATATTAAACATCCATGACTGGGGTACAAATGCTTGTATTCATCACACAAACATCTGCCCGCACCGGGATTCGAACCCGAGACCACTCGAGTCGGCGTCACCATGAAAACCGGCGTACAAACCACTCGGCTACGGAGATCGTCAAATTATTATTAATATTTCCTGAATATGAAATGATAGGAATCCAGAATAATACAATAACTAATACACAATATAAATATATAAAAGTCAATTGCTGTTCGTTAGTCTCGCTAAAACTCGAGAACGGCTGAACGGATTTATCTTATCTTGGTCTTGAAATGTTCGTGTTGTTCTAGGGAAGGTTTAAAAGGTGAGAAAAAATCGAATAACTGCGAGGAAGATACTAAAAATATAATTTCATTTGTCCATATAAATCAAATTATTGTAAGCAGTACGACTACGAAGTACGATGGGTCAGCTAGTAGGTAAAAAAAATATGAGGTTTGATCAGTGTTACTTATGTCAAGTGGTTATAGTTATGCAATACAAAAAACTTCAATTGAAAACGTAGATAAAAACACAACCTTTCCAGCAAAAACGGCCTGACCAAATGGCCAATTAAATAAATCCACGCGAACACATCTGCATATTATGCGCGCGATACCTTTCACACAAACATGATTCTGTCCGTAACAGCGGCTATATCAGATTACTACATGCATTTATTCCTCTCCGAATTCGAGTTGGCTTCTATCCGATGTGAATAGAGGCGGCAATAAATACAAAAAGTGTGTGAAAACCGTCTCGCGTGATATATCGCCGTGGTGGCTGTGGCGTGGCGGACACCGGTAATCGTTGCTATACGGATTGCAATGTGTTGTTGACTCGGGAATATTTCACATTTTGGCGTAAACCCTAGGATTATGAAGGATTTCTACGATTTTTAAGACCTTGTGTTTTGAAATATAAAAACTGTTACCAGCTGATTTTACGGTAGAGAAAGTGGATTGAGGGACCATATCAGAGGCCCCTCAATACACGAGTAATCTATTATCGTATATTGTATCTATTACGTGAATAAAAATTTATGCTGATTTAGATTACTGGAAAACTTTTATAGCAACAAGATTTATTCCAATAAATTTTGGCGTGTTCGAGTTATCAACAGACGTACATATAAGGAAAAATCTATATTTTATAATGTTATGTACTAGTGGCTCGCCCTGGCTTCGCTTTGGTGTAGACTATTAATTTAATATCGCAGACTTTTTTGTAAATATTGATGTAGTAGTTTCGGAGTCTATTCAATGCAAACAAACAAACAATCAAATCTTTCCTCTTTATAATACAATTAGTAGAATAATGAATTTAATCTTTGTTAAGCCGTGTAACAGTAATTCTTTTATGGTAAAAATACAGTTGGTTAAATTGATGTTTTTTTTTAATATTGTTTTAAAGAATATGTTGAATGGTCCTTTTGTGTTTTAAAGGCGAAGACAAAGTGCAATATTCAAATGTATCTGAACAAAAGACTGCAGAAGGCAGGTAGAACAGTAAAATTGTTATTTCCATCAACAGCAGGACTAGTGTTGAATATTTGCGGTGCAATTTTTTATATCTCACTAGTTGACCCGGCGAACTTCGTAACGCCTAGCAGACAATGAACGTGATTATTCTAAAAAAAATGACTTAAGAAAATTAACGATTTTACAAAATATAAACTAATACATAAAAAAACCATTGGTTATTAGGATAATAGATATAGAGAAAATGAAAATTCAATAACGTATATTTCAATGGCGTATCGGCGAAAAAAGCGGGGTTAATTGACTGTCAGATCTTTGCCCAATATTCTCCAAACACAGCCATCCGTTAATCTCTCAGTACTTTAAGACATTTTGGAAAATTATATAGGAATGGTGCTATATTTTTGAAAATTTAAGCAATTGGAGTAAAATTTATACCATGTTACAACGAAAACTATGATAATGATACAATATTGAAGATATATCTAACGTCTCATTGCCAAAATATCAGTAGGTGTTGCAACATGTCTTATGATTAGAGATATTTTATTAAAATTACAATATCTCTATAGATTTAAGTAGGCTATTTTCTCAAATTTGTTTCTTTAATTTCTATTTAAAATATCTTAGTTAATTACGTACTAATTTGCAGTACAAATAGGTTTTGCATATGCGTGACGTGAGCTGTCAATTGTGGAAGGTGGAGGAATACCAAATCTAATTTATAAGAACATTGTTTTTTCCATGATATTCTGATATTTTAATAGTTATTCTGCTATTCAGGACGGAGACAAATATATAAAAAGATAGAGCTCATTAAAATAGGTCCAGCCGTTTTTGAGTTATAAGTAGTTCCAGTAACACGACTTTGTATCTTAATATATGGAATGGAAATTCTTGTTTTAGTTGCCATTAATTTCTGATTAACGAGATTACTTTAATCCTTCGTCAATATAACTTTCATGTGTACATACTATAAATTCTGAATCCAACAATTTTATTATTCTTTCACACGGTTTTGCGAGTAAGTAAGGAAGTTTCATTTCGCAAAAGAATTCTCACATAGCGGATACACTATTCCGAGATCGGTTAAATTCAAAGTCTGCGTAGTACCCACTGCGGTAAGCGAGTACCTAATCATTCGCCCACCGGTATTTCAATTATCCAGATTACTCGAAGGATCACACAGACCCGCCCGTACCAAATATTCGATTTCGGATCGTATTTCCGGAGCGCGTCTTTGCGGATCATCGTTCTTGTTGTAGGCTGCTTTGAACATCCATGCTTTGGCAAATAGACCCTTGCGAGTTGCTTTTATATATTAATAATTCACTAAATTTGGAACAGATAATAAATTCGAAACCAAATGTGATCTAGCATCAACTTTGGCATTTGTTATAAGACATTACCTAAAATAGCAATTAAATGAATCTGAAACACAGCTCTGTAGTACTTAGTGCCTAAACAAGGAAGAAACCATGACCTTTCGCCATTTTAATCTTTTTCCTGTTCCGAGATCATAATCGATTTGATATGGTATTAATTCCGAGATCTTCCAACAAAATATAAAAAACATGAATTGCCAAATTCGCGTCTGAATGTTACATCTTATTCGTGGTGTAGTTAAATCGTGACTATAATTATCCTTTCTTCGTTTCATATATTTCCAAGTCCATATACTTCAAATATTTTATAATCCTTTAGTTCTTGAAGCTTGTATTGTGGCATACGTATTGTGTCGCTGAACTGTGATAGCAGACATCGCTAGCAAGGAATCGATTGCAGGATTCCTCAGTCCTGTCTGTCTCCTTCACCCATGCCGGATGGAATTGTTACAGCGTCTATGATCATTTTTCGTTACATGTATCTACTTTTAGAGGATTAAAAGAATACAAGTTTATTAGAAGTATTTAAATTGATTATCTTCAAGGAATTTTCACATTTGGATTAAACAGTGCCTAAATAAGTATAAGATGGATTTATTATTCCTATACATGAGCCTTCATAAGCTCCCATGGGTGGAACTTTTGTATTATTCGGTGTCAGAAATCATGATAAAGCAACAAGTCCATTTGTGCCACATTTGCGGCGATATTTCGTCGTCACTTCACCGCTTAACGGCGGCGTGTGGGGGTGCCCCAGGGTGGTAGGCGGGTGGCTCTCGGGCCATAATTATTTCATACTCGGCACCGCTCGCTCGGGCCCAGCAAACAATCGAGGGTTTTTCGTCTGGTTACCGGGGGTGGATAAGAGTTTCGATAAATATGCAGCTGTTGTTTTTGCCCTCTATGTCGCTTCTATCCATAGCGCGTTGTGGCGAGGTGACAGGTCACGCGGTTTTCACATTCTGATACGAATGTATTGTGTCTTGAGTTTTTTTTTATGAAGATATACAGCTTTTGAGAGTTCTTTATCTTATTCTTTATAATCATACTAGAGTCCTTAATCATTACCTTTCCCCAAAAGGATAAAAATAAAACTTAATAGGGGTAATTTTTAAGTTATTTTCTGTAAAGAAAAGTTTACTAGAAAAAAAATCCACGCGGACCAGGCAGCGGACGGGACTCGAACCCGCATCCTTCGCTATCCGGGCGAATGCACTGACCATTATGCCATTAGGCCCGTGGTAGCATAATGGTCAGTGCATTCGCCCGGATAGCGAAGGATGCTGGTTCGAGTCCCGTCCGCTGCCTGGTCCGCGTGGATTTTTTTCTAGTAAACTTTTCTTTAGATTTAAACATCTACCAGTTAAATGCTTAAAAAATAAATAAAATCGTAATTATTTTATGTAACTAAAAGTTGAATTGGAAAATCTCTACTTATTCTATTTCGGCAGCAAAATTTTGTTGAAGAAAAAGAATAAAAAAATATAAATGTAAAAACAATGTACATTAAGTAGTAAGTATGTCATATTATGTTAGAGAAAGTAAGCAACCATCCAGCTTTTAAGGTAAAATTCTCAACTGCCTTTTAAAAGGAGTATGTTCTCCATTTTGTTTGTATTTTTTATATCATCGTTAATTAGGTCTTTTTCTAAGATAGACAATGGAACACCTCAATAACAAGCGGTAAATATATTCCGCCTTACTACCAAAAGGTTTATAGTCTACCAGATATGTCTAGCGATAGCTTAAACTTGATGCTGTTTTTCTCTACTTTGTAGCAAACAAAAGTGACAGTATAATTTTTAAGACAAATTGAATTTCGGGCAAAGTTTTGTAATAATGCTTTTCTTATTGTTTAAAACACAAAAGAGATTATGCTAGAAATATTTTTTTAACTTTTGTTACGAGATCGAAAGCAGCTAGGATTGGTCGAGTCTATGAGGACGTCATACATTTTTAAGCTTTTATCAAAAGGACAATAGAACAGGCACTTTGTTACGTTGATGACGGGGGTATGTGTTGTGACGTCGCAGTTCAGTAAGACGATATTATTGCCAAGCAAAAAGTATCCGCGACATATTTGAAAATACGATTTTAAATTTCGATTGTTTGTTGGAATTGTTTAAACCAACCATTGGCTTACAAAAACTTGTCGAATATCCATATTTTTTTATATGAGCGGGTTATTTTGATTTTCTTAGAAAAACTATATTGATACGAACACACTAGGGACACATTTAATAAAATATTCATAAACGGGTTAAACAGCGCGTAATTTTTTATATTATTGGCTATAGATTCCGTGAACGTGCCTGATCGTGCATTAAATTTGCCATTTGTTAAACTCTCTGTGCTAAGTGTTAGTTGCACCACAGAGCTTGTTAAAGTTAAATTTTACTATATCTTTAACTGGCCTCTCTCGGACAGTTCATTGTCACTTTTAAAATTATTACCTCTTTTGACTATTTTCAAATGGTGCAACCCATTTTTTACCTAACAGGCACTTTAGCTGAACAGTTAAAGTTAAAGTAAGTTGGTAACACTCACGCCAAAAGTTCAACTTTAAATGTGAACAAGTAAACAACAAATTAAGTACTCTTATTTAGAGCAGTCTCTTTCTCTTTGGCTAAAGCGTTTGATTACTATAAACCAATCAAGAAGATCCTTAAACCCAGATTAAAAATTAACGAAGCTGACTGATATTTCTTTTTGTTTTATAAAAATTTTTCGTTTACTCGTATTACACGATAGTTGTAGAATCCAGTCAATATTAATTAAGAGATGGTGAAAGGTCCATTGGACTCTTTAAAAGCCTACGCCTGCACGCCTCCGTAATGAAATAACTATTGGACTGGTCTCAATAAAAATGTCCTCGCAGTCACATTGCGAACTTCACTTTGCTCGCGATTCACTATGACCTTTGCTATAAGAAAGGTTTTGTATTTGTAGTGCTAGGCAGTTTCTAATTTTAATTTTTATTTGTGAAGCCTGTGATGCTGGGGCCACACCAACAGGAAATGCCATTAATTATCGCGATGATGTACGTTTAACGAACAGAGACCCAAACACGATTTTTTGACATCTACGTAACCTATCGTTAACTAAGATTATATCAATGGGGAAGAGACGGTATGCTCTTACTTGCGTCAAATAAAAAATGCTCTGACTCAACTACAAAAGCAATTCTCACACACGCACACCCATAAATAAACATTCAATCGAGCGATCAAGATAGAACGATTCGCTTAAACGCAGCGCGAACGCGACGGCGAGTCCGAATCGCTTGGCAACCGACTGCGTTTTCTTTTCTCTCTCTACAAACGGCTGAGCTGTACTGTTGTCCTTTTCTTGAAAACAAATGACGTATACAAGCGAGTAATATTCAAGACAAACTGATTATAGAGAAAAAATGATTTAAATACAATGCGAAGAGATGGCGCTGCCTTGCAGCCTAAGGCTAGAGAAAATTTGACACGGCCGTCAGGGCCGCGGTACCATAATGGTCAGTGCATTCGCCCGGAGAGCGAAGGGTGCTGGTTCGAGTCCTGTCTGCTGCCTGGTCCGCGTGGATTTTTTCCCAGTAAACTTTTAATTAGATTTAAATATCTAGCAGTTAAATGCTTAAACAATAAAAACATTACTATGATTTAAATAATATGAATGAAAAGTGTTGCCGTGGAATTTATTTTATCTTGAACTATTTGTGCATTTTTTAAAGCATCAGAGGCATTGTTTTATCATTTTAACCCATTATACGCAGCAGGTTTGGATGTAAAACATTGACTAATGCGCATTGTGTTCATGCAACTAATTTAAGTGGCACACTTTTGAGACACGAGTGCCGTATCTTCCCTTTTTGTTTTAATCTAGGATCGTCAATATCAAATTTTGTATGGAAAAAGCTTGTTTGTTCTTTCGTCCAACAGCTTAGTTTTTATAGAAATTTTGACGATGCGATACAATTACGGAGCTGTCAAAATTCGTTGCCAAAAGCTTGGGCCTGCGAAAAAGAAGAAAAAGCGACTGCGCGCGAGCGAGTGCAGTCGGGGTATAAAGTTGAGGGCCCACACTCCGACGCGCCTCGCACGCGCGCACGTCTGCAGAAACACTGCTGTTTCAGAGCACTAGCGCATTCCTCAGAGCTGCGCTCAGATCACACGCGACTGTAACTTAAACGTCCATAATCGCGATAGTTAATGGTATTTCCCGTTAGTGTGACCCCAACATGAGGCATTATGTAATTATTTCCATTTTAATTTATTTTTTCTTATTTACTGTATTTGCAAGATAGAAGTCAGTAGAAGTTTAGGGTTCGAGTCCCGTTTGCTGCCTGGTCAGCGTGGAATTGTATTCTAGTTATATTTTCTTCAGATTTAAACATCTAGCAGTTACATGCTTAAAAAATCAAAATTATAAAAAGTTTAGTATTAAATTGAATAACAATTAATGCTGTTACGAATTACTTTTTATATCTGAAAAGAACGTATTATGCATTTGTCCTTGGAAACAATCATAAAATTATGTTAATGAGGAATATTCGATTGCATGTGTTTTTTTTCCTTTTTTTTTCTTCTCAAGATACTACCTCTATTATATCTGTAAACATTTTTATAAGCCTTACTACCTCTATTATATCTGTAAACATTTTTATAAGCCTACAATGGCAATGGATATCTAGTGCAAAAATTATATTCACACAAAAATGTATGCCGAAAAGAGTTACGAGAGAACGAACGGTAAAACCGATGACGCGCATGCTTTTTATATAGAATTTAATTTAATGTATACAGGATCGGAACGAGTGATCATTAAAAAAATTCCAATCTCCTTTATATTCATTGACATCTCGCAATCAACAATCGATGCAATTTGTAGTTTAATGTAACTGAAACGTGTAGTTGTTAAAAATACGAACTGAACGTTCGACTGTTGCTTCCGTGCAAGTTAATGTGTATCCGATGTAATTACATGAAGGGGCTGATGCCGTAGTTAAAGTCGAATAGTCAAATTGTACGCTGTAAAAAAGAACACAAGCTATATTCACGTATGATTCTGTAAGATAATTACCTAAATAAGAATCATCCAAGTATAGCTTTTTGATGGCAAGACATAAAAAGTATAATGTATAGTAAACTGAAAACATAAAAAGTAGAAGCTAATATTGACCCTATAAATAAAATTAACCCCAAAACTAAAAATGACAAGTTAAATAAAAATAAAATGTTTATAATGGGTGCTTATTAAGGAGAGATTCTGGAGGTAGCAGCAATGTTTATAGCAACTTTCCAGCTGATGTGTTAACGTGGGTGGAATACAAAGCTGGAGCAGTAGTTTGAAATGAATAAAACAATGTAAGTTATTTTTTAATAAATAAAAAAAAAACAATCAATAAATATTTTCTTAACCGTCGCCGCCTTTCCGAAAAGAAAATCGTACTCATGAATGTCGGAAATGAACCGACAATTAAATAGCTATAAATATATATAATTACTCATAAATATTGTTAAAAATCAATATAAAGAAAATATTATCTGTTTTGGAAACCAACTAAGCTTTATTGTGAACAGTCATCATAACTTTTTATGGGGGTTATAAAGGTCGTATAATCGTTGATAGAAAGGCGTTGCTCTATTACATAAACTCTGAGCTGAGTTAATATTTTGAAATGTAGTATTTATTTTGTAATCGTGAGATAATCAAAATGCTCAAGTTAAATCCGCGATGATATTTTATTTAAATATTTATATATTTCGCGTTTTCATCAATAAATGAAAATGATAAAAATCTAAATAATCTAACCAATAATTAAAAATATAAACGTCAATTTATATAAAAAACAATTGGTACAATAATAATCGATAAGATTTCTATAATCTAAATGTCAAACTTAAAATTTATGTGTAACTAATTCCTCAACACTAAAAAAAATCCAACAAGTTTTCGCTGTAGTCCTACCTCGATACTTTCCCCAACAATTATAGCATTAGTATCAACAACAAATATTTTTAAATTTGTATTCACAGTGTTATTATAAATATAATCTAATAATGACTTTATTGAACAATAAAAACACAACCGGCCCTAAAATAGAGGCCTGTGGCACACTTTTAATAACCCTCTTTAATTTACATTTCATTTAACATTACTCGTCTTTACTTTTATAAGTAAATTCTATAAACTAAGATCTTTTCACTGAATAAGATTCAAAAAGTTATAAACATGTCATATTGCAGCAAAGTATCGATATGGAACCCGCCAGTATGTCAATGTTATCGTAATAGATATCGGCCAATCATCGTAACCATATGGCATTTTCATTAACATTTTACCTTAAATTTTTCGAATTCCAACCGGAGATTTGTTCCCATATAAAGTTATTTGATTAGTCTCTTGGACTCAGTGCGTTATTATGATCAAATCGATCTGAAAAAAATTGCACAACCTGTTCCGGCTCATCTGTAGTTTTACCACTTTGTTCAAGAACCATTATTTTTCTGGTATTCGTTTTATTTCTATGTTTATTAACAATGTTTCATATTATTACTTAACTACTACTTTTTGCCCCTTAAATTTTTGCTTTTATTGTTAATTTATCAACTCATCTAATAACACGTCAGTTAAGATTTATAATACATTCATTGATTTCGATAATTAACCACTAAGAATGGCACGTTTCATGTGCAGATATAAAAGTGCTTCATTATTTTTCAGTTGTACCTTTCTAAAGCTTTTATTAAAATTTTCATACATTTTCATTGATAGTTGTATTAAATTACTGAATACGTGTTTCAATTCAATTTCTTCTTTAATGGCTCCTTAAAGATTAAGCCAATGACGAGTGTATGCAGCAGGGGTTGTCTATTCTATGCTTGTTCGGTATATTTTTAAATGAAATTTAATAACTCTGCTTAAAGTGTAGCAGGTGTTGTGCAGGTACAAGGACGAGGAGTGACTGAAACCGAACAGTGTAGGAAGAGAATTTAAAGTATTAGGATTTTGAGATACCTGAAACAATTAAAGCTTTTTGTTAGGGCACGAACCGGCAATAATCTACTTACTAGCTACAATTTAATGTTATTATTGTCAATATATGCACACAGGACATTCACAAAATCCGAATAGACAAATAATAGTACGGTTTTAAAATTAGCGGGGCGAGGGATAGACGTAGGAAGTAACGTATATAATGAGAGGGAGTTTCTAGGGCAGTTGAAAAAAATGTGATCTGTGGTACCAACGTCAGCCATGACTAGGAAACATGCGTGTACTTGTGCTTATTATAAGCACAAAGATGGCACAACAAAATTCGCACACAACATCAATAAAATGACAATCATTGCTAAGTTGTATCAATCTGACTTCATTTGCTTGATGAAACTGAGTATTGTTGCGACGTCAATCAACTTCAAAATTTTGATTTAAGTTATTGCCGTCACTTTCTTTGCTTTAGCAATGGATTATGTAGTTTGTTGCAATATGCCTAATTCTCTTGTATATTTATACTCGGTTCCATTAAACCACTCAACGGAATTCCTCGAATAATGACAAGTGAAACAGTTACATACAGTAGCCGGCGTTTCAACGTTAACGTTTATAAAATGTTCCTTTTCACGAAATGCCCTTATGAAAATCTCGCCATCGAAAATTATCTCGGATTCCAGGTTCGCACGATCGTTTGTTGTTATCAAAAGTTGCTTTAGATAATGAAGGGTAATGTTAGCTTTTTTTTTGTAAATTAACTTAGTGATTAAATATATTGTTAATGTAAAAAAAAATTAAGACGTTTTAATATTACTGTATCATAAATATCTAAAATGTTTCGTCGTAATTCAGACAATTATTATAAATGTAACAAACAATACTCAATTCAATTACGCAATTATAGTGTTGAATGGATTTGGACAAAATGTGGCACACAGGATTATTAAATAACGAAGGGATTTTCCGAATTCTGAAATCCACGCAGACGAAGTTGTGTTTAAATCCAGTCTGTTATAATAATATTATGATGTTATTCTGGTGTCTAAAACATTATGGATCATAGACAGAGACGCAACAAACTTTCACGTAAGTTTTGTCCGATATTCTATAAAACGACAAACGACTTTATACCAATAAATAGGTTCTTTTGTATTAATGAAACGGTCAGTATAGCCTCCAAGAACTGTTTCTGTAGTAGTACCGTACATGCAAGAAATGCTACAAAAAAAACCACCGGAATGTCCCCCCGCGCGCCTCCTTTCCCTCGGGAATTATCGCCCCGGCTCGGCTTGGCCCACAGCGCGAGCGCACCGATTTAGGTCACCATTCACCAAATTACTTATCTATGCGCAATTCACTTAATGCACGATCCTATCCTGCATTAGCTCCCCCATTCAAATCAATCTAACCAATAAAATATTGTTTGTCATCAGCTGTATGTATCAACGTGTATTCTCCTAGTATCCTGTTATTAACGTTTTCCGGCAGTAGTAATTAGAAATTGTGACGGTACACTACACTGATTCCTTTTAACAAGCGCTCCCGCAAAGCCTCTATTTAACCTCGTTGGAAATATCGCCGAGAGTTTATAATTTTGCTCATTTGAAAATGTTAACTTAAAACTCTGCAAACGGAAAAGCACTCCACGCTCCCCGACTACGTTGCGAGCCTTTCACGAAATCTACCGCAAAAACCTCAACGAACTGAAACATCCATCAAACGGAGCTTGTTGCTTCTTAATACAACCAAAATATAAACCCACTCAACACACAAAACGTCTTGGTAAATAGGAATAAGTATCGAAATGTCCCTCCGCTCAAAACACTGATAGTACAGTCCAGATTGACTATCGAAAAAAATATCGTTTCAGTGAAAAAAAAACCTAAAGGGTAAGTCTTGTTTTTTCTGTTGCCAAATGACGTCAGTAAGCCACCTTGGCGATGGGCATGTTCAACTCGTAGGCGTTTTTTGAAAAACTCAAAAAAACCGTCAAAATTTTTTTGAAACGAATTTTTCTTGTTTTGTATGCATTTTAGAAACTTTTTTATTTGACCATAATTGTAGAGGGCGTTGAGTGCTACAATTTATGTCATTGTTGCAATCTCGTACCACAAAAAATGCGCATTGTAGGTGGCGCTAAAGTCTCAAAAAAGTGTTTTTTCACTTTTTCACCCTGAAAATATCATTTTAATGGAAAACTTTAAATGGCAAAGTTGTTTCGTACATAATTACCAACAACTTTTGTATAAACAATTTTTTTGTATTACTTACCGTTTTCAAGTTATAAATTGCGCAGGTATGAAAAATCCAATAGAGCGGTTTTGGGCAGTTCACGTACACATTTGCAGTGCACATTTCAATGTACGTTTTACTATATTTTATTTTTTTTCATGATTGAAAAAAGAAAAAAATAAAAAAAATAAAATAAATAATAGTTTTATTTTTATTTTTATTTATGATTGAAAAAAAAATAGTAAAAACGTACATTGAAATGTGCACTGCAAATGTGTACGTGAACTGCCCAAAACCGCTCTATTGGATTTTTCATACCTGCGCAATTTATAACTTGAAAACGGTAAGTAATACAAAAAAATTGTTTATACAAAAGTTGTTGGTAATTATGTACGACACAACTTTGCCATTTAAAGTTTTCCATTAAAATGATATTTTCAGGGTGAAAAAGTGAAAAAACACTTTTTTGAGACTTTAGCGCCACCTACAATGCGCATTTTTGTTGTACGAGATTGCAACAATGACATAAATTGTAGTACTCAACGCCCTCTACAATTATGGTCAAATAAAAAAGTTTCTAAAATGCATACAAAACAAGAAAAATGCATTTCAAAAAATTTTTGACGGTTTTTTTGAGTTTTTCAAAAAACGCCTACGAGTTGAACATGCCCATCGCCAAGGTGGCTTACTGACGTCATTTGGCAACAGAAAAAACAAGACTTACCCTTTAGGTTTTTTTTCACCACTCAACCTACAGATTGACTGTACTATGATCCCGACCTTATAATTACTGTTATATGATCACTTTCAGAATCTACGAGATGTCAGTCTAGTAATGTTCAGAAATACGAAACATGTCATCCGCTTTTAAGGCCGCCAACCCATTAACAACTCTTTTACAATTATAATACGGTACACATTTGGAAGGTCGTAGAAATATCAACATTATTCATATTGAATAAGTGTGTGTGTTAACCGTAAGGCTGAACAATATTTCACCTTGCCGTACGACATTAGGTTCCATTTTTGCACGATCGAGATTAAAGTGAGGGACAATAAAATTATGGTCGTTGTTTTGCGTCGCGCGCGCGTTCACTTCGATGAGTGATAGATAAAATCTTTGCTAATATTTCTTTGTTAGCACAATTTTAGGTAATCGTCGTGTTATTATTAAATACTTACGTTAAATTTGTCCACTATAATGAAATCGTTTATCCGGTTGGAAGGATCATCAACAGGACTTTAAAATTAATTATCCAAATGTCAATGATGGTTTCCTTATTTTATTGATTACTCTCGAATGAAATAATCAAGTCACAGAAAAAAAATATAGAAGAAATGAAAAGTAAAACTCTAAACGATCATAATTGACGCGATCATTACCACAACCATTGTTAAATCTTGCGAATTAGTTATTCAACTAAAGAAAGCTTTGAAAGCAAAGAGGTGGTCTGACGTTGCAATATTCGCCATCTCAGGGTATTCGGAACGTTTACAACATAATAGAGAGCATTAAGCATTAGTCCGATCCACTTTTGACATCATTATCTGTGTAGTCGACTCACGATAACCTGCGAGTGGCGTTCGTTGGTCGCTCCCGCCCCGCCTCGAGCGGCAGTCGAGCGCGTCGCCGTCTGTCGTTTGGTCGTGTCTCGCAGTGCTCCGTACATTTCACAGAGACACCTCAAGGGTACACGGGGAACTCGCTTTTGGCGGGGTTTCGTAGACGTAAGCGGCAAACGTGATGCGCCTTGCATTCGCGGACGGTATGCGCGTTGTTGACCTGTGCCAGAGTGTGCTTGCACGGCGTCACAGTGAAATCCGTGACGAGGACCGCTAGTGAACTGATCACTACTTGGATTGCAGTGTTGGACCGTAGGATTGGAAGCGTTTACCTCCACGGTTTTTTTGTAAGAATCGCTCCGCCGGATATAATGTCCATGATGTTGACTCATGCGTGACGCACTTGATTGCTGGAACTGGGAATTATTTATGATTTACTGTTACCAATGTGAATCTGCAATTTGATTCTAAGTCTTGTGAAACGCTTGCGTTGTTGCGGCGCGAGGTCATCTTGTATTCAATACCGAGACAAATTATCAGTTTGATATTAAAATATATCATGAACATGTCTTATGTCAGTGGCAAGGTTGTTATTAGACTTTCTTATAACATCATTTTATCGTACATGTTATATACTTTTTGTTCAAATCAATACATTCACATAAATATTTCGAGAAATGACGTCTTAATATTTGACTTTTACTCAACATATACCTAAATCAGAACCACAGAAGGTTGCTTAGTCTTGAGTTAATATAAAGTTATAGAATGAAGTAGATTAGTAATAACCGAGCAGAACGTGCCTTAAATTTAATTTGGAATAAGCACAAGGCCGAAGTTGATAACGTTGGTTCTGGGAGTAATTAAGGCAACACAGTTTTGTTTATATCTTCTAATTTACGACTCCGCTTATAATCAGGAAGAGCTGTTAAACATGCTAAGCTAGGATACACGAAATATTTTAGGGTAAAAGTCAATCATGCCGCGATTAGATTTACACCCGAAATATTTTAGCTTTATAAATATCCACCAAACCCTTCGCCTATTTCTTTCTTTATAAATCTTATAGGGGCTGCTTACCGTGGAAAAAAAGCAAACCCGAGACGTCTCAGTGGGACCGTGCTTTTGAATGGGAAGAAATTAACCAAAAGCTTAGTAATAGTAATGTCAGGTACTGCGAACTGATGGTCAATTGTTGCGCACAAATAGTGAACGTTATAAAGATATTCCCACGTAGGTATGAGATAAGGGTTCGGACATCAGTAGCTCAAGGGTTATCTCCCGAAGATTCACAAAAGAAGTCGTCTCGAATTCGTGTGTACTCTATAAACATGACTTTATCTTGTATCAGGCTTTTTATGGTCAAGATTTAACACTGCAATAAAAAAAGACCATTTATTTTGAACAGTTACGCTATCTATGATGAGACATTTTCGCGTATTTAATTTTGAACTTTCAAGCACCGGTTGTCTTTAATGTTATTATCTTCTTTTTTTATATTATCGATGTGGCAGTTTGCTTTTGAGTACCCTAAAGAGATAACTTTATAATACAGTTAATTGAATACCATATTTATAATCTTCACAAGATTACTTGCAATGTAAATTTGTGTTTTCGGGAATTGAACATTTTCATTTCCAACAAATCCCTTTATTAAAGTGGTCATAGCACGAGCTTCGGATTTAAATTGGGTTAATGTATCTCGGATTTGGGACGGTCTCTTTTTGGCATTCGCGGAGTAGAGAACATCCTCAAATCGTTCGCCGTGGCCGTTGTAGGTAGGTGGCGGGCAGCCTTGACAGATATTCATAAAGTTTTATTATCCGACCCGCATGCCGCTGCAATAACTAGCTCCTGTCATTGTTGCGACGTTCCTTTGTAAGAAATGGCAGGGTGATTTTTGTATATTCAACCAGAAATCGTTACCCCAACCGTAATGATGAAATAATACCACGCCGTTATGAGCGTTCGACGAAAGTCATCTCATGTCCATTGTTCCTCTCGCCCTTCGTTCACTTCTATCTTTTGCTATTGAGAAGTCCTGAAATTCTTGTTGATTTTTGATAGATATCCATATTACAATATAAGTCTGTTTAACGCACGCCAGTCTTCAATCGTAATTGCTTTTTCAAATTAGTTTCGTAACTCGTTGTGGTAAATGGATTTCTTCGCGGTCGCCAACCGTATTATTATAAGAGTACCTATACAATGTAATGCTTACCTATTTGACATTTGCGGCACACAATGTTGACGATAACAGAACGTCATCTAAATACTTTATATTACAAGAGGCTATCTGAAGGCGTAGTTACCTAACCTTCAGTTTATTGTGACCGATTTTGCTAATATATTATCTCGGGAATAGTATCAAAAGGGTGCTGCATACTCAGTCCCTGTTCCTTGATCCGGGCGTAGGAGCGGAACACCGATCAATCACACGGGAAAACACCCGGGTAATGGCTCCTCATGACCCCAAGGAAAAAATCCCACCACAACCTATTTACTTGACGCCCGCTAAATAAGGCAAAAAGTGTACCGTGTACGGGGAGGGGGGGGGGGGGGGGGGGCACGGCCACAATTAATCATCAACCCGGAAAAGTCGCAAGTAATTCTCTGTACCTCTTAATTCGACTCCTTTCATCATATAAATTAAAAAATATATAAACATAAATTTCCATGGCCTTTTTTGTTTTATGCCATTATGCGTTAACGTCACTTTCATTTGTTTCCTTTTGTGTGTGAATAATTTCTTATTAATTCTCAAGTTTTTTTATTGAAAAACAAGGCTTTAAACAGCTGTATACGAGTTGGGTATTCAAACCTTATAAGCACATTACATAAATCGCTTGTGCCTTGTTCTAAAAATCCAAACTAAAATTTACTTTTTTTTTAATGTATGAATATATAACATCTCTTACGAAATAAATATTTTCACTGAATCAAAAATCCAACTAGCAGGCCTTGTGCAGAATAAATAGTTGTCTTATACAAATAAATATTATTCACTTTAACTTTAAAATATATTTAAGATTTCATTTCCTGTATTTTTTCGATTTCTATATTACCCTTATAAGGACATGTATCTGACAAACGTGGTTACCGTTTCGCTTACGGCTTGTTATTGTTGTGACGTCACAACAAAGTCTAGGCATCCACTCTCTACGTCATAGTCACACGCAAATCCCGATTATTTGTAAAGATTTCCTCATAATCGACTAGCATGTTTTGTTCTCCCACGCCATTCTCCAAAACCGCTGATCGGATTATATTACGGATTAAGCTTTGCGATAGAGTTGTACTCTTCTTTCCATTGATGATTTATTTCACGAAACCTCACTGTTGATAATCGTAAAAAGTGGAGATGGAAATAACACGATCTTTTTTAAGACAGTTTATTTGTTAAACACAATTGCGTGTTATTATGTTTCACGATTTCAGATCTTGATAAAGTTTTAGGATAATATTTGATATATTAATAAAATAATCAAAAAGATATGAGATGCTTGATCTCCCAGATTTTTTCTATTCTTGACCTATGATTGAAACGTAATGTTTTATCTGACATAAAAGATCCAAAAATCCTATCAGGGACTTTATCAGTATGTAGTGAAAATGCCTATACCTATAGGAAAGTAAATACGTATATTATTAGCACGATTATCAGATGGAAAAATATTTATAATGATTGGAGTTCGAGTAGATAGTTGAGTCATTATTAAGTGCTCTCAACTCAATGTAATAAGTTACATGAAACTTTTCCATTATTCCACTTTGGTAAATTTATTTAACACATAAGTTCATTTTAATTTACATTTACCAGATTTATTCGAAATCCCAACGAAAATCACATTTTTTTATGATATTGTAACTTTGACAAATAAGCAAGCGTTAACATAAGTAGGTTGCTAATTTGCTTTATCTTTTTACAAGTAATTTAACTGCATTCAACAATACGCACGAGGAAGGAAAGAAGAAATTAAAATACGTTATTCATGAGACGGCGACGGAACGTGTAGTTTGTATTGTTGCCTCTATAATAGTAAACATAAGCGCACTTGACGGTCGCAAATACGGAAAAGTTTTCCGATTCCCATCAAGGATAAACAATATAGTTTTAGTCGTCATATAGGTTAGGTTAGGTACATGGAGGTGTAGTTCATCAGATGACCTCGCAAATGTAGTAATGGTATGCTCCGCGCGTATTTTGCTTTACTCGACGCGAAGGTGACAAAAACTTGAAACTTATTGGAATAAAACCGAATCGGAAAGGTCGTTGCATCTCTTAAAAATTTCTTACTTATCGTCTTGCAACTGCAGCTATGATAACTTATTTAGCTTAGCATTTTAAGTGGTCGTCTATAGACCGTAATAGGGATGATAAGTAACTTTTTTTGTTCGTGTATCAGGGTTATTATCAAAACATATTGGACACGTATTTTTTTATTTTTTCACATAATCAAAACATGACAGAGATATATTGAGTTGAAATGTCGCATAACGTCGCATGGTAAATTTTTTACATAGAACTGACGTCACGAGACCCCACTCGCCAATTTTGACGCACTTTATCTTTGTAATTTTTTGGTTATTATTTTTTGATAATCTAACTGACGGGCTTAATGGAATTTTGTTTACTTGACCCCGTTAGCATCCCTGTTCCACCCTTTTTAGTTCTTCTGATCTCTTGAGTTAATTTCTATAATCATTGTCTTATGTTCGCAACTTCCACTCCGCCATGAATTTGCTTAACAAAGGTCGCGAAAGTTTTCCATCCCGTAATAATATAATAAACAAATAGAGGATAGAAAAAATTCGAATTCGAAACAAATAGAGGATAGAAAAATACATAAATACTTCTGCGGCATTTGTGTTACGTGCAAGTGTGTCAACAGGCATGGACAATCATCCAATAAATTTCGCTATAATATTACTCACGATATAATTGTGTTTCAGAGTGGTACTATTCAAAGTGCAGTAAAATTTCTATCAATATGTTCGTGCGAGGTGTAGATTAATCGCTCCAGTCGTATTTTGTACTATTTTTTTTCTTTTCTATTAATAAGTGAAAAACAGTGCTTCGTTTTCATGTGGAGTGTACAATAAGTGTTTTTAATAATTTTGTTTAGTGGTAAAAAGCCAGCTGGCATGCATATGTGCTATGAGCGGCCCGGTGTGGTGAATCCACTTAACGGAAGCCTGGGGTAAGCATATAATTATGTTATCCAGTTTCTAGACTTTAAAAGTCATATTATTTAAAACAGGTAGGGCATAAGTAGCAGATTTTCGCCCGGCTCAGGAAAACAACCTCCGACTTACAGAGGACAGTGAGATAAGGGCGCTTGTTAACGGGAAGGTTTTCCGCCGGGTCTAGGGACGATTTTAATCCGTGTCTATGTCCGGTCGTCAGTTAAGTATGGCACACTATAAAGGTTTCAGGTTTGTTAACGACACGCGGCGCTAGCGCCGGTTTGGAGTTGCCAAATATCGATTCTATCACACGCAAAAGTTCAGAACAAACAAATGACAATCGCCCAAACTAATTTTAATAGCTTCTCAATCACGATACAAATAAGCTAAATCCAATACATATTAGACTTAGTTACTGTCGGTTACTTGCGGAGTTTCTCTAGATTTAATAAATGCAAATTGAGAAATTAATACAGACCTCTTACGTTGATTGACTTTATACGCTATACTATGATTATCGTTTTCATTGTGTAATCAATGTGAACGGAACGACACAGCGATCCATTGCTATACAGAATCACAATGAGAGCAAAAACATAGCGTTATCTGACTGGAGAAAACGTAGGATTCGCTATTTCATAAACTTTACAATGAGAATTTTAAAGTTATAATTAATGGAACGGATAATGTGTTTGTGGTCATTTGAAAACCGGTCAGTATTGTTTCCAAGCAACAACTTGACCAAACAGATGCCAAATGTGACTTCATAGTGGTCAGTCGAGAATATTGTGTTTAAACTTATATCATTGCTATATTCCTTGCTGGTTTGATACAGAAGATCTCTTAAGATGAAATCAATCTGTTTGATTTCATCAGTAAATAAAAAAGCTATTTGGCATTGATAGCGTGGAAACGGAAATTTGTGGTCAGTCATTTAGTCTGTTGTTAATGTGTTAGATAAGCGAGTTGTTTTAAAGCCTGCGCAGATGAGGGGACTTTTGTCCGCGGAGATTTCATCCCTCCGTAATAGATCGCTTACCACTGCGCTGAGTAAGGCACACGACGGATTAAAAGTACCGTGGACATAAAGACCCCCGAACTACCGCGGACACCGAGGGACCGGATAGGACAAAAGTACGCGAGAGTCCTCGAAAAAATAGGACGCATGTGACAAAAGGTGGCAAGGCAACGCACACGGCGAACTTTAGTCCGCGTTGTGTGGTCGATAGCGATGTACATCGTAAAGAAGAAGAAGATGTGCGAGTAGGATGGCCGATGATGACGATCACGATCACGATATTTATATTGAAAGTCAACTTAGATGATCCCGCCACACTGCTTCTGGCTCTACTCCACGCGCTTTTTTTTTGGTGAAAGGATGGCAAATAAGCCTATGGCTCGCTTGATGATAAGCGGCCACCATAGCCCGTAGACCAGTGTTTCCTAACCTTTCCAATACTGCTACCCCTGTAATCTATTAGGAAAACAGATTTTACCCCGACTTTAAAACATTATCATCAGTCTAAGTAATTCCAATTTGGCCGCTAATAATGTCATCATCAGGAGGAAATCTCGCCCCGCTTCCCACACTCAGCACCCCGCGGGCTCGCTAGCAAGAAGGAGCACATGCTCTATTTAGTAGTATTATTATATAGTATTTTCTTGATATTTGATCAATTATTTAGGTTTTTGTTACCCCCGAAGTATGGCTGATTTACCCTGGAGGGGTAATTACCCCCAGGTTCGGAACCCAGGCCATAGACGCTTGCGATACCAAAAATATTTCTCGCACCGTTGGCTACACTGACCTAATCCCCTACATCGTGGAACCCTGGAACCTGGAAAATAGAAACAACATCACCAAAAGGTAGTGTTATTTTGCTGTGTCATTCTGTAAAGTGGAGGTTACTTCCCCAGGCGGGTGCTCCAATTCGAGTGGGAATTCCGCTATACCTCTCCTGCGTTGCCTACAGACTGCTCTTCTCGCGGAATAAAATCGTGCTCCGCACTAATATCCGTCCATTAAGATCCACACTACTAGGGGTATATAAGTACAGGCGTTAGACATCACGTAACAATACATTTTTTCACCTCGCACTCAGAATGCCTGTCAAAGTGTCATGTTATCATTTTCTATTGCTTCTATCTATCTTTTTCTATTGCTGTCTCCTACAAAATGATAGCATTACAAGCGTGAGTTACATCAACTTCTTTAACTTAACTGTTCAGTTCAAGTAGGTACTAGGAGGTAGGAGAAAAAACAGCCCTTGCTGACTTTCTTGCCGGTTCTTCTCAGTACAAGGTCTCCTGCAGTAGTTTTGCGAACCGATGGCGTAGCGTCTTGACTTTCACAAGTGCTTGTATCAGCCTAGACTGAATAAATGTTTTTGATTTTAATTTTTGACTGGTTAGGTAAAAATGGGTTTCACCATTTGACAATAGTCATAATGTGACGGTGACAATTAACTGTCCAAGCGAAGCTAGTTGAAGTTATAATAAAATTTAACTTCAACTAGCTCTGTGGTGCAACTCACACTAAGTGCTTTAATCAAACTTGCAACTGTTAGAGTCGGCGGTAAACAACAATGACAGCTCTGCCAGCCATAATTGCGTAGACTTTTACTAACCGCGCGAGGTAAGTAAAAGTACCTAACACAAGAAGAAAAATTAATTTTCTGTTACCGTTCGATGGTAAAACTTCTTGCCTATTGTCTGTGCGCGCATTCATAATAAGTTACGAGCTTATCGCATGCAACCATATCAATTTACTTTCGTTTTACACTATCGCCCACCACTAATATTATACACTTGCAATTTAGTTTACCAATAATAAATACTGTGTTGTACTTTTTTCTGACTGAGGTGGTTTTTGGATTGTATTATCTATTAAAAAAAAATAGATTTAAACATCTAGCATTTAAATGCTTCAAAAATAAAATATCACTTGTATTATCCATGTTCGCTTTAAGTTCTTTCCGGCATAGAATATGTGGAGATAAATAATCGAAATTGATATATTAAGATTAATTCACGTGCGCACAGTGTGTTATGAGACCGTAAAATCGGACATTCTCATTTATTTGATGAATCGTTTAGAGCTCATTTATGCAAATATGATAGAAAAACTCTCGTTTGAAAATTCCACTTAGTTTTCGAGATACAAAAATTCAAAAGTTAGTTATTTTTTTCATTTAAAAAAATGAAAAACATTCTTACTCGTAAACTAATAACATTAAATTTAAAGCCGTTATAATACTTCATAGAACTCTTAAAACTACACGTAATAAGCGTTTAAAGTGTTTTGTAAATGCTTGCAGTTAAATAAAACAAATCTTTTTGTTATATTTGTTTTTATTTATTTTCTCCATTATACCATAATATATGCAAACTTTTTTAATCGCAAGATATGGTTTGATATTTATTCTAGTTGTATAAAAAAAAACAGCATTAAATTTCGTGGTATATTTGAGAAAAAACAAACTGAAAATATGCACCAGGGCTGTCACATACAATTTTAAATTTCTTATAACTTTCTAAAAGCAATATTTCTTTTGGCGGTTTAAATATTTTATGAGAATCACACATATTAAGATTGAATCTTGTGTTCGATTATAGACAATGCCAGAGATGACAAAGGTCGAATGTCGGTGGAAAATACTTTAGCCCAGTAAAATTAGGTTTTAACCTTGGAATAGGAAGAGAGACATTTATGAAAAACTCGTTCTTATAAATATCTCGCTCCCTATTCCTATCTTTTCCCTTTCGAACTTAAATAACTTAAGACGCAGAAACTAGATCTTATATGATTATGAGATTTATGAGATAACCTTTAAAACGTCAAAACATAGATTTATAAAAAAATATCAGCTTATTATCTTCCTTCCCAAGATTTGACCCTCTTTTTGAGCTAATTTATTGGATCTCAAAAAGCTTAATCTATTGATCGATTTTAGTTCGATATTACAGAACAATGTATCGAAGATCAGGTCGAAGACCCAAGTGATGATACAACAGTCCTATCATGTGAACATAACATTTTTATCGACTGAAAATAAATTTACATTAATATAAAATAAAAATTTAAAAACAACTGCAGGCGCCGAATATCAATTTTTAGACCTTTAAATACTATGAATATGACAGGTGGGATTCAATTAGTATTTTTATTTGTAACTTTTTAGACAAGAATTTATCCCTTCTAAATGTGTCAACCTTAGACGCGTAAAAATTTTGTGAATTGGTTTAAATTTTTTTTCAAATATACCACGGAATTTTAAGCTGATTTTTTTTATACAACTAGAATACATATCAGACTATATCTTGCGATTGAAAAAGTTTGCATATATTATGGTATAATGAAGAAAAAAAAATAAAAACAAAAATAGCAAAAATCTTTTTTTCTAATTAAACTGCAAGCGTTTACGAAGCACTTAAAACGCTTATTACGTGTAGTTTAAAGAGTTCTATGAAGTACTGTAACGTTTCTAAACAAAATGTTATTAGTTACAGAGAAAGATTGTTTTTTCATTTTTAAAAAAGAAAAAAAATAATATTTTTCAATTTTTATATCTCAATAACTACGTGGAATTTTCAAACGGGAGTTTTACTCTCATGTTTGTATAAATGAGCTCTAAAGAGTTCATCAAATAAATAAGAATGTCCGATTTTACGGTCTCATAACATACTGTGGTGCGTTAAAATGGTACTTACCCACTGCTTTCACTTTAATTCTTTACATTAGTTATTTCCGTTTTAATAATGGTTGAGTTGCTTTCATTGCTCTCTAGTGTAGGAAACTTAGTGAAAAATCAATAACCTTAAGATACTTAAATAACTTTTGTTAGATCCCCAACTAAGTAACGAACGATAGGGTAATTAGAAATAAAGATAATAAATTCGAGATCAGACTTTTCACTACGATGCATAAAAGTAAGCATATGACGCAATCTTATTATTATTATAACTTTAATGTCCGTATTCATAAGATATAATGTAGTTATTTGTGTCAGTCCAGCAAACCTGGCAAATCAATCATCAATATTAATAGCAATAACAATTATTGAGTATTCGTACAAATCGTCAACAAGCCGGTAACTTGTTCAAATAACTCACGCTGAATCTAAACATGATTCTCTTAACCCATCTTGTCATTGTAATATAGCTCATAGCGATAACGGAATTAGCTCGACAACCGTTTCAACGTTGAATATTTAATGTTAGTTATCCCTTACGCGTGCTGTGTCTACGTGTTTTCTGTTGATTGACATGCAATTTGTGAGCTTATGTCCATGACGGTAAGGGCTTAGCACTCATCTACTCGCTAATACAAGGAAAGCGAGTGATAATCGAATAATCCAATAAGCCCATTTGAATTGACTCGAATTAACTTTCTAAGTTACAGCTACTGTACTGACGCATCGGTCTGGTTCTGATAAACCTTGTATTAATTTATACCCAATGACTACAAATTTGAAGGCAAATTGATTTATATTTCAGAAAGGAGCCGAAAAAGATCAATTTTATATTTTTAACTTAAAATTCAACACGTCGACTTGCGGAGACGTTGCGCGAACCCTGGCATGATCACGACACTCGAAAGGTTCGTAAAAAAAGTCTCAAAAAAAATATTTTTTCGTCCTTCTTAACGGAAAGACATTTGCTCCGAATTCAGACAGTTAGACAACATATTTGAGTTAACTCGTCATAAAATAGACCGTATGTCTTACAATGTTTATAGTGTGCTCATAAGAATAATATCGCGAACCGTTCCAGTGCTTTCACATTGGCCACGGCATAAAAGAGTATTGCGCCAAGGAGGGCCGTTTACTATCCCATAAAGGGGACCCGTAAGGAACCACGCTATAAACCTACGAAACTAATTAACCCGTTTGCCTCCCATATGAATAATACTGTTATAATAACGGCTTTTGTTTTAACAACCAAAGTCGTCGTACAGTAGGTATACGTTCCATCTTGCTGCTTCTCCTATCTTTACCTATATAGGTAAAGAAGACTACTTACAATGGAAGACATTCTTCTTTCTTCTCTAAGAATACTACAGCATCTTATTGAGGAATACTTACAAAGCGCACTGTAAAGTCGGATTTATCCGACACATTTTCGCGCCAATATCCCATGTCGTATATACCCACAAACATAACGTATTTTTAAATGTGTAAATTTTGTGTTTCCTGCGATGTTGATATGCAGTCATTATACATAATAGTCATGTAACGAATATTCGCATATTTTTGAATATTCACATTCGCATTCGCAAAATCTCTGCGAATGTTTTGCGAATATGAATATTAGAAAAAAACAATTTGATGAAGTTGTAGTTTTGCCTTTCCTTGAATATTCATTCTTACACAGTTTGCATTTAGCTCGTTCAGCATCGCAAAGTGTGAAATAAGTCCATGTTTCACTAGAATTCGATTTACTCATGTTAATAAATCACTATTACCACTCACAATCACTAACCTCAAAATTCACTTGTTTACGGAAAGACCGGTGCGAGCGGAATGACACTTCAGTCGGATGAGTTCATATCAACTCAGCAATTCGAACGAGACTGCCACCATGCCATAGACAATTAGCGCCAATTTAAAAAAAACTAAATATTCGCATTCGCGAATGTCGGTACCAGACATTCGCATTCGCATTCGCGAATGTTCAAAAAATGACATTTGTTACATCACTAATACATAATAGTTTGCGCTTCATTTAGGCTCCACTCCTGCAACTTACAGAAAGCAAAATTCAAGTTAGGTAATATAAGTGATCAGAGTTTAAGATTTGTACTAGTAGTAAGTACTATTGAGAGCTAACAATGAAAATTTAAGATCAGTCAGTAACAGTATATTGTTAAACTATTTGTAAAACTTATTTCAATGCTAAAGGAGAATGGGCAAATCCGCCTAGATTGCGCTTGACGCATTTATGTATCAAAAATCTTCTTCTGAATTATCATTTCATATCTGTGTTTATTATGTAAATATTATGCGGATATTTAAAATAATAAATAAATGGCTATTAAACTGAGTAAATAACCAATAACCATAGATAAAAGTTGTATCACCTGGTCGATACTATCGTAGGAAAAAAAATCGATTATATTTCTTTATTTAAATATTCTTAACATAAAAAAACGAGTGTGCTTATGACTAGACAACTGAAGTGAAACTTCTTTCATTTACTAGCTGTAAGAGAAAAAGAGAAAGAAAATGCGTGCGCGCGCTCTTGCTCCTACACTGTGATACAGACAATAGGCTTGCACTGTGCTTAGATATACGGAACGTATTTGGCTATGAGAGGAAGAGAGAAAGAAAATGTGCACGCGCACTGCTTTCTCATGCTTACATCCCCCACTCAACTCCCGTTCGCCTCGCCCGATCACACTTTTCTTAACGCTTACGTTCGCTAGCTTACTCCCCAAGTCAAGAGTGCGTAAAGAAGTTTCACTTCAAAAAGAAAAAATAAAACGTTTATTATAATTGAAAGCATAGAACAATTAATAGCCTGAAACATTTTTACCAAACACCGTAAATGACTACGAAATAATGATCATTCGTTAATTCGTAGTCATTTTTTATTTTGAGGTTTTCGATGCGAGTTGTTTGATTTTTGTATGGATCGATGGATAGATTATTTCCCCAAATCGCCTATTCAGAGGGCCTGGTTTCGAATTCCGGTGAGGCAAATGTTTGTATGATGGATACGAGCATTTTTACCAATATTATATCATGATAAATAACATTAAATTCATAAAGTTATCATTTGTAAGACCTGTGTTGTGACTATCTCACTGTACCTACCAGGATTTGCTCTCTTTCATTGCATCTAAAAACTAAAAGGAACTTAATGGGCTGCGCAAAAGAGGATTTTTTGCCTGCGGACTATTTTGTTCATCAAACAGTAGATCGCATACAAAAACTTTTATATGTGTACTACATATTCACATCTTAGATTAAAAAAGGGAATATATTTTTGTTTAAATTATCAGTTATGTTATATATAATTACTTAATCATATATAAATTAACTCATGGTTTGAACATTTTAAGCATTTGCATTGAAAATAAAACATTTATTAATCGATTGTGTAGGAATCGATTCCTATATCAAATCGAAATATATACCATAGGCAAGTGAAGTAGGTAGCTGTCAACTTGTTGTCAACGTGTTTGTTGTTTGTTCCGAGTGACTAACTACTTATGTACAGTTTTCAATTTTGAATTGAATTTGTGTTTTCAGTGGTCTATTGTGGCAGAATAGTTTTAATGTTGAGTTGAGTAATCCTCCGTTAATAACTTTTTTTTGGGAAAGAGAGCATTGGACTCGATGATTTAGTGTTAAGTTACCTTTAGTGATTCTGACAGAGATATTTGGACTCTTAGTTTATTGTAATTATTTTTGTTTACAATGGCATCTGGTGTTACACAAGAAAACGCAGGCAGTATGCAACGACGTTGTATTAACTGTTGTATATCAGTGCCACGACGACAGCCAGTACATTCTTTGGACATGCTATCCAATTCAATGCTTAATGTTTTAAGCTCATGGATCGCACCTGATTCTGTAAGTAATTATTTACTTATATTACTAAAAATATATCGTTATACAATCGCAACCGTGAGATAATGTTTTAATTTCATTCACATGTTCAAATAAATATAAATATTTTTGACTTGTTATAAATATTGAATGGGGGCATAGTGTGCAACGAATGCTTTATGCTACTACAAGCTAGTGACACCACAGAAGAAGTACCTGCACCACAATATGGCCATCAACAAGTCTGTTTTGGTTGTGGAAAATCCATATTAAGAAGTCAATCGTACAGGGTTTCACTACACTGTCCAGAAAGATGATATTCTTAGATGGACTCCAGCACATCAGGTATGGTATAAGATATTATTATCAATAATAAATTATTAAAATTGATTTCAATGCTAATTAAAACATGACTGTGACATTATTATTATTTTTGCATTGCATGATTGAAATGTTATATTAATAATAATTTATTTAAATTGATTTCAATACTAACTGAAACATGACTGACATTTTTTTTACATTGCACAATTGTCATGCAGTATATTAATGAAATTGATTATATAATAACTAACTCAATCATGACTATGGTATATAAATAATATATATAGTTTTTAAAGATTGAGTTCTGGATAATACTGCAACTACCTATAAATATTTGCACGTCGATAAAAGTGACAGGTCATGTTGGTTATATTTTTGAGATCTGTATAATTTACCATATCTTGTCAGATAAATGATTTATTATTATTATTATAAGAAATATATTTCTATTGCATAAAATAGTTGTAGATGGTTTTTCATTAAATTCAAGTTCACTTATCTTTTTTTTATAGGTGTCAAGAATTTCAAGAGTTTGTGCTGCCTGTTGGCGAGCAGCTAATAGAAGACAGAGATGAATCGGTCATCAATTGAACAAATTGATGTAGAACCAACAGAGTCTGTACCAGTGATCCCAGTACCACCACCATTTCCCGCTGGTCTATTACCTGTTCAGCCTTCAAGACCTGTTATACCTAAGATACAGTCATCAGTATATAAGCGTGCTGTAGCCACTTCATTGAGTTGTCTGTTTTCAGGATGCCGGGAACAACAATGTTTATTAGTACCCAGAGTAATAAGAGAAATGTTATTAATACATAATAAATTCTATGTTCCCACATGTTGTAGAATATGTCAACATCACTTGAATAATGGGCGTTGGAGTGATTTAACATCAAATCTGCAAGATTTTACTGGTGTACAGTTTGATGCAATTTTGAATATAATGCAGAGAGCAGTTTCCCATTGTTTCGACTTTGAAAATATTTCTGCAATGGCTCCTTTCTTATGCCATTATTGGCTGGGAATGAATGCTGAACAGTTTGATGAACTCTTGGCATGTGTACCAAGCTTATTACCGAGTGTCAAAAATCCCCGTTTAGCACTCTGTATTTACATAGTCAAGTTAAGAACTGGGGTCAGCAATGAACGATTAAGTTCCCTCTTTCAAATGTCTCGTAGGACCTTGGAGAGAAAAATGAATATAGCTAGAAGTTGTTTAGTTGAAGATTTTGTGTCAAGACATTTGGGCTTTGGTCATGTAAATGTGGAGCAAGTGGCCAGCAGAAATAAAATAATCCCGGAGGGATTGTTTGGTAATCCAATCTTACCAAATGATATTAAACCCGCTATTGTTATGTGTGACGCAACTTATATATATGTCCAGATTTGTTCTTTTTTAAAAAAAGGCAATATATAAACCAGGATTAGAGCACGCTTAATGTATAAACTGCTGTGTTAATTGAACTTAGCAGAGCTTTAACTGGATATTTCAAACTCAACAGGACATGGTGGCGAGTTACAAAAGATATTTTAGGCGAAGTCACTACAGTTCCACTGGATACGGCATAACCTCAAAAATATAAAATAAAAATAATGTCGATTTGGATAAATGTGTTATCAATAAATGATTATCATTATTAAAATATTTTGTCTTATTTATTTTTGATTCCTAAACCTTAAATAATATTAGATCCATTGTTGGGTTAACAGAGCATCAAAGGTGCAGCTTGAGCGTAAAGAGAATAAGTATAAATAGCACTAATATAACCGCACCTCAACAACGCCACATTGATTAAATCTGAGATGTTTGGAATAAATAGAGATAGATAGCAGCTCACCAACGCAACAGTTTACAAATATACGCTGCCCGTTGATAAGATTTTACGCAGCGTGTGCATTCAATTTTTGTTTCACTCCCAGTCCAAAATAGAAGACAAAAGGTCACAACCTAATTAAATACAGTTTAAAGTAGTATACCTAGTAATAATTAAGTATGGTATAAATATCGAATTTAATCGAATCTACATATGACATAACCTTAAAATGCTTACGTAATTTAATATTTTCTTTAAACCACTACTTAAGTTTCTAATGATATTTTTCCTACGCAATATACACCTGATTCCCTATTGTTGTACACTTATTCCAATAAGACGCAATGAAAAAAACTTAGCCCAACTCCCAAAGTAAAATGACCATTCTCCTTTGTGTTTTAAAGTGTAAAAAAAGAGTTAAAATTTTCTTACTTAATCTTATACCTCCTTTTTTGTCCAAAAAAATCGTTATGACAATAAAAAAGCAAATACCAGCACAATAATTGGCTCCTTTTCATGGAGCACCCCCACGTGGGGGTGCTCCGTGCTCCTTTTCAACTCCGCCATTGAGACCTATTAATCGTTTACGATAAATCTGTTAAAGCACAAATCACACAATGTACAAATCAACAAATTGGCTTTCAATTACGAATCGGTGTGTGCCAAAATTTTCCTGGAAAAACACCCGACGTCTGTGAAAGATGCTCCGCAATGTATTTATATGATCTTGTGATATGATAGATGGGTACTCGATTCGTGACAAGGTTTCAGTAATCAGTAACTGAGTGAGAGTTGACATAGCCAGGTAAATTTTTTTTAGTTGCAAAAAATGCTCTTTATCCAAGATAGAATCTTTGAGCAAAACTGTTCCACTCATTTATGACAATCACAAATAGGAACCTTACATTTGTTACGTACATATATTCATCACTAGTTTTAATTGGTTTTGTACTAAATATAATATATTATTTATCATAACACTTTGTTTTATTGTGGTGTTTGTGGTTTATTTAGTATTTTCCCTTGTACGTTCATGTTAACAAAGTGACTTCACTAACCTACATGTACCGCTTAATTTAGCGACATGATTTTAGAAGCGTTCCCCAGATGGCCAGTAGCTTGAATCCACGGAACCTCGAGTGAGCTCTCCGCGCTTGTGAAACGACTGCGATTAACACATCCTGTTTAGTGTTTGTTTACTGTGCGAATTTGCAATCTTCCGGCGACACATGGTGCAGTTGTTACCACGAAGATAGATGACAGCCTTGTTTTAAACTGGTCTTCTCACTTCTGAGGTTCCGTACATAAAAGGTATGGAACCTGTAATCCTTAGCTTTCCCTCCGTTTGCCCGCTTACTCTTCTGTCAGTAGGCTGTATTTCATGAACCGTAAAATGTAGAATATTGGTTCCGCCGGAGACTTGACGGGGGTCTACGTTGGCGTGACAAAGAGGGATTTCACCATTTGTAACTTATCTGTGTACATGGGGGGAAGGGGGGGGGGGGGTTTGCTCTAAATGAAATGCCATAATAGGATCATTATTTATTTACCATATTCTATTGCATTGTGATTAATTCTTAAATCAGCTTGCGCGGGATAATCGAAAGCTCATGGATTGATTGTAAGCGTTTTACAAATTCTTTAATTATTTATATTGAATTAATGAATTTATTTTAATTTGCAAACACATAGTAGACACTTTAAACAAGCATACAAAGAAAAACCCAACAACAACAACAACTTTAAACAAGCATACAAGAAAAAAAGAATATTAAAAACCTACAGTAAGCGTTTGTTAATCTCAAAAAAACATTATAACAAATATGATCCTCTTACTAAAAACACAACTACAACTTATCTAAATGTATTATAGCGATTAAACTTATCTCTGTTTCATAATAGATAAGTTAAAATTTAAAGACACTTCGTATCTTATAATTCAGTTGTACCTTAGTTTGTAACTTGGCACACAGTTATGTCGAAATGAGAGTTAAGTTACGAGATGTTACACAGAGAACACAGGTACATACGGCGGTAGTTTCAAAGTGAGCAGCAAACTTAATAATGTAGAACCAAATAGATTGTGGGTTACCTACAATGCGCGCTGCCATGCAGCTTAAGAAAGTCTAGAAAGAATTCGACCTGGCCATCGGGGCCGCGGTAGCATAATGGTCAGTGCATTCGCCCGGATAGCGAAGGGTGCGGGTTCGAGTCCCGTGTGCTGCCCACCTTCAACTGGAATATAATAACTATTATTAATTTTATTCGATTATGTATTAAAAAAAATGTTACTAAGTAAAGATGTTCCAATTAAGCATTATCGTCATACCTAATATAGTTAATTATTAACACATTTAGGTCACAAATAGAATCACTCAACCTAGTTGTTACTTGGCGCCGTTGTAGTTATTAAATAACAAAACGATTAGCAAACGTCTTTTCTTGGAAAACTTAACTTACAGGTAATAAGTCTAATAGACGTAATTAGACTGTGCATTCTTGTGGGATTTTTACGACTTGTTTTCAAAAATTCTAATACATAATATTAATTTCTCCAGACGCTTTAATTTTATTGATTTTGAAATACTGTCTGATCAATTGTAATGATCTACTTATACTTATTTATTTTCAAAAACTAGTAGTAGATGACACAATTTTCATTTATCCAGAAAATGGTGAAAGTACTGTTAATTTAATTCAACAAAGTGGTGGATAAACATTGGGCTCAGCTCCTCTCGTTATATAAGGTTACAATAGATGCTTGCAACCAACTCGCAATGCTATTCCATTCCCTATCTAGTCAAGTCTCAAAGTAAAAAAAAAGAAACACGAGCGAGCCTTACTATATTTGAAACCTCACCTTATATTAGAGAAAAAAGGAAATAAAACCTACTACAAAAGGAATAAGCCATTTGAACATGATGTTCTAAAATCAAATCAAATAGCTTCCCAAACTTCCTGTTACACACTTCCGTCCCACTTCACGTAATCACTCCCACAAATTGCACGAAAGCGAGAGGAAAGATGTTACACTTCAACAAGAGTAGCAGCTCTGATGGCATCATGCATCATGGACACACACGCAATTAGATTAAGATTTAAAGGAGAAATTTAAAGTGATCCCAAAAAATATAAATGATCACCTAGAAAAACAATTGGTAATGTTACTAATTGTATTTATTTTAGGAGCAATTACTATTGTTTTGATGATCAATTATTATTTAATTTTATCATGCTTTATAAGGAATGAAAATAACAGACTGATATCAAGTTTACAAATAGAAAACATGTATAGCCAAGCGCAGTTCCCGCATTACGGTGTTATACAGCTCTGTCAATAAACAACTGAGATAGATAGCAAGTCATTAAAATAAAAACTATTAACATTGTTCTTTACTAATAAAGCTATAAGTAGTCGTTTAAAGGCAAAAATGTACATTTGATTAAGGCTTGTACATTTCAGCATGAACCAACAAATATTTTGTGCAGCTAATAAATTTATTTTAGTCACGTTGCGTTTGCTGATTGCTTACTAAGTCTTGTTCGTGTGTATGTTTGTCTGGTTATTATTCTTCTTAGTAATGGCCTTTTTTCGATGGGAATTAGCTGTTTTGCCATTGTATAGTAAAAGCATTCATAAAACTCAATGCCAAAGAATAGAATGCCCTCTCTGTCTCTGTAATCCCGAATTCTTTATATGCACTTAATTTTATAAAGTTAATCTGAAGTTATAAACGAACGGAATTCTTCTGGGTTGGCTAGTCCCATCTTCGACTTCATGTCTGCAAGTCAGACTAGATCGAGGTCAAGGGTTAGCCCATAAAACATCAGTATCTTAAAACATAGCACCTATAAAATAAAGTATAATTATTTATTTTCGCTTTTCTCAAGACCACGCATTGTTTTTTGGTGCGTTTTCACTATTATGGATTAAAGAAGATAATTTTTCACGTAAGGTGTAAATGTATTCAAGCAAGGTGCAAATTATACGGTATTTTTAATTTTTAATCGAGTTTATTGTAATGCGTAAAACAAAAATGGTGTTCTTCATTGCAATTATGTACTTGAAAATCGAAGTTTGAATTTGTTTGCATTCTTCGCATGCGGTCGAGCCAATAAATAGTAGATAAAACGTTATCGTATGCGCTTGTTATCGCTAATGCTAATATACTATATGTCTGTATTCACGGCACACGTCAACATCATGCTATGTCGTGTCTTGTATGGATCAATTTCAGTAATGATAAGTAATCTAAACGTTATGATTCCAGGGAAGAACGAGTGACGTTATACTTTCAATTCTGTTCGCTTGTGGAACTCATTACCTGAAACAATCCGAAAGGCTCGCACTCTTAAGTTCGATTAGTAATCAAGTTAGAGGTTATTTCCTTTCCCAACTATAAATCTTACCTCTCTCTTTGAATATATCTATTGCATTTATTATTCATTATTTATTTTACCATACCTGTTACACCCCCCTTCTTTTTCCTCGTATTTATTTATTTCACTGTCATAGGTTGCCTGGAAGAGATTGCTGCTTAGCAATAAGGCCACCTATTGTGTACGTTGTCAAGTTTAATGTCTTGTATGTCCTGTGAGGTGTATGTCAATAAAGTATATTATAATTATAACAAACTAGCTGTACCCTGCCACGCTTCGCAGTGGCACATTGTGATTGAATGGTTGAGAAATGAGAAACAAAACAAAGAATACTTTTCACATAAGTTTAATTTTGCAATAACAATTTTTTTTGTAAATAAACAATGTAATTGGGAACGAAATTGTATCTCATGTGACTACGTCATTACTATTGCGGTTGTCAGCGAGTGTTTTCCTCGCTTCTGAGATATGTGACTGATGCAAAAAATAGATAAAAACAATCCCTGATGCGGATTTTATATCATGTTAAAATTTCAACTCAATCGGTGCACAACTTTTTGAGTTTTTGAAGCGTACACAAACCAACATAACATTTTTATATATATAGATGATCTTACTCAACGTTACGTTGTTTTACCCATAAACGGTTTATCTCCCTGTCAAAAGTAGGAATCCTTTGACTTTGAGGTGGATGAATTCAGCCATCGCAACTTGGGTTGCTAGCGTTACTAACAGTAATCTAAAATAGGGTATTGTCCTCTTTTTTCATTTAGGCGTATTTAATAATCTACGACAGCAATAAAGTTACGCTGAAATACTCTATTTACAAAGACCAACAAAAAATACGTTTTTAAGGACATATATTTTTTACAATTATGTAAAAAATATATATTAATACCTTTATTTTTTTCATACCGTGTACTTTATTTTTGATCTACCAAAACGAGAAATATAATAAACTCTAAAAAAGGTGGCAAACCTAACCACAACGGACGGGGATGGATATATTGGTTCGCCTTACATGCCTCATATACGAGAGGTAAGAGCTTTCTGTAATAGTAGGCATGCGTCCGATATATCAAAACGAATCCAAAATCCGATTTCAAACACAAATCGATACAGAACGATTTCTCAACAAGAAAATCCGATTTCAGAAATCTAACCGAACCAAAACGACGAACTAGCGATCTAATACCACAAGTATCCAAATGTAAATCGGATTCAAATTCGTGTTTTCGTTTTCGGAAGTCAGATTTCGTGCTCGGAAGTCCGATTTCGATTTGCTGTTTACGGAAATCTATTAGTACGAGAGCCCACGACCAAAATTTTTGTCTCATAGCAATACGGCCAAAACCGCATCAAATCGATAGATACGATTATCTTGAACTCGAAAATACCAATATCAGACATTTTCCGCGTAGCGTTTGATCTGACCGAATTTTCAAAATTGTCAAAGAATTTTACCGATCGGTATCATAGCAATATGTCTGATTTGCAGACTGTAGTTGAATGATAGTTCTGAGATACCGGAAACATATTTTTCAGACGTTAGAAGTGTAGCGCAAACCCGTAATTTCACTTAAAAAAATTAAAAATGAGACAAAAAAAATGTCTCATAGTACGTCTGAAAATCTTTTTTATTAGTAAATTTTGGTTATTTGATGCGAACAAAACAATTTTCAGACGGAAATGTGGACGCATTAAATTTTGAGACCGTTTTGAAAATGTTAACAAATTTTACCGATCGGTATCATAGCAATATGTCTGAAAATTGTTGGACATGATAAAATAAGTTGTCCACATGTGCAAAAAAATTATATCAGACAAATTAAGTGTAGCACCTTCTCTATCAGACAACTTTTCGATACTCAGATATCATTTAAAAATCGTATTGAGGCATCTTGAATTTTCTGTTACAAACCAATGAATACGTTGCGACCCTGAATTTATTAGATGATAATTAACAAAGAATTTACCCGAAACCGTAACATTGAAGTTTAAGTGAGCGTCGTTCCAACGTTTGGAGCAGCTGGCGAATGAGCTGTATAATAGTAAGAAAGGGGCAGGAGCGTAACAAGCGCTGAGGGTGTTGAAATTAAATACTGATTGATTTGATAGTTTTGGTTTTATTTAAAGCACACTTGAGTAACTTTTACAAAAGAAATAAGTAATGACTGGCATCTGTCAAAGTACATATAATAGACAAGGGAGATTCTTGAATATCTATGAGACGACCTCCGTGGCCGAGTGGTTTGTACGCCGGGTTTCATGGTGTCGCTGACTCAAGAGGTCCCGGGTTCGAATCCCGGTGGGGGCAGATGTTTGTGTGATGAATACGAGCATTTGTACTCCAGTCATGGATGTTTAATATGTATTCTATATAAATAACTTATATATGTACCGTATATGTATTCTATCCGTTACCCTAGTATCCCATAACACAAGCCTTACAGTGCTTACTTTGGGGCTAGGCTAATTGGTGTGAGTGTTGAAAATATTTATTTATTTATGAAGGCTGTAAATTTAAAAAAACTTAACAGAGGCGTCGGCCAGGCGACTCCGAAACGTTATTTTCGTTTTTGGGAGTATATGCTACACTTAAAGTGTCTGAAAACAGGTTTTTGGTAATCATGGCAGCAATACGAAAAGTTGAAAAAAAAATTTTATCCGTATTGCTATGATACAGGTCGGCTAAATTTGTTGACATTTTCAAAAATGCGCTCAGGCTATATGCTACGCGCAAAATGTCTGAAAACAAACTTTTTCGTAATACAATTATAAAATCTATGTACATTTTCACTATCAGACGTATTGCTATAATACCGACTGTCTTTTTTTTTTGACACAGCAGAAATGGCCTCCCACGCAGTTGCTACACTTTCGACTATGAGACATGGTTTTGGTCGTGGGCTCTCGTACTATATTGCTCTTCTCTGAGGCGGGATTATTTATCACTGAAAAGATATGTCGTCTAAAAACATCAAAAGTCGAGCCACTTACATTTTTGGACGCTAACCTGAAGTAATTAGGTTTGATTTTGTAAATGGTTTGAAAAATAATAAAAACAAACAGAAAAACAAAAAAAAAATACTAAAAAAATATGTAAAAAGAAATCATTAAATAAAAGCCGATTTTTAAATGCGCCGCAAAAGTTTTACTCTTAACCGTAAACATAACTTTTCTGCTAGTCCTAAGCCTAGATTTAAAGCATGAAGGAAAATCGCGAAAATCTACGAGTATCCTTGCTTCCTACAATTAATTGTTTGTGATTGTCGTTAGCTAATAAAACCAAATCATAACACAAACTAGTGAACTGGCTAAGTTCGGCACATCTGAAATCGGATATCTAAAAACGGATTTTAAAATCGATTTTGAAATCTGAAATCCGATAAATATCCGTTTGCGTTCAAAACCAAAAACGCCCATGTCTATGTAATAGTCAAAATTCTTTATTACTTTTAACCGTACAATTTGAACTGTTAACGCCAGGTTAGTTCCGCTGTTAAAGCGAGACATACGAAAACTAGCATCCCGCTTTGCCAGTTTTTTTTGCCTACCGTAGAAAGAATATGGCTCCAGGATTTATTATAACTGTTTCGAAGAATGGAAACGTTTATCACTAAAGACATTAACAAATACACTTCGCTGTTACAGTGACAATACATGACTCGTACATTCTCATACATTCTATTCATAAAACACCTGTGGGGATTGGAATGCAAGCAATTTTGGCTGTTATATAATATTTTTTAATGGAGGTGTAGCGTCAGCTTGTATGTACTTTGTATGTAGAACACGGAGAGCTCATTATTAACAGCTGATGCCATGGAGCACCCCCACTAGAGTCCGCATCACACAAATTTTGTTTGGAATCAAAATCGCCAAAGTCGGTGGGGTGCAGGGAGGTCAGCCCCGCTGTGATTGGACGCGTCAAGGTCAGATCATATACTCAGTGCAGCGAAGTGATGAGGGTAAGATCGATTTTAGAAAATATCGATATTTTCTATCGATAAACAATTTAGAATAGAGGCCTAATACTTTGGTGCGCAAATGGGTGATCATACCCTCTCCACTTTCTTCCAGCGTTCTAATTACATGACGCGACTAGTAACTACATACTAAATTATATATAAGCAACACAAAAAAATCACGTCCAGGACAAGAAGTATTAATGCAACGATATTAACTACCCTAGATACAACAACACGAACAAAATCGTGGCCGAAACGTGTCCAAAAGGTACATTGGACGATCCACGGAGGTCCGTAAGATGATCACGTGGTCAAAAACAATATAATGCCTTATTTAAACATTGAAAGTCACCTTTAATGCATTCGGCATAAGGTCTTAATTAAAATGCATGCGTCAAGTTCGTAAAATTTTACGATTTATTGTTATATGTGAAAGAATATAGACCTTATTTTTTTTTGACTTTTCACGCGCAATTCTGAATGCGCTGTTAGCAATATAGCAGGTACAGACCGCGAAGAAAAGAGATGGCTAAGGGCGACGTATAACCGACCATGCATTTGAATATCAAAAATATTTTAAATTAAATCAGTTTATAGTAAGTATTACAACAAAAAAAATTTGCTTCAAAGGCGTTAATTAAAAAACATTAATTAGATACCCGTCGAAAAAACGACACTTTACGTACTATTAGTATTTTTCTGCATTTTTTCACGGATCTCTTTGGCATCTTGACTTTTCAACGGTCCGCGTGTGACTGTGTACTAAGAAGTGCTTGAGTGGAGTTCAAGCACTTCTTGATTGGGACACATTTTGAGCGCTCGTGGTGTATCTAGGGTATTTAATATCGTTAATTCTATGTCTTTATCTAGGTCATAAACTATGCGCACTTAATTTCATACAAATCCGTTTAACCGTTTTAGCGTGAAAGAGTAACAAATATGCATACAAATTTTCGCGTTTTTTCAATTTTATTAGTATATGTTTGAAGTCAAATAAAAACTGTTGGTTGTATACTTATCACATCTATTATTGTATACGATGAAATAAATAGTTTTTATTTATTTTTTCCATTTCCATAGCTGACAAACTTATCGATAAACTTACGCGTTGAGACATGAACTGCGTCTGAGTCACTAGCAATACACGTGCCGGTGTGAGAGCGAGATAGCATATATGATGTAGCCCATGCGAGAAAGGGATAGGGTAAAAAGACATCAACGCGTTCACCAAAAAATAAATACAATTACCAGCAATTTAATATAACAGTATTTTTGTCTTTTTGTAATGCATTTAAACTAACCAGTGAAAAGTAATACCATTTTTTTGAAGATCGGAAGTTGTACTCGACTTTCCACACAATTTAATTGCACAGTACGGCATTTTTTACAGTTTTTAACACGAAAACGAGAGAAGCAGTTCGACCAACGCTCGGTTACCGAATGAAACGATGTATCGCGACGTCTGTAGGCGTGCCTCACGCATAGGTAAAATACTACTTAAGCTTGGCGTAAGCTCTTGCCCTTGTATGCGGACTCTAGTGGGGGTGCTCCGTGGCTGATGCACATCAATATGACATGCATGCATCCGTCCGGACAGCGGAGGGTGTGGGTACGAGTCCCGTCTGCTGCCTGGTCTTCATGGATTTAAACATCTAGCATTTAACTGCTAGATCTTAAAAAATCTACAGTTGCTATCTCTTCCTACAAATGTTTAATACTTGCAAAGGTATGCGTTTGACATTGTGGGTTACATACAATGCGAAAAGATGGCGCTGTCTTGCAGCCTAAGAAGTACTGGAAAAAATTAGACACGGCCACTAGGGCCGTGGTAGCATAATGGTCAGTGCATCCGCCCGGATATTAGACGGTGCTTATCAAGCGATAGTTGGTATTATAAAGGACTAGCTTCCACCCGTGACTACGTCCGCGTTGTAGTTACTTTTTTGAGAATCTGACCAAAAACTACACTTATTGCCTTTCCCTTCTTGACTTTTCCCGAAATTTTTATTGGTACCAAAAAATGATTTCGGGAAAAAGTATCATACGTTTTAATCTAAGTAATACATTATATGTGTGCCAAATTTCAACCAAATCTGTTTATTCGTTTTTGCGTGAGTAACAAACATACAAACTGTGACATTTATAATACTAGTTGGATAATTTAGTAAAGGCGACAAAGCTTACGGTTGAAAGGCCTAAAGAAAGTTTTACAAAGAAATGTTCTTGGGGGATTAGTTCAAGTTAATAATGGCTCAGTTGGGCAATGAACATTAATGGGATCAACACGCTGTTGTACTGGCGTTTACATTAAAAAGACTGCTGATTCTCGCGACTTTGCCTGCATTGAACAATAACACTCAGAAATCAATATATCTTTATTCAAATTGGATGTAGAGTACAACTCTTTTGAATCGTCCAATTTTTTTTCCCTACCACTCGTTATTGGACATATTTTTAGCTGCGGAGAAAAACGAGCTAAAAAAAACTCCACAACATTAAAAGTAGTATAATGTAACAACATTTACAAATCATTATGTTGCTACAGCGTCAATACAATCTTATGATAAACTTACTCTGTCTCTGTAGAGTCTGTGAAACATGCATCATTTACGCAAACTGCAAGTTTTATCAGTTCATATTTTATATTATCGTGATGATAATGATAATAAATCAAATAAGTTATTATAAACAAAAGAATATAAGTATTACAAATATTCAACATTCGGTCAAAAGTTCAAAACAGCTCATGTTGCTTAGACTCTTTTTATGAGTAAGTTTATCATAAGACTTCACAATTTCAATTTTTCTGCGCATGCCTTTCTATCTTAGAATTAATTGAGGCTTTGTCCTAGAAACAAAAATATCCGTATAAAACATGCGTTTTGAAACGCTTCTATTTAACATGAATGAGTCATTATGAAGCTTATCAATTCAAATGAAAATTAAACATAATCATTATAGTAGTTTTTGTGTCTTTTTCTTTCTTAGTTTTTTTAAGTACCACGTAATTTGTAAATGATACTTAGTAGTTAGTTGAATACCGACACAAACAAAGGGAAATTAGACAATTACGAGGAAAAATTATCATGGACTTTTTAAGTAAACATCAAGCGAGTGACTCACTAACCCTTTAATGTTTACCCCCAGTTGACAAATGAAAGAGTCCCAATGAGTTAAGCACTGTTGTGAAAGTTTGGTTAGTTCGCCTAATGTAATCATTCAATATAGCCGGTGTCGATTTTGTGCACTCTTATTCGGTACTCTCGCTCGATGTATTTATAAGAAGTGATAAATTGCCCGTGACTATTTACTCTGAGAAACGAAAATGTACGTATTTATTATTTTATCTTATCTATTTATTTATAATCTGGTTTAAATGAGAGTATTATCTACAATATTATATGGTATCTTTATTTACGTTTTCGAAATTAAAATAATTAAACAAAAAAGTGTTTAACCAAGTTTTCAACGTTCTCTTGAAAACGGAGCCCGTAGGATCCGAAATGTAGAGATATATATAAAAAAAGTGTTTTAAAAATGCATTTTTTATTTATAATTTGCTATCAATGAGAATATTATCTGCAATACGAGTATAATATAGTATCTTTATTTACGTTTTCGAAATTAAAATAATTAAACCAAAAAGTATTAGAAGAACTTGGTTAGTTCTACAGTATCTCTTGAAAACGGAGCTCGAAGGATCCGAAATTTAGAGATATGTATGGAAAAGTATTTTAAAAACGCATTTTGCTTTATAATTTGTCGTAAATGTGAATATTATCTACAATATAATATGGTATCTTTATTTACGTTTTCGAAATTAAAATAATTAAACATAAAGTGTTTAACCAAGTTCTACAGTGTCTCTTGATAACGGAGCCCGTAGGAGCCGAAATGTAGAGATGTGTAAATAAAAGTATTTTAAAAACGCAGTTTTAGTTAAATTTTGGTGTAAATGTGAATACTATCTACAATATAATATGGTATCTTTATTTACGTTTTCGAAATTAAAATAATTAAATATTAAAGTGTTTATCCAAGTTCTACAGTATCTCGTGAAAACGCAGCCCGTAGGATCCGAAATGTAGATATATGTAAATGAAAGTATTTTAAAGACGCATTTTTATTATTAATTTGGTGTCAATGTGAATATTATCTGCAGTACGAGTATAATATGGTAGCTTTATTTACGTTTTCGAATTTAAATGAAATTAAACAAAAAAGTGTTTAACCAAGTTCTACAGTTATCTCTTGAAAACGGAGCTCGTAGGATCCGAAATGTAGAGATATGTATATAAAAGTATTTTAAAACATTTAAAACCCGTTGTAACCTAACAGTGTTTCTATTTAATGAGTGGTGTGCGTGAAAACATAAGGAATAAATGTGTGTATAATCATTCCACCGTTTTGCTTGTTGCAATTGCATGCTACGCCTACGAATATTTGGTTTTCGTGTTGAAGCAATAACTTTTTTTTAGATTGCAAATAAAGTCCACGTTAGTACACAAAACTGTTATTTATTAATTGTATGTCTTCCTTTACTGCGGCGGGTTAACCTCTGACCTTGTTTGCAAGTATGTAGGTCGGTCTTTTAGAGCATTTATGCCCTATTTGTTTTGTTTTTGTTACGGCAACTTCACCTATCCTTTATTCATTTGCAATAGCCAGTGGCGGCGCTAGACCACATGTGGACATCGGCGACATCAAGTTCGCGAGGTCTATTTTGCAGTAAAAAACCGTTAAATTAAGTGAGCCAAATTATAAAATAACGTATGAGTAAACGAGTTTTATTGTTGATAATCAAGTGATGACAAAAAATAATTACAAACATAGAAATTTAATTCCAAAAATAGTGTTGCCAGTCAGACGATTCTGAATACCTGTAAAGTACTACTCGCTTCCATCACGCACGTGTTCGAAAATAATAAAAGTCATTATCATCTGCTTAGCTTTTTCCCCAAATTGATCAGGGTCGGCTACCTAAGCCAGGCCAGGAGAAACGAAAATAAATAGGTAACTTCTAAAAATTTTTTGCGAGGCCCCCTCAGGCGCGAGGCCGTCGGCGGTGGCCGACGTCGCCGACGCCTAGCGCCGCCACTAGCAATAGCCACAGCTTTTGTTCAGCTACTTTTACGCTCGAATTGGTGTGGTCATCTGGGAAAGCAAACAGAGCAGACATATCAAACTCGGAAGGGGATCGTCATTGTATCAACTCTGTATCAAATAAGTCTCTCTTACTTGAAATGAAAAAAAAAGACGTTTAAGCTTCATGCCGTATGTATAAATTTGACTTAAAACAGTTGATAAAGATAAAATGATGTACTAAACCTGATTAAGCCTTAATATTTCATTTTTTAATATCTTGGGTACAAGTGGGCCTTAGTCAATGTATTTGATTTTCCGACTAAATAACAATGTCTATCAAATATTATAAGATATTTTGTTGCTGCTCTGCCAGCCATCATTATCTTTTGCGGAAATCTTAAACCAAGTGTGGCTGGGAGAATATCTTTACACATAACATTCGTCTCCCGGTACACCTTCGACTGGCAGAGCGCCAATCCAACAAGGGATATATTATATGGCTGTAGATTAAGTTACTTAGCTACTTACATAACTGTCTTCTTCTTCTTTTCTTTTTTTGTGATGGGTTGCGTTGTGACTTATCACAGCTCTGTTTTGTTAATAAGCAGCAATATCGTTACTTGAACAAATAGCCCTTGCTGAATTTCTTGTCGGTTCTTTTCAGTATAAGATCTCGGAACCGATGGCGTAGCGTTTGTCGTTTACATGAGCTTGTAACAGTCTAGACTGAATAAATTACTTTGAATCTGAACTTAAACTTTTTTTTTACTAAACACTGCAATTGTCTTTATTAAAAAGTATTACCAGACTGCTGTTGTTATTTATTTTATTGAATACTAGCGGGTGACCGCAACTACGTCTGCGTAAGCTTGAGTTTTTTTAAGACACACATAGGAACCTTACATTTATCCGAGATAAGAAGTATCCTATGTCTCATTCCAGGTCATAAACTATATACGTAACTTTGCGCGGTTGAGTAATAAACATGCAGACTTTCACATTTATAATATTGGTAGAATTCGATTCCTTTAAAAAATATCTTTTCATATTATAGTTACTTATAATGGGGAAAGGTGTTGGTGCTTTGAGACATACCTATTTGGGTTCCGAAAGTTTCATTAACAAGTAGAACATTCGACGGGACAGCGGAGTGTGCTGATTCGAATCCACACTGGTGCAGATTAGGAATATCCTTATGATATTAGAATGTTACAGATACTCAAAATGAAAATACGAAAGACATACTCATCTTACTTGAACTGACAGCTTCTTTACACATTTAATAGGAATCGTTCCCCAATAAATGGTGAAAGATAATTTAGAATCTCATTGTATGTTCGATATAGTTTAAGTTATTTTAATTTCGAACCACCTCTCGGAATGAACCCGACCTGAACGAAAGTTCGACCGGGTTAACTCCAGGTCCGAATTCGGCAGACCTAGGTTAAGCATTTCATAAATCATGAATTTGCTTCACTCTGACAAACACGAAGAGAACACAGCCAACTAATTCATTAGCAGATTTATTTCTGATGGATTTATAAAACGAGTTATTATTATATAAAGAGAAGTAGGGCATAGCAAATTTCCCGCTCAAATTGGAATGGAAGTTACCTTCGCTTTACAAAAGATTACAGTAATATAACACTATCTTTTGTTGGAGTTCTGTTTCTGTTGGTGAGCAAGGTTTCAGGGCTCCACGGTGTAGGGGATTGGGTCAGGGTAGGCAACGGTGCGAGGTATCGCAAGCGACTATAGGCTATGGTGGTCGCTTACCATCAGGCGGGCCATACGCTTGTTTGCCACCCTTTCATAAAAAAAAGGAGTCGACTCAACTAAGAACAACGGCAGATATGAAAGATTTGTTATTGCCTTCGAAAGCTCAGCGAGTACAACTCGAGCCCAAGCCCATTTTTGACACTTTTTGGGTTTCATGGTGTCGCCGACTCGAGAGGTCCCTCCCGAATCCCGGTGGAGTCAGATGTTTGTGTGATGAATACGAGCATTTGTACTCCAGTCATGGATGTTTAATATGTATTTCTATATAAATATACTTATATATGTACAGTATATGTATTCTATCCGTTACCCTAGCATCCCATAACGCAAGCCTACAGTGCTTACTTTGGGGCTAGGCTAATTGATGTGAGTGATGGAAATATTTATTTATTATTATTTGTTAACTTTAAGTTTTTTTTTATTCTACTTAAGTCTCAGCTATATATAGGCATTCATTGTTACAAATTCTTGAAAGAAAAATGTTTATTGGAAAAGTATTTTTAACCACACCTACAAGTTCTAGGTGAATAAACCTCTTTATAGGTATATAACATAACAAAATTTATGAATGGAATGATTGGAGACGAACTTTCCTTACTCTCGGCAAATGGATGGCATTTATTTAATGAAAGGAGTAATATTCAGCCAGGAGGCGATATGAAATTTGGCGTCGTAAAAATAGAGATTCCGCACAGTGATGCTGGGACTTATCGGAAAATTAGAATACACTCTGAATAATATCGGAGAGTATCTCTACCGGATTGACTTGATAATATTCTTCTGTGTAGTCCTGTGAGTAAGATTTATATTTCATAATTTCATTTTTGGGCTTCCGTACTAAAATATAATAACGGAACACCATTTCAAAGTTTCGTCTCCTTCTTCCGTGCATCCGTCAGTCCGTTTGTATATCTGTCAGCGGGTTATATCTTAAAACAGAATTATTTGATGTGTTACATCTTTCCTCTCGCTTTCCTGAAATTTGTGGGTGTGATTTCATGAAATGGGACGGAAGTGTGTAACAGGAAGTCGCGAAAGCGCGCGCTACTTTATTTGATTTTGGAACATAATGTTCAAATAGCTTATTCCTTTTAGTAGGGGAGCCCAAGCGGGGATTTTTGGATTTACTCGAGCGCGGCAGAATAACATATGGGGAGCAACCTTGCACCTAGTTAAGTACTCCCACCATACCTGAGCCCTCTATGTAGGGCCGAACGTTTAGGGCAGCAAAAACAAAATTTCAACGAACAGTCATGACTTTTGGTCGCGCCCAAATCGTGTCTTTTGAATAAAAGCTACTAGAGGGTTCATGTAACGTTTCTAAGAACGGAAAAAATATTGATCTGCCGCGGTTTGCATGATATGGGGGTGGCCGTACGAAGGGGTAGAATATAGAAAAATATAATCGAGCGCGTCAGACATAGAGAAGGGATGTTACGTGAACCCTCCAGTAGCTCCTATTCAAAAGACTGATGATTAGTTAGACTTAACTACGTGCAACGTTGCTCCCCATATGTTATTCTGCCGCGCTCGAGTAAATCCAAAAATCCCCGCTTGGGCTCCCCTACTATTTTGTAGTAGGTTTCATTTCTTTTTTTACTAATATAAGGTGAGGTTTTCAAATGTTACACATCATACGCGACTACTGTAAGGCTCGCTCGTTTTTTTGTGTTAAAAGGATAGCAAACAAGTATACCCTGATCCAATCCACTACCCCGTGGAGCCTTGGAACCTTCCTCATCGTCAGAAACACAATACCATCGAAAGGTATTGTTATTTTACTGTGATTTTCTGTAAGGTGGAGGTGAAAATCCGCTATGCCCCTCCTCTCTTAAAGTAGGTACTACTATGTGTTAGGTAGACAGTTGAAAGTTTCACAGTGTATAAGTAGTTCTTACTACCAAGAATCATAAAGATTTAAAGTTCAGTTTACTCTTGTTTTTTTTCCCGTTTTCGTCATAAATGTACTAAATTTCGTGCATTAATTGAACTCCGCAGTTCTATTTCACCATTGGCATACATGTAATGTTGTAAAACGTTTAGTGGGTCGGCACATTTGCGTCGTTATCGGGGGCCGCTTATCTACGTACGTAACGTATACGGTTAGCTAGTTTGGTCCTCTAAAAATATGCTAAGTGTCAATGACCGAACAACCTATGACACGCCTCGCCAGCCAGGAGCCGATGGTTTTGGGGCATCGTATCGCTCACTGATTTGCCAACACTGTATTCACTGTACTGTACCTACTGCTTTTGTAACGCAATGGGGCACAACTACTTTTTTTGTGAAATCGAAAATTCTTTTACCATTAGGACGCTAGACTCTTACCCTGAGTAACGTAGGCTATATGTATGTATTTAATCGCTTTGAAAAGAAAGTTTACCCGTTCAAAAGCGGATCGTGCATCTTTGACATCAAAATTTGAGGATTGACACCGCTTAAACCAAATTTGTGCTACTCTCACAGACACTGCACTAGGTCTATTAAACATAACATTTTTTTTCGCGCCTTGCGTTGCATTTTTACCTTTTTTGTAGTAAAATTTTAAAATGTATTGAATTTCTTTATTAGATTCACTCATCTTGACAGTAAGAAAAACAATTGAAAATTACATATCTTTCTCATTTGAATCTGGAATTATCTTCTTTAAAATTAAAACTTTTTAATGATTCCAAAACCAGCCATATACAAACGTTATAGCCAATGAGATTTTTTTACAATTTAATACGTACTATAATGTGAAAAGACTTTTTCCCCAACCTATCATTATTCTAGTCGCTAGAAAAAAACATTAGCAATAAGATTGAACAATGCCGCCATTGTCTAAGTATCCGCGTTATCGCAAAATCCTACGGATTTTCGCGAAAATTCAATTTATCAATGCATCCTGCGACACATACAACATACGATAGCTACTATCAATGGTACTCGTTGCGTTGTGAACAAGCAATTTAAACCCATACTGGATTAAATCGTCAGTTTAAATTGTGTTCATTTAATAGGTGTTTGGCCGTTTGTATTCCCGATTATACTATTGTAAAAGCAAGCAAATATTTATCTTTGTACTATAGTTAGTAGACATAGTTTTAAAACGGTTAGGGTACATTGATATTAAGTACTACTGTGTATTTGACCTTTTAAGGAAAACAGATTGAATGCTGTGTTAGAGTGACTGGATAGAAACCTCCTCTGAATGAGAAACGCGAAACCTTTTCGTCACTAAGAACATTGTAATGAAACGCACAAAGCTTAAAAACACCGACCACTTACGACGAAAACCGATTGAGTATCATAACATTTACAAAAAAAAGTTTTATAGGTGAAACTTTCAGTACATCGCCACAAATTTTTTCGTTCATCTTTAGGATGTCACATTACATCATTTTTAATTGTTATTAAAAATAATCAGATCTCATCAAGATCATCGAGGAAGAATCTTATATTTTCTACTTTTTATAAGCCAGTACTAAGTATTAAAAATTTGAGGCGGTGGTTTCATATATTGGATTCTTTTGCGTTAAATAATTGTATCAGAAAATCAAGTCTACGAATTTCTACAACCGTAGTGTGGAACCCGTGACTATCCAAATATTGTTTCAGTATATTTAGGACACAAAGTCTACGCCCATCAGAGCCAAAAGCTTTACCCTAAGGCGCGTTTCCGTGTGCACACTTTGTTGTTGAAAGGAGCATATATCTCCAACTTAATTAAGTGTAGGTACTTGTGAAGATCAAACTAAATTATAGGAGCCTCTTGCACGCTAGCGCCGCATGTCGAATTAGCTATTGTTCTGTTCTCGACCCCCTCAGACAGTCAAGTTCGGAGTTTTAATTGATGAGTGCAGTGATTTAGTTCCTTATGCTATCTAGAGAAGGATTTGATTAGTTCAACTTGTCGTGTTTTAATTTTAGAGGCTTGTGGTGAAGTGTCTAAAATATTTCTTAAGTCTTCTCACACACCATATACACCTTCTCCTCCCTCCAGTGTACATTTCGTGGACTACGGTCTGCTAGTGGATTGATGAAGGAGTATTATCTGGTTTTTACTGGGTAGTAGGGCCTGCTAATTTCATCGAGCACTGGGGCTGGATGAAATGAACGGGGAGGAGTCTTCAGATACCCTGTTCGCGCTACGAAACGCCAGTTCCTGATATGAAAGAAGGCCTTCTCGAGGTTGGCGCTACCAGACTGCGTAATATTTTGTCAAAAATTATTTAGCGGTATTAAAATAAAATTTGTAGACAAACGGAGATTTTTTACGATTTTTGCCTTACTTGCGAATTGAAATACGTACCAACGGAAATTCTGAAAGTAGTTCCTGTCAACTCAATTTAATATTTATAAAGCACTGGCAAATTTCTTTATTTTAATATCTTCTCAGAAAATGCTGACCCTTTACAGAAGTGAAAGTTTTCACAAGTATCCATAAATCTCACAGAAAAGGTCAACTCAATTTTAACTAAATAATATGCGTCTCAAATTAATTAACAATCAGAGTTTTTTAGAGCTAACGGTGATATAAGAATATTTCTTCAAGATCTAGTGAATAATGGTCGTTATAACAAAACGACCATTATTCACTAGATCTTACGATAATATACGTTATGCAATCTCAGTTATTTTACTTGAATATAAGAAGGACTTATTGTTATTTTGCTGCAGTCTTTTGTTAGGTTGAAGTCCCCAAGAGGCACACAAATTGCTGCCAAAATACCGGTCTTTTAGATAAGAAACCAATCCTTGTTTGTATTGACTGACAATGTTTGGATATTTGTTTTTATGAACTGGCTTGCGTCATTGATAACATTTCATATTTTTGTTGAAACATAAGTTATTTGGGATTCTGACCCTTTGCCTTTTATTATCTCAATTTGTTATTAACATCTATCATATTATATAGTTATCTTGCATGAGCATTTTTGTTGTGAAACTTAGTCATTCTTGTTTGTTTGATTTTTTAATAAGGTTATTTTTTAACCTTTGACTGCTAATAGATTCTTGTTTGTAAAAAAATACTAGATAACTTACTTTACGTACCTACCTCAGTTATAAGATGGGACCAAAGAGATAAATCATTTCTGTGGATGGGACTTAGTAATAATAAGACTTAGGTCATCGAGAGACTTAGGTCATCGAGATTTCAATGTCTAGTATTGCAGGTAAATCTGCTGCACGAATTTTCTTACAAGGAGAGTTGGTTGATCTAATGTATAAAACATACCCGTGAAAAAAAAACTATACTTAGCTCTACATTAACTCTACACTATACCTAAGCAAAGCGAAGAAGTAGTCACATCACATTTTTAGAGTGTATTTTTCATTTTGTACATAGTTTACATACACGACAGATTGAAAAAAGTCGTTTAAAAGTAGACAGTATATCCTCTCAAATGTGTTAGCAATGTGACGATCAAAACCCTGTCTGTGTTAGCCCACAATTTTGTTTTCACGGCCGTTTTTCATTTTTATTTTTCGGCCGATTTTTCTGTTATTATTTAGTTCTACTGTACATCCAGGCTTCATTTATGTCTTAAATCAATCATGAATAGTTTGTCTACAAACTTATTTATATAAGATGTGTACATTTAAAACCATTACTAAATATGTTAAAACGCAAAATATGAAAAATGAATATAATTTTCTTAACTCGTGGCAGTAATCTGCCATCTCCACAGACAGAGGTTTTTGATGTTGGCAGAAATCTGCTATTTACAAAGACGAGGCGATATTAAATACCGTTTAAATTATTCATATCGATTCTATATTTAAAACACTGCATTTCAGAGCTAATATCATTGCATTTGCAGCGTGTCCGCATTCTAGTAATTTCAAAGCGCCAAACATGTGTTTGTTTTTATTGTTATAGCTATTAGTATAATGTTAAGCTTTGAACGGGTAAATAAACAGTTGGTCAGTTGACTTAGCTCTGCTCAGTGCTCACGAGCACCGCGCGTTTGGCCGGCGGAACGCGGCCATTATGCAACTCGCGCCTTTGGGATTCTATTCTACAACATTCGACAAAATAGTCTCTTCGATATATTGGCGTCTGATTGACGTATTAGACGGTCGATATTTGCATCTTTATTCGAGATTAGTTACTCTTATAATCTGTTAATCTACCCCCTGTACATAGGAACATTCGTTTTCGAAGCTTAGAATGATTTTGGTTCCCAAAATTCTTTTACTATTGCAGTAGCTTTGTTTCGCGCCATTTTAAAAGTTTAAAGATTTGGAAGAATATGATCCACGACCACACCACATTTGACTTTGATTGGATTTAGGTGATGGTCTGCAAGACATTTGTAAGTCCAAATTGGAATTAAATATATCGAGCACGACATATACGAGTCAATATTGTTATTCCTTCGGTTATTCCTTTGATAAAAAGTTTCGTTTATTGATAGTTGGTATGGTTCACATGATGGATTAAACAGACTAATAATAATTTGATAAATATCACAGAGTTATTAATACCATATCGCTATATACTTTACCTGTTTGCTATTATGTAAATTTTAAAAAATTTAGCTTAATAATATTTCCTAATTACGTATTTTTTTATATAAGTCAGCTCTTCGCGTAAAGTATATAACGTTTCCGAATTCAATGCTTTGAAACAGAAGATAGAAATCGAAGTCTAAAGTTAGAACGTAGTTGGAGAATCTCCCTTTGAACATCCCGGGTGGTCGGAAGGTACCAGTCACGCGTTCCTTTCGCGAAGGATTGTACGCGGTGTTTACGCCACATAAACATACCACTACCACGTATACCTACGCTAATTGTACGTTATGGGTGGGATCTTCGGTGATTATGTTTCGCCTCGGATCGGAATACGTCAATACTGTGTGTCGTAGTAATTCTACTATGGCTATCTACGCGTTTTTAGGTCAACGACATTAACTTTGTACTTAGTCTATTTATGGTATGTATATGGTTTTGCATCATAATCATCAGCCCACTGCAGGGGCATGGATGGAATAGGGAGACTGGGCCGTGACGTGACCCACCACGCGGGCCTAATGCGGATTGGTTGGTGCTAAAGACTGCCGATGCAGCCGGGACCAACGGCTTAACGTGCCTGTCAAAGCACGGATCGAGATAATAAGTTTTGGTCGCCTATCCAATGACCGACCATTGCGAAAGTGACTTAACTATCACGATAGCAGGCCGAATGCACTAACCACCGGCGCTTTGAATAGAATGTTAAATTGTTTACTTTATTTACGCTGAACTTCAAAAGTGCAATATGATGGCGTATATTTTTTTTACAATAACTGTAATTACTGGAGGCCTGGGGGCCAATCGCCTAACGGAAATGCTTTGGAAAACGCTAACGCTTACGATTTTATTTTGTTATTTCTAGCCGCCTGAGGTATTCAAATGCCCCGCGCTCTTTCTTTTTCTTTTGCATTGGTAATAACAATATTAAAAAAAATGAGCGTGAGGTATTCGAAAACCTCAGGCGGCTAGAAATAACAATATAAAATCGTAAGCGTTAGCGTTTCCCAAAGCATTTCCGTTAGGCGATTGGCCCCCTGGCCCGTTATTATAACTGCCGCTATATAAATGAATTAAAAGAGCACTGCGGCTTCGTACCAACCCATTAATATTGTGATCATGGCACAATTTAATTATCAAGTCTAATAAATATCAAACCATCATCACCAGCCTATTAATGTCCCCAATGCTGGGGCACAGGCCTTCCCAATGGATGGAATAGGGTGATTGGGCCATGACCCACCACGCGGGCCCAGTGCGGATTGGTGGGTGCTAACGACTGCAGATGCAGCCGAGACCAACGTCTTAACGTGCCTTCCGAAGCACGGAGGAACTCGAGATAGTAATTTTTGGTCACCCATCCAATGACCGACCACTGCGAAAGTTGCTTAAGTTCAACAATCGCAGCCGAACGCGCCAACCACTTGGGCCAACGAGCTCCTCAATCGTCTCTTTATTATAAAATAATAATTGATTCCTAGAACTTGTCATCTTTTTGATTGGTCGTTATCTATTTATTTTGCAATAAACAATACTACTATATATATATATATATATATAAATACTACTATATAAACAATATACTAAACTTTGCAATAATAAATATTCCACTTATAAGAAAGTGGTTGGGTATACACGTCACCGTTATCTTGTGTCATTTCCATTAGTATAAATTGGTGTTAAGCGGTTATTGGTGTCGATTCTGGCATGATTCTCTGCAACAAAACTGAGCGATTACTAAAAGGCCGATTCCGACCGACCGACCGTGACCGAGTATTACCCTGACGCCGAAACCGATAATTCAATCAGTATAGGAACCCAACGGAGATATTGTTTAAAAACAAAGTGATTGGTAGTCAACATTATAATACATTGATTCCAAAACTGTCCTGTCTTTTCATCCACTGTAACTGCCTGTATAGGAAAGATACCAGCTGGCAGCGCGTAATATGTTTATCTTTCGCTTCCTGTACAATAATTATATAGGGATCAGGAATTTGTTTCATTTCTGATGTAGCCCTTTAAGAAGTATTTTTGAAGATCCCCTAAACCTATGGCGCTGGAGTTCGACATTCAATAAAAAAAAAACTTCTGCTCTACCTATACCCTAAATTATTCTAGATAGATCGATAAGGTCAAAAACACACGGTGCGATTTTTCTCCCGCGTCTGCCGCGGCTGCGGGACTGCAACTCGCGTAGGTTGTGAAATTGTAGGGAAAACGCAAAAGCAATCTGATTTCTACTGGCAGACACGGCGGGTTTCGCTCTATCTCGCAGCCGTGGCGTGTGCGGGACAAAACCCCTCCGTGAATTCGTATTCTAATACCTATACCTATTCTTAAATTAACAAATCGGCTCCCTATCCTATAACCCTTTAACTATGACATAACACTTGTCATGTCAGTCAAATACTCGACTCAAGTATTAATTAATATGAATAGGTATAATATCAACGTTTGTTTACGACTTGTCTTGCTAAATATTCTACGACTGACGGATCACGTCGTGTTTTCGTATAAATAGGCACAGGGGTAGTTAACTTCAACCTTATTACTAATGCTGTAAGACGTCAATTAGAAAATCTGCGCCGACACCAATAGTGTCGGCAGTCTCGCGAGCGCGTCCCATTTTGCATACAATGAAGGTTATGTCATTTACGTTCGCGTTTGATTAAAATGCGGATTTCCTAATCCATCGCTAACTTACTTGTCTGTTGAAGCCTTACAAAGAATATAATAAAATAGATAAATAGTTAAACTACACAAGAATTAAATTGAATACAGGCAAACATGAAAGAAAGGTTAGCTCAATTATCAAGCAGACGGTGATGCTCTCTTGCGGAGATCAAGCACGATGGATGTGTTGAATCAGTATTTCCAGCAGAAACTGATGGACGGATATATTCTAACGACACACTAACGGAGAGTCTAGTCAAAAAGGTTGTTAAAAATATCATTGACAAAGATGAAGTTTAATGTAAACGCGTAAAAATAATGACGTCACTCCATAGTGATCCACTCGTCGACCGGTTTAATGAGATCTCATACCTACCATGATCAGTACGGACTCTTGATTATGCTTCATCTCAATTAGCAATATGAATAGTTACCGACACACTGTGGCCACTGACTCGAACAAAGATATTGGTGACTCATTTTAATGTCGCACTATTCACAAATGGAATGCTTTGTCCACTTACTTGTTCATCCCTCCTACCTACACGAGGTCCTTTAAAAAAGGCGTAAAGAAGCACCTTGCAAGCCGGCAAGGTGGGGATGCCTAGTGTGTCAGGTGAAACTGCTGTAGCAGCTACTTTAGCGTCTGGATTCTGGATGTAGTCATTTGTTTACATTTATATAGGTATTGGCTGTAAGGTAGCTGAATTCACCCAACACAAAAGACATGACATATTGGCCTTACAGGCGTGACGATAGTTGCCGCGACCATACCCGCACTCCTGGCATGCATTGGGGGGACCTCGTTCCTCAGAATGTATGCCGGGTGACCGGTGCAGGAGTATTGTCTGGTTTTTACTGACCCTGTTCAGGGCGTTAGGTAGGGCCCTGCTCATGCCCAGGGCTGGCTGTGAAATGTGAAATGAGCAGGGAAAGGCGGTGGTTGAATGGTGCGTAAGGCATTTCTCAGACACGAAGGCGTGAGGATAGAAAAGTTAGTTTTGTCGTTGTTTCTAATGTGTAGGGTTTGGGAATTCTCGAGAGTCCGTCAAAGACCCGGGACTTCGAGACATTGAAAGAATAAAAGTTGAATTGAGTTAATTTCTGGTGAAAAGTATGAATAAAAAGGCAGTTTTAGTAAAAATCAACATTTATCATTAAATATCAACGTCGATTCTACAAAATCGCTGCTACAAAAGAAGACCAGACCACACCCACCTCATAAATGAAATTGACGACGGACTGAGCTGACACAGACACAATCATAATCCAAACCTTACTGAACAACCAATGTGGTGGCAAACGCATTTATTATGCTGTGTGCTCAGTAGTTACGTACGTTACGTAGCAGACCAAATAATTATTCCTTTAACTAACAGCTGGCGCTAGGCTCATCAATGATTTGAAAATAAAAATGGTTACAAAACAATTTCGTCAATCGTGTCTCATCTCGAGTCTCGGGACCCGTGACTACTAAATTTACAAAAAGTGTCGGAACTTCGAGACACGATAGGCTTGTTGAAAATATATTGATGTATCGATATATCGATATTTTTTGTTCGATATATCGATATTTTTAGCCGATATATTTTGATTCGATGTATCGATACATCGATACAAAATAACCAATATCGAAATTCGTATGAAAAACGATATTTTTTTAATTATAGCTGCATATCACGATCTAACCAAATTCGTATCTGGAAAAATCGTAACCGGATCTCAGATTAATGATATTCAACATATCTATGATCTGTGCTGTATTTAGTATTGTCTATAATTTGTAAATCTGTTTCGCTGGTGAATTGGTTGTGCTCAATTCCATTATATTCTGTGGAAGTGTGTGACTGTCTAGTCTTGTTTACGAAAGATGGCACCTGAGAGGCCCTGCAATCATTTTCATCATTCAAAAATAGGGTCTAATTTTTAGGGAGATAATTTTCGTTCCATTATTATTCCGTGTGTCATCTTTCGTGACATACTGTACTGTCATATAGCGTAGCGGCAATTTGGTACTTTGATAATTCTTTCTTTAATTATAATTTGTATTGTTATCCAAAAATATAAGGCTGACCTAAATATATTTTTGGGAAAATTGATCCGATATATCGATGCATCGAAGCCGATATTGATATTTTTTTAAATATCGATGTATCGATCTATCGATATTTTTTTCAACTTTCGACATCCCTAAGACACGAGATGTCCCGTGACCCAAACCCTACTAATGTGGCTAATGTTATTGTTGCAGGTACGACAAGTGGGATCGTGACCGCGGCGGGGGCGCGGGCGGCGGCGGCGGCGGCGGTGCGGCGGGCGGCGCGTGGGCCGGCCGCGACCGCGAGCGGGACCGCGAGCGCGAGCGCCAGGCGCGCGCGCACCAGATGTCGCACGCGCACGCCGCCGAGCCCGACGCCTCGTCGCTATTCCCGGCGCCGTTCAGGGTGAGTACTCGACTAGGGTGCTATTCAAACATTAAAGCATCTGTGATGCTTGCAGCGAAGATGATTTTATTTTATGTGTAACATCTTTCCTCTCGCTTTCCTGCAATTTGTGGGAGTGATTTCGTGAAATAGGACGGAAGTGTGTAACAGGAAGTCGCAAAAGCGCGCGCTATATGATTTGATTTAAGAACATAATGTTCAAATGGCTTATTCCTTTTGTAGTAGGTTTTATTTCTTTTTTGCTAATATAAGGTGAGGTTTCAAATGTTACATATCATACGCGACTTCTGTAAGGCTCGCTCATTTTTTATGTTAAAGGGGTGGCAAACAAGCCTATGGCCTGCCTGATGGTAAGCGGCCACCACAGCCTATAGATACTGGCGATACAAAAAATAACACTCGCTCCATTGCCTTGTGTTGCATTGATTGTCGCATCTTATAACTTATGCGGTATGAAACATTGTCCACGAGAGTTATTCGGAGTGAGAAAGGACACGTTTTCAAATCGAATTGCAAGTGTCAATTAAGTGATGTGAATAAATGTGACTAAACTAAACATTACGTAAATAGCTTACTCTTCATTTATTAACAAAGGGGACATATATATATATATATATATAATACAATTCACTATAATGCGAGAGTTTCGTGCATCCCTAGCTTGAAAAGTTTAGGTTTAAGTTACACATTAGAACCTAGTTTGAGTTAGACATTATTGTAGGTAGCCTAAGCGACCTTCCTTCGGCCAAGATGACCTTTCTTATCCCGAGAGATCGTCGTACGTTGGATTCGGTAATATGAATTGAGTAAACTCTGTAGGGATTTTATTAAAGCTCGACTTCTGACGCAGACGACTTCAATAATATGTGAACGAATACCTTCAGATGTCGTATTAAAATATTTGACATTTCCGTCACACCAGCAAGTGCTTGCATATCACTACTTTTACCAATTCATTACGTATACACTTATAACATAATCCATTGAGACGATAGTTAAGTTAGCTAGATCTCAGAATTGATCGATTGTTTCTCAATGCCGTATTCAAAAGGTAATTAGATTGTTCCATTTAATAAAATTCAATATAAGTAGAAACAAATATAATTTATAGATGGAAAAATAATCTAGAACATCTCAGAACATGATCATTTGTACAGTAAATAGATAACTACCAATTTTTTTAATGCTCGCATTTCCCTGCACGAAGTAAGTGTTACAGATCTCCAAACTGGGATGTATCTTTATTCAATCCAATGTTTTTCCAAGATCTCGTCGAATGTAGGTGAAACTCGACCGCTGCGAACGGCAATAGCGAACTCGCAAACGAATAGCTCACTTGTCGCTTTCGACAATTTATTTAGAAAGGGGAAGAAGGGCTAGTTTCACGATGAATACCAGCGAATAACCGTAATTTTATCCTTGGATCCATCCGTGCGTTTCGGTTTCTCCCTTTACTGTTCAGATATTATTTATTCGAGCCCAACATCGTTATACGTATCTACAAGAAACACTTTGATCACGTTTCTGTAGTTGTAAATGTGATTTGCCATTTTCTTTCTCTCTATTTCAGATTCGGTACTTTGATTGAAATAAGGTTGTCTATACTATACATTTTTGGGTTTACTTTTTGTAAGTGTTCTCTTACTTCTTTCTAATATTAGTTCCCACAATATTAGTGGTTAACATCAATATGTGAAGTATGTGAAGAGAGAGAGAGAGATGAAAAAAAGATTTCTCGCTCGTTTCTCTCAATGACTAAAATGTTTGGACGTTTTCAAATTATCCTTGTCAGACATTGTAACTTTCCATTTCTTTTAAAACTACAGTTTCTATTACTCTTTCTGTGAATCAGGTTGTTATCTTATTATTTTTGAAGTCTTCCCTCCAACTTCAGAGATCTGTATCACTGTTTCTATTATTCGTACAGAGTTACACAGGGCACATTAAAGTTCGATAAGTGTCATTATATAATTACAATAGTCGTCGTGTGTTTTATGAAAGTAAGTATGGTTAAGGATCACTTAAATATTATGAATTGTTTTATCCTAAGAATTTAGATTGCAGTTAAACTTATACTTGCACTGAAATTAAGTATGAGTTTAACTGCAATCTAAATTCTTTAGCCGCCCTACTTTTTCATAGCATATGCATTGCGACATAAGAAATTGGACTTTCTTGGGGCTCTATCTTGTCGCTGTGACGTCCTCTGATCGCGTGCACAACGGCAGTAAAAGTGAAGCATGTGGTTTACTCAACGTTGTCGAGCTCTTAAATGACGGCAGTCGAGAAACGTTGACGATTTTACCAGTGTTGTTCAACAGTTTTTCTCGTGACAACTACGAGTACCTACCATTCATTGCTTGTCATTCTTAGTAATAGATTGTGGTTTTACAAGTAAATTATGTAATGTATATGTATAACTAAGTAAATTCAATGAAAGTTATAATTTAATTACATATAACAGTTATTTAATGATATTAGTGCGGTATGTTGGTTATAACAAACGAGTAGATGAATGTAAGCCCGAAACATAGTCACGAGTTTGTAAATACCAATTCCGCACAAATGTCGTACAACGTTTTACAACATATTTGAGAGAAAACAGTGTATCAAATTTAAATAAAAAAGCAATCTTTTTCTAATAAGAAAATGGCGTGTAAATCCAAATGCGGGTGGTGAAAATTAGAACTACATTTTTCGTTTGATGTTGGTGAAACGGCATTTTTGGTTGGGTCCTCCCCGATCAATCCAAAGGGATGTTCTTCTACCGGGTTCAAGTATCGTAGGGATATGATGTTCCATTTCTCATCAGCAGCGCTTTAATCGTTTAGCATTTCTTGGATAAAGTACTTGGCCCTGCCGTACAAGGTACTCGGGGTGTCCGTATACAGTAAACGACGATGAGAAGACCATTTCGTAGCAGTTGTGGGAGCGCATTATCTTTAGCAAATTAGGCATTCCCAGAAGTAGTAGTACAGCAGAGGCTGTTTTTGCATTGACTCACCCACAGCTTTTAAGGCAGCGAAGTGTATTCTACACAATCTATCGGGTGTGAGTAAATAAGTTTTCACATAATGAAAAACAACTTATTGAGCCTAAACATAAAAAGAAAAAAAATGTTTCACAGTGATCTCTCGTACGTCTGAATTTGTGTAAGATGATGAAAGACTTTGTTGTTGTCATAAAAGATTTGGGTTAGCATATCTCAGACCAAAGTGCGCTAACAGCTAATTGTTTAAAATTTCGCCTCCATTGTGTCGCGAGCAAAATGTGAGTGGCATCAAGCAATGTCGACTCACTGGTGAACGATGTCGGACATTACCCGGCTCATTCGCTTTATGGCCGCCATTATATAAACAATAAATTCTCAAGTCATGCAGCGTTCGCGGAAGATGATGCGGTCGGACGACGCGACCGATGTCGGCCGCGGCGAGTTCGAGGCCGACGCGTGTTTACGCTGTGACGTCGGTAATTACGCTCGTCTCGACGTCTCTTTTCGGCGGTTCGGTTCGGTACCCGCCAAAATATATACTGATGCTCCGAAATGTTTACTCTGTCGACTTGATAATGAGCGATGCGATTTCGCGGAAAATTCGTTTGAACAGCCCACGTTTTTTATTACTCCGCAAATAGCACTCTGGTAACATTTCTCAGACTTCAGCGGGTATACAAATGAGCGGTCTTTGTTTTCGCTGTGTGATTTTTAATTGACTAAAATGCCTTTAATTGTATGTGTCGCTTCGTGTGTCGTCACAACAGATAATTTCATCGCTGAACACCCACTAATTTGGAAGGTAGGTGGGGTACATTCGAGACAAACAGTTTTAATAACATTTTAAACATCTGGCTTATCTCAGTTGGCTGCTTGCACTCAAACGACCCACTTTCCGACGTACGACACATATGCATAAACAAGTGTAATTAAACTCCCTCCCCGCGCAGCACAAACGGCTCCGATAGGGGGAACACCGCTATTCTACATGTATTCCTGCTGCTCATACACGATACCTTTGTGTAAATTGAACTTGGTTAAACTGCATACATACTGTTTTGTTGACCTTAGATTATGGTAAATGGATTCAGCCGTTATCGTTCGACAAATTATATTCTCGACATCGTTTTCACTACATTAGCTTTTGTACATTATGTTTTTTTTTAAATTGCTCATATTTTAAGAGGGGTCTTATTTACTTTTTCGGATCTTCATCAGAATTTTGACATTTTTTCACGCTAGAACAAATACCGGGTGCTCACGTCCCACTGTTGTCAAGGTCTCACAAATTCTCAGGTGTTGCACGTGCTGCTATCGTATCTAGTTTGTCTTCATTTAAACGTTCGTAACGCACCGGCAAGCAAACGTTCCTCTCTTTCACTGTTTGCTAGAGCGAGACGGAAACACTGAGGTTTCTTTCCACGAGTAATATCCATTTCCGAGGAGTCCACGTTCGCTTGTATTCTTTTGCCGTTGCGAACTTTATGTTTATGTAGCTATTAATCTACCTTTATTTTGTTCCTTTTAATAAAGGTTTTCCTTCAACTGAACCTTGACTGTTATGAATGTCAGTACATTTTTGTTGGATGAGAATCTATTTCTAACTTGAAAATTGATGGTTTGTATAGATATTCGACAACGCAACAGAATAAAATTGTGTTATTAATGAAAATACGTTTAAATTATCTATGTACGTCTTTACGTAATAATTTATTATTATGCTTCCATTTTGAAGGAATGTTCCTCCTTTTGCTTTGACTCTGTTGTAGTTAAATTCATAATCAATTAAATTAGTCTTGTTTATTCAAAGGGTTACGTTTTATCATTCAACCAATACAGTATGCGCAGTCACTGGAACGAGGTCACGAAAATTAGCTAACTTGTATTTAAGAAAAAGTATACGTTACAAAATAATTCTTATAATATTTTTTTGATTTCGCTTTCTATTCATAATATGTATATTAATAATGTTATGCAATCATCCTGATTCGTCTTAAATAGTTCCTTAGACGTTCATATCCTTTTGGTTTAAATTATTCTTATGGGCAGCGTTAGATAGCTTCACATAAAATAAAGACGAGTTTATTGATGTATTTATTTTCTGGTTAGCAGTTCAGAGAACATTATAAAGACCTTAAAGTGTCCACAGCGCAAAATACCGCTACGCTCAATCACACGCACGAAAAGTATAAATTTGTCTCAAACTGGCGCGCAGAGTGGCCGCTCTAATGAGGTTTCTCATTATAAATTTATTGCTGGCGTTAAGTTTACTAGCCGAACAGTTGCGGCACAGCACAAAAGCATCACTACATAAATACGTCAGACAGTGTACGTACTCGAACAGGCAGGCTCGTCTAGACAGGTCTCCACCCTCCAGGCGTCCTCCCCACTCAAAGGTCTAATCAGAAAGCCTAGTTAATCATAAAAAGTATTTTCTTTTTCATTCAAAAAGAAAATGTTTGAGTAAATTTTGCAACAATGCTTTATTATTCTTTGAATAAGTTTAAGTAGTTAAGTATTGTGCAGTTTCTGTAATGATAAGGTTTTGTAATGAGTACCTTCATTTACAACTTTGTTGTGAATTACTTATTACAATGTTATTTTTTTTTACACCTCATAATTTCAAGTAGGTTTCAAGTTGTTTTCAAGTTGTCACCTTTTCAGTTTCTGGTCCTGGGTTCAGGAACACTTATTTAATGATATAAAGAAACCCTTAAAACTTATCCCTATCCCTACTGCCCCCTAATTAGGGATAGGCGTTTTTAGATATTATTGAAATCGATGCGCATCGGTATCAGATAGATCGCATCGGATGCCCGCATCGCATCGATGTCAACTGAATATCGATATCGTAGTATCATAGGATACGATGCAATATGAATTACTACAGATGCGTGTTTTGTTTGGGTGTGTCTCTTCGATTTCTTGAATCAGGACTTGAAAATGTAATCGAAAATGGTTTTCGATTACATTTTAAGATAAGTTTGTGGCACTGTTGCTATAGTAACGTTGACAAAAACTTAATGGCATCGGCATCCAATAACGGCATCCAGTCGCATCGGATGCGCGCATCCGAACCTAGCATCGTTATTCTAAAAACGCCCATCCCTACCCCTAATATGAGGGGGATATTTTTTATCACGCTGAATTGTCAAATCACTATAGAGTTTGACATTTGGATGCGATTAAAAAAACGTGATAAAATTTGTGGCGGAGTGCTCATGATACTGGTAGCGATAAATAGATAAAAATATCCAATTATCCCTACCGGTGTGGATCAGCAAGGAAGATGCATATGGAAAAGAAAATTCCATACGTCTCAACCGGTAGCAATAATTAGAAAAAAACTACAGGTGGGGATTATGTCAGTAGGGTATTTGGAATAGGGTATTTGACAGTATTAAAAATAAAATGCCAATTGTTAGCATCTGTGTTTAGAATGAATATTGGCACTGGTTTTTACTATTTTTACAAAAAAAAAATTTAATTTTACTAAAATCCCGGAGGGCCAAATAAATAGGAACATTTATACCAAAGTTTGGCTATTTAGATGTATTTCTACAGAAATAATTTAAAATACCTAGGCTTACCTATATATCGTTATCTGTTTCTATGCGATGCCCTTAGTATCCCATAACACAAGACTTATTACTTCGGGGCAAGGCTAATTGGTATGTGTTAGAACTATATATTTTCTTCGTTATTGACCAATCATTCGGACGTCAATAGGCTAATGATGATTGTATTTAGTTTAAAGTAAAGTTTTTAGGGTTCCGTACCTCAAAAGGAAAAAACGGAACCCTTAGAGGATCATTTTGTTGTCCGTCCGTTCTTCCGTTCGTACGTCTGTCAAGACCATTTTTGTCAGGAACGCGCGGAGGTATCAAACTGAAATTCACATCTAATACTCATGTCTACTGTCCCTTGAAGCTGTGAAAAAATCTAACTCCTAAGCCAAAGAAATCAAATTCAAATCAAAACTCGCACGGGAATCAAAATCTAATACTTCCTAATACCTGGTACTTCCCGTGAACTTAGAATCTTGAAATTTGGTACGAAGTAACGTCTTATAGTACAGTACCCTTAGCACGAACCATTATCGAATTCGAATAGTTTGCAAACCGAAATTTCAATGTCAAATTTTGTATGGAAAGTTGAACAGCAGCGGCACAAAGTACGTAACGAGAACTAAAAATCAGTACCCATTTGACAATGACATTTCGGACTCGCAAACGATACGAATTCGATAATGGTTTGTGCTAGGGGTACAGGTACAGAAAAAATTGCGAAAGCCGTAAATAGTAAGTTACATCATATATTAAATTTTATTTTGGAAAATTTTAAAGTTCTCGACTACCTCAGGTTTTTATTATGAACGCGTAAAGCTATTAAATTGAGTTTGTACGGAATCCTCGGTGCGCGAGTCCGCATTCGCACTTGACCGGCTTTTTTTTAAGTTTAAAGGGTGGCAAACTAGCTTATTTTATAGCCCGCCTGGTGGTAACTGGCCATCATAGCCTTTAGATGATTGCGATACCAAAAATATCGCTCGCGCCGTTGCCTACCCTGACCCAATCCCCTACCCCGTGGAGCCCTGGAACCTTACTCACCGACAGAAACACAACACCACCAAAAGGTAGTGTTATTTTACTGTGGTCTCCTGTAATGTGGGGGTTACTTACCCAGACGGGCGCTCCAATTCGAGCGTATAATCCGCTATGCCTTACCTTTCTCTCTCTAGTTAATTTGATTGATTTTATTATCGACACTCACGAATCGGTGAAGTAATATTTATATTAGTACAATGTTACCACTGCTATTTTATAACCAATGCCAGCGTTAGAGTGACCGAGTTAACTTCCCTGCATTGTTTCCCAACCGAGCTAATATCGTTCACAATCGTTTCTTTCATCGGTAAATTAATGGTGTTTTGCGTAACCGGTTCGGGTTTAACTACTCCATTTTTACATACTTTGCGTAAACAATAAAAAAAAGTGTGTCGTTAATTTCAGTTTTTTATTCTTTGTTTAGTTTTCAAGAGTCGTTAAGGGCGTGGTCATTTGGTTAAGGTTATTATTTGGTATGATGTATAATAATAATATTTTTTACCACCTTATCCCTAAAAACTGGCCTATAACACAAGTTAGCGAGTATTTAAATGTTCATTGTACACACTAATACAACAATTATCTATATTTTGTCCATGAGAAAATAAGGAAGGTCTGTCAGTCTTGGGATCTTACTCTATAAGACTTCACTAGCTTACACTGTAAGTTAAATAAAAGCATCTATAAAATAAAAGAGCTTGTTACAAACAGTTGTTAATTGTTCTTTACTACCCTCAAAAAATAAAAAAAAATAAAACTTATGGAATAAGTGTTTTTTTAAATATATGTTATTTCTGGATGTCTATATTGAGTTCTTCCTAAATACACGGATCGAAACCGCAGGTTAATCGAGATTAATTCACGGTAAAATTAATTTTAGTCCATAAAAATTGTGATATTTATTCGGATAAAATGATTAGTTAACATCAAATGTAACGTTTATATTGGAATTATATTATTAGCAACGTCAATATTGAGTCCTCGATGAAACAATACAGTTTTATAATACTAAAACAATGAAATTTAGTATAAAATATTAATATATTTTAATCGTCGTTATTTTCTAAATGTTTTATTATAAAGAATTTTGCCCTATCGCCATACCATTTGTATCTAAGACTCGTTCAGGTTGACTGGTAGAGAATGCCTATGGCATTAAGTCCGCCGTTTGCATATGTATGGCAATAAAGTTTAAATAAATAAATAAAATATAAAATCTCAGTCAGGAAAATGTTAAGTTATGAAACAATGAATTGTAAATTTTGTTATCACCAAGAGCTTTTATATGCGATGCAAATAAAAACGTAATTCAATAATTCATAACGTATAAAGGTTAACCTAAGAGACGAAGTGTTGTTCAATTCGAACTGCCTAGCCTAGAGAATATTGAAGGTGGGTTGTTGAACTTGCGTTATATAGAACACAATTGTAGGGCATTTGCTTCATTTATCTTCGTTTATATGTATTTGTATATCAAGAGAACCTTCATAAGTCTTGACTTTAGCCTTTGGTGTACTACACACGAGCTATTAAAACAACAGGACTCAGTATTTCTAAGCTAGCAAGGGACTACACATCTAGGTAGTAATTGAGGCGCGAGCAATTCGCTTATTGTAATAGTTACATTTTATAATATTTTGGTAATATCCATTCACCGACGCATCAAGTTTCCTACCCCATCTACGGCCAGTTTTAATTAATCAAATTTCAGTAAAAGATAGGCTATTAGTGCTTTGGTGTTCCTTACCTTTTAGCAAAAGAAAAAGGTTTAATTAACCCCAATTTCATATAGGTACACAATAAATCGTAAAAAAATAAAGACTACTAAATAAAACTACTTTTAACGGGTTAATGCACGAACTTTATTTATTTATTGACGTTTTACAGCCTTTTCATTCGTGCATTAACCCGTTAAAAGTAGTTTTATTTAATGAGTGATGTGCGTGAAAACCTAAGAAATAAATATATAGAAAAATAGGGTTAACCAGGACCCTGTCTCAGCATGAGCTGGTGTGACGATGGTCGCATCAGCGCTGATGTTCTAACAGGGCCTGGACTTTTACTGGAGGTTAATGATATTTTGTAAGCATTATGGCCTGCGCAGATGCAGAACTTTTGTCCGCGGAGGACAAAATTCTCTGAACCGTGGAAAAAATGTCCGCAGAGGACTTGTCACTCACTTGATGTGCGAACTTTGGTCCCCCGAAAATTTTAGAAAAGCGCACGCTATATTTTAATATGCTCAGATTACTTTGTGTTGTAATTAACATGAAGTTTAAGAAAAAGAGACGTTTCAAAAGAGAATACTGGGTCCATTCTTTCAATCAGATCTAGCGCGCAACGCGGGCTATATTACCGTTCGTTGTAACCCGTGTACTTTTGTCCTGTCCGGTCTCTCGATGTCCTCGATGTTTGGGGAACTTTGTACGCGGTACGTTTAATCCATCGTCTGCGTAACTTGGCGCAGTTGAAAGCGATCTATTTCGGAAAGAAATTTGCTACATTGGGTACTATTAATCGTTGTATTTAACTTTAATCGTACATTTTTTTAAACAGAAGGACACGGCATTCCTAAACATTCCTGAACTTTGTTAAATCAGTTTTTTATATTTCTTATTTTATAGTCATAATTTTTATATCATTTACATTTTATCTCATATTGAAGTCATTTTTTTATTTGACGACTCTGTATATAATACAGGGAGAGAAAAAAACAGCCCTTGCTGAGTTTATTGCACGATCTTCTCAGTGCAAGGTCTTCCGCCGTAGATTTGCGAACCTATGGCGTAGCTTTTTGACATTCACAAGTGCTTGTAAGAGCCTAGACTGAATAAACCATATTGAATTTTGTTTTTTTTTTTTAATTTGAATACCGCGGACAAAAATCCTTCGTCTGCGTGTGCTATAAGATGCATACTATGTATTAACAGTTAAAGAGATCGCATGCCTCTGTCAGGATTTTCGTTTGCATTTGATGCTGTCTTTCGTCTTAAATTTGGAATCGTTCCAAATTGATTTCGCGTCGCGTGATGAAAAGTTGGGCTTGCCAAAGGATTTTACCTGTTACTGCACTGAACTGTTGTGTGTACCCTCAATTTATCAACAGCATGCGTTACTGACAGCATCAGCAGCACTGCACCGACATCGTTGCAGTTCTATTTATACCCGCTTGGAAGATTCTATACGATTTAAATAAATTTTATCAACGGGCAAACGCTATGATGAATAATATTTTTTTTTCTGGTTCTGTACCCAATAGGTTAAAACGTGACCCTATTACTAAGACTCCGCTGTCCGTCACATCTCATGTACAGTGATAGCTAGACTTGAAATTTTGAAGGATTCGTTACCCTTCGAATTCGATTACGTGTCAGTGTTTTAGCCCAATGCCATTAATTCTGCCTACCCCCCTCGGAATACCGCTGTATTCCGTGGGCGTGCAGATATTAGGTACTATGTATGTGTTAACTGACTACTTACGATACTCGAAAACGTAAACCGTGCACTTTGAAATAAAAAAAGGTTTAAGCATTCATCACAGGCCCAAGAACGAATTATTGACAGCTCCGTAACGTATCGCATCGTCAAAGTTTCTATGAAACTAAGCGGCGCCAACTATTGGACTGAAAGAACAAAACTAGCTTTTGCCATACAAAATTTGACGACGGCGGTACGTTAAGAAGCTGTCGAAAATTTGTGCTCGGATCTCTGTAAACAACACGTGTTTCGTATTAAGACTGGCTCTGACTGGGTACGTGGCCGACCGACATATTCCCCTACGGCTTTGCACCCTGGCGTTGGCGACGGAACGCCCTCAGGCGCCCCGGCGACCGCTCGTCTCCGGCCGTTGACACAGGCCGTCGAACCCTGCCTATATGTCTTGAGATAGTTCGTTTCGATACACGCGATTTTCGACTATAAGGCCGTATACAGAAAGAAAGCTGGAAGCCAACCAGCGCTTGTCCGCGCTGGTCCATACTGGTAACAGTAACGTAAAGAAAGCAGATTGAAGCGTAGTTGTTCATTAATTTAAAATAGCGGTGCCAGCGCTGACCAGCGCGTGTCGAAGATTGTAGGAATTTGTCGGCGACATTCGGTGCTTATCGACGTTGGTCCATAGAAATGCCTGCGCCGGTTACCTGCGCGAACCAGTTCCTATAAGCGCTGGTAGGCCTTCGGTATATGGCCTTGTTATAATCTGTTGTTAGGACGAGATGTCATCAAATTAGAAAGAAATACCAAATATAAATCTCTAACGCAGCGTTGGAAGAAAGACTAAAAAAAGAGGCAGGGCATAGCGGATTTTGCGCTCGAATTGGATCGCCTGCCTGGGGAAGTAACCTCCACCTTGGAGAAGACCACAGTAGAATAGAAGTACCTTTTGCATTGTAGCACACCCAACAACTCTCAAAATCTATTGTAATTTTAGGATTGAGGGTTACATGTCGATGTATAGTCCAATGTATGTCCCGTTGACATAAGAATGTCCAGCAGCAATTATGCTTCATAACCAAGCCACTGCAAAATAAAGCTTAGCTAAAAAGTAATTGCATCTCTGCATCATGCGTCCTCACTCATCTCGCATTTGGTTTTTTTTATCAACCCCTACTCGAAGGTTATTGTTCGTTAGAAATGTCTCAGTCGATCCTAAAACTATGTTTTGTCTCGGTTTGGATAATCCATTTTCGTAGAATCATATAATCTTTGACAACTTTTTAATTTGCCGAAACCCAAACGGCGACAGACACAAGTTTGTTTGCATTTTAGAATTAGAAACAGCATACTTTTTGCAATTAATTTTCTGTATTATCAGTCCCAACTTGGCGAGTTTTAAGTTATCAAAATGAATTCAAATTTAAAAGTATATCATTAACAGACTGCCATACTTTTTATCTTAAAATTTGCCATATGTGTGGTCTCAGTCGACTGCTTTCAAAAGGCGCAACACCGGTGTGTTGCGCCTTTAGGCGCGCGGCTTGGTTCCCGGTCAAACTCGCTTAATGACTCGTTTTACAGAAACGTTACTTACGTTTGAGATGCCATTCAGAACGACAAAGGCCGCTTGTGTAGTGAATCGTAAAGAATCAACCACATTGGAACTGTCTGCGGGACGTACGAGCAGTTTTAATGTAGGCCACGGCGCCCAGGCGCCCGCACTGCGCTCGCGCACGTCTGACCTTATCATGATTTTCTGACAGTTTACACATGTTAATACTCATAATTTCTAATTAAAATTAATCTATAAGGAACTTATTTTCTTTATGGGGTTACTAATTAGTAAAACTGAGTCTTGATAAAGTATGATTCTGTTAATAGACAAATAGTTAACAACAATATCTAGATCCATTCAACTAAAGTGGACTGTAAGTAGCGAAAATTACTAACACAAAGTATAATTTTCGGCAAATTTCTGACTATCTACAAAAGTTTAAAATAAATTGTTAAGTAACAATGTTTGTTGCCATGATTACATGTAAAAAAACCGTATTACCAAAAAAGCAATCATTATAAGCGTTCTTGTTTATAAAACAAACAATCAGCAAACGAACGTCCGTACTTCCGCATTTATAATATAAGTAAGTATAAAGAAATGAAAGGTGCAGTCAACTTTAATTGTCTTCAACCGATACTGGATATAAAACACCAATGCAACATTGAATTCAAGATATCATTCCGTCGGCGCCTTGCCTCGTAATGATACCAAATTCATTGAGAACGAAATCGAAAGCGTACAAAAACGGATTGAACCGCTTTATAGGTTGGTACTCCTCGTACCTTTATAAAACGGGAATGCGCCATGAATGATTATTACGAATATACGATAAGTTCGCTCTTCCTTCGATGCCGCGGATGGGCGGGGCTCGACGCGTCTATGCCCACAACTGGAAGGAGGGGGGGGGGGGCACACACATGGTCACTTTCACGTTTACCAACCAACCGCACGTTATTAAAACGGCGACCGTCGGACGACGTATGAATACATCTGACTCGAGGATATCTAGTTATCTCTTCGCTCGAACGTTTATGAGAACATCTCAGGACTTAGAGATCGCGGAAAAATCTAACGGTAACAAAATTTCCGCGAGTGTGTTTGACGGTATTTTTTTTGTTTTTGGTCGATAGTGAGCGTTTTTTGTCTTCTTCAGGGCGAAAAGAAGTATTTGGTTTTATATTTTGAGACTTTTCGGATGTGATTCCTTTAACGAACGTTTAATTTTATAAGGTACTCATAGATTTTTTGTTGATTTTGCTTGTCTTATGCTGCTATAAATTAGATTTTATTATTATATTAGTCACAATATTAATATTAGAAATGTTTTGTTCTCTTACGGACACAAATGTATGTGACAAGCACACTACTTATTGAGTATTACCCACGCTTTCTCTTCGAGTTGGTTTCATGTATAAGACCTCAAGTTATTGATAATACACACATCAAAAAAGTCTTAGCAACACATAATCATTTACAGAAAGTGTATGTTTTATTATTTGATGTTTAATTTTTGTCTAAGTAAATATAATTGGCTGATTTTAGGAATAGAAACTTTTATATTGTGTTTATAATAACATATATAGTAAAAATCGTTCAAAAGTTCAAAACCGTACATGTTTTTCACAGTATAGTAAGTACATTATAAACGACTACTTTCTCAATTTTTAATTTTACCTTCGCGCCCCTAAAGGAACCCTGGTTATAGGAAGGAGGAAAAACGTGCGCGGGCAAAGAATTCCACTTGCAAATAGTACGACAAAGATTCATTGCATAACTTGACTGTACCCTTTTTTGCAAAATCAAAATAATAGGGTATTTGACAAGTTTTAGAAAACGATCTCACGTTATTGACTAATGTGTATGGAGTCCGTAAAAGGATATTCATCATTCTGTTGCGTATTTCAGTAATTATAACCAAATCAAAAACTCCATTTCCAAGTTGCCGCGAAAACGTTTCTCTGGACAATATGGCGTCTTACTAGTGCGTGACGTCACACGACTGTTATTAAAACGTCAAACGATACAACGTAATGTCACTTTTACCGGAAGTTTCCTTGCGAGTTTCGTCATTTTAGGCTCCGCCAATCCCAAGCCTTTTGGGTCACGTGACAATAGATAAGAAAACTATTATCTTTTTCGTGGGTTTTTAGTAAAATTATGAATTACTATTTTTTTTAGGGGTTTTTACTATTATGTAAAAATAGTAAAAACCCCTGCCAATATTCATTCTAAACACAGATGCTAACAATTGAATTTATTTTTAATACTGTCAAATACCCTATTGAGTGTGTCCCGTTGGCGAAAACATTGTGTGATTGGATTTAAGTTTCACTATGTGGACACGCGTAAAAATCTTGGCGTGCCCAGATTACGAAATAATATGTGATACTTACACTTCCAACTGGACACGTTGTGTGTCCAGTCCCTTGTGTCTAGTGTTACCATCCGTCCGGATTTGTCCGGACATGCCCGGAGTTTTTGCCTTTTGACCGGACTTCGTACACCTTTTTAATTTGTCCGGATTTATTTATTATTGAAGTTATACTTCTTTAGGCGCGTTATGAAAAAATGATGAGAGTGAAATTTTAAGATGCGTGCTCATCCTGTAACAAAAAAAATTATTTATAAAAAATTTATTATTGTGTAAATCTACCAACAAAATAGAATCTCTATTTTGTGGGTGCTAACGACTGCATTGTGAAGGCCTATCAAAAGTATTTATTAATCTGGAAGAACGGAACCAAAGCGCGATTCAGGAGACTACAGCGCCATCTCTTGACCATTGGTGTAGTAGAACCAAAAACCACATCTTTTTTTTGTAATAAAGTAACAAAAAGTATTTATTAATCTGGAACAACGGAACCAAAGCGCGATTCAGGAGACTACAGCGCCATCTCTTGACCATTGGTGTAGTAGAACCAAAAACCACATCTTTATTTTTTGTAATAAAGTAACAGTTATAAGTATTCATATTTATAATATTTATCCACATATTTCTAGTTTGTATATTCGGAATACGTGTTTGAGTTTCATACAAGTGCAAATCACATATGTTCTAATAAATTATATTCAGTAGCGATTTTAATTGAATATTTTGATTATTTATTTATTTTTTCAAATTAAAACTGAACTTTATTGACTGTGTCCATTTCCAGACTTTTTATTAATTTATTGTAATTAATTATTTGCATGCAATAAAAACTAATTTTAAACGATGCCAAAGAAGGATAACTTCTCACGCGCCTACATAAGTACACGCACCCATTTTTTTTATTGAATATGAGTATTATGAATATTATTAGATTGAATATGAGTAAATCTACTTATTGAGTTACATCAAATAAGTCAAATAATCTTTATTAAGTTCCCCTTAATTTCAAACAAAATATAAATTATCTTATACCACGCGTATAATATCACTGTAACTGAGTGGGTGTTGTTTGCATTTTGTGACTAAAATGTCCGGACTTTTATCGAAAAGTCCGGCTTATTATCAGCACTTTTCAAATGTTTAAATGGTAACCCTTGTATCCATTGGGTGATTAAACTAATTTTACTCGATAGATAGACGTTTCTAGCAATGAAAAACACTATCAAAACCAATGCAGCCATTTTTGCGTGATTGAGCAACACACATAAAAATTCAACTTTCAACTTTAGCATTGATTAACTAGATATGCAACTTAACAGAAACTGAAAAACGGCACTGAAATCTATTCAAAGTCAATGTTTGTCGTTATTTTTTAAACGAGGTGCAACAAACTATCCCACTCCACCTGATGTTAAGTCCAAGCAAGTCCAGTCGCGAAGACAGATGATGCGGCAGAGAGTGTGCCGCCCTAGCCAACCTCACCTTGCCGGCCTAAACCCAATCCCCTACTTCGTGGAGCCCCTGAACCCTACTCACTATCAGAAAGACAACACCACCAGAAGGTAGTGATATTTTAATGTGGTCGTCTGTCAGGTGGAGGTTGCTTTCCCAGACATTTATTTCTTGTAAGTAAGATGTCTTGTTTCGCCCAATCTCATTTTTCCATCCATAGGGTAGGCCTGTACCCAAACATTGGGGACATCAAGAGGCTGGTGATGATGATGAATGTCTTGTATTTGTTCCAGGTGACCGGCAACCGGGACCGCGTGAGCCAGCAGGTACAGCACAAGCTCGGCGACTACCACCTCGCGCAGTCGATCATCGACGACCCCAGCAAGTCGATCGGCATATGTCCGGAGCCGCCCAGTCCAGCGCCATGTGAGTATTACTCGTTTTTAAATAGACTGCTTTGAGAATAACAAAAAAATTCCCCTTTGATAGGGATGAAATTACTTACAGATAATCTACCCGTGGACCTGGGCCCTAATTCACCAAGTCGACATGTGTCACTGACATACATATGTCATAAAAATGACACATTTTGTTACAATTGTCCATAACTTACTTTAATAACGATTACGTTGTGAAAGAAGGGTAATTTTTTTAAGACGACTTATTTGACAAATTGTGGGAAAATTTTGACATGAGATAGGGGCTGTGTCAGATTTGCATTACAATTAGTGTTTTCGTTGTTAGTTACAAAATGGCTTTCCGCGAAAGCTTAAAAAGTTGAGTTCTTATACAGGGAATGATTTTACGTTCAAAGAAAAATTTCGCATAAGTAAAACCTATACCTACCTTTAATTAATGAAATCGATACAGTAAATAGATCACCCACAACAAACCGTCCGCTTACATATGTCAGTGACATATGTCAATTAGTGAAATAGGGCCCAGTACATTCTGTAGTTCGTTTCTTGGGATCCCACAGAAAACTTACGTTTTTCCGGAATAGAAAGTATCCTTTAACTTAATTGGAATAATAAACCATGTGAGAGCTACAAATCCAAATCCGTTGAGTCGTTTTTGTGTAACTTTCACAATTACACAGAAACGACTCAACGGATTTGGACAGCAAGCAAACTTGTAATTTTATTATGATTATAGGTATGTAATATTAGGAATAAGAAATTACAGATTAGTCTCCTAAGCTAGTCAGTGCATGATGTTATTTATTTGTATTACAACGGTTTCGATAGTTAACGTGAACGAGCATGACAGAAACTCCCTACACTTTGATTTGGAACACAGAACACACAACCTGAAATAAAAATGATAATTACTCATATATTTTGATCAAACAGATACCATATCTTAATTAAAACCCAAATATGATAAAAAAATTGAATCTAATTGACTATTTGTGGTATATCGCAGACTGACCAAATCAGCAGTAATTTTAAACACGCTTTAGTATTATTAAAGCATATTTAAAATTCCAATCATACTCATACTCTTTAAATGGTAAATGTTGCGATAAAGCTGTCTACATCACCCGGCCATTGTTAGATTTTAACGACTGTTTACGCTACCGTTAAAACAAGTTTCGAGTTCGAAATGTGAAAACTGGGCAACGGCTGTTACGCAATCATTTAGGGCTGCCACTCCGTACCAGGGTTACCAGGACCGATTTTTAAAAATCGGGAGGCGTTTTAGAAAAATGCAGAAAAAACAGTAGACAGTGGCGTACTTTTTCAGATTTGCACCCCCCCTCCACCCTAGAACTAGTAAATCCAATCAGGTTATAGGCCTGTAACGAAAGTATTTCTGTGGCAACTGAAGCCCCTCATAAATCGTTTTTTTAGACAATAACCTGAAAACGCAACTCGACATGCAATTTAGAAAAGAAAATCGTATTCTAAGAAAAACAGTAGATTCATGTAGAAAAACAGAAGAACAGGAGAAATTTCGGAAAATCAGGAGACCTGGCAACAGTGCTCCGTAATTTTACTAGTTTGAACTCCGTTTCACACCATTTGTAGTGCACTGTTCATAGTCGCTGCAACAACAATAAACTGAGCCGATATACTTACTCCATGTGACTTAAGTATGCTAAGGATTTTTCGTGTGGTTGTCTATGTTGTAAATTAATATTATATTTGTTCATACGAGCCATAAGATTACTTCAACTTATACTCATAACTATAAAAAGTATGATTCTTAACGCAAAATGATAAAATGTGCATAACATTTAATTATTAGCTCATGGAAATTAATTTTGCAAACAAAACTCGATATTGAAAACTGATTTCAACGTTCTATTTTTAATTATGGTAGAATTCAAAAAATAGTTCATCTTTTTGTTCCTAAAACCGTTGGCAACCCTACAATTAAGCGGAATAGGCTCGGTGACATTCGACGGGCCGACCATTGTTCTACCTTTCTGGCCCTCCCTCCTTTTTATTTTTATCCAACATTACCTGAAGGATAAAGAGCTGTTACTAACTCGAGTCGAGACGAGACCAACTCAATCAGACTGATCGTGACGCCTCGAGAAGTTAAAGATTCGATTTGATTGACGACCTTTGACGACCTCCGTTTGTGTCGACTACTCGAGAGGTTCCGGCAGATGTTTGTGTGATGAATACGAGCATTTGTACTCCAGTCATAGATGTTTAATATGTATTTCTATATAAATATACTTATATATGTATCAGTATATGTATTCTATCCGTTACCCTAGTATCCCATAACACAAGCCTACAGTGCTTACTTTGGGGCTAGGCTAATTGGTATGAGTGTTGGAAATATTTATTTATTTATTCTGCACCGTTGAGTTTTACTATGGTTAGTAAGGATACGATAAACCTACTTCGCCACCAGACATGTGCGAGGTCGCTAATTGACAAATTTAATAATCGACCTATAAGATTGCTGAATCGAATTACACTCTATAAATAATGTAATCCTATTGGTGGATTTCATCTCGGTTGCCGCTTAGCTGCGCGTGGATAGGCAGCCTTACGCCTGTGATTAGTCTATAGCAAAGTTTCGATAGATGGGGGACCTTTTTTGTACAACTTCGAACAACATCATAATGGGTTTAACCCTTACGAGAATTTCATTGATTATGGCCGTATAATTACTTCACCCTTATATGGAAACAAATTTCGGGATGGTGGGATACTAGAATATTAGAGGTGAAGACTTTACTAAGTTTAAAGGTACTCGGAAATTCTTACTTTCTCAAAAGTCGCTTTTTGCTAATGTTACGCGTTAGGTTAAGGACTCTTAAGCTAGATAATAACTGTGAGGCTTTGGCCACAAATAGTCAAGCTAAGATATTCGCTAAGTAACTATAACATAGTCAACAAACGAATTACTCACTACCGCAGTTGGCCACACTAGGTAATAGATAGCTAGGTCAGCTTGGTGACTTGCATAGCTTCAAGCACATATAACTAAGAACGGCTCTTTGTATTGTGGATTTAGCCCTTGAATTCTCCATTTCATTTATGTAGTTGCAATCGAACTATATGTGTACCAAATTTCATCCAAATCCGTTCCGCCGTTCTTGCGTGATTGGGTAACAAACATACAAACACACAAACTTATAAACTTTAGCATTTATAATATTACTATGATAATGGTGTGCCACCTTGGTTGTTCTACCAAACTCGAAAGAAATATGGTGTAAGATATTTGTTTCTTAGGTTTTCACGCACATCACTCATAAAACTAGTTTTTTACGGGTTAATGCACGAAACTTTATTTATTTATTGAGTGTAAGAGTTTATGTTTGTAATGTTAGGATTTATAGGTGCTCTTAAGCGGAATCCGCCATTTTTCAGGTGCCTCCAATGTGGATATCCGATATTTTTGCCACTCAGGCCTTGGGGATTTGCGTAATGGCTAATTTAGGTCAATTCGTATACGTGTACCTCTTTCGTTGTCGTATTTCGTGCAGGCAGAGGCACGCGCGCGACCAGTTTCAATATTATTTATCTATTTAATTAAATGAAGAGCAATGAAAACGGATCGTCATATTTTGTAAAGTGAAACTTTTAAAACCTTATAAACAAGCATTGTTGGTTCAATGGTAGAAAACTGGCCTGCTACGAGCGTGGCCCAGGTTCGACTTTCGAAATTTTTTATTCATGATTTTTAAAGTTTGACTTGCATCGTGATTATCGAGATCATAAAACCGCACCACCTTTTTTGCAGTTTTTGTTATCTTTGATTTGAAATTAAGTAAAAACATTTTTTAATCTGTCGGTCACTAAATACAATTTTACATTTACTTACTATCAAAATAATTACATGAAGCATTGTATTGATGGAAGCTTATCTAGAGAAACTACGAATTATAATGCTTATTTTTATAGGTCCAACAATATTTATATATTAGAATTATTAGATTTATATAATATTTAGATTTACATTATGTATTTTCCGAGCAAGTTTTGTTAATGTTCATACACCAGAGTTACTGGGAGACATGATGCTGTTAGCTGAATTCCAATCACCGTAATTTAGTGACTTCGCATCTCAAAGGGTTAATTATCCTATTTGGCGCTGTACACCAATCAAATCGGGCCCCGAAATCGACAAACTGATCTGATCAGATTTTATAAATGTGCAGTCCCGTAAAATGGATCGTGTGCATCAGTAGCGTGTGAATGTGAACACTTTTAGACTGATTAGGTAAACATTTACAAAACAGCGTTTTTTTTATTGTTAGGATAGAGAATAGAATTTCTTTCTGTCAACTAAGTTATCACAGATCTTACGCACGCCTCCCTTCCTTTAAATTTCGAAGTCGTGTTTTGTAAGAACATCATTAATGTAAAAACTTTCGAATTATGCATATTCATGAACTGATAGCGTGGTAGACACTATCCGCCTTATTACAAAACGTAGACTAAAGTTAATCGTGGACTCAAACAGATGCTGTCATATTTGTTTTCTAAAAGAAAAACAGAGACAACATTAGTTTTAACCAGGACTATTATTATGAAGAGAATCTTCCAGAGTGGCAACCGGCTACAGACTAGGTCATGAGACGCGAATCTTATTATTGTTTACTACTATGAAAATAAATAAAAATTGTTCTGTCATGCATGCGTCGAGCGCCTTCTGACGCACACAGAGGCGTGACGAATTTGCGACGCAATCACGACGTAGCGGCAGCGACGATACGTCACGTCACGCCCACTGAAATTACTGAATCACACTTATTGGAACTAGTTTCAGTTCAACACCATTATAACGGTGGCAACCTTTTAACAATACACCCACACACAGCGCCGTCGTGGCTCATCAATCGAGCTAACTTTTATTTGAGAATCCTAAGTATTCAATACAAACTTGATGTAAATACTAACAGCATATAGCAAAGATCAAATGGCAATTTTTATTTTGATCCTAATATCAAAAGTGTTGGGTAGTGAGAAAGCGGAGTTAAGTAGAAGAACGTTATGATTGAGAAAAGGGGGCTCAAAAGATTGGGTCATGTGGAAAAAATGTGTGAAAAGAGTTTGATGTAAAGATTATATTTATGAATAGGAAGTGAGTGAACGAAATTTTAAATAGAAAGTATCAGAAATGCATCGACGTATAAGGAGTGAGGACTATGATGACAGTAGATGTACATTTAGATAATGTAAAAGGTATTGTGAACTTCCCGGTATAAATAAGATTCGTGAAGCGTATTAACAACAAACGGTATCTCAATCGTACATTATTCATTCGCTATCTAACCTGACCTTTTGACTTTCTAATGAAGCCTCAGCGATGCTGAAGTAAAATCTAGTTAATCTAACGTTCTAATAAGGTTCGTTCAGGTGATGTTCAGATCACACGACGCAAATTTAAGCGACTCAAAATGAGAGCAGCCAATGCTAGGTACTCATTGCCTTAAATTCTATCGGTCGCGCTAACGAGAAATGACCTAGATCTGAACGAGCGAACGACAACCCAGGGACGGTCGCGATCGAAAATGTTCCGTGGAAAAGAATAACCTCCCGCGTGCGATAAATGATTTATGAATCACACGCTACAAACCGCCTATCCCCTGTTCCCCCTATCCTCAGATGACCGCGCGCCGACGCCTGCCTTACGTTTAATTTAACCTGAAATTTTCAGGATTGGGATCTATAAATTTTTTTGGTAGAGTAACGTTCACGATCTGATTACTTTAACGTCAACATAAGTTTGTTTGATAACAGTTTTTACAAATCTCAAATAGAACTTATCCGCCCAATAAAAATATCATTCAAATTAACAAAACTCTACATTTTCTTGGTGTATCATACAACTCTATAATGTTCTAATCAGTGTCCAAACCAGTTGATGAAACGTAGTAAGTAACAGAAGACGCTTGACAAAACAAATCAAAAGGCTGTATCGCTTTCCAGGATCAGCCAGTAAAGCAAGAAATTGCCAAATTGTGTTAGCATAACTGTCAGCGGCTTAGTAACTTGTCCCCGCACTTCTGTTAGCTTGACGTAACTGCCCTGCACATACCAGGTTCCTCGCTCATAACAAACACGTGTGAATGAGTTCAGAATAGCTAAATCCACATTGTTCAGTGGAAGGCATGCGGAGATAGCATTGTTCGTTTGATACGTCACTACAAAGCGTTATTTTCTTGTCTTGCCTAAACCAACAGTAATTGTCATAATCAGTCTAGCTGTGTCCGCTTCGCGCGCCTGGACATGTTATAGGACGAATTGACCCTGTTCCTAAACTGATGCGTCAGTCCATTTGCTATGAATACTGATTATTCAAGTGAAAAGTTGTTTAGGCCCGTTGGGTATTTTTTGAGATGAGTTTTTATTTTACTTTGCTTTTTTTGTGATTTAACTTTTTTAACTTTTGACGACTCTCCCGAAGTGCCACCGCCGTTTTTGTAATATTAAATAAGCAGAAGTAGAATTTGAAAATATAAATATAATCTTCTTTACTTTAGAATGTCCCACATTTTTGTTTTATACCCACGGAAGTTTGTGTGTATGTTTTTGTTGCTCATTCTTCCACACTGCAAGGTTAACCGACAGCATATTCGCTAGGCAAATGCAACCCTTACTGCTATAACATAAAGGCGTACTCATTGTATCCCAATACCTGCCGTCGGCTGTACTCGATCTCGTAACCCCGACCACCGTTCCCTTAGTTTCCATCCAGCCGCTTATTTGACGCGCCCCGTTGACAAATGGCCGTGATGTATTGCCGCCCTGTGTCCTACAGAGACGCGCCGTGCACTAAAACAAATCTTGTTTACGTTAGATAATGGTTTAGCTTTACGATGGCCAGAATCACCAATCACTTAGTGTTTTTTAAGATATCACCTCGCCTGGCCACCAAGTCGTTTATATAAGGGCTACCGTCTCTTTAGATATTTTTTACCCGAAAAAGAATTCAGTATAACTACTAAGGTCAAATAAGCAGCTCAAAATGTATTGAGGGTCTGTCGGCAGATGCTGTCCTCGGAGAACGTTCACTGATTTTTCAAAAGCTGACGAATGCTGTGTTCGAAAATGCAGCTTTTTCATTTGTCTTAACTATTTACGAGAAATTGAAAATGTTGCAGTCTGGAATAGAACGGATCGTACCAATTTGGAGATCATTGTCACTATCTGTATGTTTTTGTATATTTGACGTTAAGTGTGAATAAATGTATGATATTGTCTTTTTCTATCAAAAGGAAGGCAAACTTTGAAAGCTCTGTAATAAGAACTCTAGGTCTTATCTTACCTAAGTCTTTTCAATCCTATGAAGCTCTAGCAATATTCAAAGCAGAGACATTATTTTTCCTATTAGGTTAAAAAAAAATCCGCTCTCAATATTCTATATAAGTAGTGATCAAATCTCGGACACAAAATATGACAGAACAGCACTCAAACCCAATAAATCAACTCCGTCCCGCCATAGTAATTTAAGCCTAATCACTCCATTGAACTCCTCAAGTAGTTGGTTAGGCTCGGGCCCCATAAATAATCCTATCGCGGTTGCAAATTGACTTGTCACTCGATCGTGATGACCATAATGGCGTGCGTTGGGTGTTTTCAAAATGCAATGGCTGCGGTCGATTCCAGTGATGGATGACTGGTGTTGTTGATCATTAACCGTTTGAGAACCAGTGCTACAGGTTCTGATACTAATTCTGTGTCCTATGTACGTCATGGGATTTTTTCACGGCATGACCGATGTCCATTTGATTTGATATAGCGTTCTTTACTATTTCAATAAAAAAAAACTCTATAACTGTGATGCCAAATATTTAGATTATTTACGCACGCTGATATGTGTCGCTCAGATATGGCACTCTTTTAAATGTTCTGTCGTTCTGTCTCATCGGTCGTTTAAATACAATAAATGGCAATTAACAAGTAAATACTTATTTACTGTTATTTCCTAAGAGTTTTTGCTTCTATTTATGGAACAGATTATTTAGTTTCGTAACATTTTCTCAGCATTCACGACACGGCCTCTGATTGCCAGCCGCCCGCCGGTCTCATACGGAAGAAGTTAATATTTTATCGTGTACTTACCTATCATGATATTTCTATGAAAGCGTGATATGTACGCCCTTGACATTAATTCGAGTTCGTTCTGTAAGTAGGTACTTTTTATTATTGCTTTTAGTGGCGGTAAGATTGGTAGAAGCTTTTATTAACAACAGTGTTTATTTATATCTTTATCACATTGTCAGGAAAAACGGATCTCAATTTTCTCCACTACTATTGTATATATGCTCTTGTTCACAAACACCAACATTGTTTCTTAACGCGTCCTTCTATTAGCCGTCAATCTTGCAAAGCTTACTCTTCAGTCGTAGATATAACATCATATTAGTGGATAATATTGTCATATATTCCAATACCAAGTCGATTATATATTCTTATAAGGGATTAGAATCACCTTATCACCCCGACTTGGCATGAGTGCCCACTCGGAAGAGAAAAGACGTCGCTCGGTGCATCTCGGAATGTATTTCCTGTTTGTGAGCAGAATTTGCAATCTGTCTTGAAAACATTTTGACATGTGTTCGGTAAAAGTTTTAATGCATCATGCTTGACAAATAGTGTTCATATTTCCTTTTTGAATGCTGTTTTTTCAAAAAATTTGGAAAATATTTATCCCTTGGACTTTTCTCAATGTTTCTAATTTTGTATTAAGCAAGACGTTTAAACAATTTTGAACTGAAACATTAAGGCACTCGAAGCTTGAAATGTTTCTATCTGACTCTTCAATTTAATAGAGAAAGATCATAGCTGCGTTGCTAGCTTAAAATTCATTAAATAAATTTAATTTGGTCTTTATTTTATGTAATGCTGACAACTTTATTATTAGAATTTGCGTAATGTCTTAGCTTAGTTTGAATTTATATGAAATCATTTTAGGTGCCTTCCTTGGAAACAGATTTTTTTTATAATTATTTGAAATATTTTGCTTTCAACGGAGACTTGTTAAGTTGAGATCAGTAACATTTATTTGTAAACTGTAGTGAGAGATTCTTTTATTTTTTGTCAAAAATTGTTTGATATCATTTTACATTTTAAGTCAATGGGTAATTATCTAAATCCCAGATCATTTCATCGTATTCAATCGTTTATATCTCCTGATTCGTAAAATTTGAGCAATAAATCATTATAACACGTCGATTCTTCGTTCAATTATACGTGTAACCATTTTAACATGTTGCCGTAAAGATTCTTGTCATACTGACTATACAGAGCCAATACTCTCAGAGCATTGTAACGAGCTAGAACTAACCCAGCCTGTAACGAGCTCGACCCACATTCGTGAATGTTTCTAGTCGCTTACTATATGCGTCGGTCGCGATGTGATAATATGATTTATAGTAGCTCCACAGGGACAAAGGAAAAATTGATTCTGTAGTTCCAGCGGATGGCGGCAGGGAAGTGCGAAAATATTCTTTTTAACGAGAAATCTTTGATCCGTCACCGTTAAATTATCTTTTTTTTTTAAATGTGAAGTGGGTACCTAGACCTCAATATTTAAATAGGATTGCTGAATTCTATTTTTTTTTATTTGAAAGAAGTGAATATTTCCACTTGGTATTTTTTTCTGGAAAATTAAATATTAGTATTGAAATTATTCTCTTTGTTAACCCCGCTGACATTGAAAGGGGTAGGCAGAGCGTAAAGGTTTTGCGCCCGATTGGAGTACCCATCTGGTCGATTGATCCAACTTATAGAACTACATCAAAGAAGAAGACTGCATCAAAAATATTACCTCTCAGTATTCTGCAGTGGCGTTGCGCGTATCTTGGCCCTGTAGGCGGAAAAAAAATATTGCATTCCCTTTAAACATTCTTATCAATGATTAGTGTAGCGTTGAAACTTAATGAATTTACAAAGAAACAACTAGAACTGTTTCGATACTCTCGAGTCTGTAAGTTATTAATAATGGCAAATGAAGCCCGGCGCCGTGATTCTTAATTAGATGTGATGTGTTACCCAAATTATTCTGGTATATTAGGGAAGCATAACTTTAATTCCTGTGTCGATAATTCTTTTGTACGTTTAATTTGAAAGCTCCCTGCGAGAGTATAGTCTGCATACAAATCACCCGGCCTCGTGTTGGAGTTAAGCTTAGCACACATTATTTCAGTTATTAAGTTTATTTGAGGACTCTATTAGAAGTATTTCACCGGGATAACTGGCTAGTGCTATTGAAAGCGATTAAGAGTTAATATTTGTTCCGTAAAATATTTATTTGTATGGTATTGTTTAGTGATATAACAATTACGCAATTTGTTCCAAATAAATAAATCTATACTTATAATAAATCTGTAGAGAGGTCAATTCTGTACATGAAATATATTTTCAAAATAACTATCAGGGGGTGATTAGTGATCGATACTGATGCCAAAAATGCAATCAGCAAAATTTTTGTCTGTCTGTCTGTCTGTCTGTCTGTGTGTATGTTCCTTATAGAAACAAAAACTACTCAACGGATTTTAACGAAACTTGGTACAATTATTCTTCATACTCCTGGGCAGGTTATAGTATACTTTTCATCACGCTACAATCAATAGCAGCAGAGTAGTGAAGGGAAATGTTGGGAAAACGGGAGAAGTTACTCCATTTTATAAGCTTCCGTCGCGGGTGCAGCCTTAATGGTTAAAGTTACATAGAAATCATGTATGACGGAAATATTCTACATAAAATTGTCTAAAAAATATATGTCTATTTTTTATGGTTGACTCACAATAACACGTGTAATTATATAAATAAAGTCATTCTTTACAGCACAAGCCTGAGAACAAAAACTATAGTTTACACTACAGCTCTACACCGAAGCGAAGCGAGGGCGGGCCACTAGTATATATATATATTTATTTGGATTTTATATATTCGTGTAATAAAAAAAATTTAATAACAATATCCTTACAGGAAATCCCGATGGATTTATCATAACCACATGGGGTGCGGTTATAACAAATACATCGTCTTTCTGGGACTATTTTACTAAACAGTTTTAAATTATGCATATGTGATTTCGTATAGGTATAAATAAAACACTTAGTTTTTTAACAAATAAGTAATACAAAAATCAAACTCAAATAAAATTCATAATATACTAGCATACGCAACGTTAAACGTTTATGCGTATATTCAGTAGTTAATTTTATGGCTTATATCGATACGATTTTCAAGCAGCTGTTCCGAACAAGTAATAAAATGTGAAACAGTTTCGCCATTGTGAACTATGCTTAAAGTTGTATTCAAGTCACAATTTTCATCGAAGTGTAAGATTTTATTTTGATCTCTTCGCTCCATGTGGAAAGACAAGTGAAAGAGAAATAGCAAACGTTAAATTGAGTTGTGTACAAACTAAACTAGGTCTAACATTATATTCTAATAGTCACTTTAGATGGTACAATTTCCTCACCGTAACGTAAAGTTAATAAACATAAAAACCATAGCTTGTCAAAATAAAACAAGCGTAATATTACGGCATAATACTTTTTTTCTTAAAATGAAACAACAAAAACCCAACTTCGACCTTTTCGCAACAAAATCACGAAAAAGCTTTTGTTGTACACAACGAAATCATCCATTACACACCAATCAAATGATTGATCTCGTAACATAATGTTATTGTTCGATGCATTGTAATTTTATTGGTAAAGGGACATAACTTAGGGACTTTTCATATGTTTGTGTAAGTTCAGTTGTTTGTGGTAGCTATTGTGGCAAATAAATTTGCCGCTTCAGCCGTCCTCACCTTGTCGGCTTGAACGCAATCATCTATATCGTGTAGGTGTGGTGTATTTAAGGTGCTTCACAAGATGGCCACAACCACGACCAGTGGCCGCAGCGACCAGATTAACTATAGAAACAAGACGAATGTCGCGCACTTGTCGCAACGGTCAACTTTAGTTAATCTGGCCGTCTTGTGCGCGCGCGCCAGGGCGCCACGCGAGTCCTGCTTGTGCCATGCCCCAATCTCCCTATTTCGTCCATACGCCAGTGCCCTATCAGTCAGCATTAGTAGGCTTAATTAATTATTTAAATTTGGTAAGATATTAACGATAGAAAAAGAACTGTTTACCTTGTGTCCATGGATAGGTATGAATTTTATGGATGATCATAAAATGAAAATAAGTAATAAAATATTTACTACAGCCAATAATTAGTATGGAGAAAGAACAAGAAAGTATGTTATACCCATATTGTACAATAATTACTCATTGTTAATAGAAGAACCAAAAATTAAAACTAAGTTTACTTTAAAAGAAAATTAAAAGTATGTATGTTCAAATAAATAAAAGAAATGAAGAGAAAGTTAAATAACACGGTTTATATATACATAGATAATGAGTATTAAATGTAAAGTTATAGTTCAGTTGATAATATTTAAAAGAATGAAATTGTAACTAATAGAAAAATATATATATTTTTTTATTTTGTAAGTAGCTGACCTTTAATATTTATAAGTGTTCAGATAACATCTTATATTATATATATAAAATTCTCGTGTCACAATATTAGTTACCATACTCCTCCGAAACAGCCTGACCGATTTTTATGAAATTTTATATGCATATATCATGGGTCTGAAAATCGGCTACTATCTATTTTTCATATCCTTAAGTGATAATGGTTGTCCACCTGTAACGTAGTGTTCTGAAACCTACAACGCGCCTTCACGCCAAAATTCAAACTATTGGGTATTGTAACGTAGTGTTCTCATATGGGTTAGTAGGACTGTTATCCCAGGAAATTGATATAACACTACGTTACACACCCCTAAAATTTTATTTGGACATTTTTTTTATAATGTGGTAAAAAATACATACAACCCGAAATTTTGTCTTCTATCACCTGCCCCTCTTTTTATGGCGGTACGAAGTTCGCTGGGTCAGCTAGTAAATTATAAAATAGACTTTAAGTAATTAAATTGATATCTATAAAATGGAAATAGGCGCAACACTCACAAACTGTGTAAGCTGTTTATCGAAAGACATGCATTTTAAACTTAAATGTTATATTGAAAATAAATAAAAAACATCTGACGATGAACGAATGACTGTAAATTTCGCGAACTTAAAAAACCATGAAGAAATCATGTGGTTCTTTTTTTATTTGAAGTGGTTTATTATCCAAGCCTGCGCCAGTCGCTGCGTACGCGCAACGCACGTGTCAACGGCCGCAGGTGTGCGCGTGTCATTGGCCACCGCAAGCCAGCCATTGTTCTCTACAGAACTCCCCATATGTACCCCCTCTGTATATGTTTATATAGCGACCACGTTCGTGACCACTAATCACCACACTAATTTCTACTTTTGTTTTTCATATTCCATATTCATCAAATCAGTATTCCTAGCTCAACCCACTTGCAAAATTATCTAAAAAAATAAGGTTTGAGTGTAGGGATTAAAAAAAAATATTTGTACAATATCTAATGCTGGCACTTCACTTGGCTATTCATGTGTTATTTGTAAACTTGACATCAGTCTGTCCTTTTCATCCTACTAATATTATAAATGTGAAAGTTTGTATGTTTGTGTGTTTGTATGTGTGTTACTCAATCACGCTAAAACTACTGAACGGATATGGATGAAATTTGGTAAGTACGCATATAGTTTATGACCTAATTGAGACAACATACTTTTTATCTCGGAAAATTTACAGGTTTCTCTGGGATTCTGCAAAAACTCGTGTTAATGCGGACGAAGTCGCGGGCGGCCGCTAGTTTTTTATAAAACATGCTGAAGACAGACTGCTGTCAAGTTTACAAATAGTTAATACGAATAGCCAAGTGAAGTGCCGGCATAATCTACTACCCGTGGTACTAACTGCCTGGTTTAATTAGCGCTTGCTCATTTAGTGTAGCAAAACAGGTTATTCCATTAGCTTTCTATAAATGAGTACAGTGACTAGGAAGATTAATCATGTATGTGCGAACTTTATCGTTTAATGATTATATTAATTGATGTGAAGGAATAACATTGATGCACATTTTGTGCGCAAGAGTTTTTGTTTTAATATGTGCTAACCTAATTAAGTTTATTATGGAGAAAGAGTTTAGAAATCATAAGCTTTCTAAATATTAATTTATATTTTATTTATTTATTTATTAGAAACACAAAACATATTTACAACATTTATGTATTTAATCAGATAGATTACTGTTATAATATTAATTTATAAATAAATATTTCAATTCTCACACCCATTAGTCTAGCTCCAAAATAAGCACTGTAGGTTTATGTTATGGGATACTAGGGTAACGGGTAGAATACATGTACTGATACATATATAAGTATATTTATATAGAAATACACATAGTGCAGTCATTGAAAGCATTATTGCTCCGAATTTTTTTACTGTGAACCGAATTGCATACAATTTTGGAATTAGATTCATCTTACCCTTAACTTCAAAAGTGAAAATGATCTGAACTCCGCCTATAACTTTAAGGGGTGTAAACAACCCCTTAATGGAAAAATTGACGTTGAGCCATTTTATCGCTAGAAAACATGTCTAATAGTAAGTGGTGAAATTGTAAAGTATTTTCTAACATAATTACCTCATATTAAAATCATTTTCAACCCCTTGAAAATCTACCAAATCGGTTCACAGTAAAAAAATTCGGAGGTAAGACCGTATTTTTCGCTTCAATGACTGCACTAATAGTATTAAACGTCTGGAGAACAAATGCTCGTATCCATCACACAAACATCTACTCCCACCGGGATTCGACCCCCTAGCCTCCTTGAAACCCGGCGTACTAACCATTCGGCCACGGAGGTCGTAAATACAGGTAATGTATACGGTAATTCATCGGCCATTCTCTTCGACTGAAAAACCTTAATAACGTTCACATTTATAAATAAAATTTTAACTTACCAAAATAGTTGCCACAAACAACAATTATAGAGGCACCTGTGCTTTTGATAGTTTGACAGATTTCGAACAACAATAACTAGTAATTTAAATCTTATAAATTCTAAACTTGTTCCCAATTTTATCATTTTAATACGCACTCGTCACGTTATAATATACATCCGTAATAAATTCGCGCTCTGGCGATTCGATTTCCATATTCGAGTTGACCTCACTGTCTGTATTAAAATCGAGTGACGCAATCGGTATCGCACGGACAATGATAGGCTGTATGTTAGCTGCGTTCGCGTTCAGAAACCGAGTCAAGTGACAAGAATAGTATTCTATCGTATGGCCAAACATGAAAATCGGGCGATAAACGCAAATCGTATGTGGCTCCGGGCTCCAGCCAGCCACCGCGATATGATATAATATAGCTCGTTTTTATCACGTTCAAATTGTCAAATTGCTATGGAGTTTCACAGTTAGGCGCAATAAAAAAAACATGTGTGCTTATGACCACACGCCTGAAGTGAAACTTCTTTAGCTCTATCGGTATGTACATTTATGTGTGTACAATATATACATGTATGTACATATACATATTTAATTTACTAGCTATAAGATAAAGAGAGTAAGAAAATGTGTGCGCGCACTGCTTTCTCTTGCATATATCCCCCACTCAACTCCCTTTCGCCTCGCCAGAACACACTTTTCGTAACGCGTAACGCATTCGCCAGCTTACCCCCAAGTCAAGCGTGCATAAAGAAGTTTCACTTCATAAACGTAATATAATGTAAATTGTGGTGCTCATGCTATGGGAACAGATTTTAAAATACGCCCCTGCTGCATACTCCCTCGAAAACCTAACAGTAGTCCCCAGTTGCCATTACCAGTTGTTTATACATGCTTTAACAATTCAATGAGTTTTTCTCTCGTTACAATAACAAACCGAGTAATTTAGATCAGGTTCGAAACGTAAACAAACGAACGTAGTTATAATTATAGATCGAAAAGTTTGGGATCTTGAGAGACGATGTGACGCATCCATTTTAAAAATAGAGCTCTGTTACGTACTCTATCGAATGTAGAACGCTTAACGTCTGAGAATATGTTGGAATGGGAATTTAATTAATATATAACAGCTATGGACATTGGGCACAGTACCAATGAATAATTTACATACTGTTTCTTAGACGGTTGGGCAAGGGTATTTTGGAACTGGTGGTAGTTTACAGTAGTTAGTGGCAAAAATTAATTCAAAAGTATAAAATAAATTAACTAGCTAATTTAATTAATAAAGTACATACTTTATTAATTAAATTAGCTAACAAATTCATACATAGACAATAAAGTTTTAAAAATCTTCCAATGAAATATCCGAATGCTCAATAAAAGTCTTTCGAAGGTAGCTCGACAAAGTAAATTAAATCATAATTCTGACGAAGCAGCCTTAAAAGGATGCGAAACGTCATAAACAAATAAATCAGTGCATCTATGCCGTTGACACTTGTTTTATTTAATGAGTGGTGTGCGTAAAAAACCTAAGAAACAAGGAGACAACAATTGTTGCTACGTTTTCAGTCACAATCTTGCTCCCACTCTATTTATCAGATTTTAGCTTAAATAATCAATTTCTTATGTTTAAGTTAGATTAAATATGCTGCTGTCACTTTCTTTGCAATAACAATAAATAAAAACAACACGTCACTTTGCCAATATTTGATGTAAGAAAATAAGTAAAATCGAATGTTTTATAATGATTTACTACAAGAGCTATTGTATAACAGAAAAGTAATGGAAAGTGGATATTTTTTTCACTTTACGCCAATGGAAGCGAAATGGCGAATTAATATTAGGTTTTGCACATTTGATGCTCTGCCACGATTCGGCATGCCTATCGTTTCCTTTCAATATTCAGGATATCATATTGAATAAATGCCAGATTCATATCCACACCTCTTTTGCAAATTCGGAGAATCGTCTGTTGAGTGGACAATAAATACGGTTTGCGAAGAGCGGAGAACAGTATTAACACCCAAATGAATAAATCACCGGTTGCGTCGGTCCACTTTACTTTCGCTCGGATTTCATTAGCGCACCGCGCCGATAAAATCATCTTTGATGTACGAAGCTTACAAAACAACCAAATAGCCAGCGTTGATGATGGCAATTTGGTTGTTGAAAAAACACAAACAATTTTCAAGACTTTTTCTCTTCGGCTAATGATATAATTTACGATAAAGTTTAAGAATAAATAAAAATATTGATTTTTTTCTGGTTGGCAGACATCGCCTGCAACGCTCGCTCACTTCGTGCACTGAGAGAAAAAACCGACATCACCTTCCGAAAACTTCTATATGATTTACCTACCAAAAAATCAACTTAAAAAAAAAACAAAGTGACATTTTTATTTTAATTCTCGTTACGTCCGTTGTTAGCTGTTCAAAGGACACGGTTCAAATTTGTATGGAGGGTGGTAGTGAGTCACCAGACTCCAAATTTTTATGACATGTAGTCCACTTAATGGTAAATCGTTTGGCAAAAACAAGAATTAAATTTTATCCTCGTTTCTTTTTTAAATAATTATAGAGTTATTGATTGGCAAATGGTGACTTTATTTATCTTTTTATTCTAGCGAATACATCAAATATATTCTATTCAGTAGGTAACTAAAACAGTGATGATTATTCTGTTCATATTTCTCTACATTATTAGGTATTTTATGTCAAGACTAAATCAATCATAAATTGGCATAATAAGTTCAGCACGATTTTACTTAATTATGCATGGCTGGACTGATTGACACTTGCCATAGTGATTGAGTTGACGTTATAAGCTGCCACACACTAAAAATATGACGTTACTTATGACAGGGTGGCCAGCATCCATACAAAATTGTTAAATTTTTAAACACGATTTAAAATTGATCGGAGATAAATAAAATAATAAAAGTGTCTGTTCATGTTATAATATAAAACAAGCTTTCAAATGATATATGTTTCGTCGCTGCCGGAAACCGACAACCACTTTGTTTGAACCATCTCCTTTCCATACAAAGCTTCTTGACATTAGACGCGTACCGAGATCGAATTCAACTATTCGAAATCGATATTGGTTCAGTCGGTCCGCTCTATATTCGGTGTTTATAAAATCTTAGCTGTCTGCCTCTAATCTACTTTGATTCAAAAAAGATACTTCGTCGTAAATTTAACTCTATCGAAACTGACGGTAGGTTGACATATTGAAAACGCCGGCAGTCTAAACAGAAACTTTGCAATGCAATATTAGATTTTTATCATAACTATGAAAGATAGGAGCTTAAACATATTCACTTTTAATCTAAGTCTTAAATCTGTGGCTTAGGGTTTTACTTTCTACCAACTAACTTCACGAGTGGAGTAGATAACGTATAAGAACGATTATAATGTCAGTTGTGTGTGTTCGTGTTAACGTAGTTTTACTTTTTCGACCTGAAAAGGCTATGAAACGTCAATAAATAAATAAAGTTTCGTGCATTAACCCGTTAAAACTGGGTTTATTTAATGAGTGATGTGCGTGAAATCCTAAGAAACAAATATTCGTCTTAACGTATTTTTTTCATAACGAGTTTTTGAATAAGCTGCATTTTGCACTAAGGCAGTGTCTCACCGCCGTCGAGACAGGTCAAGAAGTGGTCGCCCTCGGTTTGTTAGGACTCCAGCAGTGATAAGCTGTGAAGGCGCGAATTCAAAGAAATCTCAAACGTAAGCAGAAACTGTTGACCCTTCAGATGGGGTTAAGCAGAACCACGGTGAAAAGGGTGTTAAATGCAGACTTAGGGCTTCAGGCATATCGAAGAAAAACAGGACATCGTTCGAATGCTCGTCTAATGGACCTGAGACTGAAGAGATGCTGCGCTTTGTTGAAGCGGTACGCGGAAAAAAATATAGGGAAATTCTTTTTTCTTATGAAAAATTTTTTACCGTAGAAGAGAGTTACAACAAACAAAATGATAAGGTGTACGCACACAGTAGTGAAGAAGCGAGCAACCGTATTCCGCGTGTCCAACGAGGTCATTTTTCATTCTCGCTCATGGTATGGTTGGGAGTTTCTTATTGGGGCTTAACAGAGGGACATTTTTGTGAGAAAGGTGTAAAAACGAATGCAGTTGTGTATCAAAATACAGTCCTGACGAACCTTGTGGAACCTGTTTCTCTACCATGTGCAATAACAGGCACTGGGTATTCCAACAAGATTCGGCGCCAGCTCATAGAGCGAAGAGCACACAAGACTGGCTGGTGGCGTGTGAAATCGACTTCATCCGGCACGGAGACTGGCCCTCCTCCAGTCCAGATTTGAGTCCGTTAGATTACAAGATATGGCAATACTTAGAGGAAAAGGCGTGCTCAAAGCCTCATCCCAATTTGGAGTCACTCAAGACATCCTTGATTAAGGCAGCCGCCGATATTGACATGGACCTCGATCGTGCTGCGATAGACGACTGGCCGCGCAGATTGAAGACCTGTATTCAAAAGCACGGAGGTCTTTTTTAATAAACTTTATTGTCATAAGAATATATGTTTTGTTAAGTTCATTTTGGTATGTAAATGGTTACATAATGAATAAACTTGTTTCAATTATTTTATATTAAACATGTGACAGAATTTATGACCAGCCCCTCTAGCATGATTACCGAAACGGGATATGATAAAGCGATATATCGGCATTACCTGTCAGACTACAGTGGAGTTTGACAGTTGAGACTCGATAAAAAGCTTTATCATATCCCGTTTCAGTGGTCATGCTAGAGGGGCTGTCTAGGTAAATATATTTATCTATGTACAGTACAGCATATGTATTCTATCCGTTACCCTAGCATCCTACAACACAAGCCTTACAGTGCTTACTTAGGGGCTAGGTTAATTGGTGTGAGTTTTGGAAATATATATTTATTTATTATTTATTTATTTATGTATCTCATGATATTTGCTAGACGCGATACAGTGTTCCGTTTATGATAACGCAATCGCTTAAGTTAAGTCTAACACAAAATTATTATCTACGCTTCAGTTTTGTTGGTGGCTTTTCGGACCAATGACCTTCGACGTGTAACCGAAAACACTAAATTCATTGATAACATCTTTGAAAGTAAGCCTGGGTTCACAAGGCACGTTTTCGTGATACAAAAGAATTTAAATTAAACGTATAAGCATCGGGTGTTTGCAACAATGACCAAGTAATGTAATGCCGTGCGAACAAGAGGTCACACACTAGGTAACGCACTTAAAACACTAACTAATAAGAAGAACTTATCATATATTGGACAGATCGAGCCAACCCTTCTTATCGTCCAAAAACTAAATAACTTTAACAATTAATGACACATGTTATTATATTTTTAAGCATTTAATTGCTAGATTTGGAGATTAAAAGAAAATCTTGCCTGAAACTTGGACCGTTTTTTTTCTAGTAAAATATTTCTTTACATTTTTTATAAATTGAATGATATGTCTAAGAATATAATTATCGTAACAACAAAACAGTGATTAATCTAAAGGATGACACCTTCCAAAATATATTCAGTCAGTTTTTCCATTAATGTACATACTTGAATATCATCATAATCAGCCTATTAATGTCCCAACTGCCTTCCCTATGGATGGAATAGGGAGTTTGGGCCATGACCGATTACGCGGGCCCAGTGCGGATTGTCGGGTGCTATCGACTGTAGATGCAACCGGAACCAACGGCTTAACGTGCCTGCCGAAGCACGGAGGAGCTCGAGACATTAATTTTTGGTCACCCATCCAATGACCGACCACTGCGAATGTTGCTTAACTCCAACGATCGCAGCCGAACGCGCTAACCACTTGCGCCATCGAGCTCCTCAACTTGAATATAGATGGTCCTAATTCATACAGCAAATAACAATTGAAGATAATTCTTATTTGTGAATTGTTATTAGTTAATGGATTGTGTTCCTAGCGTACCTATGTTGCCACAACCAATTTGCTTACTAAGCTAAGCTCGGTCTGTGTCTTACAAATATTGCAAATGCAATGGATTCACATGTAATAAACAGGTTTAGTAGTACATCTGCGTCAGGTGTTATGAGCTGTGTTCGCGGGCTGGTACGTGCACGAGCAATAATTGAGATTGGCCGGTCGGTCTGTCTGTGTTACATTCCTACCTACTGCCACGCACTTGGGATGGTTTTACAATCTAATATCGGTAATGGATGCAGCGAGGGTTAGTTAGCGTTCTTGCAGTGATGGCCGTCTGTGAAACCAGTAAATTAGCATGATAAGTTTTCATTATATAAACACTTTATAAAGAGCTCGATGGCGCGTGTGGTTAGCGCGTTCGGCTGCGATCGTTGAAGTTAAACAACTTGCGCAGTGGTCGGTCATTAGATGGATGACCAAAAATCTTCTATCTCGAGTTCCTCCGTGCTTCGGAAGGCACGTTAAGCAGTTGATACCCGCTGCATCTGCAGTCGTTAGCACCCGCCAATCTACTGGGCCCGCGCGGTGTGTCATGGCCCAATCTCCCTATTCCATCCTTAGGGAAGGCCTGTGCCCCAGCAGTGAGGACATTAATAGGGTGACGACGTGACGTGCCTTCCGAAGCACGTAGGAACTCGAGATAGAAGATTTTTGGTCACCCATCCAATGACCGACCACTGCTAAAATTACTTAACTTCGAAGATCGCGGCCGAACACGCTAACCACACGCGCCATTGAGCTCCTCATAAAATGTTTATACAATCATAGCTTATCATGCTAATTTACTGATTTCACAGACGGCCATCCCTGCAAGAACGCTAACTAACCCTCGCTTTTTTAGGCTCTCTGTATAAAAAAACACCGTATATTCAAACTTAGAACCGTAATATTTACAACAAAATCAACCATCAAACGAAAAAACTGTAAAGTCGTCTTATGTATTTAATATAAAAAGTTGCTTAGTACATTATCGTAAACTAATGAATTGGATGCGTTGAGGTTGACCGTGTATTTTTAAATAAGTTTATTATTTCATTCCTTCGTTCTTTCAATGACGTTTGACATTTTATTGTTTCAATGACATTTTGCAACAATAAATGACGATTTTTCCTTAATAATTTTAAATAAGGAGGGGATTTTAATGCCCAAATATATCGTCACATCTACGGCAAACTTACGAATCTGCTTTTTTAGTAAAAATCTATAATAAAAAACTGCAAATAATGGGGTACTTAACACCAGGGAAAAGTCACACAATTTTATCAATGACAGTTCCAAAAGTCTGATTGTTTGAATCTGCATTTTATGTTTATGCACCCGAAGTAAACTTACTAAATTATTCTACGCTATTTTGGTGTAGTAAGTTGTATGAAATTCAAATTCATAAGTTTACTATGGAAGTGACGATATATTTTTTCATTTTCTCTCATCTTGTAAGTGATGTTTACTTTTTTTTTCTGTTTCTATTCAAGTTATTTCCGCGTCTGTCGAACGCCTTCCCACTTAGGATAATAGGGTTGATGACGGGGTAAAGTAAACAAAATTCTCGCTAGTCCGTTAGTTACATTATTCCTATGTAATATAAATACAATTATAAAGATAAAGCGCATCGAAGACTGGGAGTAGGGGCTCGTGACGTCACTTCTTATAAAAATGTACCAAGACGTGACGTCATGCGACATTTCAAATCCTTAATATCTCTGTAATGTCTTGAATATGTAAATAAAGAAAAAAATACGTGTCCAATACTTATTGATAAATATCTACCTGATAGACGAAGAAAGTAAAGTTAGTCATTATCCCTATTATTGGGGGAAACCCGAACGGCTGGCAACCCTATGAGCCGCGTGATGTTCTTCTACAAGTCTGTTTCTCTTTGCATCAATTATCTCGAGCCGTATTAAAAGGGTCTGAAAGGTGTAGCCTTTTGTGTTCTTAGACGTACGTCTAATGTTAACGGTGCAGTGACGGTAAAGGATTCTGAGATTAATCTACAATTCTGCATTTCCTCATATCACTGAATACCTTTGCTCAATTTTGTGTTGTATAAACGCTGTTATCGAATATGAAATAGGTCGTATATAAGAAGGCTTTTTTTTACCGTATTATTTAAGGATAAGAGAATCCTTCATTTCAGAAAAATAAACAATGCCGATGAGAAAGTGCGATAATATCTATTATGCTGACTTTTATTTACCGTCTCTGAAGAAGTGTAACTTACGAGTTGCGATTTACTAAACTATATAAGGTTGAGAATAAAGGGTGCGCGTATATAATATGGCCCCCTTTCACCCTGGGGTACACACAAATGTATATTGCTTACGGGGGAGAAATGTTGCTATCAGACACAAGTTTTACGATGTAGCTCGAGCACGGGATGTTGAAAAATCCATTTTCCATGATCAGATTATGTTTGGTAATGTAAATGTTGGTCTAGTTTTGGAATCCATATCGTTTTGAGAATTAAATATGGTTAATCTCATATTGCCATTATCGGCTATTCAAGCCTAGCCTAGCCAAATGTTCCCACTGCTGGGGTCATAGCCTTCTCTACGAAAAAATACTTTTATTGCTAGGTAATAAACTAAAAAGTTAAAAATCAGTCTTACTGAAGTATAGCAACTTTCAATTGAATCGGATAACATGAAATGTTGGTGGAAATTAGTTTACAATTTTTTAAGGAGACAGCTTACATTTGCACATACGAACAGTGCAAGTTGCGAAAGGGTTGCCATACATGACATTGGTGGGTGCTCAGGATTTCATCCATACTGATTGAGAATTTCGAAACTAGTTGAAGGAATATTATTACTTACGCCCTGGTTTATACAACACAAAATTGTTACTACCTCTGCTACTGAATAAATAATACCACTAAGCATTTAAGCAGTTTCGATGTTAAAGTGAACTAATAATTCCTAAACATCATTATATAAACTGGATTTGATAATAAGTTTACGCTATATTAAAAGTGTGCCTATAGAATTATGTGACTATGGATCGGAGCTCAATCCAACCGCCCCGTAACTTGGACTCCTTTGTCGCGATCGCAATCTCCATAAACCAGCTAAACACCTACCCAGGGTCGAAGGCACCCCGGCCGCCACCCGCGCCTTTGTAGGGACAAGCGTACGTGATTTATACGATATCGATATTCTTGGAACAGTGTCCTCCACAATTTATTTAATATCAGTGTTCTGTAGTGTAGTCTGATGTCTAAGAAATAATAGAGGTTCCAAAATAGTGTTTAAGTGTAGGGTTGACTGACTGTGTGGAGGTTATCTTCGAAATGATGTATTTTACATCATGTGTACTGGAATAATTTTCAGGAACTTTATTACATGCAATAATTAATTACTGGAAATGCAAATTTAAAGATTGACGAAAGATTTGGGGCGAATCGATGGGCAATGTTTCCTTTTATTACTCGATAGAAAATTACTGCAGGATAGAAAAGTTTATTTTAGTTAGATACGGTACGAAAAACAGCTCCGGCGATGTCCTAATATAGCAAAGTCTATGGACTTTGTAAGCCTTGTTAATATTTTAAGAGTTATCGATGTAATAGGGTGGTGCTGCCTGCACATAATCAGGCCTAGTTGTGTGGGAGTTAAAGTGCCTTATGATTCGTGACACCGCGTTGTGTCGCTGGGGCCGATGTGATCCCCGCTCTTTTATTAATCCATAAAATCACGACCTCGCCGTTCACGGGTTTGGCGTTGACATCGATTAAATAACTTTTGTAATACTCTTCGTTTTTTGTAATTTAGCAATGAATCTTTGTAAACAAACAACAAATTTATAATAACAAACTTCTGACCTTAATTGTATGATGGTACGATAAACGCACCCTTTGTTAATTTACTGATGTTTACTAAAGAACTACCTTAATACATATTATTATACTTTAAGATGTCTCCTGCTATTTATTTTATTTTTTGTTTTATTTAAACAATATTTTACCTCACTGACTCGCTAATAGTTTTCGGAAAATCTGATGATTTACTGATGTTGACATACTAATGACTTGCCTAATTACTTATTATTCTAATGCTAAGAACTCTCCTCTTTGCCCATGTCTCATTTGATGTTTCCATAAAACAATATTATCTTTGCGGACTCGCTTATATTTTCTAAATATCCGATGTTTTACTGATATACAATTGTATTTGTCAACAGGTCCCCCCTCGAGGCGTGAGAGCGAGTTCAAGAAGCCTGCGCACGCGCCGCAAAATGGCCGCCTACACCATCGTCCTTACAAGGTCACTCTACGAGCTTACTTTTTGACCCTTTTCGTTATTAAAGTTATCATACAGTGCGCGTGAGTGCGTAAGCACTGGCGGATAAAATGTTTTCTACGTATTCGATAGGCGTCGGTGCTCATCACACTCTCCCTCTGTGCTTTCTTTACACATGTGCCATTACGAAGGTAGGATAGACGGCAAATTCTTTGTGCGTCATACATACTCTTTCTTAGAATAGAATACTTTATTCCGATTGCACAAGAAGCTTAACAATATACAATCGTAGACGCAATGCACTAACCTCTGCGCCATCATACTCTTATAAGATCGTAGCAGTCATATCAACTCTGACATATCGTTCAGTATTCTTTGTATGAAACTCCCTGCTACAACATGTGTTTGTAATGATAATGACCCTCTTAGTGTGTAATAGAATAATTAAGTAAAACTTTTCCGCTTATAAACAATCAAGAAACATACTTTTTTTTGAGTTGTATGAAAACTCTGCCGTCTGTGTATTGAACGAACTTTGAGCATTAAAAAATTATTTTTCAATATCGATATTAGTTCGATTACGACATATACACATAATAACGCTAATGCTACTATGAGATATATAATATAGGTACCTACTTATACGTAAGTATATCAATATCGAAATTAACAAAAAATCATAATCTAATTCAGAATTAAATTTATTCACATTTTGAAATAAACATTTCTATTTAAAACTGTTAATAAATTTTTCAGACACTCAGACGTTATTGACATTAAAAGTGAGATGGTAATATTTTGTTTAACAACTACTTAGGCCCAATGCCAAATCAATGTTAATTGAGGGTGACATTAATTAAAGCACCTTTGTCTTGATGTAACGATTATTGTCTGAATTTTTGTTAGAAATTTTACGTGACTGGATAGGTACCCATTAACATCATTTTTTTTAAACGTTTACTTAGAAATTTCATCACGATACCTCCACGCGTTCCCGAGATTAAGGGTCTTGACAAACAGGCAGATAAACGCCCGGAACTGATTTTAATGTTAACTCAGAAGTTTGTTTTTTTCACAGCTTCAAGGGACCGTAGGCTTGAGTATATAGTTTAAATTTCAACCCGGTACCTCCATGTGCTCCCAAGATAAAGGGTCTTGACAGACAGACAGACAGACATACAACAAAGTGACCTATAAGGGTTCCGTTTTTTCTTTTGTAGTACGGAGCCCTAAAAATGGGATAAATAAAATTATGATTGAAAATAATGATTCATACATATTGAATCCTTAATTAGATTTGCAATTCGAAACAAAGTGGTTTCACATTCGCTGGATAGCAGTACACAAGATACATCTGATTAGAGCAACAAATACTTAAATTAAACTTAACATAATGATGGATGGATCTAATCTTATTAAGTTGAGAGGTCAAAGCCTCGCACCTTATTCTCCTAAAGCTGTCAGTGGATAATTGTGATGTACATCATAATGGTGTATCGGACTTTAAATTCACGAATGCCAAATGGTACTCGTGGTATATTAGATTTGGCATTCAGTCGAATTCTAAGAATCATATGGACAGGTGTGATAGATGGTATTAATAAAATAATCATATAATGTTGTATTGTTTGATGAATCCGATAAGTGCTGTCCAAATCTCCACGTCACGACTTTGTCAAAGTGGAACGGTACGGTAACGTAGCACGTCCAAATAAGATGGTTCAAAAGTGGTAATCCGTTTCCAGCAGCGACTAGATATACATCTTTGAAACCTTTTTTTATACCACAACATGAGCTACTTTTAATTTTTTATTTAACTCTGATTAATTTTAAATCGTTTTTAAAAATTGATCAATTTCGTTAGGATGCTGGCCACCCTGTCATAAGTAACGTCATATTCTTAGTGTGTTGCAGCATAAAATGTCAAATTAATCACTATGATAAAGGTCAATCAGTGCAGTCATGCATGTTAATCGTGAAGTCGTGTTGAACTTATACCAATCTATGATTGTTTTTTCTTGAAATGTAATAAAATACCTAACAATGTAATGAAAGATGAACAGAATGCTTATTGAATATTGTGATAGTGCTTTGGCAACAAAAAATAGATAAATAAACTTACCATTTGCCAATCAATAATTATATAATTATTTAAAACAAACCCAGAGAAAATAAATTCTAGTTTTTTGGCAAACGATTTCAATTAAGTGCACTTCATCTCATAAAAAATTTGGAGTCTGCCGTAGACTCAATACCACCCATCATACAAATTTTAACCGTCTCCTTTACCAGGTTTGCATGTTATGTGCAACATTACCGGCGCCGTTTCACGTTGACGCCGTCGTGACGTGGAGATGTGGACATGCCCTAACTGTTACGTCCATATTAAATGACCATCGTCACGTAGTGTTTTAAACAACGCCACACATGCCCTTCAATACTGTTTTAAAGCATAATAAATATTGTGATTTGATAGTGATTTTGAAAAACGATACAGAAACTTAGTAGTGTTGCGGTCGCAAGTCTCTATTTTGCCTAAAGGCCTGCTATGCGTTGCGTTCAGATAATGCAAAATTTTGTTTGTAATTAATTAACGTTCGATGGCGCACGTTGTTACGGCGTTTGGACTGCGAGCGTGAAAGTTAAGCCATTGGATGGGTTACCAGAAAATTATTATCTCGAGCTCCTCCGTGCTGTTATTATTAAGGCATGTTAAGCCGTTGTTTCCGGCTGCATCTGCAGTCGTTAGCACCCACCGATCCGCACTGGGCCCGCATGGTGGGTTATCCCGGGCTTATCTTTATTCCATCCATAAAGAAGGCCTGTGCCGCTGCAGTGAGGACATTAATAGGCTGAGAATGATGATAGCTTTAAGGATATTGGGGAAATAGTTAAGAGTCTCACAGACAGAGGCGACAACACACAGTGACTGGCAGCCTGAAGCGCCATTCGCTGTGGTACCCATTTGTGGTATGGATGGCCTGGTCTTAATATTCCATCCATAGGGAAGGCCTGTGTCCCAGCAGTGGGGACATTAATAGGCTGATGTTGTTGATTGTTTTCAGAACGAGGGCCCCGGCTCGACGGCGGCGCCGGCGCCTCGGCCGCCGCCCCTTCGTATACCAAACGGTTTCCAAACCCAGGTACAGTAATAATGATGTTCATAATGTATGTTTATTCATCATAGGTCCAATCACCAATTTTTGATAGCTCCGTTCGGCAACGAATCGTCATCGATAAATTTTGTATGGAAAAAGCTAGTTTTTTTCTTACGTCCGATAGGAGCGTTGCTTAGTTTTCATAGAAACTTTGACAACACAATACAGATACAGATTGAACAATTTAGGATGGTTTATTATAAATATTATACACAAACCACAGTTACATCAAGGTCTGTGGTCGAAGCGGTCTTATCGATTCAACAACAATATTTTATGAGTTTTGTTTTATAAACTAAAATAAACTAGAATTTTAAAAACGCTTGAGAACCCGATGAAAACGAATGATTAAAATCAATCTACTTCATCATCAAACGTCAGATAGAGATAGGCCTAATTAAAGCTTTGTTGCCTAAATATTTTTATTATTTGGTGTCGTATCTGGCATGATTCTTTAAACTTAAAACTAAATTTAACATCAGTTTGACATTTTTGCACTCTTAAGAATATAAAGGATACACTGTTATCAAATTTAAGTTAAGGTTTAACTCTTGCTAAGAAATCAAACCACGGTGTTAAGATAATATTACCATACCATAGCCTATAGACGCTTGTACCAAATATATCACTCGCATCGTTACCTGCCCTGCCCCAATCCCTTACCCCGTGGAGCTCTGGAACCTAACCAACCGACCGAAACAACATAGTGCTATTCTACTGTGATCTTCTGTAAAGTGGAGGTTACTTACCCCGACGGGCGCTTAATGGCTGAAATTAAGAAGGCTTCTTTCGCGCGCGAATGTCAAAAACTTTTCTTCTCGCCTCTATACAATGTCTTTTAATATGATTTTGACGGACTGACGCGAATTATTCCGCGAAGAGCGGAAATCGACCGGTTCGAATGAAATTCCGCATCTTATCAAAGGCAGCTAAAGATTTGATCTGAATCGTTTTAGCGACTGAATCTGTTTTATATCCAATCAAAATCCAATAAGATTTTAAGCGATTTATTTTAATGTCGTCCTTTTTAGCAAGGGATAATCCTAACCTATCTAGAAGACTCTGTATAGGTCAATGTTGTTCGTACCTTATTAAGGTCCAGTTTCGTGTGGTATGAATAGAATAGTATGTTAAAAATACTCTTGTAACTATTGACCACTCCTGAGCTAAATATGTGTAACTTTACCAAATGCTTTGTTTCAATTGAATAATTGTGGTTTGAGTTATTTATTTTCAGAAGTATTATACATAGTTAATTTAATCGTTTAAATTAATTTTGAAATTGTTGGTAGTCTTTAAAATAATTTTAATGAAGTTTTCAAGGGTCTCAATATCCTTTCTACAAAAAAGTATTTCAGTTCTATTTAAAACACCTAAATATCACTAGGGTTGCAACGATATATCGAAAGATCTATAATATCGATAATATTTACCCCTAAAATATCGATCGTCGATATGTTAAATTCATGGATATCGATATCGTAAAACCCAAAATATCGATATTAGGAAGGCTAAATTTATACGTAATTAATATTTATTTATTCTAAGTGTTATTACTTTTTAAATCAAATTGAATGCAAATATGTATTACTGAAACAAACGTTTTAAACTTACAAGAGTCTCAAACCGTGAAATGTAGTAAAAATAGTGTATAATTTTGAACCAAACACTACAATCTTAACCGTGAGTTCTTTTGGTGGTAGCTTAATATGAGTTGTTTATCAATTTTAACTGACTAATAGACGAAAAAAACAGTAATTTGCTTTGAAATGACCGAATTTGAAAATAATTATTTTGAGCAAAATAATGGTTCTGGGTAGGTAGGTACCTGCATTGCCTTTGTTTTACATATATTACAAAGCTATAGTTTTGTTGACAAAATACTACTGCTACAAAAGATACCGATAATATCGATAAATATCGCGTTAATATGGTCGATATATCGGATATCGATATTTATGTGACTTCGATATATACTTGTATATCGATATTACAAAGAACTGCATTCCTACTAATTACAAGGCTATAAATAGTAAGAACTAAAATATCGATATATCGCATATAGATATTTGCCCAACTTCGATATAAATATCGACATATTATATCGATATTTCAAAATAATTTTCATCCCTTATTGTGACCATGTATTTATCTATCATTTAACACTATTTACAAGGAGATCCCACATTTGTCTTGCACCTCAATATTTCCATCAAAACAAGTTTCAAGGGTATAGATGCACTGACTTTATTTTTTTTATTGGCGTTTCGCATCCTTTTCAGGATGCGTTGTCTGAATAATGAGTGATATGCGTGAAAACCTAAGCAACAAATCTATCTGGTTATTTTATAATGTACCCATATTACTGTAATAATAAGATTGATGAAGAAATACTACAATTTGCTCGCTTTCTACCCACCAAGGAAACCCACTAAAGAATTGGTTATTAAAGTTGTGTGTGTGCTTGCAGTACTGCACAAAATATGTGTTTGCATCGTATTTACTATAATGCTTTTCTCTTGTTACAGAACGCCACAGACAGCAGTCAACCGCCAATAGAAAGTATTTTAAAGGTAATGATATTCCTAATTATGTTATAAGTATAATAATAATATTAATAATTCATTTGTTGTGGAGCATAGTTACAATAATGGGGTGTTACATCAGTACATACAGTTCAAATTAACTGAAACTCATTTATTCAGTCTAGGCTGTTACAAGCTCTTGTGAAAGTCAAACGCTACGCCATCGGTTCGTAAATCTACGGCGGGAGACCTTGTACCGAGAAGAACCGGCAAGAAACTCAGCAAGGGCTATTTTTTTCTCCCTGTTTTGTTTCATACAGTGTCGTCAATTGAAAGATGACATCAAAAACTAAAAACATGTGTTGATGTCATCTTTCATCACATAAATATTATTAATTAACAATAAGTTAAGTATAACTAACAATTTCCAACCAAATTAGCAAGGTAAGTTCAGCTATGTCCTGCCATAAGGCGTACAGGCGTATTACATAATAATATTAGATATCTCAATTTAAAATATTATATATATAATAAAAATGTCAAGTGGTACCCAGAATGTCATTGTTAAAGGAGATTGCTCAGCTTCCATACATGTATGGCCTAAAGACCAATAATCATGAAAAATTGTTTCCCAGATTCGAAATTAAATTTAAATTACTGTAGAAACGAACATTATTGACGGACACCCCTGAGAACTTCTATAAACTATATACATTGAACGATTTTGAGGTTATGTTTGCAAATAGGTACATAGATATTAAAATATAAAAAAACAAATAAAATATATAGTAAACTAGGGAAATCAAGCCAAGTACCGAAATTATGTATTAGATTCGGGTACATAGAGCATGTAGATTAACAGATAGTTGCCTGTTTTTAAAGTTAATGCAAAATAGTAACTTTTAAAATCAGGTATCATCTATGCATTTCCGGTTATGAAGTTATATATACAATTTCGATCAGTCTTACCACACTTACAACTACACCCATAGCCATTAAAAATTTTTCGTATGTTTTTAAACCGGTAAAATTAAAAGTCCTTTTTAAAATGAATATATTATACAAAGGTGTCCGTTAAAATCTAATGACTGTAAAATAAAGTATAAATTACGCCAAAAATTACCGTATATGTCAATATCTTTCGTGCATTTGGGCCAATTTGAGTAATCTCCTTTCGTATGTACTTATTAGTTGAACGATTTTTTTACGGGGGGTTGATTCTTGGAACTAACACTTCCTTAATATAAAATAGCTGGCTTAATTTGTTTATATGTTGTCTTATCTAGAAATAATAATTATATTACTATTTTCTAAAGTTTAGGCGCTTTCCTCACCGCGTCGGTACGGGCTCGTTTCGTTTTCGCTTCTGTATCGAATCTGTACAGATTCTTTAACGAGAACTACTACTTGACTGGCTTGGTTTCTTTGGGCTTCCGTTTCGTTTGCGGGAGTGACGGGACGGGCGAGTTGAATTTTTCGGTGAGACGTAAGTGGATGGATCACAAACAATATAAAGATATAAACATCTCGTATATAATTACGTATCAATCGAGAATTCTTCTAGTAACTCAAGTCATTTCAAAATTGCGCATCGATATAGTTCGCATATATATTCAACTCCTTAACTCAATTGAAATAACTACTATATTATTGAGATGTATTAATAAATAATTTCTTTTGCAGGAGATGAAATCATTACCTACACCTTTGTCTGTAATAGCAGCGACGCCGCGGAAAGAATTGGAGAATAAATTTATTTTCAACCCCTACACAAATAAGGTAAATTGAAAGTTATTGTCGTTGGATTATCAAAGTTCAAAAATTATTAGGTTTCCGATAGTATTTTATTTTTTTGACTTGTAATTTTAAAAGTTGGAGAAAAACTGTTAACAGGTTATAGTGATGTAATATGATGTTGACTAACTTGTGTTATATAAAAAAAGTGTCATGAGACTTCTATAAGAGCAAATGTGTTATGCTGCCGTCCTCAAGCTAAAACGCGGCTAAATGACAAAACCAACTTTGGAGATACGCCCAAAAAACGGCGCGTAAACTGTAAATTATTGCTATAAACGAATATAATATAATACGAATACTTATTAAAGACAGATCGATTGAGAATTAAAAAGTATATAAGATGCAATTTAAGAGTCAAAAATCGACCACATGTCACTTAGCCGCACTTTAGTTTGAGGACGGCAGTATGTTTTCCCACTTTTTTATATCAGACTGACGTATCTTCTGACTTGTTATAATTCTCCATGTATAAATATCAAATAAAAATGAGTTAACTGTTTTCATATAACTCTTGTTCTTAATCGCCCTTTTGGTTTGATATACTCGACACCTAGATAGACAAAAACTTAACATCAAACAGCAACAAGTCTTTGACATTATTAAACAAGTATATACTTAATTAAACCATTATTTAAATAAGTACTTTAGCTTGTTAAGTTACGTTCCGTAGTTAAGAAATCCATTATACATATTTAAATGCGCCTGGTTCATTCAGTTAATTGGTGTGAGCAAAACAATAAGAATTTGTTCGTATCTTCCTTTGATCTCGTTAATTAGCACCGTTTCATATTTACTGCGTTTTATTTTGTCAAAATTTAATTTAATACTCAACATTCAATATTTTTATAGGTTCAAGAAAATCCTCAATTAGCAAACAACGATCTCAAAACGCCTATTCCAAAACCCGGTAAGTGATAGTTAATATTTATAACAACTTTCAACTATGCCATAGTATAGGTGACTACTGATTATGTATGATTATTCGCGTTATCAACCGGAAATTGTCTCTGCTTGTTTATTATTTTAATCTATACTAATATTATAAAGCTGCAGAGTTTGTTTGTTTGTTTGTTTGAACGCGCTAATCTCTGGAACTACTGGTCCGATTTCAATGATTCTTTCAGTGTTGGGTAGTCCATTTATCGAGGAAGGCTATATAGGCTATATATTTTCTTTTCAAAATTAGGGATCCGTAATAAAATTGCTATTTTGTAACACAAGGTGTAAAACGAATTTTTGCGTGCGCTGCAAAAACTATTGACAATAGACCAAAATGATGTACTACGGGTTTGTAGATCCCATTAAGACCTACAAAAAAGTCCGCGAGAACATATATCTAGCTATCATGGTTTAATCACAATAACCGATTTTGTGTTCAAAATAATTATTAAATCGTCTGAAGAAAAAAAAATTACGTTAAATATGTATCGTAATATTAATCTTTATCGAAATTAAGCATTATGTTATCAAGAGTATTTATGTAGAAGTAAAATACTTTTTGTTTCATCTCAATCGGATATTTCGTTTGAAAGTTATCACGTGTGTAAGATGAACAGAGTTGGTACCTATTAATGAGTTATGGGCCATAGAGTTTTTTATCCACATAAAATCCTGTAATAATCTTTTTTGAAATATATTTGTTGATGATTGTAAGTATAAGAAGATAATAAATCTATACATATAATAAAATGGTAGGAAAGTCAAAACTGAACATTGAATATTTTTTTAAAAGAATGCTTGGGGTGTGATCTACAATCGATACCAAAGCCAAAAATATAGTTTTTAGAATTTTTGTCATTTTGTATTTTGTCTGTATGTATGCCCGGGATAAACTCAAAAAGTACTGCATAGCTTTACTTCAAATTTGGCACGAATATTATTAAGTAGTCGGGTCAACATATAGGCTACATATTATCACACTATCACCTACGGGTAACGAGCAGTGAACCTTTATTTCTAACTAACTCCACGCGTACGAAGTCGCGGGCGACTGCTAGTGTTAGATATTACGGTATCAAAGTTAATTTTGAAAGTTCTCCTTTGTCCTAAAATATCAGCGTTTAGAATAAATATCTCTTCCACAAAGATTGTGGAATATTAGAAAATTACTTTACAAATAGCACATTGCTTCACTCATAGTTATCGATAGTTGTAATATTTCTTGTTAGTCCGGTATAGCTATTATTATTCAATTTACTATACCCAAATATACTGATTGATGTCTGTCTATTCTTGTATTTTTTACGATGACACTAATATTATTCGTATACTCAGATTCCCATGAACAGGTTATGAGAAAAGTTTTCAAATTATAATAAACCATTAGAACAAATATTGTATAATATCGCAATAATTTGTTGTAAATTAGCTATTTGATTAATCAAAATATTTTCTATTTCGTTAATGACTGCTCTTCTACTTTACCTTATTTATTTTGACTGCTATTCTTTAGCAATATACCATATAAATTGTCTTTTTTTATGTTAAAATGTTGGCAAACAAGCATATGGCCTGCTTGATGGTAAGCGGTCACCATAGCCTATAGAGGCTTGCGATACCAAAAATATGACTCGCACGGTTTGAGCCCTAGTTCCTTACCGGCAGAAACACAACATTACCAAAAGGTAGTGTTATTTTACTGTGGTCTTCTGTAAGGTGGAGGTTACTTCCCTAGGCGGACGCTCCAATTCGACCGTTAAATCCGCTACGCCCTACCTACTCTTGGTGACCGCTCTTCTTCTCTACCTCATAAATTTTGACTGCTCTTCTATCGCAATATGGCGTTTATATTTGTATCGTGGTTTCTACGATTGCAACTCACGAATGTTTTGCTTTTTTTCGCAATTTATTTATTCTCGTCGGCGGCATCTGGCACCGGCGGACGATCTGTACCCGTGATACGTGTAAACTGCCTCTTAATATTTCATTCCGATTTTATTCAGGCGCAGTCAACCCTGACTGCACAGTTTTTTAACATTTTTAAAACGTTTTCATGTGGCTGCGTTAAAATTGTCGAGTTTATTGAAGTTTGTTGGAGGCGCTAAAATATTCACACACATAAACATCAGAATGAAGTCATTATGCAAAATATGTTCTCTTTCACTTTTAACTAAGTATCAGAATTAAGTTATAAGTTTAAGTTATAATATTTTATTTCAACATCTCACTATCCGATTTTGGTCTAATTTGCTAATAAGTAAGAACTTATTTTGAAAATAAAAGTGATAAAGCGAAGGTTGTTTCGTGTTTCGTTATTTCGTACAATTAATTTAAATTAAGTTTATTTAGACTTTTCCCAGACAGCTCTGCTTCAAAAGTGAAAACGTCTTAGTTATTTCATGCTAGAAATCCTCACGCTTCGGTTTAAAAAAATTGCTCAATATAAATATTTTTTTTGCTCATAATATAAAATTCGAATATTCAAGGTAATGGCAACCTCAACAAGTGGGTAAATTGCGTTTTAAGAAATAATGATATGAAAAGATTTTATTAAATTATTTATCATATATTCTTAACATTTTTTTTATGAGGTCACAATATCTGTCAGTTATGTGCTTAAAGAATATAATAGAAGTTGAAAAGCAATTAAATCGTCTAAGTATACCTTACTGCTAACTTCTTTAGCACTAGGCTAAATATCCATCGTTAATGCATTATTCTGAACTATTAACTTTTCAGTCTTTCATTAACCGAAACGAGCGAAGTTGGTCCAGTTGTAAGGTGTCGTTAAATCGCTCCTGTGTACATGAGCTTTTGGAACCGCAATTTGCATATAAGCCGAACGCGTGTCTATATAAGCAAACGCTTGGCTTTTGAAATTCCTTCTTTGACGTATGTTAATCAACCTAAATGAGCATTTGTGAATGGAATACGAAGAAAATAATGTAGCATGTTTCACAATTTGAATTTTTTTGTTTAATGAAATTGGCATGATGAAGATTTTTATAAGTCTACATACTGTGTGTTTTCATCACATCTTTTGCGCATGTGTTCATGTTAATTGTGTTTCTAATCGAGGAACCGGAGGAAGGAAATGGCATCGTAATTTATTCACGAGTCGCCATGTATCAACAAATTTTTGAGCTTGTTTTTCCTACCATTCTGAGACGAGTCGAGTCTCGTTCTTTTGTATATATTTCACCGTTGTGTGTGGTATTTTCATTGCGGCCCTGTAGCTAGTCTCAAATAAAGCGCCGACTGCAAAAGTAAAGAGAAAAAAGCATAGTGCGGATTAAAAACGTTCGCCACGATAACGAGCAAATTGTGAACAACGCGCGCTCTAAATAACAGTGATAAATGGTTTTCTACGTTACAGTGACTAGGTGGTTCTTTAATTTTGTAGCTTAAACGTATTAAGGCTTTATGGAGTCGGGCAGGGACGATAGTCATTGTTTGCATAACTTTAAATTCATTTGTACTCGACCTTGCGATTAAGTTTGCGATTGTAATGTTCTATATTTGCAAACTTTAGGGTAAAGTTGTTCCGAATTTCTGTATATTGAGCATTATACTTAAATATCTGTTGTAGTTTTTAATGTAACAGTTTTTGTTGAAGTTTTGTAAAATATTATCCTTAAAGTCGATTTTGTGGACTTCAAAAACCCTATTACTTTTCAACGTCTCGGCAACTGCGATATAGAGAATCGAATGTCTGCATGTGACACACGTTTGGTCCCTAGATGGCATCAAATTTGATTTGTCTCTCAAACTCAATTATCTCGATCGAAGAGTAAACATAGGAATAGTTACAGTACCATGTTATTTTTTCTTTTAAAGATGAAATTTATATTACTGTAGGTAGATTCTCATCTTGACACATGTGTTGTATTCAAATTTATTTCTTATGTTTTCACGCACACTGCTTGAACAGGTTTAAAATGCGTAATTTAATACTTTTATACATATCTCTACCTTTTGGAACCTTACAGGATCATACTCTTGAGAACAGAGCTGTGAAAGGATACGAAACTTAGAGATATGTGTGAGCATTAAATACAGCATTTTAAAGCCGTTGAAACGGTGTTGTGTTTATGTTTAAATATCATTAAAACCATATGGTTTAATGGTAAGCATGAGCACACCTTGTTGTTTACTTTCAGAACAAGATGACGGTGTTTAATATTGTAATCGCGTTTGCACCAAACACACTGCTTGTATGTCAAGGAGCTCATAAAAATAGACTGACGTCTTTCGATCATAATTCCAGATGCAAGCGTCTCTGTAATACTTGTATAAAATCGTTGCATTATGTGCAAGTATTTGTTAGATCTTCGATCTTTCGAAAGTTTGCTGTATATTCATTCACACTATGAAAACTGGAGAGGTCCCTCCCGGGTTCAAATCCCGGTGGGGGCAGATGTTGTGTGATGAATATGAGCATTTGTACTCCAGTTATGGATGTTTAATATGTATTTCTATAAAAATATACTTATATATATACAATATATGTATTCTATCCGTTACCCTAGTATCCCATAACACAAGCCTTATAGTGCTTATTTTGGGGCTAGGCTAATTGGTGTGAGTGTTTGAAATATTTATTATTTATTTATTCTTCATTACAATTTTGAAATTGTCAACTTCACGGCGTTTAACTCTTACAAGTGATCTCTCATCTCTGACTCTTTACTGTGGCAGAATATTCCCAGTAAACAGCAGCCAGCCGCTACAAATACATATACATAACTAGCTTTTAAGTGCGGCTAGGCTCGCGTTAGATTTGAATTTGAGTGAATGACCAAGTGTCTCTAAATCAGTTAATAAAAAAAGCTTTACAGAATTTCCTTATGTGCAATATTCTTCACAAATCCAGGTGTCAACACCAATAAAATTAAGGGGGAGGTTATTCGACCCATATTGTTTTAAGACTTGACTTGACCCCTTTTTCTCTTTAAAGGAGTGATTTTGGAAAAAACCCTGAAACAAGTATTTGCTTATTTGTATAATTGCAGCTCGCGATCTTGGTGCTCCATACAAACTTTGAACTTCCGCCAAATTAGTTTGAGCTGTGCAGCTGTGCGTTGTTAGATCAGCCAGTCAGTAACGGTTGCCTTTTATATATAAAAATATATGCATAGTGTTATTAGAAATATCATATGGATTTTAATAAACAATAACATCCTAAACTGCATCGCATTAGGAAGGAAACATGTAAGTTAATACGACGATATCTAATAGCGATTCGCAAATAAATACGCAATTTAACAAACCCTTTACGTAACATAATCTGGTACTAATATAAAGGCATTGAGGACACGAGGTTTCGCAGCACGTTATTCATTTAATAGGGCTGAAGGTTTATAAGTGCCAGCCTCGCGTTATTAATGGACGAATCTTTGATGTTCAACTCGGGCTTTATGAAATAGTTTTCGAGCGTACTCGGGCCCGTGGCTATTTACAGATTATAACTACCATTCCTGCACTGTTAAATGGCGGAGATGAGATGAGCTTATCAACACTCAGGTTTTAACTGTGCGCGCTTTACACGTTCGTTTTTTAATGTTTACGACGCCACTAATGAATTTGTGAGTTGCTGCGGAGAAATTAAGTGTAGTTTGCCGACGGCTTGCAGATACTTTTTTGCGTGTGGTTTTTCAGAAGGACAATAAAAGTTGTACTTATATCAAAAATATATTATAACCTCACTTATTGTAAACCAATAAATAGATAAGTGAAAAAGGTATATTTCACTTAAATTGATAGTAGGGTTCGATCTGCAATCTCCCTTTACTCATGGCTGTTTTTGGAATACGTAATGTGTTGGGGGTGGAAATTATTTAATGCTTATATTTTATTTACGACTCTTACTTTTATTGCATTTCCTATATCCATCTTCGTGAGGCCAAAAAAGATCCATATATTTAGGTATTGTATCGAAGTTTCGATTTTTACGAGTGTTGAATCGTAAAAGCCCAAGTCCGAGACTCGGGTGATGTAAAGCAGGCTTTCCGCCTTAGGCGTCTTTCTCACGCGGGTCAGCGCGTACTTGTTTCGTTTCTGTACTGAAATTTTACATATTCTTTTCGCTCGGTTAATAATCTGTACCGAAACTACTCAGGTTTCGGTACAGATTATTAACCGAGCGAATATACTCCTCTCTGTACCGAGTGATACCGAACCGTTGGACTAGCCCGCCCGAGACAACAACAAGAAAGGCTGTTGTTTATTTGTTATAATAATACTGTCACGCTTTGATGCAGTGTACAAACACCGTAGCAAACAAAACAAAACGATACCGCACCGAAACTGAGCAGGTCAAGAATGGATTATCGGTAGAGAATCTGTACAGATTCGTTACAGAAACAAAAACGAAACGAACCGGTGAGGAAAGCAACAAATAGTATTTCTCGGTAAAGAATCTGTACAGATTCGGTACAGAAACTAAAATTAAATGAGTACGCACCGTTGCGGTGAGGAAACTGTCTTATAGTAACCATGTCCCGATAAATAAATCAGCATACGTAGTTTTGGCTTTATGAAGGAATTTATGTTTAGCCATGTAAATAATGTCACCATTACGTGATTAGAGCGTAGCTCGGGACAATGGCAACACGGAGTCGGCCATTAGGCGCATTACCCAGTTTGGGTGGGCGGCGTTGTTTATGCATGCATGATACGACCCATTTGTGATCTAAACAACGGATCGGGTGATTATAATTAGCTGGTACGGACGCGTTAAAGCATGCGCGTTGAATTAAAAATACATTGCCAATTTATTTATTACAGAAAACTATGAAATTATGCTTCTGATCTTCGTGTCACTCAATGCCCTAAGTCGTTACAGGTTATTGGAGTACAATACAGTACAAAACTCTTTATTGTACACCACAAAATCATTAAGTACAAACTATCTAATACAAGTGATACAATGAGCGGCCTTATAGGGATAAGAGATCGCTTTTAGGGAAAAGCGATCTCTTCCAGACAACCTTTGGATGGAGAGGATTAGAAGGAAGTGGAAAAGACGGCGATGTAAATCGCTAGTATCATCTATTATATATACACCATACACATATTCATATTAGTTATATGTATACACACATGAATATATATAAGTTAACTTTAAATACAAATACATACATAGATCTAGTCTTGTTGGTAGAAATCAGTACTAAGGAAGAAAGTTAGGAGTATAGTTTTAACTGTTGTCTTGTCTAAGTAAAGGGCGACTTAATACTGGCCTTAAGGATGAATTAGTTCCTACTTTGGTGACTCACGACGGATGAAAAGCTTGCAAGCCGGCAGAGTAGTAATTAAATATTAATTTGCCAGTGTTCGTTAACATTAATCAGATTGATATCCCGAGTCGGAGCTCCAGCGGGACGTTTACTAATCGATAAGCTAACTACGATCTAGATTCTAGAAGTTTCTAGATTCTCAGTTGTGCGTTTTGTTTACTCGTCAAGACAAATTATCGTTTTCTAAGTTTGTGAATTTTGGAGTTCTGTATAAGTAATCCTAGAGTGCGAGTTAAGCAAATTTCAAAATCTACCTTCCCCCGTCTTTGTCCCCGTCACCGTTAGGTCAAGAGAACGAGATTATAATTCTGTATGAGATCAAGATGACGTGACGGTCTTGCGGTGGACAAGCGGCTACAGTAAATCAGTTATGTGCACAGTGCCTGAAATGCAATATGCCACTGCTGCAATAATGCCCAACACGTCATTTTGACTAAAAAGCAGACTGCCTATAATACAACGAAAGACACCAACTACACTACTCCAATAATACCTAAAAAGCTAGTTGATTAAGAAGCAACAATGTATCGTGACTGTTTGCTGTCAACCGTCAATTTGAAATCTTTAAATATTAATAATTCCCTATGGATGGAACAGGGAGGTTGGGCCGTGATCCACCATGCGGGCCACAGTGCGCATTGTTGGGTGCTAACGACTGCAAATTAAAGCGGTACCATCGGCTTAAAGTGCCTTCCAAAGCACGAAGGAGCTCGAGTTAATATTTTTTTAGTCACCCACACCTATCCAATAATCGACAATTGTTACCATAAGTTGCTTAACTTCCACAATCGTTGGCCAGACGCGCTAACCACCCGCGCCGTCAAGCTGCTCCTATTATTACTTAATGCTTATAATTTTAAACTATATTTTTATTATTCTTAATCGAAAGTTGTGAATTACAACGATGTACGGTCTAGCATGTTAGTTTAATTTTCCGCACTAATTCACACACTTAAAACTAAAATTCGCTTAACATTGTGTGTGTTGTTAAGTTGACGGAGAGCCGTACGCGTTACCAGCGAGCGAGCGGCAACTTGATTAAGTTACCAACTTTTTGATTAAGCTGTAGCTTGAACCACTAACTGCCTTCGAATATTCTACATTTCTAAGAGGAGCTCGGCTTAACTTATCACCAGCGATTAATTATTACAGGCTGTATGCTGCTTTCTTTCTTTCTCTTGGTGGTTTGGGGTTGGGAAATCGAAAATGTTGTTTGTAATTTAGTAAGTTCTTTTGCTTTCATGTTGACCTGGGAATGAAAAGTAACACTGAAATGCTTAGTACTTTGTCGTGCAAAAAAAAATCTTTTTGGGTCAGAGGAATTTCGATTATTCTTTCGCCGCACGACACGCTGCAAAGAGAAGTCTCACCCCCACCATCTCGACGCTTGGCGTTCCAGTACCAAGCGTTACGCGCGTTCCTTTGTCCTGCGTACCAGCAAGATCTGGAACGAACTTCACTCAGCGCTTTTCCCTGTAACGCGCGTTCCTTTGTCTTGCGTACTAGCAAGATCTGGAAGGAACTTCACTCAGTGGCTTTTCCATAAACGCGCGTTCATTTTTCTTGCGTACCAGCAAGATCTGGAACAAACTTGACTCAGAGATTTTCCCTGTAACGCGCGTTCCTTTTTCTTGCGTACCACTAAGAACTGGAACGAACTTCACTCAGCGGTTTTCCCTGTATCTTGACGGTCTTCCAAAGGCGGGTAAACCTTTTTCTTCAGTGCTGGCAACCCATGAGTGGCAGCTACCCTTGGTGCTGCAAGTGTCCATGGGTGGCAGTGACCACTAAACATCAGGTGGACTGCATTACAATCACAAACTTTCTGATGATCCTTCCATTCATGATGCACATTTTTCTATCGACCTTTCTAAGGTTCTTTATTTTTAAATGTAAAGAAAATTTTACTAGGGAAAATTCCACGCGGACCCTAATGTAATTGTTGGACCAATTGTTTATATGTCCGCGTGGATTTTTTTCTAGTAAAATTTTCGTTAGATTTGAACATCTAGCAGTTACGTGCTTAAAAAATAAAATGTATAGTCCATATTATTTTTCGATTAATGTGAATAATTCTATGTCCATTAAGTGGTAGTTAGTTACTAAAGTATTTAAAACACTCGCGTCAGCAGCTTTTTCACGCGATACACGCATACATAAAGCGGCGAAGTTCTATTTAAACTGAGGAGATTTATGAAGATAATGCAAAGTAAAAATTGCCGGTTTAACTTTTCAAATTGAGTGATTCATTGTGAGTAGGTAGGGCAGCGGCGGTGTGGGTGGGGCGACCGGGGTGCTGAGGAATGTACCGTCCTCGCCCTATAATTTTCCGTTTGTCGATTTGAGTATTTTTTCTACTCTTTTTCCACAGACGAGACGAGAAATAATGTTTATTTGTTTATAGCTTTGCTCTATCGAGCAGTAAGTTGTGTTTTGATTGGAATGATTGTTTGTCTTTTATATTTTTGATACTCTGCTTTTCTGATGATATAATGACTTGCAAAAGTTCTAAAACTAACTATTTACTTACTTAGAAAGGGCAGTAGAAAGCCTCCCTACCATAGGTGTGTTATTATAGGTCGATAATATCGGATGCGTTATTGCGATATCAGTTTTAAGTACATTATGTATTAAACGGCTACGAAGTTACATAATCATTGCTGCGATAATAACAACGCAATAGAAATAGGACGCTAGGATAACCTATTCGATATTATCGACCGATAAAAACGCTCCTACGGGGTTGAGGCCTTAAATTGTCATAAATATGTTAGTGTTATTAATTTGTTAAATATTGCACTGAAATAAGAAATTCCGTGTAAATCGTTATTCCAGAGAAAATAATGCCAACTGTTAATTTGTTCAAATTGTAAACGGTATAATTAGCATTTGCTATGAGTTAGTTACTTGCCTCCAGCGTAGCCGAACAGAGTTTCGACAATTTCACGTTGCAACCAAATGAAAGTTTTATTTATTCAATAACAAACCCTCCGCTGGTATCTTCAGAGTTTTAATGAATGCGTACGGCTCGTAACGGGGCCCAGAGCTGAGCGAGACTACGGGACGTAATTTGCTCGCCATTCAGAAGGGAAATTATGCTCAACTATTATAATACAGTTGTTAAACGTGATTAGAAATAACTAATTTTGTTATGGGTACTTTCAGTAAATATTATCGGTTTCACAAATGAACTTTTGGAACATTCATCGGAAAAATCGGATGTTGAGATGGTATTTTTGGAATATACTCTATTCAACTTCCTCTGAGACAAAGAGTAAACAAAAAAAGTCAAATTTTCTAAAACTTTTTATCAAAATAAAGATGGTGGGTGTAACCAGACTAATTACAAAATTTCACATTTCAACGTAAATTATTTGCTTTATCACCATTTTTCAATTTAGTAGTATTATAATGCGTTCATACTTTGGGAATAGCTACAGTTTTAGGTCTTTTAATGTCACTTTTTTTATTATGATTTTATATTCGACCTATTGAAAAACTTTATTTATTATGGTTTGCTTACCTTTTATCAGAGGAAGTTGTCTTGTCTTAGTGCTTAACATGGTCGGTACACTAGTTAAGTTATTAAATACTTAAATATACACGTTAATACCATGTAATCAGTGTAAAATATCCACAAAGATAAATAGTTAATTCTGATACTGATAAGACTTGTAAGCTGCAAATGAGCCTTTACGCCAATTTGATCTGTAACTACGCTGCAAATAAATACATCTTAGACCTCATTATTCCGTGACCTTGCCAGCCGTAACGGAATACTCCTAATCCATTTTCAGCATAAATTACCATTTGTATAGGTGCCATTATCGAGCCAGTAGCGGCGTGTACAGCTGTACTACCATCCGCCCGCGACTGCGTCCGCATTATAATTAATTTTTATAGTAGCCCACAGGAACCTGTCATTTTTCCGGGATAACAGGAGTCACGTGTCCTATCTTAAGAAATAAATTACATAAATGCCAATTTTCATCCAAATCCGTTCAACCGTTTCAGCGTGAAAGAGAAAAACATTCACACATACATACAAACTTTTGCGTTGTTTTTTAATTTGGTTTGCAAAACCGAATTGTGAAAATGACAAAATAATTACACACAGTTTGCGTTTATAACTTGGTCAATATTTATGACTTGCGGACCCGTTTTAACCCTCTTTGGGGGTGAGTTTAAGAAAATACTTTCTTAGCGCACGCCTTCATCATGATAGATACATGTGTGCAAATTTTTTGCGCAATCCATTCAGGGGTTTGAGCTGTGCGTTGATAGTACAGTCAGTTATACCCCTAGCACGAACCAATATCGAATTCGAATAGTTTGCGAGTCCGAAATGTCATTGTGAAATTTTGTATGGAAACGTGAATAGCAGTTCCACAAAGGACGTAACGAGAACTAAAAATCCATCACATTTGACAATGGCATTTCGGACTTGCAAACTATGCTCATTCGATATTGGTTCGTGCTAAGGGTACAGATCACCAAAAAAATAGTAAATTATCACCAAAAAACATACAAAAGTGGTTAGGTTGGCAATATTATGTATTTAATTGGTGATCATTCACTATTTTTACTGATCGTTTAAACATGAGTCTTATAATATTACTAGCTGTGCCCCGCGGTGTTACCCGCGGTATTAGGAATATTTTCCCGCAGTAAAACGTAGCCTATGTGTTAGTATCCAAGGTGTCAGCTAACTCCATTCCAAATTTTATTAAAATCTCCCCAGCCGTTTAGACGTGAAGAAGTAATAAACATACACACTCACAAAATTTCGCCTTTATAATATTAGTGTGATTAGTAGAAAGTACTGTAATAGAATCGTATAGTTAGTTATAGGTAGTATAAATTTTCCAGTAAAGGCACAATTCCGCAATGGGCTGCAGGCGACACTGCGGCTGACCGTGCATAACATGCATTGTGCAGCCGCGACATGTCGCCGCGCTCGGAATCAATTTCATAGAGATTCATAGAAACTAGTAGTGTCGCCTGCAGTCTGCAGCTGCGCCCTGTGCTCTGCGGTTCAGTTCGGACTTGTACCTTAAGTGAAATATTAAAAATGTGGTCGGAAATAGTTATCGAGAGCCAGCTCGTGAATTGAGAAGTTAAGGAAAAAGCTGGGTATTCTAGATTCTCGGCCCGACTTCCGCCTCAATTGGAATTACGCCCAGGCCCATTATATAAAACACAGTATGGACAGGGTGAAGAGAACAGATTAAGAAGTTATTTTTCTCGGGCAATTTGAAACATCGTTTCTAAGTTCAAAATTATCGAAACAAATTGGTTTTGGATTATGTGCTACCTAAATAATATGGACGGTTAAAAAGATCTGTCCAAAACTTCCATTAAATAAAGGCATGCGTGTCACATGCATGCCTTTATTACATCTTTAAGATGCGTATTTATTAGGTAACATTTGTTTATAAACATTGTTTCTCAATGTTCCATCACCTCTGTATACAATTAAGAAATAAGTTTATAAACATAGGTGATGACACATTGTTTCAGATTCATGTTGCCGTGTTCTCCACTCTAGCTGGAGAGCAAGACGTAACATTTAGTTTATAAATAAAAGTTGACAGATGTGGACGTGTTTTGGGAAGTTTATAGTTTATCTAAACATAGATGTAGTGTGGTCCAATGACCAAGTTTCGATGCTCATAGAGTTTTTTCGGTTACGTGAACTGCTTTGGGATGCCTCAAATAAGGTTTAATAGGATTAAATAAAAATAAAAAAAAAATTGGCCGAACTTGCTGCAGAACTAAATATCGCAAAAGGATATAAAGACAAAGATGTATACTCTGCGCTCACAATTTTCTCGGGATGAGTAAAGACATAAAGCCATCCACTCCCGGGGAAGAAAGTTATTAATTGTAAATGGCTGTGGTACGGTTCGCTAATTTTCATCATACATATCAATACAAAACTTCTATTTAAGAGCTTGTTTCGAGCCCACCATCTTTTATTTTTTTCTAGTACTCTCATGAAACTGCCTACGTAGTAACAGAGCAACACTATCTCCTCGGGCGACATCCTAGCAACAACTGATAAGTGTGGACGGTCAAGTTTTAGAAACAGTGTTTACGGTTAACTTGTTTATTGACAAGATGATGAACTTCATCACCAGTTTATCAACAAATGTTGCCTAATGAATACGCGGCATAATAAATAATATTAAATTTAACCACACAACAATGTGCAGCCAATTTATAGCAAATATATTTCCAAAACTTCGATTTAATAAAGGCATACGTATGACATTCTGAATACAAATAATAATGAATTTAAAATATATTTAATTAGGCTTATGGTAAGCTTAACAATTTATTCGCGATATTTAACAATACGAACTACTTGGGATTGACTTACACAAAATATATAGAACAGAAAGTAATCTCATGTATGTACTTCATTTTTCATACAGACAGGCAGTAGCGACACTCGTACAATTTTTAACGGCCTTCCATACAATAAACTTGTTTTTTGGCGTTTTTTGCTCCATGTTAATAACGGCAACTGATGTACGTCTGAAATATTCACAGAATATTGAATTGTATATTATATATATACTACAGTTTGGCGTTTTTACTCGATATTATAATATGAGCGGTGCCTGTAATAATATATGTGTGTGTTGCTCGTGTACATTTTGTAGGTAGATTATCTGCCTTACTATCTTTTTTGTCTTATTTATGACAGCCTGCGGTAAGCTTGTATAATTTGCGTAGGTATTGTTTGTCGCACAACAGTCGTAAATCGACTCTAATATCACTGTACTGTCATTTGGGAAGCTTGCACAGCTTCCGATGGGAAACCCCATAAGTAGGTAGGTGTAATATAAAAAGGCACGTTTAGGAATTCATGCGCGACACCGGAGGAGGTCTCGAAGAAATATTGTGCTCGGGAGGGCTTCAGATTATTTAAATCGGTTACCAGGTGCACGTCAGATCCCATCGCGCCTTAAACCCGAGTCAGTTTAAATCAATTCTGTACGTACTCGTGTAGTTGTTTCCGTTTCGGTGTGCGTCGTTTCTCGATCCGAAGCGCGGCCATTTTTTAATCGCGCAGCGCCGTCTATCGAGGTCATGCAAAAGTTGAACACTCCATTTCCTCACCCACACGCTAGCTTACTACCGGTTACTATTATGTCTACTACGTACGCTAGACGCCCGGTCCGGAAACCTCTTAAATAAAATTATCGATAGTGGGTTGTTTACTAATACTACGCCAAATCACCTAAATTAGCGCTGAGATAGTAGGTAGATTGTTGTAATTTGCCACTCAAAACAATCCTGACCTTAGTCCAAAGCTATTACTAGAGAGCCTCACACCGGGTCCAGTTATGAATTAAAACCATTCAAGGCCGCTTTAATGCTCAAAAAATATTATCAAAGTTGGTCCAGTCAAACGACTGGACCAACTTTGATAATATTTTTTATTTTAAGAGCAGTTAATTTAAATACACACACGGACGTAGAATATATATTAAGATAAGATTGTATAGTAGGGTATCAAATTGATAGGGTCAGTATTATAACTATTAAGTACCATCACATACGAAATGCATTGAGAGTGATAGAAGCAGTAATTTCCGCTAAAGGGCATAAGCTAATTTTACGCCTTACGCAAAAATACATGCACCACACACACATAGACTTTATTTACTTGGAGCTTCATAAAAAGTAAACATCAGATCCCTTCGTGTGAATGAATGTGAATATAGGTTTATATTTGACGACTGCCGTGGCGCGAGTGGCATGTAGTTATGTACGCCGGGTTTCAAGGTGTCGCCTAGTGGGAGGGGTTCGAATCCCGATGGAGAAAATGTTAGTGTGATGAATACGTACATTTTTACCTAAGTCATGGATGTTTATATATTACTAGATAAACATATATATATCACAGTAATGTTTTCTTTAAGGCTTTAATTGGTGTGTGTTAGAAAAATTAAATTATTGTATACTAAGGCCGCGACCGAAGCGACCTCAAGTGGTTGACGTACTTACGGTCCTATTAAATATTGTTTCTTTATAGCCTTCATTCCGAGTACAATTTCCGCGCTCTCATTCACTTGCTACACGCTCTGTTGAGTTCTATTGTCAATGCATCGCAAATTACTATTGAAGTAACAACACTTCCATAGTTCAAAATAATGTAAGACTAAGTGACCCGCTACCGGGACTACGACTCCTACAAATGACCGGACCCGATGTTGTTAATTTAAAATAGGAAAGTACAACCAAGATTTTTAATAAAACAGAGTATCTTAAAATCTTAAATATCGCTAGTTTAAGCTGTTATAAGCACTCGTGAATGTCGAAAAGCTGCGGCATCGCGTTCTAAGTTTTGGGAGAAACATTGTACTGCGGAAATGAAGGAACTCGGCAGAGATTTTGCTGTAATATAAAATGGAAAAATTGCGTAGAGAAATATAACAATAAAAACTTGATATAAAAAGGAATTATTACTAAAAATTAAGCATTAAGTTCAAATCAGTTTAAATATATTGATTGATTTATTGCATCAATGTTGCAAAATCAAGAATTATTAAATGTTGATATGATTGTGACAATAAAAAAAAGTATAATATAAAGAGATGAAAAATAAATAAGAACTTCTATTATAAAACAACACCAGTTCACGAATATGATACAATTAACACGGCGTTCACCCAAAACACATAGCATACTTAGTTATCGTCAAACCATCCCCCGATGGAATTGCGTTTGGTTTGGAATAGGAAGGAGCAGCGCGAATATCTGGCTGTAATATTGCGAACTTTGACGTGGCTCGTCTGCCGGAGCCCGGAACAAAGGGAAGAGGACGGTACCACAAAACAGATCGGTACAGAAGTCAATCTACATACAAAGTGCGCTCGAGCAACACATACAAAGACACCGCCCACGGACACGATATCTAGACCACTGCGCGCGAATTCCATTCGCTTGGTACACGCAACTGTGAACGTTTTTGGTGCAAAATTGGAGCAATAAAGAAATATTATGGGTTTATATTTCCGTTTTTCCTGTTTCATTCTCAACAATAAATCAAACAACTAGATACAAGTGCTATTACCACAGTGCCCTTAGCCAAAGTTGTCAATTCTAGCGCGACCGCCGAGCGTAGATACAGAAAAGTGAAGTACATACCTGTGATTGACTTCTGTACCTGTCTGTTTTGTGACGCTGCTGACGGGGATCGTTTCGGATACCGCGCACTGTTATATTTCATAGCCCTATAGGTAGGTGAGCCGGTGATAAAACGCGCGTCGTTATACGCCATGCCTGGGACAAACCATCGGATCGAAAGTTCTGCGTCGCTTGTTTGAATCGCTATTGTTTAGGTATTAGCCGACTACGACTGCTGTACTTGTAATGAAAGAGTTTTTTTTGTATATGCTAGCTTTACTGTACAGTAGGAAAAACTAAGCCTCAAGACTTGGATGCCATTGTTATTGTTTCCACGCAGCATCTTAATCCTTGTAAGATTTATTCTGAAGTATATTAACTTACACCAATTAGGCTCTACCAACAAAATACAGACGTATTAAATTTAAACCAATAGCTGTAAACTGAACAGCGTGTTAGTGGTCCAATCATAAAGATACAAATAAGCATTTGATATACATTGTAAAACTTAGAATCAGTTTCAGCGGTACCTTTGGAACTGCTATTCAAGATCTGCGAAATCAACATTCCGGCACAATCTCCGAATCCATCGAGGATTTATTAGGCAGGTAAAACAGACCCTCTAATATTGTTGGTTAGTTCAAATGTGCTGACTGCATTATACCAAATGAAGAGGTAAATTTTTATCTGGCATATCAATTTGAAATAGGCTGTCTGTCAGGGAGTATCAGGAATAAACCTAATTTGGTAAGTTCAAATGTGTTAACTACATCAGAGATGAAGAGGTGACTGGTAGCTTACCCGTCTGCTACTTACGGGGTTGGGTGGGCATAAGGCATTAGGATGCGACACACGTGTGTGCTCGCGGGGTTGACCTACTCTGTTACGCAACCGTCGCGAACACACAATACTTGAGAGGGGGTAGAAGAGGGGGCGGATTGTTATTGTGCCTTCTATTAACTCATTTCTATAAAGCAGCATTGATGGTTAGTTGGGGTGTACCATAAAGGAGACACTAACCGAGTTGTCAAGAAAATTTTGTGTGATAGTTTCTTCACATGCTTGTATTGAACGCCTAACTACTTCTTGCCAATCTTCGGTTATAATTTTTTCTTTATCGATTTTTGGCAGATGATATCGGTCCAGTCTTCCCTAGCTAGTCCTTAGTCCTATAGGTTAAAGGTATGGTTTTCAGTTAAAATTAACATCTAAAGCTAGTATTTGTGAAATAAATGACTACAAGTGTGATGGATGATATTTACTAGCCATTTTCTTCATGAGTAATGATTAGGCAACCATGAAACATTTAATAAGTCTGAATTTAACAGATATAGAGCTAATGAACTTACTTCGTCGCCAGTAATCGTTAATATTTCCAAACAAAACTTACCAACAAAAGGAGGACACGGTAATTGATTGTGTGATGGAATGGAAGACAGCGAAGACAACATAAATGCATTACAATGGCAAGTTGAAACATTAAGTTTAGAATAGAAACAATCTCGTATCAAGGCGCTTCTTTGTTCAATTCCTACTTCCAATATGAAAGACGATTCGTCTCCGCAAGGACGCCTATCGCCCTCCATCCTAAGCCACTGGATAATGAAAATGCTCTAAGTACGCAACGATAAACTTTATATTCTGCGCCCTACCGCTATATAAACAGGAGTGGATTTACTCCAACTGTTGCGAGCACCGACTACCCGTATGGACCTAAAAGCATCATAAAAACGATCAAAAGTGAGCTCTACGGAATTGTCGACAGGTTTTATTTCACGTTAAGCCGATAGCTGGTGTTGCGAAATATTCCCAAAGTTAATACCGGATGAAATAATGGTGTCTGAAAGCTGAAGGCGAGGCGTCACAGTTTCCGTTTTCTGATGGAGAGCAAATTTTTTTTCTTTGTAGCCCTTCTTTCGCTTTTGGGCAGTTCCAAGTGGTGGGTTTTAGAAAACCTCTAACCCCAATTCACCTTTGAAAAAGACCTGTTGAAAATAAATAAGCGAAATGAATTTTAAACGGAACTAAAGTCGATCCAGATGTTGGTTACATTTTGCCTCCACCTGCACAAGAGTCCATTAATGATTTCAAATTCAAATAATCTTAAACCAGACTTATTGTAGGATAGTTCCACCGAACCCTTTTCTCACGCTAAGCCCTAGTCTCGATCAGAGTAAGCTGTTTATAAATCATATTACTAACTGGGGTACCAAATCGACTCTCAAATTTCTATTGACCTTGCTTGCTCCATCCCCTTCCAAACACCGAGAGAGGGGCGCAAGGTGATTTCTACGACTTTAACGCAATAAAATATACTATACCAACACAATATTGGTAGCAGCACGTATAAAGTAACCTATTTCACTCCATAGTATTATACTTGCCGCTGCTCATTGAGGGAGTTATATTAACCGACCGTTTTCAATGGCATATTGACTACGACGAGGTTTTTAACAACTCGCGTTATCTCATTCTGTCAGGGTTGTGCGAGGGTCAGCTATAATCTAACCAAATCAGATATGCATGCGCAAGCTGTTTGATGTACGTGAATGCCGTCCTTTTAATTTGGTTGGATCATATTAATTTCGGGGTAGTGATTTCAACGCTATTTAGGCTGGGCGAGACAACCCCCAACATTTTTGATGAACGTTGATTATAATGTGGATTTCTTTTTAATATTAAATCTAGCTTTTCAGGACGTTTTATCAACACATGTTACATTATGTCTACGATATTAACATTTTAATAAACAACATCTTCTTTTCAATGTAATACTTAGATTAAAATCTGTTTACATAAAACCGCTTTTATATTAAATGCTCTTTTTGATCTCATATTTCGTGTCTTATCAAAAGTAGTAGCGGGTAATTTTCAAGTAATTAACTTGCTGAGCGTTCAATCAAATTTAATAGTATGCCGTCTCACAGAACAAATGGATGAAAATGACAAAAGTTCGTAGGGCAAGACGAGGCGTTGTGTTGCGTAAATAGGTACCGTTTAATTTGACATCTATTTATAGCCTGATACGACCATTTTTTGATGATATAACACAAAAAGTTAGGATTCCTTATTTGATGTTAGCAATACGCAATATATTATCTTGTGGAGTTTCTTTATTCCCTTCTTATTCTCAACTGAAAGTTCTGCACAGCTGTTATAAAACTGTTTTCCTATTGTATAGATTATACGTTATACGTATTGTGACCAATTATATGTATATATATATTGATTTCATTATTGAAAATATGAATGGAAATTTCAGGCATCATTTCTCCAACTTGGTTATAAATGACATATAATTTTTTATGCCAATTAGAATATTTAGATCAACTTGAATTTTATCCTTTTTTAAATCCAATGTTCACTTTGGATACATATTTAGCATTCCATACATTATTTATGGCATCAAATTTACAGGAAGCTTTTAAAGTTGACGAGACAGCGCCTTAAGTAGTTGTCACATCCGATTGCTACATAATTTCTCAATTTTAAAGACCTGCCGCAACTTTACATGTTATTTATAACTTGAAAACAGCGGAGTTCAGCTATTTGAGGATTCGTAATTTCTTTACGTCACAAAAAGAGACAATTTTTCTTTGGCCGACTCTTATTATCAACTTCATTTTTGTGAATCTAAGTTCGGAGAATATTGGAGCGAGGCGGCCGTTAGACCTTCACCTTTTGATTGATGTCCTTAGAGCTCCACAGTCAATTGTAAATCAATTATAAACTTGAACATTTTAATGAAACCGCAAACCTTATCTTTCTCTTTGGAGAATTTGCGTCGAAAGCTTGATTTAAACTTCAACAATTCAGTTATTGTTACCCTTTAGAAATTATTATCTATCATGAAATTATGAAACTATTAGTCTCCATACTATTCTCAATATTATAAATATGAAAGTATGTCTGTCTCTTACCTCTTCCCGCTTTTACCACTCAACCGGTTTAGATGAAATTTGATATAAAGATAGTTTGAATCCCGGGAAAGAACATACGACAGTTTTTATCTTAGAAATCATCTTTCAAGGTGGTGAGCGGAAGTTTGTGTGGGAAACTTAATGTTTTCCACGCAGACAAAATCGTGGACAACCACTTGTAATGAATAAAAGCTGACTATACATAAATCTAGAAAACCAAAATAGTGGAAGCATTTGATTTGATAGTTTTTCTCTGAATAAAACACCCATCATTATCACGGGTCGGGAATGTGTATACTAGTAAACAGAAGTTTTTGTTGTAATTAGCACTTGGGTACTCTTATCCGTAGTATTACGCAGTTTCACGTCTTTCTCGTAAATAGTCTCCTCATTTATAAACGAAATAGATTGTACGTCTCTGGGGAGTAGGTAATATATTCCATGGAATGCGATGGAACATTCCTTGGAAGTAATAAGTGTTTATTTTATGAACATTAAAAACAAGCTGTTTATCGTTTGTAGTTGTATTTATGAAAAACTAACTATTAAATTAATGAGTGCTTGACCTTAAACTAAGTAAATATAAAAATATACGTAGTCGAATCCCGTCTATTAGCAAAATGAAATAAATCTAAATATTTTGTTAGTCCCGGACTTTATTTTATGAAACTATTTAAATTGAGCCCAAATCCTAATGCGTATTTTCTTTTTTTTAATTACATGTATTTAAGCTATTTTTCGATTACGTGAATTGGTTCCATTTTCAGTGTAATATAGGGTAAATATAGGGATTGTATATGGTTTAATTAATATTTCCTTAGTCATTCTATGTCACCATACGAATTGCTCTCGTGACTAATCGCTCCAGTTGTCTCGATGACGACTCCAGGATAAGATCATGGCGGTGTCGCGTCGCGTCGTGATAGTCTCGCAACGGAAATAGACCGGTCGTCAGTGCATCCTCACCGAATGGTATGTGACGTGTGTTCCGCATTAGTCCTGTTTCTTACACGGCTCGCTGTTGAATTATATCGAGATTGTTGGCGAATATTCCTGATTGAACTTAAATAGTCGGCAGATACGCATTGACCAATGTTTATCACTTAGATGATTTCACAGTTGCGTGTGAATGGAATACCATCTTAAATTTTTAGTGGTTGATATTGATACATACGTGTTATATCAAAAGTTGCTCAGTGGATCGCCAAATCGAATCAAAGGTGCGACACGAGTATTAGTAAATAAATATCGATACCCCATACCTTCAAACACTCATCGCAAATATTCCACATGTTGTATAGAATCGTTAATAAGACTTCCAGCTTAAGTAGCTAGTTTTTCTTTCGCCTGTAACGTATCATGAACATTTCAGGCTCTATCATTACTATAGGTATTGCCTTTGCATTAGCTTATCCACTCCGCGAGTGGCCATTCAATTATGCGTACTCTGTATTAATTACTGCGACTAATTGTCCGTATCCTTACTATTCTAACGGTGCGATGCATAATAGTGCATCCATCGTGTGACTCGTCCGATTCTTGTGGCGCGCGGTCCGGTCAGTACACCCGCGCGCGCCGCACCGACGCCACGCGACGCGACGACGTGCCGCTGTGTCGCCTGCGTCTGTACCGTGCCCACGTGCTGACAACCAAAATAAATAAAGCCGCTCGTGCTTACAAGCGTATGGACAGACGCCTTATAGCGTTCACATCCAACTTCCACTCTATGTAATACATCAGATTTTTAGTGGTTACTTCGAAATTCTGTGGTGTTAAACAGAACCACGTTAGATATACGTTAGCTAATAATTTATGACACCATAAAGCATAATACAATTAAGTTGAACTACCCAAGCCGTGCAGATATGAGGATACGAATGTAATCAAACGTGAACCGAGACATTAACAAATCAACAGACATCAGCGGAGAGGAGAGGACGTCTCGCGTACTCGTGTGTCGAAATCGATGAAAGGCAAACATGTCGGTCGTTTGATATGCGAAATCAAACCCCCATCTAAACTCCCTCTCGCCCGCGACGGTAATAATAGCGGCCGGCGCGGCGTGTACCCGCACACGTACACACTCACAATGCACCATGCATAAGGCGGATTCCTATTGGGATATTCATAGACGAATCACCGGCATTATTGTGATCAATACATTTGTTGTTTTATTTTTTGCACTTGTTTTAATGCGGAAAATAACTGATTAATTAATGAAATTATGCTATCCACCTCGAAGGACCAAAAAAAATGTTTTGAAGATTATATTCTATATGAATAGTTTAACCTTGTAGATTTGACAAACCATTGTATTATGGTTATAGTTAGTGATACTACGAATTTGCATACGATCACATTTGATACTTTAATGTAACCGAAAAGGATATTTTTTTTATTAACTTATTCAGATCCTTCTTGTTACTGATTTTGTTAAATGAGTAACATCGCAGATTGTTAGTCACAAAATATAATACTTTCATCATTCCATAATTCTTTTCTCTCATAATAATTTAGTGTCGTTTAAATCCATACTTAGTTACCGTGATTGAAGGTTTAGTGTTTAATTAAAAGATTTTTTTATTAAAAAAGTGCATTGTGCATAAATCTTCGTCATAAGTTGGTGGATTCGCAGTTTAATAAATTAATAACATTGTTTGCAGGCGCTATATTTGTGATTAAATAATGTCTTGTTCACTTGATGTTATGGTGTGTTTACATAATCGTGATACAAAAATCTGTTTACTGAATCATAGGGCACCATAAAATAAGTTGATGAGTAATATAATTCCAAGAACGGGAGTTACGGTCGACGCAATTCCTGCACTATAAAAAAGCACTTAATTAAAAAGTCACGACCACCATCATAGTCATACATGGCTTAGGTAGAGCTACATTATAATATGTATAAACGAAGACGCGTTTCGATGTTTAGAAAAAAACTTTCCATCGACAAAGTTATAGCGTTGCGTCACACACAATGGGGAACTCGAGAATAACCCGCGTGAGCTTTGCATTCAAAGTTGAGCGATCGGTCTAGAGATTAATCGAGTGACTTGTCCGTGAATAGAGGGGAAGTTGGACTCCTTTGTCACCACCTGTCCGTGTACGTACAGCGGTAATAGTTATCGGAAGACATACGGTAGGCAGTCTCGAGCGGGGAGCGACCGCGGCGCGAACGCATCTGTCCCCGGTTACGCGCCAAAACAGAACATGTGCGTTCCGTTCGACTCAGAATTTCGAACATGTGCAGTGTGTCGACGGAGACTGTGATGAAATCTGTGCTGTGTTAGCTAGTGATGTGAATAGTGATCATGCTGGGTTTGCTCACGTCGGATTTCGGTTACCAGAACCGATTGACGCTACTGCAGCAGTTGATCGAGTGCGGCGATGTTTTGCTGGAACGAGAGTTGGTCTGCGATTACGGTAACGATTGGATTTCGTTAATCGATAATACCTATCTATAAATTGCTGTAAATGAAAATTTGATCCATTATTAATTTAAAATGGAACTCATAATGAACTGTCGTAAATGAATCCTATGTTAAAAAAAAAATCTTAACTAAGCTGTAGTAGTGTAGTGTAGCTAAATCATTACCAACTCAAATTATAAAACAGTATGTGTTCCGATATAAAGACAATCTTCTTAAAGACCAGTAGTCCTTAGGATAGCGATAAATATTTCGTCTGGATCCTTAAAGTAATAAATGAAATGGGTAAAGGTAGAACAGCAACAACGAAGGAGCAAAATCGATTTTCCCCGAATTTCATCTTCTTAATTTATAATGCCTTAGTTTCAGAGTAAATTTTCACATGAAATCTTCGAAATGTGTAACCTCAGAAAATGTACAAGGTTACGTTTTCTTTGTTTAATCATGGAGCCGCATCAAGAGGTATAGTTGCCACTTGACAACGGAGATCATTTCACAGAACCTAAGTTTTTGTATTAAAGCCTATTTAAACAATCCATTTCCAAGATGGTGTCGTTGTATTTGTAATAAGCAATAAAAGTTGGCGTGTTAATGTTAAACCAAGGTGCTTACTATGTAAACCGTACTCGTAATTTTGTTTAACGACTTAATATAGTGCAACACGTCATATCTTTTCGCAGCGGTTTGCTGTTACTATACATCATCGACATAAGAATTAGCGTTTACAACGCATCTGCCTTCGTACACACACCTTAGCGGTTCACATAAAGAATATCGCTCTCTTTGCTATGTAATAAAGACGCCCACAGTATGAACTAAATAAAAAAAATGCTTTGATTGTACAACTTGTGTGATGTAGACATAAGTATGTTTAATAAAGTAATAATTAACATTAAGATAATTAAATTAATATTTCAACAGCTGAAGTTAATATTATAGTTAGTATTAACTTTGGCTGTTGAAATAATAATGGTCCTACTACATGGTTGTAGTAGGATTTCATTTGGAAAAAGATGATTTCTAAACACAAAAACTGTTAAGCTTATAATATTACCTAATATTTTACCGCAATAAACTTTCAACAACACTTATAAAGGTGATTACCTCAATTACTTTGACGCTCTTTCATCCTAAATTTGACAGACAAGATTGTAAGAATTTTTATTCAATACGCGCCATTGTAGCATGCGCAAGCGCGTAAATATCGGCTGGTAGGTTGTCTCGAGCCGACACACATGCGTACGCGCATACGTAGATAACATCGGGACGTTCTCAATTTACAGGCTCACTGTTCGCGACCGACGTAACTAATGGTCTCATTGACATCACCTCGTTCAACGGATAAATAAACGTTTACAATATCATAATTGCCGCTAATGACTATCTGATTTGCACTATTAAAATCAGAACCATGATTAAAATTCAAGATCATAAGTCATAACTGATTTGCCGTTTTCCTCTCAAACTTACCTTAACTTACTTAGAAAATCACAGCCAATTAAAACTTATGACGTTCCAATGCTAAGATTTCCGGACATCTTCACTTCATCTTTATATGAAAAAGGGTAAAATTTTGCGCATATACAGGCTATTTATACTGCTATATCCCTCATATTAGAGTTAATTTAGACAGATAGCTCTATTGCCCGAGCCAGAAGTCTGTGTCAGAGGACACGATCGTTGTCTAAGCATTCTGCGCTCAATCTGACGAGCTCCCTTCGTTATTAGGTTTGTTTAGTCCAGGTTGTTGGTGGTCATTATATAACATTTTCTTCGAAGATCTAAGTAATGGCTACTTTGTCCTTCTTAAAGAAATATTCGGTCTTCTCCGTTCGCTGCATGCGGCATTGGCCACTGACTACCAACTTAAAAACTTTTCACGTCAAAAACTTCACTGTTTTATGCTACGATTTCTCGTTCAAACCGGCTGAACTGTTTAGACAGCTTGATGTCCTAGAATTGAATAAAACTCATCTTTATGTTTGTCTGAAACAATAGGTACTTTCGTCATTCCTAAGGAATATGCTGTTAATGTAAAGAATAAGTTATATAATCAACATAAATGTGTTTGTAAATCGCATCGTAGTATCATATGGTTTCACAAACAATAATACCCGTTTCCAAAATAGACCTTTACAATATCTTTATTAGAAAACTAACTTATGTAATTCTTTCTTGGTGTTAAATTTAACATTCTTTTAATTTATAATTAAACGTGCAGTAAGTATTCTGCGAAAAACTAAAAATGTTCCACTACCTATTGTATAAATACCCCTATTTAAGAATTAGCCTTGCTTCTTTCTTTAAATTTTTTCGTATCCTTTATTTTGTTTAGCGAAATTTGGAAACAAACACTGTTTCCAAATCATTTACAAAGAACGGCCTATTGAGGACTTTATACGATTTCATGTTTGTAATTGTTGTATAATGTAAAAAAGGTCTCTATTTTTTTTCGGTTACTTCTCAACCCTTTGCACAATATAAGCCGGCAGTTACTGTGGAAAAGTTTTGTATATAACCATAAACAGCTGGAGACCGGCGACACAATAACTTGTATAAAATTGTCCCTAAGTGTTTTCGGAAATACAAAATATATTGAGAATATTGTCCGTAACTTTTTAAGTATTGCACAAATAGAATCTTATTTCTAAAGTTTCCTTATTCAGATACCCCAAAATGATTTCGATAGAAATATGCATTCAGTTTAATTTTCATTTGTTCTCTTTTCTTCTTATTATTATTATTGGTTTTATTACTACTTATGCTTTCATTTTTATATTATAAAATCTGTGGTCGTTTAATATTATTGTGGAAGTAAAGTTCGGGGAATCAGAAAATTCGTCAAATTTATGCAGCATGATTCAGAGTATCTACGGAAACTTAATAACACCCCCGTTAAAATAAAAGTTACTCCTCTGTAATTGTTCATTACGATTGCATTGTACTTTTCCATAATGATTGGACGGTCGCTTCCCATACACCAGTGCGACAGATACTTTGTAACCTGTGTTCGGTATATTTATAATGAGCGTGTCCGTTCGAACATTATGTGTCACATCGTTGTACTTGCAAGCGGCATCTTTCTCGGGGTTTTCTAGGGTTTGCTGTGAAACATAAAATTATGACAAACATTTGCTCTATTTATTTTTACTGCTCCTAAGTTAAATTACACAAAATAGTATCAGCAGTAACTGTATTTAAGGTCGTTGTCAATACATACTTGGGTATGAAGTTTGATAAAGGTACCTTTAAATTTACCTCTCTGATCTTGGATTTGAAAGCCTATCCAGTCCAGGGACTTAAAGAGGGATCACCGATGGTTATCAAAGTATATATAGGTTTCCTGCTTAAATCTCTCTTTTTACGGTTCTGAGTTTTTTGCAATATAAGATTTGTTTCTTTCTAGTATTTATAATTCTTTTCAACTATAATGTACTATAAAATTTATTTGGCATTTGTAAGTGAATCAAAGCAAAATTTTATCCAAACTAGTGCCATTACAGGTAAAATCTTGTTGCTTAGCTAGTATGGTCGTAAATGGGCGTGGTTATAAATAAAATTATTCTCACTGCTGACCCCATGTATAAAAAGACAAATGAGTAAGTGTGATGAAGTGCAGCAAACAGCTTTATAATCACGCACTAGTGAGGCGGACGGTGTGAAGAATTCGTAAACAGGCCGCTAAGGCAAGCGTAATGTAATAGTTTTCACCTAACACATTAATGCCCTCTCGAAACGGAATATTACAAGCATTCCAAACGACTCACGACCACTGAGAACTGGCTGTGTAAGGCACATTGTGTACGAACAACTCTTTCGACGCGTTTGATTATATTCTTTGAGAAGGTATGAATAAAAGAATCGAAACGGGACAACGGGAAACACGAGCGCGTCATTGATCTTAGAAATAAACCGATTTCTTTAAAGGCCTTTAATACCAAAAAGTCACTGAGTGCTGTATAAAATTACGCAAATAGTAGAGTCGATGTGCCTGCTTTCGGTAATTGTATCTTTTGATGTGTATTTTCGTAATTATAAGTACTCCTTTAATTTGTCTATTTGAACTCAGTACTGCACAATAATCAAAATGTTCTTAACTCAAGGTAAGTACCTAACTGGTATCTAAAAATCCATAAGGGTTAACCAAAACCGAGTGAAGATGTAGTTTTCACTTGTTTTTATTTTTACCACTTCATCTTTGACGACATCCTGTATTTTATCGGACAATTAGTCGAATAAATCTCCCTTCAGATGCACCGCCTCGTTTGATGACAAAAAATCTTCTTTAGTCCTTTTCTATGATTTTCTCAAGTTGTAAGTGTCACATTTTGTGTGTGAAACGCTGAAAGCGTTTAATGCAGTAATTTCTAGCAGGAAAGCGAGTTATTGTTTCCTAACGGCTGCGATACGTACTACCTACTTTATCTACGTTATGGTCACGTTTGTGACCCACGTGAAATGCTCAGAAAATACAAAACAACCTTCACCAACGCCCGTCAGCTGGTTATGTTCATTATTTATTTACATTTTTTACTATTGAAACAGTTCATCGTGACGCGCATGGATACTATCATTGACACTTGCATCTATAATTTTATTGTGAATACATTTTCGCAAACTAGACTATTTGCTATTTATTGTTATGTTCTAAGTTTTTTTTAGCTTAAAGATATATGCTATTAACATTTTAGATTCAGTTTCAAGTTAAACTTTGTAATTCTTTACCGAAAAAACAAACGACAGTAATCATCCTGTTAAGAAGCAATGAAATGTAATGAATTATATATGGATTGGATAGATTATGCGTTTTAAAAGCAAACACATTATATATTTAATAATATCTAAAAATAAAGTTGAAGGATTACATAAATACGTAAAATTTCCTGCTTCTCTGGTATGAATATGTTGACAATATCTATAAGAAATAACTTTTCGGATACCAGTTGACGTGCAAATTACATTTTTAAAGTATCACGCCTGCATAATCGTCTAGCTAGTAGTATTTTAACAATCGCTTACGAATTCATGGCTTAATTCAGTTCAGAAGGAAAACAATCGCGTCTTCCATAATTTTTCCAACTTCATTTACATCTAAAACAATATCTCCTATCGCGTCTTTATTGGTTTCCTTTACAGTGCTGTCGATGGAATGGGTTCTATCTAGCTGGACTTATAATTATATTAATCTCCTGGTCGTTCCCGGCAGTCGTCAGGCGATTGAATCACATGAGTAAAGAAGGCGCAGAGGTAAAGCTTTATTCAGTTCTCGTGTGTGAGAAAATATCCTTTCTACATTCGCTGAAGAATATGTAAGGATAATAAAATACGTTGTTATGTTTTGACATAACAGCGTATTTTAATAACATAACAACGTTAAGGGCCTTAACGTTAACAAACAAGGATTTATCCGGCCCTTAAGGTTTAGCAGTAGATTATGCCTTTATTAAATTAAATAATAGACTTATCGGTAGATTGTTTAAAAAATCGGTTAAAATATGGATTTTTCAGTAGCATTGGCAACACTGGACATTGTGAATGAGCACTGGTGGCTTGTCACCACCAGTAACAACGTTTCTCTGCGTACCCGACAGGCGCCAGTGTTCAAGCTTACTCTCTGTGCCTTCTTTACTCATGTGATTGAATACCGGCATCGGCACGGCACCGGCACCGAGCGATCGTGGGAAAGTAAACATCTTCTCGTGCCTCCTAAACTTGGACTACCTTTGTTTTGTCGGCTCAGTAATATATGATACTGTTTAATGTATCTTATATTTACCAATCTGAAGTTGCGATGGATGGTACTTTTGCTCCTTCGTTAAATAAAGTGTGTTATTTACGTATCTTGCTGCTTACTTATTGTGAAACGAGTATGAGCTTTGTATGTCAGTTTTTTAAAAGGTGTTCTGCGAAACATCTCTCTCCTACTTGATTTTGAGCGAATGCTCAATTAAGATAAGGCGAAACCGCCTAAATATTTTGGCACATGATACGCTTATGTTCAATCTTTTCATGTGAATCTATTTATTGTATCATTAATTGTGTTGTGAATACACGTATGTTGTATTGTAGCCGCCGGGGGCAATGTATGTGGGTCATACGCATCGCAGACACGTCGACCTCTGACCTTATTATTATACGTAGACCAACTTTGAGGTCAGACTATGACGCTGGCTAGACCCAAGCAAATGAATGTGCTATGCTATTATATTCATTCGTATCACACCAGCCCTTTATAAACTTTTTTAACTTGAAGTTTGAAGTAAAGTTTTTAATTCGAGTGGAAATTGGTGGACTTGAGCTTAACTGCACACTTACTATAGTTAGGTAATTTACATAACTTTTGCCTAAGTTTTCATATGTGATTATAAACTAAAATCTTTAATTAACGTATTTCTAACTTTTGTAATAAAGTTTTATCATAGAGCCGAGAGAACCTTTTAGGTATGTCGAAGAATTTTTCCTGTTTTTTTTTCTTATAACGAGTAGGTATGTTCGCAGTTTTATAAGTGAACTTTGCTATTTTTAGGTGATGAAGCGCCAACTTCTCTGCTTTATATATTTTTCGATTCAGTAAATTCTTGAATTCTCGCATCAATTATTATTAATTCTGATCCAAACTCAATATTTTTTGACCACGAAAAATGGAAAAGAGATTTCAATAATTATTTAAAAAAACTTTGCTGAATGAATATTGTCGTATTAGGGTCACATCTCACTGTGGCTTTCTCATTCAACTCAAATAGATCGTCTAGCTATGTATTATTTGGTACGGTTGATTGGGCCATTAATTTAAATCGCGTTTAAAATCTAGGCTGGGCCCGATTGTCGCCCTTAGTTGGATGCAATCAGCCGAGCGAAGTCTAGCACATTTTGCATTACACCAACCGAACCGTCGCGTCGTCAGCTGCGATCCTACGTTTTAAAGGAGCATGTTTGATATTAACTTTAACAAAGCGTGTTTTGTTGTAAAAAATATATAGAGACTTTTTCTTTTTTTTCTGATTCAATGTTTTTATTACAATTGGATTCGAATTTTGAATACTAAAAGTTACGTGCCAGTGTTACATCGTACAGTGTTTATCATTGGTAATCAGAGTATCACAGAATTTCGAGCAAGAAATGTTAAAGAATAGGTTTTTTTATGAAGTCACTTTCAATTATTTTTATTATTTCTTGTTATTTATAGCGCCAATAGAAATATAGTTTAAATATTTCACCTGTCTGCCTACCTGACTACGGTTATAGAGCTAAAATCGTTATTGTGGTAGTTGTGTTTTCGACAAAAAGTTAGAGCATCACTGATGCAGGGATTCTATAAAAAAATGGATTTTTTATCAGAAATTTCTTAATTCACTTATAGAAACGAAAGTGATTTAAAAAGCATTTCTGAAAATTTGCCTTAACGATTTGACGAATTCGCCGCGGCCGAAGCAAATATTCACTATGCCACGGAAGCTGTCGTGGTAGTAGATATATAATATGCCATTGATAAATTAGAAGTTCCAGTTTATCAATGGCAAACGGTGACGCATCAGCGTGGGAAACTTGGTAGCTTAACGCATTATATGCGGCCTTAGATGTTCTAAGCATGCGCCTCTTTCGCTTCCAAAGTTCTAACCAAGTGTGGAGTTCACAACTGATTTCACCGTAAGCTTTCAGAAGACCATAGTATACTATCACGAACTTCCAAGGATCGTGGCGTAAAGGATTGGGTCATCATAGGCAACGGTGCGAGTGATATTTTTAGTATCGCTATGCTTATTATCGTTTTAACATTAAGAAAAGTAATCGGCATTGTAGTACTGGAATCATCTATTGGGCTAATACGAGGAGGGCGGTCAACGACCCCATGTCCCGCGTCCCGCGAACTACATTAACTACGTGCCTTATTCAGTCTGGAAATTTCCACTATTTTCATGAATTTCCAACCGTCTCTGCCGCCCGCCGTCCAAACTTAAGTGATTAGACCAACAGTCTTACTTAATCGCATCTAAGCTTTGCTATAATGGTGAATCGCACTTTCTTCTGAGTACTTGTTGTGTACTATTTATCAAAAAAGTTGTGCGACATATTTAGGCAAATTTTGAAAATGATTTCTTAAAATTTTCTAAAATTGATTACTTAAATTGTTTGAGTCACGGTCCTCCAATTAAAACATAAATACACATAAGAATCTTTGCTACAACATTTTGCTTATAATTTAAGTAACACCTATTGAAGATATCGGTAGCATTTTCAAAGACTTACCAAACAATAAACTCCAAGCATAAGAATCCTTTTTAGTACTGAAAATCCTTTTGTTCCACAAAGCATGTACAATAGATAATAAGTGAAAAAAAAAGAAAAAAAAAAGAAAGAAAAAAAAAGCCTATACATATAATAGAATATTCATTAAAAAGGGGATGGACAATATGTCCAAATTTATATTAGTTAAGTAGACATAAGTGAGCATGCCGCATGTTTGCATGATTAAATATAAAAGGCCGCACTGAGTGCACAAACAAATGTATATAACAAAACTTAAAAAAAGTCAAACTAAATAATGGCATGGGCATACGCCTATGGAGTAATTGTATTCAAAAAAAAAATCCTTTTTAGTTAGTTTTGCGTTTTTTATATGGCTTTTTTAAGTGGTTAATACGTTTGCTGGATTGCAAAATATATCGGATTTGATTCCTACCTAGGGTCATTCCAGAGCAAACTATGTATAATTCTATGTTATGATGAGGAAACATTTTAATATATTTTTGTCATGCTTTCGCTTCAGCCTAGTGGATGGCATGATTACAAAAAGAAGTTAAACTAAAAGATAGGGCAAAACAAAAAGTCGACCGACTAGAATTATGGAGAAAAAACCTAAAACATTTCGGTATAGTAATGTAAATAAACAAAACAATCCATTATGCAATTCATAAACCCGTTCGAGTGTATTGTAGTATCTAATATACTGACGATTTGCATAAATCACCGGTTATACGCGGTTTGTTTCTTAAAGCACTTAGGCGGTTTTGTTTGCACACACTCGTAATAGGTTTCACAAGCAAGCGGTGAACTTCCGAACCGCTCGCTGGCTGGTTCGCAGTACCCACCGTCGCGTCGGCTTGGATTGGAAACTAATGAGTAAATAAGGTACAAAGACGAAGCTTCATACCAATAGGCTATGAAAAATAAGCCAATTATTGGCATATGTATTTAACATGAATATTGGGAGAGAAACATGAAGTCTTAAGTGACATTACTTTGTACTGTTTGACGATTTAATGAGAGCTGTGTGACGTCAAAACAGGATTTTTACTATGTTTTTACTGATATTCGCTACAGAATTATAAATATCCACTTTTTACTGAGTAATAAATAATGTATGAACGTTTTCAAAAATTTGTCAAATAGCCTATTGTATGTGTATGTGAGTGATCACTGGCGCCTGTCACGTACGCAGAGAAACGTTTCCATTGGCGGCGACAGGCTACCAGTGCTTACTCACACACGTGCACTGCATAAAGCTTCGCCTCTGTGCCTTCTTTACTCATTGTTTGAAATGTATCTACCACCAAACACTTCACAATGACCAAACAGCGATTTGTTACAAATAAACCTTTATGTTCCGCGCGATAAAGATTACTGCGTACGCATTTAACAGGTCTTAAATTTGTACACGCGGTCGCGATACTGTTTTTCACGATGCAAGCGTTCATGACTCTTATTGTTAATGTATGTAAGGTCAGTTTAGCGTGACAGTTTCGTCGTTGCAATTGGGCAGTTAAGTAAACACATGATTTACCGAGCTATCGGACGCATACTGTGTATGTAGCTGTTTGTTATTTATATAGACTTATTATACTTGTTACCCACGGCTTAAGAGTGTGATGCAATCAAATCTTGATATTGATCTGTTATTGACTTGTATTTTTATATTGATCCAGAGACAATTCCCGTACTCCTAGGCTAAATAGTATTAGACTCATTTCATAACGTACTCGTGTTTCTGATTTTATCTATACCCGTTATAGCAAAACCTGTAAATGGCCTTACTAAGTATTTTTATGTTAAATTAATGGAAAAAAGTATGACGCTGTTGGTTTTTCCAAAACCGAGACATAATATTTATGAGAAGTTCAACTTAACGTATGAGAAAGTTCAAAATATTAATTTAATTTTTAGAAATACCTAAAAAGCTTATCTGAGAAGATTCAGTTGGAAGAAATCGAATCTGACTCTCAACAATAAGGCCAATGTGAAATTATTACATCAAATCAGTTTTAAGTTTCTTCGACGTGCTGCACAGTTAGGGCATACATTGTTAATGAAATCTTTAAACTTCCTTTAAAGTTGTGTTCACAATTATTGTATAGATAATGACAGTGCTACCTACCGACTCTCATCTCTATGATGTATTCGGTTAAGATGTGTATTTTTGACTAATATGTTTTTCTCTCTCGTTTCAGGTTTAGACAACCGGATATCAAACTCAAGGAGTTCTGTATCACCGTGAGTAATGAATATTCATTTTATTTATAGCATCATAAGGTTCTAATAATATTGTATGATTGAGGTTTCGTTACTTAAGATACACATCGCCGATTTTCAATTATAAAGCTTGTTGATGATGCTGACGGCTGGGGAAAATGCGCACGAATTGCCTTCCTTATTTTTCCTCCTCAAGAAATTTCAATATCCCATGGAAATTTTGCAGAAATTGGTTTCACCCTTATACAGTCGAAAATGAGTTATTGAAACATTTTTTTGTCATTAAACTTTCAAATTGAGGTATTCTCAAGTTTAAGGAAGCTGCCGTGTGTCCATGGTATTTCGTTGAAATCCCAACTGATAGGTACTCAAATTGAACACGTATTGAGATGGCCTTAGCATTAAAGATTACTGTTTACCTGCCCGTTGAGATAGCAATGACAATTGACCTTTACGGTTAAACTACGCTACCAACGTTTGCTACGCATCGCTTACCAATAAAACGTCAGTCAAACGTCAAACGGGGGAATCATTATTGTTACAAAGCATACTTGATTGTGTACCAACAATAAAACAAATTTACATACAAATTCAGACATTTGTACTTAGCCGCACGACAAAAATCGAGCCATAATTATTAGAGTTAGGTTAGTACAGTTTAGTTTTGGTATATTTAATGCCACCTGAGGCCCAAGCAGGAACTTTGACAGCTATATTGTATCGTCAAAGTTTCTATGAAAACTAAGCAGCGCCTCTACCGTAAGATAAAACTAGCTCCTTCCATACGAAATTTGACGATGATGATACGATCAGGGATTTGTCAAAGTTCTTGCTTGGGCCTCAGGTCAGATGTTTTCGTTACGAAAATTAGGTATTGGTTATGTTATGCACCTTATGACCGTCCTCTCAAAGACGTCAAATATATTAAAAGTCACGTCTTTTCTTATTGTAACGTCATCTCAAAGAAAGTGACAGCATTATCTTTAAGTCAACTTAAAAGTTAAACGACGTCTCTGAGTACGGCTGTAGATAATTTGAATTAACTACATGTAAAAATTTATGCATTTTACAGTGATGTGGTGAACAAAGACCTTGGGCTCTCTGAGAGCGATGACGATATCGCCGCCACCACCACCACCTTAGGACCGTAAGTGCAAATACAGTTTAATAATGTAGTTGGTATTATAATCCAGTACTTACTAGTATACATAGGAGTTGATCACCATCACAGCTTATTACTTATACTACACACTACTGGAGCACTATGGATGGAATAGGGATATTGGGCATTGACCCACGCGGGCCCAGTGCGGATTGGTTGGTACTAACGACTGCGGATGCAGCCAGACCAACAGCTGAACGTGCCTTCCGAAGCACGGAGGAGCTCGAGATATAAGTTTTTGGTCACCCAATTTTTTTTTTTTAGTTAAGTGGTGTTTCCACTGCTGTTTGTGAATAAGTTATCGTTCCATGAGATAGAAAAAGAGATCAGCAGGGCTAAAAAGCATCCTTCCAATATATCAGAAAAAAAATAAGTAATTATTCAATGATCTAATAGAATCCGGATTCATCGCCCCACATCAACGTATGTTGTAATTTGCAGATTTCTCCTGAAGACTGTAACCTGTAATGTGTTGTAAATAAATAAATAAAATAAAATGGTACCAAGCTTTCTTGATTCGCGCTCAGTTGTGATTATTCTTTCATTCCGCGACACTACATATAGTTTAGAATAGCTTAGATCGAGCGCTCAAAACTAACAAGACACATTAATAAATATTTCACACATATCAATTAGCCTAGCCCCAAAGTAAGTACTGTAAGACTTGTGTAATGGGATATTAGGGTAACGGATAGAATACATATACTGATACATATATAAATATATTCATATAGAAATACATATAAACATCCATGACTTGACCACTGATTAGGCGACACTTTGAAAACCGGCGTGCATACTACTCGGGCCACGGAGGACGTATCATATCGCGAAAAATTGATCATCAACTGGAGTACAGATCGTTTAATCTAAAACTGAACGCTCCTCCCTTGTCTTACTCCTAGATGCACAAGCCGTGTACAGATGCAACACACTCAAATTAGCTATAGTCATTGGTCATTCAGTTGATGCAGTCGCGGGTTCGACACGAACATGGCAGTACGCTTCGATATCTCTTCTTCGATGACTCATAATAGTACCATAAAAGTGTAGAGGGGCGTTAAATTTTAGATAAGACTATATCTAATACCAGGTACCTGTTAAATTCGAAGCACGCTTCACAGGTTTCCTCGGTTGTTGTCGCCCATCGGTTCGGCGAGTCCCAGTTCTGGCAGCTCTTCCCCCTCGGACTCTGAAAGTGAATCTTCCTCCGCTGAATCGACGCCTGCCGCCGCGCCCGCTCCCGCCCCCGCGCCCGCGCCCGCTCAGCGATCCTCCTGGAGCTTGTCAAACTTCGCACCTCCGACCCAAACCGCTCAACCTCCCGATCAAGCTCGTCCGGAGTACGACCAGTCGAAAGATCTGCGGCATGCCCTCGCTGATGTCCAAGGAAAACCGGTGAGTTGTTGTCTCCTTTCTACAGTTAATATAGGAGTGTTTCATAGGATACGCTAGAGGCTGTTTCTAAATAGAAAACGCATATCAACGAAACCCGTGATCCTCCTGGAGCTTCTTAACCTTCGCAAACCGCTGAGAGCTTGAGCGGTACCAAGCTAAACTGGAATACGACCCGTCGAAAGAACTTCGGCATGCCTTCGCTGATGTCAAAGGGAAATCGGTGAGCCACTTGCTGTAGGATCTATGAGTTGTCCCTTTTCTAAACTTTATTTAGAAGTAAAAGAATGTCAAAGGATACCTGTGAGACGCAGATTCCAAGTAGCAAACGCATATCGACGGAATCCGCTCCGCAAACCTCCTGGAGCTTGTCTAACTTCGCGCCACCGAACCTAACCTAACCCAAACCGCTCAAACGCCTGACTAAGCTCGTCCCAAATACGACGCGTGGTAGGAACTTCGATATGCTCTTGCTGATGTCAAGGGGAAACCGGCATGTAATAGTTTTCTACACCTTAGAAATCAGAGTGTCATAGGATACGCGCGAGACTGAGGTTCCAATAGCAACGGAATCTGCTCAGAGATCCTCGTGAATCATGCCCAAGTTTACTTACACCCACCAAAAACACTCCCAATGTATACGATCTAAGTCAAAGAGTTGGGGAATGCTCCCGCAGATGTGAAAAGGAAAATGGTAATAACACTTTACACCTATGCTTTTCCTAAGATTGGAAGAGGCAAAGGATGAATCCATTGCAAAGCCAGATGTAAAAGCAATGACCCCAGTCCAGTTTTCTTCTTTGGGCCAGTTGAAGTTTGAGACGCCCACGAATGTCCTTGAACCGCTACATCAGACCCCGCGAGTTGAAGTAAAGGAAAACTATTGTTTTCAACCGGTCCATGTTAAGTTAATTCCGAACAGTCTAGAAGTTCAAAGTGTAGAATCATTGCGATGATATTATATTATGTATTTATTTATATCTATATATCAGTCTCAATAAAGTTATGATAAGAAAAAATACGTCGTAAAGGTAATATCACAATGTAAGCGCATCAGCACAGAATAAAGCGTCAGATCAGTTGTATTGCACACTATCCCAGTGTTTTGTTCCTTGAGATAAACATTTGTCCATACAAGGAAGCTAAGCTAGCAAATACGTGGCGTGCTACTTGCATTCACGGCCGAGATTAGTAAGCGAATATGCTCCGTGCGAACTTGAACTGTTTCGCGAATTAAAACAGGTCAACTGTCGTGAATTAAAAAAGTTAATTTCCATTAAAAACAATTCGTTTTAATTGAGTGGTTCAAGCTCTTTTTCAAAACGCGTGGGAACAATTACTAACACCGAATTCTTGTGTATCTGAATTCTACCTTTGTGTTTGCGATTTTTAATTACATCAGATTTAATAAATTTATTTAGACACTGCTAATAATCAGTTTTGTCAAAGTTTTATATTCTGCAAAATGATAGGACAAAATGTCAAGGTGTTACGCAAAAACGATCAGTGTTTAAGACAGAAAAATACACGGAAATGAGCTCAATTATTTTGCAATGGCAAGCCTGATCGATACTCTTCTCCTGTTACTGCAACGCATAATAAATCAACAAGAACAGGCGATAAGGCAGAAATGGATCAATTTGGCACTGTTAAAGTATACCATGAGCAGTATGTCGGCAGATCTCGGGTCCAATTCGCGGAATCACATGCCCGTACATCATCAAGATGGATATGTAACCGAAGATTTTATTAACAAGACGACGGATATTTTGTGGCAAGCGTACTACGCTGCCGCTTACACACACAAGTTATCGAGGTTTGTAGAAACATCGTAGGCTCTAAACAAAGACGTATTCGTCATAATGGTGCACACAGCAAGTCGAGCGAGACTTTGCACCGAAGTAGTTTTTTGTCGCTTCCCCGCGGAGGTCAATCGAGATCCCATTTTATTCGCTTAAGTATTTCGTATACGTTTCTGTGATTTATAATTTTGAAGAGTTGCACGTCTTGTAAGTCTATAGATGTTAAGAATGTCTATGATATTTTCTGCGGAAAGATTCTTGCAGAACGTGACGGTTCCAGTGAACTGTGTTCTTAGAAAATTTAATGATACTTGATACTGTCAACAGTGTTCTTCCTTGTTTACGTTCTCAAGAATTAGGTACGACTTCCCGAAGTCGACATTCTTGAAAAGCGTAATGTCGAAATTTACTTTTTTTTATCGTTTCGCACTTTTAATGGCGCTATATTTTTATAATACGGAAGGTTCAAAAAGTTTGCATGTTGTTAAAGATATTCAGATGAGAGCTCAGTGGGAGTTTTTAACTTATTCGTTTATTTTTATAGTCGATAAGTCAGAAAATGCTTTATCTAGTGAAAAACATGAAAATTACGGATACTTACCTGATCAACATATTGAACTAGATAATAATCAAAACACTGGTGTCGATTCTGGCACGATTCTCTAAATCTAAACTTAAATTTGACAACAGTGTGTCCTTGTCATTCTCTATACAGAATGAAAAGGAGAGACTGATGTTAAATTTAGTTTAAAGTTTAGAGAATCACGCCAGAATCGACACCACTGTTATATTGGTAAATAATAAAACAGCAAAGAAGTTCAACGGTGCTGTTTAAATATTTGTATATGGACTAATTCTAAAGAGTAATAATGACTTCAAAGCAAAAACTTTTCTTGGTTACACGAAATGGAGTGCAATTTGCTAGCGACGGAGTGAGACGATAAAAATAAATTACGAGGACACAAGGTTATCTTAGATCAAAAACTTTGGCCGACCGACGAGAGACCGCCACTGTGGGAAGTTTTGTCGCAATCTAATGCATAATACTCGCGTTGTGATGTGACGTCATAGTGCTCGTTGTAAAACACTACGATACATTAAATTAATTAATGTGCATAGAATTATCTTTTTCTGTCAATCGGTCGGAATCGGAAGTTTTATAACTTGTTTCAAAACGAAATTATGAATATATGAAACTCAGAATAACGGTCCTTGTCGGAGATATTTATTAGAGATGATGATGGTATATGTTGCACAATATTGGTGAGGTCAGGTTATAGCAGAAATATCAATGTTATTTAACATTAGGCCCTAATCCCTATTACCTATATTATTTATATCGAAGATGTTGGGTTATTACACAAGGTGTTATATAATAGGCAATGTCGGGTAATTACAGAAATATTAGTGATATATAACATTGTAATAGAAACTCATATCTAAGATTTGGGTTATCTATCATACAAATGTGTTATACAACATTTTGTCCTATCCCATTACAATTACAAAGAGGTTTTTCTTCAAATGGAGGAATCAGATTGCCCCTAGATTATATGTTATACAATAACAGCCCTAATTCTGTTATAAAATAGAGTCCAATATCGGAGATGTCGGACTCGGACGCATCATCTCCGTCGCCAGGCCCGCCGCGTCGCCGCTCGATCGCCAACCGCGCCTCCACTGCTTCGAGCGACGATGAAGCGCCTAGACATCAACACACGGTAAATATCACTTTTTCAATTAAGTATTACACATTACATTAGTACATTTGTAATGCTCTCTCCAATTCAATGAAGGCACTCCACTTGCAGCAATTTGGTTAAATCTCAATTTAACTTAAACAAGATTTAGCCCATATTATAATGTCTAATTGACATTGATATTTTGACACTTTTTCTTGCAGCAAATTTGTTAAATCAGGAAGTAATTAAAACTAGATATCCCGTACAGAAATCCCAATGTCAATTTGACATTCTTGTATGGTAGCAAATATTCTGTAAGTGGCTCTTTGGTTCACTTGCATTTTGCTGAATATTATAATTATTCGTAATATACCTACATAAATTCATTCAAATAAAAGTACTTTTAGGATCTACATAATATAAACGGAAAAATATTCTGTATCAGGTATGCTACAAAATAAACTTGGATAGTTTACTTGATTAGTTACTACATGTTTTGTCTCTGTTCATTGAATGACAAATGACATTTGAGTGACATGAATAAAACGCGGCGTAACTAGTTTAAGCTTATTCCTCGTTTGGGGGTATAAATCAATATTTTTGTATGGAGGGGGGTGTAGTACGTTTACTTCTCACTATTCTCTGTTCTCATTATATTTATACGATTTTTAAGTTTCTCAGATAACTAGAAATTCACGGTGTATAAGGTGGAATGGAGATTGATTATTTTGTTCTTTGTGACAAACTTTGTAAGATTCATTGGGTGAATTGGGTTTCATGTATGAATTGTGTAAGGGATATGCTAAGAGATATGGTTATTATAAATTGATTTATTAAATAGTATGATTATGCATTTTTTATCAATTTTCTATAGGACACGACGTGGGAACGGGACTGTTGCCCATAACACAGAATATTTTATAATCTAGCTAGTGTTACTATTTCAGAAAAACCCTAAGAATGTTTTACTATTACCTACTTAATAAGTTTAAACTATGAATTTAGTAACTTAAAATATTGTACACTTTTTTGGCAAAATAAAAGATTCTTATTATTATAATAAATAGGTATCCTGACCTACGAATCACGTCTGAGATAAATGTGTCAGTTCAATTACGTAGGTCAGGATATCTGTTTTATATAACCACATTGCTCTTAGCATATCCCTTACAAGAGTGTGCTTTTCGGGGTTTTAAAATCAAATTTTTTACTTATAATATGGTGTTTACCCCAGATATCAGTATCGCCTCCCGTTGCAAATACCGCGCCCCAGAAGCGGGGCAGGCCGCCCAAGCCGCGCCTATCCGACGAGCGGCCGGCCGAAAAGAAGAAGCGCGGCCGCCCGCCCAAGCACCGCCCCGCCTCCCCCGCGCCACCGCCTCCGCCCCCGCCCCCGCCTCAGCCGGCCAATGACAGTGACGCTGAGCCCGAACTCAAGCCGCTGCAGGATATGAAGACGCATATCTTTCGCAAGGTAATCATCAGACCCCTCTTTCCCAGTGGGCACTTCTGGGCCCCGCGATTGATAGGGGCCTCCCTCAGATCAAATACAAAGTCCCTAGTTCCTGTCAGATCACCAAACGATAACCAATATTTATTATCAAAAAACTTACTTAATAGGGAAGATGCAAATATAATATTTATGAAGATTTTATGATTAAAATGTTAAAAAAATATAAAAGAAAGGCCACTGCAACGTTTTTATTTTACATAAGGTTGTTTTTTAACAATTTTTAAAAATGATTTGAAAAAAACGTATTTGAAAACATCAATCAGCGTTTAGTGACGTCACTCCTGTTATGACAACTTATTTGAGGTTATGGTTGTTAAAGTGAATATTATTTTATGGGAAAATTAATTGCGTTTTTTAATAAAAATGGAAGTTGGGTTTATCAAAGCAGACTCCAGGAATTCACCAAGAGTTAGTGTTGACATGGATCATCAGTATGACTTGCTCCATTTCAACTCATAATCCACATCAAATTCATAGAGGTCCCATTATCCTAATATGCCCAGGGCCTCTAATTGGTTAAAGACAGGCCTGGTAATCATTAGTTGCTGAATCACATCTACACCTTCTACTAATCATAATCACATCTAAAATACTTTGTCCATTGCACAACGATATTAAATACCTTACTGTAGATACAACATCACGAACAAAATCATCGTTGTTGAAAAAATTGTTTCAAATGACGTGTTTAATTAACAAACATTGATAAGATACCTGTCGAAAAACGACACTACGTACTATAAGTATTTTTTCACAATTTTTTCACGGAGCCCTGCGACATGTTGACTTTTCAACGGTCCGCGCGTGACTGTGAACCCAAAAAGGCTCGAGTAGAGTTCAAGCACTTCTTGATTGGGACATATTTTGAACGCGCGAGGTGTATCTAGGGATTTTTAATATTGTTGACCGCGCAACATATTGACGCTAGGCCAGAGCCGTTTCTACCATCACAGGATACGAAGACCTATATCTTAAGTAAGCAATCCACTACTAGCTGATAACAGCCGCCCTAAAAGAAGTGCGGCCGCCCCGCCTGCGACCGCGCAATTTAGATTCTTCTCAATTTATATCGAGACTTGGAAACCTTTATAGTCTCCAACCATACATTTACATGGTTGCTTTTTTGAGTTTCTGTGTTTATGTCCGCGCAAAATCCTTGCAGAATAAATTAGTTAGGAAATATTTGTTTCTTAGGTTTTCAATAAATAAATAAAGTTTCGTGCATTAACCCGTAAAAAACTAGTTTTATTTAATTAGGGAAATTAAGACGAATAGTTTTGAAAAGGGCGACTAAATTCTTATATTTCAGTTAGATGTAGCTAAAGGAGTGTAAGTTATTCTGAAGCACCTGAAATCATATGAAATGTATATTTTATGTAAATTGATAAAAAAATTAATATCTTTGATAAAATTGATAAAAATGCCTGCCTATTTTTTTACAGTTAAACTTTACTTACAGTAAAAGTTTGATTTATTAATTTTAAACACGCTATGACTGAAACTTTCGAAAATACGATTTTGATTCTCAACTTCTTTTGCAGGTTTTCACGCCGAAGAAGGGCGACGAAGGCGGGGGTAAGGGAGGGAAGGGGGGTAAAGGAAAAGGGGGTAAGGGTAAAGGTCAGGTGACGATCATAGAGGTCACGGCACCTGAATCTGGCAACGATGACGATCAGAGAAGAAACCGAGATGACAGAAGGAACGAAGAGGCCATCGCTAGGGTTTCTCCCCCACAAGAACCGGAAACGCAGACTAGAAGAAGGGAGGCCGACAGGGTGGCCAGCGAACGGATACAGGAACGGATATCCATAGAGAGGGCGGACCATCGACGGTCCGCGGATCGGTTGCAGGATAGACCAGTCGATCGAATACCGGAAAGGATACCGGAACGGATACCTGAACGGATATCGGAGCGGATACCCGAACGGCTACCGGAGCGGATACCTGAACGGATACCGGAGAGGATACCAGAACGGATACCGGAAAGGATCGCGGAACGAATACCCGAACGGATACCGGAAAGGATATCCGATAGGATACCAGACAGGACGCGGATAACGGATCGATCAACGAGTAGGATTCCCAATGCGACGGATCGACCGCCCGGCGACAGATTATCCAACGACAAAATGTACGAAAGGTCTTCGACGGATCGCCTATCCTCTGACAAAACGTCGCTAAAATCCACGCACGATCGTTTATCCGGGGAAAGAATCGAGAAAATCTCACGACTATCCGACGAGAAGACGATAGACTTGGACAAAATAGATCGATTGGAGAAGCCTATAGAGAGACTGTCGGTGGAGAAATCGGACGATAAATCTGGCGATAAGTTGGAACGGATCGACCGGTTGGACCGGATGGAGAGGGTTACGGCGCGGTCCGTTCGGGCCGAAGCGGACGTCGGATCCGGATTGAAAACGGACAGGGGTTCGGAAAGACTAGAGGAAGCTTCGCCTAATCGTAAGTACCTTTATAATAACTCTTTTTGACAACTTTTAAACTCAAGTAAAATGTTAAATCCATAATGTATACAGCAAAAGGTGGCAAACTTAGATAATCGATAGTCGTTATAGATCCCGTCGGACACGCTATCAAACGTAAACATACTTTCAATTGCACATCTTGTTAGCTTTCTAAAACAGATTATAAATCTAAGAAAATTGTAATATTAAAAAAAAGCTCGGTTAAGCTGCAAAAAAGCGCCGTTTATTTGCAATGGTAATGTTTAAAAATAGGTTTCAAACATTAAAAAATATATATTATATAGCTGTAAGCAAGAAATTTTTACTATAAATACAACAATGTATTTTTCCTTATTCAATGTCAGGATTTTTACACAAGGTAGGCCAGACGCTATAATTTGGGACCCATTTCATTGAAATGTGATTTGAAATCTGAAAGTCTTAAATAGTGAGGGCGCATGTTCAAATCTAAAAATAAGAAGATATTTTACAAATCAAAAAGGATGAAACATGTTAAAAGTTTTTTTTTTGATGATCTATCTATACGACAGTCGCTATTTTGGACTCCCTGTTCTTTATAATAACCCATTTGAAGATGTCTTAATATAGGGTGTTGTTTTTGTCGATACAGCCCAATGTCGAGCCCGCGTGATGGTCCGCGTCCCGCTGTCGCGGCTGCGCGCGGAAACAGTTCGCGCGCTGCAGCGGCCCCGCCGCGCGCCCAAGCGACCCGCCTCTCCCCCCCACGACCAGGTAATGTTATACAGCCCAATGTCGAGCCTGCGTGATGGTCCGCGTCCCGCTGTCGCGGCTGCGCGCGGAAACAGTTCGCGCGCTGCAGCGGCCCCGCCGCGCGCCCAAGCGACCCGCCTCTCCCCCCCACGACCAGGTAATGTTATACAGCCCAATGTCGAGCCTGCGTGATGGTCCGCGTCCCGCTGTCGCGGCTGCGCGCGGAAACAGTTCGCGCGCTGCAGCGGCCCCGCCGCGCGCCCAAGCGACCCGCCTCTCCCCCCCATGACCAGGTATATTATATTTCACTTTGCCGTTCAATTTTTCATTCATAACTTTGCAATTTGGCGTCTCAATTTGAACTTTGAATATGGAAATATAAATTGATAAAAAAAACAACACACCAATTAACCTAGGCCCCAAAGTAAGTACTGTAGGCTAGTGTTATGGGATACTGGGGTAACGGATAGAATACATATATTTATACATACAGTTAGGATCATATACTTAAGAACGCTTCTAGCAAAGACAACATTTTAAAATTTCAATGAACTGTGCTGAACACTCTTCCAAAAACGAGTCGTACAGCTCATTAATATTACCACACGTCTGTTTCATAGTTTCTTATTCACTTGGTACCAAAGAAGTTCGATCGGATTAACATCTAGGGTTAAAGGGTTGGCCTGTGGCCATTTTCGACATAAACCTATAAAAAGAATAGTAATACAAATAAATTTAATAAAATTTAATAAAAGATAAAAAACCTACAACTCTTTACTGGATCTGCTATCTTCATCATCAGCCTATTGATGTCACCATCCTAAAGCACAGCTCTTCCCTATAAATGAAATGAAAAGATAGACGATCTTCTACAGTAAAAAGGTTACTTTCTCAACAGACCGGTCCCGTAGCCGCGACCAACCACGAGCGGTCCGCTCCGTGCGCGGGCCAAACGCCCGTCTACTACAGCTACTTCGAGCGACAGCCGGCCGACGCGCTGTCCGACGAGGAACGCGACCACAAGTCAGTATCTATACATATTGTACGATCAAATCGTACATTTGTGTTAGCAAATTTTTATGTACAAGTAAACTATACAACCCTGTACAGTCGTTTCACCAAAATGGAGTACTGACCACAAACCTTCAAACTTCACAGATATTACCTAGAAGAAGCCACCCGTCTCCGCACGGCAGCGGAACGCGAGCAAGAACCCTTAGCCCGCGTAATGCTGTATTTAGAATCAGTTCTATGCTTCGTTCTAACGGGGAGAGTGCTAGAACTGGAGCTGGACACGAAGGGCGCCTTCACCGTGTACCGGGAGACCATTGAATATATAAAGTCGATACACTCGATGCCGCAACGGTTCCGGGCATCGCCTCATTCTACATTCAGCAAGCTGGATATACTTAGGTGAGGACAAACTTTTATGTACAATCTTACTACCGGCTATATATATACACGGCGAGTGTTTTGATGAGTTATTCTTCCTTATCCCTCCATCAGCTTTTCTTCTGAGGACTACGCGCGCTGGCCTACGTTGCCGCTATTCTTACACGAACAAAGAAATTTGGTGACTCATTTCTTTGTCGTACTATTCGTAAGTGGAATTCTTTGCTCGCGCACATGTTTCCTCCTTCCTGCAATCTGGGGTCCTTTAAAAGAGGCGTAAAGAAGCATTTTTGCAGGCCGGCAAGGTGAGGATGGTTGGTGTAGCAGTTTATAACCAGCTATGTTCACGTCTGGACTTCACCGTCCCTTAACATCAGGTGGGATGGAGTCATTTGTCGGACCTATCTATAAAAAAAAACTTGCAATTATGTACCTAAACTTACTTACGTATTCAGAGACGTGGAAAAAGTATAATCTCATTTAAAGTGACGTGTTATCCTACTCTATTAATATATCAAATGAAGCGACAACAATAGCTTTGGTCAAAAGTCAATTGACTTGTCTGTGTAAGGCCATGAAAGTTTTTGAAATTCAGAAAGTGACCCGCTACTGCAATATTTTTAAAAACACTCTAAACCAACCGAAGGTGGAAGTAATTTGTGTGTTCTTCTGTCTTACATAATATAAATTAATTCTCAATAGTCGATATTTAATTGAAAAACATTGATAAATATATTTTATTTGGCGCAGGAATCGAGCCTTTCTTTGAAAATGCTTAGAACGCTGCGAGATCTGATTGAAATAAATTTGTATCTAACTATATCAATTTGTTACAGTTTACGAGTACAAGCTCTCCTATATCTGCGAATGTTCAGAATGTACAATCGAGAAGTGAAGGAATACAACAGAATCGTTCAAGAATATCAACAAAAGGCAAGTTATATTTTTAATTAATCGAAAAGGTTATGTTTGTATGATGATTATAAGTTTCCGTGTTGATGAGTCGAGTAATTTAATAATTTTGGATAATGTGAGATTCTTCTTATTCAAAGGAAGAATGAAGTTCAAGCAAATACCGTCCTTTTGCTTGAGTGTATTAGATATAAAATGGTCCGTATACCACAGTTGATCATGAGAGTGTTTTATGTATTGCGCCTGAACCTTTGCGTTTCAGTGCAAGATAAAGATGGTACATATTTAATGGATGGGTCGGTTCAATACATTCACAACCACAGATTTTAAAGCCATGGTGATCAAGTTATATTTTAATTTGATCCTTTTATACGTAAATTATAGTATTCATAGATCTGTAGAGCATTAAGCTTTAGTAATCAGAAAAAAAACTAAATTCACTAAATAACTGAGCTGTGTATTGTTTGATATAAGACTTCTCTATAAATTACCGATAATTCTGTAAATTTGCGATAAATTCGTGTTTATTATTGTATTTATTTTTAACATAGCCATAATGCGTGACCCTCGCTTGACCACACTCATAAAAGAGAGATATAGCTAATACCTATATGACCAATGGACCGCCCGTTAGTTTCGTCACCGTCATACTTACATTTGTTTTAATTTTACAGTTTTCCAGTACATTCTCTTTCTTTAAATTTTAGGCTTGTCTCTTGTTAACGGTCGTTGTTTCACTAGGCACCGGGCAATATACTTCCTTTTTTATTAATGTGGTGCTAGAAAAAGATTTTTTTGATGTGTAACATCTTTCCTCTCGCTTTCGTGTAATTTGTGGGAGTGATTACGTGAAGTGGGACGGAAGTGTGTAACAGGAAGTTTGGGAAGCGCGCGCTATTTGATTTGATTTTAGAACAATGTTAAAATGGCTTATTCCTTTTGTAGTAGGTTTTATTTCTTTTTTTACTAATATAAGGTGAGGTTTCAAATGTTACACATCATACGCGACTACTGTAAGGCTCGCTCGTTTTTTTTCGATTAGTTGAATTCGATCTAGATATACGTCAAATGTGTACTGATTTTAAGTTCTCGTTATGAACGTTGTGCGCCACACATTGTTCAAGTTTCCATACAAAATTATACAACGACGCAAACTTAACGTCACATATTAGCAGCCGTTAACAAGAGGCTCTATTATGAACATATTTATTAAACACGTACTTTTCTTTCCAGCCTGCGAGCGCCGAATCAGTGTCATCAGTGTCCTCCGTATCGCCCCTATCGCCGTCCCCGTCGCCGGGGTCGTTGGGCTCGATCGGCTCGGTGGGGTCAGCGACATCGGCCACATCCGCGTCGTCGGGATATTGCTCTCTCGCTCACTCGGTGCCCGCTCACGCCCACAATGCGTTGCTACAGCTCACCAAGTATTATACGTTCCTTTATGTGGCGCACGATTTGTGGGAGCAAGCCGATTGCTTGTGCAGATTGAGGCCGAATAGAGGTGAGTTTACACCGAGAATTATATTTGATTTATGATTGATTAATTTTTATCTTATTTGTGACTAGCTGTGCCCCGCGGTTATTTAGGGATACTTTCCCGCAGTGAAACGTAGCCTATGTGTTAATCCAGGGTGTCAGCTAACTCCATACCAAATTTTATTAAAATCGCTCCAGCCGTTTAGACGTGAAGAAGTATCAAACATACACACTCACAAACTTTCGTCTTTATAATATTAGTGTGATGAACGTATTAAAACTTGGCATTCCTTGAGTTTACACCGAATAGATGTGTCGATTTTACGTGACACGAATAAGATATAAAGTACGGCCAACGAGAAGCGATACAAAATGTAAAAAAAGTCGATGAAAGGTCATTGATCAATTCAAGGGTTGGCAAATTGTTTGAAAATGACATTTTGGTTTTGAAAATTAGTATAGGGCGTTTATCATTTGAATGGGCATATATTTAAATGAAATGTAGAAAACTATCATTCATATTATCAAAACAGAATATCAAAACATTTCAAAAAACGTAAATTATTTGTTATTGCAGTATTTTCTACTGTAAAATGGGCGCCCGTATGTTGACGAACTTGGCGATGATGGGACATGACAGAACGAGACCTCATGTCATAACATTTATTTATATTTTTATCTCATATTTAATATGAGATGAAAGAGATAATTATTAGACCGTCAGTCCCATATTTACGTATAACGAGAATGACCTTTTGTATCGCTTCTCGCTGGCCGTACTTTAATTGATTTCATTGTCTATTTTGATTCAACTTATCGTTTAAGTCACGAAAGTACTCGTTTAATATGTGATATTTTTTAATGTTTTCTATTTGCGTTCGGTTAACATCATAATGTATCAAGTGTTAATCTCATATTAAACATTAGAGAAAGGCTTATGTTTTTGTCTTCTAATTACATATTTTTGTCTTCAAATATGTCATTATAAAATACTACATGAATTTTATCAATCAATCCATATTAAAATTATTTAGAAGCTGTGAATCGTTTCTACATAACAGATAACGAAAAATCCCAATGATAAATCATTAAACTCTTAATAATTTATTTTATAATTGACGACCTCCGTAGCCGGGTGGTTTGTACGCCGGGTTTCATGGTGTCGCCGACTCGAGAGGTTCGAATCCCGGTGGGGGCAGGTGTTTGTGTTATGAATACGAGCAATTGTACTCCAGTCATGGATGTTTGATATGTATTTCTATATAAATATATTTATATGTGTACAGTATATGTATTCTATCCGTTACCCTAGTATCCCATAAAACAAGCCTTATAATGCTTACTTTGGGGCTAGGCTAATTTGGTGTGAGTGTTGCATATATTTATTTATAGCTATCTCAAGCAACGCTTCTATATCTCTAATAATGAAAAAATTCTTCCCACAGATCTTTTCATCGCAGTGGATCGCAAGTGCGGGCCGCTGTCGCTTTCGTCCACGTTCCGGCATTTGGTGCAATACGTGAGACACGCCATCTCCTTACTAAAGGCGGCGCCGCGCGAATGACGACCCGTTTTACGATTGTAAATCCTAACACTAGGGCCATCAGAACCATATTATCAGACACTAAACCCGAGTGAAGTGAACTGTACCGCGAACTTAGCGAGTGAAACGATTTAACGGTGATAAAGTGCAATATACGTATGGACGCGACGCTTGATTCAAGAAACGGAAAACGTGAAACTGATCTAGACTCTATTGTTGAGGCTTAAAGTGCAATTTGTTTTGAACACTAGCATAGTTCAGCTAAATTAAGGCAAATATGATGCTAGTTATCCTTCCTAGTGAAAGCAAAATGCATTTTATGTCTTATATATCGGCGATTTAATACATTTCAATGTGTGTAATGCGGCTTAAAGTCGTGCCTGAATTGAGACCTTGAGACGCAAACATAAAGTGCTATTTTGAACATCTGTATACAAATATCTAAATTTAGACTGATATATTGTAATATTAGCAATATTTCGATGGAAAGTTTGAATTCAAACTTTCTCATAGTGCAAATTTACCGACTTTGAGCTGTTGGAAAGTGTATATTACAATGTAAATCTATTAAGATAGCGTCATTTTATTCGATCACCAAGTGAAGCGAAGTTTTATCGGCTAGTATAACATTTCTTGAAATTGTACTTGGTAATTAGTAAACGAAACAGAATGACGTTACAAACCATCGTGAAGCAAGCACTATCGTGTATCTAAAGAACAACTTTCAACCTTATTAAACAAACTATAAGGACTGTTTATATCAACAGCAAACAGACTACTGTTTCTCTGTAAACAGTTTAACACTTGAACATTTCTAATATCAACTTGTATGAAGAAATGTGTTTTTGTGTTTTTAAACATCACTATTCTACATCTTAAGATGCTACGTATTTTATATTTTGTGATCAATTATCAATAACTGACGGCTATAAGACACACACTTTAATGTCTTTATGTAAACGAGATCCTGTCTGGAAATATCTTTGTCGTATTCAAAAATTTGCCATTTTAATTTGCAGACACATAATGCTACCCATGATGTAAAGAAAAATGTAAAGAAAAACTATTTTAAAACTTATACCAACATGGTCTAGTAAAAACAATTTTTCTATTTTAAAACTATTAATTTATGATGAAAGAAATATTTACCGTGAGTCCTAAGAGTTGTTGTAAATATTTCTTCATTATGGCCACTGGATCAAATATTTATTGTGAAAATCAGCCGTTCAGAACTTTTGCGTCTAATTAACATTTTACAATTTATATTTTAGCCAATGAGAAACAATATTACTTGACATTTCCCGCGAGTAATTCATATTTCATCAAAGCGTGATTAACAGTCTTGATACGATCTTGTTGTGTCCTTAAACTTTGCCTAATTCTGTCATGATATTGTAAACCTAATTTTACATTTGACAGCAGTCTTTCCTTTTCATTCTCTATCTAGCGTAATAAGGACACAAAATTGTCAAATTTAATTTAAGGTTTGTTAATCAAGCAGAATTAGACCACATGTCTTCACAACTACATTCTGGTTTCTCTGGAAGGAATTCGCTGAGATTAGATCTTTCATTCATAGTAATAATTTTAAATGATCATCCGACCACTTGCTTGAATTCAGGTTAGTTAAGAGTTAGGTTAGAATTCATCATCAGCCTATTAATGTCCCCACTGCTGGGGCACACGCTTCCCTATGGATGGAATAGGGAGATTGGGCCATGACCCACCACGCGGGCCCAGTGCGGGTTGGTGGGTGCTAACGACTGCAGATGCAGCCGGGACCAACGGCTTAACGTGCCTTCCGAAACACGGAGGAGCTCGAGATAGTAAATTATGGTCACCCATCCAATGACCGACCACTGCGAAAGTTGCTTAAATTCAACGATCGCTGCGGAACGCGCTAACCACTTGCGCCATCGAGCTCCTCAGGTTAGAATTACAATTCTGATTCTAAACTTGTGATGAGGTTCTTCACCTCGTTAAAATATATTTCTATTGGCCGAAACTAAATGAAAATGAAATGAAATCGTCAGTTATTATTATCAGCACAACGGTTATTAGGAAAAATAATTATATTAAGATTTTTTTTATTATTAATTAAATTAAGGGACTTGGAATTATTTAATTCGAAGAATTGCGCGGAAATCAGAGATTACAATAATTAAGATGTTTTCAATGGGTCTTCTTCAGTAAGAGATTTGATCTACATACTTTTATTCAGTTTTTGACGTTGTTATATCTTAACAAATAACAAAATTATGTACCAATTGCACATATAATATAAAGTTACTAGCTGACCCAGCGAACTTCGTACCGTCCTATAAAAATAGGGGTTGTCCAGCGGACAAAATTGTGAATCTAAACCATTCTCAGATCCCCTTGAACACACACAAAAAATTTCATCAAAATCGGTCCAGTCGTTTAAGAGAAGTTCAGTGACATACACACTCACTGAAGAATTATATATATAAAGATGTGCATCCTTCGCAATGACTGACAGCTTCTTCCGAATCCAAAAATTATAGACTCTCTCTTACTGAGAATATTGGTTAAGTGTTCCCAGTCAAAAGTTTGCCTCGGTGAGATGAAATAACACGACATGATAGCAAGAATTCTTGAAATTCTAGAGATTGATTTGACTCTTTTTTATTTACATCACGGAAACGTCAATGAATTTAATATTGTGACAGCTAGAGATATTAAAACGTGACAACAAATAAAGTGTTTCATAACGCTTGCAAAACTAACGACAGCACTCAGAGAAGACATTTAATTCTATGTTAGATCAAAGTTTGACAAAGACAACACATCATTTTGACAAGAATTAAATTAAAATAAGTCTTTGTGTGCGACTGTGAATCTCTTTAACATAGAAGTGATTAATAAAATCGACCTTACAGGCTTGTGTCATTTGAAAAAGATTCCCAAAACTATGACCAAATTGTGTATAAATTGTATGAAAGCTGTGTAAATAGTTAGTGCTTGGTTGCGTAGCAACGGGACGCGATGTATTCTAATCATATCTTAAGTGTTTTTCTTTGTAGTTTATCCTTCCGTATCATTGAGAAGTTTTACTGTCGGGAACACATAATACGAATTGTTCGTTTCTTAGTGTAAAGGGAGATATACGACATAACTGTTGTACGCATGTGGGCCAATCGAGTATATTATTAATATCTCACCATGTAAGGGATCACTTGTAGTTCTTCGCAATATTTTTCTCTCTCTGTAATTTCTCGCGTATACTTTCGCTTTATTGGATTTTGGGCGTGTGAATTGGTAAAAGTGATTCGAATTCCTGCTTTAAGCTGTAGCTTTTGTGATTATTATTTTTCTAACATATTGTTGGGACAACGAGGGATGAACTGGTACCGACGTACAGTCACGAGCCAGTGGCCACATTTGAACTGCGAATATCGCTCTTATTGCTACGTTATAAAGGCCCTTTTAAACTAATCTGTTTTTACCACGTGGTTATGACTGTACATCACTGTACCTACGATATCGCAAATACTGCGCACCGAACAATTATACAAATGTTCCTATATAGACTAGGATAAACGCATAACAGAAGAACAATATTTGAGCAAAACAAAACAGGGGCCCAGTGTCATGTTTGTAAAGGGAAACATTTTTTCTTATACATATCATAATATTTTCGTAATCCAACGAGACCGCTCTCGCTGGATAATAATGAATATACATTCGGTAGAGTTTATTTGTACGCTTAGAAATTTGATGTGTAAACGATCGAGACCTATGCGGATCTCCGATTAGTATGTACACGAAATTTAGGAGTGACAATAACTCTTGTTTAGTTGAGCTAGAGAACGCTAACACAAATTCCTGAATCATAAAATACTTACCGAACGAAATAACACGAACATTGAATTGCAAACAATTATGAAACGGAACAAATGGTTAGGTAAGTTAAAATGATTCATTTAAATCATGCGAAAGTGCAAAATATTTTTTTAAATTTAATAATACATATGAAGAGTACAATTTATTGTAACGCTGACATCAATCTAATGTTCTAAATGAAATCAAAACAAAATCGCTGTAACACCAATAACTAGGTATGTTTAATGGTATGTATTATATATGTCTCTTGGTTGTTTATCAAATTTATGTTGTGATTGTATATACATAATACTATATTATACATTTTGTAATGAATATACATATTAGTGCCAGATAGGTTTTTTGTATGAGCGTTTATATGGGGCGGAGGGGCGGAGCTCTCGCGCTCGCCAACGGACAAATACAAAATAACATTGTTGTTTAGGAGTGACAAGAGATGCCTTGTACATAGTAAAATGTAAGAAATGTGTAGTTTTCACTCTATATTTTAATTTATATTGTAACTATATTTATAGGTAAGCGAGGACGAGGTTAATATTATTACATAATAAATAAATAATTATTGATAAGAAAATTTAATAAGAAAGAGCGAGTGTCGTGCATTGTGTCGAGGCCTGGCGAGAGTGTTCATAAGATACTACCGTTAATAAGACAATTTATTTTAATAAAAATCGGATATTGTAAATGTTGTTAGGGGAGCTTGCAGCGTTCGCATAGTTAATAGTTTAGGTCACACCGGCCGACCGTTACCGCCCTCCGAGGCTGCGCACGCGACTACCAGCGCGTATACGTTCTCTACTTAAATCATTATTATCATTATTGTATGAATTATTGTTTTAGTTTAATTTTTTAAACAAATTTCAACGTGCTTTTAATCACAAATTGGTACTTACTGTCCGCACAAATGTTATATTATTTTAGTTCATTATTTATTTATTCGCTTAGTTTTTTTTTTTTTTTTGCGAAATTCATCTAGCACTAAAATGATGATTCGGTTACGAAATTTAATTCGTAAAACGTACCTATTTGAGATCTGGCTAGCGAAAAGTGCCTTTTGACTTTCGCAATGTTATTTTATTTAATGATTTGCCACGAGGCAACACCATTGGTTTTGTTTATAAAATAAAATTATCGTAAATCATCTCGACGAAACTCGCGTATTTTTAATCGATCTTTTTTTATTTTGTTATTGTTCTTAGTTCTAAATCATACTATGTTATCCGTTTCTCATATGTAATTGAATGATAGTTCCATATTTATATCTTTTGTTGCTTATTTGATTTTGGGCTAGAAAATTAATTACATTTTATCATGTTTATTTGACTAAGTAAATTTTGTGATGAATTTTGAATTAATTGCGGCACATTTTGTAGTGCACTAATCGAGAATATGTTTGGGTACAGTTGAATAAATTGGCAACCAACAACCAACCAACAAACAACTTCTCTTGGAAGTGAAAATCACCAGGATTCGATCCTAATAATAGGAGACACCTCTATAAAGCACATAGAATTAGTGCGAGTGATTTACACAAATAAGTCTAATATTGTGCGGCCAATGAAATAATGCGGTCTTGACAGGTCGGGTCAGTTCCTTATGGCAACGGAACAAATTATGACCATTAGGTTAAGAATTAGCTTATTATACATATGTGCCTCAACTCCTTAACCTCACCCTTTACCTACACAATAGTTCTCTGTCTTTGTTTCAACATACTAACTATCAGGTTCAACAACAACTAACACAGCCAGTTCCAATGTCATCATCGAATTAAATATGGATTTCTATTGCAGCTTTATGAATAAGTAAATAAAACACACGCTTGGTCACATCACATCACTTCTGATATTGGCAGAATTGTCGAAATTGGCATCAACACTATCTCCATTAAAAAGAATAGAATAAAGCACACTTATGTTATGTCTAGTAAAAAAGAAGTACGAAAATAAACTCTAAATCTACCGCTATAAGGAACTGAAACGACTTTCAGGATCCTTTCATTCTTTCGTTGGCCGCACTTTAATTTTCTTGCCTTTACCCATAGAGTGTATACTACAAAAATGTGATTTCAATTCTTCGCTATAATCGACAAAGACAAATTTAAAAAAGAAATCCTAAAATCGACACCAAATTTTTTTGACAATTAATTTAATTTTGTAAGTTAATTATTATTGAACAAGTGGAGCGCTGGTTGGGGAGGCGTTTGTTTAGGAAATTGTAAAATACTGTTTTTTTTAATAGTAGCATCTTGTGTTGATAGCATGTATTATTTGTTTTTTTTATTATTATTATTCGCGTTAAGAATTATGTATAAATTTGTTTTCCTCTAATTTTATTATTTGTGTAACTATACTTTATGTTATTGATGATAGAATACATTAATTTTTATGTATGAATTATTTGGTTTTTTTTTATGTATGATTTTATTTTCCTTTTCTGATACGGGGCAGTACGTTGTCCGTGTAAAGGAGTATATTAGTCAATTTTGTCAAATCGTTCTAGGGTTACGTGTAAATCAATCGGCAATTATACATGACGCAATTTTTATAACAGTTTTAAAGCTTTAGTAAGTAATTAGTGAACACAGTATTGATGAAGCGACATTTTATATGCATCTGCAACGTCAAATTATGCCGCTTTGTGAATACGACGCGTAAGTGAATCAATTTGCCTTAGTCAATTTTACGCTTCTGTGCAATGCTCAGTTTTTTGGATGAAACTTTGATTCCGCACAATTTAAGACAATTACAACCTGTTATAAAATACCGTAAGTAAGTAAGTCTTAAATTCGATTTAGACCTTAATGCTTCGACATAAAGTTCGACCCTTTGCTGAGACAGTTCAGTTAATTGTAAAGAACTAACTGGAACAAACCTTGATACATCCAGTATAGCGAATGGTAACTATATAACTTTAGGTTGATAAATAACGTTGAGTCTATTTATAACTTCTAAAAATTTATCCGCAGAAGTTTTCCAGTTCTATCCTAGTTCAAGCCAGCCGACGTTAGCCGTTTGGTTGAGCAGTGGATATATTAAATATCTAATGCTCAACCAAACGGTTAAACATTAATTTAAAATCTAAAAATAAAATATTTACTAAGAAATTTGGGCAATTTATTTTTTTTCAAGTCTAGACTGCAAAAGCTTCGTTACCACTATCTAACCATTTTCGAGATTAAAAATCCAGCTGTTAAATGAGTAAATTAATAGGTATATAATAAAAGTCATTCTTACTCACGAAAGCGTGGAGAGTTATCAAAACATACCGGAGGTATAACATGTTCGTATACCTATTAGTACAGAACCGAACTTCTTCCCAAAAATGGCTGAAGTTTTAGAAGCAGTAAATAGACCAAGCGGAGAATTCATAATATTGTATATTTTAAACAAAAAAACGACATCCAAAAAACTAGCAGTGCTAGAGTCAAACACACCAAAAGGTCGCGTGCTGTGCCAAGTGTACAACGTTCTCAATGAAACAGCCGCGGCCGCCGCCGCCGACGCCTTAAATACGTGTCTTCAGTATTAGGACAAAAGGACGATTTTGGTATATCACCGACGAACCGAAACAGCTTTCATGAGCAACGAAAAATCAATCTTACTCTTGTTTAGTTTAAACCTCAATACCAGCGCCTAAATTATATGGCCATAGAATGAACGGGGTTAAGTATTTTTAGTCATTTATGTGGTTATAATATTTTGAAAGGCGAATAATCATAATTCAGAAAATATGATGATGATATAAGAAAAGGCTGGGTTAAATTATATTGCATTGCCTGCATTTATACTGTAGCTCTGACTGCTAAGCAATACCGGCAATCTTTTCAATTGAGATTAACCAATTGATTTTTTACTAGATTGATCCCAATAACTGTTCAAAGATACCCAATGTACTGGTTAAGTTTCGGTTCGTCGCTTACAAAATCACGAACTTCGCACTGTCCAAGCAAGGAAAGGTTTAGAATGGAATGGAATGTTGCTATGAATTATTCACTTAGTAAATGAAGATTGACAAAACGGATTCAGAAAATATGGTTAAAATCTCCAATTGAAGCTCAAACGGCACTGACGCAGAGTGGAATTGTAGGGAAGTAGTTTATAATAATTGAATATAAAGTAATAGGGGTCAATGTGCTTTTAATACAGCGTTCGTTGCTGCTTCGCTTGTAATTCTACTCTGCGAAAATTTAATGCATTTCACGACGTATAGTTTGACCTCTTCGACTAGCTTCGATCAACAATACCCGAAGTCGACCAGATATATATCCTTAAGGCTCATCACATACCACAGACGTTTTTATGCGCCCAATTTCAGAGATTATTACTGATAAATTGAATGGTTTATCGAGATTATTAGATGTTTATTACTCTAAAGTTGAGCTTATAAATGTACAAACTTTATTTCCTTAGTAAAATAGTTAATAATGCAAGCTGGATCGCACTAGCAGTTAGTGGTCTGTGGATAGCCATAAAAAGATAGTTAAAGAAATATAAAAAGTCCCTTTTAAAAAGTGGAAAGTGAAAGTTTTATGAAGCAAGACGCCTGAAATGTCTGAATCGGAAAACAATAGACGGAGTGATGCCTTATGGACCCAATCTATTATAATTTATATACGTTGGATTAAAATTTTGTGGACCATTGGTTTTGGCCGCCTCAGTATAACTCAGTTACTATGTACCGTCTTTAGTTGACAATCACTTGAACTTCATGTCATTAGTAGAAGGGAACTCTATGAACTATTCGATTGCAAGCAATTATCGACTAAATACAGGTCAACTTATTTTTTGGATTGAGCATTTATTTGATACTTACGTGTCTACTTAAAGTGACTATAGGACATGGATAATATGTTTTATGTCTTTGTAAACTACTTGAAAGAACAGTATCAAAGGACTAGATTAAAATCCATGCTCACTCAATGTAAGCTTGGCAAAATACACTTTCTCAAATTCGTCAATAATTTAGCAAAACATGAGATTGGGTGACTTGGGTCCATACATGACTGCGTCCAAATATTGTTGACGATGGTTGCTACTGTCAAACAGTGCGGAGTTCGTATTGTACCTACATAATAATTGTGAAACACCACACTCAACTGAATATATCAATTATTCGTATATTATTATAGCAGTAGTTTGTTTGCTAGATCGCTGCAAGCTCGCATTGTCGCGTATCGCATCGTGTGCGCGGCCCTTATTCAAAGCGCTTTGTATACGATAGTTGGTAATGTAGTTTTGCTATAATCTGTGTTGCGGCAATCTAGATCAAAGACACATTCGTTATAATGCTTCACCTATAGTTGATGCATTGATGCATTCGTCTGGATTCCTTGCATGTAAAAGTAATAAATGAAGATTGATGGTAAATAGATAACTTCAAAACCATAAACAAACTCGGTGTACTACCCGGAAAACTTCTTGAACAACGACCTTAGATAAGGAAGCCTGCGCATTAGCAATTTTACATACAAAAACGTCTATTTGTCTGTAGTTTTGTTCAAGAAGTTAGCCGCTACTTATACAGAGTTTGTGAGTCAGTTGGTATTTAAACCATAGATAATAATAAATATTTCCAACATATAGAATAGATTGAACGTCCTCTGTACAACTGTAAATTGGGCAAGTGTGAAAAAGCTGAAGTGATCGTGCGTCATTAGACGCAGACGAACGAACTATTAAGTTCTTATAGGTATTTGCTGCACGATCGTTTTTTCTCTTTCTAGCTAGAGAGTCGTCAATTTCATATGAGAACCGCTCAGTTCATTCTTTTCTTTGTCTATGGTTTAAACTAATCAATAGATGAGTTCGGTATTTGCTTCTGATCAATCATTTTAGTCTGATCGTTCTTTTATTAAATCTAGAGCAAATCTGAAGCGTTCGGTAATTCCGCTCAGATCAGTCCGATGTAAATCTGTTTGGTCCGAGTATTTTGACGGACGAGAAAGATTAATCAGGTTATCTGTCATGTTGTGGGGTCATCTACGATTGCTCGGGCCGGTAATAGCAATTTGCGCAGATTAATCAATGATCACGTGACCACAAATTCGTCGCCTCTGCGATGCAAATACCGAACGCAGCTACTATAGTGCGACAAAGATCTTTATGAAGGTGGCGAAAATTGGAACTAACGCCACCGTCTTTGTAAACGTCATAGTTTTTATGACATTTACGTAAAACAGTGGCGCGCTCCCTGAACTGTCACTCAGTTTCATAAAGATCCTTGTCGCACTGTACAAGTTATAAGTAGCACAAACATACACATTCTATGATGTTCAATTATAGGCAGAGCACGCAGCTTCGTCATTAGCCTTAAAAGTAACGAAAAACAAAGCAAAAGCAATTGAGCAATAAAAGTTACCATATTGTCAACGACAAAGAAATGTTATAAATAGTAGGTACGTTAACACAAATCGGACGCAACACATCACACCCCTTTTACAAGGAAACTAGTGGCTTAGCATTTTTATAATTCTTTATATACGAAAACAGAATTCCATGAAGCTTATTATAAAAGAAGAAGAACACACAAAGAAATAGAAATAAAAATCGGTGTGGGCAATAATTCTAAACTTCTAACAACTCATATTCTAAACAAGCATTATCTAAATAGAGATCCGTTTAATATAATAGGCAATGTAGATATAATTATATATTTATAGTAATTACTATTTTTGCAATGTTTTCTAGTTGAACGTCTCGTTTAGGTGTCTGTGTCGATGTTTTCATTATTAAGATAAAACACGCTTTCTTCAATAAAAGATTTGAGAATTAAATCACGCGTCCACTGGATGACACTTCCAAGAATTAAATTACTGGTACTTACATATTTCTTAGATTTTGCTGCATCAAAATGACAAATTTAATGCATGATACGTATAACTATATCAACAATGGTTGACGGTACACCCAGAGAGAAACAACTCTTAATAAGAGCATATTGTGTTAAGAATAATAAAATATATTTAAGGTACTCTCGAAGCCTTCTCGAGCATTTAAAGACAAAGAACTAGGTATGAAAAAAATGGGTGCGTGTACTTATGTAGGCGCGTGAGAAGTTATCCTTCTTTGGCATTGTTTAAAATTAGTTTTTAATTGCATGCAAATAATTAATTACAATAAATTAATAAAAAGTCTGGAAAAGGACGAAGTCAATAAAGTTCAGTTTTAATTTGAAAAAATAAATAAATAATCAAAATATTCAATTAAAATCGCTACTGAATATAATTTATTAGAACATATGGGATTTGCACTTGTATGAAACTCAAACACGTATTCCGAATATACAAACTAGAAACATGTGGATAAATATTATAAATATGAATACCTATAACTGTTACTTTATTACAAAAAATAAAGATGTGGTTTTTGGTTCTACTACACCAATGGTCAAGAGATGGCGCTGTAGTCTCCTGAATCGCGCTTTGGTTCCGTTGTTCCAGATGATTAAATACTTTTGATAGGCCTTCACAATGCAGTCGTTAGCACCCACTAAATAGAGATTCTATTTCTATTTTGTTGATAGATTTTCTTAATGTGCGGTAAACACAAAAGTATCGCATGAAGTTGGTCGCTTTAGCGATAATGTTAAAATTTTGTGTTACAGTGATGCGCGCGCATCTTAAAATTTCACTCTCATCATTTTTTCATAACGCGCCTAAAGAAGTATAACTTCAAAAAAATATCTTACAAAGAAATGCGTTCCGCGTATGTTAATTTACTCCCGTTTACTTTACTATTCAATAAAACCGAATGTTCATTATTCTGTCGAGTTCCCATGAGAGACAGAGTCATGTGTTTATTTCTGAGTTTATTTCGTTAAGAAGAAGACTTTTATGAGAAATGAGGTAAAGACGTTTTACTTCTTCCTGCTACTTTTCTTTTTGGACTTTCCCCGTATATAGATTGAGAATAATGATACGATATATACATATATCACGTTCTTATCATATGCTGCTCTTGATTAAGGGGCTATTAGTAAGTACACACAGTAGCTCTCCAAACTACAAAACTGTCAATATCCTCGATTTAGATAAGGACAGCCCAATTTTTGTTTTAATTTCAACTGTTATCACGTAACTTTGATTTAAATTATCATTATAAAGAACAACTATGAATTGGTATTAAAGTACCACATAATTTGATTGTTGGAAGAATCTGAAAAATGGTTAGGTACCTTATTAAAATAAACGGGTACACCAATATGGCATCCGCGTAAATTTATCAAAACTCTTAAATCTTTCAACCAGCGTGCGTGCATATTTAAAAATCAAGGTAGGGGAATTGAATTCATTATTTGTGTTAGAAATAAAGTTCAAAAGGGGAAATTAAATTGTGCCTTAGTGATAATCGTTTAGCCACCAATTTGTTTGGAACCACAACAATAATTCAACGGTTCCGTTACGCAGCATTTTTTTTTCAATTCCTGCTCCGAAATATGATCAGTAAGGGATATTTCAGGCACTATACTGTATGTAGATACTACCCACAATGTATAGAAAGAAAAAAAATACCCTTTAAAAGTTGTTTTAAACGGAAAACCCCCTTTGCTGATTAAATAGACGATCTAAAATTAATGCAATAATGTTTTACAATATTTCGTTTTATTGGATGTTTGTAATTGATTATATTTACATTATTATATTAAAAAAAATACTTATAGCAGTATATAATTATGTATATGTCGTAGCAATAATATAAGTGTGGCAATAAGGTCTAGTGCATTTGCTTTTGTGTCTTTATTGGATAAATAAATCTATTGGTATAGAGTCCTGTCCCTGTCAGCTGTACACTCGCTTAAACAATGTACGTACATAAGTTCAAATTCTCGACGTTACTTAACTAAATATATTTTATAATATTGCGAGTAAATTAGTTGTTTAGTACGAGATGTATTTACGTAGTGTTGACACAGTTTAGTTTTGTGACACTCGCACGCAATGTTAGCGCAATGTTTAGTGCTATGCTGACGCAAAAAAACATTCACAAAATGTAATTTATTGCAAAAATTGTTTGAATTATTGTAATATATGTTAATACCAGCAGTAGCACTAAATACATCCTCGCTAACAGGTGGCTGTATGTTTGCAGAGACTGTTTAAAAGGAAGTTGCGTGTCAGTGGCGCCATCTGTGTATCGCGCTTCATAAATTTCATTATATACATATAAACACATTATATTTTTTGGATTTGCATGTCGGGTTAGTGGTAAGTTAAAGTGCCAAGAGTCGCGAGTCCTTTCCTAAGTGCAATTCCTTCTCAATTACTAATAACTGGAGTGTATATTTCTTGAATTCTTGGATAATGGGCCATTTCTGAGTCCTGTGCATCGCTTAGCCAAATGTCGACGAAACACGTTGTGTGCGGGATACCTTTAGGTCACTCATATCATGGATTTACGTAACAGTTATCTGTTCTGTTTTTATTTTGTAAAAAATTGTCTTATGAATTTAAGTCATTGTTAAATTTATGGTCGGTCGGTTAAGACTGTGTTATTTATAATAAAGAAACTTCAAAGGTATCCTGTGAGACGAACAAAAGTGAGAGATAAAATAAATAGTGAAATAAAAACCGCATATATATGTTTAATATACATAATTAATAAAACAGTAATGTTAATTATAATTATATAATTATGTTTTGTAGTGGACGTTTTATTCTCGATATAATAATGATGTACACGATACTTAGTCGAGATTATGTGTGTGAAGAGTTGCAATAGAAATGGTGGGATTTATTGCAACACTGCTTGCTGTACGCCGACTGTACTTATGCCCCTTTGTAGCGAAAAGCAACTCTGTAGAGAAAAACGTCTGTTCGCGTAAGTACAGTCGGAGTACGGCGCGTCGGTCGGGCCTTAGTTGTAAAAGTATGCGTGTCGTTTCGTTCGCAGATCTCGAGCGACTCGAGGCGTGCGCGTTTAAAATTTAAGAGGGGACAGAACAAAATATTATAGTATAAAATGAAAAATTGTTTACCAAACGCCCGTCCTGGGACGTTTAGACGAAAATATTATTTTTCTTAGGTCACATTATATTGTAATGAGGTAGTAGGGGTACGGGCGGATGCCTGCGAGCGGCCGCGAAAGCGCAAACGTCGTCAGGTTTAAAGAAAAAAAAATAATGATAATGAATATTTTTTTACGAGCGCCATCTCGCGGCCGCCGCCGGCAGCGCGGCATATTTGTTATGTTTAAGAAGAAAATATCTATTGTCTATTCCAAGGGTTGAATAACTACCAACACTTTTTTATATTACAATAATTATAGAAATTATTATTGAAATTGGTTGTTTTTATTTTAATCGCTACTACTTTTCAACTCATCGGATGTTAATTTCTTTGCAATGCGGTAGAAAAAGCAAAGCTCACTACAGATGGCGCTTTGGCCAATTGGCTTATAACAAGCGACTTGTCACTTCAAGGCTGCGTTATAAACCTACACTCTGAGTGTAACTTTTTACCCTGACGTTTCAATATTGACGTAAAATGTTTGAAACTTATGTCAAATATGGCATGTGTTGCACCTGGAGCATAGTTTGGAACGGAAATAGTCGGTTTTCCTCGTGATTTTGACAGCTGTTTCGATTTGTTGCTATGGGCCATTCGACGCCAGCGCTTCTGGCGGGATAAATTGACAGTTTTCTTCCGTATGGCAATAGTGAATACACGTGACTTAATTAAATATGAATTTTTATCGACGTGCCTGAGTAAGGATGCAAAAGTAAGTATTGTCATTTTTTTGCTAGCAAAAGTTTAACTTTATGCGCAAACAGCACATACCTTTGCTGCATCAAACAAGCATATGACCCGCCTTTTGGTAAGCGATAACTATAGCCTATAGACATAAAGCTTAACGATTCCAGAATATCACACGCGAATTGCCTACCCTGACTCTTACCTACCCCATAGAGACCTGGGAACTTTCTAACTAACAAAAACACAGCACCACCATCAAAGATATTGTTATTTTACTGTGATATTCTGTAAGGTGGTGTAAGGTTTCTGTGTAAATTACCAGCTAATAAAGGTTTGAATCATAAGAGGATTTATGAATAAAAGTGATCGGTTGGAATACTAACATGTATTTATTGAGCCTAGTTCCTTATATGTTTCTTTTTCTTCTTGGTCTTCTTGGCGTGCGAGTCTATCAGATCGTCGATCTCCTTGCTGTCCTCTCCGAGCCTCTTTTCACCGCTAGAACGAAACGATAAATAATAAATTTTATGTACTTAAGGTAATAATGAGGAGCTCGATGGCGCAAGTTGTTAGCACGTAGTAAGTTAGGTAACTTTCGCAGTAGTCGGTCATTGGATGGGTGACCATGGTGCTAGTAGCTAATATGGCCTATGAATAGCTCGATGGTGCAAGTGGTTAGCGCGTCCGGCTGCGATCGTTGAAGTTAAGCAACTTTCGCAGTGGTCGGTCATTGGATGGGTGACCAAAAATCTTCGATCACGAGTTCCTCCGTGCTTCGGAAGGCATGTTATGCCGTTGGTCCCGGCTGCATCTGCAGTCTTTAGCACCCACCAATACGTTCTGCTCTCGCGTGGGGAGTCATGGCCCAAACTCCCTATTCCATCCATAGGGAAGGCCTGTGCCCCAACAGTGGGGACATTAATAGGCTGATGATGATGACTGAATACAGTAATATTCATTCTTAGAATTTTATTGCGGCAAAAAATAATTATTAAATTAGTACAAATAATTTGATCAATTATATCAATATTATATCGAGCAATATAAAGGTGAAAAGGCAGATGGATAAACTTGAGAATTTTAGGAAAATAAAAAGGAAAGTTATAACGATGGTTAAAAGTAGAAGTAAGTTAATGGGCACGATTTTGACATGATCGTCTAAACTTAAAACTTTATTTGACATATCATGTCAAAATGTCAAAAGAAATAATACTTGAAAATCTAACTGGCTCCATCAATAAGTGCCTGATAGAAGGCACCTTTCCCGACACGCTAAAAATTGCAAAAGTGAGCCCAATTTTCAAATCAGGTACTAAAACCGACCCCGGGAACTACAGACTCAGTGCTTCCAGTAACATCAAAAATTTTTGAGCGAATTATATACAACCGTTTATTTGAATATCTAAATAAGAAAAATTTATTCACCGAATGCCAATATATATGGCTTTCGTCCAAATTCTAGTACTCTTTCGGCAGTAGTAGAATTAATTAGCAAAATCAAAACAAGTATAGACAAAAACCTCATTGCTTTGGGAGTATTTATAGATTTGAAAAAACTTTCGATACAATAAGTCATAACAATAACAAAAAAATATCAAATTACGCTTCACTTACTATTAATAATATTCCAATTCACCGATCACACGAAGAACGGTACTTAGGACTATGGCTTGATGATAAGTTAACGTGGAAACCACATGTCGAGCATAGATATGAGCGCCGCGCCGGCGCGCCGCCGCCGCCACGCTCCCCCCCGCGCCGCCGCCGCCGGCTGACTGCGTCGGCGCGCTGGCGAGTCGCGACTCCAATGATGTCAGACGTACCAACTTCTTGGTATACATACTAGTTTTTAGTGTCACGTACCATGTACCAAGGCTATTCAGTCCTTGTACGCAAAAATACCAAGATTGGCCGTTGACCGACAAAAATACACTGACAATATAGAATAATCGACAAATTTTAGAGATTCATGTAAAAAACAAATTCCAATCAATTGTACGTGCTTATAAACGATTAATATTCTTCAATTGATGAAAGAATCGAGTATATATAGTATATTTCTTGCGTGTGTTCGATAATCACTGCCCTCTATTAACGGTCTACGAAATTGAAATGTACATTTTTTTTACTGGGATGATGCGATTTCCCACAGAGCTCCCAGAATTGGCAGCGCCGCAGAGCGGAGCACAGGCGTACTAGTTTCCCGGCTCGAATACCAGCTTTCAGCCAGCTCGGCACAAGGATTTCTAGGTGCCCATCTAACATCCCTGCGCGACTCGCACGATCAGTGCAATCTAACATTACGGGTGTACGCACGTCTGCGAGTTGTAAAAATGGCAGTTACGGCGACAGAGATTGACATTTTAAAGACGAAGTTAAGTGAAATAAATGTGAGCGTATTAAGCAAAACTTCATCAAAACATAGTTTTTGCTGGAACTAAATATTTCGGACAGTTAATTGTAGATATCGACGGGAAGAAAAGAACAGTTTTGGGAGAGCAAATTTTCTGCGGGGCGTGCTTAAAACGTGAAAAAGATAATGATTGTGAAGTTTTGTTTTCTAAGTAAGTACCCCATAATAAGTTTAAATGTTATATCTGTCTGCTTAAACGCAGCTACCTAGGCTACTTGCAAGCGATTATCTGCTTTTGCAACTCGGTGCAGTGGCTCTTTTTGTTTCTGGTGGACACAGTCAGTGACATTTGACTCAATCAATTAATACTCCCGTTGTGACCTTAGATTAAAACAAAAAGGGTAGATACGGCACTAGCCTCACAATGGTGATCAGCACCAATTGTGGTCCACGACCCTAATCGCTTTAGTCACAACTTGACATGCAAACGACGTACATGTGAACGTCAAAAAGAAATATTGCTAATATTTTGTGTTTATATGATAAAACAATGCCTAAGTGTGTTTTTAAAAAGTGCTCAAATTGCTCAAGGACTAAAAATAAAACCCACGGCATCACTTTTCATTCGTAAGTACTATAAAATATATTTTTTCATAAAAATTGCTGTTTGTTTTGAATCTTATTCGGTAGTGACTAGTGACGTCGAGTACTGGTCGCGTGATTGGTCGGTAGTGCAGTGACGCGGTTCTCGTCGTCTCGTTCGCGCTGCTGTTGAAACTTAACGTGCTGTTTCGTTCGGGTCGGTAATGCAGTGACGCGGATCTCGCCGTCCCGTTCGCGCTGCCGTGGGATCAGTTTTTGTTTGATGCAAGTATGAGCGTACCGTATCTACCCTTTTTGTTTTAATCTAAGGTTGTGACCCCATTTAGGGGCATATGGAGGCAACAAGGGCCTTCCACTGCGCTCGATACTGTAAATTTTATAGTGGATTGATGAGTTGATAGTGGATTTTTCACATACAATTTCTTTTTTCAGAGCTCGCGTGAAAGTCTATAGCAAGAATATAGCTACTAGTAATCTTTTGCGCCACTTAAAAGATGAACACAACTTGGAAGACCATCTAAAGGCAAAAGTTGTACCTATCAAGGAGTTTTTTTCCGTCCAAAGAAAGTCTAAGCCTGTTTTAGAAAGCAGTGAAGCTGGTGGAAGAAAAGACAAGCGGTTGCTCGCAAGGGATCTAGCCCTTTGGTTTGCAAGATCATTAATGCCATTCGACAGCATAGATGATGAAGCCATGAGGGATTTTTTAAAAAAATATAACATTGTCGTGGCGGATGAAGATCTACCATCACGCCAAAACATTGCCCGAGAAGGCTTAGAAGACGTCTATAATAGCATGTTAGCATATATTAAAGGCATAATTCAACAACAGAACATTCAATTTGGGGCTGTGACATCAGATTTATGGACAGACCAATTCAGACGCCGTAATTACATACCTGTACCTTTCATTTTATTTCGAATGACATGCACCTTATGAAGTTTACTCTGGCAACAAAACAAGTTACTGGGAAACATTCTGGAGAAAAAATTAAAAAGGAAATTCATGACATATTGCAAGAATTTCTAATTCCACGGAGAGATATTGTCTTGGTGACAGACTCTGGGAGTAATATGAAAAGAGCTGCAAATTTACTAAACATGAAGAATCATCTTTGCCTTGGACATGCTTTGCATAACCTGGTCACCGTTGATGGTATCCAGAGTACCGATGAGATTCTTTCATTGATCACTAAATGTAAGAAAATAGTTAAACATTTGAGATACAGAGCACCGCAACTAGAAGCTGCCGCCAACGAAGAACAACGTGAACTATTGTTGTCTCTTGAAACAATTGGCGAACATTCAGATAACACAGACGATGACAGTGATAACACGTCAGCAGATGACGACAGGGATGACTTATCTACAACAAGCCTCACTACTGGTGCTCCTCCAACCATCAAGACAAGTACGCCTACTAGGTGGCACAGCATGTTAATGATGCTGACGAGCATTGCCCACAGTGCAAATCGTCGACCTATTAGAGACATGCTAATAGATATAGACCGCAGTGCTCTTTTACTCAATGAGAACGAGTATAATATGATTTTATACCTAACAACATTTTTGGAAAAATTCAAAACAATCGTGGATATTTTGAGTTCCGAATCGCAATCTACGATTAACTTGGCGTTGGTTTTTAAATCAGAGATAAGGCGATTATTGGAAGAGTGTAGCGATAGGGAGCCAGTCGTAATTACCAAGATGAAGAATAATATGTTGCAGAAATTGGAACACCGCTTTCCTGGCACAGATCTGATTGTAGCGGCCACTTTGTTAGACTGCAGATTTCATTCAATCAAGGAAATTGACGCATGCATGGAAAGTCGTGAGACTACCAAGGTACAATTTTTATCAAAAATGGTAAAATCTATTCTGAAAGACGAAGATTTTATTGACTCAACAGCCCAAGGAAGCCATAAAACACCTGAACCGAGTACCTCTGAGACTTCCTTCTTGTTCGATTTGGCAAAGCTGCATAGTAGCGCACAATTTGATGTGGAAAGCGATGTCGAAAATGAGTGCTGGAAATATTTCAGCACAGCCACATTTAAAGATCTTCAGCCCTACAATGATAACGTGCTTGAATTCTGGAAAGACCGACAAGTCTCGTTTCCTTTTCTGTCAAAGTTGGTTCGTGCAATATTATTTGTACCCGCGACAAGTACCCCAAGTGAAAGGGTATTTTCTGTCACTGGTCAAATAATAACAGCTAAAAGATCCCGCCTAAATCCTTTGAGGATAAATCGTATAATGTTTATATACGACTACTACGGTCACTGCAAAACTGATACTCCATAGTCCATATTAGTTATGCTTGTTTTAATGTGAAACGATGTATGATTTATTTTCGGTTACATTAATATTTTTAATATTTCATTCGATCACGTCTTTTTTGTTTAATTTACATTTCGGTTGATTTTTTTTCTTAAAAAGTAAATTCTTGTTTTTTTAAATATTTGATTTTAACATGTGTAGGATTAAAAATATAACTCGAAAGGTTATAGATAGATAGTAATTGAGACAATAATTGAGAAATTATAGCTTATTCTATTTGTTTCTTAGGTTTTCACGCGTTTTATTCTACTATATTCTTTGTATGTATGTAGATTTTTATATATGTTTTGATCTCAGTTTAGTTTCTTCTCTAGATTTGTTTGTGCAGTGTTTATTGATCTGTATAATTAGGAAGAATGTTAAAAGAAAGATGTTAGCACCTGACTTATTTAGCAAAAATAGTTGATTTTGCAATGTTATAATATAAACCTATTGATACTTGGTGTGTTTACTTGTTGATTTTTATTTAATTTTATCTCTTTTTGTAAATAATTTAAAATAAATATGTGGTTGAGCAGAAAATAACGCATTTCATTGATTTTTCTATAAAAATCTGCCTTTCATAGTCGCGCCGCCGAAACGCCGCCGCCGCCGACACTTTTGAGTCGGCGCGCCGCCGCCGACAAATCGTCGATCGGCGCTCATATCTAGTCGAGCATGTAGGAAAAAAGAGGAGACCAATCTTACAATCATTACGAAAAATATCATATAGTATACCACAAAAAGCTCGTGTTGTCTTATATAATGCATTAGTAAGATCAAATTTACAATATTTGATCGAGATCTGGGAATCGGCTTCAAAGACCACATTGAAAGATTTAAAAATATTACAAAATAAAATTATAAAAGTTTTGTTTCACATGAATTTCCGTACAAACACAAAATTTCTATATAAAAAAACTAAATTATTTAATATCGAACAACTCTTCAAGTACAACGTATGTATATTAATAAAAAAATGGGTGCGTGTACTTATGTAGGCGCGTGAGAAGTTATCCTTCTTTGGCATCGTTTAAAATTAGTTTTTAATTGCATGCAAATAATTAATTACAATAAATTAATAAAAAGTCTGGAAAAGGACACAGTCAATAAAGTTCAGTTTTAATTTGAAAAAATAATTAAATAATCAAAATATTCAATTAAAATCGCTACTGAATATAATTTATTAGAACATATGTGATTTGCACTTGTATGAAACTCAAACACGTATTCCGAATATACAAACTAGAAACATGTGGATAAATATTATAAATATGAATACCTATAACTGTTACTTTATTACAAAAAATAAAGATGTGGTTTTGGTTCTACTACACCAATGGTCAAGAGATGGCGCTGTAGTCTCCTAACGTATAACTTCAAAAATTATAACAAAAACAATACACACTAATATAAATATTCCACAAAGGCAATTTATGCACAATTTAAGAAATAAGAACAAACTATGGCTGCCTATGTCAAGGACAGTTAATTATGGTAGAAGGAACATAACTTTTGAAGGAGTCAACTTTTACAATAAATTACCTGAACAGATTAAAAATTCCGAAAACGTAAAAAAATATAAAAAATTGCTTAAAATACTCATACTAAGTGAGCTGTAAACTTAAATCAATTGTATATATGGATCGGTTTATTGTTCGTTTTGGTCGGTTTATTTTGTATATTTACGATTTTTACTTTTTTAATTTACGTGTAAACGGGAAGCGAATTGTGGTTGGGACTGGATCTGTCTGTATAAATAAAAAAAAGGAATCGCTAAAATGTACCTACTATGGGCAACATAGTAGGTACAATTTTCTAAAATACTGCAGGGAAAAGTTAATTTTTTTCTTCTTTTGTTGTGTTTTTTTATCAGGACATGGTAAAGGAAAATTCAAAAATTAAATATATAAATATAATTTCCAACGCAATGAGTTGCATTAGCGACTCCGCATCTTTCATAATGCTATGCATCGAGTGACTGATGAAACAATATCTACCGTCTTGGTCACTTATCGGTACTCCGCCGGTACGAATTGCATGTCTTTCTTTTTTTCTTTGTGAAGGGACGGTAGCAAAATAATAATTTTGTCATTCGCTCGTAAACATGCCAGGTTGCATTTTTGTATTGTGCTTGTATTAATAACAATAGTTTGCCTACCTATTATACTCAATTATAGTTTTATAAAGCAGCTGCGCTGCGTCATTTCAATTAAGTTATTAGTTTTAGTTATGTATCTCATTTTAAGTGAACTGTCTGTGTAAGTTCGTATGAGAAATAAAATTCTTTAAACCTTAAAATCGTGCCCATTATCTTACTTCAACTTTTAACCACCTTGATAACTTTAAATTTTTTGTTCTTGTTACCTACCACTAGCGCCATCTAGTGAGTTATCTGCTGACGAATACGAAGAATCGAGTGAAGGAACCTATACGTCAAACACATCTCTCGACTACCATACTAAACGGCACGCATTATTGAACATTTAATTTAATGTTGTAATTACTATAGGAATAAACCAGTTTAAACGATAAAATAAACGATTTATTTAACAAAGAACTACCAAAGACCCCTGTTCCTCAACAAATAGTTCTTAAACTTTCAAGTTTATCCATCTGCCTTTTCACCTTTATATTACTCGATATGAGATTGATATAATTGATCAAATTATTCGTACTATTTTACATATTCTTTTTTGCCACAATAAAATTCTAAAAATGGATATTAGTGTATTCTCATTTGTCATTTTCAGTCATCATCATCAGCCTATTAATGTCCCCACTGTATCTTGGTCAAAGTTAGTTGTTGTTTAAAGAGTCATGCCAAAATCAGGCCTAAATAGGGACTTACTGTTGAGTATTGTAGTCCCATGTGCAACACAAGATAGTGAAGTTAAATGTTAAAAACTATGCGATTATAATTAGATTAGTACCTTTTGACAGTTTATGGAGAGCTCAATGCGTTTGATCTGTGATCGCAGAAGTCTAGCAACTTTCGCAATAGCCCGTCATGGGATGGGTGCCCAAAACCTTATTGACATCCTCCGTGGCCGAGTGGTTTGTACGCCGGGTTTCATGGTGTCGCAGACTCGAGAGGTCCCGGGTTCGAATCCCGGTGGGAGGCAGATGTTTGTGTGATGAATACGAGCATTTGTATTCCAGACATGGATGTTTAATATGTATTTCTATATAAATATACTTTTATATGTAAAATAAATTCTATTCGATACCCTAGTATCCCATTACACAAGCCTTACAGTGCTTATTTTGGGGCTAGGCTAATTGGTGTGTGTTGGATTTTTTTTTTTTTTTTTCTCTTTATTTAAAGGACTTTTATCTTTACAGACATGTCAGTCCCATCGTGTACTTATATAAATTAACAAATCATCTAAGCCAATTAACCTAATATGTTATTGTCTGAAGAAAGTCGCGGCAGACATATAAAGCGATACAGCATTCTGGCCTCTTCCGAGACCGTTTGGGCCAGAACGCTGTGAAACACACCAATGTCTGACATATTCAATTTACATTTTTAATAAACTCTTGTCTCTCATTCTGGTACCGGACACAATCCATCAACAAGTGCTGGAGATCTTCTACAACACAGCATACTTCACAGTTGGGAGACTCAATTTTTTTCATAAGATGTCCAAACTTGTTACATGGATAATGTCCAGAACGAAGTCTATTTAAGGTCACTACAAAGTGTCGACTTGATGTTAAATTAATAAACCACGGTATTCGTAGAGGCTGACTCTGTATGGTTTTATACCATATTCCTTTTTCTTTTGATCTTTCATCAAAATATTCTTTCCAGTTAAGATAACAACTCTTTATATATTTTGACAATGTTTCGGAATAAAATGGTTTCACTGATGCATTTTCACCTTCAATAGATGCTTCTTTTGCTAAGCGGTCAGCCTCTTCGTTGCCGCTAATACCTATATGTGAAGGGACCCATTGCAGTTTAATACTTTTGCCACTAGAATTGATTTCGTGAAGTTTTTGAAGTATCTTATAAGCAACCGGCACACCTCTTTTGCCTGACACATAACGATTTAAATGTTGAATAGCACTTTTGCTGTCTGACATTATAACAATTTTGCAGAGACCTTCATTAATAGAGTATGTAATAGCTTCATGAATGGCAATCAATTCTAGTGACATTACAGATACATCAGTAAGCACCTTAAAACAAGCCTTAGCTCCTCTGCTTGGGCATACATATGCTGCTCCTAGACCAGTTATAGATTTGGATCCGTCTGTGTAAATTTTAGTGCAATCATTATATTTTTTATTCAATTCTATTACTACGTTTTGTTTTATTGAATTTGTTTCGTAATTGTCTTTAGCTTCTTTTATACATTCTAAGTTTGATATAACAATTCCACGTAAGTTAATTCGACTAATCCACACGTCTAATGTGTACATATTTAATGGATAATCTGAAGAAACATTACTTTCTGCTGTTTCTCTAACTAGTATTGGTAACAGTGGTTTGGTTTTGTTTCTCCAGTACGAATTTTCGAAAGTTGTATTAAGTTCTGTTAGAAGTTCAACCGTAACATTGTTGTGAAACGACAGCGCTTTAAGACAATACTTATAGGCAAGATATTTTCTCCTAATAAATAAAGGTGGCATTCCAAGTTCACTCTGCATAACATGAATTGGTGAACTCCTAATAAAACCTCCAATAATTCTCAGAGCCTGATTTTGAATTTTTTCTAATTTATATAATGTAGTTTTGGCACAATTATGATACAAAAAACAACCGTAATCTAATCGACTTCTAATTAGTGATATGTATAGGGTTCTAAGATGCTTAGGGTGGACTCCCCATGCCGATCCTGCTAAAACATTTAACAAATTTAAATACTTTTGACACGTCTCTGCTATTTCGTTGACATGCTTTTTCCAACGGAGGCATCTATCAATCCACATTCCAAGATAACGAACGTTCTCTGACAGTGGTATTGGATAATTGTTTATAATAAGGTCAATATTATATCTTTTAAAGCCTCTACTGAATAAACAAATCTTTGACTTGGAAGGCGCCAAATCTAAACCGAGTTCTTTCAATAAGTTTGTTATGTTATTTATTGCTCTTTTGCATATTAATACCTGTAAGGTATTAATATTTTTATTGCTTATAAATATTACAAAGTCATCCGCATATTGGTATACACTAGTCTCTGTAATTTTATTGCATATTTTGTAAGTAGCTATATTAAAAAGAAGAGGGGATATAGGGTCCCCCTGAGCTAAACCTTTATGCGTCCATCTAGTTATGATTTTATTGTCTACCAAGGTAGTTATACATTTCTTGTACATTTCTATCTAAATTGCATGAATTGAAAGCAGACTTAGTTAACCTTTTATAATTTTGCCAATCTGCTAGTTTAAAATTTCTTTTTTTTATATTTTTATATGACTGTGTATATTTTATAGAATATAGGATAATAAGGTGGTCACTACCTAAACATTCGTTAGTTGTATACCAGTTAAAATTAGTAGCGATGTCTGATGACACAAACGTAATATCCGGCGATGATTCCCTCAAAACTCCATCTACCATTTTTACTCTTGTAGGTCGGCCATCATTAAGAGATATGAAGCCATTATCAAGAGCAGCATCAAAAATTTGACTCCCTCTTATGTCCGTTTTGTATGACCAATTTGAGTGATGGCCGTTGAAGTCTCCAGCAACTATAGTCTTACTACTAACTAGTGAAAATACTTCATTCCAATCAGACGCTGTCGTTCTAATTGATGAGGGGCAGTAAATCGAAAAAATGTACTTTAAATCTGTGCAATTGAGTATTTGGACACCGACTACCTCAATACCACTATTAGTAAGAACGATCGGACAAATTCGACATTGAATCGACTTGTGAGTAATTATAGCGACTCCCCCATAAGTATCTAATCTATCTTTTCTGAATATATTAAAACCGCTCAATCTTAATGTAGTTTCAGGATCCAACCATGTTTCGCTAACCACCGCGACATGTATTTTCTCCTGTATCATAAGTGTGCCAAAACTACTTGTTTTTGGAGTTAAACTTTGCGCATTCCATTGCAATATATTTACATCTAAATTAACATTTCGGTTGTAACTATCCATTATATAAACCAATAAAAAAGTCTATTAAACTACTTTTACTTACAATATTTAAGAAAAATAACTTCACACCTTCGTAAATTTCCTTCATGATTAGCACACATTTTTTATTAAACTCATTCTCAGACATAATAATTTCACTTATTCTACCACAAAACACTTTAAAGTCAAACTTTTCACTTCTTTTTTCATCACTACGTTTTTCTGATTTTTGTTTTATATTTACACTAGTGGATTCACAATTTACACGCTCCATCGTCGCTTTCTTCTTTTTGTTTATCTTTGACTTCTTAACATTAATATTTTCACTTGAACGTGAGCTTTCATCTTCAGAAAAGTCTGACGGCATCTTAGTGTGCGTCTTCGTTGTAACCACCTCACTGTATGACCGTTGAAGATGTTGAGGTTTCGACGATATGTCCTGTTGCCAGTTTGATATATCCTGCTTTTCTGTTTTTTTTTGGTCATTTTTATTCTTTAATTTAGTTTGTTGTTCTATTAGATATATTTGCATGGCTCGTTTGTAAGTGGCATTGTGCTCGCACATTAATTTGCGGATATACTTTTCTTTGAGGAATATGGGGCACGACCTGTCCAACACAATGTGAGACCCTTTACAGTTAAGACATTGAACGTCTTTCTTATCGCAATTTTCATGATTCTGTCCACACTTGGGGCAAACAACTTTTTTTGTGGGACAAAATTTTATAATGTGTCCAAATCGCCAACACCCTGAGCACTGTGTAACTGGAAACACATAAGGTTCCACTTTTATCCTGCAACCATAACCATACACATACTGTGGTAGTACCGGACAGTTAAACACTATACGTACTGTTTCACAGTCAACCCATTTTCCTTCATTGTTCAATCTCTTCAATCTGTTTACAGATGTAATCTCTTCAGTACACTGCAAACTATCCAATATCTCCTTATTATCCATTTCAATATCTATACCTTTTATAACTCCGTAAGATAAACGAGACTCTAATGTCAACTGACACTTGTAACCTAATTCTTTAAATTTTGAACAATTAATCAATTTTTCGGCTTCAATTTTGTTTTCTAAACCTATATTCACTTTGTATGGACTTTTATATTTAATATTCAAAATTTTTTCAATTTTTTCTGACTTTAACAGCTTTGCTAGTGCCATTTGTTTCAATAATGGTTGAAGCGACATAACACCAACTTCAATATATTCCTCGCTGTCTCTTGTCTCTATTTCCATTAGGGTAAAATTCTGATTGTTCGTAGAATTACTTCTGATCAGTCGCTTTGACTTTCGCCTGTTGACTGTAGTAAACTCATCTTCTTTACTCTCTTCGCTATCCTCGCGTGGTCTCTTACCGCGGCTTACTTCGTAAGACTCGGTACCTAAATTATCCCATTCTAACATCCTCCCGAGCTCTTTTTCGCACCCTCTTATTACTTCCGTATCACTCTTATCACTCGCGGTTAAATTATTGTCCGTTTCGTCAATAGTAACTTCATCCATTTTTACATTTACGAAAAGCGGGTATCTTTGAAAAATCTATCGACGAGAGTAGTACGCGTGCGCTCACAACACCGCTCTGCGCGCGACTGAAATATTTATTTATTTATTATCTCGAGCTCCGCCGTGCTAAGGAAGGCACGTTAAGCCGTTGGTCCCGGCTGCATCTGCAGTCATTAGCAACCCACCAATCCGTGCTGAGCCATGGGACCGAACTCCCTATTCCATCTATAGGAAAGGGTTGTGCTTCAGCAGTGGGGACATTGACGAAGACGAATGTCTTCTGATTGGATGCTTTCAAGAGCCTGCCTCCAGTCAAGGTCGCTGCCTCTGAACTCTTGCAGTTTTTCATTTACAAATATTTACTTATTTTATTGCAAATGATACCTTTTAACGGAGACGAGGGTTTTCTGACTGGATGCTTTAAGAGCCTGCCCCCAGTCGAGGTCGCTGCCTCTGATCCCATGATGTTCTTTCAAAAACCTTTACTTATTTTACTGCAAATGTTACCTTTTGACGGTGACAAGTGTCTTCTGACTTGATGCTTTAAGCACCTCACCCCAGTCGAGGACGCTGCTTCTGATCCCTTAAAGTTCTTTCACAAATATTTACTTATTTTACTGCAAATGTTACCTTTTAAAGGAGACGAGTGTTTTCTGACTGAATGCTTTAAGAGCCTGTCGAGGTCGCTGTCTCTGATCCCTTGCGTTATTTCTTTCACAAATATTTACTTATTTTAATGCCTTTTAGGAGCTCCTTTGAGGAGCTCGATGGCGCAGGCGGTTCGGCTGCTATCGTTGAAGTTAAGCAACTTTCGCAGTGGTCGGTCATTGGGTGACCAAAAATCTTATATCTCGAATTCCTCCGTGCTTCGAAAGGCAGGTTATGCCGTTGGTCCCGGCTGCATCTGCAGTCGTTAGCATCCGCCAATCCGCACTGGGCCCGCGTGGTGGGTCATAGCCCAATCTCCCTATTTCATCCATAGGGAAGGCTTGTGCCCCAGCATAGGGGACATTAATAGGCTGATGATGATTATTATTACCTTTTAACGGAGACAAGTGTTTTATGACTGGATGCTTTAATGGCCTGTCCCCAGTCGAGGCCGATGCCTCTGATCCCTTGCGTTGTTCCTTTCACAAAAATTTACTTATTTTACTGCAAACGGTACCTTTTAACGGAGACCAGTGTTTTTTGACTAGAGGCCTTAAGAGCCTGTCCCCAGTCGAGATCGCTGCCCTTGATGCGATACTGCGCTAAATCTTCGCCCATCAAACGAGACAACTCCTTACGTTGTTTCCTTTCCAATTCCTAAAACAATCCAGGCAATTTAAAGTTCATTGTTCGAATTCTGCCTGATACCTGTGGTTTAAGCAGGAATTTTTACAGCTCAATTATCGAATCGTCATCGTCAAAATTTTGATGGAAGGAGCCAGTTTGTTCTTACGTCCGGTAGGGGCGCTGCTTAGTTTTCATAGAAACTTTAATAATTTTTAACTTTAAATTTTGACAGCTGTAACGGATAACGGAGCTGTCAAAATTCGTGCTTGGGCCTATGGACCGAGTGATTTCTACTATAAAAAAACCGAGGTGATGTTTAGGTTCAAAAACTTAAAATGAATCATTAAAACGTCTCAATATACAAAGTAATGTCACTTTGGCCTGAAGTTTAGTTCAGTGTGATGTCATTTTAGTCTTGGCCAATCTCAGGCGTTCTCGGTCACGTGACCATGAAGCACAAAAAAACATTTTTATTTAATGATTTTATAGAAAAGTTATTAATTATTTGTTCTTTCAGAATAGTAAAATGGCTGCTTATGTTCATCATATTAAATACAGAAGCCAACAATTGGTACATTATTTTTCATACTGTTAAATAGCCTAAACGGATGATGCCGACGAATTCTGTGAAAGGCTTGTATCCTATTAGTGGGAACCTGTAGTGAATTAATAGTTTGTGTTTGGAGAGGAGGTGGGACTATATACAGCGTTTTGGGAAAGGGAACAAATTATAGTATCATCGGATAACTTCTAAGCAAAAAGTTTTGTGAGAACAACATAAAGGTCAATTTAAAAAAACATTTTTTGAAAGATTTAATGGATGAATTCGGATGCTTTTGGATGGGGATGGGCTTAACTTCCTCTGGATACGCCAATTCTTTGGAGAACTACCGGCAGAACCTAATGAGTCGATTTCTATGGCTTTCAAAAGAATTACAATATAGTTGTTAATGGAACAAATTTGCAGATTCATTCATTTATTTTATATCTGAGGAAGCGTGGAAATATATATTATTTTAACATTTCGGAGTTGCTTCCTACTTTGGGTTAGCAAGATCATTTCTTTCAAAACCATCAAAAATAAATAAAACCGCTTTATCACATCATTTGGAATTTATTCTTCCACACAAAACATCCAATTAAAACAACAAAACCTAAAACAATTACCTTTGCAGCTTTAGACAATTCGTCTTGCAAGCTCTGTTTGACGGGTCCATCAGAGTTCGCATCTGCCGTCTTATCTTCTATGCCGATCTCCTGGGCCACAGTGTCTTCTAGAATCGAATTTACCGCTGCATTAATCTTCTTGCAAGCCTCATAAAACTTGGCCAATATTTGCGAGCCTGGTAGACCTAATTCGTTGGCTATGTCATCTACGTCTTTCATTTGAAAGCCCATCGCTATGAATACCACCTGAGGATTAAATTTAAGGTATTGACATCTACATTATATTAACAAACAAAGGTGATAGCATGATTTTTAGACTGGATTTAACTTTAGTCAACACTTTGTAATAAGACCACACATCATCATCATCATTAGCCTATTAATGTCCCCACTGCTGGGGCACATGCCTTCCCTATGGATGGAATAGGGAGATTGGGCCATGACTCACCACGCGGGCCCAGTGCGGATTGGCGGGTGCTAACAACTGCAGATGCAGCCGGGACCAACGGCTTAACGTGCCTTCCAAAGCACGGAGGAGATCGAGATAGTAAATATTTGGTCACCCATCCAATGACCGACCACTGCGAAAGTTACTTAACGTCAACGATCGCAGCCGTACGCGCTAACCACTTGCGCCATCGAGCTCCTCAGGCCACACATGCTTTTCACATCGGAGCTACAACTAGTTGACTTTCTATTTTATTCATATAAAAGCACTTGATGAGGTATTTTATTGAATAAATTTAAAAGTCATTTATAAGAGATCTAGGTACACTTTAACCTATATAAAAGTAAATCAGCCCTTATTACCTGTTGTACTGCGTCCAATTTGATATTGCTCTTCGTATGGAAGACTAGTTCCGCTAGTGGTGTCAATAGATCAGTGATAAGACGATAGTCTGCTTGTTGGCGACAGTACGAATCTATCCGGGATAAGTCGTGTCCCGATAGCTGTTGCCCTATTAACTGTTTCGTTAGTTCTGCGGAGAAAATACGCTATGAATAAATAAATAAAAATAAATACATATTTCCAACACTCACACCAATTAGCCTAGGCCCCAAAGTAAGCACTGTAGGCTTGTGTTATGGGATACTAGGGTAACAGATGGAATACAAAAATAATGATATTTATATAGAAAAGATATCTGCCCCCACCAGGATTCGAACCCGGGACCTCTCGAGTAAGCGACACCTTGAAACCCGGCGTACATACCACTAGGAAACGGGGGTCGTCGGTCGTCAATAAGGTCCAAAATTTTTTGCTATCAACTACACTCGGCGTCAAAAAAATCGCACCTCCGCTAAAATAACTCTTAAGCGCTATTATAACTCTTAACACACGCATTTACCCCCACCAATATTGGTGGCTTTGAAAGCCCATTAAATAAATTTAAAAAAACAAATCATTTATTTTTTTATTGGAATAGTGCAAAAAACAATAAAGTTTACAAAAAATCCTTACCCAAGCCTTAATTATAAACAGATTTATTACACAAAAAAAATACAAAAAGGTTCCTAAAAACTAACCTAAAACCTAGTGTTGCAGAAAAGGCATACTCTCGTCACGTCTGAGAAGAGAATAGCTCTACATTGGTCAACTGTCCAATTGACGTGGTCGCGTACAAACAGCAAGCGGGCTCGCTGATGCTCTGCGGTCAATTTTGCACCTGTAGCAGCTCTTTGAGCCGCTATCTTCTTCTCCGTTTTCGTCTAACCGTAGAAACGCTCACGGTTGCTCTGCGAGCTGCCTGGAGCTACAGTTGCATTAGAGAACCGATTTCTTAGAGATGTCGATACGATGAATTGGTCGCCACCTCCGAGGTGCAGCGACGTCTACCAGACCCATGCCTCCGGACATGGCCACCAGTCTCCAGGAACCGCTGATATACTCTTCGAACCGAAAAACGGCTCAAGTTCAGTTGCCAAGCGACATCACACTGCCGCATCCCTGAATGCAGTAGTGCAATCACTTGAGTTCAGCAGTAGTATCCAACTTCAAGGTGTTTTTTTGGTGTTCTTCTTGTGTTTCCTCTTCAATAGATGGATAGTGTATATCCCCCAATGAACCTCTTTTATACCCCCTAAAGTTAGCGCAAGTAGTGGCCCTTTTGAGGAGCAAAATTGGCATATTTTTTTAAAGTAACATTTGTGGCATTAACCCAGTGGCGGATTTACAAATTTGCCGCTAATAGGCTATTCAATTTTTGCCGCCACTACTGACCCTTGAAATTCAATACGCTTGTTTAGTTCACAATCATATTTATTCTGTAATTGCAACTTTATGATTTGTGTTCTATCGTCCTCATTACGTCGGCTTTTTCCCGTTATTAGTATGATTGTGAACTAGGGGATAGTTGTGTCAGTTTCTAGATTATTTTTGCAACCCACGATTTAGTGAAGAGTATACTGTTGACCTAAACAGAGCAGCATGTAGTAATTATAAGGGGGGGATGTGGGGATAACCTATCCCCACATCCCCAAAGTATTTTTAAGTCATACCTATTACTTAAAAATACTTACACCATATGAACACAGCTTATACAAAATAATGTTTAGTCGGTAAACGTTGTTTTTGTTAAATATTTTTTATGCACTAACAGTTTAAAAACAATACGAACAATTTCTATTAAATAATCTATTAACAATCCGGTTAATGGTGACAATGAAATCAATTAAGTTTTACATTATCTTTTTGCGAGATTTTAAATTCGCAAAATCATTAATTATATCGTCATATAAAATCTTGTTCATTAGTTCTGACTCTATGCACTAAAGAGATAAGGCGTTAATATTTTCTTGACTTAAAGTAGATCGTAAATAGTTTTTTTATCTGCTTTAAGCAAGAAAAGCCTCTCTCACCTGAACAGTTTGTCACTAGTGTACACAGAGCCATGCGAAGTGCTATATCCAAGTTTGAATAAATGTTCTCCAAATTCTGTTTCCGCAGGAACATAGATAGACTTTTGAATGATCCAGAATCTGGTTTTATCAAAATTCTTTGAGAAGAAAGGTATCATTAAATGTGTACGCATTCCTGAACTAAATCAGTTACTAAATCATTAGGGAATTTTCAACGAAATGGCTTTTTTCGTCAGGGTCGATGGTAACAACTCACTCATTTTGGTTAGAAATCAAAACTTCTCGTTAAATACGTTATAGGCCTTTTGCCCTTTTTCTAACTCGGACACGAGTCTATCTATAAGGACGAGAAACGTGTTAACCCTGAAAGTTTCACTCGCAGACATTGTAATAACTTCTTCAGATGTTACATCAAATCTTTTTTTTGTTATCCGTTGTCTTTTTCCGATCTCTGTTGTATATTGCTTCGATACGCTTAATTCCATCACCTTTTCTTCGAAATATGTACTTGAAATTCTCTCGTTCAGCTACGAAAAACTTACGGAGTGATTCGTAAAGATCGGTAACGGTGATCAAATCTACGGTGGAAGCCTGAATTGGTACATTCACTTTGTTTATTCGTTCCAAAAAACATTTCACACAACAACCATTGCCGCTGTTTCCGGTTTCTCCAATTTCAAAAGTATTCCCGCCGCTTCTTGACGCATTACAGGCTTTTCGGTCTTTAATTGATTTCAAAGCCTTAAGAACTTCGTGCCAAGTATCTCTCAAACTTTTATACGCGTCCTCTCTCGCTGACCGACGTGTCAGACCTCTTTTCAGGGTTTTCATTTTCCCGATTACACTCATTAATTCAAGCCAGCGTTGTGTCGAGCTTACAAAAAAAAACGTATATTTCCTGTAGTATCATGAAAAAGCGACAAGCTTCTGTACACGATTCAGCAGCCGCAGTTGCCACTAACAACACTAACAGACACTCTTAGCGAACGGTCAAGACATTCGTTCTCGCGCCGCAACCCAAAAACGACTACACAAATACATACGTACTTAGTAGAAAATAAATATTTAAATGTTGAAACGTATTACACGTTAAATATCATATTTATTAGTTAAAAGTAGTACCCTTTAAAAATGGGTAAAAGTTACTAAATTTAAATTTAATATTGAAACACTATTGAAATATTTAAAAAAAATCATGATCGCATAAGTACCTATATTTTACAGTGCGTTTAGTTATCTTTTATATACGGAATACGGACGTAAGTGTTCAGTATACTGTGCATTACTAAAATATTAAAAATTTTGTCACTCGTTTCTTTGTGTATAATATAATAATGTTTTTTTTGATTTCTGTAAGATAAAAAAAAATTGGGCCAAATTTGCCGCCCCCAAAAATCTGCCGCCCAGCCTACTCAGCCTACTGGTAAACCCGCCACTGTATTAACCTTTTTTTAATGAAATATTTTTTTTTAAGTTTATTAAATGGGCTTTTAAATGACACCAATATTGGTGGGGGTACATGCGCGTGTTAAGTGTTAATAATGCTTGGAAGTTATTTTGGCGGAGGTGCGATTTTTTTGACGCCGCCGTGTGTATATGAACTTGGGAAAACAGAATAAAAACAGCTAACTCTTAATATAAATCAATAATGGAAAGTAATTCATCCAAAACAGTAGTCAACTTTAATTTGTGGTACACTTTCCGCATTTACCATTTGGCTACTAATCTTTGTAATAAAACCAAAGGTAACCACAAAAGACACCAAAGTTAGTGACTATTTTTGACCCATGATTTTTGCAATTTTCTACAGATTTTTTTGTCAAATTCCTGCTTAACGCTCTCACTACAAATTAAAAACCCTTATTACCACAAAAAGGTTAGACATGCGATCAACAAAGGTTTAGGAAAAATTACAGAAAAAAATCCTAAGCAAGGTTTTTCAAACCTAACTTTTTTGTAGTAAGACCGTCATACTTTAATAGCCTTTCTACTCACGTGGTCGATCTGTAGAAGCGTCGATCACTAAAGTAGATAGCGCTAAAGGGGCCGGTAAATGCCTCAACGCTCTGCCCAATAATCTCGAAAGACGACGTCTGAAGTCAGCACTATAAGCACTGAGCCAAGAAGAGTGTTGGTGGAGCGAACGAAGCATTATGCAGGAATGTTCGCCTGTCAGCTCGTTTGTTTTTTGACTATAGAGAAACAGACAAAGAATATATAGGTAAAGTCGCGCCAGTCAATGTCTGAAGTCAGCTTATAAGCACTGAGCCAAGAAGAGTGTTGGTGGATCGAAAGAAGCATTATGCAGGAGTGTTCGCCTGTCAGCTCGTTCGTTTTTTGACTATAGAGAAACAGACAAAGAATATATAGGTAAAGTCGCGCCAGTCAATGTCTGAAGTCAGCTTATAAGCACTGAGCCAAGAAGAGTGTTGGTGGATCGAAAGAAGCGTTATGCAGGAATGTTCGCCTGACAGCTCGTTCGTTTTTTGACTAAAGAAAGGGAGGAAAAGGAAGTATTACTAAAGGTTTTATAGTTATGTAGGAGCGCCCAGCGACGATTGAAGTCTGAAATGCAAGCGCAACTGTCGATTGCAAAAGAGAGGGAGAAAATTTTGAAAATGTTATTATAGTCTACACAACACAAATAGAAAAAGACATAGATAAGGGAGAGAAAAGAGGGAGAAGGAAAGAGTGAGGGAAATAGAATGTTATAGATTGCACAACACAAAAAGAAATAGACATCTTCTTCGTCTTACGACGTCTGAATTCAGCGCTGTAAATACTCAACCAAGAGGAGTGTTAGTGGAGTGAACGAAGCATTATGCAGGAATGTTCGCTTGTCAGCTCGTTCGTTTTTGACTATAGAGAGAAAAGAGGGGAAATTCTATAGTCTACAAAACATAAATAGAAAAGTATGAAGAATTATAAGAAGAGTTTATATATAGGAGCAAATAGAGACGTCTGAAGTCAGCACTATAAACATTGAGCCAAGACGAGACCCCAGCATGTGACACATCAGTGTCTAGCTCATTGATTAGGTTATTATATATACAAATTTGATTATTTTTAATTTTCAATAACAAAGAAAGCCCGTCAAAGTTGAAATTTTTAGATCATTTTTGTTGCAGGGGTCTAACTCAAAATCGATACTAGTTACGAATGTGAAATTTTGGTATACCTTTGAAGTCCCATGTTATGCTGTATTTAAACAACAAATACTGAAAACGCCTATTCATAATGTACTTTGTAACTTGTGAATAAAACAAAGAAATGATTTTACTGAACCCTAACAGAGCGAGGCTAGACTCACGCTTGGCCAGTTTTGAAGTAAAACTTCTTTGCGCACGCTTGACTTGACTTGGGAGGTAAGCTGGCGAATGCGTTACGCGTTACGAAAAATGTGTTCGGGCGAGTCGAACGGGAGTTGAGTGGGGGATATAAGCAAGAGAAAGCAGAGCGCGCGCACATTTTCTTTCTCTCTTTCTCTTATAGCTAGTAAACGAAATATGTATATGTACATACATGTATATATTGTACACACATACATATATATATACATGCAGATGGAGCTAAAGAAGTTTCACTTTAGTCGTGTGGTCATAAGCACACTCGTTTTCTTAACCGGTTGCACAGTGTAATCTAGACTGTATTTGTTTCCACTCACCTTATGTAAACGGGAACATATTTCTGCGATTTCCAGAATTTGAGCAGTTCTTCTGTAAGACCGAAGCTAGTGCCGAGGTAGTCCAAATGTTCTGCCCTCACTTCTGTCAAGCGTTTCAGTAAAGTGGGCGGTTTAGATCTGTGAAATAATTAAATCTCGTGATGCTATGTAAACTTATATTACAAATATGAGAGTTTTTGTCTGTTGTATGTCACGTGTACATAACGAGATGTCGTTAACTCTTAGATTACATACACGCCTAAATACCTTCTGCACGGGAGCACCCCAAAAATATCTACTACATATGGTAGATACGCTCGTCGCCAGACATGCACAGATTGACTGCTTTCAAACAATCTGAAATTAGCGTAACATGAGCCTTTTTCTTTGCGTGCTCCATTTGAATTGCTCTATTTAGTCATGTTAGCCGTGTAGTGCCGGCCTAGAATAGAATAGCACTACCCGCTCTCATCCCGTGGGTGTTGTAAGAGGCGACTAAGGGAAACTTCACCTAAGGAGATGGGCAGCAGCATCTCCTTATGCAAACCGGTATCCTGCGATCGCCAACCCGCCTGTCAAGCGTGGCGATTATGGCAACCCCCCCCCCCCCCCCCCATATGAAGCGAAACAACTCGAAACGGCCCCTAGTCCCCGGCGGCCCCGCTATTCCTGGCTACGGTAGCGGCCACGGTAACGGCGGGGAAGGGGGTGCGAAGAATCCCCGGGTAGGGCACGGCTACCACAACAACCGAATACTGGCCCTGATAACCTACAACATGCGCACACTGAGGACCGATGCCAAGATGACAGAGCTGGAAGAAGCTATCAGCAAGTCACACTGGGACGTCATCGGGTTATCTGAAGTCCGAAGAGAGGGAGAGGACACGATAACTCTGGACTCCGGTAATTTGCTGTACTTCCGGGAGGGCGACCAACAGTCCGTAGGTGGTGTCGGGTTTATCGTCCACAAGTCCCTCGACAACAACGTGCTGACCATCGGTAGTGTTTCGAGTAGAGTAGCGTACTTGGTACTCAGAATATCATCACGATATTCGATGACTGTCATCCAAGTCTACGCTCCAACCTCGAAACACACCGATGACGAAGTGGAGGCTATGTATGAGGAGATCTCTCGGGCCATGCATAGCCACAAAACCCACTACACGACTGTGATGGGGGATTTCAATGCAAAATTGGGGAAACGTTGCGGCGACGAGCTGAGAGCGGGGCAATTTGGATTTGGGGAACGGAACGACAGGGGCCGGATGCTGGAAGACTTCATGGAGAGGGAGAACCTTTATATGATGAACTCCTTCTTCAGAAAGCCCGTCACCCACAAATGGACCTGGATAAGTCCCGACGGCAAGGTCAAAAATGAGATTGATTTTATCATGTCGACGAAGAAGCAAAATTCAATGATGTCTCAGTGATCAACGCTGTTAAGACAGGAAGCGATCACCGCATGGTAAGAGGCACATTGAATATCAACGTTAAGCTTGAAAGATCGCGACTGATAAAATCAACGCTCCGACCGGTGCCAGCCCAAATTCAAAACCCCGAGCGCTTTCAGCTCGAGCTCCAGAACCGCTTCGAGTACCTTGAGAACAGCATAGACGTGGACGATCTGAACGACCTGGTGGTGGATACTGTCCGTACGGTAGGGTCTAAACACTTTAAAACCCGCCGTACCAAATTAAAGAAACTCTCCGCATATACACTCGAACTCATGGATAGGAGACATGAAATGAGACTACAGGACTCAGCGGATGCCCTTCGTTATAGACAGCTTAATAGACAGATCTCGAAGTCCTTGACGAGCGACCTTCGCCACTTTAATACCGAGCGTATTAAAGAGGCCATAGAGCGAAACAAAGGCTCCAAAGTGTTCGCTAGAGATCTGTCTATTGGGCAAAGTCAACTGACGAGGCTGAAAACTGAGGACGGTAGTATCATTTCATCGACTCCTGAAATCCTGAGGGAGATTGAGAGTCCCTATAGGCAGTTATATTCCAGCAGAACACCAGTTGAAAGCAAAGCTCGAGATCCTAGAGCCAAGCTTACCCGACATTATACCGAGGATATCCCGGACGCCAACCTGTACGAGATTAGAATTGCCCTCAAACAGATTAAAAACAAGGCGGCGGGAGATGACGGAATCACAACAGAGCTTCTGAGAGCGGGCGGTACGCTGGTACTTAAAGTCCTCCAGAAGCTCTTCAACTCCATCATCCACCAAGGCAAAACGCCGAAGGCATGGAGCAGAAGCGAGGTGATTTTGTTCTTCAAAAAGGGCGATAAGACCCTACTGAAGAACTACAGACCCATCTCGCTTCTGAGCCATATCTACAATCTGTTTTCGAGGGTCATTACGAATCGTCTCGCTCGCAGGCTCGACGACTTCCAGCCTCCCGAACAAGCCGGTTTCCGAAAAGGCTTTAGTACCATAGACCACATCCATACGCTGCGGCAGATTATACAGAAAACCGAAGAGTATAATCGGCCACTTTGCTTAGCGTTTGTGGACTATGAGAAGGCCTTCGAATCGATCGAGTCCTGGGCGGTGTTGCAGTCTCTCCAGAGGTGCCAAGTGGACTATAGGTATATTGAAGTGTTAAAGTACCTATACCAAAACGACACTATGTCGGTCCGAGTACAGAATCAGAGCTCTAATCCTATCCAACTACAGCGAGGGCTGAGACAGGGAGACGTTATATCTCCGAAACTGTTCACTGCTGCGATGGAGGATATTTTTAAGCTTCTGGACTGGAAAGGACTCGGCATTAACATCAACGGCGAGTACCTGACACACCTTCGATTTGCCGATGACGTAGTTCTAATAGCGGAGACCTTGGAAGACCTGAACACCATGCTCGAGCATCTCAGTGACGCATCCCAGCGAGTGGGTCTTAAGATGAACATGGACAAGACGAAAATCATGTCCAACGCCCATGTTGCACCCGCTCCAGTTAATGTTGGGAACGTTACACTTGAAGTTGTTGACCACTACTTTTACCTAGGACACACAATCCAGTTAGGTAAGTCCAACTTCGAGAAAGAGATCTCTCGTCGAATCCAACTCATCCGAGTTAGAGGGCAGCGTTCGGGAAGCTGCGGAACATCTTCGCGTCCAAAATACCTCAGTGCCTTAAGACGAAAGTCTTTAACCAGTGTGTGTTGCCATTGATGACCTATGGCAGTGAGGCGTGGTCGTTTACTATGGGTCTCATAGGACGGCTCAAGGTCGCCCAGCGGGCAATGGAGAGAGCTATGCTTGGTGTTTCCCTGCGTAATCAAGTCAGAAATGACGAGATCCGTAGGAGAACTAAAGTCACCGACATAGCTCGAAGAATAGCCCAGCTGAAGTGGCAGTGGGCGGGACACATGGCGAGGAGAACCGATGGCCGTTGGGGCGGAAAGGTTCTCGAATGGCGACCGCGTGCCGGACGACGCTCAGTGGGAAGACCCGCTACAAGGTGGACCGACGATCTGGTGAAGGTCGCGGGAAAACGCTGGATGCGGGCAGCGCAGGACCGATCGTTGTGGAGATCCTTGGGGGAGGCCTATGTCCAGCAGCGGGCGTCGTACGGCTGATATGATGATTTAGTCATGTATGTAAATCATAGCGTTAACGATACTTCCGTCACATCATCATATCGGAGTTATTTCCTATACCAACAATTATGTTAAATTTTTACTTCATCCTCTCTTTTCTTCCTTAGATATATCTATTTTTCCTGCCATTGATATCATTATGTTTTTCTATAACACCCCTCCTTATCTCCTTCATATTTATTTATGTTTTTATTATGGGTTGCCTGGAAGAGAATGCTGCCTAGCAATGAGGCCGCCTATATTGTGTACGTTCTATCTATCATGTTTTAATTTATGTGTGTGTTTTCTATGGTGTATTACAATAAAGAATATTATTATTATCGATCGGCCCACTTAGCTAACTCAACGCTCTATAGCAAAAACATATGTCATAACATAAAACAAGCTTTCTAATTTTATATGTTACATCACTGCTGAAAACCGACTACAGTTCCACTTTTGAATGACCTTCTTTATTTTACCCTTTTTATATAATCAAAAAAGCCACTATAATCATAAAATAAATATGTTCATATACCTGGGTACTATAGTCTCTGTGTGTAGATTGCCTTTCTGTCCGTTCGCTGACGTCTCTTCATCATCAGAAGCAGCCTCGTCGAGGCAAGGAATATCCCCGCCATAGTATGAGGCCAATTGTTGCAACGCGCGTTTACCGTAACCCATCTGTGTGGGCGAGATCATGCATCATTAGCTTGTTGCTTCTCTGTCATTGGCCGGATTGTATTGCTGTCATTTTTCCAGCCAATGACAGCCCCCTTTCTCGTTGCTCCGGCCAATGCCAACTCATCTCTTATGACGCGGATTTCCGTCCTTGTATTTTTTTATCAATGTTGTGATAAAGAAAGCGTTAAAGATAACATTAGAAAAACTATTAGTGATATCGTTTTATCAAAGTTTTTCTTAATTTCAAGAATTCTAAGAGTTTCTTTTACTCGCAGCTCTCAGATAGTTTAAAATTAATTTCAAACCATTATTCAAATTGTATCTAAATTATTATCTACTGCGTTGATAAAGGTCAAATTCAAGTATCTTTGAAACATATTAATATAATAATAAATCGTTTCAATGAAAATGTCCTAAACGCAATCACGTATTCGAGTGTAAAAATTGTCAATATGATTCGTCTTGATTGGTAGGCAATTTTTAATAAAGCCCTATCAAGCCATCAATAATTTTCAGTCAAAGATAGGCATCTAGGGAATATGCATGTAATTCAAATAAGCCTCATTTTATTTTTTTATAAACTATATTACTTTTGAGTCTTCCCTCCATCAATATTGGTTAACAAAAAATCTTTTCGTGTAAGGAATTTATGATATAAAAAGTGAAAAACTTGTGGGAAATTCAAATATTTTAAAACGCGACAAGAGCGGTTGTGATGTAAAAATATAACAAACGTGATGTTCACAGGATATGCCAATGTCAAGGAGATTATAGTGCGAGTGCGTAGATGTCAAAGCCGCGTTCCACCCATAGAGGTATAAGAATAGAGTAGGGGAGATATAGACTCTACTACAAGTCACAAAGAAGACACTTCCACTTGTAGTAGAGTCTATATCTCCCGCGATTAGAGAGAGAAAGCTAGCGGTCTCTCATCTTCTTTCCCTTTCTATTAGAGGTGTCCCTCTAATAGTAAGAGAAAGAAGATGAGGGACCGCTAGCTTTCTCCTTCTAATCGCGCATGCGCATTGGCAACCGTAAGCATCTTACTATTTCGATGTGATGTTTGGACCAACTATTGGACAGACGACTGCGCATGCGTCACAAGGGAGAGAGATAGCTAGCGGTCCCTCATCTTCCTTCTCTTTCTACTAGACGGACACATTTAGAGCCGCCTTCCTCACTCTATTGTTATACCTCTATGGTTCCACCTAGACACCGAATGCAACTTTTCACTATGACATTTAAAATTTTACCAAAAATGTACCAAACAATGTCGGTAAATGGTATCTGTGAAGTTAGCTGTTTATGAGTACAAGTATATGAAGTTAGTTGAATAATGTACAAATTTTCTTCTGGTCAAATTAGCGCACAACAGCCCGCTTTTATTGAGACAACTTAGGATCGCAGCGCATCACTTATTTTGTCTATATTTCTCCATATTCTACAGCGATCGTTCTCCTTCTCTCTAACCTCCATGATATGGAACGTAAAATGTCACTATCTTGAAGGTCACTGATCTTGTTTGTAGGTTTAGATGTATCGTGACGTGACGTCACACCCAAGCGGTCGCAAATAGCGCGCGTTTACACTGCCCGTGCAAAGTGTCTATTTTTAACATTCTTTAATCACTTTATACAATTTTTTCGACGTATCTCTTATCTATTAGACAAGTCCGTCCGTCTGTCTGTGGTGCTGTTTCAGCGGCCAAACCGTAAGAGATAGATAAAGAGAATATTTAAGTTATAAGTTAAGAATAGTCTGATAAGACTACATACCGGATTTGAGTAACGTAGCACTTCCGGTTTTCGAGAAATGACGTGATTTCTATTTCAAACGAAACCACACAAAATATCCGAAGTTCTCAATTAATTAAATACATTTTTTTAAATCAGGTTTTGGTGAATCTTTGGTTCACTGGTTTGCTAGTTTTTTTTAATACTGTATAAAGGAGATGTAAGCTTCTAATAAAACAAAACATGCATATTCCCTATTGTAAATTTGTTTATATTTCTTAGCAACGATTGTTAATTTAATCTACTTAAATATCTCGAGGAGCCCGATGGCGCAGATGCTCAGCACGTTCGGCCTGCGTTCGTGGAAGTTAAGCAACTTTCGAAATGGTCGGTTATTGGATGGGTGACTCATAAACTTATTATCTAGAGCTCCTCCATTCTTCGGAAGGCACGTTAAGTCGTTGGTCCTGGCTGCAGCTGCAGTGAGCACCCACCAATCCGTACTGGGGCCACGTGGTGGGAAATAGCCAAATCTCCCTATTCCATCCATTGGAAACGCCTGTGCTCCAGCAGTGGGGACATCAACAGGCTGATTATGATGATGAATCAAACATCTTGGCAAGGCAAATTAACTGAAGATTGATTATTTAGGCTGGCCAAAAGTGTATTTGTTTTATTCTTACCCGCTGATAGGAGGGATGTGTGGCTATCCTAACGATTCTTGCTCCCGATAACTTGGGGAAGTCTTTGTCACCATATTGCTCGCAGATGTTCCACGGTATCAGGTCGCCGGCCGCTTTTCTACCGCGACCGAGGCTGTCTTTGACAGACCTTGACAGGTGAAAATAAAATCAATAATGAATATAGGCAGACCTCGTACTTACGGCATGTTGGGTTCTCGACATACGCGACGTAAATCGAAACGACGTAAGTCGAGACATCCCCACGGACGCCGGCCCCACGGATATTGACCTCTCGACAAGTGAATTCTCCTATGTCGGAAATCGAAACAATTGACGTATGTTTGAGGCATAGCGGATTCCCCGCTTGAATTGGAGCGCCCGAATTTCTGTTGTTGAGTTGAGTTGTGTTTCTGTCGGTGAGTAAGATTCTAGAACTATGGTAGTCGATTATCAGGCGGGCCAAAAATTTATTTCCACTCTTTTAAAATCAAAATAATAAACGAAGTTGCTACAAGTGTAAAATTTAAATGTAGGTATAGAAAAGAGTAATCCGTAGAAAAAATTAATCCTTGTGAATATTTTAAAACCAGAAGTATTTTGTGTGTCTGTTATTTTATTTTGTTATTTCTGACCGCCGGAGGTTTTCAAATGCCTCGCGATCTGTTTTTTCTTTTGCATTAGTAATAACAATATTAAAATAAATTAAGCATCAGGTAATGGAAAACCTTAGAAAATCAGAAATAACAAAACAAAATCGAAAGCGATAGCGATAGCCATAGCTATCCTGTTAGGCAATTACCCCCCTGATCAGGAAACCGTATAACATATGCACCCAGCCTAAACGGTAGACACTCGTAACTCACTTCTCAGATATGTTTCCTTCCAGACACATCTGTATGACGCACAGAACCTCCGGCATGGAAGTGGAGTTGGGCGGCGTAGGCGCCAGCAGTACGAACAAACAGTGGGCGGGCGCATCGGCCAACAGTTGCAGGTCGTTGGGGCTGTTCTGGTGGACAAATTAACGTTGTGAACAATTTAAATCTATCTGAGAATCTAAAGAAAAAAATAAAATAGGCTATTTGACAATTTTTTTAAAACTGACTGTGACTCCATAAAAAGTGGACATTTATAATAGGCTATTTGACAGTATTAAAAATAAAGTGCCAATTGTTAGCATCTGTATTTAGAATGAATATAGGCAGGTGTTTTTACTATTTTTACAGAAAAAATATTCATAATTTTACTAAAAACCCACGATAATGTTAATAGTTTTCTTCTCTATTGTCACGTGACCCAAAACGCTTTGGATTGGTGGAGCCTAAAATGACGTCACACGCAAGTAAACTTCCGGTTAAAGTGACATTTGATTGTATGGTTTGACATTTTAATGACAGTCGTGTGACGTCACATACCAGTGAGCCGCCATATTGTCCAGAGATACGTTTTCCGCGGCAACTTGAAAATAGAGTTTTGAATTCGTTTTTTTACCGAAATACACAATAATTGATGAATATCCACTTTTATTGGACTCTATAAACATTAGTGAATAAAGTGAGATTGTTTTCTAAAACTTGTCAAATACCCTATTCTGTTGTGTATATCAGTAAAAAAACGAAAATAAACATTTTGTGTTCATGTATACCGCGGAAACGTTTCTTTAGTATTTACAGGCAGGTGACGTTACACGGCTCTCGTTTAAACGACAAACACTAAAAAGTAATGTCACTTCGTGAGGATGATTTAGAAGTAGGTGACTTTAGGCTGCACTAATCTTAGGCGTTTTCGATCACGTGACAATAGATAAAACAAATATTTCATGATTTTTTTGTGACATTATAAACTACTTTTTTTGTAACAGAAGTGAAATCGCTCCTAATATTCACGTTCAAAATAAATGCCAAAATTGGTACTTTATTTTTCATACTGTCAAATACCCTATCGTCTAGTTAGTACATTCAATATTCTAATCTATAACCCTCAGCTACGATCGAAATTCTACTCTTTTTTTAATAATAATAATAATCTTTATTATTTCTTAAAATACATGCATAGCCAGTAAATCTACAACATAGTATTATAAGAAAAAGAGAGAAATACCTTACTTAGTATTATGTTTTAAAACAAAACAATAAAAAACAATCTTAATCTTTAATCTTGAGAAACGTAAGAGAGAGACAGAATGTCTTGCGTTGGCGTTTTCGATTCCATTCTTCAATGACACAAGTTATAAGTGTCAAAACCAGCCAGTTCAACCATAAATCTATCTTCTATATATATAAAACACAAAGGTGACTGACTGACTGACATAGTGATCTATCAACGCACACGCAACGGCATCCGCTAAGAAAGGATTTTGATCAATTCTACCCCCAAGGGGATAAAATAGGAAATGAAAGTTTCTATGAAACTTTGTCAATTTTAAACCGATCGGGCTGAGACTTTGCATGCAGATATAAGAAGAATCATAGATGAATGTCATTGTGTATAATACAAGCCTGAGAACAAAAACTGTAGTCTACACTTCAGCTCTACACCGAAGCGAAGCGAGGGCGGGCCGCTAGTTTACTAATAAAGTCCTCTAATATCTCTCTGTCTTCTTTCATACATCCTCTTCAATCTGTCCCAATCATGAGACAGACTTACCTTATAATGGCTAGCGACGTATATAGCGACGAGACGATGCAGGAAAGCTTCGGCAGCGCGATGGTAGCAGAACAAGGCGTCCCTGTTGACGCGGAACAAGTCACACGAGGCTGGGGGCGGAGCGCCCGCGCCCACCGAGGGGGCCGGCGCCTCCAGGCACAGGAGGGAGTTCAGCCACGACTCCACGGGGTCCCCGGTGCGGTAGCGGATGGGCTCCTCGAGTTTAATCTAAACAAGGTGTGGTGGCCATTGACGTATAGGATCAAGTAGATACACAATAACGCTGAAAGAATAATGGATGCAAAAGTCTGCACACGACAAGGTTTCAAGCAATCGACATTCGATCGCGGGTTGAATACAAAACATTGGTGAGAAGTATGGAAAAATGGGAACAGTGGGATAGATAGGACAGTGGGGAAATATGGGATAACGTGAAGGAGGGGACAACAGTACAAAAGAGTCAGTGGGAAAATGGGACAATGAGAAATGTGGTCAGTGCGGTGTGCCCCAAGGCTCTCGTTTGGGAACCTTGATTTATAATGTATAGAAACATATATTTGAGCGGGGGGCACAGCGCCCGAACCCACCGAGGGGGGCGGCAACTAAAGTCAATCTACTTTATAATGTTTGCAAAAGCGCGATGGTGTTAGAATACGGCTATAGTTCATTCGCGTTAAGAAAATAGTGACTCATCAGTGCAACTGCAGGGTAAGGGTGTATTCATAATGGAGAAAAAATTAAACATTTTTTTTCAAAACATTAAATAAGTTTAATAGAAAAATAATAAAGTATCAATGATTTTAAACATGTTAAAATATTCCTATTAAGGTAATTTTTAATGTCAACTTAAACGCTATATTAGTAGAGTAACACATATTTGGATTAATCGTAATAAGTACTAAAATAAAAAAATACAAAATTGTCTTAAAACTAAGTACTTAAATCGCTAATCAGTATCGCTAGATTCTCCCGTTACATTTATTACGAATGAATTTTGTTCTGCATGTTCCATGACGTCATCCAAACCCCACATGGTATTTTCTTCGCGTATCACGTGGTCGCAGCATTTCTTCCACCGATTGGCGTCTACTAACGCGATTGCGTCATAAAATTTTTTTTTTACGTCACTCATTTTGAATGTAGTATTATTCGCAGCAATATAATTTTTTATTTGGGCCCACACCATTTCAATCGGATTTAATTTACAATGGTAAGGCGGCAGACGAAGAATTGTAATGCCATTGTTTTTAGCAGTCTCATCTACTAAATATTTATTATATTGTGGGGCGATTTCGGCGACTTTCAATAATAATTCTTTTTTCAAATAACTCATATCCATAGATATGTCTTTGTTTTGCAACCACTCTAGTATTTGCTGCTTATTCCAACTGGCCGTGGGTATTTTTTCAACTTTTACCGAATGGTAGGGAGCGTTATCCATGACAACCACACTTCCTGGTTCAAGCTTCGGTATTATACCATTGAACCAATTAAGGAATCTTTCACCATCCATTTCTTCATGATAATCTTTTGTAGATTTAGATTCAAAGACTAGTAAACCATCTTCCAGGAATCCTTTTTCGCTGCCAATGTGCAATATAATTAACCTTTTCCCTTTCCCTGTCGGAGCTTTTGGGCCGGTTGATAAGCCATCTTGGAAAGCTTGTCTTTTATTCTTGATTGTTGTATCCAACCACACTTTTGTTTTTACGTGTCCGGCGTTTACCCACGTTTCGTCGAGATAGTAAATGGTTTTATTAGCGTTTCTATATTCTTTTATTTGTCTTAAATATTTTCGCCTCCATAAAACAATATCTTCTCTTTCCACTAACAATTTTCTACTATCTTGTTTATTGAAGTCAAAACCAAGCTCGTGCAGTATTTTGTGAAGTGTTGTACGTTTGAAAACAGGAATATCTTCATCAGCTTCGCAAAGTGTTATTATTTTGTCCAATGTTGGATACTCGTTATTTAAATATATAGAGTGTACTTTTCTCCTTATTGCACATTTGTCTAGTTCATCTAATTTATCGACCGTGGATAGTCGAGCTCTTTTTTTCACAGGTGATTTCAATGTATTCGTTTCTTTTTGTTCTTTTATAATTTTATAAACAGTGTTTTCGGACACACCGCATGCACTTGCAGTTTTAATTACTATGCTCTCCACAGTCTCATTTAAATCAATCTGTTTGAAATATTTATAAACATTGTAAATTACGCGTCTCTCTCCGCTATGTATAATTGATCCACTTTTATTTTTTTTAATAGGTGAGATATCCATTTTCCAAATTTAATTTTAAACAAGTAGTACGCAAAATACACAACCGATCAGTTCGAAGGTCTGACTTCAACTGAGCACTGTGAACTCGCCTTACTAATTTCTAGCGTTTTAATTGGCTAGGGGGCGTGGCTTGGCCGGCAGTCGGTGATGAGTCACTATTTTCTTAACGCGAATGAACTATAGCTCTTCTTACTTTATCGAAACAAGGTATTTATCCGAAGCATGAGCACTTTACATTATATCACGTTTTTAATCGCGTATAATAAACTTCATAGTAATTTGATAATTGAGCGTAATATAAACCTGCTATACATCATATCGCGGTGCGCATGCTAGGAGGGATAGTATCCATTGGCGTATAGAAACAAATAGATACACAATCAACCATGAAAGAGTATGGATGTCAAAAGTCTGCACACGCGTCTATTGTATAGAGATTTCAAGGAGTTTCGATCTCACTTGGATTACAAAATATGGGCGAGGTAGCAAATAAATAAGCATGTCCTCCAGCCACAGAGGAAGTTTAACCACGCCTCTTCTAGCTATATCTAGACCACGTGGTATTCAGGCTAAAGTTCTTATATATAATTAAAGTTTATCATATTTAAACCTGACTATATCTTTGTTTGATTTCAAACAACAATCTTCATACAAACGTTTCCTTGTTGACAGTGGGATACACAGATCAATGGGAAACGTGAGACAGCTGGAAACGTTGGACAATGGTAAATATGGTATAATGGGAAGAGTAAGCGACATGAGTGGGAGAAATGAGTGGATGGGAGACACGCGTGAATGGGAGACATGAGTGGATGAAAGACATAAGTGGACGAAAGACATATGTGGATGGGAGATAACAGTGTTTGTATATTTTGGAAATGTGCAAGTTTGTGCGCAAACATAGCGAATTCTACACTAGACGACAAGACATTCCATCTAGATACACATCTCGACACAACAATAAATTAATATTGCCTAATTCCAGGCTAAAACTATCATCATCAAGCACATTTTATTCATCAATTAAAATTTATAACAAATTGCCCAATACAATAATGAAAGAAAATAATTACTTGACATTTAAAAATAAATTAAAGGAATTTCTAATTAACAAATGTTATTATAATGTAAATGAATATTTTAATGATAAGATCGGTAATTATTAATGTACATGCACACATAATTTATTTAATTATTTATTATATTTATTTTTGTGAAATTATTAATATTATTATTTATAATTAAATCAGATCCAATCCAATTATAATAATCAAAAATAAACATATTATGAAACAATCTCTAACATTCAATTATAATTTTACTATTAGTGTTGGTCTTCTGAGAAGCGTATCCTCTCTTCTAATAACCAATTGCGTGCCCGACGGGGTCCATAATGCTCATATTTATATAAGTACCTACCACCCACTGTACACATTATGGTTGCAATAAATGATTTGAGTTTGAGTTTGAGTGGATAGGAGACACGCGTGGATGGGAGACACGAGTGGACGGGAGACACGCGTGGATGGGAGACACATTCTTATTAATTTGCTTCATTCTTCATCTAAAAACCATTTCTAACAATCATCATTTTTGGATTTGAAGTAGCAATAGGTGGATGGGAGACACAAGTGTATAGGAAGAGTAAGAGTAATATCTGACCGGCATCGGCGCGTTGTGCTTGCTCTGCAGCTGAGCGAACAACTTCAAGGATAGCGCTCGGCCCGTGCCCTCGTACCCGGACACTGTGGAGGACAGTAAGGCGAGGGGCGCGCGTTGAGCCGCCGCCGATACGTGCGCTAGGGGGATGGCAGCCGCTTCATCTACTAGCACGAGGTCCGCCGCCGACAGCAACGAGTGGTCGTCGGGGGTTATGTACTGGGGGATAGAAAGGATGCATAAATTAATTATGTAATTATAAAAAAAAAACTACGATTCAGAATCGGAGTCGAAATCAATATCAACTATAATGAATAAAAACGTATAAAATGACTTGTATGGTTTTACTTAATTCCTCTGAACCTCTTTAAACCTTTTTTTCCAGCTTTTGTAATAATGTGTAGTGAGCAATTTTAATATGCTGGTAAGGTCCATAATTCTAAAATCATATTATTTCAAAGGGTATGTATTACATATTTACAATAAAAGAAAACTCCTTGATACCTAATAAAATAAAGCATGACTAAATGCCTAAGTCTATTGATTGCCGAACATCACTATTGTAGCGGATCACACTTTTTTGTATCAGTGACAGTTGCACTTATCATTTTACTGACTCGAATTAATAATCGTACTTTATAATATCAGAACAAAATAATCGCTCAGGTAAATGATAAGCACGAACATCATGTGAATAGGAGTAAATTAACATTGGCCGTCAGTGAAGTAGCGGGGCACATTGTTGGGTTTTTGTCGGTTCCCATATCACACTAATATTATAAAGGCGAAAGTTTGCGAGTGTGTATGTTTGTTACTTCTTCACGTCTAAACGGCTGGAACGATTTTAATAAAATTTGGTATGGAGTTATCCAAAACTCCAGACACCCTGGATTAACACATAGGCTACATTTTACTGCGGGAAAATATCCCTAATAAACCGGGGGTAACACCGCAGGGCACAGCTAATTCATAATATTTCGCAACTATGAAATTAAAGAAATACCACCACCAGAGTGACCACATACCATCAAGCATACAATAATGCATGCCTTTTTTAATATATTTTTTGGTACAAATATAGCTATTATTTTGTATAGTAAGTATTGCTGAAACTGTTAAATCGGAACTTGCTAATACTCTCAAGGCCGTTACGTAATGCAGTGAGGAGAGCAGTTGATTGACGTTAAAAAAAAGGAAAGAGGCCAGACAACAAAGTTGAAAGAGTTCAACTTTGTCTTGAACTCCACGTGAAAAAAAACAAAGGGTTTTAAGGCAGGCAGAAATAATGCATGTTTACCAATCACACTAATATTATAAAGGCGAAAGTTTTTGACTGTGTGAGTGTCTATGTTTGTTACTTCTTCGGCTTTTAACAGCTGGAGCGATTTAATAAAATTTGGTTTGGAGTTAGCTGACACCCTGCATTAACACATAGACTACGTTTTACTGCGGGAAAATATCCCTAATGAACAACGGGTCACAGCTAGTCTTTTTATATAACAAAAATTGTCTTACCTGCACTGTCTGTCTAGAATTCCTTGCTATATTAATCCTGACTATAGCCTTCTTGAAGTCCGGATTGGACGATCTTACTATGTTGTAATCTATATGCTCTTGATACAAACATGCATCCAATCCTTTCAGCACGAATTCGAAGAGCGTTATCAGATTTTCCGGGTGTGGTGACGTGACGTAAATGTTGATATACCCTAGAGCTACGGCTGCGGATACTGCTAAGCCAAGACAGGCTGATTTACCACGACCTCTGGCGGCTGTGAGGCAATGTGGAGGCCTAAAATGATTATTATAAATAAATAACGCCGTTCGTGTATTTCATTTTTCCCAAAGGTTGACTGGGAGAGAATGCTTTTAGCATTAAGTCCACCTTTTGCACCATTGTTATATATTTTGGTCAACAAAGTTTAAAATATAATTAATAAATAATATTTCCAACAGCCCCAAAGAAGGCACTGCAAGGGTTGTCTTATAGAATGCTAGGGTAACAGATAGAATACATATACTGATCAACAATATCTAGATCTAGATAACATCACGAACAAAATCGTGACCGAAACTTGTCCAAAAGGTACATTGAACTATCCACGGCGCTTTAGCGGGATGATCGCGTAGCCAAAACCAATACAAAGCATTATTGAAACATTAAAATTCACCATTAATGCACAGTATATTGAGGTATTAATTTAAATGCGCCCGTCCAAGCGTTATGACAGTTCGAAATGCAAGCTCGAAAATTTTGACTACTTGTCGCTCTAGGAGGAGGTATATATATTTATTTCAATGACTTTATATCGTAATTCTGCGTTGTTAGCAATAAAGCAGACATGAAGCGCGAGGTAAACGAGGTGACTATATAACTGTACCCCTAGCACGAACCATTATCGAATTCTAACAGTTTGCAAACTGAAATGTCAATGTCAAATTTTGTATGGAAACTTGCACAGCAGCGGCACAAAGTACGTAACGAGAACTAAAAATCAGTACACATTTGACAATAACATTTCGGACTCGCAAACGATATGAATTCGATATTGGTTCGTGCTAGTGGTACAGATCATGCATTTGATTATTACAAATATTTTCTATTAATTCAGTTTAAGTAAGTAATACTTCAAAATTCTCTGCAAATGCGTAATATTAATAAACGTCGATTTGAAACCTGTCGAAAAAACGACACTACGTAATATAAGCATTAATTTCGCATTTTTTAACGGAGCTCTGAATGTTGACTTTTCGTTTCGTTTTCGTCTGCGTGTGACTGTGTACCAAGAAGTGCTTGAGTAGTGTTCAAGCACTTGAACTTTAGAAATTAAAATTTTGTGATATGAATTGACGGACATTGACATTGACGGAAGGACATTGGTATAGTTATTTGTTAATTAAATATTTTTTATTTGTATTGTGTGGTTTATTTATATTATTTTTTCTTATTGATTTTACTTAAGATTATGCAGAATAATGTTCAATGCCTTGTTTTGTAATACATGCGGTGGTGACCTTTAATTAAGATAGCATCTAATTATCGCCGTTGTTTGTATCTTGTTCTCTTGTGTTGGTGTATATCTCGTTGGTCGTCGTCCTTAAATAAATCAATAAATATAATTTCATACATACCTCGCTTGTTTGTCAGCTAGCGTATTTATTAGAGCCACTAATGCGGTGGCTTGGTCATAAGTGCGACAGAGAGCCACCAGCGGCCCTGCGGGAGGAGAGTCAGACAGAGACGACACTAATTCCGTCAGCTTCGGATTCACTCGCTGGAAACACCATGAAGTTATTTCTTGCGAATCGAGGAATCGAATTATTTTATAGTGATTATTAAAATATACAGGGTTAATTTTAAAACACCAACAACCTCTTAGGGGGTGATTCTACCCATCAACAGGAACAACTTTCATTACGGGACCAACGATGAAATCGCGAAAAAAACCTGCTGTTTCATACAAAAGTGCATGCCGCTAATCGATAAAAATATTTAAGAGTTGGTCCCATAATAAAAGTTGTTCCTGTTGATGGGTAGAATCACCTCTAAGAGGTTGTTGGTGTTTTAAAATTAACCCTGTATATAAGCTATACGAGGTAACAGGAGAAGTCAATGTAGATATTAAAGGACATTATTATTTAGGTCAATGCTAAAACAGTAAACTTTTCGACAGTAGGTCGTTCAAATCTTTCAGCAATTACCTGAATATATAATACCTTAATAATCTCCTCAAATATCTAAGTCGACTTTAGGTACCCAGTAAGCAGAGATAGCAAAGTCAACAAAAATGGGCCTACTCATTTCTTGACTGCAGAATCTGTTAATACTATTAATATATAAAAATAGTTAAAACAATACTTTTTACTTGCTTATAAAATAAAGTAAATATTTGATATTATTCGACTATTTGATAAATTAATACAATACAATACAAAACACTTTATTGTACACCACACACCACAGAAAACATTACAATAAATACAGAGCCATTTAAATCAAGTGTAACAATGGACAGCCTTATCGCTAAAATTGTAGGTAACCCACAATGTCAATTGAATACCTTTACAAGTATTAAACATTTGAAAGACGACTTTTTTATTTTTTAACCATGTAACTGCTCAATGTTTAAATCAAAAGAAAATATTACTAGAAAATTATTAAATTTTAATAAAACTATATTAAAATTTAAACTGGATCAGTTTAAAACCGAAATTTTCTTTACACCTACCCTCACAGAAAAAAAAATAAAAAACTTGAATATCTAAATGACTAAATAGGTACACAGGCAATAAGTTTAGATTTACCTCTGGTACTACATCGACAGGCTCAACTTGCGCAGTTTTGGATGATATTGGCAGGACAGTTAAGGTGTCATCCAAGATCAAGCAACGAGAGTTATCAGCCAATGACAGTAGAAACCTTTCGTTAAATCTGTTCACAACTGCATCGTGAGCTTCTGTTTTAAATCTGAAAAGGGTAAGGTTTAGTTTGTCAAATTACAATAAAAGTAAAAATGGAACTAATTCTGAATGAGGGTGTTTAGGAAAATTTAGGCCACCAGTTGGCGCCACTTTGATATGAGTTTTTGGCGCAAATGAATCGAACGAGAATTTAAATTGATCCATGGACTATGACGACATAGTTGATTTGACGGATGAGTAGATTCAGAGTCCGTCACTCCAGAATATCCTCCTTAAAATGAAATTTGACAGTACTTTTATCCTTATCATATTCCACAGAGCTGCATCAAAACTCACAAAGCATACAATTATTATTACAGAAGACTTCTTCTGCTCTTCTTCTTCCTGCTCTTGCAGGATCAAGAAAGACTGCTAACTATGTCTTTAGTATTAAATTCACATAAATATTATAACATTACCCATAGTGCTATACATAAATAAATAGCTAAAAATACTATTTTTACATAAGTTAAACATATTCCACTTAATAGCAAACTCTTAAGAGAGGACTTAAGCAAATAAAATAGTCATAACCATATCACTTTAATACCAGGTTTAAGTTAAGTCAATGTTTACTTATTCGGGTGGTATGGTTGAATTTTTATGAAGTTTTTGTATTAAATATTTATATTAATTAAAAATCATATCACCTAGAATGGACGTCCATAGTAATAGAGTGCAACTGTCGTAACGAATCCATTGTTTTCAGGAGGAATATAATGAGGCCTCCACCTTCCACTGTCTCTATAGTACGAGCCATTAAGTTTGGTGTGAGTGCTTCAAAATCCTGTAAGAAAATATTAATGAAGAATATTTTGTTTTTCATGCAAGTACCTATATCAACATAACCTAGGGCCACTTGTATCAATATTTAAATTAAATTTAAGGCTGTATTCTGTTAAAAAACATAATTCCATGCATCATAGAGACAGAATGAGGTTTAAATATGATTAGATGAGCTTATAAATTTAATACCCTTTTGGCATAGTCTTCTTCAAACAAATATTTGTAAGGCATATATTTTTAAGTATAGTAATTATTAATTGGCCAAATGTTTATATGTCCGAATTCACAATAGAATACTTTTAAGATGGCAGATTTTTTTTAAGCATTTTACTAAGCATAATCGGTATTTGTCCATCTTCTCTTCTTCTCTTCTCAGCATTATGAGGTCCACTGCTGGACATATGCCTCTTGCATGACTCTCCAAGAAGTTCTTGATGCGGCTGTTCTGGTCCAGGTCGGCCCAGCCGTCTTTTTAATGTCGTCCGACCATCGGGCAGGTGGTCTGCCGGCACTTCTGCTTCCTGTGCGAGGTCTCCAAAATAGGGTTCTGTACGACCACCTGTTGTCGTCTCTTCGAGATACATGACCAGCCCATTGCCATTTAAGTCGAGCAACCCGTTTACCTATGTCGGTAACTCGGGTGCGTTGGCGAATGTCTTCGTTTCGTATTCTGCCCCTCAAAGAGACGCCAAGCATTGCACGTTCCTTTGCCCTTTGCGCTACTTTCAGGCGGTGGAGTATCCCGACAGTCAACGTCCACGTCTCAGAAGCATAAGTCATTACTGGGAGAACGCATTGATTATAGACGCGTGTTTTCAGTGATTGTGGGATTTTGGACTTGAATACATCTTCGAGTTTTCCGAAGGCTCCTCAACCTAGCTGTATTCGTCTGTTAACTTCATTTTCCATCGAGTCTTTACTTAGCACGATGTTTTGGCCTAAGTAGGTATAATTGTTCACACATTCGATCGTTACGCCATCTATTGAAATCGTCGAACCGTCAGTGGTGCTCATCCACTTAGTCTTTTCGTGATTCATTTTCAGGCCCACTCGGAGAGACGCGTCTTTCAAATCCTTGAGCATTTTTTCAAGCCCTTCTCGCGACTCACTGAGTAAAACGATATCGTCAGCGAAACGGAGGTGGTTCAAGTGCTCTCCGTCTACATTTATACCCAGATCTTTCCAGTCCACAGTTTTGAAAATATCTTCAAGGGCGTTCGTAAATAGTTTTGGAGATATCACATCACCCTGACGTACACCTCTCCTTATTGGAAAAGTTGTTCTGGCCCCTTGAATTTCAACTGTCATTGTGGCAGATTTATATAAGCTTCTTAGGAGCTCGATGTACCTGTAGTCGACTTTGCATCTCTGAAGTGAGTTGAATATAGCCCAGTGTTCCACCGTATCGAACGCCTTTTCATTATCCACGAAAGCAAGGTAAAGTGGTCTATTATATTCTAGTGATTTCTGTATCACTTGTCTTACCGTGAATATATGATCAGTTGTACCATAATCTTTTCTGAATCCCGCTTGTTCCCTGGGCTGCTGCTCATCTAGCCGATTTGTAATCCTAGATGTAATGATGCGTGAGAATACTTTGTACACTTGACTTAGCAGCGAGATAGGGCGGTAATTCTTAAGTTTTGTCTTGGGACCTTTCTTATGAAACAGGACAACAATACTATCAAGCCACTTGTTCGGTATGTTGCCAGTGAAAAGCGCTTCGTTAAATACCCAACGAAGTTCTTTTAGAATTGTCCGAACACCTGCTTTTAAGAGTTCCGTCGTTATGCCGTCTTCTCCTGGTGACTTATACTGCTTTAGTTGTTTTAGCGCTTGTCTGACTTCATAGATACTAATTTCAGGAATATCCTCTGTATAGTGTCTTGTCAGAGGTGCACGTTTATCAGCCGGTTCGGTCGGTTTGCAAGTATGTGTGTTATATAAGTCTCCATAAAATTCAGCTATTATACTTAGCAGCCCAGAAGTTTCAGTGACTATTTGCCCTGTGCAATTTTCTAGTTTATTTAGTTGGCTTCTTCCGTTGCTAGTAGCCCTACTAAAAACTTTGGGTCCTCGATTTTTTTCGATTAAGCGCTGTATCTTATTGGTGTTTCTGTTACGTATATCTCGTCTCAATGACTTAGATATCTGTCCATAGATAATAGATAAATAAATAAGGAACAGTTAAATTTTTGTAAAAGACGATTCAGGCTTACAAAACTATGTGTTTGAATGTTTGCTAAATGAGTGAATGCCAAATCATTTTCTGCAAAATGAATTTCATGCTATCCGCTGATATGCATAATAATATTATGACAATAAAAGTTCTACGTTACAAGGTTCACCTGATAGATGTGTGTGATTGACAAACATAATTACAAATTTAAAAACATTAAAATGTTAACAAATAGACTGCATGCAAGCAAGAATAGCTTAAATCAAATAATTATACAAATCAGAACCCTACACTAAAGAGGAAACAAAGTCTTCTGCATTATCTAAAGACATAAATATAAAAGTACCTGTAAAACACAGACTCCATATGTCTGTCCAAGCATAGCATGACTTTCTGAGTAATATCGACCATGTATAGTTGTTGCCACCCTAAAGGCATCAAACAGTGACTCCTCAGACACTTCCAGTTTACCAGCAGCAATTTTCTTTGCTCTTTTTCTTCCATGACTAAGAACAGAAATTAAAAAATGGGTGTTATTTAAATGGTCAGCAAAGTATTTGTATCTTTGTTAGCAAAAAAATGTATTGGTTAGCCAAAATAGCTAGTTGATAATTGGAGCCTGATTTTTATAAATGGTAGCAAAATCTTTGCACGGTGGCTAAATGTTGCTAATCTACTTTTTTGTTAAATAAATTTTAAAATGGCATACCAATTAATTACTTCTCTTACAATATGAAGTTAATTGAATTTGAAAGACATTAAACCTAAAATCGTCTAATTAAATTAAATGGAATTATGAACTCACTTGCTGATGGCTTCATCTTTATTTTTATAACACCATAGCACAGTAGGTCTGGCTTTTACTGTTGATTTTACCAACATATCATACAGTATTGGTACCTGAAATTTTAATGAAATGCAAAATCTTAGTAAAATATTGTCTCAGTGTGAATATATTAAAATTAGACCCGTTTCTTACTTCTACATGATAGTAACATTGCAATCGTAAAATCGATATATCAATAAGCCAATTTACGACAGTGGAATTCATGCAATTAAGTTAGTAACATAAGTTTATAAATAACTTCAGTTACATTATTGCTATATATCTCGTTAAATGTATTTGGTACTGTTTTCACTATTCACAACAGCGATGGGCGTTGAATTAACGAACGGTTTAAATAGACGGTCTACGTTCAATCGACGCTTCGACGGTCTACAGTTCATTCGTTAACTTGTTGAATTCATAGACGGCTAAACTGAGAGTCCACAGCGTTTATATCTACTGACAACGCGACGACGATACGTAAACGTATCCGGTTTACCCGTTACAAGTCCATACGTTCGTTGATTCGTTGAAATAAAGCAATTTGAAACTTAAGTACATGGTGTGGGAGTGAATATTTGTTCGTTTTTTAGAGTTGTTAGAGTGAAACGGCAAGAGTATTCTGATATTGCGTGAAAGAGTACGTCGATGGATCTGGCTAAACGATGCAGTGCAGGATGAATGGGTTTATAATAATTGTTTACCTCAAGTAGTTGCAGTTTTGTTTATTGAAATTTGAAATTAGTGTGTCGCAAGGTCAAGGTCAAGGGACACGTGAATGCGAATTTAGTGCAAAGTTCAATTCAATTCAATTCTTTTGAATTGAATCTTTATGTTATGAGTATAATTAATTTTGTAAACATTTGAATGACTATCATGTAAAGTGAATACTAAATAAAGACCCCGTCGTCGTCGTTGCGTCGCGCCCGTAGACCAGCCACCGCTTAGTTGATATGAACCCCTCAAAGCCTGCCGTTATCACGTCAACTAGTCGAAGAATTCAACTAGTTGATCGACTAGTCGATGGACGGTAGTGAACGGTTAAGTTTCGTTGACGAAAAATACGTCGACTACTCATCTCTAATTCACAAGCATATTACTTTGTACATAATCCATAAGTTATACAGGGTCCTCTTTAGCACAATGAATTTATTTAAAATAAAGTTAAAAAAGTGGAAAACTATAATTTTACTTACTTGGTCTCTACTTTTATCTCCAACAAGTAGAAACATAGTTCTGTGTCCCATTTTGACACCATTTTCGATCATAACTCTGATTCTGTTATCTATCTTCTTTTTAACCATGTTTAGTAATTTTAAATTCAACGCAATTTAAACAAAAAGTGTTGGTGAATTCTAACCAATTCTAACCCCAAAAAATAAGCATGTTATTTGTTTTGGTTTTTTTTTTAATAGTTTAACGGCCTTGGATGAAATCCATACAGCCAATTCTTCATTATTATGAGTTCATTTCATATTTATCTTTGTTATTCAAGGGTATCTTTTTTCTTTTACAAGTGCATAAACGTAGCGGAAATGAAGTCATATAAAATTTTATATGTTTCAAAATTCTTGAGAATAGATGGCAAGAGGCGGGGAATGTCATCATCTTTAAATATCCTCAGTAGGCCATCTACTAAAATAATTCTTGATATGTTGAAGGCGGGACAATGTAAAATAAGGTGATCTAGTGTAGCTTCATCATTTTCGCAATATTCACAAGTTCCTGAAGATTTTAAGTTTAATCTGTGTAAGTGTGCACCGAATCTTCCGTGACCTAATCTTCTATTTGAAGATTGAAGACTGAAGTACCAGGGCTTTACTGGAATCTTTTCTTGGATACTTGCGTACCACTTTCCCTTGTATTGTTTGGTAAATTCCCAATCTTCATGCCAATGTTTGTACATGCGATGCTTCAGAACTGAATGGTAATCCGTCATTGGAACAGGTGGAATTGCATATTGTGGATTAATGTAGGCAGGAATTGGAATTTTCATTAATCTGTCAACAGTTTCGTTCCCTGTTATCCCGTTATGGGATGGCACCCATAAGAACTCAATTTGTTTTTCAGGATTATCGTAAATGTACTGTCTTATTTTATTAATAAATATATTATTTTTATAGGATATATGAATATTTTCTAGGCAACTTAAAACACTTAATGAGTCAGTCACTATTAAAATATTGATGTCAGCTAAAGCAATGGCATACTGTAAAGCTGCACATATAGCATATGCTTCCGCAGTAAAGATCGAAGAATTTTCGTTTAAAGTGAAACAACGCCCAAATTTTGACAAAGAGTCGTAATATGCTGCTTTTGTACTGTTTTCCGTTTTAGATCCATCTGTATATATCCGTCGGTATTCTTTTTTCTCAGTATTAACAAAATATAAAAAGTCACTATTATTTGATATTCTCTCAGAAAGAATGCAAGGTGTAGTAAGTTGTACTTCTAATGAGCCTAAATCCCATTTGCCTTTATGGTCTATACATTCACAAATATTATTTAATTCAAAAATATAATCATTTTGCAATAGTCTATTGTGTTTATATAAATTTGAGTATTCTTTGGACGCTAAAACTTTAACATAAAACTTTTCAGTAAGGTAACGTAGTCTAACAAGAATGGGCGGTATACCAGCCTCTATTTCAAGCGAATTTATAGGAGTTGAGCACATTGCTCCAGTAATAATTCTTAATCCCTTATTTTGGGTTACTTCTATTTTCTTAAATAAAGGTTGGCTTAAAAATTTCCCGAAAATTATTAAACCATAATCGTAATGGCTTCTAACAATGGATTTAAAAATCATGTTCAGTAATTTGGGGTCCATGCCCCAATCAACACTCGCGAGACATCTCATTATATTTATGCTTTTTTGCATTTTTTGTACAGTATTTACAACATGAGACTTAAAATGCATTTCAGAATCAAATATTACACCTAAAAATCTTTTTTCATTTACTAATTTGATATTTACAGAGTCATATACAATATTTATATTAACATCGTTATAATCTATCTTATTACTTAAAATCAAAGAAGAACTTTTATGTGGGTTAATATCTAAGTGGAGCATATCTTTATAAAAAGAACAAAGCGAATCTAGTCCTTCGTTTAATGAATTTACACCTTGTGTTAAATTTTTATTTTTTGTATAAATTACAATATCATCTGCATATTGAAGAACTGATAATTTTTTAAATGCACATATTTATGTAACAATGACGTATATAATAAATACATTAAAGGTGAGAAAGTGGCACCTTGCATTACTCTTTTATGTGCCAATTTTGGACCGTGTAGAATATTATTATATTTGACATAAACAGAACGTGAATTGAAATAATTATAGATCCATTGACATATTTTCCCTGGTATATTAAAAGAATGAATAATGTGGACTAGCGTAGATAAATTTACATTATCGAAAGCACCGGTAACGTCAAGGAAAGTGCAAATTAAGTAACTGTTATCAAAAAAGGCATTTTGTATATCTCCGCAAAATTTAACCAAGCTGTCTGTTGTACTACGTCCTTTACGGAACCCAAATTGATCTGAAGGAATGATAGACCTCGATTCTACATAGAGCTCTAATCTAGTTTTTAACATATTTTCAAATAATTTACATAGACAGGAAGAAAGTGATATGGGTCTGTAGGATTCGGCTAATAATGGGTCCTTATCGGGTTTTAAAATAGGGACAACTGCTATAGTTTTCCAAGTCTCCGGGATAATGTTTTGTTGCCAAAGACTGTTATATATCTGTAGCAAAACCATTTTAGCTGTAGAATGAAGCCGTTTTATTAAGACATATGGAATATTGTCTAGCCCCGGAGTGCTATCCTTTCTTTTATTTAATGAGAATATGAATTCATCAGCAGTAAACGGTGTTATCAAATGATCATTTAGTTCATTGTTATTGAAAACATCATTTAAAGTATCGTTATTTACAGGGGGTTGGTTTGAGGTGATTCTGTTTAAAAAAGCATTTACAAAACTATCATCTTGTTGCCTTGCTGAAGTCTTTTTTCTATTAAATACTTTGACAATATTCCATATTTGACTAATTGGTGTGTTTCTATCGAAGGTTGAGCACATTTTTTGCCAAGATTCTTTTTTTTGCTGTTTAATTACTTGTTTTTTCCTAGCATCGACTTTTTTGTATATTAAATAATTCTCAATAGTTGGGTATTTCCTATATACATATAATGCTAATTTACTTTCCTTGACAGCATTTGTACAATTCTCATTCCACCATGGAACAGGTTTATGATATTTAACGTCGTGACATTTATTCCTATACAAGGGTACAAATTCATCTCTTAATAAATTTACAAACTCACAAAATTTGTTGTAGGCCATCAAAGGATCGCGCTCTGATAATAAATTATTGATATGTAGTTCAGATTTTAATGCATAGCCTGACCAATCTGCTTTGTTATACAAAAATTTATCAGTAGGACGTTCATAATTAAATATTTCATGTAATATAGTGCATATAATATAGTGTGACATCCAAGTGTATAATAGTAGGAAAATGATAACTGCCCAGTGTATCCCCTGTATATACTGACCATTCTATGCACGGAGCTAAATTAGGGGAAACAAACGCTAAATCAATCGCGGAAGCAGATTGATAAGGACGGTTTAGAGTAGTAACTTCTCCATTGTTTAATAGGAACATATTTGTTTCATCGAGCATATCATAAATCTGAATACGAGGCTTATTCGACAAACAACCAAATGCTGTGTGGTGTGCATTAAAGTCACCCATAACTAGTAATGGTGAAGGTAGTGACGTTATAATATTTTTCAAAGTATTTATGGGAAAGCGACCACTTCTTGGAGGACAATAAACATTTAATAAAGTTATTTTGCCAATTAATGTTTTAATGCTAACCGCTATTGTTTGAATACTATTGCTATTATATGTATCAATAACTGAACTAATTATATTTTTTCTGCATAAGATGGCAACACCACCATAGCCGTTTGCGGAATCTTTTCTGAACAAATTGTAACCTCTAAAATTCACAACATCTTTAGGCGCAAGCCAAGTTTCACTTATTAAGCAAATATCTACGCTTTCAGATACTAAAAACAGCTGATTTGGATTTTAAATTTTGTATATTAGCAGCATTTTACCTGAAATAAAATGCATATTAAAATACTTACCTCACTGAAAGCTTTATATTGAGATAGCACTTCCGTTTCCCGTCGAATTACCATCAGTTTCCGTACTTTTATTCACCTTATATCCGGTCCAGTGGCGACACCTGGCAGAAGCGCGGCCATTTTTGTTTTCCTAAGTTTTGACAGCGCCATATTAACTCATTGGCTCAATTATTTCACCAGGCAGAATTTAAAGTGAAAGCTTTCAGTGAGGTAAGTATTTTAATATGCATTTTATTTCAGGTAAAATGCTGCTATTAAACTACTTGACCGTCACTGAAAGCTTTATATTGAGACCTGTTTGTTATCGCCTGGTGATCGCCACGTACATAGATATATACGCCAATGTGACAATTTATGATAAATTTAAATATTAACATTTATCAGATTATATGAAACTGTTTATAGAAAAGAAAAAGCTTAAAAATGGATCAAATAACATTATTTGAATCCCGCCTTTAATTTCTTCACGCTCACGAAGCTGCTTTAACATATGTATTAGCTGATTGCTATATTCCTTTACTTAAACTTGCTTACTTAATTATATATATATATATATTTGCTTTCTTAATGACCGGACGCTTCCTTGTGTAGCATTCATTTGTATCTTTGTTTATCACAAAAAGGCGTAGGAATGCGAGAAAAAGAAGTAAAGTTGTTCGATACTGAGTCTTACATTTTACAAGACTGTACTTTTTTCTTAAGTACCAAAAATCAGGGTCCCATTTACAATTACCAGTATTCGGTACATGTCACCAATCGGATTGTCTCTAACTACTTTCACCTGTTTTGAACCAAAACAAGGCTAAAACTAATCTTCGTCGGTACCAATACAATGATTCGGGTTAATTTGAAGTAGGAACAAGTCATGTGTACCACATGCTGAACCAAATAATAGGCAGCATAATTACTGTATGATGTTCAGAACAACAACTAGTATGACGAGGTATTTGAAACAGATCATTATGATGTAACGAGTACATTATTGAAGAAAAGGAAATAAGTTAACTTATAGATTCTCCAGAATAGTGGGTTACGGACCGATTCTTTAAAAACAATCGACTTCAATATATGTGTTTGCCAAGACAGGTGAGCTTAGGTAATTAGACTTATCATCCATTGGTATATCATGTAAAAACTACTGACTTATTTAAAATAATAGTACTTATTTTGAGATAAATCACGTGTTAAAAATAAGTCTCAAAAATCGTGTTAGCTCAGATCCGAGTCCACAACCTGCGGGATTATTCCGATAAACATTCTTGTTCCTAGACCAATGCAACCACGCAAGCCAGCGTTTTCGAGCCATCTGATACAGACAGACAGAGCTGTCGCTCTTTGTAGAATATGATGAAAAGCGTAGTGCTAGCATATCTATATGATTGGAGTGGAGATTGAAGTGAAGTGGTAGAGCCGTGTTCTTCAATTATACTTCCCAAGCTTTCATATTAGATTGGCGGGAAGTGATTGCAAGGTCGATTGCAGTGAATACATAATTATTGTTAGAAGTAGGGAGTGGTTGATACTACCCCACACAATGACAAAAATGTTGAAACCGATCAACTTCTGAAGTTTACTCTTTTGCAACGAAATTCTCAGGTATAGTTTTTATATTGTTGCAGGGTTGCCGTGATAAATTATGCTATTACGAAGTTTAGACCAGATTTTATGAAATTCATTTGCCATCCTGGAATCTATAATTGATTATAATTTTTCCTTTTTTTTTTTTTCATTTCTTAGTACAAGGTCATTTATATGTATTAGTTAATACTTAATAAAGATTAAGTTATAAGGTTTACACAGCTTACTTGAGGTGTGCATGTAGTATGCGTAGGGTTTAAAGTGTATTTATTCCAGACAGTCGTGGCAAGGTTAGAAAGCGTAAGTTTAATATTAAGAACAGTTTTCAGTATTTTTTACTAAAAATAACATAAAGTGGATAATTGCATACAATGATCTTCAAAACCTTTCAAGAATTTGGTAGATCGTGCAATCTTTCTTCAGTACATAGCACCACTTATATATCAAAATGATCATGGTGACCATCTCAGACACCTCATACACGACATTTCCAATATTGCATGTTTGCTTTTGCATTTGGTTTGCTTTTGTTATTTTCAAGGGAAAATATGTTATCATCTATCTATCTGGCAGGTAGTCCTTAAATTGCAGAAAACTTAGAATTCTTTACATTTTTATAGTGTACTGCACTTGAGATTGGAGTTTGATATATATTGGATTTAGATAAACAAGCTTTTGAATGGCATGCTATACAACCAAATTTATTTAAGAATTATTTGTGGTGCTCCCAATTTACCAATTCTCCTGCACTATATTTCAAACATTAATTGTTTCGACATTCCTTTTCCTTTTGAAATTATTACAGCACGTCCTTGATAACTATATTACGGTAAAACAACCGTAGTGATCGAGTCTACACTTCAGATCAATTAGCCTAGCCTCTTAATAGGCATTGAAAGGTTTGTGTTATGGGTTAACGCATAGAAATGCATAATGATGATGCATAGATTAGTATGATTTTGAATAAATATGTGTTAACAACCAAGACTTAGGCACCGATGCTCGTTTTTATCATACAATGATTTGCCCCACCGGACCTCGGAGTATGCGACACCTTAAAAACCAGTGTACATTGCACTTCACAACGGGGTACATCAACATTCGATCTTTGATCTTTCTAGTCTATTAAGAGGGTAGTTTATAACCGATACTTATGTGTGTACGCAAGCCATGAGCGGCTATGTTGCGTTGCGTTGATGTATAGATTTCCACACGATGGAAGTAATGAATTATGTCAAGCGACATTTATTATATTTTCAAATTACTTATTTTTAATGTTTCGAATTGTTTGCACTTTTACAGACCCCATGGTCACAAAAATAAATTATGAATAACGAATAGACAATATGTTAAATTATGCATAATTTGCTCCACTCGAGTGTCGTATGTTACCGGTGCTTACATAATAGTACGAACTCCATAAGCGAACATGTCCTAAGAAGAATATATATTGAGCTCCACGTAATGGAAATAATATATTATGTGTGATATGACCCCACAAGGGCGATTATAAGATTGATGAGGATATTCTTCCATTAACGATTTGTTACCGATACTTGTATGTGTAGGCCAGCCATGGAAAGCATGTCCTTATTCATAAAGAGTTCCATGCGGTGGAAGCAAATTATACATAATATACCCCCGCGAGGGGCGGTCATTAGAGTTTTGGTAATATGTACCCCGCGAGGGTGGTTTGCTACCGGTACTCGTATATGTAGGCAAGGCATTAGAGGCATTTCATAAGGTTCCACCTAGTGGAAACAAATTGTATATAATATGCACCCCGCGAAGGTGATTTGTTACCGGTACTCGTATATGTAGGCAAGGCATTAAAGGCATTTCATAAGATTTCACGTAGTGGAAACAAATTATATATAATATGCACCCCGCGAGGGTGATTTGCCACCGGTACTCATATGTGTAGGTACGCCATGGGAGGGCATGTCCTGACACGACTTGGGCTTCATGAGATGAAGCTTATTATGAGCTAAGCTATCACTTGCCTCTGCGTGAGTTGCTCATTAGGTTGATGAAATGTCAATCACTTAAATCCATGACAAAATATAATTATAAGTATAACTTTATACGAGAAAAACAACCTCAATAGCTCTGAATCATTATGTGGTGATTGGATGGTGGTGCTTCATCACAGAGATCACTAACTTCTTAAGCAGTGCTTTAGTTTTTCTTTTTAGCTTTGTGCCCTCACTAGCTGTAAAATACCTCAGAAACGATTCTGTTATCTTATCACTTTCGATAATAAAATTAACTGAGCAGGTGCCTTCCCGCAATGATTAATTTTTATTTTAAAATATGCGTTTGCTGAAAGAAAATTATTGTCAGGAACGTGATATATCATAAATTATCATCATACTTCTTTACCTCATTGTTTGTTTCCAGGTTGATAAAGCCTGGACTATGATTATAATTTTCAATTTACATCAGCATATCATTTAAAATAAACGTTGAATGTCTTTCGAACAGAGTCTTCCTTTATCCTAGTTTAGTCACACGACTCACATGAGTATATTTATAACGTGTATTGGTCAGTAAAATGTTAGAACTTTTTATTCATAAGCCTTTTGATATTGATAGCTGGCCATGTTCAGAAAACGGCACATCGACATTACAAATACCTTATTAAGATTGTACATAGTTCACTTACCCCTCGAACAATCTTTTAATAAAAGGGCTACTTTTCTTAAGGCAGCGATGCCGCTTTCGTTACACCAAAAGACGACAAATTCAACCAATTATTACTGCAGCTGCTCGAAGAACAATTATGACTAGATCCACACATATTGCTGCTTTTGCCATTAATGCCAGTCAGTCGGCGGCTGAAATGTCAATATTGACCGATGTCCTTCACTCTAAACTGTAAAATAATTTAATTAAGTATTTTGTAATACATTTACCAATTTACTTTTACACTTACTTATACGGAAACATTAATTGAGTACCAAGAGAAAACACTCTTAAAATAGTTTTAATTACAAACGACCAAGACGGTCGTAAAGTATTGCAAAATTTACTTATGTAGGTACTTTAATTTTTTAAACACAAACGCACCTTGAAACACCGTCCAGTTTTACTCACGGCTTATTATTATTTTTAAAACAAAGGTGTTGCACAATTTAACATATTTGTTTGAAATATCCCTTATCACAAGGGCTGCAAAAACTATCAAAAAGAATAATAATTTTACTTACGGTTCCTTCACTTTTAATACGTAAAGTACCTATTTGGAATAACACGAACGGCAAAAACCGTTAAATAAAATAGTTTTACTTACAGTTTTATCACTTAATAATAATAAAACCTTTAAAATCTCACAATGATCGCTCAGATTGAGCGCGTGTTGCTTCGACGGGAGTCAGAACGCCAATGAGTTAATATGGCGCTGTCAAAACTTAGGAAAACAAAAATGGCCGCGCTTCTGCCAGGTGTCGCCACTGGACCGGATATAAGGTGAATAAAAGTACGGAAACTGATGGTAATTCGACGGGAAACGGAAGTGCTATCTCAATATAAAGCTTTCAGTGACGGTCAAGTAGTTTAATGTGTTGTATTACCTTTATCTGACTATTATCCATTGTTACAACTAAAATTTTTAATGAATTTTTCTTTAATTGTCGTAGAATTTATTGGTAAGTCATTTTCTTTACTACAAAAACATAACAGTGTCTCTATCATTGCTTTAAGGATTTTTTCATTATTTAAAATTTCGGATATAATGTCCTTCTCACTTTTATTAATCTTTTTAATTTTGGCTGGCATAGGTGAGCTTGTTGTTGTAGCGTAACTTGTTGGTAAAGATGGGAAATATGCACCAAGAGTCTGTCTATTAAATATTTTTGACTTATTTTCATTAATTTTGGCTTGTTTAATAGGACATGAATTGGATACAGCAATATGCTCACCTTTACAGTTGATGCAAGAAGGTTTGTCAACAGTACATTCTTTATAATGATGAGATTGAGCACAAATTGAACATACAACATTTCTTTTACAGTACTTAGTTGTATGTCCAAAGGCCAAACATTTATAGCATTGTATAACAGGTCTCACATATTCTTCCACAGGTAAGGTGCATAGACCATAAGTGACATGGGAAGGCAGTACTTTACCCAGAAATGTGATAGACACAGTTTGCAGTCCAACCACACCTGGAGTTTTCTTTGTAAATCTGCGAACAGATAATATTTCTTGAGATGTATTTAAAGTGTCAAAGAGGTGCTTGCAACTCAAGTTGGTCGGGATGAACTTGATTACTCCAATACATTCGGAGTTTGAGGCTGGAATGAATGCTTTAAGCTCATGTTGTGACAGAAAAGTAGTGTTAGCCTGAAGAGAGTTAGCATTTTTTGGATTATCAAATAAAACAGTATAGCGTAGTGCATTGACTCGTTTGATTTCCTTGACTCCTTTGTTATATCTGCTGAATATATTGTTTAAATAAATGGGGTCTTTGTTGCCAAATTTAATGTTTTCATTACTGCTTTGAATATAAACAGGAAAGACAGTACCGGGTGAATTCTCTGGATAGCTTCTGATGTGGTTCTGCTTGAAATATGGTGCAAAAGGGTTTAAGTTTTCATCATTGGAGAGATTAGTAACTGGGGTTTCAGCTTTTCTCTTTTTACTACCACCACTTTCGGAACTCATTTCTCTTAAAAAGCTAGTTTACTATGAGATTAAACAAGGAAAATAAAATTTTTATTCAACGAAAAAGAAAATTAAACTCCCCGCCTCGGAAGTCCGCCAAAAAAAAAGTTATTTTTTTTTTTTATATCTTTTTTCCCATCTTGGGAAAGGCAAAGGCAGAGCCATGCAGCCATAGTCTTCATTTAAAGGATTTTTTTTTTGTTTCTTTTTTCTATAAGGCCGAAGCCACTTCTTTAATCATAAGATATTTGTCCTAAATAGTCTTTCTAATCCATTTTCAGTTTAGGTACTTATTGTTTCCCCCAAATTTTCAAATCCGATTTTGAATCTTCTTTCAATTTGAATCTTCTTTCTTTCAATCTTATTTGTTTAAAGTCATGAAATTTTTTAAAGTTCCATATCTATGGAAACTAAAAAAATATATAGATATTTGTATGATTTTGGATTCATAACAATGTCTTGAATGTCGCGCGGGATTTCATTATTAGTTTTATATAATTTAATTAAATTGTCAGCTAAAACAAGTCTTTGTATATTATATGCTGTACATTCAAAAAATATATGGTTTAGTGTTTGATCTTTATTTAAATTACAGTTTGTGCATAACGGAGATGTAATTATATTCATTCTATATAAATGTGAATTAAAACGTCCATGTCCAATTCTCAAGCGTGTGATGGTCGTATAAAATTTCCGACTATGGTATTCTTTAGATTTTGTAAACCATGGATGTTGACCAATTACATTATTAATTTTATGATACCATTTTCCTTTTATTACTAGCGTTTGATGCCAATTAATCAACCAATCTTGTTTTAACAAAAGTTTTAGTTTGGGTAATAAATCTGAAAAAGGTATGGCAACATTTTTAAAGTCAACGTCATCATTGCTTCGATTTAAAATGGTTCTGGCTAACGTATCAGCTTTCTCATTTCCGATGACTCCTATGTGCGATGGAACCCACATTAAAACTATTTGTACATTGAGGACTTTAAGTTTGTGGTACATTTTTTTAATATCATGTGAAATAAAATTACTTCCAGAGTCAAATCTATTGTTTCGCAAAGCTTCTAAACAACTCATGCTGTCTGTTAACACCAACCATTGAGTGCACTCCTGAATATTTTCCTCTATAAACTCCAATGCAGAAAGAATTGCAAGACACTCCGCAGAAAATATGCTCATCTGGCTTGGAAGTTTGTACCCTAGACCCGTTTTCAAATGAGGTATGTAAATCGCCATTGAAACATTATCATCATTCTTGGAACCGTCTGTATAAATATGTTTATGATTGGAAAACTTATCAATCTTTTTGTAAACTTCTTCTTTAAATTTCAAGTCGGGCGATATATGGATGCTTATGTCACAGAAATGCATATCATAAGTTTCTTTGTAACATATCCAATTATGCTCAGTTTTATTAATGTTGTACTGCTGGTTGTAATTAATATATTCTGAGAAGTCATGAAGCAAATAAGGGATCCTAGACATATTAGTTGGAGAGTATATTCCATATAGAAAGTTAATTTTTTTAATTAATGGATGGGAATGAAATGACAGTAATTTAATCAAAAACTTTGATTTTAAAAATTTAAATCTTAATTGAAGTGGAGGTGTATTGCATTCTACTTCCAGAGAGTTGATAGGAGAGGTTTTCATAGCACCCGTTATGCATCTAAGATTATGATTCTGCAAGACTTCTAATTTTCTTACTAATTGAGAATCAGATCCAAAACATAAAAATCCATATTCAAAGTGACTTCTAACAATTGACTTGTATAACATCAATAATATTTTAGGGTCAATTTTTGATAAACATTTTATGACATTGTAGGCTTTGTAAGCTTTCCCCAAAAGATATTCTACATATTTTTTCTATGAAAGATTATTGGTGAAAATAACACCCAAAAATTTTACTTCACTCTCTACAGGGACAATGACATTATTATATACAATATCAACATTTGTATCACAATCACCAAATACAACTGTTTTAGATTTGTCAGGGCTAATATCTAAATTTAAATAACTGAAATATTCATTTAATTTTAAAAGTGCTCTATTTATAGTAGAGGTTACCTGTTGAATATCAGAACCTGAATGGTAAATGACCAAGTCATCAGCAAATTGCAAGTTTTTTACTTGTGATCCTAAAATGATGTTTAGTTTGTGTACATAAAGAATGTAAAACAATGGAGATAGAATTCCTCCTTGACAGACACCTTTATATGAATAGCGTGGTCCTATTAATTGATTATTAGACTTGACATAAACCTCACGACCATGCAAAAAATTAAAAATCCACATAACTACTTTTTCAGGAAAACCAAGAGAAAAAAGTTCACGTGCTTAAATATGAGGATTTACATTATTGAAAGCACCAACAACATCAAAGAACACACCAATAAGGACTTCATCTTGTTTAAGTGCATCAAAAATGTCTAGTTGAAGATGTGCTATACTCTCTCTAGAGGATCGGCCCCTGCGAAAACCAAATTGATTGGAAGGTAATAGATTATTGCTTTCAATGAAAAATTCAACTCTTTGTTTGAGTAGCTGTTCAAATACTTTTCCCATACATGATGTCAATGCTATTGGCCGGTATGAATTTGCTTTAGTCTTATCTTTATTTGGTTTCAAAATGGGGACCAAACAATCTTTTTTCCAGTCAATAGGTATAACACAGCAAGACCATAACAAATTATAAACTTTTAAGATGATATTCTTTGTTTTATCTGTAGTATATTTTAGCATTTTATAAGGAATACCATCGAGGCCATGAGCTGTATCCCTACGAGTAGAAACTGCAGTTTTAAATTCTTGTATGTTAAATGGCATTTCTAAGTATTTACAATTATGTACAGGATTCCTATTTACAAATGTCAAAGGGACCTCTACGATATCTGGTGTATATTTTTTGAGAAATTCTGGTACCCATTCACTATATACATTTTTAGATGGAACAGAAATACCATTAAACCTCCTGACAATCCTCCAGAGCTTTGAAATAGGAGTACATCAATTAAGTGATTCACACAATGACATCCAACTTAAGTTCCTTTCCTTTTTTAAAATGAGCTTTTTCAAAGCTTGTAACTTTTTAAACTTAAGGTAACTTTCTTCTGAGAGGTTATGCTTAAATTCGGTATAAGCTTTCCTACAATTATCTACAGCTGTTTTGCAGTTGTTATTCCACCAAGGCAATGAAACACGTTTCTTAAAAGCTTTTAGAACTGATATTTGTGGTTGAACAAACTGTCTACTAGTGTGAGTAACAGACTGCTGCAGCGCTAGATTTAATAATATTACCATATCTGAATAACATTTTAATGGATTAGACTGGTCAAATTGTAAATTGTTATTTAATAAGAAATCTACATTTTCACTATATTTTTGCCAGTCTACTAGACGGAAATTAAAATATGTAGGGAGTGCAAGTAAATTTTCAAATGAGTCTTTATTATTACTAATTTCTAATTTTGTAATTACAGGTAAATGGTAGCTGCCTAAAGGGTCATCAGAAACAGACCATTCACATCTCAAAGCCAAAGAGGGTGATACTAGTGTTAAATCCAAAGCATTCCTTTGCCATACACTAGAGCCAATAGTTGTCAGCTGACCATCATTTAGGAGTACTAAGTTGTTGTCATTGATGCTTTCAATAATATCGCGCCCACGTGAATCAATAGAGCTACAGCCCCATGCTGTATGCCGGGCGTTAAAATCGCCAGCAATCAGCAAAGGCCCAGGGATACTGCTGATTAAATAATCAAGTTTTGATTTAGAAAATGAAGGGTTACAGTTACCTGGACTATATAAAGACACAAGAGAAATTTCTTGATTTCCATAATACAATCTTACAGCTATATTTTGAATTGAATCATCAAATGATGTATCTATCTTATGGAATTGCAAACTATTATGAATAAAAATGGCAACGCCATTATGGCGGTTACCTGAATCTAGTCTAATTATATCATAACTTTTGAGAGTAAACTGAATGTGTGGTTTTAACCATGTCTCAGAAATCAAAGCTACATGAATCTGATTCTCTTGTAGAAAATTTGTTAATAAGTATCTGTGTGCAGGTAAACTCTGAGCATTCCATTGCATTATATTTAAAAAATCCATAAAAAAAAAAAAAATTAAGTGTTTTGTTTCTTATTTTTATTTATTGTTTCCAAGAGAGTATCTTTTATACTCTGTGTGGAAATAGCTGTTTCATTGTTTTTGTTCATTGTTATTAATTTGACAATTGACTCTACAACCATATTCAAAATAAAATCAGAGTTTAATAGCAATGCTAGCATATCAGTGGGGCTTTGTTTCAAGGGAGGGAATGATTTCTCATTAATTACAGCAGAGTATGTTTTATTCTGAGCCTTTTCTCTATTTAATAATATTTTTTCTTTTTTTACAGGGCACTGTGACGAAATAGCCACATGGTTCCCCTTGCAATGACAACATACAGCATCCTGACTTGATTTTGTACAGAGTTTAAAGTTATGTGACTCACCACATATGGAGCATCGTTCTGCATTCTTACAAAATTTGGCAATATGTCCATACCTCAGGCACTTAAGACACTGCTTGACTGGGGGTATGTAGGGTCGTAATTCGAAACGCCAGCTGTTGAGGTCGACACTCTCAGGTAATACTGGGCATGAAAATGTGATAGAAACTGTCTTTGTCGGCTCCAATTTATTTTCACCATTATCAGTCCTTATTCTTCTCATAAAACGTCGAATGCTTACGATATTTTTTGTAGAAGTCAATGCAGAGTATATTTGTTCATTCGATAATTCTGTGGGCACATGAGTGATGACACCTGTGACTTCGCTAGCTGCTGCCGGAATAGATGCCGACAGGTTGTATGCTTCCAAGAATTTTCTATTCTGTAATGCCGCGTTAGCCAGACCAGGACGTTCAAATACCACACCGATTTTATATTTATTCACTCTTCGCAACTGTTTTACACCTTTGTTATATCGCTTCAAGCAGTTTGCTAATCCCATCATGTCTCGATTACCAATAGGCTGATCAGATTTTGTACTCTCAATGAATACCACATATTCGAAACTTCCGCCTTGTTCTGGGTAAAATCGAACGTAATTAGGGATTCGGAAATCTTTATATTTGTTTAAGCTTTCTTTTTTCTCTTCTAGAGACTGTATGGAGGAGACGTCGCTAAAGTTAGAATCTTCAGAGCCATCTCCATCCACGCCGCCTTGTTCATCTAATTGTTCTTTCCTTTTTCTACTCTTCCTATTCCTCATTTTTTTAATACACTATGTACACACTTATTATTAAAGACTATTCAAAACACTATTCACAATAAATATATACAAAATTAATAAATTTAGTTTTATTCTTTAAAAAAGACCGCCAAGCTCGTCAAACGTTCCCGCGCTTTTTCAAAAAAAAAAAAAAAAAAGATTTGTTTTGGTTATTGACATTGACAGTTATAACCAGGTGCCATGCATGAAATATTGCGTTTGGTTGCGCTTGCGTTCCATATTCTCAGATCGTGCTTGGTTCCCTGCAAAGGCATAGTGGTGTCGATTCTGGCATGATTCTCTAAACGCATCCATGGTTGTTTTCCAATTACAGAGCATAATGCGCCTCAGTGGCGCACAATGCCGAATTATGCTGATGCTTAATTGGAACGTGAATTAGTTTTAAAATGCACCAGCAGAGTGCGCTAAGTTCAGTGTTAAAAAAACGTCAATGTTTGTACCTTCATCCATACTTATATTTATTTTTTTAACACAGTGCGCTCTAGTGCTGTAATTGGAAAACCATCCATGATTGCTTTCCAATTACAGCATTATAGCGCATTATGCGGCATAATGCTTAATGTTGAGTGTTCCAACTACAGCAACGCTTCGCACAATTGAGCACTCTCAAAAGTGATGCTTTCGTGTGATGCGTGCAATCGTACCAACTTAGAGACAGAAAATTAACAAGTGTTTTTTCTATAAGTTGGCATTGATCGAAATGTTTTATTTATATGTTATCGTCAGTAATATTATTTATTGTTGAAAAATTATTAAAGCTTTCGTTTCATTAAATAGTTTTTTTTTTAAATAATCAAAGTTCATTCAAACTGTTAAAAAATAAATATAAGTATCGATGAAGGTACAAACATTGACTTTTTTTTCAACACTAAACTTAGCGCACTCTGCTGGTGCATTTGAAAACTAATTCACGTTCCAATTAAGCATCAGCATAATTGGGCATTGTGTGGCACTGAGTCGCATTATGCTCTGTAATTGGAAAGCATACCATGGTAGCTTTCCAATTACAGCATTATAGCGCATTATGCGGCATAATGCTTAACGTTGAGTGTTCCAACTACAGCAACGCTTCGCACAATAGGCTAGTTTACTCATGTCGAATTGTATTAAATAAATGTTTATTTCTTAAAGTGTTTAGTCTAAGGAACCTTAATATATCGATTTCACTTCATAATAGCAGAAGATTGCTGTAGAAATTTAATTTTAAAAAATATTTTTTAGTCTATATTTTTTAAACACTAAAAACGCTGTTCGCCACTTTCGCCATGATTTTGACGTCTCTTGTGGTAAACAACTAAATGTCATTCGCGTGTTACTGTAGGTGGGTTCTTTCGTCTGACTAAATTTATCTTAAAACACTTTTAACTTTAGGAAAGAAAAAAACAGTAAACTTAGTTTTTTTTGACTAAACAAATTATGGATGCTGGCTTTGTGAAAGCAGAAAGCAAATCTGCCAAGAATTGACGCATTGATGGTTGGTGAATTTGTTGCACTAAACCCCGATTTCTGCTCTGCGGAGCAGAGAAACGACAAGGCATCTATGTAAGTTCAGTGCATTTTGTATTACAATGTAGTAATAAACATAAAACTGATATAACATATGAATAAGTGTTATAAAGTTGCGTAGGTTAATTTCTTTCGGCACTTTAATCCACAACTTTCCTGGAGTCTTCAAGGATGTGTTTTTATATTCTCGTACAATACAGTAATGATAATTACTTTATTTTTCGTGGTATTTATTAGAAATCATGTTTTTTTTTATTATAAACTCAGTTAAAAGTAATTTTCTACGTGTTTACGAGTTTTTGTTTACCACAGTTCACGTCATAGCATAGACAATCTATAGACTAAAATGGCCGACAGCGTTTTTGTATGTCCATGAAAAGTCTATTTTAAAATTAAAGATTTGTAGCTTTCTAGGTTTAAAAAAAATACAATACATTTTTTTTCGGTCTGATAGAACATTTATTAACCATTTAAAACCTTTTTCCAAAAAGGGTCAACTAGCCTATTGAGCACTTTCAAAAGTAATGCTTTCGTGTGATGCGTGCAATCGTACCAACTCAGAGACAGAAAATTAACAAGTTTTTTTTCTTTAAGTTGGCATTGAACGAAATGTTTTATTTATATGTTATCGTTAGTTATATTATTTATTGTTGAAAAATTATTAAAGCTTTCGTTTCATTAAATAGTTTTTTTTTAAATAATCAAAGTTCATTCAAACTGTTAAAAAATAAATATAAGTATGGATGAAGGTACAAACATTGACTTTTTTTTCAACACTGAACTTAGCGCACTCTGCTGGTGCATTTGAAAACTAATTCACGTTCCAATTAAGCATCAGCATAATTCAGCATTGTGCGGCACTGAGTCGCATTATGCTCTGTAATTGGAAAGCAACCCATGATAGCTTTCCAATTACAGCATTATAGCGCATTATGCGGCATAATACTTAACGTTGAGTGTTTCAACTACAGCAACGCTTCGCACAATCGAGCACTCTCAGAAGTAATGCTTTCATGTGATGCGTGCAATCGTACCAACTCAGAGACAGAAAATTAACAAGTGTTTTTTCTTTAAGTTGGCATTGATCAAAATGTTTTATTTATATGTTATCGTTAGTAATATTATTTATTGTTGAAAAATTATTAAAACTTTCGTTTCATTATAGTTTTTTTTTAAATAATCAAAGTTAATTCAAACTGTGTGAAAAAATAAATATAAATATGAATGAAGGTACAAACATTGACTTTTTTTTTCAACACTGAACTTAGCGCACTCTGCTGGTGCATTTGAAAACTAATTCACGTTCCAATTAAGCATCAGCATAATTCGGCATTGTGCGCTACTGAGTCGCATTATGCTCTGTAATTGGAAAACCAGCAGTCTCTCCTTCTTATTATATGAAGAGAATGACAAGGATAGACTCGACACCAGTATTCACATTAATTTCGTAATAAAATCTGAGAATAAAACATTGCCACCATTAGTAGTAAATGTATGTAATAGGTATTTACGTTATAAAAGTAAATCAAGAAATTAGAGAGCAAAGTATTTTGTAAAAAAATATTTCTTATATGACAACACGTTACGCGTCTGTCCTCTTCTCATGTCCGCCGGCGTGTTGTCAATGTCAATTGTCAATTGTCAAACCTTAGATTCCTCCCTGCCTACCTTCGTTAGGCTTTATTTGTTAAACTTCTCAATAAATTCTCAATTACAATGCAAACATAACATAATAATGTTACGTCTCGATAGTTACGCTATACAGTTACAGTTTACGTTAGCGATTTTTCGTAATCATTGTTGAATTTGTGTTGTGATTGTGACGCTGTGAATTCAATCCATAATTCACAACGCTAAAATGGCAAAAACTCAAATAAACACTAAGTCAAGCAGCTATATTAAAGATAAAGAAGTTTTTCTCAAAGATCTGAAATCATTCAATGAAAGTAGAAAGTAAGTGTTGTCTACATTTTACACTTTGTTTCTGTTTGACTTTGTTCAAGTAGGACTCTCATAGATTCAATATGTAGATTTTACAGCTGCTAAATGAGTAATATTTTCATCAACTATAATATTTTTTGTTATTTTTTCAGTTGATGGTGGTTTTGTGTAAATCTTGTAGTGCTCATTATAGAAGATATATTTTTGATAGTAATAATAAGTTTTATTTTGCAGTATATCGTGGAAAACACCTATAGTGAATGGTATAGAAGTTGATCTTTTCCATTTGTATTCACTGGTGCAACAAAGAGGTGGTCTCAGCAAGGTAGCTATTTTATTGTGTTTTATTTAGGAAATGTGTGTCATAAGTTACCATACCACATCTGGCCTATGTTCTAAACCTACTCTACAGTTTTACTGTATAAATTTTGACATAAAATATCCTGTTGAATAAAACACACAATACAAATTTTAAAACTAATTATATTGAATGATTGTTATGTTTGAAAATGTTTATGAATATTATATTTTAAGCTTATCTTCTATTTGATTGCCCTTTAAACTACTCAGTTTGAATCTAAAGCAAATATAACAAGAAAAAATTCTATGCGTGCCAGGCAGCAGATTAGATTTGACATTGAGCAGTTACATGTTTAAAAAATTTAAATTACAACTACTCAATTTGTTTTTCAGGTTAACCAATATGATACATGGGAATCCTTTTTACGTCCACTAAGGCTGCCACATCCATGCGTAAATGGTTCTACATTATTAAGGAGACTTTATGGCACATATTTAGAAAAGTAAGTTGTTTAATAATTTTATATTTTTATGAAAAACTTTAATACTTGTAAGTAGGAAAGCTATGATGTTCAAAACAAAATGAATTAATAAATCCAGTCATGCAGCTTCATACTGTCTGGCACCAGATAAGAAGTCTTATATTTTAATGGCCGTTGTACCCTTATTTTCATTCCCTGCATTTTGAGTAGGATATATCATGATATAAGTTAAAAACACTCAATTAATCATACTTTTTGTTTCTTATGCAACTCAAAAAGTATAAAAGTATCATTTTATGGTGACATATGAGATTCTACATAGACAGAAACATTGAAGGTACTGATAAGAAGTTGAATGTTTTTGCTTGTTTACCACACTTCTTATATTAAAAAAGATATGAAAAAAGAGTGGTGATTTGAACAAGTACCTTACCAAACTGCACAAGCAAAGCTTTCAAAAATAAAAGCTTTTATTTATTCTGTTAGCATACCTAAAATAAATAGATAAAAAAGGATTATACAGTTTGTGCCAAGATTTTTTTTGTTATATTACCATACCATTTTAAAATGATACACTAAAAATTGAACAGTAAAATAACATTTTATTTTATTAATTTAAATTTAATGAATTTTTATTACTGACTGTTCTTAAAAATATTGAAAAGAGACAAAATATTAAAGTCTCTAAAATAGATTATTTTTTATGGTACTTATGTGAGGGTATCATCATTATAAATAGGTTCATTGGGCCATAACCAACCATGCAGGCATAGTGTGGATTTTACGGTGCTAATAATTTTAAATTTGATCTATCATCCTACAATCAATCATTCTAAAATTTGCTCTATTGATCTCCATGATTGGAGACTATTTGAAACCACCGCCCCATCAAGCTCTTCGTCTATTTTAATTAAGTTAAGTTTTTCAAATCATACTTTTTATTGATATAAGGCTACTAATATCTCTCACAGGTATGAAAGAGCTAAGGGCCCTCCTGGCAGAGACGATGACGCCTACGATTTGGATGAGGATCCGCGACGGAGTCGAGCCGGTGGAATGCCGCGAATATCTTTCGGTGGTGGTATTTATATCTCAGGTAACTAGGCGCACTAGTTACCGAGATAATGTTTTAAGAGTGCTGTGGGATTTTGTGGACATGGTTGTGGATGATGGTTTTACCAGTTTTTCTCATTGTTCTTTTAAGATTTGTATTACATGTCTGTGGCTTAGATTAAAACAAATAGGGAAGATACGGCACATGTGGTTCAAAAGTGTACCGCATAAATTTTGGTGCATGACTACAATTCACTTTAGTCACAATTGGACATCCAAACACGCTGCATGTGCACTCAATATGACAATATTGCGTATATTCATTGTTATAAAGATAAAACAACACAAATAATTCCAAATCAAATAACGAATTCCATGGCAACACTTTTCATTTGTAAAACTATAAAAAAAAACTCACAAATTAAGGTCTGCTATGAATGTTAATAGTAATTCGTCATTTGTTGTCAAGAAAAGGACAATAATTCTGTTCAGCTGTTTGTAGAGAGAGAAAAGAAAACTAGCACTCTCCATTTTGCTAGTGATGCGTTGAAGCGTACAGTTCTGTCTCGCTCGCTCGATTAAATGTCTATTTACATGTGCACACGCACACTTGTGTAGTTACTTATGTAGTTCAGTCGGAGCATATTTTATTTGATGCTAGTATGAGCGTACCGTATCTTCACTTTTTGTTTTAATCTAATGTCTGTGGGAATAAAATAAAATTAATCATCATTTTGGACTTGATGATCTCAAAAGAGTAACATTAAACAAATTTCATATACACAGGTCAAGATTTAGCCAGTCTAGGTTGTTAAAGCTCTGAGGCGCAAGCATGAATTATGACAGCCCCGTAATCGTATCCTCATCGTCAAATTTTATATGGAAGGGGTCAGTTTGTTCTTACGTCCGGTAGGGGTGCTGCTTAGTTTTCATAGAAACTTTGACGATGCGATACGAATATGGAGCTGTTGAAATTCGTGCCTGGCCCTCTAATGTGGAAAAGCATAATCAAAGTTTATTACCTGGATTGGAGACAAACTTCTTAGCAATCCATGGATTCTATGTGCGGGTGCCGGGTCCATCGTGTGGAAGTGAGAGAAACTGACCAGTTCCCGCGACTTGCGACAGGTGTACGTTTAGGGAGGCCTAGGAAGGTTATAGAGAGATTTTGCCATACCTCACGCTCCTACTTCTACCGCATATATATTAACTACATAGCCATTTTTGGTTAGATTGTAATATTTGAGGGGTATACAATCGAAGTTGGTAAAGTCCACATTGCCAAAATGTTCAGTAAACGATAAAAACGATTATTTTAATTATTACAGGTAACTATTGTAATGTTAAACAGTATTTATATGCAGAATGTAATACATTATGGAAATACAAGTGTTCATCATGTTCAGTTCAATACTTTTGAGTAAAACCTTAAGTATAAGATGGACCTTCCCAGTTTTGTTACCAAGTTTTGGACTTTATTAAGTTTGTAACTGTAACACAACAAAAGAGCATTACAACATCAAAGGCGACCTATTCGAAGGTCGAAAGGACTTTACGTAAATTGAAACTCAACTCACTTGGACTTTGCTACGTTTGTTAGTAAAGTCAATTTTCATAACAGTAAGTAAATAACAGTCTAGATTTCTAGAATATTTATAAAATTATTCTATGGGATAAATATAGGAATTGAATGCGTTGTAATTTAAATCTAACTTTTAAAATTTTGTGGACTTCACCAACTTTGATTGTATATACCCCTGATTTATTCAATTTTATCGTGTGGCCTGATTTATTCAATTTTATTTTAGTACTATATGTTTGATGTGCCTATAAAAGAGAAATATGTCCGGCCTATATGACGAAACACCTATATCCTCTGGTATTTTTTAGTGCTTTTCCTACGTTTCCATTAAAATAGTCCAGTCAGATGCAGTACCTACTATTGAGAAAGGCTTGCTTTTCGAGTTACCAGTTGAGCCTTCTTATAGGTTACTTTTAAACCTGGAAAAATTTTAGCTTAGTACTTTGACAATCCAACAGGTACCGATAATTATCTATACTTATAATAAATCTGTAGAGAGGTCAATTCTGTACATGAAATATATTTTCAAAATGACTATCAGGGGGTGATTAGTGATTGATACTGATGCCAAAAATGCAATCAGTAAATTTTTTGTCTGTCTGTCTGTCTGTCTGTCTGTGTGTATGTTCCTTATAGAATCAAAAACTACTCGACGGATTTAAACGAAACTTGGTACAATTATTCTTCATACTCCTGGGCAGGTTATAGTATACTTTTCATCACGCTACAATCAATAGGAGCGGAGTAGTGAAGGGAAATGTTGGGAAAACGGGAGAAGTTACTCCATTTTTTAAGCTTCCGTCGCGTGTGCAGCCTTAATGGTTAAAGTTACATAGAAATCATGTATGACGGAAATAATCTACATAAAATTGTCTTAAAAATATCCCGCAACAGCATATGTCTATCTTTTACGGTTGACTCACAATAACAATATAAATAAAGTCATTGTTTATAGCACAGAACAAAAACTATAGTTTACACTACAGCTCTACACCGAAGCGAAGCGAGGGCGGGCCACTAGTTCCAGAATAAAAGTATTCTATGTCTCCATCCAGGTACTACAGTAATGTTCTATGTATCAAACTGTATGTTTGCCGAATTACATCAAAACTGAAATGGATGAAATCAATAGATTTTTTAAAAATAAATCAATAGCATGCCAGAACGAAAACGTCATTGCAGAATCATTTCTTTCATATTGCATGTTTTGGGATGAACAAGTAGTTATAAATGAGTGGTTGAAAGGCTAATTTTATTTTATTTTTTTTATTATGCATGTTTTGTACTATGGAAGTGTTTGGGGCAATTGATTAAGTTTGAACGCTTACAATGAGGAACGAATGAATGTTGGTTTATTTAACTTTGAAAAATAAATTAAGTTTATTTAATGATAAAGTTATTGTTTGTTTTTTTTAATATGGTGGTAAATATTATGGCCTTATAGCTACTAACGGGATTGTTACCATATACCTTGTTTTTTATGTGTACGAAATATCGGGGACTCATAAAAAACAAGGTACATGGTAACAATCCCGTTAATAGCTATAATGTTAGTGACCATGAAATTTTTAAACAATATTATGACCTTTATTATGGTAAGCAGTCTCCTTAGTTCGCTGCATTGACTATCAGACAATTGCTTGGCTGCTACCTGGAGCACTGGTTACATTTCTTAACACTATAATGAATAAAAAGACAATGAACACTATGCCTGTCTAATTTAACTATAAAATCCATTTAGCGAGTAATTAAATCAAAATATAAGTAAATTTTTCTTTTAGTAAGTCTTAGAATTCCAAAATTTAAAGCTGTGAATTTGAGCGATAAGTAAGCTAGTACACGTGGCCTAAGCTAATTTTAAAAAACGTTAGCAAATCACATGTCACAAGCTTGTGAATTCCGTACAAGTAATCAATGTTTTTTATCTTTCAAACATATACAAAGATTGAAACTTTTTCTGTAAGGTATTCTAATGCGTTTTTCAATGCCCAAGATACATTTCAAAGTCCTTACTATTAATTCAAGAATAGGGTCACTAATAATTGACGAATTCTCTCACAGCATCAGGAGAACCCCTTCGCACCGGTACTAGAGTGGCAGGTCCATCAGAGAGGCTCGCTCTCTCGCTCTTATCGCCGATGCCTAACGAGCAAGACTTCGCTGTGAACGTATGCACAGTATTAGCTGCGGATCATTCTAATAGATTGCCTTTGGCCGCCACACCTCATATCTTGGATTTTTTATTGGCTCATGCAGGGGTTTATAATCATTGTGAGTATTGAGATATCAGTGTCCGTACTTAATAATATTGATTTAACACACCGCCGGATAAGCTTAGACTAGTTACGCCGTGTTTTGTTCATATCACTCAAATTAAAGGACATTGGGCAAAAATGTATGGACGCTGCACCCACGTCCGCCACGGCTTAAACTACATTTATTTGAAAGGCATTATAGTCAAGATCATCTGTGCCAAAGCACATCAAATTCCATTCCGGGGTCTTTAGTTATTTTAAGTTAAATACTATAACGAACGAACATTAATGAAACAAGGGAATTAATTTAGTTAGTTAGTTCGACCCTACATAGGGTGCTCAGGAATTATGGGAGTACTTCACAAGGTGCAAGGGCCCCCTTATGTTATTCTGCCACGCTAGAGTAAATCCAAAAACCCCCGCATGGATTCAACTTTAAAACAGTCTGTTCCTTCTCTCTGGCAAATTAGCTGGGTGATCAAATGAAATAAAAATCCGCCATGATCTTTCTTTTCACAATAATTATGATTTTATCACAAGATTGACATAATTCTCTAATCATTTCAAACATATTTTAGCGAGTCTACGGGATACCATAGGACGTTCGTACTTCGAAGCCCGTGGGCGATACCCCGATGAATTCTGGGAGATGCGAGCCGGTGGTGGGGGGGCCAGAGAATTGGCAGATGAAACCAAATTTATGCAGCCAGGACTCGAACAACCTGAACTTATGGTCCAAGCTTTGGCTGCTCATAATACGTTGACAGACTGCTTAATGCAAGAGGGTACCGAAGAAGAAATAGTGGACAAAGTATTTCATGAGGTAAGTTTAAAAGGTTTTGACCTGTGAGGACTTGAACAACCTGACTTAATGGTCCAGGGTTTGACTGCCCATAATACGTAGACAGACTGTTATGCAAGAGGTTACCAAAGAAGAAATGCTAGACAAAGTATTTAATGAGGTAAGTTTAGACAGTTTTAACCTGTCAGGACTTGAACAACCTGAACTAATGGTCCAGGTTTTGTCTGCCCATAATACGTTGACAGACTGTTTGATGCAAGAAGGCACAGAAGAAGAAATTCTGGACAGTGTTTGATCAGGGAAGTTTGGACAATTTTAACCTGTCAGGATGTTTGAGTCCTGAGCTAATATTATAGTAATATAAGTTATTTACAGGATTGTTGCCATGTAGGTACCTTGTTTTTAGCGAGTTTCCGATACAATATTACCTGAGCTAATAGTCCGGGTTTTGGCCGCCCATAATACGATGACAGACTGTTTCACAAAGGGGTTACTGAAGAAGAGGGGTTACTGAAGAAGAGGGGTTACTGAAGAAGAGGGGTTACTGAAGAGAGGGGTTACTGGAAAAAGTGTTATTTTTTTTTTAAACAGTTTCTCAATAGCTGTTACTTTTAGATACTTAATATAAATACATTAGTCATTGAGCACACACCACACGCACAAGCACGCACCACATAATTAAGCATAAAAAAGTCTTTAATAAGAACTGACATTCTGTTTTAGTTTAAAGAGCATTACATAAGAATTTGCGCTTAGTTGTTAGTATACTACAAAAATAGTTACTTGTGCATAGTTAAATTATACTTTAGTATTAAATATTAATCACATTAATAAAAGTTTTTTTTAGTTTTGACTGCCCGTAATACATAAAAAAGAAGAATTTTTGGACAATATTTCATATGCAATCAAACTTACCTATAATGGAATGTTTGATTGAATATAATCATTCTACCCCTTTAAAAGTGCTCTTTTGTCTTGTTTCTTTGCCAGTCTAATCTAACGTTACATAAGTCTAATAGTATATTAGGTCCGGGTTTTCGTATTGTCGCTGTTAGTTCAAATTTCGACATTGAAAAATTTGGATTTGGACCCATAGTGATATCTTTACCTTTACCATGAATATTGTTCTGCTAAATTTCGCGGGAAGGAATGTGCATTCCAGACCTGTTCTGTATACATAAAAAAAAAGGTAATTACGACACTAACACATATCACACAAAATAGGCACCTGGTGTCGAGTTGCAGAAAACACCCACCATAGTACAGAAGAAAAAGAAGACAACACATAAACAATGACATATAGCTACTCCCCTCCTGGCCACATCGGTGTTGCTTTATGAATTTCAGCAACATGACATTTTATTTTATTTCTTATTTTTTTTAAGTATTAACTTGTAGATTTGAGTTGAACTGCTACTACTGGATGTTTAAAGGTATTTCATTTGACATTTTGGGTTATTTACAATGCGAAGAGATAGATGCCTTGCAGCCTAAGAAATTCGACTAGGTCATTAAGGTCATGGTAGCATAATTGGTTAATGCATCCGCCCGAATAGCGGAGGGTGCCAGTTTGAGTCCCGTCTGCTTCCTGGATCGCATGGATTTTTTTAGTAATAATTTATTTCGAATTAGACATGATATTTTTCAACAAGACCCTTATTCGCAGGATGTCTTAGAAGATTGGGTGACAGAACCTTCAGAAGAGAGCCAGTTGTTCGCACCCGTGTTGCCAGGTGGCGCTTCCTGTGTTTACACACAACGAGTATTGCAAATAGCGTCTATCGTCCGCTCTCTGTCTTTCCACGAAGAAAACGTACAGTATTTGGCCAAGAACACTACACTCATCAGGTATTTGGAACATAATTCGTAGGTGTATTAACGTATATTCTTCCCTATTACTTGTTTGTAGCTGTCTAATGTTAATTTGTTTGAAACTATAATTATGTTATAGTTTTTAACGGGATTGTTACTATGTACCTGGTTTTTTATAAGTCTCCGATATTTCAGCACTGTTGCAAGCGCCATGATGACGGAGTAACTGAAGTAATTGCGGGTAGATGTTATTTAATTTAGTTTAGTTTATCATTAGTTAAAGAAAGCAGAAGTTTATTTGATTAAAATTTATTTAAGTTGATTAGTAGTATTTTTTTTTTATTTATAATAATTGATAAATATTTGTTACAAAAAGTGCAAAAAGGCATAAACCACACTTATTTAGTAATTATTTAAACTCACTTACTGTTTAAGAAAATGATATTTTTTAAATTAGCTATATAACATGTATTAAAAAATAATTTAAATATTCGGTAATTATTCGGCAAATCAACCGAATATTCGGCCGAATACGGCGCATCTCTAGTTCATAGCAACATATAGCACTTTTTGGTACATATATAAAAATATGATAACTATATAACTCCACTTTATGACTTGAATTTAAACGCTTTCAATGCTTTAGTTCTTGTTCTGATGTATTAAATAATATCCTTCCGTTTGACTTGCTAAAATCTATCTATTGATGATTTTACTTTTACTATAAATGTTTTATGAATTAATATCCTTCCCTATATTTTATTAAAATCTGTATCAATGTTGATTTACTTTAATTATAATGTCCTTCTGTGGTTAATTCTATTATCTTGTTATAGATTCTTGTTGCTATGTGCAAACTGCTGGGTGGGATCTTTAAGACAATCCGGACTCGACACTCTTGGAAATGTTTCGACAGAACTCATAATAAAGGTTTGATTATTTTGTGTTTTAATGTTGAATAAAGAAAAACTGACGAAGCACCGTGAAATGGTATTTGTATAATATGTTTAGATAAGTCATTTTGAGAGGGTGTCAAGAATCGAAAACCATTTTGTTTATTTTTTATATATCTGAAATTATATTTTATTACTATTTATTTAAATATTGGCAATGATCCTCCTCTTGAATTTCTTTGCTAGCTAAGAAAAAGCTATTGGCCTATCTCAATTGTAGGAACCAAATGCCAAACATACATCTTTCTAACTTTGCTTTTAATTTACTTTAGGGCTAAGCCATAAAGTCCACACTTCCTTCGAAAAACACACGATTTTTCAGATTATATAAGTATTAAAATGAAGTAAATATTTCTAATACGATATTTTATCCTTGTTTTTCTCATTTTCTAGGATCCAGCGACTTGTCTGATCTCAAGGCATGTTTTATCCACGATACAATCTGCTCTGGTGTCACCCGATAGAGCCAGAGTGCTCGCTGCACTGGAGTTGTTGAACAAACTTGCGCAAAACGAAGTTAATGAGGATGCGTTGTTGAAAGCATTGGAAGCTAAGGTAAAGTGGACATTTCTGTTGCTAGATTTTTAAATTTAAGGATGCTTGGTTTTTATTTAAGTTTGTTTGTGTTTTGACAAAACTCGCGCAAAACGAGGCTAATGAGGATGCGTTGTTGAAAGCATTGGAAGCTAAGGTAAATTGGACATTTCTGTTGCTAGATTTTTAAATTTGAAGATGCTTCATTTTTATGTATGTTTATTTGAAGTTAGTGATCAGAAAGAAGCACCTGTTTCCGAATATTACGAAATTAATAGGACAAATTGGAAATTTCTATTCAATATTTTGTTTTACGAATGAATTTTTAACGGAAATGTGCTAGGGAACATAAAACATTGATTTTTTTTAATCTAAGATACTTCATATTTTTTTTTCACATTTATTCCGCCGGAGTCCATCTGAGCTGAGACACGTCAAACCAAAACGATCATACTTTATTTTTCTTCCAAGCCGGATGAAGAAGTGTTTCGCGTTTTTTTTTAATTCCGTTCGGGCCAAATATCAGATAGGAGGAGCAGGGGCGAGTGGATATAATAAAATTTTCTTCTGATTTATAACTAGAGATTGGCTAGCAAATTATGCAAGCGGGTTCTTAGGATATTTTTATTAAAAATAAAATCCCAGGATACCGGAATTGAATAACTATATAATCGGATTTTTATTTACTTGAAGTTAAGTGTTAATTTCCCATTTGAGTGTGTATCTAAGTAAAGCGTAAAAAAGTTGATAGTGTAGTTGTTAATAAGAAAACATAAATGTTATTTGTTTCTTTTTAGTTATTAAATACAACCATATTACGTTGTAACAGGGCAAGTGTCATTTGTGTCAAACTGGATTTATTAAATCGCACGGAGTATTTTTGAGTTACACTTAAATTTGAATTTCTCGGAATCGCGGGATTTTTCCGATAAAAAAGTGCTTTTCATAATAGCCAACATCTGAACTTTAGGTAAATATGCTATTTCATATATAGCAACACCAACTGTCATTTACCATAGACACATCTGTTTCCTTTACACTCTGCCTCGTGGTCTTGCCAAGCCATGCCAAGCCAAGCGATTACTCCGTATGTATTTAATTATTATAAATAGTATTCTATTACCACCTTACGGTGGTGTTGAATAAAACAGTATTAGAGTTGTTGAATAATAGGATGCATATGTAAATATGGATCCTATTATTCGATCTCTATTTATAACAATAAAAGTTGAATGCTAAAATGACACTATTAAATTACAAAACGATCATTGTTCTTTCCATCCGCAGGTCTACAGCGACGTCTGCTCATTGCTAAGTCTTCGCGACATAATGGTGCTAGTTTGCACCTTGGAATGCGTTTACGCATTAACGTCTCTAGGCGACCGCGCCAGTGAGGCCGTCGCTAGGCTTCCGGGGCTAATCCATACGCTTGTGTCATTAGTCACTGTGGAGGTGAGTACGGTTCGGTATAATACAGTAAGGTACAGTTTGGTGACAGAATGCGGTCGCTAGGCTTTCGGGGCTAATCCATATGCTCGTGCCGTTAGTAAATGTAGAGGTTGAGTACGGTGGCGGTATAGTACGGTACAGTACAGTTTCTAGGCGACCGTGCCAGTGAGGCGGTCGCTTTTCTTTTAGGGCTAATCCTTACCCTCGTATCGTTAGTAACTGTAGAGGTGAGTACGGTGCGGTATAGTACCGTGCATTACAGTTTCTAGGCGGCAACGAGTGAGGCGGTCGCTAGGCTTTCGGAGCTAATCCATATGCTCGTGCCGTTAGTAAATGTAGAGGTGAGTATGGTGCGGTATAGTACGGTTACGGTGCGGTATAGTACGGTACAGTACAGTCTCTAGGCAACCGTGCCAGTGAGGCGGTTACTTTTCTTCTAGGACTAATCCATACGCTCGTGTCGTTAATAACTGTGAGCGTGAGTATAGTACGGTATATTACGTAGTATTGTATAGTCTAAGATTTCCACGTTGATCGGTCCTGAGGTGTCCGTATATGTGACCTTCAATAAATCAATGACTTCTATAACTTGTTAAAAAAATTCACATATACTACGGCCAACGAGAAGCGATACAAAAGTTCATTCACCTTAGACAAGTCTGTGGGACGGTTAGTCTAATAACTATCTCTTTCATTTAATTTATAAGACATTAGGTCTCTTTTGGTCATCGCCGAGGCGATTTCGCTAACATTCAAGCGACCATTTTCTAGTAAAAAATAATGACATTTTCATTTCATTTCATGTATTTCCGATACTACTCGTGGTAATGACTAATCATTTTTGTTGAACTGTTATTATTTTCAGTCTTTAAAATATTAATTATAATGAAACAGTTTTGCACATTTAATTTAAACATATGCATATTATATAGATAAAAGTCTTATGTTCATTTTCATAAATAAAATGATTTTTCTTTTTTAAAATTTGCCAACACCTGCATTACTAATGACTTTTCATTCAATTTACATTTTTTATCGCTTGTAGTTGGCCGTACTTGTTTATACATAGACCATGTTATTAAATTCTTCTTAAATGTTTTGTCTTTAGTAATTTCTTATTGTTTTTCTCTTAACAGGCACAAAGCTACGGGCCCCGCGCCTGCATCCTCATGAGAGTTGTGGAAACGGTCAGCGGCCCCAGCGCCATAGCCGCTGCCAACGAGAGAGACGGCAACAATCAGGTTCTAACTGTTAAATGTGCTATTTCAATGTTTCTATTTCAAACTAGCGGCCGCCCGCGACTTCGTACGCGTGGAGTTAGTTAGAAATTAGGTTCACTGCTCGTTCCCCGTAGGTGATAGCGTGATAATATGTAGCCTATATGTTGATCCGACTTCTTAATAATCATCACTAGCCTATTAATGTCCTCACTGCTGGGGCACAGGTCTTCCCTGTGGATGGAATAGGGAGAATGGGCTATGACCTACCGCGCAGGCCCAGTGCGGATTGGTGGGTGCTAACGACTGCAGATACAGTCGGGACCAACGGCTTAACTTGCCTTCCGAAGCACGGAGGAGCTCGAGATTGGATATTTTTGATCACCCATCCAATGACCGACCACTGCGAAAGTTGCTTAACTTCAGCGATCGCAGCCTAACGCGCTAAACACTTGCGCCAACGAGTTCCTCTTAATAATATTCGTGCCAAATTTGAAGTAAATCCATGCAGTACGTTTTGAGTTTATCCCGGACATACAAACAAAAATTCTAAAAACTATATTTTTGGCTTCGGTGTCGATAGTCGGTAGATCACACCCCAATTATTCTTTTAAAAAATATTCAATGTACAGTTTTGACTATCCTGACATTTTATTATATGTATAGATTCTAAAAGCCTTAAGTGACTCAAGTGATTTGTTTTAACGTGTCAAAGTTATTGTGCCACGAAGCTTCACCATTCGTAGCAAGAAGTTCAAATTGCAAGTTTCCTTATGGCATACTAACTATAATACAAACTACCAATAATAACTAACATACGTGTCAGTATAACAGCAGTGCTAAGTCACTTTGAGTTTCTGAAACGAAGATTAGCGAAAAAAATCCTAGACTTTTTTGAACTCAATTTTACATTTCTGTCATCATTTACAAGTTGGTTAGGGTTTTAACAACTCAACTAATAGTTATAATTAAATTTGGCTTGTTATTTCTTGACTGCTGTAGTTGATAGTGTTGCCCAAATGCAAGAACAAGACGAGACTTAGCAAGTCTTGGTCTTGGTCTTGCGCCAATACACCTGATCTTGGTCTTGCGCTCCCAGTCTTGGTCTTGGTCTTGCAGCAAGAGTCTTGCAAGTCTTGCAATTACCTATTAGACTATTGCTATTTATTAAAGTTAACTTTAGATCTTAGAAAAACGTATTAGAATTGGAACATTGTCAGCTTGAATTAACATAGCCATAGTAAAGACCAATCATAATCCCATATAATCAATATTATAATATATACTTACTAGAATAAATTATTATGACATCTACTACCTATCCTTACCATTATTTAATCATAATACTACTTGTGTGATCAAGTATAATGTATTCGTTTCTATTCTAAGCACTCTCAAACTTATTTAATCTTTGGAACACTTGTACTCTAAAATTCGACAATCGAAGTTCGTGTGTCGTACCGTCTCGCTCGCTCATATATTAAATAGTATTAGCGTGAGTGGGACGGCACGACACGAAATTAGAATTTTGCATGAGTATACCTAGGTCCTGTTGCGGCAAACAAATAGTGTCAAATGTTGTGATTTCAGCGCGGCGGCAACGATTGTTGTATGTCATTTCAATAGACGCGTGTATCATCACCATGTACTTCCGAAAAGCGGCAAATTTCTCAGTACAAAACCTTTGATGCCGCATTATCAAAGTGCTGATGGTTAAAACAAAACTATGCATGCACTCTGTTTCATTTTAATGGATATTTTTTTATTCGCTATGTATGTTTATGGTATTGGTCGTAATGCGCATAGGTCCAGTTTTTCATATTCTTTGATACACTTTTTTGCGTCTCATAGAATTCCTAAGCGTACCTATACACCAAACTGTTATACCTAACTACTCCGTGAAATAGCGCTAAGTCCTAGCTGCAAGACGCAAGAGTTTTGCCGGATTAGTCTTGTTCTTGCTCAAGTCTTGCATGGTCAGTCTTGGTCTTGGTCTTGCTAAAAATACGCGGTCTTGTTCTTGCATTTTTGCAAGAACAAGACCAAGACTGAATTTGGGCAACACTAGTAGTCGACCCTCCCATGGACGCGGGAGGGGGATGCACTCGACCAATCAACCAATAGCATGTCGACTGCCGACAGCGATAGACTTACCGTCAGAGCCTGCGCGGTTGCACTACGCATGTGATTAATTTATGGCTTTGCATACGTCAAACCATGTTAGAAAAAGTTACTACGAAATCTACGTTATAATAAGTTAAGGAGCGTCCCGCGGACCATCAGGAGCGGTCAAGCTATAGATGATTTTATCGCTGATCAGCCTTCTAGTTAATTTCTTGAATATCTAACTGTAATCCCTCTATTCGCAGACGCCAGCACAGCAGAAGCCTCAAGACTCGGCTCCGCCCCCCGCACAACCTTCAGTCTCCGCCCCCACCACTACCCCAGTTTCTACCCCAGCCCCCACCCCCACACCTACCCCCGCCCCTACCCCCACCCCCGCGCCCGTGAATACGCTGCAACAATCGCATCTGCAGCAGAGGACTGTTCAGGTAACAAAAGGACGTTTTAAAATTTTTATCTACCATCATGTCAGGCCCACGATGGCGGATTAGTAATTTTATGTGCACTCCCATGATATTGGTATTGAATGAAAGGGTTTAACAAGAAAAATACGAATAAACTAACTTATGATTTTAATAAACACTTAAATAAAACTTTTACGACGATGATTACATGGCTTGGCCTTTGCCTTTCACAATTGGAAAATATAAAACCAAAAAAAAACTAACAAGATGCACATTCCTAATTCAAATCACTTTTAGTCCCTAGGTTACCTAACAGAGAAGAAACTGACACTTTTCGAATAGATGTGATATAAACATATTGTTGTGACAGGAGAACGAGCATTTCGCTCAAGCGTGGCTTCGCTCCACATTCGAGCCGCTGCCTCCCACCGATAACAGCGCCTACGACACGGGCGAATTATATCGCCAATACCTCGCCTGCTGCACCAAACTGGGCAGAAAGGGGGTCATAGCGCCAGCGCATTTCCCGAGACTTGTGAGGTGAGATTTACCTAAAAATAGACTGTTTTACTGGTATCTATGGTCGAAAGTTACCTACCACCGATAAATAGCGCCTACGACACGGGCGAATTATATCGCCAATACCTCGTCTGCTGCACCAAACTGGGCAGAAAGGGGTTCATAGTGCCGGCGCATTTCCCGAGGCTTGTGAGGTGAGATTTACCTAAAAATAGACTGTTTTACTGGTATCTATGGTCGAAAGTTACCTACCACCGATAAATAGCGCCTACGACACGGGCGAATTATATCGCCAGTACCTCGCTTGTTGCATCATACTGGGCAGGAAGGCAGTCATAGCGCCGGCGCATTTCCCGAGACTTGTGAGGTGAGATTTACCTAAAAATAGACTGTTTTACTGGTATCTATGGTCGAAAGTTACCTACCACTGATAAATAGCGCCTACGCCACGGGCGAATTATATCGCCAATACCTCGCCTGCTGCACCAAACTGGGCAGAAAGGGGGTCATAGTGCCGGCGCATTTCCCGAGGCTTGTGAGATTTACCTAAAAACAGACTGTTATACTGGTATCTATGGTTGAAAGTTACCTACCAATTATTTCCCGAGACTTGTGAGATGAGTTTACTCAAAAATAGACTGTTTTACTAGTATTTTTGGTCGATAATAGTGATATAGTGACGACGAATTAAATTGCCAGTATCTCGCCTGTTATATCAAACTGCGCAGGAAGGGGTCATAGCGCCGGCGCATTTCCCGAGACTTATGGGGTGAGATTTACTGACATAAATTATTGGTCTCCAATCTCATGATAGGCCATTGCGGAAGTTGCTTTACTTATGCCTATCGCAAACTGAGCACGCTAACTATTGCCCTATCAAGCTATTAATTTATTATAAAACACTTTTATTAAAAATGCGCTTCCTGTTATTTCAAGTTTTGACTCATCATTTTGACAACAGGACGATATTCGGCGGTACTGTCGGGCCAAACAACGTGACCACATCTACTGGGGAGACGCAACAAGTCTACATCGGTATACGGGCGCGGAATACTCCAAACAGACCTAGCCAGCCTACAGGTAATATTCTGTTGAAAAACTCGCTATTATAGTCCTTAAGATCATAGTAATAAAAGTACATTATTGTAATAGAGGAGCTCGATGGCGCAGGTGGTTAGGGGGTTCGGCTGCGATCGTTGAAGTGAAGCAACTTTCGCAGTGGTCGGCCATTGGATGGGTGACCAAAAATCTTCTATCTCGAATGCCTCCGTGCTTCGGTAGGCACGGTAAGCCGTTGGTCCCGGCTGCATCTGCAGTCAATCCGCACTGGGCCCGCGTGGTGGGTCACAGCCCAATCTCCCTATTCCATCCATAGGGAAGGCCTGTGCCCCAGCAGTGGGGACATTACTAGGCTGGTGATGATGATGATGAACTTCATAATGAAGTTGTAATATCGTAATATAACATTAAAAAAATCGAGTTATTATAATCTTTCAGGTCGGAGAATTGAAGGTACAATATCGCGTGACAGATATAGATAAACATAAAAATAGTTAACTTATTTAAGAGAGTTTTATTTCACAAACTAATAGTTGAACTTTAGAGCTGGATTTTTAAAATCGTTTTCTCACCTCCCAAAACTAGTAAAGAACCCCTTTTGGAAAGTAGCATCCATTTTTCTTTATCTTTCAGTTCAGTACCTACTTTTTGTTTTTTTTTTAACACAAAATTATACATTTCCTTTTGATAAACTTTAATTTTATGTATTTTTGAGTGTTCAATATGCAAACAGGACCATCGTCGCCGATATTGAAAGCGCAGCTCACCAATAAACCTGCACCGGAAGCCAGCAAGCCTGTCGTAACACAAGCTCAGGTAAGTTATATTCCACGATCTTTTCTTTTCTTCATTTAAAAGATTAATACAGGACTAGTACGAGTAAATACGAAATTGACAGTTACGTAAACTATGTTATTACTATAAATTGTTACGTGTATTGTACCCCTACCACGAACCATTATCTAATTCGAATAGTTTGCAAATGGGAAATGTCAATGTCAAATTTCATGATTACATTGACGCCATAAACCAGCAACGCCATCTATCGAAATAAACGCGAATATCTTAGCCAAAAACTAGTTTTTATTTATTATACTTCGTAACTGTTCTAGAACTTAGCACGAACTAATATCGAATTCCAATAGTTGAATTCGATACCGACACGCGTCAAATGTCAAGAAGTTTTGTAAGGAAATTTGAACAGCGGGATAACGGAAGTAACGAGAATTAAAAATATTCCTTCCAAAATTTCTTGAAAGACGCGTATCGAGATCGAATTCAATTATTCGAATTTTGCTAATGATTCGTGCTAAGGGTACTTATTTCTATATACATTAGTTATAATTTCTTTAGTATTTAACTGCTAGATGTTTAAATAATAAGAAAATTTTACTAAAAAAATCCACGCGGACCAGGCAGCAGACGGGACTCGAACCCGCACTCTTCGCTATCCGGGCGAATGCACTGACCATTATGTTACCGCGGCCCTGATGGCCGTGTCGAATATTCATTAGTATTTCTTGGGCTGCTAAGCAGCGCCATCTCTTCGCATTGTAAGTAACCCACAATGACAAATGAATACCTTTACAAGTATTTAAGAATTGAAAGAAGAAATAGCAATTATAGTTATAATCTCAATAGGAAGGGATAGCGAAGGGTGCGGGTTCGAGTCCCGTTTGCTGCATGGTCTGAGTGTATTTTTTTCTAGTAAAATTTTCTTCTATATACCTTTCAGAGTACACTCCAAAGTGTAGTGTCTCACCCGCATTTATCGCAAGCGTTGGAGAGTAACCCGTCGAACACAACATTTATAAAGCACCTCCTGGCCCACAAAGTAAGCCCCGCCCCGATTCACCAAGTAAGTGTATACTAACAACACTAATATTATGTATTGTCGCTTGATTTGTAGTCGGGTTGTCAACTTTATTCGTGCAAAATGCAATGTAAAATAAAAATAAAGTGTAAACAAAATTGAGGGTGCTACTTTTTAGGATGACCTAAAGATATTAAATGAGAAAGCCAAAATGTTTTTCAATGTAATTTATTTTGGAATACTATATGAACACAAAAATAAATGTACATAGTATTTTAGAAGTCAGCAAAATACTAATCAAACATTGCTGTTTTTCTTGAAGATCGATTAGTTTCTACCAAGTTAATAAAGTAATCTGTTATCGAGTATAAAAAGAAATGTAAAATAGTTTTTAAGTAGCTAAAATAACTTTTATATCAGTAAGGTTGGCAACCCTTAATATTGACTTTTTAGACAACGTATAAATAAGCAATCGTAAATAATTTGTAGACATTTTATCTTCCTCGCAAAATAATTTCTTTATTTATTTAGGCGTGCAGTGTAGTATAAAAAGATTTCAAATATGTTTTCAGTCTAGAATTTTCATTATTTCTATCATTATTATATAATTTTTATTATTCAGTGTGGATGCTTCGCCATCGTCTGATAATTTTTACTTTAATACTTGTCAATTTCTATTTTAGGTTGATTTTTAATTTGAAATTATTTTCAATGTGAATACCAGGTGATATACTACGGTAAAAATGGTATTGTTTTGATTCAATAAAACGTAACCTTAACCAAATATGAGTTTGAAGCATGTAAACAGGGGTCGTAACTTCAGCTTTCAAAGCAGTTTATTTGAGGTGGTCAAAGCGAAATATGATTCTCAAAGTATGCGTATGAAGACTTTTATATACCTACTTTTTTCTACTTCCTTTGAGACGAAAGGTAAACACTTAAATCAATCTTTCTTAAACTTTTCATCGAGAGTAAAGATGGCTGATCTAACTAGATTGATTACGAAATTTCACTTTTCAATGTAAATTATTTGTTTCATCACTAATCTTCAATAGATTATTTGACAGTATTAAAATAAAGTGCCAATTATTAGCATCTGTATTTAAAATGAATATTGGCAGGAGTTTTTACTATTTTTACAGAAAAAATATTCATAATTTTACTAAAAACCTACGATAAAGATAATAGTTTTCTTGTCTATTGTCACGTGACCCAAAACGCTTGGGATTGGTGGAGCCTAAAATGACGTCACACGTTAGTAAACTTCCGGTTAAAGTGATATTAGATTGAATTGTTTGACGTTTTAATGATAGTCGTGTGACGTCACACACCAGTGAGACGCCATATTGTCCAGAAATACGTTTTTCGCGGTAACTTGAAAATAGAGTTTTTGAGTTAGTTTTTTCACTGAAATACACAACATAATGATTTATATCCACTTTTTATGGACTTTGTAAACATTAGTTAATAACGTGAGATCGTTTTCTAAAACTTGTCAAATACCCTATTTAGTAGTATTATAATGCGTTCAAAGTTTGGGAATAGCTACAGTCTTAGGTTAAAGACTTTATAAGCAATTTAAAGAGTGTAATAGAGTCCAGAGAAAATTGAGGAACGCTTAAGTAGCTCAGGGTCAAACTAAACAGTACAGTAGAACGCCGATTAACCGAATTAATTGGAACCGGAGTCGATTCGGATAATAGAAAATTTGGATAATCGGACATAGACTGTTAATAAAGAAAAACGAAGTGTCACACATAGAAAAAAACCTTATTAAGTTTAACAAACATAGTTCTAAAATATTAAATACAATAATGGAGGTACATAGTAGCAAAAAAAACCGCGCGACGTAAAACATGTAGTGTCCCGCCTCTAGCTTTCAACCATAACATTTGAAATATATCTGGACTCCAGCGAGTTCCAACTTGTTAACCAGTTGAGCACGCGTTGCATATGAACTTAGGCTTAGAGTTACGACCCCACTTGTGTTTATTGAATGTACGATAGATTCAAGTAGTGGCAGTGTCAAAGCATAGTTTAGCATGACATGATTAAATAAACTAACATTTAAGCAAATAACTCGTTTACAATTATTAGCATGAATAGAAGCATTCGCTTTTTGAAAGCATGGTTTAATAACTGTATACATACCAAAAGAAAATATAAATATTTAATTTCATTGTATACTTTTTGATGGTTTCAATTTCAAGTCAGTTACTCATTTGTACAATATTTTTCATAAAGCCATATTTGAATGTACTTTAATTACAGTAAAGATAACAGCGCATAATACTACCACGATTTGGAACTTTATGCTAACTGTGAAAATTGAAAATATATTGGAGCATTTTAAATATCTGACCAGCTGTTGTGTATTTTTCCTTTTGAGTAAAAGTTACTTAGTTGATTTTTTTTTAAACACGCACCAATTAGCACCTAGCCCCTAAGTAAGCATTGTAGGCCTGTGTTATGAGATACTAGGGTAACGGATAGAACACATATACTGATACAATTATAACTATATTTATATAGAAATACATATTAAACATCCATGACAGGAGTACAAATGCTCATATTCATCACACAAACATCTGCCCCCACCGGGATGTAGGCAACACCTTGAAACCCGGCATACAAACCGCTCGACCACGTCATCTCGTCGTCGTAATTTAAAGTTTTCTATTCTTTACTTTGTGTCATTAGGCATCATGATGTTCTATGTGTTATCTATTTATTCCATGTGTAGGTAGCACAGAGACAGCAGAGTCAACAGCGAGCCGTACCCGCCACCAACACAGTTGTTGTGCAACAAAACCAGGTTTGTGGTTGACGAACTGTTTACTACGTAGAAATTAATTTCAACGAATAACAAATTACAAACCGTACGAAGTCTGTTTCTATTTTATATTTAAATAGCGGCCGCCCGCGACTGCGTCCGCGTTGACTTAAGTTTTTTGAAAATCCCTCAGGAACCTAATTTTTTTCGGGATAAATAGTATCGTATATCTAAATCCAGGTAATGAACTATATGTGTGCCAATATTCATACAAATCCGACCAGCCGTTTAGATGTGAAGAAGTAACAAACATACACACTCACAAACTTTCGCTTTTATGATGTTAGTGTGATGGTGTGTCTGAGTGCGACTTGATACTATTTCGGTACTATTCAAATTGTTTTTCCAATAACACGGTAACAATGGCAGAAATTAAGGTATCAGTAAGTTATTAGTTTTCAATTAACGATAAATTCACAAAATCAACGAATTAGAAATGATATGGAAGCGGAGAAGATTACGTTCTAACAAAGGCCAAAAACATGGTTCCTAACTCATACAACTAAACTTCAATACTAACGCGACACGCACACAGACAAATCAAAACAATTTGACATATCTGCAAATGAATTGAGCTAGCCATTTATTGGGTAAGATATCGCAGTTTTGACGCCTCGTCCACGTGAACGCAGTTTGCGGAGGACCGCTTTTTAGCGCAGATCGTATTCCATATAATTTCTAGTTCGTTGCACAAAATACATAACACTAATATTATAAAGGCGAAAGTTTGTGTGTGTGTGTGTTTGTTTGTTACTTCTTCACGTCTAAACGGCTGGCACGATTTTAATACAATTTGCTATGGAGTTAGCTGACACCCTGGATTTACACATAGGCTACGTTTTACTGCGGGAAAATATCCCTAATAAACTGCGGGTAACACCGCGGGGCACAGCTAGTTACTTATAAATTCAAGGAGATTTGTTTAGTAAATTCAAAGAACTATGAATGCATTCAAGTTTGTTTGATGTTGGGTATGTCGTTGTTTAGCAGGTGTTGGAAGTCGATCCGGAAGCGTTAATAAAATGCACGACAATCACACCAGGCGGCGTTGCCAGCAGCACACCCGTACCAGAAAAGGTATGTATTTCAACATCATCAGCCTATTAATGTCCCCAGTGCTGGGGCACAGGCCTTTCCTATGGATGGAATAGAGCAATTGGGCCACGAATCATCACGCAGGCCCAGTGCGGATTGGTGGATGCTAATGACTATGATGATGCAGCCGGGACCAACGGCTTAACGTGCCTTCCTAAGCACGGAGGAGTTCGAGAAAGTAAATTTTTGGTCACCCATCCAATGACCAACCACTGCGAAAGCTGCTTAACTTCAACAATCGAAGCCGAACGCTTACCATTTGCGCCATCGAGCTCGTTAACGTAATTAAAGTAAGTATTTATACAAGGCAAACTTATACATAACTCAAATTGTACAACTTTGTATTTGTATCATAATTACTTATTGATGACTACCAAAATCAATTCAATTCTGATTTTTTTCTTTGCCGTTAAAACGATTTACAGCTAAGTACAGATATCAAATTTTCATGTGATTAAGGGGTCGATTGATAACGGATATTTTGAAACCAAGGTATAAAGAGAATGATGAAAATGTTAAGACGTAGAAGAAAATTTATGCTGTAAAAACTAAATTCATTTTTTCACTTCAGGTTATAAACGCACCAGAGGAAGCAATGGGTAAGCAATATTTACCTGTCACATGTATTTTCCATAATTTCGTTGCCATATTAGCGTCTTAATTTATCTTTGATACTTTTACAGCGCAGAAAGAAGAATCCGTTCAAATACAAATAGATGAGCAAGCGCAACTGACTATAGTAAGTACTTTTAGGTTCCGTTTACTAAAATATACATTGTGATGTTAAAAAGTCAATTTTGTATTCAGATTCTTCGTTGTTTCGATATGTTGGTAGAATGAAAACGTTATTCTAATTCAAGCGAAAACTCGTTATTGCCATGACGTTTCATAGATTAAATAAATTTACAACAAGTACTAATATGCACAAAATGTTTATTATTCTTAAATCTGTACTCACTTTTCACTCTGCACAATAAGTTCAACACGTGCAATTTTCTGCTTTTGAACCTTATCAAAGAATTATGTTAAGTACCCACGAGAAACTTCAACTAATTAAATAAATATCAATTTCTTGTTTAGAAATCAGCTCAAAACAAAATGCTGGCCGATTTACTCGAGAAGAAATCCAACCCGCCCGTACAAGTGGTGCAAATGGGCCAAACGATAAACGCTCCTACCATACAAATAACCGAAACTGGACAAATAGTACAAGTTAAAGCAGATGCTGAGCCCGTTATACAAATAAACCCGGACGCGAACCAATACTTCCAAATTAAGAACGATCAAGGTCAACTCATACAGATCAAAAATGACCAGGGCCAGTTCATTCAGGTCAAGAACGACCAAGGTCAGTTCATTCAGGTCAAGAATGAAATGCTCCAATTCAAGAACGAGCATGGCCAAATAGTTCACATGAAGAACGAAGGACAGATAAATGTACAGAGTGGTCATTTGATACAGCAGGCTGTGATGCAAGCGTTGAAATCGGAGAAGGAACAGATCGTGGACACTGTCATCACTGATCACTCGTATACGGAGCCGCCTGTCAAGAAACCTAAATTGGAGGAGAAGAGAGAGGCGAGTGCATATCTATCTCTATCTAATATATAAAATTCTCGTGTCACGATGTGCGTAATTGAACTACTCCGAAACGGCTCTTCCGATTTGAGTGAAATTATATAGTCTGAGAATCGGACAACATCTATTTTTCATCTCCCTAATTGATATTGGTGGTCCACATTTATTTATTACAAAATGTTTTGTTTTTATTTTTTTATGATACATAATACAAAAATACATACAACCCTAAAATTTCACCCTTCTACCACCAACCCCTATTTTTTTATGGCGGTACGAAGTTCGCTGGGACAGCTAGTATTTTTATTAAGTAAAATTTTAATTAAATAGCCACAAAAATTTTCGTTCATCAGTAACAAGTCGCATTACATTTTAATTATTATAAAAAAAAGACCTTACCAACCAAGCATTGGTAGAAAGCTCGCCTTCTACGCGGACGGTCTGGGTTCGGTTGCCAGTCAAGGAAGGTTTTTTTTTGATTATTGAGTTTTAAAGTTTCATTTGCATCGTGGTTTCATAAGACCACAGCATTTTTTCTAACATTCTTACCTTGGCGGTATAAGTCCAATCCCCTACCCTAAAAATGTTGTTATCAACAAAAACACAACTAGTCTTAAAAAAAATTACCAACATAATCACAACACCGCCAAATGGTGCTATTATTTCGCTGTATAATGTAAAGGTTACTTCCCTAGACGCTTACTCAAATCCGAGCGGCAATTCTGCTATGCCCTACCTTATTAATTACTTTAGTTTTTTGAGAATCCCTCAGAAACCTAACACTTTTTCGGGATAAAAAGTATCCCATGTTTTAACCCAGGTCATAAACTATATGCGTACCAAATTTTATTAAAACGCGTATAGTGGTTTAGGCGTAAAAGCGTAGCAAACAAAGAAACTCACTTTTACTTTTATAATATTAGTTAGGATTAATGTAAAAACTAAAGTTAACGCGGTCGAAGTCGCGGGCGGTCGCTAGTTTATTTATATTAGCAGGATTTTACCCATTCTTACATTGCCGGCTTAGGCCTAATTCCCAACCCCGTAGAGTCCTGAAACAAAAACACAACACCACTAAATCGTACTGTTATCTCACCGTGGTCTTCCGTAAGGTGGAGGTTACTTCCCTAGACGCTTACTCAAATCCGAGCGGAAATTCTGCTATGCCTACCTTTATTAAATTATTCAAAACTGATAAAATTTCTTCAACTGGATTTGAGTTCTATCTTGCTTGATGTAAAGGTCATGGTGGAGCTAGCAAATTTGACACCTTGATTAATTTGATGCGCTGCTAGCATCATCAGTGTTTGTCTTGGGAAGGCGTTTTTTATTATTATAATGTAATTGTTATTTCAGGCTCAATCTCCTCAAGAAAGCGTGTCGAAGACGGCAGCTAATCTCTACGCCGCTCTTGCTGCATCTGCCTTAGAAGATGAAGACATGGTAAGACTTCATATTGTTTTATTTTTCATAGTTTTTCTGCAGAGTTATCGATTTACTTACTAAATACTTCCCCAAATATTTCTTACTATTCACAATTATTACTGTTTTATACCATCGAGAATTACCTACGTTTTCATGCAACAATTTGTTCTGATAAAAATATTTTTTTTTATATTTTTTTTATGTTTTAATTATTTATTGAATCTGCAATTCTTTCCATGTCTGAAATTGGATGTAGCGGCCAGCTGGAATACTATTAGCAGGAGCATTGCGTGGCAAGGTTTATATTACAAAACAAAAACATTAAAAATAATAAGTGTCGTATTTAGAATGCGTACAAATAAAAAAGGCTGACTATATTGAAAGAAGCCTCAGTAATTGTTTGTAATTTTACTAGTATTTATTTGTATGTGAAGTCATCTCAAGTTAGTTTTATTATTATTATTTCATGCCGGCACTTCACATGGCTATTCTTGTTGGCTTTTTGTCATTTTGACGGCAGGTAGTCCGTGTAATTTGTAATAAGGAATGAAAAGGAAAAACTGTTGTCAAGTTTACAAATAGCAAACACGACTGTGAAGTGCCGACAACAAAACATTAAACCTACATTAATAGTTATTTATGATATTAGTGCGGTAAGTTGGTTATTACAAACGAGTAGACGAATATAGTCACGAGTTTGTAAATACCAATTCTGCACTTAATTCATTCAAGTTTTCGAACATATTTGCGAGGAAATAATTCCTTTATCAAATTTATTACTGAAGCATACTTTTTCTAACAAGAAAATGTCGCGCATTTCCAAATGGCGCCACGTGCTGGTGGTGAAAATTAGAACTATATCTTTCGTCTCAGACAAAGGTATAGATGATAAGCGCATCCAAGGAGGTTCGACCGATAATTAGAAAAAAACCGTAAAGGATACGCACGGCGACATGTATGGGAGCGTGCGGTTAATAGTTTTACCGCACGCTCCATTGTATGGCTCGTAATTTAGTAGAACTTTCGAACAATGTAAATTATGTTTTTGAGCAAATGTGTTGAAAATTATTTTTCATACTATTTAGTTAATTAGAATTATAGAAACGAACAGTAGACAGAATGGTTTAGAATATAATATTATAGTTTGTAGTTTTTATATATTATATATATTATTCCTCAGTAAAAAAAATGTATAAGTTTTATAAGCTTTAATAATATATACATTTTAAGCAACTATTTGTGTCGATTATGGCATGATTATCTTAACTTAAAACTAAATTTAACGTCAGTCTCTCGTTTTCATTGTGTTGTAGAGACTGACAAGAATACACGATACACTGTTATCAAATTTAATTTAAGGTATAGAGTATCATGCCAGTATCGGCATCATTGTATTATTTCATATACACACACATACACTACACACTGCATACATATTACATACACATAACGACCGAAGTCACACATATACACTTACTATCACACACATACACGCATCTTTTGGTTATTATTATGAGAAACTGGATAATTTTGTAGCTACCTATTAGATAGAATAGATTTTCACTGTCCGAAGGTATTGTGGAAGTCATGCTATCTGTGATTGGGCCTGGTGACATATAGCACAGGTCTTTATTGCTGAAACCTATTTCAGGCACAAATTCATCACAAATAGAGGAGCCACAACATTGTAATTTGCAAAACAATACAAACTATGGATCTCTGTTGTAATGGAAAATAAATATATTTTCGATGTTTTTTAACTTTTAGTAGTTTTATAGTAACTATGTAGAATTTTGAATTTGAACGTAGATTTAAATAGATTTATTTTTTCCGCCTAGATACCTCCAAAACCGGAACCGGTGGAGACCTTACCGCCTCCGGTATTGATGGGCGGAGCTGGAGAAGGATCCGTGATTATTCAAGAACCTATTTTACAAGTGAGCACTTCATATCAAAACTGGAAAAGCAAAATTGCTTATACGCCACTTAGGCGCTGCTTAAAAATTAAGATTAAATAATAGTGAAATTAAGTAAATTTTTAAGCAGCACCGAAGTGGTGTATGAGCAATTTGGCTTTCTCACTGTCAATATATTTATTATATAGTATGAAACAAAGTCGCTCCCGTCCTCTGTACGTTTAAATTTTTTTAACTATTTAAGGATTTTTATGCAGTTTTCAGCAATAGGTAAAGTTAGGTTTATATGTATAACACGTGCCCGAAAGCAACTATAGATGTCGCCAAGCCAAGCGAGGGAGGGTCACACACTATTTCGAAATAAAAATAAATATTATTACTTACGGTAAGAGCCTGCGCTGCGTTAAGTGGTAGCACGGAGCGGACGCGCGCTCCGTGCACCCGCTTAACGCAGTGAAGGCTCTTACACTAATTTGTCTAGCCTAAGCAAATACTAGGTATAAGATTTGGGTTATGGAATGCTAGATTAACTTATAAAAATACATATAATAATGCATAGATGAGTATACTTTTGTTTAAATATAATATAAATAGCCATGTCTCAGGTAGAAATGGTCGTATTCATCATATAAACAGCCCTACCGGGATTCGAACTTGGGACCTCCAGACAGGGCGACACAATGATTTGACAGTGACATTTTTGATGTTGCCGATGAAATGTATTTTTGATTGGGCAATAACGTATTTTATATGCAATACATTTATAGAAGTTTTATCCCGTGAGTTGAAAAATGTGCCCTTACAATCACACTAATATTATAAAGGCGAAAGTTTGTGAGTGTGTGTGTGTATGTTTGTTACTGCTTCACGTCTAAATGGCTGGAGCCATTTTCATATATATAGGGTGAAATTGAATGTTTTAATGAAACTTCGTTAGGTTACGTGTATAGAGTATGCCTGATTTTATCGGATTTTTTTGAAGTATATTTTTTTCATGTTTTATTTATAATTTGTGTATTTTTATGTCCTTTCCTCCTTTAGAGTTATTCATTTTAAACAAACTTACATATCCAGTGAAAAACAACTAATAAATAAGCACTTCTAAAAAACAAAAAAACATTAAAATTCCACCGCGGGTCAACGACCGACCGCGCCCGCCAGCCGTTGAGTGAGTAGGTACCTTTACACAGAGCTCAGCTGACTCCTTTAATTCCACACAATACAATAAAATCGTCTTAGATGCCTTTATTGAAATTGAAATAATAAGCATCTTCTCTTAAGCAGAGAAAAAGTTTAAAAGTTAATAATAATTTTGTTACGATTGGAAATAGGAAAATGTTAAACAAAAAGAAATACTTATTGCAGTTCAATACTTGGGTCAGAATGAAATTTATAACCAGGTATTCAAAAGTACTTACGAGACCGATGTACCTATTCATTTTTTTCACTTTAACTTCCCGTATACACTTTGTACACACAATCAATCACCAAACCGACTTTCGTAAAGCCTTGTGGTTCTGCTGAATATTCCGTGACACTACAATAACAACACACCATATCCAACTCCTTATATTGAGGCCACAGAACAAGAACTAATCAAGGCATTATTTGCAAATCTTCTCTTGTCACAAATTTAAAAGAAACGCACGCGCGGTGGATAGACATGACACTGCGCTCGCTCACTGCGCTTTGCACCGCGCATAGGTAGGTAGGAAGGTATTCAACCGATTCAACGGTGGGAGCGGCCATTGCTCCCGGCCGCTCGTCTTCTGTTTTTACGTTTTTTTAGTAGTGCTTATTAGTTGTTTTTTACTTACTCTGTATGCGTGTTTAAAAAGAATAATTATTTAGTACCCAAAAGGAGGAAAGGACATAAAATATAACAATAAAAAACGAAATTTTATTTTAAATCATTTTTAAAAAATCCGAAAAAAACAGAGATACTCTATATACGTAACCCAACAATCCCACGAAGTTTCATTAAAACATTCATTTTCACCCTATATATCATTTGGTATGAAGTTAACTGGCATCCTGGATTAACACATATGCTACGATTTACTGCAAGAAAACATGCCTAAGAAACCGCGGGCAACACCGCGAGGCACAGCTAGTAATACATATAAACAGAAACAAATACACAAAAGGCGGACTTATTGCTAATACAGCAATCTCCATCAGGCAACTTAAAGAGTTACTAAAAGCACTTTCATTATTCAGGTTCAACAGCCGACTATGCAGGTTCAACAGCCTACATTACAGGTGCAACAGCCTACGTTGCAGGTTCAGGCTCCTACTTTACAGGTATGTAGTCATTATATTTTTCACTTAAAGTGCGGCCAACGACAGAATGTGATCATGATAGGTCGTGTCAGTTTCGTAAGTTAACAGAATAACATATTTGCACACTTTCTATCTAGTAAAAAAAAAGACCTGAAAATAAAATCTTATTCTGACGCCATAAGGAACTGACACGGCCTGTTGGGATCTCATTCTTTCACTGGTCACACTGCAAATAATTTTATTTGTTTCATTGTTACGTTTTTTTTTCATATTATGTTATATATCATGCACACTAATCACTTAATTAAACACTGTTTAACAGGTATAACAGGAATTAATTCCCTTTTGGTTTTAGAACTTCATATTCATTATTTCTGATGATTCGGCCGGCTTCTTTGCAGGCTTCGCGATCTCAAAACTGAACTCTTATTGATTTCTGACTCGGCTACCTTCCAAAACATTCAATCTTTTTTGCAATATTGTAAGTTATAAGTGAGACTTAAGACCGACCAATGAACCATCGAGCTGTTTAGGGTGCATTTGGTATCGCTTTTGGTCTTAGATCGCGAAAGTTCAGCAACTTCCGCAATCGCCGGTAAAAAACTTATATTTCTCTGTGCTTCAAAAAACCCTTATGTTTGTATGGCCTCTCAGGTTCAACAACCAACATTGCAAGTTCAACAGCCAATGCTGCAGGTGCAACCGATGGATGTACAAAACATTATAGCATCGCAGTCTGGCCAGATCATTTTGCAAGGTGAGAATTTATTTCTTTAAATTAATTCTGCATTTAAACCCGCCAAGTTTGATTTGAAATAGTAGAGGGGTTTCGTACCAAAATTAAATATTTGGTGCTAGATAGAGCAGGATCAGTAAAAAAAAGATTTTCTGTATAAAGACTCTTTATTTTGTATTTATAAAAGGCATTATGTCAAGTTTTTGAAACGTTCCCACGTTATTTATAAGTGTATAGTGACTTCATAAGTAATGGATATTAATAATTCTGTTGCGTATATCACTTTACAAAACGAAAATAAAAATTCTGTTTTCAAATATGATGCGGAAACGTTTCTCTAGCAAATATGGTGCCTTACAGGCAGATGACGTCACACGGCTCTCATTAAAACGTCAAACAGTATAAAGTATATTCATCATCAGCCTATTAATGACCCACTGCTGGGGCACAGGCCTTCCCTATGGATGGAATAGGGAGATTGGGCCATGACCCACCACGCGGGCCCAGTGCGGATTGATGGGTGCTAACGACTGCAGATGCAGCCGGGACCAACGGCTTTACGTGCCTTCCGAAGCACGGAGGAGTTCGAGATAGTGAATTTTCGGTCACCCATCCAATGACCGACCACTGCTAAAGTTGCTTAACTTCAGCGATCGCAGCCGAACGCGCTAAACACTTGCGCCATCGAGCTCCTCGTAAGTATATTATCAATACTTCTTTTGTCAGAAAAGTGAAATAGCTCTCAATATTAATACACATGCCAATAATTGCTTTTACTTTATTTCTTATACTGTCATTTGTTTTGATAGAGATCACATTCAGTGTCACAGTAAAATGCATGTGTCTAGAAAGCCACACCACCTTTTTTTAATAAATACAAATCTGTATTTATTTTGAAACAGAGAAGACGATATCGTCCCAGCCGACGCAATACGTCCAACAACCGATGCAAATTATCGCAACCCCAAGCTCTTCGCAAGGTAAAGTACAATTTCCGTTATTTATTTGTTTAAAGGGTGGAAAATTAACATATGGCCCGGCGGTTCGTAAGCGATCACGATAGCCTATAGATTGACGCTGGCGATACCAAAAATATCACTCGCGCCGTCGGCTCATCATCATCTTCAGCCTATTAAAGTCCCCACTGCTAGGGCATAGGCCTTTTCTATGAATGGAATAGGGAGATTGGGCCATGACCCACCAGACGCGCCCAGTGCGAATTGGCGGGTTCTAACGACTTCAGATGCAGTCGGGACCAACGCACGGTGGAATATGGTAGAACAAACGCATATCAAAATTGATTTTTATTACTGATTGAAATTGGGTAATATATGAATACAATTTAATAGTTCAAAAGTCGAAGTTTAATATTCTGCAGCGTTATTTATATTTTATTTCGTAAAAGTATTTTTTTTCATGTAGCAAAATTAAACGTTTAGGTAGCTGAGAAATATTAAGTTCTTCATTTACGTTTTTCAACGTGAAATAGTTTTAAAACTTGAAATGAAAGGTATAAGGTATTATATATTTTTGAAAAGCACACTTATCAGAGGTTAGAAATAAATACAATTGATTGTTTTTAGTACGAATATAAATTTAAAAACCAATTTAAAGAAAAAATGGAGAAATATTTTTTTTTCCTCAACTTCGTCGAATCTTTTAACATTTAGAGTTGTTTACTGATGCTTTGAATTTAATGTTAAATTATAGGTTAGCTACTCATCTAAAACATATAAAAAAATTAGCTGCGGCTTTTTGCGGTTTTCGGAGATATGTGAAAAAATCGAATACTAGTCTGGGAACGGAAATCGCTATCAAATGCGGTTTCGTATTTTACTTTTATTATCAATAGTTTGTGGTACATTTTATGAATTAATTATTTGATATTGTTATGTAGGTTTTATCATTTTGATGTCATTTTCCGTGAGAAAATAGATATCTGAAATAATTCCCACATTCTGAAACAATATAAAAAGGGCAGTGAAAAAATATGTCTCCATTACCGTTTCAGTGGTCTTTACGTCTACGTACTCTAGTAGGTACGGTTATTTCATTATTCAACATGTCTACTTTTAACTGTACTAAACGTGAGTTAATAGTGTCTTATATAGAAGGCGGAAAAACGACTGCGGCACTTTCAACATATTTGGAGGGATAACAAATTTCGGATGTCAATATATGTTTTATTATTGACCATATTCAAAGGGATGTCATCCCTTCGTTTAATAAACGCTGGAGTGAAGCAGGACGCAATAAAAATACCTTTTTAAGAAAGAACACCAATTGGTTGGATTCTGAATATTCGTTAACTATACCAACATCAGAAAACGTGTCAACAGACTCTACACCGTCTACTTCTTCTGGTAAACGAGGAAGACCGTGTGTGTCATATGGAGACTCTTCAGAATCAAGCAAAAAAAGAAAAAACACCATTTTGCTAAATGAATATGGTTTGGAGCACATTCTAAGCGCATATCTTCAAGGATTGCGTTCTATAGGAGAAGGAATTGAAGCAAAAGTTGTTGAAAAATTAAGGTTGGCTGATGCAGAGAAAAAGGTTTTCGTTATAAATCAATTAGATGATGCAAAAATAATTAAAGGGCTTACAGATGAAGAAGCATTAAGTGTCTTCATCGACTTGGAACTAACAAAGGCACAATATCTGTATCTCAGGAACGTTACAGATGAAAGAAACTGTTCTTTATTTCCACCATACTATAAAATACAGGAAATGAAACAGGTGTGCTATCCACCATCATCAACAATCGAAATCACAAATACTTATGCAAAAATATTGAGAGTTCAAGATCTATTGGATCACACTGCAGCTCGAGTTTTATCAATAGATAAGGTTTACAAGAATGGACAAAAACATTTACTATTGTATAGCAAATGGGGTTGTGATGGGTCATCTGGACAAAGCCAGTACAAGCAAGCACTACCAGAGGAGTCTAAACTTATTTCCGATGCAAATTTATTTATTACTTCTTTTGTGCCTATCAGATTAACTGACGTGGAATCAGGCGCCATCACATGGCAAAATCCATTGCCTTCATCTGTTCGTTTCTGTCGGCCTATATGTATAGAATTTTGCAAAGAAACGCCAGAAAAAACTAAATCGGTTGTAGATGAAATAAAAAATCAAATACAAACTTTGCTTCCATCAATAATTAATATAGAAGGCGTGGGAGTGCAAGTCAAGCATGACCTTTTTTTGACGATGATAGACAGAAAAGTGGCACAAGTTTTAACAGATACGCCTTCTAGTTCCACATGTACAATATGCGGAGCAACTCCTAGACAAATGAATGATTTAACGAAAGTAATAGCTAGGCCTGAAAATGAAAATGCTTATCAATACGGATTATCCACATTACATGCCTGGATTCGTTGCATGGAAATGATATTACACATATCATATAATCTATTTTTCCAAACGTGGTCTGCTACAAGCGAAGAAAAAAAAGACTCAAACAAGAAAAAAAGGCTGAAGTACAAAAGCGATTTCGTGAAGAGTTCTAAATATCGATAAACCACGACAGGGGACGGGAAATAGTAATGATGGCAATACTGCTTGGAGATTTTTTTACAATGCTGCCTGTTCTGCTGATATCACAGGGATTGGCATTGATTTAATTAAACGGTTATATATAATTTTGCAGGCTTTGTCATCTGGTATAGTGGTAGATAGTAAGAAATTTGGTAATTATGCTCTGGAAACTGCAAGAATATACGTGAGTAAATATTACATGCATTACCTGTCCACAAAATTTTTATTCACGGACAGAGTATCATAAACCATTTCGCGGTATTACCAATTGGGCAACTTTCAGAAGATGCTCAAGTATCTCGCAATAAGGACTATAAAAAATTTCGCTTACACCATGCTCGGAAATGCTCTCGAATAGCTACAAACGAAGATGCGTTTAATACACTACTTTACACTTCAGATCCATATATAACGAGCATAAGAAAACCATATGCAAAAAATGTAAAGGAGCTCGATGAAGATACTTTACACCTTCTCAAGGTTAATGAACTTATTTCAGATCCTGAAGCTCACCGGGTGTAAGATGTCAATCTTGCTGAGCAAAAAAAAAGAAATATATATTGCGATAATTTTGATTTGTTTCTGTATGTTAGCGTAGTGTTAAAAATATTTTACCATTTTTAATTTTATATTATCAATATAATATGATAGTTATCTTAATAGAGTAATTAGCATTAAGAAACAGACGTACAATATGTTTCTAAAAAATATTTCAGTAAATAAATAATACTATTTTAAATCATACTGTGACTTTTCTTTTTTAATTAAAAAAAATACGCATAATTCCAATTCATCAAACATTACTTATATGAATCCTTATGTATCACTTTATATTATAGCAAAATTTTATAAGTCTATCTTTCAAATTGACGGAGTTACAGATTTTTAATCCGAAACACACCGAAATATTCCACAGTGCAACGGCTTAACGTGCCTTCCGAAAAGATTTTTGGTCACCCATCCAATGAGCGACCACTGCGAAAGTTGCCTAACTTCAACGATCATAGCTGAACGCGCTAACTACCTGCGCCATCGAGCTTCTCTGCGCCGTTGCCTACTCTGACCCAATGGGCGTTTCTCCATTCACCGGCCCGGCACCGGCATGGCTCCAGGGGGTCTACTCTCTTTTTCTGAAACGAACTGTCGGTAACGAAGTTCAAACGAAATTTAATTTCGTAAATTTAAGGTTATAGTTAATTTGAACGATAAACTATCAAATAGAAGCTTTCTTTGAGTAGGCTTAGAAAGTCAATCACCTCAATGTATATTCCGATGGCGAATATTATTGTAATTAAAAACAAACCAGAAACATAATAAGAAAAGTGCGAAGTTTCGATCGAAATATCGTTTTTCGTTGAATTAGAGCAGGCCTCCAGACCGGTACCTGCGCCGGCGATTCGTTTTCCACTGCCGGTTTACGCCTTGCTTACAAGCGGTACCCTAAGCACGAACCAATATCGAATTCGAATAGTTTGCGAGTCAGAAATGTCATTGTCAAATGTGTACTGATTTTTAGTTCTCGTTACCTACGTAATCTGTGGCGCTGCTGTCCAAGTTTCCATACAAAATTTGACATTGACATTTCGCACTCGCAAACTATTCGAAATCGATAATGGTTCGTGCTAGGGGTACAGACTTTAGCGCTTCGACACGTACAAGCGTATAAAATAGTCTCTTTAGGAGCGGACGCGAGCTGAGAGACATTTGAGAAATACACGCATTGGCAAATACCGTATGATAGGGACAACAATAGTCAACGCTGAAAATTGCGTTTAAAATTTTTAAAATTCGAGTTTTTTAGCTCTCGAATTCCTTCTCGAAAAATAGATAATATATGTAATGAAAATTTACTTAAAGAATATAAAGTTATACTATGCCTCTATGTTTTGATTTTTTTAATCTCCGCAATAAAAAAAATATATTATATTTGGTCTTTTTCGAGGGTTTCTAGTTTCTTTGAAACACAAGTTATCGAAAAAAGGAAGACAGGTATACTTAATGTATGTAAATCAATTCTTAGTGATAAAAATAAAGGCGGAATCAGTCGAAAGTGTTTATATGGAAAAAACATTGCCCGTCTCCCCTCTCAAGAAATGATTGTAATATTTAAGACGCAAATTAAAACACAGAGTTATTCAATTAATAATAAAAGTGAGGTTCTTATAATTAAAATGAAAAATGTATTTATTGGAACTAATTAATAAGGAATATATTATCCTATCCGCTGTATGCGGAAAATCAAAACTCAATTGATCTCTATTGGAGTAGCATCCCTAGTATCAGGAATTTATTTTATAGCGTCAAGTAGATTATTCATTATTATTTTTATACTATTTGTAGTAAACAAAAAAGTTAAACTTATTGAGTAGTAAGTAAGTAAAGTAAGAAGTAATTAATGTTAATTCAGTAAAGTTAAAAACGCATGCTGTGCTCTCCTATAAGCGAAGGGACACTTAGTTGAAATCAAAATTCGTATAAGCACTTAGATATTCTTGGTGTAGCTACTCATTGTTGTGAGAGTCTAATAAATAAATTATACCCTATTTGATAAATTTAGAAAATTAAGAAAATGTATCCAACAATATTCTTAAACTCTTTTCGCATAAACGAAATACGAGTCTCTGGATACTCTTACCCGCCCCACGTACTCACACACGCACACGGCTACTATACATATACAAATCACATGCAATTTTGCCGGCTGGCAGTGGGAAGCTTGCTATGCCGGCAACGGCGCGAATCAACGCCGGGCCGTCGCCGGCGACAGCAAGTGAAAAAAAGAGCCATATCTTTATATATATAATTCTTCTGTGAGTGTGTATGTCACTGAACTCCTCTTAAACGACTGGACCGATTTTGATGAAATTTTTTGTATGTGTTCAAGGGGATCTGAGAATGGTTTAGATTCACAATTTTGTCCGCTGGACAACCCCTATTTTTTTTTAGGGCGGTACGAAGTTCGCTGGGTCAGCTAGTATTCTTATAAATTTTTGCTTCCCGGTGAGATGAAAATCGCCCAATCTCTTATTCCGTGGAACCCTGCTTATAAAGTCATCAATATGTTATTACAGCTTTATATGTAAAGGAGATTGCTCAGCTTCCATACATGTTTTGCCTAAAGACCAATAATCATGAAAAATTGTTTCCTAGATTCGAAATTATATATAAATTACTGTAGAAACGAATAATATTGACGGACACCCCTGAGAACTTCTATAAACCATATACACTGAACATATTAAAATAATAAAAAACAAATAAGTTATATAGTAAACTAGGGAAATCAAGCCAAGTACCGAAATTATGGATTAGATTCAGGTATATAGAGCATATAGATTAACAGATAGTTGCCTGTTTTTAAAGTTAATGCATAAGAGTAACTTTTAAAATCAGGTGTCATTTCCGGATATAATAAGGTACTCTGTGACAGAAACTGTGTGATGATTGTGAATGAGCCACAGATTAGAGACAATTTTTAAACTCTCGTTAACCAAAGAAAGCTAAGAGATTTAGGTTCTATAGCCATATATTCAGTAGCTTCATTATTTTTGTTATGTTTTTAAGATAACCATATTTTAGATTTTTAGTGTATCACACCTTATAATTTTATTTATTTATTGAGTAATAGTCAGGGAACGTAGGCCCATAGAAAGATACCTTAAAGTCTAACATATATACAGGTTATAATGTGTTTATGGAGGTGTTTGGCGAAAAATGTATGGCAATAGACTTTATGATGGCGCACCTATAATAATTGTGTGAGCACATTTGCATCTAGTGAAAATGATTTAGTTGTGGATATTAATACCACAGTGTAATAAAAAAAAAAAATTATCGATCTTTACAAAATGGATTTGTTTTTATGTTATATAAACAACTTCGATCAGTCTTTGGCTGAATGTTACTACACCCATAGCCATTAAAAATGATTCGTATGTTTTCCAAACCGGTAAAATTAAAAGTCTTTTTTAAAGTAAATATATTATACAAAGGTGTCCGTTGAAATGTAATGACTGTAAATTAAATTATAAATTACGCCAAAAATTACCGTGTATGTCAATATTTTTTGTGCAAATGGGCCAATTTGAGCAATCTCCAGTGCTAATATCCCTTGAGGAATCCGTTAGAGCGTTTGGTCTGCGATTTCTACAATATTCAACTAATTTTTGCAATGATTATTTAATTTTTATTATTAATTCATACCAGGGAAGACGTGTGCCTGAGTATATAGAATTTGATGATGATTATGAAGAATCATTATTATATTGGACCAGTGTGAAGTCAATAGTAGACAAATAAAAATATTTTATAACACATTTGCTTGTGAAGGGTCTCTTATTGCATCAATTTCAATATCATAATCTATCACATTACACACGCGTGTGGTAATGTAAACTAAAACGCACGGCTTATTATGTTCCGTCTAAAAACGAACGATACTTTTTTAAATCTTAGCAAAGAGTTTTTATGTCAGAAAGGTAGTCAACATTTTCTTAATAAAATTAACTTTGAAAGATAAAATATAATATATAAACATTTAATTCTTTAATTTGATTCATTTTGACAAAACGCCAGAAGTTGAAAAAGGCTACGCTAAGCCTCTTGCCCGAAAAATCCACGGATAGATACTTACAGTCAAGTGTATCAAAATTTCATCTTATGGAAAACAAACAAAGGTGCAAATTCATTTTCAGAAAGTACGTACGTAGTTTGTATTATTTCCTCGCAAATGTGTTATAAAACGTCGTATGACATACGTGCGGTTTGATAATTACAGCCTCTGCCTTCTTATAGCCCTCACCTACGGCTCGGGCTAACAATATCGCCTCGGCTAAGGCTGTAATTCTCAACTTACCGCACTTATGTCATAATGTACTATTACATTCAACACAAAATTGTAAACATTTCTACTAACATATACTTTAAATGAACTCTTTTTATTGCAGGTGGTTTGAGTTACATTACTCAAAACTTACCTGGTAATATGATGCAGAAAACAATTATTATAGTACAGGGTCCCACAGGAGGTGGTCCTCTTACTTTGACGGTAAGTCTTATTCTAATCGGAACTAGGTTTATGTTATTATTAATATGATACGCTGTAAAAAAATGACTGTGATAATAATTAAATACCAAAGAAACTTTGCAATAACATACAAAATTGGGTCAAAATTTTGAACTTTTTATTGTTTAACTGGAAATATTTTTACGACCGTATTTAAAGTTCTTTCTTGTTAATCCGTAGTGCAAACGCATCTAAAACAATCTTATAGGAACACATAAATTAAATTATAACTTAAGATTATGCCAAATCACAATGTGTACAATTTACAAAGGTGAACAACCCCGGAGGTCTGGACGAGGCAACGCTAAACAGCCTTATTGCGCAGGCAACAGAGGCCATAACCCAACAGCAAATTATCCAGGTTACGAACGAAAGTAGCTTGTCACGCTTCCGTCACTAACCAAAAAAGCCGCCTTTGGGAACTTTCACGCAAATCATAATCATTTAATTTTCTTAATTAATATTTCCTTTTCTTTTATAATTGCAAAATTCACGGTTCTAGAGCTATTATTTATTTACACACAAATCTTAGTTCTTCCCTAACTATGCAAATCGTTGCCTTATTGTGCAGACAACGGAGGCCATAACCCAACAGCAAATTATCCTGGTTACGAATCAGTAGCTTGTCATGCTTCCATCACTAACTTACGCACTATGCGGTCTTTCACGCAAAATTATTATATATCCATTATAAATATGATTTCCTTTTTCTTTTATTGCAAAATTTTCACGGTTTTAGGGATTTACCTGTCTATTTTCCCAAAGATCTTAGTTTTTCTCTAACACAATGCTTTGTTCAATTTTATTGCAAATAGATGCTTACCAAAAAGGGTCGCGAATCTGGTTATAGCAGTGATCGTAAACCAATTTTCAACATCAACATTTCCTTTCTTTACATGGCCAAATATTCATGATTCCAGGGTCTTGTCTATCTATTTTTACACATATGTTAGTTCTTCCTTAATACAATGCTATGGTCAAAATAGATTTTTACTAAAAAGTGTTGCGCATTAAGATAATTTTGCGCATTTAGATAATTGTCCTTAAACGCATAAACGCATATGACCTTTTGTTCTTCTGGATTCATCGTTCATTCAACGAGGCGAACTAGAGTCATGTTTCGAAGCGTTCTTGAAAACCGTGTGGGGTGATGCTATACGCCTAGAAAATCATTCAGAGGTCTCGCTTTCCCGGCCAGAGGTCTTTGGATCCAAGGATCCAGCCGTTTCATACGCTGTACAAATTGAAACTTGTATACTAATTGAAACCTGATGTTGTCTAATATGTGAAGAGAAAACTTTTTTTAACAATTTGGTTTTTAAATTATTTTGTATTTGTGTTTGGGTTTACTTTTGATTTCATTCTAAACCACACAATGGTTTTGTTGTTAATGAGGCGATTTTAACCAGAAAAAGCTTAATTTACTTTCGTTTTCAATATATTCTATTCGTTAACTGTTAAATTGATAATATATAATGTATCAAATGTCATGATTAATAAGATTTCAATTCGCCAAAGTAGGCGATTTGGTTTTTGGCAAATTATTGTCAATTACAGAGATGATACATGCTTTAGACCCCACCTATGTAGTTTTCACTTTTTAGGAAGGTTAAGTCCAGAAAATATTAAAAACCATAATTTAAAGTGTACAAATACGAGTATAGTTTAATGTCTACTAACCAACCAAAAATTAGATATTTATATTAATTGAGGCACAGATATTTACAGATTTCGCAATTCTTGCATTGATCTTTTTAATTTGAACACATCCTTTAGAAATACACTGCTAATACGATGGTTATTTTTGTAGTTATACTGACCTCTCGTGTATACAGGGCATCAAACTTTCATAAGTAAGATGCTTTAATGTGATAAAATTATTGTAAATTAATTAAATGACAATACATAGTCCTATTAGCAGTGTGAGTTTATTATATATATTCAATCACCTTTTTCTTTGCTTAAATTGTCTTTGGTACCTTTCTAAATTTATTACTAAAGCTTCTCTAATACTCATTATTCATAAGTTATAATATAGTTTTAAGGTGTTTTTGAATGTGACGTTTATTCATTCATGTCTATTTGATGTATTACTATGAAACTTGGAAGTGGAAAAGTGGAAGCTCTCAATCAGGCTTGTCTCTATTAGGACTTATAATTGCTTAAATTCGATCTTGATGATTGGAGGACATTGTACCATTAACCGTTATCGAAAGCAAGCGATAAACGCCTTTAATACCACGTTAGATTAAATTATTAATAGAATTTATGAGCTATATTGACTGGACAAATATTTTCCTTCAAAGGTTTTTAACTAGTTCACTGTCATTGCTTACCTACCTGTTTAATGTGAAAAATATTTAAAGATCAATGTGTAACAAATAAAAACAAAAAGAAAAAAAATATACATAGCACAAAATCGGGAGCAGTGGCGTGCATTAGGGGAGACCTATGTCCAGCAGTGGGCGAACATGGTTTGATGATGATGTGTAACAAATAACTCGTGTCATTAAAGAAAGACATCGAAAATGCCGACGCAAGACATTTTGTGCGAAAGGTACAGAATGTCTTCGTCATCATTTGCGATTCCTGTTTTTAACGACACGAAATGTGTCAAATAGGGTTAAGAAAGTATTATATATGAATAAATAAACGGCACATTTATTTTGTAAACATTAAGTTACCTGATTGTATCATAACTTCGTGGTGACAAAATTGTTTTATATTATTGCACGCACAGAACTCGGGAGTAATACAGTCCACGCAGAGGGTGATTGTGAGTCAGCCGACTCTAGTGAGCACGGCACAGCCGATCACTGTGGTCAAAACGGCCATTGCGCAGGTTCTATGCACATTCACTGTACTATGATTAGCGAATCGAGACCTTTTTCCCGTTGATTTTGTGTCTCGTAACCAAGCAAACCTTATATTTGAATTTTTCAAAGATTCATCGATAATTACCATTTAACTGTGGCAACAGCCTTTATTACGAAGCACCAAGACCTTATACTCACTTCAAGATTTTGCACTCCTTGTCTTGGATTAAACAATTAGGATAGGATAGGATTTTTATTAAGGAACTCTATCTATTAACTCTGAAATTTGATTTGAACGAAGAACTACTTTGATCCTTTTTCGATTTGAATAATATTACAGAAAAAATGATTGTATTTGTTTCTAATGCAGGCACTTCATATGGCTATTCGTATTTGCTATTTGTAAACTTGACAGCAGTCTCTCCTTTTCACTCCCCATAGGGCATGATAAGGATATACTGCTGTCCAGTTTATAAGTAGCAAATATAAATAATCACGTGAAATGTTTCATAAGTTTAGTTCTTAAAGTTTGAATCGATACGTCATGACATGATTGAAGACTGTAATTCGATATCAAAATTTATATTTATCGTTATGTAATAGATCTTGAATCGCTAATCATTGTATTAATATATCGATGTGCTTCGTAGTGTAGTGGACATTATATTATTATTATGGCAGTGCATGACATAAGTGTTAGGTACATATAAACTAGAGTTAATATTTTAAATCGTATATAAATGTTCTTAATGTTTAAATGAAACTTGTTATTTAATCAAATGTTTTAACGCTTATTTTCTGTTAGTATTGGTTTAACTAAGTACTAGGTATTATTCTGCATTTATGAAATAATGAATGAACTGGATACAATAAAAAAGAGATTAAAAGAAAAAATACACTGTTTTGCATGACACTTATTATAATAAAATATGTATTTTCTGATCTATTTACTTATTTGGGTGCTAAGGTGTAAGGTTACGTTATTTATGTAGTTAAATTTAATTAGTAAGTTTATATTTGTTTGATTAGCATTCTATTAGATGAGTAGTGGTAACTTCGAGATTCGTTTTGCTAATTTATATTTTACGATCCACAGAACGCACCCCAAATAACTCCGAGCCAGCAACCAATTATAACCGCTCAACCGCAACCACATAAAGCTCAAATCGTCAATCAACCGCAGGCCCAACAAATAGTGGTTACCCAAAAACAACCGCCGGCCCTAATAAGCACTTCATCCGGCAGCCAAATTGTGGGCAACCAACAAATTATATCTGGCAACCAACAAATTATTTCCGGCAACCAACAATTAATACAGGGCAACCAGCAAATTATAGCGGTTTCTAACAACCAGCAGATTATAGTGAATGCTCCTATGAAACCGGGCGTTCACAGAGTAGTTCAACAACCAAGAACTCAAGTTGTAACTAATGTGCAACAGACCTTTGTTAGCCAACCCACTGCTACTGTACAGAGCGAAATTAAACCTACAGTAATACAGGCGAATACGGTAATTATGCATTTGATATTAATTTTATATGCCCTGGTTTTTGATTTTGCTATTAATTAAGGTACAATAGTGAGTTAATATACGGCCTTGGCGAGTTAAGTTCTTACCATCGTTTGAAAAGGGATTTGCCAGTTAAGTACATACTGCTCAACTGTCCGATTTTAGAACTCGCTACTGTACTTACCGAAGTGTTAATGAGTTTTGACATTAAATTAAAACATAGGAATAGCAATAGGACAAGGACAGTAAAAAAACTTAGCTTTACTATTATAATATTATGACAGTTAAATTATACATATAAAATTATAATTCAGGTGAACCTATTCACCGGATAACTTAAGATGAATGTTTTCCAAACATGAAACTTAAAAAGTGAAATTTAATGCGATCGTCAATCCACCACTTACAGTTTCGCTGAGCATAAGTAATAAATAATATTTTCGAAAAAAAATTAACCAAATTTACAAATCAGCTTATATTTAAAATATAGAAAGTCAAAACTAGTTTAATTCAAAAAGGCATAACAGCGTCGCATATTTAATTATATTATATTTTTCCACTTGCCATTTCAACTTCACTGTTGTAATGCGTCAAAACGGCCATCATAGCGTACCACAACTATAATGCTATAAAATTTCGATTAAAATATTCATTACAACAATGCAAAAGCTACTTGGGATACAATAAAAAAAGTATCAAATTTAAATAAAAACTCGTGCTCCTCAAGTGAACTGCTATCTCGGCCTAGTCATGCCTCTATTGATTCTATAAACGATTTCAGGCACGGGTAGAGCGCCCCATCGCAGCTTCAACTCATCAGTGCAAATATCACCTACATTAATTAAACTCAATGACCTTATTAAGCACAGCCATCGATGAAGTAGAGCGAACTATCTTAAGCCTAAAAAATACTTCCGCAGTAGGATGGGATAAAATTCCCACATGCGTTCTCAAATCTTGTAAGACGGTTTTGTCACACGTCCTTACTTATGTCTTTAATATCTGCTTATCAACCGGCGTGTTTCCGAAGGTCTTTAAAAAAGCAATTGTTCATCCAATTTATAAAGCTGGAAATAGAACTAACGTGTCTAACTATCGATCTATTTCTGTCTTGACTGCAATTTCTAAGGTCTTTGAGAAGATCCTTAGTCGTCGTCTTATTAGTTATTTAGATGCTAACCATAGTAGCTGGTAAGTCTACGTAAGACGCTGTTTTGGAGTTAACGGATACTGTGGCTAAATTCTTGAACAGCAAGATTAAGAATATGGGTATATTTTTGGATCTCACTAAGGCCTTTGACACTGTTTCCATACCTATTTTACTTAGAAAACTTGAGTTTATTGGAATTCGGGGTCATGTCCTAAATATGTTTAGAAGCTACCTGAGTGATCGTATGCAGTGTACTAAGATTGACGGCTACGTGAGCAACGATAGTTTTATCCGTTATGGCGTCCCACAAGGTAGTGTTCTTGGACCCACCTTATTTTTAATATATATAAACGATCTTTGCAATCTAACCCTCAAAAACTGTAAGATTGTAACATATGCCGATGACACCGTTCTACTAATTCATGGCGTGAATTGGCAGGACGTCCGTAATGCTGCGCATAATGCTTTAAGCAAAGTTATGGATTGGCTCTCCGATAATCTTCTTACTTTGAATCTGGACAAAACCAAATACATAACTTTTTCGCCCTCAACAGTGTCACTTCCTCCAACTGCTTTCACACTTTATGCTCACAGGTGTCATCAAAACCCTGACTGCAATTGTATCCAAATTACACGTACTTGTTCTATAAAGTATCTTGGAGTTGTATTAGACGCAACCTTATCGTGGAATTCGCATTTGAATTACTTAATCCCAAGAGTAAGGAAGCTTATTTTTATTTTTAGAAATTTAAGAACATCGGCTGATTTCACAACCCTTAGGGCTCTTTCAATTTATGCGTTTCTTGACGGCCTGCTGCGGTGCCGAAGCGGTGCGTTTGTCGTACAGCGTACGGACGATCCTTTTTTTTTAATACAAAACGCGCGGTGCGGTAACAGTCCTGTTGTCGAGCGTTCGCAGTACCGGCGCCGCACTGTTGCCGCACCGCGCGTTTTGTATGAAAAAAAGGATCGTCCGAACGCTGTACGACAAACGCACCGCTTCGGCACCGCAGCAGGCCGTCAAGAAACGCATGTATTGAAAGCACCCTAAAGATGGTTTATTATGCACTTGCACAATCAATGTTAAATTATCGTATAGCAGCATGGGGCGGCGCAAATATTTATTCGCATAGAAAGAGCACAAACAGCAGTTTTAAAAGTAATGGCGTTTAAACCTTTGCGATTTCCTACTGCTGACCTCTACTCTCTATGTAATGTCCTGACTGTCAGACAAATGTTTTTGTTAAAAATAATATTGCGCAAACATAGTTTTACTCCCTTTGATGCAAATATTATGAGGTTACGTAGATTTGACAGAGTTTGCAATACGATGCCCTGTAGGATTGCACTGGCAAGACGTTAATATTAATTCATAAGTCCTGCGATGTATAATATTGTGAACAAGCAACTTAATATATATCCCCTGACCTTAAGAGAATGCAAAATTAAATTAAGTAAATGGCTTCAAAATTTGACATACAGTGAGACTGAGAACATAATCAAAAACTAAATCATGAATCATGGACATAATAATCTTTATAATTTGTTTTGGAAGGAAATCATAGAAAATTTATTAGTGTTGAGTTGCACATTTAAGTAGGTATATTTAAATTTATTTTAATTATTTTTGTGTAACCTTTGCTTATTATTATTATTTTTCTCTGGAGGTGGGCGTTAGCGGCTGCAACACAGTTTTATACTTCAGCAGCTTCTAATGTACACATGTTTTATATAATGTCTTTTTTCGTTAATAAAGATTTATTATTATTATTATTGTTAAGGTAATAAGTCTGTGTTTCCTCTATATTTAGAAACCTTCGCAACCAGTGGCGATGCGGCAAGTGATCACCCGTCAGCCGGTGATGATCGGCAACACGAAGATAGGCGAGAAAGAGATGGTTGTCACGCAGCCCGTGCCTATCGAGGTAATTGATAATTGATCTGTAAAAATTCGATTAAAAAATGTCAAGTATTCGTTATTTACAAATGTTAAGTACTGCTAAAAGTACTTCTTTTGACATAATTTAATAATTTGAGCATAATTGATCAGTGCATCCGCCCGGATAGCGGAGGGTGCGGGTTCGAATCCCATCTGCTGTCTGTACCGCGTGGATTTTTTCTCATTAATTTACGAGTGTTAATAATTTTACAGGCACCTAAACCTACAACGTTGAAGTCTGGATCGACGCCATCACCTCAATCTACGACACAACCGCAGACCAGCGTCCAGGAAGACACGCCGTGGATATGCCATTGGAGGGGGTGTGGCAAGTAAGTGATAGATAATAATCTATGTGTTCCAAACATTCCAATCCGTTCAGCAGTTCTTGTGTGATTAAGCAACAAAAATCTTTCATAAACATTAAATTATGGGATTTATTGTTCCGGCACTTTACTTGACTATTCGTGTTTGCTATTTGTAAAGTTGACGACAATATCTTTTTTTTTAAGAGTGTCATAAGGACAACTTCTGTCAACATGACAAATAGAAAGCACGAATAGCCAAGTAAAGTGCCAGCATAATAAAAACTATTATTTAATGTTATGTGAGAAATTTTTGTTTGTCTGCCTCCCAGAAAAATATCTGGCTCCTGTACAATCTTGTGATACTAGTGTGATAAACCCAAATTTGTGTTTTGATACCCCTTATTATACAACAGTTGCACAAGTCATTAAATTATTATTGCACACCATTATTTAATTAAAATACTTCTTTGCGAGCATAAAGTTTATAAACCACTGAGTCTGTAAATGATACGAAACGTCAATACTCGTTTTAAAAGAGTTTGATTTAATGTTATAAGCATATTCTACGAACACGAGAAACGATATTAAAAACCCTAGATACGCCACGTGCGCTCAAAATGTGTCCCAATCTTGAAGTACAGTGACAGTGCATTCAGAATTACGATATAGAGTTATAGAAATAAAGTCTATATATTTTTCCGCCTATAGCAACAAGTTGTAAATTTTTACGAGCTTGCTGTCTACGTACTCTTTGATGCATGCGTTTAAATTACGACCTTATATACTGTGCATTAATGCTGACTTTCAATGTTTAGATAATGCTTTATTTCGTTTTTGACTACGCGATCATCTTAAGCCTCGTTGACACGGGGCGAGTTTGCAAGCTATAAACCAGCGAGGTCGCTAGCAGCTTGTAAACTTGCCCCGTGTCATCGGCTTTTTTACAATCTGCTAGTTGACTATCCGATATAACTCTCTAACTAGCTCACTCGATAGCTTTTAAACTCGCCGACTAGCAGCGTAAACTAGCCCCGTGGCATCCAGGCTTTACGGAGCTCGGCTACGATTTTGTTGATGTTGAATCTAGGATTTTAAAATATTATTAAACACGAGATCCAAATGGCTGACCGTCCATCGGTTTACGGTTTAAGATCTTTATTCTCATAAAGAATTACAAATTCACTTACCATGAGAACATAATATATTTTAAATAATAATTTCGTTTAATACGGAGATACATTGAAGTGTGGGGTAGAACCAAAAATAGTGTCATTGCTCATTGATTACGTTCGGGCATAGATGGCACGGTTAGTTAACAAATAAAAACTCAGACATAGCTCCGCGTCGTAATAGAAGTGGCTTGAGTTGCGTGTGTTAGGAGTTAAGTGTGTAAATAATTTATTTTTATTAAATTGCCAGTTCAACACCGCTGTTCATATTTTATTTGATGCAGTTATATTATCATGGATTATTCCTAGGACGTTCCCGAATTCCTCGGACGTTTTCACGCACGCGGCTAAAACGCATTGCCCAATGAACGCGGGCGGCGAAGCGCCCTGCATGTGGCTGGACTGCGACCGAGTGCCGAGGAAGACGTTCGCTCTACTCAACCATTTGACTGACAAGCATTGCAGTCCTCACGTAAGTATTGATTTTATGTGGATCATACCGGCTACTCAACCATTTGACTGACAAGCATTGCAGTCCTTACGTAAGTATTGATTTTATGTAGATCATATCGGCTACTCAACCATTTGACTGACAAGCATTGCAGTCCTCACGTAAGTATTGATTTTATGTGGATCATACCGGCTACTCAACCATTTGACTGACAAACATTGCAGTCCTCGCGTAAGTATTGATTTTATGTGGATCATACCGGCTACTCAACCATTTGACTGACAAATATTGCAGTCCTCGCTCGTATTGATACTAGTATTGATTTTAAAAACGCATTGCCCCTTGAACGCGCCCGGTGAAGCGCCTAGCATATGGTTTAGAGCAGTTCGTATTCCATATTATTTCTAATTCGTTGGTTTCTGTGGATCATACCGACAAATATGTCATGATTGTCATGATTCAGGGTCAAGCAAGTGCCCCGAAATATTTAAACCTTCGCTAGCTAATTAGCGTGGAGTATAGATAATTTGGAAGGAGCATGATGGTGCAAATGGTTAGCGGGTTCGGCTGCGATCGTTGAAGTTAAGCAACTTTCCGGTGGTCCGTCATTGGATGGGTGACCAAAAATGTACTATCTCGAGCTCCTCCGTGCTTCTGAAGGCACGCTAAGCCGTTGGTCCCGGCTGCATCTGCAGTTGTTAGCACACACCAATCCGCTCTTTGCCCGCGTGGTGGGAAATAGTCCAATCTCCCTATTTCATCCATATGGTAGGCCTGTGCCCCAGCAGTGGGTACATTATTAGACTGATGATGATGATGATAGAGTTGCTTTATCGTTGAATGCTCCACTTCCCCATTGTTTTAGGCTCTGAAAGCGATTTACAACGCAAGACGACACACTGCAGCAGAAGCCGAGAATAATAAACCAGTTACTCTCGGCTACCCACCTAACGCAGCACTCGCTGCTTTGAACAAACACGCTGCTGATATGTTCAACCCTAGGGAGTTGATGGTAAGGTTGCTTTTCCTTTGGCACGCACACTAAAGCATAGAAATAGCTTAAATTCAACTCATGAATTCGAATCATATAGTTATATTATTTAACATATAGACCAGAAAAGAGACAAATATGTGTTGCTTAATATAAAATAATTTTAACGTTTTTATAGACCACTATTCCAAATCAAAATGGATATCTTTGGCCTTTGTACGCCTTAACGATACTTTAGTTACCTTTACGATACCGAATCAAAAAGCGATCTAATGTCAAATGCAATTTGCCAACACGCCACCAATACTTTCTGGTGGGGTAATACGTTCAGTCTATGCGGGGGTGTATGCACAATCGTCATTTCATTAATTTTATGTTTTATTAGTTCTTGTTCTGAGGAAATATCGAACAATAGGTGATTGACAGATAATTGTTGAAAAACTATAATGATTCCAGACTGCATAGCTTGTTTTATCGCCTTTTAAGCTAGTCGGGATAGTGTTTAGTCACTTTAAAGGGTCAAATTTTCACGAACAATTTCAAACTTTATTCTAACGTTTTAAGGTTAAGATTGAAAACAGTTCCAGATGTGTTTTGTTGATTGTATTAAGGAGATATTACGCTTTATGTATCCCAAAATTTAATTACAAGATATAAACTTGAAAATAACATTTTTACTGAAAATGTTAGTGGAAGTTAACAGGTTTAGACCTAATTTCACCACAACTTCGTCAGATCGTTTGTAAGCTAATGATTCTATATAACTAACAAGGCTGTTGAATTAATTTACGTTCCATATTGAAAATGTAACAGATAATTACTAAATCAACCATCAAGCGAATGACTTGAGAACCATTCACTCATATTTTAAAACGACTAGAAAATAATGTCATTATTTGTTTGGCATAAAATTAAATATGATGACTTCTCCTATTTTCAGCGGAAGCTTAATTGGTAGCGCGACCAAAACTGAAATAACATTCACTACAATAGATTTAATACACAACCATTTGTGTGTTTGTTTTTGCTCGTTGTAATGTGGTTTGTTGTTTTGAATGTATGTGGGATTTTTCATACCATTTTTATTAGATTAGTAAGTATAAAATGTAAACACCACGGACTTCTTTCAAAATTGTTATTAAAATTATCAGAAGGCGTAATATGCTTTCTAAATTATCTATATTATCTAAAACATCTTCATCTTTGAAAATAGTATTGTATCGGTGTCCATTTTGACGTAGTTTGACATATAATAATCGTCTGTTATGGTAGCCATACACACTACGAGAAATCGTTAAGATCAGACTGTACAGTTCGAACGGAACAGTTTATCGTACGTGGCGTACGTATAGGAAACTGCAGTTTTATAACATACACGCTACGATTTATCGGTACCGTTCGGACTGTACAGTCTAATCGTAACGATTTCTCGTAGTGTGTATGGCTACCATTAATTATTTAACGCCGTGATAAAGTTTAACGCCGCGTCGAGGAGGAAAATCCTTTCTTAGTGTTTGATGAAACACAAAAACACATTAACTGTCCTTAAAAGGACTTAACAAGCTGTTAAATGAATAGCAAAGCTTGGTGAAATTAGGTCTTAAATCAGTGTTTATTTTTATAATTATTTTTAACAACGACAAATAAATATCTTGATATCAAGATTTTTGTGCAGAACACTATAACAATTACAATGTCTCATATCAATCGTTTTAAGTTTTGACTTGATTATCACTTTACATTAATATAACACGCTGCGCATTATTTTCACATCACATTTAGAGCAGATTTTTCAATTCTACGATAAGATTTAACTATTTTCCGAGTAAATTATTATCTAAAAAAAGATGAATGACAAACTGACTCGATTCTTAATTTTTTTTCGTATAAAATCGTTAATCTTTTTTACGTATACGTATTTTCCAGTACTTGAAAAATCAGCTCTTAGATATATTTTATTATTATTAATAATAATTTATTGACATATTGCCATATCGCTTGCTCAAATCTTATCAAATGTTAGTACAAATAAATACATTTGGCCAGATTTTGTGAAGGGATACCACTTGTTACTGTTTGTGATTTTATTTTTTTAAACCTAAGACCAGGCAGTGCTGTATTATTTATTGTATTATTTATGAGTAGCTGCCTTTACACGTGCTTTATTGCGGAAAAGATAACCGATATATAAATATAGAAAAGGATAGCGATCATGGTTGCATGATATATGAGTTTTCCCGCACTGAATCCGCTCACACTCCTAATCACGAGTGAAAGGGCATGTACTGTTTGCGATTCAAACTTTATTGCGTGAAGTTAATGTAAGTCACGGCGTACTAAACGAAATGTAGGGTGATTGTGTGCGCGCGGAATGTCACTGAACTGATCCTGCGCATAGTTGCGCTCGCTGCTAACTTCATGTTATAAAACTTATTTTGGTTTATATAATTTATCTTTAATCTGAAATGTATTCAAATATGTGAAGTCAGCTGTTCGTTCTTTTCTGTCAGTTAAAAAACTCTTACAACACGCACGTTCCACTTTTTATTTCAATAATTTACAACACTTCACAACCGCCATAAAATATGAATCGCACTATAACTGCCCGACCACGACTTTTGGCTTAGCGATGAGCGCATTCGGTAGGCTGGGCTATAAGCGGGTTGCAGACTAAAAACTAAGCTATTCCAAAGCTAAACTAAGCCAGCTTAACTAAGCTAAGATATATGTCCCGCGCGCACCAAGAACTAACCGAAATCTCAGTCAGTGTTGCAAAGGTTAAATTGATGGATTTCGCTAGCCATGAATATAATCGATGAAGAAAGTTCCGATGATGAATACGTTAAACATAGAAAAGAAGATTAATATTGACTTATTATTTTAAAAATAGACATTCCAGACCTTGGATATTTCAACACATTCAATTTAAATAAAATATCCGTATTTGGTACAAAATACCGTGCGATACAATAAACTGGATATCACTGGCACGAAGGAAGTTCGGGGTACGCGAGAGGGCTTAACTTAGCACGTGTAGCTGCGCAATGGCATAGATAATAATGGCATATTTTAGTAAGCTCACATAGCTTAGTTTGCAGTCTGCACACAAGTATAAAATTTGCGTCAGCTATGTGAGTTAAGCTAAACTAATTTAGCTTAGCTCTTGGTCTGCAACTAGGGTTTCTGCTCGAGAATTCTCGAACTCGAGAAGACTCGATAAATCCGCCTTGGTTCGAGACGAGAAAAAAAATCTCATGCCTGGAGTATTCTCGAGGCACTAATTCAAAGTATTCAAGGAAGATTTTTAAGGGTTTTCCGCGTAAAACTGTCCGCGCTCACTGCGAGCAAGTTGTTTCACACACACGCCTTACAAATTACTTACTACAAATCAGGAGAGCCACAGGAAGTAGTGACTTACTTAGTAATTAATTTCAAATTATCTTTAACAAATTAATAGGGCGTAATCATTTTCTTCAGAAAGTTTTGCTTGATATTTCTAAAAGATTATGCCTACATGCAGCAAATTTTGGATATAAACTCAGGCTTGTTGTGGTACCACCTTAAGTTATCTGTGTTTCCATTAGTTGTTATTGTGATGTTTCTGGTATATTTCATCTCAATGATTTCAAAGTTAAAGCTAATAAATACAAATATTATGTTATTATTAGAGCAATAGCTTCTTACTAAAGTTTCTTGTTTCTAGAGATTTTAAGTGTTCCTAATTCTTGTCAGTATAAAGTTTTTATTTTTAAGTATTAGAAGATTTTTGTTTCATTTTTTTGATGAGTTCAGTTGAAGATAGTAAAAATACGTTACTCTCGTGATTATTTACAGTGTTTCCTTTAATATTTATTACTTATTATATGCAAATTATGTCTTCTTTGAAAGACTTGATAATTTGGCCTCGAGAACGAAAATAGTTCGAGAAATCAGAAACCCTATGTGCAACCCTCATTACGCCCGTCGCTAAGGGCTTCGCTTTGTGGCGTGCTAACATTTTAGCTCATTTGTTTTCATCGCTCGACGGGTCGTTCTAAGCCGTCGCTTATAGCGACAAGATCGTGGCCGAGCCGTAAAGGCAGCTATTCACATAAAATGTTAATTAGTAACATAATATTTAACCATATTTAAAACCCTAGATTCAATATCACGATCAAAATCGTGGCCGAAAACTGGCCTAAAAGTGCATTGAATAAGTTAGTTTTTGTACGGAATTTGCTACAAATGGGTAATCATATTGACTTTTCAAGGGTTTGCGTGAGTAAGCCCTCTTGTTAATTACCTTTGTTTTAACGGGACGGTGCGGAATAATTGTCTTTTTTATCGATGCGTTGTTAGACAAAGACAAACGAAGCTTATGCGGTTTTTAAGCACTACATATTTGGGACACTTTTCGGGCCTTTAAGGGTTTTTAATATCGTTCATAACACTGCATTTGCCTGGTTTCTGGTTACCCTCCCCACACGGTGTGACGTCACTAACGTGTGTATGTTTGCTCGCGTACAGCACAGGGCCGAACAGAACCGCAGCCAGGAGCAGCTGGTGAGACTAACGCATATCACGCCCCATATGTGTAGCTTAGGTGTTTGTTAATTGTTGTTTTGTGCGTGTTGTATGTTTGTGTACGTTGGTAGAATGTTGTTGTATTTATTTCCCGTTATTTTAGTACAGTTATGTTACTTAAGCTCCATTTTCATGGTACATAATTGTTGAGTTATTATTTTTTACTGCGACTGGTGTCGATTCTGGCATGGTTCTCTAAACCTTAAAATTAAAAAGAAAATGGCTCAAAAGTGGTATTCGGTTTCCGACAGCGACGAAACATATACAGGGCGTCCCACGGCTTCCTCACACGGAGGGAAAGTATATTAATTTTTGAAGATAGGATATTTTACTGAAAGAAGACATCATTTAATTTTTAATAATAACAAGAACTGCATTCTCAGATTTTTATAAATCACTTGCTACATCTGGGAATCAAACTCGGTGAAATTCGAAAAAATAACACAACATATTTTATGATAACCACCGAAACGGTTAATCATAAGTATTATTTTTTGTTAAATATTATTGCATTTTAAATGAAAGAAAAGTAATTTAATTTAACTTTTTATTCTAGTTCTAGTTATTATTACAAATAAAATGATGTCTTCTTTCAGTAAAATATCCTATCTTCAATTTTTAAAATACTTTCCCCCCGTGTGAGGTAGCCCTGGGACGCCCTGTATAAGTTGAAAGCTTGTTCTATATTATAACCAAAGACTTTATATAATACCTAGACTGTGCACCATCGCGTTAAAAACGGTCCGGGCGAGAGGGCTTCCAATGGTAGTGTGTTCCTTTCTAATGAAGTGACCATATTCAAGCGTAACGCGGGACAAAATTTGTTATTAGTATTTGTTATTTAATATAGCTTGTAAAGAGGATTGTCTTTAGTATCTGCTACTGTTTAAACATGTAAGTAATTTGTGATTATGAGTTAAAATAAAAACTACATGGCGTATTTTTTAACTTGCTAAGTGCATCATACAAAGACTTAGTGTAATAAAAAAATACACTAAGTCTTTGTATGATGACAAATTTCGACGACGCGGCCTGTAAAGGCTGCGAAACGTCAATAAATAAATAAAGTTTCGTGCATTAACCCGTGAAAAACTAGTTTTATTTAATGAGTGATGTGCGTGAAAACCTAAGAAACAATAATGTATCATCAGACTTACCATTAATTTGACATAAATGCCAATACCTGATTTTGGCATCTTTTTTTGCTGTTACATAGACAAAAACTTATTATTTTACGTAATTTAGACTATGTAGTGTTAATTAATATGAAAAACCTCATCTATGCATATACCTCTAAACGCAGACCAAACGAAGTGGTTTTGAAAATAATAATACATAGGTACTATGAACTGTTTCATTCGGTATTTAAACTAGCACGCGTAGCTTGGCTTGGACTGAGATTAGATAAAGAGGGTGGAATTTTGTAATGCCAGCCACCTGAAGGGAAAGTACTCTTAAAATAATGTTTATTAAGGTAAGGGGGACCCACATATTGTGAGGTAGATAAATCGGTCAATGCCAAATCAAATTCATCAAATTCTGGACGGAAAAAAGACAATCATTTGTTTACAATATTTTTATTAAAATTGGTTTTTATACATTGCTAAATAATATAGTTTTGCGCACTTAAGGACTTAAGGACTTCCCGTAGCTTCTAAGTCTTATTTAAAATGTCTTATTCATATTTAAAATGCGAACTGCAAACAACTGACGACTTAGAAATTTTTCCAGGCACTGCATTTTTCCACATAAACTGCTTTTAGTTCTTCGGAAATCTACACAATACAAGAAAAAAAAAATTTTTTTTTTACTATTTTTGTGAGGAGCTCGATGGCGCAGGTGGTTAGCGCGTTCGGCTGCGATGGTTGAAGTTAAGTAACTTTCGCAGTGGTCGGTCATTGGATGGGTGATCAAAAACATCTATCTCGAGTTCCTCCGTGTTTCGGAAGGCACGTTAAGCCGTTGATCCCGGCTGCATCTGCAGTCGTTAGCACCCGCCAATCCGCACTGGGCCCGCCTGGTGGGTCATGGCCCAATCTCCCTATTCCATCCATAGGGAAGGCCTGTGCCCCAGCAGTGGGGACATTAATAGGCTGATGATGATGATACGAATCTAAAAAAGCTCTAAAAAGGACCTACGAAACAAGGAAGTAACCGCGACCGCATTATTTAGTAATTGATTCATTAAATTCACACAACTCATGTTAAGAAAAGAAATCTCATCTACCTCCAAAATTCATGGTTCACCTAATGAATATGATTGTAAGTTTTACTTACCCGTGAAAAGAAAAAGGGCTACCGGGATAAGATTCATTGTAGCACCCTGTCACACAACACGAGTTCACCATTTAAAAAAAATACACTTTATTAAGCAAATTTACAATATTTCAAATCAAATTGTCATCAAGTGTCATCATTGACATTGTCATCAAGTGAACAAATCACCATCTTACATTCAGTATTACCAGGCTCAACTAATTAAATACTACTTTTACTCTGTATTTAGATTTATTTTAAAAATATTAATGATTATTTTATTATTTATAGGAACTGTAGAAATGTTTAAATACGTTTCATAGTTTACGAATCGTTCGTATCGGTAATTAATCAGTAAATCACAAATAGAAAAGGATGACATTTTCTACCATTTCTACCAAACCCAATGATAAATTGAGCTGGCAAGACGTTAGAAAGGGACACACTACCGTTGGGTGCTTTCTCACTCAGGACCGTTTTTACAAGCGAGCGCTTATCAAGATAATAGCTATCCTATTACTACAGATATAAATCTTACTTTAGATTAACTATTTTTTTTCGTGCACAGTCTAGGTACTATATAAAGTCTTTGATTATAACATGAACAGATACTTATATGTTTTTATTTATCTCCGATCCATTTTAAATCAAGTTTATAAATTGAACAAATTTGTAAGGATGCTCTGGCCACCTTGTAACGTATATAGTAACGTCATATTTGGAGTCTGCTGCAGACTGACTACCACCCTTCATACAAATTTGAACCATGTCCTTTGCCAATAGTTTATCCTTGTCATTTTCTATACATAATGAAAAGGAGAGACTGATCTTAAATTTAGTTTTAAGTTTAGAGAATCATGCCAGAATCGCCACCAATTTTGCTATGAACTATGTTGTGATTAATTTAGCAATTTATTATTTCACCATTTTGCTCATATTATCACTAACTAGAATCATCTAGTTTGCGATAATATAAGTGAAAGCGACTTAGGCCCATATTATAGAAAGATTCTCAGTGATTGATCTAGTCTTGAGCATAGTTAGAAAGGGATGTCGCTATATATAGCATATATAGCATAGCGACATCCCTCTCTTACTGTACTCAAGTAAAGATCAACACTTAGTTGTCATTCTGTAATACGGGCCTTAGAATTTAATGGCTATCAAACTATTATGTCCGAAGCGCGTTCAAATTTCGTTATTTCTAAATATATTTAGTCAATTTCGTATTAAATTTGCAGATTCAAAATCTTTTAAATAATAGGATAATTTTATTCCAATAACTGAAAAACTAGTTTGTTATTGCGAATAGAACTGTTGCTATGTATATTAAATAGATAATATGCTGTGGGACACAAATACTTAAAAACTTTTTTATATTATGTTTATCATTGAATTTGAGCATGTTGTATCAGTGAGTATGAAGCACGTTAGATGTGAAAATATGTAAACAATATTGACTCACGCATATACCTTTAAAAAAGTTTATTATATATTATATTTTTAAGCATTAAGCTGCTAGATGTTTAAATCTTAAGAAAATAAATCATCAAATAATGGTATTCGAACCACATCTTCAACTATCTATTTACCTTTTATTATAATATATAATAAAAAATTAATCAATAATCTTATTCCATAACAAAATATTATTAATTTTAAAACAAAAAAAGAACAAGTTATGTACTGTCACATGATGCAAATTTTACATATTTTTACATGACCGTACATATTTCGGTGTAGCTTTGTGTAGTTTTTTGTGTTGTCTACTATTTTAATTCTTCTGTATGAGTAGTTATGTTGTGCCAACCAAAAACAAACTTATAGTGCTTTAATATAAAGTGCCTTTTTACGTTTAAGGTTTATAAGGTTTCATATTTGTTTGACGACCTCCGTGGCGGAGTGGTTTGTACGCCGGGTTTCATGGTGACGCCGACTCGAGAGGTCCCGGTTACGAATCCCGGTGGGAGCAGATGTTTGTGTGATGAATGCGAGCATTTGTATTCCAGTCATGGATGTTTAATATGTATTTCTATGTAAATATACTTAAATATATACTGTATATGTATTCTATCTGTTACCCTAGTATCCCATAACATAAGCCTTACAGTGCTTACTTTGGGGCTAGGCTAATTGGTGTGAGTGTTTGAAATAATTATTATTATTTTTTTATATTTGTTTATTTTTCTTATTTCACAGGATGAGAACGAAGGTCCCGTGACAAAGAGTATTCGATTAACTGCTGCTCTCATTTTGAGGAATATTGTTATATACTCAAATACTGGTAGAAGGTAATATATTTTTAAAAACATAATCATGTTATAAATTAATTAGGATAAGGCATCAGTTAATAATGATATGTAACTTAAGATTGATTCAATCGAATGTGCATTTTCTTATAACATTAGTCAGAAACGAATTGAAAATGACATTTTGTTCCTCGCTGGATGTGGAAAATCGAGAGAAGGTCTGCATTTACACTTTTAATTCGTTTCCTTTTTGCCCAAGTTATATCGAATCGGATTATTTTTTTTACAGTATCGCACGATTAATAACGATACAAATGTTGAGTTATTTTTTTTAGTTTAACCAACGTTTTCCCGATACACTTAATTGTATTTTTTTGTATGCAATCTGTTGTGAAAGCTGCAATAAATAAATAAACCTCAACTTATCGCAGGCAACTCCGTTCGTACGAGGCTCATCTGGCTTCGATCGCGCTCAGCAGTGTAGAAGCTTCCAGAACGATCTCTCAAGTGCTATACGACATGAACAATATTTGAGAATCAGTGTAGGGGCAATGCCCCAGTTTTTTTAACGACGACGCTTCTTTACAATGAGACGAAACATTAATCTATGCCATCACAGCTCACCTTTAATTGAATACTGACTTGACTATCAAAGACTTCTGTCTGCATTTTTTTTGTATACTTCCGTGCGGCCAACAAATAATGTGATTGTGATAGGCAGTGTCAGTTCCTTAAGTTAACAGAATTAGAGTTTAAATCTAAAGAAACTTTTCATAGAAAAAATCCTCACGTACCAGACAGCAGACGGGACTCGAACCCGCACCCTCCGCTATCCAGGCGGATGCACTGTCCATTATGCTACCGTTAAGTACCGTTAAGTTTTTAGAGCAGAAATAGAGTTTATTTTGTTTGTGTTGAATGTGAAGTTTTTCTATGATAAAGTACTTAAAGCTGAAACCCCTATTAAAATATCCAAAATTCTGATTTTCAACTGTCATTCCTTTATGTATAATGGCTAATCACTTGACAGTAGCGAGGCTGTGATGATAAGTCTCAAAGCAAACTATCATAAAAAGGAGAAAAAGAGAAGTTTATTTTCGGCTCTCTTTTATTCTGTCGCCATAAGGAACTGACATTAACGCATTCTTTCAGTGGCCGCATTATAATCATTCAATCATTGAATACTGGCATATTAGCACTTAGGTCAAATTTGAATAACTTACAATATTGAGGTGTTTACACATTTTTTTGTATACTAGGTATGTGTCTAATTTTAAAGTAAGCTATTAATGACAGCGATATTTCTGTTTGAACAATATAGATGGCATTAGGACAACCTTTTGTTTGTATGTCTTAAGTACTAATAGGTCAGTATTCTTTTAAGCGTGCTATAGGTTAATCAAAGTTTTCATTTTGACATGGGGACTTTTGCATAAAAGTATTTTATAGTTATATGAAGAGTATTTTGGATACTACCGATTTGGTTCACGGAGAATGATAACCTTATGCGTTTTTACGAATGTGTGGCCTAGGTACTGTCATTTAGTACCTGTCATTTAAGAAAACCTTAATTGGCGTTTGTTATGTGCAAAGTGGACCACTGTCCTGCTTTTTTACACTGAATGCTAATCATAAAAATCAAAATCATTTATTCAGTTTAGGCTGTTACAAGCACTCATGAATGTCTAGACCTTTTTTTTTTTTTTTTGTGACGAGGGGAAATGCAGTTACGCACCATACCGTGACGCTGACTAGGCGCACGGCGTGTGTGGGACTCGCCGGCACGGGAAACAGTGCCGACCCTACTCAAGCAGGACCAGTGCGGAAGGCCACACTGATCCTACTCCACTAAAACCCCCCGGTACCCTCCTACGCCCATATGGGGGCGTCTCGGGGCCGACGCACCTGCGTGCGCCACATCTCCGAGCACGCCCTCGGGCAGGCCCGGCCCAACGAGTGGACCGGGCGACGCGCCTCAGGGGGACTGCGCTAGGGTACTAGGCAGTCCCCAGACGTGGTGGCCTATGCCGGAGCGGCACCTAGGACGCGCGGCTGGTCAGGCTGCGCCCAGACCACCTTAGGGCCGTCGAAGACCGGCAGTCACCGCTGCCTGCCTTCTTCGGCCCACCCGTCTACGCCGGAGAGGGGCGGCTAGAGCGTCCTCCTCCCGCTCCCTCTCCGCTGCCTCCTTCTGCGTCATCAAGAATGTCTAGACCTACGCCATCGGTTCGTAAATCTACGGCGGGAGACTTTATACTGAGAAGAACCGGCAAGAAACTCAGTAAGGGCTGTTTTTTCTCCCTGTTTTTTGCTTAATCCTGTACTTACATTACGTGACAATTTACACTGTATTTCATAGGGAATCTGTATCTGTATAATAGCTACAACTATTACGGCTCAGAGACGTCAGTAAAGTTTTAGGTTTAAATGTTGCTGTCACTTCTTTCGTTTAGAAGACAAAAAATTTGCTAGAAAATTTGTAATAAAGCATTGTATTTAATGCACGTCTTTTAACGAAGATTTGTTCAATAGATCGAAGGCAAGCTAAATCGAAAATTATACAACAACAACTTATTGAAAAAAAAAATTTTAGTTTTTTTAAGCTTAGACTAGGTTATATTGTAAGCTATAAAACTGGCAGTAATTTTGAGAATTGTAAATAAAATGTATTCATGTCCTATTTGTCGAGAAAACTTGGCTAGGTATTTTTTTCATTCAATCACGAATTAACTAATAAGTTATAGTAAAAATTTGATTTGGTTTCAACTCATTTTAGGGTTGCAATTTTATACGCAACGTACTGTGTAGAACATAACCTGAATTTTAAAATGGGACATTATTGCACACTTAAAAGGTGCAATCACAAGTTAGAGTAAGCGAAATTACAAAACAAATCTCTCTTTTCTACTGAGATGTAGCTGTAAGTTAAAATTTTCTTAACATTTTTGCTCCAGTCAATTTATTTAGTGCAAATTTTTCTCAACAATAATTGAAGAACTTTTTCTCATGTTTAAAGCATCATGTATCATCTGAATTAATCGAGTAGAATATCAATATATTTATATTCAATACAAATAACTTCTTAAAATATTGTCCTATTTAGGCGAATAAATGGTTTCTTTTCTTTAACAATATTAGACAAATAAAAGCTTTTTTTTTTTAAATAAAAATGTTACTTATATTTATTTTGTAAGATTAATGTATTTCTTTGTCATTATGTCCACAAAGTGTTACTTTGTACGTCTACAACTCAATAGTTGTTATTGTGTGTATCAAGGGTCTCATGTAACAACAATTTGTTACATGAGACTTTGATGTAACAACAATTTGTTACATGAGACACTTGATTTGTATGCCTTAATTTAAAAGGATTATTGACACCCATAGAGAGATTTGTTTACAAGTGGGTTAAACAAATGTTAAAATATCTTTATTTAAAGAGAGCCATCTCTTGGAATATATGAAGAACTATGAAATTTCATTTACAAAACAATTATCGAATTGCGTGAAAGACTTGCTCTTCTGACTTGTCTGCTAGTGTAAGCATTTTATAAATGTTATCTGGTCAATGAGACAGTTTATTTCTATAACTATTTTTCTACATTTGATATTAAATATTTCTTATCATCATTGTGAATGTTGAATTCATACAAAAATCTATAGCGATTCTATTGCAATAACATTGAACTGACATTATTTGATATGGATAGTACATAGAGCAACATGACCGATGCGGCCACAAGGGAAGTATGCATACACAGCTTTCCCCTCTGTCGAGGTGGGCATACAAATTGGGCATGCTCACGATATATATATATATATATATATATATATATATATATGTGCTGCATTTCGCGGTGTATTGTGTCATTATTTATGTGTGAGTGTCGATATTACAATTTTGTTTTTTGACTCATGTACGTTAAACTGCATGTGTGTGCATATTTCCCACGTAAAAATGGCACAATTATTTGAATAGTATAATGTTGCTATGTCTATTACTTCCCGTGTTGCTCTATGTATGGGCATGATACTGGCGCGCACTGCATTTGTAATTAATTAGTAAATAATGTAACATGTCACTGCTTTTAGTAAATTTTAGATGGTTAAGTATATTTTTTGTAATTCTGTGATTGGCGTACTAACTTCGAGGTAAGTAATTTATGAGTGTAAGAAGAAACAAAAGGCATTGGAAATAAAAGAAAGCAGTATCTGGATAATTTGATTATTTTTTTTGTGCCTTCCATTCTTATAGCATTCTTGAAATAAATCAACCATATTTTCAGAAATTAAAGCTAAATGAAAAAGCCTAACTGATGAAGAGGGATTTGAGGAAAATTAGGTCACTATGGTCGTTTCAAGTTTAAGTGATTCATAAACACTTTTGTTTGTGATTGCCCTTTAGTGGAAAATTACTTCGGTTTATCATTAATTACAAGTAATTAAAAATTATTATGAATTACTAGTTCGGTTATCTACTAACCGGGCTACTACTGCTATTGTATAAAGGAATAAATGATTGTTTTTTAAAGCTTTTCACCAATGTCGGTATTGGTTATTATTGATACAAGTTCTACAGTCCGGGTGATGTGTACAACGAAACTACTGAGATGGAAAAGTCTTGTCAGTTCGGTCGATTGGACTAACAACCGAACTACTGATAGTTGGCCATTAAGCGCTCTGGTCAATTTCATCAGACATGGATGATAAAATACCATCAGTCAACATTAGTGACTGAAAAGTCATCAGTCACCCCATTAGACGACAGGTCATAACCTTGACTGCCAGTAAACTGTCAGTAAAAGATACCATCTAATGGGCGCCTTACAAGGCCGAAAAATGTAACTCTCCGAGTATCAGGCTGAAATCGAACCGACACCCCTTTTTTAACATGGGGAAATGCATGACGCGTCATCATCAGCCTATTAATGTCCCCACTGCTGGGGCACAGACTAGGTTCGAGTTCTAGGACATTCCGAGTTCCTCTTCAGATGACAATATCAAACAAATATTCCAAATCAGAAATAGCAGACTAGTAGTAGGTACTTGTAATAGTTTATTTTTGTTTAAATAGTTTTTTCTTTGCATTTGAAATCATCATCTTGGACTCAGCTAAAAAAAGAGCTAATAAGCACTTCGGTAAGCAGGTACTTCTAAAAACATTTAAAGCTTAATCTTATTCACAATCTTGGATTCGGTCAAAAGGAGTAAGAAATGGTTACTTAGGCTAGCACTTCTAAAAATCACGTTGTGGCATTCGTGTAAATTTCCAGCCGAATCGTTAGTTACCTAAATACAGTTGCTTAGTTTCAGGAAAGGCTGTTTTTATATCTCATTGTTTTAATCACACTAATATTATAAAGGCGAAAGTTTGTGAGTGTGTATGTTTGTTACTTCTTCACGTCTAAACGGCTGGAGCGATTTTAATAAAATTTGGTATGGAGTTAGCTGACACCCTGGATTAACACATGGGCTACGTTTTACTGCGGGAAAATCTCCCTAATAACACCGCGGGGCACAGCTAGTGAAATATAAAACGGGTTATGTTCTGCAGCGCTGTGGCTGTCGTAATTAATGTTTTGAAGCTGGATGCTGCGGTTGTGGTCCCTTTGTTCGCGGCGTGGAAGCAGGCCAGACACGAATTAAGTTTTGAGCGTGAATTTTTTTTTAATGATTCGTTTAGGTACATTTGTTTTGATTATCTCATTCCAAAGTAATATTACTGTCACCAACAAGGAAACTTAACAGACGACGTGTGTAACTACTAAGGTACCTAATAGTTTTCCCCTGTTCCATATATCCCTACTATCATATCTTCACTAGTAGGGATAATTGGATATTTTTTTTCATTTATCGCTACCGCTTGGTTATGGGTACATCATCGGCTATGAGTCTTCTAGCACGTCTGCCAATAGCTTCAAAGGTTTCAAGCTGGAGGCGAGCGGATCCCTCGCACAAATGGAGCTACTCCATGCAGGAGCAAACTTGTGCTGAATAAAGATTCCGTAGTTGGGGTGGAAAAGTAAAGATTTTGCGGACCTTAGAAAGAATGTCATATTTTTTTGACGTAGACTTAGCCTTTGACTGTTTGCAGCTTTAAAATTGAGGCTAGATGACCAAGGTGTTGCAGGTGTTGGGTTATTGGCACATTTCGGAAAGCGGGCCCATTCATGTTGAATGAGGTCTTTTTCCTGATTCAGACACCACATGATAATCCACTTCTTTAATAAAACAACGATATATTTTATCTAAAAACTAGTGCGAGATGGTCACGCTGAATTTTCTAGGATCGGGGAAAACATTATTTAGTACCTAGAATCAGGGGCGTATTTTAAAGTCAAGCGCCCCGTGCCACTTCACATTTACCCTCTCCTAAAATTAAATAAATAAAAATAAAATTTATATTTATAACACTCATACCAATTAGCCTAGCCCCAAAGTAAGCACTGTAAGGCTTGTGTTATGGGATACTAGGGTAACGAATAGAATACCTATACTGTACATAATTATATAAGCATATTTATATGGAAATACATATTACACATCCATGACTGGAGTACAAATGCTCATATTAACCACACAAACATCTGCCACCACCGGGATTCGAACCGGGACCTCTCAAGTAAGCGACACCATGAAACCCAGCGTACAAACCACTCGGCCACGGAGGTCATCTACTTAAAAGATAGGTCCAATTAGATCAAGGAAAGGTTAGTAACGAATGCCTTTATCTTCTGCCACCCCTCGCGACGCCCCCTAATGGTCTGACGCCCCGGACCATGGCCCTTTTGGCCCTAGCGAAAATACGCTACTACCCTGAATCCGTACCGGAGGTGTTTTTAGCAGAAGTTTGTAGCTTGTTTCGGTTGTTGTTGCACGTAGCGTAACATGCTACGAATAGTTTGCTACGCGATGCGTCAGACTACGATATTTGTTCGTAATTTTGCTTGGATATTTTCTCAGTTTTAGTGTCCGTACACAAAGGGTAAAAACGGGACATTATTACTAAGAATCTGCTGTCGTATGTCCGTCACGATGCTGTATCTCGGATGATGTATTTGTGTTGCCGCTATAACAACTAAAACTAAAAACATAGTAAAATAAATATTTAACGGTGGCTCCCATACAATGGACGTGATTTTTTTGCTGAATAATATAATATAGTGTCTAATGTTGTATAGATAATTGTACTAGGCCGGTTTACGATGTGTAACATCTTTCCTCTCGCTTTCCTGCAATTTGTGGGAGTGATTCCGTAAAATGGGACGGAAGTGTGTAACAGAAAGTCGCGAAAGTCGCTATTTGTTTGATTTTAAAACATAATGTTCAAATGGCTTATTCCTTTTGCAGTAGGTTTTATTTCTTTTTTTATTGATATAAGGTGAGGTTTTAAATTTACACATCATACGCGACTACTGTAAGGCTCGCTCGTTTGTTTTTTATATTTTTGGATTTGTTTGGATTTATGTTCAGTTTTTGACTAGGTATTCAAGTTAAACTTTTTTATGCACACTTGACTTGGGGGTAACCTGGCGTATGCGTGTTCCGAAAAGTGTGTTTGGGCGAGACGAACGGGAGTTGAGTGGGGGATATAAGATATAAGCAAGAGAAAACATTGCGCGCACACATTTTCTTTCTCTCTTTCTCTCATAGCTAGTAAATGAAATATGTATATGTACACACAGGTATATATTGTACACACACATACATATATATAGAAGAAGATAAAGAAGTTTCACTTCAGTCGTGTGGTCATAAGCACACTCGTTTTTTTGCGTTTATGCTTATATCGGTACAATCTCTTAATTTCACAACAAATCCCAATCCCATCACTTAACGTTAAATATGAAGTAAGCTGAATTGTGCTCCTTCCTGTTTCTAGGTCCCGGCTGCATTCGCAAGCACCGATAAATTCGAACTGAGACCGCACATGGCCCATTCCTCTTATATTTTTTTTGGTAGTGTTGATTTTCTGTTAGTGATTAAGGATCAAGGCTTCAAGGGGTAGGAAATCTTCTATCCCTTGAAGCTTCAGGAAACCAGGATGAGTTGGCTGGTGCATTACAAGATATTCGCGTCTGATACCATCGCAATAGGCATGATGACGGGCTAAAGAAGAAGAGAATACCAACCAAATACCTAGCGAAGTTTTTGAAGGAAGAGCTTGTGAAGGGGCCGAAAGGTGTTGTGTTCCGGCGGTTCCGAGGCCGGGTACCGGACACTGCGTTACATGTTGCCGTCAATTTCATTATTTCATTAAGTTCTTTACTAACATACATATTAAGTTTATTTATTAATTATTATGTTTAATATATGTTAGACTTAAAGGTATGTATCTATGGGCCTACGTTGCCTGACTACTTATAAATTAATAAATAAAATATAAATAATAAAAGTAAAATTTCTATTGAGTTCGTTTTTCGATCAACAATACTATAGATAACGGGTCAGCGCGTAAAATCCGTCACGGTAAATATAGCCCTACCGGAGGCGAGGGATCTTATTTTCAATTTATTAGCTCGGTTAATACACAACCAATGGGTTGTTCGGTAAAAGGTCGTATGTGCGGAATAACATTTCGTTATTTGTAACTTTATTTCTTTGTGTCTTGGTTGTTATTAGGTTCAACTTAGGTGGGGTATTTTTAGCTCCTTAAATTCTACTAATATTTTAAATATGACAGGGATTTTCAATAAACTAAAGTAAACGCGGACGAAGTCACGGGCGGCCGCTAGTCATTCATATATATATATGGTGCTCCTTCCATTTCTAGCTCAGAAAATCCATCGCGTTGTTCTTTTTAAATCCAGTAATGTTTTCGTATGCAATTACTTAAGTTGAGCAAATATTTTTATCATCAAACGGAGTTAAGGATTCATAAAAGATTTACGCACAATCCTATATAAAGATTTTTGAAATTGATTAAGTACTTACCTAATTGCTTTCAATTCCCGCAGATTTCAATTAAGTACAGTTTTTTCGTTAATTGTAGGTATAAAAATCAAGTTCAACGACGAAGCTTGATTGACTACAGCAATTAAAACGCAATTAAACTAATTTGAATGACTCATGGTTTTAACTAACTAGGTATTCACTACTCACAACAAGACATGATGATCAGTCCTGCGTTCCAACTTGTTCGAAAACTCTGGCGCTATGTTCGAATTTGTATTTAAAACTATTTTCCCTTATTTATTAAACGTTGACTAAAATGAAACCCGATCCGAAAATGACGATGTCTCCTTCATTCCTGAAAAAAAAATTAGAGAGAGCAATAGGTTTAAACTAGGTCTAACTTAAGTCCACTTGCGTCCAATTGTGAGTTTCATAGGTACGTAGATCACACAACGTTGTAAGATAATACGTCAGCTAATGCTACACTGATCCGCCTTCGACCCACAAAATGCGATCATCCATCTTCCTTGTTTCGTAAACTGTCGAAATCTCCGAACTTTTGCCCGTTCTCGGCCATGTGTTAAAAAGTTTCACCAAGAGCTTAACGCATTACGCACGCACTACGCGCGCACTTTGAACCTTATTGTATACGACTTTGAGGAGAAAATGCAATATTCAATAAATTGATTAATATATCCTATTAAGATATTAGAATTCCATTCCACTTTAATTTGGAAGCTTTGAAAGTTCACCATCTGTGTTGATAAAACATGGACACACGCTAAGGTAACTCGTAATTTGTTCAATTACACATTTTCATAAAAAAAATGTAAGTTGTTGTTCAATATACAATTTCCCGTGAATTCGATGCTTGTTTTATTTATTTTCTTCTCTTATTTTTTGGCGGTAAAACGATATGAAAGCTAAAAGCTCTAACACGTTGGCTTTTTAATGTAACAAATATCGAATACAATATTTTGTTTTACCTCGAACAAAAAATTGTTTGAAAAGATCGAGTTTCCATGCTATGTTATTTTTTTTTAGTTTTGCTTATTTTTATTCGTTCCTGAGGATAAAATGTTATACCTAACTATTTATTTATTGTTATTAACAATTTAAAAACATTTTTAAACGTGGAATCTATCAAAGGATTAAAAGCAATGGCGTTGCGAGTATATCAGTCGACGGGGTGAAAGAAAATTTTGATGCCCTCTTATGTAATGTAAGCAGTGTAGGATCTACGAGGTAACGAGCTTACCCAGAAGGAGCCTATTCACCCTGGCTTTGAAAAGAGTCAGATTGTATGCATTCGGAAACATAGACGCAGGCGTGCAATTCCCACTCCTTTGCTGTACGCATTATAAAAGTATTTGAGAAGCGTTTGCTGCGAAGGAAAGGAAGAGCAACCAAGAAGGGATGGTAACCTGCAGTGTGTCTGCTCGTCCGATGGTAGTATGGGAACGGCGGAATGAGTTCATGTAACCCCAGAGCAAACTGCCCGGAAAAGAACCTTTAAAAACAGATAGGCAGGCAACCTTGCGGCTGTGAGCCAAGGTGTGAAGCTTATAGCCAATATATTGTCGCCTATAATTCCCTTGGCGCTGATGTTAACCGAGTCTAGTGCAGCAAGTTGGTATTTGGTTGAGCCATTCCAAAGGTGACTGCAATACATCATGCATAATCGTGCTTGAACTTTGTGAAGGGTTAAAAGCTGTTCAGGTGTGTAGAACACCTAGCTGTCTTCGATGCGCTGAAGTTGAGGTCATGGCACAACTTCATACCAAAGAGCTCAAGACTTTCAATCACAGAGACAGATGTACCCTTTAATCAAGATAGGTGCGTTTGACCGACATATTTACAAATAGTTGACAAGGATAAAGTGATGTGCTGATTATGAAGCTTAAAAATGAAGAATTTTGTAGCTAGTGGCCCAAAGGACTGCATACAGTCAATTAAATTTTAAGTTTGACTAAAGCTCACGCTCTCACTTTCTTTGCGATAACCGATAACAATAGAACGAGACTTGAGCGTCATTAGGTATTGAATTAATTTGACGTGTATAAGGCCGCGTTGTTTGGATGGCGGCAGCTTCATTGGATGATGGCTGGTTTTTATAGTTTGGAACACAGTTAAATGTGACTATAGTTAAAATACTATACAAAAAATGAACCATGTGTCAAAATTTGACACATTTGCTATGTATTTGACTTGACATTAATTATAGTTAAATGGTATAATTAAAAAACCATGGAGGTTAAAGAGAAAGAGAACGATCGGTACTTGCTGAAGCATTAGGGACAGGCGTCCCTGAAAATTTGTAGAATTTATAGTTAATTTTTCAACCATTAGCCGCGCTGCCGTCGGTAAGTAGTATCTGTGAAGTTAGCTGTTTATGAGTACAAGTAGATGAAGTTAGTTGATTATTGTACAAATTTTCTTCGCGGCATTGGTCATTTCAAATTAGCGTACAACAGCCTGCTTTTATTGAGACAACTTAGCGATCGCAGCGCCTCACTCATTTTGCCCATATTTCTGGGACACTATTTTCTACAGCGATCGTTCTCCTCCTCTCTAACGTCCATGTAAAAACCTATAGAAAAAGTAACCATTTGTCAAAATTTGATATATTTTACTACGTATGTGGTGTAACATTGACTAATACTCATGCAGCCTGTACGGCTGTATATATATTACCCAATCTTGGCACCCAACCTGCTTAATTCGCAATCCATCACACTTCTCTTAATTACAGAAACAAAGGACTGTAACACGGTGAATGTGGCGGCGTGACGGGTTTGTAGCAAGTGCGGTCGAAATTCGTTTGCGACAGAAACGTATTGTCCCCAAAAATCCGTGGCATTCGGTGACAAACAGCCCCCTTGATCGATGCCCCGTCGTCCGTCCATCTGTCTTCATTGTGCCTCGGCTTGTCCCCTACACCAATTACCGAGAGGAAAAAAGGAAGAATTAATAGTAGTATCTAGTTTCTTGGCGTTTGACTCGGTTTCTTGTGATCCGTGGTTTGCTATTGACGCGATCCTGATGCGTTTACTGATAAGAAGTGGTTTATTCGTATATTTCATTCTTATTATTGCCTAAAAATGTGAGTGAACTTCCTCGTTTGGTTCGTGAGGTTCTTCGTTGGTCTGAAAAACAGTACATTTTTGAAGATATAGTGTAAGTTAGATCTTCAAAAAATTACGTTTTTCCTGTCGTTTTATGAAGATAATATAATTCAGGAATAGGCAAGGACATTCGTTGCGAATCTAACAAAAATCTTATTTGTCTATTCATAGTGATTTATGTCTATTTTATAGCAAGGACAAAGAATCCACGAAAATGTTACCATGGATATAATACCTTATCGTAACCATTTTTCTTCAAATTTCCTGTGTGCGAAACTCGAAACAAATCAACGGCATTTCGCTGCAATTTATATATCGATACGGATCGAGGGTTGCGTAAAATTTCCTTTTCAGATATAAATCAAAGCTACGCACTATCTGCAGGGGCCACGTGTGACATATGCATAGCCCGCAAAATGAATAAAAACATGAGGTAGTTTATCACACAACCAGCTTCGACGACAGAATAAGGGAAGAAAAAAAAACTCAAATATTCACACTTAGGCACTTTGATAAGGGTACAAGATGGTTTCGGGGCTTTTTTTGCCACATTCAGACGCTGTAAGATGTTATTTTTTGTAGGTTTTCCCGAGGGTCGCTGTTTTGGACAAAAGTATCAAATCAACATTTTCAAAACGTAGAATTTTAACAGCAACACTAAGTTCTTAGTATAAAAATGAAAAGAAGTTTAAGACCCTTGGTACTGTATGACTTTTACATTTGTAAGTAGCTAAGTCTGTAGTGTGTAACATAGTAGACTGTCAACTCGCTACTATACTATACTAGTATTTACATACTTAACCTATGTTCGAACATAGCTTAAGTGCGCTATGTGAAAAGGTTCGAATGGTACTGCGAAGTATACCGGTATTTACATTATGCTCCGAAGTAGGAATTTATCGAAAATAATAATTGATTGGTATTTTAAACATAGCTCCTTAATTTTTAATGATAGAAAGTTTTATTAAACCTGGATTTGTAGAGGTTTTTAACAGCTATAAGGCTATGTAAATTAAATCTCTTTAAATCCCTTGGTTTTAAAATGGGATGAGTTTAAAGGATTCGAATAAGGTGGTGCTTGCTTAAAAAGGCTTTAAAAGGCTATAGGTATGTTTCCAAATATTTATTTTCTAGAAAATACACGCATAGCAAAATCTTTGTTATCAAAAAACCTACCGTAACTGTTTTTTTCGTAACTCCAGTATTTTTGAAGCTATTTTACGAAAAGAGATTTTTTAATTATTGCGGAAAATAGTATTTCACTTAAAGCTTTTTTTTTCTAAAATTAAGCATTTTAAATTTGTTGGACTTGTAGAATGTATTGATAATATAAAGAGAATCGCAGAAGGGTAAACATCAATTTAATTAGAAGGGTAAGTAGGGAGTTCTTTTCACTAATTTTTTGTAGTTCCCTGCTATCGACCTCATTTTTATCATAATTCACTTAATTTTATGCTAGAGACTTAGGCCCGTATTATAGAAAGATTCTCAGTGATTGATCTAGTCTTGAGCATAGTTAGAAAGGGATGTCGCTATATATAGCACATAGCGATATCCCTTTCTAACTGTACTCAAGTAAAGATCAACACTTAGTTGTCATTCTGTAATACAGGCCTGAGAGTTTTTTTTAAAGAAAGGTACAATTACACAGTCAGGTCATAAGTATTGTCACACAGTATGAACTTTTCTTTTAGAATGCTGGCCACAAAAAAGTTTATTGAATTCGAATTTCGAATTGTTCATGAAAATAAAAATGTATACTTATTAGAATTTTACTCATTTTTAAATATGGAGTGGACGCTTAAAGAAGATCGTGTTGCAGTTATTGCGTTGCATCGTTGCGGTTACGCGCCAATTCAAGTTTTTGACATACTGAAAAATTTTAATATAACCAAAAGATTCGTTTATCGTACCATCAAATGATACAATGAAGACTCTAGTGTAGATGACAGGTCAAGAAGTGGTCGCCCTCGGTCTGTTAGGACTCCAGCAGTGATAAAAGCTGTGAAGGCGCGAATTCAAAGAAATCCCAAACGTAAGCAGAAACTGTTGGCCTGAAGGGCTGGAATGGATTTAAGCAGAACCACGGTGAAAAGGGTGTTAAATGAAGCCTTAGGGCTTCGGGCATATCGAAGAACAACAGGATATCGATTGAATGCTCGTCTAATGGACCTGAGACTGAAGAGATGCCGCGCTTTGTTGAAGCGGTATGCGGGAATAAAATATCGGGAAATTCTTTTTACGGATGAAAAAAATTTTACCGTAGAAGAGAGCTACAACAAACAAAATGATAAGGTGTACGCACACAGTAGTGAAGAAGCGAGCAACCCAATTCCGCGTGTCCAACATGAGCGATCATGGTATGGTTGGGAGTTTCTTATTGGGGCTTAACAGAGGTACATTTTTGTGAGAAAGGTGTAAAAACGAATGCAGTTGTGTATCAAAATACAGTCCTGACGAACCTTGTGGAACCTGTTTCTCATACCATGTTGAATAACAGGCACTGGGTATTCCAACAAAATTCTGCGCCAGCTCATAGAGCGAAGAACACACAAGACTGGCTAACGGCGCGTGAAATAGACTTCATCCGGCACGAAGACTGGCCCTCCTCCAGTCCAGATTTGAGTCCGTTAGATTACAAGATATGGCAACACTTGGAAGAAAAGGCGTGCTCAAAGCCTCATCCCAATTTGGAATCACTCAAGACATCCTTGATTAAGGCAGCCTTCTATATTGACATGGACCTCGTTCGTGCTGCGAAAGACGACTGACCGCGCAGATTGAAGGCCTGTATTCAAAATCACGGAGGTCATTTTGAGTAAACTTTATTGTCATGAGAATCTTTGTTTTGTTAAGTTCATTTTGGTATATAAATGGTTACATAATGAATAAACTTGTTTCAATTATTTTATATTAAACATGTGACAGAATTTATGACCTGACTAGGTATATACTATAAAAAAATGGGTGCGTGTACTTATGTAGGCGCGTGAGAAGTTATCCTTCTTTGGCATCGTTTAAAATTAGTTTTTAATTGCATGCAAATAATTAATTACAATAAATTAATAAAAAGTCTGGAAAAGGACACAGTCATTAAAGTTCAGTTTTAATTTGAAAAAATAAATAAATAATCAAAATATTCAATTAAAATCGCTACTGAATATAATTTATTAGAACATATGTGATTTGCACTTGTATGAAACTCAAACACGTAATCCGAATATACAAACTAGAAACATGTGGATAAATATTATAAATATGAATACCTATAACTGTTACTTTATTACAAAAAATAAAGATGTGGTTTTTGATTCTACTACACCAATGGTCAAGACATGGCGCTGTAGTCTCCTGAATCGCGCTTTGGTTCCGTTGTTCCAGATTAATAAATACTTTTGATATTATAAATATGAATACCTATAACTGTTACTTTATTACAAAAAATAAAGATGTGGTTTTTGGTTCTACTACACCAATGGTCAAGAGATGGCGCTGTAGTCTCCTGAATCGCGCTTTGGTTCCGTTGTTCCAGATTAATAAATACTTTTGATAGGCCTTCACAATGCAGTCGTTAGCACCCACTAAATGGAGATTCTATTTCTATTTTGTTGGTAGATTTTCTTAATGTGCGGTAAACACAAAAGTAACGCTAAAGCGACCAACTTCATGCTGTTAATTTTTTGTGTTATAGTGATGCGCGCGCATCTTAAAATTTCACTCTCATCATTTTTTCATAACGCGCCTAAAGAAGTATAACTTCAAAATATCTGAAAGTTTACCTCTAAAAATGCACAGTTTTAACGCTATTCGATTTTGAATCTTTCAAATTCAATATTTGACGAACAAAACCTAACCATTAACAAGCCGTAGCTCGGTCTGTATTGGTTGCAGTGAAATAATACAAACGGTTTTTTTAGATGAAAAAAAATACAGTTTTACCCTCTCCAGTTTTTTTTTGAAAAAATGGATATTTTTCGAGTTGTTCGTGAAAAACCCAAATAAAAACGTCGATTTTACTTCGAAAAAATGTTACTTTTAATAGCGAATAATTCGAAAAATATTAGTTTTACGAAAAATATGTGTAGAACATTTTTTTCTTAAAATTACTTTTTTAATCCACTTCTATAGTTATAAAGTCATAAAAAATTCCATCCTCAAGATAGGGTGACAACCAACCCCTGGATAAAAGCGCCCCTCGGCATGATAAAGATTTTGATCCTAAGGCTATTTCCTATCTTCTGTGAAAATTTTAAGTAAATCCATGCAGGGCGAAAATTTTGCGAGCCAAAATGCTTCATTTCCTGGACTACTAAAGGACCCAATCACCGTTTACGTTGCCCTTCATTTGCTGAAGTGCCTGTACGAAATTGGGCATATGAAATAATAATAAACTTCAGACAGCCTGCGCTACAATAGTTTCAGTATAAATAAAATATGAATCATGAAGTTATTGCGCGGGTAACATGAAATTCTAAATTTTTCCAATACAGTTGGCAAAATTTTGAGGATGGTGGGATATATTTTTTATGTTTATGCATTAAACTGCTCGATTTATAATCTAAATACGAATTTACTACTTTCTTAAACTAAGAATTTCAAGTACGATGTTTGATTTATTTATTTTTATTTTTTTGTTCTCTAGCGGAGATTCTTAGGGTTCCGATAAACCCTAAGAAAGAGAATGGGCGTGGCGAAAAACGGAACTAACATTAAGATTTTTATTTGTTAATCAATCCCAGAAATCTGTAAAACGTCAAAGTTTTGTATTGATACGGATTTGTTTATTGTTGTGATTTCTTGCGGTTTTTTGTATTTAATCATGTCTAAAAGGGGTAAAACCTTACAAATACGGTAGAAAAGCACTACAGCGCCCTCCAATCTAAATCCCATTCTCTTTCCGCACAGACTCTATCTGTCCGTATATATTTAAAGTTTAGCTCTAAGTCTATAAAATTAATTTATGTTTTACCTCTAAGTAGTTTCTTATTATTAACTCAAACAGTTATTCATAATTTATGGAAATTTCAACTAGGAGCTTAAATACATTGTATTTATTTCAATAAATAAAGAAGCAAAATATAATTATGGCCCATTTACATAAAATCTTAATTACAGATTCGTGGTTTAATTGAACGAGAAAACTGATGAATGCGAGCAGACAGTTCTTAATTGCTGGCAACACTAAAAAGGGAAATAAATCGGCGTTCTCCCAAGGAACATTAGTGGGGAAGTAACTAAAATTAAATCTGCGAGGGTCCGGGAATGATTTATGAACTGACGGCCACGGTAATTAATCTCGAGTTAACCTGCCCGAAGGTGAGCGGTGTTGCCAGTATGAGGGTGCTGACTCCCTGCCAATCTTCAGGGAGTTTAGTAAGCTTTTGTTGAGTGAGTGGTTAGACAAGATCATTATCATGATAATCCCGGAATTTTTTATATTAATTACTAGCTGACCCTGCAAACATCGTACCACCTAACACAATCTAACAGTCGATGAATGTGGTTATCTGATTTTTTAGCTTAATTAAATTAACGATTTTACATCTGAAATAAAATAAATGTATTTGTACTTTTTGTATACAATAAAGTTCAAAATAATTTTTATTATGATAATAGATTTAAAGAAAGTGAAAATTCGATAACGTGTACTTCATTAAATTTGAAATAGTGTTCAAATGACTGCCAAGTCTGCCCAAAATTGTCCAAATACAGTCATTCCTTTTTCTCTCAGCACCTTTTTACTTAACGAGTTCTAGATAACTATGTGTCACATGCTGGGGTAAAAAGAAAAAAGTTGTTCGTGTATTGACCCCACATGAAAAGTAATAAGACTTTTTGGGAAATAAATAATTTTTTCTATATTTTTGGACTCAAAAACCAAATGGAGTCTTTATGTCCTGTTGAAATGAAAACTATGATATTGGTGCTTAAAATATTGAAGTTATATTCATTCTCCTTGCCAAAATATCAACAGGTATTGCAACGTGTCCTACTGTATTTTAAATCACAATATTTTCTTTAATTTCATGAAATGTATTTTATTTATATTAACATAGAAATATTTAAAATTACAAAAGCTTAAAACTACTTCTAACTTAGTTCTTCTTTAAATTATATTACATTATCTCTCAAGATTTGAGTAGTCTATTTTCCCTAACTTTTTGCTTGTGATTTCTATTTAAAATATATATAATTGTAGTGATTAATTTGCAATACAAGTATACTTTCCACATACGTGACCTGATCTTTCAATTGTGGAAGAGGGCGGAAGACCAAACCTTATTTATTTGAAAATATTTTTTTATTTGAAAACCACCAAAATCCTTGGCCCATGCCAAAAACAAAAGTGAACTATTGACGTAAAATCACTAACAACAGCTTAAACATAGTTGAAACAAGCCTGTACTGTTAGTGGACTACATTTTGCAGTTAAGTGTTCTATTTCCTATAGAGAGGGGTACTTTCATTTTGCATCTAGCAACACTCCAGTATACTTTGTATACAATTATACTTTTACGAAATTAGTTGAAATGTTCAAAGTTTTTTCGCTTATTTCATTTGCCTTGGTACACACCAGAGAAGCTTATATCACGTTAACGTATACAACTGTTTCCATATTTTGTTTCTCTACTGCACTATTTAGAATTCAAAATAATTAGCAAACAGTGTGCGCAACGAAACATTAAACAAACGTAAACACTGTAATAGCACGAGCTTATTAATTTTCCTCGAGTGGAAAAATACAAAATAAATTACAAAAAATTAAATAGAAAAACAAAGGCGCAGCAAAACAACAACTTAATTAAAAACTGAATCTTAATAATCCTACTTCATCAACATTGTTAAAGCAATAAAAACGTTATGTATAAAATTAGAAAATATGCCCGTGACCTAGAAAGCTCGCTTCCTTTGCGGGCGGCCCGGATTCGAATACCAGCGGAGGAATGAATTTTTAATGATTTTAAAAGTTCCACTTGCATCTTAGTTTCTTAGAACCACATATGATTTTTTATTAATTTGCCGCCCCCTTATAACTTTTGCCGCCACTGCATTATTTGCTTGTATAAAAAGCGTAAAATATCCTATTATGTGACCTCTTTTATTTATGATTTGTATTGGCAGACTAAAATAGCTTGGTTAAAAATAAAAATAAATGCAAAAACAGAATTTACCTGAGGGGTACAATATAAAGGGTCTTGACAAAAAGGCAGATAAGCGGCCGTATCTTTTTTCTATGTTAACTTAGAAGTTTGCTTTTTTCACAGCTTCAAGGTTCGATACAGACCGCAGTTCCCGTGGCAGTGTGGCTGGGTCTGCTATCGGGCGCGTCCTCTCGGGTGGCGGATGAGGGGCACCGGCTTCGGCCGGCGTGGACCATACCCAGCTGTGGAGACCTGGCTGGCGTCCTGGGTATCCCGGGTAGCGGCAGTCGGGTCAAACTCGTAACCCTGCACATAGTGCGGGGCCGAGGGCCGCCGTCTGCAAAGGAACTGTTTCCTTTGGAGGCGGGGGCTGCGAGGAAGACAACCTCTCTAAAAAATTACCCGGTGGTGGTCTCGGCTGGCGCCCTGGGTATCCTGGGTAGCGGCAGTCGAGTCAATCTTATCTCGTAACCCTGCACATAGTGCGGGGCCGAGGGCCGCCGTCTGCAAAGGAACTGTTTCCTTTGGAGGCGGGGGCTGCGAGGAAGACAACCTCTCTAAAAAATCACCCGAGGGGTCTCTCGGCCGGCGCCCTGGGTAGCCCGGGTAGCGGTGGTCGAGACTCGATAGGTCGAGGCGGAAACGCCTTTGGTGAGGGCGGTTGTGGCGCGAACTCCGCGTCGCTTCCGGCCAACCCGTAACTCCACACGTGGTGTGGGGCCGGGGGCCGCCGTCCTTCGGGACGGGGGCTGCAAGGAAGAAAACCTTTTAAAAAAATTACCGATGAGGCCAGGTAGGGTTCCCTCGCCCGGAAGAGGGAAAACCTTCATGATAATGTCGACCTTTTCTTTGTGTATGTCATGCGCTCCCGTTGACGCCGGGCGCTCTGGGGTAGCTGGGCCCCAGGGTGAGAAGTTTGTAACTAGCGGCCAATGCGCTCCGGCTGGCCACCGGCGCTGCGGGATTACCGGGTCCCGCAGTGGTAAATTAGTTACCGAGGCGTTATGTGGAGTCCTTAGGCTCCGAGGCGGAGCGGACGAGGGCGGAGAGGTAGCACCCCTCCCCGCCAAGGTGAACACGGCCCGTAGGGGCAAGAGGAAGGCGGCGGCATCATCTAGGCCGAATTCCAATGATGAGGCGACACCGTCGTCCATAGACGAGGAGGAGATGGAGGGCGTTCGCTATTGGCAGGAAGTGAGCAAATCCACCCGGGATGGGTTGGACAGGCTATCCGATAAGGTCTGCGGTGCCGCGGACTTGTTGGGGGAGCGGAACAAGCGAGGTATGCTGTCCGTAATCGTGGAGTTGGCCGACCGGATTGAGCCTGCATTCGGGAGAGCAGAGGCGGAAAGTTCCCTCGCGTGGACAGCCCGCCGGTACCGCGAGGAAAGGACGCTCTACCGGGAGAGGATGGAGGACGCGGCTGCCGAAGCGGTGGAGCTCCGAATGGAGAATGCCGCCCTAGCAAAGGAGGTGGAGGTGCTGCGCGGGGAGATGCGGGCCCTCCACGACAGGATGAACGCGGGCACAACTAGCGGATCGGGGTGGAAGGAGGCCGTCGAGGAGCTGAAGCGCTCCCTAATGCTAAGCATAGGGGAGATGGTCAGCACTCGGCTGGCCTCTCTGGAGGAAAGACTGCCACCGCCGAAGGTCCTCAGGCCGCCGCTGGCGGTGGATCGCAGTGGGACGGAGGCGGCAGCAACGGCGAAGGCGCAGCAGTGGAGCGTGGTAGCTGCGAGGCCGAAGAAGCCGAAGAGCACGGCTACTGTAGCCAGCCCGACGCAAATGGGCGAGGCTGCCAAGCGAGGCCGGGCGCCTGCTCGGAGTGGGAGAGGCCCGGCTCCAAAAAAGGGGACCGGAGGGCCAAAAATTAAGGTGCCCAACACAGCGGCGGTCGAGGTGCGGCTGAAGCCTAGGGCGGAGGAGCTAGGCCTCACCCACGCCAAAGTTGTGGAGATGGCGCGGGCGGCCATTGAATTGCCGTCCGTGGGTATAGAGGAGGGCCTGGTCATAAAGACCAGCCAAACTGGGTCCAGGCTACTCGTAGTCTCGGGCCCAGATAACAGATCCAAGGCGGACGCCCTAGCCAAAAGGATGGGTGAAGTAGTGGGCTCCTACGTGGAGGTTGGTAGGCCCGAGAAAACTGAGGAGTTAAGGGTGACTGGACTAGACGAGTCCATCACCCGGGAGGAGGTCGTGGAGGCGGTAGCCAAGAAGGGGGGCTGCCCCACCGGTGAGGTGACTGCCGGGGCATTGCAACCGGGACAGGCAGGCATGGGGATGATACTGGTCCGTTGTCCTACATGGGCCGCCAAAAAAGTGGCGGAAGGGGCGACACTGAAGGTGGGCTGGAGCCTGGGACAGGTGAAGGTACTCGGCCGGCGCATGCATTGTTTTAAATGCATGGAGAGGGGACACGTGGCTACGAGATGCCCGGCCAAAGAAGACAGGAGCGCACTATGCTTCAGGTGCGGGACGGCGGGGCACAAGGCGGCGACGTGCGCCGCACCGCCCCGATGCAGGGTGTGCGAGGCGAGTGGTCGACCGGCCGATCACATAATGGGGAGTGGGAGATGTGACCCGCCCGTCACAAAAGGGAAGCCTCCCGAAAGACTGACCTCTGAGGCGACGCCCGTACGGGTGCCCTCAGAGGGGGGGATGTCTGAGTAGCCTCGGCCGCTCGGACCCCCCGCGGATGGTCGCCCGCTCTTCCCCCGTCTTCTCCTAGGAGAAGATCCGGGGAGACGTAGGCGACCGGGAGGGGGGAGAGGGACGGGAAGAACTACGCTTCCCCTCCCGGTCCTCCCTTCCAGGAACGGCGGCCCTCCTCATGTGGTTCTGTCTGCAAGGGGAGGGTGGCGGAGGGCTTTAGCCTTCCGCAGCGGATGGGGGGCGGTATGGTGGGCAGTAGGCCGCGTACCCAGCCCCCACGCGCGGGCCTACCTGCGCACGTCTGCGGGGTCCCCGAAATACCGCGGGAGACCCCTGCCGTGGAGCCCCGGCGAGGCCGGGAAGCTGCGGGGGGCGAAGCCGTGGTAGACTCCCTAAACGGGGACCCCGCGGCTTCGTGCTAAGCAGTGTAGAGGTATTCGCAGGACTTTTTTAGCGGATATTATACCGTAAAGCGCCCGTAAGAGTTGCGGGGTCCTCGGTGGGTAGCCACTAGGGGGTCCGTAAGACTTTCGGGAGCCAGGTGTGAGGTCCGTTCGGCGGTGTGCCTCTTACAGGCGCCGTCGTCTGTAAAAAGATTTTTTACCTGCGTTAAAAAAAAAAAAAAAAAAAGACCGCAGTTAGATATATGGTTTAAATTTCAACTTACCTCCACGTGTTCCCGAGATTAAGGGCCTTTACAGACAGACGGACAACGAAGTGATCTTATAAAGGCTCCGTTTTTTACGAAACTCCAAAAGCTTCAGTCTATTACGTAATTCTTCCAAGTGAATGATATCACTTTTATTGAACCGTCAATGCACTTGAGGAGCTGAAGAAAAATCAGTTTAATCTTTTTTTTTGCTCTAATAAATATCTGCGGCGGTGAACGATAATCCTATCTGAAGCTTAGGAAGCTCACTAATAGCTCCACTATAATTAATTAAAGCTCAAAGCTTCGCTGCAAGATTTAGTGCTGTTGGAAATATTGACTTTGAAGCATTACTTCTAGATGAATCGCGGTCTTTGTAAAATTTAAAGAGTTTTAATTTTCCGAAAAGCCTAACGACATCTTCTTACGATAAAACGGTTTCATATCATCAAAAACTTAGTACGTCTTTTTAATATTTGCCTATGTATTTTAAATAAGATTAAAAACTCCAGAAAAAAATCACATTAATTCCAGCGAAACGCCACAGAAAAAAGACGAAAGTTTAACATTTTTTAGAACAGATTAAGCCGGTATCTCATTACTACGAGATCACAGATTAAATAATCTGTCCAAAAAGAGTATCTATAAGCAAGGCAAAGGTCTTTTTAGGCGAAATTTAAAAACAAAACAGCGAGCGGCGCGGAAATTTGATATTGGCAGCTATAGTTGCCGCGGACTGTTGAGGTTTTTCTCCGACCGGCAGCTATAGTTGCCATGGACTGTTGAGTGGAAAGAAATAGAAAGGAATGAAATGATTTCTTAAATGAAAACCGGCCAAGTGAGTGTCGTGCTACGCGCTGTGTAGTGTTCCTTAGTTGTCCGTTTTGTTTAAAAAAATGAGAGCTGTTTTATTTTTTTTGTCTTTTTCTTATGTTTTTCGGTGTGCTGAATCCGAAAATGAATAACGCTTGTAAAAACATTAATTTATGTTTACATGAACAGAACACAATGATCGAATGAGAGAGTTAAAAATACGCTACAAATTTTTAGTAACCCTTTGTCATAGACTAATCTAGTTTTGTTAAAAATAAATGCATGTAGCGATAGAAAATTCAGTGCACAAAACAAAACAGACAAACAAGTCAAGCTATTATATCATTGGAGACAGTTCCACTTGGATTATCAATCTTATTGCTTTGTGATAAAGTTGTTTTCAAATGTCAAATTGTATCAACCGATTAGGCACGGCTGTAAATTCAACGTTGCAGTTATAGTAGGGAAGGAGCCTAAGCGGGGATTTTTGGATTTACTCGAGCGCGGCAGAATAACATATGGGGAGCAACCTTGCTTGTAGTTAAGTACTCCCACTATACCTGAGCCATCTATGTAGGGCGAAACGTCTAGGGCAGCAAAAACAAAATTTCAACAAACGGCCATGACTTATTGTCGGAATTAAATCGTCAGTCTTTTGAATAGGAGCTACTATAGGGTTCACGTAACATCCCTTCTCAATGTCTGACACGCTCAGTTATTTTTTCCTATATTCTACCCCTTCGTACGGCCACCCCCATATCATGCAAACCGCGGCAGATCAATATTTTTTCCGTTCTTAGAAACCTCACATGAACCCTCTAGTAACTTATATTCAAAAGACTGACGATTTGGACACGACCAAAAGTCATGACCGTTCGTTGAAATTTTGTTTTCGCTGCCCTAGACGTTCGGCCCTACATAGAGGGCTCAGGTATGGTGGGAGTACTTAGCTAGGTGCAAGGTTGCTCTCCATATGTTATTCTGCCGCGCTCGAGTAAATCCAAAAATACCCGCTTGGGCTCCCCTACTATTACGAATGCAAATTGAATACAGCACGAATTCACGAGCGCTTTTGACTGCCTACATTCTTATTACCATGCAATAGAGTTTCACCTCGTTTAAATGTGCGTGTAAGTAACTAGGTATTTGAAAGGCACGTAGAAATTGAGTTCAAACTCTTCGATTCTATTGGTGACAGTTTTATAGTGGGTTAGCGTTACAGCCAAAAATCCTTTGAACTAGGATTTGTTAAATAAAAACCGGCCGAGGGTCGTGCCACGTGCTGTGTAGGGTTCCGTAGCTCCCGGGGGACCCCTACCGTGGAGCCCCGGCTAAGCCAGGAAGCTGCTAGGTGCGGAGGCGCGGAAGAATCCCTAAACGGGTATCCCGCGGCTTCGCACTAAGCAGCTTAGAGGGGGTATTCGCAGGACTTTTTTAGCGGATATTATGCCGTAAGACGCCCGTAAGAGTTGCGGGATCCTCGGTGGACAGCCACTGCGGGGTCCGTAAGACTTGCGGGAACCAGGATTGAGGTCCGTTCGGCAGTGTGCCTCTTAAAGGCTTAACAGGTTATCTATCACCTTAAAAAAATAAATGAAAAATGAGCCAGTAACTCAAACCTCTTTTTTTGTTACATAAACATATTTATTGTTTTATATTTAAGGTTACCTATATTCTTAATGGCGAAAACGGAAAAGCACAGTACAGGTGACTCGAGTGCCGCATTTTACGTTACTTAATGTAGAGAAACAGAAGAACAGAGGAAATTTTAAAAAAACAGGGGATCTCCTGCAAAAATCCGGAGCCTTGGCAACCTTGCTGACGCTGCTACGTTGCGCAGGAGCGACAACCACACGAGGGGGTGCGAGCGGGAAGAGTGGGGGGTGCTTAAGGGCGCGTAACAATATTGATTAAGGCATGATTAGTCAAATTTAACTAGGTATCGAACAACATGGCCATAATACAATAAAATAATAAAATAAAAAGTTAAACATAGAACATAATTCGAAAAAATTAAAAAATCCTCCTCCATTGATTCGGACAAAATCAAAAAAAGAACTAACCTCTTTGTATTACTCCGAAATAGGTTTACGTAAGTTGTAATATGTCCTCTCTCGTCACACTACAATGTGGCATGGCAGACTATCAATAATCCTGGCACAAAGCAACGTGCCAAGACAGCCAAGACCCATATCAAACGTTACTGATGCCTAGATAAATTGGCAGTTTAATATTTTTTGTTTGGCCCGATATCCATATAATGAAAGGGACGGCATCAATAAAAAATCCCTTTTCATACCAATACATGGTGGTATTGAGAATAAAATTGAACAATCGCTTTAAGAGCTTACTTGGTGTTATTGATGGATGATTTAGGTATAAAGAAAATCCTTCTAATGTACCTAATAAATATTAAACACCGGTTTATACCAGTAGTCTTGAATCGAACCGCTATGGTGACGAGACCAGTACCCCTATCACGAACCAATATCGAATTCGTATCGTTTGCGAGTCCGAAATGTCATTATCAAATGTGTACTGATTTTTAGTTCTCGTTACGAACTTTGTGCTGCTACTGTACAAGTTTCCATACAAAATTTGACATTGAAATTTCGGTTTGCAAACTATTCGAATTCGATAATGGTTCGTGCTAGGGGTAAGGTTCTTAGGAAGAACCATTGTCGAATTTGAATTGTTGAATTCGATCTTGATATACGTCAAATGTGTACTGATTTTTAGTTCTCGTTACGTCCGATGTGGCGCTTCTGTTCAAGTTTCCATACAAAATTTAGCAATGACATTTTGGACTCGCAAACGCAACCAATGATAGTGGATCGTGGTAAGGGTACAGTACCCCAAGCACAAACAATGCGAGAAAGTATTCATTTCGCCATGTCAAAGTTTGTGTGAAAAAAGCCGAAATCACAAGATGCAGCACGCTACTGTACAAGTCACTGATGCTTCTCCTACACAATCTTTGCTCTTTCTTCAATCTCTTTAATCTTTGGTACTAAAAACGTTAAAATTGAGGGTTGAGGTTTAAATAAAATGTTAATTACGTATGCTCCTTCATGCTTATCCCACACCAAGTTTAGGCTGGATTTGGTACTAAAATTTGCGTTCTAAAAATTAGTACCATCGTAAATACGCTCCTTCAAGCAGCACATACAAATATATTGTCTTCCACAACCTATTTTATGCGAGTCAAAAATCACCAGTCAAGCTATCGTCTTGCGTCTATAGACACGCAGACGAATAATTTATTACGTTAGAAAACTAATTCAAATTTTGAACGCTAACTTAGCGCATTTAGTACCAATGTCACGCGAAGCTTCGTCGCGCAGCTGTGGGAGAAGCATCATGTGTGAATGGAGTCTAGTTTCAAAGATAGCACATAGATAAGATAGGTAGGGCACAGCGAATTTCCTTCTCGAATCGGGGTGCCCATCTGCCCATCAAGCAACATCGACCTTACAGATGCCCACAGTTAAATAACACTACCACTAATTGTCCGTGAAAATATAAAACAATTTGCCTGAGCCATTAAAGTCATTACCTATCTTCTTATTCAGACGTCGTCTATATAAATTATTAATTGAAAAATGCTATTATTCACTTGCAGAGTATTTTGAGGATAAGTAGGCTGAATGGACTTCAATAAATGAAATTTTGATTTTGGACATGTATTATATATTTTGATGATTTATTTAATGTACGATACTGATTACTTGAGGATCCTGAAAGTAATTATTGGACATTTATTATTTTACATTTTGATTATTAATTTTATTATGAATCGACACCATTGTATGATTATTGATTATTATTGAAATCTTGTGAGAAAACAGATTTTGAACATTGGATATCTATCTATTTTTTACATTTTGATGGATAATTTTATATTTATTTGACATTGTATAATATTGATTATAAAATGATCTTGGCTGATACTGATAAGCTTAACATTACACTCTAATTTTAATTTGATTTAAAAACTGTTGCATGCTGTTTAACAGTAAAATATGTGAGACATGAGAATAATCAAACACCTTTTATACCATATTTTTATGCAATAAATTATTATTATTATACCTTTTAGTGGTGTTGTGTTTCTGCTGGTGAGTAGGGTTCTAGAGCTCCACGGGGTAAGGCATTGGTGGCATTCAGGGCGGCAAGGTGAGAATATCTGGAGCGGCACATCTTCTATAAAAGCTATCTTGTAAAAAAAAAACGTGTTTGACCCTCCACCATAGCACTGAATGCATCCATTTGCATTTCGTAACGGCATCGTTGCTGCGCTGAATTGCCTAGATGCACGCAAAACACACGACTCCATTCCATGTAAATTGTGTTGGCTTCCTGTTAGTTGAGCTGGATGGTGGTAAGGCGGATAGCATTGGATATAGCTTAGACATACATCATTTTATTTATGACGTATATCCTTGGCAGAGTAGGGTCAGGAGTAAGGCAGTATATTGTTTTAAACTTTCATGGTCACTAACATTATAGTAATATAAGTTATTTACGGGATTCTTACCATGTACCTTGTTTTTAGCGAGTTTCCGATATTTCGGCACTGTTGCAAGCTCCATGATCACGGAGTAACTGAAGTAATTGCGGGTAGGCTGTTATTGGCAGACATATCGGTCTACCCTCCGAAGAAGTCTTTTATTGCGTTCGATACCCGTACCACTGTTCACATTCTCACTATTCACTCGAAACTGTTCTCGACACACAACACTTACAGTATCGGATCGCGACACGACACTTTTTTGATTATTTCCGGTTTTACACATACGAACCACAGGATTCCAGACACTCGACAATTTAAACCCGTCCTCACGATTGAAATTTTTATGTTTTGTTATTTCAATCGCTTCCCTGACCAATCTTGGTATGTAGTGGCGTTCTGTCGAAATAATCTGTGGTTTATGAAACTCAATCCAGTGGTTAGGACCAGAATCAATCAAATGTTCCGCGATGGCTGATTTCTGCGTATCGTTGTTCTTGATTGCTTTTATGTGTTATATGTTATATTAAGAGGTAACAAACATGATGTCGAGTATGACTTGGCAAATTTAAATGGTATCCATTCTAAAATCAACTTTACCTATGAGATGGAAGAAGACAGAAGTCTGGCCTTTCTGGACGTGAAAATTCGGCTGAGGAATAACGGTTCGCTTGGTCATTCCATTTACCGCAAATCTATACACACTAACCGCTATCTCAACGCCTCCTCGCATCACCACCCTAAACATCTTAACTCTGTAGTGACTTCACTGACGAACCATGCATAGGACTGTTGCCGCACTGCGTGTTTTGTATGAAAAAAAAAGTATCGTCCGTACGCTTTACGACAAACGCACCGCAGCAGGCTGTCAAGAAACGCATAAATTGAAAGCGTCCTAAGGGCGCCTGTTGTCGAGCGTTCGCGGTACCGGCGCCGCACTGTTGCCGCACCGCGCGTTTTGTTCTGTTTCAGATTACTTATGATGCTGGGACTCTTCATGGCTGACTATTCTTGTATGTAATTTTGACATCAGAATATCCTGCTAATTCTCTATGTCTATAGATTTTGAAAATGAGAACCTTCATTAACTTCACATTCACTAATCGACAGTGGTAAAATAGTAGAACGAAAACCATGAGGCTGCCCACGATATTTCTATTTTGATTCCAGGCCAGCATGTGTGACCAACATATCATAAGGAAAGGAGATTGCTCAAATTGGCCTAAATGCACAAAAATATTTACATACACGGTAATTCTTGGCGTAATTTATAATTTAATTTACAGTCATTAGATTTCAACGGACACCTTTGTATAATATATTTACTTTAAAAAGGACTTTTAATTTTACTATGGGTGTAGTAACATTCAGCCAAAGACTGATCGAAGTTGTTTATATAACATAAAAACAAACCTATTTTGTAAAGATCGATAAAATAAATCATTTTTTTATTACACTGTGGTATTAATATCCACAACTATATTATCATTTTCACTAGATGCAAATGTGCTCAGACAATTATTATAGATGGTAGGCGACATCATAGTCTATTGCCATACATTTTTCGCCAAACACCTCCATAACCACATTATAATCTGTATATATGTTAGACTTTAAGGTATCTATTTATGGGCCTACGTTCCATGACTATAAATTAATAAATAAATAAAATTATAAGGATATATAAATCTAAAATACGGTTATACAATAAATATATAAAACATAACAAAAATAATGAAGCTACTGAATATATGGCTATAGAACCTAAATCTCTTAGCTTTCTTTAGTTAACGAGAGTTTAAAAATTCTCTCTAATCTGTGGCTCATTCACAATCATCACACAGTTTCTGTCACAGAGTACCTTATTATAACCGGAAATGACATCTGATTTTAAAAGTTACTCTTATACATTAACTTTAAAAACAGGCAACTATCTGTTAATCTACATACTCTATATACCTGAATCTAATCCATAATTTCGGTACTTGGCTTGATTTCCCTAGTTTACTATATAACTTATTTGTTTTTTATTATTTTAATATGTTCAGTGAATATGGTTTATAGAAGTTTTCAGGCAATACAATAATAAACAAAAAAATGATTTATTTGTAAATTTTGCATACTAAAAAATGTTTCTCACGCTAAGCAGCCTTAATTAAAAATACTCTAGTTGTAATTTTAGGTTAAATTTAAACAAAAATCCCATAACGAAAATGAAAAGGTAACACTTTTCATTTCGCCGATTTGAGGTTAAAATTTCGAACAATTACCTATCTAATTAAATTTTTAGTTCGAAAGTTTTGTGAATTAGAGTAGGCTTGGATAATTTAAATGTCAAACTATTTTCGGATGAACGAATTTTCGAAATGAAATAGAAACAGAGTAAAGAACATGCGAAATTTCGATCGAAATTTCGTTTTTGTTGAAATAAAAATGGCCTCGACTGCCGATATTACGTGGTCTTGTGACAACGAACCGAATTACGTGGAGTGGAAATGTAGGCAATCCACAATTATATCATAGGGGAAATTGGAAAGCAAATAATTGATTAGTGGTTAAAGCATTCCGCTCGCTAATTGATTACTCATGAGCCCTCATATGATTTTAAATTTATGTGTTATATATATGTTAATATGTGTAAGGTTTTATTCACAGAATTACAATATATAGATATAAAATAACAACATTTTAAAAACTACCTAATATATAAAGGACAATGTTAAATTTGGCCTAAGAACCAACACCAATTTGGCATTTATGATAATTCTTAGTATATTTTTGCGATCATTATCAGTATTTAGATTGTGACGGACACTTCCAGTTAAGTCAGCTACATTAAAAAGGCAAAAAAATAATCTGAGACAATAACTACCATTTTATGTGTATAATCTATGACAGTGCTGCAAACAAAACATTCTTTCTTCCTAATGCCGGCACTTCACTGGGCTATTCGCGTTTGCTATTTGAAAACTTGACATCAGTCTGTCCTTTTTATTCCTTAATAAACATGACAAGAACAGACTGTTGTCAAGTGAAGGGCCGGCATAAAACTCGATACTCTGTGGTTATGGTGCAGGCAGTTTGCATTCGTAGTAATCTGTGGCATTCGTGCATTCTCGTTTCGGATTACCTGTTGTGTGTGTTTATTTGCGATTGTTTTTCCTTTAATTTAACTATTTCGGCTATCTTATATGCCATCGATGTTACCAAAGAGTAGAGACCTTATTACCAAGTGCTAGTGAATCTGTGCCACAACATCCTGAGAGGATCATACTGCCAAGTTATTCAAGAGCACCTGATACACATTCACGCTGCATATTTACACAATATACATATTGTGATATAAAAATAAATACAATATACAATATGATACAATTATGCGATAAATAGTCAATAAATAAGGAGCAAAACTACAGTTTTTATTTTATTCTTGATTCCTACCTCACCAAGTTTTTCCTAATAGTTATTCTTTAAAATCGCACCAAATAAAAATGAATTAGTTTTAATATTAATTCACTTCATACTGAGTTCATACTAAGTTCATAGGTTGACCTATGTTTCATTTAATATTAAACATAACCTCAAAACATATTTATTTTGCCTGATAATTTAAGTTCTCGGAAGTGTCCGTCAATAATCTTTGTTTTTGCAGTCATTTACTTGCAATTTCGAACCTAGAAAATAATATTTCATGATTGTTGGTTCTTAGGCTAACAATGTATGGACGCAGAACAATGTCCTTTAAATACAAATTATCTTAACCCACTTATAAATAATATTTACAAAATGAAAAATGAGACAACCCCATCGCTGCCATCAGGAATGGTGCCCAATAGGCTGACAGCATTGCCACGTTAAATTACAATGCTGATCCATTGACCAAGGTAGCTGCCAGCTTTTTGGTCATCAGTCACTTCGGTGAATCTCTTGTAATCTTTCAATATGTGTTGTTATAGGTTATTTATCAGTAAAAATTGGATGTCGGAATCTCTAATTTATACAGGAATTCAATGACTTATAGTAAAGCGATGCGTTTACAATTAAACTTATCTAACATAGCGGCCGCTCGCGATATCGTTCGCGTCAACTTTCATCATCATCATCAGCCTATTAATGTCCCCACAGGCGGGCACGGGCACAGGTCTTCCCTATGCATGGAATAGGGAGATTAGGTCATGAACAATCACGCGGGCCCAGTGCGGATTGGCGGGTATTAACGACTGCAGATGCAGCCGGGACCAACGGCTTAACGTGCCTTCCGAAGCATCGGGGAACTCGATATAGAAGATTTTTGGTCACCCATCCAATGACCGACCACTGCGAAAGATGCCTAACTTCAACAATCGCAGCCGGAAGCGCTAACCACCTGCGTCAACTTTAGTTAGTGTTTTGAAAATCCCACAGGAGGGGTCGGAGTCGGAGTCCAAATCCAAAATTAAGTCTCTATCCAGGTCATTAACTATATGTGTATCAATATGATTGAGAGAGACAGACTGACAAACATAAACTGTCACATTTATAAAATGAGTAGAATATTTTTACAATACCTAATTGAAATAGTATTGAATGTATGGTAAATATTGTCATTGATTGATAATTATAGAACTAAGAAAATAAAAAGCTAACAAATTGAGTAAGAGTATGAAGCTTTCAATGGTTTACGCAATATACTTGCAAAGAAAATTAAAATCTTGAGGTTTCAGAACAAAAATACCATTGCGATTACCTAATACTTAATTTTCATAGAATTCGTCACAAATGATGAACCTATATTGGCCACCATCCATCGACATCGTCTTTCCAAAACTTGCTTAACCTTCACAGTCGGGGACCGCAAGTAAAGCAGATATTCATTTGACCTAAAGCAACAGTCGTTGACCTGTTCTCTACCGTAACCGTGCCATACTGTCATTTATTTTAGAGATGTTTAACCTTCTGATACGAGTCAGGGACCGTTCAAAGCCGATCAAACTCACTTTTATACATTATCTAAGAGACTCACCGAGGCGACCGGTGATCAAAAGGCAGGCAGCTACCTTGGTCAACGGATTAGCCTTGCTATCCAACGTGGAAATGCTGCAAGCCTATTGGACACCATTCCTGACAGCGTCGCTGGGGGTGACATATTTTTTATTGTGTAAATTGTATATTATTTAAGTGCTTAGTTATTTCTGGTTTTTAAGTTCTTAGACATTAAGTTGTTTTAAGCTTTTGTTTTATATACTAAAACATTTTAACTGCCACTTATGTGATAAAATGAAGCAATTGGTATTTTCAAGTCATTTATTTGTTTATTAACTTCTCAACGGTGTAGGTTTGTTCTCAGCGTTGCGATATACCTACTCGTGGGTACATTATATAAATAAACTAAAAAATCTATTTTTTCATTCATTCATTCATTCAATCTAGGTTTATATTTGTTGAATTAACTAATGTTGAAAACAGCATGTAAGTTATGTAATTGTTCATAAGAACACCATCATACAGACAAGCAGATATGATTTTGTTATAAACAAAGAGATTTACATAATATAGTATAAGAAGTTTCAAGTTTTTGTTTCATAATACCTTATGCTATGGGCGATCACGCTAGAATAAGTCAAAATGAGTTTCACATGTTTTTCTAAAAAGTTAATACTAACTTTGACAGCTAAGAGCATGAGGATGTAATATAAAATTTATTTTAGACTAGCGGCCGCCCGTGACTTCGTCCGCGTAATCTTTAGTTTTTGAGAATCCCATAGGAGTCTTACATTTTTCGGGATAAAAAGAATGCTATGTGAATTTCAACTAAACCCGTGTAGTTGTTTTTGTGTGATTGAGTAAGAAACATACAATCTTTCACATTTATAATATTTGTAGGATTTTAGAGGTTTAGATTAGATTAGATTTAGAATCAGATCTAGTGTAGCACTAGCTTTAGGATCGTGTATGTATTTAGGATGTGAATATGAGTAGGTAGGTGTCGTCGAGCAAATATTTTGGCGCGAAATGGCGACGTAGCGGCGTTTTCCTATGTAGGTCACTGAGATGTCATCTTCATATTTATCATCTATCTTTTATATATCTGGTTGTCAACACACTGAGTAGTTATGTTGGTGGAACCACTTAAATAATTTCTTGTTGCATAAACAGTCCTCACAACACCATAGTACAAATGTGGAATATCAGAAATAGATTTACGAAATAAATAAATATTCCTAACACTCCTATCAATTAGCCTAGCCCCAAAGTAAGCATTGTAAGGTCTGTGCTATGGGATACTAGGGTAACTGATAGGTATACGTGTAATTTATTTCTTTCTTTGGTGTTCATGCACACCACTCATTAAATGAAACACGCTTAAACGGTTTGAAAATCCGTCCATTTCCGACTTCTTTGACGTTTCGTCGTCAGAATTATGAAGTAATTATTATATACTGTATGTAAGCCTTAGTGTTTTTACCAACACTATAATAACAGATTATCATTAATTACTTTTAATGAGATGCTGGCTTAGATTAAAATAAACAGGGAAGATACGGCACTCGCGGCTCAAAAGTGATCCGCTTAAATTGTGGTGCATGACCACAATTTTGCTTTAGTCACAATTGGACATTCAAACACGCTGCATCTTAATATAACAATATTGCATATATTCTGTCTTATAAAGATAAAACAATGCCTTCGATGCTTTTATAAAGAATACAAATAGTTCAAGATCAAATATCAAATTTCAGGGCAACACTTTTCATTCGTAAAACTATGAAAACATTCACGGTTTGTTATGAATGTTATTTATTTTTTCGCCATTTGTTATCAAGAAAAGGACAACAATACAGCTCAGCCGTTTGTAGAAAGACGACAGAAAATGCAGTCGCCAAGCCAAACGACGAGGACTCGCATTTTCGCTTGCGCTGCGTTGAAGCGTACAGTAATACCTCGCTCGCTCGATTGAATATTAATTTACAGAAGTGTGCGTGCGTGAGCGTTGCTTATGCAGTTGGGTCGGAGCATATTTTATTTGATGCTAGTATGAGCGTACCGTACTTTCCTTTATGTTTTAATCTCAGCCTCGGCGCCGTCATCTCGATCTCATTGACGCGACGTCCCGGTGACGCCCAGGGTGGAGAAACGCCCTTGAGTACAAACGCTCGTATCATACAAACATTTGCTCCAACGGGATTCGAAGCCTCTGAGTGTAGGCGACACTTTGAAGACATCACACAAACCACTCACAACACGGAGGTTGTCGTTAATAGTTTGAAGATTGTTTTTGATATCAAAAGTTTTTTTAAATTAGTAATCCTGCATCATGATAAGGATACAACTGAAATCCAAACAAAACAGTCGGAGATCATGGATTTAACGTGCTCTATACCACAAGGGACCGTTTTAGGATATATGCTATTCTTAGCCTACATAAACAACTTACCAAAATTTTTGACTAGCGAATCTGTACAACCTGTACTTTTTGCCGACGGTATATCAATTTTAATAAAAAGTAATAGTGTGGGTAATATGAGTCAAATAACAAACGAAACCCTGGAATTAGTAACGCTTTGGTTACAAAATCATAATTTAGAAATTAATAACGAAAAACTAAAGTTATGGAGTTAAGATCATACGGAAAGCCTCCTTTAAATTTAAAAATTAATTATCGAAACGCAGATCTCGAAACTGTAGAATCGTTTAATTTGCTCGGTATGACAATTGACACGCACTTAAATTGGAAGTCCCACGTAGAATCCATTAAATGTAAGCTTGCTAAGTTCACATATGCTCTATATCAATTAAAACAATGTACAAATACAGACACGGCGTTATCTGCGTATTATGCATATGCGTATTCATGGCTAAGGTACGGAATAATGCTATGGGGAAACGGCACAACTGCTAACGAGCTCTTTATAATGCAAAAGAAATGTATACGTATCATAGCCCACATAGACAATACGGAAAGCTGCAGACCATATTTTATAAAATACAAAATCTTGACTTTACCATCCATATATATCCTAGACATATCACTATTCGTACATCAAAATTTAGACGTATATAAAAAAGTTGACGAAACACATAATATAAATACACGGCACAAAAGTCGATTATATTTACCACCATCTCGATTGAGAAAACTTAGTAGCAGTCCATATTATATGTGTATAAAATTTATAAAAAATTACCCGCTGACATAAAAAACGAAAAACATTTTAACCAATTTAGGACAAAATTGAAAATATATTTATTAGATAAATGCTTTCACACCATAGATGAATACTTTCCAACAAAATAATATTAATGAGGCGATCTTTAAAATACAAACCTAGATTATTATAATCATGTTTATTGACATATTATTTGTTTTTTATTGACATAGTTACTAATTTTAATTATTGACAAATTTAATTTTATAAACGAATACCCATAATAATATTTACAAAATTAAACTAGTACTGTAAATAAGATCAATTGAGTGAGTTATAAAATTAATGAAATCAGATGACATTTATGCATGCTTTGAGAAAAAAAAAGTTGTTTAATAAAAATTAGGTTCTTCATATAGATAATTGTTTATTTGTTAAATTCTCTTTTGTAATTTTTATCTATATTGCGATACCCTGACAGGGTTCATGTTAGGTACTTTATGCATTATGTAACTTGTAACCATCCATGTAACCACATGAGTGCAATAAATTGAATTAAATTGAATTGAATTGAATTAAATTTACATCTCGTTAAGTTTACTTTACTAATATGAAGAAATGTGCGTTAATTTATTTGTATTAAGTTTCTTTTATATTTAAGTGGACAAACTACCAGGCTCATATAAGTGATCACCGTCTTCATCTACAATGCAACACCAGTAACTAGTTTTTTTTTTCAACTGAGGATAAATACGAAATTACAAAAAAGAAATATTTATTACGGGCAAAAAGCAATAATACCTAAAGTGAAAAGACGCAATCGCTCGCATGGAATATTTTATGGGGTACGTAAATATTAACCCTTTAGATTGAAGATTAGGTCGTATCGACCCATTTGCCGTTTTTAATGCGTTGAAGTGAGCACTTATCAGTTTTGTTTGCTCATCTGAAATAGGGTTAAGTGTTTGTTCAGAGGCACGGGCGCAAGAGGCGTCGATGTGACTTTATGCTTTAACGCTTTGAAAATAGGGACCAGTTTAAAACGCCTAAGGAGTGATGTTAGATAACTTTGATGTTTCTTAATTAATTAAACCCCGTGTGAAGCCACAATACCTATAATGTAACAGGTTCGGTTCGCAACCTTTTGAAGTATTTATTTGTACCTGTAACACGTGTTAGTATGCAAAGAGTGTTACGATTTATTAGTGTTTTTGAAAAACCATGTTATGTTCATGGAAAAAAGTGTACAAACAACTATATGGCTCGCCTGATGGTATGCTTGTAGACGCTTACGATACTAAAGTATCATATCGGTCGTTGATTACCCTGATCCTATCCCCTACCCCGTGAAGCCCTGAAACCTCACTCACCGATAGAACACTAACAAGAGAAAACGTCATTTCACTCAATTCAAATATCATTTATTTAGTTTAGGCTTTTACAAGCATATAATATGTGAAAGTTGACATCAAACTTGCAAACATGTTTTGAGGTCAACTTCCACTTGCGGTCTTCTGCCATATAATTATATCCTCTTTGGACATACTTTTCCGGACGGGAGCTCCAATTTTAGAGAAATAAGTACACTTGATAATATTATTACATTATGCGTTTCTATAGATGATTAACTATTTGTAAAATGGATTTTATAAAAGCAAACATGACGGTTATGGAACACTCGCTACTCGGTCGGAAAAATAAGTTTAAAGTAGTAGACACAATACGTTACAAAACAATTGACGGTTGTAACTGAAAAGTCACCCTTTTTTTCAACCAGCTCCTGTCAATACGCCAAGTCCGTACCGTCCGAAGAGGAATTTCGTTTCAAAAATGTCCGAAATGAGAATTTAATCAAGATTTAAGCATTGTGCTGTACCATGGCACGGAACTCTACTAAGTAACGTCGCCTTGAATTTGGCTGGCTTCTGTCCTTTTTTCTGATATTCCAAAGTATTATGATTCTGAGCAATTAATCGTTTATCAATAAAGTGAACATTATCATATGTCTCGGTCGCATCCCTACAAAGTAAGCGAGAGGGTTGCGAAGGCACGTTGTACGATTCGTCACCAGATATGATTAATACTCATGCCACAATTGCGATATTGCTGTTGTTACAGGGAAGGGAGTAAAATCATATGCCGCAGATGAGTGCAGATTCGGCGGCACGCAGAAGAAAATGCCCTCCGTCTTATTCGTGGTATCATTGGTAGGTGAAGAATATTGTCATTATTATATTACAACAGCGACCAGCCCAATCTTTGTATGGGTGACATGTATTAATGGAAAAAAATATGATGTTAGATTTCAGTGCAAAATCACTACACCGATTTCCGAATTTCCTGGAGTTGATATTCCAAAAAATCCTTTCTTACGGATATTGCTCTGAGAACAATTTAAAAAAAATGCTTCTAGCCGTATGGAACTTATTCCCGTCAAGTTAAATGTGAAAGCTGACGTGTCACCAATGACGATCGATCTTATTATGTACGTAGACATAAGTCCATGACGTACTTGGGGTCTGATTTCCTGACAAAAGAAGCATTCTCTCTTTTTACCAATTGCAAAGCTGACATGAATATCATCTAAAATGTTTATATCAGTTTATTTCTTGCTCGTTAATCGCTACATAGCTTCAATCTTATCTTTGTAAAATATGTAAATAATTTGTTTTTTTAATTCGTTTTAGTGCCGCCATCTATCGAGAAATTAAATGGAGCGTGCGATCGCAAGGACATTTATGAATAATAAAGCATCATTCTTGTTTGCGAAAAATATAACTTAAATAGTATATTAATGTTTCAATTGAAGTGATTAGTTTAATAATGCCTTTAAACATAACGTACATTTTCATTTTTGTTTTTTATTAAGCTATTATTTACTTTTTAAACAATTTAAGTAGGTATATATTTTGGCCTAGAGATTTGAATTTTAGCACAGGTATTGTTGTTAAGACGTGCCTTGTCATGAAGGACTTTTACTTATTCACAATTTTGTAGCTTTCACTTCTATCGCATGTGAACAGCACATGTCCGTTCTATTTTGTTTATAGATATATATCAGGAAATTTACAAAATAAACGGAAATGTTATAGACCGTTTGGAACTGGAACGGATCAAATTATGTAAAAAGTTCACAATCATAAATTGTCTTTGGAGTAAAAAAAAACACTTTGTCACATAAAAATATCTGACAACATTTTGACAAGGAGAGAGGTATTTTCAAAAAAGATTGTAACAGATTATTCCATTTTGGTTGAAATAATGTTCAATTTGTTAGCAGTATTGATTTAACAAACATCAAATAAGTTATATTTTTTAATATTGTTATATTGAAATCGAAATGTCCAAACTCCTGACGCAACTACAGAATAGTGGAGGATTTCTATTATTGAAGAGATGTTACGCTGCTAAGCCAAAAGAGAAGGGAAAATCCTCTGCTCCACCGAAACAAGTGGACCCGCGGAGGGTATTCAAAATATACAGGTACGATGGCACCCTTACTAAGGACAAGCCGAAACTTCAAAACTACGACTTGGACGTGAGCACTTGCGGTAAAATGGTACTCGACGCTCTCATAAAGATCAAAGACATGGATCCGAGTGTCACCTTTAGGAGGTCCTGCAGGGAAGGCATCTGCGGCTCCTGTGCCATCAATCTCCAAGGGCACAACTGCCTCGCTTGCATCACGGCTATACCTCCAGACAAAACTGTCACTATCTACCCGATACCTCACATGTATGTTATTAGAGATTTAGTGGTTGATATGACACATTTTTTCAATGGCTACAACAGCATCCGGCCGTACTTGATTAGGAAGAACGATGAGCCGCTTGGCAACTTCCAGTATGCACAGAGTGTGAAGGATAGTCTTAAAATGGTCGGTCTGTATGAGTGCGTCTTGTGCGCTTGCTGTTCTACGTCTTGCCCGAGCTACTGGTGGAATGGGCGGAGGTTTTTGGGGCCAGCTAGTTTGCTGCATGCCTATCGATGGGTGATCGATTCCAGAGACGAGGACACCGAGAGAAGGTTGTACGATTTGAGGGACGATTTTAAAGCGTTCCGTTGTCACGCCATCATGAACTGCAACCTGGCATGCCCCAAGGGTCTGTTGCCGGCCACTGCGATTGCGAAATTAAAACGGCTCATTTCAGCTTTGGACAAGAAACCAGCACCTGAAATGGAACCCCTGAAGTTCTCTGGTGGTGGTTCTTGCCTGAAAAAATGATTTATTAAATAAATACGCAGTTTGGATTTAAATTTTTAAGTTTCGTTTCGAAGCGCAATTAATGTAAATGTTATTTTTGAAATATCTTTAGTTGGGTTGTTGTGTATTTTTTTACGATATACCGGATGTTCCTCTACAGATTTGTTATAATTTATTTATATTAACTATTTATTAATGTTTGTTATAAATTTGTTTTTATTTATTTGAATAAATTTGTATAGCTTAATATGTGACTTTTTTTCTATGTTAATCGTATTCAATTTTTATTTATTTTCTATAATATAAACTTCCGGGCACACGTATCGGCCCACTTAGCATTACAAGTTTCAGCGGTCTGTAGCAAAAATATATGTTTATGGTTGAAGAATAAATTAAAAATATACGAAAAGATGGGTAATGAAATCAGCTTCAAAACTGCGTAGGCAATAACTTTTCACTCAATGTAACATTTATTTTTAGCAAGGTGAGGCTAGATGGGCCGATAGATGTGTCCGGAATTGTATTAATATTATCGTCTCTGTTAGTGTTACCTTCATTCTTTGATAATTGAGGAGCTGTCGAACAAAACGGTATAAATACAGAATTGGTGACAATAATTTTTTTTACAATCCAGCGGTTTTGGGCCCTTTGAATTGGAATCTCAAGTCTTTTTCAATAAATAACACATAAAACAGCGTAAAAATTACTAAATTAAAAACCACTCACTCACTGTAGGTATGTCATTCAGTTTTTTTTATTGCGCCTGTAAAATTTAAATTTATGTAATTTTAACTTTTTCTTCGCCAGCTCCTCAATTGTGATGTCGTGTGAGGCGGGTCGTTACGTTCCCTAAAATATGGTTGAGCGAAGCGATGGCTGGTTCATGCGTCATGCTCGTGAACTGGTGCTGCAAGCGGGGATGATTCTACACTATACTGCTTTACTTTTGAGATCTTATCTATAATACTTAATACTGTTTGTATTTATACTGTATGACACATCAACCCAAATGTGAGTGGACGTTGTATTGGTAGCGACATGTTTTTTTTTGTAAATGTTGCTACTTCTGTTAAACGCTAAAGAGTTTCTTGCGCCCTTGATGAGAAGAATCTCATCAGCTAAAAGATGTCCTGAATGGGTGGTAGGAAAAATTATTGGACGATTCAAAGGAGCTTTCAGTAAGTCAATTTGAATAAAGTATAATTTCATTTCATTGAAATGGGTTTAGTTTTTTTCCTAATTACCTAGTCCAGTGGTCCCACTGTCAACACTTATAAAAGGTTTCAAAGGCAGAGGCGGCCTGCGACCGCAGCCACCTCTGATTGGTCGTTTGTGTTTGAAGACTCGCAGTCATACATTGCAAGCAAATAAAGCCAGCCAGCCACCCCTGCCGCAACCGCAAGCCGCGTCTGCCGGTGACTAACATAAGTTAGTTACCTTATAAAAGGCGCATTTGTTTTTTTCCGTGGGTTATTTGAACACAAGCAATGGAATTCGAGGCCCTAAATATGAAATGAAAATAATTTTAATTAAAACGAAATTAATTTTATGTAATAATGGAATCATAATACAACAATCTTGATATTAAACTGATCAAACCGCTTCAAAACTTTTAATATCCAAACATGACGACACAAATGAAAACTTTATTACGTAACGCATAGGTATCATAATTGCGAGGCACTATTGTCAATTTTGAAACACCAAAAAGCGGCGTAGCATGATTGATGAGATGAATGTTGGGCTTATTTATACAAATGTTTGTTAAGAGTTATTTAATTCAGGAGAGTCCTCCAATGAATACAATACCGTAGCAGTTTGAATAACAGATTTTTTAACGACTTCCACTTTTTATGGGACTAATGTTCATTTTTACAAATGGCTGTTTCCTTGCTTCCTCCCAAGTAAAAGAATATACTAATATACTAGCCTATCAACTACCTAAGTGAAGGGTTTGGCTACAATAAGTTAAGGTAGCAAATATTAAGTGTCAATGCATTGTTTCTTTGATTTATTCTATGTTCCATTTCTAAAAAGTCTATTTGTCGTCAGTAAACCCAAAACAATAGGGTATTTGACAAGTTTTAGAAAACAATCTCACGTTATTGACTAATGTATGGAGTCCTTAAAAAGTGGATATTCATCATTCTGTTGTGTATTTCAGTAAAAATAACCAAATCAAAAACCCCATTTACAAGTTGCCGCGAAAACCTTTCTCTGGACAATATATCTGTAATATAATAAACACTGGTGTGTGACGTCACACGACTGTTATTTAAACGTCAAACGATACAATGTAATGTCACTTTAACCGGAAGTTTACTTGCGTGTGAAGTCATTTTAGGCTCCGCCAATCCCAAGCGTTTTGGGTCACGTGACAATAGATAAGAAAACTATTATCTTTTTCGTGGGTTCTTAGCAAAATTATGAATATTTTTTCTGTAAAAATAGTGAAAATCCCTGCCAATATTCATTTAAACACAGATTCTAACAATTGGCACTTTATTTTTTATACTGTCAAATACCCTATTTCATATATTTTTTTTATTATGACTATGAATAAATAATTTATAATATTTTCTACGCCATTTTTATGAAGCATTTTTGTCCTTATATAAAATTATTTTGCATGTCTAATGACCGTACCAATACAATCAGGAGGCAATGTATTGTAATAAGATCAGAATTCTATTAGCATTCATCACGAAAGAGTAATGTTTCTCTAACGAATCACATAGAATATATTCGATATCAATCGAATTATAATCCGTATAATATTTGGTTCAAATGTTTGTCGAAAATCCGTTATGTTTGGACACGAGAAGAATAACAATGAAGTTTGATGACTGTACGACCGTGACTCCTTTGCAAAACATATTTTCTAAGGCTAAGAATACACCACGAACAGTCTAGCTTATTTGCTAAAAATCAAGCTTGTTTTGTGATACCTTATGACTCATTCTTGTGAACGGGGTTGATATTGATTCTGTGAAGTTTTTATATATAATAATATGACAACTTCGCTAAAATTTAAAAATATTTCACCAAAAAAGCTTAATAATTTTCAAGCCTCATTCTATCTCTATGAAATGAAATGAAATGAAATGAAATGAAATGAAAAGTCATTTATTCAGTCTAGGCTGTTACAAGCACTTGTGAAGGTCAAGAAGCTACGCCATCGGTTCGCAAAACTACGGCGGAAGACCTTGTACTGAGAAGAACCGGCAAGAAACTCAGCAAGGACTGCTTTTTTCTCCCTGTATTGATATATACAGAGTCTTCAAGTTGAAAAATGACTTCAGACATACTTCTGAAGTCACCCTCCATTACATTATTTAGGATAAAGATATATAGTTTAAATAAATTTTATATTTAGTATATAGGAAGCGGCATTAGATAGGTACCATATTACTGTTACAAAACTGACTCATACCCATCAAATACGAAATTACAAGAAACACTATGTCCATGCATTAAGATCATTTAGATAATCATTAACTTTATAATAGCCCTTATTCATAAGAGTATTCTTGATCTGAGATTTAAATTTGGTTAGTGGAAGCTCAATCAGATCTTGGGGAACTTTGTTAAACAATACAATACTACATCCCAGAAATGAACCTCTTGATTTTTGGAGTCTGAAATATGGAACGGCAAGCTTGTTCTTAAATCTCGTGATAAAGTTATGGGTTTGACTTTTTTTTGCAAATGCGTCATAGTTTTTTCTTACATATGTTTAATATATTTTCATAAATGTATTGCGATGCCAGTGTTAAAATATTAATTTCTTTCAATTTTTCTCTAAGAGATTCTCTTGCCTTTAAAATATATGACTTCTCTATGATTGGATTAAGAATGTTGGTGTAAATGTTACTTCCGCACTCCATTCTACCACCTTTACTCCCAAAGTAAGCAGAGTTTGTGCTATGGAAAAATAATAACTTATAGGACAAATGTTTATGGAACTATTTAACAATATTCATCAGTATTATGTGAAATCACAATAACGACAACCAGAATCCAAATGATCGCAGTTTTATTCTAACTAGGGGAAATCAGAATCAGGGTGTTTATAATAATAATAATAATATAATAATATTCTTTATTGTATAACACAACAATGGACATAACAGTAAGATTACACTGACAGAGAGACATTACACAATGGGCGGCCTTATTGCTTAATAGCAATCTCTTCCAGGCAACCCATGACAGAAAATTAAATAAGTATAAAGAACAAAAAAAGTGGGGAAGGGTGTAAGAGCAATATTATAAAATAAAATAAAAACTGTAATAATAATATAGATGCATATTTATATGAAAAAAAATAAAAAATAAACAAATAAATAAAGGAAAGAGGTACTTTCAAAGTAAAGATAGGAAATGACGCTTAACTTGCTCACGGAACGAGTCCAGAGTGCGAGCCCTTCGTATGGATTCCGGTAATGAATTCCACAAGCGAACAGAATGTACAGAGTAGGAGTAAGAAAGGAAATCAGTCGAATGGCAAGGTATTTCTAGAGTGAGATTAGAAGAGGAGCGTAGAATGTATTGTGAAGAGGATGATCGAAAAGAGAAGCATTGTTTTAGATAAGGTGGAGAAGTAGGTAGGAAAAGTACAGAATAAAGAAGCGTAAGAGTATGTAAGTCCCTGCGCCGGCGAATAGGGAGCCAGATGAGTTTCGAGCGGAAGTGTGATACATGGTCAAATTTACGAAGATTATATATAAATCTGATAGCTATATTCTGCAAACGTTCCAACTTGCTTAGCAGTTCCTCAGATAATGCTGAACAGCTTCTAAGTTATATTTTGAAGCATTTAACTGCTAGATGTTTAAATCTAAAGATTGTTCTTACTAAATATATAACTATTATTGCTATTTTTTCTTTAAAATGTTGAATACTTCTAAAGGTATTCCTTCGACATTGTGGGTAAGCTACAATGCGAAGAGATGGCGCTGTCTTGCAGCCTAAGAAATACTAAAGAAAATTCGACACGGTCAATTAGGGTCGCGGTAGCATAATGGTCAGTTCATCCGCCCGGATAGTGGAGGTTGTGGGTTCGAATTACGTCTGCTGCCTGGTCAGCGTGTATTTTTTCTAGTAAAGATTTTTACTCAATAGCGAACGTTATTGTGTTCGGCCTACGATCCTGGAAGTTCCTTAACTTCCGCAGTGCGGATATGGGACGGGTGACCAAAAATCTATAGTCATGAGTTCCTACGTATTTCGGAAGGCACTTTAAGTTGTTTGTCCCGGCTGCATAAAATAATAATTTAATAATATTTTTTTGTTCGTACATACATCAAGTTACAATTACAAGTATGTAATCGTTAGCATCCAACCAACACGCACTAGACCTTCATGGAGGTTCATCAACCAATCTTCCTAAGTTTATTTGGGATTTATCGTAAAATTGCATAAGCAAATAGAAAATATCATTCAGGTTAAATGTGAATGGAGGCGACTAATGGATTGGCTGGAATAAAATTATCTACCATAGGGGCGGGTATGGGTTGCAAGTGCAAGCCTTGTCACAATTTTTAATTTTTAACTCCTTTCAATATCATATTATATTGTGTAACCTTTGAGAATTGACCTACCCTAAAGCGTACCCAGTTAATTGTCTTAACTAACTCAGATCTGTTAACTGAACGGTCAGATGGGTTGATAATCCAAATCAAATCCAAAGGACTTGAGATTACCATGTTTTATGAATATAGCTTTACGAATATTACAGAGTCATAAGTCTACATATGTTTGTGTGATGAATACGAGCATTTGTACTCCAGTCTTGGATGTTTAATATGTATTTCTATATAAATATACTTATATATGCACTGTATATGTATTCTATCCGTTACCTTAGTATCCCACAACACAAGCCTTACAGTGCTTACTTTGGGGACAGGCTAATTGGTGTGAGTGTTGGAAATATTTATTTATTTACATTACACAGTGAAAAAAGTATCACATATTGTAAAATAGGGCAGTAATGCCACGCACCCAGTCATAATAATATAGGATACACTTAGATACATTGCGCAGTACCATTTGCGCCATCGAGTTTCTCAAGTAATATCAAAGCTCACCACCGATTTTTTTTAATGCTTTATAGGCAAGGCAAAATCTTTGACCACAATCTCGCCTGATGGAAAGCGATGATGAGGCCTAGGATGGTGCACGCCTGCCTAGAAGATGTCAGTTCACTCTGGCCTTCAAGATTTCCAGATTATATTGGTCCAGGAAAACAGACCTCGGCAAGGAGTTCCACTCCCTAGCCGTTCGCATAATGAAAGCGGAAGCAAATCGCTTCGTGCGAATGGGAGGAACTTCGACAACATAAGGATGAAAGCCCTCGCCGCGCCTGGTCGTCCGTTGGTGAATACTATAATGGATAGGATAATATAGGTAAATATCTATAAGGAACCAGAATAAATTCAAGATACCAAATTACAGGTTACAGAAGGTTCATAAATCATTTATGGGTCAAGGTGTACATTTCTATAATAAGATTCCTAATGATATTCTTGATTTGCCTCCTCATAAATTAAAAAATACACATTAAGAATTGCTTACTTAAGAAAGGATATTATACTGTCAATCAATATTTAAATGATAAAACGGCCTGGTTGTAATTTTACCTGTAGATATTTTATAAAAGTTATATTAAAATTAAGGCTCCCAGCCTTAGAAAGAGTTTTGAAGAGAACCTTGCACTTACTCCCTTTCATATACTTATTCATTTTGTTTTGAAAATTGTTTCTTGCTATTTTATGGACTTTTCTTTGCACTTATGATAAATTCGTTGATTGCCTTTTGTTACATATTTGACATTATGTGATGGAAGTTGACCTCAACATATGTTTGCAAGTTTGATGTCAACTTTCAATTGGACGACACTGTATGAAATAAAACAGGGAGAAAAAAGCAGCCCTTGCTGAGTTTCTTGCCGGGTCTTCTCAGTAAAAGGTCTCCTGCCGTAGATTTGCGAACCGATGGCGTAGCTTTAGGACATTCACAAGTGCTTGTAACAGCCTAGACTGAATAAACGATATTGAATTTTCAGAAGCAACAAGCAAGAGGTTCAAATTGTCTGTTGATTGCAACGTTGGCCAATTACGCAGTCCTCTCTAGACATAAACCGCACAGATTCCAGATCACAAATTACACTGGCCTAGACTAGCAACAATGTTGAACTGTGTATGTACGTCAAATATGCGTTGCTACTTTGACAGACTTATCTTGCATGATATATGTATATATGCACTGTGAACTTTTTTTAGGTTCCGTAGCCAAATGGCAAAAAACGGAACCCTTATGGAATCGTCATGTTTGTCTGTCTGTCTGTCCGTATGTCACAGCCATTTTTCTCTGAAACTATTAGAAGTATACTGTTGGAACTTGGTAAGTAGATGTATTCTGTAAACCGGATAAGATTTTCAGACAAAAATAGAAAAAAAAACATACTTAGAACTGAAACTCATTTTTTTTTATCAAATGTATGGGATGTATCTATGGATCATCATCAGCCTATTAATGTCCCCAATGCTGGGGCACAGGCCTTCAATATGGATGGAATAGAAAGATTGGGCCATGACCCACCACGCGGGCCCAGTGCGGATTGGTGGGTGCTAACGACTGCAGATGCAGCCGGGACCAACGGCTTAACGTGCCTTGCGAAGCACGGAGGAGCTCGAGATAGTAATTTTTGGTCATGACCGACCACTGCGAAAGTTGCTTAAGTTCAACGATCGCAGCCGAACGCGCTAACCACTTGCGCCATCGAGCTCCTCAGTGTATCTATGGATAGGTCTTCAAAAATGATATTGAGGTTTCTAATATATATTTTTTTCTAAACTGAATAGTTTGCTCGAGATCACTTCCAAAGTGGTAAAAGGTGTCTCCCCCCCTGTAACTTCTTAAATAACAGAATGATAAAACTAAAAAAAATATATAGTACATTACCATGCAAACTTCCACCGAAAATTGGTTTGAAAGAGATCTAGTAAGAAGTTTTTTTAATACGTTATAAATCGTAAACAGCAATTTAACTATCATTCAATCAACTCAAATATAAAAATAAGGTTCGACGGAACCCTTACTGGGCGAGTCCGACTCGCACTTGGCCGCTTTTTATTGTGTATTACATTGTTATATGCAAACCGATGGCGTAGTTCGGCATTTATTAATGTAACATCCTTAACTGATCAAACGATGACGATGTTTTGTCACTGTCTTCTTTTGGCATAAAACAAGCATTAACAGCACAAAAGACCGGGATTAATTTTAGTCAACGTTTTGTGTTATGGCGGTAAAATATTCTTAATTACAGCGGATGAATCCTTTGGATGCTGTAATCCGTGGCTGTAATATTTAAAATAATGTTATGGCATCCCTATGATGCTGGCAATACTGAATGTTTGACTTCCTGTTTCCGTTTTGCGCTTTGCTCTCTTGCTGTGTGTGATTCGGTGAATAATCATTTGTATTAAAATAAAACCAGTGCATAAAATAAAAACTGCAGTTATCCAATAACGACTTTTATTTTAAAAACTAACATTGTATGGTAACAATTTGTAGCACATCCCTAACAATTAATTTCCCTGAGATTATAAGGGTCGACTAGAGTTCAAGTCATGCTTGTCTATTACGCGATTAATTAGTAAGTCCCCGACTGTGTGTAGGCAAGCGAAAATTTAACGCCACCTAGCATACCTAATGCTCATAAATAACGTGAAAATTTTCATTTTATCCGCTTCGGGTAGAGTGCTTTTCGCGTTGCCGCGAGAGTGTGTATAAAACTTTTATTCGATAAGTAGCTTTAGCGCTTGCAGGGAATCAATAAAATTTTCAAGAGAGTTAATGCACAACCGATTTCCGGATTTCCGCTCCAATTGGAGCGTTCGCATGTGGAAGATTGAAGAGAAAAGAGAAGATCGACGTTGCAGAGGTTTGCGATCATGGTAATAGGGTATTTGACATGTTTTAGAAAACGATCTCACGTTATTGACTAATGTTTATGGAGTCCGTAAAAAGTAGATATAAATTATTCTGTTGTGTATTTCAGTAAAAATAACCAAATCCAACCAAAAACTCCATTTTCAAGTTGCCGCGAAAACGTTTCTCTGGACAATATGGCGTCTTACTAGTGTGTGACGTCACACGACATTAATTAGAACGTCAAATGATACAATATAATGTCACTTTAACCGGATGTTTACTTGCGTGTGACGTCATTTTAGGCTCCGCCAATCCCAAGCGTTTTGGGTCACGTGACAATCTTAGATTGAATGAATGAATGCTTTATTTATTGGAGTTTACTCCTTAAGAATCGATTTGCATATATAAGGGGCCCGGTATGAGAAAAATGTGAAGAGTAAAATCTATCGATGAATGACCTCGTTACGTTTTTGGTGCGCATCCTATGTCGTGCAACTTTGACAAACAAAGATGACGGATTGACATTAATAAAATTTTTAAAATCTGAACTGAATTTAAATATTGTTTCTGATAGAGCAATGGGGACAACGAGGTATGGTACAACCATTGATGCGGTATTTTCAAGATTCGTGAACCACGTATCTACGAACGTCCATGTGTCTTATTTTAGTTACCATAAACTACTAGTCGCTGTAATTAATAATGCAGACAATGATGATTTAATTAATATTTAAAAAAATGATAATAGTCTGATAATAATAATTACATAATTTATCAACATTCCTAATGATATATTTATGCACATCTGAAATTGACTATTGTAAAATGTTTAATGTAAAATATTTCGCCGATTAGTTATAATAAATGAATATGAAATGAATAAATATATATTTATATATGTATATTATTTTCATTAATTTGTTAATTTACCCTTTCATACAGTATCAATCTTTTTTAAGTTAAATAAACTCTTTTTGCGTCTGGTTAGACTATCGATCTTAAGGAGTAAACTCCAGTCGTGCGTCGGAGCTGACACACACATTTTTTTTTCTCTCACAAAGTCACAAAGTTACATTATAATTACAAAAGGGTATTGAATTACAATAACGGTAAATCAATGCAGTTCTTTGAGAGAGCTGGAGATTGTACTAGGTTACAAAACCTGTGTTACGACCTCCAGGATCAAAACCTCTTAAAACCCGTTTGCTTGCTAATAGATTCTTTTGCATAATACATTTTTTATTGTGATCTACCCTAGATTATAAGCGAGAGTACAATATGTAAATGTTACATTGAATGTTACAGAACCATATTGAAATAATAACAAAGCAAAAGAAAGAAAAAAAAAACAAGATCGTTAACGCCATTTATCAGGAAATGCGGGTTCACTGGATAACGCTTAAATTTCTATTTATATTTAAAAACTAGCAAGTGTGTGTTGTGCTTGTGCGAGCGCGCGCGTGTGTGTGTGTGTGTGTGTGTGCACGTGCGCGTGTTTTTGTCTAGTGTGAAAAAAACAGCCTACCTTATATTATACAATAAATAAAATAGTGATTGTTTGTGGAATCGTAATCATACATATTTATCTTATATTACGTACATTTTATAATTACCTATTTCACGAATTAAATAGCAGTTTTAATATTTTTTCTGTAGTGTCATAATCCAGTTTAAGTAGCCAATTTGAGAATACTCTCTTCATTTTCGACATCTGCCTTTGGAGGATTTTGAGAATTTTGTTAATTTTATTGTATGAAGGAAAAAATAATTTCGCTTGGCAAAGCTAGTGCTAGTGCGTACTAAACGACAGACTTGATGTTTTCGTTGCGTATCAGAGATATCTGTTCGGTCATACGGCGTTTGTCGATGCGTTGTTTCAAAAAGTTTTAATACGAACAATTGGCGTATTGAAAGGATCTGGCAGATGGAATAAAGCTGGACTGTCGGGAAAGGGTAGGGCAGATTCCAACCCACTTTTAGAACTGCCCTTTGCGCTCTCTCCAGTTTGAGAAGGTAGGTATGAGATGAGCCACCCCATGTGCAAATACAATATGTAGCGATTGACTGAACCAGTGCGAGGTATATCATTCTGATCACCTCTACTCCAGCAACACGTTGTAGCCTTTTGAAAATAAATATTAATTTACGCAGTCTAGCAGAAAGCGCAAGAATGTGGGGTTGAAACAAAAAGGGTAGATACGATACGCTCATACTTGCATCAAACAAAAACTGGAATGGCATTCTGTAAAGACACATATCACTTTCACGCGCAGATCCGTATCGGATTTTATCATTGGCATTCTGTAGTCAAGTGAGAATCGACGCTAGCGCTACTAGGCGAGAGTGGCGGTGAAATGAACTAACGCAGGATATAGCTTGACAATATGCTCAAGGATTTGACGTTAAATGGCATTCACATTACTTTCGGATCTGCACTCGACTCGAATTGTAATGTCAAAGTGACTTAGTGCGTAGCTGTGGCAATCAATCAAACAATCTTTGCTAATAAATTACGATTTTTGTTTATAGAAGACCTTTTAAAGTAAGTATTTTAAATGTAGGTCTCATTGTTTATTTAAAAATTCAAAAACTCATGTCCACCTAATTTTTTCCGATCCCACTCTATTGCCTTGTGCAATAGAAATAAATGAAATTGCCTCAATTTTTAGGTCATCCAGACATCGTAAAAATATATAACATTTCCGCGAAATGCATCTCAACACCAAGTATTAAAGGAACAGTAAGTAAACTCTGATTAACTAGAATAACCAACAAGTTAAATATTATATTATAAATCAAGTAGACCAGTGTTTCTTATAACTTTTACAATCCTGGAACAGTATCAGAATTCTAAAAAATCTATGGGCCCGTGTCTTAAAGTATTTTAGGTAATGAAATCATAAAAAAATTCTTTTATTGGCAGTTTCTTTAGTAAAGTAAATATTAAATGAGCTATTCTTTACCTTTGTTACAGTTTTTTGAGAAATTACAAATACCTGGAGTTGTCGTTTGCATAGATGGTATCTTTGTCACCATGATACGACCCAAAGAAAATGAAGAACGGTATTATTGTCGTAAAGGTAAGCATGCAAGAAATGTTCAAGTAGTAAGTACACCTTTAACTGTTTTTCATCTATTTGTTACTTACTTAAAACTTGTCAAGATTCATGAACATATAAATAAATAAATTTATGTAAAGATAAATTAAAAGACTGGAATTAAATTTTGTAAATATTTTATTACAGATTGTTCATGCCGATCTCAATGTTTTGCATGTCTATGCCTCATTTGTTGGAGCTAGCCATGATAGCTTTATTTGGCACTGAGGTTCCTAGAGAAACCTTTAGCTAAATCTCTATTAGCTGCCAGGAACTCGATCAAAACATTAAGCTGCTCTACAGAGGGATGCGACGATTGTGACAACAATGCAAAAAACAGAAATGATTTTAATATAAATTAAAACTTCAGTAATCTAAACCACATTTTATTTAACGTACTTCATCTCGCCTCTCTTCTACAGTTTTTCAAATGACCAAAAAACAAACTAAACAATGACCGCAATACGTTTGGAAGTCGATTTTCTTAACAAATGTTATTTCCACATTGAACTTTTGGCAATATTAGATGAGATTTCTTCATGGAAAAATACTTACCGCTTTTGATAAAATCGCGCAAAAACCTTAGTGGTTCGTTTTTTCGTTTACCGGGGTGAGTTCCAAACTACGCTCTATGTGCAACAAATGTCAAAATTGACATCAGTTTCATACTTTTTTATGCAACGATATTAAATACCCTAGATACAACACGTGCGGTCAAAATGTGTCCCAATCAAGAAGTGCTTGAACACGACTCAAGCACTACTTGGCTCACAGTCACGCGCGGAGAGTTGAAAATCAAGATGCCGCAAAGCTCCGTGAAAAAATGCAAAATAAATACTCATAGTACGTAAAGTGTCCTTTTTTTACAGGTATCTAATAAATGTTTGTAAATTTAACGCATATGAAGCAAATAATTATGTTCTAATACTTACTATAAATTGATTTAATAGAAATAAACGTGATATTCAAATGCATGGTCGGTAATATAGTTGTCTCTTTTCCTCGCGGTCCGTACCTGCTATGTTGCTAATAGCGCATCTTCAGTGCGTAGAGTCAAAGAAATTAGGTCTTTATTCTTACGCGTATAGCAATAAGTGGTAAAATTTTACGAGCTTGCATTTTAACTGTCATAACTCATTGACGCATGCGTTTTAATTAAGACCTTTGCATTAAATGTGACTTTGAATGTTTAAATAATGCCTTACATTGTTTTTGACTACGTGATCATCTTACGGAGCTCCGCGTATCGTCCAATTTACCTTTTGGACAGGTTTCAGCCACGATTTTGTTCGTGATGTTGTATCTAGGGTATTTAATATCGTTGATTTTATGTCAACATTAAACGTTGGTAAAAAGTTCCACTCATAGCCATAGGTTTCGAACGATGCCCCAAGTGCGCGGAGTGCCATTCTGTCAAAAGTTTAATAAATAGATACTAGAATCGACTCTTGGGTGATTCTTTAAACCTACTAAACCTTAATTTGACAATAGTGTATCCTTGTCATTATCTATACAAAATGAAAGGGATACTCTGATGATAAATTTAGCTTAAGTTTAGAGAATCATGCCAGAATCGACACCAATGAATAATTAAATTAATCCATTTTATGAAAAACAGAATCAGCAATTGCTGCAATCATAGACATAGTTATAATCATAGATATCGCTTGAAGTGAGACCGATCATTCATCTATGACATAGTTTTGTATCTTTGGCTCTCACTGAATGCGGCGGATCTGCATTCCCATCACACAACGGATCGCTTTACGGAAATTTCGCATTCTGTAAAAAATATTACCACCACGTGAAGCGAGATGACATTCTTATTCAGTAAGTTGTAGTGTTACCATTTTAAAAAATTTCGGTAAGTCGAGATCATAGGTATAGCATGTGTCTATGATCGTGATACATCGACTTAGTTCATAGAGCAACACGGAAAGAAGTAGGGACATAATCCATAATACTATTAAAATCATTCTGATACTTTTTGCGAAGGAGGAGTATGCACACAAAGGCAGTTTAATATACATTCGCAAAAAAATGAAACTGCACTTACGACACACGCATAAAAAAATAGACAATACAACCTCGTTTTTTCGCCAGGTATCAATGAAGTCGATTCTGGCATGAAGAATGGATCCAAAACATGTACTGACAGGTTTTTTGTTCTGTGTCCGATGATTGAATTTTAACAAAATAATATTTATATAGTGTTTTAAGTGGTTAAATAGAAATAGTGTCGATCCTGCCATGATTCTCTAAACTTAAAACTAATTTTAACATCAGTCTCTCCTCTTCATTCTCTATAGAGAATGACAAGGATACAATGTTGTCAAATTGAAGTTTAGGTTTAGAGAATCATGCCAGAATCGACACCACTATGTTAATAATTCTACTTATATGTGAAATGTAACACCATCCTTTTATTAGTTTTATGTTCCATATATGTTGAACAACAAATTACAGAACATTTTGGCATTTTTGATCTCCTAACATACACTCACGTGACTTGATTCAGTTTAGAGAAATATCCGAGCGCAACTAGTTTTGTTCGTGAGCTGGGCCTGTTGCGGGAGAAAATCGGCAGAGGAAAAAGCTGTGAATGCCTACTTCCCTCCTGGCCACTTCGGCCGTGTTGCTCTATGCACTTAAATTGATTCTCTAGATAAATTTGTAGATACGACGCCTAGGTCTAAAGTTTTACTGAATTTAAACTTAAAATTGTCTTATTTTAAAAAGTTTGATAACTTGGCCGAACGGCGCATTGCCTTTGCGTTATGTGATAATCTCTACTGTATAAAATCTTGTAATCTGTGGTCTGTGTTTTTATTCTTGGTTTATTCTAGGTTAAAAATTGTTCGTGTAGTATCTAAAATACTTTTTTAAAATAATTTTACCATGTAAAGTAGAAAACATTACAGATCTCAAGACCGCCCATTAATCTTACAAGAAGGAAAAGGGCACTTATTTCTTCGAAATGTTGTAAGTATTCGTAAATTACAGTAGTTTTTATTTTTGTAAGACTATGTTAACCACTTGTTTGAAAAGCCACCATTAAATTGACTGGCATAAAATTTGATTATTTTATTTCCACCGCACAAACGTTCGTTGGTCCATGTCGCAATACAGCAAGTGTCTATGGACATTTCGCTCGCAGGCACTGGCACATTAGAAAATAAGTTCTTTTAATTCTTTTTTGATTTATGTTCTTTTTATGTATTTTCGGATTGATTTATAAGTGTCATTGTAAAATGAGAATAAGAGAAAATTTGATTCGTACATATTGTATTTTGTAGTTGTGAATATTTCCGAATATAGTGCTCCAAGTACGTATTAATAGAATGTAATAATATTGATTGTTTTCTTATCTCAATACTTTACTTTTATAAAAATCATAAAGTTTGTGTTAAAAGAGAAAAAGAGTATCATTAATAAGTTTATTCTGACCCAGGCCCAATCATAATTGTGACATTTATTGTTGTTAATCAACAACTTATATATTTTTTTTATTTCAGCAACACGCACAACAAGACCTTTGCAGGCTTCGCCTCCATCTCAACAAAGATCTCTGTTAAAATTTGTCTAAGGACACACGGCCTATTGTTGCGGTGCTAGACTGCTTACATTATATTCATGAGAAGTGGTCACTGCGCCAGCTACATCTACAACCTGCAGACCACACCAGACAGACCACAGTAGGCCTATTTGCCAACTGCTTTTGACAGATCGAAGTAATAATCACTGAGCTATTTAGTGATCCACTACTACTGCTTTATATAATACCACTCAGATACTTGTTCAGAAAAACATCGATTAATATTCAATTTTCTCTTTATTTATATACAAAAAAAAAACATAAAAATTGGCAAATAGGCTGACGAGCGTCTCTGACAAAGATTTAATGCTGTCTCATAATCTACAGTTTCAAAGGCATCTGTCATAATTTATAAATAAAAATGTTACATATTTATTTTAATGAGTTTTAATATAAATAATCACCCTTTTATTAATTTATCTTCATTTTCATTGCAATGAGGGTTTACGCTACTCGCCGGTCTATATTATATATCATTCAGAATTAAGTAGGTATGTATATTAAATATAGGAACTACACAGAAACTAATTCTTAAATAGTTAGTTTTTGTGTAGAACATTTAAAACGTTCAATCTAAATAAAGAGGAGCCCAGAGACGCAGGTGGTTAAAGTATTCGTCCTGCAATCATGAAAGTTAGGCAACTTTTGGTAATTGTATGGGTGACAAAAAACTTATTATCTCGATCTTCTCCGTGTTTCAGATGACAAATCAATCTATTGGTCCCAGCTGCATCTGCAGTCCTTAGCACTGATCAGTCTGCACTAGGTCCTACTACTAGGTGGGTCACGGCCAGTCTCCCTATTCCATCTGCCTCAACAGTGGGAGCAGAAATAGGCTGATGATGAAATAGTTCAATAAAATCATTACTTTTGTAGTTTACTGTGGTGAAGGGTTAAAATATGAGTGACTATTTTTTTAAATCAAAATATATTTATTCAATTAACATTAATTACATTTAATGTTTACACAACATCGTTGCCTTATGCTTTTTACTAAAGGTTCTTTTGGTCTTATTATGGTATAAAGGTACAGTCTATACTACCAACAGCTGCAGGCATTTTAAATTTCTCCAAAAATCTGTAACAAAAGTAAAGTTTGTTTATTAAAATAACTCCAAAAAAATATACCTAGTAGTTTTTTTAAAGGTAAATTGGTCTTAACCAATGTTAAATGTCATTTATTGACTCTCGTTCCTTACGGTTGACTGGTAGAGAATACTATGCTGGCATTAAGACCTCCATATGTAATGTAAAGGCATTAAAAATTAAGTAAATAAAAAGTGGTCCTGAATAGCTCTGTTAGCATTTACTACTTAAGTATTAGATAATTTAAATAAACTACAAATAGAAATTTTATTACCCACATAAAATATTCTATAATATAAATAGTAAAGGATTGCAAAAACTAAGAAACACTGTTCTACTTGAATTATATGTAATATTTATCCCGGGGGGTCTACTTTATTATATCTTTTGTACACCTATTTGCCCAAGTATTTGTTTAATTGTAGTGAATAAAAGTTTACTTACCAATTCTTTATCACTTGGCGTTGTGATGCATTTTGCTGTCTGGATGACATAAAACCTTAAAAAGGTGGCAATTTCATTTACAAGTCTTGATATTGATCGTTGGGATAAATGTGTGTAATTTTGACGTGACAACGTCTTAAATTAGGTTGCGGCTGGGAGTCACTTATGAAAAAGTGTAACGCTCGGTAACGTTACGATGAGTCTCTCGTGTTAAGTTTAAGTTTACATGTACAATGTTTTAGTAAACAAAATATATTTCTATAGTTAAAATTTGTGCAATTCTTATTTTCATTCAATTCCTTGTTCCTATTGTGCAATTTAATTATATTCATATCAATAAATATTCTACCGAGAAAAAGACGTTGTCACGTAAAATCTTCGCCCGTAAAACCGACTTTACAGGCAACCATTTTTTTGCCCTATTATCCTTAGTAACTCCCATTTGCACAAATGAAAGTGTACACAGTATTTGAAACAAAAAAAAACTTTTTAATCTTATATAATTGTTACAAAAAGTTTCTTGGTTGGGTTTTATTTTTGTTATGCAATTAGGTACTTTACCTTCATTCTATTGGATAATCCTTTTCCATTACACTTGGTTTCTTCTAAATGAATACTTTAAATCATTTTCCAATTGTTGAAAAAAATCTTTATTTAGTCACATATTCATCTTCACATGAAATTACTCAAGGTTACACAGAAATTGGGCTTGGATCTACATGGACTTTCTATAGTAAAAAGCAAGTAATAGAGTGAGTCATCTGAAATCTAGATAGACATAATTTTAAAGAATTATTACTTAAATAAACAAAAGCAACGTAATTATAAATAATTTAATAATTACTCTTGTTTTATGATGATAATAGTCTACAAAAATACTCACTTCGCACAATCACTTCTATTACCGCAGCTAATGAGTAACTTATTTTGACAGTTACTTTCGAGTGCGGTTTTTAATGTGAGGCGTAAACAAGCGCTGAAATTCGTTACAGAATGCCATTGAAACGTCAAAGCCATTTAGGTATGTTACGGTCTCACCTGTGATAGTTTACTAAACTGTAACTCTCACTTAGTAGCGCTAGCGTCGATTCTCACTCGATTACAGAGATGGGCATAGAGTAAGCCCTCATTCGACCAAGTTACCAAACTTTAAAAATAAGACTATTTTAAGTTTACATTCATTAAAACTTTAGACTTGAGCCTCATATCTACAAATATATCTAAAGAATAAATTTACGTGCTTTTTTTCACGCATAATAACTAAGTCGATGTATCTCGATGTACCAAAAACTTTTAAAATGGTAACATTACAAATCACTTACGATATAAATGACATCTCGCTTCACTTGCTTGTACAATTGGTTACAGAATGCGAAAATTCCGTGAAGCGAAACCTAAAGAGAATCAAAAGCGGATCCGACTCACACAGTGAGATGAGTTTATGGGTTTTACAGAATTGCACTACTGATCCCACGGCAGCGCGAACGGGACGGCGAGATCCGCGTCACTGCACTACGTCACTACCGAATAAGATTCAAAACAAACAGCAATTTTTCTGAAAAAATATATTTTATAGTACTTACGAATGAAAAGTGATGCCGTGGGTTTTATTTTTAGTTCTTGAGCAATTTGAGCACTTTTTAAAAACACACTTAGGCATTGTTTTATCATATAAACACAAAATATTAGCAATATTTCTTTTTGGCGTTCACATGTACGTCGTTTGCATGTCAAGTTGTGACTAAAGCGATTAGGGTCGTGGACCACAATTCATGCGGATCACTTTTGTGAGGCTAGTGCCGTATCTACCCTTTTTGTTTTAATCTAAGGTGACAATAGATAAGAAAACTATTATCTTTTTCGTGGGCGAATTGGAGCACCCGTGTGAGGAAGTAACCTTCACCTTACAGAAGATCACTGTTATATAACACTACCGTTAGGTGGCTTCGTGTTTCTGTCGGTACCTTACGTACCAGGGCTCCACGGGAAGGGGATTGGGTCAGGGTAGGCAACGGTGCGAGTGATATTTTTGTTATCGCAAACGTCTATAGGCTATGGTGGCCGCTTACCATCAGGCGGACCATACGCTTGTTTGCCATCCTTTTCACATTAAAACACTTTCGTAATTCATCGATTTTCGTCCGATAAGGGATATGACCGATTTTTTTTTATCTTGGACTCGGCAGTACCTCAGAAGGCACGTTAAGCCGTAGTTTCGGCTTCATCTGTAGTCTTTAGCATACACCAATGTAAGTGGCTTTTTATTTATTCAATTAAACTTCATACATTGGAGTATCTAATTTATTATACAACACTAAGTAAATTAGATACTCAAATAACTTATCGTATGTATTAGATCGTAGCAGAGGAAAACACACAGTGGATAAGCTACAAGATATATATAATTCTTGTTAAATTGGTTGACTCGAATACAGACAGTCACTTTTCTACAGCGCCTGAAGAAGTAAAAATAGTTATTTGTTATACAAGAGTGCAAAGTAGCTTTTGAACCGCGTGCTCAATTTTGATGACCGAGCAAGCGAAGGATTTTAAAATTATAATCATGAGCACAGCAATTGATAGAAAAACTAGAATCCTGATTCAATAAAACATGCCAGCAAAACGTTTTCTCATAAAGTTTTGGTTCCTTTAGCTAGTCGCCACGTGTTAAAAATATATAAACATATCGTACTGTTGCAAACACTTCTCGCGTGATTGTTGAGGGAGAAAGCTCATTTGCACATTATTAACAGTTTCGGTCAATTCTGTTGGCGTCAAATAAACTTCTTCGTCGCTAGAATCACTCATTTTAGGTTCTTCACTTCTTTTCAAGTTTATTGTTTGAAACTATAGATAAATGATTCACTCGAGTGAAGCGAGACCAATCATTCATCTGTATTTGAAACCTTAGGTTTTAACAATACGTCGTGAAAACAAAAAGGGTCTGCGCAAAGCAAATTAAAAAAAGTACAGCAAGGAGGTTCCGAGTCTGAGTTTTTAACAAATTAAAAAAGGTTGTATGATAAATTCGGCACCATGGAGGTAGAAGTAAATAGGTTTAATGATGTTTTGACTTCAAAATCTTAGTGCACAGGATTTCTTTATTCAATTTACATATCACTTTAATCCTCTAGCGGATACAAAACGACTTTTGCACTTAGATATCGAAGAGCAAAAATTCTCTTTCTGAGATGGGGAATCAAAAACTTATTAAGATTTCTATCAACGAGAATGTACTTAGCAAAGTGATGAGATCCGTGAATAATAAATATTAAACGTTTGCGTAATATTTGATGCAGTGTCTAGGATAGGCCGGACTAGGGTTAAGTCAAAGTTAACCGACTTAGAAGCAACACTGGGTCAGGTAGCCGCGTAGCTTATTGCGCGCAATAAAACAGCCGCGGGTCGGCATACGCGCCAAGCGATGAGAGATAGTAAGTATTTTAATATAATGGACAATATTGCTGTGGTCTGCACAGCAGTCATACAGTCTTATCATACTTTTTGATCATAATTTGACGAGCTTCGTGGCCGGGTGGTTTGTACGCCGGGTTTTGTGGTGTCACCGACTCGAGAGGTCCCGGGTTCGAATCCCGGTGAGGGCAGATGTTAGTGTGATGAATACAAGCATTTGTACTCGAGTCATGGATGTTTAATATGTATTTCTATATAAATATAATACGATATCAAAATAGTTTTATTTCATTGAAGTGTTCCTTAATTAGATTACACATAACACAAGTACCAGCCCCTATCTGGGAATTACACTCAATTTGAATCCGCTATGGAAGACGCTTACCATATAGTATGTAGATGTAATAAATTAGTTGTTGTGTGTGGTGATTTTAATATAAACATTTTAGTTAAGTGTCCATTAGTGAGTAGGTTTCTAAACTTATTTAAATCATATAACTTAAAGCATACCTACTTTGAGCCTACCCGCATCACACATGCATCAGCGACCTGTTTAGATAGTATTTTTTTGTATTAGAAATGTTATGTTTTTATTTATTTTTAAGCATTTAACTGCTAGATGTTTAAATCTAAAGAAAAGTTTACTAGTCCCGTCCGTGCCTTTTTTTTTTTTTTTTAATACGCAGGTAAAAAATCTATTTACAGACGACGGCGCCTTTAAGAGGCACACCGCCGAACGGACCTCACACCTGGCTCCCGCAAGTCTTACGAACCCCCCAGTGGCTGCCCACCGAGGACCCCGCAACTCTTACGGGCGCTTTACGGTATAATATCCGCTAAAAAAGTCCTGCGAATACCTCTACACTGCTTAGCGCGAAGCCGCGGGGTCCCCGTTTAGGGAGTCTACCACGGCTTCGCACCCAGCAGCTTCCCGGCCTCGCCGGGGCTCCACGGCAGGGGTCTCCCGCGGTATTTCGGGGACCCCGCAGACGTGCGCAGGTAGGCCCGCGTGTGAGGGCTGGGTACGCGGCCTACTGCCCACCATACCGCCCCCCATCCGCTTTGGAGAGCTACAGCCCTCCGCCACCCTCCCCTTGCGGACAGAACCACATGAGGAGGGCCGCCGTTCCTCTCCCCCCTCCCGGTCGCCTACGTCTCCCTGGATCTTCTCCTGGGAGAAGACGGGGGAAGCGCGGGCGATACCATCCGCGGGGGGTCCGAGCGGCCGAGGCTACTCGGACATCCCCCCCTCTGAGGGCACCCGTACGGGCGCCGACGCCTCAGAGGTAATTCTTTCGGGGGGCTTCCCCTTTGTTACCGGCGGGTCGCATTTCCCCCTCCCCATGACGTGGTCCGCCAGTCTGCCACTCTCCGTACACACGGCGCAGCGGGGCTGGGCAGCGCATTGCGTCGCCCTATGTCCCGCTTTCCCACACTTGAAGCAAAGTGTGCTCCGGTCTTCTCCAGAAGGGCACCTTGCGGCTACGTGCTCTTTCCCCATGCACCGGTAACAGTGAGTGCGCCGGCTGAGGGCCTTCACCTGCGCCAGGTTCCAGCCCACCTTGATCTTTCCCCCCTCCACCACTTTTTTGGCGGCCCATGCGGGACACCTCACAATTGTGCCCCCCATTCCTTCCGGTCCCGGGTACACTACCCCCGCCGTCACCTCGCTGAGGGAACAACCCCCCTTCCTGGCCACTGCCTCCCTTACCTCACTCAGGGTGAGGGATTCGTCCAGCCCCGACAGTCTTAGGTCCTCAGTCTTCTCAGGCCTGAGAACCTCGGCGTACTCTTGGAGCACCTCTCCCATACGCTTTGCCAGAGCGTCCGCCTTCACCCTACTGTCCGGGCCTGGGACCACTAGGAGCCTAGACCCCGTCTGGCTGGTTTTGATCACCAGGCCCTCCTCTATCCCTACGGATGGCAGTTCAATGGCCGCCCGCGCCATCTCGACAACATTGGCGTGGGTGAGACCTAGTTCCTCCGCCCTAGGCTTCAGCCGCACCTCGACCGCCGCAGTGTTGGGCACCTTAATTTTTGGCCCTACGGCCCCCTTATTTGGGGCTGGACCACTCCTACTCCGAGCAGGCTCCCGAGCCCGATTGGCAGCCTCGCCCTTCTGTGCCGGGCTGGCTACAGTAGCCGTGCTCTTGGGCTTCTTCCTCGCGGCCACGACGCTCCACTGCTGCATCTTCGCCGTTGCTGCCGCCTCCGTCCCGCTGCGATCCGCCGCCAGCGGCGGCCTGATGGCCTTCGGCGATGGCAGCCTTTCCTCCAGAGAGGCCAGCCGAGTGCTTACCATCTCCCCTATGCTTAGCATAAGGGAGCGCTTCAGCTTCTCGACGGCCTCTGACGCCAGTAGTTGGGTGGCTGATTGTCCATGGTACCCGCCTTTCTCCACCGTCCTCCTCAACGAGTCCAGGTCCTTCCTCAGGGCCTGCATGTCTGCCCTTAGGTCCTCGTTCTCCTTACGGAGTCGGGCGTTCTCCTCGGCCACACCTTGTAGCCGCTCCGCCTCTCCAGCAGCTACTAGGACACACTCCACCATGTCCGCTACCTCGTCCATTTTCTCCTCGATTGCCTCGAGCGCCTTTTCTTCGATGTCTTCCTCCGCAGCTGTTCTCGAGATGAATAACAGGCGCCTATCAATCTTCCCCTTGATCTGCTTTAACGAGGCGCCCTGGGCGAGACACCCCGTTCGGGTAGATTCTTCCGATAGCGAGGGAACCGAGGGGGTTTGGCTCTCAGCCTTCCCCTTCCGCCTCTTACTCATCTTCGGTGGCATAGGTCTGAGGCCCAGACCACCTTCTTCATCACCTCCGCCTCTAAGGCGAAGGACACCTGCATTTTCTTCTCCCTTGCACGCCTCGGTAACAAATTTACCACTGCGGGACCCGGTAATCCCGCAGCGCCGGTGGCCAGCCGGAGCGCATAGGCCGCTAGTAACCAATTTCCCACTCTGAGGCCCAGCTACCTCAGAGCGCCCGGTGTCAGCGGGAGAGCATGACATACACTTCACATTAATCGACATTTTCATTACTATTTTCCCTCTTCCGGGCGAGGGAACCCTACCTGGCCTCATCAAAATGATTTTTGAAAAGGTTTTCTCCTTTTGACTCCCACCCCGAGAGGTGGCAGTCCCCGTTCCCGCACCGCGTGCGGGGTTACGGGTCGGCCGGAGGTGGCGCGGAGTTCGCGCCACAACCGCCCTTACCAAAACAGGCTTTACCGCCCCTCCAGTAGTCTCGACCACCGCTACCCAGGCTCCCCGGGACGCCGGCCGAGACTCACCAAGGTAATTTTTTACAGAGGTTTTCTTCCTCGCGGTCCCCGCCCTCCGAAGAGGGCGGCGGCCCTCGGCCCCGCACCGCGTACGGGGTTACGAGCTCCTCCAGGCAGCGCACTGCCCTCCGACACCGGGGCCACTCTATGCCCCCCACCCAGGGTGATTTTTTAGAGAGGTTGTCTTCCTCGCAGCCCCCGCCTCCAAAGGAAATAGTTCCTTTGCAGTCGGCGGCCCTCGGCCCCGCACCATGTGCAGGGTTACGAGCTTGACTCGACTGCCGCTTCCCGGGATATCCAGGGCGCCAGTCGAGACAACCACGGGTAATTTTTTAGAGAGGTTGTCTTCCTCGCAGCCCCCGCCTCCAAAGGAAATAGTTCCTTTGCAGACGGCGGCCCTCGGCCCCGCACTATGTACAGGGTTACGAGTTTGGCTCGACTGCCGCTACCCGGGATACCCAGGACGCCAGCCGAGACCACCCCGGGACATTTTTTAGAGAGGTTGTCTTCCTCGCAGCCCCCGCCTCCAAAGGAAACAGTTCCTTTGCAGACGGCGGCCCTCGGCCCCGGACTATGTACGGGGTTACGAGATTGTCGGCTATTCGACACCTCCGTAACAGCACCTTCAGTGGGAGACATTACGCAGACGCCCGTGATGCACCGTCCCGGACCCATTTCCGTTCCCCTATCATGACTGACCAGGGACAGGATATGGACCGGGCACACGAGGAGGTTTCCGACGTAGCACCCCAGTCCCGTCCGTGCCTGGTCCGCGTGGATTTTTTTCTAGTAAACTTTTCTTTAGATTTAAACATCTAGCAGTTAAATGGTTAAAAATATATAAAAACATAACTATAATTGCTATTTCTTCTTTCAAATATTTAATACTTCAAAAAGTATTCATTTGACGATGTGGGTTACCTACAATGCGAAGAGATGGCGCTGCCTTGCAGCTTAAGGCTAAGAAAATTTCGACGCGGCCAATAGGGCCGTGGCAGCATAATGGTCAGTGCATTCGCCCGGATTGCGAAGGGTGCGGGTTCGTGTCCCGTCCGCTGCCTGGTCCGCGTGGTTTTTTTTTCTAGTAAACTTTTCTTTAGATTAGAAATGTTTTTAATAAATCAATAATAAATTAGTATTAATTCTGATCATAGCGGACAATTAGCCTCTATTGAACACCATCATGCTTCACCCAAAAGATGACCTAACTTGCAGACTAATTACACAAACGGGTATAAATAAATTTAAAGATAGTGTTTATCACAAAATATCATACTTACCAGTTTGTAATAATAATAACAATAATTTGTATGAAGATTTATTAAATTTAATTAAAGATGAATTTAATAAAATATTCAAACGCAAACTTATTAAATGCCATAGCTCTAAAAAGAAATTTAGTGATTGGGCCACACCTGGTATTTACAAAAGTAGAAATAAGTTGTATCAATTATATGCTCTCAAGGCAACCTCATCTGATCTGAATATGTCAAAAACTATTAAAAAAAGTGTGTTCCATAGCAAAAGCTAAGTTTTCAAAAAAAAAAATTGTCTTTTCGATAGTAAAATAAAGACAACTTAGAATATAATTAATAATGAAACTAGAAGAAATAAATTTAACGAACACACATATTCTTTAAAAATAGACAACAAGATTATTCGGACAGATGATGCCGTTGAAAATACACACATCAAAAGTGTCTAGGGATCAACATATATTTTTGCAATAACTTTTCTCCTGATTGATATTAATTAAAATTTTCTTTAAGGATTCATCAAATAAAGTGTTTTCGTTTGTCACAGTAACGATAAACCAAGTCACCTTTGCATTAATAAAGAAATTTGCCATTTTCCTAATAAAGGGATTTTTGACATTTGAACCACTAACACAAAAGTTTGAAAAAAAGACTGAAATAACAGTTTTCTTTAAAATTTTATTGGGTAACTTAAACAATTAATAATCCGTATTTCTACCGCGAACACTAACAACACAAGAACATCGGTTTGGCATACTCAAAATGAGTTCATCCAAATCACGCTGTGGAATGGCCGCCCATGTTCGTTGCAACAACAAAAAAAGGTCTTCTTGCGACTGGATACCCTCCATATTCGGCAGAGCTCTTCTCTGTAGCATATCCCATGCATGCTCAATCGGGTTCAAGTCTGGCGACTGAGCAGGCCAGGGCAGGACATTGATGTTAGCTGCGGCGAGAGTCTGTCTTACAACTCTTGCGGTGTGCGGTCGTGCATTATCATGCATTAACTGAAATAAGGGACCGATTTGCACTTGCAGAGGAACGATGACGTCTGATACAATCGTCTCAGCATAAATCAACTCAGTTCTTCCGCCGATCCAAATACCCGCCCATACCATGATGGTTCCACCACTATAAGGATGGACTTCCTGGCAGGATTTTAATCGCTGTTGGCGTCCAGGGGTTCTCCAGTGTCGTATACGTCTTGTATCCGGTCTCATACCAAAACGAGACTCATCAGAAAAGCACACGAAACGCCATTGTTCTTCTGCCCAATTTCTGTGTTCAAGAGCCCATTGATATCGAATCCTACGATTGTGCATTGCTATAGGTGGTACCCGTAGCGGTCTTCGGGAATGAAGGTTCACTTCATGCAAGCGGTTTCTGACTGTTTGGTCGCTAATTAAGTTCCCTGAAGAGTGATGAAGCCTCACGGCTAACATCATGGCGGTTATTGTTGGAGCTCTTCGAGTTAAGATTTGAATGTATCGGTCTTGTCTCCGTGTGGTACAGCGATACCGTCCTCCATGGCGCTCAGCCACGGTACCAGTGCTTCGGTATCGTGTCCAAAGTCGACTGATAACACTCTGACTTGTATTCAGAGCTAAAGCCACAGTACGTTGCCGGGAACCAGCTTCTATCATTCCCACGGCTCTGAGCATTTCTTCCCTGCTTAAATGACGTCGCCGCTCCATAATAACGTTGGTTTTAATCAGTAGTAGGGAAACAGTAGCACTAATAATGTCTTCAATGCGTTGTATGTTTTTATAGGGAAAATATTGACAGCTGATTTTCATCTTTTACTCGAATTTGATTCACAGTTCCTGATTCAAATTATGAAATGCACCAAAAAGGATTCATATAAATTTATAAAATCATAAATTTATTACAAAGCCACATCTCAATCTCAAGAAATCCGCATAAAAATGCTTGATCCCTAGACACTTTTGATGTGTGTACTTTTGAAAATTTCTTTTCTAGTGCACCATTTGAAACAACTAGAAATCTTAATTCTTGTTCTAGGGTAGCAATGACCCTCCTTGAGTCAAGTGTTGACAAGTGCAGTAATGATTTTTAGTTTAGGCATATCGGTAGTGATTGTATTATAAAACCTTTTAATTCAATTATTATATAATTAATTATAATTACCTATTAAAAAGACAGAGGATTATTGGGGAATATCAACATACATAATAAAACCAATTATCACTGTCATTGCGCCACAACTGGCCATTAAATTTAACAAATGTATTGATGAGGGAGTGTTTCCAGATCTAATGAATGTGCTAAAGTTATCCCTCTCTTTAAGGCTGGTGACAAATCAGATCCCAGCAATTTTAGGCCTATATCTATATTAGCAGCGCTAAGTAAAGTATTTGAGAAAATAATTTACAACCAATTACTAGCACACTTTCCTATAAATAAGCTATTTCATTTAAAAACAGTTTGGTTTCGCTAGAGGCATAAGTTCTACTAATGCTGGAACTCCACTTCTCAAACACATTTTTGATGTATGGGGGAGTAAGTACGATGCTATTGGCATTTTTTGCGACTTATCAAAGGCGTTTGACTGCGTTAGCCATGAAACATTGTTAAATAAAATGAAGCATTATGGTGTATCAAATATTTCACTAAGTCCGATACAGTCTTATCTTTCTTCAGAGAGTAGATATAAATGAAGCTGAGTCTACAGTAGCACCCATTTCTATGGGCGTGCCCCAGGGTTCAATATTGGGCCTATTGCTTTTCCTTATTTATATCAATGACCTTCCTCACTTTACAAGAGATTTGTGTGAGACAGTGTTATTTGCTGATGATACTTCTTTAGTGTTTAAAACTAGAAGAGGAAATGATTGTTATGACGAAGTAAATTTTGCTCTTTTTGAAGTTTTTCATTGGTTTACGGTAAATAATTTAAAACCTAACTCCAGTAAAATAAAATGCGTTAAGTTTACTCTACCTAATGTGAGGCAGGTTAATACTAGTACAAGTGGATTCTACAAAGTTTCTGGGTATTACTTTAGACACTCGTCTGCAATGGGATCCTCATATTGATGCCTTGTCAAGTAGACTGAGCTCTGCAGCTTTTGCTGTAAAAAAAATAAGATAAGTCTGAGCACAAATGCACGCGCGTGCGTTTTTTGACAAGTGAGCATCGCTGAGCCAGTATTACTGAGTGAGTATTATCTTTGATAGCTCTTGTTGCACAGCGACAAACTAGTGGAGAGAGTTTTCGCCAGCATGCAACATGCGACAGTGTGAACAGTCAGCGATCTACTATTAATATATGCATCTCTTTTGTTAACATGGAATATTTAAGTACTTTCTTAAGCGAGAAAATAGCCGACAGTTAGTCGATTCCTCACCGGTGGATCGACCAGGTGGGAAAACTGCCTTAAGAACTTTCTGCATATATCAGAGGATTTTTTGTTTATAAATAACTCAGACTCGAGACTCGACTTAAACTCATGCTCTCGACTTCTGATAGTCTTTCTACTAAGGTGGTTCTAATGAAAACTCAATTCAGGGCCGTATTTCCGTCCCTTATTGACAGGTTACAAGCTTAAAGACCCATCATCATAATATACTCAACCGTGTTTTCTGATTTCCTTTAACATACTGCAGGTAACATTGTATTTTGTGTGATCAACTACACAAAATACAATGTTCCCTGTAATCAATGTTAGTGCATTATTTTAAATAACATTGTTGTTGTCAACCAGGTGAATTCTTCGCCGGCAGCTGCTAAGACTTTGCTCATGACATATGTGCCTCGGTGTGATGCCCCGTTTGTGTTTAGACATGTTGAATTCATCGATATTATCAAAAGTTTTAGATAACTTAAAAAGAAAAATACGTTTGATTTATGCGGAATATCTATAAAAAAAATAATGGCAGAATTATAGTCATCGCTCCTTATCTTGCAGATATCACACTAATATTATAAAGGCGAAAGTTTGTGGATGTTTGTTACTTTTTGACGTCTAAACGTCTGGAGTAATATTAATAAAATTTGGTATGGAGTTAGCTAACACCCTGGATTAACTGATAGGCTACGTTTGACTGCGGAAAAATATCCCTAAAAAACCGCGGGTAGCTCTGCGGGGCACAGCTAGTATTTAATAATTGTATAGATCAGGGAGTATCTCCATACCTCACGAAATATAGTAGAGATAAGCCTCTTTTCAAATCTGGAAATAGAGACGACCCCGGTAATTACAGACCTTTATTAGTATTGCTGGTATTATGTAAAATTTTCGATAAAATAATTTTATATCAATTAATATCACATTTCAATTTGAATAATTAGAGGTAGATCTAAGACTGATGCGGGTATTGCACTTATTAGGCATATACTGGAAGCTTGGGAAGAGTCACAGAATGCTCTTGGAGTATTCTGTGACTTCTTCAAGGCTTTCGATTGCGTTGAGCATCGGACGCCATAGCTACGTTATTTTCGGTCGATAATATCGGATGCGTTTTTACAATATTTGTTTTTAGTATATTATGTCTGAGAACAGCTACGAAGTTACTACGACACTTACTGCTGCGATAATAACGACACAAAAGAAGTATGACGAAATGTCGCAATGATGCATCCGAATCTTCGACCGATAACGCGCCTATTGGCCGGAGGCTTAACCCGCTACCACTTGTAACTTACTCTTACTCCAAGAGAGGCGCAAAGGTAGATGATATCGACTTTGCGGGCTTATACCAAGATACAATCACGATTGAATCTCAGAACGAGAGCCTGTGCATACTGAGCTTGTTGTATTGAGTACGTGTCACGAATTCTGATAGATTCGTAGATATAACTTTATCACTACTTTTTTCAACTCCCTGGTAACGCGAGATTGTGTCGAGGATCCAGGTTGCTATGTAATTTCGGTTGGGATATGGGGGTAGGGGGGTGAAACAGCTTACTTTGGGATACTAGAGTTATTATTTTACTCTTGGTGAGAGATCTGTCTTCTGTGAGAATCACTTTGGTTCGTTTTATTTTGGATCGTGACTAGCGGTAGAGTTACGTGAGCAGAGATAATAAAAATTCGGTTTGGCATTAGCTTAGTAGTACAACAGGTTGATGTTAAGGTCCTAACATTAAAAAAAAAAATAGTTTCGAACATGATATAGGGCTTACTTAGGATACACGAATTAAAATAAAACAAGTTACAACGGTATAGATGCACTAATTTATTTAGTCTGCAGTGTGTGAACAGGCATTAGGGGGACCAAACCAATTCATTAGATCCTTGCAACTGAACACTGATTCACTCCTAAGATGATACTCGAAGCTATTGAGATTATCATAATTCCTAACCCGCAGCCTGAAATGGATGCGAAACGTCATAAATAAATAAATCAGTGCATCTATACCGTTGAAACTTATTTTATTTAATGAGTGGTGTGCGTGGAAACCTAAGTAACAAATTTACACGAATTTTACATTAATAAAACGATGATTGTTAAGGTCCAATAAAACAAAACGCTGAAGAGTCACGCTTTTATGACAATAAATTTTTTATAATATTTTTAGACATTATTTATTTACCTAAATTTTCAGTGATCGGAGTCCCCTGTTAAGCTAAAAGCCAGCGGATACCGTTCTTCCATTAACATATAGTTTATTTTCTGAATACAAGGTGGCGCAAAAATACTCATTTAATTTTGTTTTTGCATTTTACTATAAAACAATTTAATAAAAATAAAAACATATTTTCAGTGACGGAATCTTTATCAGGACTATTTTTTTTCCGATAAGTGGAAAAGATGATTTGTTGGATTTGGCTGCCACAAACACAAATGATGATAAACATTTGTGCCCGATTTATCGCATTTTCCATGATTTCCGCAAGGAATCCGGTGATAACTGCTGGCATTCCTGCAGAAGACTCTTTAAAATCTGCGTTCATCTCAGCCTTATTAGGCTGTACATATATTAGAATGTTAATGTAGCCGGTGTATATGTCGCCGTCATCTGGTTGAATCTGCTATTTGATTGAATGACTAGCGCGTTCATTGAATGACGACATTTAATTGAATGATTAGGCCGAACGTTGATTGAACAAGCGTCCAACTAGTTAGCGGATTGTAACATAGCCCTTTGAACAAAGCGGACGTAAAATCAGTCAGATGATTGAAATTTAGTTCCCACTGCGGCCCGCTAGTAGTCACCACAACAAATATGGTGTCAAACAACAGGAAGAAAGAATAAAATCCTACAAATACCTATTTATCTATCTATCTATCAGGTGGCTGGCGCGGCACGCTCGCTTCGCTCGCTTTTTTTTTTGTGACGAGGGGAAATGCAGTTACGCACCATATCGTGACGCTGACTAGGCGCACGGCGTGTGTGGGACTCGCCGGCACGGGAAACGGTGCCGACCCTACTCAAGCAGGACCAGTGCGGAAGGCCACACTGATCCTACTCCACTAAAACCCCCCGGTACCCTCCTACGCCCATATGGGGGCGGTCTCGGGGCCGACGCACCTGCGTGCGCCACATCTCCGAGCACGCCCCCGGGCAGGCCCGGCCCAACGAGTGGACCGGGCGACGCGCCTCAGGGGGACTGCGCTAGGGTACTAGTCAGTCCCCAGACGTGGTGGCCTATGCCGGAGCGGCACCTAGGACGCGCGGCTGGTCAGGCCGCACCCAGACCACCTTAGGGCCGTCGAAGACCGGCAGTCACCGCTGCCTGCCTTCTTCGGCCCACCCGTCTACGCCGGAGAGGGGGGGGCTAGAGCGTCCTCCTCCCGCTCCCTCTCCGCTGCCTCCTTCTGCGTCATCACCGATTCGCAGGAGGAGGCGGCAACCGTCCAGGCTCTCTCGCTACCAAGCATCTTACCATACTTGGCAGCGTGAGGCCTCCTCCGCCGAGCACCGCGATCAGATCGCGGCGCTCATCTCGCCAGGCCGGGCACACTATCAACGTGTGCTCGGCCGTGTCTTCGGAAGAGGCGCAGTGATGACACCGCGGCGTCTCCTCCCGATGGGCGACTCGGTGCAGGTAGTGACCGAAGCACCCATGTCCGGTCAGTACCTGTACCCGGTGCAGGTAGTGACCGAAGCACCCATGTCCGGTCAGTACCTGTACCAGGCGGTAGGTGAGGGTGCCCCGCTGGCGCCCCACCCACACCTCCAACACCGGACGAATCGCCTCGATCGTCCGGTGGCCAGCGGCTGGGTTGGCGAGTGCCTCCACCCATCGGCGCAGAGCCTCCCCCTGCGCCTCGGTGCGGACCCGTTCTATCTACTCTAGAACGGGTCGCTCGCCCCGCTCTTTCGCCGCTACCCGGTGTTGATGCACCTGCTAGGACGCAGGCAGGCTGACCGTGCGGTAAGCCCGCACGGCCCGGGTCGCGATGACCCTCTGCGGTCTTCGCAGGAGGGCCCTCGTGCTGGACGAGAGGCACTCCGCCCAGACCGGGGCCCCGTACAGCGACATCGACTTTATCACGGAGTGATAAAGCCGACGGCACTACGCCTTCGGCCCCCCCACATTGGGGAGGAGGCGTCCGAGTCCGGCTGCGACGCCGCACAGCCGGGGAGCGTGAAGCCTGAAGTGCTCCTCCCAGCTCCGTCGGGGGTCTAGGGTCAGGCCGAGATACTTGAGGTGCATCTCGACCGGAACTCACACCCCCTCTACCCGGGCACGGAGCCTCGGTGGGGTCCTGCGTCTGGGACCGTGGAAGGCCATGGCGGATGCGTCGGACGACTGTCGTCGTTCCGGACGGGAGCTCTATGATTCTCGCTCCCGTCACCGTCGTCCGGAACTTCGACGGGCCGATGCCCTGCTCCTGCATGTTTACGGACGCCTTGACCTTGGCCAAGGCGTCCTTATAGGTGGCTCCGCCAGCCACCGCCTCTGGCTTGAGAGCCACCACCACCGCCAAGGTCTTGGGCAGATTGGGTATTTTTGGGCCCTTGGCGGCCTTCTTTGTCTTCGGGCCCGCCGTCGTGGGTGCCGATTGGGCCGCGGGCTTGGCCTTTTTTGGCTTCTTAGCCACGGTTACCCAGGCCCCTTCTGCCGGAGGTGCCGTCTCAGGCAGCGGCTGTGGTGCTGCCGTCACATCACGACACTAACCTAATCTAACCCACTTATCGAATCTGTCGTAAATAATATGGTATCTCTTATCTATTAGACAAGTCTGTCCGTCTGTCTGTGGTGCTGTTTCAGCGGCCAAACCGTAAGAGATAGATAAAGAGAATATTTAAGTTATAAGTTAAGAATAGTCTGATAAGACTACAAACTAGATTTAAGTAACGTAGCACTTCCGGTTTTCGAGAAATCACGAATTTCAAACTAAACCACACAAAATCTCCGAAGATCTCAATTAATTAAATACATTTTTTTTTTAAATCAGGTTTTGGTGAACATTTGGTTCACTGGTTTGCTAGTTTTTCTATAACTTTCATAATTACAAAGTCGGCTATATCCTATTCAACGAATATGCTAAATGACGTTCAGTCAAGACATTGAACGTTACAATAAACATTGTCATGTTGTCCTTTAGTCATTCAATTAAATGTCGTCATTCAATGAACGCACTAGTCATTCGTTCAAATAGCAGATTCAACCAGATGACTGCGATATATATACATTGTGACAATTTCATCTGTCTACGCACTATAGTTTATGAGATACGGCTAACGGATGGATAGCAGATTCAGTGTAAGAGCAAGTAATAGGGCTTCTATATCACAACCTTTGGGTACGGAACCGGAACCCTAAATATACCATTATCGAAGTCCTTTTCATTCTCTATGGAACATGATAGGGATAAACTATTACCGGGGTTAGTTTTGGGATTGGGGTGTCGTCCAAGTCGAAGTAAAGGAGCGTTAGAAATATGAATTTTGTAAATATATAATAGATGTAGAGACTATTGTTTGTTTGTCTCGAGTTACAAAACGCAAGATAACATTATCATCATTTTTATATTTAACAAAATAGTTGATATACCTAACTTATCGTTAGGTATATAAAAAACTGCTATTTTAATTTTATGGTCTGGTATAGTGATGGCTGGGTTCTGGTATCCCCTGCTGCCTTCTGGACTTGAGATTCGTTGTTTGGTTTCTCAAAGGTATAATAAATATTTTTGTGTATTACGTTTAATATACTATTACTAATATTACTTCTATTACTACGACTACTATTGCACCTTACTAATAATTTTGTCAATGCAGTCTGCAGTGTAATTAAAGCACTTCTTAGATTGCATGTCATTTTTTTCTCTGCGACAATGTATTTTTCAAATTTGGAGTAGGTATTTAATTTTCCATTAAGATATGCAATACACGTATGGTTTATGTATGAAAGTCTGGGCCTGGTGACCTGTTAGTACCGGTAGCTATTTGTAGTTGCCTTTTACGGGCACCAGTCTCCCACATAATAGGATGTATTTATATTGATTAAGCTAGTTACCTATTGTACTGTTACACCTTTTGTGAGGAGAAAATAAATGGTATATTATTATTATTAACTTCCTGGATCAAGAGCCTGTCTGTCTCACCAAAATAAAGAAAAAAACATATGTTTATAGACCAACAGTGAAGTATCACAAAGAATATGCTTCTGTATAGAAGACCAAGCCTCGAGGTATTTTAAAAAACGTAACGCGAGTTAAGCTCCTGACCAGACAATCTGCTGCATCATTGCCCCTTTACCCATTATGTCCTTTTATCCATTGAAGTATGACCTCGTTTTCTCTGCCTACCTCCATAAGTTTGCAGTGGCATTCAAAAACCAAGCCAGACGTCATTATATTGTTGTCTAGCGCCTGGATTACCAAGGCACTTTCAGAGAGTATACGGATGTTCTTACCCCTGATTGCACGTCGTGTGATGGCCTCCGCTGCTCTGACAATGCCTATACACTCTGCCTGAAAGACCGTATTGAGGATACCCAGGCTGTCTGATATATGAATGTTGATATCCCCTGAGAACACACCTGCACCAATACCTGAGTTGGTTTTGAAGCCGTTTGTGTATACCCTGAGCTCCTTGTGCAGTCCTCGGTCAGGATTGTCTTTATATAGTTGTATTCTATATTTTTTGTCAAATACGTACTGTCTAGGGATAATATCGTTTTTCGCCATGAAGAAGGGGTATTCTTCCTCAATACCTTTTAGAATACGAGTATGTGGCGTATTGTAGTCTCTCCACAAGTCCAGCATATGGAGCCTAGTAGACGCATATGCTGCTTCTTGCTGAATGTAGAAATGTAGTGGTCTTACGTTCAGAATCGTCTCTAGTGTTGCAGTAGGGGTGGTTTTCATGCAGCCCGTTATCGCTCGGCAGACCCTCCCTTGGAAGCACCTGCGTTGTCTTCGTCCACCATACAAGCGCTGCATAGCTTATTGATGGGTCTTATTATCGTCGTGTATAGCCATTTTGTTATAAATGGGGATAAGCCCCAACTCTTACCCAGCATCCTCTTGCATTGGTACAAAATGATGCAGGCTTTCTTAATGGTTTTGTCAATATGTGTTCCCCAGTTGAGTTTGGCGTCTAGGTTTATGCCTAAATACTTTACCTCCTTGGAGAAACACAGCGTCTTGCCGAATAATACTGGCATGTGGTAACTGCCCAGGTTCCTTTTGTTGGTGAACAGAACTAGTTCTGTTTTATCTGGGTTTACCTAAGTCCATAGTCCGAGCTCCATATTTCTACCACTCTTAGTGCCCTTTGTGTCACATCGCAAACCGTGTCCGCAAACTTACCCGGGACTAAGATCACCAGGTCATCTGCATATCCTATTGTGAGGTAGTGCAGATTGTTCTGTCTTGTGATGAGGTCGTTCACAACTGTATTCCAGAGTAGTGGTGAGAGTACCCCACCTTGTGGGCAACCTCTCGTAGCCAGTGCTCGCAGTTGATTCTCTCCTTGTGGTCTTATTAACCTGTTAGATAGCATGTTACTTATCCACTGGACGATGGTCTCATCAGCTCCGTGTCTAACTAGGGCTGTCGTAATGCTGCTAAAACTGGTTTTGTCAAATGCTCCCTCTATGTCTATGAATGTGCCTAGGCAAAGCCCCTTTACATCCCAGGCTGTCCTCGATCGTGCTTACCACGGCATGCAAAGCCGATTCTGTCGATTTACCTAGACTGTAGGCATGTTGATTTCGGTGAAGCGTTGCCTTAGTCAGTTGATTGTCTCTTAGTTCTCTGTCACAAAGCCTCTCTAATGATTTTAGTAAGAAAGAAGAGAGGCCGATTGGTCTGTAGGATTTTGGCTGGCTATAGTCGCTCTTACCTGGTTTAGGGATGAAAGTTACTCTGACACCCCTCCACAGTTTGGGTGTGTACCTGTAGGCCAGGCATGCTCTTAGTAGAGGTACCAGGATCCGTATCCGGCCTTGAAAGGTTGGAAACTATTTAATGCCCATTTTACCTTGTCCTGTGATACTGTCTTGTTAGCTATGTCCCAACAGTGTACGGTCGGTGTCCAAATGTTTCCCCCCCAGACATATGTTGACTTCATCACACAGCCCGGAAAGTGTGTCTCCAGGAGTAGCCTTTGTGCTTCTTCCGGTGTTGAGGTGTATGTCCCGTCAGGTCTGCACAGCTGGCCCAAGTCCTGTGAGTTGTCTTTCGAGAGTAGTTTCCTTACTTTGTTTGCCGTGGAGCACGCGTCAATGCTTGTGCAGAATTTCCGCCATGACCCATCACCCCAGTGCCGAATTCGTCTTTTGTAGAGAGATTTTTTTATTTTTATTTTATTTTATTGATTTAGGTAACAAACGGTCTCTAACAGTAATATTTGCTTAAATTAAATAATGTATGACTAGATCTATAGTACTATAACTTAAATTAATATTATGTTTAAACAAATCGAGTCTATGAGAAACTAATTAAATGAGCCACAGCCGAAGTATCGAAAAAAAATGATTTATTCAAGAATAAAAATTACAATATTACTTATTACTAATTAAACTATTGACCCTATCGATGCTTGAATAGAAGTGGCCGAGTCGATGCCTGCAGTCCGGCGCCCCGACGATGACACGTTCCGCTGCATCAGCTCCTCGTGCCATCAATTTACGTCAATCGGTTGTTTGTTGAAATTAAATTGGGGACAGCTCTTCGTCAGCGTTTCCGGTAGTGAGTGACGGCGTAACACCTCCCCTCCCAGTTCAGCAACTATTTGCGAACGCTGAGTGAAAATGTTGCTGGAAAATTCTTGTCTCGGTTTGAAGTTTCAGGGATCGCATATTCCTGGTTTCCAATTTTCCTGGTCTCAGTAGTGTTTTCTTGGTTTAAGGGTCTTCTTCTGAAATACCTCTTGATGATTATGGCAGCAACGGTTAGAATTAGGATGATGGTGATTATATAAAATGGTATTGTGGTATGATAGAGTCCTTCAGGGATCTTCTCGATTGTTACAGGAGTCTGTAGCATGATGTCATCTTGGATCTTGTGCAGATTCTTCAAGCTGATGGAATTCAAGTTAATGTGGGTTGACGTGGATGCTTGTGTCTTGACATCATAATCGATTTTGAGGATCTTCAGTGGCTGTCCTCTGACTTCGTCGTTAGAATTTATAAGGGTAATTTCATCTGTGCGCAGCGAACACAAAAGTGGAATCGTCAGTAGATAACTGCCCTGCAATGTGTTGTAGTTTTCATCTCCACATTTTGTTTGAATCTTAGTTGGATGCGGGAACGAGATAACGTAGTGGCGACTGTCCAGTTGTTCAGCAGCCTCTTTATGTAGATGAATTGTTGTAAGATTGCAGCTTCTGTCAAGAGTCTTGCTTGAGATGAAATTTTGCACGCAGTCAGCATCCGTCCGGACGTGATGATTCATCTTCTCTTCGCAGAGATACTGGTTGGAGCTCAACTTCGGGCATTCAGCCTCAATGTACATGAATGCTTTCCCAGTGGTTGCTATATAAGGATAAGGAGGTATAAGGGCTTGGGAATGTTCGTTGGGAACTACAGCTAATCTATAAAGGATAAATGTCTCTATTGAAGCTATCGGGAATTTAAAGACAATCACTAACTTCCGTTCATCATAATAATAGCCTGTTTTAATTATGTCATAGTATTCTCTTAATTCTAAATCTAATATCTGATCTCTATGATATACTTTTCTAAGTTTAACTAACATATTACCTAAAATATCTATTCCTATCATACTATGGTGTGTACCCATTTTCCTGGTGAAGGATAGAATATTTTCTAATCTTAATAATTCTTGAGAAAGATCTTCTACATCTTCACTCATTATGGCCAAAATTTGAGCTAGCTTCGTGAACTTCATTAGAGTATAATCCCTTTGAACATCACTATCAAGAAGAATCTGTAATGTAGTATTAATTTTACTTTGATTTTCAATTATTTTAGATAGAATACTTGTATGTTGAGCCATCCATTCTTTACTAAGACTGATATGGTTATTTATCTCGTTCGAGTTTTTAATCTGATTATTTTGTAAAATGTCTATTGCTTTGTTAAATCTAACAGCATCTGTGTAGTCCAAATTACCTGTAATACTTTTGACAACAGATCCTAGACCATCTACAAGACCTCTCTTGTAACGGCCAGGTAATAAGCTTTTTAATTGTTTGGCTACCTTAATTAATTTGCCACTTAGATACTCTATTTGATATTCATACAAAGTATAAGTGTCATTTGGCATATGATGTCTGAAATCAGATAATTGAGTCTGTAAGTTGGAAATAGTATTACCAATATCGTCTAATTTGATATACTGAAGGAAGCTGTGATAGTGATTAGTCAGTCGAGTCAACCCAATTCTAAACGGAAGTAGCCCTATACTCCTATTAAGATTCTCAAACTTAATTTCTTCACTGGCTGTCAGTTGGATGACGAGAGTCCACAGGATTCTGCAACAATTTTGATGACTTAGGCACGCGTTTAAGTCTAGACTTAGCAACAGCACCACGTTTTTTAGATGTATAAATGTGTATCGGCAAATCAGCTAAGACAGTGTCCTGTGTGTATCGTGGAGCTAGTTTCTGTCTAGATGCGGCAGGGTTTTTTATGAATATTTGCTGTTGAGGTTCGTACTCCTCTTCAGATTCGCGATCTTTATTACGGTTCTCTATAAGATCGGTGCGGTTAGCTAAAGAGGATTCATTGATAATTTCGTATACAGTCTTCATTTGATCCCTATGTGTCTGTATGTATTGTTGTAAAAGATGTGTAGTTAAGTCAATGTCCAGTGGGTCCCTAGGGTCAAAGTGACCATTGATAATATTGTACGGTCGACATCTCGTAAAACTGTGAACCGAACTATTGTAGGCTAATAATGCATATGGCATGAGGTTTATTACTGATTCATTTTTATGTTTCAGGGAAAGAATACGCAAGTGTTCCAGCAGGGTCGAATGAAATCTTTCTATATTGCCATTGTCGTTTGGACTATGTGGCAACGTTTTATGATGAGTTATCTTATGTAGTTTCAAAAACTCTGTAAATAGCTGATTTGTGAACTCAGTTCCATTGTCCGTAATTATGGTTAGGGGAAGGCCGTGGTGAGTACAGAACTGTAACAGAGCTCGTAAGATGCTAAGTGCTGTACCGTCCCTCAGGAGATAAGCTTGACTGTATTTGGAAAACACATCAATGAAAGTTAAATATTTTTCAGATTGTACTGTGAACAGGTCTAAGTGAACTATTTCAAATGGTTTACTTGCAGGTGGGACTATATTAAATTTTTGTCTTATAGGATTACGGTCGTATTTGGCTTGACCGCAGAGAGTGCAATCGTTAATGTATTTACTTATGTGCTCTCTCATTTTTGGCCAGTAGTACTTTCGAGATAGTGAAAGATAGCATTCATTTATTCCCCGGTGGTTGGTTTTCCCGTCATGATAATGTTTTATAATATCCTGTTGCCTCAGGTATTCTTTTACGTTTTCTAATTCGGATTTCGTTAGAACTAAATTCATTGCGGAACTCTTGAAGTTGTCTTGGATAATTGGGATAATTTCGTACATAGATAAGGGCGGATCTATCAATAATCCAGTCCTAACCTTTGGGTTCACATACTCTTTTACGGCATTAATAACGTCTTCCTGTAAGTTAGTTTGGGATACTTGGATTGATGTTCGTGTGTGATTTTCAAAGGGCTTACTAACTGTTGGACGTTTCTTAATGTCTCCTACTACTACAAAATGTATTTGCTTATGAAATTTATTCAAAGGTTCATCTGTTATCGGAATCTCGAGAATTGGATTTTCATTACTGGTGTGGGCTGTTTGTGTTGTAGAACCGTCCACAGAAGGTGGGTTGGCTACAGAAGGGTTAACTATTATAGAACTAACTTCCTCATTGTGAACCTCAATTCGCGATAGGGCGTCGGCATTGGTGTTACATTTGCCTTTTTTGTACTCTACTGTGAAATCGTACTCACTGAGTTTGAGCCTCCACCTAGTCAATCGCGAGTTAGGCTCTTTTATGTTCATAACCCACTGAAGGGGCTTATGATCAGTAATAATTTTAAATTTACGGCCAAACAGATACGGTCTAAAGTATTTTGTGGCCCACACAATGGCAAGGAGCTCCTTCTCGATCACACTGTAATTAATTTCGCTTTCGTTTAAGGTCCGAGATGCATATGCTATTGGTTTATCAGAACCTATTTGTCCTTGTGACAGCACAGCTCCTAGGGCAAAATTCGAAGCGTCCGTTGTAAGTATGAAGCCTTTTGTAAAGTCTGGGTACTGGAGAATTGGATCATTGGTCAATAATTTCTTACAGGTTTCGTAACAGTCAACATAGTCTTTATTCATTGTAATGGTCTTTCCTTTTTTCAAACACAGCGTCATAGGTTTAGTTATACGGGCAAAGTCAGGTATAAATTTTCTATAATAACCAATTAGTCCAAGAAATTGTTTTATTTGTTTTGTGGTAGTTGGTATGGGATATTTTTGTATTGCAGCAATCTTGTCTGGGTTAGGCTTTATGCCTTCATTACTAATTATGTGACCTAAGTATGCGGTTTCCAACTTTAAAAACTCAGATTTATCCATCTGGATTTTAAAATTGGATTCCCTTAATCTTTGGAAAACCTTTTCTAAGTTAATAACATGCTCCTGTAAGGATGTGCTAAAAACTATTATATCATCTAAATAAACGAGGCAAATTTCATTCTGTAGTCCTCTTAGTACGTTATCCATCACCCGTTGAAAGGTAGATGGTGAATTTTTAAGACCCATGGGCATTCGCAAAAATTCGAAGTGCCCATGCTCTACACTGAACGCTGTTTTAGGTATATCAGCGGGGTTTAATTCGACCTGATAAAATCCAGACGCAAGATCTAGTGTGCTGTAATACTGACATCTTCCTAGCTTATCCAGTACGTCATTTATATTCGGGATGGGATATTTGTCGTCTATAGTCTTCTCGTTTAATTTTCGGAAATCAATGACTATCCTCCATTTTTGTTTTCCAGAGGCATCTATTTTTTTTGGAACTACCCAGATCGGTGAGCTCCATGCAGACTCAGAAGGTCTAATTATATTTTGTTCTAACATTTTTGATATTTGGTCTCTAACCTCCTGACGGTGTACAAATGGATACCTATAGCTTTTAGTATAAATAGGGACTTCATCAGTTGTTCGTATATGATGTTTTATTTTATTAGTAAAGGATAGCGGTTCTCCTTCGATGTAAAATACATCTGCATAATTAGAACAAAGATTAACTATATTTGCCTTTTCTTCCTCATTAAGATGGTTTGTACGTAGTCGAGATAATACCTCTTTAACGCGCGTTGGGTCTTGTTCGGTACGCGTGCACTCAGTAGTAAAAAGCGAGGCTTCTACAGGCTGATTCATAGAAAATATTACGTCATTGTGTGACGGATTTTGTATTTCGACAATACCGCGGTTATTACACACAGTTGTTAGACATTCGCTTACCGTGCAATTATATAATATCTGCTGTGGAATGTATACTTCACCGTCAGATGCGTTAATTGGTAATCTAATAAGTCTGCTAGTATTTGCTGGTATAATATCCTCATATAAGTTGATATTCCGAGAATTAAACATAGCAATAGGGTTTGTCGATGTCTTAGTAATCAACACATTGTCCTTTAAGTCAATTTTAGCCTCCCATTTGGTTAGCAAGTCGAGTCCAATTAGTCCATCGAAATAATTATGAAAGTCATACACAAAAAGTTTTATACTATCGGGACAATTAAATTCACTAAAGTTAGGGATAGTGATAGAATAATTATTCCTTGAAGTTGCGTGAACGTTTGTAACTTCAAAGGGGTCGTAATTCAATGTAACGTGTGGAAAGTATTGGTTAACTGCATTTGGACTTATAAAGGATTGATTAGCTCCTGTGTCTATTAAAAGATTGAGGGGTGGATTTCTTATCTTAATGAATGGGAGCTGTCGTTGGGTTTGCAAATTTAATTCTATTTTAATTCTTTTGAATTGGGATTTATCCGAAAATCCTGCTCATTGCTGCAAGAAGCTGAAGGCTCTTCATCACAAGTAACATCTCCAAAATTATTTTCATAATGTAAGGGTTCAGTACTTTCACAGTTATATTCGGTATAGTCAGGGCAATAGTTATAGTCAGTCTCGTAAGAATATTGATAGTCAGGGTAGTAGAAATTATTATCATAGCCATAACACTCATTTAAGTTAACATCTCTGGTCTTAAAATAATTAGATGGCGGAGGGTTACCAGACAGACGCCAATCGTGTCCTCTTAATGGTAATGGTTTTGGAACGAAATGACTTACTCCACTCATAGGTTGAGGATGAGGGGTTTGATTTTGTCGCGGTTGAATTCTAAATACATTGGATTTCGGGTTATAATTGGGCGGCGGCGCACGGAACATTTGTTGCGTACGCGTAGGCATGTTAGGTGTACGATTTTGGAACCCTTGTGATTGGAAACTTGGCCGCCAATTATTATACTGTGGTAGGGCCGTTGGCCGCTGCAAATTAGCCATAGGTGGGAAATTAAATGGTCTAGTTGGTGGTAACACAGGAAAAACCTGAGGGGTCGCCTGTGGAGGCATTCTATTCAATTGAGTGACGTTATTTGGTTTTTTGTCACTTGTGTCGTTTCGTTGCTGGAGATACATTACATTTATTTCCTCCTGCACAAACTCTAGGGCTTTTTCTATAGAATCGGGCCGCATGCAACGTATGCGAGACCCTAATGGTTCCTTGAGGCCTCTAACAAATGCCTGCATAGTTAATTTTTTATAGAGCGTGCGTTTAGCCTCAATGGTGGTAGGTATAGTTTCGTGGAGAGTGATGTACGTCATTATCGTACTAAATAACGTTTGGCATCGGTCATAGTATTCTTGCGGTGTGTTATTACCTTGAGTCGCTACTAAGAGGTCATTATATAACGCTGTCTCGTCGCGTTGGTCTGCGAAACTGTTAATCAATGTATTTCTAATGCCAAGCCATGTATCCGGGATGCCGTTTGAATTGATTTTTGTTGCGGCAGGGCCCGTGATTTTATTCAATATTCCGTTTAACAGACAAAGATTACTTAACTCGCTACCTGGCTCATCACACATGTAATTAATAACTATCTGGTCACATAATCTAATAAATCTAGTAAGTACGTTAGGGTTCCCGTCGAATTCGGGAACGGGGCGCAAGGCTTTAAAAATTACGTCCGGGTCGTGCGCCATTTCGCTACTATCGAATAAACTATTTAAATTAAAATCTATATCTCTATACAAATCTACTCTACAATGTCTATTGGACTTGCTACGCGATGTAGTGTCCTTAGAACCCGATTGACGTGGGTGGAAAATCTTGGAAGGATAGGTATAACACACTACAGGAAAAGCAACACACAAAAGAAAGATTCAATAGTACTTACAGAAACTTCATGTCAGTTACTCTGCGGCGTGGTCTCAGGTTCAGGTTCCTCGGTCAAAGCTAGATAGCTAGACGGGCTACGTTTCGGAAATCTTGCTTTCGATTTTCGGAAATCTTGTCCGCGTGCGCGTCCCGAGAATCCTACCGACTGCGCCAATTAAATGAGCCACAGCCGAAGTATCGAAAAAAAATGATTTATTCAAGAATAAAAATTACAATATTACTTATTACTAATTAAACTATTGACCCTATCGATGCTTGAATAGAAGTGGCCGAGTCGATGCCTGCAGTCCGGCGCCCCGACGATGACACGTTCCGCTGCATCAGCTCCTCGTGCCATCAATTTACGTCAATCGGTTGTTTGTTGAAATTAAATTGGGGACAGCTCTTCGTCAGCGTTTCCGGTAGTGAGTGACGGCGTAACAAACTTCTTAGTTACTGTTTACAAAATGTTTCAAAATCTTTACAATCTACTAGTACAACATCTCGCGAACCAGTTTTCTGTAATTATTATAAGTACTTGAAAAAATGACAATATTGGTCAGGTTTTTGTTATAAAAATCAAGTGATCGCCTCAAATAAGAATTTTTTGTGTAATTTGTGCGATATGGCGGGACATAAAATGTACTCTTAGACCGTGAGGAGGGACGAGGAACCTTAAGGTGGATTTTATCTAACAAATTAGTGCAATCAATTCGGCAATTAACTATTTTATAAATACCATAGTGTCCAAAAAAGTACGTCTAATTTGTAATGGGGTTATGTTATATTTTGAGGCACAAGTCCTGTAATCGTTTAAAATATGTTCATCATGATAGCTTAATAATTTACAAACTTATTTTGTACTTTTTCGATGCGATCAACGTGAACAGCATACTTTGCATCTCTATATGCGTCCCAGTCTTGGTCATCACAGGTGTTCATAGCCCTGTTGAAGAGGCGTCTTACCTTTATCCTCAGTCTTGCAAGTTCTGGTCCCCACTCCTGGTGGTGTTTATGCTACTAGGGTTAGTCCTAGGTGTGCTGAGGGGGCATGCATTCCGGTAGCCGGACATGATGGCCTCAGTCAGCTCCTCGGTGGTCTTGTCTATTGTCTCGGTGTCCCTGAGCTGCATGCGCTGTAGGGATTGAGTTACCTGTAGTATATACTGCTTCTTATTTGTCTTTCTAGGTATGCGCCTGGGTGTCGGGATTACAGTGTGTATAACGAGTTTGAAAATGATCCATCTGTGGCCCGAACAAGAGGCCTCCATGGAAACCTTCCAGTATGAGACCAGATTGGCACCCATCCTCTTCACCAGTGCTAACACTGGAGGACTTAGGTCTATAATGGAGCAAGAACTATCATAGACCTAAGTCTATGATGGTTCTTGCTCTTCTTGTCACGAATGTTGGAGCCAAGCCTACATTTAGGATGCTCAGGTCTGTCGTAAAAAGAAAGTCTTCTAAGTCCTCAACTCGCTTGGTGCTGTTAGGCATGCCCCATAGAGGATAAAGGGCGTTGGCGTCAGCGCCGATGATCAGCGCCATGTCGTTTTGTTCGCAGTATCTCACCAGCTCCACTAGTTCATCTGGTGGTGCCGTCTCCTCCTCATGCATGTAGGCGGAGGCCATCACCAGATCGGGTACACTTGGATCTTGCGATTGTTTTATTTTAATGGTTGTTAGGTCGGTAGAACAGAATCGTGTCATTAATTGTGCCTGTATGGTAGTAGAACATATGATACAGGACCGCAGAGCACGGTTCCTTGCTGTATAGAATGTCTTACCATCGCTGTTTTTGAAGCCGCATACGCTTTTGGATCTGACCCACGGCTCCTGGATCAGAGCCACTGCCTCGTCGTTAACCTCCAACCATCTCGTGAGCTGAGCCGTTGCGGTGCGACTGTGTTGGAGGTTTGCCTGGATGGTCTTAATGGTCGGTGGTGGAGGCGCCATCGGAGGATAGCAGCACATCAATATCGACCTCCTGATCGATGTTGATCCCACCGAGCCTGTCTGCTCACTCGTCTACAACCTCCTGCTTCATCCGCTCCATCGGAGCAGGATCACAGGTGACCGAGGTGTCATCTGCTTCTGTCGTACTCTGCGGCGTCTCAGGAGGCTCTGGTTCGCTCTGTGACGGAGCCGGTGTTATTTGCTCTAGAGGCGGCAGGGTCTCAAGGTACGGACCACCCTTGCTCCTCAACCTCACGTACACAGAGCCCAGTAGATAGCTGAGTTGCCTCCTCCTCGCTACCAACTTCTCCGCAACGTCCCGTGTCGTGCTAAACACCAGAAAGGTGATCGTGTCGCCAGTGATTGCCTTGTGTAGCAGCCAACGGTCTACTTCAGCATCAAGGTTTTGATACCGAAGCACCTTGGCAATGGTATAGGGCTCTCGGATGTCCGGTATGAGCAGCCCACATACCACCCTGCTAGGTCGGTCGATTTGTCTTTGGACGACCAAGTCCTCCACCCCCGTCACTTTCAGTGTCCCCACCGTCCTCTTCAGCCACTCCAGTGACTGGGGTGTTTTGCACCAGAGGCTCAAGGCTCCGTCTGCAATCATGGGTTTCCCCTTGAGAGACGGTCCTTCGATTGTTGGGGATCCAATCGCCTTAAGCGTTTTCTCAACAATTGCCTCTTCTAGCGCCTTAAGGACTTGTCAAGCAACGGCAGCGCTGATGTGTTCGGTCTTCTTACTGGTGATCACCTCCGGTAGGTCAGCTTTAGCAGCGTCGGCAAATGAGGGCCTCCTAGGTCCCTGGCGCGGTTCTTCCGATTTGGGCTTCTTGTGCTCCGCCCTCGGTGAAAACGTGTCATCTAGCCTAGGTCGCTTGGAGGTCTCTTGTCTGTCTGTAAGGGACACAGAGGTGCGCGGGCGGGCGAGCGTTGCGCCGATTGGCTCCCCAGTTGTAACAATGCGCAGCTGTCCCCTCCATGTTTTGTTCAACGCAAGAGTGCGGCGACCTGTACACTTGAAGCAGTATTGCTGTCCATCGCAGGGGCAAAGGATCGATTGAAATTAGCCAAAGTATTGAGGAGATGCGATCGCGCGTGTATAATGTGTATTTATTGTGTACGCGATTTTATTTAATTCGCGTCGTCAAATCGACGATGGTTCGTCATCTGAAGTTTATATCCATTGTAAAACCCATCAAAAATAAATTTTCTCTTAAAAAGCGTTACGTTTTTGTAAAATACCACGAGGTTTCCAATACAAGCTTTAATCTTTATTTTTTTCTTATATAAATTTTACTATATTTCCTGTTGGAGCCCTCGACATATCGATGCCATCTCTTGGGAATAAATATGACAATCCAAGGGAATGTTGCGAAGTTAATCCGGGAAAACAAATAAAATGTGCCACAACTGACAAACACGCGAATAAATCTTACCTTGACTTAATTTTCTGGAAGCATTTTTCCAGAAAACATAAACAATGTAAGTGATGAGTAAGTGATTGATATACAGACATAAATAAAAAAAACAATACGACAGCTGATCAAATGGAATATTTTGTATCGAAGTATGTTAACACCAATAACCCTACCCCCAAATTAAGATCGACAAGGCTTGTGTTACGGGATTCTTGGGTAAGGGATAGAAATGCGTATAATGATACTCAATAAGTATCATTTGCATAAAAAATGTATCTTTTCAGCCATCTTCGCTTTGAAAGATGTATCGCTTTCGTCAAAACTTCTATGGATACTAATCAGCGCCCCAAACGAACGTAAGATTAAACTAGCTTCTTGCATATAAACTTTGACGATGGCGATACGAATACAGTACCCTTAGCACGAACCAAAATCGAATTCATAACGTTTGCGAGTACGAAATGTCATTGTCAAATGAGTACTGAGTTTAAGTTCTCGTTACGTCCGTTATGGCCCTGCTGTTCAAGTTTGCATACATAATTTGAGAATGAAATTTCGGACTCGCAAACTATTCGAATTCGATAATAGTGCTAAGGGTACAGATCTGTCAAATTGATCTGTGCAGTACCCTCCCAAAGCACTGGAACCTTAGTACCTACTTACCAACAGAAACACAATGCCACCAAAAGGTAGGCTTATTCACTTCACGTATACGTCACTTCTGTAAGGTGGAGACCACATTCCCAAACGGGAACTCTAATTCCAGCAGAAAATCCGCAAATCCCTACTTCTCTAAAATAACACATACACCGCAATGATGACACTATATCTCATTTCATCGGCTCCTAATACGCCAAAAGTCCAGTTCAGACATATTTCCGATACGTCATTACTCATAGTTATGACCCCAAAGTCAGCTTAGAAAATGTTGTAACAAAAAATATCTGTATCCTAGCGAGAACTATATTTGTTAAGCTGTTTTTACCCTTGGGCATTTGTGCCGTGTCACTCGGACGATACATCAATCAGGCTACATCTTTGGCAAAGGATCCGAGGCTTTCACAGCTTGGCTTTCACCTTTCATGTCTCATGTTTTCCTAAAGTAGATGCTTAGTCCATGAATATGAAAACATAAATTTTGTGTGGCGTGTGTGTGGCTGTTGTAAATTGTGAAAATCTCCTATCGCAAAAGCAGTTGAAGTCAAAGATAGTGTATTCAAAAGCAGTAGACAACGCACGGCGATTAGGATTTGATCCGCCGAGAGTCGCCGAGTTACACATTCAAACGTGTTCTTAGTTCTAAAGGTCTACACGTGTGTGGGAAATGTCTAAAATAACGTAGTATTTACACTTTCAAAACACACGATTCGAAATTTTGATTAATTTTAGCGCGCAATACCTAGGCGCTTTACCAGCCACTGATATTATGCGACTAAGTGTCGCCACACACGGGCCACACGCCACAACCACAAACGCCGCCACGAGAAGCTAGAAGCGGCTACGAAAGTGGCTGAAGCGCGCGACAGCGGCCGACTAAGGTAAGGGAGAGAGGGTGGGGAATCGCGCGAGTGACGAGTGGCGGCGTTTTGTATCGGCGCATTAAGTGGCCGGTGCGGGCCACAAGAAGCGAGCAACGACGATTTGTAGCGTGTGGCGGCCAATAGCATACCGTGTGTGGCGAGTCCATATAAAATGTATGAATGAATGAAATGGCGTTTTGTGGTTGTGGTCGGTGGCCCGTGTGCAATGACACTAAGTTGTATTGTGTAATTTGAACCAAGGTCCCATCTATTTCTAAGTATACGGAAATTCATCACAATCGATTTAGCTTACTTAGTTAAAGTAGCTTTGTTCCTTACTTATCAGAATCATGGACTACTGGACTTATTTATTTCTTTTCAGTTTTTATTTGAAGTAATATTGAACCAGTCGGAGTTTTTGATTTTTTAAATTTACCTTTTTTTAATAAACTATCTTTGGTTGAAGTTCAAAATTAGTTAAAGCAATTAAAGTTCGAAAATTTGCCCCGACGTTTCATATTTATTCGTATTGAAAATTATAATAAATGATGATAGTTTTCAAGCCTTCTCTACAAACCTAAAGGACTGATTTCCATTTTGTCCAATGAGTAAATACGAGAGAGGCTTTGTAAAAAAGTCTCGTAAAAGCAAAAATATTTTATCGTCCGGCAAACTAATAATACAAATCTTCGCAATAAAAGCTATCGGATCATAAATTGTATCCGATAAAAAAATGCTATCAAACCTACAAAGATGCGGACTATTGCCACGTGAGGCGAAATTTTATGTTATGATATGACTAAATAACAATTTATTACTTTAAATCTAAAGAAAATATAACTAGAAAAAATTCTACGCGGACCAGGCAGCAGACGGGACTCGAACCCGCACCCTTCGCAATCCGTGCGAATGCACTGACCAATTATGCTACCGCGGCCCTGACGGCCGCGTCGAAATTCTTCGTGCCATTCTTAAGCTGCAAGGCAGCGCCATTTCTTCACATTGTAGGTAACCCACAATGTCAAATGAATACATACTTTTACAAGTATTAACCATTTGAAAGAAGAAATAGAAATTTAAGTTATAATTTTTATTTTTTATGCATGTAACTGCTTGATGTTTAAATCTAAAGAAAATATAACTAGAAAAAAATCCACGCGGACCAGGCAGCAGACTCGAACCCGCATCCTTCGCAATCCAGGCGAATGCACTGACCAATTATGCTAATGAAATTCTAAAATAATTGTTTTAAAAACATACATGAAACGTGAATTTAAGACTTGATTTGCTCGATCTAGCTTTAAATTTAAATATTTTGCTATCAACATTTGTGAGAGCGACGTGAACTGAAGGGTTTAATTTGCATTAAAATGTAAGCCGGGATCACAAACTTGTTACATATTTCATTCGTAAAAACGCTGTGGTAAAAACAGCGTTAAAATTGTAAAAACAGCGTTAAAATATGTTGATCAAAAATATATGTAATACACTTTCTTTCTACTGTTGAACAATGTTATATAGCTTTGTTTATTTTCAAAGAGATTAAAGAAAGACTTTGTATAATCTAACCAAACGTTGTATGCATGATTTTCTCGGGCGTTATACGATTCGTCCCCAGAGTTATTTTTATGGTAGGCATTAGTTTGGCTTATTTTATACGTGTTCTAGTTATGAACAATTCCAGCATTCACAGCAGTCGTAACCGTTTCATATCCCTTGTGTGAGATTTGATTGTTGTATTTTTATGATTCGTGCGATTTTATCATACGAGAACTCACTTTAAAAATCCGTGTCGGGTGGTTCTGAAAGTTGATTTTTTACCACCGCCGGAAAAAGAGAGGTGTTATAAGTTTCACGAGTCTGTGAGTCTGTCTGTGGTATCGTAGCTCATAAACGAATGGACGATTTGGATGCGGTTTTGGAATTTTCAATGTCGTTCGTAATTTAAATGTACAATGGCAGTTAGTACATATCAGATAAAAATTAATATACATATTATCTTAAAAATATCCAAGCTAGACTAAAAGTGAAAAAAAAAATATACAATGAGGTATGTATCTGCATTAAAGTAATGCATATTTTATGAGTGTACTACCGGCCGCCCGCGACTTTGTCCGCGTTAATTTTAGTTTTGCAAATCCCTCAGGGACCTAATTTTTTTGGGGATAAAAAGTATCCTATGTCTCTGTCCAGGTTATAAGCTGACTGTTTGTGATATTTCATCCATTTCGGAGCAGCCGTTTTTACGTGATTGAGTAACAAACAGACAAACATACAAACTTTTGAAAGGACATTGTTCTGCGTCCATACATTGTTAGCCTAAAAACCAACAACCATGAAATATTATTTTCTAGGTTCGAAATTGCAAGTAAATGACGGTAAAAACAAAGATTATTGACGGACACTTCCGAGAACTTAAATCTATCAGGAAAACTATTTTTTTTGCGGTTATGTTTATCATTAAATGAAACGTAGGTCACCTATGAACTTAGTATGAACTCTGTATGAAATGAATTAATATTACAACTAATTAATTTTTATTCGGTCCGTTTTTAAAGAATAGCTATTAGGAAACGAATGCTACAGATCATTATGAATGCAAACTGCCTGCACCACAACCACAGAGTATCGAGTTTTATGCCGGCCCTTCACTTGACAACAGTCTGTCTTTGTCATGCTTAATAATGAATGAAAAAGACAGACTGATGTCAAGTTTTCAAATAGCAAACACGAATAGCCAAGTGCAGTGCCGGCATTAGGAAGAAAGAGTGTTTTGTTTTCAGCGCTGTCATCTTAGATTCAAACAAAAAGGGTAGATACGGCACTAGCCTCACAAAAGTGATCCGCATGAATTGTGGTCCACGACCCTAATCGCTTTAGTCACAGCTTGACATGCAAACGACGTACATGTGAACGCCAAAAAGAAATATTGCTAATATTTTATGTTTATATAATAAAACTATGCCTCTGGTTTTTAAAAAGTGCTCAAATTGCCCAAGAACTAAAAATAAAACCCACGGCATCACTTTTCATTCGTAAGTACTATAAAATATATTTTTCCATAAAAATTGCTGTTTGTTTTGAATCTTATTCGGTAGTGACGTCGAGTACTGGTCGCGTGATTGGTCGGTAGTGCAGTGACGCGGATCTCGCCGTCTCGTTCGCCCTGCCGTTGAAACTTAACGTGCTGTTTCGCTCGGGTCGGTAATGCAGTGACGCGGACCTCGCCGCCCCGTTTGCGCTGCCGTGGGATCAGTTTTTGTTTGATGAAAGTATGAGCGTACCGTATCTACCCTTTTTGTTTTAATCTAAGGCTGTCATAGATTATATTATTACATATATACACATTAAATGGTAGTTAATGTCTCAGATTATTTTTTAACTTTTTAATATAACTTACTTAACTGGAAGTGTCCGATACAATCTAAATACTCATAATTATCGCAAAAAATATACTAAAAATTATCATAAATGCCAAATCGGTGTTGGTTCTTAGGCCAATTTTAACATTGTCCTTTATAATATAATTAAGATTGGTCGATAATTTTTATGAGACCAAAAAAAATTATAGTAGGATGAAACCCATTGGAAAAGGTAGAGAATATAACAAACCCTCCCCCTTCCCGACCTCAGATCGCCCGTTAATTATTTTTCCTTTCATTTTTGTTATATTCTCTACCTTTTCCAATGGGTTTCGTCCTACTATAATTTTTTTTGGTCTCAAAAATTATCGACCCTGGTCTATAAATCGACCAATCTTAATTATATTATAAAGGACAATGTTAAAATTGGCCTAAGAACCAACACCGATTTGGCATTTATGATAATTTTTAGTATATTTTTTGCGATAATTATCAGTATTTAGATTGTGGCGGACACTTCCAGTTAAGTAAGATATATTAAAAAGTTAAAAAATAATCTGTTAAGTTTCATATTACTATATTTTTTTTTAACTTTTTACCATTTTTAAAATTATCGACCCTGGTCTATTACAGCTATATTTTCGTTGTAATACACCTTCCATTTACTGTACTACTACTACTTGTGCCTTATATCCTACTCTTTCTACTTATCCGAGTAGATTGCGAGAATCCGTGAGGCGTGAACTATAACGTTTGACTACTTCTTCTATTTCCCAACAGCTGCAGTCCGTATGTCCATATTGGCTTCAGTACGCACTTGTATATTATTAGTTTGTTCTCCAAAGAAAGTTCAGATTTGCGGTTCGATCCGTGCGAGTCCGTATCGCAAACATTAGATTACTGCAATTCTGCCTAATTCTTTTATTATATTTCTAGCTGTGCCCCGCGGTGTTACCCGCGGTTTATAAGGGATATTTTCCAGCAGTAAAACCTAGCCTATGTGTTAATTCAGGGTGTCAGCTAACTCCATACCAAATTTTATTAAAATCGGTCCAGCTGTTAAGACGTGAAGAAGTTACAAACATACACGTTCACTAACAAACTTTCGCTTTTATATTATTAGTTTAATTTTTACTCAAAATCTGTCTAAGTGATGTGTGACTGTGCTTAGAACAGCATTTATAATAAGACTTACTGCGATTTAGAAAACAAATCTAGGCTATTGTTCTCACAAAAACAAAAGGTGGCTTATGAATTTATGTTATGGTAATCAAAACGAAAGCACCGACCGAGCGAAATAACAGACTCAATTAAGTATATTTAACGAGAGTTTCCAACTAAAGCCGGTAGGTAGATATTAATAAGCCGCTCTAAACTCCAACTGATCTCGGAAGATTACTCAAGATAAATATTTATCTTGGAGTAATGTTGTTCTAATTAATAAACTGAACTTGATCACGTAGGCATTTAAGATTTTGGATTAAGATTTATTATTATATTCATCATCGTATTTGTCTGGTAGGGAGGAATAATATTAAAACTTAGAGTTTTAACTAGAAATGGACCGACTATAGTATTTATCCGACTAACCGACTAATCGGTTTTCGAATTGCCGACTAGTCGGCCGACTATTCTGCAATGCCGATCATTCTAATGGCTATCTTAGGAAGGTGTTCGGAATATTTCGTCAATACTCGGCTTGCTCACGCACGACACGGGTCTCCCAAATCGAGCCGAAATATTCACGTTCGAGAGTTCCAAAATCACATGTACCTCTTAGGAAAAAAAAATACCTATTGTATAATTCTTTAAGACTCGCTAGCACTTAAGATTTTACTTCATTAATACATACTTACTTCCCATTGCTATTTTGTTATGTGCGATATTCAGTGTGTTACCTTTTTTATATTTTAACAGCGTAGGTAACATTAAATACATACGCTAGGTACTGTTTAAATATTCAAAACAAGCATAAGTCTTGAGTTTTATTTCATTGTTATGTGCCGATTATAATCGGCATGTTTTGCCGAATAGTCGCCGACTTATCGCCGACTATAAATGATGCCGAATAGTCGTCTTTTCCGACTAGTCGGCAGCTAGTCGGCTTATCTCTAGTTTTAACCCCTTTCTTATCCATATTAATGTTACAAAGCTGAAAATTTCGTTTGATTGTTTGTATCTGTGTTTGGTTGAATGCGCCAATCTCGAATTCTCGTGACAAAAAATCCCAAAATTCCGACATTTTAAAAAGTTATCCAGTCATCGATCTGGCAGCCCTAGGGGGGAGGCCGGCCGTTGGTAAGCTGCGACCATATTTCGCAATGAAATTCCTCAGGGTTCCTTTGAAATGGTAATTTTATGGCCACCTGGCCGTACTGAGGTGAGGACGTGCCCTTTGTAATACACTGGGACAGCGGTCAATACACCCCGGACATGGCCGGATTAGATTTCCTTATAGTTTCGGAGTTTGCACGAACTTTTGTTTGTTCAGGAAAACTAATTGGCTTCAAGTTTTCGAACAGATATGTGAAATGTAGATTATGGCGTGGACAATGGAAAGCCACTGGCATTCGTTTTCTTTTTCACAGAAATAGATACGTTTTTGATATATTTTTTGCATAAAAGACAGAACAGCCGCTCAGATAAGACAATTTTTGAAGTTTTGTTCTGTTTTAGGGTTCCGCACCTCAAAAGGGGGAAAACAGAACCTTTACAAGGATCACTATTTTGTACGTCTGTCAAGACTCTTTATATCGGGGACGTGGGGAGGTATAGAGTTGAAAATTGAGCCATATACACAGGCTTTGATTCCGTTGAAGCTGTGAAAAAAACAAACTTCAAAGCTAACGTAAAAAAGATATACGGCCGTTTATGTTGCGTACCTAGAAATTTGTACGGAACCCTCGGTGGGCGAGTCTGACTCGCACTTGTCCGGGTTTATTACGATAAAAAATTGAATAAGATGTGGCGACGAAATTTTGAATGACTTTCCTAAATGTTGGTTAACGTCACTCTTGCGGTTAAGTTTTATGTTTTTCATTAGCTCTTAAGTGACTGGTTTGTACGTAGCGATACTCTTATGAAAAATTAAAAACTTTATTAGGGTAGGGGCAGGTGGAACAGACGATTAAAATTCATTATGTAGGACCGAAATTCCGGAAACCACTAACATAGTCTGACCCTCACCCCTCTCGCTAGGGGTTTGTTAAGTAGCACTGTGGCAACAACACTTTCATACAGGTGGTCTGAAATAGAGACATCCGTGTAAGCTCGAGTTCCCAGTCATATAATAGTTATTTATGCAACTGCTGTATAATGAGGGGTATTAAAATAAGATAGTATCACTTGAGTGTCTATAAACCACTTGTCGCGGTTTTGTGATCAGAAGAACAAAAAGCACCTAAGTACTTTAGTTAAATGTAAAAATAAACTTTATTAAAAATATTTTGAATTACAATAAAATTCGAAGAATTTTTTTCCCCAACCTAATATTATAATAAATTGGTGTTTGTTACATAATATAGTCATGTTGACTTTTCAAGCTAAAACTACGTAAAAACTACGTTTTTCAAGGTACATACAAGCTATATTTATGTATCCAATGAATTTTCAGTGAAAAGTTTTACACAGACTGTGTTACTATCTACAATACTTTTAGATATAAAGTCTATGTTTCTCCGAAAAGAAAATGTTTCGAGCAATACACACAATATAAATCATTCTATGGGAACACCTAAATCTCTGTGTCAGCACCACGAAACGAGGGTTGCCATCCGTTAGGATTTTTTACGGATTTATAATACATAACGCTGTAGTTATCATAAATGAGAGAGAGTATAGAATGCAGCAGCTGGTCTCTAAGTTATATAGTATTCAACTTCAACAAAATGCTACCAAGGCCTTAATGGCCGTGTCGAGTTACCTCTACTATTTCTTAGGCTGAAAGATAGTGCCATTTTTTCGCATTGCAGGTAACCAACAATGTCAAAGGAAATACCTTTACAATTATTAAACATTTGAAAGAAGAAATAGCTATTGTAGATATATGACTGTAATTTTTATTATGTATTATGGAACACACGTCTCTGTATCTGGAGGTGGGAGCTAATAGCTGTAACATAGTTCTAGAAACTAATATAGCTATTAATGAACCTAATTATGTTACCTTAATTAGTTCCAATAAATATATTTTCATTTTCATTTTCATAATATTATTTTTCCGCCCGGATACTAGAAGATGCGGGTTCGAATCCTTTCCGAAACCTGGACTGAGTGGATTTTTTCTTGTAAAATTGTCTTAAATAAAATGTATTTCAAAATTGTGGGTAGAATTGACATACATGTATTGCAATCAACTATTTCTAGCTAGTGTGCCAGATGCGACTTAGTATTTATGCAGATGGTAAAAGTCTATCGCGGCAAACACATGGTGTGAAAATATGTATGTATATAGACTCAAAGCAAGACCTGATTAAGTTTTAGTCAAAGGACATTGCTCGTTCCCTATACATTGAATGCCCTAGAACGCACAGCAATGAGAAAATGCTAGTTGTGTTCGGAATCATTCATAAACTCTAATTAGGCATTTGTTGAGATACGGACAACTTGAGGAACCGTGGCCTACTACAGAATGTATTATATTTTGAGGTTATAATTATTATACTTAATCGTAAAAGATCTACACTTTATATATTTTGAATAGATTTAGTGTTTACCTCTATGTAAGCACTTAAATAATATGCAATAAATGAACATAAAATGCAATTAATAATAAAAATATATTCATATTGATTTATGAGTGTTGGCAGTTGGCACATATCATACCTATACCTACCTGTAGTAATAATAGATTTCTTTTCAAATGAAATGTTCAAAGTCTTTCCATTTACCTGTTTCTATATTTTACTATCTTTAATTAGGTATGTACCTGGTTATCATTATGATTTTCATATAAATTAACAGATATTACATGGGATGGGGGGGGGGGGGGGGGTATGGGAGTATAAACTATCTTTACATAATTTCAGAAATAATCTTTTTATAAATATAATATAAATACTAGTAATAGTATTATTAACTAAGGTACCTAGTTCTATTTTATGTTATGGTCGCCTATATTGCATTTATTAAGGTAAACAATCTTGGCACAACTTTTTAACAAAATCACCCATTTAAAAATAAAATATTAACGATGCCAATAAACTATTAAAATAAATCGTTATTATAGACTGAAACCTATTGAATCCAGTTATCAGTTGATTTTTAATGCTGTACTTTCAATAAAAAGGATTGCCAAAATTGTTTACTAAATAGGACAAGTTGGACGAACTATTTATTATTACTATTTTTTTTAAACTGATTGTCCGTTTACTACGATTAATTGCTAATATGTTAAAAAAATAATAGTGAAGGATATTATTTTGGGCAAGCTAGGGCCGATTTCGTCGATATCCTTTGTTAAGCCTCTTTTGTCATAACGTAATGATTGGCCTTTTGGATCCTTTTCAGTGTAAAAATCCAAAAGCACGTCAAAAATCTGCGAATTTTACATTTACTTAGGTGAAGTGGAACTTGGTGGGAAATGCAAGTGTAAACGATCGGCAATGACCAGTTTCCATCAGGTGGACTGTCAGTTCGTTTATCTGCATAAACATAAAGAGAAGCTTCTGTACAAAATGAAAAACTAAAAGTTAAAAACTCGTTTATTCAAATTGTAAGCATAAAACAACTGAATACATTGTGCAGATTTATTTGTCTACCACTATTACATGAGTAAGGTATATTGAAGGCAATGAAGATAAGAAGAAGACAGTTATAGTGAAGATAAGATTTCCGATCATAAATTTTCTTATTGTCACCCTATCCTGTACAATGTGGCACAATATATGGTAATGCGTGTTATTTTCGGGGATAATGTGGTAGTTATTGGTTAATCCTATCACCGCAGTATCTCTGTGTACACCATATTTTTTAGAGTGTTGTAAATTTTCTCAATGGATTGAGAATTTTACATCAGATAATCATCATCAGCCTATTAATGTCTCCACGGCTGGGACAAAGGTCTTCCTTTTGGATGTCATCGGGAGAATGAGCCATGACCAACGGGTCAATTGCAATTGATGAACGCCAATGTCTGCAGATGAAGCCAAGACCCAACGGCTTCACGTGCTTTTCGAAGCACGCAGGAGCCCGAGATATAAGTTTTCAGTCGTCCATCCAATGACCGGCCATTGCGAATGTGCCTCAACTTCTACGACCGCAAACTGAAAGCGATATCCCAGTACCTGCGCCATCGAGCTCCTAAATAACATCAAATAATATGAAGCAAACAGTGAACAGGAGAAAATTTACAGTTATGGACGACATGACATGGTGTTACTAAAGGCTGATTTACGCTGGGGCAACACTGCGTCATTGTGACAAGGTCATATGCTACAATAATTTAAATTGTCCCACATGTTGGCAGGAATCGTGCGGCATGACACACATTGCGTCATGTGGCAAGTTGTCGCAGCTTATACCCGAACACGATGGATTACATGCGACATTTTTGGTGCGACAAATCAATTTGTAGGTTATGTTCTGCTTGTACATGTTTGTTTTTTATAGTGAGAATTATCGGTCATCCAGTGGTTTAACGAAAAATATTTACACCTAATTGTGGATTATAGAAAGAGTAAAGTGTTGTAGGATGTCCGCAAATCAAATCATAACAATAATAGAGTGAAACGTGATGTTTTACTTGGTCTTGCACAAAATACGATATAGATGAAGGAAGTATCAAAAAGAAAATAAAGAACCTCACAAGCACATCCCGCCATTACACCACAACTCTTTTAAAATGATCTAGGCACGATATTGCCTCGGCGTAAAATAGACTGCCGCATGTTGCAAATGCAGTAAAATGTTTCTATTTGTAGCATGCCACCAGATGACCCACGCCACAAAATGTACCTTGCGTCACGTCGCATGTTGTTGCCTTGCGTAAAATAGACTGCCGCATGTTGCAAATTTCGCAAAATGTTTGTTTTTGTGGCATGCCACCAGATGACCCATGCCACAAAATGTAGCTTACGTCACGTCGTATATTGTTGCCTCGGTGTAAACTAGACTGCCATATGTTGCTAATTTCGCAAAATGTTTCTTTTTGTGGCATGCCACCAGATGACCCATGCCACAAAATGTAGCTTGCGTTACGTCGCTTGTTGTTGCCTCGGCGTAAATCAGCCTTTATGTTTAAATACACTTTACTTGCGAGAATCGGAAATTATGTGCGACGTCTGTTGTCGACTTTGTTTCGCTCAATCGCATGTGAAGTAAATTCCAGTAACGCCTGTCAGAGGATGGGTAGATGAGTAAAATACAATGTACATTTGTGTCAATAATTCACGACGCCACATGGCAGTGTGATTGTATTTCTGTGAAATGTCCCAGAAATGTGAAAAGGTAAAATATTAAAGGAATAAACTTTTTTAAAATCTTTATCATCTAGAGTTTTATAACATATTTTTAATAGTTGATAACATACAAACTTATAGTCCCTAGTATCCCATAACACAAGCCTTACAGTGCTTACTTGGGCTAGCCTATTTTTTGCGCCTGTTTTAAGAGAGGTAGGGCATAGCGGATTTACCGCTCGAATTGCTGTGCCAGTCTGGGGAAGTAACCTCCAACTTACAGAAGATCATCATAAAATAACAATACCTTTTGGTGGTGTTATGTTTCTCTCAGTAAGTAAGGTTGCAGGGCCCCAAGGATTCGCCCGGACGGGCACACTCAGAGGGGGGGATGTCCGAGTAGCCTCGGCCGCTCAGACCCCCCACGAATGCTGTCGCCCGCGCTTCCCCCCTCTTCTCCTAGGAGAAGACGCTAGGACACGTGGGCGACCGGGAGAGGGGAAAGGGACGGGAAGAACTACGCTTCCTCTCCCGTTCACCCCTCCCAGGTACGGCGGTTCGCCTCTTGTAGTTCTAGCTAGCTCTACAAAGGGGGGCGGCGGAGGGTTGCTTGGACGGGAACGCCCAAGAAGCCCTCCACAGCGGATGGGGGGCGGTACGGTGGGCACTGCGCCACGTACTCAGCCCCCATGCGCGGGCCATCCTGCGCACGTCTGCGGGGTCCCCATAGTACCTCGGGAGACCCCTGCCGTGGAGCCCCGGTGAGGCCGGGAAGCTGCTGGGTGCGGAGTCGTGGTAGAATCCCTAACGGGGACCCCGCGGCTTCGCATTAAGCAGTGTAGAAGGTATTCGCAGGACATTTTTAGCGGCTTTATGCTTATGTAAGAGTTGCAGGGTCCTCGGTGGGCAGCCACTGGGGGGTCCGTAAGACTTGCGGGAGCCAGGTGTGAGGTCCGTTCGGCGGTGTGCCTCTTAAAGGCGCCGTAGTCTTTAAAACAGGTTTTTTTCCTGCGTTGTAAAAAAAAGGGCTTCAAGGATTTGAAAGCAACGGTGCAAGCGATATTTTTCGTATCTCTAGCATGTATCTATAGGCTATGGTGGCCACTTATCATCATAAGTGACCATCTGCTGAGTCGGACCATACAATTGTTTGTCATCATTTTAACATTAATAAACTGTTAGAAATATTTATTGGAACGATGTTCCATTTCTGACGGTATGGCGGACCACTGACGGCGGTGGCCAATGACCCACCACGCGGCCCCAGTGTGGATTGGTAGGTGGTATATATTAAATATTTTTAACTTCTTTCCCACCGTGTGTTCGACACTCACGTTTGCTTTGTTACCCATTATCACAAGGCACATTATTAAAAAAAAAGACTCGATTTCAAAATATCATAAGAAACCTACTAATTTAATAAAAATATATTATTTCGCTCCAGCAACCTTAAAATAAAACACACCTTTATCTTATTACAAAGTACACAGTATTCATCATAAATACGGTAGCTAAACAGTAGATAACATTGTTATTGTTAGGCGAGATTGCTCTCTTTATATCATATTGCATTACAAGCAGGCTCATGAAGCTCAGTCTTATTAAATAAAGGAGGTTTTTTTCCACCCCCCCCCCCCCCCCCTAATAAAAAGGCGGGTAAAAACACAAGGGAGCGAACAACGTGAACCACTGACTTAATTGATGAATAGTGACGCCCCCTTTGAGTGAGAACACAAATGCTCTCCCGAGTCGGAAGAGTTTCGGTGAGGGCTAATTTGGTCTTGTAACTAGGGTTACCATCCGTCCGGATTTGTCCATACATGCCCGGACATTTTAGCTGTTTTCTTTGTCCGGTTTTTAATTTGTCCGGATTTTTTAGTTAGATAAAATATGTGTAAAAATACGTGTTAAGTTATATCAAATAAGTCAAATAATCTTTATTAAGTCCTCATTAATTTAAATTAATATATTAATCATCTTTAAAAATCAAGAATGAGACCTCCCTCGCGGAACGAGCGTCTGCTACCATGCGTACAATATCACTGTAACTAAGTGTATGCATTTTGGAACTAAAATGTCCGGACTTTTATCGAAATATCCGGCTTTTTGTCAGGACTTTTCAAATTTTTAAACAGTAACCCTACTTGTAACCCTTCAGGTTGTTATTTCAAATATTTGACTTGAGGTTCACTAGCCGTTTTTTCTGTTTATGAAGAAAAAAATATCAAGTTATAGAAGAAGAAAACAAAATACGTTATGGAAGCAAATATTCTGAAATTAATTTTCGTTGTAATTAACATAAAGTATACGATACGAATTCGGTATTGGTATCGAGATCGAATTCAACTTCCTATTCGAATGCGAAATTGGTTCGTGCTAATCAAGGGTTACAGTACAGCTCTCAATTCCTATCGGAATGTGAAAGTATTGACAAAGTACAAAATTACGTGTTCATTCGTATAGTATTTATTAACATCGAAATCTACAGGCATTCACAAAATTTGATTTCAGTTTACTTTTTAAGTTATATGCCTTGTTGCTTTTAATAAGTTACACCTTTGAGACTGTAACGTTAATTTTATGCGATTAACTATGTTGTTGTGTAGCTGTATACAATTCGCGTGTTTACCTCTACAAATGTTACTAAACCTGGCGTTGCTCCAAACACCACCATTACGTAATTATTCACAAGCACAAGTTTTGCAGTCGGCGAAGCTCGCTTATTGCAAACATCAACCTTACTCTTTAAACAATACGGTTAATAATATTGGAAAACCCATTCCCAGATGAAACGTGTAATTGCTGAGGTGTTTGTGTGTCGTCTGTAGTTCGCCCTTGATGTTTCACCAATATCTAGATTGTAGGTAGGTACAATAGACACATTAAAATACAATACACAAGCGAACGATTATAGTACTTATTCTGATGTAAATAAAGTACTATACCGGTTCAATATTGTATCAAAGAACGTGGCTTCGTCTGTAAATAAATACGAAACTTTCGTGTCAAGAGAAAAGTTTAACTATACCTGTCAAGGTATCGGAATTAATAGTTGTTTTGGAGATATTTTCTCCTTTATGAATATAGCTGAGTTACGTTGTTATGATCGTAAAGTATAATTGGATTTAGGGTTTTGATTTGACGAGGGTTCGAACTGACCAATGAAAATAGGATTTACCAAGGTAAACACACTTGAACTTTAGCAAACATTAAAAAAAAACAGAGGTGAGTCTCGTGGAGCACTCGGTTACAACGAAGTTAAAAATATGTAAATCCTTTCCACCAATGGGTTCGGGGCCTGCGTGGCGAGTCAAGGCCCTGTCTCCCTTTCCATAAAAAAAAATAAACCACCCACCAATCCACACTGGCTATTCATTTTTATTTAATCCATACGTTAAGGTATATTTACCCCAGAAAACTTATAAGAAAAATGTTGATATTGTTCTTATCCTTTTATGTACTTACCTCTGACAAAAAACGGGTTTAACTCATAATTTGACAGCTATACCACAATTATTCATGAAGGTTCGGTGGGTAACTCAGTCCTCTTAAAAGCATTTAGCAACAAACTAAATTACGCAAGGGTCCCATTGCGTTTGTTGCGCTCAAATTAGAAACCACGACGTTTACGGTGCGCTGCTTGGGACCATAAACTCTAATTAATTACGTTATTATGAAGTAATTACGCAATTGTACAGGTGTGATTAAGGTAACGAGGTTTTCTCTCATAATTTAGTAGGCCCTACCCTTTGAACATAAATACACTGCCAGACTCTTGAATCGAGCCACCTTACATTCCCGGGCCTAAAAGCCCAATACACAAAAAATATACAATATAACAAAAAAGTTTTTATGCATTTTTAATGCTGGCATATTTCATCGTCTTTCCCGTATGTATTATTCCAAATTTGAATTTGAGAAATTAAAATAAAGAACAAAAGCCGAGCTTGGTCACTGATTTGAAAAAAATAATGACTGTTGAAAGTTGCTTTTGAAGCAATTTAATGTCGATTTGGTTTGAATTTTCGCAATTGTTTAAACCAAAGTTTAGTTTAGTTATTTTTCTATAATTTGAACCGTTTTTGGCTATAAAATTATGGATACTTCACCTGAAGTAGCCGCGCAAGCTGTAGCACTTCTTCAATCTGGGCTAAGTCAGCGACATGGGAGTTCACAACTTCACATAAGTCGTTCCGCTGTTCAAAGAGTGTACCACCGATACCTGGAGACTGGCGGCTTCGTTCGGTGAACAGGAAGACCTCGTTACCGAGTGACAACGGCGAGACAAGATCAATACATTGTCACTACTAGCTTACGAAATCGACGCCTTAACTCTGTTCAGATACAAGAACAGTTCAGGGACTTTCACGGAGTGGCTGTAAGTGCTCGGACCGTTAGAAGGCGACTCAATGAACGTGGTTTAAAGTCCCATAAGCCAGCCAATGGACCCAAATTGACACGAGCACACCGAATAGCCCGTCTAGAGTTTGCGCGCGAACATCTAAATTGGACTCGACATCAATGGAGCCAGGTTCTCTTCACAGATGAGACCAAGATAATGCTATACGGTAATGATGGAAGGAGTAAGGTGTACCGAAGACAGAACGAGCGTTTCGTGCAATGCTGTACTGACGAGAAAGTGAGTTATGGTGGAGGATCATGGATAGTCTGGGGAGGAATCTCTATGGAAGGCAAAACTGAGCTAGAGGTAGTGACGAGACCACGACTGCCGCCCCTAGATGGCAATAGATACATTCGCCAATGTTTAGAGAACCACGTGCACGGGATTTATTGGCCAAGATTTCGTTTTAATGCATGATAATGCAAGGGCCCATACTGCGGGAATCGTCAGGGAGTACTTAAATGACATTGGTATCACTGTTATGAGATGACCAGCGCGAAGTCCTGATATGAATCCTATAGAGCATCTATGGGATGAGCTGAAGAGGCGTGTTCGAGCTCATCATCCTGCCCCGCAAACCATGGAGGAGCTCAAAAATTTAATTTTGGAAGAATGGGAGGACATTCCTCAACATGTCATAACGACATTGATTAATTCTATGCCAAACCGTATGAGAGCTGTCATAAATGCACTGGGAGGCAATACAAGTTACTAAATAGACATTTCTTTTCATGTAAAACATGTCTTTATTTAAAAATCGATTAAATTTTTTTCCTTGAAAAAAGCAAATATGGACTTGTTTCAACGTAACCCGACATTTTTAATAAACTGTAGTTCAAATTTAGAACAGTTGCACTCTAAATGAATGATGAGTATACCAGCTCCAAAACTGCATCAAAACATTTTCCTTCTACATAAATCTTTTATAAGTTACATAACTCCAAACCAAAAAAATCAAGGTGGCTCGATTTAGGTGTCCGGGAGTGTATATTAACTTTATTAAAAGGGCTTTTAGAAATTTTTTGATTGTGCATGCGTTAGTGGCTTTTTATAAGATGTTGACGAAACCGAACTTAACAGAGAGTTAAAGAAAACTGACAAACCAGTTACTAGTCCACAGATAGCATCAGTTTTGTGTTCTCAAGTTGATTCTGAGATTTAATGGTATTCACGCTTCGATCAACAACACTATGCACGCTTCTTTTCTAGTTATAAGAAGATGATTCGTGTGGTGGCTATGATGCTACGTTTCATCAACAAATTGTCAAAAGGTGTCTTCTCAACTTATAAGCAATGACATCAACGGTATAGAATATCAAGATGCAGAGTTAATTTTTTTTAAATTATATCTGCATCTTGATACATCTGTCCTATAATTTTATATCCGTATCATATCTTTGTTACTCGTTTAATAGAGTTTCAACAGAGAAAGAATTTACATGCGAGAGTTCAGACGCTTTTGAATTTACGAAGAGAAAATTATTGGATTACTAAGTGTTATATACGAGTCTGCATGTGTGCGCGGCTGCGCCCGCGCCGACGTATTAACCCACTCAATAAACCAGTGCGTTGACAGCCACCGAGTCTTTCACTTGTCCCTGTGCTCGCATACTTTCCAGTGGCGACGATTACCCGCGTTTTAGAAAAAAAAAAGTGAAAATGTCGTTTTCTCATATTGGTAATTTATCAAATTTTGACCACACTTTACATACTTGGAAGACCTACAAATGCAGATTGTCGCAATGGTTTATTGCGAACGATGTCGACCAGGTGATGGATCCAACGGGAGTGAAGAAAAGGGCGATACTTCTCAGCGCACTCAGCGAAGGCACATATAAACTCGCAGCTGATCTCGCGCTGCCCAAGGAGCTGCAGAATGTGCCGTATGATGACATCGTGGGACTCCTTGACTCCCACTTCACGCCAAAGCATATAGGGTTTAGCGAGCGCCATCGGTTTTACGCCGCTACCCAAGAAGAAATGGAGTCACCATCGCAATGGGCCGCCCGATTACGCGGATTGGCCTCGCAATGCGAATTCTCAAACGTGGAAGAACTTTTACGAGACAAATTCATTATGGGCATGTTGCCGGGAGCCGTAAAAGAAAAAATGTACGTCCAGGACCTAGCGGGGCTCACGTTGGTGAAGGCCGTGGACCTCGCCGAGAGTCTGCGGAGCGCGCGCGCTGCCGCCGCCAGCGCAAGCGCAACGCCGCCGCCCCCGCCGTCCGCCGTCGGGCGCGACCACGAGCACGAAGAGGTCTACAAGATCGGGAACCCAAATAACACTGGAGGCCGCCGTAGTGTAAAAGTGAAGTGTACAGTGTGTGGTTATGCTAATCATGAAAAAGAATCGTGCCGTTTTGCGGGTTATACTTGTAGGAAGTGCAATAAAAAAGGCCACCTTCGACGTATGTGTAGAAATGTAAATTACGTTTCTACTAGGGCAGGTGAGGTGTGCGAGGGCGGTGACGACGACGATGGTGAGTTGTTCAATATTCGTTCTGTAAAAGGGGAGCCGCTTGTTGAGACGGTGATTATCAATGGCAAAAAGTTTAGATTCGAAATAGACAGCGGATCAGCAGTTACGGTCATGTCAGAAATGACGTTTAAGCTACATTTTAAAAATTTGCCGTTAAGTACAACGAATAAAAAATTAGTAAGTTACACTGGTGAAGTGCTGGGTTGCATTGGGTGTGTACCATTATCGTTACAGTGGGCGGGCCGCACACGTGTCCTTGATGTGTATATAGTTCGCGGTAGTGGTCCGTCTTTGCTCGGCCGCGATTTTATTGCGCACTTCGAGTTGCAGCTTGCCCCAGTTCAATACTGCGAAAGTAACGATTTGTTTAATTCCCTACAAGCACGTTACCCTGATTTGTTCTCGGGAAGGTTAGGGAAATTTAATCAGTATGAAGTGAGCTTAACTTTGAAAGATAGCCATAGACCTACTTTCTGTAAAGCGCGACCCGTCGCATTTGCGTTAAGAGAAAAGGTGGAGTGCGAACTTGATCGATTAGTCAAATTAGGGGTGCTGTGCCCAGTAGACCATTCAGAGTACACGTCACCAATCGTACCTGTGTTGAAGCGCAATGGATCAATTCGGATTTGTGCAGATTATTCTGCCACTATCAACAAACAATTAGTTATTGATCAGTATCCACTACCTACGATTAATGAGCTATTTTCTAAATTGTATGGAGGCAATCAATTTACTAAATTAGATTTATCAATGGCTTACAATCAGTTCTGTTTAGATAAAGACGCCCAAAAAGTAACTTGCATCAATACACATCGCGGATTGTTTGCTTATACACGACTCGTGTTTGGTTTGTCAAGCGCTCCAGCTATTTTTCAACGAGCGATGGAAAATTTGCTTGCGGGCATAAGTGGAGTTCTGGTACTATTAGATGATGTTTTAATAACGGGGTGCCATCGCTCCGAACACCTGGAAAGATTAAATCAGGTGTTACAAAGACTACAAAACGCTGGCTTAACCTTACAAAAAGATAAGTGTGTTTTTTTTGTGACGAAATCAACTATTTGGGCTATGTGATCAACAAAGATGGGTTGAAAAAATCACCGGAAAAAGTAAAAGCTATACTAGAGGCACCGGTACCTAAAACTGTAAATCAGCTACAATCGTTTTTAGGACTAGTAAATTACTACAGAGGGTTCGTTCCAGGTGCGTCCAGTGTGTTAAGTCCACTGTATGACCGCTTGAAAAAAGGCAACAAATGGGTTTGGTCTTATACAGAAGACAAAGCGTTTAATGAAATCAAAAAGGCACTAGCGTCCGAAAAGGTATTAGCGCATTTTAACCCGGACGCAAAAATAATACTTACCGTAGACGCCTCACCCACGGGATTAGGTGCGATCTTGTCACAAATTGGAAAAGATGGTTTAGAAAAACCCATTTCATTCGCGTCGCGTTCTCTCAATAAAGCAGAACGTCGATATTCTCAAATCCAGAAGGAAGCCACAGCAATTATTTTTGGTGTGAGACGATTTCATCAATATCTATATGGCAGGTCAGTGCCTTTTGTGTTAAGAACGGACCACAAACCTCTTATTTCTATATTCGGTTCACATAAGGGTATACCAGAAGTTTCTGCAAACCGGTTACAGCGTTACGCCTTATTTTTAAGTGGTTACAATTACGCCATTGAATATATAAAAAGTACAGACAATAGTGCAGATTATTTGTCGCGCGCGAGCCTATCGCATACAATCGACGACACGGTTATCGAGCACGGTGAGCGCAGTGTAGACGTATGCGACCGCGCGGCATACGTGTGTTTTGTAGTGGACGGATCGTTTCCTATAACGTTAGAGAAATTATGTAGTGAGACGAACAGGGATCCTATATTAAAAAAAGTTATACATCACGTGTTAAACGGGTGGGGTAGATCGGTTAAAGAAAATGAATTAAGACCGTATTACTTGTGCAGGCTAGAATTGTCATACGAAAATGGTTGTCTGTTGCGTGGCCATAAGGTAGTCATTCCGGAGGCGTTACGCGAAAGGGTGCTGTCAGAACTTCATACATCACACTTGGGTATTGTGAAAACAAAAGCGGAAGCTCGCTCACGGTTTTGGTTCCCAGGCATAGACGAAGCTTTGGAACGAATGATAGGACTGTGTGAAGTTTGTATGCAGTTGAGAGTGTCACCTCCCCGAGCGCCAATTTCACCGTGGCCGTACCCCTCGCACCCGTTTTATCGCATTCATCTTGATTTTTTGGGCCCAATGAATGGACGAGTATACCTAGTTATTGTGGATGCATTTACTAAATGGTTAGAGGTTTATGAGATGAGTTCTTGCACTACACCAGCGGTAATAGATAAATTATACGAGTTCATGTCCAGGTTTGGCTTACCCCATACGATAGTTACGGATAATGGTACCTCATTTGTCTCCCAAGAGTTTAAACATTTTTGTGGTTTAAATGGCATTTCTCACATGACGTCACCTCCTTATCACCCAGCGAGCAATGGGCAGGCAGAATCATATGTGAAAATAATCAAGCGGGGAATAAAATCAATCTTACAAACAACTAATTGTAATAATTTTAGAGAACGCAGAATAAAACTACTAAAGTATATTTTCGATTACCGTAATTCTGTCCATACTATGACGGGTAAATCACCGGCTCAGCTTGTGTTCGGCCGCCAGCTAAGGTCACGGCTCGATCTTATGCACCCTCGTCTAATTTCATCGCCCTCCTCCACGTCATTCGCTAAATATATGCACTCTAAACAGTGTTGGCAAACTGAAGTAAAGGGTGGCAAGAGCAGGTTGTTTATTCCTGGACAATATGTTTACTATAAAAAATGTATAAACAATAATATTTTTTTTTGGGTAAAAGGAATAATACAAAGAAAAATTGGAAAAATGTTATTTGTCATTAACTTGAATACGTCAGTTTTTGTTAAGAAACATCAAAATCAATTGATACTTTATTATAAGGGAAATGAGTCTAACGTGACAAATCATACACGGGGGGACGATGAAATTGATGTACCGGACGTCGACACAACGTCATTAACATCATCCTCACAATCGCCATTGCCAGACACACCGATTACAAGCGCAAAAGTAATTGAATCCGGAGAAGGTCAAAGATCGTCCCTTACACCGGCGGCACCGACGCGCGGCGAGTCAACGTCACGTGGGTCGCCCTCGCCGAGCCGTGTGACAATAACAAGGGGAGTCCGTCGGCCGCCTGCTTTAAATGATGACGACGATTTTTACGATGTCGAAGAGACCAGCGAAGTCGTAAAGGAAAGCGCAGCAATTGTAAACGACAGATCAAAACGAATTCGTCCCCCTGTCAATTACAAACAATTTTTGTAAAAGTATTATTTAAGCTGACATAGTTGTAATAGTTGTAAGCCTAATTACATGTGTGTACTTATGTCGTGGGGGAGAAATGTTATATACGAGTCTGCATGTGTGCGCGGCTGCGCCCGCGCCGACGTATTAACCCACTCAATAAACCAGTGCGTTGACAGCCACCAAGTCTTTCACTTGTCCCTGTGCTCGCATACTTTCCACTAAGGAAGGAAAGTTGTGCGTTCTGTCGAAATTAAGTGTGTAAACTCAGCTCATTTATTCAGTCTAGGCTGTTACAAGCTCTTGTGAAAGTCAAACGCTGCCATCGGTTCGTAAATCTACGGCGGGAGACTTTGTACTGAGAAGAACCGGCAAGAAACTCAGCAAGGGCTATTTTTTTCTCCCTGTTTTGTTTCATACAGTGTCGTCAATTGAAAGATGACATCAAAAATTGAAAACATGTGTTGATGTCAACTTCCATCACATTAATATTATTAATTAACAAAATTTAAGTATAGCTAGGTACTATTTTTAAATTTATTTAGAAGTGGCGATTAAACAATTTTTAACCAAATTAGCAAAGTAAAACGACTTAGTCTATTATATTAAGCCCAAGATGACTCATCATTTATGAAATCTTTAATAGCATAGTAACCTTTCTTAAGGAGACATGTTTTTATACACACTTTAAACTTATTAAAAGGTAAATTCATTATTTCTTTTGGTATTTTATTGTAGTACCATATACCTTGACCCACAAATGAACCAAGAACCTTTTGGAGTCTCAATGGTGGCAATTTGAGTTTATCTCTATTTCTGGTATTGAAATTATGTACATCATCGCGCCTCGTATATAAATTTATGTTCTGACGCACAAACAATATACAATTGTAATTGTATTGAGAGGCAACAGTCATTATACCTATTTCTTTAAATTTATCCCTAAGAGAAGAGATCCCAAGCGATAAATAGCTCTTATAGCTCGTTTTTGAAGAATAAAAACTGTTTCAATGTCAGCGGCCGTGCTCCATAATAGAATGCCATACGACATAATGCTGGGAAATTAGCTGAAGTATATTGTCCTAGCTGTGACGACATCTGTAAGCCGTCTTATTTTATAAATTGCATAAGCAGCAGAACTTAGTTTACCGGCTAGTGTTGTAATGTGAGGGTTCCATTGAAGTTTTTGGTCTATTGTTACGCCTAAGAAAACGGTTGTATCGACAAAAATTAGTTTTTCACTATTTAGAATATTAAGCCCCATTTCAGCATGCTTTACATTCGGCAAAGTAAATTTCACAAATTTAGTTTTGCTCGCATTCAGTTTAAGATTATTAGAAGGGAACCAGTGAAGTACCTTGGAAAGTGCATTGTTTACATCGTCATAATTTGTTTTACACCTGTCATCTGCAAACAAAACAATTTCACAAAAAATTTCTACAAAGAAAGGTAAATCATTAATGTAAATTAAAAAAAGAAATGGACCTAAAATTTACCCCTGAGGAACGCCTATTTTCACATGAGATCCGGCTGATTTTGTACCGTTAATATCAATTATTTGTGTCCTTTCTGTTAAATATGATTGCACTAATTTTTGTGCGGAATCTTTTATGCCGTAATGATTTAATTTCCGTAACAAAGTTTGATGATTAATGCAATCAAAGGCTTTAGATAAATCGCTGAAAACCCCAAGAGCATTCTGCGACTTTTCCCAAGCATTATATATATTTTAGCATAGTGGCCCCAGCATCAGATGTGGAACGGTTTTTAGTGAAACCGTACTGCGCTCTGTGTAAAAGTTTATTAATGTTAAAATGAGTTAACAATTCTTCTAACATTATTTTTTCAAAGATTTTGCTCAATGCTGGTAATATAGATATTGGCCTATAGTTGCTAGGATCTTTACAATTTCCAGACTTGGTATGATTTTACTGAATTTCATGAGATCAGGGAAACGTGCTTGAAATTAAATAACAAACCACACGGAGGTACATATTTTTGTAACAGAGCTGTAGCAGCATTAGAAGATGAGTCCAAATTGGAAGTAGTTTCTAATAGTATATTCATAAAGAATTTATCGAAAATATCCGCGACTTCATGTTTCAATTTGATTAGATTATTATTGATTTTAAGAACCATGCTATTTTCACGAGGCTTACACTTGCCACTTTCGCGCTTAATGACATCCCAAGTGGTCTTTATTTTATTACTAGATTTTTTAATTTTATCCCTAATAAAATTTGACTTTGCAGTATTACATATGCTTTTAAACAACTTGGAATATTTTCTAATATAGTTAATAAACTCAGGATCCTGGTTATATTCTTTGATTCTATATAGCTCATGCAGCCTTGTTCTACTCTTATATATACCACTTGTCGCCCAGTCACAGAACTGCAACTTCTGTGTACATTTAATGGTTTTCGGTCTGAACGTATTTTGAAATTCATTATTTATTAAATCAAAAAAATTTTTTACAAAATATCCGAATCATCATGCGTCCAAGGCATTAAAGGAAGTTTATCGCTAATGTTATTTTTAAAACTATTTACACTCTCATTTGTTATAGGTTTACACTCTATTATGTTCGGCTCAGTACTGACATTGAAACTGTATGTTGTCTTTAAACCGAGATGATATCACTAAAGACTGACTTTTCAATTGCATTCAACTCAGAAAAAAAGTTGTCTAAACAAGTGGCTGAGTGAGATGTTACTCTGGTTGGTTCAGTACACTGGAAATTTAAATTAAAACATTTAAACAAGGTAATTAGCCGAAGACTTAAAAAGCTATTTTCAAATAGATTGACATTAAAATCACCAAATCCTATTACAGATTTATTTTTTAATTTATTTAGAGACTCCTCCATGACTGATTCAAATGTACCAAAGTTTCCTGAGGGGGGCCGGTATACACATACTATATACAAATTTTCTAACTCTACACACAACAGCTCAACATGGCGTTCAACTGAACGGCTTACAATGTCCTTTCCTTCCTTATATTTCACATGATATTTTACAAAAATTAAAGACCCACCATGAATAGCTATCGTGCGTACAAATGCACTGCATAGTTGGAAATTGTTTAAATAAAATGACATTTTATGTTGTTGCAGTAAGTGTTCAGTTATGCACATGATATGAGTTTAATGACTTTTAGCTAATAATTCTAACTCTAAGTCTTTGCCGGCCAAGCCCTCGATATTTTGGTGAATAATATTGACACAATGGGGCTTAGCTTTTGTCATACGCTTCAGTTTAAATCTAAGGAGTTTATTGTAGAACTACAATTTATCAAAAGATTTGAATTAGTACAAGTACTAATGTCACTTTTAAAAGAACTATTTACAATTTTTAAATTAAAAGCTAACACATTAGCTAATTGTGTCTGAGATTTTTTTTAAAGATACATAGTATCTGAAGTCAGCTAAAAATTACTAATAAATTTATTAATGTCAAAAAACAAAATGACGTCACTATGACGATAAATCAGATTAAACAAGGTATGTATTTAAATAAAAAATGCGCTTATTGTCATCCCAGGTCAAGTTTTTAGCATAAGGGAAAGCACTGATCAATAATTTGCCGTTAGTTTCACCTTGTAACTTTAATAACACATTAAATGAATTCAGTATGTCCCTTTTTCTAATGTCTGTTTTCTAATGTAGTTTGTAGAAGATATAGTTCCAAACATTTTGATGAGTTATAAGGAAAGTTTTGTTTATTTACTTGTGCGGTATATAAGGCAATTCATTTAGAGCTAGTGACGTCATTGTCTGGCGAAGGTTTTGCTTCAGGCATATCGCCGTTATGTCGCTCGTAGAGGTTGTCAAAAGATTGTTTACAGTGGATATGGTACAAATTTTAATTTAGCGAGCAAATTCTTGAAGATTCAGTGGAAGTTCAATCCACCTGGTGCCTCTTGGTAGGGAGGTTTCTTTGAAAGACTGATAGGCACTGTTAAAAATATATTAGGAATAGGGACTTCTTGTTTGAGCTATGAACAGTTGTTGACTGTTTATGAACAATTTATGAATGCGAATCTATCGTTAATTCGAGACCTTTTGCTTATGTTAGCGGCGACATCTACATGCCTCACATATAACTAACATCGAGAAAATAATCTTACGAATCCTCAAGAGATGGCGTTACCGGAGCTGCACTCACAACATATGGAAGCCTAAATCACACAAGTAAAATTCGGAGGCTAACACTCGATATATACGCGGTATCCGAGCTACCATCATCCAGCTCGGAGGAAGATCTGCCCCTTTGGCCTTCCTACATTAGTGAAGATGCTCAAGAAACAAAAGTCTTGACACCTTCTATGTTTTTGAGAGTTCGACAGGGCGATAATTCAGGGACGATAGTAATGTATGATAACCGTGAGTTGTCCGTAAAAAAAATTAAGTCATCAATACCGAAATCTAAAGAAAGTTAGGTCGGATTTGTTTCCTCTCTCGGAAAAATGAAAACGTTCCTTCTATTGCACCTAAAAAAGGTGATATTGTAACGTTTGGAAATGACACAGCCAAGCGTGTCCGATGGCCTTTAGCAGTGATTGTGGAGGTGTTGTTACCGGGCAAGGATGGCAAAGTGAGGATTGCAAAGGTTCGCACTAGTGAGGGGATTATAGTGAGACTTATTCGGAAAATGTATCCTCTAGAATCTGTCGCTGACTTCAACTAAGCGGCAAGCAGTGAGTATAATTTTTGTTTTAGTCGGGTAAATGTTAAAAGAGGCTTTATGTTATAATAAGCCTTATCAGTTCATTGTACTCTTTTTTATAAACTCGCTTGTCAATGTCGAACGTTTGTTCTAGTGGCATCGTAACAGTTTAAAGTTTTTTTCCCTTTTTATAATAAATTGTAATTATTGTATATATTTCAAGTGTGATTAGTTCGTAAAATACACCCTTTTCCCAACAAGATGCATAGATATGATTTAGGCTTCGACCTGCTCGGATAAGAGTCGCCCGTCTGGGGTCTTAAGTCTACCTTACAGATGATCATATTCGTATAATAGGGGTGATGACGGGGTACAGTAAACGAAACTATTTAGTCCGTCGGTTAGATGATCAAAAAATAATGGACACGTATTTTTTCTTTGGGCATTCAACCAAAAACTGACAAAGTTATAGCGCGTCAAAGTTTGTACAAGTGCGAGTTGCACTCGGCCACTGAGGGTTCCGTACACATTTGTAGGAACGTTACATAAGCTGCCGTATCTTTTTAAATAATTAATAAATAATTATTAATAATTTGTTTATAATTAAATATAATCATAAATAATTAAATTAATTTGTTTTACACAATCAGAAACCTGAGTACATGGTGTTAATTTCAACTCGATACCTACACGTGTTCCTGAGATAAAGGGTCTTGATCTTGACAGACAGACAGATAAACGGTCTTCCTTTTCTTTTTTCGTTAACTTAGAAGCTTGATTTATGCACATTTTAGGGGACCATAGTCCTAAGTATAGGGTTTAAATTTCAACTCGATACGTTGAAGCGTTTCCGAGATAAAGGATTTGACAGACAGACGTACAACAAAGTAATGTTATAGGGGTTTCGTTTTTTGCTTTTAAGATACTGAACCCTATAAAGGGTATTGATTAATCATGCACTTCATTGAATATACGAGTGAACTGTTTCACTCGGCCATTTGTTTAAAACGGGCCACTATCTCTACACCCGCACAAACTTCCACGCCGATGCTCCGGATATCCGGATGCCTTTAACGGTATTAACATTGCACCAGTGAAGCGTGTAGTACTATTGGAAATTTGATTATAATTTGATAGCGGGGCAAGCTGTTACAAGGAACGGATATGAGTTTCCCGAATCTGCAGCGGAAAGCTTTGTAACGAGAAGCACTAATTAGCCGAAAATTAGCCACTTTCAGTTTATTTTATATAGAAAGGTTCTTGGTTCATTGGTGGGTAATGTTAGTATAATAAAATACCAAAAGAAATAATGAATTTACCTTTTAATAAGTTTAAGTGTGCATAAAAACTTGTCTCCTTAAGAAGGGTTACTATACTGTTAAAGATTTCTTAAATGATAGGGCACCTTGGGCTTAATATAATAGACTAAGTCGTTTTACCTTGCTAATTTGGTTGAAAATTGTTTAATCGGCACTTCTAAATTTAAAAATATTACCTAGCTGTACTTACTTATTGTTGATTGATAATATAATTGAAAGAAATTGGTTTGCACGTAATTAAAAATGTTAATCAAATATTTCATAAGTATCTTATATATAAAATTCTCGTGTCACAATGTTAGTTATCATACTCCTCCGAAACGGCCTGACCGATTTTTATGAAATTTTATATGCATATTCCGTGTGTCTCAGAATCGGCTATTATCTATTTTTCATATATAATAATAAGTAATTAATATTTCCAACACACACACCAATTAGCCTAGCCCCAAAGTAAGCACTGTAAGGCTTGTGTTATATATATATATATATATATATATATATATATGGGATACTAGGGTAACGGATAGAATACATATACTGTACATATATAAGTATATTTATATAGAAATACATATTAAACATCCATGACTGGAGTACAAATGCTCGTATTCATCACACAAACATCTGCCCCCACCGGGATTCGAACCCGGGACCTCTCGAGTCGGCGACACCATGAAACCCGGCGTACAAACCACTCGGCCACTGAGGTCTGATTTTTCATATCCTTAAGTGATAATGGTTGTCCACCTGTAACGTAGTGTTCTGAAACCTACAATGCGCCTTCGCGCCAAAATTCAAACTATTGGGTAATACGTAGTGTTCTCATATGGGTTAGGAGGAAATTGATTGAACAACTACGTTACACACCCGTAAAATTTTTTTTTGGACAATTTTTTTTATAATGTTCTATTAAAAAATACATACAACACTAAATTTTCTCTTCTGCCACCTGCTCCTATTTTTATGGCGGTACGAAGTTCTCTGGGTCAGCTAGTCTTTAGATATATTTCGTATATATAGATTTATAAACATTGATAACTATTTTTCAATTGAAAGTCAGTGATCTACTAAACAAATATTGTAACTATATTTTTTATTTATTAGGCATGTAACTGCTCGATGTTTAAATCTAAAGTAAATATTACTAGAAGAAATTCCACACGGTCCAGACAGCAGACGGGACTCGAACCCGCACTCTTCGCTATCCGGCACTGACTGACCATTATGCTACCGCGGCTACCTGATGGCCGTGTCGAATTCTTTCTAGCCTTTCTTAAGGTGCAAGGCAGCGTCATCTCTTCGCATGGTAGGTAACCCGCAATGTCAAATGAATACCTTATAGTTATAAAAAAAAATTTAAGCATGTAATTGCTCGATGTTTAAATTTAAAGAAAATATTACTAAAAAAAAACCACGCGCACCAGGCAGCAGACGGGACTAGAACGTGATCGAAATAATGTACCTACTAACTATGACGACATTATACACCGTGAATTTTGAGTTACCTGTGGAAGTACTAGCTTATTCAGATACTTAACGACTTAGTTTATATTTCAGTTAATTGTCAAGAATTGATTCACATAAAACTACTTTAAGGATCTAACGACGTACTTTAAATGGATAATAATGGGTAATAATTACATAATAGGTAGGTTATTCACAAATTAGAGCCGCTTTAGGATATTTTGTAAACGATATAAATCAATATTTTTGTATGGGGGTGTTGTAAGTTTACTGTTTATAAAGTTACTCAGGTAACTCAAAATTCACGATGTATCATCATCATCAGCCTATTAATGTCCCCACAGGCCTTCCCTATGGATGGAATAGGGAGTTTGGGCCATAACCCACCACGCAGACGCAGTGCGGATTGGTGGGTGCTAACGACTGCAGATGCAGCCGGGATCAACGGCTTAACGTGCCTTCCGAAGCATGGACGATCTAGAGACAGTAAATTTTTGGTTATCCATTCAATGACCGACCACTGCGAAAACGATCTAACTTCAACGATCGCAGCCGAATGCGCTAACCACTTGCGCCATCGGGTTCCTCAAAATTCACGGTGTATACCATAAATTTAAGTTTAGTAGCAATCTGGGACGGATGATGATTTTCAGTCCAACATTTCTATGAAATATGCATCTCTAAAACCAATCAAAAATACAAAGCATATAGTTGATTGCAATTAATTGCAGTTGCCGAAACAATGTCCTAACCCACATCTTGATTGAACAACGCTTCGCTTCACGCTGTACGAATAAGGCATCATCTCCACGAGCGATAAACCGCCATTGGCATTTTATAATCCAATTCAGTTACAAAGGGTATATATTATTATGGGGTAAATTAAACGAAATTGTATTAAGCCCGTCAGTTAGATTATCAAGAAATTGTCTATGAACCAAAAAATGACAAACACAAGGCACGTCAAAGTTCGGGAGTGATAGCTCGTGACGTCACTTCTAAGTATTATTTGTAATTTATTCTATACTTTACTATCATAGTTTTTAAGGGACATTGTTACTAACATTCTATGGACTGTATAACATTGTCTGAAAATAAATTATTATTATTTTTATAAGTAAAAATTGTTTCAAGACGTGACGCCATACGATATTTCAAATCAATTCTGGCATGATTGCCTAAACCTAAACTTAAATATGACAACAATGTATCCTTGTCATTCTCTATACAGACTGATTACACTTGGTCGTTAGCCGGAATACAAGAGCCAATAGAATTCGAGTAAACGACTTAGTGTGAATGAACCGAGTCGAGTAAAGCCGTATTCGGGTAGTTTTTGTTTTGGTTACCCGAAACCGTTTTCCAGCCCGTGTTCCAGTGTAAATATTGCTTCGGATGCCCGAATTCGCGTAATGTCTTTCGTACACCCGAATACGGGCTAACGACCAAATGTAATTGAGCCATTAAGAAAGCGAAAAATTGAGCACTAAGGAGTATTTAAATGCCAGTCTTTTTGCAAATCGAATAGTTCGACTCAAATCGAAATAAAAAAAAACTCCAAAACATTTTATATCTCACTGTTTATTTGGTCGCGTTTTCTTCATCATCATCATCATCATCAACAGCCCAACTTAGTCCACTGCTGGACATAGGCCTCTCCAAATGCACGCTACTCAGTTCGATCTTGGGCTACTCGCAACCAGCTCCTGCCAGCCACCTTGCGTTTTCTTCGCTCGTGTATAAAACATCCTAAGCATTCAAAATTGCAAGATCTTCAAAAGTTGTCCGCCGTCACACGCGATTGAATACAGCCTTAATCTATTCCATGTTTCCTCTGGATCACAGTATAAACAGTGGAAGCAGCCACCAATCCCCAAAGTTTCCCGTCTCGCCCCGACTATTTGTCCAATTTCCTTTCACGAATACTTAATGCCATTACAGTGTTTATACCCGTTCTGTCGTATTTGCCGACAATCGATACCAGATGAGGGAATCTAATTATCTTTTAAGACCAGCTCGGCTTCGTTCATGGAACAAAATGAATTTTAGCGTTTTTGGGTTTTCGAACTGTTTCTTTAGATTAAGAGTATAAGTATAAGTAAGTATTTCCAATACTCACACCAATTAGCCTAGCCCCAAAGTAAGCACTTTAAAGCTTGTGTTATACGATACTAGGGTAACGGATAGAATACATATACTGTACATATGTAAGTATATTTATATAGAAATACATATTAAACATCCATGATTGACTCCAGTTTTTGTACTCACAAATGCTCGTCACCACCGGGATAAGAACCCGGGACCTCTCGAGTCGGCGACACCATGAAACCCGGCGTACAAACCACTCGGCCACGGAGATAGTCGATAAGAATACTGCTCAAGCAAAATAAAAAAAAATAGAAAGTTTTTAATGAAGGATAGTAAAGTTTTTAGGATAGGATTTGTTACTGAATCACGAAAAAATGGCAATGGATTATAGTCTGTAAATTGGCATAACTTTTTACCAAAATTTTCAATTTCCAGTATAAAAAAGATATCTTAAAAAATATCTATTATTACTTCTGAAATTTCCAATGAGTAAATTACTGGAAATTTTCACATCACGTCTCATAATGTATTTTTTTTCAGTATAAGGTCAACTGTTGAATTTATTTTAAAAGAACTAGGGAAAACCACCCAATCATGGCCTCTCTTCCTAATATTGGCACTTTTGAGTTTAATCGAAAAAAACAAGGAAAATATACATTAATCAAGTTCGTTGCGTATAAGTTTTAGTAAATAAGACGGCAAACAGTTCAATGACACTGAATTTAATGAAAGCAAACACATAAATAAACACTATTAAATAAAAGGTTTCTTAGCTTAAGAACAATATCTGCTTAATTAAATATAAATTAGATGCGCAGGAGTGCTTGATAAAGCCAAAGTATGGCGTCCCGGAAACGGATACCAAACTATTCCATTTTAATCGTAATTATCGCTATAGCGTGCCGGCCTTACGCCACTATTTAGCCGTAGGCACAGAATATATACACTATGCCGTAGGGGCAGTCTACGGGCGTTGTTTGTGGGCGAGAGGACTGTGTTATGGTTAGTACCACCGTCCTCTAATAGATGGCTCGCTGGTTTCCTATAAAGTTAATAAAAGAAAAACCTAGTATGGTTTAAAATTTGAAAATTGGCAGCACTATTATGATAATCTATTGTTTCCATGACTTTTCCGATTAAACTCAAATGTTTGGGTGATTTCCCCTATATAATAATCGGTACTTCAGCACAATAGAATGCGAATTTAGTGAAGACCTTGGACGAATACTTATTGTTTGAATCAAACGGCCCCCGTTTGAAACAGTATGCCCAATTTGTAGAGGTAACTTAGCAAATAACAGTCCGATATTAAATTCCTCTCTAAATATATAGAGTTGAAATAAGTTGTCCGTTTTGTTTGTATCGGGTTTGGACAAAGAATTCCTGTGTTACTGGATCTTGGCAAAGGTTCCATGGTGACGTATTGGTACGTATCAGGCAATTTGATTACTGACTCAACTAAAGCTTATTTACTTACAAGCATTACAAAACAATAAGGTAGACTTTGGTGGATTTTTTAGACACTATTATATGTACGCATAGATGAATGATTAGTTTCGCTTCAAGCGAAAAAATCAATCATTTATCTATGTGTACGTATCCCTGGAAAAAAATGTTATTTTCTGAACAATCTTATTGGACGCGACAGATTTTTTCACCTCCCTTTGGCATAATGTTTACGTTAATTACTTTGAGTTTTGCCTCTAGACTAAGAATTTCTCTATTAGTCTATCAACGTTTTTCTTACGGTCAAGGAATCGAAAGAGTTTCTGTAACATTACAATTTTAAAAATGATTTCAAAATTTTAACTAATATTTCAATTTTTGCTACATAAAATGACCTACTCCATTGAAAACAAAGGTCGAATTTCAAAGATCTTTGATCCATATTACTACAGTTGTTTTTGTTTTAGAAGGTCCTAAAAGCAATTACTCATTCTCTTTAAAAGAAGACCTCTGATTTGACATTTTTAAGCAAATTATCGGGCAAGTGGGTCAGAAATCAATATGTTCGATCGTACTTTGATAGGGATATAAGGTATACCTTATGCTGACACTTTACTTGGGTATTTTACAGCAGTACTTATATCCTTATATGAATAGCCATGATAAGTGCAAGCATAATTTTCTTTATCTTTTACGCCGCTTTTAGTAAGAGCCTCGATGACACGGGCGAGTTTACAAGCTACAAGCCAGCGAAGTTCCCTAGTAGCTTGTAAACTCGCCCCGTGTTATTTGGACTTTAAATTCAAAACCGATAGATTAATTTTAATCAAATCGAGGTGATTGATGAATAAATTAAACAGTACTTTTCACTTGCGCCGTTCCTACTGTTTTATCTGTCAAGGGGAGGTTACTTCCTCAGACAGGCGCTCCAATTCGGGCAGGAAATCCGCTATCACTTCTTCCAGAGCTCCACAGGGTAGGGGATTGCGTCAGGGTAGGCAATGGTGATATTTTTGGTATCGCAAGCGTCTATAGCTTATAGTGACCGCTTACCATCAGGCGGGCCATACGCTTGTGTGCCACCCACGTAATAAAAAAAACGTGTTGTTCACAGCTGCTTTTTTTTATAAGTAAATATCAAAACCTTTAAAATACTTACGTGAGTGAACGCCCGTATATGGTTGTACGTTGTTGTATAGATTACTGAATTATTTATCTCAGATAAAAGGTTAGGTACCAACGAAAGTAATCACGACGAAGCACGCTAAGACGAAGCTTTAGGTGCATCTAAAAATAATCCTAAATGGAAAAGAGGATTGCCTCCTTCTTTATTCGTGTTGTAAGCCCAGCTAAAAAAGCTTTAATAGAATTTTCCCCCATTTAAAAAACACCTAAACGGAGCAAGTGTAAAAAGGATGGATGTGACATTTCCCTGTTAATATATCAGCTTTTATTTTTATTAGCTTTTATAGTGTTATTATTAAGAGGTATAGCGGATTTCCCGCTCGTAATAGCGCGCCCGTCTGCGGAAGTAACCTCCGCCTTACAAAAGTCCACAGTAAAATAACTCTACCTTTTGGTGGTGAGTAAGACCTATGCCAGACGGATGTAATCCAACCTACCAACCAATGTGACCTTGCCCGTTGTCATCCATCTAGACGAAGGATGTAATCCAAATTCTGATTTGACCTTCAACGTCCTTGGATTACGGGCGCGTGATTACATCCGCTGTTGGAGCGCGTGGATTACAACCGTTTGGCCGGCGGATCATATCCAACCAAAGACAGTTGCGCTGTGGCAGTCAGCGGGTGAAGCGCACGTATGCATGTAAAAAATGTCTTCCGAAGACCAGAGTCGCGAACGCCATATTACTAGCGAATTAATTGATCTCTATAGAGATCTCCCATGCTTATGGGACATTACGTCCGAATCATATAAAAAAAATGCGTGGGAGATATTACTCGAAAAGTATAGGCAGTTGGACATAAGTTTGAATGGCTGAGAATCATTCGCTGTTGTAACCAACGCTTCATTCACATTCTCTTTTTTGTTATTTTTCGTCGTCTATTGCTCACAAAACTGTTACGGCAAAACCCACATTTTGCAATTTAGACAAATTTGGAGCCAATGCTACAAGTGCATACGTGTTTTCACGCCAGAAGACGGCTCGCGACTGCGTGTTGGCGCGTGGATTACATCCGTGTAGCCGAAAATCATAACGTGGATGGAAACCAACTTCCCACCAAGGTCACCTTGGTTGGACGCTGGATTACATCCGTATAGAATAGCTTTAAGGTTAGAGGCCAGTTTAGGTAATTTTTAGTGCGCTCTATGTACGCACGTTAAACGTGGAGCGTTCCGTCACACACACAGGTCACACAATAGTTCCAGGGCTCACGAGTGATATTTTTTATATCGCAAGCGTCTATAAGCTATGGTGACCGCTTACCATCAAGCGACCCATAAATGCTTGTTTGTAAAAAAATATTTTATTCATCATCATCATCAGCCTATTAATGTCCCTACTGCTGGGGCACAGGCCTTCCCTTATGGAAGGAATAGGGAGTATGGGCCGTAAGAGAGGAAGGGCTTAGCGGATTTTCCGCTCGAAATAGAGCGCCTTCCCATATTTGATTAATGAATATCGTATTTAAGAAAAACAGACATGAAATAATAAGTTAAAAAAAAATGAAAATTTTGAGATCTTTATTATGCGTCACGATACCGCAAATAATAACAAACTTCGTTCATTAGTAGACTTGCTCGTACCGTAGATATTATATGAAATGATAATGAAGATCGTACAAGTAGCGAGTTTCTTGTTGACTACGTGAGAGTCATACAGGAGGTGTTGCTGATATATTATACGATTTCAAATAATACCTGATGATGCTAAAGAATATTTGTAGAAGCTTTTAACAGCGAAAAGAGTATTATTATACGACTCGTTATCTTTTAATCGTCTGCCTAGGTAAGCATGTAATGCAGTTGTGTTCAGAGATTTCGATGGCGTTGTTTTTAGCCTGCGATCGTAGAAGTTAAACAACTTTCGCAATGAGAGAAAGATTTCATAAATGATAAGTCATCTTGGGTTTAATATAATAGCCTAAGTCGTTTTACTTTGCTAATTTGGTTCAAAATTGATTATACGGCACTTGTAAATTTAAAAATGTTACCTAGCTATACTTAACTTTTGTTAATTAATAATATTAATGTGATGAAAGTTGTCATCAACACATGTTTTAATTTTTTGATGTCATCTTTCAATTGAAGACACTGTATGAAACAAAACAGGGAGAAAAAAAAACCCTTGCTGAGTTTCTTGCCAGTTCTTCTCAGTACCAGGTCTCCCGTCGTAGATTTACGAGCCGATGGTGAAGCGTTTGACTTTCACGACAGCTTGGAACAGCCTAGACTGAATAAATGAGTTTGAGTTTCAATGACTGGATCGAGGATGGGTGAGCAAAAATGTATTATCATGAGCTTTTCCGTGTATTGGAAGGCATGTTTAATCTTCACGATATTACAACGCTAATATTTAGGAATCAGGTAAATCAATAGAAACATAGACACGCAATATTTAATATGGCGCCAAATTGTAAAATCATGTGGCAAATAAATAAAAAAAATCATTTTTAACAAATGATTCAATGGAACTCTGGCTGAGTTCCAGTTTCAAAAATCGTAATTAGGTTTTTTAATGTTATTAATGTAGGTGGCCTTTCTTTATTTATTGCAAAAACGGCCTTACAGTTTTCCATATTGGCCAAAGTGGCCAGTTTTGGCAATTTTTAGTGCGCACTATGCCTAGTGCGCTCTATGTCCGCACACTAAACGCAGAGCGTTCCGTTACACGCACTGATCACACAATAGAGATATATGGATGCAGGCATGTACTAAATATTATACTAAATGTACACGGATAGAGCTTATTTTCTGTTTATTTATACGCGACGTTCCGTTCGACCCTTCTCAGGGACCGTAGTCTGAGACCAAGACTGATTTATGTTTATCGTTCTCTGCTTAAAGGTAAACAAACAGTCGAGATTCTCTCCCAGGAATGGGGATTAAACGAAATTGAAAATTTTCAGGTTTCTCTCACCCGAGTCGCTTGAGAACCTAAGATTTAGCAGCTGTAAACTAAAATATTTCTTAATTTAAATCTTAGTTGATATATTTTCGAGTTCACACTGTCGGGGAAACCTTTAGATAAAACACTGTGTTTTGTTTTAAAATTCAATAGCTGCATAAAATTTAGTCAAATACAAACACTTGACATTTCCCCTTTTCAAGAGAGTTAGGGTTTTTAGGAGGAGCTCGATGGCGCGGTTGGTTACCGCGTTCGGCTGCGATCGTTGAAGTTAAGCGACTTTCGCAGTGGTCGGTCATTGGATGGGTGACCAAAAATCTTCTGTCTCCGTGCTTCGGAAGGCACGTTAAGCCGTTGGTCCCGGCTACATCTACAGTCGTTAGCACCCGCCAATCCGCACTGGGCCCGCGTGGTGGGTCATGACCCAAACTCCCTATTCCATCCATAGGGAAGGCCTGTGCCCGAGCAGTGGGGACATTTATAGGCTGATGATGATGATGAGGGTTTTTAGCTCGAATTGGAGCGCCCGTCTGTGGAAGTAACTTCCACCTTATAGAAGATCTTAGTAAAATAACATAACCTTTTGGTGGTGTCGTGTATCGGTGAATAAGGTTCGAGGGCTCCACAGGGTAGGGGATTGGGGCAGGGTAGGCAACGGGGTGAGTGTTATTTTTGAAATGAAACTTCTTTAAGCACGCTTAACTTGGGAAGTAAGCTGGCGAACGCGTTACGAAAAGTGTGATCGGGCAAGGCGAACGAGAGTTAAGTGGGGGATATAAGCAAGAGAAAGCAGTGCGCGCGCACATGTTCTTTCTCTTATAGCTAGGTAATGAAATATGTAGATGTACATACATGTATATATTGTACACACATCGCACGTCACAAACAAAAGGGTATTTATTATCTTCATAAACAGTGTTTTGAGATATCGCGTTTTGAAGTTTTAAAAAATCCTAGAAGCGGAACTACATATTCAAATGTTTAAAATGATACCTTGATTTAAACGTACATTATACTTCTTTGTGTTGAGTAAGTTTAGTTAGTGTATCAATAGTAGTTTTTATTTTAAAAGTTATGTGACTGGGTAAAGAGAATACCCTATAAGCAGTTCAAATGGCTCATGTTAAAATTAAAACTAGTATCATTTTAAAATAATTTCGCCGAAAATAACATATTAAATAAAATTTAACAGGCCAGAGGGATTTTAAATAAAACTTCAAACTTGTATTAATCCGAACGGGCAATAGGGTATAACGTAACTTAATACTGTTTTTAATACTCACAATCATAAATTTTGTCTAGACATTGACGACATGTGTTGCTATAATTCAAAAACTATTTTGAATTAAAATATAATTATCTTACCAGTTTATAGAGAAAAAACTGTAATTTTCGAAACGCAAATAAAAAAATAAATGGTTTTGCCGACTTAATACCCTATTGTTTGTGACGTGCGACATGTATACATATATACATACAGATGGAGCTAAAGAAGTTTCACTTCAGTCGTGCGGTCATAAGCACACTCGTTCTTTTTTGGTATCGCAAGCGTTTGTAGTCTATAGTGACCGCTTACCATGAGGCGGGCCATACTCTTGTTTGCCACCCTTTCAACATCAAAGGCAACTTGGACTAACTGGCGCGTAACATCTTGCTGAACCTTATAATCCAGCATGTTAGGCGACTAAACTGTTCATAGATTTTGACGCATGTTATCTACCCGCAATATACAAACAATAATAATACTGCTGTAGTATAATAAATGAAACGTCCAACTTACAGCTGACTCCGTCCCTCAATATAATATCACTAAGCACATAATATATACACATTAACAAATAGAAGGCGAAGACGGTACAAGATATAAAGTCAAAGCACAGCACTAGAAGAAGACAGTCAGAAAGATAGGCGATAGATAAACAGTTTATAGGAACGAAAAGCACAATTATATAAAGCGTATAGATCTTAGTATATAAGCGAGCTAAGAGAAGCGTGCGCTCCGCGTCGTAGTTCAGTCTCGACTGGTTTGGTAATTGGTATACAGCCTGGCGGCGCGCGCGCATCTCTAGTACATAAGATGGACAAAAGGATTATGTAGAAGACTATCCGCTAGTGCGTAGAGCGTGTCGATAATTGCTATCGATATATCGACAAACCAGTACACCATGATATGTAATGAAAATAAAATATTGTTAATATAATTATAGTACTTATTATAAATTCTATATAAGATATAAATAAATATTATTGGATATAAGATGTAAATATACCTATATAATGTAAGATAGTTTGTATTACGGTTTTAAATATAAGTTACTTTATATTTTATTATTATGAATAAATTTAAATTATATTTTATGTGTACAGTGTAAATGTAGTTTGAGGATGTATTCACACCTCAAAGTAGCCTATACTGCTACCCAGTGAATATAACTAAAGCCTAATAAGGAATTGGCCCTATAATTGGAGTGCTCGTCTAGAAAAATAGCCTCTACCGAGTAATAACGCTTTCTTTGTATGTGTTTCTTCTGTGTTGAGGAAGAAATCGCTGGAACGATTATCTACATTTAGTTAATGCTAGCTGTGCCCCGCGGTGTTACCCGCGGTTTATTAGGGATATTTTCCCGCAGTAAAACGTAGCCTATGTGTTAATCCAGGATGTCAGCTAACTTCATACCAATTTTTTTATTAAAATCACTCCAGCCGTTTAGACGTGAAGAAGTAACAAACATACATGTCGCTGACCAGTCTGATGCACGGGAGGAGACGTGCGTGAGGAGGGACCACTACCAAGGGGACAAGCGATCGGCGGCGGCGGACACTTGCTTACGCGCCTCGCACAGCAGCAACAGGTCTTTCGAGCCGGATCAATGAGAAGGGTCCTATGGGGACTTTAAATGACGTGGACTGTAATTACAGGTAAACTGGTATATTTACAACAAAAAAGATTATTTAACATTGACGTGGTGTTATATTATGTACGCGGTTGGGCCCGTGATGAATTTAGAACCCATTAGAACATGTCTAATTTAAAATTACGGATTCTGAGGTCAAAAGTGAGTTTGATCATACAGAATAGCACAGTTGATTTGGATTTAGTCTGCTATCAAAAACTTGCTTTTAAAGTTGACTTTTAATAGAAGATTTAAAGTCAGCGTGGTCTATCGTACTCTAAGTAATAAAGTTGTTAAGGCCTACGTTGCCACCAACTTACTGTGGCCACTGTTCCTACACGAACAAAGAAATTTTATGACCCATTTCTTTGTCATACTATTCGTAAGTGGAATTCTTTGCCAGTACACGTGTTCCTTCCTTCCTACAATCTGAGGTCCTTTAAGTGTCGCCGCACACGGGCCACACGCCACAGCCACAAACGCCTCCACGAGAAGCGGCTACTAAAGTGGCTGAAGCGCGCGACAGCGGCCGACTAAGGTAAAGGAGAGAGGGGTGGGGAATCGCGCGAGGGACGTGTGGCGGCGTTTTGTATCGGCGCATTAAGTGGCCGGCGCGGGCCACAAGAAGCGAGCAACGACGATTTACCGTGTGTGGTGAGTCCATATAAAATGTATGAAAACTACAAGAAATATGCCGGTGGCGGCGTTTTGTGGTTGTGGTCGGTGGCCCGTGTGCGGCGACGCTAAGAGAGGCGCGATGAAGCATTTTTGCAGGCCGGCAAGGTGAGGACGGTTGGTGTAGCAGTTTTAGCTGCTGTGCCAGCTAACTTTATTTTAATTTAATGTTAGTGCCTAGATTTTTTATAAACAAAATAGACTGTTAAATGCTTGTGCTGTCATCCAGCAGATAATAGATGAAACATCATCAATACAAGCAGAACTAACGAATACTTTGATACCTTAACTTGGACTATCTATTTACGTTTCATATTAAACACAAAATGTCACTATTTTGTAAGAAGTGTGGAGTATTAATTAAAACCCGACAACAAATAAAATGTAAAAACTGTGATGACTACTCCTCGACGACCTCCGTGGCCGAGTGGTTTGTACGCCGGGTTTCATGGCTGTCGCCGACTCGAGAGGTCCCGGGTTCGAATCCCGGTGGGGGCAGATGTTTGTGTGATGAATACGAGCATTTGTACTCCAGTCATGGATGTTTAATATGTATTTATATAAATATACTTATATATGTACAGTATATGTATTCTATCCGTTACCCTAGCATCCCATAACACAAGCCTTATAGTGCTTACTTTGGGGCTAGGCTAATTGGCGTGAGTGTCGGAAATATTTATTTGTTATTATTATTTATTACTTCCATATTGGCTGTACGGAAATTACAACGAAAAGATTTTACCTAATGACATTGGAAAACAAAGCAAGCTGGAAATGTTGCACTTGTTGTCAAATATCTGCAAATGACACTGGTTGTATTAATAACAACGTCACGCAGCGCTCAAAAAATAAAAACGTTCAAGTGGATATCTCATTCGATAGCCTTTCATTCGATAGTCTTTCCGATCATGACGATTCTTCTCAAGCTCCAGAAATAAGTACTCAAAGTAATGCAATAACTCAAGGCCACTCAAAAAATATAAGCGAGTTGGAAAACAAAATTTTACTATTAGAAAACAATTTAAAATCTGCAGAAAATATGATTGACTTTTTGAACTTAGAAAATTCTACACTACGGAACCAAATTAAAGAATATCATAGCAAAAAAAAAATCTTCAATAAAAAGATACCTATCGAATCCAACTTTGAGTACAGTAAACGACACATCAGATCACCCCTACCTTAATACAGGAAAATATAAAACAAACAGGAGAGCTGCAGCAAGTCAAAACTCATCTAATGGGAAAAGTATCTCAAACACTTACGGTGGGCATACTGGATGTTCACAGAAAAATGAAAACTTATCTACACTAACTAAGGAAAATAATGATTGTTTACATGCAGTGCGTATATTTGGAGATGAACAAGGTCGTGGGGTATGTCAACAACTGAAGAAAACATTTGGTAGTAAATATAATATTTTTAGTGAACTTAAGCCAGGAGCTAGTACTGATGAGATAATAAAGGAATTAAAAAAAGAATGCTTGAACTTTGGGAAAACAGACTACATAATTATACTTACCGGAAGAAACGAACCCAACCTAACGAAATGCAGTTCATATCTATACTACCATTTGAGCTTACTTAAAAATACAAACATTATTCTATGCGAAACACAACATAACCAAAATAATCAAAGCGAACAAACCAATGACATTGTAAAATATGTATGTAAGTGAAGAACTAGCTCACGTGAGTTACATTGACTTGAGATATTCTTACTTGGGCACCCCACGCAATAATCTAAAACACGTATGTCAGAATATACTTCAAGAAAAAATAAGAATTGATTATAGAAATAACATGAAAAATTACCAAATAAATCAAGTAAAGAAAATGTTACATAAGAGTACTGATTCAAAAGAAAATGAACAAACTATTAAAGGAGATTGCTCAGCTTCCATACATGTTTGGCCTAAAAACCAATAACCATGAAAAATTGTTTCCTAGATTCGAAATTATATATAAATTACCGTAGAAACGAATATTATCGACGGCCACTCCTGAGAACTTCTATAAACCATATACACTGAATGATTTTCAGGTTATGTTTGCAAATAGGCACATAGGTATTAGAATAATAAAAACCAAATAACTTATATAGGAAAATAGGGCAATCAAGCCAAGTACCGATATTATGTATTAGATTCAGGTATATAGAGCATGTAAAATAACAGATAATTGCCTGTTTTTAAAATTAATGCACAAGAGTAAGTTTTAAAATCATGATTATGCCATTGCGACTTTCAGAAGCAATCTTGTTTCATTTGACAAGTGTCTAACACTAATTACACTAACAAAATGCATGTCAAGGAACTGGTACCTGCTTACCTATGTTATGAGAAACATGGAACTGTTATCATAATTTTATAAAAACCAATAGGATATTTTCTTAGTAATAATTAGGTTTATAATGGTAAAAGGTAATTCTAATGTAATAATATATTGCGTAGGTTCATGATAGTTCTGATCAATGTGTGAAATATGTATATTCCTGACATAGCTTAAATATTCTGATAAGGTAAATTAATGAAATAAAACAACTTAAGTACTTTTATGTTGCGTTTAATATTACATATCATCTACATTTTGAATTAAAATATCATCGAAATATTTTATCAATCTTTACAAAATAGATTTGTTTTGATGTTATATAAACAACCTCGATCAGTCTTTGTGAATGTTACTACACCCATAGCCAATAAAAATGATTCGTATGTTTTCCAAACCGGTAAAAATAGAAGTCCTTTTTTAAAATTAATATATTATTTAAAGGTGGCCGTTAAAATCTAATGACTGTAAAATAAAGTATAAATTACGCCAAGAATTACTGTATATGTCAATATTTTATTTGCATTTAGGCCAATTTGACCAATCTCCTTTATAATTATTAAAACAAATAGAGTTCACTATCAAGAGAAATTGGATATAACATTAAATAAGTCTAGAGAAAAATTTTTTGGGGTCTAAGTATGTTAAACATACTTTATCAAAATATGCAGAGCTTAAACAATAAAACGCATTTGCTAGAGCAGCTTCTATATGAAACACCTTTTGAAGTAGTGTGTATGTCAGAAACATTCTTAAAAGAAATACAGACTAATAATTGTAATATAAATGGATATGTATTTGCAGCGAGTTACTGTAGAAAGATTAGAACTAAAGGAGGAGTTGGAATAATAATAAAAGAAGATATTGACTACACAGAGCGAAAGGACATATCTGATTTTTCTGTAGAATTTATTATCGAAATATGTGGTATTGAAATTAAATGTTTAATTCTATTAATAATATGCGTGTATCGTACTGAGCGTGAAACGGACAGTTTCATGGAATCATTTGCAAAATTATTATTAAAATTGAAATCTGAAAAACAAAAAAACATAATAGTGGGCGGAGATTTTAATATTAATATGTTAGAAAATAAAAAACTGTCATCTGACTTTAAGAACTTAATGCTAAGTTATAACTTTATTCAACAAATAAAAGTCCCTACTAGAATATGTAAATCTGCGGCCACTTGCATTGATTTAATTTTCACAAACTTTAAATGGACAAAAAGTAAAGTATGTGAGTTTGGTATCTCTGACTATAGTGGGATTATAGTTCAAATAGACACGGAATACTTTCAAAAAAGGTCAAAAACACAAACATCGTTCAAAAGAATATTTTTGGACAGCCAAATAAATAGTTTAAAACTAGAACTGGGTCAAATTGATTAATATAATAATATTCTGCAGGCAACAAATTGTAATAAAAACTATGAACTATTCAATGGTTTTCTACAAGATCTTCTAAATAAATATTTCCCCTTAAAGAAATTTGTAACAAGATCCAATTCTAGTAAAAAACATTGGCTTACTCAGGGGATTAATCTTTCTTGTAAGCACAAGAGATTGTTGCGTATTATTATTAACTATACCAATAATCAAATTATTAAAAACTATTACAGAAGTTACAGAAAGATATTAAGAAGATCAGTGGTTACATCTAAGTAGAATAATTATGCCAGACGTACTCATATGATGAAATCCGAAAATAAAATAAAAACAATGTGGCAAATTATTAAAAGTACAACAAATAAATCAACAAACAATTCACAAAAAAATATTAAACTCAAAATAAATGATATCTTTTTGGAATGTCCGATTAAAATCGCAAATACATTAAATACTTTTTTTCTTCTGTGGGAGGACATTTTCAGCAAAAAACATATAGACTACCTTTAGTAAATAATATACAAAGAAGTTTTTATCTTAGCCCAGTAAATGAGAATGAAATAAAGAAAATTTTAACAAACCTAAAACATAATTATAGTTGCGGTAAAGATGAAATACCACCGATATTACTAAAAAAATGTAGCTCTGAGCTAGCAGTGCCCATCACTATTTTGATAAATCAGTCATTTCACGAAGGGATATATCCGGAACTTTTAAAAATATCGTTAGTAAAACCTATACACAAAAAAGGCGACAATATGAATCCCCACAATTATCGGCCAATAGCTCTTCTTCCGTCAATCTCAAAAATATTTGAACGTGCTATGTCAAACCGATTATACCCCTTCCTTGAAAAATATAAAGTTTTTGATGAGCGCCAGTATGGTTTTCGTAAAAATAAATCTACAATGCTTGCCGTTTATAAGTATGTTCAGCAAATTTTACAGTATCTAAATGAGGGTAATTATGTTGTGGGCATTTTATTAGATATGACGAAGGCATATGATAGAGTCAATCATGAAAATTTGTTAAACAAACTTTACAGTTGTGGTATAAGAGCAGGGGCGGTTTACGAAAACGGGCGCCCTAGGCCTGACGAAATTAGCGCCTCCTCTCCCCTCTCCATAAAATAGTTGAAAAAGCACAGGCTAGAATAAATGATTTTTATACACTCCCGCTCAAAAGTATGGGTTCACGTCTCGAAATTTTCAGCTTCGGTATAAGTTCCATATCTTGGTGGAAAAAGGTCGTAAGAGAATTTAATGAGCACCGTTTTGAAGGGGACAGTTTTAGCTTCACTTTGCCATTTTTTATAATTTTTTACAATTTTTTTATAGTCCCCACGCGCTTTTGAACATGGCAGTTTTTCGATGTTTTTTTGTCCTCTGGGAACGGGCTGTCTGGCTGTTAAAAAATTTTCCTTGCAATTTTATCCATCGCAGTTTGAAAGAGGATATTAAACACTGCATTTTCGTTTTTGAAAAAGTATCGTGCGATTTTTTTTACCAAAAATATTCTAATTTTTGACAAAAATTGATAATTTTATTCAATTCGGCGTATCTTGAAAACGGCGGGTGATCGAAGAAAATAGCAAGAGGGTGAAAAGTTGCAATAGATCATGATGGACATGGTAGATTTATTTCAGAATTTTTTTCCGACATTTGTTTTTCCATACTCGTGGAGTCGAAATGATTTTAATTTTCCCATGATTCTTTCTTTTTTCTAAACGGCTAAGGCATTGCTTTTATTGGTTTCATCTTCATCTTGACGTAATTTGAACTAAAAATTAATTTTTTTAAATGAAAAAAACGTACAAAAAATTGTTTTTCCACCAAGATTGGAACTTATACCGAAGCTGAAAATTTCGAGAAGTGAACCCATACTTTTGAGCGGGAGTGTATTTCAAAAATAATTTAACGGAAACAGAATTTCAATCATACATATATTATGTAGGTTTGTGGGTAGGAATGGAGCACATATATATTTTATATTGGCGATATTGACGTTTGAGTGGACCCGATTAAAACGTTCGCTTTCTCGCTTTTAATCTTTCAAATTTATCGGCCCGTGGCGCCCCCTTCTGCCACGGCGCCCTAGGCTCGAGCCTAGCGGGCCTAGTGCATAAACCGCCCCTGTATAAGAGGCAAGGCCCATGAGTGGTTTGCCTCATACCTGAAAAACAGAGTACAATATGTTCAAATTAATCATCACAATAAACGGACTGGTGAATTGCTACAAATAAATTCTAACTGTACAATACTAGAAGTACAATACTTAAAATTAATAATATTGAATTAGGGAAAGTAAGTACCTGTTCATTGTTAGGACTACAGATAGATTCCCACTTAAATTGGAAAGCACATATAGAGAAAATAAAATCGAAGCTATCACGATTCACATACGCACTCTACGAACTTAAACTAAGTACAAATAAAAAAACGGCAATATCCGCATACTATCCATAGTCATGGTTATCATATGGAATAATTATGTGGGGCAATAGTACAGATGTAGGGGATCTCTTTATACTACAAAAGAAACGTATAAGAATTATTATGAACATAAGAAATATGGATACTTGTAAGCCGCATTTCATCTATCTACAAATTTTGAGCCTTACTTCTATATACATTTTCGAAATATGTAAGTTTGTAAAAAAATATCCGGATATTTTTAATAATGCCATAAATAATACGCGTACCCCTAGAACAATGCATAAAAATAAATTTAAAGTACAATATAGCCGATTGGCTATGATTAGCTCTGGATCATTTTGTAGTGCAATACAGATTTATAATAAACTACCTAATAACTTAAGATCAGAAACAAACATTAGTCAATTTCTAATTAAATTAAAACACTTCCTGCTACAAAAGTGCTATTATTCTTTAAATGAATATTATAATGAGCAATTTAATTTATTTATTTATTTTATGTTATAGGGGGCATACGAGCAGACGGCTCACCTAATGGTAAGTGATCACCGTCGCCCATGGACTTGCTACTACTTTTAATGTATTTTAACTAAAATTAATAATAATAAGAGTAAAATAATTTAACAATAAATAAATTTAAATTATAAATAGGTGGGGTGGAGTCATTTGTCGGACCTACCTATAAAAAAAAATCTTTTTTCTTTAAATTAATGCGGATGAAACCACCAGGCACCTTTAGTTTTAGTATTATATTTTTTGTTACACTTTGATGTATATTTCGACCAAGTAGCGAACTTAGCGCATTTGACGCTTCGCCGCTTGCGAATATTTTACGATGAAATTTCATTAGCTTTTTATAAGCACGAAGGCTCTATTAGATTATTATCTTATCACACACGAGTCCCTGAGCAGTAGCAGTGACAGCGAAAAAAGGGTGACAAAAGAGACAGCGGATCCTTTGCTTATTTTCTCCTTCGCTGCATCCGTTACGCTGCGATCCCGAAAAATCCCTAAAGGAAATTGTCTGGAATGCCTCGGTAACGAAGGCGAGCCTATTCCAGGAAAACTGTATCAATGCATCGCCTGCGAATGTTGCTGAGTTAAATAAATTTTCCGCTTTGCCATCAATGAGGGTGTAATAGACAGCTAGTATCTTCGTTGTTTTCCCTTAGGCATCTTACTAATAATAAAAGGTGCAGATTTATGAAACCACGACGGAAGTGAAACATTAAAAGTAATGTAATTATTTTCTCTCATTTATTTTATTTCACAGTTAGGTTTTTTATAAAATAGATATAAAAGTAAAATACAAAAACGTAAATACAATAATAAATAAAGTATAAAAAATCTAAACTAGAAGGTCACCAGCAGCGGGGCTAAGTCCAAGCTACCGGTGGTTACCGCAGAGAAAGGAACCGCCTGACGATGCGCGCTATGTCCAGGAGCACCGCCTTTTGCATCTGCCCCTTGACTCAACTATCTAGCGAGAGGCTCTTTAGATGTTGGTCGAGACTGTTCGCTATGAGATCGTTCAAACTAACGACTATAGGGACAATGATCGTCGTATCAACATCCCATAAAGCGGTTACCTCGTGGGCCAAGTCCAAGTACTTGCTGAGCTTGTCCTTCTCGGCCTTCACGAGGTTATTATTGTTATTAAAAAGTTTTTAATTTAATTCTGATAAAAATATGCCACGTTACAGGTACACCATATAGTGGAGCGCCTGGGGGTTTAGACCTCGGACTTTTGCTACAGTGAATAAATTTTTAAGGTTGAAATGGAATATTGTTTTTATGCTATAAATTGCAATGTTTACCATTTTTTTTCTGTTCTTTTGTCTCCAAGCTGAACCGGAGACGGACATACAGAGGGACATGACGACACTATAAGGACTACGGAACTCAAAAAATCCGGTCAAGTGCGTGTCGTGCCACGAGCATTGTAGTTTAAGTTAGATGTGCTCGTTTATTTATTTTGCCTATTATCTACCTCTTCGTACGGCCACCATGCAAACAGTACCAATGCACCTCTTGGCTCCTATTTAAAAGACTGACGATTTGGACGCGACCAAAGTCATGGCTGATTGTTGTATTTTTGAAATGAAAACTTCTTTAGCGGCGTTGTACACTTTTTTTTTTTTGTATGGGTAAAAAAGTTAAACTCGCGTCATTACACGTTGGCTGATCGCATCACAGGCGACGTGTCCTCATCGTAAGACTAAAACAATAAAATTGGAAAGGTTGTTGACTTTCAATATATTGGACGAAACATAGTCATATTTTATTTTATCGTATTATAATAATAAGTCTCTATCTAGGACGTCCAGGTGGCAGTGTGGTGGTTCGGATGGGTGACCAAGAAATCAGGGACACAGTTAATATGGTACTCACAGTTTATTCCTGAGTTGCACAAAACAGTCACAATACACAACAACACAAATAGAAGGCGAATATTTGAGTGACTAACAAGAACAAAACACAAACGAAAATTAACATTTAAAATTACGAAAATCTAATATATAAAACTCTTCCTTATCGGTTACAAAGCTCTGCTATGATTGCCGAGACGCGGCGACGGCGAACGAAGTCGCCGCCCGATTTTTTTAGTTCTACCGCCGATTGTACAATATTCTTCTCGCGGTGTACGTACAGAATTATCTAATATGAAACAAATACGTCTGTACCTGAGTAAACAAATTATTTTTATTTTTATACACATTTACAAAATTAAATATAATGAAAACAGAAACTATTATTCGTTTATTACTATATATATCGACATGCTACATCACCCCCCTTCAGAGACTGACTTAAGGGTGATAATAATCTGGAAATTTTACTCTCCGGTCAGATCGAGTTATTTTATTTTCGGTTATAGGTAAATCTCGATCATTGTCAATATGTGCATGTGTGTTCTGTATTTCAGTATGTGTATCACGCATAATGTAAGCAGGTTTAAGTCTGTCAATTGATACAGATACAACTTTGCCATTTACCAAAAGCTTAAAAACTTTATCACCTCTTTTTAATACTTCATGAGGTCCAGTATAAGCTGGTTTCAATGAGCGACTGCCTGTGTCATCTCGAACGAAGACTTTAGAGGAAGTTGCTAAGTCCTTATAAATGAAACGAGATGAGTGTTTACCGTGGTGAGAGGTACGAACAGGTATGGTCACTGATATCAAAATCTTGATCGTTTATTGGACTGAAAAATTCCCCTGGTAAACGTAATGATTCTCCGTACAACAGCTCTGCTGGTGAACTTTTTAAATCTTTTTTATAGGAACTACGTATACCCGAAAGAACTAAAGGAAGGGATTCTACCCAACTATTATCTGCGTGACAGGTAATGGCAGTTCTGAGTTGCCTGTGGAACCTTTCTACCAGGCCATTGCAAGCTGGATGATAAGCTGTAGTACGGAAGTATTGAAAACCTGCTACTTGGGAGAGGTGCTTCAATAATGACAAATAATGCTACAGCAGCTTTATTGCGACGAAAATGCATTTTCTACAATAGATGTCGCTAGGTGCGCTTATGTGATTCATGTAAGTTGATATTGAAGTGAAAACTTCTTTAGCGGCGTTGTACACTTTTTTTTGTATGGGTAAAAATGTTAAACTCGCGTCATGACACGTGGGCTGACCGCATCACAGGCCACGGGTCCTGATCGTAAGACGAAAACAATAAAATTGGAAAGGTTGCTGACTTTCAATATATTGGACGAAAGTCTCTATGTAGGAAGTCCAGGTGGCAGCTTTATTGCGAAGAAAATGCATTTTTTTTAATTAAAGAAATTCGTGCAAAATTATTCCCTAGCCATTCCAAAATAACAAAAATGCACAACGTTAATATTCAAGTTTTCATTTCGGCCGGCACTTTCGGAGTGCAACCCGTCGTTTTTTTTGCTGCTAGACGTTCGACAAGGTGCAAGGTTGCCCCCATTTGTTATTCTGCCACACTCGTAAATCCCCGCTAAGCTCCCCTACTACTGTGTTCCACGATGATGCTAACTCATAATACTAAATGCAAAACGATAACGGGAATATTATACCGCGTTTGTATTTAGAAAACTAGGATTTACTTCCGGTCAGTGTTCAAAGTTGGCAATTGTAAATAGTATTAGATGTCGAATGACTGACATAAAATTCTAATGGATTTCCTTTAAGCAGTCTAAATTTTAATAGAATCCCTCCAAAGGATGGATTTCCTTGAAAAAATGCGTTTGAGTACGGATCGGATATTGGCAATGGGCGTCATGTCTTGAGGAAATTGATCGTTAAGCCTTGAAAAGTACTGGCCTTTGTCAGGGGCTCTTTAAAAAAGGTTTCTAATAGTGCTTGGCGCCTACGAACAAGAGCGGCAATATATATGCCGTTTTGACATGATAGAATGCAAACGATCTTATTTCTTATAGGATTTCGTCATCTTCAGCAGACTGTAAGACCGGCCATAGACGGACTCCTCGAGCCGTTAGCCAATGATCAACGTATACGGACTGCTCGAGCAGTTAGCAGCTTGAAGCTGGCAGTTCACCGAGGTGTCAACCGCCCGAGCAGTTGTCGCCACTGCTTCACTATGCAGTTGCAGCTTGAAGTAGTCCACTCCGACTGCTTCAAGTTGCCCGTATATTGCCCAATGGATGAAATAGAACAGGAAACCACACAGGCCGGTGTTCGAATTGGTGGATGACGAATATGCAGCCGGGACCAACAGCTCATCGTACCTTATGAAAATTACAGAGGAACTTGAGACAATACATTTTTCTTTACTCGTCTTATGATGTGTAACTCTCATGATCAGAGACTGAAAACGCTGCTCGTTTTTGTGATAATTATATTTAGATTTAATTATTTGCATCACAAATTAACATAAGTATAAATTAACATTTAATTACTGCAGACATCGATAAAATATTAGTATGAACATTGCAATTCTTAAATAACTATCCCGAATTGCAGTCAGTTTTCCCTATTGGGAAGGAAAAGAGCATAACTCAACTCATACAGCCTTTTCTTGCATACAATTCGTTACTTTTCTATCATAGAAAATAGCATGGATTCATCAATGTAGACGAAGGCAAAGAACTCTTACATCCATGCCCTCAGATTTGTTATTTTTATTTTTTTTTAAATCTTTGAAACTAGTATTTATAGTGTCTGGTATCCACGTGTCAGTTAGGGAACCAGATGAAAACCAGCGTCAGTGCAAACTGTGTGACCGGTAAGGCTCGCAGGTCCACTACCTGCGAGCCTTACCGGCCAGACACTATGAACGGAACGTTCGGAAATAAAAGATTGACTGAATAGAAAATATTCTTTATATTGTGCCCAAATACAGTTCTATGGCCGCCGCGTGGCCTGGGAATATTCGTCTGCAGATAAGGAGCAAGTCCAGCTCTTTCGAAACTTCAGGCGTCAGCAACGAATGTCAGCAGTTACGGCCGACGGCTGTCCGTTACAATGCTGTCCGATTTGATTTGAAGCCTGTAAAGTAGACTTGCAACGAATAGTATATTCGGCAGTATACCGAATATTCGGCGAGGGCCCTGACCGAATATTAGGCAAAAGTATTCGGCTGGATTTTAGCGCAAAAAACTTGTACAGACGTGATTGTTTCGCGCTTCTTTGTTTGCAGTGCAACAGGGGTGATGACGGGGTACAGTAAATGAAATTCTATTTAGTCCGTCAGTTAGATGATCAAAAAATAATGGACACGTATTTTTTCTTTGGGCAATCACTCAAAAAATGACAAAGTTATAGCGCGTCAAAGTTTAGGAGAAGGGGCTCGTGACGTCACTTTTGAGTGAATTTTCACTTATAAGTGTACTCAAACGTGACGTCATGCGACTTTTCAAATCAATATATCTCTGCAATGTTTATATTATGTGAAAAAAGAAAAAATACGTGTCCAATACTTTTTGATAATCTACCTGACAAACGAAGAAAAAAAAATTGGTCATCATCCCTATTCAGTCAAATGTAGTTTCAACAGAAATGGATCTTTTTCTTAAATATTAGTAATATATCACGTCATGACAACCCGTATACATGGTGACAGCAAGGAAATTTGAATTTCCGTGTTTGATTAAGATTGCAGCAAAATATTTGTCGGCGCCAGGAAGTAGCGTTTATTCAGAGCGCCTTTTCTCTAAAGCTGGGATGGTCTTCGAGAAAAAAAGAAGTAAACTACTTCCTAAAAATGCAGAAAATTTAGTCTTTCTGCACCATAACCTTCCCCTTCTAAATTTTGATTATGAAAATAATTCAAATGCATAGAAAAATTCTTAACTTGTTTAATATAGAAAATGATTAAATTATGTACCTGTTTTATGTATCAATGACTACTTAATAAATGATTATAAAAGAAATGAGAACCTTACCCTTTTAAATTTTGATTACCACAATAATTCAAATACATAGAATCCTCCATTTTTCCAATTCAGAAGATGATTATGTACCTGTGTTATGTACCAATGACTACTTAAATGATTATATATAACAGAAATGAAAATATCAATTAATACGTAATCACTCGATTTTAATTTTTAATTTTACCAATTATTTCTCTATGACAGAATATATTATTTAAGTATTCGGTATTCGGCCGAATAATATGTAGGTATTCGGTATTCGGGTAAATATAATAAAAGCAGCCGAATAGGCCGAATACCGAATAGTAACCAAATATTCGTTGCAAGTCTACTGTAAAGTTATATATTTACGTACTTTTTTATAATATCAAATGTTTAGGTTATATGCATTGCTAGTGTTAGTGGATCGATATTTTATTCAGATTTCTGATAATACATGAGCATTGTAACAACTACATTTTTTTTTCTAAATGGCTTCGCACTACTTGTGCATTTAGCTGGTTTCAAGTGTTAAATGTTTACAAATACTATAGCACTTGTGGTCAAAGTAATAAATCAAGTCAAAGTAAGTGGCAGTCAAGTCAATCCCCCTTTCCCTATGTTTCAGTAAAAGTGTGGGGATTTACTGGAACCTCCCCGTGGACTTCTTGAGGAAACGTTGAAAGACATTTTCCGCTATTTTGTTTCACTTGCCAACACTTGTGCATGTTCCCCAACACTTAGTGGTTAATAATCCACCATTATTAGACACTAACATCCGCCACAACATAATTTTTTTACAAGAAAAACAAAACTGCTAAAGTGACGCTTTCCGATCCCGCCAAAAAGCCCAACCACTACATTAGCTTCATTGTTAGTTAAATAAAACTAGTTTTAACGGGTTAATGTACGAAACTTTATTTATTTATTGACGTTTCGCAGCCTTTTCGGGTGTGCTTCGTAAGAATGATTTCTTTTTTCAAAAAAAAAAATTAACCCGTTAAAACTAGTTTTATTTAATGAGTGATGTGCGTGAAAATCTAAGAAATAATTCATTGTTAGTTCTCAATGTTTGTTCCAAGTACCTACGCCATCGCGTAACAAAGTTTGCTTGCAACTATGAGAACGCTTTTTTCTGCCTTTATTGCAACACTATGCGGGATTGCTGCAATCCCCCTCCAGACTGCGATATTTGCAGTGTTGTTTTCCACGATAAAAGATTGCCTTGTAAAGTTTTTATTACAGAGTCGACGGCTTCCGTATGCTTTCATTCTTTTCTACAAAAAAAAACAGTATTTTGAAAAGTTTAGATTGAAGCATTACTGATTTCTGTGTTACATTATTTAAAATATTACTTTTTAGCCCTCTTTATACTACAGTTTTCATACAATAAATAGATTAAAGGCACTTTTGCGTCGGTTTGTATAATCGCTAACTCCTTATAATCCACGCAATAGATTTTGATACGATTTCCATTAACAGTTAGACAGTTTTTTTTTACAGAAGGTTTATTGTTAAACGTAAGCTTGATAAGCCCGAGAACAAAATCTAAAGTCGACGCTTTCACTCACTTCTGTGGTATAAATATTGTTACGTGTCGGGATGGGGCTCCAAATTATATGCCAGTTCACGCTTGACAGTTCTTTGTTCACCACACAGTTCATCCAATCAACACACAATATTAATTACAAAACACTCACTAAACTTGTATTTCACTATACAAGTCTCTAAACAATCGCACTTGAACACTTTTGTTGTACTTTGATCGCCTTTGGATTCGCTCCCAAATCGCTGTTGAATCGCGAATCTTGAATAAGATCAACATTATGTAGATCTTAACTACCGCTGCAGTAGTTACGGTAACTTTTGCCTACACCCTGATTCAAACACCTGGCCAAGTTATAATATTAGACGATTATAAAAATACATTGTAACAATCCGGTGTTTAAACTTTGTAGGTTGGTGGCACTTAAATTTCCGTCACTGGGCCAAGAACTTTCTTATTAGTTCTAGCAACTTCTATGAGGGAGACGTAATTAATTGGCCATTAATACTTGGCCGTCTGACAATCTCTGCCAGATAATGATCGAGCTGAAACTTTCTAACGTTAATGAGTTGACTTTTTAGTCATTGTTTTCAGAGACAGGGTTTTTGATTTAATAACGTTACGAGTACAAGATAATATTTGACACCCAGAACTTCGAAACTTAATTTGACGCCGAAGTCAAAACAATCAATGAAATTACCACAAACTTAGTTTACTTACTTCCAACTTGTTAGACTTTGTCAATGGACAAAGTAGGGTAGTTATATAAGCTATTTGCGAAAACGCGGATAGGTAGACATTGGGGATGACATTGCTCCGTGTATTGCTCAATCTTACTGTTACGATTTTTTTTATTGTTACCACACTAACGTAACCTACTGTGAACCCAAGAACTCTGAAACCCAAGAATATTTATAATAAGCCAATAACTCGCGTTTTCGTAAAGATCCTATATTTTTTCAGTAAGATTAACAAATGTTATCGCCATTGTATAAATTATCCGCGTTTTCGCAAAACCCCAAATCATCCTAGGATACATAATTTAAGTTAGGTGACGTTATACTAAATGCATTTATCTCTCGCATAAAAATAAAGGGCGGAAAGTTCCGGAATGGCGACCATGCACTGGACGACACTCAAGAGTGTAGACCCCCCACCAGATCCCCGAATTACCCCGGTAGACCCCCTAGGCTAGGCTGAGGGGCTGATGAGTGCGAAACGAGGCAGAATTCCTAAACGAGGATCCCGCGATTTCGCACTTAGCAGCTTTGAGGGTATTCGCAGGGTTTTTAGTGAGATTTTATGCCATATAGCGCCCGTAAGAGTTATGGGGTCCTCAGTGGGCAGCCACTGCGGGGGCCTGTAAGGCTTACGGGAGGCAGGTGTGAGGTCCGTTGGGCGGTGTGCCTCTTAAAGGCGTCGTCGTCTGTAAATAGAGGTTTCATCATCATCATCATCATCAGCCTATTAATGTCCCCACTGCTGGGGCACAGGCCTTCCCTATGGATGGAATAGGGAGATTGGGCCATGACCCACCACGCGGGCCCAGTGCGGATTGGTGGGTGCTAACGACTGCAGATGCAGCCGGGACCAACGGCTTAACGTGCCTTCCGAAGTTTTGCCTGCGTCAAAAAAAAACCCATGAGATGGACCAACGATTACGAACGATAGCCGATTTAAACGCAAGTAACGAAGGACCGATCGGTGTGGAGATCCTCGGGGGAGTCAGTGCTCAGTAGTGGGCCTTGTACAAATGATATGACGAATTGATGATGATCTGACTAATGCACATTTGATGCTCTGACAACAGTACTTATATCAGAAATTATTCAATCTGGTTCATTTACTGCACCACACGCCGCAGAGAGAAGTTTTAACCCCCCGCCATCTGGACGCTTGGCGTTCTAGCACCATGCGATACGCACGTTCCTTTTGCTTACGATCCACTAAGATCTGGAACGAACTTCCCTCAGCGGTTTTTCCTTTGAGCTGTTGGCCGCCGAGTGCTCGGCCGAGCGCTCTTACACGATTTTTTAACTTCCATCACTGTCTCGGACAAAAAATATTATGCTGTCTCACCCGTTCATTCGGTACGTATGTTCAAGGCATTAGTTGTTAAGTTCAAAATTGATTGCAGAATATTAGCATTTTGTGGTTTTTATTTTTTTATGTTTATGCAGGCAAACGAGCTGACAGTCCACTTGATATAAAATGTTTTCTGCCGCCCATGGGACACTTAAGGTTTACCCGCCTTTTGAAGACCGTCACACCACGAACTTGGGTCGGAAATAAAATAAAACCACAAAATGTAAAAAAGAAAATACAATGAACTTTGAACTTCTACGACTGATGAAGGCCTTGATCATACGTACCGAATGAACGGGCGAGACAGTAAAATGTTTCTTGGCCGAGACAGTGACGGAAGTTAAAAACTCGTATAAGAGCGCTCAGTCGAGCACTCAGCGTTATGTTTATTCGTACCGATTTTCGGCCGAGAGCACTGTCTCGCTCGTTTGCTCGGTACGTGTGATCAAGGCATTAGGCTGAATATTTTGATGTTAAAGAAAACACTGTTTCAGTGGGTTTCAGATGCATTTTTTCTACATTCCGCTACGTTTTGAATCCTTTACAGGCTCCGTTCTCAAGATTATGCTGCTGTATCAAAGTATTAAAATCGCATCTGAAACTTGTTGAAACAGAGTTTTATTTAACGAGTGGTGTGCGTCAAAACACAAGGAATTAATATGTTTCTGTTTAGCCTAAAAAACTACTGTGTACGTTAGTAGATCACCAGACGTTTACAGTCTAGAAATTGTTACAACGGTTACTGAAACTATTTTAACATTTGATCCACAATTTAATGAAGCTTGTCCGTCCACACAATATGTCCCCAGGCTTATAAAAAGCAGCAGGTTACAAATGGCCAGCATTAGTAACATACACGCGACAACGAGCCGTTTATGATTGGTCCATCCGCAAAACTCCCACCAGATTTAACTAACAACTTCCATATTTGTGTTGTTAGGCTGTCCGCAATAAATATTTTAACCGCAGATTTCGGTTCAACATATTTCATTTTAACATTTTCCCCTTAGGTTTTAGGACCAAACAAAAATATATTTACATAGTCTAGTAGTACTATAGTGCCTAGAGATCAAGTCAATAGGGCCGTAGATTTTAAATAAGGGTTGGACACGTTTTTTTTTCTTTTTTTACACAATTAAAACATTACAGGTCGCAAGAGGTCATTTCTAGGTACAATTTTTGAAGTGAAAACTTCTTTAGCAGCGTTGTATACCTTTTTTTTTGTATGGGTAAAAAATGTTAAACTATCGTCAGGACACGTGGGCTGATCGCGTCATGACACGTGGCCTGATCGGGGATCTGACGAAAACAATAAAATTGGAAAGGTTGTTGACTTTCAATATACTCGACGAAACATAGTAATATTTCATTTTATCGTATTATAATAATAAGTCTCTATCTAGGACGTCCAGGTGGCAGCTTTATTGCGAAGAAAATGCATTTTTTCACAATAGATGTCGCTAGGTGCGCTTAAATGTGATTCATGTAAGTTGATTTTTTTACAATAGATGTCGCAAATTGTCATGTTTGTGTACGATAGCGTAATAAATAAATATTGTATTCTACCACATAAATGATGATGGTACTTTTATACTGATAATTAAAGCAATTCAAGCAAGACGACCTCCGTGGCCGAGTGGTTTATACGCTGGGTTTCATGGCGTCGCCGACTCGAGATGTCCCGGGTTCGAATCCCGGTGGGGGCAGATGTTTGTGTGATGAATACGAGCATTTGTACTCCAGTCATGGATGTTTAATATGTATTTCATATAAATATACTTATATATGTACAATACATGTGTTCTATCCGTTACCCTAGTATCCCATAACACAAGCCTTTACAGTGCTTACTTTGAGGCTAGGCTAATTAGTGTGTGTTGCAAATAATAATCATGCAAAATTATTCCCTAACCATTCCAAAATATCAAACATGCACAACGTTAATATTCAAGTTTTCAATTCTGCCAGCACTCCCGGAGTGCAACCCGTCCTTTTTTTCTTATAAGTAACCCCCACTCCCAAACTTTGACGCGCTTTACTTTTGGAACTTTTGAAGTGAGACTTCTTTTCGGAGGGGGTGTAAATAGAAAAAAATCAATGGAAAAGATGAAACGGAAATGTGCCAAGAGCGTCATACGACTAAATATATATATATGTGTGTGTGTGTGTGTGTGTGTGTTTGTGTGGTATGTGTGCGCAGCTCTTCCCGACGACCATGAAAGTTGGAGGGTAACTCGGCAAAGGCTGTATCGCTACGAGCGTCACATACCTTTAAATGAGTGATGCGTGCGCTGCTCCCTGCCTTCTGCACCCTGCCCTGCTGCCTAAAGTTAGGCTATTTAGGAAAAATGTTATTTAAGTTTCACTTCAGATGTGTGGTCCGTGAACTATTACTATTTTTTTCTATATTTGGTTGATGGACAATAGAAAAAATATGTGTCCATTTTTTTTGACAGTTTAACTGACGTACGCGTACTAAATAGAATTTAGTTTACTTTATCCCGACATCACCCCATTTGCTGTTGTTTGTTTTCACGAATTAGAAATCCCCATACGCTTCTTTCTACGAATTAAATCCGATACATTTTAGGCATTTTAGCGAGAATGCTTAACAAAAGTCACAATAAAAACTTTCAAATGTGCCATGCGAAAAATAATTTCGGGCATAAATTAAATTGTCGTATTCGGTGAAAATGTATCCAGTTGATTATTATGGGTTGATATCATGATGTGCAGTGAACCTTGTAACGGTCGTGACGCGATGATTTACCATCAGTCGGACCGTCGTCAAAACAAAATTATTAATTTAGCTGTGTCAGAAGGTATACTCTGAAATAATGATAGAAAAACTTTTTGGACAAAATTCGCCGTAAAATTGGCAGATTTTCTTAAACTAATGCCAAAACGAATTGAGTTTCTTTCAATTTATCCTTATTATAATTTTTCATTCTAAATCTTTTAAGTAAAACGAGTAGGAATAGAGTTTTTTTAGTTTACAATTTATTTCAAATAAGTAAATACTTGTATAATATGTTTTGTTATGACACCAAACATTCATTTTCAAATGTTCTTAATTGTGTGTTTTTGCGTTAAAAGGGTTGTAAACAAGCATATGGGCCGCCTTATGGTAAGCGGCCACTATAGCTTATAGACGCTTGCGATATTTAGGCTAGGCTTGTGGAGCCTGAACTGGAACTTTTCTTACCGACAAAAACATTACTACTTCTGTAAGGTAAAGGTTGTTTCCCCAGACGAGCGCTTCAATTCGAGCGGAAAATCTACTATGCCCTATCTCTAAATAATGTGAGGTTATTTATGTATTTATTAATCAACTTCATTTGAAACGCGCGGAATTTTCGTTACTTGTCTCGAAGAATGGCGATTTTTTTGCACTCGCATCAAAATACAGCGTAGGTGTTTTGTTTACAAACACTCGTGAAAGTAGAAAACCTTAGCCTACTAGTCCGTGAAGCTTCGGGTGGTGGGAAAACAAACAACACTTGCGGTTTCATATCGTACGAAAAGGGCGAAATCGTAACCCTACTATAAGCCTTAACTGTCCGTTTGCGTGTCTGCGTCTCATGACTCGTAAGAAGTGGACAGTAAAAAAATATATTTATTCATAGGTACTGTTTGGATGTTTTTCTTCTTAGCAATAAGTTTCCTAAATTACACATATTATTATGCCAGTCGTTGCACTAGGTAACATCTTGTCAGCATAGTTATTCATCAGCAAATAAATAATTTAAAAAGTTGAACCATCGCGACTAAATTGTCAAATATTTCTCGTGGATCTCAGAAAATAACCCCACCCCACCGTTAACACCCAGGGGCTTAAAAATTGCCTAGGAACTATTCAAAGACATACCAAATTTTATAAAAAAAAACATAAAAATTGGTGAACCCGTTTCGGAGAAATTTTTAAATATTAGATGGAAAACAGGTATTTTATAAATGAACATACGTACTTAATTAACTCTTTCATTATTGGGGTTAGACATTAGCTTAGCAATAAATGTGCTGGGATACCACAAGGATGTGTAGGTAGGCTGATTTATGTACTGCCTACCGTACGGAGGCGTAATGAGGGTTGGTTGGTGGGTGTTAACGACCGACGACTTTCGATAGCGATCTGACCTTTTAAGGGTAATTAGTATTGAGCTGAGAGATCGACAGATCTATTGATGAGGACCAAGTTACTTTTACAATGTAGAAGCAAAGGTGACTCGGTAATGAGTTGCTCCTATTTAAATGGCTGTAACCCTTTAGGTTTCAGGGATGTAGAAAATTAGTGGTTTTAAGTGTGTTCGGGTGATTGTAGAAGGCAAGCCATTCCAATTACAAAGATATCGGGACGTCAACCTCTTACAATTATATTGAGGGCGCGTTAATGATGATGAAAAGAAGCTATGCCAATGTCCACAGACAAAAGTTCCTTTGCTGCGCAGGCCATAAGGGTGTTTCGGAAAATATTATTTTTATATATTTTCCAATCGTACAAAAACATTAATTACACTTCAATATAAAGTTTTATTGACTTCTAAATAAAAGGAAATTTTAATTGTTACAATTCCGCTATTCAGTTGGAATGGAAGATTCGGGTTCGAAACCCTGAAACCTGGACCGAGTTAATTTTGTGGTAGTAAAATTTTCTTTATATTTCAACATAGTCATAATAACCAAAACAGAATGAGTTAAGAAAGTCCCTAAGTTTGGTGAAAACAACTTTAATTTTAAGATTTTGATTGATTGATTGAGTTTAAAATACTTAAAATACTTTCAAAAAATATTTGAAACCGCTATGATAAAATGCCTCGTGGGTTTTTATGAAAAATCGGGAATCAGGGTATTGGCTCATAGTTGGTTTAAATCATACCTCACCAATCGCTTTTAACTAGTAGAAAAAGTGTATACGAATACTGGCTAACATTGATCAAATGGAATCCTGTAGATCTTTTTTTTGTAAAGTATAAAATATTAACTTTAGCTTCCATCTATATTTTAGAGTCTTGTAAATTTATTATAAAACACCCAGAATTTTATGCGCCACTAAAAAATAATAATAGAAACTTAAATAAATTTAAAGTACCGCTATCGAGAATGAAATTAGTAACATCTAGTCCCCATATAATGATGATTAAGATACTCGTATATAACCATGTTCCTAACTATCTAAAAAACTATAACACACCTGTGCAATTTATCAAACATTTGAAAGACTTTCTTATTGCCAAATGTTAATATGACTTAAATGAATTTTTAGATGACAAATCAACCAGCCAATGGAATGCTTCAGACTATTAAGAATTTAATTTATTAATAATGAATTTAAATGAAGAATAAATAATAATTTTAATGAATTAATAGTGTCGCTTCTGGTATGATTCTCTAAACTTTTTCATTCTATATTGGCAATGACAAGGATACACTGTCGTCAAATTTAGGTTTGAGTTGGAGAGTCATGCTAGAATTGACACCAATGTATGTGTAGAATGATTGAAGATTAATTTATAAATTATATTGTGCAATTGTATAATAATGTATTTTATATAGATAATAACCCTCTAAAGTTGCTGTGCCCTTGCAGGGCGTCCCATGGTTACTGTATTTTTATGTACCACCTTATTTTTGTGAAAGTGATATGCAATGAATGAAATATAACATCGCTGAAATATACTTATTTTCAAAATAGAGAGACTCTTGAGGGAGCCGCTGATCTATAGAATGATAATCGTTCTGCTAGCATAACAAAAGAAAGAACATTCTGCGTACCCAGAATCCACGTCCCCAGCGCTGTTATCTTATCGGCCGATCTACTTCAGCTAACCGTAGCCCTATGATCCAAATTACCGCATTTCTTTGTAAATACTGATATCGTAAAGCATTGTGTCAACGAAGCCTTTTTACGGTACTTCTCCTGCAGAGCGGTTTTGAGAAAATATTAAACAAACCCACACAATTAAATGATGAATCTTGGTTTAGTTTGGGATTTGGCATTTTGTAGGCACGAACTTGCTTATATCTTTAACTTGGAATAGAAGAAGCACATATATTGATAAAGATACAGTCAGAATTAAATATACTAGTATACGATACAAGTGGATAGGTTATACTAAGTTTATGTCCTCTATTCACTACGCGAGGCTATTTATTTGGTTATGGAATTGATTTCGCGGACTCGTCAATTATTATAATATTTGTAGTACACTAAAACTGGTGTTATTGATATCAGACTATGATGACAATATATTTAAGATTAGGTACTATAAATTATTTTTATCAACACAGAGTTGAACAACAATGTTTAAGCAGTGGATTTCTTCTATTATACTTCTGTGATTCGCCCTTCGAGATTACACTTGACATACTTGTAGTAGCACGCATTATGTGCTGCCATCGTACACAATTTTAGAGAAACATTAACCTTTGCCTAAAAATATAACAAAAAAATATAAAATATGCGTTCGCACTGGGGGTAACTCCACATATTCATACACATTTTGTGTTGCGGCCATTGTGCACGTAATTTTGCGTTCGCGTTTTATTTATAGTGTTTTTGTGTATTAAATTACAAAACTCCATGGGAAAACGCAAACTCCACGAAGGAGGAGTATCTTTCTTGTAAAATCAAGAAAAATGTTAAAAACTGATAATGAACTGAAATATCGCCGCAGATCGGGTCTGAGGACACAGGATTATGAAAAAACAGATTATCTGTCTTCGTGCTGCGGCCTGCTTTCTGATTTTTTATTTATTTAACTTTTATGTGATAATATTACTTATTTTTTATATTTAAAGTGTGAAAAAAGTGTATACAAGATTTCAAATATCTGAATATTAAAGATTTGCGCAAGGTGGAAAATAAAAATCAAAATGAAGTTTGTTGGGTTCACACTCAGAGGTACATTACATAATTTCTTTAAAATACAAAGTTCAAGGCGAAAATTAAACAATACCAAGTACCTAGTTGCTATAATCCGATGGAATCTTTATCTTCCAAAAATATATTTACATCTTTTAAATAGAATTATTAGATTGTAAACTATATTCCTTTAACATGTTTTGTGATGCGAACAGCACAATGGGGCTGTTTCCTTCACGTACTTCGACATTACAGAAGTAATGAAATGTCATTTTATGGAGATTTCTAGATAAGTCATAGGATTATATTTAATGAAATATAATCCTATGACTTAACTAGAAATCTCTATATATATATCTAAATAACATCAACTTTACGGTGAAATTTCCCAAAATCCTTTCTTAGCCTAGATATTGTAAAAGAAACACGCGCTTTGGTATTGGTCGTTTAGTTTAGAGCTTCCAATCGTGTTTTTGGGTTCATTGATACGCGTTAATTCTTATAATCCGGAAAAAGGAATTGCGTTGGAAGCGCGAAATATTTAACCAGACTCTTATAATAAATGAAATTATATGGATAAGATTAGGATGAGTAGGGAACTCAATTGGGTTGAATTAAGAAAATATATTAAAGTAATGTAATAGTTTGAGTTAGGAATACTAGTTTGGGATGAGTAAGGGAATGGGACGAGACGTTATAGGATGAATACGGCGCAACCCGCGGAGCTGGAAACGTTTATCTAGCAAATATGGCGTCTTACAGGTAGATAACGTCACACGGCTCTCATTAAAACATCAAACAGCACAAAGTAATGTTATTTTGACCACATGTTTACAAGCAGGTGCCGTCATTTTAGGCTCCGCCAATCCTAGGCATTTTCGGTCACATAACAATAGATAAAAAAAAATTTTTCTTTTTCATTAGTAGTATTTTATCAACTACTTTTTTGTCAGAATAGTGAAATCGCTTCTAATATTTATGTTAAATAAACATGCCAATAACTTTATTTTTCATGCTGTCAAATAGCCTTTTGTAATACATTACTTAAATTTTCAGCAAACATCACGCTAATAAAGAAGCTGTCAGTGTAAAATATTATAACCAATTTGTCTATTATCATTAACACATTGTGTGTCTGCATATGATCTGTTTCCCAAATACGAAGATTTATGTTTTCAAATTTAGAAACTTAGAGAAGTCAGCAATTTTTACGTTTAATAAAAGTAGAAGCTGCCACTTTATTCTTAACGTCACTATCATTACAACTCTGAGAATTTACAATAAATAAATGAAATAGCTATATAAACAATTAATGATTTATGTAAGAACCAGCCTCGCTTAGGGTCCAGGGAAGCTGCTAAGTCACTTGACTGATTGCGGTTCATGACATCACTCCTGGTGACGTAAGCTCAGATTCGGACCAGAACACAATGCTGTGGAACGATGACGCGTTTTTTAAAATCGTATCGCAAACTGCAAAAATCGTGGGGCTTGAAATAACGTAGAAGCAAAAATGCAAAAATTAAAAACTTACCGTTCCTTTGCCTTCGTGTTATACGATATGCACTAACTTTGACAGATCCGTATTCGTATCGCCAACGTCAAAGTTTCTATAGAAACTAACAAGCGCCACTACTGGATGCAAGAACAAACGAACTTTTTCCGTGGAGACGTTGACATAGCGATACGAATACTTTCTCGCTAGTCGTTCGTGCTTGTGTACAGATTTCATTCGTCATACGCTACAATACTAAGTATTAATTCATTGGACATACTGTTAAAAAATGACTCTCGATTTTATTGTGAACCTGTCGTTCATCCTACTCTATTTGAGTAAAATAGTGTTTGATGCCACAGAGAACACAACACAATCAAGTTTAAAGGTATATTGAATTTATGAGTATGGTACCCTGAGAACTGTAGCGAGGTAGACTAGAATGTATCGCGTCATCGCAACGCAGAATTACGCGGTGCGGCACCGCATCAATGCACCATGTGCATTTTACGGTTGCGTTTAACTTCCCGAAGGGACGATAAGCCCACGTGATGCGGTTCAGAACGGCTAAGCTATTCCATAAATGAATTTAAATATTTGTTGGGAACACTTTGTCTGTCAGAAAATATTCAAAAGCATCCTTTTCTTAGAAATTTCCTTTCGTATTGCAGACGAATCGACTTAGGACTGACGCTGAATAATTCATTCAGAAGATTTCCACAGCTAAAAGGGATTAAGCCCGGAGGAAGTTTGAGATGTCATATCTTAGTTTTTATTTAATGTTATAAGTAGCGTTTTCAAATATTCGATTGGATTACTATATAACTGAAATTGAATAGAAAGATTTTGGATTTGATAATTCTTTTTTTAGAATTTTCTTAGGAGGAAGATATTTCTCTTAGCGGACTTTATAATTAGAGCCAAATTTTTGCTCTATATTGCTTCTCTTTATGAATGTGGATTTAATAGTAAGAAACTGCCCTTAACGTGTATAATTATTTCGCACTAGCCTAAAACATTATAATATTATTTTATTTATTTTATCGTGTTTATTATTCTGATACAACTTCCGTGAAATAATCAAATTATAAAAATTTACTTCATGTCTGTTTCACAAAGAAAATGTTCTGTTTTACAAAAATAAATGAACAATAAATGTGCACAAAAAATATTTGTATAAGTATACCGAGATAAACAATATTAATTCCAAACTCCTAAAAACTGTGACATATTTGACTCTAATTTTTATTATAACTAATCACTGAAGGCCGCAAATAATTTATTTTAATTATCTGATCAGGCTGTAGATAATGCTGTATGATAATAAATCCTTTGATTTTTGAAAATGAACGAAATAAAACTTCACACATTCTGTCAGGCTGATGATAACAAATTATTTGTATTTATTTTTGCGTTAAAAATACTTTTTGTGAAGTGTTAATCAGAGAAATGGGAGAAAAGATTCTAAGAAAATGCAAAATTTATGGCTCTGTAAATAATTGTCACTATTTTTTATCAGTGGTAACAAGGTAATGACGTTATAGGAATTTTCATAATTTTCAATATTGTGACCATTGTGACTTTATCAAAAGTTCCTGAGCCGTTTTTCATGGAAATTATAAATAATCAGCCATTCAGCATTAAATATTACTAAGTACAATATTTATACATTGCTAGGGCAGTCCGTCATACAAAATTTGACCATGTCCTTTAGTAAAAATTCTTAAGATTTCAACATCTTGCAGTGAAATGATTAAAAATAAAAACACATAAATTTAAAAATGTTGATATTAAAATCTTTGATGTATTTCAGTATATTGCATTTATTTTCATATTCGTAATAAGCTGCATAGAAAGCATAGAAAGCCGTATTTCTTCCGTTTCTAATTCCCGACATGACCTCAATCTAATTTTTTGGACCCAATGGACTCGTAAAACTACATAAATTCTATGTTCAATATGTTCCACGCGGGTAAGAAAACACAGCACCTTATTTTCCAAGTCATAAAACAAGTCGTATAGATAAGAAGTTAAGAATTAAGTTCAGTGACATTTATTTGGCGAAGAAACGCCGCAGAGTCCCTTTCTTTATGTGTTTTATTTATAAGCAGGAAAGGTCGTACGTATTGTTTAGGGTTGAACGATATTTGCCACAGGAAAAACTGCACGGTTTCCATTCTTTTCAATAAACATTAGATTAATAATTAAAGAGGCTCGTGTGCCCAGATCGACTGTGTTGTTTCTAAAGATGGTCGATTGTTACTGATTCCAATAAATGGAATGGTTTGATATTACTAATATTAACAATCGAATACAAAAACAAACAACCGCTAGTTTCATTCATTCACTTTGCCATACAAAATTGGTCTGTTTTCTCATACTTACACTAAAGTCTACTTTTAAATGATATCCGTAATCCCAATGAGACAACGCAATACATTCTTATTTACTTATTTTTCTGTCTCAAATTCCAATGAATTGTTAAGTTACTATAGAATAAATTGAATTACTTCTGCAATCGAATTATTCGAATAATATCATTCAAAGTGGCCCATCTTTAAGTTCTTTAGATTGTCTGTTAGGTTGAAGATTCTTTTCCTATGTTACCTGAAATTTCGTCAAAGTTTTTTAATAAAAAGTCGAGTCGTAAAGACGCCAAATTGTAAAGCAGTTCGAGTACTCTAGGAGTGTCGAGTTTTATAAAGGTTCGTGTTGTAAAGCGAGTCAAGTTGTATAGATGGCCGATGTTTGGAGTTGTTAACCGGCCAAGTTGCTTGCTAAATAGACAAGTTGTCGTGTCGCTGAATTTTTTAATCTCCAAGCTTTTAAGTTATAGTGCTGAGGGGGAGCGGTTCTGCTATCTACCTTAGTTATAATTTATTGCAAAAGCTGCAGAAAATATCTCATTTCTCGTATGAAGTCCCCACATTTTTAAAGTATATTTCATTATTATTTATTGTTGTAGAAGCATACACAAACAGTTATTGAGTAGCAGCCCGCTTAGAACTGTATTGATAGACAGTTTTCTTTGTATGGATCCCTTTCAATTTTAAAATCTACTTTATTTTTAGTATAGTGCACGTTGAAATACAACTGTGAATGATACAAAGCTTTTTGCTATCTACTCTTGCCCACATACATTCGCGAAATCATCATGATCAGCCTATTAGTCTTCACTGCTGAGGCACAGGTCTTCCCTATGGATAGAAGACCATGACCCATCACGCGGGTCCAGTGCGGATTGGTGGGTGCTAACGACTGCATATGCAGCCGAGGCCAGTGGCTCAACGTTCCTTCCGAAGCACGGAGCTTATAAGTTTTTGTTCACCCATCCAAAGACCAATCATTACGAATGTTGCTTAACTTCCACGATCGCAGGCCGAATGCACTAACCACCTACGCCATCGAGCTCCCAGCGAAATACACGTATGTTAATACAAAAGTTAATTTAACACCTTTTACGGCGAGTATTAAAACGTACCTATTCATGAAATAATTGAAAGCGTAAACTTTAAAAGCAGGGTAATATGAGAAGTTATTCATAACGTCCCGTTATACGAGTAAACTCTCTTTTGGCTTTGAGCCGTAATTCGAAGGAGTCCTTTGCAGTGGGAGGCGTCTCTTTATCATAATCTAGGTCACCGGAGCATCTGACTATTCTTCACTTTATTCATTTCATTGTGAATAGGGGCGGATAAATGCTAGAAACTATTAATGGGTCTAGACTTTTAACTGGATTAAACTTTGAGAGAATAATTCCCTTTAAATAATCTCTGAACAGTACGCGAGTTTTTTCAAGCGCAGTCTTTTTTGTAATTGTTCATTGGTGATGTATGTACATTGCTCAACCGCAAAGAAATATACGTATTGAGTTCCGATTTGGGCCAAATGATGGCGCGATGTACATTCTATACCGCGGTACTGTATTGTTTTCACGATTGTGTATACATATAGTTTTTCGGACTATGGCTTTTGGTCCTGTGAATAAATATTTCAGTTTGTTATCTATCACGACAGTTTTATTGGCATTTATACATATTTCATGCTCGTATAATAAAATAGTATCATTTCTTTTGTGTCTGTGGCTTTCTCCGTTTTACACAGAAATTTCGCCAATAGGCTAGTTGACTCATGTCGAATTGTATTAAATAAATGTTTATTTCTTAAAGTATTTGGTCTAAGGAACCTAAACATATCGATTTCACTTCATAAAAGCAAAAGATTGCTGTAGAAATTTAATGTAAAAAAATAATTTTGAGTCTATACTTTTTAAACACTAAATACGCTGTTCGCCACATCCGCCATGATTGTGACGTCTCTTTTAGTAAACAACTAAATGTCATTCATACATAACTTTAAAACTTCTATTATTAAAACTGATAATAAATGAAGAGACTTAAAATATTATTCAATGAGTACTTACATCAAAATGATCTTCGCAAAAATAAATTTTACTATGAGTCGATATAGTTGCAGGATCACTTTTAGCAAGTTCTAACCAGGTATTGCATAGGTTAATTTCTTTCGGCACTTTAATCCACAACTGGAGTCTTCAAGGATGTGTTTTTACATTCTCGTACAATACAATAATGATAATTACTATATTTTTCGTGGTATCTATTAGAAATAATGTTTTTTTTTTTATTATAAACTCAGATTGGTTATTTTCTACGTGCTTACGAGTTTTTGTTTACTACCGTCAACGTCATAGCATAGATAATCTATAGACTAAAATGGCCGACAGCGTTTTTGTATGTCCATGAAAAGTCTATTTTAAAATTAAATATTTGTAGCTTTCTAGGTCGCAAAAAAATACAATACATTTTTTTTCGGTCTAATAGAACATTTATTAACCATTTAAAACCTTTTTCCAAAAAGGGAGTTGACCCTTTTAGGATGGATCATTGACACATGCCATCTTTTGTATGAATTCTAAAGTTATGTGTACAAATTAAATAATCTACTTCACAGAAAGTGTTTTCAAGAGTTTATTCATTTGGAAAGAAAAGATCTTCTTTTATTTTTAATATAATTTTTGCAGAAATATGGCGATGTTATTGTAAGAAGTTAAAGTAGTCGATTTCATTCGTTATTAAAACTAAATTGGCTTCGCAGAAAGTCTAAGAGATTTCCAAGAGATCGTAATTTTTACAGGTTGTTTATTTTTTAATAGGAGATTGGTGAGACATTCTGCTACAGTTCCTTTTAACAAACAATTTTTAATTTTGTTTAAGCTTTAATAACTTGTTTGTTATAGTACCTAGTTAATAGGGCTCGAGTCTCAATTACATTTAGGTCTGGATAAAACACAATAAAAAATATATGATATATTTTTAACATATTAAAAAATTATTACGTTCGAATAATACTGACTATAATAATTTGATTTGCAAATGTGATTAAGACAAATGCGACAAGTGAACTTTCAAATCATGCACTAAATTTATTAAGAGCTTTAATTAAAATAATTTAATTAATAAATACGTGTGTCTTTAATTCTGACAACGACGGCTCGTGGAGAACATGGCAAATACGACTGTTTTCCGGTCAAACTTTTGGGTCGTCCTCCTTACAATGCTGCAACGGAAGCGTTTGGGATTTAGAATTGCATCGAAATTAGGATCGTGTTTGAGACGTGAACTTCTCATAAGTTTGCGTGTAACAGATTCTGTTCTGGTTAGTTTAGACGAATTTTGGCGCTTACCTTGCGTCGTGAACTTTTTGCACTGAGAATGTCATGAAATAATATAATTTTATCGAATTGGGGTTGTTTTTATTAATACTGTTGCTCATTGTTTTTATTCTAATATTCAACAAATATATATAATTATATTATTAAACATTATATTCAGTAGGTATTATTCTGACCTATTAAGCTTTACAAACAAAAGCATAATCTAACACCATCTATAGCAGTACATTTACGTATATATGTGGCTGACATATAAAAACATCTTACTTTATAATTTGACATTAATAGTTTATTTTTATAGATAGGTCCAACAAATGACTCTACCCCACCTGATGTTAATTGACGGTGAAGTCCAGACGAGAAAATAGCTGATACAGCAGTTCTACCTGCCACACCAGCCATCCTCACCCTGCCGGCTTGCATGTTGCTTCTTCACACCTCTTTTAAAGGATCCCAGATGGTAAGAGGGAGGGAACACGTGAGCGGGCAGAGCATTCCATTTACTGATAGTGCGACAAAGAAATGAAATGCACCATGTTTGCAAAACATGGTACAAACATAAGCCTGTGGCTGTTCATAGCTCGACATTGACTTAAATACTAGTAGGTCAGTATTGCATCGTAATTAATTAACCAGAGATGTAAACGAGGCTTAAAGATTGTAAAATAACCTTTTATATCGTTTAGAATTGGCGTCAAGACAAATCATCCTCATCGCTGTCGTTGCGGTACTTGCGTCGGTGAGTTGGGTCGCCATGGTCTCTCATGCCAAATGAGTGCTGGCCGAGTCTCCCGCTACGCCTGCATCAATGACGTCTTCCGCAGAGCTGTTGTCGCTGCCAATGTAGCCGGCCCTTGAGCCAAACGGTATCTTTCGCGACAATGGCGAGAGACCTGACGATATGCCGCTCATTCCTTGGAAGCAGGGTCGTCCTCTTGTATGGGATGCAACTTGCGTGGCCATACAGGTAGTACTTCCATTGCTACGTGCGCGGCGGCGGCCTCTACCGAGTGCTCCAAGCGGCGCAAATATTCAGCTCTCAATGAGAAGTACATATTTTGGCCCATCCGTCCAAGCGCTTGTTCCTTTTTTAAAGAATTATCAATGAGGCTCACTGAGGTGACTGATGATCAAAAGGCTGGAAATTATCAGCCTTGCCATCCAACTTGGCAATGCTGCCAGCCAGCCTATTGGGCACCATTCCTGACGGTGGCACAGGGGGTATTTTTTATTTTGTATATTATTTGAGTAGGTTAAGGAAAGAACAATGGCCAGATTTCTATATGAGCTGGACTTGACTTTTATTTTTGATGTCCCTTAATAAACTATAGTGAGAATGGTTTGTTTTTATGTTGTAAATACTATCCCGTTTGAAAATCTTATATAAATACCCACGATTTTTTAAAATATCGCCACTAATACTTTTGAGGTTAGAATCAACAAGTACCTTTTACCCGACTGCGGCGAAGCCCAAAATGTAGAAGCTAAAAGCGAAGAGGATAATTGGCGATCTCATACCTATTATATTCGATGCCTCATAGAAAAAAAAATAGGACTAAACTAAAAAGTGGTTTTTAGTTCAGTCCTACTTTGGGGCATTTTTCTGGCTGTGCCGGCTAAAGAGTAAGTCGTTAGACGAGACTAGATACCTGCTATCTTTCAATCACTGACTAATCGAGTCGAAGTAATAATGGTACCCATCATAAGGTAATAATGGTGGGTATGGGGATAAACTATCTCGAGCCCCTCCGTGCTTCGGAAGGCACGTTAAACCGTTGGTCCCGGCTGCATCTGCAGTCGTTAGCACCCACCAATCCGCACTGGGCCCGCGTGGTGGGTCATGGCCCAATCTCCCTATTCCATCCATAGGGAAGGCCTGTGCCCCAGCAATGGGAACATTAATAGGCTGATGATGATGATGATGGGGATAAATGAAAGATAAGTCTTGACAAAAATATTATTTAGTTATGAGTCCGTAAATCAATGCCAAGGTCAAAAGAACAGAAGGTAATCCAAAATAGTACAATCACAATAATTCATAACAACAATCTTAGCGAAAGCGTTAGCACAGAATGATCACTGTCACTGTGTGTCAGTCAATCGATGTTGCCGATCGGTGACATATAACGTTCCGTTATATGCATAAACCGAGCAATTAAACAAAAGCTCATACTCAATTTGTACTTACTTAGTTACTTTTATGATAAAAGTTCATTAAATACCTAATAACACTAGTTGATCAGATGCCTAACTATTAATTGAATTACGGTTAACAAGTATTTAGAAAAATAAATAATTTATACATAGTCTATGAATATTAAATCATTTCATGTGCGAAATTAATCGTCAATGGGTGCGTTTTGAACATGTTATTCCAAATAATTTTAAATAAATAACCAAAACACAAAAAAGGTATATCTTTTTAATGTGGGAGAATATGGGTATTTTGCTTATATTTTCTTAAACCTTTAAAAATAAGGGATTTTTTGATATATATATATATATAGCATATTGGGACGTCATCGTTTCCTCATCAGGTACGATTTGGCCATCCTTCTTTGGATTGTAAATTTTAGTCATCTAGTTGTTTTTAAGTTTTTGTTATTTAAATGTACCTTACCTTCTTAGCATAATCAAATAAATTTGGAGCTACAGTGGAAAATTTTTGAAGGTAATTGCTTAAACTTTGGAGAAGCTATTTTGGTTTCACACATACATTAATATGATAACGCCCCAAGGGTGTTAAGCGAGCTTGTGTTCGCAACACATCTGAATATTTCAAAACTGAAATTCAGTTGAACTCAAAATATTTCCACTGCATTTCCGATATCAAGCGCAGAGATACCTGGTCGAATCGAAAAGTCTAACACGAAATGTTACCTCCACAGACATAAATCAAAATAGATAGGTAACGCTAGTGTATGTATTTCGCATGCCAAAAAGGACACCAATGGTTTTCCTTTTACGCTAATTAAATTTTTTCGCGTCACCGATCTCAAAACCGGACGTCTATCGTAATGTTTAAAAATATTTAACTATTTATGTCATATTAAGCTGTAAAAACTGGCCAAGTGGGTGTCGTGCCACGCGCAATGTAGGATTCCGTAGTTGCCTGTAGTTACCAAATATTTGAGCAGGAGTCTTTATTTTCTATATCAAAAATTAGAAAAACTAATTAATATCAACTCATATATCTTAACTAAAATACCTTAATCAAAAACTTTTCGATATTGTTATTTTATTTATTTTTTCCACAGAGAAAAACACTTTATAACTATTTTTCTGCCAAACTGCAATGCAGTTTGTCGGCAGCAGTTCCCGTGACACATGTATTTATCGTTTTCTCTATTAACAATTGTTTGTCTTATCTATTAGTACTACACTTAATAAATACCTAAACCTTATATTTTACCGATATAAAAGTACCCTTTTTGTCTCAATCCAGTTGATAAACTATATGCTTGCCAAAACTAATAAAAACCCATTCAGTAGCTTTTGTGCGATTGAGTTACAATTAATATAAATTAACTATTAATAAGATAGTAGGATTTGAAATACATTTATAAGCTGGTCATGGATATAGTGATAGGTAATGTTTCTTGGGTCTATGCTTAAGACTATTCCTAGAGGTCACCTCTTTAGTAACATCTTCCGATAATTCATTAATTAAGGTAGGCATTTATTTTTGGATCGACATTATATTTTTTTAAATACGAATGATAACAGCCGTTTTTTGTTGTTTGTCCCAGTCGGAGAGCGGCTGTGAAATCCTCGTGGATACCCTACAGCCGGTTGCAAGGTTATGTCAGATTCGTACTGACTAAAAGAAACCCGTAGTTCATGCTCATGGCCCGAAGGGCCTTACAAGCTTCATCTGAAGCCATGCCTTTATTTTTCTCACTCGGCCCTCGACTCTAGTTAGCCCTGTCGTGGGGGGTGGGGAAAAACGCCCAGGGACGAACCTGTACCTGGTATAGCGTGTCGTGTGTAGACCGGGCCTTCGCAATCTTATCCTACGGGTGCGGTGTCTGCCTAATGCTAAGCTAGTATTCAAGTTTGCTAACTGTGTAGTGTTGGTGTTTGTGGCCTGTATGGGAAGAGTCGGAGGCGCGATGGTGCATGTGATTTTGTCGTCGGGGTTCCTAAGACGTGCCTAGGCCGACTTAATCGGAGGAATTTTTATAAAAACGTAACGTTAGTGCGACTCAGAAGCCGTAGCCACTGGTACTCGCGGTAGCGTTGTGTAACTAATTATATTTTATAATTTTTATTATTTTTAAAGCATGTAACTGCTTGATGTTTAAATCTAAAGAAAATATAACTAGAAAAAATTCCACGCGGACCAGGCAGCAGACGGGACTCGAACCCGCACCCTTCGCAATCCGGGCGAATGCACTGACCAATTATGCTACCGCGGCCCTCACGGACCGCGTCGAAATTCCTTCTAGCTATTCTTAAGCTGCAAGGCAGCGCCATCTCTTCGCATTATAGGTAAACCCACAATGTCAAATGAATACTTTTACAAGTATTAAACATTTGAAAGAAGAAATAGCAATTATAGTTATAATTTTTATTATTTTTAAAGCATGTAACTGCTTGATGTTTAAATCTAAAGAAAATATAACTAGAAAAAAATCCACGCGGACCAGGCAGCAGACGGGACTCGAACCCGCACCCTTCGCAATCCGAAAACTTCGCAAATAATAAAAATTATAACTATAATTGCTATTTCTTCTTTCAAATGTTTAATACTTGTAAAAGTATTCATTTGACATTGTGGGTTTACCTATAATGCGAAGAGATGGCGCTGCCTTGCAGCTTAAGAATAGCTAGAAGGAATTTCGACGCGGTCCGTGAGGGCCGCGGTAGCATAATTGGTCAGTGCATTCGCCCGGATTGCGAAGGGTGCGGGTTCGAGTCCCGTCTGCTGCCTGGTCCGCGTGGAATTTTTTCTAGTTATATTTTCTTTAGATTTAAACATCAAGCAGTTACATGCTTTAAAAATAATAAAAATTATAACTATAATTGCTATTTCTTCTTTCAAATGTTTAATACTTGTAAAAGTATTCATTTGACATTGTGGGTTTACCTATAATGCGAAGAGATGGCGCTGCCTTGCAGCTTAAGAATAGCTAGAAGGAATTTCGACGCGGTCCGTGAGGGCCGCGGTAGCATAATTGGTCAGTGCATTCGCCCGGATTGCGAAGGGTGCGGGTTCGAGTCCCGTCTGCTGCCTGGTCCGCGTGGAATTTTTTCTAGTTATATTTTCTTTAGATTTAAACATCAAGCAGTTACATGCTTTAAAAATAATAAAAATTATAACTATAATTGCTATTTCTTCTTTCAAATGTTTAATACTTGTAAAAGTATTCATTTGACATTGTGGGTTTACCTATAATGCGAAGAGATGGCGCTGCCTTGCAGCTTAAGAATAGCTAGAAGGAATTTCGACGCGGTCCGTGAGGGCCGCGGTAGCATAATTGGTCAGTGCATTCGCCCGGATTGCGAAGGGTGCGGGTTCGAGTCCCGTCTGCTGCCTGGTCCGCGTGGAATTTTTTCTAGTTATATTTTCTTTAGATTTAAACATCAAGCAGTTACATGCTTTAAAAATAATAAAAATTATAACTATAATTGCTATTTCTTCTTTCAAATGTTTAATACTTGTAAAAGTATTCATTTGACATTGTGGGTTTACCTATAATGCGAAGAGATGGCGCTGCCTTGCAGCTTAAGAATAGCTAGAAGGAATTTCGACGCGGTCCGTGAGGGCCGCGGTAGCATAATTGGTCAGTGCATTCGCCCGGATTGCGAAGGGTGTGGGTTCGAGTCCCGTCTGCTGCCTGGTCCGCGTGGAATTTTTTCTAGTTATATTTTCTTTAGATTTAAACATCAAGCAGTTACATGCTTTAAAAATAATAAAAATTATAACTATAATTGCTATTTCTTCTTTCAAATGTTTAATACTTGTAAAAGTATTCATTTGACATTGTGGGTTTACCTATAATGCGAAGAGATGGCGCTGCCTTGCAGCTTAAGAATAGCTAGAAGGAATTTCGACGCGGTCCGTGAGGGCCGCGGTAGCATAATTGGTCAGTGCATTCGCCCGGATTGCGAAGGGTGCGGGTTCGAGTCCCGTCTGCTGCTTGGTCCGCGTGGAATTTTTTCTAGTTATATTTTCTTTAGATTTAAACATCAAGCAGTTACATGCTTTAAAAATAATAAAAATTATAACTATAATTGCTATTTCTTCTTTCAAATGTTTAATACTTGTAAAAGTATTCATTTGACATTGTGGGTTTACCTATAATGCGAAGAGATGGCGCTACCTTGCAGCTTAAGAATAGCTAGAAGGAATTTCGACGCGGTCCGTGAGGGCCGCGGTAGCATAATTGGTCAGTGCATTCGCCCGGATTGCGAAGGGTGCGGGTTCGAGTCCCGTCTGCTGCCTGGTCCGCGTGGAATTTTTTCTAATTATATTTTATTGTTTTTTTATGGTTTTTTTTTATTTTGTTGCAATGCAAGGTTTTACGCTACAATAACTTCATCTATGTACCTCTTCTAAGGAATTCTATAGGTAAGTTTTTTTTTAACCATAGTTGAACGAGTACCTCAAAATCTGATATGCTCGGTTTCCTTACAATTTAAAGTACATGCTGTGTCTACTTCAATCTAAGTCTGTGGCTACCTCAAATGTAAAGCGAAAATTTATGTTCGTAGTGGTTCAAGGAAAAGTATAAACTGGCAGGGTTTATTGATACGAATAATAAAATTATCCTGGAGTTTCAAAAAATAGCGATGTTTCTTGAAAAGAAAACGGACTTTGAAATTTGTTTGTGTTACGATTTTGAGTAGAATTATTTCTTATGTGCTGAAGAGCTTCTTTTGCACAATTCCTCTCCAATTTAATTTCTCAGTTGTCCTAATTGTTTCCTTCAACAAACTTTTTCTCTCCTTCTTTTTATCTAGATTCTTTGTCCTGAATATAGCAAAGTAAAATGGTAGACTAAATATTTGCATGTCTGCGTATTTAGATGTTTCTTACACTTAAGAGGAGGCAATGTTTTTTTTCCATACAAACGGTTTCGACTGATTCCTCCTTGGTATTTATCACTAAAGAAATGTTTTTCACATTTTTTTTGTTTCTTGTGGCCAAGCCACATATTTTGTTGACAAAGGTGTGCAGTTTGTGAAGTTAGGTCACGTAGAGTTAGAAACGTGGCTCTACATGAGATCGGATACGTTTTTGACAGTTCGAGTCGTGGTCTCGTTTTGGCAACATTTTACATGAAAATGTTTTTGGTGGGATACTTGATTACTCTTGATACTTAACGCGATTAAATAAATAAAAAAAAACTTTATTTACTCCCGATTTAACGAAAGCTCTTATAAGAATTCTTCTGGAATACAACTCAGTCATATGGTGTCCCCAGTACAGCACTCATGTCGATAGATTAGAGGCTGTCCAGAAGCGGTTCTTACGTTATTTAAGCTCCAAGCTGGGAATGAGGCCCGCGTTGTCTACCTATGAAGCTAGATTTAAGTATTTTGGAATTGATACTCTAAAGTCTAGATGATCTCTTCAGGATCTGTCAATAATGCATAAGATTATTAATGGACAGTGGGATGCTATGGGTTTGTTGAGTCAGTTATCACTTAAAACTAGTGGTAGTAAAAGAAACCTAAAGCTTTTCTCTGTGCCCAGTTGCAGCAACAATGTTACTTTTAATGATGCACTGTTACGAATGTGTTGATCTTTTAAAGATATGTATAAGGTCATTTATTAAAGTCATAAAAAAAGCTTTATTTTAATTTTCGAAATGTTTAACTTGAACCTGATTGTAATTTAGTTTAAATGGACTAATTAAATACAAAATCAATGCATATAATAATAATATATGTAGATTTGAAAATTTGATCTTCTAGTTAAACGTTGTATGCAACATAACTGGGATTCCATTTTATTGTGAAACTTAATTTGAGATATTATGCAAATGTATCAAATTGTTTTCTCTACTCGTACTTTTCAATAAATAAATATTTATATCGTATTTTTCTTAGAAATAGAATTATGTATAATAATTAAAAGAGAGTTAGGGCATAGCGGATATTCAATTCGAATTGGAGCGTCCATCTGGGGAAGCCTCCACTTTACAGAAGACCACAGTAAAATAACAGTACCTTTTTGTGTTGTTATGTTTCTGTCGGTGAGTAAGTTACGAGAGCTCCACGGGGTAGGGGATTGGGGCAGGGTAGGGAATGGCGCGAGCTTTGGTATCGCAAGCATCTATAGGCTATAATGGCCGCTTACCATGAAGCGGGGAAGTGATTGATCTAGTCTTGAGCATAGTTAGAAAGCCTTCACAAGTGCTTGTAACAGCCTTCTTGACCTTCACAAGTGCTTGTAACAGCCTAGACTGAATAAATGACTTTTCATTTCATTTCATCCCTTTCTAACTGTACTCAAGTAAAAATCAACACTTAGTTGTCATTCTTTAATACGGGCCTTAGGCATGTTTGCCAACCTTTTAACATAAAAAGAGATGTAGTTATTTTCCAGAACATGTAGTTTGTGACTCACGAAAAGGTGATCCTGTGAAAATTAGATATAATATAATAAATTATCATGCATGGTTCGAAGCGATTTGCTTCCGCTTTCATTATGCGAACGGCTACGGAGTGGAACTCCTTGAAGAGGTCTGTTTTCCCGGACCAATATAATCTGGACATCTTCAAGGCAAGAGTGAACAGGCATCTTCTAGGCAGGCATGTTCCATCCTAGGCCTCATCATCGCTTTAAGGTTTGACTATTAAGGTTTGACCACAATCTCAGGCGAGATTGTGGTCAAACCTTAATAGGCATGGCCTATTGAGCATTAAAAAGAATGGTATAATGGTCCTACTATTGTAGATCATAGATTTCGCTTCACTTTTGTTTTTGCAAAAGCATGATCAGTATATGATATCTCAAATATTAACCCTGCAATAAAAATGAATTTCAGTTTTGTAACACTCTCTTTTTGTTCCATACAATGTTAAATACTTATATCTTGCCAATAGTTCGAAAAGTCGTCATTTATATTTCCTTAGGTCAGAGCGGACCCTCTCGGTTAATAAGTTAATAAATATCGTCGTTCCTGATTTCATTTCTTCCGTGTCCTACTGTAGGTTACGGGACATTATAGACCCACAAGTATAATATCTTATACGAAAGCCCTATTCGGCGATATTTCCTTTTATCTAAGTCGGATTCTTCATAATTGGTTCAATAGTATTATATTGAAAACATACCTTCTTCTTTAATAACAATCTCGAAGCATGCTTCAATTTATTTTTGTGGTAGATTTCTTCATAGTCAAATCTTTTATAAAAAAAAAACTTCACACTGATCCCAACCTTAGAAAGAACAAAAAATATTTAAAGGCATATAATTTATAAATAGGTATAGTTATTTTATAACAGAAAATAAAGAAAAAAGTCCGATAACACAAAAAGATAAGACTGCATGATAGATCTTTAGTCATATAGCAAGATCGTACTCAAGATCGTTCTCAGAATTGAGAGTGATTTATAAATACGGGCCTAGATTTAATTAATAATGTTCTGTAGTGATAATAAAAAAGACAAACAATAAAGTAAAAGAAACATCAAAGGAGAAACAAACAAAAGTATGTCTTTATAATGTACACAGAATTGAAGTTCCTCAAAGTTACATTTTTCAAAATAATTGAGATAATAATATCACAAAGCTATATTGGACGGTTGTTCAAATAGAAAAGCAACGCAGAGGCAGAATTGAAAAATTTATTGTTACATTTTAAAGCTTGTTCGAACAAGATATATCAGAGGGATTTTGATGCGAAAGCAACGGATATTGTTCCTTGATTGTGCTACTATTACAGCCGAGAAAATCAATGTAATATAGCCAGCAGTAATAGTGAAATTGGCTTGTTAATTCCCCGCAAAATTTCCTTTTGTAAACTTTATTGTAGTAAGTTTTGTTTAATAAAACAAAACTTACACATAACAACATAACAAAAACTTGACACAAGAGATTGTTAAAGTAATAGGGATGATGACTAACTTTTTTCTTCGTCTATCAGGTAGATTACCTAAAAGCATTTTTTGGACACGCATTTACATGATCAAAAATTACGGAGGTAATTATATTGAATTGAAATGTCGCATGACGTCACGTTTTTTTTTATGCATAATAGGCAATGCGTTTGACCACAATCTCACCTGATGGAAAGTGATGATGAGGCCTAGGATGGTACACGCCTGCCTAGAAGATGCCTGTTCACTCTGGCCTTGAAGATGTCCAGATTATATTGGTCCGGGAAAACAGACCTCGGCAAGGAGTTCCACTCCCTAGCTGTTCGCATAATGAAGGCCGAAGCAAATCGCTTCGTGCGAATGGGAGGAACTTCGACAACATAAGGGTGGAAGCCCTCGCCGCGCCTGGTCGTCCGGTGGTGGAAAGATGAAGGGGGGATCAAATTATGTAATACCTCCGCACACTCTCCGAAATGTAACCGATAAAACATCGAGAGGCAAGCTACACCGGTGGTCAAGGCTCTGGAGATTAGCCTCAACGAGAGCGTCATTGCCTATGAGTCTCTTCGCACGGTGTTCCACCGAGTTTAGTGCATCCAGCTGATACCGAGCAGATCCGTCCCAAAGGTGACAACAGTACTCCAAGCAGGAGCGAACTTGGGCTCGGTAAAGGTTAAGGAGCTGCTCAGATGTAAAATATCGCCTGACCTTAGAAAGTATTCCAAGTTTTTTGGCAGCGGTTTTAGCAATGGACTCGATGTAGCAACCGAAATTGAGGCTGGATGAGATGTCCATACCCAAGAGCTCGAGATGGTCTTTAACCGGCACGGAGACATTTCGGAAAGTCGGAGTCAGATGGAATGGACTCCATTTCGTCGAGAAGAGACAGGCCTGTGTTTTTGAGGGATTAAATTCAACCAAGTTGGCTTCACCCCAGAGGGAAACAGCTTCCAGGGTTGCATTCACTCCCTCCACCATCGCCTCCCTTAATGATCGGACATCTGCATCAGACTTCATATCCGGCAGATATCTCTCCGAAACTGTGCTGTCGTCTGCATACCCAAAGATACCGGGAGTTAGGAGCAGAACATTGATGTGCAGCAAGAATAGAGTTGCGGAGAGGACAGATCCCTGGGGGACACCGGCATTAATACCAAGCAGATCCGACGATGTGCCATTAATGACCACTCGTATCGATCTGCCCCTCAGAAAATCTGCAATCCAGTTGCAAAGTCCGACAGCGATTCCACATGAAGGAAGCTTGCCAATGAGACTTGCATGCCAGACCCTATCAAAAGCTTTAGAAATATCAAGAGAAACGGCGAGAGCTTCGCCGCGTTTCTCTTTGGCTTCACTACATAAGTGGGTAGCATAAACAAGAAGATCCCCAGTAGATCGCCCACGGCGGAAACCGAATTGGCAGTCACTGAGGAGATCGTTATCTTCGAGGTAAGCGAGGAGACGGTTGTTCAATACACGCTCCATAATCTTACAGAGTATGGAGGTGATTGCAATAGGTCGATAGTTGGCAGGGTCGGCACGACTACCCTTTTGGGTACTGGTTGGACATTGGCAAGCTTCCAGGTTTTCGGAACTTGGCCAATCTCAAGGGATAAGCGGTATAGGCGAGTCAGAATAGGAGACAACTCAGGGGCACAATTCCGCAGGACAATAGCTGGAATGCCATCGGGCCCACTGGCTTTATTCACGTCTAGAGTGCTTAGCGTTTTGAGTACCTCTTTCTGATGAATGCGAACTTCCAACATGGCAGAAGAACACTGAGGAAGCTTAGGTGGGTTTACGCCAGCAGCATCTAGTTGTGAGTTGTTCGCAAATATAGAGGCAAACAAGTTCGCCTTCTCTTTGGAGGTGTGAGCCAGCGATCGGTCAGGCTTAATTAAAGGCGGCAGCGACGACGACGACGTCCTGGTATTGTTTTTCCATTTATTTATTTATTTACTAATTAAGTACACACACAATAAAACAGATAAGTAGAATATTATTTTACTTGGAACTGACATCACAAGCCACTCCACTCCCAAACTTTGACGCGCTTTATCTCTGTAATTTTTTGGTCGATTTTCAAAATAAAAAACAAGTGTGCATTATTATTTTTCAAGGACTGACGGACTATTTAGAATTTAGTTCATTTTAACCATCAACAACCCTATCGTGCAACCCTGAGGTACCAGACCAAATACATTATACACAAATTACTAGAAATACATTCACATGAAATGTTTCTTTTTAACACGCTTTTATTAGGTCCTCTTAACTATGTAACTATGTAATGAAATCTAAGAATCTGAGTTACACGCACTTCTAATTCTTGTATCATCATAAAAATTGGCCATTATATGTAGATTAGCTGAAAATACAATATGATGGTACTGTAACGTCCAAGACGTTATAACCTCCTTGTTTAGGTAAACTCTTTGCTTTTGCAATGCCTACGGTTGGCAGTTATATTAAAAAGTTAATGTCATGATTTTAAGATTTGAAATAAGGAATCGTCTGTCTTTTTATAGAAGGTTCCATTCATCATTAGATCTTCAGGCACCAAGAATTCCTCTCGTATTTAGATAAAATACTTTTATATTAGCCTGAATGATAAAACAAAATAAATAACTTATCTCTATCAGTATCTTTCAATTGACATCTACGCTCCCAGGTTCTATCCCTTCTGGGTAGAACTCTACATGGTGGAGGCGCCGGGTAGATTCTAATACCGCGAGTGAAGTATATTTTTAAATCAAGAAAGAAGTAGTTTTTATGAAGATGGAGACCAGGACCACATTCGACGGAAAAGGTGATGTAACCGATTTCTTTCGTCAATTTAATATCATCGCCGCCATCAATAATTTCAACGAGGATACAAAAAGAGTTGTGTTGTCGGCATATTTAAGTGGACCTGCATTGTTGTTCTATAAAAATATTAATGAGTCATGTGAGAATTTTCAGATTTTAGAAAAGAAAATATGTGAGGAATTTCCATCATCGATAAATGCGTTGGAAAAAATTTTCTCACGAAGACAAGGCTTGTCAGAAGAGCCATTGACCTTTTTTTATATATTAGATGAGCTGGCCACAAAAGCAGGAGCTGTCATCGATGACAAATGCTTCATTAGACAGTTCTTGAAAAATGCGAATTTGAATACAAAAAATCTTTTCGCATTTCAATTATATGATAATAAAATGCATTTGAAGGAAGTTTTACGACAAGCGCAGGACATTTTTGGGGATGAAAATGACGAAATTAGTTGGAATCTGCCGATCCAACCATCGTTTGCTCACTTCGAGGCGACGAAAATTTCGCATATAATAAGGCATGAAGAAGAACAGGAGAAGGAAATCAACCTTATTTCCTCCCAAAGTGTCCCTTCTCATCCCATTGTCCCTCCCGAACATATGATTCCCCGCACTTTTTGTTCCAGCAACATGAACAAAAAGAAAAAAATAAAGAAGAAGCATCCAAAGAAAATTTTTTACGAAGAAAATTTAATGACGATGGCTGATGAAGAATTTCACCAGTCACAGTCGTCAGAAAACAGCAATCAGCATACAAGTGAGTCCAAACCTTTAATTAATATAACGTGTCGTGATAAGGAGTTTGTAGGGCTCATTGATAGTGGTGCTGCAGTGTCTGTGGTGTCGAAGGACACAGTTAATAGAATTCATCAACGAATTGATGAAAGCGATATGAAGTTGAAAGCTGTCGATGGTAAAGAATTGTCTGTTATAGGGAAAGTTAACCTTAAATTATTGATAGACAATGTGTTATTCATTCACGATTTTCTTGTGGTAGAGAATATTAGGCATAATCTTATCTTAGAACAGGATTTCTTACTTCGAAATAATGCGATAGTAGACTTTTATAATGAACAATTAATAATCAAACATATTAAGTGCAAGTTTAAAAGACAATATATACAAAAGAATAATGAAAGGAATAGTGATAATTCGGTGTATGATGAAAATTTATATTATGCCGAATAGGTTGATAGTATAATATTGTGTTACTAATGAGACTTTATTTCAGTTTATTGTTTATATGAATGTTTTAAAGCAATGGTGGTATGTAAATAAGGTTCAATACAATAGTCATTTTAGAATTTTATTTCAAAAGCATATTAAATATAACTTTGTCATTTTATTAGAAATTTTTTTCAATAAACATATTATAAGGAAGTTTTACACATTTTGTTTATGACAGATTAATAGTTTGTTTCATTAAAGTATTTTCATTTCTTTTAATTGTTAGATTTAGTGTAATTTGTTGAGTAAGTGGATAATTGATATCGTAATAACCATAAGGCTGATAGGTGACAGGTTCGATTCCCTGTTCAACTTGGAATTATTTAATTGACTTTGAATATGATCATTGGTAGGATTAATTCAGCATTAGGATAGAATATATATAGTTAATAATGTATAATAGGATAATATAGGTCCATAAAGAAAATTCCCTTATTATAAAAAAGGAAATGGATTCGATTCCCTGTAAGGTTAAAAAATAAATAAATGAATAATAATGTTAAATTTTGAAAATTTATCCAACTATGAAAAGATGGTATAAAGACTTATCATAAACTTAATGTTTTCATGAATATTAACTTACCCGACTGAAGAAAAATGGTGTAAAGAATTTTACTAATATTTTCTTGATTGTTTTATGTACTACCACATGATGCGGACTTCCCGAGAGAGAGCAGGCTGGCGCTCATGCAGACGTCAGCGATACTGACGATGATCCACCCTGAAGACATGGAGACACCCTCTACGAATTCGCGTAGTTTTCGTTTCAATTTGGTCGCGTCGCGTTCGTCAAAATCGTCACTTGTAGTAGTTTGACTTGGGGGTAGGGAACCCTTAGTATTCCATGGGAATTGGGTTTAATCTTGTTTGATGCTAGATGTCCTTACCCAAAATTTCTATTACGTTTGCGCATCATGGGTGTCTAATAAAGTACAAGACAATAAAGTGGTGGACCACGTCTGTATCTTTATTAAAGATGTACGAAAGTAAACATTAATTATAAATTCTTTTAGGTTTTGCTCAAATCCAGTTAATGTTTACGAATCTTAGGAAATAGTTTGAATTTCGTTTCGTACATCTACTTAGTATGGGAAGTAATGAAGTTTCAAAATACAAATTTTCTTGATATTTAATAGTTTAATAAATGGGATAGGGTAAAGTTTTGCTGATAGATGGGATAAAAAAAAAATTGCTTGGGTAATTTAAGTTATAGCTAGGGTTAGCTTTGTTTTTTTGTTTTTGCCGACTGATGTCGATGTAAAGTAAAGTAAAGTTAAGGTTAGGAGGGAGATGTACGAGGGATTTTGTTAAGGTTTTGCTCCCGTAAAGTCTTTGCAATAAAACTTTGCAAACAGTTAGGGTTCTTTTCCCGTAAAGTTTTTTTTGCAAGTTTTGCAAACTTATTGTGAGGGCTAGTCTGTAGTAAAGGCCACCTCCCAGTTGTATTTATGTCCTTAAGTAGGTAGGGATTTTAGATAGGACCGTCGAACCCTCTCGATGTAGTAGGTAGGAAAAAAAAATTTTGTTCGGTCATCTGGTATGACTAAACAATTTTTTTTTTTTAGAGGTGCCGGAGGGATGTAACGTCCGAGACGTTATAACCTCCTTGTTTAGGTAAACTCTTTGCTTTTGCAATGCCTACGGTTGGCAGTTATATTAAAAAGTTAATGTCATGATTTTAAGATTTGAAATAAGGAATCGTCTGTCTTTTGATAGAAGGTTCCATTCATCATTAGATCTTCAGGCACCAAGAATTCCTCTCGTATTTAGATAAAATACTTTTATATTAGCCTGAATGATAAAACAAAATAAATAACTTATCTCTATCAGTATCTTTCAATTAACATCTACGCTCCCAGGTTCTATCCCTTCTGGGTAGAACTCTACAGTACCATCGAGCTGGTCTGATGATGGGACTGGAAGGTGGCTGATGGAGCATTGGACTGCCTACTAGTAAACATATCGAGTTTGGGCTCATTAGATTCGTCTTAACATGTTCTGTTAATTTTTTTCTACGACTGAAACTAAAAAGAGTAAAATAAATTAATAGTTTCGCAAAATATATTGTCTGTTTCCTTCATTAGGACCTTAGAGTAAGCCATGTTTATAGTTAGAAATAAAATTAAGGTAAAAAAACCTTTTTAAAAACAAGCTTTTATTTAAATGCGCTAAAAAGAAAAAAATATACTTTTACACTAAACCACAATTTATATGTTATAAAAGCTTGCCGCGAGATTTAAGTACTAGACATAGTACTAGGTACTAGAAATAACATCAAAACCACAAAAATACATGGAGTGCTTAATATCGAGGTCGGCTCGGTGCCTCATTGCATGCGCACGCACCCGGTTCCTAATATAATCACGCTTCCGATTAGTATTTACTTTTTACAGTGACAAGTAAAATTTTGAAGTGTGCAAGCTGCAATGTAGTAATATCGGAAGTTTTGGCCTACATTCAAAATAAAATCCGGGTCATGGATGAAGAAAGTATACAACGTATCTGTAGTACTTCATTTTCTGCTGAAGAAGTGGCTGAGGCCAGCACGCACGCACAGCACGAAGAGTCACAAGAAAGGCAATGGCAAATCACAAAGAGACATAGAGGACATCAAATGGCTTTTTAAGAAAAGTGATCCTGATATAACGCCTATATTTGTGGCAAGGAACTTATATAAGTTGCCCCCTTTACCTTTGATTATGTGGATGCTTGGAGGCTTTTGAGAGATTTAACTGTGGTATGGCATAATATCATCATCAGCCTATTAATGTCCCCACTGCTGGGGCACAGGCCTTCCCTATGGATGGAATAGGGCGATTGGGCCATGACCCACCACGCGGGCCCAGTGCGGATTGGCGGGTGCTAACGACAGCAGATACAGCCGCGACCAACGGCTTAACGTGCCTTCCGAAGCACGGAGGAACTCGAGATAGAAGATTTTTGAAGATTGTAAAAAGTCGTACTGGTGATGTATCCGACAGATCGCATTACAGACCGATATCTTTGGCAACAATAATAGCTAAAATATTTGACAGTGTGCTTAATTGTGTTTTAGAAAACCATTGTACCCTTCTTCATGGTCAGCTTGGTTTTAGGCGTGCTCTATCAACAGAAACGACGACAATGAGATTAAAGCACACTGTTAAGTATTACACGGACAGGCCCTGTGTATGCCTGTTTTCTGGACCTAAGCAAGGCCTTCGATCTCGTCTCGTACAACATCATGTGGCGTAAGTTGGATGATGTAGGTCTACCTGATGGTTACACCAACTTGCTAAAGTATTGGTACTATAACCAAGTGAACTATGTGAGATGGTTGAACAAGTCCCTGAAACTCTTCAACTTGTACGTGGATGCACTGATCAGGGAGCTCAGCAATATGCGTGTCGGTTGTCATATAGGCAATGTGTGCGAGAATAATATAAGCTACGCGGACGACATGGTCTTGCTGGCACCCTCAGTTAGTGCATTAAGAGTTTATCTTGAAGTCTGTGAAAAATTTGCTGTTTCACATGGTTTACTGTACAATACCAAGAAATCAAAATTCATTGTGTTTAAGTGTTTAACCCCCTTAAAATTTTATAATGAATCTCTAGGGAGAGTATATAAATTTAAATATGTTGGACATCTCATTACTGACATCCTTAAAGACGATGAAGATATTGAGAGAGAACGCAGGGCACTGTCTGTCAGGGCGAATATGTTGGCGCACGGACTTAGTCACTGCACGGATGCTGTCAAAAATACGATTTTAAGGCATATTCAATGGCAGCCATTGTCTTAAAAGAAATAATCAACAGTAGGAACTGTCCTTTGATCGGCAGTATGATAAAAAAAACAATGCCACTGCTAGATATAAAATACTAACCTTTTTTTTTAAGTTTGTACTTCCTAACACATTATGGATTAAAGAAGTCGGAAATAAATATTTTTATTTTATTTTATTGATACCTATGTCCGAGGTAAGAAGATTGTTGAAAAAGAAAATAAGAATTTATGAAGCACATTTTCTAGCAAGGTTATAACGGATCAAGGTATAAAATATCCCTGTTTTCAATAAAGACGTGTTCATATTTTATTTACAGCAGTAAAAAAGTAAGAAGTATCGTATAAAAAATAGAAAATCAAAGTATGAAAATTTAAAAATGAGACTGACAACGAGAAACCACGAAAAAGTCTTAAACAAAGGTACTATAGCTTCCAGAAGAAAAAACAGTAGATAAACCGTCAAAAAAAATCTACCTAATGATTCTAATTTACTCGGTATCGCCGAGGTTACGCTCTGACACAATGCTGACAAATATCTCCATTTAAACGAGGAAAAGTTTTGCCCTCCACTAAAGAGAGGTCCGCGCAAATGAAGCTGTAAATTCCTTTTTTAAAGTCTTGATAAGGCAAAATTAACGGGGAACTTAACGTTTCAATGTTTTTTTAGGAAAAAGGGGAACAGTCAGCGTTTTTGAAGGATCCTTGTCGAACAACCCGATTGTTTGAGTAAATTTCTGTATCATCTAAATTATTACTGCTTTGTGATTAATCAGAGGAGTTCGATGGTGTAAGGGTCAGCGCGTACGGTCTGCAGTTTTAAAGCCTTTACTAGAATTTTGCTTCTTCCATTGAAATTGTACAGTACAATTGCGCTGTAGATTTTATCTATACTATAATATTCTAAAGCTGCAGAGTTTGTTTGTTTGGTTGAACGCACTCATCTCAGGATGTAGTAATCCGTTTTGAAAAAAAAAATGTGTTGGACAGTATATTTATCGAGAAAGTTCATGGGCTATATAAGCTAACGTTACGATCAATTGGTGTGGGGCACCAATAAAAAATGTCACAAAAACAGGGGAAAATATTAAATTTCCGGGCTTCCGTTGCGTGTGCTGCGTAAACGAATTGTACCCCTTTAAGACTGGGCGTACATGTACATGTAGACTTTAAAACATGAATTTAGAGCTTCATTTGCACGGACTTCTCTTATATTAGTTGGGGTTAAAAGTTTTCCTCGTTTAAATGGTCGTGTATTCGTCAGTACTGTGTCAGAATGCGACTTCGGCGATACCGAGTAAATTAGTATCATTAGGTATATTTTTTTGTTGGTTTGTCTAAAAGTTCTATAAAAAGTGCGCGACAGGATGTCTATCTTTTAAGGGTGACCCACTATAACCTTTTCCTCAAATTAATGCGGGTGAAACCGCAGGGGACCTTTAGTGAAACATAAGTATAATTGTACTTTTATTATTACGAAGTCTACATATTGGTTTAGCAATGCGAAGTTGATGGTTGCAATTCGTCATTACAGTGCTTTATTAATATTCTTGGGTTAATTTAATTATATCAGGCTCGGCTGTACAGAAGCAAACAGACAATTACTTGTTAATAGCCCAGACCAGACAAAATAAACGATTCCGAATTCCAAAAAGCAGGTTGAATATTTGAACCGTCCCTCGTTTCACCGGATCCTAAATTATATTTAATTTTTGTTTGTATAAGTTGGTTAGCGAAATCGTGTTTGTTGGTTGGAGTGTTAAAAATCCAATTTTGCTTTGGCACAACGCAAATAAACGAGTTAATTTAAACAACTCAATCCGTTCCGATCCGAAGCTCGAGTTTAAAGAGATTTTTGTCGGGAGCTCGATGACGTTCACCTATTTTTGTCAATGGCATATTGCTGTATCGGAAATAAAATATGTATGTGATATTAAATAAACAATAATTTCAGGTGATTCCCGATTTGTTATTGCACACAAATTCTAAACTCATTTTGCAGCTTCTTTACACAAACACCTACACACTCACTCTTAGTCACGCACGCATGCATTCACATACACACAAAATTGTGGATAAAGACAGACGAAGTTACGGGAAACAGCTAGTACTGTATATGAAAATTCAAGTTTGCGATAGTGATTTCAATTACTCACACACACAATAAGCCGTCAGTTTAAGTTTTGACACTAACTAATTTAAGTGATCGATCATAGTAATATTTTTTATGTTTAAGCATGTAACTGCTTGATGTTTAAATCTAAAGAAAATATAACAAGAAAAAATATAAATAGAAAAAAATCCACGCGGATCAGGCAGCAGACGGGACTCGAACCCGCACCCTTCGCTATCCGGGCGAATGCCAGTGCATTCCAATTATGCTACCGCTGCCCTGATGGCCGCGTCGAAATCCCTCTAGCCATTTTTAAAGCTGCAAGGCAGCGCCATCTCTTCGCATTATAGGTAACCCACAATGTCAAATAAATACTTTTACATGTATTAAACATTTGAAAGAAGAGATAACAATTATAGTTATAATTTTTATTTTTAAGCATGTAACTGCTACTCTCATATAAGCCTATAAAAGTTCCCACTGCGGGGATACAAGCCTGCCCTATGAATGGAGAAGAAAGAATACACCATGGTAGCCACCGCGCAGACGGGTGATGGCTATTAGAGAATGCAGATGCAGCCGGGATCAACGACTGAACGTGCCTTCCGAAGCTCGAGATAGCAAATTTTTGGTCACCCATCCAATGACCGACCTCCGCGAAAGTATGTTTCACAATGATAGGCGTACAAGCCACCAATTCTTTTCTTTACTGTCGTCAAGTCGATACATATTCTTCAAAACTTTCTTTCCTTCTTCCTAAATCCAATTCCTCATTCTTACATACATTCATTCAATTTCAATGTTTCATTTAAACCCGAATACCAATAAATCCATCTTCGCTATTCATATCACAGCTCCGTCTACGGCGGCTTTTTTTTTCCAATGACATCTTCGGGATATTTCACGTGTACGCTGCCATTGAGCTTGGATTCATTCGAAACTCATAACACGGACAAGAATACGCGAAGAATATTGTGTAGCGTGTCAATATTCCGCATCGTTGGCGTCGATTTGTCCGCGTGAACGCGTCGGGATGCGTCGACAGTCATGGCAACTTACGGGATATTTTATTCATACCCCTGAACATCCTCGAATGCAAAGATAACATTGCAACGCTTAAATTCAGGTTATGGAATGCTTGGCAAAATGTCAATTGTTTACACGCAAATGTGTATAGTAAAAGTATGGAGCAGTTTCGGAAAGATTGTATCCGTCTCGGAGAAAGATTATTATTTTCAAGGATACAATTTAGACCTTTCCTATTGAGGGGAATTGTAACAATAAGATATACAGAAATGATTATTATAAAGAATATTTGATTATCAATGGAACTAAAATTGTATGTAAAACTACAGCTAATCGAACAAAATATGGTCAAATAAGGTTTAGAATTTTGAAGCTGATCTGTAAGTTGAAAAAATACCGAATTTTAAAGGCGTTTAAAAACATTTCATCGTATTAAATGTTCAGATAAAATTTCTACAGTGGTATAAAACCACTTTTCACAATTTATTAACTGTAATCGAATGAATATAACTTGTTTACGAAATCAGAAATCAATATATCATTATTCAAATTGGATGTATAGTACAACTCTTTTGAATCGTCCAATTTTTTTCCCCTTCCACTTGTTATTGGACATATTTTTTTAGCTGCGGAGAAAAACGAGCGAAAAAAAACTCCACAACATTAAAAGTATAATGTAACAACATTTACAAATCATTATGTTGTTACAACGTCAATACAATCCTGATTTATTGAAGTTATACTTCTTTAGGCGCGTTATGAAAAAATGATGCGAGTGAAATTTTAACACAAAATTTTAACAGCATGAAGTTGGTCGCTTTAGCGACCAACTTCATGCTGTTACTTTTGTGTTTACCGCACATTAAGAAAATCTACCAACAAAATAGAAACAGAATCTCTATTTAGTGGGTGCTAACGACTGCATTGTGAAGGCCTATCAAAAGTATTTATTAATCTGGAACAACGGAAACAAAGCGCGATTCAGGAGACTACAGCGCCATCTCTTGACCATTGGTGTAGTAGAACCAAAAACCACATCTTTATTTTTTGTCATAAAGTAACAGTTATAGGTATTCATATTTATAATATTTATCCACATGTTTCTAGTTTGTATATTCGGAATACGTGTTTGAGTTTCATACAAGTGCAAATCACATATGTTCTAATAAATTATATTCAGTAGCGATTTTAATTGAATATTTTGATTATTTATTTATTTTTTCAAATTAAAACTGAACTTTATTGACTGTGTCCTTTTCCAGACTTTTTATTAATTTATTGTAATTAATTATTTGCATGCAATTAAAAACTAATTTTAAACGATGCCAAAGAAGGATAACTTCTCACGCGCCTACATAAGTACACGCACCCATTTTTTAATAAAGAAAACTTGTTGGAATGATTGGAACAGTTCAAACCCAAACATTTATGTCTGAAATATAATCAGACACTTTGTAATAAGCTTTTTTAATAAGTGTTTTTTTATACTATCTTTGAATTTATTTATGGTTAACTCTTGGATATTGCTTGGGACTTCATTGTATAAGCGAACATAAAGACCTTTAAATGAATTATTGATTTTGTGAAGCCTAGTAGCAGGTAAAGTTAGTTTATTTTTGTTTCTTGTATTAAGTGTGTAAACATCACTGTTTTTAAGAAACAAATTAATATTTTTTCTTACAAGTAATAAATTTTCGTATGTATTCTAGAGCTTAGAAGCATTAGGGCGGATTTCGATTTCGCCAACTTTACAGGACAGAATAAAATAAAAATTCAATTTTATCGGCAAATATTTCAATACGTAAATGTTTTCTTTGCATTTACTTAGCTAATTATGTAGCTTAACTAGCTTTATAATTAAAATTTAAAAACAATGTTTGTAAACAGTGAAAAATTCACTTTTTTTAAAAAAATGATGACATCCGCCTTTATGCCACTAAAAATAATCAATGTATTTGTTCAACTGATTAGTATGTGCCCATACGGCTTTATGCCTCCAATTTTTGTAATTTAATGTGAGGTTTTTGTCCAAATGCGACTTTATTGTGTTCATTTATTAACTGTGGTTCTTTTGGCAAAAAGTCGGACATCTCTTAACAAAACAACTATTCCATAATAAATAAACGATAATTATTAATAATGAAAAATGAGAGAAAATTAAAATATTTATTCAACTTTTAAAAATCTTCTTCAAATATTCTGAAACCTTTTTTAGAGAATAGTGTAGTGTATCATTAGAAAAGTAACAAAAAGGAGTATCCAAAAACCATTAAAGAACAATGCCAAGTGTCCATAGTAACTTTGGCTTAATATAAAATGTTCACGGACAGCAATGAAAATAGTTTTATTGTGTGTTGTTATTAACTAAACATTTCCAGAACATTAAAAATTCTAAAGAACTTTGCGCAAAAAAATACTTCGATAATACAAATATGGAATTTTGAGGTTATTTCAATTTGACTATCACCCTGGCGGAGTGGCTTCCACACCGATTCTCATGGTGTCGCCATATCTGGATTCTCAGGTTCGCTACTCTGTCTCATTTATCCAGAAAAATAACTGTTTAACATTGTCTCGGGTCTGTGTTTGAGATTTACTAGTTGGTAGACTTATGCTATTTTATATGCGCATTGTGGTAGACCCAAAGTACGGTCGTCTGGGTTGGTAATTACAATTAATAATACATTTTGATGATTATTGGAATCATTTTAATGAATGCAATAAACTACTGATTCAAATTCACTATTGCTGTATTCTTTTAAGTTATCACATCAGTTATCAATGCCAGTGGGTCGTCTTGGAACTCCTTGTCTCTTTCTTTTTATTGCAATAAATCAGAGAGAAACAAAATGGAAACACAAATTATTTTTGTTAGATTTCCGGTCAGCTGTTTGTTTATTAATAAATAAATTCTATTGGAGATGTTCTCAAAAAAAGACAAATGTAATTTTAAACATTCGATTTCTTATGTTTCTTGTTCTATGTAAAAGACATGTTTTGTGCGTTTTATTTTATAATTAAAAGTTTTGTAAGCCAGAATCTGGCATTGTTCTTTAACTTTTTATTTAATTAAAATTATACAAACAACATTAAAATGAAAATATAATAAAAATACTTAATTAAGTCGTTATTAACAACAGATAATTTAGAAAGAAAAATGTACAAAAAGTATCTTACTATTAACTTAAGATCTAGTGTTACCCCTAGATAGATAGAAGTTGGTTATCTAGGGTCACGAGCAAACTGTAAGCGGTATCGCCGATGCGCTGCTGTCGATTTCGGACCCGTAGCAGCTCTGCGGGCCGCTATCTTTTTCTCCTTCAGTTTTCAAACCGTAGAGACGCTCACGGTGCGTCTACGAACTGCCTGAAGCTGCTTTTGCAACTCAACAGCGTTAGAGAGACGATTTCTCAGAGTTCGACAGAGACGACCTGTTCAACGGTCGTCTCTTTCTGAAGTGCAGTGACGTCTACTGGACCCATGTCTCCGGATATAGCCACCAGTCGCTATGAAGCGCTGGTATACTCTTCTAACGGAAAAACGGCTCAGGTTCAGTTGCCGGGCAACATCACACTGCCGCATCCCTGATTGAATAAATAAATAAATAAATAGTGCAACCACTTGAGCGGCTCATCAGCTGTGGTATCCATCTTCGAGGTGGTTTTTCTTCAGTAAAATTTGTGCGTGTGTCCTCTTCAACGGTTGAATAGCGAATGACCCTCATTGACTCCGTGTGGACCGTTTTATACCTACCCACATAAGGAAGCGCAACAAGCGACTCTCACGGTAGCAAAATTTGCATCGAATTTTTGTGACACTTTATTTGTTGCACTAGGTTTTATTTGATAATGAAAAGTAATGTTTTTTATTAAGTCAATTAAGTAACCTTTTAAATAAAATCATTATTAATGTGCATGTTATGACTAAATGTGCATATTAAGAGTTAATGACATTTGAAAGTGATTTTCTAAGAGGTGCAATTTTTATGACGCCGGGTGTATATTAATTAGTCACTTGCTGGAAAGTCGGGAATATTTCCGTTATGAGTCGGATTTCTATAGTAGACATGAAACTCCATAAGAACCCATTTCAAAAGAGTCATCAGATCATTGTACTTTGCAGTAGATATAGGTTTCTCAGTGTCTCTCACTTCACAAAACACCAACAGACAGAAGGTAAAACAAAAACACCGAAATGTAAACAAACAAGGAGCAAAGTGACAGACGGCCAGACATACGATCGCGCTACGACAAATCACAAGGTATCTCATTACACTTAAACTGATTCAGTGTTAGTCATTGGACACGCCGTGGCCGATAATGCCCAATATCGCTAATTTTTTGGCGCCATATTTTGAATAGTTCACATCCATAACGATTTATTTTTACATTGGCCCACCAATGCATTTACAAAGTTACTAAAACAAAAGGCATAAAGTCGTATATCTACAACCGTTTTAAAGTTATTAAAGGAATCTTAGATGCATAATATCGGAAGTTTAGTTACGATGAATATTTTAAATTACTGTTTGAACCATAAAGGCGTGACTCCTATTACGTAGCCTTGGTGCGAATATTTTTTTTTATGCATAAGGGCCAAACTTTCAATCCACCAAAAGAATAATACAGCAATGTAGACGCAGAGAGAAGGAAGTGAAAATAAAACCTTTAGGTTGTAATGACTTTAGAAAATCTGTAAGAACCGACATTATGCACGGAATTATCTCAGCCCAGAAAAGGGATAGAAATACAGCTCCTAGTGCTATGGAAAGAGAAAGAAGCGCTTTTCTTTGTTATTCAATAAAAAAAAATTGCCCGATATGCACTTCCGCCCATATGCATCTTAGCTCCAGTATTGTGATGCGACCGTCATGCTTAGAGTCGAGAAAGAATGCGTTTGTGTTAGGGCTAATTTTAGATTACCGCAAACATATCAAATGTTCCATTTCCGTGACGGTACTAATAAATATACTGTTATCTCTTTCTAGATAGAGCTTTTGGTGGGCCTTCCACTAACGACCGGGCTTATAACAAATGTTTGTAGTAATTTTAAGGGTCAATACTGTTACCGACGATTTATGAGTATCCATTTTGTATTATTATCTGTTGGTACTTTGTACAAATTCATGTACTTATGAGGGTTAAACTGTCTATTATATGAAGCTGTCTATTATGAAAACAGGTTCCCAATTCTTGATAAAAATACTGATAACAGTTAATGTTATATTTATAAGTATGAAATTACTCATTTAATACCATACTATACTAAAAATACGAAAATAAAACTAAAAAGTATTATTTTCGTGTTTTTAGTATAGTAAACTAAAAACTTTTCATGTGGTAATCTTGACCCCACCCAATTTCCAAATCATGAATCACATATTATTTTCTAACTTTTTAGTTTCATTTTCGATTTTGAAGTCAGTTTTAATTTTATTTCATCCATTTTTGTGAAAATTTAATCGTCCATGTAAACAGTAAACAAAGATGCATACAAAAACGAATTGGTGAAACTATTTTTTTATTTTACCAAACAGCAAATATTTCTTGTCGAACGAAAAAAAAGAATTACTTAGTTCGGATAGAAAATCTTTAACCAATCAAATCATATGAACAAAGTGTCGTGAAAATTACATCATCCAAGTAACAAAAATGCTTATAACTATTGAACCAAACTAATTTTTTCCAAGGGGCCAAATGGCAACTATTTCGCATCGAACAAAAATTAATCACATAAATCGGGACTGAATTGTCGGAGTTATCTGTGTTCATACATAATAAAAAAACATACCGACCGAATTGGAGGACTTAAAAAAGGCGAAGGTTCTCCTCCAAGGAAAGGAGAAGTCGGTTAATTAAAGGAATGAAGTAGGTAGTTTATTCCATGGTCAGCTAAATCACTATAATTGAAATAGGATAGCTAATATCGTTACCTCAAGGGTCAGTTATATCGCACTGATAGCGAAAGTCATTGGTTCGAATCAGTCTGATACCTGGATTAGGTTGTATTTTTTTCTAGTAATATGATGTGTAGATACAAAAAACAATGATCGAAATATTGATTTCAGTTTAAGACCAGCTAGCAACGGTTTGCGACCAGAGAGAACATTTTCGGAAATGATAAATGATTTAAATATATGCCGATGTGATTTTAAGTGTTAGTGTCAAATTGCGAGGATATATAAATAATGGTAGAGATTCGTGTAGGTACTACTCTCTATTACTATCCTCAACCCTGTTCCCTTGACTCGTATGTCCCGGCCTACCCTAATCACAGCGGAAATGGGACTATATAAAATAATGATGACAAAGAACAAATCCCTAATGGGTGCTTAAATTCCAGCGGAATGCCCTCTGTGTTGAACTGCAATTGAAAGCACCAGGGTTCGGGAATTCTCGACAATTGCAAAGTCCCGGGTCGTCCCGGGACTTCAAGACTTTTAAGAATGAAATTTGAATTGAGCTAATTACAGGTGAAACGTATTAATGAAAAGGCAAGTTTTAGTAAAAATCAACATTTATTAAACATATAATTTTAATGTTCGCGAACCCCGAGTTCCAGCTCTCATGGGATGACGTTTATTGTAAAGCGACACTTGAACTGCTTACTGGTGGTGCCACGGGAGTAGGGTCCAGATTTGTCCGGACATTCCCGGAATTTTTGATTATTGTCCGGACTTTGTCCGGCTTTTTAAATTGACCGGATTTTTTAAATTTTAGAGTAAGAGATATGAGTAAACTACTAATTTACTTATATCAAATAAGTAAAATAATCTTTATTAAGTTCTCATTAATTTAAAACAAAATATAAATTATCTTTAAAAATCAACAACGGGACCCCTCTTGCGATGCGAGCGTCTGCTACCACGCGTATAATATCACTGTAACTAAGTGGGTGACGTTTGCATTTTGTGACTAAAATGTCCGGACTTATAACGAAATGTCCGGCTTTTTGTCAGGACTTTTCCAATTTTTAAATAGGAACCTTACACGGGAGTCGATCTGGCGAGGCTTTTGGTGGTGTCGCGGCCTGAATCCGGGGCGTGGCTGCACGCGTTACCTTCGCCACATATGGGCACTTTACTTGACGGTGACTCCTTGTGGGTGGCGGTCGCCCTCCGCTTGGACTGTGATGTATGTCAACCACATGTATGCATCTGCGGTACCATGGTGGGAGCCGTCGGCCATCACGTATTAAGCTGCCATCGATGTACAGACAGACAGCAACATCATCATGCTCTCAACAACATAGTATTGAGAGCTCTTAGGTCGGCCGGCGTTCCTTCTGTCCTCGAACCACCAGGTCTCAGCCGCACAGATGGAAAACGGCCTGATGGTTTAACATTGGTACCGTGGGCGAAGTAACGATGTTTGGTATACGCCATCTTCGTCTCGCGCGTCGCTGGCGCCGAAGGCGCCGCGGCGTGCGGGGAGACTGGTCTGGGCCGGTTGGCCCACTGCAGTGGTGTCGGGTTCGCATCTCGTCTTCGGGACGAGACGGTCAATTGGGGCTGTATCCCCGCCTCCGCTTCTTCACACGTCGCCCTCGGCGCGGTCAAGCCCACCGGGTGAGACCCATGAGGGAGGCCCAGTGAGCGACCAGCGAGCGGGCGACGGACTTCAGCGGGCGGGGGTGGTGTCATATCCGGGGGTAGGTGTCGAAAAAATTTTTTCGGACGGCCCGAACTTTTTGGGAAAGTCGGTGAGCAGGTCCGAAAGCTGGAGCAGCAGGCGGGTGGTTGCGTCTTGGGGTGGGCGGCGGCGGAGTTGGTGTGTGGTTGTCATCTTTGGGTGGTGGGGCTGCGGGGGGCGTGTTCGTCGGCGACGCATCGATCGCTCGATGATGTCTGCGGCGGCGTCGTTTGGGGCTGCTAGTGTTCGAGGGAGGAGCATTCGCGGGGGCCATCAGTGTGCTCGCTCACCTCGGTTGGGTGTTGTACGGGTGCGGTGGGCGGGCGGCCTGTGTGGGCCACTGTTGTGGCGCGTCTGTTGCGCGTCTCGCGCTGGAGCGCGGGGCACGCGCTGTGGTTGGCCGGGTGCGCGCCCGCGCAGTTCACGCAAGTTGCGGGCTGCGCAAGCGGGCGGGGGCAGTCGGCGGCAGCGTGCGGCTCGCCGCAGCGCACGCAGGCAAGCGCGCGGTGGCACGCTGGAGTGGCGGAACCCCTGGCAGCGATGGCACTGCGCGGGGCCCTTCCGCCCTCTCCAGGCTTCAATAGTGATCCCGGACATGCTCAGGAGGTCACTCACTGAGTAGATCGCCGGGATGAGGTCTGGTGTTCGACGGAGCGCTGCGAAGTATAGCGAGCCGGGGCGGCCTGCTCGCACCCGGATCTGTTTCGAGTATTCGAGCTCGAAACCCTTCTCTGCTACTGCCTCGGCGATGTCATCGTGTCTGGTGTCCACAGGCAGCCCACGTATGGCCACCTTTAGGCTGCGGTCTTCTGGACGAGCGTGGGCGTACCAGCTCAGTCCGGTCTGCTCGGAGAGATAGGCCCGAACGAGCCGGCCCTCGACGTCGTCTTGCGGGGTGAATCGAACGCCCGTACCGAACGGGCGCACGCTGGGAGCTCGGCCGAGTTGCTCGTGGATCGCACGCAGGTGCTTCGGCCAGTCCCGCAGCTGCTCGACCACGATCGGCGGGTGGGTGTTTGCGGACCCGTGGGAGCGTGGGAGTGCTGCGGGAGGCCGGCTGCGCGGTCGACTCGGCGGCGGGTGTGTAGGTGCGAAAAAACCTGCGGCCTGGGCATAGCTTACCGACTCGGTGTGTGTCGGCAAAGCAGTTGGCGGCTCGATCAGTGGTTGTTCGTGGGCGGCGGGGGCGTCTTCTTGTGGGAGCTGGTCTTCCTGTTGCTGCGGTGCTGGGGCGGTTACTTTAGTAGGTAACGGGGACTGTCTGGGTGCGGGTGAATCTCCTACGCTGCGGGATCGGTGGAGGCGCGAGGCGCGCGTGTATGTCGCGCGGCAGCGTCCCTCTTCCGGTTTTGACCCGATAGGCGTCAGGTAGAACCATGTTGCAGGTGGTAGCGTGAGCGGCTGCGGGTCGGTATATCTACTTGCCTCCAAGATTGGTTCGTCGTTGGGGCCGTAGTCTGTGCTGGAGCTTGGGTCCATTTCTGCTAGGCGGATGTAGGTGTAAAGCCACTTTTTCAGCCCGTGCGTTATGAGGCCGGAGTCGAAGAGCCGCCAGGCCATCACCACGTCCAATTCATATTGGACTCTTGGCGATGCTGAGCGGCTCATTTTGGCCGCGGACAGGGCCATGGCTTGGGCCAAGCTTGGGATTTGCAGCGACATGGGCGGTGCGGCGCGATGTGGGGCTTACGTCTGCGCGATCATTGACCGAGCGGCGCCGTGCGGCGCGCTCAGGCCTGCAGCTGGAGGGTGCGGTGTCCACGCTGGCGCGGAGGCGCCAGGCAGTGCTCTCGAGGTGGAAAAGCGCAGCTTTTCGTCGGAGCACTTGTAGGGGTTTACGATCCGTGCGCGGTGACGTAAATTGCAGTCCACGATGTTTGGTGTGGGACGCGAAGTATGGCAGCACTTTCGACGCTTCCCACATCGGCTGCACGACACGTACTGCTGGGGCGGCGGCTGAGTATCAGATGGCGGCGAAGCACTTAAAATATTCGTCGTTGGGGCGTACATTTTTGTGCCTCTGGTGGTGGAAACGGCGGGTTGTTGGAGCGCAGAAGCCAAACAATTTGTGTGGGATATGGGCCGCCAACTCAGCACAAAGACTGTCTATTGCCATCCAGCGTGGCAATGCTGCAAGCATAATGGGCACCTTTACGCCAGAAACGATTCGGGGTGATATTTGACGATGTTTGGATGAATGGAATTGTAAAAAAGAAATAAAATTGTTAATAAATAAAGAAATGTTAATTTAAGTTAAAATAATTGGTATGTTTAGTGGGTTGCGCAGATGACGAACTTTGTCCGCGGAGGACATAAGGCCCTAAATCGTAACAAAATGTCCGTAGAGGATTTGTCACGGACTCAACGCAGACGGTAAACGAACATTTGTTGCCCGAAAACTTACAAAAGAGTAAGCTATGGAAGTGAATATTCTCAGATTACGTTGTGTAATTAATATGAAGTGTAAGAAAAAGAGAAAACGTTTTGAAAGAGAATACTGGGTCCATCTCCTTGCATCGAATCGAGCACGCAACACGGACTAAACTTTGCTGTGTGCGTTGTTACGTCCAGTAACTGAGTTAAATTTTTTCCGGGGATATCCCTGTACTTTTGTCCAGTACGGTACGGTATCTTGGTGCTCTCGGTTATTTGGCGACTTTTTGTACGCGATACTTTTAATCCGTCATGTGCGTTACTATGATCACATGTTATCAGAAACAGATTCACTTTTTGTCATACCACCAATATGGTGGCGCGTCAAACACATTTATTGTGCGTGTGTACTCAGCAGTTACGCAGTAGACCAAGTAATTATTTATTAAACTTACAGAGAACGCTTGACTCTTTCAACTATTTGAAAATAAAAATGATTACAATACAATTTCTCGTCTTCAGTCTCGACCCGAAAGTTTCAGGACCCGAGACAACAAAATTTACAAAAAGTCTCGGGACTGCGAGACACGAGACATCCCGGGATCTAAACCCTATCCCGCACCAATCCGCACTGGGTCCGCGTAGTGTGTCAAGGCCCGTGCTCCCTATTACATCCGAAGGGATGGCCTGTTCCCCATTTAGCGTTGGGATCCGTCCGGATAAAGACTGACAGTGTTAGGCTTTTTGATCTCTTGTCCGGGCTAATTTGACTGTGTCCGGCCCGTCCGACTTTTGTTAGGCTTTTTTTCTTTAGACGCGAGCAAGTCGCAAACACACTTCACGAGTTCACCCGTCGTCAAACTTTCTTATAAAATATATTTGTTCCATTTGAACCTTTAGTCAAAAATCCTTTTTTTGGCTGGCTCAACTGGCCGTGGTGGTGCCCAAAAATCCGACTTTTTTTAACAGGTTTTCTGATTTTTAGAGATGTCAACGCTACCAGTGCAGTGGGACTTTTATAGGCCATCGCTGACTCGCTGTGCTTTAAATTTAATGTGATCCAATTGTGTTCTGACGCTATCACAATTTTAACTGAGATTTTATCCTTGCCAACATTGGATTAAGACTGACATTTCATTGAACATTGTTTCAACGGTTTGCTTGAGTGCACTGAATTGTGTTTGGAAGGTTGTGTCAATAATATCTTTGTACAAAGCCTTGGAATTGTAATGCAAATATCTGGTCTGCTCCGCTGTGTTTGAATGCTTGCTCCAAACAAATTTTGTCTCGCTTATATACGCGATAAACTCTGTTTATCATGGAATATTTCGTTCAAGCAAAACCTCTTTCCCTGTTGTGTGATGAAATTGACAGCAATTTTCAGTGAACATTGTTATTTAAAAATAAAACAGTTTCTTATTTCAAGTTATTTTAATTACGTCTGAAGAATAAATAAATTCCAATAAATTCAAATAAGTTTATTATGATTTCGTCATAGTTCTAATTTAATAACTTAAACAAAGTATATTAAAACTCTGTTTAAGTTTGTTACATAATATAAAAATGTAGATATGCAATTTGATAAAATAACTTATTTTGTTGACAAGGGAAGTAATAGATTAACGTTATTTTAGAAGTGTTAAACGGCTACAACCCGGTTACAATACATAAAATATATGTTTCGAAGATGTCTCAATACATAACCTTATTTTAAGTTTGACTATCCCTATTGAATACCATTGGGATAACCCATTTCAGAATGACATTTCAGATAACTATAAGACGTGCTCCACGGGGACTGCAAGTCAATTGTCAAATATCAAGATAACTCTATTGTGCAGAGGATATTGAGAAAGCGTTCTACAGCGCTAATACTACATAATACCGCAAGTTAGCGTTATAAAACCATTAAAAAAATCTAAATCAAAAATCATTTATTCAGTCTACGCTGTTACAAGCACTTACCATTATTAGTTACCATCAATTTTACTTAGACTATATGTCAAGGAAAGAGAGGCTTTTTTTATTTATTTTATAGCGAGGTAGGCAAATGACTCTTTTCGAACTAATGTTAAGTGATGATAAAGTCCAAACGCGAAGATAGCTGGTACAGCAGTTATAAACTGCTACACCAACTATCCTTATGTTGTCGGCCTGCAAAAATGCTTCTTCATGTCTCTCTTAAAGGACCCCAGATTGTAGGAAGGAGAGAACACGTGCGCGGGCAAAGAATTCTACTTACGAATGGTACGATAAAGAAATGAGTCACCAAATTTCTTTGATTGTGTAGGAATACTTTAGTTTTTCAGGGCGGATTCCGAACTTAATCTTAATTATTGGACCATTGTGCGTGTCTCAAAACATTCCCGTTTACTCCAGCCAGCCTATATTGATCCAGAAGGAAAGCAGCCTCGATAGACTGCTGCAAGCTTCCGGAAACAATTTTGGCAACTGGAGAAGTCGTGCCCGTTGGAAGGCCACGCTCCTGTATTCCATGATGAGATGCTGTGGCGTTTCTTCTGCCTCCATGCATCCTCTGCATAGGGGGCTGTCTGTTACTCCTATTGTATATAGGTGTTTGTTTAGGGGACAATCACCAGTCAGGGTTCCTATCATCTTGCGATGTTTGTCCCTATTTAGTCTGGTAAGGGTGCGGGCAAGTCTTTTGTTTACCGCCGGAACCGCGTTTATCATTTGCCGGCATCCTTTATCTGTTTTCCACTCTGTCAAGTGTGATTTCTGAGTTATTTGACACAGCCACGTTTTAATTTGGGTCTGAGGTATGGGCAGCAAAGGTTACGGACCATACACTTTTGTGTCTGTTCCCCTCTTAGCCAGTTCGTCAGCTGCGTCATTTCCAATTGAGCTGCTGTGTCCTTTTATCCATTACAGAGTCACCGTGTTGCTTACCGCAATGGATTGAAGTGCCTTGTGGCACTCCATTACCAGGAAAGAGTTTATTGTGTTGCTGCGTAGGGCTTGAAGTACGGATGCACTGTCAGAGATGATCTTGATGTTAAACTCTCTGATATCTCTAGCTGCAACTGCCTGTGCCGCTCTGGTAATGCCAATACATTCCGCCTGGAATATTGTGCTTTGTTTGCCTAAGGTTGTAGATATTTTTATATTCAGGTCATTTGAGAAGACACCGGCTCCAGTACCACTGTTGGTTTTGGAGCCGTCCGTGAATATCCTAACTTAAAAGCGCCAGAGTAATGTGCCTTTTCCACGGTAAGTTGGATGTTGTATATTCCATCAAAGACTGACTTTTGACGTTGACTCAATATTCTATCCATAGGTGCCTCCAGGAGTGGGTTCTCCTTCATGCACTTTTGTAGAATATTGGAGTGGGTTGTTACAATATTTAATCTCCATAAGCCCAGAGACTTTAGTCTCAAGGCTGCTGCTTTCGCCTCTTCTTGAATGACCAGGTCCAGTGGTCTTATATTCATGAGGTACTCTAATGCAGCCGATGGAGTCATGCATCCAGTTGCTGCTACGCTCGCCAACCGTTGTAGACTTTGGAGTTTGGATTTCAGTGTGGTCAAATTGGGTCCTGGGTAGGGATGCAAAGTCTTTTGAAATATCGATATTGATATCGATATTTATATCGAAGTCAGGAAAATATCGATATCCGATATATCGACCATTTTAACTCGATAGTATCGATATATCTTATATATTTTCTCCTTTTTATTTTTTATTGACATTAGAATACGGGGTGAGTGAAATACATTCATATGTTTGATAGCGAGTTTCTCGCAAAATGCATTGAGTCAGCTTTTTCGTTAAACACGCTTGATGAAATCGCGCAAAGCAGGATATTTTTTTATTGGCTCGCACGGTTTGTGTTTCAGCCATGACAGGAAACCAAAAAAATTAAATTATTATCCTGATCAGATCACTCACATTCGTTAGCACGAATGCGCCAATCCGCATATGTGGGACGACATTTGCGAATGCCTTCGCTAAGTTTTCACTACATTCGTGCTTTTCCAAGCTATGTCGGTTTTTAGTGCACATCAAATACGCAAATTGCTTAGTCTCCCACACATCAGGGGCGTGCCCATGGCTTCAGAATAGGGTAAGCCCAAAGCTTCCAAAATTACTATACCTATCTTACTTTCTTGACTTGGCGAGTTTAAAAAAAATACGATTTGTACAAGATTCTTAATTTTATTTTGTGTTATATTACAATGATATTAAATTTCAATTAATTAGTAGTTGACAATTATCTAGAAAGACAGGCAAGGATTTTATTTAAGTGCATGAGATACCATTTGGTATACGATTATACTTATATATGTTGGTGTCGATTCTGGCATGATTATCTAAACTTAAAAGTAAATTTAACATCAGTCTCTCCTTTTCATTTTGTATAGAGAATGACAAGGATACACTGTTGTCAAATTTAATTTTAGGTTTAGAGAATCATGCCAGAATTCACACCAGTTTAGTATATTTCTTGGGGTTCAAGATTTTTTTAATACATCTATAAGCTCTTGCGATTTCAAAGCAATAGTTATTTCGATATTATTCAATTTAGATAGTCATATCAGGTAAATTAATTGATATTATTGTGTTCAAATTTAGTATACGAAATATCGATATTTTGGAATTACCGGAAATTCAAATCAGTGAATTTTAAATATCGATATAAATATCGATATTTTGGTCTCGATATTATCGATATTCCGATATATCGTTGCAACCCTAGTCCTGGGCCACCAAAGAACTGAACCGTAGGTTATAGAGGGCCTGATGACGCCGGATTTCAAGGTGTCGCCCACTTGAGAGGTCCCGGGTTCGAATCCCGGTGGCGGCAGATGTTTGTGTGATGAATACGACCATTTGTACTCCAGTCATGGATGTTTAATATGTTTTTTTTTTAACCAGAGTTTTTGGTCACCGATCCTATGACCAGCTATTACGAAATTTGCTTAGGTTGGAAATAGTTATGCTTATACTTTTTGGAAAAAATCTAATCAGAGTTCCGAGGTAGCAAGTGACCTGATTTATTTGCGGTTCAGTGTATTAGTATAAATTATCCGGGGGAGTGAAATAACTGAAAGCTAAATATGTTCTAAGTTTTTTGAATATTTGAATAGGGCAAAGAAAATTTTCTAAATTCATGCAATTTACAACATATGTATTATATGCAATAGCGACATGAGAAATTGATCACGAGATACAACCCATTGACTTTACTTGTTATATAGACGGACGGACAGTAGGAGCTTAGTTCCAACGCCACCCTTTGGTTTGGGAACCTTAAATAGGACGAGGGATTGAGAAATAGGACAGTTTAGGAAAAGTAATACGTGAGTTTTCCTCGAACATGAAACTATGGATCACAAAAAATAGAATATGGTGTTCCTAAATTTGTTTTTGTTGATTTATCAGAAATAATATTATGCTATTGGAGTCGATTCTGGCATGATTCACTAAACTAAAAACTAAAGTTAACATCGATCTCTCCTTTTCATTCTGTATAGCAAATGACAAGGATACACTGTTGTCAAAATTAATTTTAGGTTTAGAGAATAATGCCAGAATCGACACCATTGTATCGTTTAATAAAGGATCGAAGGTTATTTACAAGACCGAGTTATTTATCTGTCTGTTATAGTACATCTTAACATGTTTCAGTCTCTTATATATCACTACTTTTTAATCCATCAACACGTCAATTCCGTAACATATTCTTATTACCGATTTTGTTAGATCGAATTTTAGACAATACTCAAACATTATAAATTTCCATAACATTTAACTGAATCGCCATGGTATCGTATCATATTTTTATTATATTACATAAATGTGATATACAAGCACACACGGTCAGACGGCAGGGTCACCGTGCGTGGCTTATAGACGCTCGAAACATCAATCCCAATTTTTCCATCGGTGAGGAGCTGATGACTGGTGGTGGACTGGTTTTACTAAGTTTTCAAGTGAGGTAGGACAAAGAGGATTTTTCGGACGAATTGAAGCGCTCGGAGAAGAAACCTCCAACTTACAAATGACACCAGTAAAATAACACTACCTTTTGGTGGTGTTGTGTTTCTGTCGGTGAGTAAGGTTCGAAGGTTCCACAGAGATTGGGTCGGTAGCTTTGATGCCGCAAGCATCTATAGTTTATGTTGACCGCCTAGGCAGGCCATATGCTAGTTTGCCACACTTTAACATTAAAAAAACCAAACCACTTTATTTTATATTCTTCGTGTTCGGACGGCACGTTGAGCAGTTAGTCCCGGCTGCATCTGCAGTCGTAAGCAAAGCACCCATCAATTTGCAATGGGCTCACGTGGCTTATAGTCTAATCATTCCATTCCGTTTATAGGGAAGACCGGTGCTACAGCACTGGGGGCATTAAAAAGCTGGTGATGACGATGATGTATTTCTCTAGGAAAACCTCAACAGGAAACTTATTCCACAGTCATGCGTTCCCTGTGAGCCTGTAAAATCACATGAAGCAATTACTGTCGCTAGTTTTCACACAGTCACAACTGTTTAATTAATCTTGTTATACTAACGGATGACGACGCAAAGCAGCCGGGCGTAATGCGAATTGGATAACACAATGTATTCAAATTACTTTGAATTAGGCACTACCATTGTAACTCTACTCGAATTTAATAAGGTCTATTTGAAAATATCTCCCAGACAATTTAGGTTGGGTTCCGCCCATGTTTAGGTTCGTCATAGCTTAATTTTCATTATTACATTAAGTAAAATATTAAATTCAATTCACAACACACACTTGCAGTTTATTGTTACAGTTTGTTACAAGTTCTTGTGAAAGTCAAACGCTACGCCATCGGTTCGTAAATCTACGGCGCGAGACCTTGTATTGAGAAGAACTAGCAAGAAACTTAGCAAGGGTTATTTTTTTCTCCCTGTTTTGCTTCATATAGTGTCGTCAATTGAAAAATGACATCAAAACCTGAAAATATGTATTGTTTTGATATCAACTTTCATCACATTAATATTATTAATCATAAATAACTTAAAGCTACTATTTTGAAATTTAGAAGTGCATTATTTAAGAAATCTTTAACTGTATAGTAACCCTTCTTAAGGAGACAAGTTTTGATACTCAGTTTAAACTTATCAAAAGGTTAATAAATTATTTCTTTCGGTGTTAAATTATAGTAATAATATACCTTGACTCACAAATGGACAAAAAGCCTTTTTGAGTATCAACGGTGGCAATTTAAATTTATCTTTATTTCAGGTATTGAAATTATGTACGTCATCGCGCTTTGTATATAAATTAATGTTCTGGCGCATAAACACTAAACAATTGTAAGTGTATTGTGAGGCAACAGTAATTATACCTATATCTTTAAATTTATCCCAAATATAGGAGAAGTTCAAGATCCCAAGTGATAAATAGCTCTCATAGTGACGTTTTGAAGAATAAAAACTGTTTCAATGTCAGCGGACAATGAATGAACGCTAGTTGTTACTAGTGTTACGCCTAGGAAAACGGTTTTATCAACAAACATTTGTTTTTCACCATTTACAATTATATCCCCCATTTTAGTATGCTTTTGCATTCGGTAAAATTAATTTCAGACATTTAGTTTTGCTCGCATTAAGTTTAAGATTATTAGTAGAGAACTAGTGAAGTACCTTAGACAGTGCTTTGTTTACATCACCATAATTAATATTACAGCTGTCAATGTTAAAAATTAGTGAGGTGTTATCCGCAAATATAACAATGTCCCAATTTTTTTCTACAAAGAAAGGTAGATCATTAATATAAATTAAAAACCGGCTTAGTGCTCTACTCCAAAAAGAATATTTAGTAATTTTTTATTCTACCATTTTGTCGGCGTAATTGATACTTATCTTTACTTAGTTGCAGCTGTCTAGTGCTAACAGTCTCCAAGCAAAATCGTGGACGGACAGACTGATGCATGATGAAACTGCAAAGGTTCCTTGTCAGGACTACGGCCCCTTAAAAAGGAAAGGGATCTAAAATTTTACCCCGAGGAACGTCTATTTTCACATGAGACCTGGCTTATTTTGTACTTTTTGTGTCCTTTCGGTTAAATATGATTGCACCAATTTTCTTTGGTATCTTTATGCCGTAATGATTTAATATAAACGTAAAAGAAAGAACTATTTTGTGTGTAAATTTATTCGGCACGATACAAAATGTTTCAAAATAATTAATTTTCAACGCCACACCAGTTTTATATTTATGCAATATCAGGCTTATTGTTGGCGAGTTATTTATTTTAACGTCCTCCACCGAAGGCTACTGTCGCAGTCTTATTTAATTTTATGATAAAGCGAGTGCTTAAGTAGATGATAATATAACGTCTAGCTTGTCTCTAAGCTCAGCACTAAGCTCATCCACAGTATGGTCTTACCTTTGAAAAACCTCAAACTTTCGTTGGACCTTAAAAAGCTTTTCCTTAAGAGCCTCGACGGACCACTGAACAAATGAATATTGCCATTAAGCACACGAAACCTTCGTGGAATCTAAATTAGTCCCATTCAATACGAACGCCTTTTCATTTCCGTTGGGTTTAAAATAAACAACGCTACAAAAACAATATGGGGATCTCTGCATGCTAGGTATTAGCATGTTTTCAGAGGATCACGGCAGTCCCAAATCCGATTATGAGATTCGGGGACACAGGGAACGATACCTGCATGCGAAGTCTCAGCCCGATCGGTTTAAAATTGACAAAGTTTCATACAAACTTTCAATCCTTAACGGATGCCTACGTCATAACATCTACCTGCATGCCAAATTTCAGCCCGATCCGTCCAGTGGTTTGGGCTGTGCGTTGATAGGTCACTATGTCAATCAGTCAGTCACCTTTGAGTTTTATATATATAGATTCAGCAGCTTTATTAACGAACAACAGTGTTACAAAGACAATAATTACTAATATTTTTTTAGACGAGGTGAAGCAAATTAGCAGTGTAAGTGGAGTCCAGTTGTGAAGATAGATGATGCGACAGAGAGTGTGCCACTCCAGAAATCCTCTCCTTGCCGGCCTTTAATTTTGTGTGGTTTGGTAGTATCTTAATAAGCTAGGGTAGACGTAAGATTTTGTCTCTAAAAGTATATTTTTATATTATTTCAATATTACTAATACCTTATTGTGAAAGTCATTCTTATATAATGAACTGACAACATCTCTCCCAATTCCCAACCAAAAATCAACAAATCCGCTGAGAAATATATTGCTTTTGCTCAACTATCATGGGTAGTCGAATCTAATTAAAACCCAAACTGCGGGTAGGTGAAAGAGATAGTTGACCTTTACCTTTCGAGGGATTACGGTTCGCATACTAGTTGTGAAATACGGCCAACTTAACTGTAACCAATTACTGCAGAGTTTGCTTGTTGACATCAGGTAAGTTGTTACACGTACGAGGGTCTTTTTAGATTGGACGGATAAATCAGGAAAAGGGTTTTCGAGGTGAAACTATAAATCAAACCAATCGCTTATGTTTGGATCTTCAATTGATCCAGAAAGCTTTGTTATAGTGTCTCCGTGGAATGGCGGGCTTATGTTCGTATATATTGTTTTGACGGCAACTGTTCGCAAGTCGGTGAAATTATGGTCACGATTTTCAATTTGATTTTTCTATTCTTGCTACTGCTTTACTTGATTGGAACCGCGTGAACAAACTAAGGATGCACCTGCCAATTTCTTATTGAACTGCACAGTAAGTAGATTCATATTAGTATAGAAAGTTATTAAAAATATAAGAATTTTTTTTGATGGGTTCAATTTCCCTTCTAATGGTAGGTGGATTCCAGTTATGGCTGATAGAAGGGGAGTCCAAGCTGGGATTTTGGGATTTACTCGAGCGTGCCAGAATATCCTTGTGAAGTTTCACCATACCTTTTTTTTGTGTCAGGAAAATGCAATACCCATCCTAGTCAACCGATGGAGCCAAACGAAGCCATCTGTGTACTCCCTACTCATTTCACCCAACCTTGAGGCTCGGTGAAATGAGCAGGGTCCTACCCATCAACCGGACAATACTCCTGCACCGGTCATCCGACATGCGTTTTGGGGAAGGTACCGCCATACCTGAGCCCTTTATATAGGGTCGAATGCCTAAGGGAGCAAAAAACAATAGGCCATGACTTTTTGTCACCTTTAAATCGTCAGTCTTTGAAATAAGAGCTACTAGAGGGATCCTCGCTTTGGCTCCCCTACTAAAATCTCCTATCCCGTGGAGCCCCAAAATGTTACTCACCAACCGAAAGACAACTAACCAAAACGTCATTTTACTGTGGTCTCTCATCTTTCTTAAACATAACAATGGACTAGTAATACAACACGTATTGGAGGGTTTTGATAACGGTTTATTAAAATAAAAAACTTTATTCCTTAATTTTCAGACAGAGTCGCAACTCAAAACAAAACACGAGACTAACTTGCGACGACTAACTAAAGGGTCCGAAACTTCAAGAATAATGAAAATATCTAATTAATCACAATTTAAGGGAAAAAGTGTTCTAAAAAATTATTTGTATGCGTAAATCACAAGAAAAAATAATGGGTTAGTAAGTGGAATGAACAAAATATCTGAGGGTGGTAAACTGCTTAAAAATATAGGGCGTTATTCGCGAGTGATTCAAATATGTTCTGTACAAGCATTGAGAACATGACTGACTCAATGATCCGGAATGAGAGGGTTCAAATCCGGAATATTTCTATTGAGAATTCGCGTCCTATAAAGAAGTAAGTAGATATATCCCTACTAAAGGATATTATCTGTACCAAGAAATCTTGGTACAGACACGTTATGTCTGAATTGAAACGTTTATTACAATGTTTGTTATTTATTATATAATATTTTTTTACGAGGAGTTCGATGGCGCAGGTGGTTAGCGCGTTCGGCTGCGATCGTTGAAGTTAAGCAACTTTCGCAGTGGTCGGACATTGGATGGGTGACCAAAAATCTTTTTTATCGAGTTCCTCCGTGCTTCGGAAGGCACGTTATGCCGTTGGTCCCAGCTGCATCTGCAGTCGTTAGCACCCGCCAATCCGCACTGAGCCCGCGTGGTGGGTCATGGCCCAATCTCCCTATTCCATCCATAGGGAAGGCCTGTGCCCCAGCAGTGGGGACATTAATAGGCTGATGATGATATTATATCTTTTACATACATAGTGTTTCTTGTAATTTGTTATTTGATGGGTATTAGTCAGTTTTTGTAACAGTAATCTTAGATTAAAACAAAAAGGGTAGATACGGCACTAGCCTCACAAAAGTGATCCGCACAAATTGTGGTCCACGACCCTAATCGCTTTAGTCACAACATGACATGCAAACGACGTACATGTGAACGCCAAAAAGAAATATTGATAATATTTTGTGTTTATATGATAAAACAATGCCTAAGTATGTTATTAAAAAATGCTCAAATTGTTCAAGAACTAAAAATAAAACCCACGGCATCACTTTTCATTCGTAAGTACTATAAAATATATTTTTTTATAAAAATTGCTGTTTGTTTTGAATCTTATTCGGTAGTGACGTCGAGTACTGGTCGCGTGATTGGTTGGTAATGCAGTGACGCGGATCTCGCCGTCTCGTTCGCGCTGCCGTAATATGGTACCTATCTAATGCCGGTTCCTATATACTAAATATAAAATTATTATTGTAACTGTATATATATATATATATATATATCCTAAATGATGTAATGGAAGGTGACTTCAGAAGTATCTCTGAAGTCATTTTAAAACTTGACGACTTTGTATATATTAATACAGGGAGAAAAAAGCAGCCCTTGCTGAGTTTCTTGCCGGTTCTTCTCAGTACAAGGTCTCCCGCCGTAGTTTAGCGAACCGATGGCGTAGCTTCTGACCTTCACAAGTGCTTGTAACAGCCTAGACTGAATAAATGACTTTTCATTTCATTTCATTTTCATTTCATTTCATTTCATTTACCTTCCAGTGCATTTTTCGTGGTCTACAATGTCTATGAGATTTTGTTCGCTTCACTTACTATGAACAATTGTAGTTAGCCCATTGTGTATAATGTATCTCTGTCAATACTACTTACTTTCCCACTTTTGTTTGCTTTCGTTACTTTTATGTCCTGGATGCAAAGGCAAGATTGCAATAAATCATATAATAATAAATCATATAATAATATCATACTGGATAATAATATCATACTGGATATAATAATATGATTTATTTAAGAAACGATCTAGTTGATGATATTTTTTTTAAACGAGGTGCAACAAATTATCCCTCCCCATATGATGGTAAGTATAAGTAGAGTTCAGTTGCGAAGATAGATGATGCGGCAGTTGCTGTCCCACTCCAGCCATCCTTACCTTGCCAGCCTAAACCTAATACCCCACCCCGCAGAGCCCTAGAACCCTACTCAGCAGCAAAAACACAACACCACCAATAGGTAGTATCACTTTACTGTAGTCTTCTGTAAGGTGGAGGTTGCTTCCCCAGATGGGAGCTCCAATTCCAACTACCTTGTTTTTTTATAGATAGGTCCGACAAATGACTCCACCCCACCTGTTGTTAAGTGATGGTGAAGTCCAGACGTGAAGATAGCTGGTAAAGCAGTTCTACCTGCCACACCAGTCATCCTCACCTTGCCGGCCTGCATGTTGCTTTTTCACGCCTCTTTTAAAGGATCCCAGGTTGTAAGAAGGAGGGAACACGTGAGCAGGCAGAGCATTCCATTTACGGATAGTGCGACCTCTCTTAAATAGATTTAATATAAGCGATATTGTATTAGTAATACATATATCACTGTATTTCATAGTGTCAATAAACCTTCTAAGATGGTACGGACACATTCATGTGTGAGTTGGCCTCGTAATTAACAGGTTCTTATTATTAGTATCAGTCCATATTAAATTGGTATTTCTTCCCTTTTAAATGTTTTGATACTCGTAAATGTTTCTCATTCCGCATTGTAGTTGCCGATAATGTGAAGAAATGACGACATGTCATTTCTTCACATTATCGGCAACGGCATGTGAGAAAGCGGTTGATGTGAGAACGATATTGAAATTTAAAATGTAGCAGTCAAAAAAATGGACTATATCCTGAATCAACGATTTTAATGGTTTTTAGGATTCTTTAGCCAAATGGCAAAAACCGGAATCCTTATAGATTCGTCGTGTCTGTCCGTCTGTCCCTCCGTATGTCACAGCCACTTTTTTCCGAAACTATAAGAACTATACTGTTGAAACTTGGTAAGTAGATGTATTCTGTGAACCGCTGTAAAATTTTCACACAAAAATAAATTTTGGGGGTTCCCCATACTTTAAACTGAAACTCAAAAATTTTTTTTTCATCAAAACCATACGTGTGGGTTATCTATGGATGGGTCTCTAAAAATGATATTGAGGTTTCTATTTTTTTTTCTATACTGAATAGTTTACGCGAGAGACACTCCCAAAGTGGTAAAATGTGTGTGTTACAGGGTGTAACTTCTAAATTAGGAGAATGATAAAACTAAAAAAAATGTTGTACATCACCATGCAAACTTCCACCGAAAATTGATTTGAGTGAGATCTAGTAAGTAGTTTTTTTTTAATACTTCATAAATCGTAACGGTTTACGATTAACCTTTCATTCAATCAACTCAAATATAAAAATAATACAAAAATATTTAATTTCATAAACATAAACGTTATGCATAAACCGCGAACCATTATTTTCTAATAATAAATCTGTAATGGCTTGTTCAGCGTTATTCTGCGTGGCTTGATCGGTAGCGGGTGCAGAGCGGGCGGGGGGCAGGTTTTATATTATGTTACTTGCTGCTACGGAACCCTTCATGGGTGAGTCGGACTCGCACTTGACCGTTTTTTCTATCTTACGTTCGCATTATCAAATTCAAAACATATTTTTCCTACTAATACACTATATCTTATTCAGAATGTTTTGATTCTACGATACGATTTTGAGTTATTGCTGACCTAGTAATGATCCTCATTCTGTTAAGTACGGAACAAAGTACTTTTCCTTTTTTTCAGTTTTGGACTACTGGACATTTTTTGACGTGACAACGTCTTAAATTAGGTTGCGGCTGGGAGTCACTTATGAAAAAGTGTAACGCTCGGTAACGTTACGATGAGTCTCTCGTGTTAAGTTTAAGTTTACATGTACAATGTTTTAGTAAACAAAATATATTTCTATAGTTAAAATTTGTGCAATTCTTATTTTCATTCAATTCCTTGTTCCTATTGTGCAATTTAATTATATTCATATCAATAAATATTCTACCGAGAAAAAGACGTTGTCACGTAAAATCTTCGCCCGTAAAACCGACTTTACAGGCAACCATTTTTTTTTCTTTTCAGTTTCTATTGAAATTTACATTTACTATTTTATTTTCTACATTTAAGTTTCAATATTTTTGAATTTATATTTTCTAAATTGTCATTCAAAACCCTTCACTTTGGACCTGCTCTTGATGGGATTAACGCAATATTTTCAATATGTTTCATATTGGCGCCAAAATCGGCCATTTTGATTTTGTTGAAATTTTAATGTACCTAGTCTCACACACAATCATGACGAAGAAAATGATACCTCGTATGGCAAAATCCTTCAAGTCACTCAGGCCTATAGCCTTTTTCGTGTCAAAGAAATGGATATACATACATACAAACGCTCGAAAAACATTACCCTCCGCAGTCGGGTAAAAAAATGAAAGCACCTCTTAAAAGGCGTAAATTCTCAATCTCAATTGAGTGTTATATTAGTAGGGATGCAAACGATTAAACGTTGTTTCAGAATCATCGATGTTCAATAGTTGAACATGGATATTGACAATTGCATTGCATACTGTATCAAAACAAAGTATGAGCAGTAGGTATTCCTTTGGTCTCACAATGCGTGTCGGGTGACCGGTGTAAAAATGAGTTCCGGTTTTTACTGGATTTTAGTGGTTAGGTAGTGCCCTACTCATTTCATCGAGCCCAGTGCTGGATTAAAGGAGCATAGAGGAGTCCCAGATACCTTCATCTCGCTTCACCGGTGGTTAAAAGATGCGTAAGGTATTTTATTGATTTATTTATTTTTAAACTTTATTGACCAAAATATTTAACATTGGTGCAAAAGGCGGACTTAATGCTTAAAGCATTCTCTCCCAGTCAACCTTCAAACCAACCGTCAACCAGTCAAATGAAAAACACGAACGGCGGTATAAAGCTAAATACGAATATATACAAATTAACATAGATACATATATAAATACATACTATAAAAAGAATATAATACATACAAACATGACACACTAATATTTAAATATATACAGTATATATACAAGATAATGATTGATAAAATGACACTTTATCTTAAGTTTTGCAACAGATGAGCGTGAACATTCCTTTTAAATATAAGTTTACTACTACTATTTTAAATACTAGAAAAGATCCAACTCTACCTAAATATCATTCGTCCTTCGCAATTCGGTTAAATCTTGAGATGAGAAATAAATAAATAAATAAAAAATAAATAAATATAATATTATGTAGGCGTCTTACAAAATGCTAAATTGATCATCAATCATTTGATTTAATTTTTTTGGGGGTGTCATCTAACAGCCATTTTCAGATTGTAGTCCTGAATTTTCGCCTCTGTCCCCTTCTCTGCTATTTTTTTTCAGTTTTTATAAGCCTGAGTAAACATCAACTAAGTGTAGGTTACCTGGTGGTTTTTGCGTTCGTTTAAAAACCATCGATAAAACGATTTTTCTCTTTACGTTGGTTGCATCACTATATATTAGGGGTACGGCGTTCAGCGTACACATATGACATGAATAAGTTATGTACTTACTGTTCCGAACACCATTGGAAAGCCGTTATGCCGAGCCAAATATTCCCAATTCGGTACTTTGAGTGAATTGATGGCTTAATCCGTCTGGGGTGTGATCAATTGAACGTCTCTAACGCATTGAAATTAATGTATAATTCATTATTCCACCCAATGAGGTTGCATATGTATACGGGCGTGTTTTCTGTGTACGTTGTTTTTAATACCTTCTTGGGTGATTTATGTTCGTTTTTCAAAAGAAGTGATCAAAAGAAACACTTTACCTTTTTAAACCGACTTCAAAAAGGAGGAGTTTGTTAATACGTCAGTGTATTTTTAGGGTTCCGTACCCACCGGCCCGGGAAGCTCCCGGCCCGGGGACGTCCCGGTGAAATGGCGCACACAGGTGCCGATCCCGAGACGCCCCCCTCAAGGGCGTAGGAGGGTACCGTTGGTGTTTAGTGGGTAGGACCGGCGCTGTTCCGCGCCGGGGAGTCCCACACGCGTCGCGCGTCTAGCCAGCGCGCGGTATGGTCCGTAAATGGATTTTCCATCGTCAACAAAAAAAAGGGTTCCGTACCCAAAGGGTAAAAATGGAACCATATTGCTGTCGTCTCTCCGTATGTGACGGGTCTCAGGTCATTTTGAGACCATTTTTGTTACGGGGTCTATCTCAAAATGTAAACTAGTTTTTATTGTTGTTCGCACATATCTCCGAGATGCGTGGACAAAGTTTTTATGATCCTTTTTTGTAAGGATAAGTTTTTTGGTTAGATTTTCAGGTAATTTGGTGAAGATCCGATGAGAACTTTAAGAGAAAACAATGGAACTCCTCAATCACAAACAGTACTCAATTCGTATTTCGGCAATTTAAGACATTTCATATGTCTTAAATGTATAATGCAAGCCAGGTTACTTACACTTAGTTGATGTTACTCTGGCTTATAAAAAGTGGAATATAAAAACTTTTTTAGAGCAGAGAAGGGGACCGAGGCGAAAATTCAGGATTACAATCTGAAAATGGCAGTTAGATAACACCCACACAAAAAATAAAATCTAATGATTGATTATGAATTAAGCATTCTGTAGGACGCCTACAAAATATTACATTGCACGTACCCAATAAATAAATAGTAACAATACAGAATCTATATTATCGTTGCTCTTGATTTAACCGAATTGCGAAGGACGAATGATATTTAGGTAGATTTGGATCTTTTCTAGTATTTAATTTCTTTAAAATAAAAAAATAAATTAATTTTAAAATCCTGGAATAAAAATGTAAGGAAATTCTTTATAAGTTGAAGTAAACATTATTTACCTGCATAATGAACCGGCATTCTAACCTCTTTCGCACTGAAAAGCGCATATTTTTATGATCCAAGAAGGAAGAATCATTATATTTTTGTTTTAAACATTTAACTGCTTGATGTTCAAATCTAAAGAAAACTCCTTAGAACATGAAACTTTTTTTTATAGAGAGGTAGGCAAGTGACTCTACCCCACCTGATGTTAAGTGGTGATAAAGTCCAAACGCGAAGATTACTGTTCCAGCAGTTATAAACTGCTACACCAACCATCCTCACCTTGCCAGCCTGCAAAAATGCTTCTTCACGCCTCTCTTAAAGGACCCCAGATTATGGGAAGGAGGAAACACGTGCGCGGGTAAAGAATTCCACTTACGAATAGTACGACAAAGAAACTTTAGAGAAGGAGGAACATAATGTACTAAACATTACGATACTTGTGACCTAAGTTGCCTATTACTGCACGGCGTAAAGTTAGTGCTAAACGCCGTGCAGTAATAGACAACTTAGGCCACAAGTATCGTATACTATTTTATAGCAAGTGTGACATAAACCCGCCCCGGACACGGGCAAGAGGGGGGGGGGGGGGTGAGGGATGCGATTAGTGTTTTGAAAGTAAAATTCATGCATGCTAGAATGTTCAGAGGAATTATTCGGATTAACTTCAGCTGCTGCTATTCGCCATCGTAAATTGGGACAAAAATTTCATCCCCATCATTTTGATGCGTGGTTATCCATAACCGTACGCTTGTTGAATTTTTTTTCTTTTCGAAATGAAAATGTGTTTTCATTACGTACTACAAATCTAAACCTTTAAAAAAAGAGAGTAATTCTTCCTTTAAAGACTGATATCTGTGATACTGCTGGTGTTGCAGGTGTCTATGGGCGACGTTGATCAGTTACCATCAGGTGAGGATTGGGCTGGTATGCCCCGTATAATATTAAAAAAAAATACCAATATTCCACACTGGGTCAGTGTGATTCCCCATCTGTAGGAAAGGCCTGTGACCTAATGGTGTTGACATTAGTAGATTGTTGATGATGATATTGATGACTTTTTCGTAACGTCATTAAATTACCCATAATGCTTATAATAAGAACACTTGAAACTCAAACTTGTACAGGTAAAATTAGACTGTGCACAACAATTTCAAAGCTCAGTTACGGAACTTAAAATAGCGTCGACATTAAAACAATCTCTTTTCGGCGTGAAGTTAGTGCTAAACGCCGTGCAGTAATAGACAACTTAGGCCACAAGTATCGTCTACTATTTTATAGCAAGTGTGACATAAACCCGCCCCGGACGCGGGCAAGAGGGGGGGGGGGGGTTAGGGATGCGATTAGTGTTTTGAAAGTAAAATTCATGCATTGCAATCACAAAGAATTGCAATACAGACTGCAAGTCAAACTCGGAAAAGAAAGAATTCCGGTTCAGATTACCATTTTGAAAGTATATTTCAAAAGGAAAAAATCAAATATCATTACAACAAAATAGAATTTCAATGTATCGATGAACGTTTATTCCTTGATTGGCATAGTAAAGTTAAGTTACGCGTATCTAATTCTACATGAGTGAAGTTGGTCAATTCATTTACACACCGTACAAAAATAGGCAACTTAGGTCACGGAAAAGCGTGCGAAAGTGCGGGTTTAGGTCACACTGTGCTATAATAGTTATTTATTATACAAGAGTGGAAAGTTCCTTTTTAACCGCGTGCTCGATTTGGATGACCGAGCAAGCGAAGGATTCTAAAGTTGAATCACGAGCGCAGCGAGTGATTCTAAATTAGAATCCTGAGCGTCAGCGAGGGAAACAAACGAGCACAAGGTGAAAAATCTTTCCACTCGAGTGCAATACGTAACTTTTCATCCCACCTCAGCGAGGAAATGACAAAATGAAAAAGAAAACAATTTATAATGACAAAATATTTTTATTTCAATTAAAACACATTAAGATAATCTATAAATTGAAGAAAATAATAAGAAGTAGAAAATAATTAAGAAATATTAAATGTAACGTTGCTACAGTTACTTATGTTAAGTTTAATATTTTTGTTAGGTAATGTTATGTTGGTGTTTGTGAATTGTGCGCTGTTTTGTGGTAAACTACTCGTATCAGTAATTTTAAATAGTTGTGCCGATTCATTGGATTCTATTGGCGTAAATGTTGGCGAGAGAGGGCTATTGTTTCCAATCTTATGGGGGCTCATTTTAGATGTAGAAGGGCGAGACCAAGAATCTGACAGAGGTTCTTTCAGCGTTATGGCCTCCACGATACTATTACAAATTTTTGATTTACTTTGGATTGAATCCTCTATGTATCCCTCTACAACCGAATTAGACTTCCAGCCTCCATGGCGCTTAAGCGATAGAAGATCAGCCCCTGATTCGGCCAAAAGTGTGGCTGAGGTTCTTCTAAAACAGTGACCGGTGTATAACGGGGGTTCTAAAAGTCCGAGAAAAGTGCTATTTCTCGTGGAATACTGCCAATTTTATTCTGACCCATAGGTTGTCGGATACACTTTCCGTTGCGATATTGTAGAAAAAATCGTTCAATTGGGGTGTTAGAAGGACGTAAAGCTTGATATTTCTGAACAATGTTTACATATTCCTTGCGAATAACGAAGTTGCGGTCTTTTTTTGTCTTGGTATTTAGTACATTAATTAATAGCAATTCATCAGAATTATGAGAATATTTTGATACGTTATTGACATTAAGTAGTGTAAGTTCATTTGTTCGACATGCTCCGGTTATACCAATAATAAGAACAACCTGTAACAAAAGAAGTATTTATAATCGTAAATAAATTAATCAAATTAAAAATATTGTAAGTACTATGTACAATTTTATCAACAACAAAAAATTACACGTATTGACTTACTTTTGCCGCTAAATATACGGAATCAGGTGCTTCATTAATAAACTTTGCAATTTCAGATGCTGTGAAAACCTTCGATTTTTTTGGTTTATAACCAGATGAGGCTCTTTTTAAAAATGCCACTAATTTATGATAGGTGTCGATATGAACGTCTTTCTTCATCTTAATTGTTAATTTTAGCATTGAATACGTACTCCATAGCGTGCTTGCTTTCTTGGTCTCAGATAATTCTATAAAATATGCCAGCAAAACGTTTTCGGAGAAAGTTTTTGCTCCTTTAGCTAGTCGCCACATGTTAAATATATCGTACTGTTTCAAATACTTCTCTCGTGATTGCTGAGGGAGAAGGCTCATTTGCGCATTATTAACTGTTTCAGTTAACTCAGTTGGCGTTAGATAAACTTCATCGTCGCTAATGTCACTCATTTTAGTTGATTTTTTTGTACAGTTTTTAGGTTATGTTAATTATATTAAGCAATAAAACGTGAAAAACTAGAATGGCGCGAAGCACGCAAATAAAACAAAGAAACCAAGAAGGTTCCAAATTTAAATTTTTTCACAATTTAAAAAGTTCTAATCATAAATTTGGCACCATAGAGGTTACATTAAATAGGTTTAATGACGTTTTGAATTTACAATTATATTGAGTACTCATTATATGTGATGTTCTAAATTCAAATCTACTTTGCCGCTCAAGCGAATAAAATAGAATTTTCCAGCCAGATTTCGAAGCGCAAAATTACACTTTCCGAGGTGGTGGGATGAAAAAAATGTTATTATTCTAAACTGTCTTAGCATTTTCAAATGAAGTTTCTTAACTCCGTAAATATATCTTCAATAAGAGATTTCAGCGGATTAAATCCCATACGCCATACCCTTAATAACAATTTGCAGAGTTCTAACTTTGCAATGAATTATATTAAACAAAATGGAAAGCCAATCCATTAAGAATATTAAAAAGAGAAAATACTGAAATATAAATTTTGAACGAATAAAGTAATCGGAAACTTATCCAATTTAGGCGTGAATGAAATATGATGCCTGATGGAGGATATTTTGAGTTGGATAGAGTCTTCAAATGTTTGGATTGGAATAACTTTCAAGTTAGTACAGTTCTACTAAGAGATTGTTTTAATGTCGACGCTATTTTAAGTTCCGTAACTGAGCTTTGAAATTGTTGTGCACAGTCTAATTTTACCTGTACAAGTTTGAGTTTCAAGTGTTCTTATTATAAGCATTATGGGTAATTTAATGACGTTACGAAAAAGTCATCAATATCATCATCAACAATCTACTAATGTCAACACCATTAGGTCACAGGCCTTTCCTACAGATGGGGAATCACACTGACCCAGTGTGGAATGTTGGTATTTTTTTTTAATATTATACGGGGCATACCAGCCCAATCCTCACCTGATGGTAACTGATCAACGTCGCCCATAGACACCTGCAACACCAGCAGTATCACAGATATCAGTCTTTAAAGGAAGAATTACTCTCTTTTTTTAAAGGTTTAGATTTGTAGTACGCAATGAAAACACATTTTCATTTCGAAAAGAAAAAAAATTCAACAAGCGTACGGTTATGGATAACCACGCATCAAAATGATGGGGATGAAATTTTTGTCCCAATTTACGATGGCGAATAGCAGCAGCTGAAGTTAATCCGAATAATTCCTCTGAACATTCTCCGTGATAAATGCGATAGAAGATGCAGAGCTAAGCTACATACATGCGCAAAGCCAAAGGGACAACCTTATCGGAAAGGTTCTGGTCGTCGACGGATAGATCGAAGAACTCGGGATAGTATATTTTGGGCACCTTTCTTAAGATCGGCCATAGCTTAACTTTCAGAGCCACATAACGAACGTGCTGATCGCTGGTAGCTGTAACTATTTATATTTAAGGCCTGTTTCACAATAAATAATTTCACAATAAATACTAGCCGAACACACTATTATTTTTAAATACTAGCCGAACACACTATTATTTAGATAGCACCTATATTTTCCATTTGCAAAAAGAACACTATAAACAACATTATTTTCGGACGTCTTCTCCGTCGCAAGTTGGATCAACAATGTCCGCTAACGCCATTTTCCCTTTGACTCGAGTCTGTGGGGTGGGGTTGAAGTGTTTACTGTTGCAAGTGTAATCAATATATTTTATAGATAATCTTTTAATTATAATAATAGTAGCTTTTATTCGATAAGATTCTTTTAGACGTAGCAATTTAGTATTGTTAGTTCGATAAATTATATTTATACTAAATTTGAAATTTCTTGATCTATTAAATATTTCAACATTATATTACAATATTATAAATATTAGAAAATAATTATAAAAGACTTAGGAACTATGTTGGTCTTCCTTACAAATGTAGGCTAATTGGAACATAAAGGTGCGTTTGACTATGTTATACAATATAGCATTATAGCTTTATTTCATACACATAGCACGATATCGCGCACCATACATTGAATACGTTCATACCCTGCTATACTAGGTATATTCTATATTGTTTGGGCTTGCTATACGCGCTTTACTATACAGGGCTTCCCACGGGTTTGCCACGCGGAGGGAAAGTATATTAAATATTGATGATGATGTCTTCTTTCAGTAAAATATCCTATTTTTTACTGAAAGAAGACATCATCTTATTTTAACAATAAGCAAAACTGCATTCACAGTTTTGAAAAAAATCCCTGGCAAAACTGGAAATCAAAGTCGTGAAATGTGAAACAAAAAAACACATGTATCTTAAGATAACCGTCGAAAGGGTAAATCATGACGACTATTTTTTCCTAAACAACATAGAATTTTCATTATAAATTCACTGCATACAGAGGTGGCGTAGGTCAACAATGTTTCCACAGTCTAATATATATCTATTTGTGTAGACCTTCACCTTGATTTTCATGGGAATTCCGGAAATTCGTTTGATTTTCCGGCCGATTTTCCTCTTATTATTCTAGTTCTACTGTACATCCTGAATAGTTTCTCTTTAAACTTATCCATACCTAGTCAGGTCATAAATTCTGTCACATGTTTAATATAAAATAATTGAAACAAGTTTATTCATTATGTAACCAAAATGAACTTAACAAAACATAGATTCTTATGACAATAAAGTTTATTCAAAATGACCTCCGTGATTTTGAATACAGGCCTTCAATCTGCGCGGCCAAACGCAGCACGAACGAGGTCCATGTCAATATCGGCGACTGCCTTAATCAAGGATGTCTTGAGTGACTCCGAATTGGGATGAGGCTTTGAGCACGCCTTTTCCTCCAAGTGTTGCCATATCTTGTAATCTAACGGACTTAAATCTGGACTGGAGGAGGACCAGTCTTCGTGCCGGATGAAGTCGATTTCACGCGCCGCCAGTCAGTCTTGTGTGCGCTTCGCTCTATGAGCTAGCACCGAATCTTGTTGGAATACAACGAGTGCCTGTTATTGAACATGGTATGAGAAACAGGTTCCACAAGGTTCGTCAGGACTGTAATTAGATACACAACTGCATTCGTTTTTACACTTTTATCAGACTTGACGACCTCCGTGGCCGAGTGGTTTGTACGCCGGGTTTCTTGGTGTCGCCGACTCGAGAGATCCCGGGTTCGAATCCCGGTGGGGGCAGATGTTTGTGTGATGAATACGAGCATTTGTACTCCAGTCATAGATGTTTAATATGTAATTCTATATAAATATACTTAAATATATACAGTATATGTATTGTATCCGTTACCCTAGTATCCCATAACACAAGCCTTATAGTGCTTACTTTGGGGCTAGGCTAATTGGTGTGAGTGTTGGCAATATTTATTATTATATTATTATCAGAAAAATGTACCTCTGTTAAGCCCCAATAAGAAACTCCCAACCATACCATGAGCGAGGATGGAAAATGACCTCATTGGACACGCGGAATACGGTTGCTCGCTTCTTCACTACTGTGTGCGTACACCTCATCATTTTGTTTGTTGTAGCTCTCTTCTACGGTAAATTTTTTTCATCAGAAAAAAGAATTTCCTGATATTTTTTTCCCGCGTACCGCTTCAACAAAGCGCGACATCTCTTCAGTCTTGGGTCCATTAGACGAGCATTCAAACGATGCCCTGTTTTTCTTCGATATGCCCGAAGCCCTAAGTCTTCATTTAACACCCTTTTCACCGCGATTCTGCTTAACCCCATCTGAAGGCCCAACAGTTTCTGCTTACGTTTGGGAGTTCTTTGAATTCGCGCCTTCATAGCTTTTATCACTGCTGGAGTCCTAACAGACCGAGGGCGACCACTTCTTGACCTGTCATCTACACTAGAGTCTTCATTGTATCGTTTGATGGTACGATAAACGAATCGAAAACGATAAAATCAAAAGTTATATTCAAAATTTTCAGTATGTCAAAAATTTGAATTGGCGCGTAACCGTAACGATGCAACGCAATAACTGCAACACGGTCTACTTTAAGCGTCATATTTAATAATGAGTAAAATTCTAAAAAGTATACATTTTTATTTTTATGAACAATTCGAAATTCGAATTCAATAAACTTTTTTGTGGCCAGCATTCTAAAAGAAAAGTTTTTACTGTGTGACAATACCTATGACCTGACTGTGTATATTAGATGTGTAAATTAAAACCCATTGCTAATTATGATGAAACGCAAAATATGAAAATATTTTTTTCAATACGTGTAATCATCCACTTACACAGACAAGGGGATATAATATTCTAATGTATTTCTGTGCTGTTACATTGCTTAAAGATGATGAATGGATGGAAAGCTTTCATATCTACTCAAGACATCAATTAATCAATGGTTATATCGCCAACTTTCTACTGAACTAATTAATCATACTATATTACATTATGATAATTTTACGAGTTCCCAATGGAAGGCATAGGTTTGGCGAATCATGCTATTGATCGAAGCGAGGTTCACGACTTTTAGTTTTCCAACGGGTTGAGTTTAGTATTTCGAAATTCTCTCCGGACCACCTGTACCATCAGGTAGTTTGTAGTACCATTAATGGTAAAAATGGCACTGATTTATTTTAGTCCGCCTAAAAACTGTACTCATATTGACCTGGCTAGCTACCACTAGTTTAGTGGGGCGGTGGTTGGTTTAGTTACATTGTTCGGAATAATAAAAGATAAATATTGAGAACGTACGAATTTCAATTATTATGCAAGTAACGTCGGCTGTTATACTTGTATGTTTTTTTCATGGTACTAATGGGATAAATCAGTGTCATTTGCATCACCAATGGTACTACCTAATGGATGGTAGGATGGTACAGGTGGTCCGGCGAGTCAAAATTTAGTTATCAACATAGATTAGTTTTTTTTATAAGTAAAGCATATTATGTTATAATTATTGATGTTTCTCAATATAATTATATTAATTTGTTACTATCATTCATAATATTAAACCTTTAATTGCTGGCTCATGTTGCCATTTCACATGGCAATTCGTATACTTACGTCAATTTTGTATAAGTATATAAAAGGCTCGAAAAAAAGGCAGCTCAATGGCACAGGTGGCTAGGGCGTTCGGCTGCGATCATTGAAGTTAAGCAATTTTCGCAGCGGTCGGTCATTGGATGGGTGATCAAAAATTTTCTATCTCGAATTTCTCCGTGCTTCGGAAGGCACTTTAAGCCATTGGTCCCGCCTGCATCTGCAGTCGTTAGCACCCGCCAATCCACACTGGGCCCGCGTGGTGGGTCATGGCCCAATCTCCCTATTCCACACATAGGCAAGGCCTGTGCCCTAGCAGTGGGAATACTAATAGGCTGATGATGATGACAGCTATTATGATTTAGGCGTGCACTAAGAAAGGATTTTCCAAAACTCACACTCTAAAAGGTAAAACAGGGGTTCAAAGTTTGTATGGAGCACCAAGCACTCAAAATCAAATCTAACGAACATAGCCGCGAGCAAAAGGTAGTTATTATATAAAATGCTAACATTATGTGGTTGGTAGGCTTCGATACTTGATCGAAATTGGTAGGACATCGAAGACTCGGAATTTTTAGAGATACTCACATTTATTTTTATTTTTAATAAGTTGTTAAGAGCGAATTTTATTAAAGAAAGAAAAAAAATATAAGAAGAAAGAGAGAAAACTTATTAACAATAAAAATAAAATGTAAGTATCTCTAAAAAGTCCGAGTCTTCGATGTCCTACCAACTTCCACCAAGTATTGTTGATCGAAGCCTACCAACTAAATAATGTTAGCATTTCAGAACCTACTAGCGGCCCGCCCTAGCTTCGCTTCGGTGTAGAGCTGAAGTGTAGACTACAGTTTTTGTTCTCAGGCTTGTATACACAATGACATTCATCTATGATTCTTCTTATACCTGCATGCAAAGTCTCAGCCCGATCGGTTCAATATTGACAGTTTCATACAAACTTTCATTCCCTATTTTATCCCCTTGGGGGTAGAATTGATCGAAATCCTTCTTAGCGGATGCCTACGTCATAAAATATACCTGCATGCCAAATTTCAGCCCGAGCCGTCCAGTGGTTTGGGCTGTGCGTTGACAGATCACTATGTCAGTCAGTCACCTTTGAGTTTTATCTAATATATAAAATTCTCGTGTCGCGGTGTTTGTGGATAAACTCCTCCGAAACGGCTGGACCGATTTTCGTGAAATTTTATATGCATATTCAGCAGGTCTGAGAATCGGACAACATCTATTTTTCATCCCCCTAAATGTTAACTGTTAACCACCTTTAATTTTTTTTTGTACAATATTTTTTGTTTTTTTTTGATACATCATACAAAAATAGATACAACCCTATATTTTCTCCCTTCTACATCAACCCCTATTTTTTATGGCACGAAGTTCGCTGGGACAGCTAGTATATATACATATAGATTTTATGCCGGCAGGACCGACTCAACTAAAAACAAACCTACCTACCCAAACAAAACGGATGCCAAATTTCACCCAACATTAGTTACTCACTACGGGCGATGGTGTTTGCGTGTCTATCCGTTGTAAATCATTGAGCCACCGCATTTAAATGCTTCTCATGCACCTACTACAATTTATTTACCGGAAAGAAGAAATGGTAGCTGTTTCGAGAGTTACTCTGCGCCATTTGCTTTTGTTCGAGTTTTCGCCTGAGCGTGTTAAAGTTGTTCGTTGAAAAAAAGTTTGTTAAAGTGTTTTCGTCAATCATTTGTTTTGTTTTTGTTGCTCGCCCGAGCGAGTTGAAGTAAACACAAACTCAATTAATTCAGTCTAGTTAGGGTTCTTGCACGCACTTTCGGAGTTGAAAAGCTACGCCGTTTCGGTAGGTACCTACGTGGGCACCTTAGGTAATTAATGCGAATTGAATTAAATTGAAAGCAAGAAGACCAAGGCGCATGATAAAAGAAGTCTGACAATTGGTATTTTTTTATTATTATTTGTTGTAATGGAAATGGTTGCTGCAAATACAGCTCGCCATATTTAAAAGTAACTTTCAAGCATTACATTAAATGAGAGGCAAGTTGAACAAAATCTAAAATGCTGCAATATTCGCGTAGGAATCCGTCGCTAGAAGCGCTTGTGTAGTGTGAGGTCTCCGAAATGTTATTGCTGGTTTATTTATTATCAAAATTATGTTGTGAATATTTGGTAAACCTCGATTTACTATGGCAAATATGAGTTACGTGTCAATGATTGTCAGTTATTTAAAAGCGAACTATTATTCCGTACTATTTTTATTCCGAATAAAACGGAACTGCGCAACACTGTGGCATGGCCGATTATGTTTACGATACGATTCTTTTGTATTAAAATATGATTTTAATGTAAACTTTGATTTCACGGGTGTATTAACAGATTTTAAAAGTAACACTTCAGGACCTCAACATTGGCACCATCTGGTGAGACAAAAAAGGTAGCTCTCGTTGTCAAGGTCGAGTAAAGATATTTAGTGCGCTCGATCAGTGATCATGGAAGCCAACCAACTTTAGCAATGGCCGGTCGGAAGATGGGTAACCATTTTTTTTTTCTAAAACTATTCCGTGCTTTAGAAGCCACATCAAGACGATGCCATTCATGATTCAGCATCTACCAACCATGGCACATTCTCCCTATTCCATCCATTGAGAAGGCCTGTGCCCCAGCAGTGGGAGATTAATAGGCTGATGATATTGATATTTTGACGTATCGGTAGCTTAATAGGACAAAGCATTGACCAAAAAGGTGAAAGTTCCGTATTTTATATTTGGTACACTAAGTATATCAGGAGTTCGAGATAGGTATATGGGTGAGGTGATGATATTAAGAAGAAATGTAGATGTATATGTAACAAGTATTTACTCGATGCTCAAAATTCAGAAAGTTAATATTTCGGAAAAATTAATGCAAACAATATTTATATGAGAGGGCCGAACGTCTAGGGTAGCAAAAATTTTTTCATCAAATGGCCATGACTTTGGTCGCATCCAAATCGTCAGTCTTTTGAATAAGAGCTACTGGAAGGGTTTGCATTTTCAAAAATTGGCCATAACTTAATGGTCGCGTCCAAATCCTCAGTCTTTTGAATCACGTAACATGACTTCGTAATGTACGACCCGTTCGAAAATTTTTAAGCTATTGAATAGCTTTTATCGCGGGCTTTGAGCGCGGCGACCTAATCAAGAAATTCCGAAAATACCTGTCTCCCTCGTCTAAGTGCCGAAGTCTACCGAACTGAAACGACGTTAGACGACGCACGGCTTACAGCGGTGCGGCGTTGGAAGATGGTTGAAAGCCGTGCATGGTCTAACGTCGTTTCAAATCGGCAGACTTCGGCACGGTGTTTGTGTTCGTGTGACTAGACGTATGCGTGTAGACTAGCTGCTAACTTCGTATTGCAGTTACCATAAATCTATAGTTTCATTAATTTAAATTCCTGAATAAGCTACATATTACACTATTATAAGATAATAAAAACAACAAATACATATAATACTATTATAAGATGATAAAAATATTTTAAACAATATTAACTTCTCATTTATTCAATAAAAGATTTTTTTTCTTTTCGGTCACCACGCTCAAAGAGAGTAACTTCAATTAATATCTAAGAAAAAAATGCTGCATAAACAAAATAAATAAATAATTATAATTGCATAAGTTAATAAAAAATGCTATGCAATAGCTTTACCGTGGCAGTCCCCGAGTGCCACACGTATTTTTTTTTCTATTTTCTACCTCTCCGTACGGCCTCCCCCAAACCGGAATATTAATGGCGCGATTACACTTGGTCGTTAGCCCGAATACGGGTGCCAGTGGAATTCGGGTAAACGACTAAGTGTAAGTAAATGAACGGAGTTGAGTACGCCATTATTCGGGGAGTTTTCATTTTAGTTACCCGACATCGTCTTCCAAGCCCGTATTCCAGTGTAGATATTGCTTCTGGTGCTCGAAGTCGAGTAATGTCTTTCGTGCACCCGAATACGGGCTAACGACCAAATTTAATCGAGCCATTCTATTTTTCCGTTATCAGAATCACGTGGGGCACTGACACTATTAATATCTGAAGCGCTCGAGGATTTCTTTGTGACTATTCTCTTTTATATATTTGAAAACCTGAACACATTCCCTCCACAAGTGAAAGAGTGTATGCTCTTTCTCATATAAACTTTTTTATTTTTAGCATCTAACCTTCACATTCAAATAGGTCCCTACGCCGCTCGAGTAAATCCCTATTTAGCATATTGGGCTCTTCTACTATAGGCCACATTAAAAAGAAATTGTGATAAAGATTATTATTTATCCATCTCGTAAAGAAAATAAAAAAAAACATTTCTAATATGCAAATAAAAGAGACGCCATTTTTCTGACTGCGAGGTCCAATTCAATGCTTATTTCTGTGACAATCAACATGAATGTAGGTGTAAAGATTATTGTAGGCTTGATACTTAATATTGTAGACTTGATAATTTCTCTTTTAAGCCTATTAATGTGGGACAGGACTATTAATATAAGTACTTACTTGACATCAAACAAATTTCGTGGAAATTCACATTTCAAATATACGTTTTATTGCCATTTTCGTGTACAATATTTCATAAAGAATGTAATTACAAATTCAATATCATAGCGGTAAACACGATTTTCAGTATTCGTAGATTCAGTTCTTTGGAATAAATTTTCTCAATTTACACATGGAGCTATTTTTTACTGTAGTTTAGGTATATTCCGAAAGAAATACTTTTATAATTAAAAGAATAACACGTTTATTGACGTAAGCAAAATAAATAAACAAATTTGAGATTCCCAATCGCTTGGGTTCCGAAACGCCGCATCGTTTCCAAGACATTCATCAATTGTTTTCCACCCGCTCATCGGTTTATGGAGATTTTCACTTGCTACTCATGGAGACTGCCGCCATCTTCCTTCCGTTATTTAATCGGCGAACCATTTCCCCTGGGTAACACTTTTGAATAAGCTATTCACTTTGCTCAGTCTTATTTTCTTCGTTAGGAAGATTGATCAGGTTCTCTGCTTCCGGATACAACCGATGACATAACTTCTCGAGTTCCGTAAGTGTTTGAAGTTCAATAATTTGACTATTGTAGCGAGACAGTTTGTTGCTTCAGCAAAAATCCATCGTGCCGATTTTTGTACATGCATGAAAGAAAGAAACAAACAAAAACATTTTATTGGCCTTCACAGCATCAATTTAGAAAAACAAAATGGTTATATAATAATAAAATAAGGACATAATAAAAAAAAAACATGGGAACTAATAACTAGGTGCGTTCCTTGTAAGGCCAATAGGACGCTGCATCGAAGCATGCCTGCCAGTTTTGACTTGCTTATTATCAGTTAACGGATGAAATTGACATTATTTTGTGTTACACTGTGTTACGTGATTTAATAGACTTTTACTAACTTTTATCCTATTTTATTTTAGAGACGCAATAAACCCTTCTGATTAGAACATTATGAACAGCGCACTTCTCACATAAATCATCATCATCATCAGCCTATTAATGTCTCCACTGTTGGGGCACAGACCTTCCCTGTGGATGGATTAGGGAGATCGGGCCATGATCAACCACGCGGACCCAGTGGGTGCTAAAGGCTGCAGATGTAGCCGGGACCAATGGCTTAACGAGCCTTACGAAGCAGGGAGGAGCTCGAAATAGTATATTTTTGGTAACCTATCCAATGACCGACCACGCGAAAGTTGCTTAACTTCAACGAGCTCCTCTCGATGTCATCTAATCTAATGAGTAATATAGTTTATTTGTAATAATTAAGACACTTTCGATTAAACGTCTCTGGAGTATGGATCGCCAATTATAAAAAAATACATATAATAATTATCTTGTTTTAAGTTTTAAAATCATTTTAATTACATAGAAAATGATGAAATATCGTGAAATAATAATTTTTAGATTAACTTAGCAGTAGTGGGTAATACTAATATGGGAAAATCGAATGCTTTACCCGCTCACGTGTCCCCTCCCTCCTATAACCCGGGATATTTAAAAGAGGCGTGAAGAAGCAATATGCAGGCCTTCCTCCGATACCGTCGGTCTAGGCACGTCTTAGAGTACCCGAATATCACCCGTGCCACACAGGCCACAAACACCAACACTAAACAGCTAGCATACTTGAACACTTGCTTAGCATTAAGCAAACACCTCACCCGTAGGATAAGCGTGCGAACCAGCAGTGGTTGAGCCGATCCCCTCAGGTTCAAGTGATCTAGAGACTCCAGAGGGAAAGGAGACTCCCCTCGTGGGGAGATGCCATCCGCCTGGAATATCTCTAGAGGCACTCGCCAATTGCTTGAGGTCCCTTTAGGATCTCGCCGTCCCCGAACCCGGTGACACTGTAAAGGTCATCTGCGACCAACAGCATACACACTCAAAAAAAAAACATGCAGGCCGGCAAAGTGAGGATTGCTGGTGTGGTAGGTAACACTACTATACTAGCTATCTTTGCGTCTGGACTCCACCATCACTTAACATCAGGTGGAGTGAAGTCATTTGTCAGACCTATTTTTTTTATATAAAAATGCTCATGTACTTTAAATAAGGTTCTAAACTGTGTGTTCCTATTTTTAATCCCTTCAAACTTGGTACAAATCATCAGTAGCGTTATGTCCTGAATCATTTTCCTCGTCGTTTTTCCTCTACACAGCCGCTATTTGATCCCGAAAAAAAAAAAATTTTGGATCGCACCCAAATCTTTGCTTAGAGCCGAAATTGACATTTAAAGAATTTATGGCACGCCAGGATGGACATTTTTTGCGAGCGAAGGGGATGTCGGCACAAAATTCGGGATATTTATTAGGTTTTTTTTAATTGACCCCTGCCACTTTATTTTCTTTAATGATAGAGGGGGGACATTATTAGAAAAGTTCATGACGTTTGTAATGTTTTACGTTGCGGAAGTTTTGTGTTGCTAGGATGGTATCAGAAAAAATGTTGCCAGTAATTTTAGTCGGTACTCAGTAATGATGTCCACGAATTATTCTTTGTAACTTTTTGCGTGAACGTTATAACACAGCATAGGCATACCAAAATCGCCGAACAAATACGGAGCTAAAACGATTTTTCCATCTAGGCATTCAATTTCTAAACCAATACAAGCCACGGCAGCCAAATTGAATCCTTTGTCATTCCGCTCGTACAGAAGTGAAAAAAAATCAGTACCTAAACACTGACCAGGTCCCGAATAGGTAATTGACGTTTAAAAAATTTACGGCGGCGTAAAGGGCAAAGCACGTACCCCAGGGGGGGAATAAAAAGTTATCGGTATGAAATTTATGGGTTTTGTGGCTTTGACTGTTCACCCTTAGTGTCGCCGCACACGGACCACCCGCGACAGTCACAAACGCAGCCACGAGAAGTTAGAAGCGGCTACAAAGGTAGCTGAAGCGCGCGACAGCCACTTGTGGCCGGTGGTCGACACTTGCTGTCGGTGGCTGCTACTTTTTTTAACTCATGCGTGCAGTATCATAATGGATCATCTGACAAAAAAGGTTTTAAGGTGAGGAATCGTGCGAGTGAAGTGTGGCAGCGTTTTGTATTGGCGCACTAGTAGTTGGTACGGGTCACAAGAAGCGTGCAACGACGATTTATAGCGTGAGGCGGCCACCGGCGTTAACCGTGTGCGGCGAGTCCGTTTAAAATGTATGAAAACTACAGGAAATATGTCGGTGGTGGCGTTTTGTGGTTGTGGCCGGTGACCCGTGTGCGGCGACCCTTTTTCTTTGATCGGTATATTCTACAGCGATTATTCGGAAGCGTTTGATTGTGATAGATATTTATTAATTTGAAAAGGAACTCAATCGATTATTTACTATGTATGATTTTAGGGTATTATCCGTAAGGTGATACCGGGAAAGCCATAAAAATAATGGATTTTTTCGTTTCTTATGCTCGTCATAGTTGGTGTTTAATCATCTACAGTATTACAGAAAACTTCGTGTATTATGGTTCATACACCTACTTGGCCACTCCTTTTAATATTAATAAATTCTGATTCAACCACACTAATGTAATAAGAGCGGAGGCGAGCTGAGAGTCATTTGAAAAATAGAGATTTGAAGAAACTATTGCTTGATAGCAATAGTTGGCAAATACCATGCGATTAACAGTGGTTAATGCTGAAAATCTATTAAAACTCAAAGGTAACTGACTGACATAGTCATCTATCAACGCACAGACCAAACTACTGGATGGATCGGGCTGAAATTTGGCATGCAGGTAGATGTTATGACGTAGGCATCCGCCGATCCGACGAGAAAGGATTTTGATCAATTCTACTCCAAAGGGGATAAAATAGGGAATGAAAGTTTGTATGAAACTTTGACAATTTTAAACCGATCGGGCTGAGACTTTGCATGCAGGTATAAGAAGAATCATAGATGAATGTCATTGTGTATAATACAAACAAAACGGATGGAACGGCAGTGTTTGCTTCGCGCTCGACTTGGCGGGGGCACTGCTGTGCCCCCCGATATGTTAAAGAAATTTACACAAAGAATAATGCCTCTATGTTTAGGTTTTTTTGTAAACGCTTATTATGTCGCCACACTAGACGTCTTTAGTGTTGAGAAATATTCGTTTATTTTTGGTCTTTTTCGGGGGCTTCTAGTTCCCTTGAAACACGAGTTACCGAAAAAAGGAAGACTAGGCGTTCATACTATAATGAGTAAAATTATATTTTATGTCTGAAAATCAATTCTTTAGTGATAAAAATCAAGGCGGAATCAGTCGAGAACGTTTGTATGGAAAAAGCATTGCGCGCCTCCCCCTTAAGTTCAAAATCAAACAGAAATAATACTATCATAGTACCGTAGTGTGTAGTATAATCCTACAATCCAACTTTTTACAATATGAAACACAGATAGATACACAGTTTGTTTAAAACTTTAATGGTCTCTAACATTATGATGGTTGTGCCTTACGGAGTAATATATCATGGCGCTTAGAAAAGTGCCGAAATATCGGGAACTCACTGAAAACAAAATAGCTGTCCTTCAAATTACTATTAAAATACACATAATTCTCTGATTGAGAGAACATATACATTTATTGTCCCGTCTGCTGCCTGTACCGTCTGGATTTTTAGCTAGTAATATTTTGTTTATATTTAAACATCGAGCAGTTACATGCTTAAAAAAAAAACATAACTATATTATTGTTCTTTTTCCTTTCAAATGTTTAATACTTTTAAAGGTATTCATTTGATAATGTGGGTTACCTACAAATAACGGTTAGTGCATTCGTCTGGATAACGAAGGGTGCGGGTTCGAGTCCCGTCTGCTGCATGGTTCGCGTGGAATTGTTTTCTAGTAATATTTTCTTTCTTTAGATTTAAACATCGAGCAGTTACATGCTTAAAAAATATAAATTATATCTATATACATTTATCCCGAAAATCAAAGTTTAAATACTGTGCGTTTATGAAAATAACCACAAAATATATATGTCAGGAATAGATAACTACCACAGAACTACGTAATGTAGTATGCGGTTGATCTGGTACATAGATATTTTTTTTATATACGCCGATGATTTGTTTTAAATATTCATTTTCACACAGCTTTCCTATTATATTTCGGTGCGAAGGTTCGTCAGGATTAAGATAATGTGAATGAGAAGCCTGGGGGTCCGGGTCGGCCACTTTTCACTTAAGTGTTTTCATTTTCCATCACTGTTTCGCCTTTCCTCGAATATTTTTCGTACACATAAAAGTTTTACACCGGCACGTAAGATCGTAAAAGTTAAGTGACCCGAATACGTGTGTATGTACATAAACGCACACATACATTACCGGTATTGTAAGATATTGAGCGCTTCTTTCTGTCTCAGGATTAGAATGTTCTTGTGCAATATGTTCTTTGCCTGCAATGTTTTTTGTATGAAATACAAAAATTTCAACCCTCTAACTAGTGATTTATTCGTCTGTTTTGCAACTGTGCTATTTAGTACTCGTGGTGCCAGAAATTTCCTGGGATGTTAATCTTTCAAATACAACTAAGCGCTACCATAATAACTCCAATTATTACTCATTATATTTTTAGCAACAAAATACCCAACACCACTCCACAGAATCTGGAAAATCATAATCGGTTATATCATAACACAGATGCTTATTCCATTCGATTGCTCGACTCAAAAGCTCATTCAAATTCAACGTGAGAAAATTTGTGTAGAACAATTTTCGAATATAAATGTTACATAGATGTAACTCTCCGGGAATTCCGTAAGTAATCCCGATCTCGCAATTTCATCATTCGTTAAAGACACAATTACACTACCTCCCAGTAGGGTCCACAATTTCATCCCCGAATTCATTGTCATATTAAATTTGGAGACCCGGGTCGAACGAAACAGTCCAATTATCTTATGATATTCTTTGAAGGTATCTATCATGAGATTTGGAAGTTAACGGCGCAGTAGGGAGCCTGTTTGCTTTGCTTTATGTTTGCAAAAGTCGATCATTGAGTGTAGAATTTTATTTATCATTTGGCATTACTGGCACGCAAGGAATGCCGTGAATATATTTACGCGCTTTTTAGCTAAAATGAGCGGGCCAGACAAAAATTGTCTTGCCCGCTAAAAATATAAAGGTGCTAAGCGCAACCGCACATCAAGCCACTAGTGGCGGCCACTATAGTGTCACGTTTCACACTCAGGTCTCAGTACCACGATGAATTGTATAGTCGATGGTTTTAAATTCAACGACGTTGTCTACGTGTCAGTATCTTTCGTTCTACCAAAAGTGGCGGCACCTAGTGACCGCCACTAAGCCACTTGCGGCTGCCATTGTTGGCTGCGTCTAGTGGCTTGACTGAGCCACAAGTTATCCCGTTTAGTGGCTGCGACTACTGGCTGAATGTGCTGGTTACAGCACCACCTAGCGAGTAGAGTCTTAATTGAAGCAATTTTTTTCCCCTTAGAACCTTATGCCAAATATTTGAAAGATGGATGAAATCAGAAAGGTCATGCTCATGTTATGGCGTAACCAAGTTTATTTAAATATAAAGGTTTAAAAAGGGTTAACGAAAATAATTTGCTCGTAAAAAGATATCCTTCTAAGCTACTAATAAAACCTTCCTACTGCCTACCTACTAAGCATAAATTCAAAGACCGACATCGAAATCGTGATGAAAACAGCTTCACGCAAACTCGGAGACCTGAACAAGGTGCGGCGTTTTTTACGCCTGATCAGCTGTGCTTGTTTATATAAGATGCAAGTGTGGTTTTACGGGAATATTATTCGCACCTCTGGGATGGCTCCACCAAGTACTCACTCGATGCTTTGAATAGGTTACAGCGGCGCGCGATCCGCATCATAGTCGATGAGGAGACGATTAAACATCTCGCACTTTTCAATAACGCCGTGATGTGGCATCACTAAGGGTGCTCAATCGTCTACTATACTAAGGCGAGTGTTCTGAGGGGTTATTCTCCCTTATCCCACCCTAAACTTTCTTCCAGGTGACCACGCGCGCTGACCTACGTTGTCATCAACCTACTCTGGCTACTATTCCAACGCGAACAAAAAAAATGGTGAATTATTTCTTTGTCGCACTATTCGCAAATGCAATACTTTGCCCGCTTATGCGTTCCCTCCTACATCGCGGGATCCTTTAAAACAGGCGTGAAGAAACAATGTGCAGGTATGGCAGGTAAAACTGCTGTACCAGCCAATTTCTTGGACATATTCTAAAAAAAAAAAAAAAAAAGTATTATGAGCTACCAATCTTAAACAAGATATTTACCATTAGTATTGCGTTATACTACCTCTGGTATGCTCCTAAAGTGTACCGTTATAACTGTCAACAACTTTTTACTGAATAGCGTAATGGATTTCCCTCGGACAAAAAATCGTATTTTAAGAAAGTCTTAAAAAGAATATACTCGTTTCGTAAAAATCCGTGAGGGTGAAAACAGGACGCTATTAATAAGACTTCGCTGTTCATACCCAACACCATTCGACGATTGGTACAGCATACGATCCATCTCTTGTCAGATGACTATTTCATAGAATGTGATTATCATTAAGTGTCATCGCACACAGGCCACCGACCACAACCACAAAACGCCGCCATCGGCATATTTCTTGTAGTTTACATACATTTTATAGGGACTCGCCCCACATGATACGCCGGTGGTCGCCACATGCTACAAATCGTCGTTGCTCGCTTCTTGTGGCCCGCACCGGCCACTTAATGCGCCGATACAAAACGCCGCCACACGTCACTCGCGCGATTCCCCACCCCTCTCTCCCTTATCTTAGTCGGCCGCTGTCGCACGCTTCAGCCACTTTAGTAGCCGCTTCTAGCTTCTCAGGGCGGCGTTTGTGGCTGTGGCGTGTGGCCCGTGTGCGGCGACACTAAGAGAGGTAGGGCATAGCGAAATTTCCGCTCGAATTGGAGCACCCATCATGGGGAAGTAACCTCACCTTACAGAAGACCACAGTAAAATAACACTACCTTTTGGTGGTGTTGTATTTCTGTCAGTGAGTAAGGTTCCAGGGCTCCACGGGGAAGGGTTTTGGGTCAGGGTAGGCAACGGCGCGAATGATATTATTGGTATCGCAAGATCTATAGGTTATGGTGGCCGCTTACCATAACGCGGGCCATATGCTTGTTTGCCACTCTTTTAACATAGAAAATGGTTTTCTTTTGCTGTTTTAATGAAGAAAAAATGTTGTCATTTTATGAAACCACGAAGCAAGTAAAACTTTCTATAATTATTACGGGCTGCCCGCGTATCAGGCTGGCTACCACTGTGCCACCGGTGCTTGTTGATAAGGTCTGCATTTTTAATAACAGTTACAAATTTAATGCGACCTGCTAAAGATGAAGGCAAAAAAAGTGGCGATTTTATAAAAGTTTCACTTTAATAATTAAAATAAGAATAAATAAAAATTAATAATAATGAGATTCCACTGAACTGTTTGGAGGTAGTGTTACATTTTTTGTTAATGGTTGGGAACCCTTTGTTAGCGAGATCTGTTTCATACACGGTTTTTGATTTTGTCTCATCTACTAAACAAATTATTTATATTATTAAATATTAAGACGTGGGATTTGAAATGAAAAAGAATTCGAGTCCCGTCTGCTGCCTGGTCCGCGTAGATTTTTTTCTAGTTATATTTTCTTTAGATTTAAACATCAAGCAGTTACATGCTTAAAAAATAAATATTGTAACTATGAAAAAGAATGTTTGTGCGTTTTTAGACAAAGATAAGGTAGACGCTAAAATTCGTAATAGGTATAAAAAGGAATGAAACATTGCGTCTTTAATAATTTTCTAATACATTGTAGAAATTTCTTACCAAAAAAAAATTAAGAGAGTTGCAAAGAAAATTATAAAATTCAAAAAAACCTTACTCTACTTACAAATTATTCCGCTAGCTTGGGATCATCAACAATCCGTATCGCGCGTCTTTGTATAGAATCAAGGAGATCCAACTGGTGTATGGGAGTTCCAGTCCAGAGATGTGAGCAGTACTTCATGTGAGGCCTTAATTTGCGCTTTGTAAAGCAAAAAGCAAAAGCCTATGCTTAGACGTGAAGTACTGCTTAGACCGACTAAAACTACAAGCTTAAAGATGTCAGTTTGGTTTTGCCCTCTAAATTGTTTCTATACTGGACGTTATACGAGATATCAACACTTAGTATCCCAACGCTATTGGAATATGTAGCGGGACTCCTTGAAATTATGGTGTGACAGCAAATGAGTCCTTTTTTGCAGTGAATGCGCAAACTTGTGTCTTACTAGGGTTGAACAAGACGAGAATTTGGCTTCGCCATTCTGAGACTCGCTCAAGATGACCCTGCACTTCGGATACAAGCTCAGTCCGCCATTCCAAAACTACAGCCAAAGGGATATTTGGGCTTTCATCTGCATAGCAATGCATGCCGGAAACTAACAGCATGGCATTGATATGCAGGGAGAGCAGCGTCGGGGAGAGCACCGAACCTTGAAGAATTTCAGCGTTTATAGTTATGTTCAGAGCAGCAGCCATCAATAACGACTTTAATGCTCCTGCTGTCCAAGAAGCTGCATATCCATTTGGAAATCCCTTCAGGTAGCTCGTAAAACGCCCTGGCGATATCCCGGCCAAGGGCCTCATTCTTGCTCTTGACGGCTATGACCCAACGGTGAGTGAGATAATCGAGAAGATTATCAGCTGAACGACCGTCACGTTACCGTCACTTTATCCGTGCGCTGACGGAGAAAGAATACACCTCACCACCCCTTCTCTTCCCGTGGGTGTCGTAAGAAGCGACTAAGGGATATCGGAGCTTTCATCCGCTCTTCTGGTGGTAGGGTGCCTAACACCCGCCTGGTTCGTGTCAGAATTAAGCTTAACAAATGTAAATTGAACACAGTTAAAGAACAATGAGTGAATATCCAGTAAATATCAACACATCACAACAAATACAATAGAGTCAGAATTCAAATTGACTGATGGTTATTAATAAGTTTCAAAACTCGAAGGTAATTAATTAAAACTGGAGTTGTACCAACAGGGCATCAATCAATCGTGACTTGAGAAATTCGTATTATAACTAAGCCTACTGAAGTAGATTTACCAACTCACAACGCTGACTCAACAATTCTCTAATGTCTGTATCGGATGTTTTCTTATTTTTTTACTTATTATATTTTTTTGAAAAATAGTAGTTATTTTTATTTGTTCTCGAATTATGTTAACGATATCTGAATATAAACTTTTTATGATTAGAGCTGAAGTAGCTACTTAATCTCAGCTATCGTAGAATGATGTCTGAACCTTCGTTTGTTAAGATTTCTATAGCTGTTTCCTCTACACTTTGATATTGTAAAAATCTATTTTCAGATTAGGTTAGTGTTCGCTCGTTATCACCGGATAAATAGATATTAGCGGAAAATAATTAAGGAATTAACGAGTGAAAAGTGGCAATAACATACAAAATACAATTTACGCGTGTTTTATTAATTAAAAATGTTATATTAGGCAAAAGTGTATTAATTCACATCCTATTTACACTAACTTCACATTGAATAAATGCCTCCGCTAAAGAAAAAAAAAATTAAAGAAAATTTTATTATTAAAAATGTAACATCCATCTGGCTGGACCCGTATAGAGTGGATCTTATCCTATTTTTTTACCTTTGGTTAAAAAATCGAGAAATTTCAAACTTAAATTTTGAACAGAACTGTTATAATAAAATGATATAAAAATGATACAGAAAAATCTTCATTACGCGTCCATCACTCAATCCCACTTTGCTCCCTAGCTCACGAGAATCATCATATCGTAAAAATGTAATCTTCTAACTCAATCCGTGATCGTTTAAGGCAAAATTATACTGAACGTTGGAAAGCTGGTGCGTTTGTTCATTCCACAGAGCACCACTACTAGAGAACTGCTAGAGATCTCATACAAGGGCACCCGACTACCTCAGTAGCCGAGTGGTTTGCACGTCGGGCTTTAAGGTGTCGCCTTCTCGAGAGGTCCCTGGTTCGAATCCCGGTGGGGGCAGATGTTTGTGATTGTACTCCAGCCACGGATGTTTAACATGTATTCCTATATATATGTATCAGTATATGTATTCTTTTGAGTGGGTAGTGTGCACTAACACACTGTTGACGTGTTTGGCTAAAGCTCCGTTGCCGAAATTGTTTTTTATTGTATTTGTTTAAAGTTTCGACTCAAAAGTTACATTTATTTATCACGGGAAGTTCTACGTCTCAAATGATATAACAAACATACTTGGGCAGTTGATTTCAAGTTTAAAGTGAAGAAGAAGATCTGGTGAAATTGCATTATTCTTGGTGTCGACCGTTTGTTGTCATTCTACTACCTACTTTAAGAAAAAATAAGTCATCGAGCAATAAGATCCTTATATTTGAACACATGAACATTGCCCGGTTGGTGTGACGCTCTGCACCTTAGCTTAACGTTTCTGCGGGTCCCGAGTTCAAATCACAGTCACCGAATTTCGTTTTCTGCACTTTTAATTATTTTTTCTTGTGCATATTTTAATTTTGTTTACCATTATATATTTTTTTTTATTTCTATTTTTAAATACATATTTCCTATCCAAAATTTTTTTGAATTACCCGAAAAGATAATTTCATTAAATTTTCGACGATGTCTCCTGGGAAGCTTTCTTGTGCTGGCTGCTTACAAAAAATAAAATGTAAACAACTGATACGATGTTGCGTATGCTTAAATCACTATGATCTTTTGTTTGACAATGTGTCTGAACAACGCTTCCGTCATACCCTGATTGGTGAACATCGGTTGAAATGGAAGTGTGAGGCATGTAAAAGTAAAGAACCCAAGAAAGACAACAGCAACACTCCCGTGCGTGCAGATCATGATGACAGGGTCGCGCATCGTCGGGGCGCAGCCATTCATAGTCCCCCTGACGACGCTGATATGGTTCATGGATTAAACACACAAGAAATTAGGTCTTTAAAGGAAGAATTGCTACTTTTTCGCCAAGAAATGATAACTACACGACAGCGGGTCGATGAATTTAATGCGAATTTGACCAATCTTATAAATAGAGTTGAAAATTGCGAGCTGAGGGTAGAACAGCTATGCGTTCCTATGGATGCACTGGAAGGTAAATTGAAAGATGTGCATAAAGGTGATAGGGATACAACAATAGAAATGTTGAAGGCTGAATTGAATGATCGAGACCAAGAATTGTTACTTAATAACATCGAGATCACGGGAGTCTCAGAACAGAAAGGGGAGAGTCTACAGCATATCGTTTTAGAATTGGCTAGTAAATTGAGTGTGAAGCTAGATCAGCAGGACATTGTGAGTGCCTCGCGGGTGGGCCGTGTTATTCAGGCGGAGGCAGATGGGGACTCATCCCGCCCGCGCCCTATTGTTGTGCGGCTTGTGAGGCGCGTGAATAGGGATGATCTGCTAAAGGCGGCACGTGTGCGACGTAATGCAGACACTGAAGGCATCGGACTGCCGGGCTCTCCGCGTCGCTTTTATCTCAACGAGCGGTTAACTAAAATAAATCGCTTCCTTTTCTTCCAAGCACGACAAGCTAAGGAGCGTTTGAACTGGCGCTTCGTGTGGACTAGAGATGGCAAGATTTTCGCACGACAGCATTCTACGCCTGGCTCTCCGCTCTATCGCTTACGTACAAATGATGACCTCATTAGGGTTTTTGGTCAAGAAGCCATTAGTTGTTCTTAAATCGATTAAAATAGTTTGTTTTCTTTGGTATTGTATTTCTATTATACTTGCCGAATACATTCGATGATGCTAATGCAATTAATCTAAATTTTCTAAATTTACCTGCTTGTGATGGCGTACCACTTAATTTAATCTCTTTCTACCAAAACAACCGTTACACGGATTCAGAATTCTGTTTACGTCCAATGAGTCAAAAAGAAATTTGCGAAGCTATTATGACACTTAAGTTCAACGCGACAGGTAGTAACGGGCTGAGTAGGGATATGGTCTTATTGACTCTTCCTGCTACACTTTCAGCTCTTACTGACATTATAAACAGATCTCTCTCGACTGGATCTTTTCCTACTCAATGGAAGGATGCCTGGGTTACTCCTATCCCCAAGGTTAAACACCCGGAAACTCTTGCGGACCTTAGGCCTATTAGCATTCTGCTTTTTCTTTCAAAAATTCTGGAAAAGTTGTTTATTTACAAATAATTAAATTTGTTGAAACGAACAACATTTTGCCATCACTGCAATCCGGATTTCGTAAGGGCAGAAGTACCGCAACTGCTCTTCTAGATGTGGTCGACAATATACTCACGGAACAGGATGCTGGCCATGGCACAATACTCACCTTGTTAGACTTTTCTCGCGCCTTCGATTGCATAAATACGCAACTGCTACTGTCGAAACTTAAATATTACGGTTTATCACCACTCGCTGTCAAATGGTTCCACAGTTATCTCTCCGATCGGCGTCAGACGGTCAAACTAGTGAATGAGAATGGAAAATTTTCGTTTTCGAGTTCTGAGCCCGTTACGCGTGGAGTACCACAAGGCTCTATTCTTGGACCGCTGCTATTCATTATCTATTGTGCTGATCTCATCCACCAGATATGCCATTGCAAATACCACTGTTACGCGGACGATATTCAACTTTATATTTCTGCTCGGCCTGAAAACAGCCACACAACATGAGGCTGTTAAATTAATGAACCTCGATCTCGACGCAGTTGCAGATTGGGCCAAGCAGAATCATTTGAATGTCAACTATGCTAAATCTAAGTTTATGGTGATCGGTTCCAAAGCACAAGTACATAAAATTCACTTGTTGAATCTTCAAGTTTCCATCTCAGGTAAAGTTCTTGAGTACGTTGTTGAAGTTCGAAATCTAGGTATCACTTTTGACGGTGAGCTGCGCTTCGAGTCGCATGCGTTGGAGCTGGTAAAAACTTGTATGCTTCGTTTGAGGGTGCTGTATAAGATTCGTAACTTGCTTTGCGAGGGCGTCCGGGTTACTCTATGTGAATCCCTAATACTCTCCAAATTGAATTATGGTGACGTAGTTATTGGACCGCGATTGCTTGCGAGAACTCAGCGTATGGTACAACGCGTTCAGAACGCTTGTTACAGATTCTGCTTCAATGTCCCTCCGCGTAGTCATATCTCTCCTTATTTAAATTCTGCATCTATACTTAACATAGAATCTCGCAGGCAGGTGCACCTCGCGTCTCTTGTGTTTGACATAATAAAGTATAAAACTCCGGAATACTTATTCAATAAACTTAAATTCTCGTCATACCAAGAGAATGCCCGAGTTACCCGTAAGCCTCTGGAGAGCACTATTCACAGAACTGCGGCTTTCCGTGGCAGCTTCCGCTTCCAGGCTACCAAATGTTGGAACGATTTGCCTCCACCTATGAGAAAACTGGCTTCCAGAGTCACTTTTAAAAAGCAGATAAAAATAAACTTTTTAGAAATCCAAAAATTAGACATCCCCAAGTTTTATGTGTGGCAGGGCAGGTAGCCTTGTTTTCCAAACAGTTTCCAGATACTACCTTTGTATATACTTTAAATAAATCATGTGTAATTATAGTTATTATATATATTTATGATATCATCTAATTTTATCTCGCCAACAATCACTTCATTATTTGTCTCTATATTGTAGTAAATATGTGTTTGTCTCCACTGCATTGTCATGGCTGTTTTCTCTTTTCTCCTTGCAAAATCTTTTAAATGTTTATTATTAATAAAGCTAGTCTACTCACTCATAAAGGTGATGGCTGAAAATCGGTATTTTGCCTTAAAACTGGCAAATGTTTGACCGAGCCTTGGCCTTTTGCTTTCTGCAGCATACATATGGATATTTCATAGCTGATTTCTTGTATCTTTTTTTTTTATTGTATTACTCTGTCTGTAAATGTATATGTATGTTGAAGAAAAAAAATAAACGCATTATCTATCTATCTATCTATTCTATCCGTTATCCTAGTATCAAATAACACAAGCCTACAGTGCTTACTTTAGGGCTAGGCTAATTGATGTGAGTGTGGGAAATATTTATTATTATTACCGGCTTGCGCCAAGCTTAGTTAGTATTACAAAATCATCGGCGGGTGCGCGGTTAGACAGAGACGGTTACCGCAAGTAGCGCCAGAATTCTTAATTCGCATTAGGAGGCCTCGGTCCTCATACTGCGTGTCGGGTGACCGAGGGAGAAGCATTATTTTATAGTTACCCCGTTCGCGCTTCTCCCGGTGGTTCAGGAAGCCATAACAACTTTTCCAGATATAAAAAAGGTAGTATACGCGTGTGACACTTCTGTAGACGTTGACCAGCGGCGGTACAGCGAAATTAGTCATCCGACCATGACGTCATAATGACGTGTCCAATCAAAACGCGGCACTCTCACTGAAACCCGTTCATGATTTAAATAGGTCCGACAAATGACCCTGATGTTAAGTGACACGGAAGTTCAGACGCGCATATAGCTGGAACAGCAGTTTTACGTGCCAAACAGTTATCCACATCTTGCTGGCAAGCACATTGCTTCTTCACACCCCTTTTAAAGGCTCCCGAGTTGTAGGAGTAAGAGAACATGACGATTACAAACTAAACTTGAGTAATGCTCTGGTGGGGGTGGTCTGTGGTTCATTTCAACAGTGCCCATTCCGAGCTGTGTGGAAGTAGAGCTCGTTACTTGACTAGAATTAACGACCTATTAGAGATTTAATAGAGCTGCATTTGTGGCTATTTGTGGATATAGGGATCTCGGTCATTTTATTACATTGAAATTTATTTGAATTTGTGATGGGATTTGAATTATGTTTTGGGTTCCAATTTATATTTTTTTATGTTTTACGGGTGGCAAACTAGCGTATGGCCCGCCCTATAGATGCTTGCGATACCAAAAATATCACTCGCACCGTTGCCTACCCTGACCCAATCCCCTACCCCGTAGAGCCTTGGGACCTTACTCACCAACAGAAACACAACACCACCAAAAGGTAGTGTTATTAGGGTGTTATTAAAATAGTTAGTAAAGTAATCGTATTTTTGTTAGCAATAAATATCAATTGGTTAGCCAAAATAGCTAGTATGGCAGCAACTTATGTTCAGCAAATTATTCTAAATCAGTCTGCAATTTATATCATTCTGAACAGCAGAATAATTTTTTGTACAGCCGAAATTATATAAACTCTGCAATAGTGACACATACGTTATAAAATTTTAGTAAACATTAAGAGAGTAAGCAAAAAATTCAATTATGAGCCGCTAATATAAGTCTAGCAAAAATATTATACTAAACGGTAAAAATAAAGATTAGGTCCACCGATTTAAGAGGCGGGTATCAGGGAAGGGATACGGATAATCCGTCTACCCCTTTACGCCCAACTCCTCTTCCTCACCAAAAACCACATTGTTTTCAACGATCCTCACTCCATCAAAAAAAAAATGCTGGCGCTTCGCTGGCCACTAGCTGCCGCGGCATGCTCGTTGCGCTCGATTGGATCTCGTGTTTTGGTCAGAACACTAACATAACCGAACCCAGTGATTTTTGTATTTAATATGGACTCTATGGTTATAAAAGGAAGTATCTTTTTATTTTTCTTTCTATGGTAAGAAGATTTTTTAATAACAACGCAAACTTACCTTTATATTGCTAACCAAATTTTAAATATGCACACCAAACACATTGCTTAAAGCAATGTTTTATCTGCTATCCAATTCCATAATATTGCTGCCAAAATAATTATTTTGCGGTAGTACTGTTAATTTTGCAGATACATAATAAAACAAGCTCATTTTTATTACTGCTAACAAATTCTTTGTATGCTAGCCAAATATTTTTTAGGCTGCTTTTGTTAGCAAACCAAAATTTTTAAATGGCATATCGAATAATTATTACTTCTCGTGTTATTTAACTGTGGTCTTCTGTATGGTGGAGATAACGTTCCCCAGACGGGCGCTTCAATCCGAGCGGAAATCCCGCTAAGCCCTATCTCTCTTAAATCCGTCTTCTAAATTTCCGTTTGTCCGTCTGGCTGTCAGCAGGCTGTCTTATTTCATTAACCGTAACAGGTAGACAGCTATTTTTTTTGCAATATTATGTCTATTTCTTTCATCATCAACATCATGATTAAATCCGTCTTCTAAATTTCTGTTTGTCCGTCTGGCTGTCGGCAGGCTGTCCTATTTAATTAACCGTAACAGGTAGACAGCTATTATATTTGTAATATTATGTCTATTTGTTTATTTTATAAAAAAAAATATTATGGCCGATCATTATGATGGGTGGTCAAGATTTTATTATCTCGATCTCCTCAGTGTTCCGGAAGTTACATCAAGCTATTGATCCCATCTACATACATCGGCAATCATTAGCACCGCCAATCCGCAGTGAGCACGCGTGGTGGGTAATGAATGACCTGTTCTCATTCCCTATATCATCCACAGGGAAGATCTGTGCCCGAACATTGTGGACATTAATGGCTGTTATAAGAACAACATCTTATATGTTGCCACTTAAAAAAATAAAGTCAAACTTTATAAGACACCTGATTTTTTCTTCCCTTTTTTGGTATCTTTTGGTTGTTAACCTAAAAATAACTCGAACTCGCAACTCTTCAAAATCTTTGTTTCCTTAACTTATTCTCATTTTCATCTTTACTACGATCATCAGCTTTATTAGGTGATTCAATCCTTTACATCATTTCAATAGCCGCATAACAAGTCCTGTACTGTGCACTAATAAATATTATCACTTTATCCGTTTTTCATTTGGTTAATCCAATGTTCGTGAATTCATAAAATGCCATGCCATTTACAACTAACTCGATTCTCGGTAAATTGCAGTCTGTGACGTCCATTATATCGAGTTAAATCCTTTTTGGAATGGTTGCTACTCACTTATGTTATTTAAGTTTATTCTGTAAATAAAAATGCACCGTAGCCCAGGTTAAATATGAAAAGGTTTCAAAAGCGGATTTTTGTATATTCGATTCAGCGGAAATCCCGTGCAAATAAAACACAATACAAAGAAACTGTTTTAAGCTTAAAATGTACATTTTGAAATTATCGAATGGTGTATGGATGCTTTGCGAAAAAAGAAATGTATTTTTTGGAAAAAATCTGTTTTTGTAATACTGTGAATCGGATTACTAAACTCGTTGGATGTCCAGTTGTAACATGTTCTAGGCAGGCGTGTACCATCCCAGGCCTCATCATCGCTTTCCATCAGGCGAGATTGTGGTCAAACACCTTGCCTATTAAGCATAAAAAAAACACTAATTTATGATGCGTAGTACAGTAGTAACACAGCTGTCCTGTTTTTTCGACGTTTCTAGATGAACCATTTATCTTCGGGTACAGTGGTTTGTTAGCCGTAATAAATTATTCATCCATTCACATTATTGAAAGCTAGTGCCCGGATTAGGGTTACCATAATTTCCTCTTTTCTAGAAATTTTAAAAGACCAATAGTAAAATTTGGAAAAGTAAGTCTCTTTTCTTCTTACAAAATTATTGAAAAGTTATTTTATATTTATTTTCCGTTAAGTAACAAACAGTAGCTGAAGAATTTAATGGTGTAAGTGGACATGGGCGACCAAAAACGTATCATCTTGAGCGACCTTTGACGACCTCCGTGGCCGAGTGGTTTGTACGCCGGGTTTCATGGTGTCGCCGACTCGAGAGGTCGGTTCGAATCCCGATGGGAGCAGATGTTTGTATTCCGAGCGGAGTGGTTCAAGAACAGATTCAAGATGAGAATAATAATAATCAACACCGACCGGGGGGGGAGAATAGACAACGATATTCTAGAACAAATTTAACTCCCTTGATGGAAACTTCTAGGAAGATATATTGTTTTAAACTTTCATGGTCACTAACATTATAGCTATTAACGGGATTGTTACCATGTACCTTGTTTTTTATGAGTCTCCGATATTTCGGCACTGTTGCAAGCGCCATGATCACGGAGTAACTGAAGTAATTGCGGGTAGATGTTATTGGCAGACATATCGGTCTACCCTCTGACGTCGTCTTGCGCTCGATACCCCTACAATTGGTCACATTCTCACTATTCACTCGCACCTGTTCCCGACACACAATGCTCACAGTATCAGATCGCGGAACGACACTTTTTTGATTTTTGCGGTTTTTGCACAAACGAACCACTTCCAATTTCTGTGGGGGCGGTGGCGAACTTTCGCCACAGAAATTTCACTATGGAAGAGGTATGTTGATGACGTATTTTGTATATTGAGAGGAAACAAAGAAGATGTCGAGGCTCATTTGGCAAATTTAAATGGAGTCCATACCAAAATGCATTTCACATATGAGATGAAAGAAGACCGAAGTCTGGCATTTCTTGACGTAAAGATTCGGGTGCGGAATGATGGTTCGCTGAGTCATTCCATTCACCGCAAACTCACACACACAGACCGTTATCTCAACGCCTCCTCGCATCACCACCCTAGACATCTAAACTCTGTAGTGACTTCACTGACGAACCGTGCATATGACTTGTGTGACAAGGAACACCTGCACGAAGAGTTGGAGTATGTACGGCGGGTCCTACAGAATAATGGATACAAGGGACAGTTTCCACCCAAACACAAATTAAGGCACCAGACACACATAGTAAGCAGGCAACCAGTATTTTTGCCATATATTAAAGGAGTGACAGACAAGATCTCGAACATACTTAATAAGTACTTACTGAATACTGTCTTCACTCTTTTACAAAAAGTGTCACAGTTTCTACGATCTCCCAAAGACAACTTCCCTTTGGAGAAACCTGGTGTATATAAGATCGACTGCAGCTGTGGTATTTCATATATTGGCCAAACGAAGCGGACAATAGCGTGCCGAATGAAAGAATACATAAAAGCAGTCAGAAACAATGCGACTCATCCGTAGAACAGACTCCGATCTGCAGAATTGATAGTTTTCAGTAGAGGAGTTAGAAGTTCTTGACTTGTGTAACTCTTAAACGGCAAGAATTGACATTTCGATTTTTTGGCATGTTGTTATTATATCACAGCCTAGTTAAATGCTCTATATTGTATATTTCTAAATAATTTACTTTACGATATAGTGAGTTCCATATCAACATAGGACGTTTTATAGCATAAGAGCGGAGGTCCGTAGAAAACATCGAACGTCCGTCCCTTGGAAGCAGCGCTGCTTCAGTGACAGGGACCTATCGGGCAGTGCCGTTGCCATTACTGAGGAGATCATAATGGGTATGGAATACTATATTCCTCATTCTGATCTCATCAGTAAGGGCACACGTAACCTCTGGTTCAATCACGACTGTGCTGAAGCTGCTTCGCGTAAGCAAGCGGCATATCGTGCTTGGATCAGAGGCCGCGCTCTCAAGGATCCCGGGGTCGATTCACTCAAAGCAGCCTACAATTCTGCTTCCAAGGCCTGTAAGAAGGCTTACATCAGAGCGGATGCCCAGCGTGTTGCACGTGTTGGCCAGGAACTTATAACGCATCCTGCGGGCTCCCGTAGCTACTGGCGTTTGGCCAAGGCCGTGCAAAAAAACTTCTGCCAGCCCTCGCTGCCACCTCTGAGATGCCCAGACGGAACACTAGCTCATAAGCCGCAGGAGAAAGCCGATTTACTGGCAAAACTCTTTGCGGCTAACTCCCGAATCGATGATTGCAATGCACTGCCACCATCATTACCTCACTGTGGCACAACGATGCCTGATATTAAAATCAGGCAGAGTGAGGTTCGTGCCGAGTTGCAATCACTCGACGTCCGGAAAGCTAGTGGACCTGATGGCATCCCAGCAGTAGTACTTAAAAAATGTGCAGCGGAGTTGTCTCCCGTGCTCACGCGCTTGTACCAATGCTCGTATTCTTTGGGGCGTGTGCCGGAGACTTGGAGAGATGCTAACGTGCAACCGGTGCCCAAAAAAGGGGATCGCTCGGACCCGGCAAACTATCGGCCAATAGCAGTCACCTCAGTTTTATGTAAAGTTCTAGAAAAGGTCCTTAATAACCATCTGACCCGCTACCTAGAGGATCACTCCCTGATTAATGATCGTCAATATGGATTTAGACCGAAACGATCGACGGGTGATCTTCTAGCGTACTTAACTCATATCTGGGGTGAGGCTATCGACAAGCGTGGCGAGTCGTTGGCTATCAGCCTTGACATTGCCAAGGCGTTCGACAGGGTCTGGCACAAAAGCCTTCTCTCCAAGCTTCCGGCATACGGTCTGCCAGCCCAGTTCTGTTCTTGGGTAGCTGACTTCCTGCATGAGCGTAGAATTCGTGTCCTTACGGATGGTAGCAGTTCGCGGTTCATGTCAGTGAATGCCGGCGTTCCCCAGGGCTCCGTCCTATCCCCCACTCTCTTTCTGCTGCATATCAATGACCTGATTCCTCTTGGGAATATTCATTGCTATGCAGACGATAGTACAGTGCAAGCGGGGTATCTCGGACAAGCAGCGGCTGGGCATGCAGTAACCAGGGAGAAACGGGAAAATCTTGTCATTGAACTCAATCAGGCTTTGGAACACATTTCCGAATGGGGTACCAGGAGCTTGGTTGGGTTCAATGCCAAGAAAACTCAGGCTTGCGCTTTCACGGCAAAAACATCGCCATTCCTTCCCCTTCCATCTCTTCAGGGCACAACACTACCGCTGCAGAGCAATATTTCCATGCTCGGTATGGAAGTTCGCTCAGACCTGAATCCAAAGGACTACATCGAAACCGTGATCAAAACAGCTTCACGCAAACTCGGAGTCCTGAACAAGGTGCGGCGTTTTTTCACGCCCGATCAACTGTGCTTGTTGTACAAAACGCAAGTGCGGTCCTGCGTGGAATATTGCTCGCACCTCTGGGATGGCTCCGCCAAGTACTTGCTCGATGCTTTGGATAGGTTACAGCGGCGCGCGATCCGCATCATAGGCGATGAGGAGGTGACTAAACACCTTGAGCCTCTTCAATTACGCCGTGACGTGGCGTCACTAAGCGCGTTCTATCGTTTGTACCACGGCGAGTGTTCTGAGGAGTTATTCTCTCTTATCCCACCTTCCCCTTTCCTTCAGAGGACCACGCGCGCTGGCCTACGTTGTCACCGTTTTACTGTGGCCACAATTCCAACGCGTACAAAGAAATTTGGTGACTCATTTCTTTGTCGCACTATCCGTAAATGGAATGCTCTGCCCGCTCACGTGTTCCCTCCCTCTTACAACCTGGGATCCTTTAAAAGAGGCGTGAAGAAGCAACATGCAGGCCGGCAGGGTGAGGATGGCTGGTGTGGCAGGTAGAACTGCTGTATCAGCTATCTTCGCGTCTGGACTTCACCTTCACTTAACATCAGGTGGGGTGGAGTCATTTGTCGGACCTAACTATAAAAAAAAAAAAAAAAAAAACGTTGTTTTACGGAAGAAGTGACGTACTACATTAAGATGAGTCGTTTTTTGTTGGAATTACCTATATTCAAAGGGTCTTATGTATATGAGAAACTTAAGCATGTAAGCATAATATTAGTTATACCTATCTCCCCATATTGCAAAATGAAAAAGTAAATTGCTATCTCAAATCGTTTATTAAAAATCTCAATATAGGTTAGAACATTGGATGGAATCATCTATAATGATAGCAACCATAAATCACAGCAATAATTAGCGTAGTCTGACCATCTATGTTCCTATTAGAACAATGCACGAAGGTGCATATAGAATTATAAACCTTGCACTAATTACAAAATCAAAAATAACATTTTTCTTTTTAATAATTTTACTAATCAAATGAACGTTGAGGTTCTACATACTTAACAAAAATTAAATTGTACTTATACCTAGAACAAAACTAATAAGTAATTAAATGGCAAATCGTATCACAGTAGGTATGATCTTAAACTTATAGATGTGTTTTAATACTTATGGCAATAGTGGAAAATTTTGTATGAGTACATTTGGACATAACAATAGGTACTTATTTCGAAATATACGATAAAACATACAGTCTTCATAATATGATCAATCAGTCTTACATCGCGGTTTAGCAGTGTGTGCACATAGGTAATAATTAAATCAATTAGGGGAACTTATAATTATTATTTGTTTTTCTAAATCAGCATTCAAGAAGCAATAAGCATTCAAGTCTAAAAAGAATAAACAAAAAGTAAAGAGCATAAGCAAGATGAGAATATCTTATTCTGACCGGTCATCATCTGATTCCTCAGTACTGATGATATTCTAATGGAATAACTTCTGAACGGCACATATCCATTAGATCCTTATATTTAGCAGCAGGAATCTTTATTGGTTCAGAATAGGCAGGTTTTAGTTCGGTTTGTACCGCTAAAATATGATAATCAGGTTGAATCAGGTCGTATTTAAAAAACGATTTGTTGGCATCAATCCCATCTGCGTGAACTTCTCTTATGCTACTCCAGTAACGGCAAGAGTGCTGAGGAACATTATTTGGCATATTTCAATTTTCTCGCAGTGAGATTCGCTGGTGCCTGTAATGAGAGGGAGATAGTACTTAAAAGTAAACTTTCTATTATTAGGAGTATCTTGATTGAGGCTTCTTTTCTTCTTCATTTTATCGGAATATTTTATTATGAAATTCCATTGCTTAGCTCGATCTCCCAGTTGCCAAAATTTTGTGAAACAGTCCAATCTCTGTTGGTGAGATACTTTACCAGAACATTTGTAGCGGCACTTGCATGGCGGCCCCATAGTTTTTTCATCCACGGCTTTTCCCTTCTTCCTTACATATTTTTTACCTAAGTTTTTAAGGCATTTGCGTTTAACATCTATTCATTCTTTTGGACGCCGCTGTCTTTTTCTGGTCAGTTTAGGAGTCACTGTGTGGTTATTAAAGCATGAAGTAGCCCGCGAATTTGTAACTGATGATGAAATAACAGAGGAGTCTACATGATTAGGGCAGAATACGCTATCGCAAGTTGAATGAAGGTTAGTAGGAGACGGCATAGGAGTTGATACTGACAGTTCCAAATTAACCGGGGTAGATCTGTGGTGAGAAACCTCTAACTCTTCAAGCTGTATTAATGATGAATTTTCGAAACTAGACGGCACTTCCAAAGAAAATGTACTAGGTTGATTGCTGTAAATATCGTTAACAGACTGAACAGACATGAATGACATTCCGTATTGAGCTGTCGCAGATAATTTTCTTGCTCCCACCATCTTCCTGCAAAACTTCCTCCCATATATCAGCTAATTCTTGACTAATTTCTTCTGCACCAGGGGGTAAAGGTGACAACATGCCGTTTTCTACAACATTCACAACTGAAATAAAAAATAATTGTATTAGATATTAAAAGTAATACTTTTTAAATGTATATTGCAATAATATGTACCTAGTAAGTAATTAAGCTAATTAAAAACAATATATCTTTATATTTAACGAAATTTTCAAATGAACAACGTCCTAACTAATCTCATTATCCCATTTACAACGTCCTATCTTAACATCAAACCATCAAATTGTATCATAGATTTCATAGAAAAACGTCCTATAGTAACATAAAACGCTTAGAAGTTCAATAATGTTCGTGTGAAATTGTCTTAACTTTTTATAAGACGTCTATTTTGCGTCTACTATTTAATGCATACTATAACAGAAAAAATGATTATCCTGTGCCACGGACCTAAAAAAAAGACGGACGTAACATCAAAGGCAAATCATGTGAAGCATGCAAGGTCAGACAAAATCGTTTGTTGTACACTACGTACACTCACACTAATGCACCAGGTCGGACAAACCGCTGCCATTTCACGCCGCGTGACAGCGGCAGTCACACATTCAATTGTTCTGATAAAAATAATTAAAAATGCCGTCTTGTGTGGTGAAATCCTATAAAAACTATACGAATAAATTTAAAAAGTCACAAGGAATTACCTACCATGCGTAAGTATTAACAATTCTTGATATTTATTCCATATTACATTTTATTTACTGGGATGAAAATTGTAAACAAAAATACAACTGTATGGCTACTTTATTTACGGGAAATTTTGCCTAAAAGTAAGGAATTTTGTATTTCTTGCATTTGTGACTCGGTAAGGTCAGATTTCGTAACTTTTTAGGGTTCCGTATCCCAAAGGGAAAAGAATAGAAGCCATATTACTCATAGAATATTTTATATGTTTTATAAAATGGTATGTTCTCACTGTGAATTCTTTGTTGTTTACATATATGTAAATATGTAGCAAACTTTTTTGTGTTTAGCAACTGATTGTAACTAATTATTTCTTTGTGTTTTTTTATTGTTTGGTTTTTGTAAGTCCTAGTTTGTCAAAGATAAGTCTTACTTCATTTTTATTTATTTTTTTAATAAATTCATTTCTCTTGTTTTAAGGCTTAAGATACTAAAAGCATTCAGCCTATGTTGTCATTTTTTTGTCATGCTGATTGGTATGGTTCTAATCTTCTGTTTTATTATTAAATTAAAAATGTCTCGTCAACCCTGCCAGAATTATCAGCGCTGCAGCAGCCCTGGTGTTGCTGTAGTATTAAGCTGAGACAGGGACCTAGTTGACCTGTCCTTCCAGGTTCTGTTTTTGTATATCGAATGTTAAGCATGCGACTTTAAGCCTGCATCATAACATTTTAAAAGACATAAATAAATTAAATTAAGTTTCTGCTCTGCACTGACCAGTAAATATCCCAGAGGTAATTTAAAATGCTAATTGATACCGTGTATTAAGAATACGTGCTAATTGATACCGTGTATTAAGAATACGAATGCTTCAGAAGCAACGGTTTGACAGTTTTCTGAAGTTCCTGTCCCCATGTCGACATATTTTTTTTTCTCACTCTGTCAGTCTTTAAATACCTACTAAATCTATGAATGAAACACTTACATTTAAAAGAAGAAATAATAATATTAGTCTATTATATTTTTATTTTAAGCATTAATCTGCGCGATTTAGGTATATTAATGTATAATATTAACCAGATAGTTATTTTTTATGTAAATAATAAATTACTTTATACGTAGCAAGTGTTTTCATTTTTCTAACGGTCGTCATAAAAATGATGTTTGATAGGCCAACATTATGTTTCTAAACGGGTGCACCGTTTAAATTGCTGAAATATCGGGAGCTCACATCTAATTAAAACATGGTAAGTATCCCGTTATTGTAATCTCTTATCTATTAGACAAGTCCGTCCGTCCGTCTGTGGTGGTGTTTCAGCGACCAAACCGTAAGAGATAGATAAAGAGAATATTTAAGTTATAAGTTAAGAATAGTCTGATAAGACTACAAACCGGATTTGAGTAACGTAGCACTTCCGGTTTTCGAGAAATCACGAATTTCAAACGAGCCCACACAAAATCTCCGAAGTTCTCAATTAATTAAATACATTTTTTTTTAAATCAGGTTTTGGTGAACATTTCATTCACTGGTTTGCTAGTAAATACATATTACATTAACGGGATTACCTACATAATGTTAACAATATTTTAGTTTGAGACATTTAAAAAATAGGGATTTCGATGACTTATATGACCACCCTCAAATCACGCACACACGGTAAACGGGCGGCCATTTGCATGCTTCACTCGTGATTAGACGAGGTTACGTCCGTCTTTTTTTTAGGTCCGTGTCCTGTGCATACTCATTACGCAAATCGTATTTTCCGCGCCTAAAATGGGTTCTACAAATCGTCGTCAAAAAATGTCCTATATAAATATAAATCGTCCACAACTGTTAACTAAGATAAAAAGCAATTATAGACAAAATGTAGGTTTATTTAGAAATTAAATAGTGTTAATCACGAAGTAATATCACTATAAATCGTATACTTACCAGTATCTACATTTTTATTTAAATATTCGGCATGAACATTTGAAAATGAATAACTAAGTTCGGGCTCTTCTGCACCTTCATTATGCATTCTCAATATTTTCAGTGATCGCGACATCTCTAAAATTATGCTTTTTTTTATTTTATTTTGCTTTCACATACAAATCATTTAATAAATTGGTTTAATATTAAAAATCAAAAGAAGCTTAGCACGTGTCACAAAAACGCCCACTCTCCATTAAATAGTGGTCGAACAGACGTACGGACCGGACACTCGCGATGCCCCCGCGCCGCGCGCACAGTCGCATGTACACTCCGTGCGTTGTAACGCGGACGAAATATCATATGGAACGTTATTCGATTCTATATTTCGAAAAATTAATAAGATACGAAAATTCTAAAAACATGCGTCGATAGATATTGTATTTCTAATCTCATTTAGCTATTAAAACAGGATTTGCTCTATAATCACATCGGACTCTGTTCTACGCATGAGTCGAATGACACGCAGAAATCAGCTATCGCGGAACATTTAATCGATTCGGGTCCTAATCACTGGATTGAGCTCCATAATCCACAAATCATCTCGACGCACCTGTTAGCATTGGCATTAATAATTAATTTTATAAACACTTTGAAACTTATATAAAGCAATAAAAGCAAATGAAATGGAAATAAAACTATTCAATAGATTCAGATTTCTTTATTTTATAAGGGAAATCACTACTTTCAAAATTATTAAATGTTTAAAGTACACTATTTATTGATTATTAAAATTAAAATACCAAAACAAAGTATAAAATCTTTACTCGCAAATAATCTCTTATTTTAATTTTTAAGATTACAGAAGTAATTTCTATTGTAAATGGCAAAGATATATTATTGTATATTATTTTTAGATATTAGGTAGTTTTAAGCTTTTTGTAATTGTAAACTCATACATTTTATTAATCTAAATAAATTTCCTTATTAGATTATGACTTACAATATTATACAAATATAATTCCGATAAAAGTTATAAACAACAATATGAAAATGATTACTTAACTCAGAGCTCCGCTCGGTCCGATGGCTCGATACAGAATCGCCCCGCAAAGGTTGAAGCTCGGCCTTTTAAAGGCAGCGACAAACAACTAACGTCATCGGGCCGTTCAGAACACGTGTACAAAGATTTCGCTGACTACCCGCAATTTATGAAATATTCTATTAAATTATGTAATTTAGTGCTAGCAATAGATTTTCACAGTATTTTATATAAAACCTACATTACAAAAATCAAGTACGAGTATTGAAGCAGCAATAACATCACTGAATCAACCATTTTTAAGTGTACAATAATTATACAGCCGCCTTGATGTTTTGTTTTTAGCTTGTTAATGACCTTATGTGTATATTATCTAACACGGCCATTCTGACATGTACTTCGTTCTCGAAGTACACTTTGAAATAATGTGATCACTTTAAAAATTGTTTTACAGGGTAACTTTATTTAAATAAGATCTAGCGATCAACTCAGCTTGTTTATGACCTTATGTCACAGGCATAGTCACAGTCACAGTCATGGTCACAGTCATAGTCACAGTCATAGTCACATTCAATTGTATAAAAGCATATATTTATCATAGTCTCTGGCCTTGGCATACTAGTCCTATCACCTGCTGCGCATGAATTTCAGACTAGCATCGGGGCAGTGACTGACCAGCAGTATATAAATATATATCATAGTCTCTGGCCTTGACATACTAGTCCTATCACCTGCTGCGCATGAATTTCAGACTAGCATCGGGGCAGTGACTGACCAGCAGTATACAAATATATATCATAGTCTCTGGCCTTGACATACTAGTCCTATCACCTGCTGCGCATGAATTTCAGACTAGCATCGGGGCAGTGACTGACCAGCAGTATACAAATATATATCATAGTCTCTGGCCTTGACATACTAGTCCTATCACCTGCTGCGCATGAATTCCAGACTAGCATCGGGGCAGTGACTGACCAGCAGTATACATATTATATCATAAGTCTCTGTCATAATAGTCCCATCACCTGCTGCATATGAATTTCAAACTGATATCAGGGCAGTGGTAGACCAGCAGTGGTGGTTTTACAACACAATCATAGGATCAGGTAAAATTTAAAACTTTTCGTCGGTATCACATTTTTTCAAAGTATATTACGAGTGGTTTAAGAAAAACTAATCAATAGTTATACCAATATACCATGCACAAATATTTTAATCAAATATTAAATTTTATACTCTAAACTTTTATTGGTATATCATAAAATATTACAGGTACATATGATCATAATAATTTAATCTCATTGTTTATACTAACAACATATTTCATAAATCGATTTTAGAACATAACTGTATTTTATTTACTTTGTCGAGCTGCCTTAAGACTTTTATTGAGCGTTTGGATTTTTCATTGGAAGATTTTTAAAACTTTATTGTCTATGTTTGAATTTATTAGCTAATTTAATTAATAAAGTGATTTATTTAATTCTTTTACATAATTTTGAGTTTCTTTATTTGACCCTATCTACCGTAAACTACCACCGGTTCCAAAGTTGGGAGACCTTTCCGAGAAGAACCAGCGAAACAAACTCAGAGAGGCTTTCTATCTCCCTTTTATGTTAAATCATGCAAACAAAAAGAACTAACAGTATCTGTTGGTCTTGCAGTATGTGCCGGGTTGCGATTTTATCCGTTGTGTAATGGTTAACAGTTATATATATATTTTTTCAAAGCTACGGCCGATTCTCGAATGATAAATTTTGTTCAGCCAATTCCCCTTGGCTACTACAATACTCCTTAGAAATTACATGATTCCGTTGACCACTACCCCTTAAACTATAACGATCATTATTCGAAATCTCTATAATTTCGTACGGTTCCCTAAATTTCGGTCTTAATTTTTATGACGTCTACGATCCTGATAACATAACACTATATTACCAATCTCAAAACCCTTATTGTCCTCCCCTAACAATTGTCAAAATGTAAACGCCGCTGAGCTAAATTACGATCTGATCTAATGTCTGTGTTATTTTCCGTAACTCCTATATAATTAAGACGATACTGAATTCATGGAATGTTTGCATTACGGCCAATAAGTAAAAGAATTGATGTAAATCTTGTCGAATTTTGAATATAGGTATTTAAAGATTGTTGTAATTTCCACAAACCGCTTGGCCAATCTGACGAACCATTGCAGGTAGTATTAAGCATATCTATCACGTAAATAAATGTTGTGTTACAAGTTTTACTAGAAAGGAAAAAAACCAAAATATTAGATAATTATCAGCCAACTGATCAGTCCTTGAATGTTGCTTTAGTTAGGAACCTGGGACTTCTTCTAGACAGCAAATAATCGATTAATGATCACATTGAAAATATAACTTTTAAAGCTTATCCAATGCTAGGTTTCGTTCTAAGGGTTAGCAAAGACTTTAAGATGTTCCATTTTAATTCTATTATTTAACTCCATAGTCCTTATTCTCCTTTTCTTTTGAGTAACATTCGTGTTCCCGTTTAAACTCTAGGTCTAACAGCCTGTTTAGTGTACCTTTTGTTGAGACAAAATTTACTTCCAACACATTTTTGTACCGAGCCTGTGATTCATATAATAATAAATTCAATTTTATTGATATATTTAATAATGGAATTAATGATTACAAAAAGCTTTTAATTAAGCAATTGAATAAATTAACTGTTATTTGTTATTTGTATATTTTTGTTTGTATAAGATAGCAAGATCAATAATAACCTTGTGGGTACATCTAATATTTATAGATTATTATAATAACTGCCAACGAGATTTTATATCAACCAATGTATAAAATTTGTCAAAAATACATGTAAAAACAGTGTTCATACCCCAAAGTAACATAATCTGTAACAGCCAAACTGACTAGTACTTCTTTCTCGAAGTAGGTACCTATCAAACTATTATTCTGGAATTTAACTCCGAATGAATAAAATAAAATTCAAGTGGTTTTTATAGACAAAATCTTGTGAATCCATCAACATTGCCAATGAGCGTTGTTCAAAATACTTGACCATTGGTTTTTTTTGGTGTCCCACATTTTTGCAGAAGACTAAGGTTTACAGGTCGATATTGGTACTAGTATCTTTACAATTTATCAAATTACCAATTATATATATAAAACAGTTACAAAACCAATCCATTTCTTTGGGAAACTAAAAAAACTAAAATACTAGAGTTTGAAATGTATAAAAAAATATTTGTCTCATTATCTCATAATTTTCAAGCTGATTTTTATCATTATATTTTCAAGAACCCCTTTAAATTTTAAGAACTAAATCGATAGTTGTTGAGTAAAAATATAGTAAAATTGTGTTTTGAAACCATTGAGTTCAGATAATTTCTGACATTATTTATAAAACATTGTCTCGCGAAAAAGTTCCAAAAACGTTATTCCGCTTTTTTTTTTTTACCCAAAGAACATGGTAAAATTTTGTATAAGCGACTGCTCTAGCAATGTATAAATATTGTACTTAGTTATATATAATGCAGAATGGCTGAATTATTTACAGAGCCATAAATTTCGCATTTTCTTAGAATATATCTTCACATTTATCTGATTAACACTTCACAAAAAGTATTTTTAAAAGTAAAATTATATACAAATAATTTTTTGCTGTCGGCCTGACATGAAATCTGTGAAGTTTTATTTTGTTCATTTGCAAAAATCAAAGCATTAATTATCATACAGCCTTCTCTCAAGCCTGATCAGAAAAACAAAATCTAGTATTTTAGGCCTTCAGTGATTTGTTATAATAAAAATAAGGGCCTTTCACTAAAGTTGTAAGAGAATTATAAACACGTAATAATTAATAAAAAAAATACACAAAATTATGGGCTAATGCGATAATTATACACGTTAAGGGCAGTTTCTTAGCCATGTCCTTTGCCAAATAGAAAATTCAAACTAATGATAAACTACATTTAACATATTGGCAACACTTTTAGTATCGAAAACACGCTCCGAGAAGTAACCTGTGCTGTGTCGATCAAAAATTATGTCAATTCATGTTAACAGTTTTTGAAATAAGTAACAACAATTAATATATCAATGACAATAGTCTATACTTTGTATTCTTGGGTACATTGTGGTGCAATAAAAATCTATTACGCTTATTTTTTATCATAGAAAATATTTTTGAAGTATTTACATCGGGAATTCGTTACTTTTTTTTTGGTTATTTTTGCATGGTATCGTATAAATGGAAAGGCAGGTAACAACACAAAAATAATAGATGAAGCCATGCTTACAAGTCAGTAACACTTAAAAAAAGTGGAGTTTCTCAGTTCGTCAGAAGCTTGTTCTGTATATGCTACTCGATTATAAGTTTATTTGGGTGCATTTCAATATCAAGTCCTAAAAGTAATGCCAACAAATTAATGATAAAACCACAAAGCTGGAAATCTAGTTCTTAAACTTATACTAGTGTATAATACGAGGCCTTACAATTCAGATTTTGTTCCTCTCGATTCGTTTTTTGTTATCTGTCCAAATAGTGAACAATTTTCAATCAATATATTTTTTTTTGCACTGTTTAGCTTTCTAAACTAAAATAAATGTCTGATTATTATAGTTATTCGTAATTTTCTAGTTGTGAAGTTCATAATATAAACCTTACCTGTATTTATCATTATAGAATTAAACTTCAGAGTCAGAAAATGTCCATGGTAACAAAACAATAAAATTTTGAATATAACTGAAAGATTTCTAATTATTATTTAACCTTTTTGATCTCAAGCCATTGGTTATGGTCTTGGAATATAATTATTAAAACATTAAAAACACTGTTGCCGTATTTTCTTTTATTTTCAACTAAATTTTTATCAGTTTTAATATAAAAATGGTAAATGAAACGTAATAACATATGTCTTGTCTCGTCTTGGATATCGAATTTGGCTAGATTTTTATTTTTCTAAACTTTTCAAGACATGGTCAAGAAATTTCAGATTAATTCAATAAGTTGTGCATCAAAAACAAAATGTTTTACCCAGTAACCTTACTTTATTTCTACATAATCACTATAAGAATCAGATAAATTAGAAGAATACAGAACTGCTTTAGTGAATCTCTCACACAGATTTCTCTTTACAGGGTAAGAATTTATTACATTAACATAAAAAAAAAACCCTTAATCTTCCTTCTACAGGTTCCCGTTTCGAACCACGCTAAATCAGGGCCCTTAGCGGCCTTACCTCCTTTAGCAGCTGTCGTGATATTGCTCCGACTGAACTCCTTTGTCAGGACTTCGATGCTGTCTCACCAGCCAGCCGCTCCGGAATCATTATCCGGATTGAAGACTGATGGTGCCACGTAGTCATCCTTCTCACTCGGTGTAGTGAAAGCATTGCTGATTGCCTTCAGCAGATTCCGTTTTTCTCCGACATTCATTATGAAACAAATAATTATATTAGTTTTATGAGAATAGGTTGTTTATCCCACTTCTGATGTTAGCATTGGCATTAATAATTAATTTTATAAACACTTTGAAACTTATATAAAGCAATAAAAGCAAATGGAATGGAAATAAAACTATTCAATAGATTCAGATTTCTTTATTTTATAAGGGAAATCACTACTTTCAAAATTATTAAATGTTTAAAGTACACTATTTATTGATTATTAAAATTAAAATACCAAAACAAAGTATAAAATCTTTACTCGCAAATAATCTCTTATTTTAATTTTTAAGATTACAGAAGTAATTTCTATTGTAAATGGCAAAGATATATTATTGTATATTATTTTTAGATATTAGGTAGTTTTAAGCTTTTTGTAATTGTAAACTCATACATTTTATTAATCTAAATAAATTTCCTTATTAGATTATGACTTACAATATTATACAAATATAATTCCGATAAAAGTTATAAACAACAATATGAAAATGATTACTTAACTCAGAGCTCCGCTCGGTCCGATGGCTCGATACAGAATCGCCCCGCAAAGGTTGAAGCTCGGCCTTTTAAAGGCAGCGACAAACAACTAACGTCATCGGGCCGTTCAGAACACGTGTACAAAGATTTCGCTGACTACCCGCAATTTATGAAATATTCTATTAAATTATGTAATTTAGTGCTAGCAATAGATTTTCACAGTATTTTATATAAAACCTACATTACAAAAATCAAGTACGAGTATTGAAGCAGCAATAACATCACTGAATCAACCATTTTTAAGTGTACAATAATTATACAGCCGCCTCGATGTTTTGTTTTTAGCTTGTTAATGACCTTATGTGTATATTATCTAACACACCCTTCGCAATCCGGGCAAATGCACTTCTTTCTCGCCCTGGCTGCTCGCTTGGGCTTAGAACGAGACTCTGGGGAGAGCATTTATGTTGGTGACCCAACTCCAGTTGCTGACTGCTGCGCCTGCGATGCACTTTCCGGTTGAGACTGCTGCTGCGTTTGAGAGTCGTCCTCTGTCGCCGATATAGATGACATCGCCTTCAGTGTGCAGTCGCTCTTTCGTTCCGTCATTCAGCTTGACAAATATGTTCCCCTCGATTGATCAGCATCTCTTGATCCCAAAACGTTTGTGAGCCCGAATCAAAAGTGCTTGACGTTGACGTGTTAGGATCTCGGATAATGTATGCGGAGTACCCTTGAGTGCTGTCTTCTCACTCCTAATAGTAGCTTTGATAGAAATATCGGTAAAATGCCACAACACAGGGCGACATTTCCCCTCTACTGATGCACTGCCTAGACGATGACATACACTTAATTTATCCGAGGTCAGATCCAAGCCCATCTTGCTATTCAGAAGACATATGATGAATTTGGAAAGATCTTCAACAGTCGCTGGTATGCCACCAACTAGGAGATACTTGTTGCGATGCTTCATTTCTATGTCATCGATGGATTTGAGAAGCTGTGATATCTGGTCTAGCATTAACATCAACACAGACCATACCTCAGATTTGAATTCACGGAAGTCCTGTCTTAGTTGAGTAAGAGAACCATCATCCTTGGGCTGTGAAGTAGAATTCCATTTACCCTTCAGCTCGTTCCTCCTTAGTAAAAGTTTGGTTTCCAAAGCTTGCTGAGTCTCAAGAACTTTTGCAACATTGGTCATTGTTCAGTGAAAATTGTGAGTCTTTATAGAGTGAGTGAAACCGGTCAGGACAGTTAAGTCAGGTATACACCCTTTCCAATATAAAAGAATGATCAAAATCGGATTTCTCAGTAAAGAGGTTTGCGTGATCATACATAAAAAAAATGCGCGTCGATTTGATAACCTCCTCCGATTTGTTTCGTCGGTTGAAAAGAAAATGTTGGGGTTAAATATTTATTTGATAATTAATGATTTTTTATGTACGAATACTAGTTTGCAGCCGTGACCGTGATATGATACCTTATCTACAGCATTTAAATATTAATTCCAAGTCACACAGATATTTCAATTATTTCGTACTAACAGGATCCTTCCTTATTGTACTTCGCAAACCTTTGTCAAATATAACGCATTTAGCATGTTACCATTAAGAAAGAGCTCCGCAATGTACGACGTGATGAGCCAAAAGAACTAATGAGAGTAAACTCTTTTTTTGTTTCCTAAACATGCCTACAGCCGGCTGCAGGGTTATGTCAGACTCTTACTGACTGAAATACACTCATCGGGGGATGCCTATGGCCATAAGGGTCTTACAGGCTTCATCTGATGCGATCAAACTTTGAGGAGGCGATGATGCACGGAGTAAACTCGGGAAGATCTCCTTTTATACTCGAAGGTGGGGGTAAACGCCAAGAAAGCGCCTCAACGCCAGAACTTACAGTGGTATTATCAAAACAAATTCTTTTTACAATATTTTATGAAAATGATAATTGTTACCATTTTGTATTTATAAATATAATTACGGATTGGTGATGAGAAAAAACGTCACGTAGTTATAACAATTAAAATTAATAACTATATATATATATATACGTACTTTGGGGCTAGGCTAATTTAGTTTGTGTGTGTTAGAAATATTTATTTATTTGTTTACTTATTTATATTTTGGCAATACCTTACAGAAGAACCTAGGAATGGAACATTGGTAGCGTTGTGTTTCTGTTGTTGAATAAATAAATAAAATAAATAAATATTTCCAATAGTCACACCAATTAGCCCAGCCCCAAAGTAAACACTGTAAGGCTTGTGTTATGGGATGCCTGGGATGGGTATCGGGTAGAATACATATACAGTACATATATAAGAATATTTATAAAGAAATACATATTAAGCATCCATGACTGGAGTACAAATGCTCGTATTCATCACACAAACATCTGCCCCCACCGAGATTCGAACCCGGGACCTCTCGAGTCGGCGACACCATGAAACCCGGCATACAAACCACTCGGCCACGAAGGTCGGCAAAAAAAGAAATTAAGTTCTTGACTCCCTTTGGTTCATTAGGTATCTAGACCAGACTAAAAGTGTATTAAACTTAACATCAGGTGGAGTGGGGTAATCACTAACCACTGCGATACTGAGTCTCCTCTTATTTTAAATTTTAGTATCCCGACGATATTATAAAGTATGGTGTTGCCACTTCTGTCACATAGTCTTGAATAACGCATATAGTTTCTGATCGTTACTCTGCGCTTTCCTGGTGAATTACAGAACGTGACTCATGCCATTTTGAACAATGCCCGGAACATTCTACGTAATTTTACGAAGGAAGTTTCTACGTGTGCCTATGGTTGTTGTGGGCCCCCATTTCCGCTCGTAGACTCCGTACTTGGTCCATTGTGCGTAGAGGGTATATTGGGCTAGCTAGCTCAGCCAGCCCAGCTCCTTCCAGAAGCGCAGTAGTCTCCTGGGCCTCTCACAGGTTTTTAGGAGCGTCTTCGGCTTCCTGAGGATTGATGCCCGTTGTTCTGCAAAGCTCGACATGAGCCGCCGTTTCATCTGCTCCAGACACCCTCCGCATAGAGAGCTATCTGCAACACGTATAGTTAGTAAATGCTTGTTAAGTAGGCAGTGCTCTGTTATGGTGCCTAGCATTACTCGGAGATCGCTACGGTTGAGATTTAGTAGTTTTCTAGTTAGTCTGTTATTCGTCAGTCTCTAAAAATATCCTTAGATTGCCTGCAGCCCTCGGTGTTGACCCAACGGGTGTTGTGATTCTGTATGGTTTGTTGCCGTACCCATGTAGTAACCTGATTGAAAGGTAATGGCAGAAGTGGCTCAGGGCCTTCCACTCTCTGTAATGATCCCCTTCTAGCAAGCTCGTCGGCTGCGTCATTACTCACAGAACCGCTATGTCCCTTGATCCATTGTAGGATAATCTTGTTATCCATTTGCTATGCACTCCAATGCCAGGTGATATTCGTATACTAGCCCAGAACTTTTGCTGTTACTATCTAGGGCTCTAAGGACAGCCATACTATCAGATAACATATGTATCTTATAGACTTTCCTATTAATAACAGTGGTGGCGGCCTGAGTAATGGCTATACATTCGCATTGGAATATTGAGCTGTGATTACCCAGTGTTGTTGATATGTGGATGTTAAGGTCCAGAGAGAAGACTCCTGCGCCTGATCCGAATCCTCGTATTTTGGATCCATCAGTGTATATGCGTCTATGCCCGACTAGAATTTGTTGGTTTCTAGTAGTTTTATTTGATATCTTCTATCAAATGTAAGAGAAGTCGGGATTTTTGGTATTGTATAGCCCTTTCCAGAATTTTGGAGTAAGACACAAGCCCAGATAATACATTCTTAGCGCTGCCATAGTTCAAGCGCTATTTATAGGGCATTTGTGGGCGTGGACTTCGTGCAGCCTGTTATAGCAGAGCATGCTAGTCTTTGAAAACGCTGCAGTTTATTAATTACGGTGTTGAGTTCGGTTCTAGGCCACCAAACTATTGCACCGTAGGTGATGAGTGGTCTGATTATGGTTGTGTAAAGCCATTTTGTGATTTTTGGTGCGAGACCCCAGGTTTTACCAAGTAGTCTTTTGCATTGCCAAAACGTGATACAGGCTTTGGTTATCTTTTGGTCTAAGTGTGCTGTTCCATGTTAGCTTATAATCAAGAACTATGCCTAGATATTTGACCTCTTTTGACAAAGACAGTTCGGTATTAAATAACTTGGGTAATTTCACAGTATCCAGGTTACGTTTTTTCGTGAACATGACCATCTCTGTTGGTCGGATTCACCGATAGTTAGTGTTTAGTACACCAAGTTTCGACTATCTTGAGAGCGTTACTCATTATCATTATAGCCAGCTTATGAGAATAACTAGGTCGTCTGCATAACCAACTGTGTTGTTGTTGCGTTGATTGAGTTGGCAAATTAATTCGTCAACCACAATGTTCCACAGGAGAGGGGATAAAACGCCTCCCTGTGGGCAACCCCGTGCCACTACAGCTCTCTTCGTAGTGTTCACAGTCACTTGTATTGCTCTGTATTTTAGCATGTTGTTGATACACCCCGCAGTCGTGGTGTCAACTCCATGTCTGACAAGTGCTTGACTGATGCTGGTAAAGTTTTTTTTGTCAAAGGCGCCTTCAATGTCAATGAAGACTCCGAGCGTTGATTGTTTTGGTGATAATCCACGTTCTATTTGTCTGACTACGTTATGTAATGCGGATTCGGTGGATTTACCCATGCTGTAGGCGTGTTCATTTGCATGAAGTGGTACACGCTTTAGAGCATCATCTCCCAAGTTCCTGTCACACATTCTCTCCAGCACCTTTAGGTGGAATGATGTGAGACTTAACGGTCTGAATGCTTTAGGTTGCGTGTAGTCACTTTTGCCTGGTTTGGGTATGAATATTACTTTAACCTCTCTCCACTTGGATTGGACTGCGTAGATGCGCAGTAGATGCTCGAGTATCGATTCTTCGCACCATTGCAGTAGGCCCGGAAAGATGCCATCCAGTCCAGCTGCTTTAAAAGGGAGGAAGCTTTTGATGGCCCATGTTAATGTGTTGATTTTGATGATTTTGCGTGCAGTTGTCCAGTCAGCTAAATCTGGAACCGTGGATATCTCATCTTCCCATTATTGGTCATCTTTAGTGTTACAGCCTGGGAAGTGAGTTTGCCTCAGCAGCTCACAGGTTTCAGCGTCGGTTTTAGTGAAGGTAACCTAAATTGGGTTCGGGATCGTTACTTAGTATTTTCCTCACTCTTGCGGCATGAATGTTGTCTTGGATATCGCTACAGAAACACTTCCAGCATTCAGCCTTTCTGAATCGGATGCCCTTTTCGTAACGTGACTGTGCCTTCTTGTAGCGGATCCAGTCGTGTTCTAATCTGGTATTTTTTGCTCTGTTGAACATCTTTCTTACCCTACGCCGCAACTTTTCCAGTTTAGGACCCCACCAATTGTGTTTGCCTTTGGCTGTTGTGCGTAACTGTACTAGTGGGCATGACTGTTTATAACAGACGGTTAAAGTTGATGTTAGGTTATTCACATGTGTGTCTATTTCCATTGGATTTTTATAACCTCTGGCAAGTGGAGACACTACAGACTGGCCGTGGCTAGTGAATAGATTTTTTTGCGGTCAGTCTTACGTGGAATGCGTCAAGGCTCTGGTGATTTATTGTTTATATGAATATAAAACCTAATCCATCTGTGATCCGAGCAAGATGCTTCGTCGGATACGTGCCAGTCAGTGATGAATTCAGCAATTCTCTCACTGGTTAGGGTAAGGTCGATTATTGTCTGGGATCTTGATGTTACAAAGGTAGGTTCAGAGCCTCTGTTGATGATTTTTAAGTTTGTTGAGAAAAGGTAGCTAGAAAACTCCTCACCTCTGGTATTGGTTTCGTGGCTGCCAAAAAAGTGTGTGATGTGCGCTGGAGTCAGCGGCGATGATAAGCTCCAGTTCCTCTTGCTCGCAGTGTGTAACCAGCCTTTCCAACTCCGGCATGGGGATTTCAGCGTCGCCCGGACAGTAGGCAGACCCTATAATCACCTCGGGGAGGCTAGGTGTGTCACTGAGGGGAACCCAGAGGGGACTAGAGAGCAGTACTATAAGTCTCCCGAGAAACCGGTTGCTGCGAAGGTTGCCATGAAACGGCCGAGACTGAGAGAGGGGTCAGCGAATGCCTCCATAACGGACGATAGTGCGGCGCTTCAGCCAGAGTCAAAGAAGACGGCGGCAGGGCAAAAGTCTCCTGCTGATAAGCGCGGCACAGGGAAGTACTGTGGCATGAGCCAGGCCCGACGGGAGAGAGCTGAGATGACCACAGATACGGACATGACTAGCTTCCCGAGCGATTTTGACTCAACTGAGGCCGAAGAGGAGAGTACAATGCCTGAGACATCCGAGGAGGGGGTGGAGGCACTCTGTTCCCAATTAGCAGCAGAAACTAAAAAGCTGGCCGAACTGGAGGTGGGGCCGGGCAAGAATGGAGCCGCTCAGGTCAGGGAGAGGGTAAAAGCTGCCCGGGAGAACATCGAGGTTCTCACCGCAAAGATCCGCAGTGTCACAGCGACAGATGAGATCGCAGCCCTGCGAGCGGAGAACAGGCGGCTCTCCGGAGCGGTGAAGCAGATGGGGCAGAAAATACAGGCGATGGAGCGCCTAATTAGTGAGAAGGCAAAGCCTCAGGTGCCCCCCACACTAGTGGAGGCCTATGCCCACACCACCGAGGAGGTCGCAGAGAACCAACAAAAGGAGGAAGGCGAGAGGATGCCAGCCCAAATAGACCCCTCGTGACATTTCGAAGGGATATTGTAATGGAGTTAGGCAGCATAATTAATGCTCGCTTCGAGGGGATCGAGCATCGCCTCGCTCCAGCCGAGGAACGGCGCCCGCCACTGGGTACGGGTCCAAAGAAAGCAGGGAAGCCCGGTCAGGTTGTGGCTCAAGCTGGCCCATCGATGAGAGTGCCGCAAGCAGGGAAACACGCGCCGGAGGACTGAGAGAGTACTCAGACCAGGAGCAATAAGGAGGAATGGTCGACCGTGTCGGGTAAAAAGAAGAAGAAAAAGAAGGGTGCCAAAACCGCAACGACACCGACACCGTCGGGTTCTTCTGCTCCCACTGCAAAGGCGACACAGGCGACCAACCCTGCAGGGACGTACGCAGCGGCGGCCAATAAACAAATGGCTAAGAGCCCCGTGGCTATAGCGGGTAATAAGACAAAGCAGCCGAAGCTGAGGGCACCCAAAACCTCAGCGATCATACTGTCGATTCTGTCCAGTGCTATGGAGGGTGGAAAGACCTATGCTCAGGTTATCGCTCAAGCAAGGCAGGGCATCAACTTGCAGGATCTGGGCATAAAGGATGTCAAGGTAAAGACATCGGCATCTGGAACCCGGATCCTGGAAATCCCTGGGGCGGATAGTGACTCGAAGGCGGAGCTGTTGGCGGAGAGGTTGCGTGGGGTCCTGGAAAGCGTCGCGATAGTGTCCAGGCCAACCAAATACGCCAGTATGAGAATAATGGACCTAGAGGAGTCGCTGACACAGGATGAGGTCGCGGAAGCAGTTGCTGCCAAAGGGGGCTGCCACCGCGCACAGCACAAGTCTAAGTGGGTGCAATCGTGGCGGGACCGGGTGGTACACTTGTGTAAGGCGGCGGGGAGGGTCCGTTGTGGACATCACCTTCGCCACACCCATCCTGGCGGCCCAGATCCGAGGCTGGAGGGTGCTGAGTGAGACTGAGACCTTGTCGGATCACGTCTACATCCGATTTGAGGTCTCGCCCACGCGAGCCCAAAATGATCCCGGTATGCGGCCAGCGGCACAGGTCAGAGGCTAGCAGCTGTTCCCTAGATGGGCAGTGGCGAAGCTGTATAGAGACCAGGCTGAGGAGGCAGCGGCGACACGAGCCTGGTGCCTGGACTACATACCCCAGACGGAGTGGAGGGGAAGGTGGAGCGACTTTCCAACGCCCTCAGGGAGGTGTGTAACTCCGCCATGCCACGAGTCCGGGGACTACTACCGAAGGGTGGGGTATACTGGTGGTCGGACGAGATCGCAGCCATCAGTACGGCATCGATGCGCGCGCGGATAGCAGTTATGCGCAGCAGGCGTCGGAGGAGGAGAGACGAAGCGGAAGAGGAACGTCTGTGGCGAGTCTACAGGGAGGTGAAGGAGACTCTTAAGGTGGCTATCGCCAAGGCCAAAGACGAGGCCTGGAAAGAGTTCATAGGTGAGCTCAACAGGGACCCATGGGGCAGACCGTACAAGGGGGTCAGGAAGGGTATGGGTCAGCAGTCCCTCCCGTTGGAGGACATGGACCCGCACCTCCTGGCACGAATAGTGTCCGAGCTCTTTCCGGAAGAAATACCTGCCACCTCCCCGTTGTTGACGCTACCACCGGAGGACAGGGACGTGGTTGCCGTGCCGGTTCCGCCAATCACGGACGCGGAGATGGAGACGGCTCTGGATCGCCTGCGGGGCAAAAGAAAGGCGCCCGGCCCGGATAGAGTACCGCGTGGAGTCATCCCGATCGCCCTAAAACACCTAGGTGAGCACTTCAGGGTACTGCTCGATGAGTGCCTTGACATGGGTGTGTTCCCCAGGGCGTGGAAAAAGGGAAAACTCTGTCTGCTGCGGAAGGAGGGCCGACCTGCCGACCAACCCGCTGGTTATCGCCCGGTCGTGCTGCTGGACGAGGTCGGCAAATTCTTGGAGAGAATTATTGCCAACCGTATCGTTCAGCATCTTGAGGAGACCGCACCAAATCTGTCGCCCTGCTAATATGCCTTCCGTAGGGGTAGGTCCACAGTGGACGCGGTGCAGGACCTCAAGAGGTTGTCGCAAGAGGCAGTGGGGAGGGGGGAGAGTGTTCTCGCTATATCACTAGATATAGCGAATGCTTTCAACACGGTCCCCTTCAGCTGCATCACAAGAGCCCTGTACCACCACGGGGTCCCGTTGTACCTGAGGCGAGTGGTAGAGGACTACCTGCGCGACCGAGAGCTTCTTTACAATGCCGCCAGCGGTGTAGTGAAGGTGAGGAGCATGGTGTGCGGGTTTCCACAGGAGTTGGTCCTGGGACCGCTCCTCTGGAACCTTGCCTACGACTGGGTCTTGAGGGGGACGCTCTTGCCCCGAACAGCAGTCATTTGCTATGCGGATGACACGTTGATCGCTGTTCGAGGTAAGACCTATGAGGACATACGACGGCTGGGGTCAGCAAGTGCCTCACAGGTGGTCAGGAGAATAGGCATGCTCGGCATGCAAGGTGGCTGCTTATAAAACAAGGGCGATAATGTTCTATAGCTCCAGAAGCAAGCCACCGGCCGGTGCCTATGTCAAGGTGGACGAAGCCAGAGTGCCCATAGAGTCCACCTTGAAGTACCTGGGGTTGGTGCTAGATGCAAAGTGGCATTTTGACGAGCATTTTAGGCAACTGACCCCAAGGTTGGTTAGCGCGGCGGCGGCACTCAGAAGGCTGTTGCCGAATGTCGGTGGCCCCAGCGCCAGTTATCGCAAACTATATGCAGGGGTCATTAGAAGCATGGCCCTCTATGGGGCGCCCATATGGGCAGAGTGTATAGACGCGAGGAGCGAGGCCTTGCTACGGAGGCCGCAGAGAATAGTGGCGCAAAGGTCTGCGCGAGCCTATTGCACCACGTCATTTGCGGCCGCCTGCGCAATAACAGGGTCTCCTCCGTGGGCGCTGGAGGCGAAAGCACTGTCCCGCCTATATTCGGAAAAGGCGGAGGCCCGGCAGCGAGGGGAGTGATTAACACCGGAGGAGGTTATCGCCCACAGGAGGTGGCTGGAGGAGCTCGTCCTGGAAGAGTGGACTGAAGAGCTCGGGATGCAGCAATATGGGACCAGGACCCTGGAGGCGCTGCGACCAGTGCTCGACCAATAGAGGGAGAGGAGGCATGGGTCGCTGACCTTCCGTCTGGTGCAGATGCTGTCAGGGCATGGATACTTTGGCAGCTACCTGCATCGTATACGGAGAGAAGCGACTCCGTCGTGCCATCATTGTGGCGCTGTCGGGGACACAGCGCAGCACACCCTAGAGGAGTGCCCGTCGTAGTCCCGGCAGCGCCATGATATGGTCATGGCAATAGGACGGGATCTCTCGCTGCCCAGCGTCGTTAGAGCGATGCTGGACAGCGACAGATCCTGGACTACGGTAGTCTCCTTCTGTGAGGAAGTCATCCTCCAAAAGGAGACAGCGGAGAGGGAACGTCACTGAGGAGCCTGATAGCAGTCAGGTCCTTGGAACAGAACTCGGTGATTAAAACGGTTTTCACATGCTTTGGAGCAAAGATGCATGTACGTGGTTTACTTACGGTAGTATCTAGGAGTATTTTGCCTCCAATGTTGGATAGACCTCCTCCCACTCCTGATCCACGGCTCTTGGATGAGGGCTATGGTCTTGGAGTTTGTCTCCAACACCCGCCGAAGGTTTGCCGTGGCTGTCTGGCTGTATTGGAGATTGGACTGTATGATGTTTAAGAGCATACCCGCTCTCGCTTCCTCTTCCTTCGCCTTTTCACCCTCTAGCCACCAGTCCATACGTGAAGAGTTGAAGGCCGATGTTTTCGATGTCAAAGCAGGTGGTTTATTGGCCATTCTCACGCTTAGCCCTACGTTGGTCTCCCTCGGTAGGTTCGATGTGGTGGCCGGTGTGCCTATGCTTATAATGCTGCGGTAATAAATTTAGTATATTATTATACTTATATTAAATAGAAGAAAAACTGGTATTGTTATATTTTGATTTGTAAGAGGTTAGAGTTGTAACTGAGATCAATGCAATGTACGTCAACAATTTTAACTTACTAGAGTCTTATAAGAACTCTTACATAAAGGTTGAGGAGCTCGATTGCGCAGGTGGTTAGCGCGTTTGGCCTACGATCGTGGAAGTCGAGCTACTTTCGCAATGGTCGATCATTGGATGGGTGATCAAAAACTTAATATCTCGAACTTCTCCGTGCATCAGAAGGCCATTGGTCTCGGCTTCATCTGCAGTTCTTGTCCCCACCAATCCCGTTGGTAGGTCACGGCCAATTTCCCTGTTCCAGCCATAGAGAAGGCCTGTGCCCCAGCAGTGGGGAAATTAATAGATTGTGACGATATAAAGCTTTGGGTTAGGTTTTTATACTAGTACAAAAACTTCCGATTTTTTTACAGGCAAGATAGTGCTTATAAGCCCTCTGAGTTTAAATCTAGCCATATCCAAAGAATTCCACTTCTCAATAACACGCTGCTGCGTGACAATTTGCAGTTAGTGGAACTGTAAATTTTAAAAAAGGATTTAAGACTCAGTTTTTATTTATTTTTGGTTGATTGAATCAAAAGAGTTGGTTGCGCAATATGCTTGGTTATACATTGATAATGCGGTGAAGCAACTTGACCTCGTGAATGTGAGACTAGATTTGTAATAAAGTTTAATTTGATTAGTCTTCCAATTCTTAGAGGGGTGTAATAAAGCGTTATTTTTACCAATGTATTTATTTCTTAATAACGGACACGTTCTTATCTTTCAATTTCATTCACCAATGTGTCATCAAGTGTGGTAGGCTAAATCGATAACGAACAAATGACGCTAACGTATAGGAATGAACGTGTGAACGAGATAAAGAATTGAACTCAGCACACCATCTTTCGTTATCGTGTGAGAAGTGTTCGGCGGTTCCTGCACATGACAATTCTACATTGGCAACTTTATGGCACTCGATTGTAGGTTTATTTAAAGTACGATCAGCCAATTTGATTCCTGATCTACCATAAGATCAGTTTTTACAACCATTGCAAAACAATAAGGTAGTATTTTGCTACATCCAAAACAATAAGGTTCCAAATAAAATTGGAGACACTTGAAGCGAATAAAACGAGTTTGTTGAGAGTATTATTTATGTTTATGTCGATTGCAAGTTTCATTATGATCAGTTCATGAAAACAAGGACGAATACGAGTAACCAGTAGGTAACCATTACTTACTAGTCATGACTATTAATATTCCTCATTCAGCAGTCAATATGTTTTTGATGGAGGCTCAAACATATCGACTTTGCGTGGCCGTATTAGATGATTTATACGGCAAAAGAAAACATTCTTTGCTCATGTCCAACATCCTTACTAATATTATAAAGGCGAAAGTTTGTTTGGATGGATGGATGTTTGTTCCTCTTTCACGCAAAAACTACTAAACGGATTTTAATGAAACTTTACAGTAATGTAGCTTATAGATCAGAATAACACATAGGCTATAATTTATAAAGATATTGTGTGAATTGTCCAAAATATAACGATAAATGTCATTTAAATCTGAAAAAATTCTGCAATCTGCGAGCTATTCAGGCGTGTAAGGATAAAATTGTCTAAAAAATATCCCGCAACAGCATATGTCTATCTTTTATGGTTGACTCACAATAACACGTGTAATTATATAAATAAAGTCATTCTTTATAGCACAAGCCTGAGAACAAAAAGTATAGTTTACACTACAGCTCTACACTGAAGCGAAGCGAGGGCGGGCCACTAGTCAGAAATAAATCTATTGGAATGACCGTACGAAAAATGATTCATATAGATACCTATCTGCAAGTCTCCCGTTAGATTGGCAAAACAAAAACCCCAATTCCCGATCCTCCTATTCCCGATTCCTTTTGATTTATGATGTTCGTCGTCCAGTCCCTATAATGCAATGCTTTTTGCCTCCCCCAAAGAAAATAGATTAGGCGTCAGGAATAAATACCAATGATAAGAGTATAACCCGAACGAATGAGATTGTGGGAGAAATTTATGAGCTTTATCTTGTTTACGTTTCTCCAGAAATAGGTGAGTTCCCATTGCTTGTTCCCTATATCTTGAATTAAAGCCTGTATATAAAGGATCTCTTTTACTCGTAAATGTCTTTGGATCGTATAGCACTACTAAAATTGCATGTCCACAGCTTGTTCAAGGTTTCTCGGGAGAATGGAAAAACATTAGGCGGTCCTGTGTTCCAAACAGTACTATATCTCGAATTCTAGGTCAGAGAGTGGGTTGCTGAATTTATTTTAGACAATAACGTGTAATGTAGCTTATTTGAATTTTTATGTGAGCTGTTGATCTCAGCGAGCTCCATTATAAGTGGATTTCAAGAACTATAAAATTTTGTAAATTAAGATGGAAATTTTTATTTTTAAAAATAACTAAATGCGAAAACAACTTATTTTGTAAAAAAAAGTATTACAAAAAATATTGACATATACAGTAATTCTTGGAATAATTTATACTTTATTTTGCAGTCATTAGATTTTAACGGACACCTTTGAATAATATATTCATTTTAAAAAGGAATTTAATTTTACCGGTTTCGAAAATATATGAAACATTTTTAATGGCTATGGGTGTAGTAACATTCAACCAAAGACTGATCGAAGTTGTTTATATAACATCAAAACAAATCTGTCTTGTAAAAATTGATAAAATAAATCATTTTTTTATTACACTGTGGTATTAATATCCACAACTATATTATAATTTTCACTACATGCAAATGTGCTAAGACAATTATTATAGATGGTAGGCGATATCATAAAGTCTATTGCCATACATTTTTCGCAAACACAAAATACCACCTTCATAAACACATAATAAGATGTGATACACTAAAAACCTAAAATATGGTTATAATATTAACATAACAAAAATAATGAAGCTACTGAAGATAAGGCTGCATAACTTAAATCTCTTAGCTTTCTTTGGTTAATGAGAGTTTAAAAATACTCTCTAATCTGTGGTTATTCCCAATCATGACACAGTTTCTGTCGCAGAGTACCTTATTATAACCGAAAATGCATAGATAGATTTAATACCTATGTACCTATTTGCAAACATAACTTCAAAATCATTCAGTGTATATGGTTTATAGAAGTTCTCAGGGGTGTCAGTCAACAATATTCGTTTCTGCAGTTATTTATATATATAGGGTGAAATTGAATGTTTCTATGAAACTTCGTGAGATTTTTGGGTTACGTGTATAGAGTATGCCTGATTTTTTTCGGATTTTTAAAAAATTTTTTTTTCGTTTTCTAATTTTTTATTTGGTTATTTTTTTGTCATTTCTTCCTTATGAGTAATTATTCATTTTCAACACGTCTACATAGAAGTTATAAAGCAACTTAAAATAAGCACTCCTAAAAAAACGGAAACTTAATGAATGCCTCCAGTCGAGATCAGCGCCGGCCGCCACCGGAGTGACGGCCGGCGGCCGCCTGTGTAGGTACCTACTACACGCACAGATGACTCGGCGTTTACCTACTCTCCGCTTTGATTCCACACTATTTAAAAACATTACAATAAAATAGTCTTAGATGCTATATTATAATTATTTATTCACTGATACACAATACCTTTGAATATTATTTCATAAAGCACAGGTAATTAATCAATAAAATAAATCTTCCGTTAGAGCAATTAAAAATCCTATAAAGTTAATATGACTGTCACGATTTTAAATCGGTAAAGTCTGTCTGTTAGTGTAAGAACTTCTTTTTTATTGTTAATGTTAGTTGCCTCGTTTAATTAAAACTTAAGCACAAACGGCTTATTTAAAATTGGGAAAAATCATACAGAGAAAATCGGTATAACTTACGAGCTTAGTGAAGGAAGGAACTCTTCGTGTCTGATTTGCCCACGTCATGAAATTCCGAACACATTTAATCACAGCCACAGACACACACACACACATAATAATATGTTGTTTCGCGGCAAGCACGGGCGGGCGGCGCGCCGCGCCGCGCCGCACGCTGGCAAGAAACATGCAGCGTTAGCGCCGGTTGCGGCGTCTTTGATGATGTGAATTCCGCCCACCTCCCCTCTTCCCCGCACGCGGTGGTTTGCTTTGATTGCATGCAAAGCTCAGTCGCAAGTATATCAATCGCGCGTGGGCGTGCGCATCTTTTGACTTAGTGACATACACTGTGATAATTTCATTATGCCTCGGTATACGAACCAATTTAGAGATGGTGTACTGCTATCGCGAGTGTGACGAAGTAGGTTTGGTTTACGAATGAGTCCCCAAACCATAGAAGTTGCATTTTGTGCAGTGAGTAGTGATAGGGACACTTTAAAAAAGGTGAAAAGACACGTCCGCAAACGTGCCTACCTTTGTTTGCAGCAAAATTGTGGTTTAGAGCAACAATTTTGCAGATAATAATTTAAGTCTCTTTTTATTGCTAGTGTAAATACTTTTTGATTAGAAACAACTAATTGTGTACTACCAGTGTGATTGATTTGATAAAAAGTTCTAGTGAAAAAAATGAATATGTTCCTCGTTCCTCGTTGTACCTACCTACATCGCCTTTGAATACTTTTGAATACCTGGTTATAAATTTCATTCTGACCCAAGTATTGAACTACAATAAGTATTTCTTTTTGTTTAACATTTGCCTATTTCCAATCGTGACAAAATTATTATTAACTTTTTAAGTTTTTCTCTGCTTAAGAGAAGATGACATTTGTGCTTATTATTTCAATTTCAATAAAGGCATCTAAGACGATTTTATTGTATTGTGTGGAATCAAAGGAGTCAGCTGAGCTCTGTGTAGAGGTACCTACTCACTCAACGGCTGGCGGGCGCGGTCGGTCGTTGACCCGCGGTGAAATTTTAATGTTTTTCCGTTTTTTAGAAGTGCTTATTTATTAGTTGTTTTTCACTGGATATGTAAGTTTGTTTGTTTAAAATGAATAACTACTCAAAAGGAGGAAAGGACATAAAAATACACAAATTATAAATAAATACATGAAAAAAATATACTTCAAAAAAATCCGAAAAAAATCAGGCATACTCTATACACGTAACCCAACAATCTCACGAAGTTTCATAGAAACATTCAATTTCACCCTGTATATAATTTCGAATCTAGGAAATAATTTTTCAGGATTATTGTTCTTTAGGCCAAACATGTATGGAAGCTGAGCAATCTCCTTTCAAAACACCCGAATGGATAAAAAAAATTTTTTTTTCACATTTTATCACAAATAATAGAACCCGAAATAGTTAATAATCAGTCCTTTTCATTAAAATATAACACGAGTAACGTATACATTTTAAAACACCCGAATATATATAAGACAATATCTTTTAACGGAAATTGTAAAAGTAATTAAACCAATATGTTGCTCTGAAAACAAAGATTTTGTTTAAGTATGTATGTAGGTTAAAACATTTATTATTCACTACACTTTTTACTATCTACTATAAATCATACTAACTTACCTGAAAACAAAGAAACGACATTTAAAGTCTTTTACCTAATACAACAATTCCTTCCTTTACAATAATATTGTAATATAATCAAATAAAAATATCACGGCTCGTTCTGTCAAAGCGACACCATCTGTCAAGTGACAGTTTTATTATTATGGTCGCCCGAGAGCTATACAAACTACTTAAGAAATAACAAATTAAAGAACTGACTGTGAAGAGGTTCTTTACATCTCCCCCCTTACAGAATAAAAATTTCTCTTACTTATATCTACTCAAATCTTATCTTCTAAAGTTATTAAAGATACATATCTATTTTATTTTCAATTTAATTCATTCTAATTTATCAAGTTATGAATTGGTTTAATTCATTCTAATTTATCAAGTATGAAAGAGATTTGACTGTATTTTTTTATGACCTGTATTAATTCTATATATTGAATTTGATATCTTTTCAATAATTTTAAATGGACCAATCTTCAGTTCATCTAATTTATTTCTATTAAGTTTATTTCCATTCTCTACATATACCATATCCCTTGTATTGAAATTAAAATCAATTCTATTTCTATCAAATATTTGTTTGTTGTAGTTATGCGATTTAATTGAATTTTCAAATGCATTTTTTTTATCTTTTATCCAATCAACTTCACTTTTATCTCTTTTTAGTTCATTTGGCAAAAAGGAAACATCTGTACCATCCAACAGGTATTTTGGTGCAAACCCAGTAACTGTATGTTCTGTCTTATTATATTTATCTGCACAGTTGTGGGCAATAGTTGTCCAAGCTTAATTATTATTTTTTTCATTTATTTTACATCTGATTTTATTAACAAGCGTTTGATTGAGTCGTTCATTTAATCCGTTCGAAAAAGGGGCGTTTACAGCAGTAAAGATCATTGGTATAGATTTTTCATTTAAAAATGATTTAAATTCTTTTGAGTTTATACCCGGGTATTGATCAGTGAGAATCATTTCAAACCCGGTGTTTTGATATTAATTTAGATTTATTACTTTGTATGTATTCATTGTTTTTTTGATCTGTTATAATATCATTTAAGTTTATCAAGTTTACAATTTTTAATGGTTCATCTGTATCCTCACTTTCATCTAATACAGGATTTCTACTTAAACAATCTGCTTCAATATTCTCTTTTCCCGGAGAATATTTAATTTTAAAGTCATACTGTGATAAATAGTATGTTAAATCTCCTAATTCGTCATCTGTCCTTGACCTAATGTTTAAAATTTCTAATGGTTTATGGTCAGAATATACAGTAAACGACCTACCTATTAACCAGTATTGCCAGTATTTTATTGCCTCTTTAATAGCTAAGCATTCTAAAGAAATTGCCTTTTTTTATTTTGTACTTGATTTAATTTTTTTTAAAAGTATGCCACCGGCTTTTCTTTTCCATTCAGTTGTGTTTGTTTTAGCACTGCCCCAATACCTATTAGAGACGCATCTGTGTGAATATTTATCGGTAAATTCTGATCAAATATTTCTAAAATCGGCTGCGAGCACAATATTTTTTTTATTTGTTCAAAAGATTTTTGACAGTCTACAGACCACACAAATTTTTGGTTTTTTCTAAGTAAATTATGAAGGGAATCTAAAATAACCGCACTTTTTGGTATATATTCATGATAGAAGTTAACTTTTCCTAGAAATTGTCTCACATTTTTTTGGGTTTTCGGTATTGGGAAATCTCTTATTGAAATTAAATTATCTCTTATTGGCCTAACTGTGTTATTATGTATTATATGACCAAGATATTTGACTGAATCCGAAGCAAAAGTACATTTTGTGAATTTAAGTCTGTTTCCCTCCTTTTTAATAGCTTCTAATAATTGTGTTATATGGTTAATGTGGTCCGAAAAGCTCTTAGAAAATACTAAAATGTCATTAATGTAATTGACCGCAAAATTATTGAGCTTGTGCTTTTTCAGAATGTTACTTAGTATTCTTTGAAAAATAGCTGGTGATGTCTTTAAGCCGAAGAGTAAACACGTCCACTGGTAATGTCCTTCCTGAGTTACTAAGGCAGATTTCTTCCTATCTTCAATTCTTAGCGGGATAGACCAAAACGCTGAATTTATATCAAGTGTTGTAAAATAATTTGAGTTTCTTGTCTTAATCACTAGATCTTCGATCAATGGAAATGGTTGAGCTTGAGGTATTACTATTTTATTTAAATCTCTAAAATCTATGCATAGTCTTGAATTTTTGTTGTCTTCTCGTTTGAAAGCCAAGGTTACAGGAGCCGCAAAAGGACTATATGATACTAATATTAGCTTTCTGTCAAGTAATTTTGCAATTTGTTCTTCTATTTCCTTTTTGTCTTCGATTGAACATCTATAAGGCCTTTTACAACAATATTTTTCCATGAGTAGATCAATTCGTGCTTCGTATTGTCTAACCGTGCCAATATCATATTTATCTTTTACGAAAATTGATCTGTAAGTATCTATCAGATTGCATATTTCTGACTTTTGCTGAGTATTCAAATTACTCATACTCATTTTAAAGTTTTCTGTTATATGTTCATTAAAATTTATTGAACACATATTTTTTTCTTCCTTAGAAGTATTATTTTCACTACCATCCTCAGTCTTACTTTCTTTTTCTTCTTTCGTTTTTAGTTTTTCTTTTTTTTGAGTGATTTTGCAATTCTCATTTTGAATCAGTCTGAATTGTTTTATTATATATCCAGTCCAATTATAAAATCATATTTAAATTCTTTTCCATCAATTATGTATACATCAGCTTTTTCTTCAATATCAAAAATTTTTATTTTGATAGTTGTCAAATCAATCGTATTTTTTACACCATTAATTGTTATTAAATTGTCACATTTTAAATTATATTTATGTTCTTCTTTTATTTTCATTAATTTAGTATTTATTATGGAAACGTTTGAACCTGAATCATATATTTCAAATATTTCTAATTGTGAATTATTATTAATAGTTTGACTTTAATTAATGGTATTATTCGTTTTTTCTCTCATTGTTATTGATTTCAACATCAATCGCTGAATTGTATACTGTCTTACTATTCTTTCCTTTATAGGCATATTCTTCTGTCTGTTTGAACCAGCACTTTTCTTCAGGGTGGAACCGAATACCTTTGTTTAAATTTTCGCAAGTGTTACATGGTTTTATTTTATCAGATTTTGCTTTAGTCTCATAAGCATTTCTTTTATTTATACTGATTTTTCTTTTGTTTACTACATATTCATGTTTTCCGATTTCATTGTAGAGGTTTGCAGTTGATTTTACACTATTTTTATCGATTTTGTCCATAACGTAATCAACGTAATTTTTTGGGAGTCTATGTATTTATTAACTTCTAATAACAATCTTTCCTTTTTTGTGGCATATTCCAGTAACGAACCAGCTTGAAATTTAAATGTAAATGCATATTTGACTTTGGACCAACCTTTATTTCCATATGTTTCACAAAAGTTGTTCTTCCATATTAACCATTCGGAATTTACCGAAAATTTTATTAACATACTGCTATACCAATCTTAGCATTGTTTTTCTATAAGATGTTTTAAAATTTCATTTTTCTCAACATCCCGTTGAATATCAAATCTTTTACATTCATTCTCAAATTCACTTAGCCATTGTTCAGCATCGGATATTATATTTGAAAAAATTTCTATCAAAAATCTCTCAGCCGTTTTTGCTATATTTTTTGTTTCTGGCACATCACTATTACAGTAATTGTGTGAGGGCATTGCTCTTTCTGAAATTTCATCTAAATACTGGTCACCAAATTGCAAAATTTCACATTCATCTAGATATAGTAGTCTATTCTTCAAATCTGGGTTTAGAGATATCCATAGTGTACGACTTTGATGCCTCTTTTTAAGTGAATTTTTATTTTTTGTGAATATATCTAAAGAAATTATTGCAGTATGCTTACTTGTGGGCTTGAACTCATCAGGAACCTCAAAAATACGTCCGTCTGGTGTCTCAATTGAGGTTACGCTTATTACATTTGTTTTTCCATCCGCTGATCCCATTACTACAAACTTAACTAGAAATGTCGTTTTATAAGACAATATCTTTTAATGGAAATTGTAAGAGTAATTAAACCAATGTGTTGCTCTGAAAACAAAGATTTTATTTAAGTATGTATGTAGGTTAAAACATTTATTATTCACTACACTTTTTACTATCTACTATAAATCATACTAACTTAACTGAAAACAAAGAAACGACATTTAAAGTCATTTACTTAATACAACAATTCCTTCCTTTACAATAATATTTTAAAATAATCAAATAAAAATATCACGGCTCGTTCTGTCAAAGCGACACCATCTGTCAAGTGACAGTTTCATTATTATGGTCGCCCGAGAGCTATACAAACTACTTAAGAAATAACAAATTAAAGAACTGACTGTAAAGAGGTTCTTTACATATATATAAAAAAAAACTTTTCACGATCCTTTGATTATCAAAATGACACTGGTATTTACCTACCTAGTAACCTAAAATTAAATTTTCCATAATAAATATTATAATTTATGTCATTACTGCCTGAATCATAAAACAAGAGTTTTTTCTACTATCCAAATCTTTGTTCTTAAACTCAAACTTGAATTAAAATTTTAATATAAAATATTATGTGTCACAAATATTAGTTGCATAGCATGTACTTTGTATTGCATGTTTTTAAGATAATATGAAACTCCAAATTCTATAAACATATAGGTATATTTTTTTTATAATCGTAATAGAAGAGTTTTTTGTCTCTACAAATCTTTTGTTGCTGACATTAGACTTTCTCGTTAATTCAAACTTTGATAGTATATCATCTATGATTTCAAAACATGAGGCACCTTAGAATAACATTCTGTAACTTAATTATTAAAGGCTTGTTTGCGCCCGCTACTGGGTACGCATTAAAGTTAGTTAAATTTGAAATATTATTTTCTAGGTTCGAAATCGCAAGTAAATGACTGTGAAAACAAAGATTATTGACGGACACTTCTGAGAACTTAAAATAATAGGAAAACTATTTTTTTTTGAGGTTATGTTTAATATTCAATGAAACATAAGTCAATCTATAAACTAAGTATGAACTCAGTATGAAGTGAATTTATATTACAACTAATTCATTTTATTCGGTGCGATTTTAAAGAAAAACTAATAAAATAAAAACTATAGTTTTGCTTCTTATTATTTATTGACTTTTTTTCACATAATTTCGTCATATTGTATACTGTATTTACTTGTTTAACACATGGATATTGTGTTAATATGCAGCGTGAATGTGTATCACGTGCTCTTGAATAATTTGGCAGTATGATCCTCTCAGGATGATGTGGCACAGATTCACTAGCACTTGGTAATAAGGTTTCTGCTCTTTAGTAACATCGATGGCATATTAGATAGTCGAAATAGTAATAGTTCACTAAAGGAAAAATAATCGCAAATAAAAACACACAACAGGTAATCCGAAACGAGAATTTTCCGTATATAAAAAGTACTCTTTGACGAGAATGCACGAATGCCACAGATTACTACGAATGCAAACTGCCTGCACCACAACCACAGAGTATCGAGTTTATGCCGGCCCTTCACTTCGCTTAATAAGGAATGAAAAGGACAGACTGATGTCATGTTTTTAAATAGCAAATACGAACAGCCAAGTGAAGTGCCGGCATTGGGAAGAAAGAGTGTCTTGTTTGCAGCGCTGTCATAGATTATACACATGAAATGGTATTTATGGTCTCAGATTATTTATTAACTTTTTAATTTAGCGTACTTAACTGGAAGTGTCCGTCACAATCTAAATACTGATAATTATCGCAGAAAATATACTAAGAATTATCATAAATGCCAAATTGGCCTAAGAACCAACTTCTTAGGTCAATTTTAACATTGTCCTTTAAAGGCTAATCATGTTTTAGCCTAATTCTATCTTTGTCAATTGTTATGACTAAGATGGAATAATGGCTTAGCGCCAATAGAGATGGAAAAAACGGCTTATTTCTTAAAAACGTTTAAACGTTGTACTTTTTAAAATAAGCGCGCTTGAAAAAAAGCTTTTTCGTTTAAACGCTTATTGGCTTAAACGTTTAAAAGCATGCGTAAAAAGCGCGACGTTGTGTTGTGTTTTCGTTTAGGTATATCGTTTAAAAAAGCGTGAAAGTTTATTGTCGTTTCGTTTAAACGCTTATTGGCTTAAACGTTTAAAAGCATGCGTAAAAAGCGCGACGTTGTGTTGTGTTTTCGTTTAGGTATATCGTTTAAAAAAGCGTGAAAAGTTTATTGTCGTTTTTAATGTGTTAAAGTGTTTTATTGCGTTTTTTCTTCTTATTAATGAAATTTTTAATAAAAATTTTTTTTAAACCTAATGAATTGATGCATTAAAAACGAAAGATTTTCAATTGAATTTAGATTTTATAATAAACATTTTTATAATAGTCAATGAACTTTCCTTCTTAGTTTACAAGCTTAGGACTGTCTGGAGTTAATATACTCGTGTTCCAGGCGTACTTAAAAGTTCATTGATTTTATATACATACTTTTAACTATTTTATATGCACATTAAACCAATACACGAAACGCATTAACACGTCAAGCAAGCATACAAACACACCGTACAACACCCACGCGCTCTTACCCCGTCACAGTGACAAGCGTACTGCTTTTCGACTTCGTTTAATTAAACGCTTTTAACGAAAAAAGCGTTGGTTATCCGACCAAATTTTAAAAAAGTGCATTTTTTTACGTCGCATTATAATAATTCGCATTCTGTATTAACCGGCTCACGAAAGATGGCACGCCGACGCGGCGCTGTAGTCGCGCGTTCTATGTCTGTGATATTGTGAAATATTTAGTACCAAGGAATTCCGCGTACCCATTTTACGATACTGTAGTGGACTAGAAGGATCGAAGTATGTAGTTTCCTGGCAAAGACATAGATGGCGGGATTTGCACTTTTTAAGTAAAAAATATACTTGCACTTTTTTAAGTGAAAAGCTTACTCACACTTTTTAAGTGATAAGCTTATAAAGCTTATACTTAAAAGCGTGCTTACAAGCTTAATATTTTAAGCGCGCTTATTTAAGCGCTTTTCGTTTAAATGCCCACCGCTAAGCGCCAATAATATAGATAAGTAATTGAATTACAAAAGATGGATTTTCTTCGTACACAACTTTTGCGATGTGAGTTAGCCAATTAAGAGCTTTAATCGCCTATGATTGTATTAAAGTATGTGACAGGAAATACATAATGATCTGATAAATAATAATCTTAGTAGATTACGCTGTGGTGCTTATTTTAAGGGTTCCGTACCTCGAAAGGAAAAAATGGAACCCTTATAGGAAACTTTGTTCTCCGTCCGTCCGTCGGTCAAGACCCTTTTTCTCAGGAACGCGTGGAGTTATCAAACTGAAATTTATATCAAATACTCAAGTCTAGGCCCTTAGAGCTGTGAAATAATCTAACTTCTAAACCAACGTAATCAAAAGATGCAGCCGTTTATGCCGCAAATTTCCGCAAATTTTCGAAACTCGCAAGAGAATCAAAGCTTACAGGATACTTCCCGTGAACTCAGAATCTTGAAATTTGGTACGAAGCAACGTCTTATAGCACAAATAAAGGAAAAATTGCGAAAACCGTAAATTTTTAATTACCTCACATATTTAAAAAAAAAATATGGTTTATAAAACATGTTTGTACGGAACCTTCGGTGCGCGGGTCCGACTCGTACTTTTTTATTATTAGCGACGAATTTCATACGGCATTCTGCCTAGTATACATTAGTCTCGTATATAAATTGTTTGAGTTTGCTGTATAGCTAGATTAGTCGGTTGACCGACTTTGGTCGAGATTCGAACATACATAATCTTGATTTGGATGGCGGATGTTCATGCGATAAGACGAAATAAAGAAAAGTATTGTGTTTTAGATCTCTCTTGTGAATTTTACTAATTCTTTTCTGCAAACTGTTTTTATGTAGACTAGCAAGGTTGTTTTAAATTGGAATACAGTTATTTTCGAAATGACTAGTAAAATTAGTTTCTTGTCTTCTGTTCTCAAGGCGGCTCATTAAATAGAAATATATATATTTTTTTAAATCATTTTTAAACTGTTTAAAACCAGCACGTACTTCTTAACAAATTGGATAATTTTCTATTTGTGGTTAAGACGATTTTAATTAATAATGGACAAATATTTGTCCAAAATCGTAGTCATTTCACTAATAATTATACGTGCTTGTTTTAAACAATTATAAAATGTTTTAAATATTAATAATGTATTTCTATTTCAGTGCTGTCGGGAGAGCAAAAGCTCTTGAGAGCGGGTCCCCAAGGTGGTGAATAGGGGAATGCTCGTTGCTAGCCCGTGGCCTTCGAAGGGCAGAGAGGAAATAAAATAACCTTTGCGAACCAACATGCCGGAGAGACAACTTCATAATCAAAATCCGACACTGGAGCTTCTTCGACGTATTCGGAGCAGACATCCAATGTTGTGATAGGTGCTCAGGTCAGAGTACAGGCCGCGACGGAACGGCCGTGGACCGAGGTGGTGAGCGGCAATCGGAAGACGAAGAAGGCGAAGGCAGCTCAAGTGGCGGTTCCAGAGAAGAGTCTGGTCATCCCTACATCGAAATCTGCCCCCGATCAGAAGCCTGCGAAGAAGAAGAAGGCCAAAGACAAAGCAAAAGTACTTCCTAAAGAGGGAAAGAAGAGGCTGAAGGCTCCCGCTACAGCAGCGGTTCAGATCAAGCTCAAGCCCGAGGCGGTGCAAGAAGAGCTGGTCTACCCGGGCGTCATCTCAAGGGCGAGGAGGGAAATTATCCTGAACACCCTAGGTATCCCAAAGGGTGTCCAAATAAAGGAGGACCAGACGGGCAGTAAGCTCATTCTGGTGCCATGGTCGAACGCAGCCAAGAAGGCCGACATCCTTGCCGAGCGACTGAAGCAGTCGGTTGCGGCTTTAGTTGAGATTGGGAGGCCGGAAAAGCGCACACACTTGCACATATCTGGCCTCGACGAGACCGTGACGGTGATGGAAGTCTTAGCTGCGATCGCAGCGGAAGGTGGGTGCCAAGAAGGCAAGTTAAAGGTGGGGGTTCTATGCATGGGTCCAGAAAAGTCCTGGTTCCGGACAGTGTAGTGCTCGATAGTGACGGCAAAAAAGCTGCAAGGGGAGGGGAAGCTCTAAATTGGTTGGAGACTTGCTAGGGTACAGGTCATAGACCCCTTGCCCGTGCGCTGCTACAGGTGCATGGGTAAGGGGCACTGTGACCAACGATGCCTAGAGTAGGAGTCTGACAGGAGCAAAGTTTGCTTCCGTTGTGCCAAGCGGGCATAAGGTGGCGGGCTGTACTGCTGCCAAAGCCCACTGTCTACTGTGCACCAAGGCGGGTTGCCCGGCCGAGCACAGAATGGGATGGAAGGGGCTGTGACCCGCCTGTCGTCAGGGACAAGACCACTGGGGACGGGACGATCGCCATCGGGACCGAGTCTTCTGGCGGCGGGCGCCCGGTTGCCGGGGGCAGGCCCCCTGGGGGCAGAAGGGTTGCGGAGTTCTTGGCACCGGAGCGATTGGACCCTGGGGGGGGGGAGATGTCTGAGTGCCTAATCAGTTGCTCGATATCTCCATCGCAACCCCCGGGCTGCCTGCTGTTCCACTTCCTCTCCTAGGAGAGCGGGTCGGGAGCAGTAGGGCGCCGGGGAGGAGTAGGAGGACCGCTCCGATGCTGATGGCGAGGGGAGAGGGACGGGGAGAACAACGCTCCTCCGGGGGCCAGCGATTTGGTGCGGGAGTGCCAGACCGCATTGCATGGCTCCTGTGATGAGTGAGTGCCCTTTTTACTCCGGGGAACAACACATCGCGTAGGGTCCCGGAATGGACAAACACCGGCGGGCATGCAGCTAATCCCGTTAGGGCGTACCATGCAATTCCCACCCTACTAGCACGTACGGACAGGTGCAGGAGTATTGTCTGGTTTTTACCGTTAGGTATTATCGCCCTACTCATTTCATCGAGTCTCCACGCTGGGTGAAATCAGTGGGGAGGCGTCCCGGATAACTCCGCTACGCTTCTCCCGGTGGGCGGAAAATGCGGAAAGCATTTTCCAGACATAAAAAAAGGCCGGAGAGACAACATCATAATCAAATCCGACACTGGAGCTTCTTAGACGTATTCGGAGCAGAGATACAATGTTGTGATGGGTGTTCAAGTTGGAGTACACATTCAAAATTGCAGCGGAGGAGCTCATGAAGGGCCAACAGCGACGCTCAAGTCTTCCAGGAAGATCACGACCTTGGTGTTAGGTGGCAACCGACCGTAAAACATAAGCCACACTAAATATTTATCATGAAAGGGCAACATATAATGGCACGAAGAATACTAGGGCGTCCCCCAAAAGTAGCGGCTTAATAAAATACCAGGTACTGTGACTATGTCCAAACTACATTGCAACTTGGAGCATTGGCACAATGACAAACACCATGCTGAACTAAGCGCCATTTTAGATCGACGTTGCTTCAATATTTGTTGCGTGCGAGAAACAAAATTGAATTGTGCAAAATCGCGACAAATTGGGAAGGGACATAAACTTTTATATTATTGTAAGAGGTGGCGGAGCTGAGTCAGAAAATGAAAGAGGAAAATAGAACGAGGGACCGTATCACGTCTGTAAAACTAGCCTTAGAGAACCAAGCCTGCCTCAATATTGTCTGTGTCTATGCCCCGCAAACAGGATGTCTCGAAACAGATAAGCAGGATTTCTGGAAAGAATTAAAAACACATCTAAATGCGTTACCTGCAAGCGAGCAAAGGCTCATATGTGGAGATCTTAATGGACATGTGGGTAAGGATGCTGTAGTGTTTGTTTTTAAACAGGGCGTGACACTGACACTCATATTACTGACACACGTAGGACAGCTGTTTTGTCTATGATAGCGAACCGCTTACGTCAACGTAGCTGTCAAACTTCATTGATTGGGTTGGTAGCATTGAAGGAATAGTTGCTTTTTTTCATTCGACTTTAGGAATCTACTTGAAACTTATAAAAAAAAGAAGTGGATCTCTGTTGGTGCGTGTGGATGGGTGGATGGAGTTTGACAGTTTTTGAATTTTGAATTATTTTTTCCCATATCGATTTGAGTTCTCAATCGGGGGTTTTTTTCTCGATTTTGAATTTTACTCGAAATTGAATTTCCTCGCTGATTTAGGTAGGTATTCTCTTTCCCTCCGCTTACGGCGAGCATAGTTATATGGGTTTAAGTTGATACGTTATCTCGTCTCGAATGCAGCGGCTGTCTGTTTGACTGTGGCCTTTGCCTTCAGTTAGAGAGAGAAAAAATCATAGACACATATTTGGGAACTGATGGTCTTTTCTCTATGCTCAGTTGTCAAAACAACATTTAAAAAATTTTACAATCATTTTTTCCACCGTTTTGTTTTCTGCCCAAAGTATATTAAAAGAAGAACCCTCCGGACTCCTGAGTCGGTGAATTAGATCCGAAAAGTTTGTATCCTAGAGGATATTGGCAGACATAGTGCGAGGACGCTAACCGAACTGTGACTCCGGGTGATAACATCCCGCAAGGTAACTTGTCTTAGCTTCCTTCTCTACTTATTTTACAAGTTGTGGCTATGAAAAATAACCGTTCTGTTGATCTTCCGTATCGTAGGTAGATGGTCCTGGAATCTTGCAAGGCAGGGCAGTATCTTGTGATAGCGGAAACAGAGTAACGGAAAGTTGACATCTCGAACGGTAAGCCCATCATCTGATCTTCGATTTATTCTCCTAGCACTAATTGAGTTGCAGGCCTTTCATTATGAATGATATGGCGATTATTGTCATCAAATATACCTAATCATTCTTGTCAAGTTAGTGAACATGAAATTGATTTCCTTCAACTCAATAAGATGCACCTCCCAGTCATGTAGTGATTCCAAAAATGTAAACATTAACCGTGAATATCCCTCACTCTACCCGCTAGTGATGCAGATGTGGTAATCTACGTATTTTCTCAATATCTGACCGATTTTTTCAATGTGAAACTTCAGGCTAATACGTTCTCCTCAAGAAGTACTGGAGGAAGAACTAATAACAAGGAGATTATCTCTCTATACACGGACCAGAGGGGACGCGTGAGATTATTACAATAAAGGTTGCAAGCCACTCTCCAGTCTTATGTAACCTGGCCGTAACTGCGGACAGATCACACCGAGGTACCGCGAGGCGAGGTTGGACTCCGACCTACCCATTTCTATATATATATATAGAACTGGTTGTCTCATTGGGAACTAGAATTAACCTAACATACAGCATCACCAATATCGATCAAACGAGCCGTAGAAGTTTTTTTGGTCATTTACTGCTCAAAAAAGGTTGATCGGTATTGGTGATTGTTTTTTTTATTTTTCTCTTTTCTCTGAATAATTTGGTTTATATACAAAGATTTGTTTATCAAGTTATACTGTGTTGTAAACATAATAATTTGTAATATCGGATGATCGATATTGGCTCAAAATTTACAATCAAAAAAGAAATATTTTCTTTTTTATACCTTATTTGAAGAAAAAAAACCTCTTGTGTTCTGATTTTTGGTGGGTTAGTTTCCCAACCTCACTTTTTTGAACTTCACAAGGAGGTACCTAACATTGAAAAACCTGACCCTTTGCAACCTAAAAATTTTCAACCCTCAGGTGTGTAACCTCACTTGTTACAACCCTCCTATTTTAACTGATATATCTTAACTGGTAGGTGATTTTATTATCATATTAATTACACTTTGTTATTGAACATATTTCTTTATTTTTCCACACTAGAAGTAATTTTAACTTACAAAATGGAACAGAGGCCAACCACTTTTAACTTGTTACACAAAGATGAGTTAGAATATGAAGTTAGAATTAGGGGTGCGATGCCTGTGGACGGGGTGCCTGATTTACAGGCACAAGTACGTGCTATAAATAAAGATTTACCTTCTGATGAAATATTAACTTGTGAAGTAGAGATAGAATCAGAGTTAGATATTATTAAGGAGAAATTAGACAGTTTAGATGATCTTACTTCTCAAATTTCTTCTAGAGCTAGTTCTCTTAAGGCACTTAACCATATACAATATTTAGCACATCACTTGTTTCATAGACTTAGTCGTTTAGATTCTGATAATGATGACAGCATAGCCTCGCAATTAGAAGTGCTGCAGGAACGTCTGGATAAGTTTCTGGTTAAGTTAGATAACATTATGCACCATTTTAAGAGTAGTTTCACTCAGATGCCTCCGGAAGAACATAGCAGAATCCATACTGCTTCTGAACGCACTGGGAATGCTTCCCCTGACTCTGGTGCTGCCGTACATAAACTAAACATACGGTTTAATGGGAAAACCTGTGTAAAGGCATTCCTGCAGCGATTAGAGGAGTTATTTTTGTGTCGTGGTATAACAGATAGTAAATTGTTCAATTCTGCGGGTGAATTGTTTACAGACGAGGCTCTTTGTTGGTATCGTGGTGTGCAAACCGAAGTACATAGCTGGTTACAGCTAAAAAACTTGCTTCTTGATGAATATTTGCCATCAGATTATGATCATCGTTTATTACAAGAGATCCGGTCTCGCACTCAGGGTTCCGATGAAAGCATAGTGAATTATCTTAGCATTATGCAGAACTATTTTACTCGTTTATCAAAGTCACTCTCAGAGGAAGAGAAATTGAATATTGTTCTTTTTAATATTAGACCTTTTTACACTACACAATTAGCTTTGAATCCCATAGAGTCTTGGGCAGATTTGAAACGCAAATGTAGACTTCTGGAAGGTGCCAAGGAACGTTCCCAACATTTTAGTGACCTAAAATAACCCAGTCTTGCTTAGCTCCAGATCTGAGTTATAAGAATAGCAATAATAGACAACTAGTGCAACTGGTGGGAAATGATAAGTTCTGTGTGCGTTGCCGTGTTGAAGGACATAGTCTGAAGAATTGTAGGGCACCGTATGTTTTGGTTTGTTATCTTTGCGGCCGAAAGGGGGTGACGGCGAAGACGTGTCCCGAGTGCTCGCTTGGAAAAACTACGAATTCTGCGGTTTCAAAAAACTTGAAGGCGTGAATCGGTGTTATAAATTTTATCTAAACACGAATGGAATTCGTGGTTAGATATAGTGCGTAATTTTTTCGATAGTAATAAACAAAACATTATTAAAAAATGTCAAAACGAATGTCAACGTCAGACAGCGCCGATTCAATACACGAAAAGTGATGCCCGTCCATTTTTAAAAATTACTATTTATGAATTAAAATATATAGGCTTGCTAGACTCTGGTTCTGAAATATCTATTGTAGGTAACGATGCAATAAAACATTTTTCTTGTCTTGGTACCGTACATAAGTCCTGGGACTTCACACATTACAACTGCAAACGGTTCGTCGTCTCCAGTGACGGGCTACATATTTTTGCCAGTCACTGTAGGAGGAAGAACCGCCACTATTAAATTCAACTTAGTACCTGGGGTCACCACTGAGCTACTTTTCGGGATGAATTTCTGGAAAGAATTTAAGATAGCACCCGACGTTCTGTCCTTATTGGAGGGTGGTGAATATTTGCCGGTGGGTTATCATATTGGTTCGATCACTTGTAACGATAGATTTTTACATGATTTTGAGTCGCTCTCTGAGTCCGAGCGTAGGCAGGCTCAGGAGGTAATCCGATTATTTGAGGATATATCAGAGGAGAAGAGAGGATTGGGTAGGACTCCCTTGGTCACGCACAAAATAGACACGGGCGATCATCCACCGATCAAGCAGCGTTACTACATCATGTCTCCGGAAAAGTTGGCCGAAATGAACAAACAACTAGACCAAATGCTCAAAGATGATGTGGTGGAGTATATAATGTCAAATTACTGCTTTGCTCACTGAAAAGGGAGGTAATTTATATGAACTATAACTTTAAAACTACTGTATTCATCTTCTTTAGGATCTATAGTTAGTAAAATATAATTATAACATTATCTGAATTCTTTTGTTTTCTTTCATTGTTTCCCCTGCGCTCTGAGGTAGACTGGAGGGGCAGTGGAGCAAAATAAAACATCACAATGCAAACGGTTTTAAAAATCATCATAGGGGTTATGGGCTATGGAGCACAAAATAAAGACGGAAGGACAATATTGGGATTAACAGCAACATTAAATTTAGTTACAGATAATATTTTTTTTCAAAAGAAAGAAGAATACCATCTTTTACTTATAAGAGTGAAAATCAACACATAGATAGATTATATTATGATATACCTTAAAAATTAGACAACAACTTAAATATAAAATAACAAGAAACTAATTGAAAGATTAAGTGGCAAGAACTCAATTTAGAAAAAGGAAACAGAAAGTCAGTAGTAAAATAAAATGGAGAGTATTCTTAGAGCAAAATGGTTTGAGTATCAGAAGGATAAAGACGGAATACATGTTTTGTAACTTCAACCCTAACGCCCAATCTGATCCAGGCATTACACGTAGCAGCACAGCCTCTCGAGAGGTAAAATCTTCAAGTGCCTAGGTTCAGTTCTATCTGAAGAAGGTTCAATAGACGCAGATGTGGTTCAGAAAAAAAATATCAGGGTGGATGAAGTGGCGTATGCTTCCAGGGGTGTTATGTGCTGCAAAAGTTCCAATTAAAACTAAAGATAAGGTGTTCAAAATGGCAGTGAGACCAGCTCTACTCTATGGCAGCGAAGTCTGGGCAGCCACAATGACACACGAGCAGAAGCTCTGCACCACCAAGATGCGTATGCTGAGATGGGCAGGTGGAATGACACTTAAAGATAAAGTACGTAATGAAAACATAACAGGAAGCTTTAAGGTTGCAGCACCCGTAAGTGACAAAATATTAGGTCCTTACTTAAGAAATTAGCATTTTGTCGTATTGACCAATTTGATCTGAAATATCAACCATACCAATCTCCTCTTTGGTTAAGAATTCCAAATTGAAATTTATAGATTCATTTAGTTGATATATTTGAGTTTTGAAAACAGTAATTAATTTGTTCTTTTCCTCTTTATTTTTTTCTTTAGCGTCGCTTATTACCGCGCCATGGAAAACATGTAATATCGGTATGTTTACGATTACTAGTTCTATCGTGGCACCAGTGCTGCAAAAACAGCTCGAAGGATTAATGATGCGTACGGCGCTGGTGTCGCAAAAGAAGGCACCGTACGATTTTGGTTTCAAAGTTTTCGTTTTGGAAATTTCGACCTTCAGAACCAACCCCGTGGACGTCCGGAGACCAAAGTGGAAAATCAAAAATTAAAGGCTATTGTGGAAGCGGATTTATCACGCATCACTTCAGAGATAGGGGCAGGCTTTGGGGTAAGTGACAAAACTGTATTAATTCACTTGAAGCAAATCAGGAAAGAAAAAAACTTGAACGATGGGTACCTCATGAATTAAGTGAATCGAACTTGCAAACACGCGTCGACTGCTGTGTTACTTTGCTCAACCGACACAATAATGAAGGGATTTTAAATCTAATCAGTACCTGTGATGAAGTGGATACTGTAGGTCAATTGGAAGCGCTCTTCGCAATAACTGAACCCCGGAGACCCAGCCAAATACTGCCCTAAACGAAAATTGACTCATAAAAAGTTACTTGTGAGTGTTTGATGGACTAGCACCGGTGTCGTTCACTACAGCTTTCTACAATCTGGCCAAACGATTACGGCAGATATCTATTGTCAGCAACTGCAAACCATGGAGGAAGAACTAGACCGAGATTGGTCAATCGCTCTAGGCCACTGCTGCTTCACTACAATGCAAGACCACACACTGCACAACAAACAACAAGTAAGTTAAGTGAGCTACAATTGGAATGTCTGCGACATCCACCGTACTCCCCGTACCTTGCTCCAACAGATAACCATTTTATCCGGAATTTGGCGAAGAACAAAAATTCAACTCCGATGCGGCAGGCCAAACCGCCTTCAAAGGGTTTATTGATTCTCGCCCACATGGTTTTTTTAGTAAAGGGATCAATGAACTACCCATGAGATGGCAAAAGTGCATAGATAACAACGGTGCATACTTTGATTAATTAAATATATTATATAAAAAAATGACTTCATTTTCCTCCCGTACAAAACGCCAATTTCATATGTAAGGACCTAATATGTGAATAGAGGTTCAGATGATACGATCACGTGATGAGAAGATCCGACAATTATGTTGTGAGGAAGTGCCTTTCTATGTGTACAAAAAGGGGAAAGGGTAGACTTCAAACGACCTGCTTGACGAATGTCCACAGAGACATGAAAAGCCTCGGAATTACAGAGGAGGATACCAGTCAGCGAACTACATGCAGCATTAATGAGCAGCCTTAAGAAAATAAGAGAAGAAACTAATTATACTCATTATTCCAGAAATAACTATATTCCAGTTTAAAATAACCTTGCTGGTCTACAAAACAACAGTTTGCAGACAAGGATATGCAAAATTCGCCATAAATTTAAGGCTATAGCCTTACAGACACTTACGTTCCTACAATATTACTCGCGCCGTTTTCTTCTTTCTTCCAAGCCACACTTGGAATCTAACAATCTTCCTCTTCGTCAAAAACAGAATACGACCAAAAGGTAGGTATTGTTATTTCATGAAATAGCGCAATAACTTGATTTTAATTCAGCAGAGACTCCGCAATTTCTGCATCAGGGTAATTGTGTTATCTACTTTAATAGACTTTTAGTTCATTCTAAAATATTTCACTGCAATGATTGTTTTAATGAAGTAGTGTTGTAGCTAGACCAGCTATATCAACAGCATGGAGTTGGAATAACACAAAAATGAATTCCCATAACATATTAAGCAGACAATAACACACGGAATAAAATAAGGAAATTGAGCTGCCTGATCTAGAAAAATATATTTATGATGGTCCTTTGCTCCAATTACTTACACAATATACAAAAAGAAATTGGCAAAGACATTCAATTACCGCAAAAACCATCCATCCACAGTGAATTGAATTACGCGAATTATCTCAAATGCGTAATACGACGCCATCTTAATATAGTTATGGATAATAAGGTTTCCTACATATTGGACATAATAATCGAATAGGTCCCACGTCCGAGAATAAGATTCCCTTGTACGTACGCCACAAAATAATTATATACAGAATGTCGGCTCAAGCTGATTTTGATTGTGACTGACTGCTGTTGGTCGTAGCGACAACATAATATGATTCACGTTACGCTCCACAAAACAAGACTATCATTTTGTTGAGGATGGCGTTTCAATTGAACGGGGCACAATAACTGTCATATTACCATATTTTTTTATATAAAAGCCCGTGATTTAACATTATTATTAGTGTAAATTACGTAGTTCCAGAGCGCACTTATATCCTTATTTATGTTCTTCAATCATCACGTGACCATCAATCAGGTATTTGGTAGAAATTTATTTAAATTTTATCTCGATTTATTATTATCTGATTACGAGTTAATTTAAAGAAAATCCGCGCGAAATAAGAAAGAAAGAAAAAGATTTTATTAACCCCCATTACACAATAAATCGCAAAAAAAGAAAGAACATAAATAGCAATGTTGATAAGGGTTAACCAGGACCCTGTCTCAGCATGAGCTGGTGCAACGGTAATTAAGTTTTCTTAATCAATTAGGATGACACCTAAGCTGATATGAGAATTCTGTGTGTGTTTATTACTACGTTAGCCTACCTTCTGTCTTTTTCTTTTATGTACGTGTGCCCGAGTTATACACTATCATGGAGGCATCAATGTTCCTCCCAAATTGATTAGGTTTGTGTGCGTAACTTTTAAATTTTTTGTTTATTTATTTATTTATTTTTGAGAAACCAACAGCGATACAAATAGATATTACATAATTAAACTTAGTAATAAGAATGGCCAATAACAGGTTTCTACGAATTAAATTAGGTACAAAAACTGTCGTTGTGCAGGCTAAACTAAGGTTACATGTAGGTATGCATTTAATAATGCCAGGTCGCGTGAGAACGTTGCAAGGCGGCTATTAGTGTTGATACTTTAATTTGGATATTATATTGGTTTTGACAGCGCTTTTAGTATTTGAGAAAATGTCTATACCACTAAAAAGTCTGTTATATAAGACAGGTAACCTTTTCTCTTTATAACCGTAAAGCATAAGTTTTTGTTTCTATACAGCCTTATAAGTTTTTAATGTTTTCCCTTTTGATTTTATTATTACTTTGGTTTATTTCAGCATACAATATTAAATACCAAATATTTCATGATAAATTTATAAGTTTATATCCTACAATGCTATCGTAAGTTCCTAGTTTTGTTGCTTGTTTTTGATTCTGAGTCCATAACTTGTTTTAAAATCAGTGTTATTTTTTATAATTTTATTCCACTCAACCGGCGGGTGGAGCCTAGGTAATTAATTTAGTCTGATCGTTTTAATATTTATTTAAATATTTATATTTTAGGTATATATATTTATTTTTAGAATAATTTGTTGTATTTATATTATATATTTATAATTAATAGTACTTATATAAGTTTGAATTTTATGTCTAGTTCGGAAATAGACAGTAACAATGATTCTTTCCAATCTTTATCACCTGCTAGCGGCAGCACTGACAGTAGTTTTATAAGTATACCTTCTCTTTCTGAATACCTTGATAACCAGTTTTCTGATGTACCTAAAAATTTTAACGTGGTTCATATCAACGCGCAAAGTATTCCGGCTCACTATAACGATATGTTGGCGTCTCTTGACAATAAAAATCTTCATGCTGTTTTAGTCTCCGAGTCCTGGCTTAAACCATCTTTACCTTCCACTGCATATTCCTTACCTGGTTTCCAGTTAATACGCAACGACCGCACTGGTTCGCGAGGCGGTGGAGTTGCTATTTATCTGCGTACTGGTATTCCTTTTAATGTCATTAGCTCCTCCACACAGCCTCCACCAATTAATGCTGGTGAGCATTTGTTCGTTGAGGTACTCCTTTCCCACACCAAAATCCTCCTCGGAGTCTATTACAGCCCTTCCTTAAATGTAAATTTTTTCAGTTCTTTTGAACAGCTTTTAGAAGATATCGTCCCGTCTTATGACCATTCCCTGATCATGGGTGACTTCAACACATGTCTCTTAAAAGGTGATTTTCGTGCCATCTCTCTTCAATCCGTTATCAGTTCATGTAATTTGCACATCCTTCCACTTAGCGCTACCCATCATTTCCCTAATACTACTCCCTCACTTCTCGATTTATTAATAGTATCTTCTCCTCAACGTGTTATGATGCACGGTCAATGTGCGGCAGATGCATTCTCATACCATGACTTGATTTTCTTATCGTACAAGATTCGTCCTCCTAAGCCCAAACCGAAAGTCATTCTTCAGCGAAATTTTGGTGGAATAGATCAGGAAGCGTTGCTCAAAGACCTGCATGATGTCGACTGGTCGTTAGTGACTAGCGCGGCTACAGTTGACGAACAAGTGCATACTTTTAACAATATTATAACCAAGCTTTATGATAAACATGCACCGTTTCGTTCCATTAAGCTTAAGCACCATCCAGCACCTTGGCTCACACCAGACATAAAAGCGTTGATGCACAAAAAGAACGTGGCTAAGTGTAAGTATAAAATTCGTCCGACAGACTCTAATAAAAATAACTATGCAAAGGCTCGCAATCACTGTAACATGGTGTGTAGGGATGCTTTACGTCGCCATATTCATGCATCTGTCAGCAACACTGATCCTTCTAAAGTGTGGAATTTCCTTAGATCACTTGGAATTGGTAAACCTCGTCAAACCTCCTTTTGCCTTTACTCAATTTTCCGAATGTGACGTTAAGAAGAGCATGCTATCCATTTCTTCCAATGCGGTTGGTAATGATAGCATTAGTCGTAATATGCTGATACCTATCTTAGATATAATCCTTCCAATCCTTACCTTTCTTTTTAATAGCTCTTTATCAAATGCTGTTTTTCCATCGGCTTGGAAAGAGGCCCAAATCATCCCTTTGCCCAAAAAATCTAATCCTCAATTTCTTGCTGATTTCCGGCCTATTTCTATCCTTCCTTTCTTGTCTAAAGTCCTTGAACGTCTTGTCCTTAACCAATTCACTACCATTCCTGTCTCGTTATAATCTTTTTAACCCTTAATTTACCCGGTAGGTCCCTGGGACTCCATTGAAAACTTTCCGCGCTCATAAAATCGTTAGTTTTTGGAATTACAAATTGTGCGTTCCAATACCTTCACGCAGTGATGCTCCGAGTGTGGGGGAGAACGGACGTTGCCGTTCGCGGCTTCTATCGGTAAGTAATCACGCTATTAGAGTCCGTGGGACTCCAGCGGGGTATCAATGTTATAGTTTTAGTCTATGTACGGTATTTTTAACTGTGATTTTTTTTTACTTTCAGTTGATATAACGGCTTCTCGTAGTTGTATAAACGTCCTTGATGAAGATGCTTGACTTCATATATAGACGACTTCATATATTTGCCATAGTTGTACTAAGCCTGTGTACCTTAGCTGTACAAAAACATATGCAATAACTGTGTCATCAACCGTGACTAGAAGGTCTTGCACGTTTTTTCTTTCTTGTTCAAACCATGTTCTTTTTTACTTTTTATCAGAATTGTTTATATTTTTGTTATATTTCTTTGAAGATTACTTTATAATATTGATTTGTTTTTGAAATGTTGACATAATTTTGTTACAAAAAGTGCGATTATCTAAAAGTTCCTTAATAAAAGACCGTGATTGTATGATTTTAAGAAAAAAGTTAAGATGATGTAAAACCAAATATATAAAAAGCAATTTAAACTGGCATTTCATTTAAAAAGGTTTATTTCCTATTATATTTACGATTTAAAACCCGGGAGTCCTGGGGACTCCACCGGGTAAAATGTGTATGTATGAAGTCACCGGGTAAACCAAGGGTTAATCCTCTTCAATCCGGTTTCCGTCCTGGGCATAGTACTACGACTACCCTCCTGAAAATTACAGATGACATACGCCATGGGATGGATCAAGGTCATCTCACAGTATTGACGTTATTGGACTTCAGCAATGCCTTTAATACTGTAAATTTTGACATTCTTCTGGCTTTGCTGCGCTCTCTTAACGTATCTCCATCGGCAATTGAGTGGTTTCGCAGCTATCTGCAGGGACGCAGGCAGAGGGTTCGCCTCGATGAGATTTTTTCCTCATGGAGCGACACTTCTGCTGGTGTTCCCCAAGGCGGCGTTTTATCTCCTCTTCTCTTCGCTATATTTATTAATTCTATTTCCAATAATATTTCTTCTTCCTACCACCTGTATGCAGATGATCTTCAAATTTATAGGAAAGCCCCTCTCGGACAATTATCCGAAGCAATACTGGCCACAAATAATGATCTGCGACAAATTGTAGAGTGGAGCGAATCTTTCGGGCTAGAAGTAAATCCCTCCAAAACACAGTGCATCATCATTGGTAGCTCGAGGTTGATTGCCAGAGTGAACTGGCGATTACTTCCTACCATAACTCTTGCTGGCACCAATATACCATTCAAAGTTTCTGTTCAAAATTTAGGATTAACTGTCGATAATTGCTTGAGCTGGGGTCCACAGTTACAAGCTGTTAGCCGAAAACTGTTTGCTTCGGCAGCCTCGCTGAAGAGACTCCGCAATTTCCTCCCTACTGCCACCAAAATTTCCCTAGCACAGTCTCTGCTGCTTCCTATTCTTGATTACGCTGACGCCTGCTATCTTGATCTCACGGAAGACCAGCTTAATAAGCTTGAGCGACTTCAAAATTTCTGTATTCGTTTCATATTTAGCTTACGCAAATATGATCATGTGTCACAATTTCGATCACAGCTCAAGTGGCTACCAATTCGACTTCGCCGGAATACTCACATCCTCACACTTCTCTACAATATATTGTTCAATCCTTTGTCCCCGCGCTATCTCAAGGAATGCTTCAATTACCTTCATAGCTCAAACGCGTTATCTCTTAGGTCATCAGAAAATTTAACCCTAAAAATTCCTACTCATGACACAACCTATGGTCGTTCTTTTGCCGTCCAAGCTGTTCGCCTGTGGAATTCTCTTCCAGTAGCCATAAGACGAGCACAATCTATTTATATTTTCAAAAATCTTGTTTTCAACCATTATTTGTCGATGTAACTGCATTTTTATTTTTATTTTTAATTTTTTTTTTTCTGACTGGACTAAACTTATATATGTTTAGTCTATGTATGTATGTGTCATATATTTGTATTATATGTATATATCTTATAGTTATATTATGTGTATATATTATGTATGTATGGTATGTACATATATTTAAAATATATAGTTATATACTCTTTTATATCTCTCGTTTTTATTTTAATTTTTTTATAACACCACCGATTCCAGTTTCTTTCAATCCTCTCCATCCAAAGGTTGTCTGGAAGAAATCGCTTTTAGCGATAAGACCGCTCATTGAATCACTATGTTTAAACATAATGTATTTACCCCATTTATGTACTATACTGTGATGTTTTCAATAAAGAATTGTGTATTGTATTGTATTGTATTGTATTGTAACCGAGTCAGAATTGCATTTGCTCCATACAAAGTAACATGTGGTGGAGTAGCGAATAACGGGGTGATTCTAGTACGACGCTTTGGGGTACAGAATTTAATGTTAGCTAAAAGTTCAGGGGTATCAATATTGCTTCTTACGATATCAAACAGAAAGATCATATCCGATAGTATCCTGCGCTCTTCAAGAGTTAATAGTCCATTTTTATGGTAATTATCGACATAATCGGATGAGCGACAAGTTCCCATGTAATTGAGGTATTTCATAAAACAGCGTTGTATTCTCTCAATTCTATTTACGTGCGATTTGTAGAAAGGAGATATATGGATATATGGATATATGGATATGGAAGGTAATATATGGATATTACTACAATATTCTAGCACACTTCTTACATAGGCAAAGTAGACCACTTTTAAAATAATCACATCCTTAAAAGGTGTCACAGTGTTTTAGAAGAATGTGGGAAATTTTTCATCACATCCGGAACCTTTTGTATGGTCTACAGTTTCCAATAAGCGAAGAATTTCTGTTCAGCTTACTTCAATCTTTGATAGAGAGTGAGTTGCTAAAATATTATAACTTCTGTCTGAGACAGAAAGATTATTTAAATTAGTTGTCGATGCTACATTATACACACTTTGAAAAAAACTATTAAAGGCGCTGCAAATACTATCGCCATTGTTAAAAGTTTGGTCACCTAAAGAAAGTTGTTGTGGGTAGGTCGTACCCACGGGTCGTACCACCCCGTTTTGACTTAACGTATTTCCAGAACATTTTTGCGGTAGATTTTATAAGTCGTTCACAATGCAATGTAAAATCATTGAAGCATTGACGCTGCACTTTATGACGTCTCCTGCGCATCTCTTCCACCGACTATGTAACTTTGAACATTCTTTAATGATTTTTACTAGTGACCGGCTGTACCATACAGGGTACTTACTGTTAGTCGGAAAAGTTTTCGGTACGTACAACTCAATTCCAGTCAATTGTTCGAAGTAAGTGTACATGTTTAAACTCGACATCATGCCACAGTCACTCAAAACTGGAAAAAAATTAAGAATCACTAACACCTGTGATAAAAAAAAACTATTTTTGAACAATTTGGTGGATTGACCTAGTCCTGTTGGTTGTAGAATTCTAAAAATAATGTCAAAACAAAACTAAAAACATTTTCAATTATTTAGTTTATCATATTATATTAAACTCTCATCACATCAGTGTCTGACAAAGGTTTCGATATAATTTTTATCATTTTATCTCTTTTATCATCATCATCAGCCTATTAATATCCTCACTGTTGGGGCACAGGCCTTCCCTATGGATGGAATAGGGAGATTGGGCTATGACCCACCACGCGGGCCCAGTGCGGATTGGTGGGTGCTAACGACTGCAGATGCAGCCGGGACCAACGGCTTAACGTGCCTTCCGAAGCACGGAGGAACTCGAGACAGAAGATTTTTGGTCACCCATCCAATGACCGACCACTGCGAAAGTTGCTTAAGTTCAACGATCGCAGCTAACGAACGCGCTAACCACCAGCGCCATCGAACTCCTCAATCCTCAAGCTCCTCATCTCTTTTATAATCTGCCGGAATTTTATTCTCTGTCTAAGACGAGTTAAGATCATCTCCGTACTCATACGGTATGACTGTTCAATTAATATGGTTCTTAATTCAAACTGTTCTCAAATGAAACTACAGCAGGGATATTAAGAGCCCTTTCACATTTTTTGCAATAAATCGCAATTTCTGAGCGCCTCGTTTGCCCCCTTAGAAGAGATTTTGACCACTTCCAATAGAAGTAAACAGTAGATTTATTCTTCCTATTGAAAATTAATGTAGAATATTTTCAAATACTATTTCAATTTTTTTGTACTGATCGTTCTACCGCAGCTAGTTTACGGAAAAAACGATAATATGCACAACTAAAAACGCCTTAATCTCACAATAATGTTCAATAAATTAGATCAAATTAATTACTACGACACCAGAAATATGTTTTTGTTGCCACATAATGTATTAGAATCTTGATTTTCCATCTCATTAATTATTAAAAAAACATCTAACCTCCGTGAGTTTCTCCAAAAAATAACGCAGGTTTACCTCGTATTTTGATATTGAATGAAATAGAATTACTATCAAAAACTGTCATAAAACTAATCTACAATCATTGAACTACTGAAATATGTATATAATTTTATAATAATTTCATTAATTATTATTTTATAAGACTCTGAACATCACCCGTAAAATGCAATATATAGTAGTGCAAATCAAGACGCCGTTCAGTACGGCGCCAGCACCTTTGGAGGTCGGACCTGTGTCGCTTTATACCGCACGCGTTCCGAGCGATGCTACGAGTGCATTCATCGTAAAACTGGCTGGATATACTACGACCGCAAAAGTTTAATCGTTGACTGTATGTAAGTATCCACAACCGTATTAAATTTTATTATCATAAGTACCTACCTAGTTATTAATTATCGTTGCTTCAACTAATATTTTTGTTATAAGCTTTTACAATGGGGCGTAAAATTCCTGCTTACCATTATGTCAAAAAAAAAACGAAAGAATGATGCAGCCATAAAGAAAGCTTGTGAAGCAAGGTGAATATGCTTATAACATTTCGTTTTTTATTTTTGTGGTTTCAATGGGTGTTTTAATTGTATAAAAATGGTGATTTGTCCGGACTTTTCAAGTATCATTGGTATAAAATTGTAATCAGTCAAGGTACTGGCTACTCTAATGGCCAACGATTTTAACTTACTGACTTAATGGGTATGTCAATCTATCCTTATGTCTATAAAAAAAGCTAGAGTGCGGTAAAATTTTGCATTTCGATCAAGTATAACAAGTATAATCTCGTGGGCCGCCAAAGTACATATTGGCCCAACATAATAATATATTTAGAATAGAAATCCACAGTTCTATGTATTTTAGATGGAAACAAAATTTTAATGGCAACCCCGAAAATATTGAAACTATACCGACCATAAGTTCAATGGATTCGATTGCAACGGAAACTGTAAGTTTTTCATGTTGTTATTGGAAGTAGACAATGAAAAGAGAAATTGAAATTATAATAATAAATTTAATTATATAGGAAAAAATGCTGTTGGATTGGAAATCGAATCCGAGGAACAAAGGGAAGCGTCAAACTCTAATTTAAATATTTTATTTGTTTTATACTGACTTAATAGGTATTTCACTACTACACTAGGTACATGGTTTACAATGTTAGCAGTTTGGTTTTTTGTTTCAAACTTAAACTAATGGGATGCATTTCTAGAGCAAAAAAGTTTATTTTTAATAGTTTATATTTAGACTTCTTTGCTCCATAAGTTCAATTGACAGTAACTTGCTGATTTACGTACCATATCTGTGTCTGGATTGGAAATCTATTTCCAGTGTGGCCTATATCTGTTTATATGCGTAGATAGTCGATAAAAGCAGTATTGTAGTCAATTAGATAATCTGTTTTCAGGAGGAGTATATGGTTGATGGAGGACGTGTAATGATACCAGGACATTTTGCACTTGGAAACACCAGACTGGGTGTTGGACCGTCAAATGTCAACATATCAATATCACCTCAGCTGAAATAAGAACTTATAGAATTGACAATGAGCGAGGAAATTTCAGATGTTGTTATTATAAGTATTGTTTATTATCGTCATACTTTTATTAAAATTAAATGTATTGTGGCCCTTTGTCACCGTAATAATCCACAAAGAATAATATATTATTATAGATAACTATAATATAACCTTCATTGTAATTTACGAAAAACAAAACATCAATCATCAGTTTCAAAAAGAGACAAACATTGTACGTGATACGTTATACTACCAGACTGCTTCCGGTTATGATAGCATCAGTGATGATAATCTTTGATAACACTGATGAGTAATTAATTGTATAGAGAATAGCAGATTTTATTGAATGTGCTTTACAGCAGCTAGTGATGGAAGAGGTGTGAACTTTCCCAGCTCCGTTTTCATATTATTTATCCTGAAATTACCATACGAGAACTCGCAGCAAAAATTTCATGAGTTAGGTGTGTAAGAGATGAGTTCCTATGAAAGTTAAATGCTTTTGATGGGTTTTGTTTAAATGAATGGAAATTACACGAATACAAAAAAACATGCTTTTTATTTTTTTATCAAATACTCTTACAGATATATTGAAAATACAGAGTGCGAAAACTTTTTTATTAAATGAACTACGAAGGCAAAGACAAAACTACACTTAGTACAGTTTTACTGATATTTGATCATTACCAAACAACAATCATCATTAAAAAAGTCAATACTAAAAATACAAGTAAATAAAATATTATTTCTCATTGCCACTCGAAAAAGGGATTTCATTCAGCGATAACAGTGAACCAACTTTTCATTTAATTACTGAGTGAATAAAAAAAATTGAACAAACAGAAGTTATGCAAATCAAACATATAAAGTTACAATAATTAGTAATAATCATAATTAATCTTTATTATCATTTCCAAAACGCAACCAATGGGTACTATAAATATATTATTTATTTTCTCACAATAGTAAAAAAACTTAATCCTTGTATCGTTTGCTCCACTCAGGATTCCTATCTAGAATCGTTCGTTGCTACAGTAGGGATCCATATTAGCACTTCAAATTAACTTTATTTTATATTTGCATTTATTGTATAATCAATAATTGCATATTAAAGTATCAATTTGGTAAAGCGCGCTATACTGAACTTCGCTGCTTCGATGTCTCGCTCGTGCGACTCGGACACGCTCGCGGTCATATTTACCTAAACTAGAGCGGCGCAATTTTGTAAAAGGGCTCTTAATAGATAAGACTGATGATGGTGAATTGAAATAGGCGGTTTGTAGACAGTTCAATATACTAAACGATATTTGATACTCAGTCCTATGATTTCCACAGGTATCTGCAAAAATATTGTTTGTGAAATGAAATCTCGCTGAGCAATAAATTGTACACCAAACTTATTGAATTGACATTTAAAGTGTGAATTCGATCCTGATTTGTGTGCAGGAGTGTTGTTATAGTGAGCTGAGGCCTTTAAAGGAAGCGACAACATATTGGATTTTTATTTTCTCACCCAAGAAACGTACTGTAGATATTAAAGATACCGTGGAAACAAAAGAATTGCTTATATTAATAGTTGATCGCTGACTGTTTACACCACAGAACAAAGAACGGAAGGGTGATCATAGACCGTTTGTACCCGAACCGATGTCGCTGGTTCGCCCCAACTACACTTCCACCTAATAGATCCAACAACGGCCAATTAAAGACGCGACATCAAACAATTGAACCAATAAACGCTCACACTCGAGAGCAACGACGCCATCAGAACCAAGTTTTGGTCATGTTATGAGCTCACACATAACTGTGGCGCGTTTGCCCCGGCGACAAGGCACTTCTAACATATTTCTCTATTCTGTGGTTTACTCTGCCGCGATACCGGCGAGAATTCGCTTCCCTATTTAGTGGCTGAGCGAAAGATCATACTCGCTCATCGATGTTCGCTCGGCAGTCAGAACGAGCGCGCGTGCAATTTTGCTCAGAACTGACTCTACGAGATAGTGGCGCGAGTAATCACCTGTCGTACTTTCACACTCGCTTATAGCCCAGCGATAAAACTATCGGAATTGCACACTTGCTTCGCGTCTATCGTCCACTCGTTTCTAGTTCTAGCTCTGCTCGCTTCCCGTTCATCGTCGGCGACGCGTTGTAAAAGGTATAACGCGTCAATATTAAAAAAGTTCGAGTGACCTATTTCACAAGAAATGTTAATCTTCTACAAAGAACCTTACCTAAGCTGCTTCTCGCAGATGAGAGGGGAATAATTAAATTGTTTTTAAAACAATTTAATTATCTCCCTCTAATCCGTACCCGGCATCCGTACTGGTACCATACGTCAAAAGAAAAAAAAAACGGAACCCTTATAGGATCACTTTGTTGTTCGTCTATACGTTGAAATTTAAACAATATACTCAGTTCTACGGTCCCTTGAAGCTGTGAAAAAATCTAACTTGAAAGTTAACGTAAAAAAACAGTAACAGCCCTATATGTTGCGTACCTACAAATTTGTACGGAACCCTCGGTAGGCGACACCGACTCGCAGTTGTTTTCAGCATTTAATGGCCACATTTATTAATCTAAAGAAAAAAATCACTCGCATAGCGAATGGCACTGGAACAAACTCAGCGTAACAGCTGGGCCGATATGAAAGTTTTCTTATAATTTCTTTGTAGATTTATAAAACGAATTGGTTTGTGCCTTGACGTTAATCGCAGGTGAGTATCATAACTGCGAATATTCATATCAAACAACGGTATGGATGTTTTTTTAGACCACCAAAGTATAATGTTTGGTTTAGCCAACCAAACATTATACTTTTAGCACAAATAGAATTAAACTTTGCGTACAACCAAACCCGTACACGCGGACTTTAAAAAAAAAACTAACTTAGAAGGAAATTTGCCAAAAAGTGGCATTGAAAAAAAGATGCACTCCTCGTGTGTACCGTGTTCAGTTATTTCCGCTCATCCCGCTTTCTCGACAACACATCTCGACGTGAGTGAAAATCTTAAATCTAAATAATAACGAAGTAACGATCATATTTCTATCACTTTTTAGGGTTCCGTACCTCAAAAGGAAAAAACGGAACCCATATAGGATCACTTTGTAGTGCGTCCGTCTGTCAAGAACGTTTTTCTCAGGAACGCGTGGAGGTATAAACGTAAATTCATATTTAATACTCATGTCTACTGTCCCTTGGAGCTGTGAAAAAATCAAACTTCTAAGCCAAATCAATCAAGAGATACAGCCGTTTATGCCGCAAATTTTCGAAATTCGCATGGGAATCAAAACCAACAGGGTACTTACTTCCTAACTTACAATCATAAAATTTGGTACGAAGTAACGTCTTATAGTAACAGATAAAGGAAAAATGCGAAAACTGTAAATTTTTAGTTACATCATATAATAAAAAAAATATTTGAAAATTTTAAAGTTACTACCTCTTTTCTCATGAACGCGTAGAGATATTAAATTGAGTTTGTACGGAACTCTCGGTGCGCGAGTCCGACTCGCACTTGACCGGTTTTTTGTGTAGTTTTTCTAGCTGTATAAGGTCGTTTGTCGCATAATTACTAAATTAAATAGAGAAATAAAGTTTCACATTAACTTTAGTTTTTATGCTTTTATATTTAGCATCATTGTAACGGCTAATATTGAGTTGAGTTTCTATGCATCTAATTACTTTTTTACGGAACTCTTCTTAACATACTACTTTTTGCTTCGAAGATTAATGTATGTAAAAATAAATATTTGAACACATACAACTTTATGATTCTAAGAATAAAGTAAACAATGGCTCTAGGTTGACATATATTTGTTTGCTTCGCATTTTTTTTGCAATTAGTAGGCATCATGTTTGCATGATATCTTATGTCTGTTTAATGTGTTGTTTTGTCGCTGACCAGAACGACGTAATTGAAAATGCAAAGTTATGTTTTTAGTTTTATGGTCGTTTACTTGCTCGAAGTAGATCGAATCGGCTGTCGTCGTTGCGATATGCTTCGAACCAATAAGCGAGAGCACGTCCGGCCAGCTCATTGTTACTACACCCGGTAGTCAGCCGTGCACCAGTACTCAGCCTTTACAGATATTAGTTCCCCATAAATAGTGTTAATATTCATTTACATTTGAACGAATCCTTATCTTCTTATTCATCATATTGGTTCATTTTTACCACCGTCACAGACATGATTACAGTTTTTTTCTCAGGGAAACCAGTTTGAGTTTCGGTGGTGGATTGCTATATTGTAGTACAATAAAATGTTTTTGAAATGAACTATTACATGCATTTTATTTGTTTAATGCGTTGCAGTTTTTTACGTTGATCCAGTGCTCAGCCATAAGCGACTGTCTTTGTCATCATTTTCTTAGATATAGTTGAAATAAAGAGATGAAAAATCCTAATTTCGCTCATCACTTTCGCTCATTACTCTACTAATACGAAAAGTGTATCTTACCAGCTGCCAGCCGCATACAAATGTATAATTGCATGTCAGCGGCCGATCAATGATGCTATAAATCATTAGTCAGCCATCAGTCTCGTTTCACTAAAGTCTTAATTAGAATTTATATATGTTCAGTTATTTTATAGTGAAAATCACTTGTTTTCGAGCTCCGTCGTGTCAAAAAATTAGGGGTGGGATGAAGATTAGAGAGGCCAGTCGAGTTTTGAAGGTTCCACGGGGGCGTAACGTCCCTCAATACTGAAATATTGCAGATAATAGGTTAAACCCATTTGTAAAGGCTAGGTTGGAGATTAGTTACTTGTGATATGTTTCCGCACGTAGACTCTATACTTGGCCCATTGTGCGTACAGAGATTTTGAGCTAGCATAGCCAGCCCAGCTCCTTCCAGAAGCGCAGTAGTCTACTGAGACTCACAGGTTTCTAGGGCCGTCATTGGCGTCCCGAGTAGTGATACCCGATGTTCTACCGCACTGATGTAATCCAAAATTACATGAGCATCCGTATGGTCTGTTTCCAGACATCCTATATACAGAAAACTATCTATAACACGTATGGTTAGTAAATGCTGACTGAGTAGGCAGTACCCTGTTATTGTGCCCAGCATTAAACGGAGGTCAATACGGTTAAGGTTTAGTTGTTTTCTGGTTAGTTTGGGGTTGAGACTAGGAAATATACCTATCCTTCGATTGTCTGCAGCCCTCGGTATTGGCCCAACGAGTGTTGTAGCTCTGCATGGTTCTTTGACGCATCTATATACGAATTTGGTTAAAGGGTAATGGCAGCAGTGGCTCAGGGCCCACACTAAGTGTGTAGATCCCCTTCTTGCTAGTTAGTCGGCTGTGTGTGGAGAATAACTTCGTTATCTGCTGCTATTCGCTTACTTTCTAGAGCTCTTAGAACAGTCATACTGTCAGATATTATGCGTAGCTTATAATTTGTGACTTTCCTGTGTTGGTGACAGCAATAGCGGCTAATGCAATATGCTAAATAAGAGAGAGGCTGACTACCGGGTAAGCTATGGCTGACTTGTGGAGAAATGGAAAAAAATGTGTAAGGCTTATTTTTTAATTAATCCCAACAAAACAGTAAAATTTTATTATTATTATTTAAGTAATTTTAATAAATAAATAAAATGATTGTTTTTATCTTCGTCTTTGATATTTAAAATACTAATGAACAAAATTTGTTCCCCACTAAAAGGCTGACAACTGGGTGTTTTAGCCTACCTAACTTAAAATAAGACTAACTTACGTTTCTTCTTTAAATCAAACAATAACGCTTTTCTTATTATAGTCTTATTATAGTACCTAAAAACCAAAAAGTATACCTTCAAACAATATAAGCAAAACGTAATATCTTTACTTAGAAATAAAAATATTGGATTACATATCAAATCCTACAAGCATAAGGTCGGATATCATATTTTTTTCATAAAAAGTAAAGTTATTAATATGTTATTCAATATGTTAATTATAAACATAAATAATAAAAGGCACAAAAGTTTACTATAACGTGAGTATTTATTGAATAAGCTATAAGAACAATAAATGTGACTTTACTTAAAATTTCTTAACAGATTTCGATTTGACTCTCCTGAAAAGTTGATAAATTGCACATCCGACCATATGCATCTCACGTCGAGACATAAATTGCATAGGAAACGGATCGCCATCGCCACAACTCGGGCCGTTTAGCATTCTTTGTATGGTTTTCTATGCTACATTGCACACTTATTAATGGTATGGCTTCGAGGTGAAAAACTGCAAGGTGCCTTTTCCTATCTAATATAATATGTGCATTGTGCACAGACTTTAATATACAATTACTAAGCATAAATTTAATGTTGAAAAGCTCGATGGCGCAAGTGGTTAGCGCATTCGGACTGAGATCGTAGATATAAAGCAACTTTTGCAATGGCTGGTCATCGGATGGAGGACCGAAAATCTTTTATCTATGGCCAAAGCACGTTAAGCCTTTTCCCCGGCATCTATAGTTGTTAGCAACCACAAATCTGCACTAGACCTGCGTGTTGGATTATTGCCCAATCTATCTATTCCATTCATGTCGCGGGAGGAATATGCCCCTGCAGTGGGGACACTAATAGGCTGATGATGTGTAATAGAAGATTTGTAGACCGTCAGTTTTATTCAATATAGTAAACTATCTTTGATACTCAATTCTATGATTTCTATCTGCTATCTGCTACAATTGAATTGTCGTATCATTCAGTGTCCATTCAATTTGAATGGCAGCTGAGTTGGGCGTCGCTTGAGCCGCTGCCGCCGCCGTAATACCAGGGTGGCCTACTCTGAGCCAGAATGATAGCTCGCAAATCTAATTCGGCTTTAGCGAGCTGCATGCCGCGGACTCTGAATAGTGATGGGACAGGATTACAGACGTATATCGAAATAAATGACGCAAGTAAAAATCATTTAATAAATAAATATTTCCAACACTCACGCCAATTAGTTGGTTTGCACATTGACAGTACCTTTGGCTGGTCCACTCACATTAACGAGACATGCCGGCGGGTCACAAATATGCTCCGTGCCCTCTATAGATATAAAATTTTTCTCCCTGTTCACACAAAAATCTCTTTATTTCAGGCTCTTGTCCTACCATCCATAGATTATGCTGATGTGTGTTATCCTGACCTAAATAAAGATACACTTGGTAAATTGGAGCGGTCTCTTAACAGCTGTATTCGATTCATATTCAGTCTACGGAAATATGATCATATTATTTTATTTCGCCGTGAACTCAATTGGCCGGCTCTTTCAGACCGTCGTGATTTAAGAATTCTCACATCTCTCTTCTCAATTATTTTTGACCCTAATGCTCCGTCTTATCTGAAATCCAAATTTCAGTTTTTAAGTTCCACACCCTCTCGTCCTCTTCGTTCATCTGAAAATCTTATTTTGTTCATCCCCTCCCACTGCTCCAGCTTGGTATCAAACTCATTTTGTCTCCAAGCTATTCGTCTCTGGAACGACCTTCCGGAGAGCGTGAGAAAAGCACCCAGTAAACCTGCTTTCAAGGTCCTCGTACGTCAGCATTTCGCTAAGAAGTCATAACAATTTCAATTTCTCTGAAACTCTTTATATTATGATCAAACTCTGGTCAATCCGCCTAATCTCTTATCTATTAGACAAGTCCGTCCGTCCGTCCGTCCGTCCGTGGTGCTGTTTCAGCGGCCAAACCGTAAGAGATAGATATAGAGAATGTTTAAGTTATAAGTTAAGAATAGTCTGATAAGACTACAAACCGGATGTGAGTAACGTAGCACTTCCGGTTTTCGATTCGAATTCGAATTAAATACATTTTTTTTTTTTGGTGAACATTTGGTTCACTGGTTTGCTAGTATTAATATTATTTCTAATAGTATTTTGTTTTATTATAGTATTCATAAGTAAGTATAGTGGTATTTATTATTGTATATATTAAGGTATTTATCGTATATATAAATATGTATGTATATATATGTAGTTATGTAGGTATATTTATAGATGTTATGTATAATAATTTTTATATTAAGTATCATGTAGTTTTATCATTTTTTTTCTTTCACCTTTTGCTTTTATATACTTTACCGCATAATGTCTTTGCTTAGCCCGATGGTTGACTGGTAGAGAATGCCATGTGGCATTAAGTCCGCCATTTGTTGTAAAATGACAATAAAGAGTAAATAAATAAACAATTAGCCTAGCCCCAAATGCCGCACTGTAGGCTTGTGTTACGGAATACTGGGAGGAGTCGCCGCGGTGTCAGCACTGCGCCTCTCCCGACGACATGGATAATCGTGTGCCCGGCCTGGCGAAAAGAGCGCCGCACACTGATTACGGCGTTCGGCGGTGGTCACCTCACGCTGCCGAACATGGTTAGAGCCATGCGTGGTAGCGAGAACGCCTGGAAGGCTGCCGCCTTCTTCTTGCTTAAATATACTATCTACTTAAATATCTAGATTTATGGGACAGGGTGGTAGCTTTCGGTTATGATCGAAAACGTTGTGACAGCTTGCTTTGTTGTAAACAAGCGTAAAACGATTATTTGATTTTTTGGTAAAATGTTTTAATTTGGGCGCGACTAGCGAAGGTGCGGATAAAGTCTGCTTGAAATTGCTTGAGAATGTTTTTAAATATATCCTTACACTCACATGAATTAGCCTAGCCTAGCCCAAAATAAGCACTGCATTTACACACATAAATACTTACATGTATAAGTTTTTTTTATAGAAAAATATGTAAACAGTCATGACCTAGGTACAAATTATTAATTATTTGACAGGATCTCTGAATAGGCGACACCTGGCGAAAACCGGTGTACATACAATTCACACCATTTCGGTTGCCAAGTGTTAATAGTATCTACAGACCTAAACTACGCCAGAGCTATTTAAAGTTAAGCTGAGTTCGTTTGTGAAAAGTATACAACAAAAGTCAAAAGCTTGAAAATAATAAAAATTATGAAATTTAAAAAAATATCAAAAAGTGCGCAAACAATCTTTTAAAAAAAACTAGACCAAGTGCGTGTCCTGCCACGCGCACTGTAGGGTTCCGCAGTTGCTCCCTATCACCACAATATATTTTGGAACGAATTTTAAGCAATTACTTCGTCTAAGTAGCAGTATAAATATTATTTTCAAATAAGCTATATCCTTATGTTCGGACTCGATGAGCGGGGCCTGGTGACCTGTAACACAGGTATTCCCATACCTATTTCAGGCATCAGACTCTCACATCTTATGTAAGATTATTTCCACCTTGTTTAGCGTCACTTAATGTATAAGTTGTGAAGAGTAATAAAACATTATATTATTATTATTATTATAATATTTTCTTCTAAGGTATCTTTATTAGGTCAGAAATTTTTTAATACATAAGTTCAACGACACTTACTCTTACTCTATTGACAACTAACAAATCTAATTAAACCCTTATAATTTTCCTTGAAAGTTCATAAAAAGGACTATTATGATGAATTTTTCCAGGTCTTTCAAGCCATAGTTTAGCTTTAAGAGGGGGGAGGGACGTCCTACACAAACAAAAATTACCACTTTAAAGTTCAATATTTCGCAAACAGACCCCTAAATTGAAAAATAGTATAAGGAACCCAGAAGTTATTTTAAAGGCTCTATTAAACGATATTCCACACGATGAGGTAGACGATTAAAAATAAATTTATCTCCATGTTACATGTAAGAAAGCTACACTAAAAAATATTTTTCAAAATTTTATTCTACCATCCACCAGTCGGCATGATTGACATACATATCTCCACAAAATAGCAGCTCTCTAGTGCTAACAGTCTCCAAGCGAACCGGAACCGGACAGACAAACGGACATGACGAAATTATACGGGTTCCTTGTCACGACTACGAACCCTAAAAATGTGGCAATCTATTTTCAATTTGGAGACGAAAATGTGAGAGTAATAAACAGCCTATTTCACGTTCATACCGTTATTACGGTCGTAAATGATCGCTGTTCTACGCATTCGGGCTAATGGTGAGATTTTAAGCTCGGCCGTTAATTTAACATTTTCAATAAGATACCTACGTACATTTGGAACTACATCTATTGGTAATTGAAAGGAAAGAACAATGCCCACTTTCTATACATTTGAAAACCTGATAATAAATAAATAAATAATATAAATAAAATAATAAATAAATTCACGACAAATTACATAAAAAGAGAATATATTTCGATCAGGTTAAATGACAAAATGCAGTGCAGTTATTTGTGAATTGATTACTTTATTGTTACAAGTAAATTGAACAGACAGCGTTCTTACCTGCCAAACGGATATGAATAAACAAACAACAATTGTGAAGAATAATTTGTCCCAAGAGTGAAATAAGCAATTTATTTTGAGCAACATCAAGTGGATTGTATGAAAACCACAGACTATTAGATTCTTACACATCTTACAGCAATCCTTTATTTAATACAAAATACTAAAGCAATCTAAATAACAAACTCTGTGCAGGGCGGGTTGTCAAACACCTGTCATATGTCAAAGAAATCCGTTTTATAAATCGTTTAATTGTACTGCACTTAGTGCATTTATATATATATGCTCTAAGGTACTGCCCGGCGAATTTATGAGGTGATTATAATATTAATTTAAATTATCTGTAGTAAAAGTTTCATATAGATAAACATACACATAAAATACTAATAGTGTAAAAGTGTTTGAAACGCATAAAAAACAGTGAACAAATGTTCTTGACAAGTGGCAATGTGTAAAATGGAACGTAGCAAACACTGGATAGTTGAAGTGCGTTCGGAAACTGTAACTTACGCATACCGTAAACATATTGAAATAATAAACTATCCTTTTTCCTGCGTTTCTTTTACCACGTTGATTATTGCAATAAACTTATAATTAGATTAGCTTTATTTTGACGTATATGTCATCTCTATACATGATCAGATCCAAAATGGGCATTGTTCTTTATATATAACTATGATTTTGACTGACTCAGATCCATTTATTACAATAAATTATAGTTTTAGCACATTCTGGACCGAATTCGGAAACGACATATTAATGTAATGCTACATTACACTCCAAAATAATTTAAAAAGTTAAAGCTAAGGTAACCTAAAACTTGCTAGAAATTAATGACTTATTAAAATACCGCTAGTATAAAAAAATACTTACATTTGATTTATTTACAATAAAAGAAATCTAACAATGAAATTTATTAACCATCGATATCGTCGAACTTCTACGTGTCCCAAAACTATTACAAAATGTCGCGTCACACAACTGCAGTCCAACATGCGCCTCAGTAAAGCCTTATCCCGGTATTGCCGGGTTTTATTTATAAAATTAAGGGATTTCTGGAGTGAGGATTTTCTCGATTGCCCGTTTTTGTAACGAAACACAAATGCTTTTATTTTTGACTCCTCCTTAATTAAAATGTCAAAAGTCAACAACCGAGAAAAAACAGGACAATCAACCCCCCTGAGCTCGGGGAGAAGAAAACAGTTTGTAGTTGTATTTATTTGAAATGTTTTAAAACTTTGTCTAATTTTTTTGTAGCTTCTACTACCACGTAATACCGTTTTAAGTGAAGTGGGATTATCTAACCACATTACTTAATACTTCACAGTCTGTATGTATGTCTATATTTTTTTTATAGAAAGTAAACATTTTGTCATTTTATTCATTGTATTACGGTTTTACCAACAAACAAAATATATTATATAAAATAAAAGTTATAGAAACGAAGGGAGATTTTATCCCATTGCATTTTTTGCTAATCGTAATGGCTGAATTGCAAATATGTAAAATTGTAGAAAATCTGTAAAAAATCTGAAAAAATAGTCCCGTCTCTTGCACATTAATTTGTAGGGTGGCTGGCTTAATAATAATAATAATAATAATTCATTTATTTCAGATAACTGTGATCCATATTTGTTAGTAGACTTATTCTATGTTAGTAGTATATGTATTAGATTAATAATAGATTAGGACAGTACATGATTTTTTTTTCTTTATGTCTTCATCACACTCACACAATGCTTGATAAAGCAACTATCCATTTTGTTGGCAACAGTCATTAGGATGGTGTTTGAGCTTGCTCGTATTCTGCTCAGCAATGAAGCTATTTTTTTGTGCATGCATGCGTGAAAACCGTCAGTGCGCTCCTCGGCAAACATACCAGAGGCACTACAGAATCTTGGCAAACCTAACAGCATCCTAAAGGCATTATTATATTGTACGCGGAGAGCGTTAAGTAATCTCTTAGAATAACTGCACCATAGGCTTCCCGTGTAAAACACCTGACAGTATGTTTTAAACAGAGTAATTTTAACTTCTTTCGAACAACGGAAAAACCTACGGGCCAGCATATTCGCCCTCACAGTCAACGCTCTCCGCTCCCTTTCTATATCTAATTCGTCTTTTAAGTTATCACAAATCACATGACCTAGATATTTAAAACTGTTGACTCTCCTCAGAGACACTCCATTTAACATTATAGGTGGAATATGCTCTAACTTTTTCCCCTTGGGTTTGAAAATCATAATTTCACTTTTTTTAACGTTATATTGCAAACCATTGTCTTTAGCAAAATTTTCACATATCTCCAAAAGTTTCCTCAATGCACTGACAGATGGTGCCAGCAGCACCATGTCATCAGCGTAGCTAATATTGTTAATAGAAGTACCATCGATATAGCATCCTAATGGCTGCCTACTGAGACCATCGATCAGCTCATCTACATATAGATTAAACAGGTGAGGAGAGGATACGCCTCCCTGTCTTACACCACACTTCAACCCATATGCATCAGAGAGCGACCCAGACCATTTTACATGGTTTATTTGATTCCGATACCAATATTCAAAAACAGAAACTATTTCCTTAGGTAAACTAGTGTCGCGAAGCTTCCGCCACAGCACATTGCGCTTAGATAAACGATTGGTCTCCCTGCGGTAGACACTCGTCTAAGGTGGTGGTGGTGGTCACCAGCCATGGTGTAATCGTTTTATTTGTTGTTTAAGTTAAGCTTTCGTGGTCATTAACGCTATAGTAATGCATGTAACTATCTCATAAAAAATAAGGTACATGGTAGCAATCCCGTTAATAACATAAATTACTACAGTTTTAACGTTTCATTTTTCCTCATTACAATTTTTAAGTCTCTAATTCTGAGACACAGGAATTCTAATATGGTTTTCTCTACGAGAAATCGTAGACAAAACCACATAAGAATATCGGATCATTTCTCATGCGTACCCAACGGCGACTATTTTAAAGTTACATCTTTATTTTGTATGTTTTCACACACACCAATCATTTAAGCTGAAACTTTTTCAACAGGTATAAAGCGCGATTTTATTATTAGTTTTCATTTTATTCTTGACGTTTTGGACATTTTTCAGTATCCATTGTCGCAAGGTTGACCTTGCGAAAGATCGATCTTTTATTTAAAGAGTCTGAGTCTCATCTTTTGGTTACGTTAAACAGAAATTCAATGACTCACAATCACAAAATATACAAATCGTTTTTTAAATATTAATAAAATTTCTTCTTAATGTAAGCTAGATTAAGGTCCATCAGATGCTCGCCTGACACCCGGAGGCAATCAGGAATTTCTCCGTAGCACCATATTGCAATTTGCGATAAGGCGTGTTCTACACAATTTTTGCTTCTTGGGAAATCTTTTTTTGCCTATATCCTTATATAGTTTGAAGTTATGTGATATTTACAATATAGCAGTACATACAAGATGTAATACCACATGTGGTAAATAGGAAGTTAAACAAGGGGACTGAATTATAACTTATATGGTTCATTACAATATTTTTAAATTTGCGATAGGTTAGGCCGGACTGTAGTAGGTATATGTTTGTAATATTAATTAAGGAAGCACTTACTAGTCTGATTTCCCGAAGTCTCTGGACGTGCAGTTATCGCGGGATTTGTATAACTCGATTAAAAAGTGTAAAATTATTCGAAGCAGATGGGAGTGGGGCTACCTCGCTCCTAAGTGGTAAATAAAAATGGCACTTGTAAAACTACCGTACATTCCCCAGGCGGGTATCGGTTAAAGCGGAAAGCTCCGCCGTTCAGGCTGCCGCATGTTCCATATAATCAGATGAGTTCGCTTCAAAACCACGTTTCAAGATTATGAGGGGGAGGGAGTTGAAGAAAGAAGGAGACCAACACCACAACGAGGACCCGTTCGCTCAAAGCGATTGCAAGAAGTGGAGAAAGAAGGAGAGGACGGGGACAGAGACAGAGAAAATCTCCATTCTGGGGAACTAAAGATTGAAAACGAAAGAAAGAAATGTTCTCAAGAATCAACGACGCCGAGAATGCCCTACAGGGTTGTATCCCATGAGCTGAAAAAGATCAGGAACATGTTCACTGCACAGCCGACGCAGCGGGCCGGCCATGGGACCTGGCATAACTACATGGAGAGGTCAATTCTCGAGGCAGTATCGGGCTGTCACCGAAGGCATGGCTGTATTAAAAACCCAGAATGAAGATTTGATCGCTATGTAGGCAGAAACGACGGTGGCACAGAGATCTTACGTCAAGTAGGGAAGGAGCTGTTACCAACACCGACAGGTGTAAACTCACACCCTCATTGATGAGTGATGGAGCCGCCGAGAAGCTGAAAGACTCCATTGTGCATTGCAAATGAAGAGCGGTGGCGAGCTCGCTACCCCAGTACCGACGGAAGAGGGAAAGTGGAGCTCTGTAGTCCGCAGGAAATCCAAGAAGAGGACAAAGAGGATGGATGAAAGCTATGCCCCAATTACACAAACGGAGAGAACTGCTCCGACACCCGGAAAGCAGCCACAAAAAAGACTGGGTAAAACCCAGTATGAAGCTTTCCAATACTTCAGCTGTGGCGCTGACGATTAGGCCGGAGGCCGAGAAACAAGGAATAACCTACGAAAGGCTGATGAAAATGGCAAGAGAGCTGGTGCCACTTCAGGATCTGGGGATCGAAAACGGAGTGCATGTGAAGACGAGTCAGACAAGGGGTCGGGTACTACTTGTACGTGAAAGCTGACGCGCTGGCGAATAGGCTCAAAGAGCTGATAAGCTGATAAAGAGCTAAGGAAGTTGCGACAGTAGACAGGCCGGAAAAGATTGCAGATCTACTCCTTTCCGGACTTGATGACGCGACGACAAGGGAAGTGATTGCGGATATAGTGGTGGCCAAAGGGGGCTGTCTCGTCAGCAAAGTAAGGGCGAGCAATATTCGACCAGGACCTAGGGGCGCCGGGGCAACTACGATGCGATGCCCGGTCGTAGTAGAGAGACGCATCCAGGTGGGGAGCAGTTCTGTACGAGTGAGAGCGCTTAGACCCCCGGTACGGTAAGGGGTGTAATTGTCTTGCAACCGCCAAAAGAAATAAGGTTTCTTCTTAGGACCAGAAGGGGAGAAAAGGCCGTTTTAAGGGACAAGAGGGAGCGGCCGTTTTCAAGGCCAGGGCAATGAGCCCTTTTTAGGGCTATAAGGCTCTTCTCAGTGCCACACGTTTTCAGGGCTCGAGGGGAGCGCTACCCTCTAGTAACCGTGGTCATTGGCCAGAGGTGCTGCTCAACGGTCCTTTTTAGGACCAAAGTGGGCGGGAAAGGGACGGAGAGAACTACGCTCTCCCTCCCACTTCACGCGAGGGCTGCGAGACTATTCTGTGAGGGAGGGGGGGGGGGGGGGCGTCTCGCATTGCACAAGCTTGCATTGCATTGCATTTTGGATGGAAACGCCCCTAATGCTCCGGGGCATCATCGCGTCGTCAGAGCGGGTCCGTTCGCGGACAATCACCTTGCGGGTGCGCGGCCAGTTGTAACAGGTTTCCGCGACCACATCCGCACTCCCGACACGCATTGGGAGTCAGAGACACAGGACTGAGGTCTTCGTGGAGGAGTGCGTGTCGGGTGAACGGTGCAGGAGTATTATCTTGTTTTTACTGGCCCTGTTCAGGGCATTAGGTAAGTAGGTATATACCTACTCAAAAAGACTAAATCTGAAATTTGTTCAGTTTTAGATGTTTACTTTATTATAACTTATATTACACGAAGTGATGAAGATAGGCATGATTGCGTTACAACGATAATCGGTTTTAAGAGAACAGTCTGGGGCTGCAATAGTAGAGCTGTTTTCCTAGGTATACTATTCTGAAGAGCTGTCAAAAACTGGTCAACCATCAGATGAATCATCATCTTCATCATAATCAGCCTATTAATGTCCCCAATGCAGGGGGCACAGGCCTATTCTGCGGTCTCACCGGACCCACCGCGCTGGTCCAGTGTGGATTGGTGGGTGCTCACGACTGTAGATATAGCCGGGACCAATGGCTTAACGTGCCTTCGGAAGCATGGAGGAGCTCGAGATAATAAGTTTTTCGTCATGCATACAATGACCGACGTGAAAATGAATTAGGCGTGAAAAAACAATTTATTAACACCTGATATACAAGGAGCAAAAAATTAATTTTAAATTTCCAAAAAGACTAAAATAAATATCCTCATTTAACAAAAGAACTTATGCAGTTAAACTACTGAGTATTTTGAAGAATTCTAATCATTATATCGTTGAAGGAACCCCAAAATAATGAAAATAAATTCCCACGCGCTACTTGACTAACTCGCTTTAGAAAAGGAAATGAGTATTTTTTATATTTCAATTATCTGATTGGAGCAGGAAATTTAAATTTCTTCCCTGGCCGTGGTGATCTTTCACGGCTGAACATCGCGCGGCAGGTTTGAAGTGGGTCAATTTTTCATCGACTTTTTGGTGACTACAATGATTATTATATTTAACAAATTATACTGACGGACGTACTCAGAGATCAATTAGTTTTTAAATTAGATAAGTTTTGATGACTTCAATTTCTTGTGGTATCAATACAAAATGACTCAAATCGCTTTTAACAGCATTAAATTAATTGGCATCTCTGTTTGTGATCATAAAAGAAATAGGTTCCAGAAGATTTTTCAGGTTCAGTCAGATATTTTTTTTCACAAACAAGCTTATCGCCCGCCTAATTGTGATCGACCACCATAGCCAAAAGACGCTGGTAATACCAAAAATATCACTCGCCTACTCTGACCCAGTTCCCTACCTTGTGGAGCCCTAGAACCTTATTCACCGACAGAAACGCAACACCACCAAAAGGTAGTGTTATTTTATTTGAGATAGGCGCTCCAATTCGAGTCCTACCTCACTTAAGTTTAGTGTGCTGTTTTGTCTGACATCAAGAGTTCACAATACGGCACGAAATATGGCAAACAATTTTAATTTCGCTATTATGGTTATATTTTTAAAATGATGTATCAGGTACTATGTATTTTTAAAACTTTTTCTTGATATAGGTATTTAGTTTGATATAATTATTTAGAATACGCGTATAGGTTTCTGAAACGTGGACCTCGTCGTATTAGCCCAAGAGCTACTGAACCCTCCGGTAACGGTCTGTCTGTAAGGCTAGAAATTCTTATGGTGATGAGCCATAGTATGCTTAGTACGGTAAGCATCGTCTGGGACTCCTCAGCCCTGCACGTCATCAAGCCGTATATTTTTGAAAGTGTCAAAAAAATATTAAAAAAAAACTTGTTGCTGTAAGCTTGAGATTTTTACACAATGTAGTTTATTCATTGTAAGTTTAAAAAAATGCCAGACGTTTACGATGAGCACAAGTACCTACCTGCCAGACGAACCGGAAGGTGTGTAATATATACATAAAAATAAACTTTATTCTGTAAAGTTGAAATTTATGTATTTGTTTGTTTAAGCGATTTAAAGTAAGTAGGCAGAATGCCAGGCGGTTCTGGCTAGCACAAGTCCTTGCCAGGCGAGGAGAAAGATGCTGCGGCAGTGCGAGTAAGAGTCGTAGTATGAAAAGTAACGGTATATTATTCATGCAAATTAAATGATGTGAAAATAAAAGTTATGGTTAAAATATTTTTTTATTATTATAAGTCTTTAAATTAATTAATGAATCTTCATCATCATCATAATAGGATTCTTATTGGTCCGGGAAAACAGACCTCGGCAAGGAGTTCCACTTCCTAGCCGTTCTCATAATGAAGGCGAAAGCAAATCGCTTCGTGCGAATGGGAGGAACTTCAACAACATAAGGGTGGAAGCCCTCGCCGCGCCTGGTTGTCCGGTGGTGGAAAGGGGAAGTACATGTAATATTTACTAGTACATAATGATACAAGTGTGCTAAGTTTGTCATCACATCACACACGAAGCACTATTGTGAGCGCGAGCCGCAGGCGAACGCGGTAAAGAAGCTGAGTGTATAATGTAAACGACGTTTTTGAACACAATTGCGAGGAAAACACAAATTTGTATTGTTAGTAACGTTTATAAATTTCAACTGACCTTTGCTGAGAAGCTCTGACTTTCCGGGGCTTCTTCAAAAAACATTTCAACATCGGTTGGTGACAACACTTTTGTTTTTCGACCAATATATCCGTCAGGACGTCTCTTTAGAAATGCCGTTAAGTTATGTTTATATAGTTATATGTTTGTATACCAACTTCATTTTTGGTCTTTACCGTGCTTTTTAACATGGACTATACACACCATAGCGAGGCGGGCTTGTATTTTTTTGCCTGTCCATTGAAGTAGGTTGACAATACTTTCTTAGTATATGCTTACTATGTTCTCTTACTGTTTTTCCACTGATTGAAAGTTTCGTAAGCCGCCAGGTATTTTTGTCTGGAATTTTGGCGGCAACAACTTATCACTAGCGTTTCGTGCCTCGGTTAGGGTTGAATCAATAATTTGCTCGTCTTCACAATTTATTGACAGTAGCAGCACACAGCAGCAACTTTACCAAATATTTTGCGGCGCACTTTCGATGCGAGTGTTCAGGTTTCGCAGGTTCAATGAAGGTACAGAAATATTTTTAGGGTTCCATACCTCAGAAGGAAAAAACGGAACCCTTATAGGATCACTTTATGGTCTGTCCGTCCTTCCGTCCATCTGTCAAGGCTGTTTTTCGCAGGGACGCGTGGAGGTGTCAAACTGAAATTCATATCTTATACTCATGTCTACTGTCCCTTGTAGCTATGAAAATATCAAATTTCTAAGCCAAATCAATCAAAAGATACAGCCGTTTATGCCGCAAATATTCGAAACTCGCACGGGAATCAAAACCTACAGGGTACTTCCCGTAAACTTAGAATATGAAAATTTGGTACAAAGTAACGTCTTATAGTACAGATAAAGGAAAAATTGCGAAAATCGTAAATTTTTTGTTACGTCATATAATAAAAAATATTTTTGAAAATTTTAAAGTTGCTACCTCTTATCTCACGAACGCGTAGAGGTATCGAATTGAGTTTGTACGGAACCCTCGGTGAGCGAGTCCGACTCGCTCTTGGCTGGTTTTTTTTATAAAAATAGGACCGACTTCAAAAAAAATGAAAAAGAACAAATAAGATTTATTGACTAATATATTTGAAGTCGACACCATTATCATGATCTCCCTGCTAAACAACATGCCTTGGTAACACTAAAGTAATTTATTTTTTTATTATTTAATTTTTATATTTATTAATTCGTAAAAATATCCATTGTCATTAGAATAAACTTTTGCTGAGATTTTAAAAATATATATTACAGCACTTGTAGGGTAATATTTTAAAGCAAAAGTATGATAATATGCTGAATTATGAAACTAAAATCTGTGTGAAAAGAGTCAGTTTACGAGCAACTGTGTTGAAAAAAATATTATGAAAAATAATCAGATATTAGAGATTACAAAGATAAACATCGATTAATGTAAAACTAGGATAAGTGTAATAGTAAGTTTAAATAACGTGGGTTCATTATTAAATTACAAAAACAAAAAATTCACAATATTAAAATCGCAACCATAGGGACTTAATTCTTATACACACGACAACACCTGAGTGCGTTAAGAGTTCATATTATTATATGCTGTCACGTACCATTAAAAGTCAAAAATTCTTTATTCAAATTGTATGCACAATACAAGTGTTATGAATCGTCCATAGTTTTTTCCCTACCACCAGTTAAGGACATTTTATTTAAATTAAATAATTATGTAACAATATTTACAAAATATTTTAATGTTACGGTGTCAATACAAAATCATAATTATCTTTATCATAATTATTATAGAAAAAGCCTGCCGAAATCTATGGAACAGTTTAATCCCAAGCATTTATGTCTGAAATATAATCAGGCACCTTTTAATATAGTAGGCTTTATTAATAAGAATTTTCTTAATATTAGTTTAAAATTTATTGACGCAAAATTTTTGAATATTGCTAGGGACTTTATTGTAGAAACGTACACAAAGACCTTTACATGAATTATTGAATTTATGGAACCTTGTAATTGATACAGCTTATTTATTTTTATTTCTAGTATTAAGCGAGTGCTTATGTTGCTATGTGCTATTTATAGGAAACAATTTAATATTTTTTCGAAGATAGGTACATTAAATTTTCATAAATGTACTGCGATTCTATTCTCTAGTGAACCTTTTGACTATACTCTAGCGCCCTTATGAATAAACGAAGAATAAGCTTGGGTAAGTTACTCTACGTATTGTATCTGTTCCTTGTCAAATGTCATTTGAGTGACTTTTAAAAAAACACGGCGTAACTAGTCCAACTTATTCCTTGTTTATTAATAGGGGCGTAGGGGGGTTGCTCTGTGGGTGGACATAATCCAAGGTTGCCAAGAGTGTGTGCTTTGCAAATGAAACAAAAGTTTCGCACACGACAGGTTTTTATTGCAAAGTTCTAAATTCAAATACACCGCATTAAGACTTATATAAACTGCTGCTATGAAACACTAACGCGATTCACAACAATGTAACGCCATCTATTAAAGAAAATTTAAATTATGGCATTAATAACTACTTAAGGTTTGTATGTACTATTTGGTCATACAGTGGGCATTGTCGCTTGTGAGCACGCAGCCTTACCCGTGTCGTCATATTACACACCGCTACGATGTCTTCACACATTTAATCCATCAAAGTCGCCGAGCTTCACTTACGGTGTATCCACTTAGGATAACTTAGGCGATTATGGTCGGGCCAAATGTAATGCAAATACATTATTTATGAACGGTAATTTCACTTTTTTCACTCTTATCCCGTCTTCTGTCTATGGATAAAGTAGACTTGAAAGTACAGAGGATAGATTAAATATATGACACTGTTTTTCGAGATAGTGACTCCATTTGATCTCGTATCATATTGTTTATTGCTTAACCACAAGTAAAAATTAGGTATCACACAAAAAATACATAAGTACCTATAGGAATAGAACGAAAGAAAGCGCTTTAATTTGATGACCTCGTGGTATGTAAGCCTGGTTTCAAGGAGTCGCCTACTCAGAGGTCCAGGGTTCCAATCCCGTTGGGGAAAATGTTAGTATAACGAATACGAGCATTTGTACTTAGGTCATGGCTGTTTATAGATAAATATACTTATACGTGATATATATATAGTTATATTTATAAATAATTATTATGTGTTTATGCGCTGGCCGAGACTTCAGCCATGCCTGGATCAATGACGACATCGGCAGAGCTCTTGTCACTGTCAATCAGTGCTGCCATATCTACCAACTTTTTGGTAGATCTACCAATTTTCACTTCAGTCTACCTATCTACCACCCTAGACCTAAAAACTACCTATTTTTTAATTAGTTTGGCATATCACCACTTTGAATTATTTTTATATCGACGAACGACGTTGCGATGTATTGCGTGAGCCATGCAACGATGCGTCAAGCATACATAGAGTCCAGGCCATAAATCACAAAAAAAATACGTCAGCAACAGTTCGCCATCAGTTCGGCATTCGCACAATTTTGCGCCCATATTTTACTATTCCTACTGTGGCCTATTCCCGCTTGGTTTGTTGCGGAATCAATGTTGAATCTTTGCTCCTGTTTTATTGTAAAAACTAACCTAACTAACTAAACTGCGTATTAACGGTGCTGATTGCTGTTTGTTCTATGTTGCGTGCATTTATTTATATAATGGATTCTGACAGCAGCGAAAGCGATGCACATAGTTCTAGGTTAGGAACTTCGCCACGAAAACCTAGAAAAAGGCACTATGACCAAAAATATTCGAAATTATGGGAGAAAGACAAGGAATTTGCAGGTTGGCTTCAAGAAATTACTCAGGGTGACGGATATTTTTATTGCAAATCATGTAGGTGATCTGAAGTGTGCTCTGGATTGCATTGCATGCATTTTTAATCTTAAAAAATCTTCTAAATTGAGGTGGTAGATCTACCAATTTTGCATTTTACATTCTACCAACTTCTACCAACATTTGGCACATAATCTACTAATTTTCTAAAATTCGGGTTGGCAGCACTGCTGTCAATGCACCAGCGGTCCTTGAGCCAACGGCATTTTCCACGACCATGGCAAGATTCCTGACGATATGCCGCTCATTCCTTGGAAGTAGGGGGTCGTCCTCTTGTATGGGATGCAACTTGCGTGGAAGCGCTGCTCCGTGCCATACAGATAGTACTTCCCTCTCGTTACTCGTTCCCTTTTTAAGGAACTGACAACGAGGCTCACCGAGGTGACTCGTGATCAAAATAGCTGGTCAAAGGATCAGCCTTGCCATCCAACGTGGCAATGCTGCCAGCCTATTGGGCGCCATTCCTGACGGCGCCGCCGGGGGTGATATATTTTTTATTTTGTAAATTATATACTATTTAAGTAGTTGATACAGCAAACAATTTTATTGTATAGCATTTGATAAATCAGAGAAGCTTTACTATGCTTACTTTGAGGCTAGGTTAATTGGTGTGTTAGCAATATTTATTATTTATTTTTCACAAATGCCAATGAAGTTGTTGAAAAGTAGATATGAATATGAAAGTGAGGTTGATACTAGACTATTTTATCTATTTTAATCTTATAAAGCCTAGTTCATGACCAACGCAACTAAAGACAAGACCAACCTCTATTTTGGGCGATCAAAGTTCCCATCTCATACTCTTTCCATCCGAAGCCTAATTTGTACAATACATCTTCAGTTTAAGACAAAACCGAAGGGATCTCCTCGGATCCCTCTTAATGTGATCGTGCGCTCGACTAATCCGCCAACTGATCCGGTTCACGGTCGCCCGTTCACCGCAATGGATGTTAACGACGCTCAATCTTCCAGGAGCCTCCCTGAATATGTAAGCACCCGATATTTTACGGGTAAACAAAGCGGCAAAAGAATAATGAGGCAATTCCAACATTTGACACTGGGAATCTCTAACGCTATTGTGCCAATGATGGCTAGAATAATTTCGGTCATATAAAATAGGTATTCGTTGTAAACGCTCCGTTTCTAGGTAACGTTATTTTCTTATCAATCTAAGTGTATGCCATAATACCAAAGGCACAGATTAGGTCACGGTGTAAATTGTATTTAATTTGTAATGAGGAGAACCAGCAAGAACCTCAGTAAAGGCTGTTTTCTTCTCCCTGTATTACAAATGAAACTGAATGGTTCATAAAGTCACCTTTCATTACATAAAGTGAAAGACACATTATTTTTCACCTGCATTTTAATTGTTGTGTCATACAGTATAAATAAATATAGTGTTATTTATATTCAGTAGATAACATTATACATAACATATTTATTAGCAAAGTAGTTAGAGCAGATTCATCTCCGCTGGCATCACCCGTTCTTGACCATATTTTAGGGAACGTAAGGACCCGCCCCACACGATACCACCAAATAGATTTTTAAGAGAATGATAAATATCTTCCAAAGTACAAAGGATCTCGAGAGTGTAATTTTTTAATCATTCATCCTATGAGCTGACCATTGTGAGAGTTTCTTAACTTCCATAAAAAGATAGAACACGCTAAACTCAGCCGTATAGAACCCTATAGTCTTCGTATTTTTTATATAGCCAGGTAGGCAAATGACTTCACTCCACCTGATGTTAAGTGGTGATAAAGTCAAGATGCGAAGATGGCTTGGTACAGCAGTTATAAACTGCCACATCAACCATCCTCACCTTCCCGGCCCCAAATTGTAGGAAGCGGGGACCAGTGCGCAGGCAAAGAATTCCACTTGCGAATAGTACGACAAAGAAATAAGTTACCTAATTACTTTGTTTGTGTAGGAATAGTGGCCACAGTTAGTCGGTGACAATGTAGGCCAGTGCGCGTGGTCCTCTGAAAAAAAGGTAATAAAGGGAAAAGGTAGAATAACTCCTCAAAATACTCGCCGTGATATAGTCGGTAGGATGCGCTTAATTATGCCACATCGTGGCGTAATTGTAGAGATTTGAGTTTGTTAGTTACCTCTTCATTGCCAATGATACGGGCAGCGTGCCTTTGTGACCTATCCAAGGCATCGAGTAAGTACTTAGCGGAGTCATCCCAGAGGCGCGAGCAATATTCCACACTTGCGTTTTGTACAACAAGCACAGTTGATCAGGCGTGAAAAACGCCACACCTTGTTCAGGACTCCGAGTTTGCGTGAAGCTGTTTTGATCACGGTTTCGATGTAGTAGGTACTTTGAATTCAGGTTTGAGCGAACTTACATACCGAGCATGGTGATGTTGCTCTGTAGCGCCAGTGTTGTGCCCTGAAGATAGGGAAGGGGAAAGAATACCTGTGTTTTTGCCGTGAAAGCGCAAACCTGGGTTTTCTTGACATTGAACTCAACCGAGTTCCTGGTACCCGATTCAGAAATGTGGTACAAAGCTTGATTGAGTTCAACGACAAGATTCTCCCGTTTCTCCTTGGTTTTTACCTGTCTTATGTATTCATGACCTTTTTCTTCGATAACGGGGAGAAAAAATGCACTATATCCACGTACAATGACTAACGCTGTGGTGGTTTGCTGTTAACAAACCTCTGCGTTGCATTCGGCCAGCGAGAGCGGTCTGAGAGTTACTCGTCGGTATAGGTATACTTTGACATACAAGCAACAAGCAGCGCGGTCCGAACTCACTTAAATCGATCCACGGCTTTTTCAGTCACAATGGCACCTTACTAGTCACACGGATCATAGTCCAAGTGGTTAGCTATCCAACCTGCTCCCGTATCTACCAGGTAAACCAACTCCCCGATCTACGCCTCACGCATGTATCCATGACCTAACCAACTCTAAGGAACCACATCAGAGAAATATAGAGTTATCTAATGCCCTGATCAGTTTAAAATGCAGTCCACGTTGTTTAAGATTTTGTTGCCAAGTAACTCCTGTGTAAACTATCATGGAACTCTATCGAAGTACTTGATCATGCCAAGCACATACTGCAAATAGTCGAATTTGCATGATCGTGTGCGGACCGCATACGATAGCAGTTTAAAGCTAATTTCTTGGAGAGGGTAGTTGCTTTGCTTACCAAAAAGCAATACATCTTTAGAACTTCAGGTGATCAAATTATTATTTCGTTTTTTTGTAGTTTGTTCACATTGGAATACTTATAAGTTGTTACTTGTCAGTGCATTCAAACTAAAAACAAAAGTTCTGATAGAAAAAAACAAAACATGCAAAATGTTGCCAAGACGAGATCATATGACTCGCTCTATCAAAAAGTTATCAGATCTCATTGTAGAGCTCAGCTTCTAACTCTATAAGGCCTAACTACACAAACTCTACAACTTACTACTCTCTCTACTCTTAGTCAAAATATGTGGCTGTTCAATATATGGGCGTAAAGTGAAAAAAATATCCACTAACATTGACTCGAATAATGCATTTAAGGAGGTTGTATACATTGTTCCTCAATTCAAAATTACATGCCACACAACGGAGCATGCATTAAAGCATTTTACCGTACGCTCCCAAACATGGCACCGTATTTTAAGAACCTCCTTGGAAGCGCTTTTCATTACTACCTACCTACCTGCCTACTTAATAATACCTTTGTCTCACTTTAATACTAAAAAAAAAGAGACGAAATAGGGAAACCTATACTAATGTTGGCCCCCCATAATGATTGGCCCTCGCATTTATACTAAAATATAAAGAAATTTATGAATAAAACACTGAACACGATATCTTTTTATTATTCTTTGATGGCAATTCTTCAATCTTCAGTAGATAATCAACTTCTACAAAAGGCATTAAAAAAAAAAACAAAGTTTCATTGTTGCCACTTTGCATAGGCTACGAAAAGGTAGCCATTTTATTGAAGTCAATAAGAGATCGGTGTTTTTAAATACGTTATTTTCTAACTTAATGTTTAATTTTCTCGACATAATTAGTAAAATGTGACCAATGCATAGATGAAAATTGTATTTAAGCAGAGTTTAACCTAAAATTCAACAAAACATCAAAGTTTTGGTATGTCATTCTTTGGTATAATCTCTAGTATGGGAGTACAATCATTGGCACCTATGTTAATCACTGAAACGTATTATATCTTTTTGATTTCAGATTTTTAATACTTATTATTAATCACATATTTTATCCGTATAAGCATCGTAGCACACATATCAGCTAAGTTTGATTGCGCAGGTGGATAGCAGGTTTGGCCTGCAATTGTCGAAGTTAAAAAACCTTTGCAATGGTTGGTCATTGAATAGATGGCCAAAAACTTATTATCTCGATCTCCTCCGCTTCGTGACGCCATTAGTTGGTTGGCTGCATCTGCAGTCGTTAGGACTCACCAATCCGCACTGGACCCGCGTGGTGGGTTACAGCTCAATCTCCCTATTTCATTGTATTCCATCCATAGGAATTCTGTGCCCTAGTAGTGGGGACATTAATAGGCTGGTGATGATGATGACAGATATCACCTCGGAAAGGGATTGATACCGACTCGCCTTTAATTTACCGTCACTTATACTGCTAACAGGACTTTCGTCCTCCACGGACCAGCGGGAAAGTCCAGCGTCTGCACAGGCCCTTATACATATTATTATATTTAGATAAATATAGTAGAATTAAAAAAAATGTGTGCGTGTACTAGTGTACACACGTAAGAAGTGAAACTTCTTTATGGCCTTATTTTTCGAAAAATGATCTACATGCAACTTTCCAGAAATTGGTTAAATAAAGTTAAATTAGATAAAGTTTAAACAAAAGGATTTTATTATCATAGACATGAATACAAATTACTGCCTATGAAACTGTTATGATTACACGGCTCAGTAATCTAAGGCACATGTTCCACCTCCGACGATGAACGATAAGCGAGTAGAAACTAGAAACGAATTGGCAGTCCTGAGTTAAAATGCACGCGCACGGCTTTTGACAGCCAAGCCAGCTTAACCGAGCGAGTATAGCTGAGCGAGTATCGCTGGGCGAGTACCGCTGAGCGAGTATCACTGAGCTAGTATCGCTGAGCGAGTATCGCTGGGCGAGTATCGCTGAGCGAGTACCGCTGAGCGAGTATCGCTGAGCGAGTATTGCTGAGCGAATATCGCTGAGCGAGTATCGCTATGCGAGTTTGGCTGAGCGAGTCTTATCTTTAATAACTATTGTCACTCAGCTACAAACGAGTAGAGAGAGTTCTCGCCGGCGACAGTGTGATCATTCAGCTATCAACTATTAATATAAAAAAAGATGGCGCGTAACGGAAAAATGTGACGCGTAACCGAAAAATGTGACGGTAAATTTTTTTCCAACGCCGATAAAGAAGTTTCACTTCAAAAATACCCAGCGTGCTAATCACTGATATAAGTGGTGGCCAATTATTGTACCTCCAGGGTCAATGACTATACATTTGACACGTTTTCTGTTGATGATTGAAATATTTTATTGCATAATAATAATATTGAGCTGTTTAAAGTCTTCTCCTTTGGAACTCAAATCCTATTAAACAGGATTGTGGAACTACGTTCAATCGCAAACTCATAATTAATTTACTACAGACAAACTTATGAAGAATTTTGCTTAAGGGGCCCATCATTATATAGTCTACCCTATGTAGTTCTAATTTTCACCATCTGCATGTGGCCCAAATTTGAAATGCGCGCCATTTCCTTAGAGTCTAAGATGCGAACCTACTTCGACCTTCGCCGAGCTGATAATAGAATGAAACATTTTTTATCATGAATTTAGTTTATTAGAAAATACAATATCAAAAATGAGTTGCCTGAAAAAATCCTGGGCAGTCAATCAGACTATTTTGCATTAATTTTTGAAAAAAAATTTTTTATTTAATGTTGCAACATCAAGATAATAAGAAAATTTTGTCGTGAATTACGGATGCACATTCTATACATAGTGGCCCGCCCTCGCTTCGCTTCGGTGTAGAGCTGAAGTATAGACTATAGTTTTTGTTCTCAGGCTTGTATTATACACAATGACATTGTTCTAATACCTAATTACAATAGACACGGGCCGCCATGCCCCTCGCCCGGTAGCGTCGGAACCGCTTTGTCCCTGCATTTTAAATCTGTAATATCTTCGAAAATATTCATTTGAATTACATGCGTTAAAGGGCCATTGGTCTATATTAAATGCACAATCTACTTATGGTACTTAATTGTATAAGGATGAATGTTATATTGTTGAAAATCGCTTCGTAAATCATCTATTTTTTCTCGTAAAAAGTCTAGGATAAAAAAATGGTTATTGTGGGTTATCTCTAAGAGATAGACATATACCATCGCGGATGTTTTTGTAGACCTTTTTAAGGTGTACAATACTGTAGTACATTATGTTGATCTATCTCGTAGGGTTCAGCCAGCGTTTGCAATGTAAGCGCAAAAAAATGTGTTTATTTACGACCTTACATTAAAAACCTCTAAAATTATGTGTTTCTCTACTATATGCATGTATTATACATATAAACCTTCCTCTTGAATCAGTCTATCTATTAAAAAACCGCATCAAATTCCGTTGCGTAGCATTAAAGATCTAAGCATGCATTACAGAGGGATATGTCCCTATCCTATACATAGGGATATGGGACAGACAGCGGGAAGCGACTTTGCTTTATACTATGTAGTGAAGTCAGGACAACATTTTCTTATTACCTTGATATTGAAACATATGTATCTCTTATCTAATAGACAAGTCCGTCCGTCCGTCCGTGGTGCTGTTTCAGCGGCCAAACCGTAAGAGATAGATATAGAGAATGTTTAAGTTGTAAGTTAAGAATAGTCTGATAAGACTACAAACCGGATGTGAGTAACGTAGCACTTCCGGTTTTCGAGAAATCACGTGATTTCTATTTCAAACGGAACCACACAAAATCTCCGAAGTTCTCAATTAATTATTTTTGTTTTTCAAATATTTAATTCATGATAAAATATGTTTCATGCTATTATCAGCTCGGCGAAGGTCGATGTTGGTTCGGGTCCTCTACTATAATTAGAAAAAGTTTGCTTCATAACATAAATTAGATAGGAAGTGTTTTCTCGCAGATGTGTTGAAAAACGCAGTATGACATTCGTGAGTTATTATCAAACTCGTGACTGTGGTACGCCCTCAATACGAAGTCGAGACCTTACGACTTCGTCTCGGGCTTACATTCGTTTACTCGTTTGTAATTACCAACTTACCGCACTAATATCATAAATAACTATTATATAGCGGGGTTTATTGACAAGGCCAGACTTTTCTACCGTATCAGCTTAGTAACTTATCTCAAACCTTACCTTCAGTTGGGGGAAACAAATTTGCTGAGCCTCCAAGAAAGAAACAATGAAACAAACCATTCGCTTTCAACAGTTTTAATAATAATGACTGTAGGTAATAGCGACGAAACAAATACATTTTTATCTTTGAATTTCTTCGAATCGCCATAAAATAGTAAGAGCATAAATATAAAACTTTTTTTTATTGTGCCAGATAAGGCAGGTCGTTTACGCTTAGGCTGTATATTTATTACTTTTATCCGAGAGGGGGAAAGTTTTGCTGTCATAATAGTTTTATTCTGAAATCAGCACATTAATTTGGATTTATTACGTCCTTGCCTTTCTTTGCCCGTCGGTTTTATGTCCGCAAAGATTAATTTAGTGTTGTTGGCTACATATTGTCTAATTTAGTTTTTTCGGAATGGGGAATGGGGGTATAAAGAAAATGAAATTTTAATTAGTCCGTAAGTTAGATTATCGAAAAATAATGTTTTTTTTGTCAATCATACAAAAAATACTTTTTAAAGCACGTCAAAGTGTAGGACCTTGTGACGTCACTTTTTTGTATAAAAATGTACAAAATGTGACGTCACGGAACATTTCATATCAATTTAAACCTGTACCCCCTTATCAATAAACGAGTAATAAGCTTAGAATAGTTACGCCGTGTTTTGTTAATGTCACTCAAGTGCCATTTGTCATTCAATGAATAGAGACGAAACATACAGTAACTAATCCAAGCCTTGTCTTGGTTTATTAATAAGTGTCGCCGCACACGGGCCACATGCCACAGCCACAAACGCCGCCACGAGAAGCTAGAAGCGGCTACTAAAGTGGCTGAAGCGCGCGACAGTGGCCGACTAAGGTAAGGGAGAAAGGGGTAGGGAATCGCGCGAGCGACGTGTGTCGGCGTTTTGTATCGGCGCATTAAGTGGCCGGTGCGGGCCACAAGAAGCGAGCAACGACGATTTGCAGCGTGTGGCGAGTCCATATAAAATGTATGAAAAGTACAAGAAATATGCCGGTGGCGGCGTTTTGTGGTTGTAGTCGGTGACCCGTGTGCGGTGAAATTAGGGGGTTAATGTTTTAATTATATGTGAAAGTAACAAATACGTGTCCAATACTTTTTGATAATCTAGCTCATAGACAAAGATAGAAAAGTTAGTCCTCATCCCTAATGAGCTCATGTTAAATGTATGTAGTAGATTCCAATCCCGATGACCGGGGGACCAATCGGGTAACGGGATTGCTATAGCTATCGCTGTCGCTTGCGATTTCATTTTGTTATTTCTGACCGCCAAAGGTTTTCAAATAACGAAAAGAATACATACTAATACAAATATTATTATATTTTATTTATAACTACATATAAACTTCCATGACTGGAGTACAAATGCTCGTATTCATTGAAACTCGGCATACAAATCTCTCGGCCACGGAGGTCGTCATACCGAGCTATCTCGAACCTTTTCCGTTTTCATGGCAAGTCGGGCCAAGCAATAGTCACAAATCTCACCGTGTTCTGGAATGTGACTATTGCTTAGCTCAATTTGTCGTGAAAACGGAAAATGTTCGCGATAGCATGACAATGTGACCGTAAAATTAATAGTGGTTATTATAAAATGTTTTCTTAAATAAAACAATATCTATCATAACAGATACTAACTCGTTAAAAAGTTATACCTTGTTTTGTGGTTTTACCAGTCGTCAGCTAGGTTTTTAAGGTTTCACTAATGTTGATTAAATATTTATAAGTACCTGTGCCAACGCGGCTTCATGGGTGAAGCCCTTAATGGCAATTTGGGTCAGGAGCAATTTAATTGTTAATATTCCCGCCGTTTGGGACTTAAGGAGATGACAACAACAATGCTAAAGGTATTCACAGAAGGTGTCCCAGCAATCCCGTCAGCACGATTTCTGTTGAGGTTCGTCGAGTATTTTGAAGATCGGTGCCGTATACTACAGCATGCGAAGTGGCTAGCCACTGGCTTGTACATAGACGTTTTGTGTTGAAACTATGATAATGATCACTCAACACACAGACGACGCTCTTGAGTACGTATTCATCGATTTTAGAATTACAATGGATGTGAAGCATATCTTTTATAATTAATTAATCTCTTTTTTTATTGGTTCCATTTTATGTATTTGCATGCTATTTTTAAAATGGCAAAACACGTGCTCAATCCACTTTATGTAAAACCTATATACCGTGTTTTTAGCAAATAAAGATTATGATTTTAAATAGAAAGCGCGCGTTTGCGAAGATGGTCGTTAAAATACTCGCGTAATCTGGCCGGAGCCAGGCAAAAGTTTCGATAATACTATCCGTGTGTCAAGGTAGTTCCGATTGACCTTAGCAAGCTGCCAATCATATATTCAAGCGGGAATATTTGAAATTACTAAAAAGAAGGATTGAAAACTGAACAGGACCTATGATGATTATTTTTGATTCGTTGCACATATAGTCATTCATGTTCTTATCTATAGAATCACTCCTATCGGAAAAACATTCTTCCTAGTCGTGCACTCTTGACAGAGAGGATGTGGTCATGTCTCGGTCGATTCCTGTAACACTGATGCACCCGCGATGCGTCGCCATGCAGCCCGATATTTTGCAGAGCGAGAGCAATTATACACTCTGGAGTGCGTCGACGATTTAATAAGATCTTTCCAACATATCGGGGTCGCCCGCGAGACCATTTCTTTGCCTTCAAATTTCTCTCACATCATCAGCCGCTCCATGGAGTTATCATCATCATCAGCCTATTAATGTCCCGACTGCTGGGGCACATGCCTTCCCTATTGATGTAATAGGGAGATTGGGCCATAACCCACCACGCCGACCCAGTGCGGATCGGTGGGTGCTAACGATTCCAGATGCAGCCGGGATCAACGGCTTAACGTGCTCGTGTGCTTTCCGAAGCTCGGAGGAACTCGAGATAGAAGAGTTTTGGTCTCCCATCCATTGACCGACTATGGAGTTATCATTATGAGTAATATGTCCGAAAACACAAAGTGTATTCTATTCATCGTATTTCGCAAATACCAAAAGCTAATTACCGATGCTTTATGAATAATCAAAACTTTTCAAAGATAGAAAAGTTAGTCCTCATCCCTAATGAGCTCATGTTAAATGTATGTAGTAGATTCCAATCCCGATGACCGGGGGACCAATCGGGTAACGGGATTGCTATAGCTATCGCTGTCGCTTGCGATTTCATTTTGTTATTTCTGACCGCCAAAGGTTTTCAAATAACGACTATGGAGTTATCTTTATGAGTAATATGTCCGAAAATACAAAGTGTATTCTATTCATCGTATTTCGCAAATACCAAAAGCTAATTACCGATGCTTTATGAATAATCAAAACTTTTAATAAGCTTTTCGCACCAACTTAGTTTGCATCTCGTGAGCTAATTCAACCATGAAACTGATAGCGTTCACATCTAGGTCAACGAAATTGGACCAGTTCAGCATATTTAACTATTTATTCTACTTTGGAGTTAATAACTTTGTATGTAATTAGGACTTTTACTAAATAAATATTGGTTAAATCTTGTTGTATTGAAAATAAGGCACGAAACTTTTAGTTGAGAAAAAAAATAACATTACCTTCTTAATATTCATGATCACTGTACTTTATTTAAGACACGGTCGTTAATATTTAAATAACTATCGTCTTCATTCTCCGACTTTAGAACAATTAGGTATAAAATTAGGAATCTAGGATTCTTTATTTTTACTGGAAATGTCGGAGAATGAAGATATTTAAATATTAACGACCGTGACTAAAATAAAGTGAACACTGACATGAATTGCTTTGCTTATCAAGATCTATTTTCCCTGCCAACTTAAACTTTACATAAGATGGAGTAAAGGCACTATGCTGCAACTTCCTAATATTTTTTCTAAACTGTGTTAATATTATTTGGCAGTAGCCTCCGGTAAATTGTAGAATCGGAAGGACGCTCAAACGCAAGCAGAAAATCCGCCATGAAGTGCCAATAAACTTGGGTTAAATTCGCTCGCAGCCAGAATATAATATCCATATATTCTGTTTAAATACAAATAGCACGAGTAAATAGTTTCAATACTTTAAACGAGTTTTTATCTTCAGTTCGCTCGCGAAATGAAGTTTCCCCTATCAAATTGAAAACGATACGTGGCAATCAGTTGGGAATTAAATTATAGCTTTATTGCCACGGGAGACACCTATTCTGTTCGACCGGAAACGAATATTCGGATAGTTTTGAAATTATTGGTACTGTGGTCTCTCCAATGTTCGGATTCGGATTAAAGAACATATTGCAGATATGAATAAAAACATAGGCGCGATAATAAATTTGCAGTGTGTAAATATGCATTGGAGGGACCAAACTATTACATTGGATTTGGTAAGCCACAGCTCCTTGCAACTGAACAGCAATTGACGACCTCCGTGGCCGAGTGGTTTGAACGCCGGGTTTCATGGTGTCGCCGACTCGAGAGGTCCCGGGTTCGAATCCCGGTGGGGGCTGATGTTTGTGTGATGAATACGAACATTTGTACTCCAGTCATGGATGTTAAATATATATTTCTATATAAAATATACTTATATATGTACAGTATATGTATTCTATCCGTTACCCTAGTATCCCATAACACAAGCATTACAGTGCTTACTTTGGGGCTAGGCTAATTGGTGTGAGTGTTGGAAATATTTATTTATTATTTATTATTTATTTATTAATTCATTCTTAGTATGATACGCAAGGTTTATGAGATTAAAAACATCATGTTTATAGTTTATATATATACAACTAAAAAGAGTGTGGGGAGCCTCATTATAAATTTTAACTGAATAATCTGAAAATTCTTCTTCTTCTTCTGCTATTCTGAAAAATTTAACGCGCGGATCCAAAGTAAATCCACGCGGATCCACAACGGATCCGCGCATGAAAATGTTAAAGAATAGTACAGCAGATTCTAATTTGGCGGTGACTCATCTAAGTTGTTTTTTGAAAACAATATAAAACTGATACATACCACGGTAGATAGTTATTACTGTTTAAATTTGTTTCTCTTTCTGTTGACGAGACTTTATTATTATCCTTTAATATTACAAAGTGAGCCTCCTCGAATACCGTGGTTTATATATACTAAATTATGTCGGAGAAAAGTAAAACTAATATTAAGAATTACGTCCGGTCACTCACTATACTAATAATAAATAGGTATCTGAGATAGAGATACTCTGTAACAACAGTGGCAGCAAGAACATTTAAAAAATGGGAATCAAATTCAGATACTTTCTTGACAATAAGAAGATCTTCTTCTGTAAGTGTATTCAGACTTCGGCATAAAAATGCCTAATCCGAACAAGTTTATTGTATCCGTAGAAAGTCGGTCTTGTAGGTCAGCAATTAAGCTATCTATAAGTGGTATATAAACAGTCCTACGAAAATATTCCTCGTTATTTCCTTCATAATTATCGCGAAGTGTCTGCCGAGGCGCAGTACGAGGTTTCATTTCCTTTTATTATTTGGATTTTTTTTAAGATTTGGGGGGGGGGGGGGGAGGACATGTCCCCTGTGACCCCCCCCCCCCCCCCTTCGGACCACGCCTGGGTCACATACCATCAAGGAAGTTTGCATATAAAATGAAAAAAGTAAATACACCTAATTGCGAAATATGTCAACAAATTGAGGACGTGCATCATCTTTTGATGGAATGTGAGCGGAATCAGGTTCAAAGAAACATATTTATATCAAAATTCCAAATAAATGGAAATAGGGATTGTTCAGAGTGTTCTGAGCAACCCCGAATCCGAAGCCGCATTGTACTCGCGTCGTTTAGTGGAATGCTGCCAGTAAATTACACAAGTACGACATCTAATGTAATAACAATAAAAAATTCAAAATTCAATATCATTTATTCAGTCTAGGCTGTTACAAGCACTTGTGAATGTCGAAAAGCTACGCCATCGGTTCGCAAATCTACGGCGGGAGACCTTGTACTGAGAAGAACCGGCAAGAAACTCAGCAAGGGCTGTTTTTTTCTCCCTGTATTATATATAGAGTCGTTAATTTGAAAAATGAGTTCAATATGAGATAACCCATGAAGTCACTTTCCATTACAAATGTAAATGATAAAACAATTATGACTATAAAATAAAAAATATAAAAAACAGATTTAAAAATGAAAAAAAGTTTAGGAATGCCGTGTCCCACTGTTTAGGCATAAAAACAAATGTACCATTAAAGTTAAATACAACGATTAATAGTACCCAATGTAGCAAGAGCAGACTCATCTCCGCTGGCAGCACCCGTTCACGAGCATGACGCATGAACCAGCCATCGCTTCGCTCAACCATTTTTTAGGGAACGTAACGACCCGCCTCACACGACACCGCCGAAGAGATTTTTAAGAGAGTATGACTACCCATAACCACATATGGATACTAGATAGCAAAATAGGGAAAAAAAAATTAAGTACCAGTGTACATTACTATAAAAAACTATAAACACAACTGTAGGACACATGCATGTGGTTACCTAAACACTAGTGTCGACTCTGCCACTACCCTCCAAACCCAAAACCAAACCCAACATCAGTGCCCCCCCTTCACTCTGTATAGAGAATGATAAGGATACACCGCTGCAAAACCAAAGTTCAGGTCTAGAGAACCATGCCAGAATCCACACCACCATTAAATCTTTATCTCAGAAATAATAAATGTTCACCTAAATTTCTTGTTTCTGATTGCCGTGCCATACAGTATAAATACAATTACAAATAAAATTTAACTTAAATAATTAATTATCATTATAATAATAATAAAGTAGTATAGAGCAGACTCATCTCCGCTGGCAGCACCCGTTCACGAGCATGACGCATGAACCAGCCATCGTTTCGCTCAACCATATTGTAGGGAACGCTACGACCCGCCTCACACGACACCGCCGAAGAGATTTTTAAGAGAGCATGACTACCCATAACCACTCAAACCAAGCAAAATAGTTACTTAGAATTCAGGTAATTTATCTGTACGACACTGCAAACAAACACAAAACAAATTTACAGTTACAGCCATGCAGTTTTGTCATTTAAGTATTCTTTAATAGTATAATAGCCTTTCTTAAGTAAACAATTTTTAATGTGACACTTGAACTCATTTATGGGTAACTCAAGAATTTCATCAGGAATTTTATTATAAAAATGTATACCTTGACCCATAAAAGATCGGTAAACCTTCTGTAACCTGTAGGGTGGCAATGCAAGCTTATTTCTATTCCTTGTGTTAAAATTATGCACGTTACTGTTTATGGTATACAAATTGATATTATTTTTAACGAGGAGTATACAATTGTAAATGAATTGAGAAGCAACAGTCAAAATGCCGATTTCTTTAAATTTTTCTCTAGGAGATGTTCGGCTACTCAATTGATAAATAGATCTCACAGCTCTTTTTTGTAGAATGAATATACTTTCAATATCAGCTGCTGTTCCCCAGAGTATAATGCCGTATGATAAGATACTATGAAAGTAACTAAAATATACAGTCCTGGCAGTTTCTGTATCAGTGAGTTGTCTTATCTTTCTTATGGCATAAGCTGCTGAACTAAGTTTACCAGCCAAAAGCGTAACGTGATGATTCCATTGCAGTTTTGAGTCTATAGTTATACCCAAGAATGTAGTTGAGTCTACTAAATCTAATTTATTATTATTTAATTTAATTTCAATATGTTCGACTTTTACATTAGGTAAAGAAAATTTAATACACTTGGTTTTATTAGCATTTAGCTTTAGATTATTAACATTAAACCATTGCAAAACTTGCGAGAGAGCATTATTAACATCGTCATAGTTGTTCTTGCGCCTGTCAACGTTAAATAATAAAGATGTGTCATCAGCAAATAATACTATCTCACACAAATTTTCTACAAAAAATGGCAAATCATTTATATATACTAGAAACAGAAAGGGACCCAAAATTGAACCCTGGGGAACGCCCATTTCCACATGAGATCCAGATGATCTAACACCATTTACCTCTACAGTTTGAATTCTGGAACTGAGAGACTGTATTAATTTATATGCAGTACCTTTGACTCCATAATGACTTAATTTCAATAACAGTGTGTGATGATCAACGCAATCAAAAGCTTTGGATAAGTCACAGAACACTCCAAGAACATTCTGCGACCTCTCCCAAGCCTCCAATATACTCCTTACAAGTGTAACACCCGCGTCAGTAGTAGATCTACCTCTGGTAAAACCAAATTGTTTCCTATGCAAAAGTTTATTTAGGTTGAAATGAGGCATTAATTGTTCCAGAATAATTTTCTCAAATATTTTACTTAGAACCGGTAATATTGATATAGGCCTATAATTTCCAGGTTCACTTCTATTTCCTGATTTAAAAAGAGGTATAACTTTACTGTATTTCATCAAATCCGGAAATACGCCTTGATCAATACAGTTATTAAATATATCAACTAGATAAGGGGCAATAACGGGTATTATACTTTTAATGACTTTAGAAGAAATACCCCATAAATCACTTGTATTTTTTTGTTTAAGAGATTTAAAACACTTAATAACATCAATAAAACTAATATGTCTAAACTGAAACACGTTATCACACTTAGGTACATATTTCTCGAGCAATGTCTTGGCAGCCACCGTTGAAGAGCTCAAATTAGATGTAGCCAAAGGAACATTAACGAAATAATCATCAAAAATATTAGCGATATGTTCCTTAGATTTTATTAGAATATTATTGGACTTAATTTCAATAATATCGTCACGTGGCCTTTCTTTGCCTGTTTCACGATTTATAACATTCCACGTTGTTTTGATTTTATTATTCGATTTACATATTTTATTTTTAATAAAATTAGATTTGGCTGTTGCACATACCTTTTTGAAGGTTTTAGAATAACATTTAACGTAATCAATAAAACTTTGTGAATGATTATATTTTCTCAGATGATACAATTCATAAGGTTTGTTTCTACTTTTATAGATACCAGTCGTAGCCCAATCACAGAACTGTAACTTCTGAGTAAGTTTCGAAGTTTTTAAGGGAAAAGCCTTATCGAATTCATTCCTTATTAGATTAAAAAGATCCCCAAAAAGAATATCAGGATCATCATGTGTCCATGGGATATGAGAAATCCTATCATCAATGTTTTTTTGAAAATTTTCTAACCTGTTTTCTGTTACTGGTCTCAATTCAATTACTTTGGTTTCATTTTTTACATCTATTTTATATTGTATTTTTAAGCCATAATGGTCAGATGTAATACTATTAAAAATAGACTTACTATCAGGAGTACTATCTGTAAATACATTATCCAAACAAGTTGCCGAATGTGATGTCACCCTAGTCGGCTCAAAAAATTGATGGATCAAATTAAAACATTTAAATAGTGATATTATACGTACTGACATTGAATTTTGTTCAAGAATATTAATATTAAAATCACCGCAAACAACCAAAAACTTATTTTTTGACTTTAACTTTTTCAGTACATCCTCCATTACAGATTCAAAAATGTTAAAGTTACCTACAGGGGGTCGGTATACGCATACTATTATCATCTTATTTAGTTCCACACAAGATAGCTCAATGCTACGTTCAATTGAAAGGCCAGCTATATCCTTTCTATCCTTACATCTAATATTTTTGTTGACAAAAATCAATGAGCCGCCGTGTATGGCTGTCTTTCGAACATAAGCACTCAACAACTGAAAATTGTTTATGTGATAAGACATTTCACAAAGCTTGAGCCAGTGTTCCGTTAAACATATAATGTGTATGTCCTCACTTTTCGAATACAATTCTAATTCTAGGTCTTTGCCAGCCAAACCTTGTATATTTTGATGAATAATATTAATAATGCTTTTATTAGGTTTGGCTGTTGTCTTTAAGCTCAGTTTAAAACTGGGCTGGTTAAATTGTTAATAGAGTTAATATTTCTTTTACTAGAAATACTAACACTATTTTGTTGAATAGGGTTAGTTATACCATGTATAACCGTATTTTGTATATTAAAAGCTAACAAATTAGCTATCTGGGTCCTAAATCTCTTTGCGAGATACATAGTATCTGTAGTCAACTTAAAATATCTAATATATTTATTTATATCAAATATAAACATACGTCACTATGACTATTAATTAAATTATAAATACTTAAATTTAAATTAAAGATGCGCTTGTTCTGTTCCCTAGATAAGTTATGTGCATATGGGAAAGCGCTAATTATTATTTTACAATTTGATTTAGATTGTATTTTTAATAAGTGCTCAATACTTTTTGTAATGTCCCGTATTGATAATTTGGAACTGTCACCACACAAAAACAAGAGGTTCGTATAACTATCCACATTATGGTAGGTCAAATTATTAACAATGTCATTAAATGATTTTCTAGGAGTACATATATTTATAATATTTTCCTCGCTGTAATTTTTTACTAATAGTCCTAGCCCCTGACCTAACTTGTCTGAGAATATAATTGTTTTATTTTTATTCAACTTTGAGTTTTCAGAAAGCGCTGGCTTGAAAGGAGAATTATTATATGTTGTGCCAATTTTTTGTAAATAGACTGATGAATGACCAGAAATTTGGGAAACTTGATTATTATCTATATTACCATTTTCTTCTAAAGCTAATGACAATGATGATTGATTTGAAGAACCAATCAATTGACTTTTAATCAACGAGTTATAACGTTCTGCGTTGAAATTACACAGTTCAACTAATTCTGTTGCAGATTTTATGTGCTCCGTTATTTGACTTTGTGCACTAGCATATTTATGTTTAATTGATTCTAACGACTCATGTAAATTTGAATTTCTAATAGTAATTTCTTTGTATCTCGGTCATACATCTGCCTACTTTCATGTAATTTTGTATTATATATGTCAAGAGAGTCCATGAGGTTAATTTTTTCCTTTCTAAGGGATATATTTTTATAAAAACAATTGTTTTTTTTTACAAGTTTCTCAGTTTTTTTTATGAATTTACTGATTCGGATATATTTTTTTAATTTTTTCGCACTTACACTATTATGTGAAACCTTCATACTAGCTACAGGCTCTAAATTTAAATTCATGTTTAAGGGTCCTCCGGGAGATGCCATTAGTTCTTCAAAGAGGCTTTGTGTGTGTGCAGTTTCTTGTAGTTGCTGAGCTTCTGTATAATGAGCTATTTGCTTGTTTGCTGCACAAAGCTCTTTTTCTAGGTCTGTAATACGCTGTAGGGCCCTCTCAAAAGTGCCAAACTGTTGGTCATAAGTACTGATAGTACTATTCAGTTCATCCCGTTGTAAAACAACTTCTACATGCTGAGAGTGTAGTTGGGAAAGCTCATTTTTGAGCTGGGTATTCTTGTCAATGATTTTCTTGATTTCAGTTTCACTCTCATCACGTTCACGAAGGAGCTGACTGCAAGTTTCCTTTGTTAACTTCAATTCTTCCAGGGTTTGCCTTAATTTAAGGTCAGTGTTTTGAGCTGTAGCTTTGCGGGTCATCATTTTTGGTGTTTGTATGTAAAAAATCTGAAATAATTAAAACTGTATAAGTTTCTTTTAATATATTTTAGAGACAAAGGCAATTCTTTTTATATATAATATAATATGGACAACAAAATTCCTTTTTTTATGAAGAGGGTAGATAACTATGGGAAAAGTTAATGCACTCAATATTAACTAATAGTATTTATTATATTAAATACTTTAAAAAGCAACTATGTACGCTTTCACAGCTCAAACAAAGTTGGTAGGCAGAACAGATTTAATTTAATACACTTATTTTAACTTTGTATCCAGTTTAATGTGACAGAAGTAAGTGATGTATTGATGATGACATTTATAATATATGATGACGAGATGATTGGCTATGCATTATAATACATAATATTATAAATGTGAAAGTATTATGTATTATAATGCATAGCCAATATAATGATCCTTGTGAAACACTCAATCCTGTCATAAATCCTTTACCGAGTTGGCAGAGCAGCAAAGTTAATGCAACACGAAACAGACATAAATGAACATTGCTATAAAATATGAATGTCACCTGTTTAGTGTTCGTGAGATTGACAATAAAAGGTTTTTTTTATTATCTTTTTTGTTTAGGAGCTTTTGTTTTACTCGTATTTAAATTTTTATTTAATTATTTTAATTGTGTTTGTTCGTGTTAAAGTTACAATAAACAGTGATATAATATTGTGTTACTTATGTGAAATTGAAATCACGAAGTTTCAATACAAGGATTTTGAATAAACAACACATCAAGTTCTCATCAAACTGTCAACGGATAGTTGAAGAAATAACGGCTCTGATAAGCAATATTAGCACCAAATATTGTGGAATGGCTATTGCTTAAACCTGGGGAGTATTGTTTTCATTATTTCATAAATAGAAAACAGTACAAAAAATTCAATAAGTATTATAATATGTAATTCTAAGACAATCACATCCAAAGTTGAACAGTTTTGTTTTTTGTTTTTATTCTATTTAATTCTATAAGCTATCACGAACATTTCATCAATTGTTTACCAAAATATATGATAATAAACAAATATTCAATATTTGATTTGGCAAAGATTGAATAATTAACTTAAATTTGACATCACTTACTTCTGTCACATTAAACTGGATACAAAGTTAAAATAAGTGTATTAAATTAAATCTGTTCTGCCTACCAACTTTGTTTGAGCTGTGAAAGCGTACATAGTTGCTTTTTAAAGTATTTAATATAATAAATACTATTAGTTAATATTGAGTGCATTAACTTTTCCCATAGTTATCTACCCTCTTCATAAAAAAAGGAATTTTGTTGTCCATATTATATTATATATAAAAAGAATTGCCTTTGTCTCTAAAATATATTAAAAGAAACTTATACAGTTTTAATTATTTCAGATTTTTTACATACAAACACCAAAAATGATGACCCGCAAAGCTACAGCTCAAAACACTGACCTTAAATTAAGGCAAACCCTGGAAGAATTGAAGTTAACAAAGGAAACTTGCAGTCAGCTCCTTCGTGAACGTGATGAGAGTGAAACTGAAATCAAGAAAATCATTGACAAGAATACCCAGCTCAAAAATGAGCTTTCCCAACTACACTCTCAGCATGTAGAAGTTGTTTTACAACGGGATGAACTGAATAGTACTATCAGTACTTATGACCAACAGTTTGGCACTTTTGAGAGGGCCCTACAGCGTATTACAGACCTAGAAAAAGAGCTTTGTGCAGCAAACAAGCAAATAGCTCATTATACAGAAGCTCAGCAACTACAAGAAACTGCACACACACAAAGCCTCTTTGAAGAACTAATGGCATCTCCCGGAGGACCCTTAAACTTGAATTTAAATTTAGAGCCTGTAGCTAGTATGAAGGTTTCACATAATAGTGTAAGTGCGAAAAAATTAAAAAAATATATCCGAATCAGTAAATTCATAAAAAAAACTGAGAAACTTGTAAAAAAAAACAATTGTTTTTATAAAAATATATCCCTTAGAAAGGAAAAAATTAACCTCATGGACTCTCTTGACATATATATACAAAATTACATGAAAGTAGGCAGATGTATGACCGAGATACAAAGAAATTACTATTAGAAATTCAAATTTACATGAGTCGTTAGAATCAATTAAACATAAATATGCTAGTGCACAAAGTCAAATAACGGAGCACATAAAATCTGCAACAGAATTAGTTGAACTGTGTAATTTCAACGCAGAACGTTATAACTCGTTGATTAAAAGTCAATTGATTGGTTCTTCAAATCAATCATCATTGTCATTAGCTTTAGAAGAAAATGGTAATATAGATAATAATCAAGTTTCCCAAATTTCTGGTCATTCATCAGTCTATTTACAAAAAATTGGCACAACATATAATAATTCTCCTTTCAAGCCAGCGCTTTCTGAAAACTCAAAGTTGAATAAAAATAAAACAATTATATTCTCAGACAAGTTAGGTCAGGGGCTAGGACTATTAGTAAAAAATTACAGCGAGGAAAATATTATAAATATATGTACTCCTGGAAAATCATTTAATGACATTGTTAATAATTTGACCTACCATAATGTGGATAGTTATACGAACCTCTTGTTTTTGTGTGGTGACAGTTCCAAATTATCAATACGGGACATTACAAAAAGTATTGAGCACTTATTAAAAATACAATCTAAATCAAATTGTAAAATAATAATTAGCGCTTTCCCATATGCACATAACTTATCTAGGGAACAGAACAAGCGCATCTTTAATTTAAATTTAAGTATTTATAATTTAATTAATAGTCATAGTGACGTATGTTTATATTTTGATATAAATAAATATATTAGATATTTTAAGTTGACTACAGATACTATGTATCTCGCAAAGAGATTTAGGACCCAGATAGCTAATTTGTTAGCTTTTAATATACAAAATACGGTTATACATGGTATAACTAACCCTATTGTGATTTCAATTTCACATAAGTAACACAATATTATATCACTGTTTATTGTAACTTTAACACGAACAAACACAATTAAAATAATTAAATAAAAATTTAAATACGAGTAAAACAAAAGCTCCTAAACAAAAAAGATAATAAAAAAAACCTTTTATTGTCAATCTCACGAACACTAAACAGGTGACATTCATATTTTATAGCAATGTTCATTTATGTCTGTTTCGTGTTGCATTAACTTTGCTGCTCTGCCAACTCGGTAAAGGATTTATGACAGGATTGAGTGTTTCACAAGGATCATTATATTGGCTATGCATTATAATACATAATATTATAAATGTGAAAGTATATATACTTTCACATTTTGCTTTTGTACTACAGTCATGGATGTTTAATATGTATTTCTATATAAATTTACTTATATCTGTACCGTATATGTATTCTATCCGTTACCCTAGTATCCCGTAACACAACTCTGACAGTGCTTACTTTGGGGGTAGGCTAATTGGCATGAGTGTTGAAAATATTTATTATTATATACACGACTAGATACCGTATTAACTGCCCCAAAGCGGCCCAAAAAAATATCTACTACATATGGTAGATAAGCTCGTCGCTACACACGCACACATTGCCTGCTTTTAAACAATCTGAAATTAGAGTCACGCACACGTTGAGCGTAACATTACACGTTGAGCGTGTAGCAATATAATTTTATAATATTAAGTTGTAGAAATATTACTAATCAAAGCGCCATCTATCACCATACGTATTCATCATCGAACAATGTAATTGGTTTTAAAGAAGCACAGAATATATTATGAATAAAAAAAATTTATAGTTTCATTTGAAAGATGAGATAGATGGAGTTGTATTTAATAGTGTTAAATAAAATTACACGCAGTTTCTTGGTGGGAGATGGGCGTAGCCGTACTAACCGGTCCTGTCGATTCCTCGCACCAAATATGGTGATTTGAGAGAAATTTGCTGGGACGACGCTCACGTGATCCTAGGCCACTATAAATAGCTTTGCGCAGACGGTTTCACTCTCTTTTGTCTGCGAACCGAACACTTGAACATCTAGTAAATTGCACAGTGACTGGAAATTATAGTCAGTGCATAATTAATTAAAATATTTTCCCCGGATTAACGGGTAAGTCCAATATATCTAACTGGTTAGGCTGTAGGTCAAGTTAGGTTTTTTTTATTGAACTATAGAAAAATGTGTAATTGTTTCTAGATCCTTTGAAGTGGCTAATTAAAAACAGTATACGATAATCACAATTACTTAATCCTGCTTGGGATTTCTTTGGATATACATATATAAAGAAGTACGCTATGTATATATATAAATGAGCCTGTGAATGCAATCTTGATCAAAAAAAAAGGAGCCCATGTGATGACAGCAGATTCTGTTATAACCCACGTGGATACCTGAATCGCTTGATGGTACCGAGATCTTGAAAGCTAAGTAAACTCTCAACCTATTTAATCTTTAAGCAGTGCATTCTCCGAAGTACGAAGTTTCAGATTGTTAGAACATAATAAAAGATTTATTGTTGTAAACTGTAGATTCATTAACGAAAGTAGCTCATATTTGCCAAACGAATTGTTTCATTAGAATCTTTATATAAATAAATTTGTATGTACGATACTTGCTAAAATTAAATGTTTCCTTAGAATATTAACATTAATATAACTGTATGTACACCTGTTTTGATTGTATGTTCGTCACTGATTTTCTATACCTAAATTTATAAAAGCCATCTTCAAAGATCTTAATATATAATGTTAAGTGTGTTAATATATGTTGAAAATTGAACTGAATATTAACAATACATATATCTTGTTCACTGCGGTTATTGATTTTTTATTTTATCTCCCTCAGATAACAGTAATACGGCGCCCTGATTATTGATTAATTAATTTCGAGTCTCATGTAAAAGCCCTGAAATAGTCGGTGATAACAAAAATTGTTACAAGCGTAACATCACACGTTGAGCGTTACATCACACGTTGAGCGTAACATCACACGTTGAGCGTAACATCACACGTTGAGCGTAACATGATCCGTTGCCCTATCTAGGCGTGTATGTAATCAAAGACTGAACTGTCGAGTTGACAGGTGACGATCTCTTTTCGTCTACGATCCTTTAGTAGCATCCGAAACATCTGTGGTTTTCAGAATAGGACTCCAGTTTCCATTATCGAGTTCCGTGATTTCTCTTCGACGTTTAATATAGAACGGCAATCGTTTTGTTTGAAACACTCAAAGTTATATGGGTTTTATTTTGTTTTGTTAATAAATTCAAGTAAAGTGTAGTTATCTCTTATCTATTAGACAAGTCCGTCCGTCCGTCCGTCCGTGGTGCTGTTTCAGCGGACAAACCGTAAGAGATAGATAGAGAATGTTTAAGTTATAAGTTGAGAATAGTCTGATAAGACTACAAACCGGATGTGAGTAACGTAGCACTTCCGGTTTTCGAGAAATCACGTGATTTCTATTTCAAACGAAACCACACAAAATCTCCGAAGTTCACAATTAATTAAATACATTTTTTTTTTGGTGAACATTTGGTTCACTAGTTTGCTAGTTATTACCTATTGTGAGAAAAGTTACATTTGCAATTTATTATTTTGAAACAATACTGGCACTTTTTATGATTTTATTAGGAAGTAAGTAGTAATATGGCGACTACTATTTTTGGTGCAAGCACAAACTTTGACAGATTCGTATTCGTATAGCCCACGTCAAAGTTTCCATGGAAACTAAGCTGCGCATCTACCGGATTTAAGAGCGGACGCGAGCTCAGAGACATTTGACGAAAAAGTATTTGAAAAAACTATCGCTGTCACGCATTGCACGCATTTTGTGTACATTTTTTAAATGAATCTTCTGCCCCTACTTTTTATCTGGAAGGCTATAGGACAGTAGCTTATAATTTCCGAATGAGTAAAAGGCGTGGAGGATCTATAATATTAGGACAAAACGATGTAAATTGTTAAGAAATTGCTTTCTGTAAGAAATTGTACAAATTTGAGTGTTTTGAGATATGTGGTGTAAAAGATAAAGAGTCGAATATTAATGTTTGTTGTTGCTATCGAAATCCAGTAAAAAATAATTTTGATGTATTTTTAGAAAGTTTAGAAAAGTTTTTGGAACATTTTTTCAATAAGAATTGTGTTTTGTGTGGGGATTTCAACATTAATCTATTAAGGGAAGATAGACAAAAAAATGATTTTTTAAAACTTTTAACATGTTATAATTTTAAATGCTTAATTGATACTGCGACATATAAACGCAATGACACGCAATCTTGCATTGATAATATTTTGATCAATATGCACGATACCGAAATAATGACTGAGATAGATCACAATGGACTTGCGGATGGACATGCGGGTTTATACTGTACCTTAAATGTGGACAATCAGGAATTTAATAATAAGAACAAGAGTTTGAAAAACAGATCTTTGCAATCGATTGTAAAAACCTAGGAATAAATACATTTCTCAAAAATTTTGAAAACTCGTTCAAAACTAGTTTAAAAAAAGGACAAGAAAAATAAAACCATATAAAAATAATAGACTACAATGGTTGACACAGGGAATTAGAGTATCTAGTAAGATGAAACGATTTTTGACACTTAATATTAAAATATGCCACGGAGAGTATGCAAACCAATACAAAAGGGCATATTTACAGATCTATAGAAAGGTGCTAAAAACAGCTAGGAAAATGACTGTACAGAAAGAAATCATGATGGCATCCAACTCTAATAAGGAAATTTGGAAAATAGTTAATAGAAGTAGTAAATGTCAAGCTAAAACCAAAGATGAAATATTACTAAAAGTAAACGATAAAATAATAAGCAATCCCCAAGAGGTAGTAAATATTTTCTCAAGCTGTTTCGATGCGATAGACTCATCAAATGGAGACAATCCAAATATAGCAAAAAATATATTGGAGGAAAGCGTGAAAAGAGTTGAATCTGATATGCATTTAAATATAATAACAAAGCATGATGTTTTGAAGATTGTACGGCAGATGGAAAATAAAACCTCGTTCGGGTATGATGAAGTACCCATTGGAGTGATAAAAGAGCACATCAACATTTTGGCTGAACCATTGGCTTGCTTTTATAATAAATGTATTGCACAAAATTTGTTTCCTGAACAACTCAAAATAGCAAGGGTACTCCCACTTTATAAAAAAGGAAATAAACTAGACCCGAAAAACTACAGGCCTATTTCTTTATTACTAATTTTATCAAAAATCTCTGAGAAACTTATTAAAATTAGACTACTATCACATTTACGTCAAAATGCAATATCAGAAGCAATTGGGAACAACTGATGCTATAAATAACTTAGTTGATGATATTGTATGTAAGTTAAATGAAAAGCTGAAAGTGTGTGGTCTGTTTTTGGATTTAAGCTCAGCTTTTAATACAATAATAAATCATGACATATTGCTTCAGAAATTGGAACATTATGGAATTCGAGGTACAAATTTAAAACTTTTTCAATCTTATTTGTCAGGTCGCAAGCAGTTTATTGAAATTAAAAAAATAATAAATGATGTCGAGACAATATGTAAATCAGAATTAAAAATATTAAAAAGAGGTGTCCCACAGGGCTCAAATTTAGGACCTATTTTCTTTATAGTTTTTTTGAATGACCTAGTTAATTATATGGCTCTAAAACAACCGGATGTTAAATTAACCATTTATGCCGATGACACAAATGCAATAATATCTGCCAAAGATATTGACGAGCTGAGCATTAAAGTAAATAGTACACTATTTCATTTTGAAAACTGGTTTGCAGGCAATGGTCTTTTATTGAATGCAAAAAAAAAACAACAGCCATGCTTTTCAGGTCTACTGCCAGAAACACAGATATTTTAAGAATAAATGTGAATGGTACAGATATAGACTCCGTAAAATCGCTAAAATTCTTAGGAATCCACATTGACGTAGATTTAAATTGGACAAATGAAATTGAATCACTCAAATCTAGTATAAGCTCAGCGTGCTATGCCATAAGAAGTTTAAGGGATGAAATCACCTTGAAGCAGCTTAAATTAGTTTATTTTGCTCTGGTTGAATCAAAACTTCGTTACAGTATTATGTTCTGGGGCAATAGTTACAAATATAATATTTTGGCAGCATTCGTCTTACAAAGGCGTGCGATCCGGACTATGATGCGTATCCCACAGACAGATTCGTGCAAACCACATTTTGAAACATTAGGTATTATGACAGTCCCTTGCTTATATATTTTAGTTGTTTTATCCCATTTAGTAAAAAACCTGCACAAATACGAATCTGATACAGACAGAAAAAAGAGGGAACTAACTCGTCGAAAAGATTTGAAAAGTGCCTTCAGACCTAAGCTTAACGTTGTCAGTCACTGCGTGAGATTCCAAGCTATCAAGCTATTTAATGTTCTCCCTATAGAATTGAAAACCGTTTACAGTCCATATAAATTCCAAAACAAACTTAAAATGTTCTTGTTGAAGAAGTCTTACTATTCCATAGAAGAATATTTAGATGACAGAAATTTAAATCTAATATGAAAAATCTTTGACATGTTTAAATTATAATCGATTTATTTCAAATTGTATGCTGACATTTTAATAATATTTAATTTTATTAATATTGCATGAAGTAGTAATTTAATTGTAAATTGTTTGATTGACTTTGAAATGTTATTATATAAGATTTTTTGTAATTTTATGCTAATTATATTTAAATGGATTGTAATTTTAATTTTATCTAATAATTTTATTGTAAATTGTTTGTGATTTCCAATACGATGAAAATTGTTTAAGGAATAAATGACTATGACTATGACTATTAGCAAATACCGTGTCATAGGGACAACAGTAGTTAACGCTGAAAATATCTTTTAAAAATTGCAAAATTCGAGGTATGACTATTCCTTCCTCAAAAATTAGATATTATATGTAAGAGAAATTTTACACACAGAATAAGTAATTATATTTTGCCTCTATGTTTGATTTTTTTGTAAATACTTATAAAATTTCCACCAGTGTGGTAATAAAAATTGGGTAATTTTTGGGATTTTTCGAGGGCTTCTGGTTTCTTTGAAACACAAGTTATCGAAAAAAGAAAGACATAGAAGCTTAGAATGAGTAAAATTATATTTTATGTATGAAAATCAATTCTTTAGTGATACAAATCAAGGAGGAGTCAGTGGAGAATGTTTGAATGGAAAAACATAGCGTTTCTTAAGCACAAACTAGCCTTTTCTACAGAAACTTCGACATGACGATACGAATATTTTCTCACTAGTTGTTCGTGCCATGTTCGTGCTGTACTGCATGGTAGCATATTTTTAATCTGTACCCCAGCTATTTATTTATTTAAAAGGCTTACCAACAATTGTAACACTTAAGCAATTATAATTATAGACACGGAGACACATAATTATATCAATGTTACAATTAATTATAGGTAAACACCACATTTACCATATCTATATCTACTTGTTACTTGTTGTGGGCCCCCGTTTCCGCACGTAGACTCATAATTGGTCCATTGTGCGTGCAGGGTTGATTGGGCTAGCTGCTAGCTCAGCCAGCCCAGCTCCTTCCAGAAGCGCAGTAGTCTCCTGGGACTCTCACAGGCTTCTAGGAGCGTCCTCGGCGTCCCAAGGATTGATGCCCGGTGTTCTGCCACACTCATGCACTCCAGGATCACATGAGCGGCCGTTTCATCTGCTTCTAGACATCCTCTGCACAGAGAACTATCTGTAACACGTATGGTTAGTAAATGCTTATTTAGCAGGCAATGCCCTGTTATAGTGCCCAGCATTACTCGGAGATCGATTCGGTTAAGATTTAGTAGTTTTCTAGTTAGTCTTGGGTTGAGGCTAGGGAAGATAGCCTTAGATTGCCTGCAGCCCTCGGTGTTGGCCCAGCGGGTGTTATGGCTCTGTATGGTTTCCTGGCGCACCCATGTACGAATTTGGTTAAAGGGTAACGGCAGGAGCGGCTCAGGGCCTTCCACTATCTGATCCCCTTTTAGCCAGTACATCGGCTGCGTCATTCCCCATAGAGCCGCTGTGTCCCTTGATCCATTGGAGGATAACCTTGTTCTCTCTTGCTATTCGCTCCAATGTTAGGTGACATTCGTATACTAGCCCAGACGTTTTGCTGTTACTGTCTAGGGCTCTTAGGACAGCCATACTATCAGATATTATGCGTATCGTATAGTTCGTGACTTTCCTGTTGATGATGGCGGTGGCGGCCTGAGTAATAGCTATACATTCACATTGGAATATTGAGCTGTGAGTACCCAGTGCGGTTGATATATGGATGTTAAGGTCTAGGGAGAATACTCCAGCGCCTGATCCGGATCAGAGTATTTTGGATCCGTCAGTGTATATGCGCATTTCAGCTGTGCCGGACCAGTCCTTGTTGGCTTCCTGTAGTTCTATTTGATATTTCTTATCAAATGTGTGTATAGTCGGGATTTTGTCACAGCGGGCTATTACAAGGGGTTGGTGTTGTATAGCCCTTTCCAAAATCTTGGAGTGAGGTCCCTGGTATCCCGTCCATAGGCCCAGATGGTACATTCTTAGCGCTGCCATTGTTGCCTCTTGCTGTATAAACAGATCAAATGGCAATAGGTCTAGCGCTATTTCTAGGGCGTTTGTCGGTGTGGATTTCATGCAGCCTGTAATTGCTGAACATGCAAGTCTTTGAAAACGCTGCAGTTTGTTTTTAACGGTGGCTAGTTCGGTTCTAGGCCACCAAACTATTGCACCGTAGGTGATGAGTGGTCTGATTATGGTTGTGTAAAGCCATTTTGTGATTTTTGGTGCTAGACCCCAGGCTTTACCGAGTAGTCGTTTGCACTGTCAAAATGTGATGCAGGCTTTGTTTATCTTATGGTCTAGGTGACTGTTCCATGTCAACTTATAGTCAAGGATTATGCCTAGATATTTGACCTTGTTAGACAGTGACAGTTCCGTGTTAAATAACTTGGGTAATTTAACAGTATCCAAATTACGTTTCTTTGTGAACATGACCATCTCTGTTTTGGTCGGATTCACCGATAGTTGGTGTTTAATACACCAGTTTTCGACTAGTTTGAGAGCATTGCTCATTAAGTTGCACAACACATTCTGGAATGGCCCGCTTATGAGAATCACTATGTCGTCTGCATAGCCTACTGTGTGGTAGTTGCGTTGATTGAGCTGGCAGATTAATTCATCCACCACAATGTTCCACAAGAGAGGAGACAGGACTCCTCTCTGTGGGCAACCCCGAGCCACTACGGCTCTCTTCGTAGTGTTCACAGTCACTTGTACTGCCCTATATTTGAGCATGTTGTTGATCCATCCCGCAGTTGTGGAGTCAACGCCATGTCTCACAAGTGCTTGGCTAATGCTGGTAAAGTTAGTTTTGTCGAAGGCGCCTTTAATATATATGAAGACTCCCAACGTTGATTGTTTTGGTAATAGTCCTCTTTCTATTTGCTTGACTACGTTATATAGTGCGGAGTCAGTGGATTTGCCCATGCTGTAGGCATGTTGATTTGCATGTAGTGGTACTCGCTGTAAGGCATCATCCCTCAGATCTCTGTCACACATCCTCTCCAGTACCTTTAGGAGAAACGATGTGAGACTTATTGGTCTGTATGCCTTAGGTTGCATGTAGTCACTTTTTCTTCTCCATTTGATGGGTTTGTACCGATAAGCCAGGCATCCCGTATAGATACGTAGAAGATGGTCGAGTATCAACTCACCACACCATTGCAGTAGGCCTGGAAAAATGCCATCCAGTCCTGCTGCTTTAAATGGGAGAAAGCTTTTGATGGCCCATGTTAATGTGTTGGGTTTTATGATTTTGTGTGCAGTTGCCCAGTCAGCTGATTCCGGATTTGCAAATGTTTCATCTTCCCATTCTTGTCTTTAGTGTTACAGCCTGGGAAGTGAGTCTGCATCAGTACTTCACAGGTTTCAGCGTCGGTTTTTGTATAGGTGTTATCGGCTTTTTTGAGTGAACCTTAGTTGCGTTCAGGGTCGCTGCTTAGGATTTTCTTCACTCTTGCAGCTTGATTATTGTCTTGGATGTCTCTACAGAAGCGCTTCCAGCATTCAGCTTTCCTGAATCGGATGCACTTCTTGTACCGCGACTGTGCCTCCTTGTAGCGAATCCAATCGTGTTCTAGTCTGGTGTTTTTAGCTCTGTTGAACATTTTCCTTACCTTGTGTCGCAATTTAGTTAGTTCAGGACCCCACCAGTTGTGTTTACTTTTAGCTGTTGAGCGTTGCTGTGTGAGTGGGCAGGATTGTTCATAACAGACGATTAAGCTTGATGTTAGATTATTCACGTGTGTGTCTATTTCCATAGGGTTATTATAAACCTCTGGTAAATGGAGACACTTCAGGCTGGCCGTAGCTAGTGAGCTAAATTTTTTGCGGTCAGTCTTACGTGGAATTCGTCGTGGGTCTGGTGGTTTAGTGTTCATGTGAAGGTGGAACCTAATCCATCTATGATCCGAGCAAGATGCTTCTTCGGATACATGCCAATTAGTGATGAATTGGGCAATTCTCTCACTAGTGAGGGTTAAGTCGATAATTGTCTGGGCCCTTGATGCTACAAAAGTGGGTTCAGAGCCTCTGTTGATAATTTTTAGATTTGTCGAGAATAAGTAGGTTGAAAACTCCTCACCTCTGGTGTTGGTGTCGTTGCTGCCCGAAAGTGTGTGATGTGCGTTGGAGTCAGCAGCGATGATTATCTCCAGTCCTTCTTGCTCGCAGTGTGTCACCAGCCTTTCGAGCTCCGGCATAGGGATGTCAGCGTCGCCCGGACAGTAGGCGGACGCTATAATCACCTCGGGAAGGCTAAGTGTGTCACTGAGGAGCCTGATTACAGTCAGGTCTCTGGAACAGAACTCGGTAATTAATACGGTTTTAACATGTTTAGGAGTAAAAATGCATGTACGTGGTTTACTTACGGTGGTGTACAGAAGTAATTTGCCTCCGATGTTTGACAGACCACATATCCTCTCACCTCTTATCCACGGTTCCTGGATGAGGGCTATGGTCTCGGTGTTGGTCTCCAGCACACGCCGAAGATTTGCCGTGGCTGTTTGGCTGTGCTGGAGATTCGTTTGGATGATTTTAAAGAGGGGGGCTGGGTTGTCGTTCGTCATTTTGACGGCTAGAACATCCCGCTCTCTCTTGCTCTTCTTTCGCTTTCTCCCCTTCAATCCACCAGTCCATACGTCCAGTACCCTCCTCCTCCGTACTGGACTGTCGGGCCGGTGGCGAGTTATAGGCCGGTGTTGTTGCCGTCGTTGTCGCCGTCACTTTCGGTAGGTTCGACATAGTGGCTGGTGGATGTGGCTCACTCGGTGTCGTGGTGGGTTTGTCGGCGGATCCCGTCGAGAAACGGACGTAGATCGACCCGAGCTTGTAGGCTACGCGTCGGTCTCTTGCCAGGAGTTTGGCTACATCATCCTGGGGAATACCCACCAGTATGAATAGCTCCTCCTTCTCCTCCGTCTTCACGGCATGGTACAGGGCCCACTGGTTTACGTTGTATCATGGGTTTTGGGCGGCCAGCCTTAGCCTTAGTTGGTCAGGGCTTTCGCCCTTATAGCGTGGTACGATGATTGAGGCCTTCACCCTCTTAGGGATTTCGGATTGACGTTTAACCGTCAACACGGTTCCCGAGAGGGGAGGCCGGATGTTCTGGACTGTTTGGCGCAGCCATTCCAGCGAAAAGTCGTCCTCGCACCATAGTTTGAGGACGCCTTCCGACCAGAAGGCTTTGCCACGAAAAGCAGGTGAACGAGTCGCCGTGGTGGATGGCTTGTAGATCTGTTCATCCAGGGCGTCTTCAATGTCCTCCTCGATCTTGGTAGCCTGTGCCTCGGTTAGGTCCTGGAAAGGCTTCATCATTACGGCGACGCAGAGGTCATTGACCTTGAATGCGTCTGCGTAGTTCACGGCGGAGCTTTTCGGACCTGTTCTGGGCCTTTTGGTGTCCCCTCTGGGTGATATGGTGTCGTCGGGACGTCCTCGCTTTGCTGGTTTAGAGCTGGACTTCTTTGGCCGATTGTTTCTGGCCTGTCCCGACCGTTTGCCACGGGGTCGTGTCAGTTCGCTGCTCGAGAGCGCATCGTCCGGAGTCGGAAGTGCTTTTTCAACAGGTTCCGCACCAGCAGGCCGGTTTGCACCAGTCGCACTAGCGGGTTCCTTATCTACTCCGGCAGCGTGAGTCCTTGCGGGCTCTTCAGCGGCCTCTGGCTGCTTACTCCCTCCAACCCCTGACGCGGGCATCTGTCTCGCCATAAAGCGCGCTTTCGCGCGGCGTTTATTGCGGGCTTCCTTTGCCGATGGTACATCAGCCAAGGGCGCCCTCGGCGGTGGCAGTGATCTGTTGGTGGTTTTCACGGGCGGTTTACCAGAGGATTGCGGCACCGATAGCAGACAGGTCCATGACCTCCCGCCTCGTGACGGTGTTTTTGTCACTGTGTATAGCCTGCGCATCTGAAGATGCAGCGGGCTTAGGCGCATCCGAAGATGCGACCATGTGTGGGTGTTGGTGTTTAGTCTGCGCTTCCGAAGATGAAGCGGGCTTTGGCGCATCCGAGGACGCTGCCGTGTTTGGGTGTGTAGCCTGCGCTTCCGAAGATGCAGCGGGCTTGGTGGTTTTGTTCATATGATTAAAGTTTTAGATATCCATATGTGTTGGTTGTTCGTCTTCATTCCCAGCGGCTCTCCACCCTCCCTGGAGCCCGCAAAGTGGGGACGTTGCACACAATGTCGTGTGCAGACGCCAGAGATACCCTGGGAATATAGGTCTCCAGCCTCGTGGGTTGACATCCGGTGACCAGTCTTGGTTGTCCACACTGTCGTATGGATCCGCGACCGGGCCAAACGCTCCCAGCGGTTCAGAGACCTCGCCTGACTTCCTTTTAACGGGAAGGTCATAGCCGATTGACCCTGGTTGGCTAGTTCCAAGGCCTCCCGTTTAAGAAGAAATCAGGGCCAAAGAGGTGTGTTACTGTGGTGGTTACCTACAGCTCAACCTCCAGGTTCCCTTCATCCCTCCGCACGGGTCTATATACCATATCTATATCAAACAGTATGTGTTAGAATTTTACCTAATATAACCTTACTTATACAGTTATTTTGTCCAAAATAGGGTCATTACAAAAATAAAGGATCTAAAATTAAAAATAAACATCTCGGGCACTCAGTCCGTCAAGTTCCTACTAATGGCTGAAGTTACTGCACTGGGACTATCAAAGTGTAAATCAATTTTATCACTAAAGCCGTTCAAAATTTTACAGAAAACTATTAAAAAAACTGCACGCAGTGTCGGTTATACATTTATTCCGGACCTTAAATTCAGTACGCGATATGGTTCAAATTTGCAAGACCACAACTTTTAATGCTAGTATATCATAAATTGAATAAACTTCGGGGAACTCTCAATTCAATTTAGTCCCAAACTTGGTAGAGCTTATACCATGGAAACTACCTAACAAATGTTTGTGCTACACACACTAATATTATGTCCCTTTGGTCATCAATTAAAATCTGAAACAACCCTTCGTCAAATAACTATGCTTAAATTATTATCATTATAAAATTACGAGGAGCAAATAATTTACCCCTTTTTCAACACATTTTAGATTTGTTTATTTCTTTAGGCGCATTATGAAAAAATGATGAGAGTGAAATTTTAAGATGCGCGCGCATTACTGTAACACAAAATTTTAACAGCATGAAAAAAAGGGTCATTATGCGTTACTTTTGTGTTTACCGCACATTAAGAAAATCTACCAACAAAATAGAAATAGAATCTCTATTTAGTGGGTGCTAACGACTGCATTGTGAAGGCCTATCAAAAGTATTTATTAATCTGGAACAACGGAACCAAAGCGCGATTCAGGAGACTACAGCGCCATCTCTTGACCATTGGTGTAGTAGAACCAAAAACCACATCTTTATTTTTTGTAATAAAGTAACAGTTATAGGTATTCATATTTAATATTTATCCACATGTTTCTAGTTTGTATATTTGGAATACGTGTTTGAGTTTCATACAAGTGCAAATCACATATGTTCTAATAAATTACATTCAGTAGCGATTTTAATTGAATATTTTGATTATTTATTTTTTCAAATTAAAACTGAACTTTATTGACTGTGTCCTTTTCCAGACTTTTTATTAATTTATTGTAATTAATTATTTGCATGCAATTAAAAACTAATTTTAAACGATGCCAAAGAAGGATAACTTCTCACGCGCCTACATAAGTACACGCACCATTTTTTTTTTACATTCAGTACCAAAGCCTTGTCGCGCAGGCGTGGGAAAAGCACGAACAGAAGAAGTAATTATTATTGTGTATCCTATTTGATAGAAGACATTAATTATAGAAGGCTGTGAAGCGGAAATAAATTTTTCAGATCTAGGCCAGTAATATAAACAACTTTACTATATTTTACAACTATACCTTAGTAATGTTAGTATGATGAATACGAGCATTTGTGCCAAGTCATAGATGTATATTTTTTATATTTTTATATGTATATTTATATATATATGTATATTTTTTTGGACATCTTACATTTATTAATCTTGTCATTCTTGTTATCTTTTTGATACGGAATCGTAAAAAGCTAAATATTGGGCCATCATTCAAAACGTTTTATAAAAAAAATCTCATTGTGTTCTCACAACGCGCCGTTATGACTTATTCCAGTTCAGAAATTTATGCACCCTGTCGTCCCGGAATCCTCGTCTGGCGCTGACAACATTTTAACCATCAGATTATAAAATCGAGACTTAACAGCAACACCCGAAGGAAATACCCGCACACTCCCGAATTCCACGTCAATCATACATTCCCTGGGGAGCGGGAGCGTAATTGCCTCAAATTAGCCGTCTGAAGCCATATTCCCGCATGGTTTAAGCAAAATAACTTTGTACCTACGTAGCGGCAAGGCAATTAATGCGAATTCGATTATCAAATAATTTGTAAATTATTAATCTTTAGTTATAGCTGAATCTACTCTTAGAATAACAAATTTATATATAAATAAATAAATATTTAAAACACTCACACCAATTAGCCTAGCCCCAAAATAAGCGCTGTAGGCTTGTTTTATGGGATACTAGGGTAACTGATAGAATACTTATACTGATACATATATATGTGTGTCTATATAGAGATATATTAAACAAGCATGACTGGAATACAAATGCTCGTATTAATTACACAAACACCTGCCCCCACCGGGATTCGAACCCGGGACCTCTCGAGTAGGCAATACCTTGAAACCCGGCGTACAAACCACTCGGCCACGGAGGTTGATGCAAAGAATTTACTAGATTCATTAACGTTTAAGTTTGCGAACCAATCACAGACCTTTTCGAAATGCAGTGCGTTCGAATAGTCACAAATCGTTTGAAAGCCTTGACACGGAAATGCCGGGCGCTTGTTAAAAAGTCGATTTTTCTACCCGAGTTTAAGCACGGTTTTATAACGTGTCTACAGTACAAGTGTACAAACTGTAAAACTTAGCAGGCACTGGCCCGGCAAGAAACCGTGCCAAGACCCGGCGGAAAACCAGTCTTAATAAGCGCCCTTACTTTGAATAATCTTTGTGTCATCTCTCTCTGAAAAGATAGGAATGGAATTTAGCTCTGTTTATTAAAAGGATTTTCAAAAGTTAAAACAGATGAGCTTGAGGGCAGAAACTACATTCAATAACCACCAACTAACTTGTATTCAACAACTACCAATTGATACCTCCAATGCTGTGGAAAATAAAAAAATTGAAAGCGCCGCCTGCCAACTTTTCCTTGCAAATAGTAAAAACCTATCAAAGGGAAAGGCAGTATTATAATATAATTTATTATAATACTAGCTGACACAGCGAACTTCGTACCACCATAAAAATAGGGGCAGGTGGAAAAAGATTCCTCCTAACCCATATGAGAACACTACGTTACAGGAAGACAACCATTATCACTTAGGGATATGAAAAATAGATAGTAGCCGATTCTCAGACCCACGGAATATGCATATAAAATTTCATAAAAATCGGTCAGGCCGTTTCGGAGGAGTATGGTAACTAACATTGTGACACGAGAATTTTATATATAAGATACAATTCTCGTGTCACAATGTTAGTTACCATACTATTATTCCCAATTTCGCGCCAATTCGCAGTGAACTAACAAGTATAAATTTCCTTCTGTCTATATCGTTCCGTTTATTTTCATGGTCTGGTTATGTTAATCCGAGATTGTGAAAAACGGGGCGTGCAGCAGTAATTGCATCGTTAAGCAACTTCAACAAAGGTTTAGTTACGAACTTAGTGCTTGTAAAAGAACAGCGCTAAGCAAAACTTTTCGACTTACTCGCCTGAGATGTGGTTCTACTTTCGAGCTTTGTGGTAATAAAAAAAGGTACTACGTGGCTACTAAAATAAGCTTTACAATGAAAAAAAATAAGGCTAAGTATTTTTTAAGTGAAAACTTCTTTAGCGGCGTTGTACACTTTTTTTGTAATGGGTAAAAAATGTTTAACTCGCGTCAGGACACGTGGCTTCATCGAAAATTCGTAAGACGAAAACAATAAAATTGGAATGGATGTTGACTTTTAAAAGTAATATTTTATTTTATCGTACTATTATATCGTACCATTATTGATAAACGAGGTATAAGTTTAGACTAGTTACGCCGTGTTTGTTTCTTAGGTTTTCACGCACATCACTCATTAAATAAAACAAATTTTTACGGGTTAGATGTACAGAATTTATTTATTTATTGACGTTTCGCATCCTTTTCAGGAATGCTTCCTCGGAATAATGCCGTGTTTTGTTCATATAACTCAAATGCCATTTGTCATTCGATGAAAACAGACAAAACATGGAGTAACCAATCCAAACTTATTCTCCTTTTAGGGGGGAAGTGTCTGATTATATTATCTTGGGTTTGAACTGCCTTAATTAATCCAACAGGTTTTCTACATTAAATAAATCATGATTGTATTGACGTTGTAACAATGAAATGATTTGTGAATGTTGTAACATGATTCTGTTTAATGTTGTGGAGATTCTTCGCTTGGTTTTCTCAGCAGCTAAAATACGTCTAATAACGAGCGTAGGAAAAAACTATGGACGATTCAAAAAAGTTGTACCTACTATGTATCCAATTTGAATAAAGATATTTTGAGTTTGAATTTTGTACCCACATCAGTTTTCCATGGATCGAGCGAGCCAACTTTCGTAAAACTACCGGAACTGACATGAATACGGTATAAATAGCAACGGCCGGACTAACTCGTAATAAAATAGGTAGCTACCGTAAAGTTAACTCGGGAAAGAACTTTCACTGGTGGAATATCGGATTGCTGACATTGTGTTATTGCTGAAACGTGGAGGCATAGTGATAATACTGTGGCGTATGTCAAACAGCGTTTCGCGCGTCAAGTTTGAGAGTATATTTGTTACTCCTTCACGGCTGGAGAGATTTTAATAAAATTTAGTATGGAGTTAGCTGACAACCTGGATTAACACACATGCTACGTTTTACTGCGGAAAATTATCCCTAATAAAACGCAGGTAACACTGCTGGGCAAAGCTAGTAAATCAATAATTACTCTCAGTTGTCATTAATCAATCAAATTAATTACTTTAACTATAGAAATGTATGGTGGGGCAGGATTTTAAAGTTATTTCTGTTTCTTTACTGAAATAAAAGTTATTGGTAGGTATTAATTTTAATTTAGCGCATGGGCCATTTACGATTTGCAACCCCCCCTCTTCAGAATTAGTAAATCAAATCAAAATAGCTCGAAACGAATACTAAAAAAAATATTCGCGCAGGCTGCGCAGATGGCCCGCGGGCCGTAGTTTGCCCATCCTTGGAGTATAGTATAGACTTGCAATATTCTTATAAAATAGTAAGGAAGCCTTCTCGTGTGAGTCGTACTCGCACTCGACCTGTTTTTTAATAATCTGCTAATTTTCTGTAATAGAAAGTAATTTAGAAAATTATTATTTGCTAACAGATATTGTTGAAAACGTTTTGTAATTTTTCCAGACAGGGAAGGGGTATATATATAATAGGCTGACCAAATCCCCATGCTCCTGTAGTAGCAACATCGCAGGTTAAGGCTGTATAAAGGTAGTAACGCAAGTGTCTATAGGCTATGGCAGCCGCCATAAAGTGGGTAAAATGAACTATTTTAGCATTATACTGCTTGGTTTTTATTTCTCATCTATACTTATAATAAATCTGTAGAGATGTCAATTCTGTACATGAAATATATTTTTAAAATAACTATCAGGGGGTGATTAGTGATCGATACTGATGCCAAAAATGCAATCAGTAAATTTTTTGTCTGTCTGTCTGTCTGTCTGTGTGTATGTTCCTTATAGAAACAAAAACTACTCAACGGATTTTAATGAAACTTGGTACAATTATTCTTCATACCTGGGCAGGTTATAGTATACTTTTCATCACGCTACAATCAATAGCAGCAGAGTAGTGAAGGGAAATGTTGGGAAAACGGGAGAAGTTACTCCATTTTTTAAGCTTCCGTCGTGGGTGCAGCCTTAATGGTTAAAGTTACATAGAAATCATGTATGACGGAAATATTCTACATAAAATTGTCTAAAAAATATCCCGCAACAGCATATGTCTATCTTTTATGGTTGATTCACAATAACACATGTAATTATATAAATAAAGTCATTTTTTATAGCACAAGCCTGAGAACAAAAACTATAGTTTACACTACAGCTCTACACCGAAGCGAAGCGAGGGCGGGCCACTAGTTAATAATATAATAAAGAATCCTTCCATTAAACTGTAAAGGCACTACACTGCTTCCACATTTATCATCTATCGAAGATACTTCGTTCTACGTGACTTAAATAATTCATGAACACAGGGTAGCTACAGTCGTCAATAAAATGAAAAACTTTTTTCTTCAGCGCCATACGGACGTGTGTTTAATGGAGATATTATTTCTTATTTCATTCTTTACTTGGAAGCGTTGGCTATCAGTCATATGATGGTCTGTTTGAACCAATGATATTGAAACTCTTAGTTACAAAAAGGTACATTGGACGATCCAATTAGGTCCGTGGGATGATTACGTAGCCCAATCGATATACGGCACAATTATGCCATTAAAGTCAATAAAACCATAAATGCATTGTAAATAATGTCTTAATTTAAACGCATACGGTAAAGAGCGACGACAGTTCAAAATGCAAGCTTCGAAAAATTTTACGACTTGTCGCTCGAAGCTGAAGAATATTCTGCTTACTATAGTATTTATTTTCGCATTAGTTACAAAGCTTTGTGGCATTTTGACTTTTCAACGGTCGGCGCCGTGAACCAAGAAGTGCTTGAGTGGAGCAAGCACTTCTTGATTGGGACACAATTTGAGCACTCGTGGTAATGTAGTTGGTACGATCGTACAATCTAAATGCATGAAGGAATCGCGGACGCTAGATAAGTGACATATTAGTACAGATAATAAAAAGAATTTTTTTTTAAACTAAAATCATCTAGAACTTCCTACTACCATGTAGTAAGTACTATATTGATAGAAGTCGCTTTTAATGGTATTTAAAGTTAGCGTTGTTGTTAAGTGATATTTATCACTGTCCATGCAATAATATATTAACTCTACAGAGTTGATATAAGTCTCACCACATCTAGTTTTCGAATTCACATTAGGAACCCGCATCATTAAGCGTGTTAAGTTGTTCCAACAAGAATACTTGTAACTTAATAAACTCTTGTTAAATATTAACTTGAACTATTATGCTTACTAGACTGTGTAGAATCTAAGTGCTATAGTATAGCGCAGTTTAACTTTCAGCAGTAATTCAGTTATAAGCTTGCAATTGTGTGCTTTGAAAGGATTTAATAAGTTTTGTTTAAATAAAATGATATTGAAAATACTAAATCTTTGTGTTCATAATAGTGACAAGACTGATATGAAGGATAAACTTTAGTATACAGGATTATACTAAAATAAAAAAAAATCACTCGGTTCAGGTTTCAATGGGAGTCGAACCCGCTTCTTTCTAGTAAAATTTTCTTATTATTTAAACATCTACCAGTAAAATGCTTAAAAATCAAAATATATTACAATACAAGACTCGAAATGAACTCAAATATAAGGCCATTATGTGTTTTTTTGGTTAGTCAGTTTTCATATTAAAATAAAATAATATTATAAGGAAAACTATTAAAAACGCAGTTTTCTCTTAATTGACGTTTAATTACGATACAATTGTAAGTGACAATAAAAGTCAAAAAAATATCCAAAAACATTATAAATAAATGGTATAAAAACTGCCAGTTTTGGCAACATCCTTGCCCCCGGTGTGGTGATGAGCACACGGTAAAAAAACAGAGTAATAACGGGATAACGGGACCGAAGGCGGTCCCGTTATCAGAGAAAATAGTGTGCGGGCATCCTCTTCGTGCGATGAAACGCCTTAGCGCCATAATTGCGGAATCTGTGCTAAGGCTCCAAACCACCTCTAAGTGTACCGCACGCACAGACAGACATGTAAACAGCGCCACGTACCGCTTCTCCGTCCTTCTGCCTATGGCCACTGTGATTGGGCCAAAGTAGTCGAGGCCAGTATGTGTAAAAGGCCGGATGTGATGGCCCAGGCGCTCAGCTGGAAGGTCGCCTGTTGGTGGACTGGATGGTTTCTTCTTGCGCAACACGCATAGCGGACAACGTCTGATTATTGCCCTCACTGCACATCGGATTCCAGAGACGTAAAAGCGCTGACGAAGCTCGTTGATAACGATATTACACCCTCCATGGGCCAACTTCTCATGGTAGTGGTGTATGAGCAGCTGGGTGGTATGGTGCTTACCATGGAGCACAACAGGATTCTTTTCAAGGGCAACATCCTCCGCCGCAGATATTCTGCCTCTGAAACGCATCAGTCCATAGTCGTCGATAAAAAATGTGTAGTTGCAGAGTTTCAGTTTCGGGGGTGGGCTACCTTTCAGTACGGCTGTATACTCCTCGTAGAAACTTTGTATTTGGGAGTGAAGCAGAAGATTCTTTTCGGCTCGCTCTAACTCTTCAACTGACACCAATGGAAAAGTACGTAAGGTGGACACAGAACCGACTACGTTAGGAAATTTTGACTGTTGCAGCGGCCTAAAAGCGCTCGAAAAGAGATAGAGTATTGAATCACCCGAGTAGTAGCTCTTAACAGGCGTAACCATTTGCTGAACCTGATGGGATCCGCAATAACCGGTGTTGGTGATGATGTGATAATGGCAGCTACTGTCTGGGAGTCAGGTGAAACAGGGCACTGCTTCATCTCACTCAATCTCACCTGATGGTTCTATGGGCCACTGAGAATGAGGTTCTGCCAGAAATGATGGCCCACAGAACCACCTCGATGCTAAATTGAATTTCGCGGTACTATATATACGTGTAGCGTCATCTGCAACATTTAAAGCAGTCGGAACATAACGCCAGTTCGCCACGTCGGTTAATTCCAATATTTCACCTACGCGGTGAGCCACAAAGGTTTTTAGCGAACGGACGTTTGCTCGCAACCACCTCAGAACAGTGAGTCTATCTGTCCAAAGAAAAAGTTTGCGCGGTTTGCGCTTATGTGCTTCTATGATATATGTGGCAAAGCGCGCAGCCATAAGGGCGGCCTGTAACTCCAATCTAGGGATCGAAACTGGTTTAGTAGGTGCTAAGCGTGCCTTGCCACCTATAAGGCTAAGTACTATGTCACCATCCGGACAGCTGAACCGCCAGTAAGCAACGGAAGCGTAGGCGACCTCGCTTGCGTCACATGCAGCTCCGCTGACTCGGCGTTACGTCCATGTAAATAATGACGGGGAATAGTACACGTCTTAATTTTTGAAAATTCGTTATACCGAACGTTCCATTTTGACACTAAAGAAGGTGACAGCTCTTGGTCCCAATCTATTTTGGCCTTCCAAGTTTATTGGAAAATGGCCCTACCCTTTACAATGAGAGGCGTTAAGAAACCCAGTGGGTCATAGATTTGCATAAGATAAGCGAGAGCGGAACGCTTTGTTAATTTTAACGGTAGTACTCCTAACGATGAACGCGTAAATAATAGGGTGTCAGCGTTGACATCCCAAGTGACGCCTAAAATACGAACGTTCACTGCGGCTGCCTCAGACGCACGCAGCTCTGGAGGGAGGGATAATAGTGCTTCGGCTCGGTTTGAAACCCAAGATCTCATTTCCAAACTAGCTTTGGCGTGAATTTTGATAATGTCCGAAGCTAGTTGGGTAGCTTCGTCAACCGAGTCGACGCTGTCCAAATAGTCATCCATGTAATGACTCTTGATGATGGCATCCGCAGCGGCTGGTGAAAGTGACCGGTTCTCCTCAGCGTTGCGATTCTTCAGAAAGATAGCGGTAAAGGGACTAGATGTGGCGCCGAAAATCATGGACGTCATTCGAAACTCGTGGATGGGCTGTGAGGGATCGTCACGCCATAAAAACCTTTGAGCGTCACGCCATAAAAACCTTTGAGCGTCACGCCATAAAAACCTTTGAGTGTCACGATCTTCGACCCTTATCTTAGTCTGAGAGAACACTTCGCGGATGTCACCATTAAGGGCCACGACTCCCTCTCTGAATTTCATTAAAATTCCTAAAAGAGGCTGCAGCAAGTCGGGACCTGGTAAAAGAAGTGAATTTAAACTCACGCCAGACGACGTTGCCGCAGCATCGTGAACTACACGAAGCTTTCGCATCTATGCTGGCGCTGTTTGGCGGCTTGTACAGAGTTCCGCATAGCCCTTTTGAATTGTAGAACAAATGTTTTCGCGGTAAGCGCCAGCATAAGTTTTATCCTTTATCATTTTTCTGTAGTGTATAATTTGTGTATTTAGCGAGTAAGCAATATTGATTTATATTAAGTGACGTGCGTGAGTCGCGACGGCATTAATAATTAAGACATAGAATAGTAAAGATGTAATCTTAAAGGAATAAATAAATAGTTTTATTAGTTTAATAAATGTTTCAATCAACGGCTCCTACGACAACCGTGGATGGCGACCCTGCCAGTTGTGGTCTTCAAGCAAACCGGGATAAATCATGGGAGGATCTACAAGTAAGGAGGAAGTCGTGTTGGCTCAGACCGAATCACGAGGTAACAATTTGTCCGAATTGAGTCAGCTGCAGCACCATGTCCGTGCCACTAACACCGTGATGATCGTCATGTCGTCTGTTCCTGATCGCCCTACTTATTGGAGGGTTTTATTTATACCGAAGGTGTCATAGGAGCTGGGTTCGTGAGGAGTTACGAAAAGCGGCCATTCGTAAGGTTTTGAGCATCAAGAATCCAGTTTTCGAAGAGGCGTGATTAAGTGAGTGATTTTTTGTTGCGAGAATAAGCTAAAAGATATTGTAATTATAAATAAAGAATGCAACAAATATTTTATTACTTGGCTAGCTAGCAAAATAAATAAAATTGAGAACTATAATGGTCCTACGTTTTGCATAATAAAGAACGTTCAAAGAGTAAATACACAAGACGAAAAAATAATTGTTATGAACGTTTTCCATTTACTGCCTACTAGCGGTCACGCTGGTATTAGGAGAATGACAAATAATATAAAAAGATATTACTATTGGCCATGAATGAATAAGGATATACGAAACTATGTGTCGAAATGTAGTCAATGTCAGAAGCAAAAATATACTAAGTTTATTAAAGAACCATTGCAGATAACTAGTACAGCTTCATCATCTTTTGAAAAAGTTTATTTAGATATCGTAGGTCCCTTAGACCGAGATGATTTTGGTAACGTTTATATCTTGACACTACAGTGCGAGATCACAAAATTTGTTGAAGCCTATCCGTTAAAAACAAAAAGTTCTGAGGCGGTAGCAAAAGCGTTTGCGGAGAACTTTATCCTGCGTTATGGCATACCGAGAGAAATAGCAACAGACAGAGGAACTGAATTTATTTCTAATACTATGAAAGAGCTGTGCAAAATTTTAAACATAAATCAATAAATGTCTACCGCATACCATCATGAAAGCATTGGGTCATTAGAAAATACTCATAAGTTATTAGGTTCATATTTACGTATACAAACACACTATACGCCACACGAATTAGTTTTTGGTCAATTATGCCGTTTACCTAGCAATTTATGTAGCACTTTACAACCATTGTATAATTATGATAGTTTTCCTTTAGAGTTTAAGTTTAGACTTCAAAGAGCACAACAGGATGCTATTCAAAATTTGCTTAAGAGTAAATCATTAAGAAAATGTATTTATGACAAAAATATCAATCCTATTACTTATAATGAGAACGATTTTGTTTTACTGAAAAATGAAACTGGTTCGAAACTTGATACATTGTATACGGGTCCTTATCGAGTTATATCCGATTTATCACCTAATGTGAAAATTGTAAAAGACAATAAAGAAATTATTGTTCATAAAAATAGGAGAAAACCATTTGTATGTAGTGTAATCTTAAGGTAAAAATAAAAATACATTGTATGTTGTTGGTAATATAAAAAAAAAAGTTTCTATTTTTTTTTTCATTTGTGGGGGAAGATGTAGTGTATAATTAGTGTATTTAGCGAGTAAGCAATATTTATTTATATTAAGTGACGCGCGTGAGTCGCGACGGCATTAATAATTAAGACATAGAATAGTAAAGATGTAATCTTAAATCTCGCTAAATACACTAATTATACACTACATTTCTCTCTAAACTAATAAAACGAGAAAAAGCGAGCTCACGACTATTCGGTACGTTACCAATATTGCTTTCCATAAAAGGCCTGTCTCAAATCTGCCGCTAGAGAGACGTCGGGTCGTTTGATTCAAAATACCGATCGCTCTTTTATCGTCATCTGAATAATAATCTCTTTTGGAAATTCCTATAGAATCGATACGAAAATACTCGTTTAGTTTGCCGATCTAAAGAAGCATTTTCGTTTGTATCGCAATGATTAATAAATTCAATCGGTGATAATTTCGATTTAATGCGACCGAATAAAACCCACCCAAGGGGGGTCAACGCTACTCCCAACCAGTGGGATTGACCACCGCGCCTGAATGTAGAAGGTACAGTCAATTGCCAGTTGTCACTGCCAATCAATAGCATTAGTTGCGCTTCGTTGTAACTCAGCTTTTCTACTAAATCGGTTAAGTAATCATAAGCAGTTAAATCTTTAGCTTGGAGCGAACATTTTGTAACACAAACGCTTGAGTACTATTTCGACCTCTAAGTTCTAAGGATACAAATGTTACGTCAGATTCTCTGGACAATCCGCCTACTGCGTTTAGTCGAAGACGAGATCGGTTACCCGTAGCGCCCACTGCATCCGCAACTGATGACTCAACCAGCGTCGCGGTAGAACCGACGTCGAGCAAAGCAAACGGTACCTTTAGGTCCAGAGACGTTAATTGGCACTACCTTTAACAAAGGGCGATGTGGAACCTCTGGGGTACTATAGGTGACGGCAATACTATCCGCGGTGGTTAAGTCTGCGTTGAGGTCGCTATTCTCTACATCGTTCACCTGATGCATTGCACTGTTGATGTGGGTCACGGTTGCCAAAGTCGCATCTCTATGAAGTAACGTGTGGTGCGTAATATTATTGAGACAATTTGTAATTTCGCATGAAAACTGATTGGCCGTTTTAAATCTAATGATTAATTTTTGTTCTTAGGTTAAGTTTCTTTTTTATATTTTTTTTTTCGTCTGTTTCTTATACTAGATGGCCAATAAAGATTTTTCATTTCATTTCATTTCATTCAGTTCATTTCAAAACTTTTTACACTTTCGATAGAAATGGTTACCTTTGACTAAACATTTGTGACAAACCTTTTTTTCGGTGACCCATTTCCATCTTTCATCAATGGTGGTCGCTGCGAAAATTTTGCACGTTAAAATATTGTGGCTTACTTTTGAGCAAAATATGCAAAGCTTATTAGGTTGTTTGGGCAGTTGAGACCAAAGAGTATGGCTTGTGGCGTGACACCTAATAGGTTTGACAATTATGTCTCTAGCATCCCGTTTTACTGGTTCTTAAAAATCGTATTTAGATTTTAAATTAGCCTCATGCATGAGAAACTCAGAGAAAAGTTTGAGGCGGAACTTTTTTACGGGGTCACTTTCGCGCGAGAAGGCAAAGTCTGCCCACCGGGAGCGTAAGGAATTGGTAAATTGTCCTACGATCTCGTTGGACAATTCAGGGGAGGCTTGATACTCTGGCACGCAGAGGAGACGCACTACCTCAATGCAGTGCCGCACTCTGCATGCGAAAGCATTTATCTCCCGCGCAGTCTCGTTATGTTAGATCCTTGGCAGTGCGCGTACAGTAGCCAGTTCAGCAATGATGATGCGTTCCGGCCTAGTAAATTCGACCTCGAGTGCGCGCATCACCTCCCCAGGGTCACACGCGGCAGCCAGCAAAACAGCTACAGCATCACGAGCCGGCCCTCTTAGAGCAGCGCTAATCCTGGCTAAGTTCTCGGCCGGTGAGTAAGCAGCGCTGGTAGTGACGTAGACTCTCCTGAAAACAAGCCAGTCGGTTGGTTTGCCGTCAAAAAAGGGAAGGCTAACGAAACCTGCCTTCGGTAGTGTAGCAGCAGCAACCGCAATTTTGGCGACTTCTTCGGCTAGCCGTAACGTGTCAATTTCTTTACACGTCGTCCCAACGTGTGGCGCATGCACGGTGGTAAAGGGTGTACCACTTTGTGGTGCAAATGCATTTAAAAGCGCTCTGAAATTATTATTACAATTAGTAGGGAAAGTATTAGAGGTACAGGGTTGCAAATGTGGGTTAATAGGGTTGTGGTCACGGTCAAGTATTTGGTTAGTGTCCTCACGCCCCATAGCGGACGAGGTTACGTCTAGTGGCACCCCTACATTCACGACTTCAGGTGCTAAGTAGGGCACAGTCGCTGGGACTTTTGGGTGCGACATTTCCATATATGTCTGGGGTGGAATAGAGTTAATCGCAGACTCGTTACCATCGCCACGGTTTAGCCACTCCTGGACTACTTTCGATCTGCGGCTTGAATGTCGACTGCTGCCCTTACTTCCAGTAGAAGCTTCGAGGGAAGCAATATGAGCACGGTGCTCAGCTTCGGCTACGGCACTCTCCGCGGCCAGGGCGCGCTCACGCTCGGCGCGCTTTAGGTCTGCAATGCGCCGCAAATGTTGCGCCTCTGCTTCAAGCACTCGTGCCTGTACTGTAGCCGATGAACGCGACGTCGATGCCACAGAATTGTCACTTTTATTAGATTTATTTGCCTTAGAAGCGGCATGGCTTCTGGTAAGCATATTATATTTACTTAAACACTCTGACACCAAAAAATATAAGGAAAACTATTAAAAACGCGGTTTTCTCTTAATTGACGTTTAATTACGATACAATTGTAAGTGACAATTAAAGTCATAAAAATATCCAATAACATTAAAAATAAATGGTATAAAAACTGCCAGTTTCGGCAACAAATATCAATAGGCTACTTAATACATTGGATACTTTTTGTGGGGTATTATGGAACTTTTCGACTTCACAAAAATGCCAATTTGATTTTGGCCTGGTAAGATACCTGACAACTATTGGCTTTCATTTTTAAAACTTATCATTTTCATTAATATACTGTTTGCGGTTGAAAGTTTTCTGTTATCGCATTCTATGCTTTACTTCAGAGGCAGATGACGATACCATTACGGAGCTGTCAAAATTGGTCCCCAAGGACCAATTTCCGTAATGGTATCGTCATCGTCAAATTTTGTATGAAAAAATCTAGTTTCTTCTTAGTTCCGATGGGGGCGCTACCCCAGAACACAGAAAGAGGTTACAATGTTCATAACTTGACCAAAAGGATATTGTTCTGCGTCCATACATAGTTTAGTCTAAGAACCAACAATCATGAAATATTATTTTCTAGGTTAGAAATCGCAAGTTAATGATTGTAAAAATAAGGATTATTGACGGACATTTCTGAGAACTTAAATTATTAGGAAAACAAAATATTTTTTGAGGTTATGTTTAATATTCAATGAAACATAGGTCAACCTATGAACTTAGTACCTATGAACTCAGTATGAAGTGAATAAATATCTCTTATCTATTAGACAAGTCCGTCCGTCCGTCCGTGGTGCTGTTTCAGCGGCCAAACCGTAAGAGATAGATATAGAGAATGTTTAAGTTATAAGTTAAGAATAGTCTGATAAGACTACAAACCGGATGTGAGTAACGTAGCACTTCCGGTTTTCGAGAAATCACGTGATTTCTATTTCAAACGAAACCACACAAAATCTCCGAAGTTCTCAATTAATTAAATACTTTTTTTTTTTGATGAACATTTGGTTCACTGGTTTGCTAGTTACAACTAATTCATTTTATTCGGTGCGATTTTAAAGAATAACTATTAGGAAAAACTTGGTTAGGTAGGAATCATGAATAAAATAAAAACTGTTGTTTTGCTTCTTATTTATTGACTATTTTTCACATAATTTTATCATATTATATATTGTATTTATTTGTATATCACATGTATTTGTATATTGTGTAAATATGCAGTGTGTATCAGGTGCTCTTGATTAATTTGGCAGTATGATCCTCTCAGGATGTAATAGCACAGATTCACTAGCACTTGGTAATAAGGTCTCTGCTCTTTCGTAACATCGATGGCATATTAGATAGCCGAAATAGTTAAATTAAAGGAAAAACAATCGTAAATAAACTCATTTTTTTCCTTTTCCCATTCTGGGAAGGCAAAGGGTACTGTGCCCATACAGCCAATTCTTAAGTTTAATATTTCAGAATAATACATGCTGTATATAATATATATGCAGTAATAAGCTGTATTTCTTTTTTCTTGTAGCCGGAGCTAAGTCTTATTTTAGGTATCTTGTCTTCAAAGTACTTCTACTTCTTTCTTAGCGTTTTTATTAATATTGTCTTCTTTTGTGTTTTTTCAGTAAGGCCGAAGCCAAGTCGTTTGTGTATATGTCAAGATAAGTCATTGTCATCGGTAGAAAAGTCAAGAATATTTTGTTGTAATATTTTCAAGTCATATCAAGAGTCATATAAAAAATATCCAATTGGTGGATTATTTTCAAGTCATAATTGTGAGTTCGTAAAGCAAGGTCTTTAGTCAAGTTAGAGGTATGAAGATGTGATTGTAATATGAAACAATCAAAATTTAAATATCAATAACGGTCGTATTGATAAACTGGTAAATAGGTTTAAAACAACTCTTGTTTAATAAGAGCTGAGGTAGAGAGCGCGGGATATTTGCAGATATTTTATAAATATCTAAGAGTTGATCTATAAAAAACATTCTTTGTAACGAAAAGTCACTACAATTAAAAAACAGATGATGAAGAGTTTGGCTAATTGGTAGACGACAATAATTACAATCAGAAGACGAGATTAAGTTCAACCTGTGAAGATGAGCATTAAAACGACAGTGTCCTAAACGCAAGCGACAGATGGTTGTAAAAAATTTTGGACCATAATAATCCTTTCCTTTGCAGAACCATGGAATACCAATTTCATTATTGATTTCAACATACCATTTGCCTTTCGTCTCAGTAATTCTGGACCAAAGCCTTTTGAAGGTATTTATTATATTATTCTTTATGTAGTGTAAAAGATCCGTTTCAGGTATTAGAATGGCCTTAAATACAGAGCTGATAATATTACTATGGATATCATTTGTAATAGAAGTGGCTATAAAATCTGCTTTTTCATTTCCAACAACACCAATATGGGAGGGGGTCCAGAAAAAGACATTGGGATATTGTCTTTTTCTGGTATATACAATATTTGAGTGTGTTAATTAAATTTAATGTTTTTCCCTGATTTGGTAAATTAAATAATTAGTTATAGCATTGAATTTAGGACTGTCTAAAGCTTTTAAAACACTCATACTGTCACTGATTATTATCCATTTAGGATAATTTTGATGTTCAATGTAATGAAGAGCCTCCAAAATGGCTGAAGACAGAATCAGATGCAAATTTTTTTGTAAATAAACAATGTAATTGGGAACGAAATTGTTTCTCATGTGACTGCGTCATTACTATTGCGGTTGTCAGCGAGTGTTTTCCTCGCTTCTGGCAGATGGCGCGGTCAATGGTACACAGCTGATCGTTAAAAAAACTGTTTCCTCGCGGTCTCAGATATGTGACTGATGCAAAAAATAGATAAAAACAATCCTTGATGCGGATTTTATATCATGTTAAAATTTCAACTCAATCGGTGCAGAACTTTTTGAGTTTTTGAAGCATACACAAACCAACATAACATTTTTATATATATAGATTAGTAGTAATTTGGGATCAGATCCCCAATATGTGCCTGCTAATGATTTTATTATGTTACAAGCTTTTATACTTTTATTTGTCAAAGTTTCGATATATTTGTCCCATTTAAAATCGCTTTGAAAAGTAACTCCTAAAATTTTTGTTGATGTTGAAACCTATTACCTTACTTTTATTAATACTAATATCCAAATTTAGATTATCCAAATATGTATTCAGTTTTTTTAATGCACCATTTATTGTATAATTATTTATCTTGTATATTGTCACCAGAAGAGTAAACCACTAAGTCACGGTAATAATATCATACAGTATTCTATCTTCATACAAACGGTCGGAAAGCGAGTCATACCTACGCCACTCGAGTTCGATGTGCTCTCGGCGGGCACCCAGTCGCGAATGCGCCGCCGCGCCGCAACGACGACCGAACGGTCTGAATTGTTTTTTATGCAGTTAGCCGTGCTTAAACGTGCGTTTTGTATTGTAAATATTTGATTGAATTAAGTAGATACCTACATAATTTAGTATGGAAAAGAACAAACGACGATTAATATCGTACAACAGCACAATTGCTGTTTTTGGTTGCTTGAACTCTTCAATAACACACCCAGAGATATCATTTTTTAAATTACCTGAAATATTGGAAAGTTGTCTTACCTTTATAGAATATTTTTTATATACCTTTCTACTAGTACGTTATTTGTTTCTAATATTTAGGTATTTCTGGAATAATTTATAAAAAAGTGGTTAGGATGAAAAAAGAGACAAACGAGTAATCTACCTATACTCGCGTTAAAAACAAAACTACATAAAATACTGTAGGCTGGCGGCCCTACCGCGTGCCAACGCAGCGCTCGGTGTAGGCATTTATTTTCAAGGACAGGGCGGAGTCACAATACTGTATAGATAATATTACCGTGACTAAGTCATCAGCAAATTGAAAGTTGCAAACTTCGTTACCAAGTTCAATGTTGATTCTGTGGGTATACAAAATATAAAAGAGGGGACTTAGTATACCGCCTTGACTTACGCCTTTAAAAGAAAATCTAGGCCCAAATAATTGACTATTATATTTAACACTTAAATCATTATAATCACATAACCAATAATAAAAATAAAATTTTAGATTTGATCCTTTGCAATGTAACCGTGAATATTGTCATACCCAATTCTGACCCCTTATCAACGGTGGACGTGCTGCACCCTCCAATGATTTTTTCTTTATTGTACGAATATGAAATGACTTTAACACCAAATATTGAAGCCAAATATCGTTTTTACAAGGCCGATTACTCGAATATTACTAACGAATTGAACAGTTTGTGCTGGAGTGAGTTGTTTTGTAGTTGCATGTCGGTTGATGAGATGTTAGAAGTCTTTTACAATATACTGAGAGGTTTGATTGTGAAGTACGTTCCCAAATCCAGGCCACGCAGCAGCAAATACCCTTATTGGTTTACGCCGTCTTTGATAAGATCACTCAAGGAGAAAAACAGATATCGCATAAGAATTCGTAAATTCAACAGTAATCCCCGTGATGTTTTAACATTCAAGCTGCTCAGAAAAAGATGTGAATCCCTTTTGTCCTCCTCTTACGCTAGATATTTGGCTTGCATGGAGGATTCTTTAAAATCAAATCCGAAGCTCCTATGGACTTTCATTAAAAACAAGCGGAAAGGGAACAGAATTTCTGTTCCTGCTGAAATGACCAATGATTCCAGAGCTGCATCCAATGGGCCGGAAATTGGCAATCTCTTCGCTGACTACTTTGCATCTGTATTTTCTGATACTGACTTGGAACCTCATGTTTCAGTACACACATGGTCTGGTCACCATGCTGGCTCTCTGGCATTCTCTACGGATGAAGTGTATAAGGCTTTAAAGAGACTTGACCCTACTAAAGGCGCTGGGACGGACGGTATTCCTGCCTTGTTTGTTTCAAATTGCGCTAAAAGTTTAGCTTCTCCCCTTACATTAATTTTCAACAAATCTCTTTTAGAAGGGGTTTTTCCCCAGGCATGGAAGATATCGTACGTCCTATCCTACCACTCTACAAGAACGGTAACAGGTCCTCAGTTAAGAGCTATCGACCAATTTCAATATTACCCGTGTTTGCAAAGGTTCTGGAATCTTTCGTTTACCCCTTAATCTCCTGTATTTTTAAACATACTATCACCGATCAGCAGCATGGCTTTGTTGAGAGTAAGTCCACCACTACTAATCTTGTTTCCTTTGTCGAGGACCTTACTGAGTCTCTCGATCAAGGCGACTCTATTGACACAATATATATACAGACTTCGGTAAGGCCTTCGACAGGGTAAATCACGCTGTTCTCATCGCAAAGCTGGAAGCGCCTGGGGTATCGGGAACTCTTTTGGCATGGTGCAGGTCGTACCTGGAAAACCGTAGATCATCGATAGTGCTCAACGGATACACATTGGCTTCCTATGCAATATTATCAGGTGTTCCTCAAGGATCACATTTGGGCCCTCTATTCTTTAATATCATGATTAACGACATTCAGTCATGTTTCCGTTTTTAAAGTCCCATTTATATGCTGACGATCTTAAGCTTTGCAGGCCCGTTAACGTGAGTGCAGATGTTGCTCTGTTGTAGTTTGATATTGATAGCTTGGTAGCTTGGTCTAAGAGGAATGGCATGGATCTTAATGAGGAGAAGTGTTTTGTGGTCAGATTCACAAGAAAGAAACAAATACTCGACAGATCTTATAGAATTAATGGTAACGTACTCTCGGAGGTTAGCCAGGTCCGTGACTTAGGTGTTACTTTGGATACTAGACTCCGCTTTCATATTCACATGATATCGTAAAAAAAAGTTTTAAGATTCTCGGTTTTGTGTTAAGAAACTGTAGACAATTCACGAACCCTGAAACAAAAGTCACCATATACACGGCCTTAGTTCGCAGTAATCTTGAATATTCTAGTATAGTATGGAACCCCAATTACGATATCTATGTCAAAAGAATTGAACGTGTCCAGAAGCGATTTTTATGGCATTTGTCGTTTGGATGCAACATGGCGAAAAAACTGCCTAATTATGTCGACAGGCTTTGCCACTTCAATTTGCATTCACTGGAGTGTCGCAGACGTTTGCTGGATCATATGTTTCTGTACAAGCTAGTGAACGGCATCTTTGACACACCTGACCTATTATCTAAAATCAACTTTTGCATACCGTCGCGACTTCCTAGGCTTACGACTTATGCACCCTTTATGGAGAGACTCTCTCGTTCGCGCCATGGTCGCTACTCACCGCTGAATAGGTTGATGATAGCTTACAATGGCTTGCACAGAAGCATTGCTCAAAATCATTTTAGTAGAATCAAATGTGGATTACCACAGCATGCTCATGAGCATGGTTCACAATTAATTGATGTCGATATTTTCTCTAATTCTCTTAAATATTTTCAAAATAATGTAAAAAAAATACTAGATTTGACGTAGGTATTTGCTGGTGACTGTAAATAAAAATGTTTATTATGTTTAATTTTGATTATTATAACATCAATTTCCATTAATTTACAATATTTTGTGACATTTTACCGAATAATGATATAATTTTAATGTTTTTTTTTAAATTTTAGTATATTTTTTTTATATTTTACTACTAATTACTTATTTCACATCAATAGAAGATTTTTAAATAGTGTGATTTTGTTAGGCGATATTTTTGCTTATCAGTGCTATTGTGTAATATCTATAATTAAGATTGCACTTAGTTCGCTTCCACATTGTTTGTAAGTTGCTTTATAATGAGTTGGTGTTAATCTTGTTGATGTTAATAAATAAATAAATAAACATAAATTTGTCTACCATGAAGAAAATGTTTAATCCAGTTAATTATTTTTAAGGGAAGTTGAAAAGAAGCTAGGATGGAAGTCAGTTTATTTAAATTTACGTTATTGAAGGCGCTAACTACATCAAGAAAAACAGCAATAAGTACTTTATTACTATGCACAGCATTATCAATATCCAAATATAAATGACTAAAACACTCCCGAGCAGAACGGCCCCGTCGGAATCCAAACTGATTACTGGGTAAAATATGATTATGTTCAATATAGAATTGTAGTCTTTGTTTTAATTGTTCAAATATTTTCCCTACACAAGAACTAAGAGTAATTGGACGATAAGAATCTGCACTATTTGGATCTTTGTCAGGTTTGAGAATTAGGATAATACAGTCTAATTTCCATTCATTGGGGATGATAGAAGATTGCCATAGTAAATTTATTATTTCTAAGAACTTTTCCAGACTAGATGAATTTAGAAGTTTAAACATTTTATAAGACAAACCATCAAGTCCACAGGCAGTGTCTTTTCTTGATTTCAGTGCACCTTGAGCTCAACTAGTGTGAAAGGATCGACTATGCGCTATGTAGGAATTGGAGGGGAGCAAGTTTGAATTACTAGTATTAATACAAAAATTGGAAGGTCTTTCTACTGTGTCAGGTGTGTATTTGCATAAAAACTCATTTATCCACTCTCCTTTTAGAAAACTTTTTGGGGGTGTATATGTTTTATTGAATTTTCTCATTTTCTGCCAAATAACACTTTTAGGAACTAAGCGTGATATTGAAGAACAAAATTGTTCCCAAGCAAAACGGCTTTCATTTCTAATAATAAGCTTCTTGGCTGCCTGTGCTCTTTTAAATGCTATTTAATTTTGCAAAGAATAATTTGATTTAAATAAAATGTATGCCTGTTTGCAAGCCTCTACTGCTTTAGTACATTTTACGTTCCACCAGGGTAGAGGTATGAATATTTTCTTTTCCCTACTCTGCAAATTTCTATTGACATTTTGTGTTCAAACACTACGATCTGATCTAGAGCTTCTTATTGTATCTTCAGCTACAGAAAATAATAAAGTACATAACCTAGAATAAAATTCTTTAGCATCTGAATTATTTACCACTAAATGCTTAAGTAAATCATTAACATTTTGTTCATATTCTGACCAGTTTACTTGTTTAGGATTAAGCCGTTTGAAAGTATGAGAAAAAGTTTTAGGGATATAATTAACATGTGAAAATGTATACCGTGTTACAGTGGGAAGATGATAGCCGCCTAGAAGAGTATCATAGACCTGCCATTCACAGGACAAGGCTAAGTTTGAAGAAACCATTGTCAAGTCAAGACCACTTGGACGCCACCTGTTTGTGCCAATTGTAGTAGGACTTCCATTATTTAAAAGAACCAAATCATTCTCTTCTATGATATCTATTAAATCTCTGCCCCGGGAGTCTATACTAGCGCAGCCCCATACTGTATGATGAGCATTAAAATCGCCGGCTAATATCATAGGTTTAGAAATAGATTTTATCAAGTTCACCAGTTTTAGCTTACTGAACGAAGGATTAGAGCGAGGTGGACAATAAAAGCTGACTATATAAAGAGACTTATTATGTATTTGAATTTTAATGCCTATGTTTTGTATTGATGAATCAGAAAAAGTTGTAATGTTTTGAAAGTAAATGCTATTGTGTATTATAATAGCCACTCCATTGTGATTGTTACCAGAATCATTTCTAACTACAGTGTAACCTCTAATATCGAACTTTATATTGGGTTTTAACCAAGTTTCAGAAATTAATGCAATATGTATTTGATGATCACTAAGAAATTGTTTTAAAACATTTTTGTTATGTGTTATACTTTGAAAATTCCATTGCATTATATTTATGCTATTAAAATTGAAATATAAAATTAAAAAAAATTGAAGCTTGTATGTAATTTCTTAGTTATTTAAAATAAATATGTAAGTATCATGTTTTATTGTTTTGTAATGTAGTTTGTAGAATATCAATAATATTTTGAGAATTTATAGCCATATTCTCTGTTTTGTTTAAAGATATAATTTTCAGTAAAGATTCTGTTAATAAGCCGAAAAACTTTTAATCTGTGATTATTTTGGTGATGTCTTGGGGGGATTGTGTCAAAGAAGGAAAATTATTCTCATTAAGTAATGAATTATATGGTCTTTGAATAACTTTATTTTTGATTTCAATATTTTTTTTCTGTTTTGTTGGACATTTACCAGAAATAGCGATGTGATTCCCTTTGCAGTGAATGCATAAAGCCTTGTCTACACTGACAGTGCACGTCTTGAAGGAGTGACCTTCACCACAAATTGAGCATCTTTCAGAGTTTTTACAAAATTTTGCCAAATGGCCATACCTTAAACAGCGGAAACATTGCTTAACAGGAGGTACGTACGGCAATACCGGCAACCTCTACATCTTCAGAAATACATAATCAGGAAGAGATGTTGAGCTGGCAAAGGTTATAGCAACAAGAGTTGGCTGCAAAGAAACAATATCATTATCTTTAATGCGTATCATTATACGTCGTACACTTATAATTTTCCTAGTGTTTAATGACAATGCCTTAAAAATGTTTTTGTTTGTCATATCTACTGGAACTGAGGTAATGACCCCGTCAGCTCAGTAGATGATGCCGGTATTGTCGCAGTAATATCCTGGTCCTTTAGGAATGACACATTATCTAAAAAGGCATTTGCTAAATTAGGTTTGTCAAATACTACGCCTACTTTAAACTTGGTTTACTTTTTTTTAATATTTTATACCCTTAACAAATCTCTCAAAGCAACCACTGAGACTCAGCATATTGCAACCAATTGGTTTCTTTTCGTCGTTGCAGCTAATAAAAACAATATACGTCGTGCCCTTGCGACACTATCTTCTGGGTATCTGTGGTTGTAATCAGACACTATGTAGGGTTTATACTTATTTAGATCTGACTCTTTTAAGTCAGAATCATCATCGCTAGATGAGAACAGCGACCTAATCTCATCATCAGAAGACTTTTCCCTGTCCTTTTTTTTCCTTTTGGACATTTTGCCGATAATACAACAATAAAAGTAAGAAAAAGTAGATTAAACAACAATATCCTAAGAACTAATTATTAAAAACAATGAAACTATATACAAATGTGCAGAAAATGCCTTCAGAGGCTATAAAAATATGAGTAATAGCAAAAAATTAAAATAATGAAAAAAATACCGCCCCACCAGTTTGGAGTTCCCGCGCTCTCTCGCAAATAAACACACACAACAGGTAATCCGAAACGAGAATGCACGAATGCCACAGATTACTATGAATGCAAACTGCCTGTAGACGACGCGATGCGTACCTTTACATAAAATCCTTTAATGTGTAATATTTATAACAAAACTAAAGTCATTTTATTTTGAATCATACCATCGATATTTGTTTATTGTATTAATTACTTGTTGCGTATTTTTATAGTTCAATAAATAAGGCGTAGGGTGCGTGTACGTGTCTGAATGCGCCTTCTATTGAATTTCGTTAATCGAGTAAACGGTTGCATAAGTCAGTTGCTAAGCGATAGCCGAACGTCTGTTAAGCTAGCATGGCAAAGTGAGCAGAATCGTTTAAAATAAAGTGCATCAATTAGTGCTTATTTAGTGCTAATTTAGTGCCAAAACCGGAAATTTAATGCTCTCATAGTTTAGCGAAAAATTAGAACACTGCCAGCTTTTAATTAAGCTAGCAGTGTATTCCCTGAAAAGCCTATATTAACGCGGTATAGAACTAAAGCAATGCATAGGGAATTTAGTGCTTAATGAGTGCTGGCAGTATCTGATGAAAATTTTGGAAAATAAAAAATATTTTATTTTTTATCAATAAAAACTGCTAGTATGACAGTCTGAGCAAGTGACCGGTTCGAATACGTCACTCTGGATCGAAGATCTATGATAATCAACGGTTAATAATTTAGTGCTCAATGAGTGCTGCCAGTATGTGATAAAAAATAACGAAATTTTAATTTTTTATCAATATAAACTGCTAGTATGACAGACAGAGCACGTGACAGGGTTGAATACATCACTCTGGATCGAAGATTTATGATAGTCAACGGTTAATAATTTAGTGCTCAATGAGTGCTGCCAGTATGTGATAAAAAATTAGGTTTTTTTTTTTAAATTTTTATCAATATAAACTGCTAGTATGACAGTCTGAGCAAGTGACCGGATTGAATACATCACTCTGGATCGAAGATTTATGATAGTCAACGGTTAATAATTTAGTGCTTAATGAGTGCTGCCAGTATGTGATAAAAAATAACGAAATTTTAATTTTTTTAAATTTTTATCAATATAAACTGCTAGTATGACAGTCTGAGCAAGTGACAGGGTTGAATACATCACTTTGGATCGAAGATTTATGATAGTCAACGGTTAATAATTTAGTGCTCAATGAGTGCTGCCAGTATGTGATAAAAAATAACGAAATTTTAATTTATTTAAATTTTTATCAATATAAACTGCTAGTATGACAGTCTGAGCAAGTGGCCGGGTTGAATAGATCACTCTGGATCGAAGATCTATGATAGTCAACGGTTAATAATTTAGTGCTCAATGAGTGCTGCCAGTATGTGATAATAAGTAGCGAAATTTTAATTTTTTAATTTTTTTATCAATATAAACTTCTAGTATGACAGTCTGAGCAAGTGGCCAGGTTGAATACATCACTCTGGATCGAAGATCTATGATAATCAACGGTTAATAATTTAGTGCTCAATGAGTGCTCTGTATAGAGTGATGTATTTAACCCTGTCACTTGCTCAGACTGTCATACTAGCAGTTTATATTGATAAAAATTTTAAAAAATTAAAATTTCGTTATTTTTTATCACATACTGCCAGCACTCATTGAGCATTAAATTATTAACCGTTGATTATCATACATATTCGATCCGGAGTGATGTATTCAACCCGGTTACTTGCTCAGACTGTCATACTAGTAGTTTATATTGATAAAAAAATAAAAAAATCCAAATGTTTTATCACATACTGGCAGCACTCAAAGAGCACTAAATTATTAACCGTTGACTATCATAAATCTTCGATCCAGAGTTTTGTATTCAACCCTGTTACTTGCTCAGACTTTCATACTAGCAGTTTATATTGATAAAAAAAATTAAAAATTTAAAATTTCGTTATTTTTTATCACATACTGGCAGCACTCATTGAGCACTAAATTATTAACCGTTGACTATCATAAATCTTCGATCCAGAGTGATGTATTCAACCCGGTCACTTACTCAGACTGTCATACTAGCAGTTTATATTGATAAAAAATTTAAAAGAATAAAATTTCCTAATTTTTTATCACATACTGGCAGCACTCATTGAGCACTAAATTATTAACCGTTGATTATCATAGATCTTCGATCCAGAGCGATGTATTCAACCCGGTGTCTTGCTCAGACTATCATACCAGCAGTTTTTATTGTTATAAATTTAAAAAAAAAAAAAATTCCTAATTTTTTATCACATACTGTCAGCACTTATTGAGCACTAAATTATTAACCGTTGATTATCATAGATCTTCGATCCAGAGTGATGTATTCAACCCAGTCACTTGCTCAGACTGTCATACTAGCAGTTTATATTGCTAAAAAATAAAATATTTTTTATTTTCCAAAATTTTCATCAGATACTGCCAGCACTCATTAAGCACTAAATTCCCTATGCATTGCTTTAGTTCTATACCGCGTTAATATAGGCGTTTCAGGGAATACACTGCTAGCTTAATTAAAAGCTGGCAGTGTTCTAATTTTTCGCTAAACTATGAGAGCATTAAATTTCCGGTTTTGGCACTAAATTAGCACTAAATAAGCACTAATTGATGCACTTTATTTTAAACGATTCTGCTCACTTTGCCATGCTAGCTTAACAGACGTGATAGCCGACGCAAGCACACGCACGCATGCCGCATCCCGAAAGCTCTTCGCACAGTATCTACTGCGTTAGTATTTTCGAAGTCCTTGGTCACCGCGCCAACTTACATCGCGTACACTGCCTGCATCACAACCACAGATTATCGAGTTTTATGCCGGCCCTTCACTTGACAACAGTTTGTCCTTGTCATGCTTAGCAAGAAATGAAAAGGACAGACTGATGCCATGTTTTCAAATAGCAAATACGAATAGGACGAATAAAATTAGGAAGAAAGAGTGTTTTGTTTGCAGCGCTGTCATAGATTATACGCATAAAATGGTATTTACTGTCTCAGATTATTTTTTAACTTTTTAATTTAGCTTACTTAATTGGAAGTGTCCGTGACAATCTAAATACTGATAATTATCGCAAAAAATATACTAAGAATTATCATAAATGCAAAATTGTTGTTGGTTCTTAGGCCAATTTTAACATTGTCCTTTGGTCCGGATTGCGTCGTTGGTCTCGGGTGTGCGCGCTGATTGGTTCGGCTGTTTGATGTCGCGTCGTTTGATTGGCTATTATCTATTAGGTGGAAAGGTAGTGGGGTCATGATCACCATTATAACCTCTTTTTGTGTTCTGTAGGCGCTACTTTCTTTTCATAGAAACTTTGATAATGCGATAATATTACTGTCAAAGTTTGTGCTAGGGCTTCTGCTCTTAGTTCGTGTCACCCATTAGAATGTTATTATTAGGTGTTTACTGTCACAATCTTTGAAAACAATTTAAGAGAAGTAGGGCATAGTGGAATTGGAGCGCCCGTCGGGAAAAGTAACCTCCTCCTTATGGAAGACCATAGTAAATTAACACCACCAAAATGTTTCTGTCTGTGAGTAAGGTTCCAGGGCTCCACGGGGTCAGGGTAGGTTATGGCACGAGTGATATTTTTGGCATCGCAAGCTACAGGCTATGGTGACAGCTGACCATCAGGCGGGCTATATGGTTGTTTGCCACCATTTTAATACTAAAAAAATTACAATTTATACTTAAGAAAATATAACTAGAAAAAATCCACGCGTATACATATATCATACTTTCTTTAGATTTAAATATGAAGCAGTTACATGCTTAAAGAAAAACAAAAATTATAACAATTTAAACTTTTACGAATGCTCTTGTTTCATTTTAATTATCTAGCTTAGGAAGATACTTTGCAAAGAATTCCCCCGTTAATTCCAACATTTCTCCGTTCCAATCTGTGTTATCCGCACCAAACCTTACTTAGGCCTTCAGAATTATCCCCTTAGACAACCCTAAAAACAGTGTAAGTAATGAAACCGTCCAGGAGCTCCAATTTTGATTCGCTATAGTATCGTCGAATGCGACTTAAGTCACCAATTTAACCAGCACCAATTTAATACAAAATATTTATTTTTATTAATATCACGGAAAAAGATAAAAAGCAGTCATAACCGCTGTGAAAAATAAACGTATAAATCTCAATAACTGGTTATTTAATCTTTTGCCTTTTTTTAGAAAAGATCAAAATGTCGGCAACAAATCGTCATCTTATCTGTATTTTAAATAGATTTAGAAAAAATCTTGAAAATATATGATATAAATTTGACAATTATTCTAACCATTTGATATCATTCGCCAACGCGCAACGAGTGGTCGAGACCGCTCGTTAACGTCGATAAATTAAAAAATACAGAATTTATTATGTCGAATCAAAATTAGTATAAATCTAGCGTTCGACGTTAGGCGAGTGATTCAGAAATAGAGCTCCATGACTGCGTCGACTCTGGTAATCGACGACACCAAACCTTTCACACGAGGTTGTGTGTGGCCAATTCGTCCGCTGCTATCTCAAACTGAATTTTATCCTGGCACCGATACAGTTTATTATTGTCCGACGCTGTTCTCTCTGCAGTTTATAATTTCTGTTCATGGTGATATAGCAATGCCGTTGTCTCAACAATAAGTGTCAAGCAAGGGAATGATTAATGCTTCCTTGCCGGTAGCGGTTGCGTCCGTCGCAAATGTAGAATCTTTTAAAACACACAGCGTATTATGATAAAATCGGTTGGTCACCAAGAAGTAATTAATAATTTTAATCGTAATAGTGGTTGCCTATCATTTCCTAAGCCTATTTTCTTTTCCAATGGCACAATTGTCAGCGGATACGTTATGAGATCTTTGAAGTGAGCCGATACTTAAGTCTTTCGTTCTTTTCTTACCCGGCACACCCCTAGCATGATCACCGCGATATGATACATAGCTCGTTTTTATCAAGCTTTATCATCATCATCATCATCATAATCAACCTCATCAGCCTATGAGTGTCCTCACTGCTGTGGCACAGGCCTTCCCTATGGATGAAATAGGGACATTGGGCCATGACTCTTCACTTGGGCCCAGTGCGGATTGGCGGGTGCTAACGACTGCAGATGCAGCCGGGACCAGCGGCTTAACGTGCCTTCCGAAGCACGGATGAACTCGGGATAGAAGATTTTTGATCACCCATCCAATGACCGACCACTGAAAAAGTTTTTTAACTGCAACCATCGCAGCCGAACGCGCTATCCACCCGTGCCATCGAGCTCCTTCCCTCCTTATCACGCTCAATTGTTAAATTACTATGGAGTTTGAGAGTTAGACGCGGTGAAAAACGTGATACAATGTAAATTGTGGTGCTCATGCTACAGGGACTGGATGGCTTGAGACATTTGTATGTATCCTATGAACTCCGTACTCACTGCAAACACAAAACAAAAATACAGAAGCGCAGTTTCTTATCAAACACTCGCTCTCGCTACGGCTCTCGTGCATTTAATGATCTCAGGTATATTCGAGACAATTTCAGTATATTTAAGTTCATGTTGTGTGTGTTTCACCGTTTCACTCACTTCACACGTTTCACCGTTGTATCTTTGTGTATTTTTCACTTTTTGTTGTAACCGTGTTAAAACAGATACACTAGTTCATGCCTTTTTCGTTATGTTTTGATTTGAGATACACCAGAGCACAGAGTGTCAAAAGGCACGATACACATCGCACACACAATTCGACTTTTTTATGAACACAACTTAAATAAAAAAGATACGTATCTACTGGAATCATTCTTCTTCTTTTAGCAGAGTGTTTTTTTTTGTATAAATATAATTGCCCAGTTTTTGGCTTAGTAATCAGCATACGCATTTGGTAGGCTGGGCTTTGTAGCCGTGGGCTTCACTTTTTGCAGTGCTTCTAACATTTTAGTTTTTAGTACATTTGAGTGGTCAGCGCGGCGCTCTAAGTCGTTGCTCAAAGCTGAGTCGGATCCGTAACAGCTTCCATAGCCACACGTCTACTTTGATTGAGTCTAGGATGTTGAATTGACGTTTAATCTTGCTATTAGAAAAATGTAGCCTTCTCAAATACTTGCACAAGGACTGCTTCATCATTCCTTCTGGTCTCTATTGGTTCGCTAGCATTTATTTTATCGATAGCTAGCACTCTATTATAATATAATTATATCAAAGTGCTGTCGGTCCTCTATTACATAAATGAGTTTACTCATTTTTATTTACTCGCATATTCTTATGTCTTGAGACAGACAGTATGGCCTCGGCCCCGGAATGGTGTACAATCAACAAGAAAAGTAAACGATGACAAGACAATGTTGCGTGGTGTGGGGGTATTAGCACAAAGTACTTAAACCCCGCTGTCATGGTATTAGGGATTCTACAACTAAGATTCCCGAACGAGGTGTGGGTATATTGATGCTGGAAATGTGCGCGTGTGTTGTTCGAAGTAGATGAAGCAAATGAAATTTGTAAGGATGTAGAATTAAGTTTGTTAATTTTATTTAAAGACTATTTCTGCTACCAAGCGGCATTCTTTCGAAGCACAGTATCAGTAAAACTAGATTTGTAAAACTCCACCACGCTTTTGTAGATTGAGGGAAAGAAACTTGCTCTATTATGTTTCCCAACGAAGGGATGACATTTCTTTTTGTAGAAAATTACTTACACTCTTAACACATGTGGAAAAAGTGTTTAGTGCTTCATATTTAATATGCAAGATGTGATTGGGCTCGTGTTCTTCGCAAAGTTCAAGATGCATTTCAGCTCTTGTCTATTTTTAGAGGTCTCCGCAATGCCGGAGATATACTTTACAGTTTAAGTCTGATTTGTATGCCTCCGTCACGCTTTTAAAGATTGAGGGAATGACACTTATTACCATATATGCAAGTTTGTGAGTATACTGTGTTCTATATAATTAAATTGTTGTAATGGAGTCAGGTTCCCAGCAATGCCCGAGATACATTTCAGCTTTAACTACTTGAAGCCTTAAAATCTGTTGGAAGGGCTCCTTTACCTTTCCAGACGAAGGGAAGCATTTTGATTTTGTTGTTGGAAAATTATTCTCTATGTGATGTAATTGAAACATTAAATAGGCTTGCTAGCTTACAAATTGTGACCAACGGCGTGTCGGGCGGAGTGAAAAGTTTGGACTCAATTTGTGAGCAAGAATGCCCAATTCATTTACTACTCATGTAGAAGTACATATTAGAAGGAAAAGGTGTGATATTTTAAATATTATTGTGGATTCATTATTACACTGCACTTTTTTTTGTTTTAGGGACTTTACCAATAAGTCCATACCAGGCCCATTGTAACCTGACCATACAATATTCTTAAAATTATATAAATACTTAACTATTACATAAAATTTTTGCTGCCATATTGCAAAGCACACCAGCCTATTAGCACTTTTGACCTCGAAAATACTCAATTAAACATAAGGCAAAATAAAACGGTGAATTAGCACCGATACGCCACAATGTAAACAACATTGCGGTTACACCGTGAATCGGATCATGTTGATTCGGACGGATTGACGCAATCGGATAACAAAGACCCTTTCAGACCATCCTTGTGTATGCCTGAGGAGAACTAAAGACATGTGGAGTAATCGTATTAAGAGTAATGAATTAGTGTGATGTGTGTTCTGGTTTGTTTAGAGGTTAATCATAACTATCAGTTATTCTTAAAAGGACAATGGCAACATATTTGTTCAATTATTTGGAGTCTAAAGATGTCATCATCAGAAATGAGACGAAATAAGACAAATTAAACAGGAATCTAAATTCTAGCAACCTTATTACAAAACGTTAAATAAAGTTTAAACTAATTTAAAAGTGATGCTGTCACTTTTGTTTGTTAATAAGAAAACAGCGAAAGCATTAGGTTTAATCATGGAGGTTAGAGAGAAGGAGAACGATCGCTGTAGAAAATAGTCTCCCAGAAATATGGACAAAATAAGTGAGGCTCTGCGATCGCTAGGTGGTCTCAATAAAAGCGGGCTAACATGAAATGACCAATGCCGCGAAGCAAATTTGTACATTCAACTAATTTCATCTACTTGTACTTATAAACAGCTAACTTCACATATACTACTTACCGACGCGACGGCAGCGCGGCTGGTGGCTCAAAAATGAACTATAAATTATACAAATTTTCTGGGACAGGCGGGCTAATGCTTAGTACGTAGCGACCGTTCTCCTTCTCTCTAACCTCCATGGTTTAAACCATGACTAACTTTTGAAATAAGCGGGATTTTTTTACATATAACTAATAAATTTATACACGCAACGCAACGCAAAAAAAATTGACAAATAAATTTGTATGGAAGTTTGCCATTGTCCTTTGTATAGATGTCCGGAACAGCAAGTTTTTCTGCGGCAACTGCAGCTGGATTTCATACTTAACGCCTGGGTTGGGTGAAGTAAAAAGGACGAGGCTTAAAAAGAGTATTCCACGAAATTCATTACGACACAACATACAACGGTCCGTCTGCTCATGACACATTGCTGATGTCATGAGCAGACGGACCTCCTGACGTTCAGTGTTCACTGTCAGCACTGAACTTCAGGTAGTCATCTTCTCTACCTTCGAAGGCAATAAAAAGAATACCTTGCAGGCACAGTCTTGCTGAACAATGCATACGTATGTTATAGAGACTGATCGCAGTAAGGCGTAATTTCGCTTACCGTAAAAACATGTCAGGAGTCCCTGGTATTTTTTTCTATTAGAAGGCTTTGGAGTAAACTCCGATAATAATGTTCAAGACTCTTCCTTTGCCACAGACAGCTATTCAGCGGGCTCAAGTGGGCGAATCTTTTGCGGAAGCGGTTATCAAAACACTCCTTCGGGCGTCTTGTAAGCCATTTATTCAGCGGCTTATGCTCCTTAATGACGGCGTAATATGACGGTGAAATATTGAGTACTGCAGCCTTTGCTTACGTGTTGGATAGACATAATCTTTAAAACGTAGTGTTAAGAGCGATATTCTTAGTACAACTGTAGAATACTATGTGGTGTCAATTGTACTCATGATTCGTAGGCAGTCCGTTTCTCGTCTACGTTAAGAAAATCCGACGTCTTTTGATTAAATAGTAACGAAAATGTTATGTTGAAAAAATTATGTTCAGGTAAAATTGTAACAAGCTTTAACCAATCTCTTTTCTGGGTAAAAATAAAACAAATGTGTTACAGGTTGCTGCCGGAAAAATGTGGTAAACAAGTATCTTTACGGAATCATCCATTTGAAAATACAACGATAGGTTCAAGGTACAAATCCGAACTGAACCGCAGACTACAGGCCGCAGCTGCAGACTGCAGGCGACACTACTGGTTTCTATGAATCTCTATGAAAATGATTCAGAGCGCGGGGACATGCCGCGGCTGCACAATGCATTATAAATGCCTTTTCAACATTCTTAGCGATACATGCTACCACAACAGTTGCAAGAATGGATTAGTAACTAGAGACTCTCAGTCATATAAGATATACCAAAAAGCTTTTATAAGACTAATGCTGTTGTTGTTTATGCCACCGCGCCGTTTATTGCTCAAATTACAGCAGGTTCTTGAAGGATGCGTTGGCCTATCGTTTAACGGTTTCTGCAAAATAAATACAAATGAATTAGGTCACTTCATTAAATACATTTGAATTAATTTTTCATCAACTTCACGTTTTCTGCTATGATTTTTTTTCAATATAAAAAACGTAAGGAAACCTTGGGTTGTTGATTAACCTCAGGTTACATTCTTAGGCTAATTTGGTGGCTGAATCTCCAGGGTGCACAACAGTACGAAATAAATAAGCATATAGAAGTATGATCTTGGATATTATATAGTGATTAAGTATATACACTTTCGGACGCATCAATCGCCAAGAAATACGATTTTTCATACATATTTTCATCCCCTTTTATACGCGCGTAAAACGCGAATAAAAGGGGATGAAAGTTTGTACGATAAATCTTATTCTATTAGTTAATAGAATTAAAACTTGGTGCGAATACTGATCATCCAATCAGCGGATCAAAAAGTGTAAAAGTTTGTGATATGAATACCAGTTGCGTTATAATCAAAATGTCTAAGAACTCTACTGAATGATTTACCTACTGGATCGTCAGTGTTTACCACAGTGTTTCTGTCTTTCAAAGGACTTCAACTTTTATTATCGCTAATTGGTCGTTATCAGATCTTTTACTGTAACTGTAGTGCACAGATATTTTTACTAAGGGCCATTTAAGTCACGCTTTTATCTCATCGGCACGGCAATAGATATAATGTATAAAATTTTCTACTTATAGGAAAACAAAAACTCATTTAAACATAAATTACGAAAATTCAAGACGAAAATATTTAGATGATAGCAGACTGCTCTCGGTGAAAGGAATCGCTAAACAAATCGAAAATTAAACAAATAACATAGCTTCGAAGTTGTTTTATTAGGAATTTTGATTTTTTCTTCCTTCTTTCTGCTAAGTAAGTTAACCTTGGCTGGATTTTTTATTGTCCGACTACAAAGTTTCAAGGAACCATAAATTAAAAAGTTAAGTGGTCCATAAAAGACGAACCTAGAAACCACCATTAAATCATTTTACTGGGTAAATTACCCTTTTTATGTTGAAGACAGGGCTGCGACTTTGTGTCGGTAGGGTGCTTTTAATAGCCATATAGCAGATGTCGAGTTGCAGGCCCTTTAATTAAAAACAAAGTTTCCGGATTCAATCACTGCACTCTGTCAGTGTTTCCTTTAGGAATTCACAATTGCGAACTTTAAATATCGAAGCTGAAGTTTAACAACAATGCGATGCTGATCTCTAGCCCATAAAGAGCATGTTATTTTTAAGAGAAGTCTATAGTTGAGAAAATAGCAGATGCTTCAAAAAAGTGTCGGTCCAGCCAACGTGACCTTGCTGGTCTAAATCCAATTGGTTTTGAATTATACCTAAACATGACCATTGTAATGCTACTAGACATTCTGAACAGTCAGAGGACTCCTGATATTTTATTAAAAGTTTAATTGTAACTTGTAATGTTTGTTTGTATCTGTTTTTTAAAACAGTATCAAAAGAAATTGTTTATATATACGAGTATATTAGTTTGGATGACAATGCGTGGTTAGCTACTCGTAAGTAAGGTCATTCTAAATCCAATATAGCAGAGAGCCCAATGTTGCAGCTAGTTATATTTGTGCACTCCGCATCCGTCGAAATATATATATATTTTTTTTATATATATAGCCAGGTAGGCAAATGACTCTACCCCACCTGATGTCAAGTGGTGATAAAGTCCAAACCGCGAAGATAGCTAGTACAGCAGTTATAAACTGCTACACCAATCATCCTTACCTTGCCGGCCTGCAAAAATGCTTCTTCATGCCTCTCTTAAAGGACCCCAGATTGTAGGAAGGGAGGGAAACACAAAGTGTGTTAATAAACGTTATTATTATATTTTATATTATTAAAAAATATACAGAACGGATCTGATCTTGAGGTGGTGACCATTCGTTTTATTCATGATTCGTCCTTATCTTAACGACATCAATATTTTTATTTTATTATTTTTTATTTATTTAAGGACAACCAACAAGAATGTCCACTTATAATATAGTTTGTAAATAATAATAATAACATATCCAACAATCACACCAATTAGCCTAGCCCTAAAGTAAGCACTGTAAGGCTTGTGTTATGGGATACTAGGGTAACGGATGGAATAATATTTCCAACAATCACACCAATTAGCCTAGCCCCACAGTAAGCACTGTAAGGCTTGTTTTATGGGATACTAGGTGAACGGATAGAATACATATCATCCACATGTCAGCCGTATGGCGCCCACTGCTGAGCAGAGGCCTCCCCCAAGGATCACATATTTCTTGGGGGGGTTTTGCCTTAATCGCCACGCTTACCAGGCGGGTTGGCGATCGTAGTACAACCAAGATATTGTAACAAGACGCTGCTGCCCGTCTTCTGCTGGCTGTGTTCCCTTAGTCGCCTTTTACGACCCCATGGGACGAGAGGGATGGTGCTATTCTAGGCCGGCACACACACGGCGAATACATAAACTGTACATATATAAGTATACTAGCGGACCCGACAGACGTTGTCCTGTCTATACGTCTTTGTGAATCTAAACCATTCTCAGATCCCCTTGAACACACACAAAAAAATTTCATCAAAATCGGTCCAGTCGTTTAAGAGAAGTTCAGTGACATACACACTCACAGAAGAATTATATATATAAAGATTTATATAGAAATACATATTAAGCATACATGACTGGAGTACAAATGCTCGTATTCATCACACATAAATAATAATTTATAAATGACATTTCAAAGTTGTATCTTAATGAAAGCCTGCCACGGCATGCATTAATGACAATTTTAACAGTGTGTGCAATCTGATATATATGTTATGGGCCAAGTGATTAATGCGTGCAGTATTCATAATACCAGGGCAGTAACAAGGCGAAGGTGTGAAGGGGAGTGATGCTTGTCACTTTGTTACGCAAAGGCGGAGGGGCTGCTATTCCCGCAGCGCCGGAGATAAGGCAGAAGTACTAGTTCTTACTTCCCTAGTCCTTGCATCCTAAAAATAGGGAACCATAACTTCTGAACATTTAACAGATTTGATGAAATTTTCAAACAAACTGCATTGAAACTACCTACTATAGACTATAGTTTCTAAATGTAGCCCTTCGTAAATTGATCGAAGTAAAACCGAAGTCTGATTATTTAAATTTTAAAAATAAACACTAAACTATAAAACATGTTTTTATTATTACTCTACCCGATAATTGATTTCATTACTTGTAATGCTCGGTCTATCTAACTAAGTATTCATTTGAAAGTATTAAACATGCTTTACATCACTCTGCCTAACAGGTAATGCCCGGGCAATGTGATAAATTGATTGGTTATAATCACATTGCCCGCTCTCATGGGTCATTATTCATATTGCCCGTGCATTATGAATAATGCCCGATTAATCACTTCGCCCATAACACATACATAAGGGCATCAATATTTTTTTAATATTAAAAGTTGTTGCTGTTAGTTTCTTTGCAATGGCCATAATAATAAAACAGCACGTCAATTTTGAAAAGCATTAAATTTGATTAGCAACTCTTAGTAATAATTAATATTAAAGGTAGAAACATTCGCATTGGAATTTATCTAAAAAAGAGTATCCATTTTACTGCATTTTTTTATATTTATCTTTTATTCAGGTGATGCTTTCCTTCGCTTAGTTGGTACAATTTGCTCTAAAGTTGGAAATAAGGGTATGTTTCGTCCTTTGCAGCTTAAGGGACCCCTGTCACGAAGGGATCAAACAACAGGAAATATCATACTTATTTGACAATTCTCATACGGTAAGTAAGAAAGGTGTTTTCTTTGTTTGTAAGTGATGGACTAGGGTCGGTAGAAAAAGAATGTAATTGTGTCAGATGCTAACTTATAATTATGTTATAAGTATGTAGTAAGTAAATAAAAGGCGACTTTATATAACGAAATTAGTGGCATGAAAGTAGATAGTTACGTGATATTAATTTCTTCAACAGTAGGGTATTTGACAAGTTTTAGAAAACGAACTCATGTTATTTACTAATGTTTATGGAGTCCGTAAAAAATGTATATCATCATTCAGTTGTGTATTTCAGTTAAAATAACCAAATCAAAAACTCCATTTTCAAGTTGCCTCGAAAACGTTTCTCAGGACAATATGGCGTCTCACTGGTGTGTGACGTCACACGACTGTTATTAAAACGTCAAACGATACAATATAATGTCACTTTAACCGGAAGTTTACTTGCGTGTGACGTCATTTTAGACTACGCAATAGATAAGAAAACTATTATCTTTTTCGTGGGTTTTTAGTAAAATTATGAATATTTTTTCTGTAAAAATAGTGAAAATCCCTGCCAATATTCATTATAAACACAGACGCTAACAATTGGCACTTTATTTTTAATACTGTTAAATACCCTATTTCACATGTAAGGCAGTTGTCGCACTGCCGGCGAGGAAGCGACTAACTATCGGTTATTTTGTCACTTAAGAAACGAACAAATTATAAAACCGGCCAAGTGCGTGTCGTGCCACGCGCAGTGTAGGGTTCCGTAGATGCTCGTCCTCACCACAATATATTTCGGAAAGAGTCTGTATTTTAAGCAATGAAGCGTTTAAGTCACTTTTTATGTTTTCTTCTAAGTCATTTTTATTAGGTCAGATTTTTTTTACGACTTCTGTTCAAACATTTGCCGATCGACAGTTTTTTTTCTTTTTTTTTAAACACACCAATTAGCCTAGCCCCAAAGTAAGCACTATAATGCTTGTGTCATGGGATGCTAGGGTAACGGATAAAATTCCCCGGCTGTGCGCCGCCGCAGCCGGACTCGGACGGCTCCTCCCCAATGTGGGAGGGCCGAGGGCGTCGTGCCGTCGACTTTATAATGGAGTGGTAAGGTCGATGGCACTGTACGGAGCCCCGGTATGGGCGGAGTGCCTTTCGTCCCATACGAAGGCCCTCTTGCGAAGGCCACAGAGGGTCATCGCGGCCCGGGCCGTGCGGGCTTACCGCACGATCAGCCACGGGGCTGCCTGCGTCCTCGCAGGTACGCTCCCGTGGGAGATCGATGCCCTGGTTCTTTCCCAGGTGCATCGACACAGGGCCGCGGCGAGAGAGAGGGGCGAGCGGCCCGTTCGGGAGGAGATCGAACGGGTCCGCACCCAGGCGCAGAGGGAGGCTCTGCGCCGTTGGGGTGAGGCACTCGCCAACCCAGCCGCTGGCCACCGGGCGATTGAGGCGATCCGTCCGGTGTTGGAGGAGTGGGTAGGGCGCCAGCGGGGCAGCCTCACCTACCGCCTGGTGCAGGTACTGACGGGCATGGGTGCTTTGGCCACTACCTACACCGTGTCGCCCGTCGGGAGGAGTTGCCGCGGTGTCATCACTGCGCCTCCCCCGACGACACGGCCGAGCACACACTGATCATGTGCCCGGCCTGGCGAAACGAGCGCCACACGTTGGTGGCCGCGCTCGGCGGTGGAGCGCTCTCATTGCCAAGTATGGTTCGAGCCATTCTTGGCAATGAGAGAGCATGGAAGGCTGCCGCCTCCTTCTGCGAGGTTGTGATGGGGCAGAAGGAGGCAGCGGAGAGGGAGCGGGAGGAGGACGCTCTGGCCGCTCCCCTCCGGCGTAGACGGGTGGGCCGAAGAAGGCAGGCGGCTTTGACCGCAGGTCTTCGTCGGCCCTAAGGTGGTCTGGGCGCGGCATGCCAGCCGCGCGTCCTTGGTGCCATTCGGCATAGGCCACCCCGTCTGGGGATTACCTAGTACCCTAGAGCAATCCCCCATAGGCGCGTCGCCCGGTCCACTCTTTGGGCCGGGCCAGCCCGAGGACGCTCTGGTGTAGTGGCGCACGTAGGTGCGCCGATCCCAGAGCGCCCTCATAAGGGCCGAGGAGGGTACCGGTGGTTTTTAGTAGGTAGGACCGGTATTGTTCCGCGCCAGGGAGTCCCACACACGTCGCGCGCCTGGCAAGTGCGCGGTATGAGAAGTACATATAAGTTGAACGACTATTACTCTTAAACTAACAAATATAAATATACATCATGATTTTTTTAGGTTTTTCAAGCCAATTGTTTTGCTTTTAGAAAAGGGGGACGCCCTACAGGAAATAAAATTACTATTTTAAAGTTCAATATTTCACAAACGGATCCCTAAATCGAAAAGTAGTCTTGGGAATCCATAAGTAATTTTAAAGAACCTATTCAACGATACCCCACGCGATGGGGTAGAGGATAAAAAAAATCTCCTGGTTACATGTAGGGGAGCTAGCCTAAAAACATATTTTTCAAAATTTTATTCCACCATTTTGTTGGCATAATTGATATACACATCTCCACAAAATTAAAGCTCTCTTACATCATTACCTTCTCTTCATTCGGTTTCTGTTCATCTTACTAGAACAAAAATGATGGTTGGATCGACTTGTCCTAATACTATTTTAAAATGTAATTTGTCATTATATTTTTGTGCTGCGAAAAGGTTTTTGTGTTTATATTCGCATTTTTCAGGCACTGTTATACGAAACATCTGTCATCGATGACAGCTCCCGCTTTAGTGGCCAGATTGTCAAAGACGTAAAAATAGGTCGATGTATCTTGTGTCAAGCCCTGTCGTCGTGTAAAACAAATTTTCTGAGGGACTTATTGATGGTGGGAATTCATCACATATTTTCTGTTGCAATATCTGAAAACTATTAATATTTTTATAAAGTAATTAGATATAAATAGATTTAAGCTACTTAGATATGCCGACAACATAATTCTTTTCGATTCCTTGTTGTAATTATTAATCGCGGGGATTACGTTAAATTGATAAAAAAATCGACTACATCACCTGTTCCATCGAACGTAGTCTTGGACTAACGTATCTTTGACTTATTTTTATATCACTTTTCACCTGTAAATAATAAATGTTCACTCGCGATACTGGTATCGAAAGGCGCCTTAACCATGTGAGATTCTACTAAAGGGAGATTCTGGGGTGCGTAATTCAGTGGTAGAAAAATATGTGTAGAAATAATATCACTTAGATTCTCTAAGTATTTATTTGAACTCAGGAATAACAATTAATTATCGTCAACCTATCGTGTCTATGAATGAATTCAAACTCTAGAAACAACGATGTGAGACAGTAGATTCTCACATTCCAAAATTCAAATACTGAAGTTTATTTTTAATATAACTGCCAGCCATAGGCACTACACAAGCAAAGAGGCCGTAACGCGTTACAGTACCTAAGGAACAAAATAATAAAGTTATTCGTCTACCCTCTTATTAATAAACAAGGAATAAGCTTAGACTAGTGACGCCGTGTTTTGTTCATGTCACTCAAATTCCATTTGTCATTCAATAGACACAGACAAAACATGGATTAATTAATCCGTGCGTAGTTTTCGTTTATTAATAAGGGAGATAGGGTATACGTTAGTAAGGTGGCGATCGTATTAACATTAACACTTAAACAGGTAACACACAATACCTACTTTAAATGATATTTATGCCCTTAAATTTTAAGCAAAGTCATGCACATAATTTTAAAAGGTGTGCTTTACGCCCTAATATGTTTACAGAGTTGATAAAATACTTTGACTTAAATCACATTTAGATTTATTTATAGTAAATGTTTGGGCTATTAAAAACAAAATAAAATTATGGCTTTCTTTACGTTACATTTTCAATGTGTCATAAGAGCCCTTTTACAAAATTGCGCCGCTGCCGTACTGGTCGGCACGTAGATTTGCATTAGTATATATTGTATTTTATGGGTGATGTTTCGAGTCTTATAAAATAATTATTAATGAACTAATGATAAAAATATATACATATTTCAGTAGTTCAATGATGGTCGATTAGTTTTATGAAAGTTTTTGATAGTAATTCTATTTAATTCAATATCAAAATACGAACCTGCCTTGTTTTTTGGGAAATCTCACGGAGGTTAGATGTTTTTTTGACACTTAATGAGATGGAAAATCAAAATTCTAATACATTAAGTTACAACAAAAATATATTTTTGATGTTGTAACCATTAATTTGATCTAATTTATTGAACATTATATAGAGATTCAGGCGTTTGGAGTTGTGCATATTATCGTCTTTTCCGTAAACTAGCTGCGATAGAACGATCAGTACAAATAAAAGAAAATAGTATTTGCAAATATTCTACATTAACGTACAATAAGAAGAATTAATCTACTGTATACTTCTATTGGAAATAGTCAAAATCTTTTCTAAGGGGGTAAACGGCGGCGCGAGCGGTAAAAATACGATGTGTAAAAGTCGAAATTCGGAAAGAGCACCTCGAAATTTATAAAATTTCCAATTTACAAAACTCCCGGAAAACTTTCCAGGTTAAACTACCAAATGACTGTACTATAGGGTCAAAGTTAATATTTGCGGCTTCACTATGACAAAACTCATGTAAACATGTCTACCACTCGGCCACATCATCATCAGCCTATTAACTTCTATCTTCGTCTCGCGCGTCACCGCGGCGTGCAGGGAGTCTGTTCTGGGCCGGTTGGCCCTACTCAGAGGTGTCGGGTTCGCATCTCGTCTTCGGAACGGGACGGTCGTTATTGTTAACATTGTTATTTTCACTTGTCAAAGTCATAATTGACAGACAGTGACATTAGTATTTATTAATACATATTTTTTAATTCGGCCAGGTGATAAGAAAAAAATCATATATGATAAGATAAAAATGTTGGGACAAAAGTTGCTTGGTTTTATGTGTTTGATATCATACCAGTCTTATTTCTGATTTTATCATGGTATTTCTTTAGTTTACAGTCGCTAATTTTTAATGGTCACAAGAAAGATCGCTAGATCATATTTGGGTAGTCATTGGCTTTGCTTTGGGTCTTTATTGATCACATTTGTATTTTGAAATAAGGTGAGATAAATTTTCCACAAATCTTGATTCAGAATCGGACCGCAGTAGGGCATCTTTTATAATTGTAGCGATGGCTGTATAAGTGCCAATCCCTATGTCTGCCGTTTTTAAAAACGATCGGGACTGTCAAACCGTCGGCCAATAGCAAGCGCGGATAGATTGAGGGAGATGACATGGACATTTTTTGAATTGAAGTTGGTGGGACTGGCTCATATTACGAGAGAGATCGAATTAATAACCGAATAACTTTACTATAATATTTTCGAAGGGAGCCTGCGCAAGTCTTTCGGAGGATATGCTGGAGGGATTGATATCCCAGTAATATAATCATAAATTGTTATATTTGGCCCGAAAAGGGTCCACCGTTACGGGCTAGCAACCCCAGAAGCTAATTTGTTGGTGCAAGGGCGAGGTCACAAGTCCGGATATTATTAGCTATACTCACTGGTGTGGCCTGAGATTTGGAGAGAGAATTAGCTGAGCATACACCACTAGATATCCTACAACTTTCTTATTACAGTACTCTACAATCTGAACTCAGGTACATTTACTAACCCTCGGAAGCAGCGGCTGACAGTTTGTACGGCCGGAATTCAGACGGACAATACTTGTGAAAAGCTGCTGCCTCAGTTTATATATTATAAATTACTAATTAAGCACTAATCAGATTTTCAAACTCAGATCCACTCGCTATCGTCTCGGAACAGACTCCAACAGAACTCTAATTAGGATATCATTTATTGAGTTGTTAACATTCGTCATATTTACATACAAGGGTAGTCTTAAGTTCTCTTAAGGACTCATTGTCTTTTAACATTAACTGCAACTTTGTAAATGTATAGAATTTGCAAATTTAAACTGATTGTCTATTTTTGTCAGTACATTAATGAAACAGAACTGTAATTAGAATATCATTTATTGAGTTGTTAACATTAGTCATATTTAGTCATACAAGGGTAGTCTTGAGTTCTCTTAAGGACTCATTGTCTTTTAACATTAACGGCAACTTTGTAAATGTATAGAACTTGTAAATTTAAACTAATTGTCTATTTGGTTGTCCGTACCTTACTGAATAAATAATTGTATGGCCTGGTTACAACTCTGGTTTGATTTTATACCCGACTAACTAAAGAAATAGCATCACATGGCGCCCGAACATTAGGAAAGGAGGTTCTGTTACTTTTATCAAGTCCTTTTTCTGGTCAGCAATTAGCTCAGTGGAGGCTGAGCGGTGGCGAGTGGTATTTGTAGTTGTTTTTTTTAACAATTGTTGTTGTGGTCCAAGACTTGGCTTGTGTTGTATTAATTTAAACTTAATTTAAATACTACCTTATGCTGTAAAGTATTTTGTGCTTACATACAAAGTTAATAAATATTTCCTATATAAAGTTAATAATTGTGAAGAAGCGGTTGGAGTCTGAGAAAGTTTTTTTTTATGCTACATTTTTAATTATTATTTGAGTTTGAATGCTGGTAAGGTATTTATTATTTTCATATCACTCACAAGGGGTTTGGAAATAAAAGACTATACTTGACAGTGTTTGTTATTATGTTTTTTTTTGACTGTGCCATTGCTTAAATTAAACATTACATAATCTTGTTTTCTACATTGCCACACTGCTCACATTTCATTAACTACTATCATTTTTACATTAATATAGAAAGGAAGCCTTTATCATGGAGCAAAGACCTATAACTTTTAATTTGCTATTGAAAGATGAGTTAATTTATGAAGTTAAGATTAGGGGTGCCAAACCGGCGGACACAGTGACTGAATTGAAGGCACAGATTCGTTCCCTCAATAGGGACTTGCCTTCTGATGAAATATTGGAATGTGACCTGGATTTGGTTTCCGAGTTAAAAATTGTGCAGGAAAAATTGGATAACCTGGATAAGCTTATTTCTCTATCGTCATCAAAGGCAGGCTCTCTTAAGTCATTAAATAGAATTCAGACCCTATCACATCATCTATTCCACCGAATTAGTCGGCTGGAGGTGACAGAAGAAGTTGACAGCGACTTCAATTCATCATTGGTCACCTGTCAGAAGCGTTTAGATAGTGTTTTGGCAAAGATTGATAGGATTTTACACACATTTAAAAGTAGTCTTACCCAGGAGAAAGATAGCAATGAACAATCTGCTATAAAACCACAAAATGTCGGTAGCTCTGAAGTTCATAAACTCAATATAAAATTTGATGGTAAATTATGTGTGAAGGCTTTTTTACAACGCCTAGAAGAATTGTGCTTGTCTAGGGGTATTTCTGATGATAGGTTGTTTTGTTCAGCATCACAATTATTTTCCGATGAGGCTTTATGTTGGTATCGTGGTGTTAGGTCAGAGGTCAATGACTGGCTAGGATTGAAGTGTTTGTTATTGGAAGAATATTTACCTTCTGATTATGATCATAGATTAATGCAGGAAATTCGTTCCCGAACCCAAGGTGCTGATGAAAGTATTGTGAACTACCTGAGTATAATGCAAAACTATTTCGGCCGTTTGTCTAAACCTATATCAGAGGAGGATAAGTTAAATATTGTATTGTTTAATATAAGGCCATTTTACACTGCTCAGTTGGCTTTGAGCCCTGTGGAAACATGGGCAGAGTTGAAGATGAAGTGTAGATTGCTTGAGGGAGCTCAAGAGAGGTGTAAGCACTTCACTGAGCCTGTTAGTTCATCATCCTTGGCCCCTGACTTGTGTTATAAAGATAAACAAATGGTTGCACAGCAGCAGAAGGTTTCTGCAGTTCAACCTATGAAGGGTGATTTCTGTGTCCGTTGTAGGATAAATGGTCACAGTTTAAGGAACTGCAGGGCTCCTTTTGTTGTAATCTGTTACAGTTGTGGTAGGAAAGATGTCACTGCAAGGAACTGTCCAGATTGTAATACTAAGAATTCGATGTTCAAGAATAATACAAATGTTTCAAAAAACTTGAGAAAGTGAACTGGCGAGTAGTTGATGAGAATAGAAGTTTGCCTAAGTATAATACTAGGATATTTTACTCTAAAAGTAGACAAGACTATAAAATTAATACTATCAAGTCCAATTGTCTTTCATCGCCAGTTCACTCTATTCATAGTGATGTACGTCCATATTTGAAAGTAAATATATATGAGTTGGAATTCAGGGGGTTATTGGACTCTGGTTCCGAGATTTCAATAATTGGACAAGACACAGTAAAACATTTTATTACTATTGCCAATCTACATACCTCACAAAACCTAAAATTTATTAAAACTGCAAATGACTCATCATCCCCAGTTACAGGATACATGTATTTGCCGGTTACAGTAGATGGAAAAACTTGTGTAATTAAATTCTACGTGGTTCCCAATGTAAATGTAGGCCTATTGTTCGGTCTTAACTTCTGGAAGGAATTTAACATTGCTCCGGATGTCTTGTCATTGTTAAGGGGGAGTGAATTTTTCTCGATTAATGATACTATACATACTGTGGTGGCTAATGATAGGGCTTTGCACGATTTTGAATCATTATCTGAAGAAGAGCATAGGCAGGCTATGATTGTCATCTCGCAATTTGATGACATTTCAGCTGAAAAAAAAGGGTTAGGCAGGACACACTTGGTTAGTCACATAATAAACACCGGTGATCATGCTCCCATAAAGCAGCGCTATTATGTAGTTTCACCAGCCAAGCTGGCAATGATGAATGAGCATTTGGACCAGATGTTGAAGGATGATGTGGTAGAACCTAGCAGCAGTGCTTGGAATAATCCTGTCACACTAGCCATGAAAGCAGATGGTTCTTCTCGCTTCTGTTTAGATAGTCGGAAGCTTAATTCAATATCAAAGCACGATGCTTATCCAATGCCATATATAAGCCATATTCTCGATCAACTTAGGGATGCGAAGTACCTCTCTTCTATAGATTTAAAGTCTGCATATTTTCAGGTACCTCTAGATTTAGATTCTCGGGAAAAAACAGCTTTCACCATTCCTGGGAGAGGTCTATATCACTTTAAGGTTATGAGCTTTGGTCTCGCTTCAGCCCCAGCCACACAGCAGCGTTTGATGGATCGCTTGTTTGGTCCCGAGTTTACGGGTCCTGGCGATGCTGGCAATAGCGGTAGTGAGGGTGGTGGTAAAGTCTTTATTTACCTTGATGACCTCATCTGCTGTACTAGTAGCTTCCAGGAGCATCTAATATTGCTTCAGAAGATAAAAGACAGGTTGAGTCAAGCCAACCTTACTATAAACATGGAAAAGTGTCAGTTTTTCAGAAAACAGCTGAAATTTTTGGGTCATGTAGTCGATGAGTTTGGTTTGCGCACTGATCCAGAAAAGGTAAAGGCCATAGTAGATTTTCCTACACCTACATGCAGGAAGGAAGTGAAACGCTTCTTAGGTACGGCCTCCTATTATCGTAGATTTATTGCCGGTTTTAGTAACAGGGCAGGGCCATTGAATGCTCTCACGTCGACTCGTAAGGGTGCCCCTCCTTTCAAGTGGTCAGTCGAGGCAGACAGGGCATTCAACGACTTGAAATTGGCGTTGACCACAGCACCTGTGCTGGCGTGTCCTGATTTTTCCAGTGATTTTGCGGTTCATACGGACGCGAGCGACTATGGGATAGGCGGCGCATTGACACAAACCATTGACAAGGTAGAACATCCCATAGCCTATTGCAGTCGCTCTTTATCGGCAGCGGAGCGTAATTATTCTGCCACAGAACGGGAGGCGTTAGCAGTAGTTCATGTCGTGGAACACTTTTGAGCGTATTTAGATAATGGCCGCCCTTTTAAAATTATCACGGATCATGCTAGTTTGAAGTGGTTTTTAAATCTTAAGAACCCAACTGGTCGTTTGGCACTTTGGGGTTGTAGACTATCGCCCTATAATTTTATAATTGAACATCGTAGTGGCTCAAAGAATGTTGTACCAGATGCACTATCCCGTGCAGTCTCAATTGCGCCGATAAACATTGTTTCCACAAACGATTCTTGGTATAATGACATTGTAAAACGCTGTACGGAGAGGCCTCAAGCGTGTCCGAATTTTCAATTGGTCGATGGTAGATTAATGCGTTTTACAAAAAGCACAAATAAACTCGGGAGTGATTTTCAGTGGAAGGAGGTAGTCCCGGTGGAATTTAGAGAGGATATAATTGTAGAAAACCATTCTGTACCTACGGCTGCACACTTGGGGGTAGCAAAAACTTACAAACGCTTAAAGTTAAGGTATTTTTGGCCCGGTATGTATAAAGATACTGTGGATTTGATTAAAAAGTGTAGGGTTTGCAATGCTTATAAACATAGCACACTGGCAACACCTGGATTTATGGGTGATCCTAAAATTTGTTGCCGGCCATTCCAATGCATCAGCATAGATTTAGTTGGTCCACTGCCGATGACCCGTCAGCAAAATGTATATCTTCTAGTTGTGGTGTGTGTGTTTAGCAAGTATTGTTTAATATTTCCATTGCGTAGGGCAACCGGTAAAGTAATTTCGCAACGATTGGAGGATCACGTATTTCTTGTTCACGGCATACCTCAAACAGTAATGTCCGATAACGGTTCGCAATTTGTTAGTAGGGAGGTTAGAGCGTTGTATGAGAGGTATAATATTCCGCAGATCCACTTGGGGCCGGTATACTGTCCTCAGGTGAATACAGTGGAGCGTTATAACCGTACAGTGATCACGGCGGTCGCGTCCTTTGTAGAGAGCGACCATAGGACATGGGACGTTAATATACACAAGATACAGTTTGCGTTGAATACGGCAGTAAATGAAGCGACTTCTTACACTCCGTTTATGCTTGTTCACGGTAGGGAGGCCGTTGCGGATGGAAACATTTATGGTGAATTCACGGATATCGAAGAAATAATCGTAGAGCCTCGTGAGGTATATATAAGTAATCTAGGTCATCTTAAGGAGGTCTTTGTTAATGTGCAGTCGTCCCTTCGCAAGGCTCATGAACATAACGTTCAATATTATAATAAGAAACGACGCGATATATCGTACAATGTAGGTGATAAAATTTGGAAACGTACGTACAAACAGAGCGTTGCAAATCGTTATTTTTCGGCAAAATTGGCTCCGAAATATGAGCTGTGTAAGATAATTAGGAAACTGTCTCCGTTAGTATACGAACTGGAAGACGAGAATGGCAAGTTCATAGGTAAATGGCATATTAAAGATTTTAAGATTTTAGAGGCGGCGGAAGACGAGTAAAAAAATCACTTATATCCCAACACTAGTTATGAGTTTTTATTTTTTTTTACAATTTCTTTTCAAGGTTTTTTTTGGCTGTATGTATCGTTTCACCGTGTCTGGGCTGGTCGAAGAATACCCAGTCCGCCGTTCAACCTGGCGTGTCGTAGAAGGCGACTTGAGGTTAGCATCAGTAAAATCAGGGGATGCCGTGGTAATCACCTGGTTCACAGTTCTAGTTTTTTCCCGATTGCTCGATTATATTTGCAATTAGATACTCAATTATAGTATACTAAAGTTTTTTTTCTATTTCGGTGTTTATGCGTATCGGTTCATTAGTTAACACAATTTCTAACGAGTTAACTATATATTTAATCGTATATGCACTCAGGGTATGTTTTATGAACTAAAGTAATGTAGTTTAGTACATTTAATCATACATTGTTTAAATTGGTATATTCGGCTCAGCAAAGTCGGGAAGCATTATTTTGGACAGAACTGTGAATCAGGGGTAGATACCAGCGTATAAAGTATAGAGTTTTTTTAATAGCTGGCAATAACATCAAGCGTGCTTACTCTATACCTTAAGGGAGGTTGGTAGTCCGCGCCATCTAACGGCAAACTGTCGCATTAACTCGTGAAAATTGACACTTAAAGTACAATGCTTCAAGCACGAGATATTTATGTTTTGTTTTGCATATTGGTAGGGTTTAGTTTTCAATTACGTTGCAACAAAACAAAGATTATTTTTATTTTAGATTTGCATGTTAAGTTATAACTCGTTTAAAATTGTCTGGGATCTCACTCAGTAGTTGATATGTTTTTAGCTCTGAGAGCAGAGGGTTATGTCGCATACAGCCGTGACATAGATTGGGTTTTTTTTCTCTCTGTTTGTTTTCTTTTAGCATTTATATGTAGGTAGTTGTTGTGATCTAGTTTAGTTGGTCCTATTGGATAGTCCGGTGGTTCGGATTTGACGAGGGCGTCAGATGCGAATTCACTACATGAATTCTTTCCCCGGGAAGGGGGATATTGTAACATTGTTATTTTCACTTGTCAAAGTCATAATTGACAGACAGTGACATTAGTATTTATTAATACATATTTTTTAATTCGGCCAGGTGATAAGAAAAAAATCATATATGATAAGATAAAAATGTTGGGACAAAAGTTGCTTGGTTTTATGTGTTTGATATCATACCAGTCTTATTTCTGATGTTATCATGGTATTTCTTTAGTTTACAGTCGCTAATTTTTAATGGTCACAAGAAAGATCGCTAGATCATATTTGGGTAGTCATTGGCTTTGCTTTGGGTCTTTATTGATCATATTTGTATTTTGAAATAAGGTGAGATAAATTTTCCACAAATCTTGATTCAGAATCGGACCGCAGTAGGGCATCTTTTATAATTGTAGCGATGGCTGTATAAGTGCCAATCCCTATGTCTGCCGTTTTTAAAAACGATCGGGACTGTCAAACCGTCGGCCAATAGCAAGCGCGGATAGATTGAGGGAGATGACATGGACATTTTTTGAATTGAAGTTGGTGGGACTGGCTCATATTACGAGAGAGATCGAATTAATAACCGAATAACTTTACTATAATATTTTCGAAGGGAGCCTGCGCAAGTCTTTCGGAGGATATGCTGGAGGGATTGATATCCCAGTAATATAATCATAAATGGTTATATTTGGCCCGAAAAGGGTCCACCGTTACGGGCTAGCAACCCCAGAAGCTAATTTGTTGGTGCAAGGGCGAGGTCACAAGTCCGGATATTATTAGCTATACTCACTGGTGTGGCCTGAGATTTGGAGAGAGAATTAGCTGAGCATACACCACTAGATATCCTACAACTTTCTTATTACAGTACTCTACAATCTGAACTCAGGTACATTTACTAACCCTCGGAAGCAGCGGCTGACAGTTTGTACGGCCGGAATTCAGACGGACAATACTTGTGAAAAGCTGCTGCCTCAGTTTATATATTATAAATTACTAATTAAGCACTAATCAGATTTTCAAACTCAGATCCACTCGCTATCGTCTCGGAACAGACTCCAACAGAACTCTAATTAGGATATCATTTATTGAGTTGTTAACATTCGTCATATTTACATACAAGGGTAGTCTTAAGTTCTCTTAAGGACTCATTGTCTTTTAACATTAACTGCAACTTTGTAAATGTATAGAATTTGCAAATTTAAACTGATTGTCTATTTTTGTCAGTACATTAATGAAACAGAACTGTAATTAGAATATCATTTATTGAGTTGTTAACATTAGTCATATTTAGTCATACAAGGGTAGTCTTGAGTTCTCTTAAGGACTCATTGTCTTTTAACATTAACGGCAACTTTGTAAATGTATAGAACTTGTAAATTTAAACTAATTGTCTATTTGGTTGTCCGTACCTTACTGAATAAATAATTGTATGGCCTGGTTACAACTCTGGTTTGATTTTATACCCGACTAACTAAAGAAATAGCATCACAGGCGGCGCGAGCGGTAAAAATACGATGTGTAAAAGTCGAAATTCGGAAAGAGCACCTCGAAATTTATAAAATTTCCAATTTACAAAACTCCCGGAAAACTTTCCAGGTTAAACTACCAAATGACTGTACTATAGGGTCAAAGTTAATATTTGCGGCTTCACTATGACAAAACTCATGTAAACATGTCTACCACTCGGCCACATCATCATCAGCCTATTAACTTCTATCTTCGTCTCGCGCGTCACCGCGGCGTGCAGGGAGTCTGTTCTGGGCCGGTTGGCCCTACTCAGAGGTGTCGGGTTCGCATCTCGTCTTCGGAACGGGACGGTCGTTGGGACTGTACCCCCGCCTCCGCTTCTTCACACGTCGCCCTCGGCGCGGTCAAGCCCACCGGGTGAGACCCATGAGGGAGGCCCAGTGAGCGACCAGCGAGCGGGCGACGGACTTCAGCGGGCAGGGGTAGTGTCGTATCCGGGGGTGGGTACAGAAAAAGTTTTTCCGGACTGCCCGAACTTTTTCACAAAGTCCGTGAGCAATTCCGAGAGCTTTGCATCAGGCGGGCTGTCGCTTCTTCTTGGGCGGGTGGTGGCTGGTCTTGTGTTGAGTGGTTGCCTTCTTTGGGTGGTGGGGCTGCGGGGGGCGTGTCCGTCGGCGATGTATTGCTCGCTCGACTGGGTCTACGGCTGCGTCGTTTGGAGCGGCTGGTGTGCGAGGGAGAAGCCTTCGGGGGGACCATTAACGTGGCCGGCGCGGGTTCGCCCACCTCGGTGGGCTGCTGGATTGGCTCGGTGGGCGGGCGGCCTGTGCGGGCCACTGTAGTAGCGCGGCGGTTGCGCGCCTCGCGGCGTTTCGCGGGGCACGCGCTATGGTTAGCGGAGTGCGCGCCTGCGCAGCTCGCGCATGTTGCGGGTTGCGCGAGCGGGCGGGGGCAGTCGGCGGCGGCGTGTGGGTCAACGCAGCGCACGCAGGCAAGCGGGCGGTGACATCCCTGGCTGGAGTGGTGGAATCCCTGGCAGCGGTGGCACTGCGCGGGGGTCTTCCTCCCTCTCCAGGCTTCAATGTGGATTCCAGTCATGCTCATGAGTTCGCTCACCGTATACATGACCGGGATGGTGTCGGTTGTGCTTTTGAGTGCAGCGTAGTATAAGCATCCGGGGCGGCCTGCTCGCGCCCGGATCTGCTTGATGTGTATTGCAGCGAAGCCCGTCTCTGCGAGGGCCTCGGCGATGTCGTGCGGCTTGATGTCTAAAGGCAGCCCACGGATGGCCACCTTTATACTGCGGTCCTCGGGGCGGGTGTGCGAGTACCAACTCTGCCCGCTCACCTTGAGGTTGGAGAGGTAGTCCGTGATGGTGCGGCTCTCGTTGTCGTCCGTCGGTAAGATGCGCACACCCGCGCCAAACGGGCGCGCGCTTGGTGGTCTGCCGAGCTTGTTATGAAGGGCGCACATATGCGTCGGCCAGTCCGGCAGCTGCTCGACCTCAATCGGCGGGCTTCTGCATGCCAGTTGAGACGTGGGAGCGCTGCCGGAGGCCGGTTGCGCGGCTGGCACGACGGTGGGTGGTGGGTGGAAGTATTTTTTCCAGCTTCGAGGAGGGTAGGCGCGAAAATTTTCGCGGCTTGTGCGTAGCTTGACAACTGTGTCGGTAAAACAGTCGGTGGCTCAATCGGTGATTGTTCATGGGCGGTGGGGGCGGTTTCTTGCATGGGCTGGCGTTCCTGCTTCGTTGGGGTCTTCACCGGTGCTGCGTGTGCGTGTGCGTCCATTTTGATGCGTGTTGTGGCTTACGTCTGCGCAACCTTGGCCGAGCGGCGCCGTACGGCGCGCTCAGGCCTGCAGCTGGGTGGTGCGGTATCCACCCTGGCGCGGAGGCGCCGAGCAGTGCTCGCAGAGCAGTAAAGCCGCAGCTTTACTTTGGAGCACTTCGGGGTAGATAGATCCGTGCGCAGCGACGTAGTACGGTCCTCATCAGCCTATTAATGTCCCCACTGCTGGGTTACAGGCCTTCCCTATGGATGGAATAGATAGAGATATAAATAAATAGATTGATTGGGTCATGACCCACCACGCGGGCCCAGTATTGATTGGAGGGTGCTAGCGACTACAGATGCAGCCGGGACCAACGGCTTAACGTGCCTTCCGAAGCACGGAGGAACTCGAGATAGAAGATTTTTTTTCCCATCCAATGACTGACCACTGCGAAAGTTGCTTAACTTCAACGATCGCAGTTGAACACTCTAACCACCTGCGCCATCAAGTTCCTACGCCACGTATGAAATGCAAAATCAATTAGAGACAGAAATATGATTCAAATAAGTACTCTAGTGCCCACTAGGCGAAGAATTAGCTATTAATTAATATAAGCATAATATTATTTCAATTTTTTATCTTTCCCTCTTTATTACATTGACATTTTTATCCAAGCGCAGTCTTATATAAAGACTTCCCAAGTGGGTGCTAAAATTAGATTTAGGGAATCCGCTAGGCTTGGCCACTTTTAAAAGCATCTTATAAGCTGTTTCGCCGCCGGCTATTTCAGGTTTTCTATAAAGAAATGGAATAGGAAGATAGCTTCAAATTGGAATATAGCAATGACATTCTTTTAATTCAATTTCGCAGGGATCAAATCTGTTTTATAATTTACAGAACTGTAATGTAATACTTTTAGTGTCGCAATGGTCTATAAGTCGAAAATTAAGTGGAGGATGTACAACACATATCGCAAATACAAATAAAAGTGCTTTATTTCCATATTGTATTACAATACATACATAATTTCTCCATTTATATGCTTTTTTTCAAACATTTTATTGTACATTGATTATTTAATTTCATTGTAATGGAAATAGGAAAAGGCATAACGCAGCTAGTTTTAGGTCTATCCATCGTCATTTTTAGTGGTTAGTTATATAGATTCAATTATTATTAGCCAATCCAGTGTTAAATAAATAAACTATAAAGTCCACATGATTTTCTTGGCCCGCGTCGCCTATTCATAATTGATAACTAAACCTATAATTGTGGATACTATATGTAATAAAATTAACCGTTTTATGTTTGCTCTCTATGAGTTGACGAAAATAGCTACAAGGAATACTGCTCTTACAGCCTATTTTGCGTATGTAGAATCGGTTTTAAGATATGGTATAGTTATATGGGGAAATAGTATAGAAGCAAAAAGGGCTTTCATTACACAAAAAAAATGTATCAGAGCTATATGTGGAACTCCGCCTGATGAACCATGCAGACCATTATTTAAACATTTAAAAATATTACCATTGCCTTGCCTATACATTTTTGATGTTGCTAAATTTGTAAGGTTAAATATGCACTATTTCAGGCAAGCTGTAGATATATATCCACGTAATACACGAAATGGTAATAGATTGGTATCTGCAATCATTCCAAAAAGCATGAGATTCAAAAAAAATTGTTATTGGATGTGTATGCAAATTTACAATAAGTTACCAACTTAAATAAAAAAAATGCCTTTTAAGAAATTTAAGACTGCCTTGTACAGTTGGCTATATGATAGGATGTTTTACAGTGTTAAAGAATATTTATGTAATGATTGCAGCTAATGACAGTAGGTTTAGGTTTTATGATTTGTATTCTGCACTTGGTTGACATTTTTATTCTATTGTATTCTGATTGACATTTTATTCTATTGTATTTTGATTGACATTTTATCCTATTGAATTTTGATTGGCATTTTTTTCTATAATTGACATTATTAATCGACTATCTTATATACATAATTCATAAATTATATACGTAAATTAAGACAGTTGTAATTTTGCTGACGATAATATAATTTAATTCGCTTTTAAGAATTTATTAATGGTATGTGAAATTGATGGCATAATGATTTATTAATAATATTAATGTAATTAATGCAATGTTAAATATTTGCATGCTATTGTAAATGGCAGAATGGGCCGAACTTTATATTTGTAACATCTCCAGTGTACCCCTATTCTAATGCAAATAAATAAATTCTTCTAATTCTAATTGGTTTGACAATCGAAAGTACGATTCACGTTTATTATACATACATCATGTGGGTAGTTCCTTTAGAATATCGGCTATTAGCGACCCGCTAAAACGTGTTACATAACATAATACAGTATATGTCACCCAAAAAACATAGCCTGCTTCTAATAATAAGGGTACCCCCCAAATCAATCAGCAGTTCCACCTTTTTATATCAACAGAATGGGTCTACCGAAAAGATAAAAAACATTTAGTCAAAAGTCGGTAAGCACAGAGAAAAGTATCTTTAAATATGATGCAAAGAAAAGACAAGACCATTAATATAAGTTAAAATAAAATAACAGTTGATCAAACAAAAACTAAAAATATTTATTTCTTAGGTTTTCATGCACATCACTCATTAAATAAAACTAGTTTTAAGGGGTTAATGCACGAAACTTTATTTATTTATTGACGTTACGCAGCCTTTTCAGGTCTGCATCGTCAGAATAATGATGTCATTATTCTTTCTCTTCTCTTCTTCTTCTCTTCACTTTTAACCCATTAAAACTAGTTTTATTAAAAAAACTAAAAAGTTTGCGATTAAACAAAAAACAAAAATAAAAAGTCAGCACTGCTGATGAGTTACGCACTTACGTATTCCCACATAGTTTTTGGATTATTGATTTGAGAGTTTATATAGCTACCAAATATACTTTTTTTTGTTGCATACCATAGATATTACGGTAATGCACTAAAAATTAGGCGGATAGGAGCCTTCTCGATTTTAAAAAATTATAGGTATCGAAGGAGGCTGGTGTGCTTGGCAATATGAAGACAAAAATGTATGTAGTATATGATTGATTATAATTTGTAAGATCAGGTTAAGATAGGGCTGGTATGGACAATTTGATGCAAAAGTCCGTTACAATAATAAGTAAAAAAATCAATGTTAGTCTTTTAAGGATAAAAACAAAGAAATTATAATCCAAATGATCATCAGTTAACCTCCAGGAAAGTCGCTGAAACAAAACACAATTTTCAAAGAGCGGGGCCATCCCACGCCCGACTTAATTCCGGTTAATCGAACAAATTTGCATATTGTAATCAGACTATGGTTTCGGAATTCGTGATCGGATCCGATAAGCGAAATATTTCCACTTCCAAGCGCCGAAAATTCGATAAAAAGACTCAATAATATCGGGAGCGTGAATTCAGGATTTCTTGTTAAACTGTTAACTTGACGTGACTCAAAGTTGTATGTTGTGACAGTCAGAAGTCAGCTTCATAGCACACATATCAATTCGGAAAGGAATTGATACCGACTCGCTTTTCGGCTTGCCATCAAGCAGGCGTCTACCTAATGTAAGCATGTAACGTAAGCGGATAAGCAGCTCCAGTATGTTCGGGTCGGCAACGGCTTGGTGACGCCGTGCTTACGGCTCACCAGTTTCATCAATCACGGAGAAAGTGACAACTCCGTTTTAAGAATCGGCACATCCTACCCACTTAACACGGAGTGGTTACTTTCTCTATGAATAACATGGCCGGCAACGCAGGCCGAGGAAGGGGCGTGAACGAAGAGTATTAAGGAGGGGTACGGAGAGTCGTAAGCTAGGCTACGGAGAGACGTAAGCTAGGTTACGGAGAGACGTAAGCTAGTATGCGAAGAGTTGACCGCGCACGTTCCCGAGTGCAATTACTTTACGAATCCGATTAGTGTGGTTGCATTGGGGAATTTCATAGAAAGAATACTGAACGGCTCGAGTTGATACGGTGACGATCCCTTTCCAAGTTAATATGTCTGCTACGACCATAATTTGTTCAATGTAATTAGTATTTCTTGACGAAGTGAGTTATCGTGGGATGGGGGACCATTCAAAAGTGTAATTAACTTAATAATCAAAAGGGGAAATAAAAGTTCTGTTGCGGCTAGGTAGGTATTTGCATTAAGAAACAAAACGAACCAAGACTTGATCTTCGATTGATTATATCATTTTGATTTGTTCCATTCAAAATAAGCGCTATTTTTGTCATTGCCTTCCATTGCCTTTCATTGCCGCCCCTTCCAATCTTGTATAGTTATTCCATTGATATTATAATACACCAAGTCTAATCATCAATTTCAACCATACTTTTTTGACAGCTGAGGACCTGGATAAGAGAGCGCTGTCAACGACAATATAAGGAATACTGGGCAAAATTCACAGATTGCAAGCAAACTAGGGAAGCCGTTCCTAAGGTAAACCTGTACTAATCACGTAAGTTAATCCGACCACCCAGACAAGCCTCGAAACAAATCGTGGGTATCACGAGTCCCGGCTATTTCAACAAACACCTTTGTAATAAAGGTATTTCTGACAGCCATCTGTGCAGAGCCTGCTGGAGGAGGAAGTGACGAGCGAAGCGAAGCGAAGTTGCAAGACTGAGGATTTCTCTACTGGGAAATCCACGGATATTAGTAGAAGACAGAATAAGAATTAGAAGTAATAGTCAGGAGTAGAAGCTGGGATTGCAGGACTGATGCCATTCCTCACGCCTATACCTCCATATACCATGGGGTGGAGTTGAGGAAGCAGCCTGCCGTACAACTAAGACTAACACACCATATCTAGTCTATAATTGGAAAGTCAGTGATTGTAATCGATCATTAGAAATGAATAAGGACTCATTGAATTTTTGTTCTAACAGGTTCCCTGCCAAATATGACGCTAAATCGATAACAGAACATCGATAATGATACACGTGCGTGACACATTAGCATTCATACTGCCAAGTTCATGAATTAAATATGAATTTAATTATTAGTAGCCATTTGGAAGGCTTGAGGAACTCGATGGGCGGATGGTTAGCGCGTTCGGCTGCGATTGTTGATGTTAAGCAACTTTCGCAGTGGTCGGTCATTGGATGGGTGATCAAAAATCTTCTATCTCGAGCTCCTCCGTGCTTCAGAAGGCACGTTAAGCCGTTGGTTCCGGCTGCATTCTGCAGTCGTTAGCACCCGCCAATCCGCACTGGGGCCGTATGGTGGGTCATGGTAATCTCCCTATTCCATGCATAGGGAAGGCCTGTGTCCCAACAGTGGGGACATTAATAAGCTGATGATGATGATGATTTGAAAGGCTTTTTTCTGTTTTTAGTATGGAGGTGCAAGGAGTAGACAAGATGATAATTCGAAAAAAAGTAACAAAAAAGTTTTTGATATGTGTACATCGACCTCTTATTTATTTGAACTAGGAAATTTATGAAAACTACTAAAACTTAAAGCCTTAGTTGTTTATTTAAACACGCAACAAAATGATGAACATCCAATTTTTATGAACAACATTAAACAAAAAATATGATTAAACTATGTGAGATATTTTTCTAAATCTTGTCAAATACCCTATTGGGTTCCAACGATGGGACCTTCAAATCTGCAGACCACACGCCTTCAAGCGAATGAACTAGTTCCTAACCCAACTTATAATTACGATTTATTACAAAACTGTCCAGTAATCAAGATAAACAATATAACAACACACGCTAGGTACATAACGAAGTGTGGGGACAGACGGAATGGCATTTCTGCGAGTCGGTCGGCAGTTCCAAACACTCTCGGCTTTTGGCACATTGCCAAATAGAACTGCCGCAGGGCTACCAGTTTGGCGATACGGGAATTCCTAGGCGAAAGGGAAAAGGTTTTGCATAATACAGGAACGGTGACAGGTGTACAATACAATGTTGTTATGAAAGGATTCTATTGTTGAGATCTATGTAGACAAACATAATATATGATATTAGAAGAAAGTGTGATAAAAACCACCTCAAGAAAATTTAAGAAGATGATCCTGAACACGCTGCTGCGATTATGACGATTTTATTTTGCTTCGCCAATACTTTTAAGTATAATTTCAGTTTGTCTGAATTTTATAAACACAATTATTCTCCTGGACTTATGTTTTTCAATTGCGTCTCTCATCAAATCTTAATTACTCGTAGGTTGAGCCTTGGAGATGGCTCTGACAAGTACTTGCAGGTTGTTTTACATAGGTTTCAAGTTGCAACGTCGTGGGACCTTCATCATTGGCGATGTGAAGTTAACAACCTTAACAAGTTAACTAGCCTTTATTAATTAAATGATGAAGTTGCATCACTAAGCGAAGATGAAGTAAGGTTTTGGCCTCCGATCTGATAATATGAAGTCCTTAAAGTTGCTGAACTTCCAAAATCGCAATCGAATGCGTTATATGACCTAGTGGCATTTTTATGCTTCTCATTCTTTGTGTAGACATAATAATATATGATTGATTAGTACAGTTATGATGACGACTGTCCTCTGGCTCAATAGCCCATTACTTGATCTTTACATCATTAGAATTTTTAGGCCTCAACCCCATATGCGCGTTTTTATCGGTCGATAATATGGGATGCATTATATTGCGATAATGCCTCTACTTCTATAAAGTCGTTATTGTCGTACAGATACCGCAATTACACATCCGATTTATCGACCGATATGGCTTTAATCGGAAAGTGTCAAATTCCAAAACATTCAACTCATAGTGAAGATAACTTTAATGTCAAAATGTAGCTTTAAATGTACTCTTATCATTTTTAATATGGATTATAAAGTTGTGTCTACTGAAGCGTGAATGCTGACATAACTGGATTTCAATTGCCATTCGCCATTTTGCGAACAGGTGTTTTTTCAACGTGAAAGTATTGCGAAGTTGTTAAATTGTGAAGCAAGAAAATTGTGCAACCAACAAAGGCAAAGATTACCTTTTGCTGTTTTAAGAGGAACATTTAATAATTATAATAAATTTTCAAACGAGTGCTGGGAAATTTTGTAGGTAGGTGATTCTCAGTTAAGAAGTATGTTCGACGGCTAAGCCAAAAAAATCATTATATTTGGAAATTATAGTCTAAAATCTTAATAATTTCAATTTACTAAATGTGTTAAAATAAATAAAAAAAATATTCTAAATGTGCATAATTTACTTACAATAACAGCACAAAGAGGAAAAACATCTCTCCCCTGGGTTGTCCCCTAACCGTTTTTTTTTTGTAAATTAGTAATTTTGAGTCCATTGAAATTTAATTATTACTTTCCTATCGGTAAAAACATGAACCCTGATAACTTAGTGATATGCCATACATGACCCATTCTTCCTGATTTGATTTGTATTAAATTGTTTGCAATAACGCTACTCTAGAATCTTCTGAACTGCTATCTGACTTAGCGTCATATTGGCATGACGCGACACATTTTTTACTGAAGAACTCACAGAATAAAATCAAATGAACATCACCCATAGAACTACTCAACCTTCTTTGGCAGTAATGTTAAAAAGCACCGCTTTTTTATAAAAAAAACAGACAAATTACTCCCCCATCTGACCTTAAGTTATGGTGGAGTCGAGAGCCAAAGATAGCTGGTGCAACATTTTTACCAGCCACAGCTGCCACATTACATTGCCAGCCCTTTTTTTGGAAAAGGTGTTACGCCTCCCTGAAACACGACCAGTAGCGCGAACAAGGTATCTAAATACTCCATTTCATCCACTCAAAGGGCTCAATGAAATGAGCAAAGCCCTATCCAATAAAAATCAGATAATACTCCAGGAGGAGATGTGTGGAAATCTGGGTTGGGTATCACCACCTTATCACATTACCTACAAGTTCACGCCTCTTTGAAAGAATCCCGGGTTGTAGAAGGAAGCAATATCAATCATTTCAAAATAAAATAAAAGAGAGTAGCACCGCCATCCCTGTTGAGACATGTACAGTGCACGGACTAGGTCATGTGGCACGAAGATTGTGTTTCATTTCCGTAGGCTCGCACTAGTATACCAACGTTATTGTTATTCATTCTTTTATAAGCACTGATGCATAAAGAAAATCTTAATTAAGTTGGCGATGGTATGATTCTGTATTTTATTCATGATTTGACAGTAAGGGAATAAGAAAATAAACCGGTCAAGTTTCCATAACATACAAAGTGGTTGTAAATTTCAGACTACCTAGTTCGTTCATAAAGGGAATCGAGTCTTCAAACAGAAGAAGAAATTATGGAACACCAGTTTGGTGAAAGTGGCTAATGTGGCCCATCCCACCTATACACGCGTTTCAATTCGAGCGCAAATTCCGCTATGCCCTACCTCTATCCAACAATAAACTACCGATAACGTTGTTATTAAATCTCCAGCTACTGCTCCTCTGCTCTCCTACTCCTACTATTCATGTAAGTTTTCACTTGCGTACACTGTGCGTTACTTCGATGCAATCTTGAAGGCTATGTATACAACAAGTCGTAAACAAAGGGTGCTCACATAAAATTAATCGAGTTTATTGCGTTCATAGGTGGTTTTATGGCTGACTCCGAAACGCCGACATGGCCGCAGCTAGTAGAAGTATTTCCTTGATTTGGGGGGAAAATAGGACATTATAATTAATCGATTAATTTTACGTTTTCTGAAGTTAGAACTCTATATTAAAATGCAGCAAGCTCCTTTGTAAGCATACACTGGCTTACTAAGTGCATTACCCAATGAAGAAAATGGGACATTCATTAAAAAACAACTATATAGAAACTCTGACCCGATGCCCCAAGCACAAGCAAAGTTTCTATGAAAACTAAGCAGCGCCCCTACCGGATGCAAGAACAAACTTGCTCCTACTAAAATTTGACGATTACCACACGATCACCGAACTGTCAAAATGCGTGCTTGGGCTTCTAATAATAAAATTAAAAAGATAAAGAGGGTACTTACTCATTTTAGGTAAAGCAGGTAATGTATCAATGTATCCGGTAATGTATGTTACAGTTGAAACTATTTTTTAGATAGATCGCGTTTTCCCTAGTTAGAACTAGTTGTTACTTTGTTAAATTGTTAAATCTAGAATTGACTAATGCTCAAAATAAGCAAATCAAAATAATGCAAATCAACAAGCGAGGATTTGGGATTTATTACCTTGCACCTTGTGAAGTACTTGGGAGTACTTATATTATGGTATGGTGGGCCATACTCGAGCCCTGTAAATAGGGTAGAACGTCAATAAAGCCCTTTTTATTTTTTAGACTTGTCTTAAATCATATTAAAAAGCTAATCATGATTGAAAATCATTCTTTCTCTATTCGGCATATGACTGTTAACAATAGAAAAATACTTATTGATGTGTTATACAGGATAAAGCCTAAGAATTAAGAATGTTAGTGCAAATGGCCCTTATCTTAGTAGTTACTGAATGGAATATTAGACAAACGCAAATTAATGCACAAATTTGAATCCACAAGCTGTAGATTTGACCGATGTCCGCGGGTGGAATGCATTAAATGAAAAAAAAATTAGGTAATAAGTTAATTTAGGTAATTGCAACAGTAATGAATTTAGGCTGTCTATTACAAGTAATTAAACAGATTATTTAATAATAACATTTTCACGTTAGTATATACACGTCATGACTTTACTGCACACCTGATGTTTGTTCGATTGCCTATAGTTATAATATAATTTTATTTAGACAAGTGATAACGCAGGTAATGGAATGGCGAATTGAACTGCTAGCACGAATCATTATCGAATTCTAATAGTTTGCGCGTGCGCAATCTCAATGGCAAATTTTGTATGGAAAGTTCAACAGCAGCGCCACAAAGTACGTAACGAGTACTAAAAATCAGTATACATTTGACAATATATTTCGGACTCGCAAACGTTGAGGATTCTTTATTGGTTCGTGCTAAGGATACAGTTGAGTTTCGTAGCAAACTAATTTATTGGTAATTTAAATCAACTACTTTTAATATTTTCTACCCGATTCAACACTCGATGTAAATACGTTGGTTGCAACTAAATAATTTAAAATTTAAACTTATTTCACCGTGTGTGCGCGCGGTGTGTGATTTAATTATTCTTTATATTACACCTGCACTTCTGTTATTGCTTGCTTGTCATACAACATATTATTATAATTACTTATGTTCAACTACAGGTACAACATACACTGAATCAGTACTCTTAGCACGAACCAATATCGGATTCGAATAGGTTGCGAGTACGGAATGTCATTGTCAAATTTTGTATGGAAACTGGAACAGTCGCGCCACAACGGACGTAACGAGAATTAAAAATCAGTACACATTTGACTTATAAAATAGATCGAATTCAACTATTCGAATTCAATATTGGTTAGTGCTAAGGGTACTGGTCCTCCAGCATTTTCTTTTCTTCATTCATATTTTATAAGTGGTTATGTCACCTTTGCCCTCTAAAACGCTAAGCGGCCGACTTTCGGCCTCTGTCAAAAATCGCTAAAACGCTAAGCGGCCGACTTTCGGCCCCTCGCGACCCCACTTATTGTATGGAAAATATAACATTCATTCTTTTTGCTATCACTTACATTCTTATATCAATTTGTAGAGGAAAAAACAGTCTAGCTATCTAGCCATTGATTAAGTCAACTGCCATATGAAATATTAGTACTGTTGTCTGTGTAAGTTCGTCGTTCGCCGTTTTTTGTATGAAAAAAAAATGTGCCGTGTATTCAGACTATTTTAACTTAGACCATTAAACCACAGGACAAGCCTCGCAAGATCTTTCCCCTCTGTCAAGGTATAAGATCAAATGATCCTGTGCGTTCATAAAAACTACTTACAATCGATAGATTTCCACAGTGTGAGAATCGTTATCGTAGTGACAACAGCCCGTGTCTCCTCGCAAAAAAATGCTAACCTGTGCCGTTTTAACGTGCAAAAAAAGATCGAACACCTCTAATTTACAAAAAGACGCGATATCATTTCACATGTAAGTGTTTTTTCTATATTTTAGTGCTTTTTTTCTATCAAAAATGAATTTTACAATAATCGAGAATAGAAACTTGCAAGTAATCGAGTGAGATCCAATTCAAATGTGTGCCGAAACATATTCATATGATTTTATACCTTATATTTAAAAAATAGAGTCCATTTTAGTGACCTTAACTATTTATTGGCGAATATAGTCCCTATTGCATGCTCCCCATGAGACTTGCAAACGCACTCCTACGAGACTACATTTTTTAATTATCAAGTTTCGACCTTAGGCCCCGCATTTAAGATTCGAAATAAAAATTATATAACTTGAATTGAGTGTAGCGAGACTATTTATTTACGACTTTTAAGTGATTGGTAATAAAATTGAAAAAATAATATCGATATAATGGTTTTTTGTTTTTTTGAATGCATAAGACACATTTACTCAAAATAAATACATTTTAAAAATCAATAAGTTTGATATTAATAATACATAATTTTTTGTTTTTTTTTTGTTTTTAAGCATGGCAGTGTCAAAATTCTTCTAGCCATCTTAAGCTGCAAGGCAGCGTCATCTCTTCGCATTGTAGGTAACCCACAATGTCAAATGAAAACTTTTACAAGTATTAAACATTTGAAAGAAGAAATTGCAATTATAGTCATAATTAATTTTTTTAAGCATGTAACTGCTTCATGTTTAAATCTAAAGAAAATATAACTAGAAAAAATAATAAAACATGCTTGTGCGTGCGTATGTAATAATAACGTAACGTAAGTATGTATTTTAATACATAAAAGCCAGAGTAGAGCAAAAATACAATGAGACAGCTGGTGGTTTCATGACGGTTTAGTAAAAATGAGTTTTTATACTTTAACATTGGAATGGTGGAATGAGTGTTCATTAAAACAAACCAAACAAATCCAGACTTGAGGGATCTTTTCGTTAACATTAAAGAATTCACTATTCACCTCCTGGCTTGATTATCAGACTGGCTCAATGATATCAGATTATCGTATTGTCATCCAAATTACATACACTTACCAAGTTTTGAATCAATATGAGAATAAGAAGTAGATTGAATTCGACTTTCCAAATTAGTTTACCTAGTTAATTACAAGTGAGGCTAATATAAGCGTGTTAAAATATGATAAGTTTTGACTTGTTTGACATAGCTCCTAAAAGATGAAATCATCAACAGATCTTGTACCACTGAGAATAATTGTAATAATAATAATAATGTTAAATAAAAGTGAGTGTAGAAGATTATTTGAGTTCATGTTGTACTTTTTTCAATAAAAGTTTTAATCTAATGTCTTAAAGTATTTTTATTTCATTTTAATTTACCTCTGGCCATCTACACTTACAGTAGCAATATTTTTTTATTGTCGAAATCGTTAAATTTAACACACATTTTATGGACAAGAACAGTCTTGTATAGGTACAGACCTATATTGAAACGACTGTTTGACAGATAAAAAGAAATGAACATATATACATAAAACAAATGACATTTAAGATTTTCTTCCACGAAACGATTTTTTAAATTTAGCAAAAATTATAAGTGATTGGGTAATTGTGTCAGTGAGAGTATTAAAAGACCCGGACTTATTTTTTCCGTTGTCATATTTTTATTTTATAAAATAATCTTTGAGAACAAGTAAAACTATCGAAATTGTTATTTAAAGAAAAATAAAATATCGATACCGAACTTTCCCTAGTTACGATTACTTGTGATTGTCATTAGTTTGCGTAGCTGAAAAAATATATTTGCAGGCGATTGTAACAATACAAATAACTAAGGCTGTGTGAGTTTATTTCAATGTAGTGGTTTACCTCGTCCCCCTCAAAAAGTGACAGACTTTGCACTGAATAAAATTAGGCGCGTACTTAGTCCAGTGGTTTAATGGTCTAAGTATTTTAAGTGTTTTTCAGTGGTTTTAAAGAAAAATACATCATGCCTGGGTAAGTTAAATACATTAAGTTACTCTATTTTGATGTTTCGTTTTCTCTCTCGAAGAACTCTAAAAAAGTAACACTTTTAATATTTAAACAGATGTTATTAATTTGTTGGTCCCCTAAAGTTAAATGTAATTCAGGTCGCGCAGATGCGCTGTGTGAATTTGGTTAAGTATGATATTTTACGCTTAAAATGAACTTAGAATATGAAAAGATTAACCAAAATGACGGTAACTGGAAGATTTTCCTCAGACAGGTAATCATAACTTTATTACTTTATTTAATGTTTTTGATTTCTTTTCGATCAAAACAGGGCTCCGCTGGGTACTGAATTGGGTTCTGGCCGATAAGGTGAGGATGACCGGAGCGGCGCACTTTCTGCCGCATCATCTATCTTCGCGACTTGACTCCCCTAACACTTAACATCAGGTGGGGTGGGGTAATTTGTTGCTCTTCGTATTAAAAAAATAACAGATTTGGATCGTTTGATTAACGTGTAATTCGGAAGTAGAATATGTGCATTATAAAATGAAGTTACAGTATGAAGTAAAACAGCATAGAATAAATAAGTTAGTAGGGGAGCGGAGGGCACGTTGTTACAGGGGTAAGAAGTTACACGTGTTTTTTACCGGGATTTTAAACTCTTTGAAGGACATAATTGGACTCGTTTGTTTTCCTATAACATCGTGCATTAGATAAAAACAATCAGTGACCCGCTAAACGCTGATCTGCTAGGTTGTGTGGGTGTGTCCCGATTTCAACCAAGTAAGTAAGAAAATCCTTTACGAAATTTTTGATTCCTGATTATTATTTTTTTAAATTGTCAAAATTTTTAACATTGAACTTTCATAATTTATCTACCTTTAATTTACAATATTGTTTAATTCTACTATCGATATCCATTAATAATGACTTCAATTATTTATATTAAAAAACGTGCCATGGGGCAAGTAGTTACAATTGTTTGGGGTAAATTGTTACTATATATCTTTCTATAATCTAAGTGCCTTAAAAAATTTAGAATCCAAAGTATTTTAGTTTGCCAAATGTTTATTAAAATAACTAATTAAGAAGTGAAAGTGAATAATTACTACAAGTTCTTATTTGCAGACTAAATCTGTGTTTTTATATAAGATTTAAAAATGTTCCTGCCAAAGTGATTTTCTACAAAAAAGAACTTAAATAATTACCATAATAGATTTATAATTACTCATAAATGTTAGAAGACTGTATAAAGTGATCTCTATTGTTTATATCAATTTGAAATACTAATAAAAAAATAGGTATCACTGATGGTTTTGTTTATTTATCTACCGTAACATCGTGCCCCGATGATGTAATAACTAGCCCCAATTCTGGGGTAAGATGTTATAATGTACTTGTTTAGTTAAATTCTCCATTGTGAAAAAAATTACATAAAATTAATTAATTTTTCAGTAATATTTTAATAGCTAAATAGACATCCTAACATTACAAGTAATCAAATGTATAATTTATATAGCTTTTGTCTTAATAACAACTATCTAAAAATTGTAACAACGTGCTTCCCGCTCCCCTAATTGAAAATGCTACATGAAGTTAAATAATGACATACTCATTTTTAAAATTAGTTCTGTATGTTAAATATTTCTTAAACTTAAATGAAGCATCATATTTCTATTTATTTTAAGCATTTAACTGAAGCAGTTATTAAATCAATAGCTGCAACGAAATTTGCGTGAAACGAAACCATAAAAATGACGTCTGAAGTTAAAATGTTAAACAAATTTCTACAAGCACTTTAGCTACGTGACGCAGGATCTGTGCAATATTTTTTAGTTATGAAAATATTTTTTTTTCAGATAGCTCTGAATAGCGTTTCGTCAGTTTTCGACATCTTGATTAGTGCTGGCACCGGAGCTCCCACTGTGATTATACCCCAGCTCAGAAAAGAAGCCAATTCTACAGAAACTATCAGCAATGAGATGGCATCATGGGCATGTAAAATATTATAATGATTGTTTATGGGTCCACGATATATTGAACCACTTCCACTAAGGCATTGGCAAAATGACTTTCACATCCGGTTTTAATCACGAGTAGTAGGTGCTCTAACCATTTGTTTCAAAAGTCTGGGGGTTGGTTCGATTTCATTTTTTTTTTATTGAACACATATAATCCCCCTGTTAATGGAATTTCAAGCTTATATTTATTGTACATATCACTTAAATTATTTAGAACCAGCTCTGCTTAGTCCTTATTCGGCTACTCGTACATTTTAGAAATTGATTTTATGTTTTTCTTATCTTCTATTACATTGTAGTTATTAAATTTCTCCTTTCTATCAGTCATTTTATCAACAATTTTTTTCCTTATTTTATAATATTAATTGGTTTTGCTTGGTGGGTTTTTTATTTTGTGGTAACTAATAATATTCAGAATTTTAATTATAAGTGCAATCATTTGTAGATAAAAACTTAAAAAAAACTGTTCTTCTTTGAATACCAAAATACACAGAACCACGGTTCTTAAATTATTTCATGCAGTATTTTCTTTTTTTATCAGTAAAGTAAAATGAATAAATATAATCTTACTCTTAGTAGTTAGGGGAAAAATTAAGTATTTTTTGTGGGTTCACTGGAAAGAAATGAGGTAGAAATTTCTTTCCCGGACTCGATTCCCGATCTCATCAATGTAGAAAACTAACCTTCCCTCATTAACTCGGGTCTAGGTACATCCACTGTTTAAGACACATATTTTGTTTTATCTTCTAAGGTGTTTAATGATCAGGACAATGAATGTGATATTTACCAATATTATTTGTGAAAAAATTTGGTGATGAAGGGCTGCCGAAACAGACAAATTCACAACAAATGTCTCGTCATCATTAATATATAGTTAAAATAATGATCATATAACCTAAAATAAAAGATTTATATAAAAATTATGGAATTGTTTAAATATAACTGTCACTAATGTTACAGTTCAAATAGCTCCAAATAATATAGCCTTAAGATGCGTATGATACCAGAGTCTGAGTGTTCCCTGCTCTAACCCTATCCCCTCTCCGTGGAGCGCTAGAAATCGTTTCCACTGCAGGCACACAAAACTTATAAATAGTTTCAGCTGACTGTAGATTTCGGTCAACGGAGGTTACTACCCAGATATCATTTGTAATCAGTGCATAATACTTCAATAATAACTTTACGAATATAATATCAAAATACTAAGCTTATTTTCTCATGATATTTTATATCAATAACATGATAAAATATAAATTATTCTCTGTTAATTTAAGTATTACTAAATACTTACTACTACTTAATACTTCAAACGATCCATCGTTCCATTTTTTACATTTATAAGAGGAAATTTATAATTAATTCAACAATATTATTTCTATTTACAGCATCGGTAAACCAGTTCTGCGGAATCCCATGGGTTATCATTCTTATAACATTGGCACATTACCTAGGACGTAAGAAGACGATGGTTTTCCTTAATATCAGTTTATTTCTCATTTTTACCAGTATATACTTTACTACAAATATAAAATGAGTTATTGTAAATCAAGCATTGTTCGGGATCGGTAATGCGTCAATGAAAACATTACTCATAATGATTATAACAGAGTTCTCTAGTCCAAAGTACAGAGGAGTGTTTCTAACTTTCAAAGTAGCAAGCTTCTTTTGGGGTATATGGATTTCAAATGCTCTGGGAACCTATTTACACTATAGTTCGATCGGGTTATTTGGAATTGTTTGCAGTATTTACATTTTCATAGCATTAATCCCCTGACCTGAATCCCCTTACTGGCTTGCGATAAATGAAAAGTACGCAGAGTGTGCTAGGTCACATCGTTGGCTCAAAGGACATGGAGAAGATGCAGAGAGAGAACTGGAAATGCTGATCGCTAGTCAAAAGAGTGCAAGAAAACCATGAAATCATCGAGAAACATCAGGTGTCAAGAGATAAGGTCTCTCGCAAGGCCAGACATGTATAAACCCATATTATGTTGTATTCTTCTTCAATTATTATACGATTTCTCAGGGAAACTAGTAATGACAATTTACGCGATTGACATTTACAAAAAGATAAGTGGTAACGAACAAAAGGCATATTCAAGTATGTTAATAATTGACGGTGTCACTGTTTTTGGAATGTATGTAGCTAGTGGTCTGACTAAGATCATGACACGAAGGAGATTATTAATATCTGCTAGCTTAGCAGTTCTATTTCTATTAGCATTGTTTTCTTTATATATTTTTTTAATAAGATACTCCATTTTAACTGAGAATATCTATGTTGCCGTATCAATACTAATTGTTTATTCGGTATTTGTTTGTTGTGGTCCTATTGTGTTAGCTGCTGTCATAATAGCTGAATTACTTCCAGTCAAAAATGGTGTCAGTGTAATTGTTGTTGCACTAAGTATAAAAATCACTATGGGAACATCATTGAAAGTATCTCCAACACTTTTCCGGTATTTAGGAAATGACGGGATATTTTTAGTTTTCGCCGTAGGCTTTTCGATTGCTTTGTTCCTCATTTATAAATATATACCAGAGACAAAGGATAAAACGTTACAAGAAATATCTGATTACTTCAAATCAAATTCTACTATTTCAGACGTACAGAAGGAGTTAGTTTATATGAAACGAGACAGTATTGAAATACATTAGATTTTGTAATAAGTACTTATTTGAAGCATTTAAAAAACTGTATTTATGAGTACCTTTGTTATATCTTCATGATTTTTTGTAATTAAATTGATAACATCACCACATAGAGTTTCATTTATTTCTTAATGACTGCAAGACGTGTCACAATAAGGTTAGTCATAAAAGGGGCACTAAACTACGTCATATAATTCCCTTTGCTAAGAAAAGAACTGTTCAGAGTAAAAGGACGGTTTCTGTTTAGACGCGACAATAGTAATACAAAAACAGCTGTAGTGATAATTATTAGGAGTATGGGAAGGGAAGAACCTGGATATTTAAGATTTGGGTACTTCAGTCTTAGACGCTTGAGGTAGTATGGGTAAAATATAATAAACCACAACTAGGTTTTGTAATGTTCATTTATATATTTACTAGGATATAGTAGTCTAAGATCCGAAGATAAGTCGTCCTCCACCCACCTGCTTACCAGTCAAAAAGTATGTTTCATCAAGCAATTATCTTTTTTTAAAACAAACAAATCGCAGTGTTGTTGCCTATATAAAATGTTCATGACAATTTTTAATTAAAAAAATTAAGTAGTATTTTTTTTAAACGAACTTTTATTAATTGGTAATACAAATAATTTCTTTATAATAAAAAATATACCATTTTATAGATACATCAAGTCCTATATTTAGGGATCCTTAGTCTTGACAAGAAACCCTTATAGTTACGTTATGTCCGTCTGTCCATTCCCGGTTTTGCTGTCCATTTAAAAACCATCTGAATTCCCATTTTCGGACATTGTAATACTTTTATTTTAATATCTCATGTGCTTACAACTGTCTCCTAACTGGACTAGATCAACTTTGATCATACATACAAATAAAATAATACATACTTATGTATTTGTATTTATACTTATTGTATGTGTATATATACATATGTTAAGGGCAACGTGATTAACTCGGCATTATTAATAAGGACCGTCCATTATTAATAATGCCCAAGAGCGATGGCAAAAGTGATTAATTTATCACTTTGCCTGGCCATTATTAATAATGGTACTATTGTCAAAATGACAAATGTCTCTTCATATTTTTTTCTTAGGTTTTCACGCACATCACTCATTAAATAAAACTAGTTTTTACGGGTTAATGCACGAAACTTTATTTATTTATTGACGTTTCGTAGCCTTTATTTATTAAATTTGTCGAGCTACCTCCGAAAGACTTTTATTGAGCGTTCGGTTATTTCATTGTTCGATTTTTAAAGTTTTATTGTCTATATATGAATTTATTATTTAATTTACTTAATAAAGTATTTTATTTAAATTCTTTTTTGTAATTTTGAGTTTATTTATTTTACCCTGACTACCGTAAACTACCACCGGTTCCAAAATTGGGAGACCTTCCTGAGAAGAACCGGTGAAACAAACTCAAGAGAGGCTTTTTATCTCCTTCTTATGTTAAATTATGCAAACAAAAAGAACTAATAGTATCTGATGGTCTTGCAGTGTGTGCTCGGGGTTGTGATTTTATCTCCTGTATAATTTGGATTATTGAAATTTGGATATTTTTTAATCTCAATAGCCTCGCGCATCATTCGAGGAACGAACCGCCGCTCAGCTGCAAGGATCTGTGGTTTATCAAATCTAATGTAATGGTTTGGTCCCCCTAATGCATGTTCACACACTGCAGACTTATTTTCGCGCCTATGTTTCATATCTGCGATATGTTCTTTTACCCGAGTCCCTATATTCCTCTTTGTTTGCCCGATGTAGGAGAGCCCACAGTCGCATTCAAGTTTGTAGACACCAGCAACTTGAAAGGGTATATTGCACTTGACCGGTCGTAGAAACTGGTTGATCTTCTTTGGCGGCTTGAAGTATGTATTGATTGAAGCACGCTTCAGAATCCTCCCAATCTTGTCAGTGACTCCTTTCATGTAAGGTAGTATAGTAGGTTGTCGGTCGACTGTGCTAGGTTTGGCGCGACTGTGACAGCGACGTGGTACATTCAGGTTATTATCCTTCAGTACTTGCTCGACATGCTGAAGTTCAGCTGCCAGGTGTTGTTTGTCACAGACACCCCGTGCTCTCTGAAACAAAGAGTTTCCTACGGCAGTTATTTGTTTCGGGTGATGGTGTGAGTCACCATTGAGGTACCTATCAGTATGAGTCTCTTTACGATACACAGTGTGGCTTAAACTTTGGTCAGGATTCCTGATTAATAAAATATCTAGAAAAGCTAGTTTACTATCTGCCTCTAACTCTATAGTGAATATGATGTTGGGGTGTATAGAGTTAAGGTGATTTAAAAAGGCAGAAATTTGATCTGTTGGGAGGATTGTGAAAGTAAGATGATACTTTAACCACGTACCGCTTATATAGCCTGGATGTGACAGGTGCTACGCTGAGAGCCCTCTTTTCGAAGTCTTCCATGAAAATATCGGCGACAACAGGCGAGACAGGGGAACCCATTGCAACGCCCTCCATTTGTACATAGAAGTCATCCCCTCATAACAGGTAGCCAGATGTAAGGCAATGCTCCAGTAATACTGTATATTACTACTTGAAAATAATATGCCTATAGAATATTTTTTTTTTTTGGCGGTAGGTGTGAAAAAAGTAAAGAAGTGTTTCTCAACTGTAAAATTTAATTTAATTATTTCTAGTCAATTTAATACCTTGTTTTTATGCTATTTTGAGTAACAGAGAAGTGAATCAGCTTAACTTATATTGGCAACAACTTTAATGTAACTTTAAGCTTACATTTTGAAACCACCTGCCAGCACTTCACATACTTAAGTTTTAGCACATTTGCAATATCACCAAAACACTGTGAATCTCACTATGCCGCAACTCTCAGATATTGTATCTGCACAGAAGAGCCTGGAAGAGTGCTTCATGAAGAAAATGCAGGATTTGGAGGCTCAGATTCAGGTTACAACTTCCGGTAAAGAAACAGTGGCAAGGGTGGCTGAGGAGTTCCGGTCCTTTAGAGAGCTTGTGTTTAGCATGTTGGGGCTACTCCGCAAGCAGATAAATGAGTGCGCCACACAAATTGATGCGATTGAATCCAGGCACCGTCGCAAAGCACTAATTTTCATGGGTGTTGCGGAGTCAGAAGATGAGAACTGTAAAGAGGTGATATGTGGCATCCTTAAATCAAAACTGGGCCTCAAAATTTCACCAAAGATTCTTTGTCGGTGTGTCATAGGCTTGGTGCATCCTCTACAAATGTTTGCAATAAACATCGGCCTGTTCTCGTCAAGTTCTCTCAGTATGATTTGAAAGCTGCAGTCTGGAAGGCGAAGAAGAGCTTGAAGGGGACAAACATCTCGGTCAAGGAATTTCTTACAAGATCCAGGCAAACTGTGTTCAACAATGCTCGGCTGCATTTCGGTGTACGGTCTTGCTGGACTCAGGATGGCGCCATCCACATCAAATCCTCTGATAGCAGGCGTCACAAAGTTGTGCGTAAAGAGGATTTAGACTCCCTGGTTGACAAATATCCAAAAGAGTCGTCGGCTGGTGTACGACCGGCATCTGCAAATGAAGACAAGTAATATTGATACCTTTTTATAAAATTAGCTCTCGCATTAATATCGTTAAGAAAACCTTTTGCTTTTAATAACTTTTCAGTACATTCATTACTTACCTTTGCTTTTAAAATTAAATTGCACTGTGCAGTCATGTTAAGGTGTATCGCAATAGCTAAGTTATCAGTGTTTCGCTTTCTTTTTTTACTTAGTCCGCATACTGTTGGCAGAAAACAAAATATTTTGCTTGCTTTTATAATGTTTTAATATACAAATAAAGGTAATCGGTAGATTTGCTTTTCTTCCATTTGAGGTGGGTGGTTTTGTGTGTACAGATATGTTATTGTCATGTTGTGTTGTCACTTGTCAATGTCATTTTTATTATTTTTTTGTTTTCTTAATAGTACTGCTTTGTGAAGGCAAAGGTATTTGTATCATACAGCCTTACCATTTAGTCGAGTATTTAAAATTTAATTAATCAAGTCCTTTTGGTAAGTTCGAATACTAACGACTTACTATTTTACATTGCAAAAGTTTATGGTGTTTAGTTGCTAACTTGTAATTATTACGCGTTTGTGCTTTTATTATTATTTTTTCCTGTGCCCAACTGTTGTGAGCTGGCGGGTGGTGTGGATATTTTGGTGCTTCTTCATTATTTAGCATTAATTAATTCACATTTTTTATTTATTATTTTTATAAACATATTTGGATATATATTTATTTATATTTACGTAGTTTATGATATTAGACGACGACTTTTTTTCTGCTGATGACGAATCTGTTGATTCTTCTAACAGTGAAAGCTTCTGTTCCGCTACTGACGCGCTTGGTGACTTTTTGGCTCGAACTTTCGATCAATCTCCATATCATTTGAATATATGTCACATTAATGCCCAAAGTGTACCTAGCCATTATGACGAAATGCTTGATGTGTTCTCTGGCCGAGATATACATGCTATCCTCATTTCCGAATCATGGTTAAAACCACATCTCCAATCTTCCGCATATTCTCTCCCTGGTTTTACCCTAATTCGGAATGATCGTCGTGACCGAGGCGGAGGTGGTGTTGCTGTCTACCTACGTAGTTCATTTTTGTACAAAATTATAGCTTCCTCCAGCTCTGACTCCAATTCTGAGTATCTTTTTCTGGAGATTGGAACGGGTCGTGCTAAGGCAGTTATTGGTGTAGTTTATTGTCCCCCCACTGTCGATTATTTCACCGAACTTGAAGCGGTTTTAGAATCTCTGGGGTCTGAGTATGCACATCTTATCATCATGGGTGATTTTAATACCAATCTCCTAGCAACCGATTCCTCACGATCCCGTAAACTCCTTCATATTGTTCGGTCCACCAGCCTTCATGTTATACCTCTTCAGCCTACTCACCAAAATACTTGTGGTGATGACACATGGCTGGATTTAATCCTCACCTCCAATCCCTCCCTTGTCACATCACATGGTCAACACATCGCTCCTGGCTTCTCCCATCACGACCTCATTTTTATTTCCTATCTCTTTAAGCCTCCCAAATCCTCTCCCAAGGTTCTGCACAGGCGTTCATTCGCGCGTATGGACTTAGGCAAACTAAAAAAGGATGTCTCGGAGATCAACTGGGACCCTTTGTTTAATGCTTCTACTGTTGATGAAAAGGTTAAAATATTTAAAGACACTATGTTAAACATTTACGATGTCCACGCGCCCGTCAGAAAGGTGAGACTAAAGCGTCAACCAGCCCCTTGGATGACAGTGGGTGTTCAGATGGCGATGAGACGTAGAGATCGTACATTTCGAAGTTACAGAAAGGATCGCTCTGACGAAAAGTGGAAGCTCTTCAAGGCTGCTAGGAATAGATGTAATCAGATGATACGTAACGCCAAACGCCGATTTATTCTCAACAATCTTTCTTCTTCATCTTCTGCTGATATCTGGAAGTTTCTCGGAACGCTAGGTATCGGCAAATCGCGACATTTGGACCTATCTAAATCAATAAACTTAAACGATCTCAATTGTCATTTTACCTCCACTATAAATCTGGATCGTTCTCTTACAACAAGCACTGTTGCCTCTATAGATGGTTTAACGCGTCCTAACATTGCCCCTTTCCATTTTTCACCAGCCACATCGTCAGAGATTAAGAAGATAATACTTTCGATCAAATCTAACGCGATAGGATGTGACGATATTAGTCGTCGCATGATCATCACTATTCTGGACCCTCTTCTTCCTGCTATAACCCATGTTATAAATTCCTCTCTTGACACTGGCACTTTTCCTATTTTATGGCGTAAAGCCTTTGTACACCCCCTTCCCAAAGTTCCCAATCCAACACAGCCTAATGATTTTCGGCCGATTGCCATCCTCCCTTTTATGTCAAAGGTGCTGGAGGCTTGTGTCCATAAGCAATTCTCTCAATTCGTTCACAAAAACTCATTAATGAACCCTCTCCAATCCGGATTTAGGCCCGGACATAGCACAGTTTCAGCGCTTTTAAAGGTGACTGGTGATATTAGGGCGGGAAAGGAGAATGGTAAAGTCACGTGCTTAGTTCTGATCGATTTCTCCAATGCCTTTAATACTGTCAGTCACGATATTCTCCTTTCCATACTATCCCATCTTATGGTCTCTGACGAAGCATTGACTTGGTTCTCATCCTATCTTCGGGACCGCCAGCAGTTAGTCCAGTCTGGGGATTCTTTCTCATCCTGGCGCAGTCTGGAAACTGGTGTTCCCCAAGGCGGTATTCTTTCTCCTCTTCTTTTCTCAACTTTTATTGACTTTATCACTCACAAACTTCAATGTTCGTATCATCTTTATGCTGACGACTTACAACTATATACAGAGGCAAGCATTGACAACTTAAACGACGCCATTGATGCTTTAAATAGTGACTTAGTCGCTATCAAAACATGGTCGGATAGTTTCGGTGTCACTGTCAATGCTTCAAAATGCCAAGCCATTTTATTAGGTGGGTCAAGAATGATGAGCAGAATTAACAGCAGCGGTCTTAGTTCCATTATTTATGACGGCACTGCAGTTCCTTTCAGCAATGTCGTAAAAGATTTAGGATTATATGTGGACTCGAGTTTTAAATGGCAAGATCAAGTAAGTAGTGTCTGTCAAAAAGTAACGGGAACTCTGCGTGCTCTTTATCGCCTGAAAAATTTTCTGCCGGTCAATATTAAGGCAAGGCTTGTGCAAACCTTAATATTTCCCATAATTGACTATGGTGATGTGTGCTACCTCGACCTGAATGCAGATCTACTCAATAAACTTGATCGACTTCAGAATTACTGCATTCGATTCGTTTTTAACCTCAGAAAATATGATCATGTGTCCGCGTATCGTTCTGACTTAAAATGGATGCCTATTAGGCAGCGCAGATGTATGCGGGCTCTGACCACTTTGTTCTCTTTGTTAGATTCTCCAAATGCCCCCCCTTATCTCACTTCTCAATTTCAGTACTTATGTACCTCTCATCCTAAAAACCTTCGATCTTCTTCTAATCGTTTACTTGTCGTTCCCTCTCACCGCTCTGATATCACTCACTCTTCCTTCTTCATCAAAACAATTCATTTGTGGAATGAACTCCCGTTGGCCATTAGAATGTCCACCAGCAAATATAGCTTTAAAACCAAGCTGCGAAGCTTTTTACTGGAACAGACAATTTCGTTTAGTAGTTAGTCGTCATAATTATGTATTAATTTTATGTAGTGTTATTTTATTATATGTTTACGTATGTGTATGTTTATATATGTATATATATATATATATATATATATATGTATGTAATTGTATATAATTACTGTGTAATTTAATTATTATATATTAATATAATATTTATGTTGAAATGTGATTTACTGCTTTAAATGTGATTTCCACCTCACATGTGCACCCTACCACTAATCTTCTCCACAACACCCTATGGTTGACTGGTAGAGAATGCCTACGGCATTAAGTCCGCCATTGTACAATTGTGCATTAAGAATTAAATAAATAAATAAATAAATAAATAAATAAATATCTCACACAAATCTCTTGTAAAGTGAGGAAGGTCATTGATATAATAAGGAAAAGCAATGGGCCCAATATTGAACCCTGGGGCACGCCCATAGAAATGGGTGCTCCTGTAGACTCTTCATTTATAACTACTTTCTGAATCCTAGCAGAAAGATAAGACTGTATCAGACTTAGTGAAATATTTGATACACCATAATGCTTCATTTTATTTAACAATGTTTCATGGCTAACGCAGTCAAACGCCTTAGATAAATTGCAAAAAATGCCAATAGCATCGTGCTTCCTCTCCCATATATCAAAAATGTGTTTGAGAAGTGCAGTTCCAGCATCAGTAGTACTTTTGCCTCTAGTGAAACCAAACTGTTTCAAATGAAGTAGCTTATTTGGGTCATTATACAAAATGGCCTTTTTTAAATCACAAAAATTGAAGTGAGGATTTTTTGGGTTTCAAACATTTATTTTTTGCAAAATATAATCAAATACCATAATCACAACAGAAAACAGAATTTTCATTACGTTTAATACGTAAAAACATGAAAAATCATTTTTTAAGTCTCACAGAATTGACGCACGTTGTCACTGAAATGATCTAAGTGATCATAACTTAAGAATTAATACAGTTATGATAATAATAAATGTTCTACCGAAAACCATTAAACCAAGATAAAATAAATTATGAAACATTATTTTGATCAATAATTTTAAAAAACAATAAAAAAAATCAAACATTCATGTCCACTGAAATGATATTTAGTAGGAACGTCATTTCTGTGATACTAAATTATAAGAATCACTGAAGTCATCATATGATAAAAATGTGCGAACTCTCTTATTATAATGTTCTGGGTGTATTCAACAGCCAAAAAATTTACCTTGTTTTGTCTCAGAGGCCTAATTTTGTTTTACCTGTAAGAATAAATTTTATCGACACGTAATTTAGAGCATGATAGTATAGGGGGCTCATTTTCTGAGTTGCATGTAATGATTGTATTGGTGATTACATTTATTCCAACCTAAAATGACGACAAGTGATGTCTGAATGACATTCCAAACAACTCAGTCGCCTGGCTTGAAGATAATCTGGGTTTTCTTTTGCCCAAACAATTTGATGAACTTTCATCATTCCTTGATAGGTTTTTTAAAGCTATTCTGAAAAAGAAGATGTTCTCTATTGGTCTAATAAAACATATATCATTTATTGGCATTAACCTAACCAAGAGGTCATTTTTTTTTTCAAAAGTTATTTTCCAATTTTTTCAAAAAATAATATCAAATTTTGATGGTCTGGAATGTCATTCCCCAAAACCACTCGTCGATCATTATGTCTTTTTAAGTAGCCACCTATACCGTCTGGCGTCCTTTTCCATGACCAGACTCTGAATAATGCCATACAAAGGCGTTTGAATTAAACACCGAAAAAATACAAGTTCTGCGAACAACAACTTCACAGTAATGACGATCACGGGATTGATGAATCATTTTTAAAATCATGCTACGTCGTGGTTTTAAAAGTTACATATTAATTTATAACTACAACCAAAATAAGTCCCCATGGCATTAATTATGAGCTATAGTGGCAAAGTAAATACGTTACTACATACCAAAAAATCCCTAACCGAATTGACGGGCCAAACTTTACCAGAAACGTATATTACATATATTTTTTTAACAAAACTTCACAGTACATAACCTTCTTGTTGGTTAGCACACACAACTGAACTAACAGCAAAAAGCAGTATAACCAGGTAATAAGAGCAGTAATTCAGGTCTCAAAAATTTTTTGTTGGGTGAAAATAGTAGTTCACGGTATTGATTTAAATTTTTATAACACCTGTATAATGGCTACAAATTTTAATATATTAATAAGAAAAAATAAACTGCTATGTTCTGATGTTTATTGGGATGTGTGAAAACAGATACTGTGAGTTCTTTTTAATTCAAGTGTGTAATATAACTTTTTCCCCAGCTTTTCTGACGAAAAATGTGTTTAGAACAGTTCACGGAGTATGACCACGCTTCTGTTTTGATTTTTTTTTACAAATTAGCAGATGAGGTATGGTTGAATTTGTTATGTTTTTGGTAAAAAGTCACAATAATGTACTAAATAGATTTTTTCAGCTTTTGAAATAACTTATAAATAGTTAAACATCACCAAAGAACAGTTTTTATTGTACTTCGTATAATGACCCATTTATAGAAAAGTGTGCTAGTAATTGGTTATAAATTATTTTCTCAAATACTTTACTTAGCGCTTGTAATACAGATATAGGCCTAAAACTGGATCTGATTTATCACCAGCCTTAAAGAGAGGGATAACTTTAGCACATTTCATTAGACCTGGAATCACTCCCTCATCAATACATTTGATAAATATAATGGCCAGTTGTGGCACAATGACAGTGATAATCGGTTTTATTATATATGTTGATATTCCCCATAAATCCTCTGTCTTTTTAATATTAATATAATTAAATGTTTTTATAATACAATCACTACTGATATGTCTAAAATGAAAATCATTACTGCACTTATCAACACTTGACTCAAGGAGGGTCATTGCTAACCTAGAACAAGAATTAAGATTTCTAGTTGATTCAAACGGTGTTTAGTGTGTCTACAGTATATGAGAAGAGTGCCAGATTGTAATTGTAAGGGAAAGTTAATGTACGAAACAAACCCAATGATAGTTGTTCTAACACTGTTTATTTGCATGTAAATTTAATATTATAAAGTAGTAGCTTAAGCATATTGCACAATACCGCGCGTAAATGAGAACTGGTGTATCATCATCGTAATCATCATGTACGCTGAGTGGAGCATCTTCTTGTTCTTTCAGGGTTGTGATCCCAGTCTTCATTCGGCGCCACTCGTTGTCATGGTCTTCGGGAGCAAATGTAAAACTCTCAATGTCGGAGAAATTCAATATCGAGTTCAAAATTGAAGTATCCGGTGCCGTTAGTATATCCTTTTGGACCTTGACTTGGCTTAAATAATTGTTGTGGCCAAATATGGAAAAAGTGTCACTCTTTATGGTGCAACCTTGACCTATGTTTATCACACCATTGTCACTCAAAGACTTAATTGTCATTCCGGTGTCTGTGCAAAATATGCGCACCGTGCATTTCCCACAACAAGAGAATAACCACCTGTTATCGGTATGTAACTTGATCCACCGCTCGCGACACGGCGCTTGTATTGCACTACACATTGTTTTGTTATGAATACTCAAGTTACAAATTGCTTGTGTTATTCGTAATTCATAAATTGGTTTATTTATAGAGCATAATAATCTGTTTGTCTGGATGTGTATACAATTTTGAATATCAGATTCTGTGAGAGTGAGGAGCAGATCCTTTTGCAGATTGAATGCGATGTAGGGTGCGATAAATTCCACGAAGTAGGTTTCTTGAGGAAGACTTATTACTCTATCCAGTTCAAAGGCTTCCTTATTTACTAGAGGAATCTTGATTTCAATTATCAAGTAAGATGTACCAATGTCGCCATTTATCTTCATTAGCTTGTAAAATTCCTTAAAATCGAGTTTGTCGGCAGGCAGAGTCAGGTCGTTTGGTATGTGACTATATATCATGTTTAATTGTTCTTCCAACTGTTATGGTGGCAACAAATGTGGATCCATATGACCATGTGCGAGGTCAGTCACAGTATTTATTACATTTTCTTGCATGTTTCGGATGTTAGAAATAATAATCATAGCTGACATGGATGATGACAGGATATGTAACTCGGAATTCGTTACCTTTTCCATTCTGTTGGTATTAAAAGTAACATCCTGCAGGCATTTTTGAACCATTCCAAACTGCTTGTTCATGATAGCTTCATTTCTCTGTAGAATATTGTACTGAGCTTCAATGACACTTGTCTGATTCTTTAGCAAAAGTTGTAGGTGGTTTTCATTCATCGAAATTTTCTCTATGTCCTTCTCATATTTTTTGGCGAAACGCTCGTCTAGCACTCCAAATAGTGAATTCGCCAAATAGCCGACACCGTCGACTAGACCTCTTTTCTGTCTTCTAGTTGCTTTGTTCTTGAGTATTTTATTGTAGTGTTCAATCTCGGACAGTTTATGTTGTAGTTGAAACACGTTACTTTTATATTGAATTGGGAGTGCATTAGTTCGTATGTTATCTTCTAAGTGTCCGACATACTTTTCCACGTGACGTAATGCTGACCAGTAGGTACTCATATTGTAGTAGACAATTAATTTCCATTCGTCACGTATATGACATGAACATTTTCATGTCATACATTTTATCAAAATAAATGTTTTGGTTGTTATTCAAGGCTGTTATGTTATATGAACACTGGGCGGGGGTGAATAGAAAAATAAACAGCATCATTGCTATCCGGAAAATTGCTCCCATAGACTTTGTAGTCTTGCGCCTTGGTCGCTGTTCTCTCGTTTCGGTATTATTCGTGACGTCATCACATGTCGATGATAGGACGCTGTTGTTTATTTGGGGTTGTGTATGCTCCTCTTTTATAAATAAAGGCGATAACTTTAAAATTGGCCTCTTCATAATACCGTTTTTCGTTTTTACGGACACCACACGTACATATCCGTCATTACCAGGGTGTACGTTAATAATCCTTCCTATGAGCCACTTTCCAGGCGGCAAGTTTTCTTCCTTGATTAGGACGATGTCGTTAACTTCAAGGTTCTTCGAAGGTGTTCTCCATTTGGTACGAACTTGTAATTGTTGTAAGTAATCTGATGAAGACTTCTTCCAAAAATGTTTGTTCATAGCTTGAATCATCTGCCAACGGGTGTTCAAGTTCATATGATCAGGATTCGTTTGAGGTCTTGATACTAGAGGTCCACCAACTAAGAAATGTCCCGGTGATAGGTATTCATCATCTGTGCTTTCACTCAAGGTCAGTAAAGGTCGCGAGTTAAGGCAGGCCTCAATCTGATAGAGTAAAGTGATGAACTCTTCGTACGTGAGTTTCTGGTCCCCAATCACACGTCGTAGGTGGTGTTTTAAGCTTTTTACGGCAGCCTCCCACAGACCGCCAGCTGAGGGATAGGCTGGCGCATTAAAGTGCCATTGGATGTTGAAGTCGCTGATCTTGTTGAGCAGCTCTTCATTTATTGTTGCAAGAATGCCCTCGTACTCCTTCTTCAAAACCTTGTTGGCCCCTATAAAGTTTCTGCCTTGATCACTGTATATGTGTAGCGGTACAGATCTTCGGGCGCAGAAGCGTCGAAATGCTGCCAAAAACCCAGGTGTGCTCAGGTCTGACACCAATTCGAGATGCACTGCCTTTGTCGACAGGCAAACAAAAACTGCTACATATCCGTTATGTGTTCGTGTACCGCGGCCCTTGTTTGCTCTTATGTCAAAGTGTCCAGTGAAGTCAATCCCGGTATTAGTAAATGGGCGAGAGGGAGTAACACGAGGTTGTGGCAGATCCGCCATTAACTGTGTTTTGTTTTCCTCTTTGTAACGTCGACAAGTTACGCATTTACGCAACTCTCTCTTCACTGTACGAAGCCCACTGAGTATCCAGTATCTTTCTCTTAAGATGGATAGGGTTAAGCGTGGTCCACCGTGTAGGGTAGTGGAGTGTGCTTGCTGTATAATGAGCTCAGTGAGTTTACCATGGGTTGGTAATATGATTGGATGTTTAGTCGACTGACTTAGTAATGAATTGTTCAATCTCCCACCAACTTTAAGTAATCCATCCTGAAGATCGATGTAAGGAGAGAGGCTCAATAACCTGCTGGTGCTTCTTAATTTTCGTTGTTTTTGTAAATTTCGAATGTCATCTTCAAATTCAATCGATTGTACAGATTTTATAATTAAATTCAGTGCATGTTGCCTTTCCGTTGATGATAGGTATTTTTGTCGTGGAGTTTGTTTGTGACGCAACCATCGAATGTAACGTGATAGCCAGCCGAGTATTATTGTTATGCGCCTTGTCGAGCTGCATTCATGTAATAATTGTAATATTAAATCGTTCTTGTGACATACGGCGGCATTCACACAGATTTTCTTGGCTTCTAACTCTGGTGGCTGATATACTTTATTTTCTATCACGATAGGATTGAATGTAGTCAACCATTGTGGGCCTTGCCACCACAATGTATATCTTGATAATTGCTGATATGACAAGCCTCTTGTGGCGCAATCTGCGGAGTTATCTTCAGATCTAACGTGATTCCATGATGATAACGGTATAATGTTGAGTATAGTACGGACTCTGTTGGCTACGAACTGTTTCCATCTATTTATGTCTCCGTGAAGCCAGCCCAGCACCACCATAGAATCGGTCCATGCATATATTGGAATGTTAGGTGGTAGAGTATCTATGAACTTTTTCATTAGCTGCAATAAAAGTAGTGCTCCACAGAGTTCAAGTTTGGGCAAAGATAATTTGTTTTTCAGTGGAGCTAATTTTGTTTTAGCGATCACAAGCGTCGATGTGTACTCGCCCTTAGAGTTCGGTGTTATAACGTAAATAGCGCAAGCGTACGCTTTCTCGGATGCATCGGAAAATCCGTGAATTGGGTATCGATTTTTATTTCCCAGATATCTTTTTATCTTGAATTTTTCTATGTTTTGAAGATCGTGTTTCAAGTTTATCCACTCGTTCAAGCGGATCGAAGATTTGAGAGATTTTTGAAAGTAGTTGGCGCTTGGTTATAGTGTCATCCTTTGCCTCGTCCTTGAATATGTTCTTGAATACGAAGGTGTCTGAGGAGGGGATCCAGCTGTGACCTTTTTTCCTCCCCTATCGAGGGGATAGAGGAGAAAAATATAAAAAATAAAAAATGAAGTTGTTTTTACAAAAATAAATAATTTATTGGAGTTATATTTGACTATTATATACAACACTATGGTTACATTAAATGGGTATCAATACTTAAATTAAAACTAAGGGACATCTGTACTCCTGTATATATGTGAAATTAAAATGGGACGCTGGCACGCTTGGCTGATCTCATTGACTAAACTAACTTAATATCCTAAGGTTATTATTTTAATGAAAGATTTCGGCCAAACCCTCCGCCAGTCCGCCGACTCAGTCGCGGAGCAAAGGGAGCCACCAAAACACCACAAATCGCGGGCGCGATTCACCACCACTCGGGGGGAATATATCGCCCCGACAAAACACCTCCTGTATTTACAAAATCACAATCAACTAAAGCCCACAGCAAGCAGCGCTCAACCCTAACCAGCTTACCAAGGAGTACAGTATTATTTATAAGTAAGGCTTATTCATCTTAAGTATATGATAATACAGGCAATGTAGATAGGAACAATTTAAAAGGAATTTAATTCTACCACAATAAACAGAATACACGGATGTGTTCGAATAAATTTTAAGATACTATTTCTTTCTATATATTTTACAATAAAACCACGGCTGCCGACTAGTTAACTAATTTAACACACTTTTCTAATTTATGTTCCAAAGGTGGTTCACAATCAATTACACAAATCAGAAACAATAGGAAGCTAATTCTTAATTATAAAAAAGAGGCGACTCTAAGTTATTCAAACAATATAGTTATGACTCGACTGTAATTTTCCTAAAATATTAATAAAATAATAAAATAAAATGCTACTTATAGTGTTGTTTCAGATATTAAAGGGTTATAAATGAACAGGGAAATAATAAAACATAATTTTATAGTTCAGGCCAAACTACCTCCGAATACTTTTATTCAGAGTAGAGGTTAACCCGAGACGGTGGAATACCAATCCCGACCACATCACTTAATCCATGTTTCTGCGATTAATAAACCAGGTTTAATCCCTAACGTTAACTCTGAGGGAGTGGGTTAACATTACAAAGACATTTGTACATACCTTCAACGGAGGTGGGAGAAGAAATGTGTGAGCTGACCAATTTCCAGCAGCAGCTCACGGGACAGCACCACAGAACAACGGATCACAATCTGGAAGCACGCGATAATTAAGAATAAGCAACAAACAACACTATGTATCGATAATTGTGAAACCGAAGTTGGTTATACGTCACGTTCGACTTACCGTATCTGACGGTTATATCAACCTAGGTGTGTGTTCCTGGAAATCCTCCCCAGGGTTTCAGCAACACACCCACACAGCTTCCAACACAGCAACAACAAATTCAGTCTGGATTCTGTAATAAAAATTACCCTCTTTTACGACCGAAAAATCAAACAAAAATCGTTTCGGTGAGGAATCGAATCAATCGATGGCCACATACCTGGACCGAAGAAAGTCACGCTACCACATCACCACTACTCCACTCTTCGCCACAAAATTCACCACAGCAACTTTTGAACCTTGTTCAACCGAGTTCCAGCCCAAAAAGAACAAGCCGTCGATGCCGGAATAAAAAACTCACTCTCACCAATGCGTTCAGCAACTGCCAGTTTCAGTCTCTGGACGTATGATTTGGCTTGACTACATCAATTTCATTATTTTGTCTATAAAGCCATTTTTGAAGACCCACAACTTACACTTGTACAATAATGTAAGTAATACAAGAGTAATAGTTTTATAACAAGTCAATGTGATTAACTCACAGAATCATCACTTAGCCTTTCCGAACGAAACCAACTGGTTTCGTTCCACACAAACACACCTTAACACGCAAACGTAAACGTAAGGAAGTGTTCTTTTATAAGTTGTTATGAAAAGTAAATATTTCAATGAAGTTTAATCGAACATTAGAGAACGAATTATGCAAGATTAGATAATATATTTAAATAAATGGAGCAAAAAGGTTTCATAATCAAGGTTATTATCAGTTGTGAACGGAACGCAAACACATCACTTGCTCCAACCGGCTGTCAGAACACGGGCTGTCACAAGTATTTGTTTGTGTAATTTGGTAAAATGGGAAAGCCGTATTTTAAGAAGATTAATAATTAAGTATTTAAAACTACGTTAATTTCGTGGTAATCTCTAACAATCGAAGAATGGTACTATGGGGACAATAATATGATGGCCTACGTCACACCATCACTGAATGAATCACCAAATTAAAGAAAATTAAAGGATTATGGTAAAACAGGTAAGCGATTTCTTTTTAACGAAAAAAAAAGTATTACACAGCGTAAACCGAAGGATTTTCGATTTTCAGAGTTTTTAAAATCTAGTGGCATGTCTACTTGATCAGCTGGTAAATCCTTTGTTAATTTGTCAGTGTTGCTGGACCATTTACGGATGTTCATTCCAGCCCCCTTCAATATGTCAATAATCTCTTGTTGTAGTCGTTTAGCTTCAGCGATGCTGTCACAGCCTTCCAGAAGATCATCCATGTAGAATGATGATGTTATTGCATCAGCGGCTAGTGGAAATTTGTGCGCGTCATCCAAAGCTAACTGCTTCAAAGTACGCATTGCAAGGTAAGGAGCGGCTTTGGTTCCGTAGGTTATTGTAGTAAGCTGATACTCTTGTAGTTTGTCTTCTGGTGAGCTTCTCCAAATAATGCGTTGTAAATGTTGATCCGACTCTCTAATGATAATCTGTCGAAACATTTTCTCGATGTCGGCAGTTATGACGTACTGGTGTTGTCGCCATACTAAGATGAGGTGCTGTAAGTCCTTTTGAAGTTTTGTGCATCTTTCTTTCTAAATTGTAAAATTGTGCTTTCGCTTGCGGTTTTGATTGACCCAGTTTTTGTTCGAATCCGGGCTTCATCGGGATAGCAACTTCGTATCTGCCATTTGATAACCGTCTTGTTGTGGATTGGTAGTATTGTTCACAGTACTGTTCTTCTTGTGTCAAATCAGCAGCTGGTGTAAAAATTTCTTCAAGTTCCCAATATTGAGAGATTTCAGATAAATTGTTGATTACAACGTGACAATTAAATGTTTTCACGTTGCCGGACAGTATCCACCCTAGGCGTGTTTGTTGGGCTATAGGTGCCATGCTTGGGCCTTTAACAAGTCCGTCCATGATAATTTCAGAGTAGATGCTTGCATCCAGTAGCAGATCAATGGGCTTAGAGATGTTGTACTCCGGGTCAGCCTGTTGAATACGCTGTAAGTGAGGCCACGACTTTTTATGGAAAGACATGTTTGGTAAATTGTTTATCACGTGTTTGATGACTAATGCCTGTGTCGCAAATTCGTAGTCTTGATAAATGGATTGACATTCGAGCGTGACGACTCCTTTCCCACATTTCGATCCATTCCCAATACCAGAGACAGATGCATGGTAACGTTGTCGAGGTAAGCCCAGCATCTGCGCCGCGTTTTCGGAGATCAGTGAAATCTGCGAGCCTTGGTCAAGTAGAGCCCTCAACGTTATGTAAGTGCCGTCAGCAGACTTGACCTTGATTGATAATGTGGTTAACAAAATCTCTTCATCATCTGTAGCGACGTGATTAACGCTATGTTGTTTATTGTCTGGCCGCGTTGAAAGGAGAATGCCCATATTTGGTACAGCTTTGTCTCATGCCTCAAGATAAAATTATTATGATAATTATTTTCTTTAATTTATACGTACGATGGTCTATCAGAATGGCTATTTTGAACAGGGAATAATTTTTAAAATAAAATTAGTCATAGTACTGTTTATATTTTGAGCCGGATATCTGACGTTTGTTTATTTATCGTAAAAATAGTGATGCCATAGTACCCTATTAGTTATACATTATAATCGATTGTTGTTTTTGTTACCGATGAGTGGGCCATCAAAAAGCAAATAAATCACGTGTTACTAATTATTGTTTAATAGTGATTTTACGTTTTTATTGTCTTAACTGTTGCGATGACAACTCGTCATTTATCTATTTCGTCTCTATGCTTAATACGTCATAGTCAATAACCCGTCGCTTGGCTTAACTAGATACTTTCCTATCACGTCTCTTGCTGTATGTAGTGTCTACTTACTGGATGTAACGTGTTAAGCATAGATATGAAAATGATAAAATGTCGAGCATGTAGGTAGTCGGACAAAAAGAGGCACGTGCTTACCCAGCGCTTTGTCTTGCCTACGTAGTCAAAAGGCCTTATTCTTGAACGCAAAATACAATGATTGTATATTGGCTTGTGCCGAGTCCTGTTCTACGTCCATAAAAGTATCTAAGTTAGAGAGGGACGGACGACAATGACGACAAAGAGAGGCTAGTTAATCTGTGCAGGCATGCTCTTAGGTAAGGCGGAACGTGTAGCCGTGGTATTCGAATCTAAGTTTAAAAATTCTACACGTATTAATAATGTTAAAGAAGGTTAATTCCGCGGAAATCTTTAATCGTTGTTTTTATAGAGGGCGCTCACCTAACTGTCGACTTCATCATTAACTAAGTAGTAACTAGTAATTATATTTATTTCTTTGCTGTTTATTAATTAATTGAATCTGGATTTATTTGTATCTGACTTGATCTATTCATTGCGTAAATCGATTATATACAAAAACATTTTTTTTTGTATTCCATCGATTATTCGTATATTCAATTTCAGATCATCATCACCCTACCCTATTGCAAATGATTGGAGAATTGTCAATTGTTGTTACTCCTATTTTTGTGTTGATTGAGTTTTTTACATAAATTGTGAAGTGATAATGATTGCGTGTGAACGTATCAAACGTTTTTTTTCTGAGTTGTTAAGACAGGCAAGACGTTTTCAGGAAAAAAACAGTGCATTCACGACAGGACGTTTATTTACCGTATGTGTGTTTGTAGTGTTCTCTACTCACGCATTCTACTTCAAATGAGGAATCGATGACGATTAGACTATTTGACTGGCTAAACCAGTGTATTGTAAAACTGTATTTCCAGGGCCCAAGAGGTGATACTTGATTTTTTTTTGTAGAAGAACAGTTTAGCCCTCAACATATTACAGTCATGGATAAATCCTACTCAGGTGAGGGTAAAACTGTACTTCCAGGGCCCAAAAGGTGATACTTGTTTTTTTTGTAGAAAAAGTCTTTTTTACAGATTTTTTTTTCTGGCGCTTCGCCGGCCGCTGCCGCGGCACGCTCGCTTTGCTCGCTCGGCTCGCGCGTTGTGGTCACAACACTAACCTAACCTAACCTAGTGTGAAGTATCACCACTTGGTAAGAAAAGTAAAAATTTTCAATATTTTATTCTAAGAAACTACCAGTGCATAAGTGTGACATTTTTTTCAAATAATGTGGTTAACAGAAACCTTTTTAACAAGAAAAATGCGAAATTACAACCAACAAAACTGTGAAGTTTTTACTTTTGGGCCCTGGAAGTACAGTATATCCCAGGTGAGCTAATATTGTTTGTCTAATGTCATGTGCAACTAACTGTATGAAATATATATTAACTGTTTTGTTTGACTTCTTAAAAAAGTAATAACAGTTCTAGATACTTAGGTTAGGAATCATTTACTATCACAATCTTATGACAAAACTATTATTACTGTGTATTATTATTGCATATCATACTTAATTACAAATCCAGAACTAAGATGTTTGTAGTAGTCATGGTAACATTTAGATTTTATTTTATTTGTTTTGTTATCACTAGACAGATAATAGATGATGAGAGAATACAGAAATTCCTTAAAATAAACAGAAAGGAATTTTCCATATTAATTATTCATTTTTTATTAATGTTATCTTTTTAGATCTCAAGAATGGAACATGTATGTGCTGCACGTTGGAGATTCAACAAGTACAAAGGCAACAACAACATGACTCAAATCGCCTTACTCTTGGAGATACTACATTAAGTGGCAATCATTCTATACCTGTGCCACCTCCTCTGCCACAACCAAGACTAGAAGCAGTTCAACAAGTGACTCTAAAAATTGTATCATCATCATCATACATGCTGCTAACTCTTCTGTGTATTTGCAAATTGTTTAGAGCCTGAATGTCTACTTATTTCATCTACCATCAGGGATCTCTTATTGTATAATAATAAATTGTGCATACCAGCTGGTGCATGTGTTTGTCATCACTATTTGAATTATGGTTCATGGAATGAATTAACACCTTAATTAAGAGATTTTACTGGCACACAGTTTTATAATATAATGATTATGATACAGCGATCAGCCAATTTCTAATTAGATTTTTCTGATGTTTCAATTGTCTCCTCATTTATGTCATTATTGACTTGGTATGAACTCTGAACAGTTTTATAATTTGCTCAACTGTATACCAATCTAGCAGAACAAGTGCCAAACGCTTCTATAGCCTTTTGTATTTATTTAGTTAAATTAAGAACTGCTGATAACAACGAAAGATTGGCCACTCTTTTCAATAATCCAGGAGCTACATTTGAATTTGAATTTGTTTGTTTGTAGATGATATTCCTCTTGTTTTAGGTCTAAATAATTATTAAGAGGTAGGATTAATTCCTGACACTTAAGCAGCGTACATATAACTCATATTTACTTATCAGTAGAGATGCTGCTTTGGCAGACACATTAGAGGCTATAAAAGGTTATTATTGCAGCTGTCTCGTTGGTAAACAACCTGTGGGCTGTTAGGACCACATAATAACTGTAGTTCAGTTTTTAAATTGGGGTCGTTACAACGATGTTACTGCTCTAGATTATTTTTTCTATGAAGATTATGTTGATTTGAAATATACTGGTTATTCAAATATAATGTGTACAATTAATATATGTAATCTAATAAAAAGTGTCCTATATTAATGTTTTTATTTACCTATACGTAAATCTGCCTTCACTGAAATCTGTGTTGTCATGAAAATCTATGCAGTAGGTTGGAAAAACAGTGAAAGACTCAAGTTGATCAAAAATAACAGAATAAAAAAGTACCCAAAATAGCTGTAAACCAACTTTAAATAGGAGTTATTAAGGATTTGAGGTTATGTCACATTTTTTACAATAACATTAAAACCCCTGTTTTTATTTTCAAAATTCCAATTTGTTATACTAATTTGAATATTAAACGATCATTTAACATTTGTTTGGTATTGATGCAACCATTGTACGGCGGTCCATACATCCATGAGCATTCTCCTTTGAGGTCTCTGCGTAACTGGAACTGTAGGTACGGGCGATGACCTAGTGACGTCGGCTGGCTGGCTTGATGTTTGTTGCATAAAGTTCATATTCGCATAGGCGTCGTGTAGCATTGTGCTGTGATTATTTTTACAAACTTTGCATCTTTTTGTTGAAGTGCATGGATTGTCATTGTGCGAGTAAAGGCAATTCTGGCAAAACTTGAGTTTATTCACGGTCATTAGCCTCACGTCCGGTGAATATTTTATGAATTTGCTGCATTTGTATAGGTAGTGATTGCCGTTGCAAATAGGACAGTTCGATGAGCATGTCGCAATAGCTTGAAATTCTTTGTTCGGAACTTTTCCATAGATCATCGCCAGCATGTTGATGATATGGCTTGTATGGTTTATTGTTTGTACTTTTCGGTAGGTAGGGCTTGTTAGGTGATGTTGAGGGAAATTCCCTTTCCTTCCTTGTTATAGGTTCCAGAGCGTTGAATTTGCTTTCTAAGAAGTTCATAAGCTCTGAAAGCGATGGCAAGTCACGTGGTGACTTTCGTGCCTCTTTGTAGTCACTATACGTCTCGGCATCCAGCTTCTTGGCGATAATATGAACCAAAATAGGATCCCAGGTACTTGTGTTGATACCGAGGTTCTGTATGGCATGTATGCATTCCATAGACGTATCGAAAAGACGCCTTATTTCATATGCCGATTGTTTGTGCGCGACTGGTTGATTCATAAAGATTTCAACTTGCTTTGTGAACAGCAATTGAGGGTTGTTATATCTGTGTGTTATCAGCTCCCATGGTGTATAGTAGTTGTCGGAAGTGATGTGCAGATGTTGGATGAGGCGCTCGGCATCACCCCGTAGTTTTCCCTTCAGATGCTGTATCTTCTGAGTCTTTGTGAGAAGATTGTTGTTATGGATACTCTCTACAAAAAGATTATAGAATGTAGGCCACTGTATGTAACTGCCCGTGTATGTAGGGATGTCTATCTGTGGTGTCGACTGTTGGAGATGCACCGTGGAGGCAAGCTTCAGATTAAGAGCTTTCTTGATACTTTTGTATGATCTTTCATAAGCATAAAACTCACTGTCATATTGTGTATCCGAGCCTTGAAGAACATTATCGATTTGTAAATGTAAAGCGTCGATTACATTCCATCGTGTTTGCAGGTTACGTAGTTCATCTTCCAGCTCCCACTTATCACGCATGTCGTCAACTTGTAAGCTATTCACTAGTCGGTAAAAAGCTCTGAAGTTGGTTCTTTGTAGCGATAGATGCTCGTCTATCTGACCACGATCTTGCTTGGATGGTCCAGCCAACATGGCTGGTTGCGGTGGTATAAGCAAAGGCAGCGATACCATTGCAGGTGACTTTGGTGTTGTAACTTTCTGAGCTGGGATATACGACGATACCTGGATTCGCACAAAATCAAAGTATATTCTAGTTTGCTGATATTGATTTTCTTTGTAGTATGGATCGGTGTCATTTTCATAGTTGGATAACTTATGGTTGTTTAGTTGAAACTCAGCCCATAATTTATCCAGGGTATCTAGGCGTTCATTCAGGTACTTACGGGTCTTCCTGTTAGCGGAATCCTTTTTGAAATTGGTTTCAATCCGTTTGATTTCTTCAATTATTTCGCTCTGACGCTGAAATAGACTCTCCATTGTAGCAGCCTCCCGAATGTCGACGAGAGAATAACTGTTCTATGTAGATAGCAGTGATGTCTGTGTCCTCGCGAATCTCGCACGACCTTGTTGCGCCTTCTCAATTAAGCTGGTGAGACCCGCTTCTGGGAGGCCAGCCAACCGATTCGCAGTCGTACGTAATCCACAAAGCGCACAAAATTATGTAACTCACTGCTATTGTAGTAGTACTTCCCAAATGACGATAGAAATCCACAGTTTTTCACAGTTTTTTATCGAAGGACCAAAAAAAAAAGGAGTGTGTCTACAGTATATGAGAAGAGTGCCAGATTGTAATTGTAAGGGAAAGTTAATGTACGAAACAAACCCAATGATAGTTGTTCTAACACTGTTTATTTGCATGTAAATTTAATATTATAAAGTAGTAGCTTAAGCATATTGCACAATAACGCGCCTAAATGACTTGTTTCTACGTGACCTAAATTAGAACATATTATTTATAACCTAAACTGTACGATTACTAGTACACGGTGCACTAGAAAAGAAATTTTCAAAAGTGTTGGCAACGGCATTCTCTGTCCGAACAATCTTGTTGTCTATTTTTAAAGCATAAGTTTTTTTTTTTAATTTATTTATCATTATAAACAGTAGTTACAATTTTATATTTACAGCATTAGAAAAACCACAGAGGTTTGTAGCAATGCTAATTACACGCCAGGGACTAGCTTAAATAGTAAATTAAATACAAAGTACTGTAGAGTTCTACCCAGAAGGGATAGAACCTGGGGACGTAGATGTTAATTGAAAGATACTGGTAGAGATAAATTATTTATTTTGTATTATCATTCAGGCTAATATAAAAGTATTTTATCTAAATACGAGAGGAATTCTTGGTGCCTGAAGATCTAATAATCAATGGAACCTTCTATCAAAAGACAGACGATTCCTTATTTCAAATCTTAAAATCATGACATTAACTTTTTAATATAACTGCCAACCGTAGGCATTGCAAAAGCAAAGAGTTTACTTAAACAAGGAGGCTGTAACGTCTCGGACGTCACAGTACTGTGTTTATAGGATACAGTTAGGTGCATTCCAAGGTCTTATAATAATAGTCTTTCAACTTGTATTTAACATTCAACGGTGTTAGACAATTGACTAAATCCGCGGGTAGTTCGTTAATCATACACGGGACTAGGAAGGCAGTAGTTCTCCTATCGTACACGTTATTTGCTCGCTTCGTACAAAGCTGGTTTCGAGAAATAGCACGAGTAAAAACAGGATGATTCACTTTTTGGTTGAGAAATTCGTTAAAAAAGTTTTTCTTTAATAAGTTTAATTGAAATTGAATGTGGACCGGTAATATTTTACAATGATTAAATAATTTATTGTCGTCACCAGAAAATCGCTTTTTAATTATTTTGGTTACTATAGTTTTTATTATTTTTAACTGGAGTTTGTAAATTAGGTCACTATATGTTTTATAAGTTCGTCCATAACTACTAAGCCTATATCGGATGTAAGAACCAGCGAGTGCGTTATACAACATTATCGTTACTTTAAATGGAATTCGGTCTTTTAAAATGATTATGTTAGCTAAAAACTGCCTCAATTTATTGCAGACGTGTTCAATGTGGAGACTCCTGTGAAATTTGCTATCTATTATAACACCAAGATATGTATATGACTGAACGATTCCAATAACTGGGCAGTCACAGGTTCTACACCTAAAAGTGTGGGAACAATCGTGAACGTATTACGTCAATTAAGTCTGTAGTAGGGAGTTGGTGTATATAAGGGGACGTAATACGCAAAAGTTTAGTTTTGTTAGGATTGATATCTAACCCAGAGTCATGACACCACTTAGCGATAGCAATAAAGTCAGCCTGCAGTTTATCAAGCGCTTTCTGTGGATCTTTATCAGCAACTATGAGGCAAGTATCATCGGCAAATTGAAGACATTTGCAGTGCTTAACGCATGAGTTCATATTATTCACGTATGATAAAAAGTAAAGAGGTCCTAGTACGGATCCTTGAGCCGTACCATACCATGTGTGTTCATTAAATTTATTTCTTCCAGTTTCATTATTAATTATATTCCAAGTTGTCTTTATTTTATTATCGATAGACTAATTTCTTTTTGATAATAATTTAGCTTTCGCTATGGCACACACCTTTTTAAAAGTTTTTGAATAGTTTGTGACATATTCTATAAACTTAGGATCAGATGAGGTTGCTTTGAGAGCATATAATTGATACAACTTATTTCTACTTTTGTAAATACCAGGTGTGGCCCAATCACTAAATTTCTTTTTAGAGCTATAGCATTTAATTAATTTGTGTTTGAATATTTTATTAAATTCATCTTTAATTAAATCGAATAAATCTTCATACAAAATATTATTATTATTACAAACTGGTAAGTCCGATATTTTATGATAAACACTATCTTTAAATTTATTTATACCCGTTTGTGTAATTGATCTATAAGTTAGGTCATGTTTGTGTGAAGCATGATGGTGTTCAAGAGAGGCTAATTGTCCTCTATGATCAGAATTAATACAATTTATTATTGATTTATTAAAAACTTTCCTATTACAAAAAATATTATCCAAACAGGTTGCTGATGCATGTGTGATGCGGGTAGGCTCAAAGAAGGTATGCTTCAAGTTATATGATTTAAATAAGTTTAGAAACCTACCCATTAATGGACACTTAACTAAAATATTTATATTAAAATCACCACACATAACAACCACTTTATTACATCTCCATACTATATTGAAAGCGTCTTCCATAGCGGACTCAAATTGACTATAATTCCCAGATGGGGGACGATATACACATATTATTATCATTTCATCAAGTTTCACACAAGATAGTTCAATATTACGTTCAACTGAAAGTGAAACAATATCTGTAAGTTCTTTGTATTTAAGATCGTTCTGTAAGATTATGAGAGAGCCTCCCCTGATATCCGATTTCCTACAAAAACTACTAGCAACTGTATAATTATCTAAGCCCATAACTACTTCATAAAATTAGAAGATGACTGTAGTAATTTAATTTGAAAAAGTGTTTTTAGTACTTTTTTTATATAAATTATTTGCAATCAGTCTTTGGACTACGAGCAAATTTATTGAGCGCAACCAAACATGACAGGAGTGGACGGCCAGCGCCACCACTTCAGTCTATACTTTTTAAACACAGAAAACGCTCTCCACTATGATTGTGACGTCACAATATTTGTAAACAACTAAACGTCATTGTCCGACGAAAGAAACCACAGTAGCACGTACTATAGTTTCTTTCGTCGGACTAAAATATATCTAAAAACTCCTATCTTGTAGTAAAGTTTACGTTTATTGATTTTGTTGACTAAATTAATTTTGTTGAATAATTAAGCCGGATTTGTGAAAGCAGAAACGACAAAACTCTTCGACTTAGTAGGTACATTCATAAACTTAAAAACTGTATTTTAAACTTTAATTTTTATTCAATGAATACTTACATCGAAGTGATCTCTGCAAAAAGAAATGACTTTTAGTCGATAAAGTTATAGGATTTAGCAAGTTTTAAACATGTGTTCATGTGTAGGTATATTTATTTCTCTAGGCAATTTAAACCACAACTTTTCTGGAGTCTTTAACTCATGATAATTACTACACTTTTTATGTAATCTTTTAGCAATTATGGTTTTCTAATATAAACTCATATAGTTTATTTCCTACGTGCTTGCGAGTGTTTGTTTACAAATGGTTTTGACGTCATAGCATAGATAAATCTATAGACTAAAATGGCCAACAGGGTTTTTGTGTGTCCATGAACTCTTTATGTAAAATTAAAGTTTTGTAGCTTTCTAGGTCAAAAAAAAAACAATACATTTTTTTGAGTTTTAATAGACTGAAAAAAAAACTATTGAACAATTATTAACGATTTAAAACGTATTTTCAAAAAGTGTCAACTAGCCTGTTTGACAACAGTGTATCTTTGTCATTTTCTATACATAACGAAAAGGAGAGACTGATCTTAAATTAAGTTTTAAGTTTAGAAAATCATGCCAGAATCGACAGTCACCAGTGTCTGTATCTGATGGTAAAAGTCTACCACAGCATGGTAAATGCTGTCAATGCAGCGTCTTCTCCAAGAACTCTATGTTCTTTCTTCCTTTTTTAAATAAATTGTATAACATAATACTCGTTTTATTCGGTTTTAGCTATCCTAACTTCTTCATTTTACTCAAAAAAAAAGTACGTAGATCTATGAACTTTCATATGCAAATTTTACTAATTCTACGTAATTTTCTCATAGGACCTACGTCATTTTCAAAATCCGAGTTGGCAACACTGCAGTGCCGCGGTAAAGCTATTTCGTAGCATTTTTTATGAACTTATGCATTTATAATTATTTATTTATGCAGTTTTTTTTTCTATGATAGTAATTCAAGTTTTTTCTTTGATATTAATTTGGACGTAGTTACGCGAAAACGTTCCAACCCACAAGTCACTCGAAAATGAGTTACCATAACCAGGGTACTATTTTTGCCATATTACATCATGTGCACACAAAGATGCTAGTATTTTTAAGTTAGTTTCATCAATAAAGTTTAACCCAAATGTTCCAACCCACCATTATGCCAAGGACGTGTACTCAAAATAAAGTAAAAACATTACATGCATACTGAAACATATTGTTAAAAACTCTTAATAGAATAACATATCGTTATAATGTTCCACTTGTCTTGGAACATTATACTAAATTCATAAAACGCACATTTAATGGTTTCTTAAATGATCCATGTGGGTTGGAACGTTTTTGCAAAATCTTTATACATTTTTTATTTCTGCAAAAATGTTCCATGTAATTTGAAACCCTTTAGATTAATCCATACTGTTTTTTTAAGCTGCGAACACTGTTCTAAATAAATTGAAACCTTTTATTATAATATATTATTTTCATATTTTTTGCTATAAACAATCCACATATACTTGATCCATTTTTGCTATTAAATATGTTCTAGAGAAAAAGATATTTTTTACCAAAATAAATAACTATGGTATATTTGGACGTAGTAACGCGAAAATGTTCCAACCCACAGCAACCCCAATTTGCAATTTACACACTTTTTCCCTGTAATTATTTCAGGCAAATACTATTGGTTTAACTATGGAATGCCAAACTGATTATTGAATGATATGCATATTTTTTGTAAATACATAATACAAGGGGCATATAAATAGGTAAAACGAGTTTGAAATGTTTTTGCTAAATTAATTTTGTATGAACCTTGTTAAATAGCAATTATGCATAAACTTTCCAAAACGAATTTAAGTGTATTATTTTATAAAAATAAACCAAAAAGAAATATGTAAAATAATAAATAACAATGAGGAACATACAAAAACAACAAAAAAATATATTTGAAAATGTATTACAAAAAAATAGAACGTGATCTTTTGAGCTTAGAACCTATGCCAAAAATTTGTTGATATGGTTCCAAAAGTTATCAAAAACTTATATTATAAACATTCAATTTTCATCATCGTATTCTATGATCTCGAAGTCCGGAACTCCACCAAACCCATCAACATCATCAGTGCTTCTTCAGAACTTTGAAGCGTTCTATAAAATTGAAGGCAATCCTCGGGTATGTAGTGGTACATGGATTGTAAGTCCACTAATTTCGCTGGAGCAATCGGTTTGTCGTTAGGCCACAATAAGCAAAAATCAGATTCTTTTATGTATTGCAGTTCTCGTTTTATTCTTTTATCAATTTTCAACTCATTGAAATCGTCTTCCATCGTAGACCGCATAAAAATAGAAAACACTTTATCTTTATCCAACTTAATTTCTTTTGTATGTAGCCAACTAACTTTAGATGAGTCTGTAAACTTCTTCCTATTGATAATCTTCTTTTCCAGTTTAGTTGTACTAAAAAAATCAGTCTTTGTCATTTTGTAAACTTGAAGAGGTTTAACTTTTTTACTTAGTTCTACAATAGTGGTATCCATAGTGCATTTAATGATACTGGGCATTGTTATGTATTGGTAGAAGGAGAGGTAGAAGAGGTGCACAGGAAGTGGATTGCCTTCAATTTTATAGAACGCTTCAAAGTTCTGAAGAAGCACTGATGATGTTGATGGGTTTGGTGGAGTTCCGGACTTCGAGATCATAGAATACGATGATGAAAATTGAATGTTTATAATATAAGTTTTTGATAACTTTTGGAACCATATCAGCAAATTGGCATAGGTTCTAAGCTCAAAAGATCACGTTCTATTTTTTTTGTAATACATTTTCAATTTTTTTTTGTTGTTTTTGTATGTTCTTCATTGTTATTTATTATTTTACATATTTATTTTAGATATATTTATAAAATAATACACTTAAATTCGTTCTGGAACGTTTATGCACAATTGCTATTTAACAAGGTTCATACAAAATTAAATTTAGCGAAAACGTTTCAAACTCGTTTTACCTATTTATATGCCCCTTGTATTATGTATTTACAAAAAATATGCATATCATTCAATAACCAGTTTGGCATTCCACAGTAACACCAATAGTATTTGCCTGAAATAATTACAGGGAAAAAGTGTACCGCTAAAACACAAAATTGCGTTTATCTCAAAATGGGGTCGCTGTGGGTTGGAACGTTTTCGCGTAACTACGTCCATTTATGTTACTTTTTCACACAAACATCTGGGATTCGCCCATTGGGGGCAGATGTTTGTGTGATGAATACGAGCATTTGTACTTCAGTCATGGATGATTAATATGTATTTCTATATAAATATAATTATATGTATTGTATCCGTTACTCTATTATCCCATAACACAAGCCTTACAGTGCTTACTTTGGGGCTAGGCTAATTGGTGTGAGTGTTGGAAATATTATAATAATTAACAAATTGTCTAGTAGGTAATGCACCAAGCGTACCCCATGCCGCCGGCAGTGCTAACGTTTAAGGTTTGCTTACATTAATCTCTCCTTGGCAAAACATAAAGGAGGTTTGTTATTACAAGTTCAAATCTTAATCTGAAGTCTTAGAACATTTACGACTGGAGACGCCATAGCGTTCACTCGCCGAACAAAATTTTTCACCATTTTTGGTGCGGGACGAGGTACACACGTTTAGCACACTAATGAAAATATGCACAAACACGAGCGTGTTGTTGCTATAAATGCACATTTCAAAAATTACGTCACACAAACAAAAAAAAATGGGTGCGTGTACTTATGTAGGCGCGTGAGAAGTTATCCTTCTTTGGCATCGTTTAAAATTAGTTTTTAATTGCATGCAAATAATTAATTACAATAAATTAATAAAAAGTCTGGAAAAGGACACAGTCAATAAAGTTCAGTTTTAATTTGAAAAAATAAATAAATAATCAAAATATTAAATTAAAATCGCTACTGAATATAATTTATTAGAACATATGTGATTTGCACTTGTATGAAACTCAAACACGTATTCCGAATATACAAACTAGAAACATGTGGATAAATATTATAAATATGAATACCTATAACTGTTACTTTATTACAAAAAATAAAGATGTGGTTTTTGGTTCTACTACACCAATGGTCAAGAGATGGCGCTGTAGTCTCCTGAATCGCGCTTTGGTTCCGTTGTTCCAGATTAATAAATACTTTTGATAGGCCTTCACAATGCAGTCGTTAGCACCCACAAAATAGGTCGCTAAGGCGACCAACTTCATGCTGTTAATTTTTTGTGTTACAGTGATGCGCGCGCATCTTAAAATTTCACTCTCATCATTTTTTCATAACGCGCCTAAAGAAGTATAACTTCAAAACGCACACATGCTAACAATTTTTATGTAACTATGCAATTGTTCGAGCGTACACAAACACAAAATTAGGGATGCGTCTTCTTCTTTTCACTGCTTGAACAACGCTGTGCGGATCCCATCGGTGCAACCCCTTCGCTAGTTGATGCTACGCTATTATCACTGTAACGAACCAGAGTCACTCCTAATGTTTCGTCAGTTATTTGATGATAGCTACCACGTACCTCCTTCTTCATTTCTGGCATTGGTTTTAGCGGCGCATTTTCTACACGGTTTGCTCGAATTGTACCCGTACCTTGATGGCCACATTCCTTCAAAGCAGTGAGTAATCTGAAGGAGGTGAAAAAATTGTCCATGTAAACATGAACTGAAAATCCTACAGGCAAAGCGTCAACTAAGTTTGTTACTACAGATCCACCGTCACCTAGATCTGGATTGGTATCGCCTGTGCTTGCACCTTGATAAAGTATGGCTTGAATTAGATAGCCCAGACGTGTAGCCATACACCAACATTTGAAGCCAAAACGTATGGGCTTACCATGTATGTGTTGTTTCGTGCTGTGATGTCCATAATATGGAATCATCAACATAAATATCCTGACTTTATTGTACTGGGGCCAATACTGCATCTATTTATGGTTTAGTTTATCCCATAAAGGGCGTACTTTGGTGAATTTGTCATGGACATCTAACGCTGCGTTATCACATTCATGAATAAACCGAAGTATTTGTTCAAATCGTGACCTAGATATAGCATTTGATACGCCGGGGTGGTAGGTGTCAGCCCCGGTATCCCAGTACATACGGTTTCTGGCTTGAACGTTATATCCACTGAGTAAAAATATAGCTAGCACGAGGCGAATCTCCTCCTTGGTAACGTCAAATTGTTTTCCTAAAACAGCGTATTTTTTTGATTATTCCACAAAACAATTATATGATCTCTTCGTCATAAAACAATTCAAACCATTAAACTAGGGATCTGTTACTTTCCAGAAAGTCAGGTTGCTTCCATTCTCTTCTTTGGTATTCCGGCAAATCCATGTCTTTCCATTTTCTTTTTTCTTGTACCTTCTTTTCTTTGTGTTGAGTAAGTTTAGTTAGTGTATCAATATTAGTTTTTATTTTTAAAGTACTTTTATGTTACTGGATAAAGAGGATATCCTATAAGCAGTTCAAATGGCTCATGTTGAAATTACAACTGGTATCATTTTAAAATAATTTCGCTGAAAATAACATATTAAATAAAATTGAACAGGCCAGAGGGTATTATTTGAAATAAAACTTCAAACTTGTATTAATCCGAACGGGCAATAGGGTATTAACTTAACTTAATACTGTTTAGAATACTTACAATCATTAATTTTGCCTAGAAATTGACGACATGTGTTGCTATAATTTAAAAACTATTTCGAATTAAAATACAATTATCTTACCAGTTTATAGATAAAAACAAGTAGTTTCGCTTCTATGATATTTTAAAACTTCAAAACGCGATATCTCAAAACACTGTTTTTGAAGATAATACCCTTTTGTTTGTGACGTGCGATATGTTTTTATAGATTTAAAAGAATCTGGCAAAGTAAAATATATTTTGTATGTAACTTCTGAACTGATTGAGGAAAAATTTTGAATTGATAAATCGTTGGACATATTGAACTTGTTCGAAAACTTACAATTTACTACTTAAAATTAAATTAAACTAAATATTATTAAATAACATACCTATTTTAAAATAATATTAAAACATATTTTAAGCAGTGTAGCGTGCATCATTGATTTGATGACATAATAAGTTATACATAGTAGAGTTACTCCGTGATCATGGCGCTTGCAACAGTGCCGAAATATCGGAGACTCATAAAAAACAAGGTACATGGTAATGAGGAGTTCTAGCCAGAGTGGATAAAACTCAGGGGACGTAGTTACTAATTAAGAGATACTAGATTGTTAATGTTATTTATTTGATTCAGGCGAATATAATTATTTTTATTTAAGCTTCGAAAGGGTTGGTGCCTGAAGATCGTCTCTTGTATGGAACCTTCTATCAAAAGACAGACGATTCCTTATTTCAAATCTTAAAATCATGACATTAACTTTTTAAAGGCATAGCAAGAGCTAGTTTACCTAAACAAGGAGGCAGTAACGTAACGGACGTTACAGTAACAATCCCGTTAATATCTATAATGTTAGTGACCATGAAAGTTTAAAACAATATAAAGTTATACATAATTTAGTTAATGATGAATAAATTTTAGATATTTTTCTTGGAAAGAAATCTTTTTTGTGTTGTTGTGTACATATACCGAGTGTTCTTATTCTCCCATATCCCTCCTTTCCCTATCCTTATTAGATCCTTAGATTAAAACAAAAAGGGTAGATACGGTACGCTCATACTTGCATCAAACAAAAAGTGATCCCACGGCAGCACGAACGGGCCGGCGAGATCCGCGATACTGTATTACCGACCCGAACGAAACAGCACGTTAAGTTTCAACGGCAGCGCGAACGAGAAGGCGAGATCCGCGTCACTGCACTACCGAGCAATCACGCGACCAGTACTCAATGTCACTACCGAATAAGATTCAAAACAAACAGCAATTTTATGAAAAAATATATTTTATAGTACTTACGAATGAAAAGTGATGCCTTGGGTTTTATTTTTAGTTCTTGAGCACTTTGAGCACTTTTTAAAAACACACTTAGGAATTGTTTTATCATATAAACACAAAATATTAGCAATATTTCTCTTTGGCGTTCATATGTACGTCGTTTGCATGTCAAGTTGTGACTAAAGCGATTAGGGTTGTGGATCACAATTCATGCGGATCACTTTTGTGAAGCTAGTGCCGTATCTACCCTTTTTGTTTTAATCTAAGATTAGATCACGCACGCTGGCCCTTTTTTTTAACGATGGGAAATGCTTTATGCATACCCCGCGCTTTGGGGTACGCGGGGTTATGTCGGACTCTCCGCGGCTTCTGGGGGCAGACAGAATGCCCTCCAGAAGGTGCCTCCGCGGCCTACCGACTAAAACCCATCGATGCCCCTCACATACGCCTTGGCGCGAGCATGTCCGTTACCGCCGCATCCTCATCGTCTTCTGACGAAAAGGACACGTTGGGGAGGGACTCGTCGCTGCCTGACAAGGTCATGGGAACTTGCGAGAACACATCCACGACCTCGTCGGCGTCTGCTCGCCTATGGCGAGCGCGAGCCCCATTCACCCCCCCAAAATGGGAGGGTCGGTGATCCCCCGGGGCATCCAGGGGATCAGCGACTGGCGGCAACCGGTGCAATGCAGGGCCCGGGCTTCCCGGGCCTGGACCCCGCTGGTTGCCGTCAGGAGGAAGTAGGCGGGCGTACATCCGCCTCCTCCGCCCTAACCTTCGGCGGCGGCAACGAGCGGCCTCTGGGTCTTCTTCCCGGGCCCTCTCCGCGTCCTCCTTCTGCGTCATGACGTCGACACAGAAGGAGTTCACCGCGTCCCACATCTCCTCCCCTTCCAACATGACGCAGACCACGTTTTGGAGGGAGAGATCCTCGCCTATGATGGCGGTTAGCTCTTGCCGCCGCTGGGAGAAGCCCAGGCACACACCTCCGATGTGTGCTATGCCGTATCCTCAGCCGCGTCACAGTGGTGGCACTGAGGGGTCGGCTCCCTACCGATACGGTGCAGGTAGCGGCCGAAAGAACCGTGGCCGCTAAGGACCTGACCTGCGTCCATGGTGGAGTGTCCCACACGGAACCCAAATTTATCCCAAAATCAATTTGGGTTCCGTGTGGGACACTCCACCATGGACGCAGGTCAGGTCCTTAGCGGCCACGGTTCTTTCGGCCGCTACCTGCACCGTATCGGTAGGGAGCCGACCCCTCAGTGCCACCACTGTGACGCGGCTGAGGATACGGCATAGCACACATCGGAGGTGTGTGCCTGGGCTTCTCCCAGCGGTGGAGTGTCCCACACGGAACCCAAATTGATTTTGGGATAAATTTGGGTTCCGTGTGGGACACTCCACCATGATGCTGGATAAGGGGGGAGGCGACAACGCTCTCAAACTCCTTGCCAACCTCATCCAGCAGCACAATTGGGCGATAGCCTGACAGGTCGTCCGCGGGCTGGTTCTCCTTGCGCAGGAGGCACAATAAACCTTCCTTCCAAACCTTCGGGAACTGCCCGGTGCGAAGACATGCACCAAACAGTTCCCGGAGACGATCCCCAAAGTGGCGCAAGGAGAGCCCCAGGACTTTACCCGGGACTCCGTCGGGACCGGGAGCAGTCCACTTCCCCTTCAACCGCGCAATCGCAGTCCTATACTCTTCCTCGTCGATGGGAGGAGGGTCACCCTCAAAGGAGGCCGCGTTCGCCACAGGCGGTGGAGCCATGTATGGCGAAGAGTAGCCTTCACACGCAGGAAAGAGTTGCCGGACCACCGTACACAAACGTCCGGGGTCCATGATCTCGGTCAGAGGGGCACCATGCGCACACAATTGATTGCGGGCAGTTTTGTAAGGGCGCCCCCATGGGTCTTGGTTGAGACCCTGCAACATCTCTTCCCTCACTACTTCTTTTGAGCGAGAGATGGCTACTTGTAAGGCTATCTTGGCCTCCCTGTATTGGCCGTACAGATCCTCCTCCACTTGCGAGTTCCGAACACGCCGCCTGCGGTAGCGCGTGTAAGAGCGGCGGGCCGCAGTGCAGGCCGTCCTGAGGTCCGCCAGGTTCTGGGACCACCAGTACACCGCGCGACGGTCCTTCGGAGGGCGCGATCGAGGCATGGAAGCCTCGCACACCTCCGTGAGGGCCTCCCGGATGTGGGTAGCTCCCTCCTCGACGTTGTGACCGTTGATCGGTGGCAACCACCACCTCTGTACTATGGCCGCCTCCTCCACCATATCTCGGTCAAGGCGGTTCAACGCCCAACGTGGAGGGCGGTCTCTCTGCGGGACCTGCGGGGGCGGGGAGCGCTGCGTGGGAATCTCGAATCGGATGTACCTATAATCCGAGAGACTCTCAACCTGCGTCATCACCCGCCAATCCTGGATCTTTTGCGCTAGGGCGGGTGACGCAAACGAAACGTCCACAATAGACCCACCCAGACGGCGCACACAGGTATGGGTGCTCCCCCTATTGAGAAGGGAAAGGCCAGAGGCGGCGGCCCAAAGCTCCACGGCCTCACCACGAACATCAGTGGAAGGACTGCCCCACACCATTGATTTGGCGTTTAGGTCCCCCATGAGGAGAACCTGGTGCTGTGCTGCACGCCGAACTGCACCTCCAACCGCCACGAGGTACGCCTCAAAATCGACCAGCGGTCTGTTTGGAGAGAAGTAAACACCGACCAAGGCGATATCCTCCCAGACGGCCACCACGAACCCGGGGCCCCTTTCTACCAAAGAGGGGGGTGTGTAACCCGGTGCCGAACGAACAACGATGGCTACGGAGCCATCCCGATCACTAACCCAATTGGGTTGGTCAGGGACAAAATATGGCTCCGCAGCGACGGCGACATCGACGGGCCACTCCGCCAGGGCTTACAGGCCCCCACCCTGAAAGCTGGCGGCCCCCGGCCCCGCACCATGTGCAGGGTTACGGGTCAGCCGGAGGCGACGCGGAATTTGCGCCACAACCGCCCCGTCCGTGAACGGACACACCACGACTGCCGCGGCCCAGGCTCCCCAGGACGTCAGCCGTGGTAACCGACAGGCGCAAGCGCCTTGGCGAAAATCGCCCCCACAAGCCGCGAAATGCGGCCGCCGAATTAAATCCAGCCACACTACGCCCCCTCACCATGGGAGCCACTTGTCAGACCATTAGCCGCCGGCGAGCATGGATTCCGCTCAAGCCGACGTTGCCCAGGGTGCAGCACGAGGAGGTTGTCCGACCTAGCACCCCACGCACGCTGGCCTACGTTGTCACTGACTCACTGTGGCCACTATTCCTACACGATCCAAGAAATATGGTGACTCATTGTTTTATATCACAATTATTACATTTTTTTTAACAAAGTTTCTACAGCGTTTTTCTTTGTGGATTTAATACAATAAAATATAAAATCAATCTTAAGGCCAATTACAGAAACTCATTATATACACATTAGATACGAACGGCGTTACTATATATCAGTATTTATTACATTTCATTTTAAAATTTGTGTCATATAATTTACTAACATAAATAATTAATTTAAATTAAGATTGGACATAACAAAAAGACAAAAAAAGAAAAGCAATCACTAAATACACATACAAAAGGGTTTTCAAGAATTTGTCGCATGATAACCTTATGAAGTGTGGGTGTGTGTGCGTGTATGTATGTGTGGGTGTGTGTGTGTGTCCATGCAGCTGCAATGCTATGCCTCGTAACGAGATGGCGGGCGCCGTAGCCTTCGTTGATAAATGCACTATTCAATACAAAAATAATTTATTTATAAAATCGGAACTGCAGAACAATGGTGCATTCGGTACAACGGGTCCTAAACTACGCAACATGTTTTTTACTTGGAATGAAAGGTTTATCATAATAATTGGACGTAGTTACGCGAAAACGTTCCAACCCACAAGTCACTCGAAAATGAGTTACCATAACCAGGGTACTATTTTTGACATATTACATCAAGTGCACACAAAGATGCTAGTATTTTTAGGGTTAGTTTCATCAATAAAGTTTGACCCAAATGTTCCAACCCACCATTATGCCAAGGACGTGTACTCAAAATAAAGTAAAAACATTACATGCATACTGAAACATATTGTTAAAAACTCTTAATAGAATAACATATCGTTATAATGTTCCACTTGTCTTGGAACATTATACTAAATTCATAAAACGCACATTTAATTGTTTCTTAAATGATCCATGTGGGTTGGAACGTTTTTAAAAAATCTTTATACATTTTTATTTCTGCTAAAATGTTCCATGTAATTTGAAACCTTTTAGATTAATCCATACTGTTGTTTTAAGCTACGAAGACTGTTCTAAATAAATTGTAACTTTTATTATTATATATTATTTTCTAATTTTTTGCTATAAACGATCCACATACATACTTGATCCATTTTTGCTATTAAATAAGTTCTAGAGAAAAAAATATTTTTTACCAAAATAAATAACTATGGTATATTTGGACGTAGTAACGCCAAAAGGTTCCAACCCACAGCGACCCCATTTTGAGATAAACGCAATTTTGTGTTTTTGTGGTACACTTTTTCCCTGTAATTATTTCAGGCAAATACTATTGGTTTTACTGTGGAATGCCAAACTGGTTATTGAATGATATGCATATTTTTTGTAAATACATAATACAAGGGGCATATAAATAAGTAAATCGATTTGAAACGTTTTTGCTAAATTTAATTTTGTATGAACCTTGTTAAATAGCAATTATGCATAAACGTTCCAAAACGAATTCAAGTGTATTATTTTATTAATATATCTAAAATAAATATGTATAATAATAAATAACAATGAGGAACATACAAAAACAACAAAAAAAATGAAAATGTATTACAAAAAAAATAGAACGTGATCTTTTGAGCTTAGAATCTATGCCAAAAATTAGCTGATATGGTTCCAAAAGTTATCAAAAACTTATATTATAAACATTCAATTTTCATCATCGTATTCTATGATCTCGAAGTCCGGAACTCCACCAAACCCATCAACATCATCAGAGCTTCTTCAGAACTTTGAAGCGTTCTATAGAATTGAAGGCAATCCTCAGGTATATGAATACGATAATACTTGGTACATGGATTGTAAGTCCACTAATTTCGCTGGAGTAATCGGTTTGCTATTAGGCCACAATCAATAAAAATCAGATTCTTTTATGTATTGCAGTTCTCGCTTTATTCTTTTATCAATTTTCAACTCATTGAAATCGTGTTCCATCGTAGACCGCATAAAAATAGAAAACATTTTATCTTTATCCAACTTAATTTCTTTTATATGTAGCCAACTAACTTTAGATGAGTCTGTAAACTTCTTCCTATTGATAATTTTATTTTCCAATTTAGTTGTACTAAAAAAATCAGTCCGCGTCGTGGGTCATGGTCCAATCTCCTATTCCATCCATAAAGAAGGCATGTACCCCAGCATTGTACACATTAAAATGCCAATGATGATGATATAAATGTTGCTCTTTCATACCAAGGTCCGACTTAGTTAAAATGTCAAATTGAAATTATTTTGAAATCAGTTACGAAACATCCATTATATAATGTCTCCCGATGGGCGACTATTATTGATGCCTTTCATTGTCCCGTTGGTAATTTCCGTTTGTAAGGGTAATTCATCATTAGCCCTATCAATATTTGATATTCGCGTTTATTTGACCGCACTGTAATCTAACCTTTTTATGAGTTATTATACCCCTAATTGCCATCGTCTAATTTTGGCAAGTAACAATCATATTATTGTACTTATAATACACTGGCTAGCAAAACTAAGTATCAGACTTTTAAAATTGCAATAGCTTTTAAAGTACACAAGATATACTTTCGAAATAAGAAGTGCTCAGGAAAGAGTTAAATTTTGAAATACAGTTTCAAAGAAAGCTGATTATATTTGTTATAAAACGGTTTTATATTTTAATTCTCTAACTTCTTTAAATAGAAAAAAATAACCTTGTTATACTTAGTTTTGCAGGCCAGTGTAGTCCATCCCGCGGCTTCGCGCTAAGCAGCTTAGAGGGTATTCGCAGGGTTTTTAGCGGATATTATGCCGTAAAGCGGCCGTAAGAGTTACGGGGTCCTCAGTGGGCAGCCACTGCTAGGGCTCGTAAGGCTTGCGGGCGCCAGGTGTGAGGTCCGTTCGGCGCGGCGGTGTGCCACTTAAAGGCGCCGTCGTCTGTAAATAGTATTTTTGCCTGCGTATATAAAAAAAAGGCCAGTGTAGTTCAAACCATAATTTTGTTTTTTTTTGTGTTACAGTAATAATAAACAATAATAAAAATAATAATACAACATTAATAAAAATAAATAAATACATATACAAGGGTGGCAAACACCAATATCACTGGCGCCGCTGCCTACCCTGACCCTATTCCGTGTAGCCCTGGAACCTTTGATAGAAGTTTAAGTTTTCTCATTATCAGGATTGATGAAGCCAAAAAATTAAAACGAGACGAATTATTTGAAGACGATTTGATCAGTAACGTCGGACGAAGTTCTCAATGACAAAACTAACGCACATTGTGTTTGGTTATTTTAAGAAATATTAAAGAGAAAACTATGGCTATACAAACCTTTATTGTAAGCTGATGTTCCTTCAGCTAATAAAAAGTCTTTGCAACAAAAATTAAAAATGGCGTCTTGAAAATCAAAACTACTTTTACCAAATTAATAGTAAGCTTGCGGTAATAGAAATAAGTAGGCATACAACATTTTTTTAATTTTTTGAGTGTGCACGCTGTTCGTAGCAAATGACCTTTACAGCGTCACCGGGTTAGGAGACGGCGATATACTACGGAGATCTCAAGCCAAAAATTGGCGAGTACCTCTTCTAGACCAATCGAACCTGAAGGCGTCTTTGGGACTCGGACTTCGGCTCTTGTTAGCCGTTGTCGTGGGGGGATTAGATTATTTATTTTTTGAGTGTGTATGCTGTTGGTCGCAGATGACCTTTACACAGCTTTAGCGGGTTTGGGGACCTCAAGCCGGGAATTGGCGAGTGCCTCTGGAGGTATTCCAGGCGGATAGTATATCCCACGGGGGGAGTCTCCTCTCCGTCTGGATCCTCTAGACCACTCGAACCTGAGGGAGCAACATTATCAAATTTGATAGAAAGTACTTGAACAAAAACCTCACCTAAACCATACCGCGGTGAAAAAAATAAACAGCGCAATCTTCAGACAACAGTATTAATTAAAATTTGTATCACAGTCGTAATTCGTATTACATCAAGCCCAAGGCCCAACAGATAAAAAACGTTGGACCTGTCAGAATACTAATTGGATATTTAAGGTTTAGCGATGTCCAAACATAGAGCAACACGGCTGACGGTCCAAAGCGTGTCGCTATCGCAAAGAGCGTTGAACCGAAGGAATTCTACGAAGCCCCAGGTGTACTGTTGCTGAAGATTGGCTACGCGGCTACGATGTAGAATTATAGCCAAAGTTATGGACAAATGAGTTAAAGACCAAACGATTAAATAAAATAAAGATGAAGAAAGAAATTAAGGTGTAGGTTTACAATATTTATGTTGTGAGTCCACGTAGAGCATGATAAAACTTTTTTGCTAAGTATATACTCCTTAGTGATTCGGTTTTTATATGGGATTTGATAGCTGTCTAAATGAAAAGAAAAATAATGTGGTTTTGTGTTCCATGAAAATGATTTGGATATTGTGATCTTTTAATATAGTAGTTTTATCCCAATGGACTATTTTATTTTATGAGTGTATTGGGCAAGGTGTAAGCTAGTTATATCCAAAAGAACGCGGAAGACGCTAACAAATTCTTCACAATTTTATAATCATGGACATCGAACAAAGAAGTCATATTATGTAAAAAAACTAAAACCTAAACGGAGTCCCAAATATTTTTTAACCATAGATGAATGATTGGTCTCGCTTCAGTCGAGTGAAGCGAAATCAATTATTTATCTATGCTTTTAACATGTAAAATGTCAGCGAAGCTGAAAAGGAACAGAAATAAAATTCATTAGACTTTTTACATGTTAAATTTGTTAACGAGTTAACAAAATAGCTCCAATTTTTGTTCATCTGCTAAATACTATATACGAGCTAGACATTTGAATTGTTTTCCCACGGAACAAGTTTTTTGACTTTTCCACAAAGATCTGACCGCCGATAACAACCTCCGGGATCACGTCTATCTTCTTACAAAAGATCTGCTAATCCTCACGGGAGCGATTGGCCAGACGCAATGCCCTCTTCTTTACATTATACGGGTCAAGCTTACACGCTTCTTGTGATAAAATCGTATGCCGGCACTTCGCTTGGCTATTCGTATCTGCTATTTGTAAAGATGTTTCATGTTTAGAACAGATCTATAGATCTATGAACACGTTCGTAAAAAAGTTATACATAAAATAGATTCTCAGAAAAATAATATTTTTTACTTAGGTTTTTATCTAGTTTATTCGCACAATGAATATGAATAATAATATGGCGATTTTTCAATATATTATTATGTAGGAACCGATTTCTTTATGTAGTCTGTAATAATATTACTACTAATTGGAAATATAGTACCGTCAAAAACAAAAAATAACACTGAAGTGTTAGCATCACCAAATATAAGTTGATATCATTCATACGCCTCTTTTAAATAGCGCGAATTTCACTACAATCACAGCAAGATTGGAAATAAATTGTCGGAAGTATATTGAAAGCACAAATTATGTGACAAAGCGTGGGATTGTGCTTTCAGCCCAGTGTTGCCAACTCTACGTCTTTTTACGTAGATCTACGTATTTTAGGCCTTTTCTGGAAACCTACTAACTTCAGTCCCAGAATCTACGTATTTTCTTATTTTTTTTCAAATTTGTAAAATAACTTAATTCACTAGAATAAAGAAGAATATTTTCCGTTACTTTACTGGTTTTGTTGACTAAATTAATGCTGGACGCAGGATTTGTGAAAGCAGAAACGACAAAACTCTTTGACTTAGTAGGTACATTCATAACCTTAAAAATTATATTTTTAAACTTTTAATATTATTAATGAGTACCTACTCACATCGAATTGATCTTTGCAAAAAGAAAAGACTTTCAGTCGATAAAGTTACAGGATTTAGCAAGTTTTAAGCATATGTTCATGTGTAAGTATGTTTTTTCTCTTGGCAATTTAAACCACAACTTTTCTAGAGTCTTTTACCAAGTGTATCATGATAACTACTATATTTGTCCTGTGATCTATTAGAAATCATGGTTTTATAATATTAACTTAGAAAGTTTATTTCCTACGTGCTTGAGAGTGTTTGTTTTGACGTCATAGCATAGATAAGTCTATAGACTAAAGAGAGTTTTTGTATGTCTTCTAGGTAAAAAAAAAAATTTTTTTCGTTCTGATAGAACAATTATTAACAATTTAAAACATAATTCCAAAAAGTGTCAACTAGCCCATTTAACAACAGTTTATCCTTGTCATTCTCTATACAGAATGAAAAGGAGAGACTGATGTTAAATTAAGTTTTAAATTTAGAATATCATCGAGAATCGGCACCCACCAGTGTTTGTGTCTGATGGTAAATGTTTACCACAGCATGGTAAATGCTTCCAATGCAGCGACTTCTCCAAGAACTCTTTGTTCTATCTCCCGTTCTTAAACAAATTGTATAACAAAATACTCGTTTTATTCGGTTTCAAATAACTTCTTCATTTCACTCAGAAAAAAGTACGTAGATCTACTCACTTTTCATAAGCAAAATTTACCAATTCTACGTAATTTTCTCAACGGGCCTACGCCTTTTTCAAAATCCGAGTTGGCAACACTGTTTCAGCCATCTAAAGTTTGCTGAAAAAGATCGAAGATTGAGCGAATCACAACCAAACTACTGACGTTTAAGAGTCATTTTACAACGAAACCAGAAAGACTTCCGCGAAACGTGACAATACAAGTTGTAACTAGCAAAAATGTTGGCTTTTCTGAGAAAGCAGAACAGTTTCGATGGAAATTGGATCGTTTGTGTACACGACTAGGTGGCGTTTTGCTTGGCTCAACGTATCGTCGTATTTCTTTTTTCCTCCGTTGCACGGCAATTGCATGAGTCTAGTTTAAAATATGAGAAAAAATCTCATGATTGTACCGGTCTCAGAGTTAAACGTTTGTTGGCGATTTAAATTGACCAGTAAGGACATTTTAAATCAACTACGATACTTATTGGATTTCAAGTTGTTGGGTGTTCGATAAAATTCATTTCCTCGATATGTTTAACTAGTAGAATCGAAACTAGATTGGTTTCACTGAAAAATGTTTTTACGAAATAAAATTCAATTAAATGTTTGTCGAAGATAATAAAAAAGGAAGAGGCTCCGTAGGAACGGAAGAAATAGTACTCAGAATAGTAGGTGGTACATATATATCGTTTTTTGGCCCATTTAATGATGAAAAAGTGAGGGAAAGAATAAAATATAAGATTACGCTGATTCCTGATGTTTTCTGCACATATATTTGGAGAATATGGATGTCCCAGAAACCACTGCACAGGCATTGTTGAGATCTGATTATAAGAGTAATAATCAGATCAATTTGTTTTTATATAGTACTAGCGGCCCGCCCTCGCTTCGCTTCGGTGTAGAGCTGAAGTGTAGACTACAGCTTTTGTTCTCAGGCTTGTATTATACACAATGACATTCATCTATGATTCTTCTTATACCTGCATGCAAAGTCACAGCCCGATCGAATTAAAATTGATTGTTTTCCTGACACCGTCTTCTAGCCGATATTCAAGTTTATATATTGCTTCAGGTGTCCGAATTCGAGTAATCTCTTTCGTGCACCCGATTACGGGATAAAGACCAAATGTGATTGAGCCATATGGCCGTTATTCCAAAAAGAAGTAACTGCTACCTCAATGTTCTCATAAAAAAGCCTAAATTTAATGAAAGACTGCGCCGCCTACCGCCTGGACTTCACAAAAACTTTTGTACAACTAATATTTACTCATGCACGCAACAACTATTGGTTTTTATGTGAGAAATAAAGTTTCTTTAACCTTAAATGCAGTAATTAAAATTCATGTCATGTTGTAATAAATACTATGATATTGATTAATATTCTTCTTGTCTCATTGCCAATATAATTTCCGTCGCTTTAGATTAGTGCATGCTATATTCCTGCAATTTTTGTTACATTTCTTCATAAATCTAGTATGTTAGTGATTTGGAGCGAATGTCAAATATATAAACTCAGCTTACTCATGAGTTTCGTGATATGAGTTGTTAATTTCGGAAGATGGCGGAGTAACAAACTTTATTTAAAAAGAAAACCGAGAGTTGATTGTTTTTTTTTATAAAAAAACCTTGTCCTGACACTAATAATAATAATAATAATATAGCTTCTTTATTTCCATAATGTACAAGTAATAAATATCATAGAATTATTCATAAGTACATGCATGAAATAATAAAATATTACAACAATTAATACCATAAATTAAATTACAATTAGCATTTTAAAGTTTTCATTTCATACAATTGTCAAGTAATAATAATAATAATAAAATTCAAATTCCAAATGATAATTGAATGTCAAAGTTAATGTAAATTATTAATGCATGTCATTATGGACCCCTCATCGAGTAAAGGCCTCCTCCATTTTGCTCCACGTCTGTCTGTCCTTTGCTTTTATAGTCCAAGTTTCACCAGCCTTTCTTATTATTTCATTAACCCACTTTTCTCTCGGTCTACCTCTTTGCCTTTTATTTGTAGGCCCCTGCCAAGTAGTCACTATGTGTGTCCATTTTTCCCTATCCATTCGTGCAATGTGACCCGCCCATTTCCATTTTAGTTTTAGAGAATGTTCCAAAGCATCTATTATTTTTTCTTATTTCTGTGTTTCTTTTTCTATGTCTTCGTTGTATGTTCAGTATACTCCTCTCCATCGCTCTTTGGCATACTTGTATGTTATTTTTGGTATTTTTATTGTATATCCATGTTTGGCAGCCATATGTAAGACAGGGTAGTAAACATGAGTCCATTATTTTTTTCTTAAGTTTAATTGGGAGTTTAGATTTTAGGGTTTCTATATTGCTCCAAAATTTATTCCACATCATGTTAATTCGTCTTTTAACCTCATCTTCGTGTCTTGTCTTAAAGAACGATACTTGTTGTCCGAGGTAGATATAACTTTGAACATATTCTAATGTATTGCTATTGACCTTTATTGGTATAGTATGACTGTTTGTCATGACTTAAGTCTTGGAAGCATTTAGTTCTAAACCGATCGTAATGCTTACATCATTCAGTTCATTGATCATTTCTTGTAATTGTGGTACTGTTTCAGAGAAAAGTATGATGTCATCAGCGAACCGCAGATTACTGAGAAGTTTTCCATTTATATTAATTCCTTTCTTTTCCCAGTTTAAGGTTTTCATTATACTTTGAAGCACAGCTATAAATATTCTAGGTGATGGGGGGTCGCCTTGTCTGATACCTCTACAGATCGGCGGCCTCGTCTCTCTAGCTTTACACGGCTTTTGCTATTGTAGTAGATGTCTTTTATAAGATCTATGGTCTCTGCTGGTACTTCGCACTCATGTAGAGCTTTCCACATGCTCTTGTGTGATATAGAGTCAAAGGCTTTGGCGTAGTCGATAAATGCCAGGTAGAGTGGTCTATCGTGCTCTATATATTGCTCCATAATCAGATTTAAAGTGTGAATATGGTCTGTTGTTGAAAAATGTTTTCTAAAGTCTGCTTGTTCCGGTGGCTGATACCTCTCTGTGAACATTGCTAAACGACTCTCAAGACATGAAGCAAATAGTTTGTACATATTTGGTTGAAGGCTTATTCGACGGTAATTTCCAATCTGTGCAGGATCTCCCTTTTTATAAAGTAAAATGATGTTGGATTGCGCCCACTCTTTCGGTATAGCTTTGACGTTTAGAATCATGTTAAATAGAGTTGTCATGTATGGTGCTAGTAGCATTTTCCCTAGTTTTCTTGCTTTGCTTCATTTGGGATTCCGTCAGGCCCATTACTTTTGCCGGATTTCAGTGATTCAATTTTCTTTACAACTTCATTTATAAAGAATCTTGCTAGAGCGGTAGTGTGCTGATTGGTAATTTCGATGTCCGGGGTACTGTCTTTTGTCGAGTATAACCTGTTGTAAAAAGTTGTCGCCTTTTCTTTTATTTCGGATCTTAATAGTATTTTCTTGTCAGAAGTGTTTTCTTTTATAAAGGGTATCCATTGTTTGGTTGTATTAAGATTCTTAAGACCTTTCTTCAAGCTACCTGTTGATTCAAGGTGTGTTTTGATTTCGCTTAGCCTGCGTTCTGTGTGTTCATGTTTCAATAATTTGTAGATGATTTTGTAGAGATAGGAACGTTCGTCTTTTTCTTCTCTTGTTAGGGGTTTTTATGAATTAATTCGTTTCTTCTAGCAATAAGACATTTTATGTGAACAGGGACGGGCTCCCGTTTTGTTGTTGATTTTTGTTGAATTGAGTTTAAACTGGTGATTATTGTATTTTTAATTTTGCTGTATAAGGACTCTATGTTTTCATTTTCTTCTAGTGTGATTTCGTTTAAACTTGTACTTAAGGTTTGTAAAAAATGTTCTTTCTCTTCTGGTGTATCTAATTTGGTTTTATAATTTTTGAATTTTGCTCTACTCTTCTTTACCGGTGTAATCCGTACTGTGCTTCTCACGAGGCGGTGGTTGCTGGGGAACGTTACTTTTGATATAATTTCTAAATTTGAGATGTTTTCTTTTTTATTGGTTAGTATATAATCTATTTGACTTTTTCTGTTTTTTGGCGAGAGCCAAGTCCACATAGTTTTATTGTTCTTTTTAAATAAGCTGTTTGTTACGTATAATTTATTTTCCCAACAAAATTGGATCAATCTTTCACCTCTTTTATCTCTCTTTCCGTAACAGTAATTCCCCAGTATTATTTCTTCGCCTTGTAATCGTTGTCCAATACGGGCATTAAAATCGCCTTAAAATATTTTTTGGTTGTCATATTGACAGTGTTCGTACTATAGCTGGTTGTAGAAGTTATTGATTTCTTGGTTACTTGCGTCGACAGTTGGTAAATGTACTTGTATAACGGTAAGCTTATTACCGAACTTCAGATTCAGAATACACATGCGTTCAGATACACCAATGAAGCTCACAATGTTTAGCTTATATTCCTTTTTTATTAGAAATCCGACCCCATACTGACCTTTCGTTACCCCGAAATAACAGAAAATATATTCATCTTCTTCTATATATTATACCCTGTTCTACGTATTTCAGAAAGGCCAATAATATCATGTTTTATTTTAGAAATTGCCTTTTTAAAATCAATAAGTCTTTCTTCAGATAGTAGAGATCTCGCATTGTAGGTACAGATGTAAAGATTTTGTAGTGGAGATGGAGGGTTGTAGTCATTATCCCCCGCGGTGACAGACCGTATTGGGAGATGAAGAGGGGCTTTCTTTACAAGTTTTTTTTGCTGGTGGATGTATCTCGGTCGAGCTTGCCTTTGTCTCTTTTCTTTGTGATGCGTTGCACATGTAGGACGTGATATTATTTGTTCTATTTTTCTTGGGAATTTGTTTGACGTTACTTTCGCTGGTCACAGTTATTTGTTGTTCTGGAGATTCTGACAAATTTCGTTTCTGCTTCCGTGGGTTTGTTGCGTAATTCTGTTTTATGCTCTTTGGACTGCCCGGCAATGTTACGACTCTATCATAACGTAATACAACATTTTTTCCAAGTTTGCGTTCTTTTTCTACTTCTTCTTGAAACTCCTTGCGTTTCAATAAAACTTCTTTTGAAAAATCTTCTTTAATATTAATGGGTGAGCCCTTCAGTGTTCCCTATTTCTTTAAAATCTCAATTTTTCGTCCCATTGTAAGAAATGTTACTAATAAGGGTCTAGTCTTGCTCCCTTTTTTGCCAAGTCTTTTCACAACTTCAACCTCTGATTGCTCGACAGAAATGTTTAAGTAAGTTTTTATGCAACATAATAATAAACTTTGTAATTCTGCGTAATCATGTTCGGTTTCTTCTACTCCGTAGAATATCAAATTTTTCTTTCTAGCCGGTTTTTCTAAATAATCTATCTTTTGTTGTTGTTGATTTATTTTTATTTCTAACATGTTTGTCCTATTTTCCATAATTGTAATTTTTTTCATTGATATTGTCATTTATAGTTTTCGTGATATTATCTTGCATGTCTTTTATTTCTTGTTTTTGGTTATTTAGATCGCCTTGAATTTCTTTAAGAATTTTCATTATATTTTCCATGTTTTGGTTGCTTGTGGTGTCCTCTAGCGGTGAGTAGCTGTACCACAATATAAGCGCATACGTGTCTTGGCGGTGACAAGTTGGTGCGCTTACGCAGGTTAGAGAGCGTCTATTTCGAACAGCTGTCACTAGATGGCATAAAAATGGAAATAAGAGAGATGAAAACGGTGATTTGCAGTTTTATTTGTGGGTTATAACAATTTCTTTATACACTGTTTGCTAGTTATTTTCTTCCTTGCACTAATATTTCACCAATAGGTCTTCTGAGATAACTTTAGTGTGTTTTTCTTTAAATTTTTTCTTGTATTAACACCGTTAACACAGTTAATGTTTGATATTTTAATTACCGGTTTATTGACAATATTTTTGTACTGTTCGTTTGATTTTTTTAATTATTACTGTTCTTTAGCGTGTATGCACTGAGTTAATCACTTAAATTATGAAAATAGTCACTGTATATATTTTTAACTTGGAAAATATAACGGAGCCGAAGTAAACACGGGGTCAGCAGCGCCCTCTCACGCGAATATCCTGACACTAACGAACTAAATAAAAAAAGAATTATTCAATTTGTTTCAGTCGGTCGGAAGTGATGCGCATACATACTTTTCGACGTTTCATTTTTATACACATACTAGCTGTCCCAGCAAACTTCCTACCGCCATAAAAAAAGGGGTTGATGGTAGAAAGCTGAAAATGTAGGGTTGCGTGTATTTATGTATGATGTATCATAAAAATCAAAACAAATATGTCCAAAAAAATATATAATTTAATTTAACCTTAACATTTAGGGGGATGAAAAATAGATGTTGTAGTTCAACTGCAGGCACACGATGACATGAGAATTTTGTATATTAGATAGATTTCTTCGCTTACCTAATAACATTGTATATAAATATACTTATTTAAGTACAGTATATGTATTCTATCCGTTACCCTAGTATCCCATAACACAAGCCTTAAAGTGCTTAGCTTGGGACTAGGCTAATTGGTGTGAGTGTTGGAAATATTTATTTAACTACAATAAAAGGGATAAAATTAATAACACAGCACTACCACGGTAATATTATCTATACAGTATTGTGACTCTGCCCTGTCCTTGAAAATAAATGCCTACACCGAGCGCTGCGTTGGCACGCGGTAGGGCCGCCAGCCTATAGTATTTTATGTAGTTTTGTTTTTAACGCGAGTGTAAGTAGATTACTCGTTCTCCTTTTTTTCATCCTAACCACTTATTTATATATTATTCCAGATATTTTGCCTGATGGAAAAACCGATATACCTAAATATTAGAAACAAATAACGTACTAGTAGATAGGTATATAAAAATATTCTATAGAGGTAAGACACCTTTCCAATATTTCAGGTAATTTAAAAAATGATATCTCTGGGTGTGTTATTGAAGAGTTCAAGCAACCAAAAACAGCAATTGTGCTGTTGTACGATATTGATCGTCGTTTGTTCTTTCCCATACTAAATTATGTAGGTATCTACTTAATTCAATCAAATATTTACAATACAAAACGCACGTTTAAGCACGGCTAACTGCATAAAAAACAATTCAGACCGCCGTCGTCGTTGCGGCGCGGCGGCGCATTCGCGACTGGGTGCCCGCCGAGAGCACATCGAACTCGAGTGGCGTAGGTATGACTCGCTTTCCGACCGTTTGTATGAAGATAGAATACTGTATGATATTATTACCGTGGCACTACATAGGTAGTTGAATAGCGACGATTTTTTCAATATTCTTATTCTTCATCCAGCTGAAAACGTCATTTTTATATTTATAATTTATGTAGAAAAATGAAAATATGTCAGTCACAGGTCGCGTCAATGTCTCGTTGGCCTCGGGGTGGGATTCTGTGAATATGTCTATATTGTATTTACTTTTTTCAAAGCTTGTGCCATGTCATACATCAGATATCACTTCTTGAAACAACAGAAAATCCAACAGAAAAAATAACAAAGACATTTCTCCTCAGCTTTTAGTATTATGCGAATGTAGTTTAATTAATTAGCCTGGGCTAATTATATTTGGGTTATTATATTGTCTTTATTATGCATAAATATCATTCACTCCTTGTAGCTGTTTAAGTTATAATATTTCTAAATGTAGATTTTCTCTTGACATTAATTTGGGAACTGGCTACGCAAATCAGGAAGAGTGACAATAAAACCAAAATACATATTATTGTATAGCTCGGCAATGCAAAGGATTAATATCTCAAAAATATTAATCTTAAAAATAGTATTTCTATGCAAAACCCTAAAACAAGACAATGATACAAAATCAGCGCCATCTGTCATCGAAAACTTAAACTTATTTTATACGCTTAATCAATCTTTCGCTGAGTATGTACTCAGCGAAAATAAAACTTATTTCATATCCTTATTTTTCTGGGGTCTTTTTTTGTCTGGGGAAGTTATCTCCACCTTACAGAAGATCACAGTAAAATAACGCTACCTTTTGGTGGTGTTGTGTTTTTCTCAATGAATAAGGTTCCAGGGCTCCACGGGGTAGGGGATTGGGACAGAGTAAGCCACGCCGCGAGTCATATTTTTGGTATCGCAAGCATCTGTAGGCTACGCCGGTTATAGTCAAGCAGGCCATATGCTTGTTTGCACCCTTTTAACATAAAAATAAGTATATAAGCAAGAACATCGTATGTTAAGCATTAGTTGGACGCAGAGGGTCAGGAACGAAACCGTGCTTCAGCACGGTCATATGTCCCGGAAAATGTTGACTTCTATCAAAAAGCGCAAGATAGAATATCGCAGCCACGTGCTCAGGAACGATAGATACATGCTGCTGCAGTTGATAATGGTGGGCAAAGTGGACGGAAAGAGACGTGCTGGGCGAGGAAAGAAGTCATGGCTCCGGAATATCCGGGAGAGGACCGGTGTAGCCTCCGTTGAACAGCTGTTCCGGCTGGCTGCTGATAGAGATGAATATAGGAAGCTAACGGCCAACCTTCAGGATTGAGGGGGCACTGGAAGAAGAAGAACAAGCAAGAACATCTCGCTTTTATTTTATGGTATTTACATTTAAAAAGAATACCACTGCTACAGGCTATAACAAAATATTGGTGTATATTTCGTTGGAAATCTCACAGATGTGGACAATAAACGAAGCTGATAAAGCGATTTCTCAAAACTGCATCAGCAAATTATTTCCGTACATTTGCAATATTCATATTGGAAAAAGCTTGCGATACCTAAGACGATGTTTACAATACATTACAAACCGAATTCCGATCCCGTTAAAATCGAAATTCAGTATCGAAAATTCGTATTTGTAATATTAAAGTTTTATTCCCCCTTGTTGGATCTGTACTCGTAAAAACTATTGTCGATTCATCGTGTTTTGTCTACTTCGTTGTGTTGTTTCCTACACTATAATTATTATATACCTGACGATTGAATAATTTCAGGACAAAATGAAATCTTGTGTTTTAGTAAATTTGTGTCATACTTGGGCAGCCAAACCATTATTAGAAATATACTGTATTTATATTTTTATAATTTTAAAGGGCGTGGGGTGTCGTCATAGAATATTGCACCTCCCCATCTCTTCCCGTGGGTGTCGTAAAAGGCGACTAAGGGATCGCCAGGAGAACGGGCAGCGTTCTCCTGAGTAACATTACATCTACTGCGATCGTCAACCCGCCTGCCAAGCGTGGCGATTATGGCAATAACCCCCCAAATGAATAAAGGCATAAACACAACAGCCCCGAGTCACGGCGACCCCGCTATTCCGCCTCACGGTGGCGGGCCTGGTAACGGCGGGGTACGGGGTGCGAAGAATCTCCGGTCGAGATCCGGCCACCAAAAAAAACAGACCCTGACCCTGGTAACACACAACATTCGCACGCTCAGGATTGGCGAGAGGATTGCCGAGCTGGAAGAGGAATTGAGCAAGATTCGGTGGGACATTGTAGGGTTGTCAGAAGTCCGAAGATGAAGAACACGATAACCCTCCGGTCTGGAAACTTGCTCTATCACCGGGAAGGCGACGACTTGTCGCAGGGCGGTGTCGGGTTTATCGTTCGTAAGTCTCTCGCAGCCAACGTGGAGAGGATTGAGAGTGTGTCAAGTCGGGTAGCGTACCTGATACTCAGAATAACCAAACGGTATTCGCTGAAGGTCATCCAGGTCTACGCGCCGACCTCGTCGCACCCCGGCGATGAGGTGGAGGCTCTCTACGAGGATATCTCGAAAGCCATCCGCTCATTCAAAACTCACTTCACTGTGGTTATGGGAGACTTTAACGCAAAACTAGGCAAAAGGAAAAGCGGTGAGTTGAGAGTAGGGCAATTCGGATTCGGGCAGAGAAACTAGAGAGGGCAAAAGTTGGCTGATTTTTTGGAGAGAGAAAATCTCTATGTGATGAATTCCTTCTTCAAAAAGTCGCAACAAAGGAAATAGACCTGGATAAGCCCTAATGGTTCGACACGGAACGAGATAGACTTTATCTTGTCAGACAAACGGCAAATATTCAATGATGTCTCAGTGATCAACAGGGTGAAAATCGGGAGCGATCACCGAATGTTACGAGGCACATTGAATATTCGTGTCAAAGCCGAGCGGTCCAGACTGATGAAGTCTACTCTACGTCCCACACCTGCTGAGTACGAAAAATCGCTTCCAATGCCTAGACGAGTGCGAAACGGCGAACGATATGAACAACAAGTTTGTGGAAACTGTACACACGGTTGGGTCGAAATTTTTCAGGACCCGCCGTGCTCCTAGAACCGGAAAACTCTCTGACCACACTCTTGAGCTCATGAAGCGGAGGAGGGAAATGACGGAGCAGTCTCCAGCCAGCCTCCTGGTCTAAGATGAGGCAGCTAAATAGACAGATCTCGAAGTCTGTGCGACGCGATATTCGACTCTACAATACCAAGCATATTAAAGAGGCGATAGAGCGGAACCAAGGCTCCAAAGTGTTCGTAAAAAATCTGTCTGTTGGGCAAAGTCAGTTGACCAGACTGAAGACCGACAACGGCACTGTCATTTCTTCCAAAGATGAGATCTTGAGTGAGGTCGAGCTGTTCTATGGACAGTTGTATAAAACATCCCAAACTCCTGTTGTCGGCTTGGTCCAAGATCCACGATCCAAGCTAACCCGGCACTATACCGAGGACCTCCCGGATGTCAGCCTGTACGAGATCAGAATGGCTCTCAAGCAGCTTAAAACAGTAAAGCACCGGGCGATGACGGAATCACTACGGAGCTTCTGAAGGCGGGCGGTAAGCCGGTCCTCGGGGCCCTTCAGAAGCTATTCGACTCTGTCATCCTCGGGGGCATTGTTCCAGAGGCGTGGACCAGGAGCGTGGTGGTATTGTTCTTCAAGAAAGGCGATAATATCTCGCTCTTGAGCCACGTCTATAAGTTGTTTTCGAGAGTCATTACAAATCGACTTTCGCGCAGGTTCGACGACTTCCAGCCTCCCGAACAAGCCGGTTTCTGAAAGGGCTTTAGTACCATGGACCACATACATACGCTGCGTCAGATCATACAGAAGACCGAGGAGTATAATCGGCCTCTGTGTCTAGCGTATGTGGACTATGAGAAGGCCTTCGATTCGGTCGAGACTTGGGCGGTGCTGCAGTCCCTCCAGCGGTGCCAAATTGACCATTGATATATTGAAGTGTTTGTATAGAAATGCCACTATGTCAGTACGAATCCAGGAGAGAAGTACGAGGCCGATTCCATTGCAGAAGGGTGTCAGACAGGGCGACGTAATTTCCCCGAAACTGTTCACCGCTGCATTGGAAGACGTCTTCAAGCTTTTGGATTGGACCGAACTCGGCATCAACATCAACGGCGAATACATCACTCACCTTCGATTTGCAGATGATATCGTGGTTATGGCAGAATCCCTGGAGGACCTTGGCACAATGCTCAATGACCTCAGCAGAGTTTCCCAACGGGTTGGTTTGAGGATGAACATGGATAAAACCAAGGTCATGTTCAATGTCCATGTCACTCCAGCACCAGTATCTGTTGGGAATGCGATTCTCGAAGTTGTCGATCATTACGTCTACCTAGGACAAACAGTCCAGCTGGGCAAATCCAACTTCGAGAAAGAGGTTAACCGACGAATCCAACTCGGATGGGCAGCGTTCGGGAAGCTTAGGCACATCCTCACGGCCAAAATTCCCCAGTGCCTCCAAAGAAGGGTCTATGACCAGTGTGTGTTACCTGTGCTGAACTCTTTGGTTGAATTTTAAATAATACGAAGTGCTTTTGATATATTTTGATGTTGTCAATGGATCTAATGAATACAAATTTTACTTTCAACATCGATTATCAGTTTTATTATTTATTTAATTTAACTGCTTGCAATAAAGTGGTCCTTCGATATAGAAAAAGTAGACTTGAGGCCAGTGACTATCAGTATTGATTGGGAATGCGACGTAGTGAGAGAATAGCAGCGAAAATGATAAAACCGGAGACGACTATTTCGTGTGAAGCAATGGAAAGGATTACCACCGGGGGAGCGATTACCACCACGGAGGCGACCACCAGTCACACTTCGCAGACGAAAACTGGTAACGCTAACATTAGTCGCATCAATAGTGGTAGCATGACGTCGATAAATTCAGCTCACTCTTGTCGTAGCAGAAATAGTGTTTCTTCTCAGAAGCGACTATTAGAGGCACAAGCTAGAACACGGCGAGCTGAATTAGAGAAACAGTTGCTAGAAATTGAGCAAATAAATATAGAGTTAGGAAAAAAAAAATAGCGGCAGAGAAGTCTTTGGTCGATGCACGGTTGCATGAAGAGCTTGCAACATTAGAGAGTAGTCAGGCTAGCTCTAATAGATCTATCTAGAAGGACACGTGAATGGGTAGAAAATTTATCGAAAACGCAAAATAATTTTCTTGACACCGAACAAACAAATGAATGTGTTAATGTCAAATTTCAGACGCAAACTACCGAAATGAGAGATTTTACTTTGAACGATTTAAAGCACGCTATCACGGAAGCCTTCAAGTCTGTGAGTACTTCGAAATCTAGCGTAACCGAGAAGCTGCTAGGAAGACTATCCGCAAGAGATCTACCACCTTTCTCGGGCGATCCGATTGACTGGCTATGGTTTAAGAACGCTTTCCAAACGACTAGCAGAATAGGTCAGTACACCGAGGAACAGAATCTGTCACGCCTTCAGCGATGTCCTCACGGCGAAGCTTACGAAGCGGTCTCAGCCAGATTTCTTGCCACAACATCTGCAACAGAGGTCATGAAGACACTAGAGATGAGATTCGGGAGATCAGACCTGATACTAGCCAAGCTCATAGCCGAGATGAAAAGATTGCCGAAACTTTCTGGAGCTTGATCGGAATTAGTAATTCTAGCGACTAGAGTTGATAATTGCGTTGCTGCCATAGAATCCACTGGTCACATTGGATATTTATATAGTCCAGATTTGATAGCTGAGATTATCAGCAAACTAATGGAGCCTACTTTCTACCGATGGCTTGATTACAGCCGAGGTTTGACTGCTGACCAACCCCAACTACCTGTTTTGGCGAAATACCTAATTACTGAGGCTCATGAAGTATGTAGAAGGGGAGCCGTTAAACTACCATCAATCAAGACAACAAAATTGGCTTCTTCATTTCGACGACCAGTTTTGATGATTGATTCTGAGGAGAAGATACCCGATGAGACTGTCCTGGCTACCGTTAAAGAAAATCGGATACCATCACAGTGTGTCTTCTGCGATGATACAAGCCATCAGATTAGCGCTTGTAACAAATTCAGAGGTGAAGACGTCAACCGACGCTGGGAGTGGATCTGCAAGCGCCGACTATGCTTCAGATGCCTGAAAGCCACTCATCGTCGCGACAGATGCAAATCAAAGATCAAGTGCTCAACCTGTAAGGGTAATCACCATAAATTACTGCATCGCGACGATTGGACGAACTCGACGACAAGGGAGAAGAACGATCCTGAGACCACAGCCCACATCTGGTCAGCTGGTAGCAAGCGGGTGTTTTTGAAGGTGCTGCCTGTAACGATTGAGGGCCTGAAGGCAGCGTCGATACTTTTGCCTTGCTTGATGAAGGTTCTACAGTTTCTCTGGTTGTAGGCCGAATTGCTGAGTCTGTTGGAGCCAGAGGTCCAAAGATCGAAATGTCTCTTCAAGGCACGGTTGGGAGTGGGATAAAGACAAATGGCCAAATGGTATCCCTGACGATTACGACTGCTGAAGGGTCACACCGATTAGATAAAGTTCGTACTGTAGACGATCTGACTCTTCCGAAGAATACTCTCGACCAAGCGACGATCTCACGGTACCACCACCTCAAGAGCCTCTCATTGACAGCTTTTGAAGGTCGACCAACAATTCTCATCGGTCAAGACTACTGGCATTTGATTATCAGCCGGGAGATTAGAGAGGGTAGGAGAAATGAACCTGTCGCCTCGCACACTAAGCTTGGTTGGGTTCTTCATGGTTTTTCATCATCTATATCGAGAAAGATTATCCCTGAATTTGCTTACCACCTTCGGTCTGAAGAGAAAGATGAACTTCACCATATAATCGAGAATTATTTTCAACTTGACAGTATCGGCATCAGGAATTTGGAGAGGCCAAGATATTCTCCAGGAGAACGAGGAGCTTTACACATCCTCGATACTAAGTCCAGAAAAGTTGATGGGCACTGGAAGTCGGCATTGCTCTGGAGAGATGATGATGTCAAACTTCCTGATAACAAGAAGAATGCTGAACATGGCCTTCGAATTATTGAAAAGATGATGGATTCTGACCAGAGTTTTGCAGCGGATTATTCGAAGCAAGTCAACAACATGATGGAGAAAGGCTACGCGAGAAAAACTACCGAACCACTGACTGGGCGAGTCTGGTATCTGTCACATTTTGGCGTCCGAAACCCTAATAAGCCTGGGAAGCTGAGGCTGGTATTCGATGCAAAGGCTGAGACTGGTATTCGATGCAAAGGCTGAGACTAGAGGGGTGTGTCTCAACAGTGAAATATTAACTGGTCCTGATCTACTAAACACTCTCCTTGGAGTGTTAATGCGATTCAGAGAGCGGAAAATCGCAGTTACCGCAGACATCAGAGAGATGTTCTTGCAGGTGAAAATTAACGAGGAAGACCAGAATGCACAATGCTTTCTTTGGAGAGGAGAGAAGCGTAAAAAGCCGCCAGAGATTTATATGATGACTTCGATGACTTTCGGAGCCACGTCATCTCCGTGCACCGCTACTTATATAATCCGACGTAATGCCGACGACTACGCTTTGTCACATCCAAGAGCAGTTGAAGCCATTAAACGGAGACATTACGTGGATGACTACCTCGACTCTCTTGATGACGAGGGGGAGATGAGGCAGCTGGTGAGGGATGTGATTATGGTGCATAAGGCAGGTGGTTTTGACATCGGAAGCTGGGATTCAAATAAACCCTGCGTTCTACCAATTCAAGAGACGTCAGAGTCTGTTAGTTTACTGCAGCAGTCAGATGACGAAGTTCAGAGGACTCTAGGTCTCAATTGGAAACCAACTCTAGACACCTTGGGTTTTGATATCAGTTTGAAGAAGGTTGATGTACAGATTTTGGAAGGATTGAGGAGACCAACGAAGAGGGAGATGTTAAAGGTCATATCTGTTTTTGATCCCCTCGGTATGCTCAGTCCATTTTTGATCAATGGCAAAATTTTGCTACAAGAAGTTTGGAGGTTGCGACGTTGATTAATGAGCTGCGTCAGTCTTATTACATTCTACGCCTACGAAATGCTGTCAGATCCATGATTGCTAAATGCAGTACATGTAAAGCCCGAAAAGCACGCTGCGAGCAGCCGATTATGGCAGGACTACCACAGATTAGATTGCAACACCACTGCAGGCCGTTTAGCTACTGTGGCATAGATTTGTTTGGCCCCATGACTGTGACAATAGGTCGGCGACATGAGAAGAGATGGGGCGTCATATTTACATGTCTCAGTGTCCGAGCTGTCCATATTGAGCTGGCGTCTTCTTTATCAACGGACTCTACGATTATGGCTATTCGCCGTATGGCCGCTAGGCGTGGTTGGCCTAAACAGATTCATTCAGACAATGGGACTAATTTTAGATCAGCTGACAAGGAGTTGAAGAAGGCCGTCCAGAGCTTGCTGAATGATAGTGACTTAGTGGACAGGACTACTGACATTGGCATACTTTGGACTTTCAACCCACCAGAAGCTCCGCACATTGGGGTAGTATGGGAGAGGCTAGTTCGCTCGATAAAGACTGCCCTAGCTGCAACATTATTTTCACGCAGTCCTAGGGAAGAGGTGCTTTTGACAGTACAATCAGAGGCCGAGAACATGGTGAACAGCCGTCCCCTTACCACTGTAGAAAATAGAATAGGGGTACATACAATTATACGACGATTCACGGCACAGAAGAACGTTTAATCACGTACACAACAGTATATACATACAGCACAGCACACAGAAGGAGTAAAAGCGGAAGAAACAGTCACAGAAAAAATAGGAAGCACAAACTAAATAACATACAATTTATAACGAATATTATAAGCAAACAGTGTCACAGTGTCCGCTCATTTTTATTCATTAGCAAATAACATAAATTACATAAACAAATTACATTTATCCAATTAATTTTACTACACAAACATATATTATTATTAAATATTATAAAATATTATTATACATAACACATTATTGCATATAATTGAATATCATAAATTTTAATTAACAATATCGTATAAAATAACAGTCGTTGCCACACCACGGTATCACTGGATCCCGATGAAGAGAAAGCTTTGACTCCTAATCATTTTCTCCTCGGGTCCACTACAGGAGTTCCTACAACAGGAATATTTTCTGATGATGATTTGACGATGCGCAGTGGAGAATTTCTCAACGACTAGCTGATCATCTTTGGACGCGTTGGTTACGCGAATATTTGCCGATGCTCCAAGACAGACGAAAATGGCCAGCCGACAGGGGGGTTAACATAGAAGTAGGTGATCTTGTTTTGATTGCAGATGGCAGCGCTCCCAGGAACGTTTGAGACGTCTCTGAGAGGCCGCGTGACAGCTACTGAACCGGGCCGAGATGGGCGCGTCCGTATGGCCGATGTACGCACCCGTGGCGGCACCCTCCGCCGCCCCGTGAGCAAGCTGGTACTATTGATGAGCACTCCAGCAAAGCCAGCTTCCACCTGACGACACTGAGGAGGAGAGTGTGCTGAACTCTTTGGTTGAATTTTAAATAATACGAAGTGCTTTTGATATATTTTGACGTTGTCAATGGATCTTATGAATACAAATTTTACTTTCAACGTCGATTATCAGTTTTATTATTTATTTCATTTAACTGCTTGCAATATTACCAGTGATGACTTATGGGACTGAGACGTGGTCTCTGAATGTCGGCCTCATAACAAAACCCAAAGTCGAGCAGCGTGCTATGGAGAGGGCTATTCTCGGTGTTTCCCTACGTGATAAGATCCGAAATACGGAGATCCGTAGAAGAACCGGTGTGTACTACATAGCCCGAAGAGCTAGCACGCTGAAGTGGCAATGGGCAGGCCACATCGCTCGAGGATCTGACAACCGTTGGGTAAGAAAGGTCCTCGAGTGGCGACCACATACCGGACGACGCAGCGTGGGGCGGCCCCCAACACGGTGGACTGACGACATCGTCAAATGTGCTGGGAGCCGCTGGATGCGGATAGCGCAGGACCGCGCATTGTGGCGTTCTATGGGGGAGGCCTATGTCCTGCAGTGGACGGAGAAAGGTTGATGGATGGATGGATGGATGGAATTTTAATACAGTTTTACATGTACACGCAAAAACACCACTTAAGAAAACGCCAAAAGAAACAACAGAAATGTCTGCCCTACACCTAAGATTAGTAGATTAGTTATGCGTTTACTAAAAGAGTCTTTGTCTTTCTTGGCCTCTAATTATACAATAAAATAAATAGCCTTCCTGTATCACCTACCTCACTCAAAATGCAAAAAAGGTTTATCTGCCTGGCTTTGTGGAAAATCATATGAGGAAACCGAGAAATTGCTTGCTGTTGCATACTGAAAAATATCACTTGCACTTACTCACACTTGCACCCATACACACACATACATTCGCTCTCATACACACACACACACACACAAATTTAAAAGTTGTAATTTTTTGTACTTTATATGTATTATGGAATGAATAAAATTATTATTATTATTTAAGGGAGGTCTGGGGAAGGGAAGTAACCTTCACCTTACAGAAGATCACAGTAAAATAACACTTCGTTTTAGTGGTGTGAGTAAGGTTCCAGGGCTCCACGGGGTAGGGGATTGGGTCAGGGTATGAGGGTAGGGGTTTGGGTCAGGGTGATATTTAGGGTTATTTATATATATGTATGTACATATTATATTTATCACAATTATTATAATACAAGTTTTTATAAAATTGTACTAAAAATGTCAGTTAAACATGCATGCAATTTCAGTAATGAATAAGCGACATATCCTGATACAAGTAATACTATACTTAAAAGGAGATCTCAACCCTATTTAATGTTAAAATTTATAGAACTAATAAAAGCATTTACAGTTTCACTTCGGCTTCAATTTCTGTTTCAAGAACTAGGATAAACTTCAATTCAATTACAGAAAGGCTTCTTATTTATACACAAAAATATGTTACGTGCTATAAGCGTAACTCAATTTTGTTGTATCTATTTAATTTCAGAGGATCAATATTCCTTGTGCTCTAGTAAATTTTTAGAAGGTTTGTTTTTTCTTTACATGTGATAAGATTTTTTTGTAATGTAAAATATAGTAAACTATGTATGACTCGTGAAGGTATGTAGTGGTAGTGCTGGCACTTATGGTCCAAGTATAGTATAACAGGTATAGATTATTTTTTTTTTGGAAGACCAACTAGGTATTTATAAACAGAATAAAATCTTAAAAAATAACAAAAAACCAATTACAGGTCTTCACCAATAAAAACACATTACAACATAATTAAGCACACATAATATAATAATTACAAGAAAGAGCATTGTACAATTGCCTATTTCTCAAAAAATGCACTGCTCAATACCCACCTCAGTGATGGAACTATAATGTCAAACAAATCAATGCCAGTTTTCTCAAATATAACATTAAAACTATTACCTGCATAGAAGAGATACGAATTCTGTCTAAAATTTGAATTTGCCTGTGGAATGCATATAAGGGGCTTAAATCTAAGTGGTTTTGTTGTAGCCCTATAGGAAATCCTAGACAGTAGAGCTGGGCAGTCGATAGCCCCAGAAGCTAGTTAATAAAAATAATAAATCTGCAATATGGCGGCGATTTTGCAGAGGTAACAAGTGGTGTTTCTTACAAAAATATAAATATTGGTTTTAATCATAGTGCTCTTTGGTGCGAAAACAGACAAAATTGTTAAATTTTCTCAGTATGTTTTCAATGCGCGTTATATACATAAGATACAGAGGGTTCCAGTCCTGGGACGCATACACCAGACGGCTTCGAACAAATGAACAATATAAAAGCTTTAATGTTTTTGCATTTTCCAAGTCTCTGGAATGCTATTATCTATATGAGCGTCGAATAAGAGCTTATTGTCATTTGACCTTCAAGGTCCTTCGCGACAGTATCACGTTGCAATGTTGAGCCTCTTAATTTATAATCAAAATATATCTTGTTTACGATTTCAACATTGACAACAATACTCTTTAACGGATTAAGATCTAAATGGTTCTCAACACAATACAAGACTGTTAAAGTCCTCCTACAACGAAAAAGCGTCAGCGACAGAATATATAGGTACAAATATCTTCATATCATCAGCATAAAAGTTGTGATGTGTTGAAGCACAGCTCAATGTCTCCAATTATTGCAAGAATATTATATCACCGTATCGATATCGATGCCACTATATATGACATGCATTTAACTTATATGTCGCCAGGAAACATGCATTCTCATCCCAACATGGGATATTATTTTTATATTTTTTATTTGAACAAAAATTGAGTGCTGGAAAGAAGTTAGATCTACAAAATGCCACGATTATACCAAAGTGGACTGATACCTATAGCAAACTTTATAAAGAAACATAGTGACAAATCGTGTGCGTTTTCGTTTCACATAACGTACAAAATATTGCATGTTTACAGATATTATATTAATCAACTAATTGAAATGGGAAAGTCGACTCCATGAACAGTGAAAACAAATACTCGCGAAAAAAGCCCAACATTTCAGCCGACATTTCGGCTTAGGGCAGGCACACATTGGCGGGCTTGCGCACACCGCTCACACATTGGTGAGTGGCGATCTTACCGCCAGTGCCGCGTCGTAGTCGCTGCAGAGTCTACGTGTGTCCGCTGGCTACGGGCAAACATGATCGTTTGCTAACTTACGAGTGCGCGGTCCGAAATACGAATTGGAATTTCGAATTATATCACGTCGCGTAAAAAAGTATGTGTGCGTGGTTTTGACTTTAGTTTTTTTTTTGGGTTTTATGGCGTGGCGTGTGCGGTGTTTGGCGCGACACAGGTTCGTGGCACACTTTTTTAATTAGATTTGAACGAATGTGGAACGGATACGTTGTGTACGTGCACTACATTGATATTATGTTTAGATTTTTTTGTGCATTTGTGACTATCTGCAACAATACAATAATTTAAATTGATTGAACACATTTGGTTTAGGCTGACACGTCGTATTTTTCAACTGTTATAGCTTAATTAGTTTTACTTTTGTAAATCTTGGTTAAGGTATGGTTCTTAACCATATATAAAATAATTATTCACTTTTTCCTAACTGGTAATTAAATAAGAATATTTTTTCAATCTTATAATTGATTAATAAACTACTAGGAAAATGAAAAACACACTAAGTATTTTTATTGATGAGATTACTGTAACACTTTTAAATATAAATCTTTAATATTTATCATCAAAACTAATCGATAAATCTGTTCCGAATGTTATAAAGTAAAAAAGGACCATAATCCGTTTCTTATTACATTCTGATGTCATATAACTCGCCGTAAATCAGCCGTTACAGCTTTTTTACGTGCCATTGTCTTTAGTCTGCACTATTTGTAATACATTTCATGTTATTTCTTTAGAATACATTATATTCGTCGACATCATTATTAACACTTCTTCAAAATATGATTCATATTTAAGTTAAAGGAATTGTAATCAATTATTAATGAGATGACTATTATAAGTCTGCTGCTTTGCACTTTTTATTAAATCTATATATTACGAGTATATAAACCAAAGTCGTGTTAGTTGGAACCAATTAACCTCGTTTTAAATTTCGATGATACGCCATTTATGTACACGTTATTGAAGTTTCATTTTTTCTATAATGTGTTAATATGACAAACCATTTAACTGCTTTTTGTTTTTGTTTTATTGCGGTTGTAAAATCATTTATTTAATTAAGCTTAACCATTTTAAGATAACCGCATTCTTTTAGGTTGAAATCTATTCTACAGAAAATAGTTTTTTAATAAGCCTGCCGGGAATAGAGCTCTGCCCAGCTCTGCCTTTACAACATTAATTGAAGGACTGCGTCATTCATAATATTAATAAAATTTAATATTTTATGTATGCAATGCTATTTTTTTATTATACACATACATACTAAAATTTAAATATAATGTGAAAATTTTAAGTAATCATTGATTTATGAAACGGACGAAATCATAACACAAAATTACTCAAAAACAATTTATATTGTAGCTGATGAATATTTAGTAGTATTAAAGTAAGGTTTTTGGAATTCCATTTCGAAAGTTTTGTTGTTTTTGGAAGTTTTTAATCCCTGCACATGTAATCACTGTATCGAAAGATGTTATAATTTTTGCAAATGGCGTCGCACTTCAATCATATTTAACATCTAGACAGGTGCAGAATACGAATACACAAGTAATGGAGCACGATACGCCGCAGGAGCGTAAATGAACATGTCGATGGTATAGCTCACAGATGTGGTAAGTACGTTTTTATTGAAAATTGAGTTAAGTACACAGAGTTTGCTCTTGTAACATATTTTATTGTGCACAAATGTGGTGAGCGTATGTTGGTCCGGTTATGATCTACTAATGTACTAAGTGTGATAAATTCACTACAAATTAAAATGTTGTAGCAGTCAATTGTTACATGTGCCCTAACCTCATTCGGCTTTCACAAGCAATTTACAACTTAATTGTACAAATGTGATATGTGGCACTTTGCATATTTTGACACCTAAACTGGCAACCCTGACGTTCTGTCATATTTTTTTAAATTTGTATAATCTTATTGAGTTTAATAATGCAACAGATTAATGCTATGCTTCCAAGATTTACTGCAGCACTCGAGAGACGCCAGTTAACTTAAATTGACAATTAAATCTCTGTCTCTTATTTATGTCTAGTCTATACTAATAATTATAAAGAGGAAAGATTTGTATGTATGTACTGAATTAACTCAAAAAGTACTGTAGCGATTTCGAAAATTCTTTTTTAGAATGCTACAGTATCCCTGATTAACATAGGCTATATTTTATACCGATATTTCCACAGGAATGGGTACCACGCGGGTGATCCGCTAGTATAAAATAAATAGGAAAGATATTTAATTGCCAATTAAATTTAACTGGCATCTTTGAGTGCGGCAGTTTGACTGGAAAAAAAATAGAATTAAATCATTTTTAATACATTATAAAAAGGTTTTTCTTTTCTCTAAAAACCTAATATCAAAAGCAGTCAAATGTGGTATGTACAATAAAGAAGTACACAGAAGGGGTAAGTGCACACCCATAAGAAATTAATTCAAACTTAATCATTCAAATTTTATTTTAATTCCTCTAGTTACATATATTATGTTAGCCAATGAACTTGTTTACAGGTACATCTAAATATAGCCGCTACAACTATTAACGCCTAAATATACCAGATATCCAAACTTTAAAAACGCTATTGTGTAAAAGTTACTTTATTGCACATACCACATCTGTGAGCTATACCATCGATGTGTAGGTTCAACAAGGTTTTTGACATGGCCAGCGAGATTAGCTGATTTCACCGCCACAGACTTCTTTCTTTGGAACAAGTTGAAGTTTCGGGTTTACGCCAACAAGCCTTAGACAGTCGCAGCCCTCAGAAAGATATTCGACAGGAATGTGAAACAGTTATTATCGGAAATTTTAGAGATATCATGGAAAATACACAAATTGTATTAACACAGGCGGAAGAAAATGACGGATGTCACCTATTCCACATAATAGAAAAAAAATAAAGGTCCTGATAAAGATTCTCGTCCATCCATTCCATTCCATACCATTATTCTAAAAGAACTATTAAGCATGGTGGATAATGAATGATTCCATTTTTTATATTACTGGAGTCGCATAGTAATTCTAGCATTATGAAAACAGCTGTGTTATATATGTATATGCTGACTAGGCTTCGAGCTCCAAACCCTTTCTAGGGTCTATTGTACGAAGGCGAGAGGTTTTGCCGCCATATATTATTATACTTCACAAGCTATTATGACACAAGCTGATGCTATAATATTACTCTTGCGTAGTACGTAGTTAAGTAAATACTAGCTATTTTCGGCAAAAAAACAGATCTTTACTTTATCGGGCCATTATACTAAAAGAGCACGTAGTTGTAAAATAAGGCAAATAAATCACCAAAGTTTTCATCTCGTTCAGACTAATGATTCGACATATTACAGAATCTGCTTAAACATAAAAAAAAGTTTATATTAATCCTTTTTACGTTTCGTCCTAACCAGGGGTCAGATTGAATAACTTTCAACCATCGCGTTACCACCCACCTATCTGCACTGGGCGGCCCACGTCGTGGGTCATGGCCCAATCTCCCTATTCCATCCATAGGATTGACCTGTGCCGCAGCAGTGGGGACATTAATAGACTGATAATGATGATCCCCTTACATTCATTGTAAGCATAAAAATTCTGTTAAGCCATAATCATACTTATTTTTAGCTTTAAAGATATTAAGTTTGACAATTTATCCCCAGGATATTGCCTCAGCTAAAGCTAATGTGATACCAGCGCTAATATCACCAGTTAACATCAGGTGGGGTAGAGTCATTTGCCTACCTGGCTTTATAAAAAAAAAGACAATCGTGGGTAAAAATAGTTAAAACAAAAAAAAATACATGACACAAATATAATGAAGAGGCTGATGGATTACTCTTTTCAGTTTATTTTTTATAAAACAAAATATACAATAAATTTTCATAAATAATAAGATCACCCAAAATATTTTAAGGTCCCGAAGCCTAAGTAGTAACTACGAAAAAGTCGTAATATATGCCTAATAATGGAAACGATTATTCAATACCTGTTATAATTTTACCTAAAAGCTATGTAATTCACAACAGATTTTTCATACTAAAAAAACAAATAAAGCTAAAACAAGCAATTATAAAATTGGTAAGGACTGCGAAAGCGCAAAAGTTACACAAAACAACCAAAAAATACTTATTGTTTTTTTTTTAATTTTTAAGAATATCATTTCACAAACCTACCTACCTAATTATTTGGAGTAACACAGTCTCAATTGATGACTTTTCCCAAATAACGGAACACAACAAAACGAATAACACAATATTTTATCTGCCACTTACGTCCATTTGTCAGTTGTCAGAACATTCAGCCCTTTGACGTTGTGCGCCGGGTTGGAACAGGCAGAATGTACAACCAGGTGAGGTTCGTGTATCTCAGGGGAAGAATGCGATGGAGAGATATTACACGCTCCGGGTTTCATAAGCGTTGGAATATAAATTTTAGATTCGAGGCTTCAGTGCGGTGTTAAATCGAATGTAACTACATTCATTCATCGTAAAGGATCATTCCAAATGATCCTTTACGATGTACCTTTAAGATACGTCTCCCTTGCGGACTTTATTTATTAATTTATTAATATGTACAAAATAAATGGAGTTTGCAAATTTAATATGGACGCCAATTGCTAGATGGAGTCGCACACGGACGACGATGTGGATACTATTGTTTAAGACTTATATTTAAGAATATTTTATTAATATTATGTTAATTATAAAAATCTTTCATGAAGCGGGTGTGATTTTTACTGAAAGAGATGAACCTTGCAGCTCCAAACTATTTCAGCATATCCATTAGGATTTAAAAGTAAATCATTCACCCGAACGAAAGAGAGTGCTGGTTTAAATCCCGCCCAGCGCCTAAAAATCATAATCTACAATACTATATGAAATAACAATTTCTAGATTCACAAGAAAATATAATTTTCTAAAACTATCCATATTTTAAAAAATACGGACAATGAGTAACCTGTTTTCTCCTCCAATAAGTTAGGTTTTCAAACCAGTTTAAGACACGTATTTTTACATAATCAAGTCATTACAGAGTTATATTGATTTGATATCGTATCACGTCACGTCTTGGTACAATTTTTATTTAGAAGTGACGTTACGAGCTCCCACTCCCAAACTTTGACGCTACCTTTGTCATTTTTTGTTTGACTGACAAAAAAAATGGAGACTATTATTATTTTAATAATGTAACGTATGAACTGATTTAATTTGAAATTGATAATGTATACATATAAGAAATATGATTATGTTGTTTCCACAAAAGCTTTTCAGAGCTTTGGGAAAAAATCTTTTGTGTGCGAATTCAGGGTAATTCAATTTTCATTTAAATCTAAAAAGTCGCTTTCACGGACTATTATAATTTTATTTAATATTAAATAAAATAATATACTCTGTCATGAGCCGCATTCTCGTTTCATTCATTATTGACATCTAGCTAAACGGCCAAGCTGTTCCAATCAGAGCGATTGATTGTTACCTCTCCATTCTACCTTACACAAAGACTTAGACACACATTGGGTATGTAAACTAGAAATAGTAACTAGCAGTTCAGTCAGACTTTTGCTGTCAAACTTTCCGTCAGTAATCGGATTCTAAAATTTAATGGGAAACAAAAGGCCTACTCTGGCGTGAACAGTAATAAATATTTAAGCTTTGGTTCCCTTCTTGAATATCACAAAGGAAGTTTGTTTCGTAAAAAATCACACCGTATCTTAAGAGATTCCTTAAATCCCTAATTCAGGTCTGCCGATGGATTTTAAATGTCAAAATATCTTTGACGGTCGTCCAGTGAAATTTAGACAAATAAATGCTGGAATAACTAAAGTATACTGTATATATGCTGGGTAAATTGTCTGCTAACCTTAAAATGATACATTTATAGTTATGACAACAACCTACATGAATATAAATGAATAGAACACGTATCACCAAGAACAATAAAGAAAACAAGAAAGAAAGAAACAATGTAACAAGATCCTATGATTTCCAAAAAAAATATATCTAAATGAAAGAAGTTACACGCTTAAAAAATATAAAAATAATATCGATTGAAAAGTAAACAAAGTTATTTAAATCAAGGAAGATATAATCATAGGATTACGATACCATGGATAGCTATTGAATAATGTAACCGATATAAAATATCAATCCATGTTATAATAAGGGATTTTGTTTAATATATAAACCTTAGTAACTGTCTTAATGATCTGTTTATATGTGATCTAAAAAAATATCAACTGTGACAACAATAAATAATTTACATGAATTACAAACAACATAATTTTTAATTGTGCCATATCAGATGATATCAAACGAATAATTTTTTTGCAGGGATTTCAAAATGAATAGTTCAAGGAATCATCAAGTCTGCAATAACTTTGAATTTTATACACAACGACTTAACATACATAGAAAATACTGTCTGCATTTCCATTGACAGATTGAATTTCGACGATATCATTACCTTTTTTGGTAAGATTAGTAGCTTAATATCCAGAGTTGGTGGAATTGAGAAAGTTTAATGTACGGGTCTTAGCGACTAATTAGCCATTCCATAGTTATTGCTTGTACTACTGTACCTTTCTTTGACTCGTGCCTTTCTTCGGGTATCACGAGATGAATTGGCTAGTATTGCTAGAAAAGAAATCTACGTTCGTTTCCGAATTTGGAACTATTTATGTCCGAAGTTTGGTTAAATCGTTAAAATAGTGACTGAGAAGAACGTGCTCGTATTCGCTCTGATAAATGAGTAAACGATAGTGCAATAGTACATTCTGATTATTGCTATTCTTTTAGTTTGAGTAAAGATTAATATAATTAAGGAGGAAAGAGACAGAGGGTTTTAGCTTTATCTCTTCTAGAAAATCATGGTAAAATAACTAAATGTTATTTTAGAGGCATTCCTGGTCTGGAAAATTATCTTTCTGTCAATCACTTAGTTTTCCAAGGCTTCAGGAGTAAAGTATAAAGTTGAGGTAGGCAACGTTATCTGTAGGTTTTGCTGGTGCAGTCAACCATCAGGAGAGTCATATATAAAATAATTTATTCCATCCATCCATCCATCAGCCTTTTTCCGTCCACTGCAGGACATAGGCCTCCCCCACAGAATGCCACAATGCGCGGTCCTGCGCTATCCGCATCCAGCGGCTCCCAGCACATTTGACGATGTCGTCAGTCCACCGTGTTGGGGGCCGCCCCACGCTGCGTCGTCCGGTATGTGGTCGCCACTCGAGGACCTTTCTTACCCAACGGTTGTCAGATCCTCGAGCGATGTGGCCTGCCCATTGCCACTTCAGCGTGCTAACTCTTCGGGCTATGTCGTACCACACCGGTCCTTCTACGGATCTCCGTATTTCGGATCTTATCACGTAGGGAAACACCGAGCATAGCCCTCTTCATAGCACGCTGCGCGACTTTGAATTTTGTTATGAGGCCGTCATCACTGGTAACACACACTGGTCATAGACCCTTCTTTTCAGGCACTGGGGAATTTTGGTGGTGAGGATGTGCCTAAGCTTCCCGAACGCTGCCCATCCGAGTTGGATTCTTCGGTTGACCTCTTTCTCGAAGTTGGATTTGCCCAACTGGACTGTTTGTCCTAGGTAGACGTAATGATCGACAACTTCGAGAATCGCATTCCCAACAGATACTGGTGCTGGAGTGACATGGACATTGAACATGACCTTGGTTTTATCCATGTTCATCCTTAAACCAACCCGTTGGGAAACTCTGCTGAGGTCATTGAGCATTGTGCCAAGGTCCTCCAGGGATTCTGCCATAACCACGATATCGTCTGCAAATCGAAGGTGAGTGATGTATTCGCCGTTGATGTTGATGCCGAGTTCGGTCCAATCCAGAAGCTTGAAGACGTCTTCCAATGCAGCGGTGAACAGTTTCGGGGAAATTACGTCGCCCTGTCTGACACCCTTCTGCAATGAAATCGGCCTCGTACTTCTCTCCTGGATTCGGACTGACATAGTGGCGTTTCTATACAAACACTTCAACACTTCGATATATCGATAGTCAATTTGGCACCGCTGGAGGGACTGCAGCACCGCCCAAGTCTCGACCGAATCGAAGGCCTTCTCATAGTCCACATACGCTAGACACAGAGGCCGATTATACTCCTCGGTCTTCTGTATGATCTGACGCAGCGTATGTATGTGGTCCATGGTACTAAAGCCCTTTCGGAAACCGGCCTGTTCGGGCGGCTGGAAGTCGTCGAACCTGCGCGAAAATCGATTTGTAATGACTCTCGAAAACAACTTATAGACGTGGCTCAAGAGCGAGATATTATCGCCTTTCTTGAAGAACAATACCACTACGCTCCTGGTCCACGCCTCTGGAACAATGCCCCCGAAGATGACAGAGTCGAATAGCTTCTGAAGGGCCCCGAGGACCGGCTTACCGCCCGCCTTCAGAAGCTCCGTAGTGATTCCGTCATCGCCCGGTGCTTTACTGTTTTTAAGCTGCTTGAGAGCCATTCAATAATTTATTACCCCTTTTTAAATAAATAGATAGTAATGTTCCATACTTCTACTAAAATATTTCTAAGTAAAAAAAAAGTATGATGAACCTGTTATCAACTATTGTTTTTCGTAAAACTTCTTGGACCTAAGCAATACTAAATTTGGCGTCATTGAATTCTCAATGTTTCATAACTTTGGTGTTATGCTCCGGCGAAACTAACAAAATTGTCTTTATCTTATTCAAACAGAATTTCAAACTTAAATTAATTTGAACATAATATACGATATTATGATTGTTTGTTGACTATTTCAGCTACCCTCACTAATATTATTTAGAAAGTTTGTATGTTTGTGTTTTTGTTTGTTCCTCAATCACACAAAAACTACTTAACGGATTTGGATGAAATTTGGTATGCTCAATCATCTATCTTTATCACACCTTTCGAGACATTTTCTCCTTTTCGATCGCATGGCAGAACCCAATTTTCGGTTCAGTCAGCTACAAGATTAATTACGTTTTTTTTTAAACTCCCTCCCTTGCTCGCGTAAGCAGCGCTTTGGTGTTTACGAAAAGGCTAAATGTAAATAAAAACGATACAAATACAATTAACTGGTGGAAATTTGTGTAATTACTTGGGCGTATTGGGCTCCACGGGGTAGGGGATTGGTTCAGGGGCGAATGATTTAATTGGTATGGCAAGAGTCTATAGGCTATGCTCGGGGTAGCCTCACCCCTAGAGAGCGCGGTCCCAACGTGGTAGATAGGGGAATGCACGTCGCTATTCCGCGGCTAGCGAAGGGCAGAGGGGAAATAAAATACCCTCCGCGAACCAACAGGCCGGAGAGACTTCGTAACCAAACCCGACATTGGAGTTTCGACGTATTCGGAGGAGAGATCCAATGTTGTGATGGGTGCTCTAGGTGGAGTACACATTAGAGATGGCGGCGGAAGAGCTCATGAAGACGACTCAAGTCTTCCAGGAAGATCAAGACCTTGGTGTCAGGTGGCAGCCGACCGTAAAACATAAGCCAAACTTAATATAAGGAACACGAAGAGTACTAGGGCGTCCCCCTTAAGCGACGTTGGTGATTGAACTGCGAAAAATACTAGGGCATCCCCCAAAAGCGACGGCATAATAAAACATCAGGCCACTGTGACTATGTCCGAACTACGCATTGCAACATTGGCTCAATGACAGGACGCAGTGCTGATGCGACGATATTGATGCGACCGACGTCGATGGATGAATGGAAGGGTGCGAAATCGCGGCAAATTGGGAAGGGATGTAAACTTTTTGTATTATGGTAAATAGAGTAAAAAGAATGAGGTGGGGATTGTCTTAGATCAATACCAGAGTGAGAAAGTGATAGAGGTAAATAGAGAGAGTGACCGTAACATGTTGTAACACGTTTTTTCGTTGAAAAGAATCGCTTACCAATTTTACAATAGTCTTCATATTTACTTGCATTTGTAATTCATTCCGTGATGGTGTGACGTAAGCCGCCATACTATTTACCCCATTTTATTATTCTTTGATTTTTATGGATCACCACTAAATTAACGTAGATTTAAATACTTAATTATTATTCTCCTAAAAATACTGGCTTAACAATTTTACCAAATTGTACAAACATACCTTTTGACAACACGTATTCTAACAGTTGGTTGGAGTCACGTGATTGGTTTGCGTTCCGTTCCTAACTAATGATAACCATGACTATAAAACCCTTTTCTCAATTTATTTAAAGATAAGTTTACTAGAAAAAAATCCACGCGGACCAATGGTCAGTGCATTCGCCCGGATTGCGAAGGGTGCGGTTTCGAGTCCCGTCCGCTGCCTGGTCCGCGTAGATTTTTTTCTAGTAAACTTTTCTTTAGATTTAAACATCTAGCAGTTAAATGCTAAAAAAATAAATAAAATCATTATTTAAAGATATTATATAATCTTGCTTAAATCGTTTTCTAATCTTCGATTAAACTTCATTAAAATATTTATTTTCCATTATAACTTAAAGGAAAACACTTCGTTACGTTTATGTTTACGTGTTTCAGGTGTGTTTTGTGTGGAACGAAACCAGTTTGTTCGAAAATGTTAGTTGAGGTTCTGTTGGGTTAATCACTTTATTTATTTATTTATTTATTTACTAATTTAGTACACACACAATAAAATAGATAAGAACAGGAACAAGAAATTTGTACTAGGGCACTGCTTATTTCATATTGAAATTTCTTCCAGCAGGCCCGCGAAAGGAAAAAACGTAAAATAAAAGGTCGTCAGTGTGTGTCTCCTGAATAAAAATAACAAAATACACTACTTACATAAACAAAACCTACATATATATCTACATAGACATACTAATAAACATATATACTAAATTGAAATATACAAGTGTTAAAAGGAGAAGCAATACAGTTCGGAAACAGTGAGTCAAGAGGATAGATAGTGTTCCTTCAACCGTTTTTTAAATGTAGCAACAGTTGGACTGTCTCTGATTCCTGCTGGCAGCGAGTTCCACAAGCGGACGGCATGTACCGTGAAAGAGTATGATGCAAATTCGGTTTTATGAAGAGGACAATTGAGGACCGATTTCAGATGGGACCTGCAAGGAACATTAGGCGAGTGGGTGAAAGAAAACCTCTCCCGAAGATAGGAAGGATAAGAAGGATTGTAAAGGATATTGAAGAGGAAACAAAGGATTCTGACATTCCTGCGCAGACGTATGGGGAGCCACTTGAGTTCCTTTCGAAAGTTGGAGACGTGATCATACTTACGAAGCCCAAAAATGAATCGAATAACAAGATTCTGCAGGCGCTCAAGTTTATCAAGTAATGCCTCCGTAGCGTCTAAATAACAAACATCGGCATAGTCGAGAAGTGGGAGAATAAGAGATTGTGCATGGGCAATTTTGGTATGTAAAGGAAGGAAATTTTGCAAACATTTTAAAGTGTGAAGCGAAAAATACATTTTACGACTAACGTCAGCGACGTGAACTGTCCATGAGAGGTTGGTATCAATTGTGACGCCGAGATTTTTCACCGTATCGCTGTAGGGGATGTTGATTCCACCTATGGACACTGGCGGCAAGTGAGAGGAACGGCAGGAACGTGACATATACCTACTCCCTATTATAATTGCCTGGGATTTACTTGGATTAACTGAGAGACCATAAAATTGTGCCCAAGTACTAATACGGTTTAGGTCTTCATTAATGGCTGCTATCGTGAAGTCCATTTCTTCAATATCGAAATGACGATAAAGCTGCAAATCGTCTGCGTAGAGATGAAACTTGGAGGAAATTACTCTAGTAACAGAGTTAATGAAAATAGAGAATAGGAGTGGTGAGAGAACACCTCCTTGAGGTACGCCAACACAGAGGTCACACCCATCAGAGGTTAAATCATCAAGGCGAACATTCTGCGAGCGACCCCGAAGATATGAACCGAACCAAGAAAGAGCAGAAGTAGAGACATTTAAGGAACGAAGAATGGCAAGGAGAATATCAAAGTCGACAGAATTAAATGCATTGCTAAAGTCTAGCAATACTAGTGCAGTTAACGCTTTGTTTTCCATTGCCCAGCGTATATCATCAGTGACATTCACTAAGGCAGAGACCGTGCTGTGACCCGACCGAAAGCCAGATTGAAAGCTGTTAAGGAGGCTATTCGAAAGAAGAAAATGGGAAACTTGCTTGTGAACTATGTGCTCGAGAACTTTGGAAAGAAAAGGTAAAATAGAAATAGGACGAAAGTGACAAGGTAATGAAGGATTAGGGATCTTAGGTAAAGGAATTATGTAAGCCTTTTTCCAAATTTGAGGAAAACAATTGGAAGACAAGGAGTAGTTAAAGATGTGAGCTAATACAGGGAGTAGAGTAGGTAGAATAGGAGTAAACATTCTCGAGCACAAATTATCCTCGCCAACGGACTCAGAAGATATAGATAATAAAGAATCTTTGACGTCATTCTCAGAAACTGTCGAGAAGTCGAATAGTGGACAGTTGGGTCTAGCAAGTTCAGACAGTTCCTTGAGAGTAACGGCCTTGTCGCAACTGCTAATATTAACTGGAGGGAGAGAAAAATGCTTATTCAAAGCGTTTAAGTCGGTGCCCGCAGGGACAGAAGAGCAAGATTTGCCCACACCGACTGACCGAAGGAATCGCCAAGTATCCGCTGTATTACGGTTAGACAGAGAATCATGAAAGAATCGTCTCTTAGCGTCTCTACACATACGACTGCAGCGATTACGGAGGCTTTTATAGCGAACCAGGTTGTCATCAGAGGGGCGACTTTTTAGTCTACGTTTGGCTTTATCCCTCAGTGCCATGATATTTTTAATTTCATTGTTAATCCAGAGAGCAGGTTTATGTTTAATTTTGATTAATTTTAATGGTGCGTGCAATTCAAAAAGGCTTAGTATCAGCGAATTCAATTTACAGACCTTTTCGTCAATAGATCGGGCCTGATACACTAATGACCAATCCACATTATCAGCATCACGTCGTAAAAGGTCCAATTTAATTGCCTTGTAGTTTCGCCGCATTAATAAAGGGGGTTTGCTTTTGGGCGGTTTCAATTTATAGGAAAGGAAAACGAGATCGTGATAAGAAAAATTTGCAGTTACTTGCCCGTGTGATTGCACTTTCTCTGGAGAAGAAACTATCATTAGGTCAAGTTGTGAAGGCGTGCAGTTAGGGAAATGATGGGTAGAAGACGTGGGAAGAATATGTAAATTATAAGAAGACATAATAGACTGAAGTTTAGAGGAACGTAAGTTGGATTTCAGAAGGCATGTGTTGAAGTCGCCCATTATAATGATGTTCTGGTAAGTTGGTCTATAAACATCAAGGAGTTTATCAAAACTGTCAAAGTAATTTATTTTGTTATAAAACCTATTAATCTTAGATTACTTAGATTATTGTACCAGAGTAAGTTGTAGATCTTCGAAAATGACTTCATGGATTAAATAATGAAATTTATTTAGTCAAGCGTCCTGCGACTGAAAACGACAATTTCTTAACGCATCGGTTGTGACTAGGTTTCCGGCGGTCGTTACTTTTTGCTGGGACGCTGGTGGAAAGACAATCAAGGCGATGCTGTTGTGAATTTTGTGGTGAAGGGTGGAGTAGTGGTGTTGTCTGGTAGCCTGACATTCTTCGGTTCAGGTATGTAGCTATCGATTGGTTCGATTCCTCATCGAAACGATTATTTCGTTTTATTTTCGTGTCGTAAAGGAGGGTAATTTTTTTTACAGGATCAAGACTGATTTTTTGAAGCAGTGTTGGAGGTTGTGTGGTTGCCCGTTTGTTGCTGAAACCCTGATGAGGATTCACCGAAATACACATCTATACTGATATAACCGTCAGATACGGTAAGTCAAGTAGTGTGATGTATAACCAACTTCGAGTTCATAATTACCAATTCATAATGTTGCTTGTTATTTGGTCTTAACTATCGTGTTCTTACAGGCTGTAATTCGTTGTTCTGGTGGTGTTGTTCAATGAGCTGCTGCTGATAATTGGCCAGCTCACAATTTTTCTTCTCCCACCTCCGTTGGAGGTATGTACAAGTATCTCTTTAGTATTAACCCACTCCCTCAGAGTTAACGTTTAGGGATTAAAATCAGTTTATTGGTCGCAGTGATATGGATTAAGTAATGTGGTCTGATATTGATATTCAACCGTCTCGGGTTAACTTTTTCTCGGAATAAAAGTATTCGTAGGTAGTTTGGCCTGGACTATAAAATTATTTTTCATAGTTTTCCTATTGATTTATAACCCCTTTAATATTTCGAAACAACACTATAAGTAACTATTTTTATTTTATTCTATTATTAATATTTTGGAAAAGTTATAGTCGAGTCATAATATATTGTTTGCATAACTTAGAGTCGCATATTTTGTAATTAAGGATCTAGCTTCATATTGATTTGTGATTTAGTGTGATTGATTGTGAACCACATTTAAAATATTGATTGGAACAGTGTGTTGAATTAGTTTACTTATCAGCAACCGTGGGTTTTATTGTGAAATACCAGGGTGGACTGATAAGTTTCCGGCCTGACCAAGAGATGGCGCCACTAGGCCTACCTTGAGGTGGCGTTCTATAGTACCATCCTTAGATAGCTTGTAGCTATAGTTTCAGTCCGATCGCCATGTTAGTTTAGGTTTGAGAGCACGCTGAACAAGACGCCTCTGTGTTTTTCGTAAAAATGGAAAAGCTGGAAATTCGTGCTGTCATCAAATACTTTTATTTGAAGGGGGGAAGCCGAAGGAAATTAAAGAAGAGATGGACTCAACACTGGGGACATCCTCCCCATCATATTCAACCGTTAAGCAGTGGGTTTCCGAGTTTAAAAAGGGTCGTGTGAGCACCTCTGATGAGCCTCGCTCAGGACGCCCCATTGAGGTCACAACTCCAGATATGATCGAAAAAATCCATCAAATAATGCTGAAAGACCGCAGATTAAAAGTGCGTGAGATAGCTGAGACCTGTAAGATGTCATATGAACGTGTACAAAATATTTTGCACCAACATTTGTATATGGAAAAGCTCTGTGCAAGATGGGTGCCGCGTTGGCTAACAGTCGACCAAAAATTGATTCAAAAGAACATTTCTACCGCCAATTTGGCGTTGTATAAGCGTAATCCAAGCGAATTTTTGCGTCGATTCGTAACCGTTGACGAAACTTGGGTCCACCACTACACTCCTGAAACCAAAGAACAGTCTAAACAGTGGATTGGACCAGGGGAACCAACTCCAAAGAAGGCAAAAATAAATTTTTCGGCGAACAAGGTTATGGCTACTGTTTTTTGGGATGCAAGAGGTATTATATACATTGATTACCTTGAAAATGGTAAAACTATCACTGGTCAATACTACGCAGACTTATTGCAACGTTTGAGCCACGAAGTGAAAATTAAACGACCTCATCTGGCGAAGAAAAAAATCTTGTTTCATCACGATAACGCACCAGCGCACACGTCAATCGTTGCGATGGCTAAAATCAACGATCTGAAGTTTGAATTGATGCCGCACCCTCCCTACTCTCCAGACCTAGCCCCGAGTGACTATTATCTGTTTCCTAACCTCAAAAAATGGCTTGGCGGTAAGAGATTTGCGGACAATGAAGAAGTAATCGAAGCTGTAAATGGGTATTTTGAGGAGCTTGACGAATCAGTCTATAGAGATGGCATTACTAGACTAGAACACCGCTATGAGAAATGTATCAGCCTTGGAGGAGATTATGTTGAGAAATAAAAAAAAAATCTTAAAAACGTTGTTTTTCTTGGTCAGGCCGGAAACTTATCAATCCACCCACTATAATCATGTTTCCTGTAATGTGTTATCCGTTTTAAAGAAATAGTTAACTTAAAATTTATTTGCTCACATACGTGTTTTTGTTATTAATATAGTAAAATTAACTTCAGGTTAAATTGTTTTTATCTAAATTGCATGTATTATCATGTATTTAAGACAAATAAGTCTTACTTATGTACATAATACTGTACTCCTTAGTCGACTGGTTAGGGTTGAGCGCTGCATTCTGTGGATTTTTGTTGATTATATTTTTATAAATACAGGAGGTGTTTTGTCGGGGCCATATATTTCCCCCAGTGCGGTGAATCGCGCCCGCGAATTGTGGTGGCACCTTTGCTCTGTGACTGAGTCGGCGAAGCGGCGGAGGGGTTTGGTTTGCCCGAAAGCTTTACATTAACATAATAATATTAGGAAATTAAATCTAGTTTATTTACTGAGATCAGCCAAGCGTGCCAGCGTCCCATTTTAATTTCATAAAGAGGAGTACAGATGTCGCTTAGTTTTAAGTAATTATAACCATATAATGTAAACGTTGTGTATGAACATCAGATATTTCATAAATAAATTAGTTTTTTTTATTATTAACTTTCTTTATTTTTTATTTCCACTATCCCTTAGATAAAAGGTCACAATGTCTGTAAAATTAGACGTAGAGAACCAAGCCCGCCTCAATATTGTCTGTGTGTACGCCCTGCAAACAGGATGTCTCGACACAGATAAGCAAGAATTCTGGGAAGAATTAAATACACACCTAAGTGCGTTACCTGCAAGCGAGTAAACGCTCATATGTAGAGATCTTAATGGATATGTGAGAAAATGCAGACGGTTTTGAAAATCATCATGGGGGTTTTGGTTATGGAGCACAAAATAAAGACGGAGCAACAATATTGGAATTTGCTGCAACATTAAATTTAGTTATAGCTAATACATTATTTCAAAGGAAAGAAGAACACCTTATTACTTATAAGAGTGGGAAATCCCACACGCAGATAGATTATATTATGACAGATAGAAAGAATTTTAAACAAATTAAAGATAGTAAGATAATACCATAAAGTACGTAATGAACACATAAGAAGAAGCTTTAAGGTTGCAGCACACATAAGTGACAAAATATGTGAATCGAGGCTCGAACCATCTGAGCCGATTTTTTTTTTTATAGATAGGTCCGACAAATGACTCCACCCCACCTGATGTTAAGTGAAGGTGAAGTCCAGACGTGAAGATAGCTGATACAGCAGTTTTACCTGTCACACCAGCCATCCTCACCCTGCCGGCCTGCATGTTGCTTCTTCACGCCTCTTTTAAAGGATCCCAGGTTGTAAGAGGGAGGGAATACGTGAGCGGGCAGAGCATTCCATTTACGGATAGTGCGACAAAGAAACGAGTCACCAAATTTATCTGTATGCGTTGGAATTGTGGCCACAGTTAGACGGTGACAAAGTAGGCCAGCGCGCGTGGTCCTCTGAAGGAAAGGAGAAGGTGGGATAAGAGAGAATAACTCCTCAGAACACTCGCCGTGGTACAGACGATAGAACGCGCTTAGTGACGCCACGTCACGGCGTAATTGAAGAGGCTCAAGGTGTTTAGTCACCTCCTCATCGCCTATGATGCGGATCGCGCGCCGCTGTAACCTATCCAAAGCATCGAGCAACTACTTGGCGGAGCCATCCCAGAGGTGCGAGCAATATTCCACGCAGGACCGCACCAACAAGCACAGTTGATCGGGCGTGAAAAAACGCCGCACCTTGTTCAGGACTCCGAGTTTGCGTGAAGCTGTTTTGATCACGGTTTCGATGTAGTTCTTTGGATTCAAGTCTGAGCGAACTTCCATACCGAGCATGGAAATGTTGCTCTGTAGCGGTAGTGTTGTGCCCTGAAGAGAGGGAAGGGGAAGGAATGGCGATGTTTTTGCCGTGAAAGCGCAAGCCCGAGTTTTCTTGGCATTGAACTCAACCAAGTTCCTGGTACCCCATTCGGAAATGTGGTCCAAAGCCTGATTGAGTTCAATGACAAGATTCTCCCGTTTCTCCTTGGTTACCGCCAGCCCAGTCGCTGCTTGTCCAAGATACCCCACATGCACTGTACTATCGTCTGCAATGAATATTCCCAAGAGGAATTAAGTCCTTGATATGCAGCAGAAAGAGAGTGGGGGATAGGACGGAGCCCTGGGGAACGCCGGCATTCACTGACATGAACCGCGAACTGCTACCATCCGTAAGGACACGAATTCTACGCTCATGTAGGAAGTCAGCTACCCAAGAACAGAACTGGGCTGGCAGACCGTAACTAACATATTTATCCCGATGTGTTTATGGCTACAAAAAAGGAGAAGAAATAGACGTCAAACGACCTGGTTGACTACAGAGACATGAAAAGCCTCGGACTTACAGAGGAGGATACCAGCCAGCGGACTACATGGCACTGCATAATAAAGAAAGCCAACCCCGTGTAACGGGAAAAGGCGAGGGCAAAGAAGAAGCGAATTACGTAGGTCACAACCGGAGGATCCAAAAAAAAACCGAAATTTATTGAAAATATTTTATTAATATAAAAATTACAATTATAATATGTACGGAACCGATGTAAGAATCAGAATGACAAAATATAATTAGAATAATTGAATTTCCGTCGATGGCGTAAACTCGGGGAACGTGGATGCGATGTCAGCAGAAACGGTCACGTAGGCACCATCGAAGTCACGTTGCAATGCACGCCACTGCATGTACAGCGGTTTTCTATGTGCCCGATATTATAACACCTCCCCCCTAAGAGCAGCAATTATTTCTGAATATTTAAATGAGGAAATATTGCTGTATTGGGCTTATGGGTTCCCGAACGTCCTGGTTCCTCATAAGTCTTATCTTTCTGGAGAGATGCTGCGGATGGTTGGTTCCTCTTGTGTCGTCGCCAGATGATGAGGATGCTGACTGCAATCGTACTTAATAGTATTAAGTACAGGGGTATCGTAGTGTGGTACAGATATTCAGTTGATGCGTTATTCAGATGAACGGGAGGCTGCATCTCCAATTTATGTTGAACGTCATATAACCTTCTGAGATCTATGGTGTTAAGATTAACGTGTATAGTCTTCTCTGATGGTGTGTCATCTCCGATGGGTAGGCTTGTTATTTTAAGTAGCCGTCCTTCAACTCGATCGTTATTGTTGCTTATAGTGAATTCAGGTGTAGAGATGAGACATCTCGATGATGGCCAGATAGCTGCCGTTGAGGGTGGTATAATCTTCCTTGCTACAGATAGTGTGGATCCGTGTAGCGTTGGGGAACGAGATGATGTAGTGCTTCTCGTCTAATTCTTCCATAGCTGTCTTCGTTAGGGAAACGGTTACGGTCTCGCAGGACTGTCCACGATGTTGGTCCATGATGAGATTCAGCACGCAGTCAGAATCAGTCTATATGGTGGCCACTTACCATCAGGCGGGCTAAACACTTGTTTGCCACCCTTTTAACATAAAAAAAATACTTTTATTGGGATATTAAAATTTTATGAGGGCGACACATACAAAAATATGTCTTGCCTGATGGTTAGCAGCTACCATAGTCTATAGACGCTTCTGGGTAAAAAAAACTTATAGGACACGCGTATTTCAATCCTGACCACCCAACATAATGAAATAAACAAATATTTCCAACCCTCACACCGATTATAATCTTCTCAATTTAAAATAAACATCAACACTTTGTTAATAAATGACCTTTTTGGAAAAGATAGAATGATTTTTTGTTATATTCTGATGATCTTTTTTGTGGCTAAGCACATTTTCCTTTTAACTATTCACAGTATTACATTTGATCTCTGCTTATAAAGATAATAAAAATATTATACGTTTACAAAGGAATTATTTTTTTTTTATTTTAATTATTTCAAATTGCCTTCCTACTGAAAAAAATACATCTTATCGTAAAGGGTACAACGGAGTTTTCGCTCTTTATTTTTGCACTGGTCTGGAGATATTATCATTGTCATACAATAAGAATGCAATCATATAATATTTTGTAATGTCGTTATCATATAAGAATTGAAAGAGTTCTATGGGGCAGGGTCATTGGGTTAAGGCAGGCTAGCTTCCTTGATTTTATTTTTTTATTTCTTTAATTATATTTGCATCAAATGAATTTGGAACACACTGTCGTGTGCCGGGAACAAATGCGAGTGAATAGTGAGAATGTGACCAGTGGTAGGGTTATCGAACGCAGTAAAAGACGACGTCAGAGGGTAGACCGATATGTCTGCCAATAACATTTACCCGCAATTACTTCAGTTACTCCGTGATCATGGCGCTTGCAACAGCGCCTAAATATCAGAGACTCATAAAAAACAAGGTACATGGTAACAATCCCGTTAATATCTATAATGTTTTTTTTTATTAAAAGTGATTTTAAAAATAATTCTGTTGTCTTTTTTACTGTTTTTTTTCTACAAACCTTGTCCTGATAATAATGAACAGAAGAATATAAGAAGAATTATCTAATTTGCTTCAGTCGTTCGGAAGTTATGATGATGAGAATTTTTTAGGGTTCTGTAGTCCTGACAAGGAATCCTTATAGTTTCCTCATGTCCGTCTGTCTGTCAATGGTTGTGCTTAAAGACTATTAGCATTAGGGAGCTGTATTTTTGTGGAGATATGTATATCAATCACACCGAAAAAATAGTAGAATATAAAAATTGAAAAATATTTTTTAGGTATTTCTTTTGTTTCCTCCCAGTGTGTGGGATATCGTTTTATAGATCCTATAAAATTACTTAGTTCCTAAGACTATTGTTCGATTTAGGGATCTGTTTGCTAAATATTGAACTTTAAAGTGCAAATTTTTGTTCCAGTAGAGCGTCCCCCCCTCCTAAAAGATAAACTATTGGCTTGAAAAACCTGGTAAAATTCATGGTAATGTTTTTTATGAACTTTTAAGGAAAACTATAACAGCTAAGATAAATATGTTAGTTAAAGAGTAATAGTCGTTCAACTTTGGTTAAAGAAAATTTCTTACTTATTGAAAATTCCTTAGAAGAAAACATTAATAGTCTCATAGATGAAGTTATTGTAGCGTAAAACTTTGCATTGCAACAAAATATAAATAAAACAAACTATTTCAAAACCACAATAAAATATCATTAGTTCCACAACGCAACCGCGAGTACCAATGGCAACGGCTTCTGAGTCGCGCTAACGTTATGTTTTTATAAAAAGTATGTAACACCCTTCTCAGGGGATGATCGCTTCTGATGAAGCTTTTAGTCAGTAAGAGTCTGACATAGCCTTGCAGCCGGCTGTATTACCTATGAGGATTTCACACCCGCTCCCACGCCTGGGAGGAAACAAAATAAAAATCGGCGGTTATCATTCGTATTTAAAATAATAGTAATATCGAATTGATTTTGAGTTTGAGACGCAGTTTGATTTTGATTTAGGTATTTTAGTTGAGATATACAGATTGATATTAATTGGGGTTTTCTAATTTCCGATATAGAGAATAAAGAATCCTGCTCTAATATAATTTGGTAATTACAGGCAACTACGGAACCCTGCACTGTGCGTGGCAGGACACGCACTTAGCCGGTTTTTATATACATATATAGCTGATAATTTCTTACCATAGAGCAACGCGGCCGACGCGGCCAGGGTAGCCATAGTGACAATTTGCGGGGGGAGGAATATGCACACAAATGCAGTCTAACATACTTTCGCAAAAAACTAAATTGTGATTACGACACTCACACATAAAAAATGACAACACTAAATCGTGCATAGATGAAACTTTTATTGACAGATCTAAAATTTGTAAAATAACAATTATTTTCTGTTCAAAGGTAATATAGACATAGAAATAATATGTTAATAATTCTACTTACATATGTAATATTATACCACCCTTTTTTAAGTTTGATTCAGTCTAGTAAAATATTCGAGTGCAACTAGTTTTTGTTTTTGAGCTGGCCCAACAGTGGGGGAAAATCGACAGAGGGGAACGCTGTAAATGCCTACTCCCCTCCTGGCCTATGCTCTATGGTTCTTACTGCTCTCGTCTTAAAGCAATGTAAATTCATAATAAGATATGGATTCCAAATTCAAATTACGCAGAAATGTAATCTCTTTGTCTTTCTTTGAGCTTTTATATTCATATTTTTATAATAATTGGCCCTTTGTAGAATTTATATATTTTGTTTGTCCGTGGTAAATTCATAGTTTTCTATTGAATTTAGACTAGTAAATTCATTTGACATTGTGGGTTACCTAAAATGCGAAGAGATGGCGCTATCTTGCAGCCTAAGAAATGCTAGAGAAAATTCAACACGGACAATAAGGGGCTGCGGTAGCCTAATAGTCAGTGCAACCACCCGGATAGCGGAGGGTGCGGGTTCGAGTCCCGTCTGCTGTCTGGTCCGCTTGGAATATTTTATAGTAAAATTTTCTTTGGACTTTAAAATATTCAATATTAATATGTGATGAAATATTTAAAACTCAACAGAATAAATTGCAAATGTCAATGTCATTGCCCTCGAAGTATAATCGGCATTTATGATATAAGTCATTTGCAATCTTTTTTTTTTTTATAATATTGTAAGTACCTAAATAATGATTGTACTCCTATACTAGAGATTAAAGCGAAGAATGGCACCCAAAACTTTGGTGTTGTTGTTGAATTTTAGATGAATTTCTGCTAAAATACATTTTCAACTTTTCAGGTAGTTTTACTAATTATGTCGACAAAATAAAACACTAAGTTAGGAAAAAAAACGTGTTTAGAAACACCTGATACTTTATGACTTCAATAAAATAGCTGCCTTTTCATAAAATGTGTGAATTGGCGACAGTCAAACTTTGTTTAAAAAAAAGTCATTTGTGGAATTCAAATAATTATAAAAAGATATTATGTTCAGTATTTTATTTATTAATTTCTTTATAATTTAGTGTAAATTGAAGAGGGTAAATCATTGTGGGAGGGCCTACAGTAGTGCAAGCTCTCCTACGTGCTAAAATGAAATTTAAGACCCTGGTCCGCCAATATATACCACAAATAAAACTTATGCGCTGAGAATTTCTAAATTTTGATGCTGTCTTTTTTGTGGTTACAATATTTTTATTACGATCCAATAACAGAAGATAACATCTTTGACTACTGGGTTTATGTTTAAGTAAGATTGTATTGTATAAAGTTCAACATTTTTATAAGAAAAAATATAATAATTACTCGCATAAAATTATAAACAATAAAAACACTTCCATCATTTTGAAATATTGTACTAATTTATATGATCATTACAATTTTTTAAGGTTGTTGACATTAATAAGAACAATTTCAATTCAAATAAATGTGCGGTGTTCTTTTACTATTGTTGGTAAGTATTTTATATTATGTACGTGCATATTTCACATAAATTAGATACAATTACTAAGGCATAACCTCCAATGAATAGCCTTATTTTTTCAACATGTAACAGCATACAATATTACTGTGATGACAAATGTTTGTTTCCCATAATTAAATTGAAAGCTGCACGAAACCTCTTTCCGTAATTATAACTTATGCTTCAAACTGGGTTACTCTAACTGCTTGGATTTGAATAAAATGTCACGCAGTCCGGTACTAATTATGAAAAGATTTTTGTTTACCAAAGTATTTCTAATTAATTCATATCCTAAAAACATTATTTTCATGTGCTTTGTACCTAGTAAGACAAATGAATTTATACGGTAAATATCTAAATAAATATGCCATCATCATTTTGTAGACAATTAAGGCCGAAACATATTACTGAAACGCCACGCACAACCATGTGTTGACATCCGATGTACTCTGTGCACATTACCAACACGCGATACCACGACACACAAGCAATTTTGAATACAGTTGCTTGACAGCAGTGAAAGCGTATGGGTGTGTGCTTTGTATATAGCAAGTTAGAAAAGATTTTCAAAAAGATTTTATGCAAATTAAACCAGCAAAAAGAATAATGATACTGGGTGCATGAAATAAATGAAAAGAGAAGTACTTTCGGTGAAATCATGCTCTGTATTTAGACTTGATTGGAGATGAAGATAGATATCATATGAGGAGCTGGCGAACAAAACGGTATAATTACATACACTTAAATTTTACAGGAGCTGTATAAAACTAAATGACATACATACAGTGAGCTTTTGGCATGATTTTTATTAGCAACTGGCCCCGAAACCTCCGGTCTGTAAAAAAAAGTAGTTTGACTAGATGCGTAATTATACCATTTTGTTCGCCAGCTCCTCATATATACTTTCGGGTTACTAAAACACAATTAGAAGAAATACAAAAATAACATAAAAAATCTAAAACGGCTGATCCGTGCCGTCAGGTGTTACCTGAAAACTCACTGCGTGCTGGATCATGCGTCATCTGGATCGATGGGATCGGATAGTGTGTGCGCGTCTCGTCGAAAGTTCCTAATGTGATTCTGATCATAGAAAACAGTAATTTGATTTGACTCAACACGCGTCGCGTGGCACCGGGTCGCGTTGCGTTTCTAAAGTCTGTTTCTGCCTTTACAATGGATGTATTTTGTTTTTTTTTGTTATTGTATATTACGCTCCCCTTATTTCCCTTATATTAAATTTCGTTTCACCTTCCTATGATCTTTTTTTTGTCTTCATCATTAGTTTAATTGTCTTGTTTGTTAATTTTTGCTCAACTTAATTACTTATATCGTATTTCTTCTATATTATGTTGTAAATTAATTAATGAATGAACTGAAAACAAACGATACAATTGATGAGTAGGTACTTAGTTACTTACCAACAGGAAAAAGCTTTGTGTTAAAGTATTTCTTCCATTCTTTCCCTTTAAGGTATTTAATGGGGGAATATTCAAAAAGAACTTTTTGTGCACTCGCTTCGTGCTCATTTTAATATGAATATTTAAATGAGAAAATACAAAGTGGATCGGGGGTGTGCTTTCATTTCGTTCGAATCAAGTCCGCAGTGAATCCTTTCAAGTTCACCTTTGATATGTTGTAATTAATTTTTGGTTTTACTTTCATGTTAGAAAATATCGACCCGATGTTAAAGTCTTAATTAGTATCTAAGTACATCGTTTACACCAATTGCTCCACAAAGAGTCTTAAAGTTTTAATTAGCTGTATGTTGTATGCAATTTCGCCCGAAGTTTGAAGAAATCGAAAAGTATATCGTTAGAAGTTTATGATGTTTTTCCTTTGTTAAAAACTCATGCAAAGAAGATCAAAAATAAAACCAAAACATTTTTTTTTCTTCAACTAATCATCATCATCATCTGCCGATGGACGTCCTCTGCTGAATATAGGGCTCCTCAAGAGATTTCCTTACATAGGGGACCTGCGCTTTCTGCATCCGATGGGTCCTCACTTAAAGCTATTCTAGACTGATGTAATCTAGCGTTCCAACCAAGATGACCTTGGTGGGAAGTTGGTTTCTATCCGCGTTATGATTTTCGGCTACACGGATGTAATCCACGCGCCAACACGCAGTCGCGAGCCGTCTTCTGGCGTGAAAACACGTATGCACTTGTATCATTCGCGGACTGTATTAGTAACCGTGAAGTTGAAATGGCTCCAAATTAGTCTAAATTTCAAAAAGTGGGCTTTGCCTTAACAGTTTTGTGTGCAAAAGACGACGAAAAACAACAAAAAAGAGAATGTGGATGAAGCGTTTGTGACAACAGCGAATGATTCTCAGCCATTCAAACTTATGTCCAACTCCCTAAACTTTTCGAGTAACATCTCCCACGCATTTTTTTTTGACGAGCATCTTTATATGATTCCGACGTAATGAAATGAAATGAAATGAAATGAAAAGTCATTTATTCAGTCTAGGCTCTTACAAGCACTTGTGAAGGTCAAGAAGCTACGCCATCGGTTCGCAAAACTACGGCGGGAGACCTTGTACTGAGAAGAACCGACAAGAAACACAGCAAGGGCTGTTTTTTCTCCCTGTATTGATATATACAGAGTCGTCAAGTTGAAAAATGACTTCAGACATACTTCTGAAGTCACCTTCCATTAGGATAAAGATATATAGTTACAATAAATTTTATATTTAGTATATAGGAAGCGGCATTAGATAGGTACCATATTACTGTTACAAAACTGACTCATACCCATCAAATAAGATATTACAAGAAACACTATGTCCATGCATTACGATCATTTAGATAATCATTAACTTTATAATAGCCCTTATTCATAAGAGTATTCTTGATCTGAGATTTAAATTTGGTTAGTGGAAGCTCAATCAGATCTTGGGGAACTTTGTTAAACAATGCAATACTACATCCCAGAAATGAACCTTTTGATTTTTGGAGTCTGAAACATGGAACGGCAAGCTTGTTCTTAAATCTCGTGTTAAAGTTATGGGTTTGAGTTTTTTTTGCAAATGCGTCGTAGTTTTTTCTTACATATATTATATTTTCATAAATGTATTGCGATGCCAGTGTTAAAATATTAATTTCTTAAAAAAAATCTCTAAGAGATTATCTTGCCTTTAAATTATATATATGGCGCGAACAGCTCTCTTTTGCAGTACGAAAATACTTTCTATATTAGCAGCTGAGCCCCACAACAAAAGGCCATATGACATAACGCTATGAAAGTAACCAAAGTAAACCAATCTTGCCGTTTTCACATCAGTTAGGAGTCTTATCTTTTTAACAGCAAAAGCCGCAGAGCTCACCTACTTGATAAGGCTATATGAGGATCCCATTGCAGATGCGAGTCTAAAGTAATACCCAGAAACTTTGTAGAATCCACTAACTCTACAGGCTGGTCATTTATTTTTAAACTAGTATTAACCTGCCTCACATTAGGTAAAGTAAACTTAACACATTTTGTTTTGCTAAAGTTTAGTTTTAAATTATTTACCGTAAACCAGTGAAGGACTTCAGAGAGAGCACAATTTACTTCGTCATAACAATCATTTCGCGCGGTCAAGGCGCGAAAATAAGTCTGCAGTGTGTGAACATGCATTAGGGGGACCAAACCATTACATTAGATGGTTCGTTCCTCGAATGATGCGCGAGGCTATTGAGATTAAAAAATATCCAAATTTCAATAGGGAAGATGGTTGGTATATACCACCAGCTTGGGAACCTATTATACAGGAGATAAAATCCCAACCCCGAGCACACACTGCAAGACCATCAGATACTATTAGTTCTTTTTGTTTGCATAATTTAACATAAGAAGGAGATAGAAAGCCTCTCTTGAGTTTGTTTCGCCGGTTCTTCTCAGAAAGGTCTCCCAATTTTGGAACCGGTGGTAGTTTACAAATAGGTAGGTCAAATAAATAAACTCACAATTACAAAAAAGAATTTAAATAAAATACTTTATTAAGTAAAGGACATTGTTCAGCGTCCATACATAGTTAGCCTAAGAACCAACAATCATGAAATATTATTTTCTAGGTTTAAAATCGTAAGTAAATGACTGTAAAAACAAAGATTATTGACGGACACTTCTGAGAACTTAAATTATTAGGAAAACTAACATTTTTTTGAGGTTATGTTTAATATTCAATGAAACATAGGTCAACCTATGAATTCAGTATGAACTCAGTATGAAGTGAATTAATATTACAACTAATTCATTTTATTCGGTGCGATTTTAAAGAATGACTATTATGAAAAACTTGGTTAGGTAGGAATCATGAATAAAATAAAAACTGTAGTTTTGCTTCTTATTTATTGACTATTTTTCACATAATTGTATCATATTGTTTATTGTAATTATTTGTATATCACATGTATATTATGTAAATATGCAGCGTGAATGTGTATCAGGTGTTTTTCAATAATTTGGCAAGTTGATCCTCTCAGGATATTGTGGTTGTGGCACAGGTTCACTAGCACTTGGTAATAAGGGCACTGCTCTTTGGTAACATCGATGGCATATTAGATAGCCGAAATAGTTAAATTAAAGGAAAAACAATCGCAAATAAACACACACAACAGGTAATCCGAAACGAGAATGTACTTTCCGGTTTAATATACTACTCTTTGGAATGCACGAATGCCACAGATTACTACAAATGCAAACTGCATGCACCACAACCACGGAGTAACTTCACTTGACAACAGTTTGTCCTTGTCATGCTTAATAAGGAATGAACAGGACAGACTGATGTCATGTTTTAAAATAGCAAATACGAATAGCCAAGTGAAGTGCCGGCATTAGGAAGAAAGAGTGTTTTGTTTGCAGCGCTGCCATAGATTATACACATAAAATTTAGGTATTTATTGATGCCGATTCCGGCGTGATTCTCTAAACTTAAAACTAAATTTAACATCAGTCTCTCCTTTTCATTTTGTATAGAAAATGACAGGGATGCACTGTTGTCAAATTTAAGTTTAGCTTTAGAAAATCATGCCAGAATCGACATCATTGTCTCAGATTATTTTTTAACTTTTTAATTTAGCTTACTTAACTGGAAGTGTCCGTCACAATCTAAATACTGATAATTATCGCAAAAAATATACTAAGAATTATCATAAATGCCAAATTGGTGTTGGTTCTTAGGCCAATTTTAACATTGTCCTTTAATAATAAATTCATACATAGACAATAAAACTTTAAAAATCGAACAATGAAATAACCGAACGCTCAATAAAAGTCTTTCGAAGGTAGCTCGACAAATTAAATAAAAGTTTAATTCTGACGACATAGCCTGTAAAGGCTACGAAACGTCAATAAATAAATAAAGTTTCGTGCATTAACCCGTAAAAACTAGTTTTATTTAATGAGTGATGAGCGTGAAAACCTAAGAAACAAATTTATTTATTTATTTCTGTAACCTATGGGAATACTGAGAAAATGAGATTTTTATATCAGCGAAGCCTGTAAGGTCTTTCTGGCTGAAGGCGCAGGCGTAATGACGGATGTGTTTTACTCAGTAAGTGTTTGACATTCTTAGTCCCGAGTCGTCCGAGAGAGTCCCGTCCGCTGCCTGGTCCGCGTGGATTTTTTCTAGTAAAACTTTTCTTTAGATTTAAACATCGAGCAGTCAAATGCTTAAAAATAAATTAAAACATAACTATAATTGCTATTTCGTTTCCTATCAAATGTTTAATACTTGAAAAAGTATTCATTTGACATTGTGGGTTACCTACAATGCGAAGAGATGGCGCTGCCTTGCAGCTTAAGGCTAGGGAAATTTCGACGCGGCCATGAGGGCCGTGGTAGCATAATTGGTCAGTGCATTCGCCCGGATTGCGAAGGGTGCAGGTTCGAGTCCCGTCCGCTGCCTGGTCCACGTGGATTTTTTTTCTAGTAAAACTTTTCTTTATATTTAAACATCTAGCAGTCAAATGCTTAAAAATAAATAAAAACATAACTATAATTGCTATTTCTTCTTTCAAATGTTTAATACTTGAAAAAGCATTCATTTGACATAGTGGGTTACCTACAATGCGAAGAGATGACGCTGCCTTGCAGCTTAGGGCTCCGAAAATTTCGACGCGGCCATGAGGGCCGTGGTAGCAGAATTGGTCAGTGCATTCGCCCGGATTGCGAAGGGTGCGGGTTCGAGTCCCGTCCGCTGCCTGGTCCGCGTGGATTTTTTCTAGTAAAACTTCTCTTAAGAAGATATTGTCAACTACTTGACATTGGCGGAATTGAAATATCTAGCAAGAAAGCTATTTTAAAAGAGAAGCAGAGGATAATGACTTGGTTGTCTTTTTTTAGTATTTTCACAAAATATTTACAAAGATCCTAACAAAACACAATCATAATAAAACTGGTAGCTAAGGTAATGTCGGAAATGTTTGTTCATTGTTCTATTTTAACTCTATTATTTGATTCTCTGCTGGTTTATTAGCTCTGCACGTTGTTTCCGGTTGACTGCTAGAGACTGCCATATTGGCATTTAGTCCGCCATTTGCAATGTCAAGGCAAACAAGATTAAATAAATAAAATAAATGTTTTATTGTATGTATATATTGTAAATGGGACTTTTTGGCGGGATCGGGAAGCGTCACTTTAGCAGTTTTGTTTTTCTTGTTAAAAATTGTGTTGTGGCGGATGTTAGTGTCTAATAATGGTGGATTATTAACCACTAAGTGTTCGGGAACATGCACAAGTGTTGGCAAGTGAAACAAAATAGCGGAAAGTGTCTTTCGGCGTTCCCTCAAGAAGTCCACGGGGAGGTTCCAGTAAATCCCCACACATTTGCTGAAACGTAGGGAAAGGGGGATTGACTTGACTGCCACTTACTTTGACTTGATTTATTACTTTGACCACGAGTGCTATAGAATTTCTAAACATTTTAACACTTGACATTGGCTAAATGCACAAGCCGTGTGAAGCCATTTAGGAAAAAAAAGTCTTATTCTATGTAAATGATTATTGTTTGTTAGTTATTTATTATGTAATGTAGATTGTTCTCATGATAGATTGGGAGCAAAAAAACTATACAATTAATTAGCTGCGAAATTCTATGTCATATTTTAATAGTTAATTCGTTTCTATACAAAAATGTTTAGCGAAAAAATATTCCATTAGCAAATGGGTCAATGAAAAGTCGTTCCCAAACCATCCCTGCTCACTTTACAGGATCAATCAATACGTGTCAATCTAGGCAAAGATGAAAAATTGTAATCTGCCAAGGAAAAATGGCTCGCTAGTGTGTTCAGTATATTCTGTTTGATGCTGCCATACAATACGCTGGCTACAGTTTGAGCTATTCAAGGCACTTGTACCACCGCCGACGATAGATCATAGAACGAGTTGACGATCGGCGGGAAGCGAAAGTAGTTTCGATTGTTTTATCGCTGGGCTGTAAGCAAATGTGTCCTTCGTATAGGACGGACGATTACTTGCGCCTCTCGCACATGTAGACAGTTCTGAGAGAAAATTCACGCGCGGGCGTGTTGTTGCCCAAGCGAGCGAGCGAGAATTATCTTTAATGACTCCTTTCGCTTCGCGACCAACTGATGAACCGAGTTTTCATAATGTGTGATAAGTCAGCAATCACCTATTAATATATGCATCTCTTTTATTAACACGAAATGTTTATCTATTGTACGTTTCTGGAGCGAGAAGATAGCCTAGCCATAGATAGTAATAGGGGTGATGACGGGGTACAGTAAACGAAATTCTATTTAGTCCGTCAGTTAGATGATCAAAAAGAATGGACATGTATTTTATTCTTTGGGCAATCAACCAAAAAATGACAAAGTTATAGCGCGTCAAATTTTGGGAGTAGGGACTCGTGACGTCACTTTTTAGTGAATTTTCACTTAAAAGTGTACCAAAACGTGACGACATGCGACTTTTCAAATCAAAATATCTCTGCAATGTTTATATTATGTATAAAAAGAAAAAATACTTGTCCAATACTTTTTGATAATCTACCTGATAAACAAAATAATAATAAAATTAATATATCTAATAAAAATTAATCATCATCCCTATTCGCGTCCTCCCGGCGATGAGACAACTGCCTTATTATAGGACATGTCTTTGTTAGAAACTTCGTTGGCGTGGAAGTAAAATTCCCGTCAAAATTCGGAAAGATCCCTACTTGGAATTCGCAAGTTAGTGTTATTGTAAGGCTCCAAGTTTGTCTTGATTCTAGGAATTCATGAATAGGATATTGTATGAAAGGAAGCTAATCAAAATCAAAGTGTTGATCGTGAGACGTAATTTGATGAGTCTTGTAATAAAACGTTATTACAAGACTCATCAAATTACATCTCACCAAACAAACTCACCTTTCTAGTCTGAGAAAATCACCTAGTCCCTGGAAAAGAGAAAAAAGGTAACGAGGACGAAGTCGCGGGCGGCCACTAGTAAATATAATTTCTAACATTAAATTTAGACTTTGTAAGGTATGTAGCATCTAAGGAGCTCGATGGCGCAAATGGTTAGCGCATTCGGCTAAGATCGTTGAAGTTAAGCAACTATCGCAGTGGTCGGTCATTAGATGGGTGACCAAAAAACTTAACATAACTATCTCGAGCTCCTCCGTGCTTCGGAAGGCACGTTAAGCCGATTCGGATGCACCTGTGTACGTTAGCATCCACCAATCCGCAATGGGCCTGCGTGGTGGGTCATGACCCAATCTCCCTATTCCATCCATAGGGAAGGCCTGTGCCCCAGCAGTGGGGACATTAATAGGCTGATAATGATAAATTATGAAGGTAGCATCAACACAGATATTTACAGACGTGGCTTTTTCTATGGTGCAGGGTGTGCGTTGCACACGTCTACGGCGCAGCGGTCTCAGGGGGCGCCGAACGCCATTCGCTGCCTTTACATTTTAACCGTGCACTTATTAGAAAGCACTGGGGTACCTAATAAAGTGAAACTTCTTTTCGGACGAGGTGTAAATGGAAAAATCCTACGGAAATAATGAAATGTGAGTCACACGACTATATTTATATAATAGGTTAGGGAAAAAGTCTTTTTGCATAATAGTATGTATGGACTTGTAATTAAATCTCTTTGGCTATACCATTTGCATCTGGTTGGTTTTGGTATCATTAAAAAGTTTAAAGGAGATTGCTCAGCTTCCATACATGTTTGGCCTAAAGACCAATAATCATGAAAAATTGTTTCCTGGATTCGAAATTATATATAAATTACTGTAGAAATGAATATTATTGACGGACACCCCTGAGAACTTCTATAAACCATATACACTGAACGATTTTGAGGTTATGTCTGCAAATAGGTACATAGATATTAAAATAATAAAAAACAAATAAGTTATATAGTAAACTAGGGAAATCAAGCCAAGTACCGAAATTAAGTATTAGATTCAGCTCGTATATAGAGCATGTAGATTAACAGATAGTTGCCTGTTTTTAAAGTTAATGCACAAGACTAACTTTTAAAATCAGGTATCATCTATGCATTTCCGGTTATATTAAGTTACTCTGTGACAGATACTGTGTGATGATTGTGAATGAGCCACAGATGAGAGAGAATTTTTAAACTCTCGTTAACCAAAGAAATTTAGGTTATACAGACATATCTTCAGTAGCTTCATTATTTTTGTTATGTTTATATTATAACCATATTTTAGATTTTTAGTGTATCACACCTTATAATGTGTTTATGGAGGTGTGGCGTGAAAAATGTATGGCAATAGACTTTATGATGTCGCCTATTGTCTTAGCACATTTGAATGTAGTGAAAATGATAATATAGCTGTGGATTAATACCACAGTGTAATAAAAAAAATGTTTTATTTTATCGATCTTTACAGAATAGATTTTATTTTATGTTATATAAACAACTTCGTCTGGGTGTAGTAACATTCAGTCTTTGGTTGAATGTTACTACACCCATAGCCATTAAAAATGATTCGTATGTTTTCCAAACTGGTAAAATTAAAAGTTCTTTTTAAAATGAAAATATTATACAAAGGTGTCCGTTAAAATCTAATGACTGTGAAATAAAGTATAAATTATGCCAAGAATTACCGTATATGTCAATATTTTTTGTGCATTTGGGCCAATTTGAGCAATCTCCTTAAGAGAAGATAATTCCAAAATCAAATTAGAAAAATGTATGATGAGTGAAATTAATAAAGAAATTTTACTTCAAAAATGGTAAAAATGCAACGCAAGCAGCGAAAAATATTTGTGATGTTTATGGACCTAGTGCAGTGTCTGAGGGTAAAGCACTTTGGATTAATCGTTTTCAACCCGGAAATTTTGATGTCAAAGATGCACGTCACTCTGATCGCCCTGCTACGGATAATATAGATGCTATTTTTTTAAAAATGTAAAGCATGATCGGCATATCAGTAGTTCGTCGTATCTACTGATATGCCGATGATAATGAACCGGGAACTGACCACAAAACAGTTTTGACGCATTTGAAAAAAGTTGGGTGCCTCACAAACTCACTGAAAGAAACCTAATGAACTGTGTACTCATTTGTGATTCTTTATTACGACGTAAAACAACCGAACCATTTTTGAAGATCTTGATAACAGGTAATGAAAAGTCAATCACGTACGACAAGAATGTGCAAAAAAGGTCGTGGTCAAAGGCCAGTCAGGCTTCACAGACTCTGGCGAAACCCAGGTTTACTCGCAACAAGGTTATGATGTGTGTATAATGGGATTGGAAAGATATTATTCATTGTTAGCTGTTACCGCCAGGCAGCACCATCGATTCTGAACTCTACTGCGAAAAACTGATGAGATTAAAACAAGAAGTTGAGAGAAAGCGGTCGGAATTAATCAACGGAAGGGGTGTTGTTTTTCATCATGATAACGCTAGACTTTACACATCTTTAGCCACTCAGCAAAAATTAAGAGAGTTTGATTGGGAGGTGTTCATGCATCAGCCGTATAGTCCTGACCTTGCACCTTCAGATTTCCACCTGTTTCGGTCTCTTCTGAATTCTTTAGGAAGTGTCAGGTTAACATCACGAGAGGACTGCAAAAACTACTTATCGCGATTTCTTGATCAGAAGCCCCAAAATTTCTACAGCAATGGGACTGTGTCCCTAGCTACAAGATATCAAAAAGTTATTGGATAAAATGGTACCTACATACTTTAGTTATATGTAAATAAACTTTATTTAAAAATGTTTGAAATTTTCATAAAATATGCGAAGAATCTTTTTCCCCAACCTAATACATATGTGTGTGTGTGTGTGTGTGTGGGATGCGTGCGCAGCTCTTCCCGAAGAGCATGAAAGTTGGAGGGTAACTCTTCGAAGGCTGAAACGCTAAGAAAGTCACGAGCGTCACACGCGACAATATATATATATATATTCGATATATATCGCGCGCGTGTCACGCATATAAACATATATATGAGTGATGCGCGCGCTGCTCCATTCCCCTATGCCTTATAAACCGCCTAAGGTTAGGTTATTTTAGAAAAGGAGTTTCGCATCAGATGTGTGCACACTAATTTTTTTCCTATTTTGTACGTGAATTTTGATTTTTTTATTGAAACTTTAAATTTAATGGAGTCTAAGCGGCGTGTTTCTCCCACACCTGCGTCTATCGCGATAAACTCTGGTGTGGGAAGTCATTAGCGGCTATCGTAACGAACTATCGGGCTGCATGACGATAGACGCTAGCAGGATGATAGCTTGAATTGATTTATGTTAGATTTAGTACATAATCAGTAACTTCATTCATATCGGACCATCAGTGTCTGTAATCATGACAGACCCATATACGTTTTTAATTATGATTTATGATTCTGTCTTTTGCATTGATAGTCTTTGTATCAAGCTATAATTATGTATTAAAATGTAAATTTAAAAACATAACCAAACAACACGAAATAAATGGAAAGCCCTTTAAAATTACAATGAACACAATGACGTCATCATAACATTAACATGGATTAGCATGGATCCAGTGCGATCAACATAAATATATGAATCGGAATGAAGATTTAAAGTGATGTATCGTTTTTGGAGAAATTGGGAATGTAAAAGCCGCAGATATCATAATATTATTTGTAAGGAATGTGGACACGGCTTGATCACTTTGACAGACGATACTTCATATCTTGCGGGAATGGGAGTATTTTTCTTATGCGATAATATTTTCATTTCAACCGAATGGTATGTACACGTCTGAAATTACGATGTGAATGTGTAATTTTTTAGTAAGAAATCTGCTCCTAATACACAAGTTAATCCTATATTTTTAGGAGTGATGAGTGTGACGACCTCCGTGGCCGAGTGGTTTGTACGCCGGATTTCAAGGTGTCGACTACTCGAGAGGTCCCGGGTTCGAATCCCGGTGGGGGCAGATGTTTGTGTGATGAATACGAGCATTTGTACACCAGTCATGGATGTTTAATATGTATTTTTATATAAATATACTTATATGTTTTCTATCCGTTACCCTAGTATCCCATAACACAAGCCTACAGTGCTTACTTTGGGGCTAGGCTAATTGGTGTGAGTGTTGGATTTTTTTTTTATTTATTATTTTTAGGAGTCAGGGTCCCCTTTGATTTGCATTCTGGTATTTTTCCAATAAAGATTTATTATAAATGTTATTAGTTGGATGACACATACTTCGTCAAAAGTTGTCATACATATCCATTCATACATTTATGGCAATATTTTTATCATCAAATCTAGTCACACCGCAAACAACATACATCCATCTTACTAATGTTATTTACTGGTAGGTGTGTTTGGGTGTGTAGGGTGTGTAACAATGTTCTGTAGAAAAAACCCAAAGTAAACGGCGAGTTACTTTAATTTTATAAGTTAATTAGGTCTTTCATTATTTAGTAGGTCTATCTCTAATATACAAAATTCTCGTGACACGGTGTGCGTAATTGAACTACTCCGAAACATATGCGTATAATTATATGCATATTCAGTAGGTCTGAGAATCGGACATCATCTATTTTTCATCCCCCTAAATGTTAAGGGTGGTCCAACCTTAAATCTTTCTTTTTTCCGGACAATTTTTTTTGTTTAAATCTAAATAAAAGTTTTACTAGAAAAAAATCCACGCGGACCATGCAGTGGACGTGACTCGAACCCGCACCCTTCGCAATCCGGGCGAATGCACTGACCAATTATGCTACCACGGCCCTGATGGCCGCGTCGAAATTTTCCTAGCCTTAAGCTGCAAGGCAGCGCCATCTCTTCGCATTGTAGGTAACCCACAATGTCAGATTTAAACATCTAGCAGTTAAATGCTTAAAAAAAACATGTTTTTTTTTGTTTTTATTTTTTATGATACATCATACAAAAATACATGCAACCCAAATATTCACCCTTCTACCACCAACTACTATTTTTTATGGCGGTACGAAACTCGCTGGGACAGCTTGTCCTTTTAAATAAAACAATCTACTAAATTGTTTTAATGACCTGACAACTGTATACGTGTTTTTTATCAACTAAGTTTAGCAAACGTTCAGGAAAATGATACTGATTTTACTGAAAAAGTATATCAGAACACAGTCATACGTAATTTCCTAGCAACTACCACTCCACAACTACGTTCTATATTATCCAGATTAATGTCTGGTCGTGACACAGAAAACTCACTTCATCGGATACCAATATTCATTATTTCCTAAGAGATATTACAAAACTCTTTATTTATCATCATCAGCATATTAATGTTCCCACTGCAGGCCTTTCTTTCTTTTATGGATAGAATAGGGAGACTGGGTCGTGCGTGACCCACCACTCGATCCCACTCCGGATTGGTGGGTGATAAGGACTGCAGATGCAGCCGGGCCTACGCTTTAACGTGTCTTCCGCCGAAGCACGGACGAGCTCGAGGTAATAATTTTTTGATCACCCATCTAATGACCGACCATTACGAAAATTGCTTAACTTTTACGATCGCAGGGTGATGGCTCATTTACATTTGCTCGTTAGCCCGTAATCGGGAGCACGAAAGATATAACTCGAATTCGTGCACCCGAAGCTATATTTACACTAGATACGGGCGGGAAGACGGAGTCAGATAAACAAAACGAAAACTACCCGAATACTCGACTCGGGTGTACTCGACTCCATGCATTTACACTTAGTCGTTTACCCGAAATCCATTGGCACTCGTATTTTGCTAACGACCAAGTATAACACTGCTATGAATACGCTAACAACCTGCCCACCGAGCTCCAACATAAATCTCAAATATTAGCTTTATAAAAACTCCGCTTATTGTATACACTTAATCTTTTGGAGATGAAATATTGAGTCAAACAAAATGTTATTTCCAAAACCTTTCCGTGCTACATCCCGCTAGCCTTAGTCTTAGGCCCGTATTACAGAATGACAACTAAGTGTTGATCTTTACTTGAGTACAGTAAGGAAGGGATATCGCTATGTGCTATATGTAGCCACATCCCTTTCTAACTATGCTCAAGACTAGATCAATCACTGAGAATCTTTCTATAATACGGGCCTTAGTCTTAGTATTACGGCGGGCTGTTTGCGCAACTCGACACCCAGTGCCTATTTTGCATGGGGATTGGCATCAGTCCTTACACCCCAGCTCCTCCAGAAAGCTCAGCAGTCCCCGCATGTTGCTGCAGGCTTCTACTATTGTCCTCCAGCTTCCCATTAGAGAAGTCCTTTGTCTTGCAAAGCCCCTGCACACCATTAGAACAGGGGCGCTCGTCTCCTCTTCCTCCAGGCAGGCTTTGCACAGAGGGCTGTCAGAAATACCTATATTACAAAGGTGTTTGTTGAAGTAGCCGTGACCCGTGAGTATACCCACGATTTGTTTAAGAGCCCGCTAGCCTTCAGGATATAATAACATCGTTGCAGTTAAAGTGCATCGCAGCTTATTGAGTAAATTTGCTCTGTAAACTAATCTCGTTCACCCAAGTTCAGCGAGACATGTAAAATTACATTACGAGCAACAAGCCCTGAAAGACAGGGGACAAATTGAATTGTGCCGGTTGTCCTTCGAAAGCTTTGTGTCCTAGAATATCAACTTTCCGTATAGTCTATTCATTCAAATATAATTTGACATTGGCCTTTATTGCGTTAAGTAATTTGATAGACGTTCTGAAATAACATGTTTATCTATATTGATAATGGTATTGGAGAAAAGAATATGCCGGATAGGTATTTATTTTTCCTAGTACGAGTAGCAGACGAACGACGAGAGAAGCATACGAGATAGCTTGCAATCTTCATCTCCCGCGTCGCAGGCACCGAAGACGCCGCGGCGTGCGGGGAATCCATTGACCGAAGTCTTTTCGGAAATCTCGGGTGCGCATCCCGTAACACACGGGATGGTCGTTGGGGCCGATACCCCCTCTCAACGTCTTCACGCGTCGCCCTCCGCGCGGTCAAGTCCCGGTAGGCTCACCACCGGGTGAGTCCCGTGAGGGAGGCCCAGTGAGCGACCTGTGAGCGGGCGACGGACTTAGCGTGAGGGGGTAGAATCCTGTCCAGGGGTAGTATTGAAAGTCGTTTTCCCGACCTGCCCGAACTTTTGGATAAAGTCCGTCAGCATGGCCGAGAACTGGAGCAACTATTGAATTGCGTCATGGGTGGCGGGCGGCGTTTCTTGAGTAGCTTCGGTAGGTGGCGTAGGTGGCGTAGGCGGCGTGGGCGGCGGTGTATCTGCGATACCCCCTACTGTAGTTTGTTTGGGTAGCGGGGCGGCGTTGACTGTGTCCGTTGGCGATGTATTACTCGCTCGACGGGTTTTTCGGCGGCGGCGTTTAGGGCGGCTGGTGTGCGAGGGAGGAGCGTTCGGGGGGGCCATTAACGTGGCCGGCACGTGCTCGCTCACCTCGCTGGGTTGCTGAACTGACTCGGTGGGAGGGCATTCTGTGCGGGCCACTGTTGAGGCGCGTCGGTTTCGTGCCTCGCGTTGGAGCACGGGGCACAAGCTGTGACTGGCCGGGTGCGCGCCCTTGCAATTCGCACACGTCGCAGGTTGTGCGAGCGGGCGGGGGCAGTCGGCGGCGGCGTGCGGGTCACCGCAGCGCACGCAAGCAAGCGCGCGGTGGCCTTGGCTGGAGTGGCGGAACCCCTGGCAGCGGTGGCACTGCGCGGGGGTCTTCCGCCCTCTCCAGGCTTCTATATGGATCCCGGTCATACTCAGGAGCTCACTCACTGAGTAGATGGCCGGGATGGTGGCTGCAGTGCGGTCGAGTGCGGCATAGTACAGACAGCTGGGGCGGCCTGCTCGCGCCCGGATCTGTCTTACGTGCGTTGCGGTGAAGCCTTATTCTGCTAGGGCCTCGGCGATGTGGTGCGGCGCGGTGTCCAAAGGCAGCCCTCGGATGGCCACCTTTAAGCTGCGGTCCTCGGGGCGAGCCTGCGAGTACCAGCTCAGCCCGCTCACCTTGAGTTTGGAGAGGTAATCTACGATGACGCGGCTCTCGCTGTCATCTTCCGGCAGAAAGCGCACACCCGCGCCAAACGGGAGCGCGCTTGGTGGTCGGCCGAGCTTGCCGTGGAGGGCGCGCATGTGCGTCGGCCAGTCCGGCAGCTGCTCGACCACAATCGGCGGGCATTTACATGCCCGTTGGGACGTGGGAGCGCCGCCGGAGGTCGGTTGCGCGGTCGGCACGGCAGTAGGTGGTGCGGCGGTGGGGGCAGATATATCGGCTGGGTAGGTGGGGTAGGCGCGAAACTTTTCGCTGCCTCTGCGTAACTCGCCGACTGCGTCGGTAAAACAGTCGGCTGGGATTCTCGGGTGGCGGGGGCGGTTTCGGTTCGGTTTCTTGTGGCGGTGGCTTTCGTACCTGGGCTGGTAAGGGCGCTTGTCGGGGTGCGGGGGAGTCGCCAAAACTGCGCGACCGATGAAGGCGCGGTGGGCGCGGGTTTGTCGCGCTGGGGCGTGTCTCCTCCGGGTTCGGCGTCGTGGCGCGGGTCTCCCTGTCGATGGGCAACAGGTAGATGGTGGTTGGCGGCCGGAGCTTGAGTGGCAGCAAGTTCAGGGACTTACTCAACTCGATGGTTGCCCTGTCCCCTGGTTGGTAGACCTCTGTTGCGCTCCAACAGACGGATATAGGTCCACAGCCAGTCCGTCAGCCTGTCGGATAGCAGGCTGGAGTCAGTCAGTCAGGACACCATCGCTACGTCCAATTCATATTGGACGCGCGGCGAGAGTATCCCGGTCATCTCGGCGATGAAGGTGGCCGACGCCTGGGCCGCAATGGGGTCCACAAACGCCGAGTCGGGGTATGTGGGCGGCGGTTTATCGTCGTCCATGTTGCGTGGAGTCGGGGGCTACGCCTGCGCGAACCTGGCCGAGCTGCGCCTTGTGGCGCGCCCAAGGCCTGCGGCTGGGTGCGCGGCAGTCACCGCCGGCGCGGAATGGCGCCAGGCAGGCATTTCTCGAATGGAAAAAACTACAATTTTTTTCGTCGGAGAACTTGAGGGTAGTTCGGGTTCCGTGCGCGGTGGCGTAGTACAGTCCTCTAGTAGATAGGAAAAACCTACCAACTTATAACTTCGGAAACTGGCTGGCAGTCTGTCGTTTTATTTTCAAACTTCTCCTACACCTGTGAGACAAAGATTCGGTACTAACTGCGTTAAAATTAGGGTTCGAAATTTAAATTAGTTCTATCGTAACTAATTATCGAGTTGCGTGCATATCATGTGCCTATAGACGCTAAAACATAGGTTGACTAACGATTTTTGACACGCATAAGCGAAGTTGTGGGAGAAGATTTTATTTGCAGTTGAAGGAACGCTCCTTCAACTAAGCAAGCTACGCACTTACGATGGAATTAATTCAAATTGCGAACGCTCATTTTAGCGCATTTTCTTCAAAACTTCGTTGCGCAGTTGCGGAAGCAGCATCAGACTATTGTTATAGGTTAAACCAATGCGTGTGTTCGGAGTGTTTGCTTTTTGTCCAATGAAATTAATGTGACACGCTGCCGGTCTCTTAATACTTTGCCAACCTCGTAAGAGATATTATTTGGCATGAATGAGTGTCAAAAAGATAGTTTACTTATACGACGTTGCTACGGCCACAACATAAACATTCATATTTGGGTTTCATTAGGTACTTTCAATCAGACCATCACGTTTCAAGAATAAATATTTAGACAATTCATCACAAAACATTTGCCATAGTAAGTTGTGCTAAGAGCTGCGCTAAGAGATTTCAGTAAACTCCCCTTGCCCGCTCTCACTCAATACACTTATATAGTTTACATATTCTCCCTCCGATTCCGCCGGCCTAAGCACGTCTTAGAATACCAAGACGATGAAATTACTCGCGCCAACGCGCGCCCGATTTCTCCCATATAGGATACAAACACCAAAACTACTCAGCAGCAGCTAGCAAATATGCACACCAGTTTAGCATCAGGCAAACACCGTACCCGAAGGATAAGCGAAGACCGGGTCTACACACGACACACTATACCAGGTACAGATTGGCTGTCCCAAATCAAAACACAGTAAGGAACATTTTTGTCATAATCCACTTTTTTACACCATTCTTTTCATAGAGTAAGTGCCCACAATAAGTATGAAAAGACCCGCATTCAATAAAGTCCTCCGTTTCCAATATAGCGATACCATATAACCTAGTAAGTTCACGTACTAAACCGCAATGCCCAAATCAAAACCTAGTAAGAGTTGATCACCAGACCAAAACAGAGCAAGGCACACGTACTTACTCTGTGTTTGGATTGGGATTGTCATATGTTAGGTGTTTTACTTACGAATTAACGTGTCCAAAAGACCGTAAATATATACAAATAACACAGTATAGTACACATGAATTAGATTTAAATTAGTGAGAAGACATCGAATCTGCGCTATCCGTTCCGGAAGAGAGGCACGGCATCTCATGTTAATGCCATGGTTAGTGTTGGTCTAATTTCAAAGTTGACGTGTCATAAATCGTGCAGCAAATTGTGAATTAAAACTTTAAATATACAAAAATGTAGACAGTAATCTTAATGTACACAAACTCAAAAATGTAGACAGTTATCTACCATCTCCAACAGTCAAAAGTCTGAGCTTTAGATTCCTAATTTCAATAAAAAATTGAAAATCATGTTTTTTTGCTCTCCTGTAAAATTTGTTGGAAATACCTTACTGTGTTTTAATTTGGGACAGCCGAGATGTGCCTGGGCGTTTTTCCTCGCACCTCACGACAACGGCTAACTAGAGCCGAGGTTCGAGTCTCAGAAACGTTTAGTGTGAATTTCCATTACTAAATTAAGGAAGAGTAATATCTTTAGCAAATTGTAGTCATAGAAAGTAAAAGAAAGACTAGGTAAATGTGATTACTCGCCATATTTCCGCGAAACGACATGCAAATCATTTGGCTTTGGCTATTGTCATAACTTTTATAGTAAGCGCTGGGGGTGGGCGTTTGCGGATCGTTATTATTATCGTACTGTTTAGGGTTCCGTACCCAAAGGATCACAATTAAAACTAAAAAAAAAACAGAATTTAACTGCTGGATCATTAAAATTATCTAAAGAAAAATTTACTAGAAAAAAATCTACTTATTCGGTCCAGGTTTCAGACGGGATTCGAACCCGCATCTTCCGCAGAGCCTAAGAAGTTCTGGAGAAAAATACATCCAGCAATTAACGTCACGGTGGCATAATTGTTTAGTGCATTTTTTCTAGTATTTTTTTTGGATTTAACATCTTTCATTTATTTAAAATTGGTTGGTACGGTAAGGTGGCCATTGCAAGGTAGGATTTGCTGTGAGTTTGCTGTAATGGTAATGACTGATGGTAATGAATAATTCGTCGTCTAAGGCTCGTATTACAGAATGACCACTAAGTGTTGATCTTAATTTGAGTACAGTTAGAAAGGTATGTCGCTTTGTATAGCACATAGCGACATCCCTTTCCAATTGTACTGAAGTCAAGATCAACACTTAGTTGTCATTCTGTAATACGAGCCTAAGAGTTTGAATATTTAGTCGCCATTCGTATTTCATCATTCATGACTGATGGAATAACTCACTTGAGAGTCTAATGAACGCCTAAGCATTCACCATAGTCTATAGATGCTTCCGATTTCAGAATATGGCCCCTTCCTCACCGGAATGTTTTGTTATCGTTTCTGTACCGTATCTGTACAGATTCTTTACCGAGAACCACTTCATGTCTGACTTGGTTTTGTTTTGTTTACTAAGGTTTTGTTTTTGCGAAGTGACGGGACGGACGAGTCGATCGGTTCAGTTGCAATGAATAACACTCGGTACCAAGGGCTGTGTATCTGTTCGGTAAAGGATATGTACCGAAACGGCTCAGTGAGGAAACTCTCATTTAATTACATGTATTCGTTAAAGAATTTGTACAGATTCGCTACAGAAACGAAAACCTGCACCGACCAGTACCCTTAGCACGAACCAATATCGAATTCGTAACGTTTGCGAGTACAAAATGTCATTGTCAAATGTGTACTCATTTATAGTTCTCGTTGCGATCTTTGTGGCGCTGCTGTTTAAGTTTGCATAGAAAATTTGACAATGACATTTCGGACTCGCAAACTATTCAAATTCGATAGTGGTTCGTGTTAAGGGTACTGGCGAGGTAGACGCCTGTTTCTGGTACCGTTGCTTGCTCTGACTCATTCTCATCCTCACCCATATCAACTTCAGTCATCGACAGAAACACAACACTGCCGAGAGGTAATGATTTTTCATTGTGAATTTCCGATTTTCTGTTAGGTGGAGATTACTTTCCCAGACAGGTCCAATCGAGCGGGTAAAGTCCTACTTAGGCGCCTTTCTCACCGGCTCGGTTCGGGTGTGTTTCGTTTTCGTTTGCTAAATTTTTGTTTTTCAACTTGATGACTCTGTACATAATAAAACATGGCGAAAAAAACAGCCCTCGCTGAGTGTCTTGCCCGTTCTTCTCAGTACAAGGTCTCCCGCCGTAGATTTACGAACCGATGGCATAGCTTCTAGACATTCATGAGTGCTTGTAACAGCCTAAACTTAATAAATGATTTTGATTATAACTATTGGTTCGATTAGAGAGCAAGCTTTCATTCAATAATTCAATAACATTCACTCGTTAAATAATCTGTACAGACTCGGTATAGCAACGAAATGAACCCGTATCGACCCGATGCGAATTGCGCTTTACTGCCCAAGACGATTGTAAACGGTTAGTCTGTTTTGCTATTGTCGCATAAATAGCAAACAATGAGAATACAAAATGTTATCGTTATTATCTCGACCCTAATAAGCGACTGTTGTGTATTTCAAATATTTTCAGGTTTTTATCCGCTGGTAACGGAACCTTTCATATAAAAGACGACGTACTTGTTTTTTTTTGGAGTTTACTCCTTAAGAATCGATTTGCATATATAAGGGGCCCAGTATGAGAAAATGTGAGGAGTAAAATCTATGGATGAATGACCTCGTTACGTTTTTAGTGCGCATCCTGTTCGAGACAAAATGACTCTTAAATCCGAGAGTTTAGGCGCAAAAGAATTAAATTGAACCTACAGTGTATTTTGTTAGACCATAGATTTCTTTATTTGTTAGGTGACGTTTTGCCTATATGTAACTCCAAACATATTTACAAGCGTGATGCAACGAACTACAGCGCCATCTATTTTGATACATATGAACTAAAATTTTAAATGCATAAATGGCGTATACATAATCGCCCACCAAGGACAAACTGAGATTTGTCCTTACAAATATTTAACTTAACAACATGACTCTGTTATCGCCCACCATGACTTAAGGTAACAAAACAAATAAAAACACAAAGATGTACAATAACTTAAAATAACATATTTATGCACATCTTAAATTGACTATTGTAAAAAGATTAATGTAAAATATTTCGTCGATTAGTTATAATAAATGTGTATGAAATGAATAAATATATATATAATTACGTATATTATTTTCATTAATTTGTTAATTTACCCTTTCATACAGTATAAACTCTTTTTGCGTCTGGTTAGACTATCGAACTTAAGGAGTAAACTCCAGTCGTGCGTCGGAGCTGACACCCAATTTTTTTATTTATATATTTTTTTGTAGCCATAAAATTTGTTAGTAACTTTTCCGCACATAAGTTGTTATCGTAATATGTTTGATCATTTCTAGAAACTGTTATTTCAAAGAAGGTTTCTTAAGTTCAGAACGGTTAGAAGGGCTGAAGTAGAGCTTGTAGTGCTCTATCTTCAAGTACGTCGTGTAATTCTGGTTATATATTTTTTTCTTTAAAAAAAGTAGGTAGTTGAATGTGTATGAATTTATATTTAAAAAAATTAACTTACCAGAAAGTAAAGTTATAATTAAAGAGATAGGAATATAGGTATTGATCGAAATTGGACCTTTTAGTTCTCATGTGAAAGATAAATTCATTGTGTGTATTTAAAAAGCATGGGTAGTGGGTGTGTCGTTTATTTTATTAATTTTGTATATTTTAATGCACCGTTATAAAAATATTAGAGCTTTGTATCTATGAAAAAATATCACACTTAACAGTGGAAAGGATTTTGTTTAAAATGGGGTTCTTTTTTTTCTTCAAGTATTAATGATAGGGCAAAAATACTTGGGGGAGGCCTATACTCAGCAGTGGGCGTCATACGACTGATATGATGATGATGATTAATGATAGGAAAAGAGTTTTTTCGACCGCACTCAGAAATTTCAATTCAATTCAATACTGCATTAAGATAGATACTGTTGAAATCGCAAAGAAAATGATAGCGTCAACAGTTAAGTTATATCCCGCAATTAATCCAAGAAGTATTTTATATGTTAACTCGAACAATAGATCAAGTGTAATTATTCTCCTTTCAACAAATCGTCGATATCAAAACCAATGAAGCGAAAGCAATTTAGAGTGGCGGCTTTATGCGAAGAATAGCGGCGAACTACATCGTAGGCTCCAAATGAGACCATTTCGTGAAACGTAAAGCCTTTAAAGTAATCGAACAGATAATGGCGAAGTTTCTGCTTCTGTAGGTTGAACCCGAGCTTAAATAATGTCAATAACTACAGGCCGACGTATATCTTATCAGGCTTAAACTAGGGAGCAAAAAGGTCACACTATTCTCAGAATGGTTCTATCGAGTGCTCATTATGGTTGACTTACAGGTGGAAAGAGTGTTATTCTAGTTCGGTGATGGCGTAGCAGCAATTTACACCCCGAAAAGAGGTTTCACTTCAAAAAGTCTACCCAATCTATATATATAAAACTCAAAGGTGACTGACTGACATAGTGATCTATCAACGCACAGCCCAAACCACTGGACGGATCGGGCTGAAATTTGGCATGCAGGTAGATGTTATGACGTAGGCATCCGCTAAGAAAAGGATTTTGATCAATTCTACCCCGAAGCGAAGCGAGGGCAGGCCACTAGTAAATTATATAAATCTAAACTAATGACTTTCTTAATTAAAAAAAATACTGAAAACGGTTTTTTCATGAAAAATAATTGATGATATATTAATGTAATGAATTTTATCGAATATTCTAAATAAATACTAGCTCACGGCTTATTTAGTTTTCAAAATTCTAATTTTCCATTACCTCGAACAGTAAAAATGTATAGAGTAATTTAGAAAAAAAAAACGGTCAAAGTCTAATTAAATTCAAATTAAAGTGAAAAGGCGTGGCACCAATTTTCCATAATAATTATTTCAAAATTATTTGTTTCTTAGCTTTTCACACACACCACTCCTTAAATAAAACAAGTTTCAACGATATAGATGTACTGATGCCATCTTGAAAAGGATACGAAACGTTAATAAATAAATAAATAAGTGCATCTTTACCGTTGAAACTTGTTTTATTTATTTCAATATTGTCCCAAACTCGCGATATTAATATCGCAATGATACAATATTTCTCCCAGAATACGGTCCGATAACAGCGTTTGGCCTTCCCTTAATATTTACTTATAAAATGTACGCATAATATTTGGGACAGAATTGCGTTTAGGTAATACGGTGGTAGGGCTCACCAATTTCATGGTTCACTTAGGTGAAATCATTTAAAACACGCAGGACCTTATCTCCGAGTGCTAAAGCTGAAATTTGACTTCGGCCTCCATTAGGAATGAAACGAGATTGTTGTAAGCCGGTGTTTAGAAGGAGTTGGAAGTAAATTGTTGTTGACATTGTAATTTTCATTTAATTTGCTTGATATATGGTGTATTTGTTTTTGTAGATCATTTCATTTTACGCCACATAATAAGGTTTAGGTGACGACGTCTGGTGAAATAACCATTGCCTTAGTATATTTACTTACAGTATAATTTGACATTAAATTCGTTTGATGTTATTCATTTAATGGTCTTGTTTCTCCAGGGAGATTTGTTATTTTTTTTTAATAATATGTACCTAGTAAATGAAATAGATGTAATGAATTAAAACAACTTTTTGATTGTGCTAAATCACCCATTTTTTAAAGCTATCAAGTGAAATCTAAGCAAGCGCATGTTTTTCTTACTACGTTTATTTATTTTGCACCTAAAAATCTAAATTGAGTATCAAATGTAATGGACATGATAAAAATTACTACATATTTTTAAATAATTTGTAAAACATGTATTAAGTTTAATCGTGGAAAACAAATTTTGCAAATAACTCGGCTTTTGAGTGACATACGAGACTATGAAAAGGCTTTTTATTGCTTTGAATATTGTCAAAGTAATAAGACTTCTTTTATTTGTATTATGCCTACCATCAAACTTCTTTAACTTTTTCTTCGGGGCGCTTTGCCCACTCGGTACAAGATATTTACGGGACTCACCAAATATAACATTGCCTTTAACAAAATCTTTTCCGTGCTGTGCTGGGAACAAAAGAAAAACCTTTTGCCGTGCAAGTAAATATTTACCGTGTTTGGACAAGGTAATTTCGCTGATTAAAGTGGGTAGATTGCGTGTGAAAACAGTGACACACATGACTCATTCAATAATGTAGCCGCACCCTTACGCCACATTCTAATAGACACGCAAATCCTAGTTTTCAATTTTGATCTTTGATGAAATAGCACGAAAGCTTAAAATTACGTGACATGAGGTTTATTTTGTCGATTAGATTCTGGATATAGCAAACATGCAAATTAAGTTACGATTAAGGATATAAACAAGGGAGCAATTAAAGGTTTGCCAAACCAGGAATGGATTGTAGGAACAGCCATTTTTGGTCAGGAACGGAGCTATTTATTTTGTTAAATCAGACAATTTGGATTGTAATTTCGTGTATACTTTTTCACCGGCTAAATAGGAAATATATTGGTATTTTTTTATTGATAGGTGAATCTAAATCTCACGTGATGTTAAGTGACGGTGAAGTCCAGACGCAAAGTACAGCAGTTATCTACCACACCAGCCATCCTCAACATGCCAGCCTGCGAGGTGCTTCTTCACGCCTCTTTTAAAAGATCCCGGATTGTAGAATGAGAGAACACGCGTGTGGGCAAAGTATTCCATTTGCTGTTCGTGCGACAAAGAAATGAGTCACCGAATTTCTTTGTTCTTGTGAGTTCAATAAGTAGGTGACAACCAGAGAACACAGAAAGATGTCAGAAGGGTTAACATAGACCTATTGTACGGGAACCTATGACGCCAGATTGAACCCACTACACTCCCACCTAATAGATAATAGCGAATCAAATGACGCGACATCAAACAATGGAACCAATCAGCGCTCACACCCGAGAGCAACGACGCAATCAGAACCAAGTTTTGGTCAAGTTATGAGTATTTGCTCACACATAACTGTGGTGCGCCTACCCCGGCAAAACGCTTTTCTTTCTCTTTCTGTGTTCTGTGGTGACAACGAAAGCTAGCTCACGTGGTTCTCTGAAGAAAAGGGGAAGGAAGAGATAAGGAAGAATTGCACTCGCCGTTTTAAGTAACTCAGTAGTATAGAGTATTTACTCGGATTACTGTTTCTTCAAAAACATTTCTGTAAGTTTTAAAATCTAGCAGTAAACTACTAAAATTAAAATCTTCTTCTCCTTTTTCCTATCAGTATCGAAAACTTAGTAAGTACGCACCTGGCGACAGATTATACTTTCAAAACAAAAAAAACTAACGAGAAATTAAGTTAACACTGAAAGTCACCACCACCACGTCATTGATCGTTTGTCACCCCTAGGGCCCTAAGAGATCCATCAGAGCAAAAGAGGTTTCATATTTTATGCTGTTACATTATATGTATGATGTTCTTACCTTCCGTATATATATATATATATATATATATATACATATATAAGTATACGGTAGCAAACACGCTTAGGTTTGAGACTAGAGTCGTAAATTCCAACCGCTGCGTTCGCAAAATGCGAGTGTGCACGTGAATTTATGCGACTGTGAACTATAGATTGAAGTGAAATAGAGAAATTTAAGTATTTTAGATATAGCTAAGGATCAATTTAAATCGTTAGGATAGTACGACTTTAATTAAATAGAGGTAGTAGCGGATTTACCACCGCAATTGGAGCGCCCGCCTGGGGAAGTAGTGTATTTTGGTAGTGTTGTCTTTTTGTCGATCAGTAACATACCTATAAAATATTATAATATCCCTTATTAAATTAACGCTTCTGTGACTTCTTGTTGAAATTCTTGAGAAGATCATTTACCACAATGGTGGAGAACTTAATTGTTTACTCTCCAAAACTTATACAGAAAATATTAAGTTTCTGTAATTTGTTAGTTATAATACGCGTGGCACTTTCTTCAAAAAGTTGGTAATGTGGCACGTTTTGATGAAAATGTTATTTAATTTTTTTTTAATCCAATTAAGCACTTCCCAATTAATATTACAGTCTATATTCCATATTTATTTGAACAATATCGAAATAGTTATTTGAGTTTTGTGTTCTACGTTTTCGTGGTAATGCTACACTGCGATGTGAATTACCTACGGCGATACTTACGTAATAGTAAGATTAAAAAAGAAAAAAAAACTCTCTTTATTATATCATAATAAATAATTATATAAAATATAAGTATAGAAACATAATAATAAATTAAAAGCCAATGAATGATTGGATGCCTGCACAACTCCAAAACCCCGAAAGCTTTCAATTCAAAACCGCTTCGAAACTCTTGATAACAGCGTAGATGTGGACAATCTGAACAACATGGCAGAGGATACTGTATGTATGATAAAGTCTATTAATAGTGAAAGTAAGTAGTTTTAAAGCCCTTTGTAGCAAAATAAAGAAACTCTCAGAGAAAATAGTCCAACTCATGGAACATGAGATATTGAACGAGACTATACAATTTAGAAGATGCAAGTCAACATTTTGTGGCTAAATAGACATATATTGGCATAAATCTGTAAAATTGCATTTTTATTTATTTTTGGGTATCTACTTTCGGTAACATTTTGTTAATTTTGAAAAAAGCTACCTACGATATACGGGATTCTTTTTAGAGTCTGTTGCCAGTATCCAAAACCGGAATTTTCTTAAGTTGAACATTATATTGAAACAAGAATTGAATCACCGAGTTTTCATAGAACTTTCCGGGTATAGTTGGTTCTACTAGACAACATCATTGAACTAACTGAACTTATTTTCAACTTTGAAATTGATTAGGGCAAACTTAAAACTTTTATAACTCTCTCTGTTGTTTCATTAATGATGCAAAGTTTGTTTGTTATGATAATAAAAAACAATACCAAGAGCGACACAGACGATAGAAAGTTTTCCATATCAATGTACAAGATTAAACATTAGGTTTAGATTTACGTTTCTTGTGTGACTAAGCACCTTTTATGCATAATACATACTTTTAAGAGGGGTAGGGCATAGCGGATTTTCCTTTTGAACTGGGCGCCCGCCTGAGAAAGTTACCTCTACCTTAAGCAAGCCATACACGCTAGGGTTTACCTGACAGGTTTACTTGCACAGTTTAACTATACAGGTAAACCGGAGCGTGTATGTCACATAACGGCGAAACTACGAAATTCTTTGGAATCTATATTGACAATAAGTTAAATTGGAAAAGTCATGTTGATTACGTATGCAGCCGTGTTAATAAATTTTCATAATATGAAAATTTACCGTTTGAGTAAAATTGTAAACCAAACAACACTGATAATTGCCTACCATAGTCATGTTGAATCCATATTAAGATATGGTATTATATTTTGGGGTAATTCAACAGAGAGATATACTGTGTTTAAATCTCAAAAAAAGTATTACAGCGATTTGTAAATTAAAATATAGGGACAGTTGTCAGCAACATTTTGCAAATCTCAACATAATGACAGTACCATCTCTGTATATTTATGAGGTGGTAGTCTTTGTGAAAGCAAACATAAACACGTTTCAACATCTTAGAAGTATAAGACATAAAAACGATATTTGCTTTCCCGCCAGTAGGACTGCCCTTTACAATAAAAGTACATTTGGTATGGCACCACGACTGTACAATAAATTACCAGAATGCTTAAAAGAAATATCAAATATACAAACATTTAAATTGAGAGTTAAGAAATTACTGTGAAAGGCTTACTATACAGTTGACAAATATATGACGGATAAATTTTAAGATAATATTGTAATCCATGTTTTTTGTTATTTTATTTAATTTTATTTAAATGACCTATGTTGTAATTTGAACTATAATTTAATTTGACATTATCTTCATTTTGACATGTATTCTAATTTGACATTATGGTAACGTTTTTGTGTATATCCATTTTTATTATTACTATTTTTCAAAATGTGACTTAGACGTCTCATTTATCAAATTATAATTTCAATTTAGATTAATATAAGTACTTAATTGACATTGTTAGAATAATGTAATTAATAGTGAACTAAATGAAATAACATTGCATGTCAACAAGACAGAATATGGCTGAACATAATATAATTTGTATACTTGAACAAAACACAATAACCTGTATTCGCAATAAAAAATATTTGAATTTGAATTTGAACGGCGCAGGTTTTCACGCCCGTACAGGCAACTTGAAAAGATATGAATTTTGATATTTTCTACCTGTGCAGTTTAACTGTGCATGTAAAACTGAGCGTGTGTGGCGGTCGTCTGCGCAGGCGTCAGTTGTCCGGTGATTGTTAGAGCGATCGGGGTCATGGTTTCAGCTGAAAGTTTGTGCAGGTTTACCACTACGTGTATGGTCTCTACTAAACTCAAGTTTACCTGTGCAGTTAAACTGTACAGGTAAACCTAGCGTGTATGGCTTGCTTTACAGAAGATTACAGTAAAATAAACCTTTTGGTGGTGATGTGCTTCTGTCGGTGAGTAACGTTCCTGGGCTCCACGGGGTAGGGGACTGGATCAGGTGTGAGTAATATTTTTTGTTTCGCAATCGTCAATAGGCAATGGTGACCGCTTACCATAAAAACCCTTTTAACATAAAAAATACACTTTTCGTAAATTATTCCTAGCTTTCTACCTTTAATAGTTCCTGAGGTATATTCCGTTGACGTTAATTGGATGAAAGAACCAATAGAAAATCAGTTGATATGTAGTAAGGGCGTGTGCGGCGTTAAGCGGGAGCACGGAGCGGACGTCCACCCTGCGTGCAGTTTCATAATAATTTAAAAAATGATATAGCGCGGGAATGCATGTTCTTACTCGTACGTTGCTTGAAAAGCTCTCTGATAAGATGTTTGTATAACATAAAAAAATATAAAAAAAAAACATCTAAGCAAAGAGCCTTTCCAGCAAAATGAGAACACGCATTTCCCCGCCACGCTGCGTGATGCGGTGCAGTGTGCGAACCGCTATTATGTCGTTAGGTTAAGCGATATGAAGTACACCGGGTCATTTATTTAATTTAAAAAGTTAAAATGTTATCTACGAAATAACGTTTTTGGGAACATATAATGCGATTCAAATAAGAATAGGAAAGCCAATAACCTCCATCTGTCAAATGTCGCTTGAAAAGTACGGTTTGCAAAAAAAAAACGCGGAACACTTTTTTAGCACTCAGCCGGTTCTAGAATAAAAACCAAATATTTGTAAACAAACAATAACAAATGTTGATAATTAATATTAGTTGTTTTTTTTCATTTATTGAGCTTTGGCTATGAATGGTTGATAACCTAAATCATCAACCAAATGTCACTTTATCTAAAACTAAAACTTTCGTTTACATATAGGTTGCATGCTTGTATGTGACCTATATGATTATTCATAACTTCTCCAGCGGCAATGCAGAGATGAGCGAAATTGAAGAGCTAGATTCTGATAATGTTTGTTTTTTCACACAGCCTTAATAAAGAAATATTTAAAAATCGGTTGTGTTCTTTCACAACCTAAGTAAATTAATTTTATTAAAAAACTCATGTTTGTCTCACTTAATCTTAGTAAATAAGTTTTATTAAATAGCAACATTTTTTTGCTCACTCTACAAATAGGTAGTAGTTTGAAGTTTTTTTTATAGGTAGGTTCGACAAATGACTCCACTGCACCTGATGTTATGTGAAGGTGAAGTCCAGACGCGAAGTTAGCTGATACATCAGTTCTACCTGCCACACCAGCCATTCTCACCCTGCCGGCCTGCATGTTGCTTTTTCACGCCTCTTTTAAAGGATCCCAGGTTATAAGAGGGAGGGAACACGTGAGCGGGCAGAGCATTCCCACATTTTGATCACGTGGTGTTCAACATTAAAATTGCCATGTTAATAGAATTCCAAGGCTGTTGGTTTTTTTTTATTTTGGTTTTGATTGTCTTTTCTATCTAAAGATTTATAAGGCTTTGTTTTGTCACCTCATTTGAGGGTGTCCAATTCAAAACAGTACAAAATGTTGTGATGCTATTCATAATTGAGGAGCTGGCGAACAATACGGTATAGTAACATAAAATTATTTTTTTAAAATTAGCTGTATAAAACTGAATGACTTACCTACAGTGAGCTTTTGGCATGGTTTATAATTTATAAATTTTAACACTATTTTAGGTGATTCTGATTGAAAATTATTTGAGATTCAAATTCAACGGGCCTGAAACCTCCGGACTATAAAAAAGATTGTACTTTGACCAGATGCGTTATAGTACCGTTTTGTTCGCCAGCTCGTCAATTTTAGAGATATGAAATTAGCTTGTCTTTAACAGTTGTGACTAATACCTAAAGCCAACGCCCATATTATTAATAAACTTGTTACCTACCCGAAGTTTCCATTTTAATTAAGTATCTTGATTACAAAACAATGGAACTGTCGAGTGGTGGTCCCCGAGAGCCTTCAAAACGCAAAGGTTACAGAAACAATGCCAAAGGTCGCTTTCCCCCCTTCATAATGGTCAAAGTGACGTCATGGTTAACAAACCATGAGATTTTATTATCGTGGCAGTCTATGAAAAATTTTCATGGCCTATTATAACGTTTTATAAGGTTTCCTTTTTTGGCGGTGTTTTTTATGGTCGGTTCCAACTTACTTGCTAGCTTGGCGTTCCTGGAGTATTTTTATTAGGATTGCTTTACCGAATGTTGACAAAACAAGGGCCTGTGCTGTTTTAAGCAGGAGTATGGAGCGGACGTCCGCTCTGGGTGTTTGTTTCATGTTATTTCATAGACCAGCGCTGCGTGAAGCGGATCTCCCGCGCAGTGCTGCTCTATGTAATGACATGAAACTGCACGCAGGGCGTACGTCCGCTCCGTGCTCCTGCTTCACGCAGCGCACGCCCATAGTATATCTCCACTGTTTTTCTATTCATTCTTCCATCCAATTGTCAACGGAATATACTCGTATCTCAGGAACCATTTAACGCAGCGCACGCAACAAAAGCTCTGAAAAAGAATATTTTGTTACCGTTTTCGCAACATTTTTATTGATACTCCGCTCTTATTAGTATTATCAAGATGTTATAAATAATTTATATGTCTATAACCTTCCTCGAAAATTGGGCTATTTATCACAAAGTATTTTTTCTTTGAATTAGTAGTTCCTGAGATTAGCGCGTTGAACCAAACAAACTCTTTTAGCTTCATAATATTAGTATACATGTAATTTGGTTAATTCTCCCAAATTTTGAATGTAAACTCAAAACATTTTATTCAATGAGTCAAACAGTAACTAACGTTTTCATTTACAACCTGCAAGAGATCCCAAGGATCATATATTGCGGGAAATTATGAATGACAAAATTTATTTCATATAAAAAAATCTGAAAGGTTTTTCTTTTCATTTTTATTTAAATTAACAGTAATAGCTTTCACTGTCTTCACTTCCTACCAAGCTCCTAAGGTATACTTATGTATTGCATGCAATTATGAACATGGAGGGATAATATAAAGTAAGGGAAGATCTGTAGGTTTTCATCTCTCATTTTTATTTTAGTGAACTTTTCTTTGTCTTTCTTATATTTTTTTATGTATACTGTTCAACAATACATTTCTTTAGAAGAAACTTGATGAGATGCCAGTTTCCAAGAACTGCAATGATTCCCTCTTTATTAAGGTAAACTTGCGTACTTTATTATAGCTCATTTATTCTCGTTTCTATACATCCACTTTAAATGATTTGACAGTTCATGTATCGGTGTCCTTAGAGACCGTATTACATAAGCATACAGTAGAAGATTTTCCGTTTTTATGGCGGAGACGAGACACTTTTATCGGCTAATTTTATACCGCAAACTGTTCGATGCCGAAGCATTACCACATTTTGGAACTAAACTCAAAAATACTTTTTGATGGATATCCATACGAGAATATTATCAAACTGTGAAATTTATTGGTAAATATTATAATTTACATTTCACACCAAAATATTAATAACAAACATTGTAAAAATTAGATTCAAAGATGCATTTGTTATTGAATCAGTATTCATAAATAATATAGTAGTTTCAAGTATACTGGAAACTCTATGGTAATTAATTGTGTACGAGACGACCGCCTTACGACCGAAGCGAGAAGAAATAAAGTTTACATCGAAACAAGATTGATTTATAAAATAGGTCTATAGATGCGATTTCACATGTAACTGTTTTGTACGATCATTAAAAATGTTATTTCCTTGTCGTTTTATTAGAATGAGTTGGATATCGCAATAATAGAGAGCTTCGCTCATAGTAATTGATTGTAAAATTGATAGTTCCAAGCGATATTCTGTCTCTTTCTAACCCATAATCTTATGAGAATTTGCCTAATCGATCGCCACGACACCAAGCGGTGGCGCTGAGAAACTGTGTTAGAATCTGATAGTTCGGACCGATAGGAGGGACAGAGACGATAGGCTGTCTCTTTCTAGCAGTCTTATAAGATTATGCCTAAGTTGATAACCTTCGAAAATATTATGTAATTGTTTGAATTGGTTTGTTTTATATCTTATTAGGAAATAGGTAGATATAGGATTAAGATAACAAAGTATTGTGTAAATCATTTTATTAGTTTAGGCGTAATTAAGGGAAATGTTAAATATAGTTTTTTATGAATATTTGATAGGTTATAGGTATAATTTTATTAATAAAGCTTTTATATTGTGTATTTTCACTTGCTCTATAAAATGATGTATGATAGTTAGGCATTAAATGAATGTAAGTAGGTTTTTTAAGACTTTTAAAATTGTAAACTTTATAGGGCTATAGAGCCGTTGTTTGTTGTTATTCTTGTTAGAAACTTATTGTATTAGATAGATAACGCATAGGACTACATAAATAAATAGGTATCAAATCGATAAAGATAGAAATGTATCGAATATAAGGCAAAATTAGTTTGTATACAACGATTTTCTAAAACGTTTCATGCTCCGCACTCAGCGCGCGCAGAGCGCGTGGGTGGGGCAGCGGAGCCCTGTGGCAGGGCGAAGCCCTATGGAGGGGGAAAATATAAATATCACGGAGACCTATTTTTTGCGCGCCACACCTAAAATATCATGCTTACGGACTCGCAACTGCGCTAAAAATAGGCCTATTTGTATGCCTAATGTATCTACGTATCGTTTTAAGCTCGCACCTATGTATTTTTTGAATAAATGAAAAATAAAGTATAGCGGGGGTGAGGTAATGGATCGCTGGCCAGCTCAGTCCTAGCATATAAAATTCGAGTCGGAACAGGCTCCGACATGCATTCAGCGACAGGCGCTCCTACCCTAAGGAACAGGGAGAAACAAGCGGTTCACTCTGGACCTGAAGCCTCCTCTCACCGGCCATCCAATATCAGCGCCCACCGATTTCTTCAATACCGAACACCAAGGGTTTTATTCACCGAAGTCCACTATCGCCGTCAAGACTCCTACGTGTAATTTCCTCCACCCCGAAGTACGAGTCGGTAACTATCCGCTACTGCGACAGCCCGGCGACCCATACAAATTGAGTATCTAGAAACTTTCATAGGATAGTTTCTAGATAAATAAAATTAAACCCATGGCATTTAAGTACCCAACTTGGTTAGAGAAATCATTATTTAAAGAACACCAGTGCATGTGAAGCATGTGAAAATATTTGCAACTTTACGAATTTTCGATGTCCTGAATAAGTTGCGAGTTTTTCACGCCCGATCAACTTTATTTGTTACCATACGCAAGTGGGATTCTGTCAGGAGTTTTTTTTTACTATAGGTACGATGAATACTCACTCAGTGGCCTGGATCAAAAGTGTCACTTGGCCGCTATTGTTGAGAAATAAATCATATCTTAATTCAACCCAAACAAAGAAGTTCTATCGATCAATTCTTCGGCATATTCGATACTTAATATTCCTCATTATTTGTTAACTAGGTACTAACTTTCCTTTTTTATTTATTAAATCTTTAATGTTTATCTCATTTAGTTTTCAAAAAGGAACAGGTTACAGTTTCCAGTATATTTGAAACTATTGTATTATTAATGAATACTGATTCAATAACAAACGCTTCTCTGAATCTAATTTTTACAATGTTCGTTATCAATATTTTGGTGTGAAATAAAAATTATAATATTCGCCAGTGAATTTCCCAGTTTGTTAATATTCTCGTGGTAAGGTTAGATGTCCTGCATATTTACTTGTCATCCGGAATTACACCGGCTAAGCCTTGATCTGTGTTAGACCAGCTAAACTCCTAATATATTGCGTCATGAATATTCATGCTAAGTGAGAGCAAGCAGATTGCCTGTATAAATAGATAGTTAAAGACGATCGATATTTGTGTTACAATTTGCTTATCGGACGCAACAGAGGGAATTGTTTATAAATAAATTGGGTGTTGCTGTAGAGATAATTTTAGTGGAAAGGGAACAGTGGCCGCGTCTCGTTAATTTAATATTTTATATTGATAGTAACTGAATGTTTTGAGTGTGTTTTAAGTTCCAATATGGTTTGTCATGAAAAAACGTCGTCGTACACCAAGGCTAGAATATGCTTGTCGGTTCAGAATTGAAAAGGTCCCTGAAATTAAAATAGTTAAGAAACTTTTATATATTGTCACGAAATTGGATGGTTGTCATTTTTCCCCTAGTTTCAAAATTCCGTATCACGTGTGATTAAACTGGGATCAGGGTAATCTCACTGTAATTAAATTGAATACACGTTTATCTTGCATTGTTATCCAAAATGTAAGTCCTCAAACGACAAACTCATGTTTATGCAAACGAACAAGTTAAAAACCCAGTCTCGATTCTGTTTCCTGTTGAAGGATTTGTTTTATAAAACTTTTGCGTTAGGACCTCTTTTGAAGCTTATTAACATTTCTACTTAACTTTGGACTTGTTGGAGCAAATATTTATTTTATTTATGAACCTTTATTAATTACTTTATTTGTAATATTTTATCTAATTTAATTTTGTTTGCGTTTGCGATTCTCGGGCGTTATATCTGAATGTTCGTATCTCCAATTTATACAACTGTTTTTTTTTCGTTCTAAGATTTCGCTTTCTTTCAAAGATATTATTTCTAAACTTAACTTTGTTCTAAAAATGTAGGACAGTGCTGTATTAGTCGCGATAATCTAATAAACTATAAATACTATTTAATGTACTTAGATCTCAGCTGCAAATAACACTTGGCTTGAAATTGATTCCATATGTTGTGAATTTAATGTACTTAGATCTCAGCTGCAAATAACACTTGGCTTGAAATTGATTCCATATGTTGTGAATTTACAAATTCAATGTATTTAAATAAAACTAGTTTAAACGGGATAATGCACGAAACTTTATTTATTTATTGATGTATTTGTTGTTGTAAAACAGTTTTGTTTCTTCTCATCCTTTTAAGACATCATAATAAGAACAGATAAGTAAGTACTGTGTACAAAATAATAATAATGAGGCCAAATACATAAGTATATATCTCTACAAATCATCGAAATCCATCGTCACATTACTGCAACATGGCTGCCACGAGCTGCAAATGATGTTGATATACGAGGACGGCGTGATTAACGATTCGAGCGATGAATTTAGGCGTAGCTCTCATTGACGCCACATGCAGTACGCAGCGCTGTTCCTGGGTAGCTGATTGTCGCGGTTCGCAGTTCGCGGTTCATGTCAGTGTATGACGGTCTCCGTCCTGTACCTCACTCTCTTTCTGCTGCATATCAATGACTTAAAAAAAACATAAAAGCAGCAGTATCAGTGTCATCTTCATCATTAGTATATTTAATAATGTTCCCAATGTTGCAGAACAAGCCTTCCCTAAAGATGGTATAGGGAGCCATGACCTACCATCCATTATGGATTGGTGGGCTCTTCGTGCCGTACTCCCCTTGCGTGGTTAACAGAGCATCGTAGTGTGTGTGGGTATCATTGTTATCATCATCAGCAGCCTATCAATGTCCCTACTTCTAAATCACATGCTTTCCTTATTGCCCCTATAAATATAAAACAAGTATTTTAAACAGTTAGATTATCGAAGTCAGGCTAACATTTTGGAAAAAATATCCAAAGAGTTCGATCATCGGATTATTGGTAGGGCACGATTGAATGAATGAAAAAAAACACTAACCTGGCAACAAACATCTCCTCCGTTTTCGCTCGGGGCATTCAAAAGGTTTGGATACTGCAAAATCCAAGGACTGTACTAACACATCAAAAAGTCCTACAACGGTTTTTGGTGATTACTATATAGATATAGCGAACAATCAGCGAATTAATTATTTCGACGGGCTGAGGCCCACTGACGTTAATTATTTTCAAACGACTTCAAAATGTAGGAGGTTCTCAATTCGATTGTATGTTTTCTTTTTGTTAAGCGATTTCTCCTTCAATTTAGGGCCGGCATTCAAATTTCTGTTTGTAATCTCAAGAAGACCTACTAGTAAATACCCACTAGTACCTTTATCTGGGGTTACTTCTTGAGAACAATAATCAACCACCAAAAAAGCTAATCAATTCTCCTTTCAATTACATTCGCTGTAAAAGTGGGTGCGCAAACAACTCTGTCGATTTAAAATCTTGTGCGATCCACTCTGAAAAGTTGATAATTACTGCGGTCTAAGTGTGTCATACCGGAGTTTAACATAACATAAACTAGGAAAGCAGGTGTTTATCCGCCAGCGAAGGTTTCCATATCCCGGAGGATAATAATGCTTAACGTGTCTCACCTGCGCTTTGTGTTTTACCCTACTTTACAACGGCCTACTTTATATGGGCAAATATAAGTACTTTATAAAAAACAACCTTGGAAAACAGGGTTTATATACTTAGTCCAGCTAAAGGTTCTGTTACAAATGAAAATGTATTTTTATGAAAAGGCGTTTTGATCGATCCACACTCTTTAATTGTAAAGATTGATTTAGAGCATGTCCTGAACATCAACCATAAGCACTGAGCTTCAGGTCTTGTTTTATAATACGCGACAGAGTCCTAGCGGAAATCTTAATTTCTCGCGATAAGATTTTTGAGCTTCCAAATGGGGTTTTGACGAATTCTGGCTTTGACAGTATTAACAGCCTTTGTAGTTCTAACAGCACGCGGCTGCCCCAATCTTTTCTGGTCTTCGACAGACGAAGTATTGTTGTATCTGTTGATAGTACGATATACGAACATAAGGCTGATAACAAGCATTTGAGGTGTCTGGAATATGACCAATGGCTCCATACCCACCCTACCCCATAACACCCCATTCCATATTGTAATATGATAATTAACATGAAAAAATATGTAAAATGGCGCAAAATCGAAAGAAGTTTTTAAAATAATATACGTGTTCCAAATTTAAAATACCTAATTAACAAGTTGAAAAAAGGAAAAGTTATTATGTAACAGTATTTATGGCCAGACTAGTTATAATAGGTTGGTTAAAAAGACTTTTTGCATTATAGTATGGATGAATAAAATCTTTTGGCTTATACCATTTGTATCTTTCTGGTTTTGGTATCATTAAAAAGTTTTTTTTTTAATATAGTTACAATATCCGCCACAATCCCTATTTTCGCATCTCGGTACCTACTAATATCGTTAATTCCTCCACTAAACATTAAGTGTGGTGGAGTCATTTGTTACATTTTATTTTTAAATTATTTTAGACTAACTTATAAACTACTAGCTTTTGCCAGCGGCTTCGCTCGCGTTGATGTTGATTTTGAGAACTAATTCTGATTGACGATCAATTGTATCCGTCGGGTACAGGAGGTTACATAATTGCAAGAAGAAAAAAATTCCATACCTTTTTACAATGGCAATGGCGGACGCAAAATAGAGCATTATTTAAGGGTGCTGTTATTTACTATGATATATGTTCTTCTCATTATGTGGTACATACATATATATATATATATTTTGCGTAAGCATAACTGGTACACTTAATTTAAATTGAAGTTTAGTCGAGGATACACAACACGGTGCAAGAAAATTAAAAAACTCGGCGGGATATGAACTTTTTATTCTATGAACATGGCATAGATAAATGATTGGTCTCGCGTGAAACCAATCATTGATCTATGGTCCATGGTTATAAATATTGAAAAATACCTTTATTTCTCTCTACGCCTTTTCAATATATCAGTTGTATGAAGAAACGAAATTATTAACAAAATCAATACTGAATCAGCAGTGCTATTCTGTAAAATCTTATACTAGTTTGTTTCTTAGGTTTTCACGCACATCACTCATTAAATAAAACTAGTTTTTACGGGTTAATGCACGAAACTTTATTTATTTATTGACGTTTCGTAGCCTTTACAGGCTTCGTCGTCAGAATAAAACTTTTATTTAATTTGTCGAGCTACCTTCGAAAGTTTCGTGCATTAACCCGTAAAAACTAGTTTTATCTTATACTAGGTTAATAAAACATAAATATAATGTTTTAATATTGTGCATTTTCTCTCTCTAGTATGTATGTATGTATTGTTCTTTGCCATCCTCGTACGATTTTTTTCTTTTTATACAAAGAAATATCGTAATAGCACAAAAAATCATATTAAATAGAATTTCATATTACTAACTGATTTATTTTGCCTTCGTGTAATAGTTTCGCATTCTAATTTAATTACTTTAAAACAAATAAAATGTAAGTCTATATATATTTTTTTTTACTTTGTGTTTTGTAATAAAAATTATAAAATAACACTACTTAATGTTATACAAATTCATAGCGTTATACATAAAATTTAATCTAGATAGCTTTAGTGGTAATACAGAAAACTGCTAATATTATTTCATAAACCATTTGATATTGATCGAAACTGAATTGAATACGGTACATGAATATTAATCTATACTTCTATATTATATACTAACAATACTTATATTATAAAGAGAAAAAATTTGATTGTTTGTTTGTATTGAAAAGGCTCCAAAACTACTGGACCGATTTGAAAAATTCTTTCTTATTTAGAATCATACATTATCCCCGATGGATATAGGTTAGGGAAAATTCGATGATGTAACCTAGGGTGTGAAAAAAATACCAAAAAATAATCTTATATCGCTTACACTGCGGAAGTCATTGTCAATAGAGCAAAGTGATAAAGTTTTATAAAGGACATAAATATCTACAAAAAAGTCCGGGATATCATATGTCTGACTATTGCAGTTATGTCACAACTATAGGTCCCCTGCGGTTTCATCCGCGTTAATTTGAGGAAAAAGGTTATTGTGGGTCAAATTTAAAAGATGGGCATATGCTGCCACGGACGTTTTTATAGAACTTTTAAATGGAAACATCTGTCATACATATTCTTTATGTAACTTCAAAAGTTTACGCAGCACACGCAATAGAAGCTCACAAATGAAATATTTTCCCCCTTTTTTTTTTCAAATTTTTATCGAAGTACCGCTCCTATAGGTCATAACGTGATGTAATTATATAGAAAAAAATATTGTGTATAATACAAGCCTAAGAACAAATACTATAGTCTATACTAAAAGTCTATACTAAAGCTTTAAACCGAAGCGAAGTGAGGGCGGGCCACTAGTGTATTATAACAATAGGAGGCGCTGACGTTTGATCTATTTAAGGCCATCCGTTGTGCTTATAGAAACCGAGTCATATTTCATTGATGACGTAATTTTCTGAATTAATAAACACAGACATAGAGTAGATATTGGTGTCGATTCTGGCATGATTCTCTAAAGTTAAAAACTAAATTTAACATCAGTCTTTCCTTTTCATTCTGTATAGCGAATGACAAGAATACACTGTTGTCAATTTTAAGTTTAGATTTAGAAAATGGCAGAATCGACACCATTATACCTATTCACAACTATGATTTTTGTTCTATGTATAAAAGGTGATTGGTTCACAAATATAATGCTACAAAGGGCATGATTTTTAGAATAACTATTTGCACTACGAAAGTAATAAAGGTATTTTTTTTTACGAAATTAGCAGGACTCAACAACGACGTAATAAACAACATAGAAAACTTAGCCTTTATACCCTTACCCATGGTGCTGCTAAAGTAATTTTACTGTCTTTTTGTAAGATGGAGGTCCCCAGATGGGCGTCTCAGTTCGAGACGGTACTCTGTTATGTCCTACTTCTCTTAAAGAACCGGGGTGGTATATTTAGTGAAATCTCTTCCTGTCTAATAAAATTCTAGCATGGAAACATAATAAGATCTCTAAGTAAAATTAACTTGAAACAAATTGACTGAGATTTAAAGAACATGGAGATTATGGCATTTTCTTTGAAATTTGTCACTGGCCACGAAATTTTATTGCCTAGTAATTCCAGTGACAAATTTCGTCATCATGAAACAAGAAAGACGAAATTACTCTTAATTATTAATTTATCTTTTGCCTTATTTTTTTTAATTTAGCAAGTATAATGACGACCTCCTTGGCCGAACGCTTTGTACGCCGGGTTTCATGGTATCGCCGACTCGAGAGGTCCCGGGTTCGAATCCCGGTGGGGGCAGATGTTTGTGTGATGAATACGAGCATTTGTACTCGGTACGGAGATTTGGTCGAGGTAGGTCACTGTACGACTGATATGTTTGGTATCGCAAACGTCTATAGCCTATGGTGGCCGCTTACGGCGGCGGCTTATCAGGCGGTCCATACACTTGTGGCAAACAAGCCATTTTAAAATAAAAAGGACTTCGTATTTGTTGGAAATATCTAAAACAAGTTAACCTGAATTCTATAGTAATACCAAGTTATCGTACTACTTTATAAAACATTACACGATAGCGGGAAGGATTTACACGAGTAGTAACAACGAAATAGAAGCCAAAACCATTTGTTGAATATAAAATCTAACAGTGAAATTCTTCAAAAAAAACTGTTCTAAAGCGTTTTCTTAAAAAAAATAGTAGAGGCAAAATTGTACGAGAAAATAAATAAGGATGGCGAGAACAGCTTAGGTAAGTTAAAAGAAGATGTGACGAAATTTCAATCACCTGTTTAGAATATTCGCAAAGAAACTTTTCAGTGAATTAATAAAGAACTTCATGGATGCCTCGTGCCGTGCACAACGAAAGACGTCCGGCATTTTTATTAAATAGTGCGGTATTCATCTGATTCCGACGATATTGCGCCGTAAAATGAGTGCGACCTATGGGAAATCCGACGGTAGCGACGTTTTGGAATTTTATTTAAGTTGTATTAGGATAAGATAAAAACATAACGCCAGCGGTATTTCCGATAATTCCGGAGCCAGTCTTGAAGTTATTTTTATTATGTTATTTCTAATATCTCCCATGGTGGAATTGGCGAACAAAGAACTTTAGTGATCCATTGTTCGGTTTTGGAATTTTATTAAAGTTGTATTAGGATACGATAAAAACTTAACGGCAGCGGTATTTCCGATGATTCCGGAGCCGGCCAGTCTTGAAGTTATTTTTATTATATTATTTCTAATATCTCCCATGGTGGAATTGGTGAACAAATAGCTTTCGTGATCCATTGTTCGGTCGCACTATTTGAAAATTAAATTTCTAACGACGTACTGCGCTCTTATGTTTAGTACCCCTAGCACGAACCAATATCGAAGTCAAATGTGTACTGATTTTTAGTTCTCGTTACGTACTTTGTGTCGCTGCTGTTCAAGTTTCCATACAAAATTTGACATTGACATTTCGGTTTGCTAACTATTCGAATTCGATAATGTTTTGTGCTAGGGGTACTGTACCCTTAGCATAGGGTTGCCAACCGTCCTGTTTTCCCAGGACATGTCCTAGTTTTTGTAGTGTCCTGGGACGTCCTGAATAGTTTTTAAGCAGCGTCCTGGGTTTTTTAATTTTAAAATTCGCGCGCCTCTTCTCAAATTTTTACGTTACGAGCGGCCTCACGGTCGCAAGTAATTGCGTTGCCGCGCTGCCGTGCTGTTTCAAAACAAAGGCGCAACGTGCCACTTGATGATATCTCTTTCGCTCTACTATGGTCGCGCAGTGCTTACTATTCCGTCCCTTTCTTGCATTACATAGTCTACTTGCATAGACATACAGAGCTAGCTATCCAGTCAGATTATTATTTAGTTGTAATTTGTTTATATAAATGAACAAGCTACACTAACGTAAGGTATTTAAAAATATTCATGATTTTATTATAGTGTTTATTATCATATTGTATTATTGGTATTATTTATTCAGAGAATACAAATTAAAGTAGAAAGAAACTTGTAAATGTGTTAATTTCTAATTTATGACCTCGCTTTTTACCGGAATTTCTTTTGTTTCAGCTGTAGAATTGTGTTTATAAGTTCAATATTTCCTCTAAAGCATGCCGAAACGAAAATGCACTTTCAATGAAGCTTTAGGAAAAAGGTTTCCCTCGTTCAAACGCGGCAAGTCCGACTCTGAAGTGTATTGTTGTATTTGTGAATCTAGTATATCTATAGCCAGTAGAGGTGCGATAGATATTGAGGAACATCAGAAAACAGCCAAGCATAAGAAGAGATTACAATCCCAAGTAGGGACTTCTAAAGCCTTAGACATTTTTATAAAGAAATCGTCAATTAATGAGAAGACTGTCGCTGCTGAAGGGGCTGCAGCTTATCACACAATTCGTCACCATATGTCTTTTAACTCTTTAGACTGTACGTTGCAGTTAAATAAAGTTATGTTTAGCGATTCACAGATCGCAAAAGACATGACGTGTAGCAGAACAAAAGCAACTGCAATAGTGACTGGCGTTTTAAGCCCTCATTCTTCAATGAAGATTATAGATGATTTGAAAAGTATATCGTGTCTTAGTGTCTCTTGTGATGCTAGCAATCATGGAGCAACTAAATTAATTCCTGTATTGGTTCAGTATTTCGATTATCGTGGTGAAGGCATAAAGTCCAAGATATTAGACATTGAAACAGTTTCCGATGAAACTGCTGAAACTTTGGTGAGTTTAGTAAGTGATAAGCTTCAAAAATATAATATAACAGAAAAATGTATTGCATTCTCAGGAGATAATTGTAATACGAACTTTGGTGGTAGAGAAAGAGCTGGAACAAACAATGTATTTTTTAAACTGAAGCAAAAATTAGGCAAAGACATTATAGGTATTGGTTGTCCTGCTCATGTACTCAATAATGCTGTTCACCATGGATGTGATATTCTGCCCATAGAAGTGGAATTAATTATAGTAAAAATTTATAATCATTTTTCTACTTACACTGTTCGAACAGAAAAACTGCGACAGTTTTGCAATGATATTGGCATGGAGTATACTCAACTCCAGTCTCACTCCAAGACACGCTGGTTAAGTCTTTTTCCGGCAATTGAAAAACTTTTGAAATACTATGAGCCATTAAAAGAATATTTTTTTAGTTTAGATAAACCTCCACAGTACATTATGCAATTTTTTAAAAATGAGTATGCCGAGGGTTACCTGTACCTCGTTCATTCAGTAATGGCGATAATTCATACAAATATTGAAAAAGTGGAAAGAAAAGAAAACAGTGTTGTCGAAATCAGGAAGATTTTGGGCAAAGTTATTTCATTACTAGAGGAAAGAATTAGAAATAATTTTTGTCCTCTAAGAGTAAGAACAATTTTAAAGAAGTTGCATGACAAAGGAAATTCAAGGCAGTTCAAAGTACAGAGCTTAAATTGAAACAAGCCCTGGAAGAACTCAAGGTAACAAAGGAAACTTGTCGCCAGCTACTTCGTGAACGTGATGAGGGTGAAGAGGAAATTGAGAAAAATATTCAAAGGAACACCCAGCTCAAGAGCGAACTATCCCAACTTCACTCGGAACACATGGAAGTGATTCTTCAACGAGACCATCTTAACGACACTGTCAACAGCTTTGACCAGCAGTTCAACACATATGAGAGGGCTCTTCAACGTATCACAAACCTAGAAACAGAACTTATTGATGCAAATAACCAACTAGCACATTATAAAGAAATTCAACAACTCCAGGAAACAGCACATACACAGAGCCTTTTTGAGGAATTAATGGCATCTCCCGGAGCGCCCTTGACACAATATCAACAGCCTATTGTTTATGAGAACACTGCTGTACAAAACTGTGTAACTGGCAGGAAAAAACTAAAAAAGTATATTCGCATTAGTAAATTTATAAAAAGAACAGGAAAGTTAATTAAAAGAAATAATTGTTTTCATAAAAATATAGCATTATGGAAGGAAAGAATGGACCTTATTGATTCTATAGATATATATAGTTCAAAGTTGACTGAGAGTAGGCAGGTGTACGACAGTGATACAAAGAAATTACATGTAGAGATTCAATATTTACATGAGTCACTAGAAACATTATCTAACAAATATTCAAATGCACAAAAACAAATAAGTGAGCATATAAAATCAGCTTCAGAATTAGTTGAACTATGCAACTACAATGCAGAACGTTATGAGTCTTTAGTAAAAAATCAATTAAGTAGTTCTTTAAATCAATCTTCCTTGCAATCAACATCATCTCAAATTATAGAGGTTGTTAATAATAATAATAATTCTCAAACAGTTAAAAATTTTGGTGGTTCATCTGTCTGTTCTGGGTCAACTTGCAAAACATATAACAACTCCCCTGTGAGGTCAATCTGCACTACATATAGTACCTCTCCTTTCAAACCAGTGCTATCTGAGAACACAACTAGAAGTAAAACAATTATGTTCTCGGATAAGTTTGGATGCGGCTTTGGATTAATGTTAAGGAATTATTGTAATGAAAGAATTACTAATATATGTATGCCAGGTAAATCAATAAATGACATTGTAAGTGAACTGAATCAGTATGATGCGGACAGTTTGACAAACATAGTTATTATGTGTGGTGACAGCTCTAAAATAAGAGCAAGAGATATGTATAGAAATATAGAGGTGCTACTTAACTATCAGTCTAGGTGCAAGTGTAAAATAATAATAAGCGCTTTCCCATATGCAGAAAATTTAACTAGGGAACAAAACAAGCGCATCTTTAATTTGAATTTAATAATTTATAATTTATTAAATAGTCATAGTGACATTTTTTTATATTTTGATATAAATAATTATATTAGTAAATTTAAGTTGACCACAGATACTATGTATCTTGCAAAAAAATATTAAACTCAGATAGCTACTTTGTTAGCTTTTAATATACAAAACTCAGTTATACATGGTATAACAAAGTCTATGCAACTGGATTGTTTTAGTGTCAGCACTAATAAAATTATTAATTTAGAAAATAGGGTGACCAACTCAAATTTAAACTGAGGGGTACGACAACAGCCAAATCCAACAAAATTAATATTATTTATCAGAATATTCAAGGGTTGGCTGGCAAAGATTTAGAATTAGAACTATTTGCAAAGAGCCAGGATATTCATGTTATCTGTTTATCTGAACACTGGCTTAAGTCTTCTGAGGTGTCTTTTAGCATAAACAATTTTCAAATGATAAGTGCATATGTTCGTACTGCAGCTATACACGGTGGCACATTAATTTTTGTAAATAAAAATAAAAAAACTAGGGATAGGAAGGACATAGTTGGCCTCTCAGTAGAACGTATTATTGAGCTACCCTGTGTTGAATTCAGTGAATTTATTATAGTATGTGTATACAGACCCCCTCTAGGCAACATTAGTGTTTTTGAATCAGTGATGGAGAATGTTCTAAAAAAGTTAAAGTCTAAAAATAAGTTTTTGATTGTAGTTGGTGACTTCAATATTAACATTCTTGAAAATAATTCAATGTCAATTCGCCTAACATCACTATTCAAATGTTTTAATTTGGTACATCAATTTTTTGAGCCTACTACAGTAACATCTCATTCAGCTACTTGTTTGGATAATATATTTACTGAATATAATCCAGTTAGTAAATCAATTATTAATTGTATCACATCAGATCATTACGGCTTAAAAATGACATATAATACAAATGACACTACTAAGCCCAAATTCATTGAATTTAAGACCAGTAACAAATAAACGTTTAGAAAATTTGAAAACAATATTGATGATAAAATGTTTCAAATGCCATGGACACATGAGGATCCTAATATTCTTTACGGCAATATGTTCACTTTGGTTAAGAAAGAATTCGATAAGGCTTTTCCGCTTAAAACTTTGAAATTAACTCAAAAGTTGAACTTCTGTGACTGGGCTACGTCTGGTATTTATAAGAGCAGAAATAAACTTTATGATTTGTACTACTTAAGGAAGTACCATCACTCTCAGGGTTTCATTGATTATGTTAAAAGGTACTCAAAAACATTCAAAAGTGTATGTGCAACAGCCAAATCCAATTACATAAAAAATAAAATCATAAAATCTAATAATAAAATTAAAACGACATGGAATGTTATTAATAGAGAAACTGGTAAAGAAAGAACCCTCGATGATGGGATCGCACTTAAAGTAGATAATATTCAAATTAAAACAAAAGAACAGATTGCCAATACTTTTAATGAATATTTCGTTAATATACCATTAATTACTACTTCTAATTTGAATTCGACGCCAGCGGGTGCTAAGAGTTTGCTAGAGACGTGTGTGCCTCGGTGTAATAACCTGTTTACGTTTAAACATGTTGATTTTATGGATATTATAAAATGCTTTAACTCACTTAAAAAGAAAAATACGTGTGATTTGTTTGGAATGTCTATTAAAATTACTAAAAGTATAATAACAGTTATTGCTCCTTATCTTGCAGATATATTCAATAAGTGTATTGATCAAGGTGATTTTCCAGACCTTATGAAATATAGTAAAGTTATCCCTCTCTTCAAAAACGGCATAAGAGATGATCCCGGTAATTACAGACCTATATCAATATTACCGGTATTAAGTAAAATTTTCGAAAAAATTATTTTAGATCAATTATTATCGCATGTCAGTTTGAACAAACTGTTACATAATAATCAATTTGGCTTTACTAGGGGTAGATCAACAACGGATGCGGGTGTTGCACTTATAAGACATATAATGGAAGCCTGGGAGAAGTCGCAGAATGTTCTTGGGGTATTCTGTGACTTATCCAAGGCGTTTGACTGCGTTGAGCACCAGACGCTGATGTTAAAATTAAATCACTATGGAATCAAAGGCGCAGCCCAAAACTTGCTACTATCGTATCTCAGTTCCAGAGTTCAAACTGTAGAGGTAAATGGTGTTAAGTCATCTGGATCTTATGTGAAAATGGGCGTTCCCCAGGGATCGATTTTAGGTCCGTTTCTATTTTTATTGTACATAAACGATTTGCCATTTTTTGCGGAAAAATTGTGTGAGATCGTATTGTTTGCTGATGATACTTCTTTATTATTTAAGGTTGACCGAAACAAGAATAACTTTGACGATGTAAATAATGCTCTCTCACAAGTATTGCACTGGTTTAATGTAAATAACTTAAAATTAAATGCAAATAAAACCAAATGCATTAAATTCACTTTACCTAATGTTAGAAGCGAAACCATTAGAATTAAACTAAACAATGAAAACCTAGATTTAGTTGAGTCAACGATATTCTTAGGTATAACCATAGACTCGAAATTGCAATGGTATCCTCATATTTCTCTGCTAGCTGGTAAACTTAGTTCAGCAGCCTATGCCATACGTAAAATAAGACAACTTACTGATGTAGCTACTGCTAGAACTGTATACTTTAGTTACTTTCATAGTATTGTATCCTATGGTATTATTCTCTGGGGATCAGCAGCCGATATTGAAACTATATTTATCTTGCAAAAAAGAGCTATAAGGGCTATTTATCAACTTAGTTCTAGAACATCTCTTAGAGAAAAATTTAAAGAAATCGGGATTTTGACTGTTGCTTCTCAATTCATTTATAATTGCATACTTTTTGTTCGAAGCAATATTAACTATTATCTAAAACACAGTGACATACATTCTTTTAATACAAGGAATAAAAATAAACCCAAGATACCAAATTACAGGTTACAGAAGGTTCATAAATCATTTATGGGTCAAGGTATACATTTCTATAATAAGATTCCTATTGATATCCTTGATTTGCCTCCTCATAAATTTAAAATACACATTCAGAATTGTTTACTTAAGAAAGGATATTATACTGTCAATCAATATTTGAATGATAAAACGGCCTGGTTGTAATTTTACCTGTAGATAATTTTTCAAAAGTTATATTAAAACTAAGGCTCCCAGCCTTAGAAAGAGTTTTGAAGAGAACCTTGCACTTACTCCCTTTCATATACTTGTTCATTTTGTTTTGAAAATTGTTTCTTGCTATTTTGGGACTTATCTTTGCACTTATTGTTAGTAAATTCATTGATTGTTACATATTTGACATTATGTGATGGAAGTTGACCTCAACACATGTTTGCAAGTTTTAGTCAACTTTCAATTGGACGACACTGTATGAAATAAAACAGGGAGAAAAAAGCAGCCCTTGCTGAGTTTCTTGCCGGTTCTTCTCAGTACAAGGTCTCCCGCCGTAGTTTTGCGAACCGATGGCGTAGCTTTTCGACATTCACAAGTGCTTGTAACAGCCTAGACTGAATAAACGATATTGAATTTTGAATTTTGAATTTTTTATTGAAATAATACGGAAGAATTTTCAACTAAAATTACAGATTTTTATAATGAAATCAATGACTATTTGAAAATGTGGATTGAACCATTTGAGGATCTAAAAGTTTTCGACTGGATTGATCTAACAGGGTCTGATCTGCTAGATTGGAACAACATTGAAAAATCTTTGGTCTTTTTAAAAGATCATAATATTGAAATCAATGATGAAAAATTATTTGACGAGTGGGTTAATTTGAAAAATTATTTATATAATATTTATATATTAGTACAAATTTGAATCTTACTCAAAAAGACGACAGCTTAAACGCCTTGGCTAACATATTTCAAGCAATGCATTTCTGAGGAACAGTATGCAGAACTACAGAAAGTGGTTGAATATGTATTTAGTATACCGGGTCATAACGCTAATGTTGAGAGAGTCTTTTCCCTCATAAATTCACAGTGGTCAAAAGAAAGAAATCGATTACTGCCAACAACAGTAGCTGCAATAATCAAAACTATATATAACATAGATATGAAGTGTGACCAATTTTATAATTATTTGCTTACTCAACCACAGATATTGAAGGAAATTAATGGGATTGAAAAGTATAGTAAAAATTAATAAGTTTATAATATTAGAATGTATTAGATACTATAACTAACCTAAGTTTAAAAAATTTGTTACTAACTAAAGTGTTTGTTTTATATTTTAATAACTAGTTTTCAACTTTTATAATTTTATTCAAATATTTTTATTAAAAAATGTGATTATTTTAATTACTTGAATTTCATTTCACCTGTTTTCACTAGATATTTATTTAACTATTGCACTCTATTAATGCGTCCTGTTTTTAAACTGAATTGTCCTGGTTTTTCCAACTTCAAATCCTGGTTTTTTAAATTTGAGGTTGGCAACCCTACCTTAGCACGAACCATTATCGATTTCGAATAGTTTGCGAGTCTGAAATGTCATTGTCAAATTTTGTATTAAAACATGAACAGCAGCACCATAACGGACGTAACAAGGACTGCAAATCAGTACACATTTGACAATGACATTTCGTACTCGCAAACGTTACGAAGTCGATATTAGTTCGTGTTAAGAGTAATGTTTAAATTAGTTATGTTAAAAGGGTGGTAAACAAGCATATGACCCGCCTAATGGTAAGCGGCTACCATTCCAGCGGCTCATAGATGCTTGCGATACCAAAAATATAATTCGTGTCGACCCTGATCCAATCTCCTAACCCATGTAGATCTAAGATAGATCTCAACTCGTTGTCAAAAAAATATTATCACTCAAAGGTAGTCCAATTTTACTGCGGTCTTCTGTAAGATGGCGGTAACTTCCCCAGATTGGCGCTCAATTCGAGTGGAATACCCTCTTGATGATTGAGGAGCTCGATGGCGCCAGTGGTTAGCGCTTTCGGCTGCGACCGTTGAAGTAAAGCAACTTTCACATTATGTGGGTGACCAAAAATCTTCTATCTCGAGTTCCTCCGTGATTCTGAAGGCACGTCAAGCCGTTGGTCACGGCTGCATCTGCAGTCTTTAGCACCCACCAATTCACACTGGGCCCGCGTGGTGGGTCATGGTCCAATCTGCCTATTCCAGGCTCATTATTGTGAGTGTTAAAAATATTTATTTTTATTTATTTATTTAATGATATTGAGGTCGAAGGAGAGCTTAACTTAACTGCGAAGCCAATTTTTGGCATTAACAGCCACGATGATATAAGTAAGTACCTAGTAGCAGTAAAGAAGTAAAACTTTATCATCCGTGAAAGGCGTTTGTATTTTAGTAGGTACGTAACATATAGTGTAATTTAGTGACACGGTTGAACACGAAAAATAGGACACAAATCTAAGCCCTCAGAGATTGCGGCCCCTCGTAGCCACTCGTCTGCGAAGGTTGCTAGTAGCAGCGAAATACGACTGTTTTCGTTGGAATTATAATTCGTTGAATGACGATATCACCAGCACTTATTTATCACACTGCTGACAGAACCCATAACACAAATCATTTGGTACATGAGGAACAGATTTAGAACCTGCTGCGTCTAAACATACTCCGCTCATAAACTTTTAGTTATACCGGCAATTTACCGGAACACCCATTTTATGGTACTTACGTTAAAATTTGTGGCTTATTAGACAAAGAATTATGACTTGGGTCATTACGTGAGGTTTATTGCTTTATTATATTTGTGCGAGAGGAGCTTCTTGCAATTATTCCTGAGCTAGCATTTGGTCGACGTTCACTTTCGATCGTAGCTTTGAGATTTTATCAGCACTTAACATCATTTGCCTACCTCGCTACAAAAAAAAATATTAGTCCATACTGACGCCATATAAGGTGCCGTCTTCCTCTTAGAGAATAGCGGCGATATTATCGCAGCAAAGCAACGGCTGACTGATTGCTGATGACCTGAGACGTAAATAGCGACTTTAAGTCTTGTATCATAACCTGTGACAATATAACCCATGACCGTATGTATATTCTAAAAAATATGTCTTGGAACAATAAGCTCGCGCAAGAAGCGACTATTTTATGTCTTCTGTCAATATCTTGTGAAAATATACACCATGAAAAAATGTGTATTTTAAATATATATATATATTCTAAATATACACCATATATATGTGTATATATGGTCACGTGAGTAGCTACTTTATGTCTTGCGACTGTGTGTCTTGCAACAAGCTATCTTGTGATATTTATTGTAACAAGAAGACAATAAATATATCCCGCAACAATCTATTAGCAATTAAAGCTAATTTTATATAGGTATACGGGATTGTTACCATGTACCTTGTTTTTAATGAGTCTCCAATATTTCGGCACTGTTGCAAGTACCATGATCACGGAGTACTGAAGTAATTGCGGATAGATGTTATTGGCAGACATATCGGTCTACCCTCTGACGTCGTCTTTTATTTGAAATTGAATGAAATTCTTGTGTTTCGTTATTTCAATCGCTTCCCTGACCAATCTTGGTATGTAGTGGCATTCTGTCGAGATAATTTGTGGATTATGGAGCACAATCCAGTGATTAGATCCCGAATCAATTAAATGTTCCGCGATGGCTGATTTTTGCGTACCTATCATTATTTCTGACTGCTTTTATGTGTTCTTTCATTCGGCACACTATTGTCCGCTTCGTTTGGCCAATATACGAACTACCACAGCTGCAGTCAATCTTGGATACACCAGGTTTTTCCAAGAGGAAGTTGTCTTTGGGGTTTGGGTTATTTCGTAGAACCTGTAACACTTTTTGTAAAGGAGTGAAGACAGTATTCAGTGAGTACTTATTAAGTATGTTCGAGATCTTGTCTGCCACTCCTTTGATATATGGCAAAAATAGTGGTTGCCTGTCTACTTTGTGTTTCTGGTGTCTTAATTTGTGTTTGGGTGGAAACTTTCCCTTGTATCCATTATTCTGTCCAAAACCCGCCGTACGTGTTCCAACTCTTCGTGCAGGTGTTCCTTGTCACACAAGTCATATGCACGGTTCGTTAGTGAAGTGACTACAGAATTTAGATATTTAGGGTGGTGATGCGAGGAGGCGTTGAGATAACGGTCTGTGTGTGTAGGTTTGCGGTGAATGGAATGACTCAGCGAACCGTCATTCCGCACCCGAATCTTCAAATCAAGAAAGGTCAGACTCCGGTCTTCTTCCATCTCATATGTGGACTGCATTTTGATATGGACTCCATTTAAATTTGCCAAATGAGCCTCGGCATCTTATTTGTTTCCTTTTACAATTCAAAATACGTCATCGACATACCTCTTCCATAGTGCAATTTCTGTGGAGGCGGTGGCGAAAGCTTTTTCCTCAAATACTCTGTCCATATATTGGCAACTACTGGAGCTACCGGACTGCCCATTGCCACCCTATCTATTTTGAGGTAGTACTGACCCTGGTTTATAAAGAAGTTCATCGACAAACAATGATGTAACAACTTGGCATATTCTGTCGGAATGCCATTGTCCTGCAACTTTACCTTTACTACTTCCAGACAGTCCAACACAGGTACATTTGTAAAAAGTGATTCCACGTCGAAACTAACCATCAAGTGATTGTCTTCCACCATGTTTTGGTGTAAGTTTTCTACGAAGTAGCGCGAATCCTTTACAAGCGACGATGTTCGTTTCACTAACGGCTGCAAAATTTTTGCTACGTGTTTGGCCACTCCATACGTAGGTGAGTCTATCTGACTCACAATCGGATGTAGCGGCACATTCAGCTTACGTATCTTAGGCAGACCATATAGTTTTGGAGGTTGGACGTTTCTAGGACGTAGCAAATATTTGACGGTATCGTCATATAGAGCGTAGGCATATTCCTTTATAAGTGAGCGAGTGCTTCGATCAGTCCTCGCCGTTGTCGACCACGGAGTTAACAGTCGCTGCACATTCAGTTCCCAAAAAGGTATGAATTTCGCAATTACACCCAGAGGCATCCCCTATGAGGAGGTGATTGGGTCGGTTGAACAAGGGATCATGCGTAACAAGATACCAACAATTGATGCGGATACGCTTAGACAAGATGTTGCTGTGGTGTTACGTCATATTAAACCACCAAGACCGAATATTACTTCCTCCGAATCAGCTGCGTTACAAGATCTTCGAAAGAACAAGAATATAATAATAGTTAAAGCTGATAAAGGGAAGGCGACTGTCATAATGGACATCACTGAGTATGAAAGTAAGATTCATAGTCTACTCACTGATGCAAACACGTATATTAAGGTGAATTTACAACCCAACGGCGAGAACTGATCGAAGCACTCGCTCAGTTATAAAAGATGTGCCTACGCTCTAGACGACGATACCGTCAAATATTTGCTACGTCCTAGAAACGTTGGGCGTTTCTAAACTATATGGTCTGCCTGAGATACATAAGCTGAATGTGCCGCTACGTCCGATTGTGAGTTAGATATACTCATCTACGTATGAACTGGCCAAACACGTAGCAAAAATATTGCAGCCGTTAGTGGGACGAACATCGTCGTTTGTAAAGTATTCCCGCCACTTCGTATAAATCTTACACCAAAACAAGGTGGAAGACAATCACTTGATGGTTAGTTTCGTGGAATCACTTTTCACAAATGTACCTGTGTTGGACTGTCTGGATGTAGTAAAGGTGAAGAGAATGTAACCAGTGGTAGGGGTATCGAGCGCAGTAAAAGACGACGTCAGAGGGTAGACCGATATGTCTGCCAAAAACATCTATCCGCAATTACTTCAGTTACTCCGTGATCATGGCGCTTGCAACAGTGCCGCAATATCGGAGACTCATAAAAAATAAGGTACATGGTAACAATCCCGTTAATAGCTATAATGTTAGTGACCATGAAAGTTTAAAACAATATAATCTATTAACAATATCCTGCCTAATCCCAAAAAAAAACTATGCACTACATAACCCTTTCATTATGTGGATTCGACATCAAACCTCCAAAAAAATACAGACCCAAGCACGAAATTTAACAGCTCCGTTTCCAGTAACTTTCTATGAAAACTAAGCAGCGCATCTACCGGATGTAAGAATAAACTAGCTCCTTCGACGATACGATTACGGAGAACTTTGATGATGGCGATACGATTATGGAGCTGCCATGATTCGTGCTTACGATTCAACACATTTTATAATTTCTATTTCTCATGGGTATCCCATGCTGTATTGGGGATTAAGCATGGGAGCTTTAATTTCCATCTAGGGTACGTGATATGTAAAGTAAGTTGGTATGTCGCGGTTTTTGATAAAGGTTTTTTTTTTATGAAATTGTGGAGTCACGCAAACATGTTTTTTAATTTCGGTGAGTTCAAACTTGGAAAGGTCACGATGAAACAAAATTTCATTTACAGCGTCAGCTTTTAGCACGGCAGTTTATTTTTAAATGATTGTTTTCAATGTGACTGTGTATAATAGGCCACAGAAATGTACATAGTTTTGTATAAAATGAAACAAGCAACTTCTTTAAACGTTTTATTATACGCATTATTCCTTGCATAGCTTTGGAGGATTAAAAAGTGCTAGAGCCGTACAAATAATTTCATTTTCATAGTTAAAGTTTGGTTAATGGTGTATTCGGCTCGGATATAAAAAATTAGTAAAACATCAATTATGTACAAAAGTTTCCTCATTAGGAATTAGATGCCTGTACAAAGACATATATTTATTTAAATAAGTAGATAGCGTTTTCGATACTGCCCGATAAACTTTTATACGCCATATTTTTTTTTTTCATTTTTAGCACGTCGCATTATATTTTAATTGTTATAAAAAAATTTGACCTTATGAATAAGCATCGGTGGTTCAGTGGTAGAAAGCTCGCCTACCACATGGGCGGCCCGACTTTAATTCCTAGTCAAAGGAGGATCTTTTTTTATTTTCACTTTTTATAAAACAGATTATCATCAACTAATTTCACTTGAATCGTAGTTTTTATTCTCTGTTTAAAAATGCTAACATATAGCATCACTATCATCATCATCTCAGCCGTACGACGCCTATGGCTGAGCTGGTAGCCTCCCCCAAGGATCTACACATGGATCGGTCTAGCGCCACGCGCATCCATCGGCTTCCCACGACCAGATCGTCAGTCCTCCTAGTAGGGGGCTTGCCCACCATATAGCGCGTTTTATTTATTTGACCTTTAAAGTCCTTATCGAAAGATATATGTTACACTTTTAATCAAATTATTTTTCTTCTTTTACAGATGAAGTATACCAGTCAAAGCCTATTATGACTTAACCCGGAAACCACTGGAAAATGACGTGCCCATTCCGCCGTGCGTCGTCGCAGCATCAGTTCGCGAACGGAGCCGGCTCTGGCGGCAAACGGCCGGAGTTCCGGTCACGGCAGTCGTCCGTACACCTGCCCGGACCGGATGAGGAGGATCACGGAGAGAGGAACACGTTGACATTAAGGAACTTAAGCGAGGCGCTTCAGCTGCTGACTGCGCCGTCGGTAAGTCAAAAGCCATATCTTTCCTCTTCTTTAGTAGTAAATTAGAATTAAGTCCCTTAGGAAAGGAACATGGCGAGTGGAACACGTTGACACTGAAGAACTAGAGCGAGGCGCTTCAGCTCCTGACTGCACCGTCGGTGAGTCAAAAGGCATATCTTTATCCTCTTCTTTAGTAAAAGTAATTTCAACTCTTGAGAGAGAAAAAGGGCGAGCGAAACTCGTTGGCATTGAAGGTCTTGAACGAGTCGCTGCAGCTGTTAACTGCACCATCGGTGAGTCAAAAGGCATATCTTTCCTCTTATCTAGTGTTATATTAGAATGAAGTCCCTTGGGAAAGGTACATGGCGAGTGGAACTCGTTGGCATTGAAGCTCTTGAGGGAGGCGCATCAGCTGCTGACTGCACTGTTGGTTAGTGGAAAGTTATAAATATTTTAAACACTTTCCTCCTCTCAAGTAGTAGTAGTAGAATTTCGTCTCTTGGGACAGGCGAAGTAATTGATACATTGCCAACACCCTATTTCTTTTGAGATTGGTAGTATTTAAATTTTCTTACTATATGGAAACTGCGTCTGCAAGATCTAGCTTTAGTTACAATCTGTCTTCACATCTGAACTACACTCAAACTCTTCATAGAGACTTTAAAGTAATATCCAGAGACATTAAAAAGGTTTTTGTTTGGTCTTTTATTCAAACAAATGGGGGCCTAAACTAAACTTCAAAGATTGTATTACAACTATATTCTATATATTTATCATTGCCAGTTCAACGGATATAGGCTTTGATTTGGCCCCAAATTCAGAGTTGTAAGAAAAACGTCCCAAATTGTCCGAAACATCGCAGTTGATGGGTCTACACAATAAAAACTCTGATAGATAAAATTCTTTTTACACAATAGACAACAAAGCGTCTATTTCACATTGATTTTGAGCAGGGATGGACGTCGTGTAGTCGCCTTCTTTTGTCAGAGTTAATACACATTACAGTCGATAAATATTAATAAAGCGAAAGAGCGAATATTGAGAAAATTAGGTGATTTTAATTAATACTTATTGGAATACATAAAATTGGAACATAGAAAGTTTGATTTTGTACTTCTACTGTTTTTTTCTGCTGTAATCATAATTAAGCAGGAGGGCATAGATTAATAAAGTAGTTCGGTCTGCGATCGTGAAAGTAAAGCAATTTTCGCAATTGCCGGTCACAGGATGCGTGACCAAATCACTAGGTTGGTTTATGGTTAATCTTCCTATTCTAAATTGTGCCCAGCATTGGGAAAAAAGTGCTAAAGTTTTTTTTTATGTTAAAACGGTGGCAAACAAGCGTCCTCCTGATGATACTCGTAAGTGGCCATTATAGCAATAGACGCTTGCGATACTAAAAATATCACTTGCACCGTTGCCTATCCTTATCCAATCCCCTACCCTATGGAGCCCTGGAACCTTACTCATCGAAAGAAAAACAATAGCACCAAAAGGAAAAGTTATTTTACTGTAATCTTTTGTTGTTTCCTCAGTTGCCTCCACCTTACAAACGGACGCTCCAGTTCGAGTGGGAAATTCGCTATGCCATTGCCACCTCTGTTTGATGTTGATGATGATGATGATGACGATGAATACGATTGCCACTTTCCTCTGCCGCATTTATAATCTCCACTATTTCAATCACACTTATCCTGTTGTTAATTGAATTGGAGGAAAGGACAATGTTAAAATTGGCATAAGAACCAGCACCAATTTGGCATTTATGATAATTCTTAGTATATTTTTTGCGATAATTATCAGTATTTAGATTGTGACGGACACTTCCAGTTAAGTAAGCTAAATTAAAAAGGTAAAAAATAATCTGAGACAATAAATACTATTTAATGTGTATAATCTATGACAGCGCTGCAAACAAAACACTCTTTCTTCCTAATGCCGGCACTTCACTTGGCTATTCGTATTTGCTATTTTAAAACATGACATCAGTCTCTCCTTTTCATTCCTTATTAAGCATGACAAGGACAAACTGTTGTCAAGTGAAGGGCCGGCATAAAACTCGATACTCTGTGGTTGTGGTGCAGGCAGTTTGCATTCGTAGTAATCTGTGGCATTCGTGCATTCTAAAGAGTAGTTTAGTAAACCGGAAAGTGCATTCTCGTGTCAGATTACCTGTTGTGTGTGTTTATTAGCGATTGTTTTTCCTTTAATTTAACTATTTCGGCTATCTAATATGCCATCGATGTTACCAAAGAGCAGATGCCTTATTACCGAGTGCTAGTGAACCTGTGCCACAACATCCTGAGAGGATCATACTGCCAAATTATTCAAGAGCACCTGATACACATTCACGCTGCATATTTACACAATCTACATGTGATATACAAATAAATACAATATACAATATGATACAATTATGTGAAAAATAGTCAATAAATAAGAAGCAAAACTACAGTTTTTATTTTATTCATGATTTCTACCTAACCAAGTTAAAAGGTTACCAAGTTAAAAAAAACCAAGGTTAGGAAAACCTAATAGTTATTCTTTAAAATCGCACGGAATAAAATGAATTAGTTGTAATATTAATTCACTTTGTACTGAGTTCATACTAAGTTCATAGGTCAACCTATGTTTCTTTGAATATTAAACATAACCTCAAAAAAAAAAATAGTTTTCCTAATAATTTAAGTTCTCAGAAGTGTCCGTCAGTAATCTTTGTTTTTACAGATTTCAAACCTAGAAAATAATATTTCATGATTGTTCGTTCTTAGGCTAACTATGTATGGACGCAGAACAATGTCCTTTGCTCATTTTTATTCATAAATATTAAGAATAACTTTAAAACATATCTTTGTCTTACATATTACAGATATAAAACATGAGATGGCGTATAACGAAATTGTCTAGAAAATAATTACCTACAGAGATCATGTTATCAGGGCCAGATTTAGAAATGTGGAGGCCCTGCGACAACAAATGAGTGGTGGCCCCTAACGAGGGTGATTTAGCGTCATAGCACACATATTAACTCGGAAAGGGATGGACACCAACTCGCCTTTCGGATTGCCGTCAAACAGACTTCTACCTAACCTTAAGCATATAATGGAAGCGGATAAGCAGCTCCAGTATGTTGAATCGGCTACGGCTAGGCGACGCCACGCTTACGGCTCGCCAACCGTTGGTGGTGGGTAGGCGGCACAAGTTCGTTCAGTCGTAGAAAAAGTACGGAGTGGTTACTTTCTCTATGGACAGCACGTTCGGCAACGTAGGCAGTAGGAGGAGTGTGAAGCTAGCCTCCTGAGAGACGTAAGCTAGCCTAAGGAAAGACATAAGCCAGCCTGCGGAGAGACGTAAGCTACAGTAAGGAGAGTTGACCACGCACGTTAGGGAGCTTATCCCAAGGCGCGGCGATTACCTTACGATTCCAATTAGTTTGCGTTGCAGTATGAAGTTTCATACACAGAATACTGAACGGCTCGAGTTGATACGGTGATGATCACTTGACCTACTGAATTCAAGTGACTATGTGAAACGCCTAAAAAGATGGCAGATTCTAGACCTTGATCAGAGAATTTTAATTTTATTTCTTTTGAATGGTGATATTTAATGGAATGTCGCCTCAAATATTGTAATCATAGAGCATCTGATTATGGCTAACGAGACAATTGCAGATTAAAAATCCAAAAAAAAATTTAATTATTTCTGCTGAAGGGCCGCAGTCCCGCCTGGCCCGACTTAAATGCGGCCCTGCATGTTGTACTTATTTCTTTACACGCCACGCCCAGTGTTGTTCGAGCAATTTCGCGTTATTTACTCCAACCCGTAAAAAGAATTGCGGTGAAATTGCGTGTCGTCTGTTGGAGGCTAAACATGTTAGGGCTTTGCTCGCACTGCGACTAATCGCGAGCGGTTTCTAACCACTGAAAATGTAATTGGAATCATTTTATATAAATGCACATATTTGTTAGTTTCTTTCAATAATTAATTAAAATGGAGTCAGGTCCTAACCACCATAGATCCATGTTTATCTACTTGGTTGCGTCTCACCCCGGGAAATCAAATCTGCCGGGTTGAGTGCTGTGGGAACGTAACGCCACGCCGCTACGTTAATATTTTCAATGATTTCAAGAACTCTATTTGCAGCAAAAGCCTTTAGTTTGCTTAGATTGTTAGGAATCCAGGCCAATACTATTGTCGAGTCGCACCAATGAACCATGCGCATCGGCTGAGCTCGGAGAGATACGCACACTGCCTTGCATAATCTAGCCGCAAGGAGCGCAGCACACAACTGTTATCGTGGTGGTAGTGGTTGTCTTTAGCGGTGCGACCTTAGATTTACTACATAATAACTTCACAGTGACTTCATTTTGAGCGTTTACTGACTTTAAGTAAATGCAAGCTCCGTATGCATACTGTGAAGCGTCACTGAAACTATGCAGTTCAACATACATATGATAAGCACTTAATACAAATCGTGGTATCTCCAAATTTTATAATTTAGGTACATGTTTAGTAAACAAACCCCACTCATTTGCAATATCTAAAAGAACGGGCTCATCCCAGTCCAATTTTTGTAGCCATAATTTTTGTATTAGTATTTTTGGTATTACGATAAATGGGGATAACAATCCGAGTGGGTCTAATATTTTGAAAGCCTGAGACATAATTGACCTCTTGGTAACATTATTGTTTTGTGAAATAGGTTTAATGGGAAAGAAAAAATTGTCAGTGGATGGTTTCCACCACCTGACATTCGCTTACGGGGTGAACCTGACGCAAGCAATTGACACAAAGTTTTATATTTTTTTAACAATTTTATTCGTTTTTGTACATCTTTTGATTTAAAAACAGCACAATTATTAATCCTATGATTGTCACCGCAGATGATACACACACAAATTCGAGACGGTTTAGAATTTATGGCAGAAATAGATTTAAAATACTCGTTACGAAAATTATTGTTCTGCTTATTATATTAGTATTGTTGCTCGACGTAGCACTGTAACGCACTGGCGGCGTAGCAATGTAACGCGCGGATGCACCAGTCGATCCTACCAATGATCCCTTATTTGAGTGACCGTCATATCTACTTCTATGTATAGACTCGAGCACGTCTGCGCGGTCAGTTAAAAACTTATTAAATTAGTTTAGTGTAGGAAAATCGTCTAAAACGTTATGATATTCCTCCCATTTAGCAAGCGTATGGCTGTCCAATTTAGAGGATAACATAAGTATTAATAGCATATCCCACCTGTCTGTGGGCTGGCTTAAGCTGGACAATGCACGCAGGTTTTTTATCACGTGATCAACCAAGAATCGAGTGACTTTTCAGATTCACGCGTCAGAGGCTGAATATTAAATAACGAATTTAGATGATGATTGGTTAATAGCCTTTTATTATTGTATCTATTACACAATAACTGCCAAGCCTCGATGTAGTTCGAAGCCGATATTTCTAAATTCGATATTATCCTAGCGGCTTCTCCTTTCAGATAAGTCCTTCCAAGATAATGAAATGCGTGATCATGGCGCTTGTAACAGTGCTGAAATATCGGAGACTCATAAAAAACAAGGTACATGGTAACAATCCCGTTAAAATCTATAAAGATAATGAAACTTGTGGACAGGGACAGGAGATATGTGGCTATTATTGTATATTAGACTTTCAAACGTATCGTGAAATTCAAGCCACCTGAAGTACGTTCCGTCGAATTTGGAAATCTGAATTTGCGGCAGCTTAAAACCCATATTATTGTTATAGTTGCTATTATTTTCAGCCGATTATTGACATTCTGCGACCATAAAGAATTCGCGTTTTTGAAACTTCTTTTGACTATCGATAATATTTTTGGCCAAAGCTATGTTGTCTATAAAATCATGTTCAATATTTTCTCTTTCGTCTAATTCCCATTCTAAATTTCCCGAATTCTAAACCTCGATCTCACCTTGCAAGTCATCGAATTTTGCAAACAATGCCTCGAATTTACCAAGGTTCAAAGTCAACTCGGTTAGTTCGAGACTTTATAGTCAGACAGACGAGAGATTTATAGTAGACAAAAAAAAAATTAGTGATCTGCCCTTTCATAGAACTTCGTTTTGCGGTTAATTCTTTCATCCTTTTCTCATCACTCTTATTAAAAGTAGATTTATTAGCGTTTTCTGAATCCATCATAATACAAACAAACAAAATGAAGAATCAAATATAAATCAGCGAAGAAATGAGTAGTATTAAGAAGGATAATTTGGCTCACGCTCATCCACGGTGTTCACGCGCTGACCCGGGAAACCGGCGCCACCAACGAATTTATTTTCAACTTATTATATTGATATCTAGGTATTATGGGCCATCATTAATTGAGCTTCTATTTTTTTAATTAGATAACTATTTTTAGCTTTAATAGATGTTATTTTTTAACTTTGTTTGCGACAGAAAAACTACATTGCAACTTTCGGAAAAAACGGAAAAAAGTGTGACTTGGAAATGGGAATTCAGTGGAAATTGGGGCACTTATCTCAACCCGATGACGACGACGGTGGTGTAAGCTTTCGCTGCCTTACTGCCCGCAGTCTTCGAAATCTTCAGAATTTTCACAAGTTTGACTGGCAATTTTCTTTCCTTTTTTTAGTTCCCCACATGGGCCACCAATTTATGTCTTATCTCGACACAATGGAGCCAAATAAAACTATTATTTAGATTAATAATAACTTATGTAATACTATTTTGTAAGTAAGAAAAAAATATATTAAAGGAGCTTTGACGACGGCAAACAGAACAACAAAAGACATCGACAAATTAAAAAAGAATAAAACATGCGTAGGTCATTCGACCTCCTTTGTACAAAATAATAATCCTCATCAATGAAGGCGACGGCGACGAGCCGTAACACATGACATTCCATTTATGCGCTTATTGAAAACGTTGCTTCAATTCCAGTCTGATACAAGGATCTAGTTGTTTTTTTAAACAATAATATCTAGCAGCTTAAGGCATAATAAGTAGAAATATAACAAAAACTAACTTGTTTTAATTTAAATCGAGTACGTAATTATGTAAAGGGAACAATCGAAACTGAAATCAAATTACGGAAAAAGCCAGTTACAGTCCTCGGACACAATTTTCTCGTAAACATAAACCGATCGTGCTAAATCGCAGTGCGAACTAAGCCTTACTGGCCTAAATGGATGTAATCGACGAAGGACGATGTGAACTCACGTGCGTAATGAAATTTGCGTGAGAGGATGGTCTTAATTTCAATTGATAATTAGAGCAGCAAAAGTGACACACACCCGAGTTGTGAATTAAAATAAGAGAATGCATTAATTTTAATAAAATCTTAGTGGAAAAGAATTTCTGCTGCCGCTTGGTACGTCAGTGGACTGGCTCCCAACAAACAAGAAGTTGAGCTTCTAATGTTGTAACATTAAATTGATATTCTTCTAGTATCAGAAGCACATTTACTAGTAACATATGTATCAAATTTAAAGAACTTCAATGCTATACAACTAATCATTCCAAGAACATTGGTCATGGCGGGACTGCAATAATAATCAGGAGACAAATAAAACATCATACTCTGCCTGAATCCAGAACTGACCAAATTAAGCCAAAATAATCGAAATTTATTGAAGGATTTCTCGAAATCAAAAAGACCACTGACATATAACACCCCTCGTTTCATAATAAGCGTACGTGTATGCGTGGCTCAACTATGGTATTATCATGTGGGGAAACAGCACTGATGTCCATAGTTTATTCACAATAAAGAAAAAAAAATTGAATCTTCGATAACATTGAAAATATAGACTCGTGTAAACCGCACTTCATAGTCACCTTTCTTTGTTCCTCTTCGCATGGTACGCGTAGGTGACCCAGGTAACCCAGAAGATGTAGGTCCGAATCCTGTCTGAAGCCTGGACCTAGTAGATTTTATCTAGTAAAAATTTCTTTACATTTATAAAACTCACAGTTAAATGCTTATAAGAGCAATATAATAAACCATACATCATCATTATAACGGTTTACGTTTTAACCCTAGGAAAAAAATTGTGTAAGTAAACTTTTACGATGGCGATGGCGAAAAAAGTGTAATTGTTTTGTAGCGTATTGTGTGTAGTTGTGTACTTATGCTTGTGTTTATTTTTAACTTAGTTCCAACTGATTGTTCCACAATACTCACGTTTGAATTTATTTTTATATGTCTTCCAGCTCCAGTGAAAATCCGACACACATCGACTTTGTCTCCCATCCGGACAGTAAGACAATTCGTTAAGTACGTAATTACATGAGCGTAACAAATAAGGGTTCCAAAATCGAATCAGGTGGATAAATCAAATCAAAGCCACACGGAGTAGTGCTTGGAGCTGAGTTAGTTAACAAATAAAAACCTTCAACAAGCCATAATTAAAGCTCTTCCATTAGTAAAATTACACAGCTTACAGTGTAGAATGTATGAAACCAATTTCTAAATATAAAATTAAAATATTTGATTTAGTTAAAAAAAAACAGAATATATGTCAGAATACTTCATCAAAAAATGATTCTATTAAATTGCTGATATTTAATATTATTCAATTTTGCACTTCAATAAAAAAACACGACTGACGATCGCACTTACAGTTATCAATTTACTTTTGATTTTGATCAAAGTACGTTTAGTAAATAATATAATAAGATCACATATGGTTTAACAAAGAGTTATAACATAATACTATTTTGCGAGTTCAGCCTCAAGAATTTGATGTCTTATGCAGGAAGCAAATAATTGAAAGCAATGGAATTGCAGCTATAGATAATGTTTTCTATTCACCTTATGATATAAAATTTACCAACAAAACGATTTGTTTTCCATTGTCTTTGTGGCAATGATGTGATCATTATGTTTAAAGGACAGTCAAAAAATAGGAAAAGCAATAAAAAAAAAAGAATATTGGAAAGGGATTGTGCGCAAACAAGGTAATTTTTAATTTATTTTTCACAGAATTCGAATGAATATTTGACTTGGCTTGACTCATTGCTTCTATTGATGTAAAGGTTTTATTCGTTACATAACTCGTTATTCTGTTGCTCGTATCTCTGAAACATGATACTTTATAAGATATTCCTAAGATAATTATTCGAATTAAAACTGGCCAAGTGCGTGTCGTACCATGCGCAGTGTAGGGTTCCGTAGTTGCCTGCCGTTACCAAAACATATCTGAGCAGGAATCTTTATTTTTTAAAAATAAAAAATCAATATAAAACTTTGTATCTCAACTAAAATATCCGAAATCAAAGTCAAACTGCGTCTCAATCTCAAAATAAATTCAACATTTTTTTTTTAATTACTAATGATAACTCCCGATTTTTTCATGTCTTTATAAAAAATGTTACAATAGCACGATTCAGAAGCCGTTGCCGTTGGTACTCGCGGTATCGTTGTGCAACTATTTGAATTAATGATAATTGTTGTTATTTAAATATTTTTGTTTAGGTTTTGTCCTTCAATGCAACTCTTTAACTAACAAAACTATCTTAACCATTATTTTTTTTCCTTAAAGGTTCATTAAAAGCATTATAATCATATTTGTTTGTTAGGTTTTCACGCACATCACTCATTAAATAAAACAAGTTTTTTACAGGTTAATGCACGAAACTTTATTTATTTATTGACGTTTCGTAGCCTTTACAGGCTACGTCGTCGGTTTGATCCGATTCTTTTGTCCTTCGAAAGACTTTTATTGAGCGTTCGGTTATTTCATTGTTCAATTTTTAAAGTTTTATTGTCTATATATGAATTTATTACTTAATTTAGTTAATAAAGTATTTTATTTAAAATTCTTTTTTGGAATTTTGAGTTTAATTATTTGACCCTAACTACCGTAAACTACCACCGGTTCCAAAATTGGGAGACCTTCCTGAGAAGAACCGGCGAAACAAACTCAAGAGAGGCTTTCTATCTCCTTCTTATGTTAAATTATGCAAACAAAATGAACTAATAGTATCTGTTGGTCTTGCAGTGTGTGCTCGGGATTGGGATTTTATCTCCTGTATAATGGGTTCCCAAGCTGGTGGTATATACCAACCATCTTCCCTATTGAAATTTGGATATTTTTTAATCTTAATAGCCTCGCGTATCATTCTAGGAATGAATCGTTGCTCAGTTGCAAGGATCTGTGGTTTATCAAATCTAATGTAACGGTTTGGTCCCCCTAATGCATGTTCACACATTGCAGACTTATTTTCGCGCCTATGTTTCATATCTGCGATATGTTCTTTTACCCGAGTCCCTATACTCCTCTTTGTTTACCCGATGTAGGAGAGCCCACAGTCGCATTCAAGTTTGTAGACACCAGCAACTTGAAAGGGTATATTGCATTTGACTGGTCGTAGAAAAGTCGTAGAGCCTGTAAAGGCTACGAAACGTCAATAAATAAATAAAGTTTCGTGCATTAACCTGTAAAAAACTAGTTTCACTATAATCATGTTTTTTTCAGGTTTTTCAACCCAATAGTTTAACTTTTAGAGGGGTGGGGGATACACTCTTTATTTGCATTAAATAGGGTTGACAAAAAGTGTTCGCATATACAGCATATGTTAAGTTAAAAAACTTAAACCTATATTAATAGCATGCGAAAAATTCTAATATATTAAAACTTAACAGTCATATTAAAGTATTCACATTTGACCTATCATTCATTTAATAACAATTATTTTAATATAATAATTTAAATTCAAATTGATGTTAATATTAATTACAATTCCCAATGTCAGTTCAAATAAAATATTGTATTTAAATTTACTGTATTTTATTATTATTTTATTTACCTACAATAACAATTATTTTATTAGCATTTTAAAGTTCAATATTCCGCAAACGGATCCCTAAATCGAAAAATAGTCTTAGAAACCTTAAAGTAATTTTAAGGAAACTATTCAATGATATCTCACACAATAGGATGGACGATGAAATAAAAATCATACCCAGGTTACATGTAGGGTTCACGTTTTTAAATTTTATTCTACCATTTGGTCGGCGTAATTAATATACATATTTCCACTAAAATCTGGTTCCCACTTGCCGGTGTCGGATCCGTATATTAATCGGATGTCGGTGCCTTTGTTCACACACACACGATTAATAAACGGTTGTCGGTCACGGTTGAAGCTTTAACCAATTTTAGGCACTCTACGCGAGGTGACTGTTCACGATGGACGTTGACGAAGTTCTTGTTGTGTTGTTCTTATTACTATTTAAGAAAACAAAGAAAGAGATCCATGGAATGTAAATATTGGGTGCACATATTCCTGAGGGAAAGATTTGATTTTGGGTAAATTTCAGAACTTAATAACAGAATTGAGAAGTGACGAAATTAAGTGTTTCTATTATTTTAGGATGTCAATATCAACATTCAACGATCTGCTGACTCAAATATTAGTGAACATAAACTACCAAAATACAGGACTTAGAGACTGCATTTGTACTGAAAAGGGGTTGCGTTACGAACAAGGGGTAGCGGGGAAGGATATGCAGCTCCGACACCCGATAAATATGAACAGCGCCATTCTTAATCATAGGCGAGCGAGATCCGACACGATTTTTTTCCGGGCGTAGAGGGCTGGCAAAACACCCGACACTTCTTGTCGGAGCCGACACAAAATCGGTTTCCGATAAGTTTGAATAGCTTCATATATAATGAACCTGCCACTGGAACCTCCGATTAATATACGGATCTGACACCCGACAAGTGAGAACGAGCTGTAAATTGCAGCTGTCTAGTGCTAACAGTCTCCAAGAAAAACCGGGGACGGACAGACGGACATGACTTAACTTTAAGGGTTCTTTGTCAGGACTACGGGAACCTAAACAGAAAACCCCAAAAAGGGCAGCTGCCGACTGTAAATAAGATTCCATAAAAAAAGTCATCAAGGCTCCCTTTTTCACCGCTTGAAACGTAAGGCGTAAAGTTTCGTTTTGTCAACTTAAATGATGATACAAACTCATCGATCAGGAATTGTGCTAACCATTCAATCTCAAGCAGGCAACAACTTTTGATTGGTTGAAACTCCCTAACTGTAGATAGTCTGTCACTGCTCAAGTCATTTCAACTACCGTCTGATGCACAGTTCAGTTTCATTACAGAACTAGTTCTCGTTAAACTGTTTCCTTGGGTGAAGTGATTCAAGGTATTGTTAAGCGAAGTTTGTTACGATGTTTCAAATATAATTCAATTCAATCAGGGGCCTGTTTGTCTAACTTTTACTCCTTCAACAATCCCTTTTATTAGTCAAACGAGAAAGAGATTAGCCAGTGTAGCGTAGAGGTCTTAAAGGGACCAAAACTTTATTTTCCAAAAACGGAACCCTTATAGATTCGTCATATCTGTCCGTCTGTCCGTCCGTATGCCACAGCCATTTTTTTCCGAAACTATAAGAACCTTTTTGTTTCTTAGGTTTTCACGCACATCACTCATTAAATTAAATTAGTTGATGAAACGGGCTAATGCACAAAACTTTATTTATTTATTGACGTTTCGCAGCCTTTTCAGGCTACGTCGTCGTAATTTTTATATAATTTTGTCCTTCGAAAGACTTTTATTGAGTCAGAATACATACAATATAAGAACCTGTAGCTTCTAAAATAAGATACTGATAAAACTAAAAAAATATATATGATGTACATTACTATGCAAACTTCCACCGAAAATTGGTTTGAACGAGATCTAGTAAGTAGTTTTTTTAATACGTCATAAATCACAAATCAATTAAAAAACATACACTATTATTAAAACATTGTTCAAAGTTACAACGAACTACAAGAACTTTTATATTATGGTTACTTGCTGCTACGGAACCCTTCATGGGCGAGTCCGACTCGCACTTGGCCTCTTTTTTATTGTTAAAGGGGTTACAAACTTATTATCCACCTGATGGTAAGCGGCCACCGTAACCCATAGACGCTTGAGACACCAAAAACTAAAAGGTGGGTCGTATTTTATTGAGGACTAGCGGCCCGCTCGCTTCGGTGTAGACTACAGTTTTTGTTCTCAGGCTTGTATTATACACAATGACATTCATCTATGATTCCTCTTATACCTGCATGCAAAGTCTCAGCCCGATCGGTTTAAAATTGACAAAGTTCAAACTTTCATTGCCTATTTTATCCCCTTAGGGGTAGAATTGATCAAAATCCTTTCTTAGCGGATACCAACGTCATAACATCTATCTGCATGCCGAATTTCAGCCCGATCCGTCCAGTGGTTTGGGCTGTGCGTTGATAGACCCCTATGTCAGTCAGTCACCTTTGAGTTTTATATATATAGATTAATTGCTAATTAATTGATAATCATTTAAATAGATAATATATTTTATTACGTTTAAAATATTGCTGCTTAAAATAACAATCTGAAATACTGACTGAAAAGTTCTTCGAGAGAAACAAAAAACATTAAGTTGTTACGGACAAATACCCTAATAAATATTCAAGTACAAATTCACGATCCCAAAAAAGGGTATCCCCAAAAACTCACAAATTTTGTTCCCTAACAAAATTAAGCTTCCTTTGTCGTCACCCTTCCATCGAAAATTTTAAACTCTTAGCGAATTTGCGAGCTTCAAGTTTCTCCCCAAAAGTTGTATAGATCGCTTTCAAGTTTTGTTTACGTCACGCCATAGCGCGCGACTTGTTCTGCCTCAACTTCTGAATTTCAAATTATCGAGTAACATTTCATTTATTATATTTACAACGGACATGTTTGAAACCGTTTTACTTTTTTATGTTTAAAGGGTAGTAAACAACCATGATGGACCGCGGCCACCATAGCCTTTATTTATTTTATTTTTTTGCAACACACACCAATTAGCCTAGTCCCAAAGTAAGCACTGTAAGAAGGCTTGTGTTATGGGATACTAGGGTAACGGATAGAATACATATACTGTTCATAAATAAGTATATTTATATAGCAATGCATATGTAAACATCCATGACTGGAGTACAAATGCTCGTATTGATCACGCAAAGATCTGCCCCCACCGGGATTCGAACCCGGGACCTCTCGAGCCGGTGACACCATGAAACCCGGCGTACAAACCACTCGGCCACGGAGGTTGTCTTTAGACTAAATCACTCGCGCCGTTGCTTACCCTGACCCAATCCCCTTCCCGTGGTGGCCTGGCACAATCAAACAAAACAAATAAATAAGGTAGAGGTTACTTTTTCCAGATCGTGATTTCATATCGTTATTGTTAATTTTTATATGAAAATGCTTTTCTTAAAAAGTTACCTAGATAAAATAGAAATTGGGGAAAAAAGTCATACATAGTGGTTACAAAAAATATAGATATTTGTAAATGAAGGCTTGCACATTTTTTTTTTTATAAAAATCTAAATTTTTGGAAATGTACATTCTGCTATTTTTAAAATGAACAATTTTTACCCTTTTAAGGTCTAATTCGTTGAAGAAACTTACTGTCGAGAAGTAATTCTGTGGTAGCACGGTAAACTATTACTGACTTTAGATTATGTTTGACTAACAGTCCGTAATCACCACTTTACCCAACAAACTTGTTCAATATCCCCTAACGCCTTCGGAAGTTCGTCGTCACTTGTAAGTATCATCTTTGAATGATTTATAATGATTTATTTATCGTTAGGGCTCTGTAACCAAATGGTAAATAACGGACCCCCTATGGATTCGTCAAGTCTGTCTTTCTGTCTTGCCGACCGTATGTCACAGCCACTTTTTACGAAACTATACTGTTGAAACTTGTTAGGTATTCTGTGAACTGTATTATGATTTTCACACAAAATTAGAAAAAGAAAACACTAAATGGGGGTTCCCCATACTTAAAACTGAAACTCAAAAGTTGATTTTCATCAAACCCTAATGTGTGGGGTATCTATAGATAGAAATATAATGAAATGAAAAGTCATTTATTCAGTCTAGGCTGTTACAAGCACTTGTGAAGGTCAAGAAGCTACGCCATCGGTTCGCAAAACTACAGCGGGAGACCTTGTACCGAGAAGAACCGACAAGAAACTCAGCAAGTGCTGTTTTTTTCTCCCTGTATTGTTATATGCAGAGTCGTCAAGTTGAAAAATGCCTTCAGAGATACGTCTGAAGTCACCTTCCATTACATCATTTAGAATATGAATAAATATAGTTACAATAAATTTTATACTTAGTTAACATTATATTTAGTATATAGGAAGCGGCATTAGATAGGTACAATATTACTGTTATGAAAATGACTAATACCCATTAAATAACAAATTATAAGAAACACTATGTCCATAGGTTTTCAAAAATGATATTGAGGTTTCTAATATATTTTTTTGAGAATGATAAAACTAAGCAAATATGTGATGCACATTACCATGCAAACTTCCACGGAAAATTAGTTTGAACGAGATCAAGTAAGTAGTTTTTTTTAATATGTCATAAATCGTAAACCGCAATTTACCTTTCATTCAATCAGCAGGCCTTGTAGCTTAAGAAAGGCTATCAGGGAAAGAATTCGAAATGGCCATCAGTGCCACGGTGGCATATTGGTCAGAGCATTCGCTCAGATAGGGAAGGGTGCGGTTTCGAGTCCCGTCTGCTGCCCGGTCCTCGAGTATTTTTTTCCTAGTAATATTTTCTTTAGATTTAAACATCGATCAGTAACATGCAAACATAAAATTATAGTATATGACATGTTTCTTGGTGTAAACGAGGGGATATATATTACTTTTGTACTTAGGCTTGTTTATTTTATTAATTATTTAGGTCAGCCAACGGTTGCGACGTAGAAACATACAATAAATCTTATCTACTGAATTTAATGCTAAATGTGCTAACCAATTAAAGGCCAACACTGCATGCGCATACATAAATTGGGAAAAAGTGTACAATAAAAAAATATACAATAATAACAAATTCTTACAAAGATTACTATAAACTAATTAATAACAAAGATAAAATGCATGATGAAGAAAAATGCATGTCATGTCTCATAAGCCTCCAAAAATCCTTGTTTGAACTTCGCCAGCGAATCGTTATTGACATCTAAGGTTGAATTGATCTTGTTAGAATGAAACTTTTATGACATCGTCATAAATTTATTCGTCTATCATTAGCAATTAGCATGTCGCATTAGTTTTTTTATTGTTATTAAACAATTCAGACCTTAGTCACAAGCTAGGGTGGGTTAGTGGTAGAAAGTTTGCCTACTACCCGGGCGGTCTGGTTTTGATTCCCAGCTAATAGAATACTTTTTTTTATTAATGAATTTAAAAGTTAGTTTCAAAAAAGTTTTTATTTTTTATGCATTTCACAAATCTAAAGAAAAGTTTGCTAGAACAAATTCCACGCGGACCAGGTAGCCAGTGCCTTGCAGCCTAAGGCTAGAGAAAAATTGATTCGCCCATCAGTGCTGTGGTATCATAATGGTCTGTGCATTCGCCCGGATACCGAAGGGTACGGGTTCGAGTCCCGTCTGCTGCCTAGTCCGTGAGTAATTTTTTCTAATAATATTTTCTTTACATTTAAACATCGATCAGTTACATGCGAAAAAAATTATTATAGTATATGACTTGTTTCATGGTGGGATAATAATTAATTAAGTACTTTGGCTTAAACTTTTTTCTTCTATCAGTAGCATTTCGTATTTAATTTTTAATATATGAAAATTTACACACATTTACAAAAAACATAAAAGTATCCATACATAAAAGTTTAACAAAAAAAATTATAAGACAATGTTTTGTAATTTTTTAATTGTTATTAAACAATTCAGACCGTATTAACAAGCAAGGGTTAGTGGTGGAACTTTCGCCTGCTATGTGGGGGCCCGGTTTTGATTTCCAGCCCATGGACTACTTTTTCATTAATAAATAATAATAATGATAAATATTTCCAACACTCACACCAATTACCCTAGCCCCAAAGTACGCACTGTAAGGCTTGTACTTGTAAGGATACCAGTGTAACGGATAGAATACATATACAGTACATTTATATAAGTATATTTATAAAGAAATACATAATTTACACATCAATGACTGGAGTACAAATGCTCGTATTTATCACACAAACATCTGCTCCCACCGGGAATCGAACCCGGACCTCTCGAGTCGGTGACACCATAAAACCCGGCGTACAAACCACACATACACTTTTTAAAGTTTCACTTGCTTCGTAGATTTATAAACTACATCATGTTCCAAAAAAATGATTTAAGTATACTTTTACATAATTCTTGCTGCGTAGCTTATTATGGAAATCCAAAAACACAAATTTTATGTCACCACATACGCCCTAAACGGAGAAAATATAAATTACTAGCTGACCCAGCGAACTTCGTATAAGAGAAAATTTAGGACTGTATGTATTTTATAATACCACATTAAAAAAAAAATATTGTCCAAAAAAAATTTTTTTGTAAGTGTAAGTGTGTAACGTAGTGTTCTATCAATTTCCTGGGTTAACATTCCTCCTAACCCATATGAGAACACTACGTTACAATACCCAATAGTTTGAATTTTGGCGTGAAGGCTCATTGTATGTTTTAGGACACTGCGTTACAGGTGGACAACCATTATCACTTAGGGATATGAAAAATAGATAGTAGCCGATTCTCAGACCCACGGAATATACATATAAAATTTCATAAAAATCGGTCAGGCCGTTTCGGAGGAGTATGGTAACTAACATTGTGACACGAGAATTTTACATATAAGATTATATTTTCCTTTCTTACATAAATCTTTAAACTCGCGAACTCAAAAGGTAATAGGATGGGAAACGCCGAACTTGTTAAATTATTCATCTTGATCAAACACCGACAAAATTGTTTGCTAAGCGCTTACTTTGCATAAAGGTGTTGTGCTACATACTTATTAGAGGTGTGCATAAGGGGGAATATGCGGCGACAAATTCCGCCCAAATATTAATCTTGCCAATTGAAACTGAGCAGGCAATTCATTGCAAAACAATCCCTATTCTCAACGGGCGCTGGTAAAAAATTTCTAGTCAAACAATTCGCAGCCAAGGCAACTCTTTCTTGCAACCCAGGACAATTAATTCTGCTGAGTACCGTGCGACATACGTTATCCTTCTTTATGCTGCTCCAATGAAAATTTTCTTTTAAAAATGAGTCCACACACTGAGGAGCGTCATCAATCAAGCTGCTATGTGTTTTGAACGCATGTCGCTAGTGAAATATCTCGCTTCGGCCGTTTACGAAACCGCAGTTTCGTAACTGGTTTCGATGAAGGAATTATTATTCCTTGTGTGTAACTAGTTGCGATGAAGAAATTATTCTTCTTCATACAAAACCTAGGTTACGTACAAAGGATTTCTGCAATTTTTCAAAGTGGCACGAGTAATAGACGTGCAAAAAAGTGGGACTAAAAGTCTAAACACTACATAAAAATAGATTGAAAAGTCTGTAAATGAATTAAAAGAAAATAAAGTGACTATAGGCCACTTCGTAGAAATCATATGTACGTATGCTACATATTTTTGGTTCGTTGAATTTATTATTTTGTTTTAAAAGATTCCCGACAAGTCTTACATATTTTTATTTAATTACAATTTCTGTTTGAGTTATCAAATAACATATTTTAGAATATAAATTAATCTGAAAGTTTGATGTTTTATTAAAAAGAGCCTTTTGAGGTTTCAATAAATTTTAATTTGACTTACAAAAAATATAAGACAAATAATTCCTCCATCGAAATTAGTTACGTACAAGGAAAAATAATTCCTACATCGAAACCAATTACGAAATTACGGTTTCGTAGACGGCCGAAGGCAATATCTGAATACGCGAAATGTATTTACTTAATTTTGTTTTGACGTGTTTGTGAAGGCAGACATTACATTGAAGAATACCGCAGGCGGCCGCAGCCCATCAATTGGATACATGAACCATCTTGATGTATACTTATTTAATATTTTGTGGCTCAATAAATTACCCTAACCCAACTGATGCTCAGTGAGAAGATAGCTACTGTAAATTTTTGTAAATATGCTTACCCATATAGCCATCTTATTTTATCAGCCTAAACACAATCCCGTGGATTTAATATTCGAGTAGGTAGGTATACAGTGAATTTATTACGTAGAAATAAAATGACAAATATACTTCGAGGATAATACGAGAATAGTATATTGTTCACTGAGAGGAGAAGTGACCGATTATTGGCGAACTATTTAATACATGCAAGTTGGGAATAGCACTTTCTTTCGAGGGATACATTGTGCATTATACTATACCTGCGAGGTAATCGAAGAACAAATATTTAATTGAAATTTATATTAAAGTTGTTACAGTTACTAAGCTTTATAATTATATTGGTTCCTCGATTTCACGGATAGAGGTCCCCCCAACGGCGTACTAGAGTCGAGGTCCGAGTCTCTGAGATGTCCTCTAGCTGAGCTGACCCCCTCAGGTTCGAGAGGTCTAGAGGCTCCAGATGGTGAGGAAACTCCCCCCGCGGGAAGATATCATCCACCTGGAATACCTTTAGAGGCACTAAACAATTCTCGGCTTGAGGCCCCCTAGAATCTCGCCGTCCCTAAACTCGGTGACGCTGTAAAGGTGATTTGCGACGAACAGCATACAAACTCAAAAAAAAACGGGTAAAGGTTCTCAATTACTGTTTAGATAGTTTCTGTTTATTCTGGCGGTGTCAATAAATTTCATTATCAATAATATACGCCGTCTGGTGTAGATAGGAAAACAAATTAAAAACTCAGTTAATAAAATAATCAGCGCGCTTTTTACTTTTTGTTCTTTTTTCAAAATTTTTCAAAAAGAAAATAGTTATAATGTTTAAAAAATAGATTACTAAGTCTGCAAATCTTACTGGCCACTAATAAGCAGAACTTAATAAATAAAAACACGTTAGAGTCTGTGCGGAAAGAGAATGAGCGTGGCGAAAAACATTAAAATTGTTATTTGGCAATCAAACCCAGAACTCTGTAAAACGTCAAAGTTTTGTTTGTTGTTGTGATTTCTTGCGATTTTTTGTATTTAATCATGTCTAAAAGGGGTAAAACCTTACAAATATGGTAGAAAAGCACTATAGCGTCCTCCAATCTAAATCCCGTTCTCTTTCCGCACAGACTCTAACAGTGAATTTCCATAGACTTTTGTGTCCGCTCAGCGCGTTAAAATGGATTTCCATACACTTTTTCAGCCCGCTTAGTAGTACAACAGCAATGAGGTCCTTTCTGCTTCATTTTTAAAACAAGAATAAATCACTTTACGGGCAGGGTTACTGTAAAATATCTATTTTATTTATCGTCTACGTTTTCTAAAGATGCCATAGTTTGTATTGATTAATATTATTTCTCTTAATTCTTGTATTTGTGCCAAATTATAAAGCGCTCTTCGGTCCGGCCAAGAGAAAAAAAAATCTTTTTTTGAAGCAAAATGAAAATGCCGTTTGTTACCTGATTTCACGAACACTGTTTGAGTTACATAGTACTGAAATTCTTGTGTTCCATAAATCAGTAATGTATTTCAACTGCAGTTTTAGTAAGTGAATCTAGGAATTCTGCTTCAATAAATCCATGTATTCTCAGAAGTATAAATAAGGCAAATGACTCTACCCCACCGATGTTAAGTGGTGATAAAGTCCAGACGCGAAAATAGCTGGTACAGCAGTTTTAAACTGCCACACAAACCATCCTCACCTTGCCGGCCTGCAGAAATGCTTCTCCATGCATCTCTTAAAGGACAAGAAGATTGTAGGAAGGGGCGGACTAGTGCGGGAGCCAAGAATTCTACTTACGAATAGTACGACAAAGAAATGAGTCACCAAATTTCTTTGTTCGTGTATGAATACTGGCCATAGTATACACAATATATTTTTTGCAAGGTAACATAGAATCTTGTTTTACTCTAGCAATCTATGAAACAGTATTAGTGTAGAAAGAAAGAAATAAAGAAAAAACATACATTTATTCTGACACAAACAACGAGACAGTAGATACAAGATTTTGAGCAACAAAAAAATACAAGGAAAATAGGAAAATAATCGTAAACAATAGGATAACTTTTACGTTAATTGACATATTATTTTATTTTTATTCTATTTTTATTGACATATTTATTAATTTTAATTATTGACAAATTTAATTTAATTTTATAAATGAATTTCCATTTCTATTATATTTCTACTGTTAATAAGATCAATTGAGTAAGTTATATTGTTAAACAAATGGAATCAGATGACATTTATGCATAATTTAAGATTTAAGTGGTTTAATACAAATTAGGTTCCTTATATACATAACTGTTTATTAATTAAATTATTTTGTAATTATTATCTTTAACTGTACTGTATATTGCGATACCCTGACAGGGTTCATGTTAGGTACTATAAGCATTTTGTAACCATCGATGTAACCACATGAGTGCAATAAATTGAATTGAATTGAATTGAATAACAACACAGCAAAAAAGTAACACACACAATTTTTCATACCGTTTGTTACCACCGGTGATTTAATCTGTTGCTATCTCGCGGCTGTGCCAAAACAGGTGGTCAATTCAGCATGTTGTCAGGTATGTGGGACCTGACGCTGGTTATCAATTGACACCTATGGTTCTTTTGACAACTGACTATCGCAAAAAAGAAATATGTATAAGAATAAATAAAATACAGAAACACATACTCGTCTCATCTCATCTCTCATCTCATACATAAAATTATTTAGTATTATAAATAATAAATATAATATACAATACCTTTCAATAAATCAATGTTTAAATTAGATACGTGTATATATATTTAATATTGACAGACACGCACTAGGAACATTATCTCTTATCTAATAGACAAGTCCGTCCGTCCGTGGTGCTGTTTCAGCGGTCAAACCGTAAGAAATAGATAAAGAGAATGTTTAAGTTATAAGTTAAGAATAGTCTGATAAGACTACAAACCGGATTTGAGTAACGTAGCACTTCCGGTTTTCGAGAAATCACGTGATTTCTATTTCAAACGAAACCACACAAAATCTCCGAAGTTCTCAATTAATTAAATACATTTTTTTTTTGGTGAACATTTGGTAAACTCACAGAAATAATGTATGTTTAAACACACACACACACACACACACACACACACACACACACACACACACACATACACACACTCACACTCACACACACACTCACACACACACACACACACACACACATGTGTGTAGAGAAAGACGAAAAGAAAGCTACCTTAGTTTTAGATTCAACGAGACAACGAACAATCATCTTGCGGGTGCGTGACTATTCTTATCCGGGTGGCGCAACATCACCCGCACTTCCGACATGCACCTCGGTTCTCATAGTGCGAATCTGGGTAGTGCCCTGCTTATTTCATCGAGCTTTCGAGCTGGATGAAATCGGTAGGGAGGAGTCCCGAGATACCTCCGTCTTGCTACTCCCGATGGGCGGAAAATACGTAAGGCATCTTCAAGACATTAAAAAAGGGCTACACGGGGTAGAGGATTGGGTCAGGGTAGACAGCGGCGTGAGTGATATTTTTTGTACCATAAGCGTATAATGGTTAGCGCGTTCGGCTGCGATCGTTGAAGTTAAGCAACTTAAAGCAGTGGTCCGTCATGGGATGGGTGACTAAAAATCTTTTATCTCGAGTGCCTCGGTGCTGCAGAAGGCACGTTAAGCCGGTAGTCCCGGGGCTGCATCTGCAGTGGTTAGCACTCGCCAATCCGTACTGGGCCCGCGTGATGGGTCATGACCCAATCTCCCTATTTCATCCATAGGGAAGGCCTGTACCCCAGCAGTGGGGACATTAATAGGCTGATGATGAAGTGTCTATGGGTCATGGTAGCCGCTTACCATCATGCGGGCCTTAAGCTTTTTTGCTACAAGCGGCCAAGTTCCTACACCGCACCACACACCGCAGAGAGAAGTTACACCCCTACTATCTGGACGCTGGGCGTTCTAGCACCTTGCATTATTTAATTTTCTTGCGCACCAGCAACGTCAGGAACGAACTTCCCTCAGTGGTGATGACGGACATGATGGTCTTTAAAGGGTGGGTAAACCTTTTCCTTCAGAGCCGGCATCGTATAAGTGATGCAAGTGCTGCAAGTGTCCATGGGGGGCAGTGACCACTTACCATTAGGTGGACTAGCAGCTGGTAGAAATAAAAAAAATACAGTTTAAGGGATACATTGATTTACTCTCATTTGGTTTACATCCCCAGATTGGCGCTCTTAAACTATACTTTAACTTGAGATAGTTCTTTTTTTATAACTTGTCAATGTAATAATAGACTTTCATTCTGGAATTACTATTTTCCCAATTAGTTTTATATGTACTTTAAATTTAATTTATATTTTCGAATATTAGAAATGCGGCAGCGACACCAGAAACCCGCTCCGTGAAATGGCGGCGAACCTGTAATTTCGGATCGATATCTCCAGTGTTGCCAGTGTCATCAATATTTATTTTATTACCCTTACTGAATAAATTGCGAGTTCACTGAATTTTTATTGCTGAATGCGAAAGCATATTTGAAATTCACTACTCCCCTTCCCCCTGCATTCGTAAAATTTTACAGTCATGTGGATTACTAGTTGGGTTCAGTTAAATTAAATTACATTACGCACTGATCGACTGCAGTTGCAGTTGTACCTGCCACACTAGCAAAATAAAACTGGTATATATATATATATATATATATATATATATGCAAGTAAATATATATTTATATATATACTTGTATATTTGTTTCTTAGGTTTTCACGCACACCACTCATTAAATAAAACAAGTTTCAACGGTATAGATGCACTGATTTATTTATTTACGTTTAGCATCCTTTTCAGGATGCGTCGTCAGAATTATGATTTATTTGGATTAAATGGATGCGAAACGTAAATAATTAAATCATCATCATCATCAGCCTATTAATGTCGCCACTGCTGGGGCACAGGCCTTACCTATGGATGGATTAGGGAGATTGGGCCATGACCCACCACGCGGGCCCAGTGCGGGTTGGTGGGTGCTAACGACTGCAGATGCAGCCGGGACCAACGGCTTGACGTGCCTTCCGAAGCACGGAGGAGCTCGAGATAGTAAATTTTTGGTCACCCATCCAATGACCGACCACTGCGAAAGTTGCTCAACTTCAACGACCGCAGCCGAAAGCGCTAACCACTGGCGCCATCGAGCTCCTCAATAATTAAATATTTTATTTATTTATTGACGAATAATGATTTATATTCTGACGATGCAGACCTGAAAAGGCTGCGAAACGTCAATAAATAAATAAAGTTCGTGCATTAACCCGTTAAAACTAGTTTTATTTAATTATTATTTTTTCTTAGAAAATAGATTGCTAATACAATCTTTTTGGTCTGACTGAACTGGCTGTCTTAAAAATATGTCTTTTTGTGTTTAAAATAGTATAGTATAAATATATTCATCGTCTGCCTATTAATGTCCCCACTGCTGGGGCACAGGCCTTCACAACGAATGGAATAGGGAGATTGGGCCATGACGCACCACGCGGGCCCAGTGCGGATTGGCGGGTGCTAACGACTGCAGATGCAGCCGGGACCAGCGGCTTAACTAGCCTTCCGAAGCATGGAGGAACTCGAGATAGAAGATTTTTAGTCACCCATCCAATGAACGACCACAGCGAAAGTTACTAAAGGTTAACGATCGCAGCCGAACGCACTAAGCACATGCGCCATCGACCTCCTCTCATAAATAGGTATATTACAAAAGTAAAATCGTAATAGTAGTTCTAAACCGTAGATGTTGTTCAGACTTTTTTGATGAGTAGAGTTTCGTATGTTCCGACATTGGTATCATGCGCTTTGTACCCGCTTCATAATAGTGTTTTGTTAAATTATGTGGCCAGGATTAGAAAACGCGGCCTCTCTCACCGGAATGGCAAGTCCGTGAAACTATTCCAATCGCAGATTCCTGGTCGTGGTACGTGCGACAAAGTTTTGCTGGGCCGGAATTTTCACAGTTATTACAGTTCCGGGTTAGAGGAGGGAATTGAGAAATTTCTTTAGTGCTACCCATGTACCTGTGAAATATGTTTAACACTTTCATAAAACAAAAAAAACCTCACGCATAAGATAATGTTTTCGAGTGTGACCTAATTCATTTATGTTAAAGTGAAAATTTATTTTATGAGTCTCCGATAGTTCGGCACTGTTGCAAGCGCCATTATAAAAACAAGGTACATGATAACAATCCCGTTAATAGCTATAATGTTAGTGACCATGAAAGTTTAAAACAATATATTTAATTTATCGCTAAAAAGGTTTTGTTTATCTTTAGCATATCCATTACATTTTTAATTGTAATTAAAGTATTCAGACCTCGTCATCAAGCATCGGTGGATCAGTGATAGAAAGCACACCTGCTACACGGGTGGCCCGGGTTCGCTTACCAGTCGAGAAAATACTTTTTTATTAATGATTTTAAGTTACATTGTATCGTGTTTTTATAAAATTACATTTATTTTGCCCGACTGCGCAATGCAAGACTGCGAAGCGTGACGCGCAGACAGGGTATAGTGTTTAACAGTTTATGCGTACAGGTATATAAATAGGAAAAAATCAAACATCCCGATTGCTGAAATATTACTTCATGTAAAAAATGAAAAGATAAAACAAGTCCGGTAGTCTATAATTCTGTTAAGTAAGGAACAAAGGTACTTTAACAGTCGGGACCTGTGATTGTAAAATAATTATCCATTCTTGAATATCTAATAGTTCCCCACTGTTAAAGTAGATTTTTGTCTTACTTAACCAATTTAAAGACTACTAGACTTGTTGTTTTCTTTTCAATTTTTATTTGAAGTAATATTTAAGCAGACGGGTTTTTTGATTTTTTAAATTGACCTTCTTCTAATTGCAATTTTCGTCGATTTTAAAGTTTTGATTGTTATATACTTTATAGCAATGAACTTCTAGAAAGGTAACAATTGACTTGCTATTAAAAAGCTTGTAAAAAAGTACGGTGGAGCTCGAGATAATAAGTTATTGGTCACCCATCTAATGACCGACCATTGTGAAAGTTGCTAAACTTTCACGATCGCAGGCCTACTACCTGCGCCATCGAGCTCCGTTGCTGTTAATATCAAAGTGAAAAGATTTAATCGACTAGGTACAGATACAACAAAAACAAGAGGAACTGCATACATAGTAGAATAATACAATCCGGGAACGAAGTGGCCGAATATAATACCGCATTTTAGGCTAAAATAAATAAATATATATTCTCCAAATACAGCAGTAACGCAATACTGATCGTTCGCCCTGGTCGAGTTCCGTTTACAAATGACTCGATGGCGATGAGTGAGTGGTTCAAACGCAGTATCGGGTTCCTAATGGACCAGGCCTTGCTCCGATTGCATTTGGATTTGCTTACCATCTCGATTGTATTTGTGTGGAACACTAAAGGACAGTAAGGGACTGGGTGTTATTACCCCTTGTTTACATCAAGGTGTAATAAATATATTTAACAAATTTTATACAACATCTTAATTTTGTTCACACTTATATACATCTTTAAAACATCTAGTATACAATACTTGCATCAAACTTGTTGAATAAACCAAATATGTGAAGTAAATAAGTGATATTCATGTACTTGCAAGATACTAATTGTCTATGCAGTATAAACGAAAGAATGTTTTAAACAGCCACAGCAAGTATGCTACAAGTGTTGTTTAAAACTAGTATATGACTTGTTTCTTGCTGGAAACGAGGAGTTAGAAGCACGGCTCAGTGTTTTGTTATTCATAAATAACTTTAAGGCATTTATCTCACCGCTGGTGATGAATGACAAACGTGTAGAGTTGTCTAAAACTAGACTTGTAGACAAAGAAGGTTTTATTATTCACACTACATCTATAATCCGTAATTTAAAAAAAGCCAAGCTTAATATTATGAGCTGTCAGCTGCGGCCGACCATATTGAAAGTAATAACCCCTGCTGCAGCACTATGGCTTCCTGTCCTCAACTTACGTAAGAGGAATATCCGCTTAATACCGAGGCAGCCTTGAGTTGAATTAATGTAGGTTCGGATCTGGCTTAGCCGAGTTCTGTATGTTTTTTTATTATTTTTATGGTTGGGCACACACATATATATTATATCGGATGAAAACGGATCGCCTACTGACTCATCTCATGTCTTTTTTTGTTTAAATTTATTATTAATTTAGTTTCAAGTGAGACTTCGTCCGCTTTAATTTTGATGTTTTGAGAATTCTACTAGAACCTAAGATAGTTAAAATATACTTTTATATATGTATCAGTGTATCAACAACGGAAAGGTAAAATCGCTTATACGCCATTTTGGTCGAAAATGAGTCATATATACACTTCTGGACACATCTATTGGCCCACCTTGTATTTTCAGTTTCGTTTGGTCCTAGCTAAAATTTTATATTAGTTCGAGCAAAAAGTTTTATGCAGTTTTGAACCTGGCACATTCACAATTTCATTCAATAGTCTTTTTTTGAATTTCGAACACAGAATTTAAAGAAACAAAAGACAATTTGGAGCCTGTTTGTTGATAGCAAACAATCGAATACTAAGAAAACTTGGTTTTATTGGTTTACTTGGATTTAATTCTTGAAAAAGTGATTGATATCTTTGGTTTTGCAACAAACATTACTTATTCTTAACATTAAGGTGAGGTTCTATCAATAATCTATGGATACTTCACCTGAAGTCGCCGCCCAAGCTGTGACACTTATTCAGGCCGGACACAGCCAAAGAAACGTGAGTGCTCATCTTAATTTAAGTCGATCTGCGGTCCGAAATGTTTATCGGAGGTACTATAGAGTTCTTCCCAGAAGGGATAGAACCTGGGGACGTAGATATTAATTGAAAGATACTGGTAGAGATAAGTTATTTATTTTGTATTATCATTCAGGCTAATATAAAAGTATTTTATCTAAATACGAGAGGATTTCTTGGTGCCTGAAGATCTAATAATGAATGGAACCTTCTATCAAAAGACAGACGATTCCTTATTCCAAATCTTAAAATCATGACATTAACTTTTTAATATAACTGCCAACCGTAGGCATTGCAAAAGCAAAGAGTTTACCTAAACAAGGAGGCTGCAACGTCAAGGACGTTACAGTACCTAGAGACTGGCGGCTTTGTTCGTCGCCAAGGAAGGCCACGATCTCGGGTCACAACTGAAAGGCAGGATCGATTCATCGTGACGACCAGCTTGAGAAATCGTCACCTTACCTCCATTGAGATACAAAAACAAATTCGCGACTTTCAGGGAGTATCTGTGAGCGCTCGAACTGTTCGGAGAAGGTTAAAAGAACGCGATATGGTACCACACAAGCCAGCTAATGGGCCCAAACTAACGCGAGCCCACCGAACAGCGCGCCTTCATTTCGCACGCAGTCATTTAAATTAGAGACAGCAAGATTGGAGCCGTGTACTCTTTTCTGATGAGTCTAAAATTGTGTTACATGGCAATGATGGAAGGAAGAAGGTCTACCGACGTAAGGGAGAGCGTTTCGCACAATGCTGCTTTGAAGAGAGGGTTGCTTATGGCGGTGGCTCATGGACCGTCTGGGGCGGTATATCCGCGAGCGGCAAAACTCAACTTGAGGTTGTTACAGGACCACGGCTGCCAACATTAAATGCTGAACGGTACATTCGTGAGTGCTTAGAACCTCACGTGATACCAGACGCGGACTATGTGGGCCCAAATTTCCTTTTTATGCATGATAATGCAAGAGCCCATGCGGCCGGCATCGTCAGGGAATATCTTCGGGATGTGAACATCACAGTTATGGACTGGCCAGCCAGAAGCCCAGATATGAACCCCATTGAGCACATGTGGGACGAGCTAAAAAGACGTGTTAGGGCTCGTCAGCCAGTTGCCCAGACGATGCAGGAGTTGAAAACTGCCATAGAAGAGGAATGGGAGATGATCCCTCAAAATTTCATAGAGCGGTTGATAAACTCTATGCCTAATCGTATGAGAGCTGTGGTAGATGCCCATGGAGGCAACACGCGTTATTAAATTAAACCTTTATTTGATAAAACATGTTTTTTATTCAAAAATCAATTGCCTTTAACAAGGCGCATATCCGACTTGTTAGGCGTAGCTCCATGTCGTATGGTATTCCAAATTCAAATTTAAAACAATACGGTCGAAAAAGATGGTAAAATGTATCAGGTTTAAAACTGCATCAACAGTTTTTGTTCAATCTAGCAATCATATTTCGGTAGGGGCCATCGAAACCTAAACTCTAAGGTGGGCCAATAGATGTGTCCAGAAGTGTATATATATTTAGATATCAGTTAAAACAGTTTTTTTTCTGCGTCGATCTTCAATTTATGTTTTGTCAGGACTTGAGTACATTTTTGGCGCTTCAGCGACAAAATTTTTTGGAGATTGTTATTGTTCACAACGCTGAAGCGACATAAATTTTGGTTCTTGCATAACTAATGGCGCTTACGTCCTGTATTTAGTGTATGATTTGATGTTTGCTTTACAAAAAAATGTATGGCGGGCCGAGTGATTTTGCTTAAAAGTGAAGGCACTATGTAACTTTGTAATAGGAGGATATTTTGGAAATATTATTTTATCAATATGTTTTTATTTTTATGGCGCTACTTGGTTTTATAACGAGTTATGATTTTTGTTGTGTAAAAAAAAACTTTGCTTTTTCTTTTTCACTGTCGTTATGTCGTTTCGTTATTATATCCGTTACCCTAGCATCTCATAACATAAGCATTACAGTGCTAAAATTGAAGCTAGGCTAATTGGTGTGAGTGTGGGAAATACAGAAAAAATATTTAAACGAAATATTGTCAGGAAAAAAGTATACTATATCTCGTGCGGTGTCTGCCTAATGCTTAGCTAGTGTGCAAGTTTGCTAAATGCTAAGCTAGTGTGCAAGTTTGCTAGCTGTGTGGTGTTGGTGTTTGTGGCCTATGTGGGAGGAATCGGAGGCGCCTTGGCGCGGGTGATTGCGTCGTCGGGGTACTCTATGACGTCAGCGATACTGACTTCGTCATCAGAACACGCGCGTGTGCAATTTTGCTCACAACAGGTGGAGTCCACGAGCGAGTGGCGCGAGTGATCGCCCGTCGTGCTCGCACACGCACTTACAGCCCAGCGATCAAACTATCGTTACTGCACACTTGTTTCCCGCCGATTGTTAACTCGTTTCTATTTTCTAGGTTTACTCGCTTTTTGTTCATCGTTCGTTCTTGTCGGTGGTGCCTTTGTCGCTCAGATTGAACCTCCATTTCGCAGAAGATAGCAGTGTCATAACAGTATCTTTTGGTGGTTTGTGTCACTGTCGGCGAGTAATGGGTTTCGACAATAAATGAAGATAAAATATAGTGTTTCACGAAGAATATTTCAAAACATTACTTTCAGACAAACTTGTTAAGGTATTCATTTGACATTGTGGGTTACCTACAATGCGAAGAGATGGCTCTGCGCGGTAGCATAATGGACAGTGCATTCGCCCGGACAGCGAAGGGGCGAGTTCGAGTCCCGTCTGCTGCCTCGTCCGCGTAAACTTTTTTCTAATAAAATATTCTTTAGATTTAAACATGTAGTAGTTAAATGCTAATAATAATAATAATAACGTTTATTTCTGAAAAAACAAATACAGCTTTCGGATCAGAATTCCCGGTAAGTACATATTATAAATACTTTTGTAGTGGAAATTCTCGCTCCCCCTAGATCAATTGACACAAAACCATTTGTACAAGAAATAAACAGCTATGAAACTATAAACAAAGCCTCTTATATGTAACGAAAAACAGTAGGTATGTAATTTTAAAGATAAATAACATGCTAAGAAAAAACCCTTAATCACCATTAACAGCCAATACAGCTAAAATGAACAATTAATTACATAGGAGATCCTGATGTACGATTATTTACTGTATATACGTACGCATATGGTTTGTGACCTAGATTGATACATTAGGATGCTTGTTATGTCGAAGTAATTATAATATCGCACCCCCAGTGGAAAAAAGGCATAAGTGAATTTACTTTGAATCATCGATTTTATCATATTTGAAATATACGTTTGACGATACATATGCTAAATTTTTTTTATATTTTTCTTGTTAAATTTGACGAATTAATACAAGAAATTAATTTTGAGATTTTTTATTATTATTATATAATTTAATGTAAAAAATAAAAAGTAATAAATATTATGATTTAAATGCGTTTGTTTTTTTTACATCGCTAGTCTTGTATATACGATTATGTTTTTATTCGTTATATTAACTGGGTAAGGAAAATATCTTAAATACACTTACTTAACCAAAAAGAAATAATAATAGCAGTATGACTGTTTACTTCTTATGAACTTAAAATAAATTAGAATAAGAGCAGTTACTGCTTTCTTCCACTAAATTTTTTTCTTTGCGCCGAAACATACGAATACATACTTCGGTGCGGCTGTAAAATAATGATTACTTCTTTCTTCTTTAGTAACATCCCTTGAGTTAACCAAAGTATTTTTGTCTTTGATCCAAACTATGTATCCTTCATTTTCATTATATCCTACTAGAATTCCTTTAACCGCCTTTTTGTCTAACTTTTTTCTTATACCTTAGGAACATGCACATAACAGGTACTTCCTATTATTATCCTTAAAGGACAATTCTGGGTTTCTCGTTAAACCACAATTCGTAAGGTGACTTGTCATACACCGTTGGACCAGTGCGATGCAAGATATAGAGTGATGTGTTTACTAGTTCAGCCCAAAGGCCTTGAGGAAAACCTCGCTCATTCATTATAGTTCTAGCTGCTTCAACAAATGTTCTGTTTTCTCTCTCGCACGCATTCTGCTGAGGAGTATGTGGCATTGTCACTCTGTGCTTGATGCCATTCGATTCTAATATAGTTTTAACCTTCTCATTAACAAATTCCCCTCCGTTGTCTGTACAAAGTTCTTTGACTGTATGTAAGTGTATAAGTACACTTTATGTAAAAGTGTACTTAGTAATAAAAAGATAATTTAACTTTCACATCCACTTTCAGCTAGGCACAGTACACATAGCTTGCTACATTACACATATGCCAGTCATTAATGCCCTAAAATACTTAAAAAAAAAAAAGTTTTTTTTCCTAAGCATGTCAGGAAACTACCTCTACAACTACGTAATTAGTCGTTTTTTGCAGTCAGAAGAGCCCAAAGAATATATTTGTAGTATGTTATTCAATTTATTGTAAAGTTGTTCTGCTTGTTTGTTATATTGACGATACGCAAATGCAGTCTTAGTCATATTTACAGATACAACCATATGCTTCCTTCTTTTATTATTATTTATTGGTACGAAAGGTAAAGTTTTATGTTTTTTTAAAACAACAAGTAGGATATAAAGCCTTCTCACTGAGAGGTGACCACACTCTAAATAGAGAGAGCTGGTTGGATATTTGTATGGTTTAAAGTACATTACTTTTAGTAATGCTCTCTGAGCCCTCTCTATTACCAAAAACCTTGTTTTGTAAGCACCCCCCCAAATCGGTACACAATAAAAGACTGAGCCAGCGCAACATACTTTAGAACCTCTAATGATGCTACATGCCTCAGCGCTTTGAAGATCCAGATAAGCTTTCGTATTCGACCAGAAACCAATTCAATATGACTGTACCAAGAGAGCCTTTGGTCAATCATTACACCCAAATATTTAATTGATGACACCTTTTCATTTGCCGAACAAGAGCAATCTATAGATACATTACTACATTTATGGATCCTTATATTAAACTCCTTTTTTGGTTGAGTACGGCAAGAAATGGAAAAACAAATAACATTTGTTTTACTTATATTTAGACTGAGTAAATTTTTATCTAGCCACATTGCAATTTTTGCCAGTTGTGATTCTGCAGTAAACTTTACTTCGTCCCACGAATCACCTTCAAATATTAATGCAGTATCATCAGCGTAAGATATAATCTTCCCTTTATGTAATTTTGTTTTGTTAAGATCATTAATGTAAACCAAAAACAGCGTTGGACCCAAAACGCTACCCTGAGGTACGCCGTAGCAAATATCCATGTCACCACTAAAGAATTGTCCTATTCTAACTTGTTGTTTCCTATCTGTAAGGTAGTCTTTGAAAAGTTCGAGTGCAGTGCCTCTTATTCCTATCCTTTCTAGCTTGTTTATCAGGATAGAACTGGACACAGTATGGAACGCTTTTTTTAGGTCGAGGAATACTGCCAGACATCTCGTTCTATTGTCAAGACTATTAACTATAAATGAGCTTAATTGTGAAACTGCATCTTCCGTAGATCGACCCCTATGAAAACCATATTGCGAGTCTGCTATAACTTCGAATTTGTTGAGATAGCTCACCAATCTAGTATTAATTAGCTTTTCCATAATTTTAGCAAAAACAGATAGTTAAGAGATTGGTCTGTAGTTGTTTAATTCATTCTTCTTACCGCTTTTGAAAACAGGTATCACGATAGATCTCATTAGTGGTTTTGGAAAAACACCCTTGCCAAAGCAGGTATTAGCAAAATGTGAAATTATAGGGGCAAGCACATTCTTAGCCTGTTTCATAAAGTTAGTTGTGATATGATCCCAGCCCGGCGCACTGTCATTTTTAAGACTCAAAATGATACTTTTTACTTCATCAGGATCTGTATCCAATAGAACAAAGGAAGAAGATGCCTCAAAATTTCCAACACTGTCCTCAAGATCTGTATTTTGAGTAATGCACGGTGCGTTACCATGACTTATATTTTCAGCCAGTTTAACACCTACACTTGCAAAGTATTTATTAACATAATCTAATGAATGCTCCGGAGAATGTTTAATACCTAATAAATCTTTACCATCTGAAGTATCTCGATTGAGATGGGTGATTTTTTTTATGTGTTTCCGCATTGTCAAAGTCAAACATTTATTGCATATCATAATTGTACAAAAGATGGTAGGTATATAATATAATCGACCGAATTATGTTACCCATTTGGGCATAGCAAAGTAAATTGTATTAGAGTGCAACGGACATTCCATAAATATAATTGGATTATTCATTATTCCTAATTTTACTTCTTTATTACTTCTATTATATTTATAATTTAAATTAATTTATTGTTAAATTATTTTACTCTTATTATTATTAATTTTAGTTAAAATACATTAAATTTCTCATTATAATATTCAAAATAGTGACCTGGCAAGAGGCCATGGGAAGACAGCATATTCAAGAAGCGCGCATGTTGTTGAGGGTTTGAAATGATATTGATATTAATATTTCCTGTAACTATTATTGGAAAACATTTTCAAGGAGCCTAAATGCATATTTAAAGATTCAATAAAGCTATCAGTGTTTTGATACCCAAAATTATACTGTCATCCATTTCGATCTGAACACATGTAGCATGAATTAAATTAATTTCACTCATGCGTGCAGATTGAATTTTTTAAGTATACAACAACTCCGTCGTTTTTATTCATATTACGAGTAGTGACACAAGAAACATGACTGTCTAAGTTGGGAATTGGCTTACCGGTTTGAATCCAACATTCTGTTAGGATAATAATGTCTACATCTACCTTTAATGAGACCAGCGATAAGTAAAAGTCATCGAAGTTACTGTTAATGCTTCGTATGTTTTGCGATATAATTGTCAAATCTTGTGGTTCAAAGCAAATGACCTTAGTTAAGTCCTTACTATCGCATTGATATGAGCTTGCAACTTCGATTGTGTCTAAGTTATATAAGTTGTTTACTATGTTATCCATAATTATTAACACAGTGATGGTAAAATGGCGCACCTCCATTCTCAACGCTCACACGCTTCCTGGGGCTGATTGTGGTTCCGACCATGAACTCGTTATCGCAAAGATACGGTTGAAACTCAAAGCTGCCCGATCCTCCAAGAAAATAAGACGGATTGAAGTAACAGATAGCGAGAAGCTCAATGCAGCCTTTGAGCGGAAATGGATGGAATGGACAGATGCAAACCACAATGAAGCTACACCAGACATGCTATGGAATAAAGCTAAACATCTCATCCAAAGTGCAGTGGCGGAGTCTAATCCAAGATCAGAAACCCGCAAACGTCAACATTGGATGACGGATAGTACTCTTGCTCTAATCGAGGAGAGGCGCCTTAAGAAAGCTGCAGGAACAGACATAAAGGAGTTGAATAAGATGTCTGCTAACATCCAAGCCTGCTGCAGGAGAGACCACAACCGCCATCTTCATAGCATTTGTGAAGAGGTTGAAAAACACGCTCTGAAGCACGAGTCTCGAGATCTATACCACAAAATTCGTCTTATTACCAAATCTCTACCGGCTAGAACCTGGGCCATTGAGAACGACAGAAATGAAGTGGTAACAGAGCTCGAACAAATCTCCGAAACGTGGAAGAACTACTGTCAGTCATTATTCCGAGACCCGCAGTCACGACAGTTTGCAAGTACAGACCCAGAACGGGAGAATTTGGAACCAGACATTCTACTGTCCGAAGTAAGAGCTGCCATAAAACACCTGAAATGTAAAAAAGCAACTGGTAGAGATGCAATTCCGATAGAGACAATTAAAGCCTTAGGAGATCGTGGCGACCAGATGTTTCATGTAATTTGCAACAAGGTATGGCAGACAGGAGTTTGGCCTACTGAATGGACACACACCGTTTTCACACCCTTGCACAAAAAAGGTTCGACAAAGAAATGTAACAATTACCGCCTCATTGCTCTAATATCACACGCTAGCAAAATAATGTTGCATATTCTCAACGAGCGACTGAAAACCTACCTTTCTAAGGAGATCGCTCCGGAACAAGCCGGTTTTGTGAAGGGGAAAGGCACTCGGGAACAAATTCTCATCGTACGTCAGATCATCGAGAAGTCGAGAGAATTCAATAAGCCCTTATTCATTTGCTTTGTTGATTTCTCCAAAGCATTCGATTCGGTGAAATGGCCGGTATTATGGAAGACCTTGCTAGATATGGGCACACCAAAACATCTTGTTCACCTTTTAAGACGCCTATATGAAGAAGGCACAGCCTCAGTGCGCACAGATGATGTCCTATCAGGTGATTTCCATCCTAGTGCAGGAGTACGCCAGGGATGCATAATATCCCCGCTCTTATTCAACGCCTACACAGAGCTGATAATGCGCATCACTTTGGAGCACTGGACGGACGGAGTAACAATTGGTGGATACAGGATTGCAAACTTACGTTACGCGGATGACACCACCTTATTTGCAACCAGTTCACAACACTTGGATGAGCTACTGTCAAAGATGGAGCGAGTGAGCCGTGAGTTTGGCCTTAAAATTAATCGCAGCAAGACCAAGGTAATGATTGTTGACCGTGCCAGAAATAATTCGCCTGAAGTGACACAAATCGCGAATTGCACTGTGGTCCAATCTTATATCTATCTTGGGGCCCTGATTTCAAACAATGGCGGATGCATCGATGAAATCAAACGACGTATGGGCATCACAAGATCAGCGATGGACAAGATGCGGAAAATATGGAGGAACAGAAACATTACTAAAGCCACAAAGACCAAGCTTGTGAGGACACTTATATTCCCCATATTTCTTTACGCGGCTGAGACGTGGACTTTGCGAGATGTGGAAAGGCAGAAAGTGGACGCTTTGGAAATGTGGTGCTGGAGAAGAATGCTTGGGGTTTCGTGGACCGAGTTTCGCACGAACGTCTCGATACTTCAAGAACTCGGTATCAGGCAGCGTCTATTTTCGACAGTACAATCTCGCATCCTAACATTCTTCGGACACGTTTCTCGGCGTGACAACCTATCCATAGAACGCCTTGTCGTCCAAGGAAAGGTGGAAGGTACTAGACCGCGCGGAAGGTCTCCCACGCGATGGACTGACCAGATCAAGTCAGCCGTTGGAGGTTCACTAAACGAGTGCAGCAGGATGACCTCTAGCAGGCAGCAATGGCGAAACATAGTGAAGCGCATCACATCTGCCCCCTCCAATAATACTACAAGTGCATAGCGATCACGACCGCTCTGTCAAGAGCGTACCGGCTAAGAAGAAGAAGAAGATGGTAAAATGACATTAAAGTTTTTCTAAATTTTTTTTTTCCACTTAACAGACAGTCTAGTACTGGTCTAACTCTGACGGCAAGATATGCTAAACAAAAGAAACCATAAGTTGATTTATTATCATACCTAAGAGAGTTTGCTGTTTTTAATTCGATGGTCTTAAATTTTGTAATGGCGCAATTACAATTATGTGTACGTGTGTCGTTATCCTTTACTTTTCCATTTTTATAGGCATATGTGGTACCAAGTATATAAGCAGGCATGTATTCCTGTGCATCAAATAACAAAAGTCTCTCCATTATCATTAGAATCAACAATAAAATTTTAAAGTAATATTTTAATTCTATGTAATTTAAATTTACAATTAAGTCTTGCAATTGTAACAATAGCATTTTTGGTGAAAAAGTAAAACAAATAATATAAAAAACAAAAAATAGATTAACATGCATTAAATAAATATTATTTATGTATGAAGTATAAAAAAACATCACGCATACTAGTCATTCAGTATTTCGCAGCTTATCCAAGTCCATATCGCAGTTAATGCGTATATGTGGCGAGTGACTATTCTTCCGCAGATATACTATTCCATTTGATGTCCAGCCGAAAGAATATTCATATTTCTTTTGAAAATCTCGTACTAAGTGAAATATTCTTTGTGATTTGGCCGTCAGACATTCGGAAACATATAACGGTTGTACTGGATGTTTAGTGTATATGTGACCGGTGTTCAACCTCTCAGCCTGTACCTTGCCCTAAAATATTAACTCTCCGTATTATATCTTCTTTCATTAGGACCGTGGCAAATTCAACTATGACTGGTTTTGAAATATCTTTAGCATTAGTTCTGTATTTATCCCGGATGTTGCAGGTTTCAATATTTATGTTAATTGTCTTGAACAGTTGCGTCACTATTTCGCAGAGCGATTCCTTCGTTTCCTTCTCCAATTTAGGCAAGTTACGTATCTCCAACCCCGCGGCCCGAGCTTTACGTTCAAAAAAGTCCATTCTTTCTTCTAATTGACAGATAGTTCTTTTATCCACTCTCCTTTCCGTCTCAAGTGACTTAATTCTTTCCAGAAACTCGTCATACTTATTAGGCATTAATTCAACACACTTTTGCAATTCCACATTTTGTTCATTAATAGTTTTTATGGTACTTTGTAGCTCCTGAAAGCGTTTTTCTTGTAGGAGTGAAAAGCGAGCAAACATTTCCTCCATCACACTAGCTATATTCAAGTTTTCATCCTCACACTTCCTTTTTTTACGGTCAGTGATATTCGTAGTAAGCATATGTAGATCAGGAGCTGAATCGCAGTGCTGTAATGATAATGTATTTTTCTGCATGGCGGGGTCTGTATTGACGGAGGCACTCATACTATTCAATTCAAAATTCAATATCGTTTATTCTGTCTAGGCTGTTACAAGCACTTGTGAATGTCAAAAAGCTACGCCATCGGTTCGCAAATCTACGGCGGGATACCTTGTACTGAGAATAACCGGCAAGAAACTCAGCAAGGGCTGTTTTTTTCTCCCTGTATTATATACAGAGTCGTCAATTTGAAAAATTACTTCAATATGAGATAACTCATGAAGTCACTATCCATTACAAATGTAAATGACAAAACAATTAAGACTATAAAAAAAAATATAAAAAACAGATTTAAAAATAAAAAAGTTTAGGAATGCCGTGTCCTAGGTTAGGCATAAAAACAAATGTACCATTAAAATTAAATACAACGATTAATAGTACCCAATGTAGCAAGAGCAGACTCATCTCCGCTGGCAGCACCCGTTCACGAGCATGACGCATGAACCAGCCATCGCTTCGCTCAACCATTTTTTAGGGAACGTAACGACCCGCCTCACACGACACCGCCGAAGAGATTTTTAAGAGAGCATGACTACTCATAACCACATATGGATACTAGATAGCAAAATAAGGAAAAAAAATTAAGTACCAGTGTATATTACTATAAAAAACTATAAACACAACTGTAGGACACATGCATGTGATTACCTAAACACTAGTGTCAACTCTGCCACTACTCTCCAAACCCAAAACCAAACCCAACATCAGTGCCCCCCCTTCACTCTGTATAGAGAATGACAAGGATACACCGCTGCAAAACCAAAGTTCAGGTCTAGAGAACCATGCCAGAATCCACACCACCATTAAATCTTTATCTCAGAAATAATAAATGTTCACCTAAATTTTGATTGCTGTGCCATACAGTATAAATACAATTACAAATAAAATTTAAATTAAATAATTAATTATCATTATAATAATAAAGTAGTATAGAGCAGACTCATCTCCGCTGGCAGCACCCGTTCTAGAGCATGACGCATGAACCAGCCATCGTTTCGCTCAACCATATTGTAGGGAACGCAAGGACCCGCCTCATACGACACCGCCGAAGAAATTTTTAAGAGAGCATGACTACCCCTAACCACTCAAACCAAACTAAAATAGTTACTGAGAATTAAGGTGATTTATCTGTACGACACTGCGAACAAATACAAAACAAATTTGCAGTTTTTTTATTTGCAACAGCCATGCAGTTTTGTCATTCAAGTATTCATTAATAGTGTAATAGCTATTCTTAAGTAAACAATTTTTAATGTGACATTTGAACTCATTTATGGGTAACTCAAGAATGGCATCAGGTATTTTATTATAAAAATGTATACCTTGACCCATAAAAGATCGGTAAACCTTCTGTTACCTGTAGGGTGGCAATGCAAGCTTGTTTCTATTCCTTGTGTTAAAATTATGCACGTTACTGTGTTTGGTATACAAATTGATATTATTTTTAACAACGAGTATACAATTGTAAATGAATTGAGAAGCAACAGTCAAAACGAAAATTTCTTTAAATTTTTCTCTAAGAGATGTTCGGCTACTCAATTGATAAATAGATCTCACAGCTCTTTTTTGTAGAATGAATATACTTTCAATATCAGCTGCTGTTCCCCAGAGTATAATGCCGTATGATAAGATACTATGAAAGTAACTAAAATATACAGTCCTGGCAGTATCTGTATCAGTAAGTTGTCTTATCTTTTTATGACATAAGCTGCTGAACTAAGTTTACCAGCCAAAAGCGTAATGTGATGATTCCATTGCAGTTTTGAGTCTATAGTTATACCCAAGAATGTAGTTGAGTCTACTAAATCTAATTTATTATTATTTAATTTAATTTCAATATGTTCAACTTTTACATTAGGTAAAGAAAATTTAATACACTTGGTTTTATTAGCATTTAGCTTTAGATTATTAACATTAAACCATTGCAAAACTTGCGAGAGAGCATTATTAACATCGTCATAGTTGTTCTTGCGCCTGTCAACGTTAAATAATAAAGATGTGTCATCAGCAAATAATACTATCTCACACAAATTTTCTACAAAAAATGGCAAATCATTTATATATACTAGAAACAGAAAGGGACCCAAAATTGAACCATGGGGAACGCCCATTTTCACATGAAATCCAGATGATCTAACACCATTTACCTCTACAGTTTGAATTCTGGAACTGAGATACGACTGTATTAATTTATATGCAGTACCTTTGACTCCATAATGACTTAATTTCAATAACAGCGTGTGATGATCAACGCAATCAAAAGCTGTGGATAAGTCACAGAACACTCCAAGAACATTCTTCGACCTCTCCCAAGCCTCCAATATACTCCTTACAAGTGCAACACCCGCGTCAGTACTACTACTGACCTACTGATCTACCTCTGGTAAAACCAAATTGTTTCCTATGTAAAAGTTTATTTAGTGTGAAATGAGGCATTAATTGTTCCAGAATAATTCTCTCAAATATTTTACTTAGAACCGGTAATATTGATATAAGCCTATAATTTCCAGGTTCACTTCTATTTCCTGATTTAAAAAGAGGTATAACTTTACTGTATTTCATCAAATCCGGAAATACGCCTTGATCAATAAAGTTATTAAATATATCAACTAGATATATAGATAGAATAACGGGTATTATACTTTTAATAAATTTAGTAGAAATACCCCATAAATCACTTGCGTTTTTTTGTTTAAGAGATTTAAAACACTTAATAACATCAATAAAACTAATATGTCTAAACTGAAACACGTTATCACACTTAGGTACATATTTCTCGAGCAATGTCTTGGCAGCCACCGTTGAAGAGCTCAAATTAGATGTAGCCACAAGGAACATTATCGAAATAATCATCAAAAATATTAGCGATATGTTCCTTAGATTTTATTAGAATGTTATTGGACTTAAGTTCAATAATATCGTCACGTGGCCTTTCTTTGCCTGTTTCACGATTTATAACATTCCACGTTGTTTTGATTTTATTATTCGATTTACATATTTTATTTTTAATAAAATTAGATTTGGCTGTAGCACACACCTTTTTGAAGGTTTTAGAATAACATTAATCAACAAAACTTTGTGAATGATTATATTTTCTCAGATGATACAATTCATAAAATTTGTTTCTACTTTTATAGATAACAGTCGTAGCCAAATCACAGAACTGTAACTTCTGAGTAAGTTTCGAAGTTTTTAAGGGAAAAGCCTTATCGAATTCATTCCTTATTAGATTAAAAAGATCCCCAAAAAGAATATCAGGATCATCATGTGTCCATGGGATATGAGAAATCCTATCATCAATGTTTTTTTGAAAATTTTCTAATCTGTTTTCTGTTACTGGTCTCAATTCAATCACTTTGGTTTAATTTTTTACATCTATTTTATATTGTATTTTTAAGCCATAATGGTTAGATGTAATACTATTAAAAATGAACTTACTATCAGGAGTACTAATCTGTAAATACATTATCCAAACAAGTTGCCGAATGTGATGTCACCCTAGTCGGCTCAAAAAATTGATGGGTCAAATTAAAACATTTAAATAGTGATATTATACGTACTGACATTGAATTTTGTTCAAGAATATTAATATGAAAGTCACCGCAAACAACCAAAAACTTATTTTTTGACTTTAACTTTTTCAGTACATCATCCATTACAGATTCAAAAATGTTAAAGTTACCTAGAGGGCGTTGGTATACGCATACTATTATCATCTTATTTAGTTCCACACAAGATAGCTCAATGCTACGTTCAATTGAAAGGTCAGCTATATCCTTTCTATCCTTACATTTAATATTTTTGTTGACAAAAATCAATGAGCCGCCGTGTATGGCTGTCTTTCGAACATAAGCACTCAACAACTGAAAATTTTTTATGTGATAAGACATTTCCCAAAGCTTGAGCCAGTGTTCCGTTAAACATATAATGTGTATCTCCTCACTTTTCGAATACAATTCTAATTCTAGGTCTTTGCCAGCCAAACCTTGTATATTTTGATGAATAATATTAATAAATGCTTTTATTAGGTTTGGCTGTTGTCTTTAAGCTCAGTTTAAAACTGGGCTGGTTAAATTGTTAATAGATTTAATATTTCTTTTACTAGAAATACTAACACTATTTTGTTGAATAGGGTTAGTTATACCATGTATAGCTAACCCTATTCAACAAAATAGCTTAATTATAAGCTAACAAATTAGCTATCTGGGTCCTAAATCTCTTTGCAAGATACATAGTATCTGTAGTCAACTTAAAATATCTAATATATTTATTTATATTGAAATATAAACATACGTCACTATGACTATTAATTAAATTATAAATACTTAAATTTAAATTAAAAATGCACTTGTTCTGTTCCCTAGATAAGTTATGTGCATATGGGAAAGCGCTAATTATTATTTTACAATTTGATTTAGATTGTATTTTTAATAAGTGCTCAACACTTTTTGTAATGTCCCGTATTGATAATTTGGAACTGTCACCACACAAAAACAATAGGTTAGTATAACTATCCACATTATGGTAGGTCAAGTTATTAACAATGTCATTAAATGATTTTCCAGGAGTACATATATTTATAATATTTTCATCGCTGTAATTTTTTAATAATAGTCCTAGCCCTTGACCTAACTTGACTGAGTAAATAATTGTTTTATTTTTATTCAACTTTGAGTTTTCAGAAAGCGCTGGCTTGAAAGGAGAATTATTATATGTTGTGCCATTTTTTTGTAAATAGACTGATGAATGACCAGAAATTTGGGAAACTTGATTATTATCTACATTAACATTTTCTTCTAATGATAATGACAATGATGATTGATTTGAAGAACCAATCAATTGACTTTTAATCAATGAGTCATAACGTGCTGCTTTGAAATTGCACAGTTCAACTAATTCTGTTGCAGATTTTATGTGCTCAGTTATTTGACTTTGTGCACTAGCATATTTATTTATGTTTAATTGATTCTAACGACTCATGTAAATTTTGAATTTCTAATAGTAATTTCTTTGTATCTCGGTCATACATCTGCCTACTTTCATGTAATTTTGTATTATATATGTCAAGAGAGTCAATGAGGTTAATTTTTTCCTTTCTAAGGGATATATTTTAATAAAAACAATTGTTTTTTTTACAAGTTTCTCAGTTTTTTTTTATGAATTTACTGATTCGGATATATTTTTTTATTTTTTTCGCACTTACACTATTATGTGAAACCTTCATACTAGCTACAGGCTCTAAATTTAAATTCAATTTTAAGGGTCCTCCAGGAGATGCCATTAGTTCTTCAAAGAGGCTTTGTGTGTGTGCAGTTTCTTGTAGTTGCTGAGCTTCTGTATAATTAGCTATTTGCTTGTTTGCTGCACAGAGATCTTTTTCTAGGTCTGTAATACGCTGTAGGGCCCTCTCAAAAGTGCCAAACTGTTGGTCATAAGTACTGATAGTACAATTCAGTTCATCCCGTTGTAAAACAACTTCTACATGCTGAGAGTGTAGTTGGGAAAGCTCAATTTTGAGCTGGGTATTCTTGTCAATAATTTTCTTGATTTCAGTTTCACTCTCATCACGTTCACGAAGGAGCTGGCTGCAAGTTTCCTTTGTTAACTTCAATTCTTCCAGGGTTTGCCTTAATTTAAGGTCAGTGTTTTGAGCTGTAGCTTTGCGGGTCATCATTTTTAGTGTTTGTATAAAAATCTGAAATAATTAAAACTGTATAAGTTTCTTTTAATATATTTTAGAGACAAAGGCAATTCTTTTGATATATAATATAATATGGAAAACAAAATTCCTTTTTTATGAAGAGGGTAGATAACTATGGGAAAAGTTAATGCACTCAGTATTAACTAATAGTATTTATTATATTCAATACTTTAAAAAGCAATTATGTACGCTTTCACAGCTCAAACAAAGTTGGTAGACAGAACAGATTCAATTTAATATACTTATTTTAACTTTGTATCCAGCTTAATGTGACAGAAGTAAGTGATGTCAAATTTAAGTTAATTATTCAATCTTTGCCAAATCAAATATTGAATATTTGTTTATTATCATATATTTTGGTAAACAATTGATGAAATGAGAATTACTCAATATAATACTTATTGTATTTTTGAACTGTTATCTATTTATGAAATAATGAAAACAATACTCCCCCGGTTTAAGCAATAGCCATTCCAGAATATTTGGTGCTAATATTGCTTATCAGAGCCGTTATTTCTTCAACCATCCGTTGATAGTTTGATGAGAACTTGATGTGTTGTTTATTTAAAATCCTTGTGTTGAAACTTCGTGATTTCAATTTCACATAACTAACACAATATTATCTCACTGTTTATTGTAACTTTAACACGAACAAACAAAATTAAAATAATTAATTATAAATTTAAATACGAGTATTAAAATTTGACAATTGCACTCTTCAGTGTTGCCAGTCGAAAAGATAAAAATAATATTATTCGTCTCAACGTTAGATGGCTGCAGGAAAGGTGAGGCTGGAGGCGGCTTCTTAAGTTTTGGCATCGCAAATATATATATATATATATATATTTGCGATGCCAAAACTATATATAACGAGATGAATCAGCGCAATAATATAGCTTTTACGCCTTGCTTATCAATCCAAAGTATATTTATAATTTTTATTATTTTTAAAGCATGTAACTGCTTGATGTTTAAATCTAAAGAAAATATAACTAGAAAAAATTCCACGCGGTCCGTGAGGGCCGCGGTAGCATAACTGGTCAGTGCATTCGCCCGGATTGCGAAGGGTGCGGGTTCGAGTCCCGTCTGCTGCCTGGTCCGCGTGGAATTTTTTCTAGTTATATTTTCTTTAGATTTAATCCAAAGTATATTTATATTTCCAACTTTTTCCAAGGAAATTTTAATCTCAACAAAATTATGTTGCTTTAACAAGGCTGTATACTCATCATCGAGGAACAAAAGTATAATAATAAAACAATATATAAAGGTAAAAAAATCGGTAATAAACAACAAAAAATAAAAAGAGGAAAAGAAGAAATTTTCGGTTTATCAGATTCGAACACAAGGACTGGCGTTAGTTAGGCGAATTGCACAACGGCTCAACCACTAAGACGAATAATATGTTACGGTATAATGTTTGATATGACTCAGCTCATGCGCTCTTGCGCATCGTAGTACCGATCGAACAGGTCCAAGTCCAAAGTCCAAATACACAAATAAAAATAAAGTGGGTGAGCAGTTTTTTTTTATCCTTTCCTCCTTCCCATAGAAAAAAAAGATAACATAGATTTCATTGTTTTTGAAGGAAGCAAAAAGAATTTACCCGAAGTTCAAATAATTCTGCCGTCATAAATAAGAAAATGCGAATACGAAGAGATACGACAATTCTATAAAGTGTTATTTTCCTTTCGCTTTAGTTTGGAAAGTTCAGTGACAACGGACCCCGAAACTATATTTATTCTTGCATTCGAGATCAATAAATAACAAGAATTCATTAGTTCTTGTTATTTATTGATTTAATAACAAGAACTCATTATTTCTTGTTATTTATTGATTTCAAAATTTCACTTCGTACATTTACGAATAGCGAATAGGTAAACTACCAGAAAAAATGTAATTACTTCTTTAACTTTTACTTTTGGTTTTGCTTTTAGAAAATTTTCAATTGACATTATTATGGTTGCTTATATGCGTAAAAATATAGTTGATGAAACTTGATAATTAAAATCATAATTTTAAAACTGATAGAAGAACTTTTATTTTAAGCACAGTCATAATGATAGAATTTTATATATTAAGAATTCCTTTCTGGAATTGGGTAGGTTGGAATCAAACCAGTGACCTCGCTATACGAACAAATGCACACATTCCCTTGACGTATCGAAGAGATAAAGAATCAAAAACACACATAATAAGGACAAAACAATCTACTAAAATAAAATCCGTAACCTTAGCACGAACCAATATCGAATACGAATTTTTGAATTCGATCTTGATACACGTCAAATGTCAAGAACTTTTCTATGAAAAATTGAACAGCGCCACAACGGACGTGGTTTGTACGCCGGGTTTCATGGTGTCACCGACTCGAGAGGTCCCGGGTTCAAATCAAGGTGGGGGCAGATGTTTGTGTGATGAATACGAGCATTTGTACTCCGGTCATGGATGTTTAATATGTATTTCTATTAAAAATATACTTATATATGTACAGTATATTTATTCTATCCGTTACCCTAGTATCCCATAACACAAGCCTTATAGTGCTTACTTTGGGGCTAGGCTAATTGCTGTGAGTGTTGGAAATATTTATTATTTATTTATTAATTACAAAAACTTTTAAGTGATAAAAGTAATATTGTATATAGAAAAAATATTAAAGAATTGAATTATTGTTATTGCCCAGTATGGGAGTAAAAGCGAAGCGACCAATATCCTCGAACTTGCCTTCTTAAGAATTCACATCGCAACGTGGAGCAACTCAATATACTACTTATTCAGGTTTTCAGGGCCGATTTCCGTTCATTCGAAAAATTAGGGCCAGCTCCGTACCAACCGTTCGCAGTGTTATTTATTGCTCATCGGATCGGAAAAGGTCCCGTAAGCTTATTGGCGAGCTTACAAATACCATCATTCCCATAATGAATTCTGAGACTTTTGATATTTTATTTTGTAACAAAAAAGAAAAAAGGTTTTTTGTTTTCCATTTTTCAATGTCTAGTTAGAATCGTTGTCAATGTGTTACGGTGTAAGTTTGTCTAGTTTACGGTTTAGCTGATTTTCTGCTCGCATTGGAGCACCCGCCTGGAGAAGTAACCTCCACCTTACAGAAACATGCTAAGCCGTTGGTTCCGAACTGCATCTGCAGTCGTTAGAACCCAAAAATCCGCTCTAAAACCAACTCGGTAGGTCATGACCGGCACTCCCGTATTCCATCCACAAAGCAGGCCTGTGCCATGTCTAGCAGTGGATATTAACAGGCTGATGATGATCCACTATTTAAAACTTTGAAACGCTTTAATCCCTTTAATAGAACTTTAGTTCTATTTGCCTGACCAAATATAGCCTTTGCCCTCCCTTTGTCAAGGAGGTAAATGTAACTTAGTCTGAGAAGTCACGGAGGGGTCATCTGTGGTCCCACAGTCGCCGTGGCTGCGAGATCGGGCGAAACACGCCTCGTCTGCAGGAAATCAGGTAACACGCGCACCCACAGTTAGTGCGGCAAACATCCACGAGCTCTGCGGGCGTAAAGCGCCGTGAAATTTACTTTTGCGTTTTACTTATAATTTCAAATTCTACGCGAGTTGCGGTCCTACAACTGCCGGCGCGTGAGAAAAACGCGCTGTGAGTTCTTAACCTTAAAGTGATGGATAGTCAGATACTGCTGTATTAAGAAAAACCAAACTGTAATTCCTTTTCTTTTTCAGAACGAGTGCCTCCATGCGGCTGTGTCGTCGCTCACAAAGAACCAAGCGGAATACCATGAAAAATATAATTGTTTGTAAGTGCCTTTGAATTAACTTTCTAAAGTTAAGATCACTGCTGGGGCATAGAACTTCCCTATGGATGGAATAGGGAGATTGGGTCGTGTCATGCCGCGCCACGTAGGCCCAGTGCGGATTGGTGAGTGCTAACGATTGCAGATAAAGACGGGGCCAATGTCTTAACAATACTTCTGAAGCACGGAGAAGCTTTAGCAGATGTTTTTAGTCACTCATCCATTGACTGATTATTGAGTAAGTTGCCTAACTTTCACGATCGCAGGCCGAACGTGCTATCCAGCTGCGCCATCGCGCTCCATATATAGCATCAAATATTAAGATATCCCCTTAAGAGTCAAGAGAGGTAGGACGTAGCAGATTTTTTGCTTGTATTAGATCGTCTTTCTAAAATATGTACTTTCATCTTACAGAAGACAAAACATTTTTATGAGATTCTTCTTTTATAGGATATACCTACTTAATGTATAAGTGTTACAGAGGCATGATCTGTAATTTGTTTTAATCAATTCAACGCTCCTATATATTTTCTATAAGTATGTAAAATATTTGTTTACTAAACTTTTTCCATCAACAAGTCTCATTGCTCCTTCTCCTCCTTCAAAAAGGGAAGTATGTTGTTTTCTTTGATGATTTACTGCTATAAACCTTTATGAATGAGATTAATCAAAAATCGATGCACGTCTTCCCTTCCTCTTACAACCCAGAACCTTTAAAATATGTGCAGGCCAGCATGGTGAGGATAGCTGGTGTGGAAGGCAACACTTTTGCACCAGCTATCTTTTTACCTGGACTCCACCGTTACTTAACATCAGCTGGGTGGTGGGTGATATAGTCATGTCAGACCTATTTATAGAAAAAATGCAGTAACAATATAAAAATTTAATGAAAATAACACTTATTGTCTACATGGTCTCGCATTTGCTATTAGTTGGTCTAGCACGTTGGTAATAACTGTATCACAAAAATAGGTTTCCAATTTAGTATTCTGATCTCGCCTCAAACATTTGCTAGACTTCTCATTGTCACGTTATCCCTTTGATATAAGACATTATTGTATTTGTCATAATACACCACGCACGTTCCGGGAACGCCTTGTGGTAGCCAACCAAGCCTTCATAAGTGTGTGATATTACAAACCTTATGTGTCATATGAGATGTCACGTTTGAGAGATTTGGTGGTGGCTTTTCATTTTCTTTATACTCGTAACATAGCAACAGGCCAGTAGGACGATTATGTAAAATGAATCTCACTTCCAATTTTGGTAGCTGCCAATTTAAACATAAGTTTGATATGCATTACGCTATAACAGGGCAAAATGTAGCTATGTCTGCAGAAAATGGTGATCGAATAATTGCTAGAATAGAAGTAAGTCCCACAATATCTACCATAATAACATTAGGTTCTCCTTTAAAATCTATTTCTGCAGCGTGCGCACTTAGATTATCCCTAGTAAATACAACGACTCCACCTGCCCTATTTATGTTAAGGTTAGTGTATGATGATACATTGTAGCCATCTAGTTGCTTCACTCCCTTGCAGTCACCTTTCCAACATTCTGTAGGGACAATGTCATCAAAGATGGTTGGTTGTAAGCTGGTAGAGCATTACAACTAGATTGTCAAAGAACCTATGTAGACTTTTTATATTGTAGGTCAGTAATGTAAAATCCCATTTTGCGTTCGTAATGTGTGTAGTACAGTCTTCCAAACGGCTCAAAGAAAAGCTATCAATGTTCAACGAGTCATCTATTTCTTCAACTGTATCACAAACTAGCACAGAAAAAAGAGCATAACGATCCATATATCCATATTGTGGTATAGGCTCTTCATCATTAGATAGTATTGTTCAAAAAGCACAATACCCGACCATAAATGGTCGTTCAAATTAATTGAGACTCGCACTGAATAGGTTAAGGCTATTTGGATATGTAGCTTAGCGTTTGTCCTTATTAATTTGGCATAGCTTTTGGAGCTGGATTTAAGTGAATAAAGTTTAACACGTAGTTAATGTAAGGTGTGTGTATTTTTTGTTTGGTGTAGATGTGATAGATATGTTGTTAGCAATTTGTAACCATTACGTTTAAATGTAAAAGAAGTGATTAAACTTAAAAGTGAATAGAATAATGGAAATATATGTTCGGAGGGTACTCGTGGGACTAGATGAAGGCGTTGCCTCTGGTGCATCCAAACCATCATCGGCAGAACTTTGATAGCTGTAAATGTTATACTTTTTGAGAAAATCGAATCATAGCTTCAAGGTACTAATGGGGTTCTACCATTTCTGGACCGGTTTAATTTGCGGTCAAGTGTACATAGAATTCAAATAGGTCTCATTTACAACAAATTTATACACATACCCGAGGAATAAACGAGGAATAAGCTCATACTAGTTACGCCGTGTTTTGTTCATGTCACTCAAATGCCATTTGTCATTCAACGAACAGACAAAACATGGATTATCCCTTACGTGTAATGGCTGATCACTCGACATTGGCGGAGCTGTGTTAAGTCACAACGCAAGCCATCATGAAAGAAGAAGAAGAATAAGAAGCAGAAGAAGAGGAAAAAGAAGAAGAACATGGATTATCTAATGCAAATTTATTATGCGATTATTAATAAGGGGGTATTATATGTTTTTTGAATTGTCCCTCCATCAAGAATTTTATTAAATACAGTGACAAAGCTATTAGCTTAAATATGTTATTCAAACAGGTCAAACCTACACTACAAATTGGTGTGAGTTGTCCAGATTTAACTGTTATTACAGTGATTATGTTAACTAATACGTTATTTCGAATAACGAGTGTACACATTTTATCGTCGCTTCGTAATAAAACTTGAGTGTGAATCACATCTTTGCCGGTTTTGTCATAAAATGAAACCCCAATTAAGGTTTCATTCTCATGGAATTATCCTTACGTGTTTACAGTGTAACAGTTAAAATTGCTTTAGTGAAATCCTTTTGTTTAATTTTAATATGAAAATATTTGACCGTAAAGCAGCGCATTGTAAAGGTACAATTCCGCAATAGGCTGCAGGCAACAACCGCAGGCGACACTGCAGCTAGCGCCTGCGGCTGACCGTGCATTATATGCATTGTGCAGCCGCGGCATGTCGCCGCACTTAGAATCAATTTCATAGAGATTCATAGAAACTAGTAGTGTTGCCTGAAGTCTGCAACTGGGACATGTGGTCTGCGGTTCAGTTCGGACTTGTGGTATGGTGACTTATGGTAATTACAAACGGTTTACAATATACATATAAGACAAACGATGGAAAGCAGATCTACACTAACTTCACGTTACAGTCTCCAAGTTTAATGACGGTTTGTGTTTTTCGTTGAATATTTCATATAAGGAATAATGATCTTATTAAATTTTTGCGATGCTAACATGAAAGAAGAAAAAAATAAGTCGGCAAGTTACTTTGTTTGCGAAATATAAAACAAAAACTGTATAATCCTATTTCAGAATTCATTAGATGGCAAGAGCAAGCCAATTTGTTGCTGAGTTGGTTCGTTGTGACATTTTAACGAGACGAATTTATCAAATGCATTTATCTAGTATGAGCATTGTATAAGTATATATTTTATGTTACGCTGGTTTGTTAATAATATAGATTCTGAACGAATTTTTGTCTCTTCTATTAGAACTTTCCAGACCAATTTATCACTACAGACAATAAAATTGGCGAGCAGGCAGCAACCCTCGTTGTTATAAAAAGTACTTTCAACAAAATAAACCTACATTTATTCAAATAGCGCTACCTACCGCTTTTTCTACATAAAATTTTACAAAAAGTAAAAAAATAACTACAAAAAAACCAAGTTAAAAAGTCTCAAATGAAAGTACTTTTATGAATAGTATTTTTTTTTTTACTTTTAAGTTCGGTCAGGGCACTTGTGTTTTGAAACTTAATGATTTCGTTTTATTTTATCCTTACTCCTTCATCTCCATCTAAATAAATAAATATACGTCATTTAGAGTTTGGGCCACTTGCAGCAAATTTGCTAAATCTCGGTTCAATTAAAGCTAGGTATATTCCATAGAAAATGTCCAAACGTCAAGGTCAATTTGACATCACTGTATGGGCTAAATCTAGTTGTCGTTAAATTGAGATGAGAGAGAGCAAGTGAACCGTTCAAAAAAAACGATACAAAATATTCTAATTCGATATTGGTTCATGCTTAGAATACACGTGCCCTTAGTGACAAAGAAACTAAATAAATACTACAGTAGCACGCGTTTGGTCTGTGATCGTGGAAGTTAAAGCAGCTTTTGCAATGACTAGTCTTTATAATATTATTATGTCAAGCTTTTCTTGCTTCGGCTTCGCATGCAATGTTTCACATTGTCTGTTCTTAGAAAAAATAATTATAAATAAATATTTCTAATACTCACACCATTTAGCCTAGCCCCAAAGTAAGGACTGTAAGGCTTGTGTTATGGGATACCATGATAACGATAATACATATACAGTACATAATATAATTATATTTATATAGAAATACATATTGAACATCCATGACTGGAGTACAAATGCTCGTATTCAACACTCAAACATCTGCCCCCACCGGGATTCGAACCCGGGACCTCTCGAGTCGGCGACACCATGAAACCCAGGGTACAAACCACTCAGCCATAGCGGTCGTCAGGAGGTAGTTAAATCATTATCTGTTGCATATATTTTTTAAACATGTTTATTGTTTCACTTCTAACTTTATTCAATCATACATAATGAAAAGAAGAACTAAATTTTGTCTTCTGCTTATAACACGGTAATATTATCTATACAGTATTGTGCCTCGGCTCTGTCCTTGAAATAACTGCCTACGGCCGAACGGGTCGTATCCACGCGGTAGGGCTGCCCGCCTACAGTATTTTAATTTCATCTACATAATTGAGTCTTTTCTAGTTTTGTGATGGTAAATATTTTATTTTATATGTGAAAGAAAATGTTGTGAATGAATTAGGAAGTGTTCAATAAAATACATGTTATTTTTAGGTAATATTTAATAATTTGAAACAGAAAAATATTTACGCCTCGACTGAGACGTACGTAAACCTTTATTATTAAATTTAATAGTAATAGTAAATACGCATTCGTATATACAGTTCAATTAAAAATACTTTAGAGAAACATTGGCAACGAGCAGAAAAGGGAATATCTGTAACTTGGTTATATATACCTGCAGCTACTTTACAATTGATATGTTTTTTTATTTTTTATTGGGTGCGTTATTGAAGAGTTCAAGAAACCAAAAACAGCACAATATCGAGTATTGCTCTTTGCCATATTAAATTATGTACGTATCTACTTAATTCAACCAAATATTTACAATACAAATCGCACGTTTAAGCACGGCTAACTGCTTAAAAAACAATTCACACCGTTCGGTCGTCGCTGCGACGCATTCGCGAGTGGCGTAGGTATGACACGCTTTCCAACCGTTTGTATGAAGATAGAATACTGTATTTATAATATTACCGTGACTATAGTTACAGTTGTCGTTATCTCAGCACATGACATAAAACTCAATGGATTTTAACTTTAGCCCATCGTTTTGTTTCGAGTATATTACACATTATAGCTCTTTTACATGTCGCTATAAAACAATATGAGCCGAGGAAAACTCTTAACCATGCTACTTTATTGCCGAGGTTCAAAGGATATCAATTTCAGGGTTGCGTGAATGATAAAAGGTGATAATGGATTGTTCTTACAATTGATTTCGATGTGTGTCTGTACGCCAATCGTACATCGTCCATACGTCCGTTTTTAGTCAGTGTACCTATCTCATGAACCGTTATAAGGCTAAGTGCTATATAAAGCGCCCAGCTTATAAACAAACTAAGAGGCACGTAAGTCACTTAGCCAACATTTTTTTTGTGTGGCTAAAAAGCGTGTGGCCCGCCTGATGGTAAGCGGCCACCATAGCCTGTAGACAATAGGGACGATGACTATTTTTTTTCTTCTTTTATCAGGTAGATTATCAAAAAGTATTGGACACGTATTTTTTCTTTTTTCACATAATATAAACATTGCAGAGATATATTGATTTGAAAAGTCGCATGACGTCACGTTTTGGTATAATTTTCACTTAAAAGTGACGTCACGAGCCCCTACTCCCAAACTTTGATGCACTATAACTTTGTTATTTTTTGGTTGATTGCCCAAAGAAAAATACGTGTCCATTATTTTTTGATCATCTAACTGACGGACATAATAGAATTTCGTTTACTGTATCCCGTCATCACCCCTATTGCGATACCAAAAATATCACTCGCACCGTTGACCTGACCCAAACCCCTACCCCGTGGAGCCCTGAAACCTCACTCACCTTCAGAAACACAACACCACCAAAAGGTAATTTTATTTTTCTGTAAGGTGGAGATAGATAAACACTTTATTATAACACCAAAAACATAACTCCATAACATTAACAAACAATAAACTTAACAAAAGCATCATAATTGGCGGTCTTATCGGTAAGAGCAATTTCTTGCATGAAAACCGTGAGTACAAAAAGTTATACAGAGACTGTAGGTTTGGGTGTGATATGGCTTGGAGTAAATAGTCACATGTGTACATACAACTTTACATGAAACCTAAGTATTTTAATTTAAAAATACATTCAATAACATATATACATACATACACACACACAAACTTACAAATACATAACATTTACACAGTAAAATCAGATTCACTGCGGAAGATAAAAGTGGAGGAGCCGTACTTGGACGGGCGCTTCAATTCGAGCGGGAAAACCGCTATGCCCTACCTCTCTTCAATCTCTTTTGTTTCTTCTCTCTTGATGGTGGAAGGGGTCCTTCTAGAAACTTTTCATTTTGTAGTAGAAACACAACAAGTAAGGAAACGTGTTAATGTTTTTAGCTATCTTCTGTAAGGTAGAAGTTATTTCTTAAGGTGGATTTACACCAAACGAGCGAATGCTCATTCTATCCCCACTACGTCAAATTCTTCTAGTGTAAACAGGCGTAGAGCATTCTTTCGTTGTTCTTAGTGCGTTTGCAAAGATTCTATAGAATATTCTAAGAATGCTCGCTCGCTCGATATAAACGGCGCAAGAGCGCGTGAACAGTTGCTTATAACATTCTAGCGTGTTCGGACGCGCTCGCTCCACTGAGCGGTCTCATCAAAGTGTTCTTGTGTTCTAGCGATTGTTTACTTACGTATCGTATCAATTAAATTATGGATTGGTCTCAAGAAAAATGTTTATTAATGATAGAAGCCTACCAAAATGCCAGATGTCTATGGGATCCGACATATGAACATTATAAAAATACAACTTACAAACAAGATCTTGGCAGGAAATCGCAACACTACTGGAATGTAATAATGTTGAAGAATTAAAAAAAAAGATGGACTCGCTTCTTGCATCTTACCGACGAGAAAGGCAAAAAACATTGAGTACGAAATCAGGTAGTGGTGCCGATTGTACTTATAACTCTAAATGGTTTGCATTTAAAAGTATGCACTTTTTGATGGACAAATATAAACCGAGGAAAACAATTAATAACCTAACCCTAACCTAACCAAAATAAAAAGGATAGCAAAGCACTACCAACCAACCAAAGAATTGACTCGAATAAGCAAAGAACATTCGATCTAGCTCTTGTTTACACCAAAAGATTAAGAAAGAACATTCTTGTTCTAGTTCGGTGTTCGTTTGATGTAAATAGATACGTCAAGTTTTAGTTTACACTAGATATTAACGAAAGAATGCTCTAGTTCTAGCTCTAGCTCTATGTTCTTTTAGTCTAAATCCACCTTTAGACGAGCGCTTCAGTGTTCTGTGTTCGTCAGTATAATCAACTTAATAAAAACAGCTGTTTTGTTACAGACGGAGATTGCCTGATGACGTGAGGACGTGTAGAAATTATGCATATTTACAAGAGATATATGATGCTGTACGGGCGACTGATAGTAAATAGACAACGCTTTTCTTTATATCATAATTAAAATGAGATATTATACTTTTATTTTAAGCATTAAAGCTTCTGGATGCTCCAACCCAAAGAAAATTTTACTAGAATAAAATCCACTCGGTACACGTCCCGTCACCCCGTCTGAAACCTGAAGAGTGGATATTTTTCTAGTAAAAAAATATTGAGATTTAAAATTTGATATATAAAACCTTAGCCATCTTTTTACACAACAATATTTAAGTCAAACTGGCTTAAATTGTCTCAAGTGCATAAAATTTGAGTTTTTTTTATGTTAAAAAGGTGGCTCGCCTTGATGGTAAGCGGCGACCATAGCTTATAGACACTTGCGATACAAAAAAAAACACTTGCGCCGTTGCCTACCCTGACCTAATCCCCTACCCCCTAGAGAACCTAGCTCAGCGACAGTTGCAGAAAAGGTTCTTTTAAAATAAGAAAAAAAATATATAATTATACAGACCGAGACATACACCTAATAGGGATGATGACTAATTTTTTTCCTTCGTTTATCAGGTAGATTATCAAAAAGTATTGGACACTTATTTTTTCTTTTTTCACATAATATAAACATTGCAGAGATCTATTGATTTGAAAAGTCGCATAACGTCACGATTTGGTACAATTTTCACTTAAAGGTGACGTCACGAGCCCCTACTCCCAAACTTTGACGCGCTATAACTTTGTGATTGCCCAAAGAAAAAATACGTGTCCATTATTTTTTGATCATCTAACTGACGGTTCTAAATAGAATTTCGTTTACTGTACCCCGTCATCACCCCTATTATTTATGTTATTCATGAATTGAATATAAAGCTTTTATTGCTATACTATAATGATGTTGCCTATGCCAATCACTAAATGAAAGTATTAATTTAAAAAAAAAATTTTTGAATATAATTTTTGTTTTTTTTTTTCATTTTTTCAACAAATTTTCATTGTTCCAGATGTTAACACCAAAGATTTTATGGCGAAACTAGGCGAATATTTAATTTTAACGGCATTTTCACACAATTGCCGATTAGAGAGAGCTTTTAAATGTTTAGGCACCAATTTAACTGAATTTCTGGCCACACTAGACAGCGTGCACGATGTATTACACGACCAGGTAAATTCACATACATTAATTAGATATACTAATAGACAAGACAGAACTTTCTTTGTCCGTTACGTTGGAGGCAGACATATCAACTCGGGACCGTCACATTATCAAGTCGAGCCGTTAACTATTCTTTGTGTGAAACTCCCTACTGCGCAACGCACACTAATCGTAATTGTAACGCTATCGCCTCACGAAGAAATACGGGCTTGTCCCAATACAAGGTATATAGGAGAGGGATACGGTGACGATCCCTTTTCGAGTTGATATGTACACTACGAACTTAAAACAACAACAAAAAAATATTTTTTTTTATTACGCACGCAAACCTGTATTTACAGACGTTGGCACCTTTAAGGGGCACGCAAACGTACGGACCTCACACCTAGCCTGTCGGAAGTCTCACGGATGCCGTTAAGCAGTCCGTGCGGCTTACGAGCGCTTGCGACATACTATCCGCTAAAAAACCTTCGCGGAAGCGAAAGCTAAGCGGAACCGGGAGATCCCCGTAGTCCCTCGACTTCACCGCGTCAAAAACAAAAAAAAAAACCTAGAACCCGACTTCAGTGCCACCTAACAGGGAGAGTTTTAAACTAAGCTTATAGAGTTTAAATGTTTTTCCGTAAAACCTTCTATAAAATATAAGAAAACTTAAAGTAGATTAAAATCGGTAAAGTAGTTCCAAGTTATGGCGTAAACATTTTTTGTGTCCAGTTGCTTCCACTTCACATATATCTACTCGTTGACGATCAAAAAGTGTTCGTTGTCGGTAACTGAAAACAAAAAGTTCTTCTTAAGTAACATTAAAAAAATATTTGCAATTGTAACATAATATTAACTCAACCAGCAAAGATAATGTTTCTTCATCGACACACATTGTGAAACTGACGTAAAATCAGTAACAAATTGTACCAGTGACCAGAAGCAGCGACCGGCGACTGTGTCCGATCGCAACTACAGGACATAGCAACTACGGTTTCTTGAAGTTTATTTCGTGTGCCGTGTCGGTAACAAAGTGTCCATGTTGCGCAGCTCCGATAGTATCTATCTCTATTCACTCCCAGTTTATCACGAGACCGATGAGATTAAATTAATTTATGTTAATAATTTAGGTATACGTGTCTTTTAACACTTCTGCGAAGGCGATAAGTAATGTTGAAATATTACTAAACTTTATCTGGAAACTTCCGCTTTTAATACTTTTCTAATTAAACCGGTTCTCTGACGGTATTAAAACGTACATATTTTAATGTTACATGCTTTTGAAAATAATGAATCCTTTGCATATTCAGAGGTTCTTTATTATATTGTTTGAAGATTACATTGATAGATGTTAAAATCGTGTTCCTCTCTTTATTTATATATTTTCTTTTCTTTCTTTCTCCTTTTATTATTCTATGCATATGTAATTGCAATCCGCCTAAGTGGTTTGACCGATATCTATCATTATAATCTGTGAATACGAGAAGGTGCTTAGATTATTACCATTCTTTCGGTAGGAACAAATATTGGACGATTCAAAAGAGTTTTCAATAAGTAAATTTGAATAATGTATATTTTATTTCATTTCTTCACTAGACCTGGGGCTAACTCAAGTGGCTTACGTTTGCTAGCGTTTAGCGTGAATAAAAATGTGAAATATTTAGGATTGATATTATTTAACGACATTATCACGTGAATAAGGCTCAACGAAATTTCGAGTGACAATTCATTTTCTATTGCAAAGTGGCGATAACGTAGCATTTTCAAATTCGCTACGAAGCGTTTGTCACTTGGCTAGGGGGGCTGGTACGTGTCACTGCAGTCTAGTTCCTAGATAGAATTAGATTTATATCAGGCATCGTTTATCGGGTCCGCTATTTTTTAAGGCAAAATCAACCAGTCGTCAAATCAATCTGTTAATTATTTTGGTCGTCAAATCAGTCTGTTAATTATAACTCAGTAATGGAAAAAAAACCATTACATTGGTTTTCATTCTTTTTCTAAATTTGAAACATTCTGATTTTAATAAATATCATGTCTATTAAACCTCGAGTCTTCCACGTAAGCTCGCGGGCCGGATGGAGGTCACAAAGCTTGCAAAGCTGACTGGTTTCGAGATTATATTTTTAATATAACTCAATGTTCGTCAGGATGATGCACTCAAAAACGAAACAGTGGAGTACGAAGCGGCATTCGTGTGCACAACGTCGCAAGAGGGCAAGATCGAGCTACACCTAACGACAGAAAGTGAGCCTGTCGCTTACTTACTGGTCGGCAGCCTTAAGATGATAGCCAAGAGGCTGTATGACACCCAAACTGATATAAGACTGAGAAGCTATACAAACGACCCTAGGAGATTTAAGTAAGTATGCAGACGTTACAAAACCAAAAATCAAAAATCTGAATAAAAAAAAACAAAAATCAAAATTAAAAATCATTTAATCAGTCTAGGCTGTTCCAAGCACTTGTGAAGGTCAAGAAGCTACGCCATCGCTTCGCTAAACTACGACAGGAGACTTTGTACTAAGAAGAACCGGCAAAAACCTCGGCAAGGGCTGTTTTTTCTCCATATATTGTTATATAATAATATCAGAGATACTTCTAAAGTCACCTTCCAATACATCATTTAGAATATAGACATATAGTTACAATAAATTACATTAGTTTAAAGGAAGCGGCATCAAAATAGTACCGTATTATTGTTGTGAAAAATGACTAATACCCATCAAAAAACAAAATACAAAAAACAAATTACACTATGCCCATGCATTACGATCATTTAAATAATCATTCACTTTATAATAGCCCTTATTCATAAGAGTATTCTTGACCTGAAATTTAAATTTGGTCAGTGAAAGCTCAATCAGATCTTGGAAAACAACTTTATTAAACAATGCAATAATACAACCCTGAAATGAACCTCTTGGTTTTTGGAGCCTCAAACATGGAGCGGCAGGCTTGTTCTTAAATCTCGAGTTAAAGTTATGGGTTTTGTTTTTTTTTTGCAAATTCTTCATAGTTTTTTCTTACATTTATTATATTTTCATAAATGTGTACAGATTCTACAAGCACTCTATCGTTGTTATAATCACAGTCATCTACTGTCTGCATGTAAAGGAAAACCGGGAGACTTGCCCAGGTGGGAGAAACCATCTTTCAAAATTGTATTTAAATGTATTACAAACAATAAGTCAATTTTTATATTGGTCACAGGCGAGACGCCAATCACAACAAAACAGTATCGCATGTGACCATTGAACGAATTGATGTTTTCTTTGCGTATTAAATACAATTTTGAAAGATTGTTTAATCCTCCCACCTGATTAAGTTCTCCTCTCCCGGTTTTTTCCTATGTATTATATAAAGAGAAAGTAGTTTTACTCATGTAATTGAATCTTCATAATTTTGTACCAAAATAAAATCTCAATATCATATCAATATCTCAATAAACCAAAAACTAAACTTGCTGTCTGTAATGAAATAATGTCGATTCCATCCACCTATAATAAGTAAAACTAAAAACAAAATTGCTTTTATTTTTTAATATTTTGGATTATTTCATGTAGTGAGTTTTGATTATATCTTTCTATGACATTAGTTTAAGAATTCTTAGTATTTAAGATACTTTAATTTAAATGTGTGCATAATCAAATAAAAATCTTTATTGTGTTCTTGAACACTTCATTTTCATTGTATAGAATCGTGACACAAAACTATAAAGGCAATTTGGAAAGAAGTATGATAGACTTCTTTGATACTAATTTGACGACACGACTTGACCGACTACCGTCTATAAAAACATTCCTATTCTCAATTAACTCTATATGTAGATAAAATCATTTGCATGTATTTTAGTCTCCTGAAATGCTGTATTTCCGATTATATGTTTGAATAAGCTCTTTCTGGGTAACTTCGCTACACAGTAAATCCCATCTCTGCTCACGGGCCGGATGGAGGATTAAGAGCTTACCCATAAATAAATAAATAAAAAAGTCTAAATTCAGTAGTTACTAAATTTTAAGGATTTATTTCCTAACTCATCTTTTCTATTACAGATATGAAATAAACGCCGTACCATTAAAACAGATATCGAACGATGAAAGTAGTGAATCGGAACAAGAGACTGTGTCATTAGCGTCTTCGAGTAAAGCCACTGATCTCAAAATTGGTGTTGCCAGCTTTTGCAAGGCTTTCCCGTGGCATTTTGTGACGGACAAACGACTGGAGATGGTGCAGTTGGGTAAGTACAATTATTTAAAACTAGACGTGTCCTGCGGTCCCCCCTATAAGACACGAAAGAGACATAAATGCAGTCACAGACTTGTTTTTAGAACTAACAATTCCGTCATACATGATTCTTGTTTATTTTTTACTGTTTACGCTGAATATTTTTCTCCCATTTTTGCAACATTTTACACCGATGCTCCGCTCCTACTGGTCGCACCATGATGTTATATAGCCTATATCATTCCTCGTAATTGCACTATTCAACTAAAAAAGAATTATTAAAATCGGATCAGCAGTTCCTGAGATTAGTGCGTTCAACCAAACTAACTCTTCGGTTTCATATTATGAATATACACTAGAATGCCTAACCACTATTTTACCAATTTAAACTTTTTATTAAAAAGGAAGCTTACTTCATATCTATGCCATGGTTCATCCAAACCGTTTCAGTTATGCATGCAAATACATAAGAGGCAAAGTTACCTCAAAAAAAATGATAACCAGTGTTATAGTTTATACCTATTTCAAACAAACGAAAACGCGTTATTTATATCTCTGCCTGAGGGCTCCAAAGGTGAAAGTTAGTCAACTTAATTTATTTTTATCTGTAATGCCGCAATTACATTTCGCCGTCCCCGGAGAATAAAATGATAAGTGCCATTATCATGAATAATTAAATATCATTTTTGTGATCTTGGGTGGTACTAAGATATCTACATTTTTTTTTGTAATTTTCCTAAAGTTATTCGCGGAATTACAAAATATTACAATAATATTTAAAGATTCTACCCATGCCAAAAAATACTAGATTTAAATGTTTATATCATATTATCAAAATGTATTTAAACCTGTAAGTATAGCCATACAATTCTATTCTCGTAAAACTTATTTGAGTAAAATAATGAAAAACTCAGTTATCATATTATTCTCGTACCAAACCGTCCATAAGAGTAATTTTAAAGTGTTTATTAATTAACAAGTACTTGAACGCTAACGTCAATAACGATAACCATATCGACAGTGGAAAATCAGAATCGGTTAAGTCTACTTTAGTAACTTATAACCAGGATTAAAGTTTTTTTTTTCACAAAAACCGTCATATTAATCGAAAAAAAATGAAAATATATTCATTAAAAAATATGTCTTCTAAATTGCTTTTAAAAAGGAACGTAGTACCTTTACTTTATGAATTAAATGCCGCTTAACTTTAAATAAAATTATTCGGCCCGTTCCAGATTTCTAATTTATTATCGATAAAAAAAAATAGCTATTGTTTTAGACAGAATTTAAAATGAATGCTATGTCACATAAAGTATATCAAATTGTTCTCTCCGCGTTATCGCTGATGTCAATTAAAGAGATTTATTGTCATCATTTAGCCATACGAAGACTGCTGAACATAGCCTTCCCCCAAAGTTTTCACACTGATCGGTCCTGGACTCCATCCAGCACTTTCCTGCCTGCTTTCCTGCCGGTCAATAGACCGTCGTTATATCTGGTGAAGAACACGCACACTGAGCATGATCGCGATTCGAGAATCTTATCGCCCCAACGGCGATCAGTTTTCTTCTCTAAGTGTCGCTCCCATTGCTTTTGCTGCAGAATGCTGCTGGAAAAACTGGCCCGAACGCTGACTACCTGAGCTGGATTTGACAAGAGATATCTTTCTCAAAGTTGAACTTATATAACTGGACTGTCTTACCCAACTCAATTATAGGGTCAACAACTTCGTGGTTTCCACTCTTGTGTATATAAATACTAGAGTGTAGTGTTATTACCCACGCTTTGGGAACTACTGCGGAAATCTTTGACACTACAGCCATAAAAAAGTGTCGGCTTGCTTGGGCTCAGAATCTTTACTTTCACCAGGTGCTTAAAAAGAGTTTAACTGCCGATAGAGACACTTAATCTACCTGAGAATTTCAATCTTAGACCAAATGATGCTATCGTTGCTGAATCCACCATCATGTTGCTTAGATTGACAAGATCCAAGCTGTTTTAAGGAACTTTGGAGTTCGATTTTTAAGCTATCGTGGATTTGGTGTTGTGCTGTAAGAGTCTTGGTCCAAGTCCGAGTGCCCTTATAGGCGAAACCTTTCGAGCTTAATGATTGGTTGCGCTAGTATGGCATTTTGAATTGACCGCGTATATAATTGAGATAATATCTCTATACAGCGTACAATACCTACTTACCGCTTAGTCTGATATTTTGGTAGTTTGTTTGTTTACGCAGTCACTAACATAAAAGGAATAACTTTAGTACTTATTAAAATAAAAGTCGCAATTTGATTTGAGAAGGTTCGTCTACCTACATTCATACGCGTCTGATCTCCGGCACTATCATTTCACTTCAATATTTAGGTATATTTATTTAGTTTGTTGTTGTTTTTGCAATGCCTCCGAAAATGAATTCGGATGCTCAATTAAAATTGTTGCATGCAAAAAGGGACAACCTATTTGCACGTATGCAATTAATTTGTGATAGCTCGTCGAAAATCGAAGATGAAACAATCAGAGAAATGTTTTTGTGTTCCATTGAAACCGTGGATAAATTACGCTTAGATTTCGAAAATGTACTCGATAGAATCAATACCCTAGAATTAGAATTAAATCCCGAGTTTTTGGTTAATTACGACGCCTTGTCGTCATTTAAAGATTTAGTTTGTCGTACAGAACGTGTCGCTTAATCGTTAGAAATTCCCGTCGAATCAAAACCTGCGCTGGATAGTGTATGGAGGCAAGATAGACCAAAATTACCGCCTATACAGATACCAGAATTTGATGGTGATATCAAAAACTGGCCATTGTTTTATGCTTGTTTTGAGAATACGATTCACAGAAATAACGGATTATCGAATCACGAAAAATTGCATTATTTAGTTGGTAAACTCACTGGTAAAGCTTTTTGCTTTTCCACTGTCGATATAATAATCATACCCACTTTTATTGCTAAACCGAATTTGAAGTTCTTTGTAGAAAAAAAGTAAAAAAATGTTTACGAAAATGAAATGATATTGAGGTAGTAACATTTTCACTTGCAACCTTATAACCCATAGAATAAAAATATAACCAACATTATACAAATTAAATGTTGATTAATTTCGGCTATTTTTTTTTTATTTTCTAAATATCTCCATTTTAACTTTGTTCAACAAATTCTTTACTAAAACATTCCAAATGTATTAAAAATTAGATTTCCCTAAAGGTAACTAGCATGTGTCTGCATCCAGTATTTAAGGAACAATCGACAAAAAACAGGTTTCTTATTTTACCTAAAAACTTACATTTTTGTAGTTATTTTTTTATTCGCCGGAGACGGCGATTTGGTCGTTAGCCCGTATTCGGGTACACGAAAGACATTACTCGAATTCGGGGACCCAAAGCAATATTTACACTGGAATACGGACTGGAAGACGGTGTCGGGTAAACAAAAGGAAATCTACCCGAATACGGGCGTACTCGACTCCGTTTATTTACATTTTGTCGTTTACCCGAATTCTATTAGCACTCGTATTCGGGCTAACGTTCAAGTGTAATCGGGCCGTAAGTCTTTTTCATATCTTACGCCGTATACAGAAAGAAAGCCGAAAGCCGATCGGCGCCGATCCTTCCTACATAAAGGAAGCCGATTAAAGCAGATCAAGCAAAATGGCGGACTCATCGGACGATGATTTGGTTTTGTTAGAAAATGTTTATTTAAAAATGCGAAAAACAGCTATACATCCTATAAATAGAGAAAGGAAACGTTTCGGAGAATACCATCATTTATTTGTAAAAAAAATTAAATTTGATTAACAAAGATTTTATACATATACAAGAATGATTCAAGAAACATTTTATTACATTTTGGATTTAGTGAAAAACCGTTTGATGAAAAATTGGGGCAATTGGCACAAACAACCAATCCTTCCAAAAGAAAGACTTGTTGTCACCATTCGGTAAGTACGAAACAAATAATTTTAGCGCTTAGTTAATAAAAAATAAAGTTATTAGATTTATAAAAAGATTATAACTTAGATTGATTTAATCTAAGGATAATAATTCAAACACAAATTATTTATTATTCGGACCAGCGTGTGTCGGCGCCTATCGGCGCTTATCGGCGCCGGTCCATAGAAAAAGGATCAGCGCCAATAGGCGCCGATAAGCGCCGGATTTCTGTATACGGCCTATGAGCCTTTGACTCGTTTGAGTTGTGCAGTACACACGTTGTTTTTTATTTGCTTTAGAGTAAAACTATCGAGTTATGCCGTAAATGAGTACAGACCATAAGATTTCATAGGATTTAAATAAATCGAACGTAAACCTAATAGGTAATAGATGAATTCCTTAATCACTTATTTTATAATTTCATTTTATAAGAAATACTCTAGGTTTGTTGTTTTCGAGTAGATGAACGTGGAAAGACACATTGTATAAAACACGAAAAATAATTCAATGTAACACAACGAAAGGTACGGACCAAGAGTACGTAGACTTTAAAAAATAATAATTAAAAAAAATACCTACACCAGTGTTTCAATTCAACATACATAAAATTGTTAGAGTACGAGTGACACTCAGGAACGGTGATCAAATATTTAATAAGCACTCCAACTACTAGTAGTTTTGAGAACAGAGAGCCCCGGACGATCATTCTCATTTTACGAGATTGCATTGCCAAAGTAACCGCTTGTAAAATTTCACCCCGAGGCTGGTCGTAAAAGGCGGAAATTCTAGATGACCAGTCTTGAAAATCTTTCTGATGACAATAGAAATGTTGAAATAAATGTACAATACATAGTTAAAAACTACTTACTATTAGCAACTATAGTATGGTAGTAAACCTCATTTATATATCTTTCTGGTCGAACAGTGAAAATATTGATATGAATGGCAATAGCTAAACAAAACCAATTTTCTTTATAGTAAAGTAGTGATAATATCATAAGCTATACCTAATATCATTTACCTTAAATAATATGAAGTGACCAAGCTTTTCTATCAATCTAAACCTATTTGCTGATGATATTAAGAACAAGAGGAGCTCGATGGCGTGGATGGTTAGCACGTTCGCCTGCGATCGTTGAAGTTAAGCAACTTTCGCAGTGGTCGGTCATTGGATGGGTGACCAAAAATCTTCTATCTCGATTTCCTCCGTGCTTCGGAAGGCACGTTAAGCCGTTGGTCCCGGCTGCAGTCGTCAGCACCCACAAATCCGCACTAGGCCCGCGTGGTGGGTCATGACCCAATCTCCCTATTCCATCCATAGGGAAGACCTGTGCCCCAAAAGTGGGGGCATTAATAGGCTGATGATGATGATGATGATTAAGAACAAAGCTTTATGTCTTACCAGAGGTGTCAGTGCGGTTTCACCAGAGGAAAAAGGTTTTAGTGGGTCACCCTTAAAAGATAGACATATGCTGTCGCAGACTTTTTCATAGAACTTTTAAAGAGGAATTATTCTGTCATACATGATTTTTGTATGTGAACCTTGGACTTTTACGTCGTTTGGAATGAAGTTGAAAATAGCAATGTAAGTAACAACTACACGTAATACGCAACGTACTTAGTACCAACAAATCAGCCATCGTCGCCCTAAGCCACTTCAACATACCCCAATTTTTTCTGGATCCTCAACGCCTGCCTGGAAACCTGCAAAGGGCGTTATCGCACACTTTGAGAAATACTTCTCTGCTTTAAAATGTACACGAGAAAAATATAGCAATAGTTAGTATCTTAATCGTTACTTATTTACTTTTTAATAATGATCTGAGTAGGGTTTTCAATAATGATAATTATCCCATTAGGCTACTATTAAACATAATTCTGGCCTAACCATAATGTAATAATTGAACTAAAATTGGTTTCGCATTCGCCATTTTGAATGTGTATACGTATTCTAGCTATGTACCATAATTTCAAATCAAGAATCTTTTGGAACTCTTTTCATACAGTATGCTTCAATCATTATTCGATCATTATGCATAAATAATAATGTCCCAGTTTGGTTTGTAACTTTATTAGTCGAGCTAAAAATTCTAGAAATAAAATGAAATTTGTTATCTTGTGTGATTGGGCAGCTAGGTACTCTTCGGGGAGTGCTTTAAAACCTTTTCAGTGGCACTCCGAAATTCCGTGAAGGCTTAACCTAGTTCTGAAATCAGTTTAAAATAAAATGAAGTAACTTTACAAGTTTTAACTTTATGTTTAAGATATTAACTTGTTATAAAAACTTAATATAGAAAATTTAAACAATACAAATATAATAATAAAAACTAATATCATAAATGCGAAAATGAGTTTTAGCGAAATTTTGGTATACCGATTGATGGTGCTTTAGAAATGGCGTATTATATTGCGACGATTTGCTACAAACTTTGCGAATTTGTTGTTCATAATTAATTAATAAAGTACGTATATTTGTTTTTTCTCTCATAACTCCTATAAGTATAGGCTAAGATATTAAAACGGTAAGTTATGATAACAAAAAAAAAATGTAGATCATAAAATTATCTATGAAGAAAGTTAGGTTACGTTCCAGGCAGATCCCGCAGTTCCGCCTGGAGGGTGAGGGGTAGATCGGGGAGTTGGTTAACCTGGTAGGTACGAGAGCAGGTCGGCTGGCTAGCCGCTCGGACTGCGGTCCGTGGGACTAGTCTGGTGACGCTGTGAACGAAGAAGCCCAGGATCAGCTGAAGCGGTTGCGCGCCGGGTTGCTGGTCGGAGGCGGGGTAGTTTCGGTACGTCGTGGATATAATGAATTTTTTCTCCCCGTTATCAAAAAAACAAAAAAACGGACATGTGTTGTTCACATGCGATAGAAGTGAAACCTACAAAAATCTGAACACGTAAAAGTCTTTCACGACTAGGTACGCCTTAAGACAACACCTGTGTTATAATTGAAGTCTCTAGGTCAAAATTAAATATTTCATTCTAAAATTGTTTAAAAAAATAGCTTTTTAAAAGAAAAAAAAATCAATGTGCGTTATGTTAAAGACATTATTAAACTAATTATTTAAAATGTACTATTTTATTGCAGTTTTATTTTTGCAAATAAAAATAAGCTTTATTACTAAGACACCAAGTTTCATAAATGTACTTGCGATCGCACGCTCATTTACACGTATACAAAACACCACAGCTGTTATGATGCCTTATCTCAAGCTTTCTACACTCCCAAACGTCCCATGACACTTGGCTGTCATATAAGTTTTTCCAGTCAAACGTCCGAGGACACATGAGTGTCCTCTGTGTGCGTTCCTGTTTTTGCTCATTAGCATGCTTTAGAAAGCATCCTTATCCCTGCTTATAGTCTCTTTAGTTTATGCAAAATATATATATAGCGTTGTGAATAAAAATGCAGTGCTTTCTGAACTTAAGATTTTTTTATATCAGTTTGAAGTACGCGCTCCGCGAAAAATTGTGACATCGTGGACGTTTCAACCGAAATGACCCCTATTTCGTCATTATTGTGTTATATCACATGTTCCTCAAGATTTACCCGTGTCAGTGATGTGAAAAGATTATAGTTTACTTTGCGTTATAATTAAAAACCTACATTCATGTGAACACGTATGAGTCCTTCAGCCGCCCGCGGTTTTATTTGTTACCAGGTATTTTTATTTTATTTATTTATTATGTGTTTTTCTTATCTAAGGTTTTTTCATAAATATGTATTTATATAATTAATATTTTTTTCTCTAAATTCCAAACATTAGAAAGGTAGGGATTGTTGATAAAAACCAAGCCAAACAAACAACTTAGGCACTCGCCAAAAGTTTAATACTTATCTATTCAGGTACTGTAAAATACTGGACAAATTTAAATATTTTATACTTAAATTGTTTTGAAAAATAAATTAAAGATTAATAAAAGAAAAAAAAAACAATTTAGAAAATAACCGAGCTCAGAATCAAACCACCGATCATTCGGTGTCGACCCCAAGACCGTAACCGTTCAGCTATCTGTCTCTTATAGTAAATAATAAAATTACGGATACCTATCTTGTGTTCTACTTCAGTGTCAAATACTCTACTTCCGTTTCATCGAATCTCAAATTACAACGATACTTAAGAAGTTTTCACTTCAAAACAAAAAGGTTACGTTAGTTATTTTTCCTGTTTTGAACAATTGTACTCACTTTTAGCTTGATGTGAATTTATGTACCTTTGAATGTCTAATTTGACCGAAGTATTTCTTTGAGAAGGAGCTCGATGGCGTAAGTGCGCGTTCGGCTGCGATTGTTGAAGTTAAGCAACTTTCGCAGTGATTGGTCATTGGATGGGTGACCAAAAATGTTCTATCTCGAGTTCCTTCGTGCTTTGGAAGGCACGTTAAGCCGTTGGTCCCGGCTGGATCTGCAGTCGTTAGCACCCACTAATCTGCACTGGGCCCGTGTGGTGGGTCAAGGCCCAATCTTCCTATTCCATCTATAGGGAAGGCCTGTTCCCCAGCAGTAGCGACATTAATATGCTGATGATGATATTGATTCCTCTGAGATAAAAAGTAAACAAACCATAAAAAGGTTTTTAATAGGTCAAATTTTATACGCATTTAAAATCATAATTAAAATGTGACATTGAAAAGACTTGAAACTGTAGCTATTCCCAAACGTTACGCGTTAAAATACTACTAAAAAGGAGTGATAAAGCAAATAATTTACGTAAAAATGAAAATTTTTGTAGTTAGTCTGGTCAAAACCGGCCATCTTTACTCTCGATAAAAAAAAACTTAGAAACATTGGTTAATTTTTTTACCTTTTGTCTCAGAGGAAGTTGAATAGAGTAGTATAGAGAGAATATAAGAAATTCCAAGCACAGGTATTTGAAAAGTTTCTCGTTCTAAGAATAGAGCCAGCGTATTAAGTAACTGAAGTAGTCAAGTCTAGTCACGATGACCCAGATACTTATGTGGCCTCTTCGAGCTGCGGTCACGGTTTCAGCAGTATACCAGACATATTGATGATTCGATCTATTTCATGTGCTTATCATTTCTCGTGTTCCTTTACTCGTTGAAAGGAAGAAAGCAAAATCTTTATGTTAATATAGATCAAGGAAAAAAATTGTTTTAGTTTTTTTCACAGCTTCAAGGGACTTATATAGTTTGAATTTCAAATCGATACCTCCACGGGCTTCCGAGATAAAAGGTCTTGACAGACAGATAAACACTTGTATCTTTTTTTCATGTTACCTTAAAAGTTTGTTTTTTTCACAGCTTCAAGGGACCATAAGTGGTTTAAATTTTATCTCGATGCCTCCACACGTTTCCGAGTAAAGGGTCTAGATAGACGGACGGGCAGAGGTAAAACAAAGCGATCCGTTAAGGGTTGTTTCTTTCGCTTCAAATAAGGAACCCTAAAAACTGCAGTTTCAGATTTAGTACATTCCCTAGAATATCATTTTGTTATTCTATGGGACAATATGATTTGAATCCAAAACACTTTACTTAAATTGGACCTGTGAAAAGATCACTTACATTCTTTAAATTGACATGTATCGAACAAATATGTTTATCGTTGCAACCATTAAATTATCACGATTAACAAGGGCTATGAATAAAAAAAACCCCAGATAGTAGAAGATAGGTGCATTTTACTTTTTAAGTTTTCCACAAAGCGGTCTATAATCACTTTCGATGCCGGACCTAATTAGATCTCATCTCCTTTTTTCAAGCCACCTATATGTGCGGCACGCCGGGCTGCAGCAGTAGCTGGAAGTTACCGACTCGCACTTGGGGGTGGAGGATGGTACTTGCAGGAGTCTTGACGGCGATGTGTAGACTGTAGCTTTCGATTAAATAAAACTCCCAGTGTTCTGTGTCGAAGAGAATCGGTGGGCGCTGGTAATGGATGGCCGGTCGAGGTGTCTTCAGGTCCAGAGTGAACCGCTTGTTTCTTCCTGTTTCTGTAGGCAGGAGCGCCTGTAGCTGTATGGTATGTCGGTCCCTGTTGCGGCATGTTTTTTGTATGCGCGGACAGGGCTGGCCAGCGATCCATTGCCTCACCCCCGCTATACTTTATTTCACATTTATTTGTTACATACAATATCCCGAGGTATAATATATAGGTCTCCACGATATTTATACTCGCCCCTCCATGGGACTCCGTCCGCTACAGACCTGTTTTCCCCACCAACGCGCTCCTCGTGCGTCGCGTGGGGAGCGGCTTAGCATGTTTCATACAAATCGATTTATCCTATTTTTGGGCATATTTTTTTATTTACTGATCTGAAACATGTTTACTTATGTAGTTCTAAGTCTTATTGACCGAATACAACAAGCTTCTAATAGGATTAATCACAAACAATGGCTTTATAGCCCGACAAAGTTACAAAACTAAAAGGTCCCTAAATACCTACTTATATCTATTTTATACTTAATTATTATATCTTATTCTAATATGCAAGTAAAAACACACAAAATAAAACCTTTATTATCAAACTTATAACTATAAATAACCTATTATCGAATGGATGGATGAATATATTTCTAACTTTCTGCCTTAATTACGCCTAAATTACTATACTAATCTATACAGAACTTTATTATTTTTATTTTTACAACTATCTAGCATCTAATAAAACACAAGGAATAACAATAAAAACATATTAAATTGACATTTTCGAAGGCGGACAATACGAACATAATTCTTATAAGATTGATTAGAAACAGACAGACTATCGTTCCCAACAATCAATTTTCAAGAAGTTTCTCTGCGCCGTCGCTTGGCGCCGTGGCAATCGTTTTTTAGATAGTTCACAATTCAGACTGTTTAAACGTCTCACTATGTACGTAAACTTTATTCTCCATTAGTTCAGGCGTCCCGTAAAAAAAATGCGGGCGGGCCACCCCACTTTAAATAACAACAGATTCGACATAAACAACATACCACACACTAACCCCAATACTGTCCTCCCTCACCTAAGACCACGGCCTGCTCGCTAGTCGCTCACTGGGCCTCCCACATGGGTCTCACCCGGTGGGCTTGACCGCGCCGAGGGTGGTGTGTGAAGAATGAGGAGGACGGACCCCGACGACCGCTCCGCTCGTACGACGGAGTGCGAAAATCGCAGCAACTGCAGTGGACCAACCGGTCAAGAACAGTTACCCCGTACGAAGCGGCGCCTCCGGCGCCGGCGACGCGCGTGAAACGGACAAGATAAACATATATGTTTGCGAGGCAAAGGCTAATACCAAGGTATAAACAGCATATTTGTGTTGCCTTGTCATCACTCTGTATTGCCAAGTAAAGGGAAGATCCAACATGTACAGACCTCATTTGGCGTCGCTTGCCAGGACTGGCTGTCGCTCGCCAACATTCGTCTGACTTCGTCCTCAAGAACTGATAGCGCACCAACGTATGGACAGCTTCACAAAGCTCGTCTATATTGGTCTTATTTAAACTTGCCCAGCATCTAGACGGTAGCACTTGCCTTGTATCAGTTTTTCTACGCTCGCGTTGGGTAAAGCTCAGCCAACATATTTTGGCAGCTTTAGGGAAATGTGTTTTGCATACCTCGTCCCCGGGTGTGAGACCAGGTTATGTGGCACTTCTCCCTTATCATATCCTCCACCCTAAAATCTTTACTCGCCAAGACAGCATGTGGTAAACTTCAGGTTTTGCTCTGCAATTAGATCGCATTGCATATTTAATTACTTTGAGAACTAAACTGCAGAATCCAGTATGAATATCAAAATTTAGGTAAATATTCAACACGTTTAATGGAAACGCTAAAGTTACCCAAAGTCAGAATAAATAACAGTAGGTATATGCGGAATAATTTGTATAAAGTGCTGCGGAATATTCCGTAATGCATTATTTATGTAGTTTCATCACAGACCACCCACCAGAGACCGCATACATGGGCACCCGCTTGTGGCAAGCTTAGGAAGTTTCACTACTTAAGCGTTCAATCAGACATCGAGTAACAGCAGTACATCGTTTCGTCAAAGGAATCATTCTTTTCTCTATACAACTCTGCCCAATTTTAACCTCAAATAATATCATGTTACACATAACTGTGTCGAAAAAATACACCGAATCCATTAAAAATATATATGAGTTTTTATCAACCACCACAAAAAATATGTTGTTTAATCATTCAAAATTTATTGCGACACATGTGATATAGTATGGTAAATATGCATCTTTAAATTTATTAGAATATGCTACGACAATCATAAAAATATAACCTGATCGGTAAAAGGGGTCGGCTAAAAGGCTATCTAAGGTACTAAAATATCATTGTCATATCCATATTTACAATCTAACGTAAACAGTCACGTTTACGTTTCGATACAACAACAATCAATTATGATGTATTTAAAAAAAATTAGTACCAAGATACAAAAATGGGTAGAAATCGAGTCTGCTTTTTCATCCGACACATTTCATACGTCGCATTAACGCGTTCAATCAAAAAGCGGCTTACGCTCCCCGCACGCCCGCAACATTAGAGATTTTTATTTTAGACAAATATTGAGTAATGCGGACTCTGCGTGGGGGTGTTCTGTGATTCTCAATAACCATTTGTCTATGCAACCGTAGTCTGCTGCCTACTCACCGGAAGACTAATAGAACGAAACTGCAAACTTATTTACCTTCTGGTAAAATTTCGACTCCTTAAATAATGTAGCTATTTATTGGAAACGTGGTCGTTCAGTGGTTTAAAAAGAATCTAAAAAAACAGTGAAGTATTCGTCAAATTTGTGTTGTTCTTAAAAAGATGTTATTACTGCAGCAATCTTTGATAAAAAAAAACTTTTTATTAAACGCCACATTGTATAAGTTTGTCGTCATGTAGTAGAATCACTTTGTCTTAATTTATTACAAAATGGCACTGCGCCATTATTCATGCAATAGTTCTTTGGTATATTCATTTTTTTATTCAGCACTTCTTTTGACTAGTTGTTTAGAATGATGCAAGATATAATTGAGAATTGAAACCAGTCCTCGATGACGCTTTTTAATTAATGAGTAGCTTTGAAATTAACTTTATGTTTTACATACTCAATGTTATTATTAATAGTTCACTATTTCAGTTTAACCACATCTCACTGTCAAACCCTAATTTTCTGCCATTTCGTAACAGACGAAGTTTGACATAATTACATAATTAATGTATAATATAAACGTTTAACAGATGAATCACGTTACACCATTAAGTTCAAAGTTACATTAGCTCCAACACACTGTTATTAAATTAGATGTGATGTAATGCTACGATTTTGTCGTTGCCATCATTAATTGATAATCTTTTTATAAATATTCACTAATTTCAATACACACGTATTGAAATTGTGATTTTATTCGATATTGAGAGGTAAATTCGAAGAGACTTGAATATATGAATATTTTAGAAAAATTTATTGAGTAAAGAGGGTGACCCATTTGCGAACCAGCAAGCCAACGGTTTAAACTGCTGGCTCGCCCGGCTCGTTGGCTTTCGTTGGTGATCCATTGGCGCGCAAAACAGTCTACTCTTATCGTTGGCGAAGTCATGCCTTGTTCTCAGGCGGAGTTACTTTGTTTCTTAGATATACTGTTACAACAGAAAAAAGAACCAAAAAAGAAGGAGAAAAGCCGCCATAAAGTTTGGGTAGAAAATGTTCCTTAAATCATTGTACAAACTCCAGCACTAACTCGCGACAAAACGAGCGTAAATCTATTTTTGTAGCTACTGGATGTTGCCGCGCAGCGAGTGCACTCGCCACCAAAGTCACTAAAAGACGTTTTTCGCTAGGATTTCAAGCATGCACAACGAGCCAGCGAGCAAGTCCGCCGGTTTTTAAATCCGCGGACTTTTAAGTGCTTCGTTGGTGGATTAGTTAGACCTTTGGTTGTGGAGTTCGTTGGCGTACGGCGGTTTTGTTGGCTAGTGGAGCAGCCCCTGCTCTCGGCATTTTATAGAATTAATGATGTAACTAATGTCATGCGATTTACTTGCATTGTTTTGATTTTAAAGACTCGATTTGATATGAAATACTTAGATCAATTTGTAATAATTAGTATATTTTTATAATTATTTGTTCATAGACGTCTTTTCTTTTTATTATTTTCTCTAAGGTTAAACGATAACTTTTTTTGGAATTCGTTCGTAAAAATACCGTACTAGTGCGAGTTTTCAGAGTAGTACTCGGCCACTGAAGGTTCCGTACAAAGGACTTGGTAAAATTTTGTATGAGCGACTGCCCTAGCAATGTATAAATATTGTACTTAGTAATATTTAATGCTGAATGGCTGAATGTTTATAATATGTATGAAAAAAGGCTCGGGAACTTTTGATAAAGCCTTAATCTTAAAAATTATGAGAACTCCTACTATGTCATAAACCTTGCTATATTTGAAAGTATGCCTTGATACATTACAGAAGACGACAGTAAAATAACATTACCTTTTGGTGGTGTTGTGTTTCTGTCGGGGAGTAAGTTTCCAGAGCTCCACGAGATCGGGGATGGTGTCAAGATGGGGAACGGCGCGAGCGATGGCTTTGTTATCGCAAGCGTCTATAATCTATGGTGGCCGCTTACCATCAGGCGGGCTTGTTTGTCACACTTTCAACATTTAAAAACTAGACTTACAGGGCTTGTGAATTCAATTCTAAAAAAACTTATAGTGATATTTTTATAGAACCTTCTTAAGTTCAGTTCTGTGATCCAATTTGCTGTAATATCAATTTGTAACTATTGTAAGGAGTAAGAACTCGTTGATTATCTTGCTTATAATAAAACTTTTCCTTTATTGTTTTGTGAACATTCACTGCCGTATTCTACTAAAACAAATGTCCGTTTTTAGACCGACTTTATCTGTATTTGACGTTTTGTAATATGACAGTTTGAGTGGTTTGTATCAATGATTCTTGTTTCTGCAATAATTAAGCTTGCCAAAACTCCAACACTGATTGACATTTAAAGTTGTAGCTGAATAAAATATAGTATAATAAGACTAACTTCGCTTAAAATGTCATTGCATAATAAAATCAATGTTTATGTCGGAGGATGATTTTATAAATCGAGTTTTCGCAAATATCTTAGGAATTTTGAATTCTCATACATATGAATTTGACTTTTCATTTCATATTAGCTTCATTCAATGGTTATATTTTTTTAAGCATATGACTGCTACACGCTACCTGCATGCTACCGCGGCCCTGATAGCCGCGTCGAAATTCTTCTAGCCATTCTCTAGCCAGCGCCATCTCTTCGCATTTGCACTTGGCGCTGCCATGCAGTTTAAGAATGGCTAGAAGAATTTCGACGCGGCCATCAGGGCCGCGGTAGCATAATTGGTCAGTGCATTCGCTCGGATAGAGAAGGGTGCGGGTTTGAGTCCCGTCTGCTGCCTGGTCCGCGTGGATTTTTTTCTGTTTATATTTTCTTTAGATTTAAACATCAAGCAGTTACTTTAAATAAAAATTATAACTATAATTGCTATTTCTTCTTTCAAATGTTGAATTAATACTTGTAAAAGTATTTATTTGATATTGTGGGTTACCATTAATGCGAAGAGATGGCGCTGCCTTGCAGCTTAAGAATGGCTAGAAGAAATTTGACGCAGCTATCAAGGCCGCGGTAGCATAATTGGTCAGTGCATTCGTCCGGATAGGGAAGGGTGCGGGTTCGAGTATCGTCTGCTGCCTGGTCCACGTGGATTTTTTTCTTGTTATGTTTTCTTTAGATTCATTCAATCGTTTTTTTATTTATTAAAACGGGTTAAATCTATCAGCAATGCTGTAGAAAGCTGAAGAGTATGTTTATTGTTTGTTGTACGCGCGAATTTAAGGAACTACTGCAGTGCTATTCTGTAAAATTATCACAATTTTACAGAGTAGCCCTCCTGGTCCGATTTTAATATTACTATTTTGTTGGATAGTTTTGTTGTTGTTGCACATATCGAGGAAGGCTTTAAGCTATATATCGTAACGCTACGACTAATAGGAGAGCAGCACTAATGAAAAAAAAAAAATGCAAAAAACGGGAAATAATATTCCATTTGTGAGCTTACGTAGCGTGTGCTGCAAAAGTTACACAAAAATGATGTATGACGGAATTGTTCCGCGACAGCATAATTTATGTCTATAATAATGATCAATGATCCACTATAACCTTTTGCTTCAAATCAATGCGGATGAAACCTGTAGTTAAATGTAATTGTGAAACTTAAGACCTCTCAAAATACGTTTTTGTTGTGACAGGTGGCGGGTTCATGCGTCTCTTCGGGACATACCTGGCGACCCACGGCTCATCACTCGGCACTTACTTCAGACTGCTCCGGCCCAGAGGGGTCCCCCTGGACTTCCGCGAGATATTGAAACGCGTCAACACACCGTTCAATTTTTGCTTGAAATTGCCTGGATCCGCTTCATTGGCTGACGTGAGTGGTCTGCTGTAGACTTATTTACTTAATCACAACTTAAAATTTAGACAAGGACCAGCAAATTACCTGATTATCTTATGTTAAGTGTAAATGGAATCTAGCTGACGTAAGAGTAGACATCGTTACTTCAATATGACTATTATAATTTTTTGCTGGGTGCCTGCCCGACCTAGATGCGGTGATGTCCCCCAATGGGGATCTCGCGGTTCCGCATTTAACAGCGTAGAGGGTATTCGCAAGGTTTGTTAGCGGATATACGCCGTACGCGCTCGTAAGCCGCGTGGACTGATTAACAGCTTCTCCGTTACGCAAACGTGCGACATGTGAGAGGCTAGGTGTGAGGTCCGTTTGTTGGTGTGCTCCTGAAGAGCGCCAACGTCTGTAAATAGAGGTTTTGCCTGCGTAAAAAAAAGAAGGTGGCTGCCCGACCTGTTGTTAAAAAATGGTTTAAAATGAACGTGTTGAACTTTAAATAATATTAATAAAACCACCATAATCTAGATTTGTCACAAGACTGTCTATTTTATTATATTTATAAATAGGAATAGAAACGTCAATTTATAAAGAAGTTTCAATTCGTAACATTCTCCCACGCCTAAAAAACCATTATTACTAAGAGATATTTAATCGCTAGTAAATTCTTAACGATAATCGCTCAAAATGCAAACAGAAACAATCTTCAACAAAGTGTCATAAGTATTCATTTTATTTTACTTTAACAAAATAATTCATATGATATGACATTAACGGATATGGGTTGAACATAAGAATATACCCTATTTCAAGAAAAAAATAAAATCTTAATAACCCCAGTACCATAGACTAATAATACAATGAAATGAAATTTACTAGGAAACGTAACTTTTCTTCCACTTCTAGTAGCATATGGTATGACATCTAGTACAGAACTTACCTTAGACTCATCTACATCAGCAGTCAGTGGAGAAAGAGGAAAAGGAAACTTGTTACCTTGTATCTCCAACTTGTAGAGACGTTGTACTGGTCGTATTTTTACTCCCGTAGAAGTTTTAATTCGCGCAGTTCTCTGCACACCGTCACGACCTGTAAACAATTCTTCAACAATACCAAAAGGCCATTTCACTCTCTTCTCACTACTTTCGACAAGAACTATATCACCCATATTGATTGAATCCTTCTTGTCATTACCCTTTCGTACAAGAAACGCAAGATAATCGGTTTTGAAACGTTTCCGAAATTGAGTTCTTAACTTTTGCATAAACCGGTATCTAGCATTTAAACTATTCGAGTCAATAGTATCCAGATCCACTACTTCTGAACTTGGGATAGCATGAATAAAATGTGATGGAGTTATCGGTTCCAGGTACTCTGCCTTATCTTTGTTAATAAAAGTCAGAGGCCTTGCATTCTTTGTTGCTTCACAATCACATAATATGGTGTGCAACTCTTCGTAAGTTGCAACAGCTTTACCAAGAACACGACGAAGTAGATCTTTCAGTACTCTAATAAGGCGCTCCCAGTATCTGCCCCACCAAGCAGCCGTAGGAGCATTCATCCTCCATGAAATGCGGTTCACTACAGAATACTTTGAACCTCCACCCAATCCAAGGAGCTAAGTAAATTTTTTGTACCTATGAAGTTCGTGCCATGATCTGAATGCAACATTTCTACTCATCCGCGTCGAGCAATAAACCTTCTCAACGACATCGTGAACTCTTCAGTTGACAAGGATCTCGTTGTCTCCATATGAACAGCTCGATATACTGCGCAGGTGTATAATACTATCCAGCATTTTAGTCCATCACGCAAAAATAGCGGGCCTGCTAGATCCACCCCTGTTGTTTGAAAAGGTGCAGAACAAACCATACGCTCAACAGGTAACGGTGCTGCAGGAGCTACAGTAGCCTTTGATCGATATCTTTTACAGGTAACGTAAGATGAAATTACTGACTTTACAAGCCTTCGTACACCGATAATACAAAATCTTATTCGCAAGTCAGATATCAATTGATTAGCACCAACATGCTGCAACTGTTCATGTCTTTGTCGAACCAACATTTTAACAATTCTGTATTTGGAGGAAATCAAATAGGGAGACTTCACAGTATCAGAAAAGTCTGATAGTAAAAGTTTCGTCCTTACTCTTATTAATCCCTCGTCATCTGAAAACTTCGACAAGCTACTTTCTTCTAATAAATCCTTGTCCTTCATCTGTATTATCTTAATAACTATTTTTTCCGCTTTTACATATTCCTCATAGCTTAGCTCTTCTTTCTTCCTATTACTATGTCTTACATTATATACAAACCTGAGCATCCATGCTACCATTCTAATAACCTTCGAATATTTCGAGAAATATGTACTTACGAAGTTTTTGCAAAAAATCAACATAACAAGTTATATTTACATTACTTACAGTTATTTTCGTATCTAAACTCACATGCTTTTCATCGTGTACATATTCAGAACGAGGCCATTTGTTTTGCGATAATCTTAACCATGGAGGTCCTTCCCACCAACGAGATTCGAAGAGCATTTTTGCATTACACCCTCTGGACGCCAAGTCTGCCCAATTATCTTCACCTTGGATGTGATGCCAATTATTTATGTTGGTGTTTTCCCTAATTTCTTTTACTCTGTTTTTCACAAATGTCTTCAAAGGCAACTCATTCTTTATCCAACATAAGGTGACACTAGAATCTGTCCAGCAGTATTCTGTACAATTTTCAAGATCAAGATTCTGCCTGACGTTCTTCATCAGTCTTGACCCTAGCAATGCGGCTGTGAGCTCTAACTTAGGTATGGTAACCTTTTGTGTCGGCGTGACTCTAGACTTAGCCGCAATCATTTGCACTGACACAAAATCCGCTTGTTCAGCTCGTAGCAATACACATGCACCATAACCATCTTTACTCGCATCAACAAATAGATGAAAGCTGATTATCATTTTCTTCAAGATCTTAGTCGGTACAAGCCTGCGTGGAATTTTGCATTCTTTGAGGTAAGTAATGTATTTATACCAATCATGGAACTTAGATAATAATTCTGTAGGTAAAATGTCATCCCAACCGAGTTGAAGCTTCCATGTCATTTGTAGAGTTAGCTTTGGAACCAAGGAGACTGGTGCTGTGTAACCTATAGGGTCAAACGTGCTCTGTGCTAGTGATAATAGCTTTCTTTTCGTAACTTTTTCCAATCTTTCAAGGCAAGGCAGGTTGTCACAACTACAGCACAACTCATCTGATATGGTATTCCAATTTAATCCAAGCACTGATATCGTCTCTTTGCTCGTTTCATTTACGCCATGATATGTTACCCACATTCTGAGATTAAATTTTGCTTCCATCATAACCTTTTTTGCCTCTCTAATGAACTTATCAGCCTCGTCATTGGTATCGACACTCAGAATGGAATTGTCAACATAAAAGGATTTATTTAGCATTTTCGTAGTCGCACCTAAATTACTGTCTGTTGTGTAATTATTCAAATGATATTTTACTGTCGCTGCAAGCAAGAAAGGACTACACGTTAATCCAAAGACAACCCTACAATACCTGTAAGTTATTAAATCTTGTAGAGTTTCATCTTTATACCACAAAAACTTTAGGTAATTCCTGTCCTTTTCTACTAAACTTATTTGTAAAAACGCCTTTTCGACATCCGATGTAATACCTATTACACCTTTTCGGAAATCATTCAGTAAATTAGGAATCAGCTCTATAAAATTCATGCCCTTTTCCAGACATGCATTTAAAGACCGACCATTTTTATCTTTGGCCGAAGCATCAAACACTGGCCTAATAATGGTCTTTAATCGCTGTTCTTTAATAATAGGTTTATGGGGTAAAAAATGGCCAGTCTCTGAACTTACATCAGCCAACTCAATAATCCCCAAATCTAACCAAGTTTTGAAAACACTATCGTAATCTTTGAATTTTCCTACATTCACTAATTTCTTTACCATCATTTCCAATCTCTTCTTGGCTATGTCGAAATTAGGAAGCAAATCATTATATTCAAGTTTAAAAGGTAAATTAACTTCGTACCGCTTATCGCCTGTCCTCTTGATATTCTCTAATGCGGCAAATTGGGCGCCATCTTGACTTCGCCGCTGATCCGACTCCAATACCCCGTAAAGAAATACAACATCACTAACAGATAATGTTATTTTATTATGGTAGAGTCGGAATAAATTTAAAAAAATCAATGTATAGTTTTTGACAACAAGATAATGTAGGCCATAGTCATTATATTCCTTATCGAAAGAGTCCTCTTTAGTTTCGCTTCTCTGTTAAAACTCGTAACAAATTATGCAACATTTTTGACATAGAATAAAGTTATGTAAAGAAAGCGAAATCTCTATTTTGTGTAGATCTGCTCAGCCCGCACATTGAATATACCCTTTTTCATTGTTGACTGTGAGGCCGAGTGCGGCTCAAAACACTCGGAGTGAAGAGGCGTCCCTTTGTAGTGAGGCATTTTCGTGTTTGTTCAACAATATTGAGCAGACTAAATGGGAACGAGTATTTGTGTTACCTCATTTAGCTATTAAACAATGGACGGTAAACGGTTTCTGCGGCCGTTTCTAATGTAATAATTTTACGCCGTCTTAGATATAAAAATATTGGGCGAATAACACTCGCGTCTTGAATTATTGTTGAGCTCCTGTCAGTTATATAAATAAGAAGGTTCGCTCAAATTTGAAAGCTATCCATATATTTAAATAAACAGCTTATTATTACAATAAAATACAAACCCTTCATTTTAAGTATTCAGAACACTTTTGAATCGTCTTCGTCCAATTTTTTTTCACTAGCTACTCAAGGCTTAGTTTTGCTGACAAAAAGGATGAGTGTAAAATATACTTTGGTGAACTGAAAAGGGTTTTTTATAAGTTTTAAAATGTTTTCTGCCTCTAGAGGTTTTGAGAATTCAATCTCTTTACTAACTTATTGAGCTTTACATCAATCAAGTTTAGTACTTTATTAGGTCAGCAGTTATCTTCATCTTGAGCCTATTAATGTCCTCACTGCTGGGGCGCAGGCCTTCCATATGGATGGAATAGGAAGACTGGGCAGTGACCCACCACGCCAGCCCAGTGCGAATTAGTGAGTAATAACGACTGCAGATGTATCCGGGGAAAATGTTTAACGTGCCTTCCTAAGATTTTGGTCACCCATCAAATGACAAACCATTGCGAAATTTGCTTAACTTTCACGATCGCAAGTCGAATGCGCTAACCACCTGCGCCATCAAGCTCCTAACTGGTTATCTTATTTACTTATTCATTTGTTATGGCGAAGAGGGGGACAGAATCAATTTTAATCAAACTTAAAAAATAATGGGCGTCTCTGAACGCGGCCGTAAAGCACCAATACCGCGTAAGTCCTCATCGAACATCTTTACACGATCTTTGTAGGCTGTATTTAAATTCCTGAAAATCTGAAAGTCGGAATTCGGTTCCCCGGTCTAGATACAGATTTGCGAGCGCTGATGAGCTCGTTACGACAGATTTACCAATGTAAATACATGGAATCCACGCTTGTTTGTGTGGCCCCTAACTATGTTTGGTCAAGGAATTGAGCTGGTAGACGAACCCTGAAATTGTTTACTGAGGGATAAAGATAAACTATGTTGAACAATAGGAATGATGACATACTTTTTTGAAGTGAAACTTTTTTTTGGACGGGGTGTAACTGGAAAAATCCTATGGAAAATATGAAACGGAAATGCGTCAAGAGCGTCACAAGACTATACATTAGGTGTCCCAAAAAAATTAGAGTGACGTTTTTTTAATGCATACCCTCTTATTTTGTTTGAATGGTCCCAAAACATTTAAAAATAAAGTTTTGCGTACATAGGATCACGACAACCCGTGCCGACTTGCAGCGAAACGTGTCTGTGCTTGCACGGTAAGGTGCGACGGAAATCTCGCATTGCTTGCTTGTTATTACTTGTTTATTTTATTAGAAAACGCATTACTTTTGCATAGTCAACATGTCAGTGGAGTAACGAAGTTCTAAAAAGAAGATATTTTTAATAGGAGACGTAAAACATCAAATCACTGGTTCCAAAATTCTCTCTAATGGACAAGTACGTGGAGTTTTGTTCTATAACATTCGTGAAGTGAATTTAAGTGTCAATGAAAGTGCAAATCTTACTATTCGTGAGTGTATTATTTAGTGGGAAAAGGCACGTATTCCGACTAAATCATTACCTAACTGTGTCAAGAAACCAGTTTGATCTTACTTGATTTACAAAAAATGCGAAAAAAACACAAGAAGTGTTTCAACAATATCGAAAAGAGTTTCTTTCCAACTTAGACAATTTTTTTGACATTGCTCATACCGCTTCAGCTAATTATAATAAATGAAGATAGGATCTTCTTCGAGCACCAAAGAGAACCAGGAAGGCCTGGTCACTTAGCCGGAGTAGACAAAAACTTACAGAAAAAGTAGAAAAGGCGTGCCTCAGAAACATTGAGGAGGAAAAGCGACGTGCTAAATATTTTTCATCGTAAGCTCCATCCACATCATCGTATGAACCACCACAAGTAAACTCTTCTTCTGTTTAAATCTAAAGAAAAGTTTACTAGAAAAAAATCCACGCGGACCAGGCAGCGGACGGGACACGAACCCGCATCCTTCGCTATCCGAGCGAATGCACTGATCATTATGCTACCACGGCCCTATTCGCCGCGTCGAAATTTTCCTAGCCTAAGCTGCAAGGCAGCGCCATCTCTTCGCATTGTAGGTTATCCACAATGTCAAATGAATACTTTTTCAAGTATTAAACATTTGAAAGAAGAAATAGCAATTATAGTTATGTTTTTATTTATTTTTAAGCATTTAACTGCTAGATTTTTAAATCTAAAGAAAAGTTTACTAGAAAAAAATTGTGGATAACCTACAATGCGAAGAGATGGCGCTGCCTTGCAGCTTAGGCTAGGAAAATTTCGACGCGGCGAATAGGGCCGTGGTAGCATAATGGTCAGTGCATTCGCCCGGATAGCGAAGGATGCGGGTTCGAGTCCCGTCCGCTGCCTGGTCCGCGTGGATTTTTTTCTAGTAAACTTTTCTTTATATTTAAACATCTAGCAGTTAAATGCTTAAAAATAAATAAAAACACAACTCTTCTTCTGATTCTGAAATAATAAATTTACAAGAAAATAGTCCCACCATAAGTGGTGCTTCCAAACAGCCTGATAAAACTTGTTTGCGGAAAAATTTCATAACTCCGTAGTTGGTTGCCGTATAGATAGATGCCAGTTAAGTGTAAAAGATTCTCTATTTATAATTGAAGCTACTATTGAGGCAAACCATTGCCGGCTCTAGATTCCCGTAAATCTAAAGAAGAACGGCTCCCGATAGATATTTCATATGACGATAACGAACAACTTATCGTCGTGCCAAAACTGGACAGCTCATCAGGAAGCGAGTTTGGAATGCAATTATCAACTGGAATCCTGAGGACAGAGTACAGATTCTCTGTTGTGATACTACTGCTGCAAATACAGGCCGTATTAATGGTGCATTTGTGCTTCTCGAACAAAAACTAGATAGAGGAATGCTTATTTTTGCTTGCCGTTATCACTTTTACGAACTAGTATTAAAAAGTGTTTTTGAAGCGAAAATCAGCCAAGTAACTACAAGCCCAGACATTCCGTTGTTTAAAAAAATCCAAGAAAACTGGAAAAATGTCGATACCGAAAAAATAAAAATCTGTAAAGATAAGCTATCTTGTTTCTGTGTTCAGAAATTTGATAAACTGCTAGAATGCTACCGATTGGAATTGACTAAAGAAATACCTAGAGATGACTATCGTGAATTAATTGAGCTTTCAATAATATTTCTTGGTGAAGATACAAAGAACAACTTTAAGATTCGGCCTCCAAATACTATGCACCAAGCTCGGTGGATGTCAAGAGCTATTTATTCGTTAAAAATATTATTACTAAGCTCCCAATTCAGAATTTTAAACAAGGATAAGGCAGCTCTGTTGGATCTCTGTCTGTATATCGTGACATCCTACGTCAAATGCTGGCTTATGCTTTTTGAAGTCCATGAAAGCTTACGAAATAATAAACAAAAGCATTTCCAAAGCTGCTTTACAGAAATTTTGCAAGCATTTATGATATTTGACAGATGAAGTGTCTGTTTTGTCTTTATTGGACGATGATGTCGATCAAGAAACTAAAGCAAAAATGTTTGCTAATTTAGCTAAAGAAAACCCATCAGCCCACGATAAACGTTACATTGCATCTAAAGAAGAACTTTTTGGCCCACTTTTTGGTATATCTTATATGTAAATTATGCTTTAGTTTTCTTCTATAGTTTACCATACGATTGATAAACATTCTTTCTGTTTTAATTTCAGAGAAAAACATCGATGACTTCGTCTGTGTCAAAAGCAAATTCTTATTTAATCTACTCAAAATTAATGACAGTTTTCTAAAGAAAAGCCCTTCTTTATGGCCAAATGATGATTCCAGCAAGCTAAAAGGAAACTGTTGACACTGAGAGCAGTTCATGATACGGCAGAAAGAGCAGTTAGATTAATGCAAGACTTTCATGGTTTAATCACAGTTGACGAAGAGCAAAAGCAATTTTTATTACGTTGCGTACAAAAAATGAAATTCAATTATTAATGTTTGACGTCAAGTCGACACGGGTTATCGTTAACCGATCTCAATAATATTTTAAATTTAAGTTTTTGGAGTCAAATGAAAAAAAAGAGGGTATGCGTTTTGAAATTCGAAAAAAAAAATCTCTTATAGCCTGGACACTCTACTATACACACACACATATATATATATGATTAATGTCTTGTATGTCCTGTGAGGTATATGTCAATAAAGAATATTATTATTATTATACGTAGTCAGGTCATAGATTCTGTCACATGTTTAATATAAAATAATTGAAACAAGTTTATTCATTATGTAACCATTTATATACCAAAATGAACTTAACAAAACATAAATTCCTATGACAATAAAGTTTATTCAAAATGACCTCCGTGATTTTGAATACGGCCTCAATCGGCCAGTCGTCTATCGCAGCACGAACGAGGTCCATGTCAATATCGGCGGCTGCCTTAATCAAGGATGTCTTGAGTGACCAATTTCAAGTGATCCAAATTGGGATGAGGCTTTGAGCACACCTTTTTCTCCAAGTGTTGCCATATCTTGTAATGTAACGGATTCAAATCTGGGCTAGAGGAGGGCCAGTCTTCGTGCCGGATGAAGTCGATTTCACGCGCCGCCAGCCAGTCTTGTGTGCATTTCGCTCTATGAACTGGCGCCGAATCTTGTTGGATACCCAGTGCCTGTTATTGGTATGAGAAACAGGTTCCAGAAGGTTCGTCAGGACTGTATTTTGATACACAATTGCATTCGTTTTTACACCTTTCTTACAAAAATGTACCTCTGTTAAGCCCCAATAAGAAACTCCCAACCATACCATGAGCGAGGATGGAAAATGACCTCGTTGGACACGCGAAATACGGTTGCTCGCTTCTTCACTACTGTGTGCGTACACCTTATCATTTTGTTTGTTGTAGCTCTCTTCTACGGTAAAAAATTTTTCCCCCGAAAAAAGAATTTCCCGATATTTTTTTCCCGCGTACCGCTTCAACAAAGCGCGGCATCTCTTCAGTCTCAGGTCCATTAGACAAGCATTCAAACGATGTCCTGTTTTTCTTCGATATGCCCGAAGCCCTAAGTCTTCATTTAACACCCTTTTCACCGTGGTTCTGCTTAACCCCATCTGAAGGGCCAACAGTTTCTGCTTACGTTTTGGGATTTCTTTGAATTCGCGCCTTCACAGCTTTTATCACTGCTGGAGTCCTAACAGACCGAGGGCGACCATTTTTTGACCTGTAATCTACACTAGAGTCTTCACTGTATCGTTTGAAGGTACGATAAACGAATCTTTTGGTTATATTCAAATTTTTCAGTATGTCAAAATTTTTAATTAGCGCGTAACCGCAACGATGCAATGCAATAACTGCAACATGGTCTTTGTAAAGAAAACAGTGGTAGCAGTGACAAGGTAAAGCAATCAATTTAATGTCAAAGAATAACACTAGAGCTTAGAAGCATTAGGGCGGATGTCGATTTCGCCAACTTTACAGGACAAAATAAACATTCAATTTTATCGGCAAATATTTCAATAAGTACAAACAATACGTAAATGTTTTATTTGCATTTACTTAGCTAATTATGTAACTTAACTACCTTTATAATTAAAATTTAAAAACAATGTTTCTAAACAGTGTAAAATTCACTTTTATAAAAAAAATGATGACATCCGCCTTTATGCCACTAAAAATAATCAATGTATTTGTTCAACTGATTAGTATGTGCCCATACGGCTTTATGCCTCCAATTTTTGTAATTTAATGTGAGATTTTTGTCCAAATGCGACTTTATTGTGTTCATTTATTAACTGTGGTTCTTTTGGCAAAAAGTCGGACATCTCTTAACAAAAAAACTATTCCATAATAAATAAACGATAATTATTAATTTATTAATAATGAAAAATGAGAGAAAATTAAAATATTTATTCAACTTTTAAAAATCTTCTTCAAATATTCTTAAACCTTTTTTAGAGAATAGTGTAGTGTATCATTAGAAAAGTAACAAAAAGGAGTATCCAAAAACCATTAAAGAACAATGCCAAGTGTCCATAGTAACTTTGGCTTAATATAAAATGTTCACGGACAGCAATGAAAATAGTTTTATTGTGTGTTGTTAATAACTAAACATTTCCAGAACATTAAAAATTCTAAAGAACTTTGCGCAAAAAATACTTCGATAATACAAATATGGAATTTTGAGGTTATTTCAATTTGACTATCACCCTGGTGGAGTGGCTTCCACACCGATTCTCATGGTGTCGCCATATCTGGATTCTCAGGTTCGCTACTCTGTCTCATTTATAAAGAAAAATAACTGTTTAACATTGTCTCGGGTCTGTGTTTGAGGTTTACTAGTTGGTAGACTTATGCTATTTTATATGCGCATTGTGGTAGACCCAAAGTACGGTCGTCTGGGTTGGTAATTACAATTAATAATACATTTTGATGATTATTGGAATCATTTTAATGAATGCAATAAACTACTGATTCAAATTCACTATTGCTGTATTCTTTTAAGTTATCACATCAGTTATCAATGCCAGTGGGTCGTCTCGGAACTCCTTGTCTCTTTCTTTTTATTGCAATAAATCAGAGAGAAACAAAATGGCAAATCAAATTATTTTTGTTAGATTTCCGGTCAGCTGTTTGTTTATTAATAAATAAATTCTATTGGAGATGTTCTCGAAAAAAGACAAATGTAATTTTAAACATTCGATTTCTTATGTTTCTTGTTGTATGTAAAAGACATGTTTTCGTGCGTTTTATTTTATAATTAAAAGTTTTGTAAGCCAGAATCTGGCATTGTTATTTAACTTTTTATTTAATTAAAATTATACAAACAACATTAAAATGAAAATATAATAAAAATACTTAATTAAGTCGTTATTAACAACAGATAATTTAGAAAGAAAAATGTACAAAAAGTATCTTAATATTAACTTAAGATCTAGTGTTACCCCTAGATAGATCTTAAGTTGGTTATCTAGGGTCACGAGCAAACTGTAAGCGGGATCACCGATGCGCTGCTGTCGATTTCGGACCCGTAGCAGCTCTGCGGGCCGCTATCTTTTTCTCCTTCAGTCTTCTAACCGTAGAGACGCTCACGGTGCGTCTACGAACTGCCTAAAGCTGCTTTTGCAACTCAACAGCGTTAGAGAGACGATTTCTCAGAGTTCGACAGAGACGACCTGTTCAACGGTCGTCTCTTTCTGAAGTGCAGTGACGTCTACTGGACCCATGTCTCCGGATATAGCCACCAGTCGCTATGAAGCGCTGGTATACTCTTCTAACGGAAAAACGGCTCAGGTTCAGTTGCCGGGCAACATCACACTGCCGCATCCCTGATTGAATAAATAAATAGTGTAACCACTTGAGCGGCTCATCAGCTGTGGTATCCATCTTGGAGGTGATTTTTCTTCAGTAAAATTTCTGCGTGTGTCCTCTTCAACGGTTGAATAGCGAATGACCCTCATTGACTCCGTGTGCACCGTTTTATACCTACCCACATAAGGAAGCGCAACAAGCGACTCTCACGGTAGCAAAATTTGCATCGAATTTTTGTGACACTTTATTTGTTGCACTAGGTTTTATTTGATAATGAAAAGTAATGTTTTTTATTAAGTCAATTAAGTAACCTTTTAAATAAAATCATTATTAATGTGCATGTTATGACTAAATGTGCATATTAAGAGTTAATGACATTTGAAAGTGATTTTCTAAGAGGTGCAATTTTTATGACGCCGAGTGTATATTAATTAGTCACTTGCTGGAAAGTCGGGAATATTTCCGTTATGAGTCGGATTTCTATAGTAGACATGAAACTCCATAAGAACCCATTTCAAAAGAGTCATCAGATCATTGTACTTTGCAGTAGATATAGGTTTCTCAGTGTCTCTCACTTCACAAAACACCAACAGACAGAAGGTAAAACAAAAACACCGAAATGTAAACAAACAAGGAGCAAAGTGACAGACGGCCAGACATACGATCGCGCTACGACAAATCACAAGGTATCTCATTACACTTAAACTGATTCAGTGTTAGTCATTGGACACGCCGTGGCCGATAATGCCCAATATCGCTAATTTTTTGGCGCCATATTTTGAATAGTTCACATCCATAACGATTTATTTTTACATTGGCCCACCAATGCATTTACAAAGTTACTAAAACAAAAGGCATAAAGTCGTATATCTACAACCGTTTTAAAGTTATTAAAGGAATCTTAGATGCATAATATCGGAAGTTTAGTTACGATGAATATTTTAAATTACTGTTTGAACCATAAAGGCGTGACTCCTATTACGTAGCCTTGGTGCGAATATTTTTTTTAAGCATAAGGGCCAAACTTTCAATCCACCAAAAGAATAATACAGCAATGTAGACGCAGAGAGAAGGAAGTGAAAATAAAACCTTTAGGTTCTAATGACTTTAGAAAATCTGTAAGAACCGACATTATGCACGGAATTATCTCAGCCCAGAAAAGGGATAGAAATACAGCTCCTAGTGCTATGGAAAGAGAAAGAAGTGCTTTTCTTTGTTATTCAATAAAAAAAATTGCCCGATATGCACATCCGCCCATATGCATCTTAGCTCCAGAACAATGTCAATAAAAAAAAGTATCAAAAACTCATAGACAAAACATAGTGATATAAAAGATGCGCTATCCGGCACATGGTTTCCTTTTTTAATTTGGGAACGCGATCAGCTTCTTAAGAGGCCTTCGCAGGATTCCTAATGCAGTGGAGACGTCTGCTACCCGAATTACACCATCCTTCCCTGGGTAAACGGCTGAGATCCGACCTCTTGGCCACGATGACCTCGGTAAGGTACCATCGGCGATGATAACCACGTCGCCGACTCTAAGAGTTGGTACATTTCCTGGAACTCGCCTCGGACAAAGAGTTGGCAAATATTCTTTAATCCACCGTTGCCAGAATATGTCGGCCATTGCCAAGGTTCTACACCAGCCTTGCCTGCTGCAGAGATCTGATGGCTGTAGTGATGCAGTAAATAGTCTTCCGGATGATGAACCCAGGATAAAGTAAAGAGGTGTGAGGACTTCTTGATCATTAGGGTTCGTAGGAACGTGGGTTAAAGGGCGAGAATTCACGATCGCCTCTACTTCACACAAGAGAGCGGAAAGCACCTCATCAGATGGAGTTCTGTCACCAAGGGAAATTTTTAATGCTGTCTTTACTGATTTCATCAGCCTCTCCCAAGCTCCTCCCATAAGGGTACTGAAGGGGGTATAAATTTCCAGCGAATTATTTCCGATGTTGCGTAGTCGGAGACCGCTTGGCCATAAAGTTGTTTCAGTTGTCTATTTGCTCTGATGAAAGCAGTTCCGTTATCGGAGTAAATTTCAGACGGAGTTCCACGACGCGCAATAAACCTTCTGAGAGGCATAATAGCAGCATCTGTAGACAGGGTATGCACTATTTCCAAATGTATGGCTCGAACAGTGAGGCAAGTGTATAGAGCCACATACCTCTTCTCCCGTCTTCGGCCGATAGAAATCGTAATAGGGCCAAAATAATCTAATCCCACGAAGGAAAAAGGTCGTTTGTGGTGGGCCAACCTTGCTGGAGGTAAATTTCCCATGACAGCTCGGAAAGCTAAAGCCCGACGTATTCGGCAGAACTGGCATGCGCGTGCTACGGCTCTGACAGTGTTTCTGAGGCTCAGGATCCAGTATAATTGTCGTAGCTTATTAACAACTGTCTCATTATTTGCGTGGGCCGTCTTCCGATGGTAATGTAATACAAGAAGACGGACAGCGTGATGTTTACCATCTAACATTATGGGAGACTTCATTTCTTCACTTACACCGGAGGCTGCGACAATTCGCGAGGATAAGCGGAGTAAGTGGTCTTCATCGTAAGAACAAGGTAATTTTGAAAGGCGACTTCGAGGTGTCTGAGAGGTGTCAGAGGTCTGGCCATTTCTAATATTTCTTAGGTCTTCAGGAAATGAATCAATCTGACTTTAATGGAGAATATGTATTTCAGCAAGTCCGAGGCCATCTGCTGTCAGAGTGTTCTGATCGCACTGATTCCGTGAAGTTAGTGTCGATGGAAATGGAATAAATTCGAAAATGGATTTGCTTACTCTACATGAATAGTCTGCGCACAAACCTCTCTTTCTCAAAGCTCTAATGCGCAACAAGAATAAAAAACGATGAGTTTGGGCCGTAGAGCGGAGTAAACCGGTCCAAGAATTGAAGCGTGATGAGTCTGCGGTAAGTGGAACGGGACAATTTTCTTCTACAGTGAGTTGAACATGAACTTTTGGAGTAGCCTTATTTTCTAAGATGGGACGGACTATTGCTGGCTCAATAGGCCAATCAGAAGTCAATAAAAAATCTGGACCTTTGACCCAGCGCGAATCCTTATCAAGCTTGAGGCGCGTTGCGTCAAGAATAATAAGAATTTAAGATGGGTAGGAACCCATCGCCATTCACAGACATTGGTAAGTTCGATGATCTCACCGATCCTATGAGCTACGAATGGTTTGTAGCAGCGAGCGTCATTGCGGAGCCAACCCAAGACGTTCATGGAATCACACCAGAATAAGCGTCTTGCAAATTTATACCTAGTGCCTTCTACTATAGTACTAGCTAAACGAGCCGCTATTAAAGCCGCCTGAAGCTCTAGTCTAGGAATACTAGACGACTTTAGAGGAGCTGCACGTGATTTACTAGACACTAGTGAGAGTTGCATATGTCCGCTTGGGTATAAAAAACGATAGTATGCAACTGCTGTATAAGCCTGTTCACTGGCGTCTGCGAACAGATGCAACTCAATTGCTACAGGATCTGTTAGCTGCATATTATAACAGCGTGGAATTTGCAGTTGTGAAGTAATTATTAAATCTTTGAACCATTCATTCCACGCTGCTACTTCCGGTTGTGGAAGCACTGCGTCCCAGTTAAGGTTCATCCGCCAAACATTCTGGAACATGATACGCCCACGAATGACAACAGGAGCCAGAATGACCAGGGGATCGAACACGCGCATTAATAACGACAAAACTTTTCTCTTAGTGAGTCGATCTGGTAAAGCCTGATCGTTATTTTTGGCGGGTGTGTTAAAACTAATGGTGTCCGTAATCGGTTGCCAAATCAAACCAAGTGCTCGAACAGGGGGCGATAAAGAGATAGGCGAACAGTGTTCGCTATAGTAAAAGTTTTTATTTTTAAATCGCTCCTCTACGAGCTCACGAGGTAACAATTTAAGAGCAGTAGGGTCATTTGACACCCAGCCTCTCATCTCCAAACCAACACGTGCATGTATTTTGACTATGTCGGATGCAAGCTCTGCGGCAATATCCGCTGACTCGACAGATCCGATATAGTCATCCATGTAAACGTCACTAATTATGGCATGTGCTGCTTCGGGGAACTCCTCTTTAAATTCGAGGGCATTTTTATTTTTCATGTATATTGCCGTAAAAGGACTAGACACAGCGCCAAAGATCATAGAGGACATTCTGTAAACACCTAAAAGGTCCTTGGGGCTATCTTTCCATAAGAAACGTTGCGCGTCCCTGTCGTGCTCGATAATTTTGAATCTAGGGAACATCTCTTTGATATCGGCTGTCATAGCTACTCTTTCTTCCCGGTAATCGAAGTAAAATATCAAAAAGTGGTTGTAACAAATCAGGTCCAGTAAGCAATAAATTATTAAGACAAACGCCGTTGCTCTTGGCCGCAGCGTCATGAACAACACGCAGTTTGTTTGGTTTGTTTGGATTTGTCACGCCAAAATGTGGCAAATACCAACAAACTGAGTCCAAAGGTGGTTCCTGACTGCACTTTTCTGCATAACCTTTGGCCAGTGTGTCATGGATATTTTGTTTATAACGCTCGGCATAAGCTGGATCTTTCATCATTTTCTTTTCAAGGTCAAGGGAACGTGAAAGAGCTAGAGCATAACTATTCGGCGGAACAATATTGTTAGATTTCCACAAGAGACCGACTTCAAATCTGCCGTCAGGCAGGCGATTAGCCGTGCGTTCTAAAATGGTAATAGCTCGTTCATCGTCTGCACTACGTGGCGCACGTTTAGTGATTCCTATCGAATCCAGTCTATATTGATTTTTGATTAGCTCCTCTAAATTATTATCGTTCTCATTGTTACATAAATCAGAGACTAACGAATGATTTATGAATTCAACTGGCTTCGTTCGGCTACTATTACAACCAAAAAGAACCCAACCAATCGCTGTTTTAATAGCAACCGGTTATGATTTAGAGCCTTTGTTAACAGCTAGGGGATATGCGAGTTCCCAATGATCAATTCCTATAATTAACTTAGGCTGAACATTCTCATAACATAATATCGGAGCAATGTCTGTCAGATGAGAAAATTTAGAAATTTTGTCGAAACAGACTGTCTGACGTCCTAACTGTAATGACGTAACACATCGTGCGTTTTTAACAGTGTGAACGACACTACTATGACGACCTTTAACATTATAGAAAGACCACCTATGCAATTTATTTTAATTTTAGAAACTGGTCCCTTTGCTCGTATTTTGGATGCGAGATCAGCGTCGATAAAAGTAGCCGTTGGCCCGTCATCAAGTAGCGCATAAGTGTCCACAGTACCGAGTGGACCCGCTACCGTAACGGCTATCATTTTCAACAGAGGGCGTAAACTAGTTTCCGGGGCGGTAAAAGAACTGGTATTGTGGGCTACGATGTCAGAAAAATCTTTATGCAAAACTTTGGAAGGCTTTTCTATCTGTGAGTGGCTCGCATTCGAAGCCCAGGTTCGATATCCTCATTGTTTTCACTAACATGAGTTACCAAAGCGGTCGGATCGTATAAAAGTCTATGATGTTTGAACATGCAACTCTGAACTTTGCAAACCACCTTTGACATCTTGCAATTTTTATAATTGTGCGAACCTTTTTTCAGGCATTTATGGCAGAGCTTTTTGTCCATGACAAACTGCCATCTGTCATTAATTGACAAAGTATTAAAAATGTCACAACAATTCAATGTATGATTTTAACCGCAATATGGACATAATTTATTTATAATTTCAGAATTATTAGATAAATTCGTTGATTCTTTATATTCGTGAGCAATTACAGGAATGTCGGTAAAGCGCGACGCATGGATTTTCTCTATTTTTTTGAAGGAAAACAAACTGTCTGTTAATACACCAAACTGGAGCTGAATATCTCCCTCCCGTGAAAGGAAACAAGATAGGAGTTCTAACTTTGTAATACCGCTATCGTGAATATAGTTTGTGTATCCAAAGTCAGCCCATCGATTTCGTAATATAGGTGATAATTTACCCAGGATACACTGATAGAGTTCCGGTGACTCTAGATAAGATTTCTGATTAAGCAGCTTAATGACCTCTACACAATTACAAACTCGGCAGGCGAACTTGTTCAAATCTGCACCGTCATTATTAATCCGCGGTAAAGCTTGAATCGTAGCTGTTTCCTGTAAAACAATTAGTTCAGGTCTACCAAACCTGCGGTTTGGACCGCCGCACGACTTCGATAGGGTCTCGCGCAGTAACAAGAAGTACTGCCACTGCTTCATGTGCGGCCCTCGAAGAGCCATACTGAGACGTAGTAAATTGTCAGCCGAAGAACATAGTTTCTTGAAAAACGCGTTTGAATGCTAACCAGTCCAGTGGATTTCCGTCGAATACAGGTAGACGTCCATCTCCAAACTTAGGCTTAGATTTGCTGTTGCCAGCTAATGCAATAATTGCTTCAGCAAGTAACTGTATATCAGACAAATTTGTATTATTAACAATAGGAATAGTATTACTATTAGCAGCTTTTACACAATGTAAATCAGACCGCAAAGAACTTATATTGTTAAAAGTTCTAACAACATTATTAGCAGATGTAGGATGACATATAGTCTTACTGTTTACCACATTTAAGTTACTAGTAGAGTTTTGTACGTTAGCGGAAACATAAACATTATTAGACACTACAGGTCTTGTGTTGTCCTGCGTATTAGGTGGAGTAGGGTCACTCATAGCTACACACAAACTATTAAGCAACGAAGGCCTCGTGTTGACTATAATATGATAACTACTCGATACCTGCTCAAAACCGACGTTATAAGATTGGTCACGTACTTCTACAGCAACAGGGATAGCAGAATTAAAACATTCATCTAACCAATTATGCACATCCTTATTTGACAGTCTGCTTGAGAGTTTACTGCTGCTTCTATTACACAAGCTTTTGCGCTCCTCAATAGCAGCGATCTGCGTCTGCATACGGAGCTGTAACGCATCACGCTCTCGTTGCATCACCTCGCGCTCTCGTTGCAGCACCTCGCGCTCTCGTTCAAGAGCTGCACGTTCCATTTCGGCTACCTCTCGTGCGCAATCTGCTTCAAGAGCTTTTATAGTTAACAGACCCTGAAATAGAACTAGCTGAGGAGACGTGACTTCGCGTTGATGTATGGGGGTTCCCGTGCATTGCGGGCGGAACATTTTGCCCTTGCATCACTTACTTATGTTTACTTGCTCTTGTCTCTACCACCATTTATGATTCAAAGACGGTGGAAGGACCACAATGTGGTGGATAAGGACTGTATTTTTAATTATTATAAGAGAAAAGAAAACAGTGGTGACAGTGACAAGGTAAAGCAATCAATTTAATGTCAAAGAATAACAATCTCAATAAAAAATGTATCAAAAACTCATAGACAAAACATAGTGATATAAAAGGTGCGCTATCCGGCACAGTCTTCTTTAAGCGTCCACTCCATATTTAAAAATGAGTTAAATTCTAAAAAGTATACATTTTTATTTTTATGAATAATTCGAAATTCGAATTCAATAAACTTTTTTGTGGCCAGCATTCTAAAAGAAAAGTTGTTACTGTGTGACAATACTTATGACCTAACTGTGTATATATGTGTGTGTGTGTATGTATGGAATGCGTGCTCAGCTCTTCCCGATGAGTATGGTCCAACTTCCATAAGGGGTAACTCGGCGAAGGCTGAAATGCTACGAGCGTCACGAGTGTCACACGTGACATATACATATATATGAGTGATGCGTGCGCTGCTTCATTCCCCTATGCCTTATGCACCGCCTAATGTTAGGTTGTATGAAATATGAACGAAAGGAAGTTTCACTTCAGATGTGTGGTCAGTGCACAGTCTTTTCTTTGTCTGTCTATGAGATTATTATCAAAAAGCGATTGGATAAGCATTTTTTAATTTTTAACAGAACCTAACGTCATAATATTTTTTTTGCTTAGAAGTGACGTCACGATCTGTCGCTTTCAAACTTCGACGCGTAATTTTTTGTTTGATTGACAAAAGAAAATATAGGTATTCTTTGATAATGTAGGTAACTGACGGACTAAAGGAATATTTCGTTTACTTCAGTCCCGTCTTCACGCCTGTGAAAGTTACAAAGAGTCCTACGTGCTCGTAGCATCGTAGGCTCAATGCCTACGTGCGCGCAGCATCGTAGCGTTTGTAGAAGTTCTTTGTAGCATATTTTATCTGCTTTATTTTTAGTTTCTTAATGATAAAACTGCCTTTAGTTTACATTTTGTAATGATAATGAAATATCTTTGCTTACGAGATTTCGGTTTTAATATTTTATAAAATAATATTATTAAAATGTGAAAGTTTGTATTTATAGAGATTTAGATATTAGTTACTCATTCAAACAAATTAAGATTTAGGAAGTAGATATTCTTTATCATAAAATCTGTGTACAAGATTATTCCTTCTAGTGTCTCTACTTCCGTGTTTAAAAAAACTAAATCCATCCTATATGTTACGGAAACAGTGTCACAGATGGTTGCCCAAACTATTTCAATCGGCCCGATTGGGGCAGTTTTTATCAGGTAATAAGGTTTTGTGAGTGTGCTCCGACCCTTCAAACCTTTCTCTCTTCTGGTCATTCTGTTTGAGAGGTTTAAGTGAATTCCTTTTGTAGTTTTATCCGTTGTTCCGTTTCACGGGAAGGGAGGTTTGATGAGATGTTATTATAACGGTCCTTTATCTTTTTAACTGCTCGTAGTGCCTTTGAGCATTGAGTCGATTTATTGCGGGAAAATTAAAAGAAATGGGACGGCGTTAGCGACCGTTGCTCGTTTGTTTATTTAATCTTTACAGTCGCGAATCAGCTAACAGCGAGCCTAATGCCTTAAGCCCACTTGCAGTGAATTTGCTAAATTTCGATTCAACTAAAACTAAATTTGAACCATAGAAAAATGATGAAACTTCAATGCCAATTGGATATTAATGTGTGGGCTAAAAGCTAAAACTGTTGTTTAAATCTAAAGAAAATATTACTCGTAAAAATTCCACGCGGACCAGGCAGCAGACGGGACTCGAACCCGCATCCTTCGCTATCCGGGCGGATGCACCAACCAATTATACTACCGCGGTCCTAATGGCCGTGTCGAATTCTTTCTAGCCTTTCTTAAGCTGCAAGGCACCGCCATCTCTGCGCATTGTAAGTTACCCACAATGTCAAATTAATACCTTCAAATAAAACATTTGAACGAAGTAATAGCAATTATCTACAGAAATGTTTCCTCGGCATATTTGTAAACGGAATTTTCATTTTCTTTTGTTTTACTTAAATACGCAACAGAATTAAAAATATCTAACTTATTATGGCATCACTTTACACCAATAAATAACCTATGAACTTGTTCGCAACTTGTCAAATAGCTTATTATAAAAAATAATTTATAACTATCTTGCTTTTTTCTCTCGAATGTTTTGTACTGTTAAAACTTAAATATAAGACACTGCCTTGCAGCCTAAGCTATGAACAACGAGAATAAACCCAAGTATAATACGAAGAGCTTGCTGGCGCAAGTTGTTAGCGTGTTCGACTGAGATCGTTGAAGTTAAGCAACTTTCGCAGTGGTCGGTCATTGGATGGGTGACCAAAAATTTACGATCTCGAGCTCCTCCGTGCTTCAAAAGGCACGATAAGCCATAGGTCCCGGCTGCATCTGCAATTGTTCGCCCCCACCAATCCGCACTGGGCCCGCGTGGTGGGTCATGGCCCAAAACTCCCTATTCCATCTATTGGGAAGCCCTGTGTTTCACATGCATTGGGGACGTTAATAGGCTGATGATGATGATAATACGAGGAGAAATTAGATACATCCGTTAAGGTCTGGGGTAGCATAGCAATAGCAGTCAGTACTTTACTGTACTGAGTTTATTTTTTACCATATTTAAAACTACATTGGTGATAACGCGTTATTACAATTAAAAGAAATGTCGAATGATTAAGTTAATCATTTGAAATAAACTTGTCAAAAAATTGCCTTTAAACGTAATAATTAAGTCTTAATTTGAATCAAGAACTTTGATGAAAGTTAGCCTTAATGTCACAAAGTAAAAGAGAGAATATAAAACGCGCCGGTACCAAATCAACAGGGGGTACAGTTCCGACAAGTGATTAATGTGATAAATGTTATGTAACATATAAAATATACATTTTATGCGAAATCCTGTTCCCATTTTCCGAATGTACACAATTATGTTAATATAAGTCTGGAATGGAGGTATTTAGGAATTATTCATTGCACACTCGTAGGAAACTATCCGTGCTCGGATGATCTCATGAATCTGCGTGAATGATCTGCGTGTGTACTCGCGAGTAAGAATAGCTTCCGAAAGTTCCGTTGGTAAGTTTATCTTTTTGTTAAAACAATGCGGCGTTAGTTCTAAGGATTGGCGAAGTGTCGCCAACTTCCCTCCGGTTAACTTTCCGGCTTACCGGCACTTCGGGAACGTAAATCTGCTCATTGCATTAGCGCCTAATCCTAATGCGCCTTCGTTCACTCCGGTGCTAGAATTAAAAAGACAAAATCTGAGCTTCAACACCTGTTTGGACTGCAGAGTTGTAATCTTTTTAAAATGTCCTTTAGTTTCCTCGTTGTATCTGTGATTCTTATTAAAATTTACCAGAGATATATCTATACATACATATAATAAAATGGTAAGAAAGTCAAACTGTACATTGAATATTTTCTTAGAAGAATACTTGGGGTGCAATCTACAATTGATACCGAAGCCAAAAATATGGTTTTTAGAATTTTTGTCTGTTTGTTTGTATGTTTGTCTGGGATAAACTCAAAAAGTACTGCATGGATATACTTCAAATTTAGCACAAATATTCTTAAGAAGTAGAGTCGACATTTAAGCTACATATTATCACGCTATCACCTACGGGGAACGAGCAGTGAACCTTTATTTCTAACCAATTCCTCGCGTACGAAGTCGCGGGCGGCTGCTAGTATTCAATTATTTCATTACCTGCACAGCAATGTAATGTGCAAGTTAAGTAAAATATCTAAACACTACTTTACTAGAAATCAATTAAATTTAGTTTACAATAGACAACAGGTAAATAAAAATATTCTCAAAATGTTTATTCCTATCGCAAGTTTTTTAGGTCCACAGCCACGTTATTCTATACGTATACGACAAAGCGCGAGTGATAGTAAATATTTTTTTTCTACACTCTCAACAATGAGCCTAGTTCCAAAATCAGAAATCAAAATATCTTTATTCAAATTAGATATTTAGTACAACTCTTTTGAATCCTTCATTTTTTTCCCCTACTTTTGTTCGTTATTGGACATATTTTTTAGCTGGGGAGAAAAACGAGCGAAAAAAACTCCACAACATCAAAAGTATAATGTAACAACATTTACAAATCATTATGTTGTTACAACGTTCACCGTGTAATTTTGAATTTAAACAACAATCCACTGAACAGCTATAATAATAGTTTCTGTTGCTCCATTTTGGCACAAAAGTTCACAGATACGTGTCTCAAGCGGATGGTGGTCCCAACCGGTCCGAGTTATCGTGTTGATGAGTCGTGTCTATGTGGGCGTTGCTCGAGCGCACTTTTTATGTAGATTGCCTTCTGAACTATATTTTTTGGGCTTGTCCCATGGGATACTAGGCTAATGGATAGAAATACAAATAATGTAACAAAGTCAAGTATAAAGGACAATGGGCAAAACGCACCCATCTCCGCTAACAATGTAATTAGTATGAATCGATAGATCTATGAAAAATTAGCCTTTTTTATTATGACACCGAAAATAAATATCCTGGGAGTCAAAAGATATGACACCGTAAAAATATCCTGGTAGTCAATAGATATGACACATGGGCATATTTAAGTAGCTAAATAAATTCATTTTATATTATTAGTAATCATAATAATATGCCATGTCGCATTATACAACCAGATATACGACAAAGCCTGCCGATCATCCTGCGCTTGCTCTTACTGAGACATTTCAAAACGGTTTACGAATGCTGAAGGACTTGCAGTTGCAAATAGTCGACTCTTCTTACTTCGTTGTGATTGTGCGGTCCCTGCTACTTGATTGATTATTATCTAACACGCTTTGGATATTGAAACTCCACCTCGCTGCCACCTCTGAGATGCCCAGACGGAACACTAGCCCATAAGCCGCAGGAGAAAGCCGATTTACTGGCAAAACTCTTTGCGGCTAACTCCCGAATCGATGATTGCAATGCACTGCCACCATCATTACCTCACTGTGGCACAACGATGCCTGATATTAAAATCAGGCAGCGCGAGGTTCGTGCCGAATTGCAATCACTCGACGTCCGGAAAGCTAGTGGACCTGATGGCATCCCAGCAGTAGTACTCAAAAAATGTGCAGCGGAGTTGTCTCCCGTGCTCACGCGCTTGTACCAATGCTCGTATTCTTTGGGGCGTGTGCCGGAGACTTGGAGAGATGCCAATGTGCAACCGGTGCCCAAAAAAGGGGATCGCTCAGACCCGGCAAACTACCGGCCAATAGCAGTCACCTCAGTTTTATGTAAAGTTTTAGAAAAGGTCCTTAATAACCATCTGACCCGCTACCTAGAGGATCACTCCTTGATTAATGATCGTCAATATGGTTTTAGACCGAAACGATCGACGGGTGATCTTCTAGCGTACTTAACTCATATCTGGGGTGAGGCTATCGACAAGCGTGGCGAGTCGTTGGCTATCAGCCTTGACATTGCCAAGGCTTTTGACAGGGTCTGGCACAAAAGCCTTCTCTCCAAGCTTCCGGCATACGGTCTGCCAGCCCAGTTCTGTTCTTGGGTAGCTGACTTCCTGCATGAGCGTAGAATTCGTGTCCTTACGGATGGTAGCAGTTCGCGGTTCATGTCAGTGAATGCCGGCGTTCCCCAGGGCTCCGTCCTATCCCCCACTCTCTTTCTGCTGCATATCAATGACTTAATTCCTCTTGGGAATATTCATTGCTATGCAGACGATAGTACAGTGCATGCGGGGTATCTCGGACAAGCAGCGGCTGGGCTGGCGGTAACCAAGGAGAAACGCGAGAATCTTGTCATTGAACTCAATCAGGCTTTGGACCACATTTCCGAATGGGGTACCAGGAACTTGGTTGAGTTCAATGCCAAAAAAACTCAGGCTTGCGCCTTCACGGCAAAAACATCGTCATTCCTTCCCCTTCCATCTCTTCAGGGCACAACACTACCGCTGCAGAGCAACATTTCCATGCTCGGTATGGAAGTTCGCTCAGACCTGAATCCAAAGAACTACATCGAAACCGTGATCAAAACAGCTTCACGCAAACTCGGAGTCCTGAACAAGGTGCGGCGTTTTTTCACGCCCGATCAACTGTGTTTGTTGTACAAAACGCAAGTGCGGTCCTGCGTGGAATATTGCTCGCACCTCTGGGATGGCTCCGCCAAGTACTTGCTCGATGCTTTGGATAGGTTACAGCGACGCGCGATCCGCATCATAGGCGATGAGGAGGTGACTAAACACCTTGAGCCTCTTCAATTACGCCGTGACGTGGCGTCACTAAGCGCGTTCTATCGTCTGTACCACGGCGAGTGTTCTGAGGAGTTATTCTCTCTTATCCCACCTTCTCCTTTCCTTCAGAGGACCACGCGCGCTGGCCTACGTTGTCATCGTCTAACTGTGGCCACAATTCCAACGCGTACAAAGAAATTTGGTGACTCATTTCTTTGTCGCACTATCCGTAAATGGAATGCTCTGCCCGCTCACGTGTTCCCTCCCTCTTACAACCTGGGATCCTTTAAAAGAGGCGTGAAGAAGCAACATGCAGGCCGGCAGGGTGAAGATGGCTGGTGTGGCAGGTAAAACTGCTGTATCAGCTATCGTCACGTCTGGACTTCACCTTCACTTAACATCAGGTGGGGTGGAGTCATTTGTCGGACCTATCTATAAAAAAAAAAAAAAAAAAAAAAAAAACACGATTATTGATTTTGTCAATTAGTATGGATAAACTGGAATTATGTGTTCTCCGAAGCGTGGACAAGTTTTCTGTAATCTATGGTCGCTCCGTTTTACATAGAAGACAATTTACTATAGCGAACAGAATGTTTAAAAAAAACCCAACCCATATGCACCATATGAAGTACTCCAATAATTCCTGAGCACCCTATGTAGGGTCGAACTAACTAACTAAATTAATTCCCTTGTTTCATTAATGTTCGTTCGTTATAGTACATCTACATATTTAACTTAAAATAACTAAAGACCCCCAGGATGGAATTTGATGCGCTTTGGCACAGATAATCTTGACTAAAACTACATTTGTTTGAAAGGTATTATAATATCTTTCAAACAAATGTAGTTTAAGCCGTGGCTGACGTGGGTGCAGCGTCCATACACATTTTTGCCCAATGTCCTTTAATAGAAATTTATTCAAATAGAGTTCAGATTCTCGTTTCCATCATAGAACCATTTGCCTTTACCGGTATTAAGCCTCAAAGTGGATGACACCTTGGAAATCGTTGCACAAACCATTCTACTAAGGAGGAATGTAAATGTCCTAGGATGATATGATAAATGGAATTTTCGCGAAATCAATCCCTAGCCGCCTTATTCCAAAACGCGGAGTAAAGTTTGTCTTGGTTTAAACTTATGTTACCTCTGTCTTCTTTTTAGCAAACAAAAGTGACAGCAGCAGTTATAGTCCAGGTTTAACTTTAGTCTTCGTTTTGTAATGAGAATACAAATTGGAATTTTGACAAAACACGGATAATTAGGCAATAGCGAAGACATTGCTCTATCATAATGTTGAAGAAATTTTGATGTGAAACATACGCGTGCGTAAAACCGATTTCTGGCGTGGCGACTCAAGGCGTGGCGACTCAAGCCGTGATGACGCGTAGCCACGCTATATGATGGCATATATCTAATACAGTCTATATGCAGAAGTGTGTACGCGCAATTGAATTCGATTTCTCAATTTAATGAAAATAAATGTTTATTAAATAAACAGTCATCATTTTCGGGAATAATATCGTAATATTTTGTTTTATCATTATAACACAAATATTTAGTTCCTATCACAATCTGTTCTTTTCTGCATATTACTTTTACAAAATAATGTCGATGTTTCACATCTGCCAGGTATTCCGTGACGGCCGACATTTTTCTTCTGGCGCTTCGCTCCCGCAGAACATTCGCTTTCTGTTTTGTAAAAGGCATTTTTTTCTCAATGATACAAATTTATTTTCTTTTTATATTAATGGAATATTTACATTTACTTATGAAATGACTTATTAACACTACTACGGACTATATTATAATAGGTTCAGTGTTGGTCATGGAGACTTTGGTTACAACACTAACCATTTTTTCTTGGTGTAAATGGCTTATGCACACCCGCCCACTGAAAACTGGTGAGCAGATATGAGGCCTACCCACTAGACTAAAAGTTAAATTCCCCTTGTCGATGACCTGACTTAAACTCCCACGTGCCTCTTCAACTCAGGTAGTAGGCGGCGATTGAGAAATGTTATTGCCATTGTCTAATTCACCGCGTTTTCGCAAAATCCCTAGGATTTTAGCAAAAAATCCTACGACATTTATACTACCAGGTATTATTGACGTGACAACGTCTTATAATTCGATGGAGCCGGTTGCACGCACGAAAAAACATGACTCATGCGTCGTTACCTCGATCTGAGGCGTTCTATTTAAGGCTTGAAGTGCAAGCGAGAGCGCGCAACGAGTGACAAGAGGCACAATCGGCCTCTGCGTTCGGCGGCGTTCGACATCTGTCTCTCTCCTACTTGAGTGAGCGATGCGTCCGCGTAGACAGCTGCTATACAACACTTACATGTTTTCGTCAAGTATGAAGTGCAGTGAAAAGTGAATGTGGTGTCAATTGTTTATAGCAACGATAATTGCGGCGTAAAAGGACATGATTCTTTCGATATTAAATATATGTTCAGTGATATATTGTCGAATGTTCGTGCTTTCATCAATAAAATAAATAGCATCGGTCCGCTAGTGCAGCGATTGTAGGTTATGCTATAATTGACAAAACTATAAAAATATGTTAACAGAACTATTTCGTGACATTTAATTAATATTGAATACAACTATGTACATTGTAAAAAAACATTGTCACGTTCAACTATCGTCAGTAAACCGACTTTACAGACAACCGATTTTTTTTTCGTTGGTATCGATAGTCACCAAAAACGCAATTTAACACCAAAAGAATTCGTATAACTAAAAACCATTTTTAGGCAACTAAGTAGTTAGGAAGCACACTAACAACTAAAAAGCACACTAACAACGAGACTAATCCATTTGTCTGAAATGTTTCGTATTGTACGTTGCCTCATTAAGCCGTTGTGTCTAAAAGTCAACACAGCAGTTTGCAAAGCGAAACTGCACAGCGTATTAAATTTGTTTTCAGTTCAAAAGCTGTTCAGTAAATGCATACGACCCAAAAATCATGCAACTTTGTTGGACGAAACAACATCAGACGAACTTTCAGTTAAAATTAACGTAATGTCGCAATTACATTTAGTCGAATACGGACTGTATTCGGGTGTATGAAAGATATTACTCGAATTCGGGCACCTGAAGCTATATTTACACTGGATTAGTGGCTGGAAGACGATGTCGGGTAAACAAAAGGAAATCTACTCAACTCCATTCATTTACATTTAGTCATTTACCCGAATTCCATTGGCTCTCGTATTCGAGCTAACGACCAAGTGTAATCGCGGCATGATACTGCAGTTTTTCTGTCCTCAAAAAATATATTCTGACATTTCGTACCGCTAGCTGCTCAGATTAGCAGTTTTAGTGTTTTTTTTCAGCAAATGCTCGAATACGAACCTCATATAAAATTTTGATAACACAAATTATTAAGCCGAAGTCACTTTTACGTATAAGTTACGGTAAACATTTAAGCAACTTTGTTTAAGATACATGGAAACAAAAAAAAATAAAGCATCTGATACTAAAATCTACAGTTGTTTTTTGAGATAATGGTATTTTTCTGAAACTTATAAACAACACATCGCTTTCATTTCCGGACCTTTATTTTAATGTCTGGGAAATGCCTTACGCATCCTTAAGAAGGTATTTAGGACTCCTTCCTGCTCATTTCAGCTAGCCTTGGGGCTCGATGAAATAAGCAGGGCCCTACCTATGTTCTGAACAGGGCCAGTTAAAACCAGATAATACTCCTGCATTATAAGGACCGCAGTTCCCCCAATGCGGGTCAGGAGTGCGGATGTGGTCATGGCACCCGATTTACAACTGGCTATGTTTCATTTCCGGACTTATCAAAGTCAAATGTCGCTTTGAGAAAACTGACATAAACATTTCTCAAAGATTGAGAATCATAGTTTTTTTTGTAATACCACTGTACTGTTACTTAATGAGATGGTTTGCATTTTCAATTTAATTATAGCTCAGTCGTTTTACAAAGAGACTCGATGATATTTTTTACCGTGACGCCTTATTTAACGAGCTCTCGTATCTAGAGCAAACGGGGGAAAACCGGAACGGAAGATGCACTGAATGGAACTGGTCAATTAACGCGAGCCATGATGAAAGAATACCACAAAGGAAAAATAAAAGGGGCATAAAGAAGTTTTATACTGCGACGAGGAACCACATTATGGTTTGAAATTTAGAGGCACCGGCGCTGTTGATGAGAGATTGTTAAAATAGGTTACAGATAAGAATAATAATAATTATTATTGTGCGTGAGTCATAGCCACCATGGCTCACGCACAATGGTCCATTTTAAGAAATAAGTACCGAAACTTTAACCCATAACATTAGAAGTTTAGAGGTAAAATAAGGGCGTAACGGATTTCATGTTCAATTTGGAGCGACCTTCTGGGGAAGTACCTTAGCTTGAAAAATATCACAGTAAAAATAATTGGTGCTGTCTGTTGATAATGTTCTAGAGAGTTTCATGGGATACGGAATTGGTTTGGGACCCTCTCATGGGACAGGGGATTGGTTTGGTTTAGGTGAAGATGTAGAAATGGCATATTAGGGATAATGACTGTGTTAAATAAACGTTATTCTATTTAGTCTGTCAGTAAGATTACAAAAAAAACTTTGATCAATGAACCAAAAATTCTCCTCCCACCTCACTTCGTGAGTGTCGCGTGTCGTCACTTCTAAGTAAAAACAGTACCAAGACGTGACGTCATGCGACATTTCAAATTAATGTATCTCTGTAATCTTTTGATTATGTGCAAAAAGAAAAATAATATGGGTTCAATACTTTTTAATAATATATCTCATAGACGAAGAAAAAACAGTAAGTCATCATTCCATTTCTCTGCCCCCAACTACCTTCGCGTCAGCATAACGCATGGGTTACCACAGTGGAATCCCATAAGCTTCCTCACCGATAATGTGTAGTAACATTAGAGTGTTATTTTTTTAAGAGAGGAATAGCTAACCCGACACTACACCAAGGACATCCCAGATGTCAGCCTATACGAGATCAGAATGGCTCTCAAGCGGCTTAAAAACAGTAAAGCACCGGGCGATGACGGAATCACTACGGACCTTCTGAAGGCGGGCGGTAAGCCGGTCCTCGTGGCCCTTCAGAAGCTATTCGACTCTGTCATCCTCGCGGGCATTGTTCCAGAGCCGTGGATCAGGGGCGTGGTGGTATTATTCTTCAAGAAAGGCGGTAAAACCCGCTTGAAAAACTATCGACCTATCTCGCTCTTGAGCCACGTCTATAAGTTGTTTTTGAGAGTCATTACAAATCGACTTTCGCGCAGGTTCGACGACTTCCAGCCTCCCGAACAAGCCGGTTTCCGAAAGGGCTTTAGTACCATGGACCACATACATACGCTGCGTCAGATCATACAGAAGACCGAGGAGTATAATCGGCCTCTGTGTCTAGCGTATGTGGACTATGAGAAGGCATTCGATTTGGTCGAGACTTGGGCGGTGCTGCAGTCCCTCCAGCGGTGCCAAATTGACTATCGATATATCGAAGTGTTGAATTGTTTGTATAGAAACGCCACTATGTCAGTCCAAATCCAGGAGAGAAGTACGAAACCGATTCCATTGCAGGAGGGTGTCAGACAGGGGAACGTAATTTCCCCGAAACTGTTCACCGCTGCATTGGAAGACGTCTTCAAGATTCTGGATTGGACCGAACTCGGCATCAACATCAACGGCAAATACATCACTCACCTTCGATTTGCAGACGATATCGTGGTTATGGCAGAATCCCTGGAGGCCTTGGCACAATGCTCAATGACCTCAGCAGAGTTTCCCAACGGGTTGGTTTAAGGATGAACATGGATAAAACCAAGGTCATGTTCAATGTCAATGTCACTCCAGCACTAGTATCTGCTGGGAATGCGATTCTCGGAGTTGTCGATCATTACGACTACCTAGGACAAACAGTCCAGTTGGGCAAATCCAACTTCGAGAAAGAGATTAACCGACGAAACCAACTCGGATGGGCAGCGTTCGAGAAGCTTAGGCACATCCTCACGGCCAAAATTGCCCAGTGCCTGAAAGCGGTTTTTCCGCTCGAATTGGAGCACCCGTCTAGGGAAGTAACCTCCAACTTACATAAGACCACAGTGAAATAACACTAGCTTTTGGTGGTTTTGGGTTTATTCCGGTGCGGGGTAGGGAATTGGGTCTGGGTAGACAACGGCGCGAGTGATGATATTATTTGTATTACAAGCGTTTGTAGGCTTTGCTGGCTGCTTACCACCAGAAAGGCCATACACTTCTTTGCCACCCTTTTAACATTAAAATGCAGTTATGTGTTTTTGTTTTTTAAGCATTTAACTGCTAGATGTTTAAATCGAAAGAAAAGTATACTAGAAAACATTAAACATAAAAGTAAACATACAAGTACATAAGAGTAGATATTATGGGCTACCTACAATGCGAAGGGATGGCGCTGCCTTGCAGCCTAAGGCTAGAGAAAATCCGGCAGGGCCGTCAGGGCTGCGGTAGCATAACGGTCAGTACATTCGCCCGGATAGCGAAAGGTGCGGGTTCGAGTCCCGTCTGCTGCCTGGTCCGCGTGGTTTTTTTCTAAAAAATTTTCTTTAGATAGAAATACAGTCTTCTGTAAGAAAGGCGGTGGCAGTAAATTCGCTATATCCTATTACGCTGCAGCCTTTAGCTTCAAAAAATTGTCTTACAAATTATATTTCTTTCCCAGGGTTTAGAGCTCAAGGGCCAGATGGTGTTTTGTTCAGAGTCAGATTCCCTCCTGTTTGTCGGATCTCCGTTCCTGGACGGACTCGAGGGACTGACAGGAAGGGGACTGTTTATATCCGACATCCCGCTGCATGATGCTACCAGAGACGTGATCTTGGTCGGGGAACAGGCGAGAGCGCAAGTAATTACATACAATAATAATAAATTTAAATGTGTAACGTTCAACAATCCCTGTTCAAGTTTCCTTGTTTTACTCATGTGAATTGGACGTTTTTTTCCTGATTGTAATAAAAATAAAATTACTTTATTATTATAATTAGGAAAAAAATTAGTAATACGTTGGTATTCGTTACAAAAAATCGATTATTACGGTTTTTTTTTCGTCACTGATTATAAATTTCTTTTCGTTAACTAAAAATAAACTGTGCCTACACAAAAGTTTGAAATCCTTTTACTTGTCATCTGTTTTTGCGAATGTAAAAAAATGCTTAAGAAATTTATCAATATATTTTGAATCTGAATTCATCAATCAAAAGTGAGAATAGAATTAAAGAAACAGATTTTCAATAAGATTCAGTGCCAGATTTCCTTTTAGAATAGAAGATGCCCTTCCGATATAAAATATTCAATCTCCTCAATTTAGTTAATCTTCAAAAATTTTTTATACAGCCTTTTTTTAAATATCTCGTTATCTAAAAATTTGAATTTTCGATATTAGAAAGGAAAGCCGTAGCTTTGCAAATACCAATTTCCAATGTTAGATTTCTCGAAGAGCAGCTTAATATGATTCAACCCAAACCATTTTCATATAAAAATATTTCAAATTCTTCGAATTCACAATATCGATATAATCCCTCTTCCAACGTTTTAACTCGGCGATTGTTATAAATCTCAAAGCTTGGCTAGAAAGTTGAAAACATATCGACCCTTCCAGGATGAAACGTCGTAAAAGCCATTTTACCCAAAATCTGTTTTTAACGGTTTCTTTATCAGAATCGCGAGCTCTATCGATCTGTATATTTAAAATGTTCAAATTCGCGAAAAAATGTCTTTTACAACACGCTCCAATTAATGCCCTAAACCCATTTTTCTTCTTGTAAAATGTCATAATGAGCAATTTTGGAAATACTTTTTTCAAATTTATGTAGTAAGAGACATATTTTCTCATTCCACGGTCAATACAACATATATAATACAGTACTGGAAAATAATACTATTGAAAATTTTGTAGTAAAAGACACGATACTACTAACAATTTTGATGTAGACATACTAGGGACTTCGGAAAAGGCTTCGATTAATCACAGTTTTTTTTATTACAAGGAGTGAAAAAATAAAGGATGTAAGTTGATAGAAGAAACCAATATTCTATGTAAACGAAGTTCTGGACGTTACTTAGACGTAAATACGGCTTGTTGGCTTTAGTTGTGGGCCCCAAAATTCGTGTTTTCAATAGCAGTGTCGTGTTGAATTGTTTACCTAGGACAGTAGGTTCTCTCTCTCGCTGCCGAGCATGGTCGAGGCTATGCACAGTAGTGAGACGGCTTGGAAGGAGTCGCCTCTCTCTGTGATGACGTCATCTCAAAGTAGGAGGAGGCCGAGATGGGACAAGAGGACAATCCTCTGGCCGTCCCCTGCCACCGCAAAAGAACAGGCACGGGAAGGCGAAGGTGCGCCCTGGCTGCGCACGTGCAGTGACCCTATCTAATTGAATCACTTGCTGCCCGGCATGGCGTTAGCCGTGCCAGCCACCGATGGCTTCCGTGGCGCCAGCTATCTTTTGTACCTAACCTACATGAGAGGGCCGCGGAAGGGTCTGCGAGGGGAACTGCGCAGTCCTTCCGCAGCAGACGGGAAGCGGTGCGGTGGGCAATAGGCCGCGCACTTAGTTGCATTTACTTCACTAAATTAAACTTTATTCTTATTACAATTGTCTTTTAATTCAAAAATCCCTTTAATGAAACAATTTATGAAGTCTTATACAACTTCAAGGAAAAAAGATTACATTTGCCAAGCAGAAATAAAATGTCGTAGAAACCATTTACAACTTATTTTTTTGTAGTAAAAGCCATGCCATCTCTGGAACTAATGAATGTAGGCTATTCCGAGTTTCTTATTAGTAAGCAACCCGAAAACCTAAGCTTAATGAGTTATAGTGGTTTATTATAAATTAAGCAAATCAACAAGTATACGGGAAACAAACTTCACCGTTTTTGTTTTTTGGCCGTATTGAAAAATATCGTTTTGGCTTTTACTACGTTTCATCCTGGAAGGGTCGATATTGTGCGAGTATATTTCCTGGGCGTTGCGAACTTTGTATGACGTAATGTATCGTAAAAGAGGGAATTTCACAAGTTTATTTAGAAAATCAGACTTGGTTTGTGCACAAAGCCTTTCGCAGGCGTGTCTTCGGGATGTTTAAAGACAAAGAATTTGCTTCGGTAACATCTACCGCAAGTCGTAAATACGAGAGAGAGCAACAATGTTTAAGCTGCACTACAAAGTGAAGTCTTATCAAGCAAGAATGCAATCTGTGTGTTTCTCTTTGTTGAGGTTTAGCTTCATACAAAATTTTAAGTATGTTATGGATTTGATTCTGGTATAATCCTCGAAACTTTAATCCAAGATAGCAGTATCTCCTCTTAATTTTTATAGAACATGATAAGGATAGGATGCTGTTCATTTAAGGTTTAGATAATTTGGTCAGATTTTAAGTTTGTAAATAAAAGTAAATCGAAAATGAACTTTCTTAATATTGCCAAAGATATTTTTAACTGGTCTGAGTATAATATTACTTAAAAAACCGGCTAACTGCGGGTCGGACTCGCGCTCGGAGGGTTCCTATTACTATTGTCTGTACAACATAAGGCATTATAATAGTATTATAATATCGAGCAACAAACGGCAAAAAATCACGTCTGGTGTACTGGAGACCCCTTAAATATTTATTTTATGTTCATAATTTATTTTTAAAGTTAATACGACTAAATATTCGGTGAATATTTCAAGCACATACCTGCTGCCTTTAGTAATATAAAGCAAAGAACGGCAAAAAAATCCTGTATAAGAGCTCCCCCTTAAATACTTATTTTATTCTATTTTTAGTATTTGTTGTTATAAAGGCAACCGAAATACATTATCTGTGAAAAAATCAACTATCTAGCTATCACGGTTCATGAGATACAGCCTGGTGACAGACAGACAGACGGACAGTGGATTCTTAGTAATAGGGTCCCGTTTTTACCCTATAGGTACAAAATCTTAAACAAGCTTATCTATAATGTTATTAAAACTATTCACTTGAAGTTAAGCATAATTGTAGAAGACAGACGAACTTCTTAGCAATCCATGGATTCACCGTGCGGGTGCCGAGTCTATCGTGTGGCAGAGAGAGAAACTCTGACCAGTTCCCGGGACTTGCGACCCAGGTGCAGGTTTAAGGAGGCCCCATGCTCGAGTTGCCCGCCCTTCCTAGCCAAATTTGATAGGAGTCTGTTAGTGCAGCCTTAGTTGCTCGTTCCAAAATTGAACTTACTGCAATTCTCGACAAGCCTAGGTCTATTAGAAGGTTATAGAGAGATTTTGCTGGTATACCTCTTATGGAAAATTAAAAGTATTGTTTGTCTATCAGGACGGTCTACGAAGAAGAATGGATAAGCTCAAGAACTCAATAGAAGAAGCTAGCAAAGCTGTCGATAAAGAGCGAGAGAAGAATGTTAGTCTTCTGCATTTGATATTTCCGCCTCACATCGCTAAAAGACTGTGGTTGGGTAAGTATAAGTTAAGTACGACAAATTAAATAGGTCATATGTCGTTCTTGCTCTTAGTTTACGGTCTGGTCATTATACATCTAGGAAGTTTGCACATTTGATGAAGAAAGCTGATTCTCCCAATTGTGAACTGTGTAACAAAGTGGTCGATGTCCAATACATTTTAATGGAATGTGTGAAGAACAGAAGAGAGAGAGAAAGCTATTTATACAAAAATATCGACTTAACTTTGGGAATATAGGTTCCTTTGTGGAAATATTAGCACTACCAAACTCAGATGTAGCAAAGTCGATGTTTGATATGGTTTTCGCTTGTAAGAATAGCTCGCCCTTTCCAATTTTTTAAAATTAAATTAGTTGTGTATATGTTTTGGTTAGGGTACGATGAGGCTGGCATACTCGTAGAATGAAAGCCTCTAAATAAATAAAGAACAAACAAAAATAAGTACGTAAATTATAAAATAGCCAGACCAAATTATAAACTAGCATCAGGCTGAGCAGATGAGTGTTAGCCATCCTTTTAAAAAGAAAGTATTTTCTTTTTAAAATTAATTTCCGCTCGGATTGGATTGCTTTTTTAAGGAAGTAACCTCCACCTTACAGCAGATTACAGTAAAATAACACTACCTTTTGGAGGAATTGTGTTTCTGTCGGTGAGAAAGGTTCCAGGGCTCCACGGGGTACGGGATAGGGTCAGGGTAAGCAACGGATTGAGGAGCTCGTTGGCGCGAGTGGTTAGCGCGTTCGGCTACGATCGTTGAATTTAAGCAAGTTTCACAGTGATCGGTCATTGGATGGGTGACCAAAAATCTTCTATCTCGAGTTCCTCCGTGCTTCGAAAGGCACGGTAAGCCTTTGATCCCGGCTGCATCTGCAGTCGCTAGCACCCGTTAATCCGCACTGGGTCATGGACCAATCTCACTATTCCGTCCATAGGGAAGGCCCCAGCAGTGGGGACATTAATAGGCTGATGATGATGATGATGATGATAAAGCAACGGTGTGAGTAATTTTTGGTATCGCAAGCATCTATAGGCTACTGAGCCGCTTACCATCAGGCAGGCCGTACGCTTGTTTGCAACCCTTTAACATAAAAAAAATGTAATTTGTTAAATTTTGGAGTCTTAACTATCATAGAGAGAAACGTTTTAACTTGCACGCATCTATTATTTCATCCCTCCGAATATTTTCTTCCAGATACATTTGGGTCTATATTTTCTTTACGTGGCACGTAAAAACGGACGAGTAGTAACAAATTTATAGCGATCCCGTTATATAATATTCACCGAGGCTTAAAGTGGTTTTGGCATATTATTGAGGGTAGCTGATACGTGGGAAAGATCCCTGAATATTGTACAACGAAGTACCTGCATCAGGTATTATCCTTTGTGTTTTACGATCTTTGCAGTCTAAGTTTTATTTTGCTTCGCTCGCATCGGTGCTGACCTAACCTATAGTACCACTAATTTTTATTCAGGTCACGAGCTGAAGTTTTATGTATTACCTATTCGATTGATGCTGCTCCATATATTTTATTGTATCCAACTTCATGTCTATTTTATTTTATTTTTCTTTAACAAATTTTCTACTGCGTTTTTCTTTGTGGATTTAATACAGTAAAATATAAAAAACAATCTTAAGGCCAATTATAGAAACTCATTATGTACACATTAGATACTAATGGCGTTACTATATATCAGTATTTATTACATTTAATTTTAAAAATTGTTTATAAATCATATAATTTACTAACATAAATAATGAAATTAAATTATGATAGGACAGAACAAAACATAACAAAAAGACAAAAAACAGAAAAACAATCTCTAAATACCTATACAAAAGGGTTTTCAAAGAATTTGTCACCTGATAACCTTATGAAGTGTGGGTCTGTGTGCGTGTATGTATATATGTGTGTGTGTGTGTTAGAGCATAGTGGGTTGTCAGCTTGATTTGGAAACACTCGTCTGGGAAAGTATGGCACGTACAAATAATAAGTAAATTTAAAAATCATCATTATCAGCATATTAATGTCCCCACTGCTGGGGCACAGGCCTTCCCTATGGATGAAATAGGGAGATTGGGCCATGACCCACAACGCGGGCCCAGTGCGGATAAGCGGGTACTAACGACTGCAGATGCAGCCGCAACCAACGGCTTAACGGGAAGCCTTCCGAAGCACGGAGGAACTCAAGATAATAAGATTTTTGGTCACCCATCCAATGACCAACCACTGCGAAAGTTGCTTAACTTCAGCGATCGCAGCTGAACGCGCTAACCACCTGTGCCATTGAGCTCCTCGAACGAATGTGCTAGAAAAAAATTAGAAATACTATAATATATTTTACTTCCAATGTGTCTAAAACTTTTTTATCGAGCTTTAAGATGGCCGGTGTAACTAGGCTGAATACAAAATTCCACATTTCACCTTAAATTATGTACTATACCACTACCAATTTTGTAGTATTACAATGCTTTCAAAGTTTGCTACAGTTTTAGCTCTTTTTAATGCCACTTCTTTTCAATTTAATTGCTGTTAAATTGACAGGCATGTTGTTGAATAATAATTTGACCAGACCTATTAGAAAACAGGCGTTAGTCAATTTCGGATCAGAATATGCAGAATACTGCGTGGGCCTGGAGCCGTTATCTCTAGTTTTATCTAAATAAATTAGTATATAGATAAATAAATATTTCCAACACTCAAATACTCCAATTAGCCTAGTCACAAAGTAAGCACTGTAAGGCTTGTGTTATGTGATACTAGGGTAACGGATAGAATACATATGCTACACATATATAAGTATATTTATCGTGGATCCAGTATTCTCTTTTAAAAAGTCTTCTCATTTTTTGAACTTCGTGTTAATTTTAAAACAACGTAATATGAGAACATTAACTTCCATAGCGTGTGCTTCTCTACATGTCTGGGTAACAAATATACGCACGTCCTTGACAACTCCTCTATGCGTTGGGTCCGTGATAAGTCCACGGCGGAAATTTATTCACGATTCAGGGACTTTAGTCCTCCACGGGCAAAAGTCACTCGCATGCGCAGGCTATAATTTGTAGTAGGCCTACATTGTTGGATATGAATCGTTCTGCTTATTTTGTCTTTAAACGCAAGCTTAGGGTCTTTCTTATCTTTAAAATACTGAAATACCTGAGTTATTGCGGTGATAAACCGCATCATATTATATGATGTTGATATTTTTACCTTAATTTTGGACATTTCTACCCTGTCGCCAATCAGCGTCAAAACTGAACTTGATAGTGACTTCATTATAAGCAAGGAATGGATCTCAAAATAGGAAAGTAAATTAATTATTGAATCAAAGTTTGCCCCGAAACTTGATCCTAAAACATCTTAAGTTTCGCCCTATTAGCAAATATAATTAGAGCCGGTGAGCAAGTTCGCCGTGAAGTGTTAAAACTCCTTGAAATATTTTGTTTCCGATGAGGTGGCACTCAATTAGAGATCCTGTGCCTTATGCCACTCCCACGCCTGCGCGACGAAGCTGTGACAAGTTATTGTGCTAAAATTAGTTGTAATTAGTTCTATCGTAACGAACTATTTAGCTACGTGACGATAAACGTTAGCAAGGAGAAAGTGTGGCGACGACATCTACATGCCCCACATACGAGTATAATCATCATGGAGGAAATAATTTCTCGCCTCCTCAAAGAAAAGAAAGAAAAGAAAAGAAAGAAAGAAATTCGGAGGCTAACACTCCATATATGCAATGCCCAAAATTAGTCTGGGGGGTATGCACACGAGACACATGGGACACTATACCAGGTACAGTTACGTACCTGGGCGTTTTTCCCCACCCCCCACGACAACGGCTAACTAGAGCCGAAGCCCAAGTCTCAGAGACGCCCTCTAGTTGAGCCGACCCCCTCAGGTTCGAGTAGTTTAGAGGCTCCAAACGGAGAGGAGACTCCCGCGTAGGGAGATTACCATCCGCCTGGAATACCTCGGTGACGCTGTAAAGGTTATCTACGACCAACAGCATATACTCTCAAAAAACAACAGTCTGACCGCGGCCCCTGAGCTACCATCACCCAGCTCGTAGGAAGATCTTCCTATTTGGCCTTCCTAAAATAGCTCGACTAGTGGTTTTTGACATACATCAAAGGGGTTTTGGGGAACATACAGCGGAGTTAGCTCCCTAATCACTCTTTAGTTAAAGAACACTTAAACAAATCCGTTCAGGGTTAATATATCTACACCCATATTTGAAAATGATGTCCTATTGAAATGGTATTCCGAACAATTGAGGTTTCGATGAATTAGCTTGTCGATAAAATAGACCAAGCATTAAATGGATTTTCGCCGATATTGCATAGTTATTAGTAACGCGCCTCATTAAAATGTCTTTTGGTATTGATAACTGAATATCATATCTGTCAATTACCGCTGGAGTATTGGTTTAAATTGTAGCTTCGCATATTGGTTGCGGAATTAATGATTTGTAGATTTCAGTGAACTAATTTCATTTCATTACATATAGAGATAGACTTGTTATAAAATTATACAAATGTAGTTTCATTTTATTATATGCAATTTGATCTGTTGTTTTGTTGAATAATTTACCTGAGAAAGTTATAAACATCATTTCATCAGCCTATTGATGTCCCCACTTCTGGGTCACAGTGCGAATTGTTGGGTACTAACGACTGCAGATGCAGCCGGGATCAACGAATTAACGTGCCTTCAGAAGCACGGAGGAGCTCGAAATTATTTAGTCACCCATCCAACGACTGACCATTGCCAAAGTTGCTTAACTTCCATGCTCGCAGACTGAACGCATAGTGGAAAAAGTGGGAGGGATGCTTTTAGTATCGCCAGCATTTTGACTTTCTGTAATCACTTACCATTACCAGGTCTATCTATCTAATTGCCTTTTCTGCATAAAAAAAGTACTTACCCTTGCCGTTCAGTTTAGTACAGTACGTTTACGTAACATAGCTAATCATCATCATCATCATCATGTCAGCCGTACGACGTCCACTGCAGAGCATAGGCCAAGGATCTCCACACCAATCGGTCCTGAGCCACTCGCATCCATCGGCTTCCTGCGACCTTCACAAGACGATTCTTATGACAGAAAAGTATTAATCTGCCTGTTTTCATGGTCTGGGGGTTGCCGTACTAAGGGGAATTGGAAAAATAATATTTAAGCGCGTCAGACATTGAGAAGGGAACTTACGTGAACCCTCCAATAAGTAGCTCATACTAAAAAGACTGACGATTTGGATGCGACCAATAGTCATGATCGAATGTTGAGTTTTTTTGCTGCCCATTCGTTGGATCCTATATAAAAGGCAGGAATGGCGGGAATACTTCACGAGGTGCAAGGTTTCCGCCCTCATGGAATTCTGCCGCGCTCGAGTTAATCCCAAAATCCCCGCTTGGGCTCCCCTACCATTCTGTACATTATTTATATATCAGGACGGTTACGAAGTTACACTCTGCTACGATAATAACGATGCAATAGAAGTAGGATGCATTATCGCCTAACGCATCGAACCGTGATAAACAAATTCAGGTGGACGCCACGTTGTCAACCAGCTAGTCGTCGGATGAGCTACGGGTAAACGCTTTTTTTTTTTTTTTTTTTATATTACTAGGTAGGCAAATGACTCTACCCCACCTGATGTTAAGTGGTGATAAAGTCCAAACGCGAAGATAGCTGGTACAGCAGTTATTAACTGCTACACCAAAAATGCTCTCTCTTAAAGGACCCCAGATTATAGGAAGGAGGGAACACGTGCGCGGGTAAAGAATTCCACTTACGAATAGTACGACAAAGAAATGAGTCGCCAAATTTCTTTGTTCGTGTAGGAATAGTGGCCACAGTAAGTCGATGGCAACGTAGGCCAGCGCGCGTGGTCCTCTGAAGAAAAGGTGATGGAGGGATAAGCAAGAATAGCTCCTCAGAACACTCGCCGTGGTATATTCGGTAGAATGCGCTTAATGATGCCACATCACGGCGTAATTGTAGAGACTCGAGTTTCTTAGTTGCCTCTTCATCGCCAATGATGCGGGCAGCGCGCCGCTGCAACCTATCCAAGGCATCGAGTAAGTACTTTGCGGAGCCATCCCAGAGGTGCGAGCAATATTCCACGCAGGACCGCACTTGTGTTTTGTACAACAAGCACAGTTGATCGGGCGTGAAAAAACGCCGCACCTTGTTCAGGACTCCGAGTTTGCGTGAAGCTGTTTTGATCAACGTTTCGATGTAGTCCTTTGGATTCAGGTCTGAGCGAACTTCCATACCGAGCATGGTAATATTGCTCTGTAGCGCCAGTGTTGTGCCCTGAAGAGAGGGAAGGGGAAGGAATGGCGATGTTTTTGCCGTGAAAGCGCAAGCCTGAGTTTTCTTGGCATTGAACTCAACCAAGTTCCTAGTACCCCATTCGGAAATGTGGTCTAAAGCCCGATTGAGCTCAACGACAAGATTCTCCCGTTTCTCCATGGTTTCTACCTGTCCAGCCGCCGCGTGTCCAAAGTATCTCGCATGCACTGTGCTATCGTCTGCATAGCAATGAATATTCGCAAGTGGAATCAAATCATTGATATGCAGCAGAAAGAGTGTGGGGGATAGAACGGAACCCTGAGGAACACCGGCATTCACTGACATGAACTGCGAACTACATCCGTCCGTAAGGACGCGAATTCTACGCTCATGCAGGAAGTCAGCTACCCAGGCGCAGAGCTGAGCAGGCAGACCGTATGCAGGAAGCTTGGAGAGAAGGCTCTTGTGCCAGACCCTGTCAAAAGCCTTGGCGATGTCAAGGCTAATAGCCAGAGACTCTCCCCGCTTGTCTATCGCTTCACCCCAGATGTGTGTCACGTACGCTAGAAGGTCACCCGTCGATCGATTCGGCCTAAATCCGTATTGACGATCGTGAATTAGAGAGTAATCTTCTAAGTAGCGGGTCAGATGGTTGTTAAGGACCCTTTCTAAGACTTTACACAACACTGAGGTGACAGCTATCGGCCGATAGTTGGCCGGGTCTGAGCGGTCCCCTTTTTTGGGCACCGGTTGCACATTGGCGTCTCTCCAAGCTTCCGGCACACGCCCCAAAGAGTAAGAGAGTTGGTACAGTCGCGTAAGCACGGGAGACAACTCCGCTGCACAATGTTTTAGAACAACTGATGGGATGCCATCGGGTCCACTAGCTTTCCGGACGTCGAGTGATTGCAATTCCGCACGAACATCACGCTGCCTGATTTTAATGTCAGGCATCGTAGTGCCACAATGAGGTAGTGTAGGTGGCAGTGCATTGCAATCACTGATTCGGGAGTTAGCCGCAAAGAGCTTTGCCAACAAATCGGCTTTCTCTTGCGGCTCATGAGCTAGTGACCCATCTGGACATCGCAGAGGTGGCAGCGAGGGCTGGCAAAAGTTGTGTTGCACGGCCTTAGCCAAACGCCAAAAACTACGGGAGCCCGTAGGGTGCGTTAACAATTCGTGGCCAGTACGTGCTACACGTTGGGCATCCGCTCTGATGTAAGCCTTCTTACAAGACTTGGAAGCACTATTATAGGCAGCTTTCAATGAGTTAACCCCGGGATCCTTAAGAGCGCGGCCTCTGATCCAAGCGCGATATGCCGCCTGCTTACGAGAAACAGCATCGGCACAATCGCGATTGAACCAGCGGTTACGTGTGCCCTTACTGATGAGATCAGAATGTGGAATGTAATACTCCATTCCCATTACGATCTCCTCAGTAATGGCAACGGCACTGGATGATAGGTCCTTTTCATTGAAGCAGCGCTGCTTCCAAGGGACAGACGCAAAGTAATCGCGCATACCATCCCAATCTGCCGACCCATAGTGCCAGACCCTGCGTTTGACCACCAATGGTCGAGGGGTTTTGGCCTGTGGCACCTTGACAGATATCAGGCAATGGTCTGATGAACCCAGTGGGGCTCGAACCACAATCTGATACTCCTGCGGATGGGTCGTAAGCAGAAGGTCTAGTAAAGAAGGCGCTTGACTTGCTATATCTGGGATCCTGGTGGGCTGATCAACCAGTTGTGTCAGGTCGTGCGTGAGAGCGAATGCATGGGCAGAGATCCCTGCATGGTCAGTTTTGGAAGAGCCAAGCCACAAACCGTGGTGGGCGTTAAAGTCTCCCAAAAACACCAGTTCTGCGTTGGGAAATTGCGCCTGGGCATCATCTGCTACCCTACTGAGGTGGTCAAACAGTCGAGTTGTCTCAGCGTCGCCGGTGTGAGATCTGTAGAGACACACGTAGACTCTGGCCAAAGGACCAGAGTCTACATGTACCGCCAACATGGAAAAGGAGGGGTCTTCCAGGCAGCTCAAACGGCGACAACAAACATCCGCCCGAACATACAGGCATACGCCGGCTTTTGCTTTGAAGGATTCTTCAAGCGCGTAGCCGGGATATTTAAGGTAGCCTGTGTCAGCGGGCGGAAGTATTTGTGTCTCCGTGAGAAACAATAGTGCTGGCCGTGCTGTCTCAAGATGGTGGTGGACAGCATTGAGGTTAGAGTGGAGTCCGCGTATATTACAGAACTCAACCTCAAACAGCGCGGAAGGCGTGGGGGTGTGCACCGCTGTACAACCAAACTTTATTTTACGGGCTGCCATCATGAGAAAAAAGTTGAGAGACGTGAATCGAGTGGAGTTAGTCGCGACAAAGACAGGCAAATATATGGAGGCACGTTTTCCCGAGTAACTGCCTGCGAAAGAGATACGCCGACCCAACGGACGGAAGGGCCCCCGCACCCTCCCGGGAGTGGCCGCCGGGACCCCACGCCCCGGTCACCAACCGGCACGACGGTCCACCCCGAGATTATGAGTGACATGATAGGGCAGCCTCACGAACTGGTTAGGAACGCTCGGGCCCCTGTACTGTGCCACGGGCGGCCAGCGGGACAGCCGTTTCTACGGGTCTCCCTGGCCGGTGGGTCGATGCAGTCCTCCCGGCATCGGTTCGACGGATGCCTCCACTGGACCGAATCTGTCGCGGCAATCTCCACTCGAGCTCTGGTTGTACGCTGGCTGATCCCGAAACGCGCGTGAAGCACTTCACGGGTTTTTCACCATGCGTACGGTGGTAACAAACCAGGCGGGTGTTAGGCACCCTACCACCAGGAGAGCAGATGGAAGCTCTGATATCCCTCAGTCGCTTCTTACGACACCCGCGGGAAGTGAAGGGGCGGTGAGTGGTATTCTTTCTCCGTCACCGCACGGATAGATAGCTTTGTGACTTTTAATGCAATCATCGCTGCGCTATAGAGGAGACTACTGAAAGGTTTCATAGTAAATGTTATTTTTTAAGGTGAGAAGATTGAAGCCAAGAGCCACGATGACGTCACAATGTTGTTCAGCGACATCGTGGGGTTCACGTCCATCTGCGCCACAGCCACGCCGATGATGGTGATCGCCATGTTGGAGGACCTTTACAGCATTTTTGACGTTTTCTGCGAGCTCCTGGACGTCTATAAGGTTGGTTAACTTTGCAACATTTTGTCCAGAATCCTCGACTAAATGCTGCAAAGTTTAGTTTTTTGGGTCATTTATTTTGAGGGCCTGTTTCACAATCGCTTAGTGAATTCCTAAGTAAGCTACTTCCCACTTAAAATTGAGATTCGACTATGCTATACTATTGCGCTATAAAGTATAGCGCTTATAGCCATCCCATACAATATAAAAATAGCGTGGTGTGAACGTGTTCTATGTAAATGTATGGTGTGCGCTATCGTGCTATGAGTTATTATAAGATAATTCTTAGTTCTTCAAAATACTGAACATTTTCGTCCTTTTTCTTTAGGTGGAGACAATAGGTGACGCATACTGCGTCGCGAGCGGCCTTCACCGGAAGATAGACACGCATGCTCCGCAAATCGCATGGATGGCACTACGCATGGTTGAGACATGCGCACAACATTTAACTCACGAAGGAAACCCGATTAAGGTATGTGTCGGTAAGAATGTACTTAAACGGCCCACGATTTTAAGGGGTTTGAGAGGAGAGGTGGCTAGGGGAGAGAACACTCTTTCATCCAAACCCCATCTCAACTAAAGCTTAAGTATACTTTCAGAGTTATTCAATATTCAGATCTACCGTAATCGGTAAAACCCTTTTGAATCGTTGCGTCGGGATAAAAAAAATATACAAAATACCCAAAAAATACTATTTATAAACCTACTTTGACCTTACAATATTTTATAGCCACAGCCAGCATAAAATATACACAGGTACAAAAGAAAATGAAGAGCATAATGGTGGAGGCGGCCTCCCTCAATCTCCACATAAAATTTGGCAGGGAGCCAATGTTTACTAGACGATCAATGCAAATTTCCATCATAGCAGTTTACGGGAAAAATCTTTGCGTCTGGAAAGCCTAACCAAAGCTTATAATTTTAGACTAAACGTATAATAAAAAGCTCTAGAAAATCGGCGAACTTTATCCTTTTATTAAATCATAAAAAGTGTATGTAATGAGCAAATACTATTTCTAAATGTACTTAGTCCTTAAATTATTTCAATTATATAAAGTGTAAGATGTCTGTCTATTTGAAGAATTTATATAATAATAATACCTGTATTATTAAAACTATAACTCAACCATTGTGTAAATGTTAAAGAAGATTTTATAATGCAGAAAAGATTCAAATCTATTTTTGCATTACCATATTACTAATTATATGCATAAATACAAAAGTAACAGATTGGTTGTCTGTCTTTTTTTTATTTTATTTCTTTCTTCTACTTTACTGTTTCGAGACTTAATCACTAAATAGATTTTGACGATGTTCAGTATAGAAATAAAGGGAGACGTTGCGTATTTGTGCGTGTTGTATACAGTGGTGAGTGCTCCGAGGAATTATTCAATCTGGTATCAGCGGCCAAGTTTCTTCACTACAACACATGCCGCAGAGAGAAGTTTCACCCCACCATTGGACGCTTGGCGTTTTTTGGCGAAGAAAAACAAAAGCTAGTTTTTTTAAGTAAAATAAACTTAGAGGGTAGTGAATTCAGAGAACAAGATTTGTAAGTAGTGGTGAAATATAAGGACAAATTATATACTTGAATTAAGAAATCATGATTACCCTCTAGTATTTAATAATCTTAACATTTAAATTATATACTAGCAGTGCTGGATAATGTTAAAACCTTAATATTTTAATAACTTGGATTTTAAAGTAAGCGTGGGCAATTAAAACAGCGGCCCTGGGCAGGCTCTTGTCCGAGTTTTAATAAACCGATGCATGATGAAAGTTAATTTATAAAAAAACTTTTTTAAATGTGAATGTAATCGTGTCGGATTTGGTGTGGCTTTGCAAAATACAATGTGGTTTTATATTTCGCATTTATATTTAATTGGAGTGGGTTTTATAACGTAGCAGAATGTCAATATTCTTTGAGAACTATTTATTCATTTAACACGACAACTTCAACGAGTGGGTTATTTCCAGTAAAAACTACTGATCATTCTGTGATTATAATGATTCAGCTTTTTTATTATTGTTGATATTATATTTATGCATAAAGATGTAAGATTATGAAAGAGGTTTACAAAATAATGCGTTTGTATGTCCGCTAAATGAGTCAATGAAAAATAATTTTCACTGAAATGAACTTTATACCATCTGCTGATATGCATTGTATTTGTGATTGAAACCTTCTTGTTCCTTTCACAAAGATGCGCATCGGACTATTGGACTCCACATAGGCACGGTCCTATCCAGAGAGGCAAGACCATGCTGAAGCGCTGACAGTTCGGTCACAACGCGACGTTGACTATATGCAATAATACAAATATTTACTCTTTTTAATTTTATTAGAGTAGATGAAACTATTTCGTAACTCCTACGTGGAGGTAAGAACTCATGGTGCGATTTTCTCCCGAGCCTGCCGCAGCTGCGGGACCGCAGCTCTAGTGAAATTGTAGGTAAAGCGCAAAAGAAAAACTCAAGACGCGATTTGCGCCCGCAAAGCGCGCGGGTGTTTAGAGCATCCGCATAAAATTGCGGTCTCATGGGTTTTGAAATAAGACAGCTCTGCGACCGGTGCGGGAAAAACCGCTCCATGAGCTTTTCTTAGACAACTTTTTTTTCCTTTCACACAGATGCGCATCGGACTCCATACGGGCACGGTCCTAGCCGGAGTGGTGGGCAAGACCATGCTGAAGTATTGCCTGTTCGGGCACAACGTCACGTTGGCCAATAAGTTCGAGTCAGGTTCGGAGCCGCTGATGATCAACGTTAGTCCTACCACTTACGAGTAAGTTTCGTCGAAAACATTACTACTACTACTACTTGGTTAACTAAAGTATAAGAACGTCGCGCACTTGGTCGCAACGTATACTAAGTATATCGGCATGTCTGGTTGTTGCGGCCAACTTACGTATAGTTTGGTAGTTATGGTTCCTGAAAGTATTAAGCCTAAGCTTCGTATCGTTCCGCAACTCAATACGACGACGCTTTTCCTGCAATAAACTTTGATATAGAGTTATTTAGTTACGAAATAAAGATACGACCAACACTGTTGCCGTTTTACGGCCAGTCGTGGTCGAGGCTGCAAACTTGGTCGCAACATAACCGTATCTACTGCGACCAAGGTTGCAACTACGACCACGACTGGCCGTAAAGCGGCCACAGTGCTGGTCGTTTCTTTATTCGTCGTGGCCGTCTAGTGCACGAGGTGCTATCTATTCTTAAAATTTGAAAGCGCTATTTTTAACTTCATTTATCACACAAACTCTATCTTAAAGTTGGATTTTAGAGATATAAATAAATGAATCATTATAGGCTAATTGCTTAGTATACTTTTTTTTAGAAAAATACTAATCTTAGCAGATGCATCCATCATTGCCTTGGACTGAAGGTGTTATGTACACTGTCATGACATGTACATTGATGGTATGTTCATTACATTAATATTGTACTGATTTCACCATCATCTCTTTTTTTATTACTTTAAATTTTAAAACATTCTTTTAGTCTTTATGAATATCTCGATCCTTTTTTCGTATTTTATACCGGTTTAAATTGATTCCATCAACATTTCCCCAACCTATTGTGAGTGAGAAGCGACCGTTAATTTAAATAGCAATACAAACAAAAGTTTGTCGCTTAAAACGAAGGGATTGTGAGTATCCATTGAATCGTCTAGTAAACGACCCTCCGTGTTATTTTTAATGCCAAAACAACTTCGTTATTGATGATCAGCGAGCCGTAAAGGCAGTGATTCCTTCAGCCAGCGTTCGCTGTGTAAACAAATGGTATAATGTTGTTTACGCAAAATAAGGCATCAATAAAACTTCATAATAAACCTTCAACTCACGCCCATTGAACCGTACGCAGTTTAGTAACTACTGAAATATTTCCATTATTAAGGATTACTTTTCAATTTCGAGGTAATCTAATCAACTGAACTAATCGTAAATCAACTGAACCTAAATCTAATCCGGCTTTATTAAAGTTATTTTTTTGTTGTTATATCTAAAAGTAAGGATTTTAAAAATAACATAAAAAGGCGATAGTTAGATTTCTTTAAAACATTTCCTTAGTAATCTATTGGTTAGCAGAACTTGTGATATTGCTGAGCATAAATGGGAAAAAGTTAGCCACTTAAATACTATGCTAATTCAAACGTCACTTCCTCAGAAATTAGTGTTTGTTCAAAACAAGTTCTTCTTATTTGAAAACAATAGTAAAAGGTATCCAACCATGTACTTTATCCTTTTTGTTGATGAGTTCCTAGTAATTGTGATGGAGTAAATAAAACTAGTTTTTACGGGTTAATGCACGAAACTTTATTTATTTATTGACGTTTCGTAGCCTTTACAGGCTACGGTCGTCAGAATTAAACTTTTATTTAATTTGTCGAGCTACCTTCGAAAGACAGTCTTTCGAAGGTAGCGTTTCGTGCATTAACCCGTAAAAACTAGTTTTATTTAATTAGTGATGTGCGTGAAAACCTAAGAAACAAATGTGATGGAGTAGCTATTTAAATGAAGTTATTAACTGTGATGATACTTAAATCATGACTTAGGGTCACTCCACACCAAGACGCGACGCGACGCTGCCCGCTCATTTTAATAGAGCGAATCAAAATTTAACTTAATTTTTACACGAACAGATAAATATTTCATTTTACGAGTTCAGAATACGTTGCACTACGCCACAAAGCGGGTGGGTGCGGCGGGGCAGGTGCACGCGTCGAATGTAGACGTTCCGTCTTGCTGCGCAGCGAAGCGTCATGCTGCTAACGATTTTACGATGCGCCTAGCGACATTGCGATGCGTCTTGCGATGGCGCCCTAATGCTGCGTTTCCACCTAGTGCTCTATACAATGTTGCGTTGTTTCCATTGATGATTGAGCAAGAGAGCGAATGTTCTATGAGTCCTATCAAACATCGTTCGCTCGCTCTGATGTTTCTATTAATTACCGACCAAATGTTTGCTCTTTCAGAAACACAGCAAAGTATATTTTGATTCAGGAAAAGCAAAACCACATGATTATAAAGAGCGTGTTTTCAAACAATATTCACCTAAAATCCCCTTTTATGATTAGGAGTTTGTCAACATTAATCATATCGTTATAAATTTCTAAAATTAACTTTTTCTCAATACGCTCCGTAAACATTAATGGCAAAGATATACCAGCCTCTGTATGCGGTTGACAGTTTTAATTTAGCCTGCATTCGGAATAGAGAATGTTGGTGCAGGCTGATTTCATTTCCCCGTTTAAACAACAAAGGCTTGTTTCGCAGGTGGCTAATAAAATTCCCCGGTTTCGAGATGGAGCCAAGGGACCGCTCGTGCCTCCCGAATTCGTTCCCCAAGGACATACCTGGCACATGCTATTTCCTGCACAAGTACACCCATCGCGGCACAGACCCGATAGCGCCTCAGGTGAGTTTTAAAACAGTCCAGTTTTATATTAAAACCTTTTACGTGAAAGCAACTCGTAAATTCATTACCGATGTCCTTACTCATATATTTTTTCGTCCATTGTTTTGAAATCGCTAAACACATATCGGAAAACCTTTTGAATTCTCTTTAACACTTTTAAAATGTATTATTTAAAAGCATCTATTGTTTTAAAATTAATTCAAAATGTATTGTGTATGTTTTAATTCATAAAACTTCAAGTGGTTCAGTATAATGTTCAACTTCCTTTACTATATAATATTTATAAAGCTTTTGTATTTCTAAAGCTCATCTTCAATATGTTTTGTTAAAAATACATTTCGATACATTGCCTTGAAATATAAATGTGGCTAGTTATTTTCATCATAATATATCGATTCTATTGTTAACGTTCTATGATGACATGTTGTTTGTTTATTCAAAGAGGCGTGCTTGGCTTTTGAATTGCAAATATAAATAGGTAACGATGTGTACTCGTCGATTATAAAGGTCAAGGTGTTAACCAGGTAAAATTTGGATGCTCGAAAAGATTTTGAATAACCAAATATTTAACTGCATCTTCATACTGTCGTCTTTGCAAGATTTCGTAGAACACAAAAATTTAAATATATATATGTAAAAGAATTTGAAAAAATGATAATTTAATATAAAGCAGGGGGACAAATCCAATGTCCGACAAATTAAAAAATAAACAAAGTATATTTAGTTAGTTATCAACAGTGAATTAGACCACGTCATTAATAGCTTGTAAAATCGTATCATATCGTTGTATAGCCATTTAAACTTCTTTGAAAAAAAGCAATGAATAAAAAGTGCCGTAATAGGGTTCTCCTGAATCGATAAATCAAAGGTTAGACATGTCATAATATCGCTTAGCTTTTCACATTCAAAATGTTGCCAATTCCACAGAATCGATACGGCATACGGCAGTACTGGCACGTTTGTCCACTCAGATCCAAATTCGCTACTGATTGTGCCAATTTCCGTTTGGCCCCTTAAAATATTCATAGGTACACGAACATTATATGATATAATAATCGCAACTATTTTGAGAAAATAATGAGGAATAATAATAAAATAGCATATATTATTGTAAGTTTATTTAATAAAAAAGGGAACAACATATAAAAACTTCAACTTATATTACTATACTACACATTTAAAATAATAAAATAGGTAAAAAATAAATTTTACCTGAAATGTTCATCAATATGGTTATATCAATTAAAACATTGCTCCAATCCAATAAACCAAATTATATATCCCGCAATTCGGAATGAACTCGAATTAATCACTTTCAGCATAAATTATTACACAAGGCAAAGCTAATTCCACACGTGAGATAAATTTGAAGTTCATAACAAATCCCAAGGGCAAAGAACTTTGGTGTTGATCGGAGCCTAGCGAGCTAAGACGTTCATTTTGTTTAACAGGTTAAACATATAGAAGACGCATTGAGAGATTTTGGCATCGGACAAGATAAATCAAACGTCGAAGTTGACAGTGACGAACCCACTTAGTCGTTATAAAATCCTGATGATAATTTGAAATTATATCCTTCAATTTGCTACCAACATAAATTTAAGCGAGACACTGTTAACACTGTAAATACTTATCTTAATTGCTTTGTAAACTGTTGATTTAAAAACTTTGTTCATCAAAATTTTTGCAAAGTTGAAGTACTCTTAAAAGTTAAGCACCGCTTTCGTTTTGTATACATCATTTGAATAGAATAGAAGGATATAATTGCAGCTACTACTATTTGTTGTTGTAACAACGGGGTGTATTACATTTTTTTATTAAATGCCTCACTAATGATATTATGATCTCTATCAATAAAGATATTAATGATGTAACAATTTTTACTCACAAAGTTACAGGTTTGTTAATTGATGTCCCTTAAACTTTTCTTCTTAGTGAATGTGATGTTGTACTTAAATCTAATGTACATAAAAGTACGAAACTGAATACGAAACTCTATTAGATAATTAATAGTGATCTATGTAAAGCTTTACGACATTGTTTATAAGAGAATGTAAATAAAGTTGAATCTGGGATAATTACGACTTACATAGCTGTAATGCAATTTGCTGTATTTAAATATAGTGTTGAAGCAGCAAAGTTGAGATAATTACTTTTCAGTATAATCACTTAGTAAGGTAACGTAAAAATAATCTCACTAACAACAGTAGTTCATTTCTAGTAAACAAAAACGCTTTACTAAGTCCTTTTAATATTTTTTACAAAAATATTCAACTAAAAACTTTCGTTGTTAGTAACTGTTGAAGTAATCAACTCAAAAATCAGCTGCCATAGAGTACGTAAGCATAAAGGATATGTAGATATAAAGACATTAAGTCAACATTTTGCACCCCTATTACTATTTACAGACTGAAACGCCCATTGTTTCCGTATGTGCAATTAGGTACATTGTCAGTTTTTGACAGTTTAACACTCATTTATTGTATTAACTTTTTGAATGTACTAAATGGTTTTTAAAAGGATTTAATATTGCCTCTGCAAGATTTTATTTTGTGAAAACATCTCAATTTAAATATTGTGGTGTAATAACTTTTATTGAATGGATCACTAAGGCGAAAGTCGACATTTACTGGAGATTCAGTCAAATTCAGTTTGTTGGATTAGTTATGTTGAAATTTCGTTTCCTGAATTCTGGATACATTGTTGTTATTTATTACTCATTAATAACTTTAGTAATTGGTTTAAACACGCATTTCTCAGGCCCACTTGCAGCAAATTTGCTTAAGCTCGATTCAACAAAAACTTGATTTGAACCATAAAAAAATGTCTAAACGCCAATGTCAATTTATCGTTTAGTCTTGTATGGGACGAATCTAGTTTTAGTGAAATTGAGATGTTACAACATTTCTGCAAGTGGAAGTATGAATCGTTATTATAACATTGTTAATGAAACAATAGATTTTAAAAATTGAAAGTTTTACGTTCATGTAGATCAAACATACTGTCTACTATGTAATATAGGTACAGAATGCTATAAAATTATTAAGTCGACATTCCTTTACTTCTGTTTCAACAGAAACTGTGCATTCAGTGGAAACTAAAACATTGCTTGTAACTTTGAAATCGGAGAAATTTATATAGTTGTATGTATGTACAATAGGTGTATGCTATTTAGGTAATACTTTGAGCGATAAATGTACTCATAGCGCAATATATATATACTTTTCCAGAACTATCTATAGGATAAGCCTTTCATGGTAAGATCTTTTTACTATACACACGAAAAAGCGTAAGTTCTAAAGTAGTTAATATGCCTACTGGAGTAAATTAAATAGATTAGACTATTGTAAGAAGCTTCATTGCAACTTTTAAAAATGCTTCAGGTTTTTTTCCTTTATTGCAAGAATAAAGTGGCTGGTGTTTACAATAGTGTAAATATAGTAATGGCTTAGTATATACTCGTTACCCTTGTCTTGTTTGAATTCTCCGTTGGAAGAAGGAAAACCGCTTTCCCGTCCTGTCAGTTAAAATTTTAAAAATGCGAGCCAAATTAGCCTCATTATTCTCCAAGCAACTTCACCTTGCAATGCCTTTTTTCTTAAATTAATATAAACTTTACAATCTGTTTCACGTTAGAATCTCTCTTAGTTTTACCCACGCCGCAGAACTCATTACAATAAATTAGCAAGTAAAATAAAAGATAAACGACGGGATGGGATGAACATTTGAAATCTGTGTTATTTGGGAAGAGGTGGGGGCGACTATTGTCTGGTGTTCGTGGTAGAATTTTATTGCATACGATTGTTGACCAAACGTTTGCTTTTTTTTATTTTATGCCTGGTGATAAGGCTTGATGGAGGGTACTTTATGACATTTAACCTTTTTTATTTTTCCCAAGAATCTATTTCGGACACACAACCTTTAATTTTTAAAACTAAAAGAGATGAAACGGTAAGTAGGCACACATTTCTTAATATATGTATTTTTTTATAATCACATTAAAAATATGCTAAGCACTCTATTACATATCCTTTTATCATTTCGGGAACATTACAATATATGCCTTGCGTATATCAAGGTTTCAGTTACGTATTTTTACTACTACCAGGCCTATAAATACGTCAAAGTCCTAATTTTAAGGCTTAATCTCACAGTGGTCCAAATATAGTCAAAAACTAACTTTACTAGTTTTGTCATTCAAAAATGATAATAATTGATTAAATTAATTCACAAATTTGAATGATTTTCATAAAATAGTAAATGGTCACCTAAAAATACAAGTCGTAACTTAAAGATTAGGTTAAGCTACCAATTGTGTTTTTAAAGATTTACAAATTTATTATACACGCTTGAGCAAAAATTAATGTCTATAGTCCGTAATTTCTGATCGAAATAGAAGATAAATATGTTAACATAGTGATAAATATTGTTTACTTAAAATCATAGTGAATTCCAGACAACTATTAAGTATTTTACAAAAAAAAGGAATTGAGTTCACAATTTCAGAGTAATAATAATAAAAAATAAAATAAAAATGGCATTTGACACAGACTTAAATTTATTATGTTTAAATTGTGTTACTAATTATGCAAATATTATTGTCGATTCCGGCATGATTCTCTAAACTTAACACTAAATTTAACATAAGTCTCTCCTTTTCATTCTGTATAGAGCATGACAAGGATACACTGTTGTCAAATTTAAGTTTAGGTTTAGAGAATCATGCTGGAATCGACACCATTGTTTACTCAAAATATGTTGTTAACATATTTTATATGTAACACTTACAGTAGACACATCAAGTAACCAAAACCCATTTTATGTACTTTATGCTTTTGAGAATAAGGTTAAAGAACAAACTGACCAGTTTTATATTATCTAATATTATGTCAATGACTTCTATAAATTAAACAAGTTTGAACGGTAAAGATGCACTGATTTATTTATTAATTGACGTTTCGCATCCTTTTCACGATGCGTCGTCTGAATTATCCTGATCGCGCATCCTAAGGATGCGAAACGTCAATCTTCTGTACATATATATAAAACTCAAAGGTGACTGACTGACATAGTGATCTATCAACGCACAGCCCAAACCACTGGACGGATCGGGCTGAAATTTGGCATGCTAAGAAAGGATTTTGATCAATTCTACCCCCAAGGGGATAAAATAGGGAATTAAAGTTTGTATGAAACTTTGTCAATTTTAAACCTATCGGGCTGAGACTTTGCATGCAGGTATAAGAAGAATCATAGATGAATGTCATTGTGTATAATACAAGCCTGAGAACAAAAACTGTAGTCTACACTTCAGCTCTACACCGAGGCGAAGCGAGGGCGGGCCGCTACTAAATAAATAAATCAGTGCATCTATACCGTTGAAACTTGTTTTATTTAATGAGTGGTGTAAGTGAAAACCTAAGAAACAAATATGTTAATGACTTCAGTTAAGAGAATTAGGCCTCTTAACTGAAGTCATTAACATATTTGTTTATTATACATATAACAGTGTTTTACAAAACATTCCATGCACCAACCTGTATACATTTTGCAGTGTTGTGATAGAAATAACAACGTATAATAATAAGTGTAATTTATATAAGCATAAGGTGTATTAATGCTGTGCTTTAAGCGTATGTGGCACATATCGCAATATGTTAATTTTCAATTATACATTTCATCTAGTCATTATCATTAGGAGGACTACAGTAAGTTTTATTACTTAATTTACAAATGTTTGTTGTTTATCATTTGTTTGCGCTTTATGAGGCTTACTCTCTTTTATTCTCGTTATTAAATCATTATTTGCCTTTAATTGGTGTATTTCCTTCAACAGAATTTTGTTCGATCATTATGCTACTGCAATGATTTTAGTAGTATCAAAACAAATCAATCAGGGTCACATACAAAAAGGATATTGAACAACAAAAAAATGACACGTATTTTTTTTCTTTTTTCACATAATGAAAACATCGCATAACGTCACGGCTTGGTAATTTTTTTAATTAAAGGTGACGTCACGAGCCCCAAAACTCCCAAACTTTGACTTTGTATGACAAAAGAAAAAATATTTCTCAACTATTTTTTACGATGTACCTAACTGACGGACTAAATACAATTTAGTTTACTTTACCCCGATATCAACCATAATTTTAGAAGTGTGAGGGCGTCCGCTGCCTTAAGCAGGAGGACGTCCGTCGCGGAGATCCACTTCGTGCTCCCGCTTAAGGCAGCGAACGCCCTGAATAAACATGTCAAATAAAGATGAATCTTTCATTAATATATTATACCAAATTTTAGTGCCATATAATTTCCTAAGATCAAAAATACCTGTCCTAGGCAGATATACCTATTTAGAGGTACTACTTTAATTCAGATCCTTATTGCATAAAATAGAAAATTGATAGTCAAACGAACTTACCTGTAAGTGACGTTCGACTTATATTATACGATGAGAGACGCATTTTTTAATTAGCTTCGGTTGATTTCTGGTTTATTTATACTAGATAAAAAAGTATATCCTTTTTCTCTTCTTCTTCATGAAGGCAGCCATGCGTCTGGCATAGGTCGGGAGTTAAAAAGTATGGTGACTATGGTATCGATTCTGTCATGATTATCTAAACTTAAAACTAAAGGACATTGCTCGTTCCCCATACATTGAATGCCCTAGAACGCCCAGCAATGAGAAAATGCTAGTTGTGTTCGGAATCATTCATAAACTCTAATTAGGCATTTGTTGAGATACGGACAACTTGAGGAACCGTGGCCTACTACAGAATGTATTTGATTTTGAGGTTATAATTATTATACTTAATCGTAAAAGATGTACACTTACTTTTAGTGTTTACCTCTATGTAAGCACTTAAATAATATGCATGAAATGAACATAAAATGCAATTAATAATAAAAATAATAAATGCTTATATTCATATTGATTAATGAGTGTTATCAGTTGGCACCTACGATACCTTTACCTTACCTGTAGTAATAATAGATTTCTTTTCAAATGAAATGTTCAGTCTTTACATTTACCTGTTTCTATATTTTACTATCGGTAATTAGGTATGTACCTACCTGATTATCATTATGATTTTCATAAAAATATATTATCCCATCCCATCCCATATATTACATGGGATGGGAGTATAAACTATCTTTACATAATTTCAGAAATAATCTTTTTATAAATATAATACTAGTAATAAGTATTATTAACTAAGGTTTTTCTATTTTTCTTTTGATAAATACCTATGGTCGCCTCTAATGCATTTATTAAAGTAAAAAATCTTGGCACAACTTTTTAACAGAATCACCCATTTAATAATAAAATATTAACGAAGCCAATAAACTATTAAAATAAATCGTTATTATAGACTGAAACCTTTTGAATCCAGTTATCAGTTGATTTTTAATGCTGTTTTTTCAATAAAAAGGAGTGCCAAGTTGGATGAATAGACTGTAGTATCTAGTAACAGAACTTTATTTTTTTATTTTTTTAAACAGATTGTCCGTTTACTATGATTAATTGCTAATATGTTAAAAAAATAATAGAAAGATAATAGTGAAGGACATTCTTTTGGGCATGCTAGGGCCGATTTTGTCGATGTCCTTTAACATCAGTCTCTCCTTTTCATTCTGTATAGAAAATGACAAGGATACACTGTTGTCAAATTTAAGTTTAGGTTAAGAGGATCATGTCAGAATCAACACCTATTTCTTATTATTTGTATACTAAATGCCCAACTTTGTTGTCTATTTTTATAGTATGCATACTTAGAATTTCTTTTATGTATATCTTTAACAGAATGCATTGTTTGTAGAAGTCATCTGCAACTATATTTATAGAGCTTAAGTCTAGATAGTACCCATTAATATGTATATATCTAAAAGATTTTATCTTGTCCTCATGAAACTTTAATTTCCATGTGATACTAAATATGTTCGAAACAGATATTTTTACAAACCGCTATCTAATATTTGTTTGAAAAACTTAAACATAATCGCTATTTCATAATCATAATATAATTATTTAGAATGAAACTAAGTACTTGTAAATACTTATTATGCAGTTTCTTACTTTGTTCTATCAACATCATATTAGGTTATGTTCGTAGGTCATGTGACAAAACTGTCCAGTTTCTCAATTAATTGTCCACGTTGTGGAGTTAAGTTCCAAATTTATTATATCGTTATTTTAAGAAATTAATTGCTAAAAGAAAATTTTAGTGCAAAAAAAAACTCAGTCTAGGCATCACACAGGATTCGAACCTGCACTTTTCGCAATCCGGGCCGAACCTGCACTTTCCGCAATCCGGGCCGAACCTGCACTTTTCGCAATCTGGACTGTGTCGAATTACTTCTACTAGTATATCTTAGGCATCCCCCGGATAGCGGAAAGTGCAGGTTCGAATCCTATGTAATGCCTGGACCGAGTGATTTTTTTTCAAGTAAATATAATTTTATTTACTTCAAAATTCCTTAATTCTTGTGCTGACCTAATATGCTGTTGATTTTACATCGAACGCGATACGCGGCCTTCTTTGCATACAATGTAGATTCTTTAAGGTCTGACTAGAGTGAAATTATTATGCATATGTATGTATATCGTTTGTGTATATTTAAATATAAATCTCACTATGGATGTAAGCTAATTTGTATTTCACGCTGTGTCGAACATAATCGTATAAGTTCATAGTTTCTTGTGAAACTTTTAACTGTGAATGCACTGTTAGTAAAAAAACAACTATTGAAATAAATTGTTTCTTTCGTAATATTACCTGTTTTATTTGAAAGTCCTAATTTTGAACTAGATGTAGGGGAACACTGTTCCCTTCATTATTCTGGTCATGTGAAACAAAGTTATATAACTTTGTACAACTTTACTTCTTAGCTATGCATGAGAATTCCATTGTCTAGGGAATGAATGCTTTTTGATGGTCAAAAACATATCCTTCCTATTGTATCGGGATGTATCATATTTATGATATAAGAACTTTAAGCATGTGTTACTATAAATTCAGGACTTTTGCTACTTGTATTTATAGTTTCATAATTTTAAGTAGTACTTAAGCTAAGGAAACGTGTTTAAACTTTCAGAAACATCAAATATTTTTATTTGAACAATTTGTTAGGAAGAAAACTAGGATTATCATAAACGATCAACCTTCATAAAGGAATCGAACGTTCAAACAATATTAACAACATATAAGTATGTACATACAGGTGGTATCATATTTAAATTAAATAACTTTTAACTGCACAGCTTCTTGGATACCAACCTAATTTAGGTAATGAAACCCTATACAACCCAACTTCATATTGTGTTAGACGCACAAACTTCGGTCTCTCCAAGACACATCAAATTAAGCGAAGTTGTTTAAATAATTTCGCGTACGAGCGCTGTCAAAGATCTCCAGGGCATCACCCGACTCGAAGATTTTTTTATAAATTCAGCTAACAAGTAAAGTTGCCCGGAAACAAAAACACGTTACCGCGAATGAGTGGTACACCGCTTAAATTGTTGTAACCTCGAGATTGTAAAGAGATAGGCAACTTGAAGAATAATAAATGGGTGATAACAAATTCCGCCGTCGAAAAGCCGAGAAACACGTAAACAATGAACACCTACTTGTAACCGACAGCTTTTAGCGATTAAATTTGTCATATCAAAACTCGACAGTTAATAACAGTTTGTGTTTCGGTGGAATTCTTCGGCCTTTGTTAACGAAAGCTCGTTGACGTAAGTAAGAACTGAGAACATTTGTATTTAAGAGGTGTTTTTGTAAGCCATCAACAGAATGAAGTATCCATTTGGAATATAGCGAAATATAGCAATGTGTGAGGTTCGATAATGATCTCAAACAATTAAAACATTTTTTTTAAATGTTAAAAAAGCAAGCGTATGGCCCGCCTGATGGTAAGCGGTCACCAAAACCTATAATAGAAGCTTGGGATGTCAAACACATCACTCGCACCATTGCCTACACTGACCCAATCCCCTGCCCCGTAGAGCCCTGGAACATTACTTACTGATAGAAACACAACACCATCAAAAGGTAGTGTTATTCTACTGTGATCTTCTTTAAAGTAGAAGTTACATCCCCAAACGGATACTCCAATACGAACGGGAAAACCGCAATCCCCTTCCTGATTATTATTATATTTTATTTAAAAATCTTGTGCAGAGTTTATGCCTTCATGTTTTTGTCATATTTCAAACTGCATATATTGTAGGAAATTCGTGTGTTTGATATTGGTTCCATACGAACGAAATTTGCTTCAACTTGCATTCCGTGCGAAATAATGAATGTTTTCATTCATATCGATATAATGAAGGTTTTCCTGACACGGAAACTGAATTTTCATAATCGGTTCGAAGATCCAGAGCAACACTCTGTTCAGTATGCTCATCTTTTATGCAGTATGCCGTGTATTATGTTGCATGGTACAACGAAGACGCTGTTGCAATTAGTACGTGTACCAGCAATTATAATATACTCTGATAGATTGTGCTTTTTGAGCCAACATTATGAAAGGCAATTAATTGTTAATATAGCTGTTTTGTCTATTTATTATATTAGGAGATTTTTTTTTTGTTTATTCTATGTAGTAGTTTCTTATCGATATATTATCTTATATATAAAATTCTCGTGTCATAATGTAAGTTACCATACTCCTCCGAAAGGCCGATTTTTATGAAATTTTATATGCATATTCAGTGGGTCTGAGAATTGGCTACTATCTATTTTTCATATCCTTAAGTGATAATGGTTGTCCACCTGTAACATAGTGTTCTGAAATCTGTTATTTTGGACGACATTTATTTTTTTATAATGTGGTATTAAAAATACATACAACCCTTAATTTTCCCTTCTACCACCTGCCCCTGTTTTTAAGGCATCAGGTACGAAGTTCGCCGGGTCAGCCAGTAATATGTAAAATAACACAATCATTTATAATAATAATCATCATATCAGCCGTACGACGCCCACTGCTGGACATTGGCCTCCCCCAAGGATCTCCACAACGATCGGTCCTGCGCTGCCCGCATCCAGCGTTTTCCCGCGACCTTCACCAGATCATCGGTCCACCTTGTAGCGGGTCTTCCCACTGAGCGTCGTCCGGCACGCGGTCGCCATTCGAGAACCTTTCCGCCCCAACGGCCATCGGTTCTCCTTGCTATGTGTCCCGCCCACTGCCACTTCAGCTTTGCTATTCTTTGAGCTATGTCGGTGACTTTAGTTCTCCTACGGATCTCGTCATTTCTGACTCGATCATGCAGGGAAATACCAAGCATAGCTCTCTCCATTGCCCGCTGGGCGACCTTGAGCCGTCCTATGAGACCCATAGTAAACGACCACGCCTCACTGCCATAGGTCATCACTGGCAACACACATTGGTTAAAGACTTTCGTCTTAAGGCACTGAGGTATTTTGGACGCGAAGATGTTCTGCAGCTTCCCGAACGCTGCCCATCCGAGTTGGATTCGACGAGAGATCTCTTTCTCGAAGTTGGACTTACCTAACTGGATTGTGTGTCCTAGGTAAACGTAGTGGTCAACAACTTCAAGTGTAACGTTCCCAACATTAACTGGAGCGGGTGCAACATGGGCGTTGGACATGATTTTCGTCTTGTCCATGTTCATCTTAAGACCCACTCGCTGGGATGCGTCACAGAGATGCTCGAGCATGGTGTTCAGGTCTTCCAAGGTCTCTGCCATTAAGACTACGTCATCGGCAAATCGAAGGTGTGTCAGGTACTCGCCGTTGATGTTAATGCCGAGTCCTTTCCAGTCCAGAAGCTTGAAAATATCCTCCATCGCAGCAGTGAACAGTTTCGGAGATATAACGTCTCCCTGTCTCACCCCTCGCTGTAGTTGAATAGGATTAGAGCTCTGATTCTGTACTCGGACCGACATAGTGGCGTTTTGGTATAGGTACTTTAACACTTCGATATACCTGTAGTCCACTTGGCACCTCTGGAGAGACTGCAGCACCGCCCAGGTCTCGATCGAATCGAAGGCCTTCTCATAGTCCACAAACGCTAAGCAAAGTGGCCGATTATACTCTTCGGTCTTCTGTATAATCTGCCGCAGCGTATGGATGTGGTCTATGGTACTAAAGCCTTTTCGGAAACCGGCTTGTTCAGGAGGCTGGAAGTCGTTGAGCCTGCGAGCGAGACGATTCGTAATGACCATCGAAAACAGCTTGTAGATATGGCTCAGAAGCGAGATGGGTCTGTAGTTCTTCAGTAGGGTCTTATCGCCCTTTTTGAAGAACAAAATCACCTCGCTTCTGCTCCATGCCTTCGGCGTTTTGCCCTGGTGGATGATGGAGTTGAAGAGCTTCTGGAGGACTTTAAGTATCGGCGTACCGCCCGCTCTCAGAAGCTCTGTTGTGATTCCGTCATCTCCCGCCGCCTTGTTGTTTTTAAGCTGTTTGAGGGCAATTCTAATCTCGTACAGGCTGACGTCCGGGATATCCTCTGTATAATGTCGGGTAAGCTTGGCTCTAGGATCTCGAGCTCTGCTTTCGCCTGGTGTTCTGCTGGAATATAACTGCCTATAGAAACTCTCAATCTCCCTCAGGATTTCAGGAGTCGATGAAATGACACTACCGTCCTCAGTTTTCAGCCTCGTCAGTTGACTTTGTCCAATAGACAGATCTCTAGCGAACACTTTAGAACCTTTGTTCCGCTCTATGGCCTCTTTAATACGCTCGGTATTAAAGTGGCGAAGGTCGCTCGTCAACGACTTCGAGATCTGTCTATTAAGCTGTCTATAACGAAGGGCATCCGCTGAGTACTGTAGCCTCATTTCATGTCTCCTATCTATGAGTTCGAGTGTGTATGCGGAGAGTTTCTTTAATTTGGTACGGCGGGTTTTAAAGTATTTAGACCCTACCGTACGGACAGTATCCACCACCAGGTCGTTCAGATCGTCCACGTCTATGCTGTTCTCAAGGTACTCGAAGCGGTTCTGGAGCTCGAGCTGAAAGCGCTCGGGGTTTTGAATTTGGGCTGGCACCGGTCGGAGCGTTGATTCTATCAGTCGCGATCTTTCAAGCTTAACGTTGATTTTCAATGTGCCTCTTACCATGCGGTGATCGCTTCCTGTCTTAACAGCGTTGATCACTGAGATATCATTGAATATTTGCTTCTTCGTCGACATGATAAAATCAATCTCATTTTTGACCTTGCCGTCGGGACTTATCCAGGTCCATTTGCGGGTGACGGGCTTTCTGAAGAAGGAGTTCATCACATAGAGGTTCTCCCTCTCCATAAAGTCCGCCAGCATCTGGCACCTATGGTTCCGTTCCCCAAATCCAAATTGCCCCACTCTCAGCTCGTCGCCGCAACGTTTCCCCAACTTTGCATTGAAATCCCCCATCACAATCGTGTAGTGGGTTTTGTGGCTATGCATGGCCCGAGAGATCTCCTCATACATAGTCTCCACTTCGTCATCGGTGTGTTTTGAGGTTGGAGCGTAGACTTGGATGACAGTCATCGAATATCGTGATGATATTCTGAGTACCAAGTACGCTACTCTACTCGAAACACTACCGATGGTCAGCACGTTGTTGACGAGGGACTTGTGGACGATAAACCTGACACCACCTACGGACTGTTGGTCGCCCTCCCGGAAGTACAGCAAGTTACCGGAGTCCAGAGTTATCGTGTCCTCTCCCTCTCTTCGGACTTCAGATAACCCGATGATGTCCCAGTGTAACTTGCTGATAGCTTCTTCCAGCTCTATCATCTTGGCATCGGTCCTCAGTGTGCGCGTGTTGTAGGTTGCCAGGGCCAGTAATCGGTTGTTGTGGTAGCCGTATCCTACCCGGGGATTCTTCGCACCCCCTGCCCCGCCGTTACCGTGGCCGCTACCGTAGCCAGGAATAGCGGGACCGCCGGGGACTAGGGGCCGTTTTGTGTTGTTTCGATTCATATGGGGGGGGGGGGTTTTGCCATAATCGCCACGCTTGGCAGGCGGGTTGGCGATCGCAGTATACCGGTTCGCATAAGGAGATGCTGCTGCCCATCTCCTTAGATGAAGTTTCCCTTAGTCGCCTCTTACGACACCCACGGGATGAGAGGGGGTAGTGCTATTCTATTCTAGGCCGGCACTACACGGCATAATAATAATAATATATCTTTATTCAAATAAGGTCATACATTGCATAATAATACTAATAACAATATAAAGTACAAAATAATGGATGCCTGAACTAGGTTACAGTTAAAATTGTACCTGTATTTCAGGCTTTTATGATCTAAATAATATATTGAATGATTAATAAATTAACAAATTAATTAAAACAGAACTTAAAGTAATCATTGTATAAATGTTGGTAAATGTAAATTATAGAGTTGTTCATTTATTTACAAATAAGAAGTAATTCTTCGGTCTGCTCGTATGTCAGGCTGTGCAAATAATTAAATACTACAGTTCTACAGTTAAAATAGTTTAATGTATAAATACCTAACACTCTATTTAACTTATTATATAAGAAAGGACTTAGTAAAAAAGAGAATCTATGTGAAAAGATGTATTTTGAATCATGTGTAGAGATGCAGACTATATCTTTCCGTCTTTTGTTAGTGATATCAGAGCAAAAAGGTGAAATGGTGTGTTGTTTTAATATGGTGTGCATAATATATGAAAAGCTGGCGAACAGTTAACACATTACAGTATTTGTAAAGTTGATGCGTAGGATATAAGAAGGGAAGTGAATTGGGTACTTTTAAAATGGCTCGCTGAGCTCGCTCGAGAGGGATTAAAATAGTTTTGAGAGCTCCACCCCATGAAGTTATACAATATTGAATTACTGATAAGGCCTGATATACCTGTTTAATTAGTTTTGGACCTGCAATGGTACGTAATTTTTTAAAAATATACATTAATTTACGGATCCTGACTACTAGATTTGCAATATGCTGTCTAAAAGATAATGTGTCGTTAATTAAGATACCAAGATATTTTATATGGGATGTGTTCTGTATTAAAGGGCAATCGCATTTATTGACTGAACGATATTGGCATTGGTGTGCGTATAAGTTAGGATTTGTAAACCCATGACAAGGCTGGCGCATAGAAAAGTGAATATAATTGGTTTTGTCAGTATTCAGTGTTAGTAAATTGCAGCGGAGCCAGTTATTTACACCATTAAGACCAAGTTGAGCTACCTCATATAATTCTGACCTACTATTGGCGCTAAAAATCAAGGCCGTATCATCGGGGTAAGATATAATTTTACCACATTTTAAATTAAGCTTACATAAATCATTGATGTAAACGAGAAAAAGGGTAGGGCCGATTATACTTCCCTGGGGAATACCATAGCAAGTCATTTTCTGGTAATCACTTTTAATATTTCCTATTTTAACGCATTGAGATCGATTGTCTAAATAATCTGCAAACAGTTTTAACTGCGTTCCTCTAATACCCAATGCTTCCAACTTTTTGAGAAGCTTCGGAATTGAAACGGTATCGAACGCTTTTGCTAAATCAAGAAAAACAGCTAAAGTATGCTTTCCTTTGCCTAGATCCTGAGTAATATAGTTAGTCAGGTTATGCACCGCATCTGCTGTTGACAACTTTGCCCGAAAACCAAATTGCGTAGGTGACAAATAGTTATTTTTTTCCAGGTAGTCAATAGGCCTTTTGTTAATATTTTTTTCTAATAGTTTTGATAAGGATGGAAGTACTGATATTGGTCTATAGTTATTTACTTGATCTTTACATCCAGATTTATAGACAGGAGCAACTACTGCTTTTTTTAAACATTGTGGAAAAGTACCCAGCGAAAGTGGTATTAAAATATGCTTAAAAGTTTTGAGGATTTTATTGCTAATGTTATCAAAGCCGACTGCACTGTCATCTTTCAAATTTGTAGTTATTTGTAAAATTTCTTGTTGGTCGGTATCTAACATAACAAAACTATTCCTACTAGTGGTAGCGTTAAGTGGCTGAGAAAATAGATTTAGAGGTTGGTGGCGTTCTGCAAGGTCTTTTCCCATATTAATAAAATAGTTATTTACATAATTGGCTGATATAAGCGGTGAAGGATGGGTTAATAGTAAAGTCGAACACGATTCGTGCCTTTTTGAAGTGTAGGTAAAATTTTTATTATGTCTCCCAAGGCGTTTGCTATCCTTGCCTGCTTTGAGTAGTTCATTTTTTTCATAATTTGCTTTTAATTTTTTCAAAAGATTATTAACGAAATTCCTGTATCTCCTATAGATAACTAGCAATGTGAGGTTATCGGGATATTTTTTTGTCCTCATATGAAGTTTATCCCTGTGTCTTATACATCGAATAATATCCGGGGTATATTAAATACAACAAAGATGCATTCGCGTCCGTCGATTGAAAAAGTCAAGCTTGCATAAACCGTGTTCGAGTTTCTTTATGTTTAACTTAGATTTTACTAGTTTATGATTCAGTTTAGGCAGCGATAAATTTAAGGTTAGTAAGACAGCGGAATGATCGGTAAGCGGCGTTTTTGTGACAAGTGTTAGATATGTTGACCTAGATTTTATCATTATGTTGGTGTTGGTAATGTATGGGCTGGGTAAAAACCATGGTACGAACATAGATTGAGATAATCTTGGGTTCCAGCATCATGTATGTCGGGTATAATGTTTATGTTAATATCACCCGTAATTATTACATTTTTAAAAGATGTTAATGATTGAAGTATCTGATCTAAGTTTCCGTTGAAATTATCTATGTTTGTGACAGATGGGGATCTATATATTGCGACAATAACTGTATCTTGGTTAATATGTACCAACAAACAACTACAATCTTGAAGAGCTGGTTCCTCGAGGGTGACTTGCAAGGAGTCTCTAACATAAATAACTATTCCATCATTTTGGTTGTGATTATTTTGACTATAAATAAGTTATAACCTGGCCTTGTTGGTAGGTTGCCGTTCCGTTTTGTTAACCAGCACTCGGTAAGTATAATTACATCACAAACAAAGTTGGAGGAAAATATCAAAATTATCAATATTTTTATAAATACTACGTATATTTTGGGTGAGTACAGTTAATGAGTTTTGATAAGCGGTCAGATATTGTCTACACTCTTCGACTTCACATAAACATAAATTAGACATAGATAGATCATCTATTTCATTTATTATATTAATGTCCATAGTAAAGTTCTAATTATAACAAGTAAGTGGCGCTCTAGGCGCCTTCATAATCAATAGTATTAATGTACCTAGTTTCGGCAGCTTTTTTAGCTGGACATTCGGCATCTCCGGTCCTATGGCCGCACGGTTTTTTAAATTTAAGGCAAGTGGCACATTTTGGTGGATCGGCTTTTTTTGTGCAGTCTTTGAGAGAATGGCCATCTTCGCCACAGTGGCTACAGGTAGAAGCTGTCGCCTTGCAAGTTTTAGCGGCATGCCCATATTGTTGGCAATTGTAGCATCTAGTTACAAGTGTGAAATCACGTACCGAGCAAAAATTCCAGTTAATAAAAAGTCTGTCCTGTATATTTAAGGCTTTGCGTATAGTAGCAGGTACTTCTAAAATATAGTTGCAGGTGTCTGCATCTCGTTTTCCTGATTTGTGGCTCAGTTTTATAGAGTTCAGGAAAGTATCTCTAGATATATTTAATGACGATTCTGCTACGTTTTGCTCGTAGATACACTTATAGACGTCACTTTCAGTCATAGATGAAGGTACTCCTATGATTATAATACGCGGCTTGCGTTTATTGGTGTCATCAACAGTTAGGCCTGAGTTTGCTAACAGCACTGAATTTTTCAATTTATGAATGTCGTCTTTGGTCTCAGTGCTGACGATCACTCCTCCATTTCTTACTTTACGAAGACCACGTACTTTCAGTTTCATCTCCTCGGGGCTAATAAATTTTTGGACCAAATTTTTTGTTTCGTCACTACTTTGTGCAGCATTGCTTGGGTAGATTACCACAGAACTGACAGGGCTAGGGCGAATAAAGTTGTTGGATCCCTTTTTTACCATGTCTGCAAAAGACGTGTTTGTTGTAGCAGATTTAGTGCAGGATTCCTGTATAGTCTTTTTAAAATCAGTAAGACAAGCTGAGAGATCATGGTTTTCCTTTAAAATTTGCAAATTAGAGTGAGTTGATAACGCCTTTTGCTTTAAAGACTGATATTGAACAGCCATTTACGCAACTCCATGTCCAACTTTTCGGCAGAGATTATTAATCCTAAGTTTGTGGTCAGATACTAGTTTTCCCTCATTCGATATGGTACATACTTCTTGTAAATATTGCTCAATTGAGGTAAGCCACTTTTGTATTTCCGGAGTAGATACTATTTTTAAGGTATCCATATCATCCTGGTCTTGAGTTGGATGGCTGGGCGTCGTTGGGGGAGGAGTGTGGCGAGTAATGCCGCTTCGATTGAAGGGGCTCTCACTTGACATAAATAGCGAAAAAGAACTTACACTAAATCCATCCATATTTATGTCCATTATTATAATTCATGCATGTATAATTGTCACTCACTGAGCGTAACCGCATAATACGCTTAATCACTATTTAAACTAGGTCACTATTATTTAACTGTTTATTTATTTTATAAGCGCGATGAGCACGTCTGTACGCTAGTACGAACGATTCTGTCGTATGTATTTCTGTCGGTGAGTTAGGTTCCAGGACTCTACGAGGCAGGGGATTGGGTTAGGCCAGGCCACGGCACGAGTGATATTTTTTGAGTCTGTAGGCCTTTTAACATAAAAAAATATTTTTTAATATAGACACATGGGGACAAAGAAAAAGGCTATGACGGGAGCGCGTATGCAAGATTTAGGCTTTTGAAGTCAAATAACGCATTTGATATTCGCTTGACAATCGAACTTTCTTTTGTGTTATTATTAAATTGTAGTAATAAAATAATAAACAATTGAGTGGCTCCCTGTCACTCAATTGTTCACACAATCCAACGAAGTAAGTAGAAGTCAACTATTTGCAACAACAAGACCTTTAATCCCCGTAAACCGTTTTGTGGTGGCTCAGAAGTGCAAGCACAAGGATGGTCGGCAGGCTTTGTCGTGTATCTGGTAGTACGATTAGGCATATTATTGTGGTTACTAATAATATAAAATGAACGTACTATACAATTAATTTATTTAGCTACATATATATGCCCATGTGCCATATCTTTTGACAAACTGAATAATTTTTTTGGTGTCATAATATAAAAAGTTTAGTTTTCATAAATCAATCGATTCATACTTATTACATTGTTGGCGGAGCTGGGTGTGTTTTGCCCATTGTCTTTTGCATGTTTATGTGTTTATTACTGAATGTCGCAAAAACTACTAAACGGATTTTGATGAAATTTGGTGCACATATAGTTTATGACTTGGATTGAGACAAAGGATACATTTTATCCCGGAAAAGCGTAAGGTTCCTGGGGGATTTTCAAAACCTAAAGTAAATGCAAACGAAGTCGCGGCCGGCCGCTAGTATAAAATAAATGTAATATAAATTGATCGTACTACGGCCGACGCTCGGGGCATACCCGACACGGTGTAGCATGAGTCGCCCTTAAATAATTTGTTTGTTGTTTACGCTTTCAGATATAATGAGAATCATCATGTTTATTTTGCAACCGAGCTTGGATCTTTTATGAATACGAATAACTTTTGAATCGTTCAAACAATTTGATGGGTACGGTTTCTCTATGAAACTCACTTCTGGCTTTATGAGGATTTAGATCCGGATTAATTCGTTCGTACGTACGGGATTTATCGAACGAGATAAACTCGTCTGCAATCTGTTGTTAAATATTGTTCAAAAAAACATATATTTACCTAACGGAAATTAAATATGACTGTTTAGTTTGTAAGTAGCTGGGGGTACTTAATTTATTGGTCTGTATTTATAAGGTAAATTAACACTACTTACTGTATTTAGATTGGACAGTGCTCTTTTTCTGGAATGTTAAATTAATTGAATCTATTAAAATCGAAAATATAAAAATATTTTTATAGATGAAAATCATTAATAGTTACACTAACGGCCGTGACTTAATTCTCGTTAACTTTAGTTTTTTTCAATCGCTTAAGTACCTAACAATTTTTCGGTATAAAAAGTGTATTATATCCCAATCCAGGTCATAAACTTAAACGTACTTAATTTCATCCAAATCCGTTAAGTAGTTTTAGCCTGATTACATTAGATAACAAACATACAAACTTTCAAATTTATAATATAAGTCGGATATTGTATACTAGGATAATATGTTAAATTAAACTATTTTTAACTTACTGCACGAAACTTTATTTATTTATTGACGTTTCGTAGCCATTTGAGGTCTGCATCGTCAAAATAATAATTTTTAATTTAATTTTGTCGAGCTATCTTCGAAAGACTTTATATTTATTTATTATTTATATTGAGCGTTCAACCGATATCATTGCAAGATTTTTAAAATTTTAGTATCCATATATGTATTTTTTAGTTAATAAAGTACTTTATTTAAAATTCAGCGCCCCCCCCCCCCCCCCACGACAACAACTAACTAGAGCCGAGGTCCGAGTCTCAGAGACGCCCTCTAGTTGAGCCGGGGTCGGCTCAGGAAGCCTACCTCGATTCAATGAAAAACGAAATTTGGATCGAAAATTCGCACTTTTCTTATTATATTTCTGGTTCGTTTTTAATTATAATAATATTCGTCGTCGGAATATAAATTGAGGTATAGATTCTTTAAGCCTACTCAAAGAAAGCTTTAATGTGATAGTTTATCGTCCAAATGAAGTATAACTTTAAATTGACGAAATTAAATTTCGTTTGAACTTCGTTATCGAAAGTTCGTTTTGGAGAATGAGAGTAGACCCCCAGGTTCGTGTGGTCAAAAGGCTCCAGACGGAGAGGAGACTCTCCCCTGTGGGAAGATACCATCTGCCTGGAATACCTCTAGAAGCACTCGCCAATTCTCGGCTTGAGGTCCCCTTAGGATCTCGCCCCCCCAAACCCGGTGACGCTGTAAGGTCATCTGCGACCAACATCATACACTCAAAAAAAAATACGTGTGGCACTCGGGGATTGCCGCGGTAAAGTTGTTCCCGGCTGCATCTGCAATCGTTAGCACCCTCCAATCCGCACTGAGCCCGCGAGGTGGGTCATGGCTCCATCTCCCTATTCCATCCATAGGAAAGGCCTGTGCCCTAGCAGTGGGGACATTAAAAGGCTGATGATGATGATGATAAAGAATGAAAAGGATAGACTGATGTCAAGTTTACAAATAGCAAACACGAATAGCAAAGTGAAGTGCCGGCGGATAAAACGATTCGGTACGCTCTCAAAAACGTTTAAGTTCAACATGGACTCCTAAAAGACGCATTATATCGTAAATTCGAAGTGAATAAGCCCTAAAATTTATGATCGTATACAGCATGACACTTTAATGGAGCGTTCCGCTTAAGCTTGGTAAGTATATTGTTGGCCTGAATCTGGCATGCATGATTCTCTAAAGCATAAACTAAATTTGACAACATTTTACCCTTGTTATGCTCTATAGAGAATGAAAGAGTGTTCTAATATTGGATAATCGTATTTATAATTCTCCCACACCTGAGCAACGAATTTTAACGCAACGGAAATGCGCAAAGGGTTCGAAATTAGATTAGTTTCATCGTTACTACGCTCTTTCATCTGTACATACAAATATATCTTCTCCAACAACCTCTTTTATGCGTCTCAAAAATCACCAGTCAAGCTACAGTCTAGCATCTATAAACACGCACCCCGTTGATTCATTACGATAGAACTAAAGGACATTGGGCAAAAATGTACGGACGCTGCACCCACGTCCGCCACGGCTGAAACTACATTTGTTTGAAAGGTTCATTAAATAAGTAATCAATATATCTCTATTCAAATTGGATGTTACAACTGTTTTGAATTATCAAAATTAGTAGTTTAGTAATGATCATCTGTGTCAAAGCGCATCAAATTCTATCCTGGGGGTCTTTAGTTATTTTAAGTTAAATAAGCTATAGTACTGTAACGAACGAACATTAATGAAACAAGGGAATTAATATAGTTAGTTCGCCCTTATATAGAGGGCTCAGGTTATGCTATTCCTTATGTTATTCCGCCGTAGTAGAGTAAATCCAAAAAAACCCGCGTGGGTTGGGTTTTTTCAAACAGTCTGTGCGTTAATTGTCTTCTACGTTAAACGGAGCGATCACAAATCACACAAACTTTTCCACGCCTCGAAGAAAACATGATTCCAGTTCATCCATAGTTATTCACGAAACCGACAATCGTGTTCCAATGACCAAAGCGTGTTAGTTAAAAATCAGTCAAGTAACAGGGAGCGCACTATTACAACAAAAGTAAGACGAAGACTTGCATATGAGTTGAATAGCTGCAACTGCAAGTCCTTCAACTAACGTATCCCTGCCCTGTAAACCGTTCTGAGGTGTCTCGTATAAGTGCAAGCGGAGGATGGTCGGCAGGCTTTGTCGTATATCTGGTTGTATAGTACGATTTCGATTACCAGGATATTTTTTACGGTGTCATAATAAAAAAAGCTAATTTTTCATAGATCTTTCGATTCATACTAATAACATTGTTGGCGAAGCTGAGTCCTTTAAACGACTATGGGCAAAAAACACCCAACTCTGCCAACAATGTAATTAGTATTGATCGAGAGATCTATGAAAAATTAACCTTCGTTATCATGACACCAAAAATGACAAATAAACCTATATATGTATGTAACCTACGTATAATAAAAAAATAACCTGGTAATCGAAAGATATAACACAGGCACGGACAAGTTTGTGGTTGTTCCGTTTTACGTAGAAGACAATTTAGTAAAACGAACAGACTGTTTGGAAAAACCCGAGCGGTGAATTTCAGATTAACTCTAGCGCGGCAGAATAACATAAGGGGGTACCTTGCACCTTGTTAAATACTCCCATAATACCTGAGCTCTCCGTGTAGGGTCGAACTAATTAAATTAATTAATTCCTTGTTTCATTAACGTCGTTATAGTACTTGTATCTATTTTTTTCATTTCTTTTGCACAGATAATCATGACGATAATACCTTTCGAACGAATGTAGTTAAGCCGTGGTGGACGTGGGTGTAGCGTCCATACATTTTTGCCCAATGTCATTTCCAACGCTAATTTTAGCATTTAGTACCAAAGACATCCAAAATTCCGTCGCGCAGCTGTAGGAGAAGCATATAGCTATAGGATATAATGGCGCAGTCGTAAAGATATGCGGCCTGCGATTATGGAATTTAAGTCACTTTTGCAAGGGTTGTTAATGCGATGGATTACCAATTGATTACCTTGATATCCTGCTTTGGAAGGTACATTAATATGTTGATCTAGGTCATTCGCAATTACTTTTCTGAAATGGATGCACATGATGAATCTGGCTTATTCTTAAATCTTAGAATAGTAACGCCTAGAAGCCGTGTCTTAACCAAAACAGGTGTGGTAATGCGGGCCGAATTCATTTTCTTGTGTGCGTAGTTGAATGTATCTACGCAACAAGTAAATGATTTTAGTGTTACCATTACCAGTCGCAAACCTTCAAATTGGGGAAACGCGATGCTTTGTTATGCGATGCCTAAGTACATATTTTACAGGATGAATATGATTATGTACATGTATATTATTATATGCTATATCGGAAGTAAATTTTCAGGACAAAAATTGTACTCTTCAACCATTAATTGAAAAAAAGAAATGTTTTTATGGAGTTGGTCACACCAATATATTTGTTTTATATAAATAAATACCTATCAGAGATACGCGGAAAAGTGTACAATAACAAATATTTACCTATGAATCAATGAAAATATTTTGTGAAAATAATTTCCCCACAGCTAGCAACATTGTATTGTAAAAAGTAGTATACATAAATAATTGCTTTTAGTCGATATACGTACATGAAATATATAAATTACACGTGAAATATACCCATATTCTTCATCACTTCATTGTTCAATTCAATTCAATTTTTGGTGATTATGGCTGCGTCTCATTACGTGACGATTCTGCCAATGTCTGGGTCACTTCATTGTTGGACACGCCGCGCCATTGAGAACTGACAGCTCGCGGAACCAACTAAGCCATATCTGGCTCACTTTGAGTTGCGCCTTTTTCGTACGTGTACTTAGCTTCTAGGCGTTTTTATTCTAAGTTTTAAATATAAAAGAAAGTCGTTTTAGTGTCGCCGCACAAGGGCCACACGCCACAGCCACAAACGCCGCCACGAGAAGCTAGAAGCGGCTACTAAAGTGGCTGAAGCGCGCGACAGCGGCCGACTAAGGTAAGGGAGTGAGGAGTGGGGAATCGCGCGAGTGACGTGTGGCGGCGTTTTGTATCGGCGCATTAAGTGGCCGGTGCGGGCCACAAGAAGCGAGCATATAAAATGTATGAAAACTACAAGAAATACGCCGGTGGCGGCGTTTTGTGGTTGTGGTCGGTGGCCCGTTTACGACGACACTTAGTTGCACGCAAGGACGGCGGGACCGTTTTAACGAGCTCTGATTTTTTGATTCGTCTCCACACCGGAAAACTACAAGAAAACATTAGAAAAGACAGAAGGGAGGAACACGGTTGTGGTTGGCGCATTTGGTCTGTAATCAGTATGGCCAGTCATTGGATGGGTGACCAAAAACTTATTATCTCGAGCTTCTCCAGAAGGTAACATTCGAGAACAGCATTTTTTTATAATGACTCAGTGGTTTGCTATTGTAAAACTTATGCCGCAATTACATTTGGTCGTTAGCCCGAATTCAAGTGCAAAGAAGACATAACTCGAATTCGGGCACCCTAAGCAATACTTACATTTTGTTTTTTAATAGTTCATTTATACTTAGTCGTTTACCTGAATTACATTGGCACTCGTATTCGAGCTAACAACCAAATGTAATCGCACCATTAAGGTGGTTTTGCGAGTCGCATCATCGGTCAAAGGATGGGTAAATATTATCTTAAACTCGACTGTGCTTCGGGAGGCAAGTTAAGCCGTTGCTCCCGGCTGCATCGTTAGTTACTACAAATGATCCCTGGGCCCGCATGGTTCTTTCCCTTTGCCCCAGCAATGGGGACATTAAAACATCGATGATGATGACTACCTGGCTGGAGTTTTCTTTAAAGTGTAATTAAGCCATATACTTACTGTCCAATTCGAATGGTATGGTTGTTTTATTCCAATTAATGCCATCATTATAATATAACGCTCTTATTTACATATCACAAATCTGAAAATAGTTAATTAAAACTCTCATTTATTACTGAGCAAGGCCGTTTTTTACAAGCACTTCATTTGCAGTCTACTATTTGAACCGTATGTATTTGAAATGTTTACATTACGCGATGTGATGGTATCCGCGTGCTTGTTGGTTCTATAATATTTCCCTGCGCATATGAACCTCGGCATTTAAAAATAATCCAAAGAGATAATAAATCATGTTAATATGGTGTGTTTTTTTAGGTCGGCATCTCGTTTGCGATATTTCTTCGAAACGTCGAAGAGCGTTAGCATGGTTCGGTGATGATAGCACCGCACAAGTTCCGTTTTACGTGCTGATGAAAAACGGGGAAAGATGACCGACTGATGACAGGTAAACGGGTGTGAGATGCATCGATTGAGCGGTCATGACTTGAGTGAAAAAATGGAACGTTATTGTGAAAAATTATATATGATGAGCGCAAAAAAGGATTCGTGCATTTTTTTTCTACATGGGTATTAATCTTTTTCGGACTTCACAACCCGTTTAATATCCACTTTATATTGTATTTTTTTTATAAGTGTAAGTATATGTTTCCCATAGGCCTTTTCCAGAACCATATAGAGCGATCTAAAACAGGATAATCCAAAATCCATCAACAGGACTTAATGCAGATTCCGCTGACAGCTTTACGTGCTTTCGCTAGCATTAAAAAGCTCAAGATAATCTAACTTTTTGGTCACTCGTCAACGCTTACAGACTTCAGAGAAATGTAGAATAAACCTTGGAAATTATGAGGATGGACTGTCATCGCCAGTTTCAGTTATGGAATTTTAAGTTTTTTTTTTGTTTATGTAAGAAACAAGCTGGTAGTCCACGTGAAGGAAAAGGTTTACCAGCCTTTTGAAGACCGTCATATCATAGCTAAGAGGGAAAACCAATATCATTCCAGATATTGCTGGTACGGAAGAAAAGGTAACGCCCGCAATGCATGGTGCTAGAACGCCAAGAGATGCACCCAGATGGTGGATGTGAAACTTCTCTCTGCATCATGTAATGCGGTGAAGGAACTTGGCCGCTGGCACCAAATTGAATAATTCATCGGAACACTCGCCTTTGAATTCTTCACAAATACTAAGTGGCGGAGAAAAGTTAGTGATTAAATAAATGCAAACACAAAATGTACAAATTGCTTTGTGCGTATTAGGCTACCACAAATTATTAGTTATTCATAAGCAATTTTTAACTTTTAGACAGAGCATTAAGGCTTAAAATCCTGCGAAGAAAATTTACAGTAGGATAACTTGACGGGTTGATGTGTACATCAAAGGGTTGCCCTAAGGCTTACCCACATCACATATCATCGCCACTGCTACGGTACCTTAGGCATAAACATCAAGATTTTTCCATAGTTAACTACTCATAACAACTCGTTGCTGTTTGCATTTTCATGATTGTATGTTCGCCTGACGGTAAACGGCCGACATAGCACATATTCGCTTGCGATACCGTATTTTTTGAAGTGATAACTTCTTATGGGAGGGTGAACCTCTTCTTTAAGTAACGCGTTACGGCGCCAGTCTGTCTGGCTTCCCTTCGCCGCGCCCGCCCTCCAGCGGGGCATCCCCAGAGTGGGGTGTTCGATCAAGGTAATAAGCCTGTAGTTACTTTCAAATTCTTCAGCCAACTTCAGGGTTAATGCTCCCAGCCCAGCCATCCGTCAAATGGAGGCAACTTTTTAATTGAATTATTACGCTGCTCTCCTCTCTGTCAGCTAGGTAAGGTATCATTTGAGATCTAACAAGGTAACAGTAGGAAACTTGAGCGAGCAACGAAAGAAAAACAAGATAGTACCCCTTATTCGGGAAAATACTTATTCAAATTCTCTTTAACTTAGGACTCATTTAACAATCGATAAGTAAAGTTCTTAATCAGCTAAAATAACTCTTCAGTAAACAAGAAAGTTTCACAATCCCTCAGTTAGGGCGCTTGTTAACGAAACGATTTCTACCCGGGCCGGTTCCGGCTAAGCTTGTATACGAGCATGGTTTGTACTGACCCCAAACCGTCGCCTACTAAAGGCCTCAGGTATGGTGGGAGTACTTCACAAGGTGCAAGGTTGCCTCCCTTATGTTATTCTGCCGCGCCCGAGTAAATCTCAAAATCCCACCTACCCCTACTTTATACAGATAATAAGGTAAACGAAGTTCTTACAAACAATTCTGTTGCAAAAGAAACAATTTAGTTTCATTTTCTCCTGTCTTGCGGAGGTCAAGAGGTATTTTTTGGGTAAACATATTCTGAATTTTCCGTAAGGATTACAAGATTACCGAGCGATTAAACTTAAACGAGTCAAGCAATTGCTTTTTGTAATCACGGGAAAATATTTACTTTGCGAAGACGGTACCCGCGGTTGGACTTAATTAATTTAGACCTGGAATATTCGGCTTTTACGTTGTCTTGATCAAGCATTTCACTTTTGATAACCTCAAACTTATTCAAATATAAACAAGCTTTGAATTATTTCCTGTTTTGATACTCTCCGCTCACTGAATGGACTTTATACAGGTTTCATAAAATTGTAAAATGTTCTAATTTTACTTGATAACTTTGCCAATTATGCCAACAAACATTTCATAGGTCGCCACAACGTGTCGATAATAACTTTTGGTTCCGTACGCTGGTCAAAAATACGTCGCTATGACGTTGACACGACCGAGAATAGGCCCATTTTATACGAATCAGTGTCGTTATAGAGTCACACAGCAGTCGTGAAAGTCGCTATGTGATCGTGTAGTGGTCATAATATAGATGTCGTCATATCCAATTTTCGTCGAGTTTTGATGTTTATTATCGCTTCTTTTCATTTATCGAATTCGGCATTCTATCGAATAACCGATGTTCATCACAACAGTTACATGGGATGTTAATGCAAAGTGATAACATAAACATGCCATTTAATTTGTTCATTATTATTCATTTAAATTAATGTTATCGAGTAATATGCGCTAGTTTTCTCAATATAATGAACGCGCCTATGATTTATTCAAATTATGCAATATTTTTATCTATTCTTTTAATGAACGTATCAATGGTTACCTTCATGCGACTTAGAGTTTAGTATACGACCGTAATATAACATTTTAAGGACTTTCTATTGCATGCATTTATTTTTAATCTGTACTTATATATATTAACAAAATTGGGGTTCATTAAAACTAAATCTCATGTGAAAAAACCATTTCAAATTAGTTTATTGGTGGTTTTGCTGATAATAAAAACCGGCCAAGTGCGAGTCGGACTCGCGCACCGAGGGTTCCGCACAAACCTGAATTTTCAAAAATATTTTTTATTATATGATGTAGCTAAAAATTTACGGTTTTTGTAATTTTTCCTTTATCTATACTAAAAATGTTACTTTGTACCAAAATTCGATATTCTAAGTTCACGGGAAGTACCCTGTAGATTTTGGTTCCCGTGCGAGTTTCGAAAATTTGCGGAAATTTGCGGCATGAACGGCTGTATCTTTTGACTGCTTTGGCTTAGAAGTTTGATTTTTTCACAGCTCCAAGGAACAGTAGACTTGAGTATTAGATACGAATTTCAATTGATACCTCTAAGCGTTCCTGAGAAACGGTCTTGATAGACGGACAGACGGACAACAAAGTGATCCTATAAGGCTTTCGTTTTTTCCTTTTGAGGTATGGAACCCTAAAAATGATATCCATACTAATATTATAAATGCGAAAGTATGTCTGTCTGTCTGTTACCTCATCAAACTTAAAGAGCTGAACCGATTTAGCTGAAATTTGGTTGAGATAGTTTGAACCCCAGATAGTCCAGTCAATGAAAGCTTAACTTTGCCATTTTGAGTTGATCACCTGCAGTCAACGCGAAAATTCCCGTAAGGGTTCGTAGATTAATATACTAAAATTGCAGGGTGCTGCATTGACGGCAAAGAGTGCAAAAACATTGCGAAATGGTGCAAAAACGGGTTATTCGTCAATATCTCGCGACTGGCTGGGAAAATAGAAAAAGTTCCTAGTACAAAGTTGTAGAAAATTTTATTTTCTACAAAAAAGGTATCAACATATTTTGGCGTATCTCCCATAGTTTTTGCAAAAAATGCAAAAAAGGTGCAAAAACTATAAAAAAATAATATATATTTTTCCATTTTAAAACGATCCTACGGGTCAAATTCAACAATCATCACTTACTGAAATATTAAAGGACAAGTTTTCGGGAGTCCACTGAAATGAAAAGTGTCTACCGAAATGGTAAAAAATTACCACCGAAATGATACAGCCAAGAACATCGCCTTTGTAATAGAAGGGTTCCCTACTTTGAATCTTATTCAATTTCCTTATTCTTAGAGTGAATTGGCTTTGACTGTTTGAATTTTACCAGATATTTTAATTTTACTAGATGTAGTAAAAACTAACACATCTAAGTCGCTTTTTGCAAAAAAAATATATATAGTATACTTGCGTTATAATTGGGGCAAGTAAAAGGAGATACTGAATTCAAAATTGTTTTTACTGAATAACTATTATTCGACGCTTTATAAATTACTTCAGCTAAAATCGATTATCGGTGCTTACTCTTTTCTTCCACTGTAATTTATTAGCGTTAGCCATCGTTAGTTTAAAATTAATTCTTCAGCTAAAACTAGCTCTCCATGTTTAACCGTCTCTTTCGTACACAGATCGCGCTAGCGAGAGAATTGCTCACTTTTATTCATTCATTGTTGAATCGAGCGCTGGGCAACACTCTTATTCTTTTGTTTAATTAATCACTAATAAACATTACTGGGTAAACTATTTTGCGTTTTTGATTTAAAATGATAATTGCTAAGAAATACTACGATCAAAAATAAACTCCAAAAATGCCAAATAACTATGTCACCTGAACTTACCCGACCAACTATCAGCTAATAGCTGTCACCTCAGTATTGTGCAAAGTTGTAGAAAGAGTCCTTAATAACCATCTGACCCGCTACCTAGAAGACCACTCTCTGATCAACGATCGTCAATACGGATTTCGTCGTCAACGTAAAGACAGGGGACCTTCTAGCGTACGTGACATATATCTGGGGTGAAGCTATCGATAAGCGAGGTGAGTCTTTGGCTATCAGCCTTAACATCGCCAAGGCTTTGATATGGTATGGCACATAAGTCTTCTCTCCAAGCTTCCTGGATACGGTTTGCCTACTCAGTTCTGTGCCTGGGTGGGTGACTTCTTGCAACAGCATCGACGGACAGCGACGGATGTAGTTCGCAGTTCATGTCAGTGAATACCGTTGTTCCTCATGGCTCCGTCCTACTCCCTTCACTCTTTTTGAGCATATCAATGATTTAATTCCTCTTGAGAGTATTCATTGCTATGCAGATGATAATACAGTGCATGCGGGATATTTTGGATACGCAGCGGCTGGACAAGTAGAAACCAAGGAGTAACGGGAGAATCCGAGTGGGGTACCAAGAACTTGGTTGAGTTCAATGCCAAGAAAGCCCAAGTCTGCGCTTTCACGGTAAAACTAACGTTTTCACGCCTGAGCAACTGTACTTGTTGTACAAGACGCAAGTATGGTCTTACGTGAAATATTGTTCACACCCCAAAGGATAGCTCCGTCAAGTACTTTTTTGATGATTTGGATAGTTTACTATACCTTACCTTCCCCTTTCCTACAGAAATCTACACGCGTTGGCTTACGTAGTCACCGACTTACTGTGAACTACTATTCCCATTACTCCAATGTGAACAAAGAAAGGACATTGTTCTGCGTCCATACATAGTTAGCCTAAGAACCAACGATCATGAAATATCATTTTCTAGGTTCGAAGTCGCAAGTAAATGACTGTAAAAACAAAGATTATTGACGGACACTTCTGAAAACTTAAATTATTAGGAAAACTAAAATTTGTTTGAGGTTATGTTTAATATTCAATGAAACATAGGTCAACATATGAACTTAGTATGAATTCAGTATGAAATGAATTAATATTACAACTAATTCATTTTATTCGGTGCGATTTTAAGAAATAACTATTAGGAAAAACTTGGTTAGGGGGGAATCATGAATAAAATAAAAACTGTAGTTTTGCTTCTTATTATTTATCGACTGTTTTTCACATAATTGCATCATATTGTATATTGTATTTATTTGTTTAACACATGTATATTGTGTAAATATGCAGCGTGAATGTGTATCAGGTGCTCTTAAATAATTTGGCAGTATGATCCTCTCAGGATGTGATGGCACAGGTTCACTAGCACTTGGTAATAAGGTATCTGCTCTTTGGCAACATCGATGGCATATTAGATAGCCGAAATAGTAATAGTCAAATTAAAAGAAAAACAATCGCAAATAAACACACACAACAGGTAATCCGAAACGAGAACTTCCCGTTTAAAAAAAGTAGTCTTTGACGATTGACGAGAATGCACGAATGCCACAGATTACTACGAATGCAAACTGCCTGCACCACAACCACAGAGTATCGAGTTTATGCCGGCCCTTCACTTGACAACAGTTTGTCCTTGTCATGCTTAATAAGGAACGAAAAGGACAGACTGATGTCATGTCTTTTAATAGCAAATACGAATAGCCAAGTGAAGTGCCGACATTAGGAAGAAAGACTGTTTTGTTTGCAGCGCTGTCACAGATTATACACATATAATGGTATTTATTGTCTCAGATTATTTATCAACTTTTGAATTTAGCTAACTTAACTGGAAGTGTCCGTCACAATCTAAATACTGATAATTATCGCAAAAAATATACTAAGAATTATCATAAATGCGAAATTGGTGTTGGTTCTTAGGCCAAATTTAACATTGTCCTTTGCTAACTCATTTCTTTGTCAGACTATCCGCAAATGGATTACTTTGCCCGCTTACGTGTGTGAAGTAGCAATTCTGCAGTCCGGCAAAGTGAGGATAGCTGGTGTGGCAAGTAAAACTGCTGTACCAGCTATCTTCGCGTCTGGACTCCTCTGTCACTTAACCTCTGGTGGAGTCATTAGTCAAACCTATTTTTTTTTTAAAAAATCTATAGCAAAGAAAAATGATCTCGATGATTGAAAGGTCATACTTGAGGAGTACCATGGATTATACAGATTTTTGGCTACAGAAACAAGTCAATCTGACCGTTTGCCTTCAGAAACCATTTCAACCATTTAAACCAAAAACGCAGAATAGTTTACGCAGGAATGTTTATTAGTGATTAATTAAACAAAAGAATAAGAGTGTTGCCCAGCGCTCGATTCAACAATGAATGAATAAAAGTGAGCAACTCTCTCGCTAGCGCGCGATCTGTGTACGGAAGAGACGGTTAAACATGGAGAGCTGGTTTTAGCTGAAGCATTAATTTTAAACTAACGATGGCTAACGCTAATAAATTACAGTGGAAGAAAAGAGAAAGCACCGATAATCGATTTTAGCTGAAGTAATTTATAAAGCGTCGAATAATAGTTATTCAGTAAAAACAATTTTGAATTCAGTATCTCCTTTTACTTGCCCCAATTATAACGCAAATATACTATATATATTTTTTTTGCAAATAGCGACTTAGATGTGTTAGTTTTTACTACATCTAGTAAAATTAAAATATCTGGTAAAATTCAAACAGTCAAAGCCAATTACAGTGGGATACCTAATTTTAGCGGAATAATCTCACAGGATATTCACTCTAAGAATAAGGAAATTGAATAAGATTCAAAGTAGGGAACCCTTCTATTACAAAGGCGATGTTCTTGGCTGTATCATTTCGGTGGTAATTTTTTACCATTTCGGTAGACACTTTTCATTTCAGTGGACTCCCGAAAACTTGTCCTTTAATATTTCAGTAAGTGATGATTGTTGAATTTGACCCGTAGGATCGTTTTAAAATGGAAAAATATATATTATTTTTTTATATTTTTTTGCATCTTTTTTGCATTTTGTGCAAAAACTATGGGAGATACGCAAAAATATGTTGATACCTTTTTTGTAAAAAATAAAAATTTCTACAACTTTGTACTAGGAACTTTTTCTATTTTCCCAGCCAGTCGCGAGATATTGACGAATAACCCGTTTTTGCACCATTTCGCAATGTTTTTGCACTCTTTGCCGTCAATGCAGCACCCTGCAATTTTAGTATATTCATCTACGAACCCTTACGGGAATTTTCGTGTTGGTTGCAGGTGATCAACTCAAAATGGCAAAGTTAAGCTTTCATTGACTGGACTAAGAAAAGAACATAGGATATTTTTTATCCTAATTATAATAAACAAAAACTAATTATAACGCAAACGCGGTTAAATTGCAGGTTATATCTTCTATCACAGTACATTACGTATATTTGCAAAAAACTATTGTGGTTTAGGGACTTCGAATAAGTAGTAGTATATAAAACGATACAAATGTTTATCGCTTCACTTTTATCTCTTCTATCACGTTTATCTGAGGCTTTGTATTAGTCCAGTCAATGAAGGCTTAACTTTGCCATTTTGAGTTGATCACCTGCAACCAACGCGAAAATTTCCGCAAGGGTTCGTAGATTAATATACTAAAATTGCAGGGTGCTGCATTGACGGTAAAGGGTGCAAAAAAATGTGAAATTGTGCAAAAACGAGTTTTTCGTCAATATCTCGCGACTGGCTGGGAAAATAGAAAAAGTTTTTAGTACAAAGTTGTACAAAATTTAATTTCCTACAAAAAAAGTATGAATATATTTTCGCGTATCTCCTATAATTTTTGCACAAAATGCAGTTAAAGGTGCAAAATAAAAAAAAAATATTGTGAATGGTTTTTTTTTTCCATTTTTAAACGATCCTACGGGACAATCACCACTTACTAAAATATTTAAGGATAAGTTTTCGGCAGTCCACTGAAATGAAAATTGTCTACCGAAATGGTAAAAAATGACCACCGAAATGATACAGCCAAGAACATCGCATTTGTAGAAGGGCTCCCTATTTTGAATTTAATTAAATTTAAAGAAAATATAACTAGAAAAAAATATAACTAGAAAAAGATTTAAACATCAAGCAGTTACATGCTTTAAAAATAATAAAAATTATAATTTAATTAAATTTCCTTATTCATTCATCATTGTAAATATTTATGTTCATTATTTTTTAATAAAAATAATTAATGAAGAATTAACGAATTGTTACTCCTATTAATTATTATTACTAATTATAATTATTAATATGTACATTTTCAAAATAACGAACAAAGCGCGTTTAGAATGCGAGAAGTTTATTAGTTAGTAAATCGTCCTTTTAGTGCCAAAACCGATTATCTGCACTTTTCCGCTACTGAACTTTTATAATACCAATCGACCCTTCTCATTAAGCCGCATCTACAGGTAAAACCCATTACGCTCTACGACGCATACTTCCTGAAATAGGTAATGAATAAACAGAATAACTGCAAATTATTTCCAAAATTCTTGATTTAAAACCTAATAAACCCATTCAAAATACTTAAGTTTGTTAATGTATTACCGCTGAAACCAAGTTTCGGATTTAAACTCATTTTTCATGTAGACACTTAGAGTAAATATCCTGTGAGTATCCTGTAATTTACTTTAACTGTTTGAATTTTACCAGATATTTTACTAGATGAAGTAAAAACTAACAAATATGTCGCTTTTTGCAAAAAAAATATATACAATAAGTTTGCGTTATACTTGAGGCAAGTAAAAGAGAATAGACCGAATCGATCGACAGGTGACCTTCTAGCGTAAGTGATATATATATCTGGGGTGAGGCTATCGATAAGCGAGGTGAGTTTTTGGCTATCAGCCTTAACATCGCCAAGGCTTTGATAGGGTCTGGCACATAAGTCTTCTCTCCAAGCTTCCTGGATACGGTCTGCCTACTCAGTTCTGTGCCTGAGTGGCTGACTTCCTGCATGAGCGTCAATGGACGGCGACGGATGTAGTTCGCAGTTCATGTCAGTGAATGCCGGTGTTTCTCGGGACTCCGTCCTATCCCCTACACTCTTTTTGCTGCATTCAATGATTTAATTCCTCTTGAGAATATTCATTGCTATGCAGACGATAATACAGTGCATGCGGGATATTTTGGATACGCAGCCGCTGAACAGGTAGAAACCAAAGAGAAACGGGAGAATCTTGTCATTGAACTCAATCAAGATTTGGACCGCGATTCGGAATACGGTACCAAGAATTTGGTTGAGTTAAATGCCAAGAAAGCCCAGGTCTGCGCTTTCACGGTAAAACTAACGTTTTTTCACGCCTGAGCAACTGTGCTTGTTGTACATGACGTAAGTACGGTCTTGCGTGGAATATTGTTCGCACCCCAAAGGATGGCTCCACCAATTACTTTTTTGATTCTTTGAATAGATTACAGCGGCGCGCGATCTGCATTATTGGCGATAAGGAGGTGACTAAACACCTCGAGCCTCTTCAATTATGCCGTGATGTGCCGTTATTAAGCGCGTTTTATCGTCTATACCATGGCGCATGTTTTGAGGAGTTATTGTCCCTTAACCTACCTTCCCCTTTCCTACAGAAGTCTACACGCGCTGGCTTACGTTGTCACCGATTTACTGTGAACTAATATTCCCACTATTCTAACGTGAACAAAGAAATTTGGTAACTCATTTCTTTGGCAGACTCTCCACAAATGGATTACTTTGCCCTCTTATGTGTGTGAAGTAGCAATTCTGCAGGCCGGCAAAATGAGGATAGCTGCTGAGGCAAGTAATACTGCTGTACCAGCTATCTTCGTGTCTAGACTCCTCCGCCACCTAACCTCTGGTGGAGTCATTTGTCGAACCTATTTATAAAAAAAAAGATCTATAGCAAAGAAAAAAGATCTTGATGATTTGTGCAACCAAGGTGTCATACCTGAAGAGTACCATGGATTATACAGATCTTTGGCTACAGAAACAAGCCAATCTGATTGTTTTCCTTCAGAAACCATTTTGATGACTCATCATGTGTAAGCGAGTCAAGTGCAGATGAATAATACTGATTTTTTTTCACTTACTTAATTAGGAATACTATCAGCCGCCAACGAATTCGTCCGCTTTAACTTTAATATACATTTTTAAACTAGATATTTTAGATAGAAATACTGCTGCACCCGAAATATCGAACCTACAGTATCTAGATAAATGTACATCATAAACCGAAACTATTTAATATACCTATACTCAAGGATCTCTAAAAACTTATGGATGTATTATTTCGGCGATACTTTTATTCCCTGGACTCTTATCGGCATTACTGTCCACCGAATCAATTGTCTCCATATCACTGAAATGATATACTTACTATTTGGCGAGAATCCACAATGACGTTGTTGCGCGTGCATGTGCTCCAGCGAAGGCGGACTGGCTCGAAGTGAGCACTGACAAGCGGCACACAACAACGCAATGTAGACGAACCTATTTCACAAAAACTTACTGTCTGTAACCTATCCAAAGAATCAAAAAAGTAATTGGTGGAGCGATCCTTCGGGGTGCGAACAATATTCCACGCAAGACCGTACTTACGTCATGTACAACAAGCACAGTTGCTCAGGCGTGAAAAAACGTTAGTTTACCGTGAAAGCGCAGACCTGGGCTTTCTTGGCATTTAACTCAACCAAGTTCTTGGTACCGCATTCCGAAATGCGGGCCAAATCTTGATTGAGTTCAATGACAAGATTCTCCCGTTTCTCTTTGGTTTCTACCTGTTCAGCGGCTGCGTATCCAAAATATCCCGCATGCACTGTATTATCGTCTGCATAGCAATGAATATTCTCAAGAGGAATTAAATCATTGAATGCAGCAAAAAGAGTGTAGGGGATAGGACGGAGTCCCGAGAAACACCGGCATTCACTGACATGAACTGCGAACTACATCCGTCGCCGTCCGTTGACGCTCATGCAGGAAGTCAGCCACTCAGGCACAGAACTGAGTAGGCAGACCGTATCCAGGAAGCTTGGAGAGAAGACTTATGTGCCAGACCCTATCAAAGCCTTGGCGATGTTAAGGCTGATAGCCAAAAACTCACCTCGCTTATCGATAGCCTCACCCCAGATATATATATCACTTACGCTAGAAGGTCACCTGTCGATCGATTCGGTCTATTCTCTTTTACTTGCCTCAAGTATAACGCAAACTTATTGTACATATTTTTTTTTTGCAAAAAGCGACATATTTGTTAGTTTTTACTTTATCTAGTAAAATTAAAATATCTGGTAAAATTCAAACAGTCAAAGTAAATTACAGGATACTCACAGGATATTTACTCTAAGTGTCTACATGAAAAATGAGTTTAAATCCGAAACTTGGTTTCAGCGGTAATACATTAACAAACTTAAGTGTTTTGAATGGATTTATTAGGTTTTAAATCAAGAATTTTGGAAATAATTTGCAGTTATTCTGTTTATTCATTAGCTATTTCAGGAAGTATGTACTACAAATGCGATGTTCTTGGCTGTATCATTTTGGTGGTAATTTTTTACCATTTCGGTAGACAATTTTCATTTCAGTGGACTGCCGAAAACTTATCCTTAAATATTTTAGTAAGTGGTGATTGTTCAATTTGTCCCGTAGGATCGTTTAAAATGAAAAAAAAATCATTAACAGTTTTTTTTTATTTTGCACCTTTAACTGCATTTTGTGCAAAAACTATAGGAGATACGCGAAAATATGTTGATACCTTTTTGTTGGAAATTAAATTTTGTACAACTTTGTACTAGGAACTTTTTCTATTTTCCCAGCCAGTCACGAGATATTGACGAAAAACTCGTTTTTGCACCATTTCGCATTTTTTTGCACCCTTTGCCGTCAATGCAGCACCCTGCAATTGTAGTATATTAATCTACGAACCCTTGCGGAAATTTTCGCGTTAGTTGCAGGTGATCAACTCAAAATGGCAAAGTTAAGCCTTCATTGACTGGACTATATCGCTCCTTCAATGCAAAAGGGCCACAATTCAAAAAATGAGTTTTTACAGGACGGCCAAAACAAAATTTTAAAAACGATTTTTGGGAATTTTTGTATTCTATTTTGCGATAATATATAAATGTTATACATCATTAGAATCGTATTTTTATACCACATTTATGAGTATTAAACAATTTATATTAACTATGATACATAGTGAGAAATTTGCACAAGAGGCCCTTTTGCATTAAAAATCTGACCAGAAATCTTAAAAAAAAAAAACAAAATTTAATACACTTTTTAAACAAATAATACTTTATTTTTATTTTTATTAAAAGTAAAAATAATAACTTTCTCAATTGTAATCTGAATAACACATTATATCGATCAGGTTATAAACAAAATGTTATCTGTCTTAAAAAAAACACAAATTTTATATTCTTTTGAAAGAAAGTTCTTTAAAATCGTATTACTGAAGCTAAAATAACAGTCTTTTAATAAAAAAAATGTCCATATTATATAACCATATCAAAATTAAAGGTTTTTAAAAAAATTTTTTCTTTATTGAATGAGATCCATCTAAGTTAATTATTAACGCAAGTAATAATCTTTAAAAAAAATAAGTAAATAACTCGTGCAAAACACCCTGAAGTGAAGAATTATATTCCTCTATAATATTTTGCAATTATATTCCTCTCTTTAAGTTTCAGTACACCTTCTTTCTTTTTTTGGGGTACTTTAAGTAAACTATTGCGACTTAATACTAGAAGACCCAGGCTGGGGTGAAATGTCGATTTTTTTGCGAATATCCTGTGCCATATTTTATTGTGAACCATAGAGCAAAGCGGGCGCGTTTGGTCGTGTCTATATTGTTCTATGTGGTGGGTTAATAAGAACGAGTTTAAAAATTATAACACAAACGCGATAGTACCTAATGTTTGCATATTTTCAAACTTACATCGGAGGTATATAATGATGTAGTCTGATATTATTTATTTAAGTCATTCTCATTTATGGTTTCTAATTATTTTACGAATATGGATTAAACCAGTGCATATACGATTATTATAATATCATCTGATGTATCTATGATAAACTTTTTATATATATTCATGGTTGGGGTTTCACTATTCCATCCATAGGAAAGGCCTGTGCCCCAGCAGTGGGGACATTAATAGGCTGATGATGATGATGGTTGGGATTTACAATAATAATAAAATACACAATAAAGGCATTGTTGATTATGTGTATGTATTGTATATGTATATGTTTTATATGTATATGTTTTGCTTGTTTTGCTTATATATTGCTTACAGAGTGAATAGCAGAATAAGAAAAAACCTGATTATGATTGCTAATCCAAACCAAAAATCAAATTTTAATAATCCAGTCTACCGTCCGCAATAGCCTAGAGGAACAGCTTATATCAGCAGATGCTCAACAAGACATTACGAATGTGTAATTTTGTCTATTTTTCGAATGACGGGTCTGCATCAAACAATAAATATTCAAACGATAACGTGATTTGTATTAAAAATGTATTATTACCTAATTACAGTTTTGATACAAATTTCTTAGCAGACAGTCAATATAACCTAAGCTTCTCATTACTTGATGATGAAGATGACAATATGCAGTCTGTAATAGAATAGCCAAATAATGATAAATCGCTTTTAAAGTCGTTGAACTGAGTGCTAAATAAGTCGTTATTTAGCGCACACCAGATGATTTTTCTTCCGATGAAGCCCGACTTTTCAGCCTTACCATCAATGCAATACTGGAAGTTCTTCTATAGATCTAGAACACAGGATATTCGCAAAAAAATCGACATTTCACCCCAGCCTGGGTCTTCTAGTATTAAGTCGCAATAGTTTACTTAAAGTACCCCAAAAAAAGAAAGAAGGTGTACTGAAACTTAAAGAGAGGAATATAATTGCAAAATATTATAGAGGAATATAATTCTTCACTTCAGGGTGTTTTGCACGAGTTATTTACTTATTTTTTTTAAAGATTATTACTTGCGTTAATATCAATATTAATACGCAAGAAAAATGTCCAGTAGTGGTCACAATCCGTTCCACATAGACAGACTTACCGGGCGAGATAATTACGCCAGCTGGAAATTCGCAGTGCAAGCGTATTTTGAACTTTAAGAAATGTGGACCTGTATATGTGGTACCAATGAAGATCCAAAGAAAGAAATCAAAGCAAAGTCTAAACTGATATTATTGTTGGATCCGGTTATTTACGTGCATGTCCAAAGTGCCAAGACATGTAAAGAAGCGCCAGCAAAAAGACTTAATAAAATGGCCGGCCACGCGGCGCCACAGGTATGATAGGTTATGAAAAATGCCGGTCACTCTTTTCACGACAACTGCACCAGATCTCTTATATCGGATTTCTTGAACTATTCTTGAATCACGCTCTTCTACCATGAAGGAGTATTATTTGCTTATAGTAAGGGATGCCGGAAATTATACCACGAGCAGTGCAATGACTTGATTTTATTTCGGACCACGAACAAAGAGAGAGACATATCAGTGTTGCCATCACAAAAAATATTTCAGTTATACCAGTAAACAAAACAAGTAAAATGGTTGCGTTCATACTCTAACAAAATTTGATACGAAGTAACGTCATATAGTACAGATAAAGGAAAAATTACGAAAACCGTAAATTTTTAGTAACATCATATAATAAAAAATATTTTTGATATCAGGTTTGTACGGAACCTTCGGTACGCGAGTCCGACTCGCATTTGGCCGGTTTTTTTATATTTTAGAATTAGTAATTTGAAGAGCTTTTGAGTTTTGTATCACCATGTCTACAAAAATGATTGTACAAGTGATGTCTCAGAGCGGATGATAAAGTGTTGTCACCAAGTGTGACATCGCAGGAATGCGCGACACGAATCAGCGGAGCTATTCTGTAAAATATTCCACATCGGTTTCACGCGAGAAAAATTTACTAAATAGCCCCGCAGATCGGAAGTTCTTGCGGTGCATTCATGCGAGCTCGCAGATTTTTATTTGTAGATATGCGATGCGAATCGCAGTTATGTGTGGGAGCACTAAGGCGAATGTATCAAGGCGCTTTGAAACATCTGTTTGAAATTACCAGTGATTATACCTAACGTTTAACGAGCTCATAATTAAGGACAGGAAATTAATTGCGTAATCTCACAGTCGGATTTATGGCACTGGCACTTAATGCGTATCATGAAAGGTCACGTTGATTTGATTAGTTATATTTGATTGAAAAGCTCGTTTCGTAGTGGTTAGATTAGTTAGCCTATTCGGTCTCCGAACATGAAAGATAAGCATCTTTAGTAATGGTCGGCCATAGGATGGGTGATCATCAAGTCATTATCTCGAAACCTCTGTGCATGGTACTCACTGCTCACTAGTGGAACATTGTTAGGTTGATGATGATTAACTGATTTTTAATAAACTTAACAAATCAGTGGTACTCGAAATATCTAAATCGAAAAATCATATATAAAAAATCATATAACCATCGCCATTGTTTTATTTCCTTTTAAACTTATATTACTTTACTTTTAAACACATTAAACATTCCTCTCCTGTAAAATTGGGTGATAAGCGAAAAAACAACAATGACACACAAGAAATTTTCCTTTCATGGCGCCATGTTCAACAGGGGAAAAAAAGTTAGTAAAACTGTTCCAAATTCTTTTGAAAATCAACTGAAAACGTGCAAGGACTGGAGTAAGCTTAGTTAGATTTATCATTATATGTTTTCCACGTAGCAACAATATAATTTCGATTCATTTTTTTTATAATGTATATAAGTTGACTTTATTCGATTATAACTTCTTATAATGCATTGATTTTAACCGGGGCATTGTTGATTATACGTATTTTTTTTAATCTCTTTTTCATTGACAGTTTACCAGCATTTGTTGCTTCTATTCCATAACGCATACGGTCTTCACCTATAATTGTAATGACATTAAGCTTAAGTATTTTATCATTACCTGCTAGATTGTTGTGTCAATGTTTATTATGTTGGTGATCAAATAAATAAATAAATAACCGTCATTACATATAAGTACCCGGCAAACAGACTTTAGAAACCAGGGACCAGAATTACTACACTAAACTTATTAACTCACTAGGTAGGTAGAAATAAATTTACGATCTCCGTAGCCGAGTGGTTTATCGCCGGGTTCCATGATATCGCGGACTCGAGATGTCCTCGGACCGCTGTGTTCGCCGACTCGAGGGTTCGAATCCCGGTGGGGGCAGATGTTTGTGTGATGAATACGAACATTTATACTCATGTCATGAATGTTTAATATGTATTTCTATATAAATATACTTATATATGTATCAGTATATGTATTCTATCCGTTACCCTAGTATACGATAACACAAACCTTCCAGTGCTTACTTTGGGGCTAATTGGTTTGAGTGTTGGAAATATTATTATTATTAATCATATCCAACGTACTCCCGAAGATTACCTATCAGCCATATTTTTTTTATAAAATTTTATCTACACGTCTATAAAATATCCTGAAACAGTTAGCTTATTACCAACATTCAAATATCCAATGTCCTAATAAAAAAAACATAATATCATTCAAACAGATGATAAAAAGTTGTACTTAATTTTGATAATAACACTCCTTCGCTTTTTCAATTCCTTCCGGGAGGGCTAGGCTTACTTATCAGACAGCCACAATTTTCACTATTGCATGCTTGTTATTATGTATTTCAAAGCAGAACATTATCATTACCACACGTCCTACCAAAACGCCGAAACTTTTCATGAATTTTAAGTTCTTAAAAACGCCACACGGTTTCAGAATCATTTATAGAGGATTTATATCATAGGTATAGGATAAAGGTTTGTATGCAACTATTATAGGTATTAACGGGATTATTGTCATGAACATGATAATTACTTACCTTGTTTTGATCATGGCGCTTACAACAGTGCGGAAATATCGGAGACTCATTAAAAACAAGGTACATGGTAACAATCCCGTTAATAACTATAATATTAGTGACCACGGTTAGTGACCATGAAAGTTTAATAACAATATATTGTATGCAACTGTTTATAATCAGGTCTTATAACACTCATATGATACTGTTATCATACACATTCGTGTTTGAACTCCCCCTTATTATACCACAGTTGCATAATTAACTATTAATCCATAATAATGATAATCCAATGATGTCTTCATTGACCATCCGAATAATTAAATCTCTTTCATGAATACATTACGATTGTCAGGTTTTAATCGATGTTGCTGCTGGTTTGATCGCCATTTTGCTGTGACATCGCTATAAACGGAAGAGTGATTAAGCTTGAACCACGCCCAGTCCATTAAGCTAGCATTGTGCAACAATGACTCCTAGAAATATCCCACTAATATTATAAAGGCGAAAGTTTGTGAGTGTGTATGTTTGTTACTTCTTCACGTCTAAATGGCTGGAGCGATTTTAATAAAATTTGGTACGGAGTTAGCTGATACTCTGGATTAACACATAGGCTACGTCTTACTGCGGGAAAATATCCCTAATAAACCGCAGGTAACACCGCGCGGCACAGCTAGTAAGTTAATAAAGCCCACTTTGTCATCCGTTTAGTTTGCGGAAATTATTATTTTCAAGGTTTCTAAAGCATAGCGAATTTTGTACACAAATTGTATTTTCATTATCAGTCCCTATAATATTAACTTCAGTACAGTGACGCGATAATTTATACGCCACGCAGCGTTGGTACAATATAATTTCATTACAACTTATAAGCTTACTTTGAGGCAAATCTTCCACTATTATAATGCAGTAATGACCCGACTGTGCCATTCCAGTACTTATCACCACCCGCTTTCCGTCAGTTTATCAGGCTTAAGGAATTCCAACAAAAGATTTATCTTTCTAGTCACCGACAGTGAGATAATGAAACCACAAGAATAAGAGGGGTATTATTATGAGTTTTATTTTGTCGACGACAATGGACATGGTCGCGTTTTACATAGTATTCGTTACTGTGTAGCCGGGAAAAGGATAAATAAATAAGTATAATATTACAATTAAGTATAATATGCAATTCATTATGACGACGACGATGATTACGACGGTAATCAATAATTTAATAAATAATTGTAGAGTAAGATCCCAAGACTGCCAGACCTCACTTATTTTCTCATGGACGAAATATGGGTTAGAGTCTGTGCGGAAAGAGAATGGGATTTAGATTGGAGGGCGCTGTAGTGCTTTTCTACCGTATTTGTAAGGTATTTGTACTTTTAGCCCTTTTAGACATGATTAAATACAAAAAACCGCAAGAAATCACTACAACAAACAAATCCGTATCAATACAAAACTTTGACGTTTTACAGATTGCTGGGTTTGATTGCCAAATAAAAATCTTAATGTTAGTTCCGTTTTTCGCCACGTCCATTCCCTTTCCGCACAGACTATCGAGTAGTATTAGTGTGTACAACGAACGTATACATAGTGTCTTTTTTTAATACAGCTTAATTACAGTTATGTAATAAATAGGGTACACCAGACCTCGAGTCCGCGACACCATGAAACCCGGCGAACAAACCACTCGGCCACGGAGGTCACCTAATAATGGTAAACCTACATTCGTGTTTTAATACCCCTCATTATACAACAGTTCCATAAATTGCTATTAAAAAATTACTTTCCCCACTGTTGGGGCATCAGTTTTTGGAAAATATTTAAAAGATTTTCCTAACATTTTTTGGTTAAGTTGGTAATTATAATTTTTTGGTGATCATTTAAGCCTTAGTTTTTCATAGAAACACATTACCAACATAACCCTTCGAACGGAGGGTGCAGATGGGAGGGTGATAAAGACTTCTAATGTAACCGGGATCATTAACTTAACGCCTTCCGAGGCAAAGCTCCAGATATTTCTTTTGGTTTTTCTTCGTTCTTATTTAAAGACCATACCACTAGATCAAATAGAATCTACGCAACCTGCTCAGGTACGTCGTTTAAAAGACTGGCTGGGTGGCACACTACTTTTAGTGTGCAATAGATCTGTTTAAATTATGATACATCACTAAATTTGGCTCTTACTCTTAGTAGGAGGCCTTACAATTTCTACTAAGGTCATTTTAAATCATCTTGACAAGTGTTATGCAGCTATGAACAGTGTCCAAATACGAAGCGACAGCAAACCCGAAAGAGTAGGTGGTTCTGTTAAAAAATCTCACTTCCGAATTCGGTAGCTACCGTTTTAGTCATTAGTTTTATATGTATACTATGTCTACTGAAGCAGTCAGTAATACTACGGCCACACTATCGCGCTATCAGGAATATTGTCCGTTTTCACGGCAAGTCGGGTCAAGCAATAGTCACATTTCAGAACGTGGTCAGAAATTTGATTATTGCTTGGTTAGATGCGTCGTGAAGAAGGAAAATGTTCACGATATTATATATAAAATTCTCGTGTCACAATGTTAGTTACTATACTCCTCCGAAACGGTCTGACCGATTTTTATGAAATTTTATATGCATATTCCGTGAGTCTGAGAATCGGCTACTATCTATTTTTCATATCCTTAAGTGATAATGGTTGTCCACCTGTAACGTAGTGTTCTGAAACCTACAATGCGCCTTCGCGCCAAAATTCAAACTATTGGGTATTGTAACGTAGTGTTCTCATATAACCCATATGGAATGAGGTATGTTATCCCAGGATAGAAATTGATAGAACACTACGTTACACACCCCTAAAAATTTTGACTTTTTTTTTATAATGTGGTATTAAAAAATACATACAACCCTAAATTTTCTCATACACCACCTGCCCCAATTTTATGGCGGTACGAAGTTCGCTGGGTCAGCTAGATATATATAAATTTGTCATAAATAGATGATATTGTAAGTGAGATTGCGTCTTAACGACCTCCGTGGCCGGGTTTCAAGGTGTCGCCTACTCGAGAGGTTCCGGTACCCGGTCGGGGCATATGTTTGTGTGTCACACAAACACCTACCCCCACCGCATATGTACTCCAGTCATGGATGTTTTATATGTATTTCTATAGAAATATCACACTAATATTATAAAGGCGAAAGTTTGTGAGTGTGTATGTTTGTTACTTCTTCACGTCTAAACGGCTGGAGCGATTTTAATAAAATTTGGTATGGAGTTAGCTGACACCCTAGAATAACACATAGGCTACTTTTATCCCGAAAAAATGTTAGGTTCCAGAAGGATTTTCAAGAAACTAAGTTAACGCAGACGAAGTCGCGGGCGACCTCTAGTACTTAAATAAGTATCGGTATATGTATTCTGTCCATTACCCTAGTATCCCATAACACAAGCCTACAGTGCTTACATTGGGCTAGGCTAATTGGTGTGAGTGTTGAAATATTTATTTATTATTCATCTTGAGGACCGCCGAGACGGTCATGTCAATTTTTGTTTGGCTCGACCCCTTTACAGAATACCTATGCAGATCATCAAATGCTACGGGTTTTCGTCTAAGTCATTAAAAATTTCGAGTAAAAGCATACGCAGACTAAGCTTTGACAGTCAGCCTTCAAACACGGCAACACGGCCGATGCGGCCTTCGATGAAAATTCGATGTACGGTTTTTTTTTGAGTATGTATGCTGTTGGTCGCAGATGACCTTTACTACGTCACCGGGTTTGGAGACGGCGAGATCCTTCGATATACGGTATATGTCTGCGTTCTGTTATAACCTGCCTACCTAATGTCTATCTGTAGTAGATACAGAAACGTTGCTAACTTAGGAAAACTATAATGAATTATTATTTCCAATACTAAATTTGTGATCAGCAATATTTCTTGTATAAAAGCCCGCGATTTCAATATTACAATCAGTCTTGTTCTTATTTGTAAAATTGCTGCCCAACTACGGACTGGTTTCTGTATAGGTATCTACTGACAGTTCTGGGGCCACAATCTATTTCTGTGGATTATCCTCTTGAAATGGGTAATTCATGAATCGTACTCGTCATTGTTGTATGGCCTACTCTAACCGACATAGTTTTTATGCTGTAGAATAAGACACAACATGACATAACCTCTCGTGAATTTACAGATCCAATTTTAATGGAATGAGAAAAACTCATCTCTTTTCTTCCTTAATATTTCTACAAGAGATTACCACTCTCCCTGTCTGTGGCCTGTCACGAAAATTTTAATATCGATCCATCTCATCAAAATAATTATTATGGACATAAAAGCCGAAGTTAATTACAAGCTTCCCGTTCAAAGGTTCGGTTCCCTCAATTTTTATATTTTTGCCGTCTGCAAGGAAAATCAATAAGATATTTCGGGAGGGATCGACCGACTGAGAGGGTGGCTGCTGAGACTATTTTAAATTCAGTTTTGATGATGAATTCTAAACTTGAAATGAGGCCAGTGTGAGTTGAATTCCGGTCAAGGATTCCTGTATATTTATCACGGTTCTTATATCTACCACAAAGTGTGCTTTCGCGTTTCTTTCATAAAAACTGAAATGTGCTTCAGATGTTGGAATATGTTAAGTTGAAACATCTTGCGGTGCAATACTGCCATGCCATTTGAATGATATTGAATCTGGTTTGCTACTACAATACTATATGTTTAAAGAAACAAGAACTACTAAAAAATATTTTACATTCTTTACAAATATGCAACTTTTTACTTACATTTTGTTTAAATTTCTCTAGAGGAGGAACTCAGAGGAAGGCCTAAATCTGGACTTGCGTGGACCGTTTGGCAGCATATTTGTATTATATATATGTATATATATTATATATATATATATATATGTGGTTCTTCCAAAGAGGACTGACACCTAGATAATCTTAAGTGTTTCCTATTAGTTCGACTCTAGGGGTCTGAAAATTGATACAGGGACTTCTTATTATTATAAAACTTACAAAACAAAATGATATCCTACCAAAAACACCTTCACCTAAAATGTTGCCAAGATGAGACCATATGACTCTAGACAAGCTTCTAACTCTTTTTTTTCGAATTATTTTATAACAAAAAAATGTTGAACAGTGGATACATTTTTCACCGTAGCGAAATGGCCAAGCCACATATTTTGACTAAAGTGTAGAGTTTGTGAAGTTAGGCTTTGTAGAAGCTTGGCTCTACATGAAATCTGATAACTTTTTGACAGTGCTAGTCATATGCTCTCGACTTGGCAACACTTTGCATGAACATGTGTTTAGTGGGATTTTAAATACACTGTAAGGAATTTTCCATTTGCGAATCCCTTGCAATATGAAGCTTGCGTCAGCAGTAAATCGTAACTAAGCCATAGAATTATTCACTAAATTATTGGTAAACTATTAACTTGATCAAATTGTTTCAGGTTATAATTTATCGTTCATCAGTAATATAACTACACATCAGCGCTGAATTTGCTAATATTGTACCTACATGGCTATCGAGCCACGGATTACTATTCAACTCAGGGGCGCAGTCTGATATGGCAAGCGTCGGTACTGCGCACGTACTATTAGATGGTACCAGTAACAGCGCCAAGCGAGGCGGGAAATGGTTAAACCGACTCATTTTAAAAGAAGTGGTCGATGTGTTAGTGAAGCAGAGACGTATGAACTTTGGGCTGTACCTAAATTAAATGGATTCCGATTTAACAGGAATAGAGTTTGTCAATAATAAGGGTTCCAATCGTTGTTTTTATACTCTTCATGAACAAGCGCGATTTATTGAAAATTTTCATTTTCCTTGACTTTCAGATCCTTTCAAGACTACCTGGTCACGTTAAAGATGTTGTTTTTTTTAATAAATTTGTTAAAAAAATTTGACTTAACTTGTCGAATATTTTTTTTCTTTTAACCTTTTTTACAATGATACTATTTTTTTACTGTCTATTTTCTTTTTTAAAAAATAGTTATTAAATGAAGCTAACAAAGATAGAATAATAGCGTTGAATATTTTCAATCCCCATTTGAAACTTTGCGACTTTTAAACCATTGCTGATATACCCGCTACGCTTGTAGCTGATATTAAGGTCACACGATCTTCAAATGGAAATAAATTCCTGCTTTACGTGAACCGGAGCAAGGTGATTATATTCCTAGGGACTAAGATCTATTTCCAATTTCATTTGATATGAATTCATATGTGTGGCATTGGCAAATTATCATTGTTAAGTAACTACGACGTAATTTTAGTAAAGTTAAAGTATATCATATATGTTTAAGTATAAAAATATATCTCTAATATATACTGGTTAGGTTTTAGCTGTTCAAAAGTAATAGTGACTGGATGACAGCTCACTATTTACGATAGTTAATGAATGTACCCTTACCGTATGTAGATTTCTTGGTTATCTTTATGCATGGGAAGATAGTGGCGTTTTCATAAAAGTAACTTAACAATGCGAAGTACCTGCAGTCTACTTGGCACTTTTGGAGAAAATGTAACACCGCCGAGATCGCAATCGTCAATAACGCAGTATTATGCTTGAGTGAAGTTTTTTATAGTGTTTTGTGTTCATTGAGATGGCTCAGCCAAGTACTAGCTTGATTCTTTGGATAGGTTACAGCGGCGCGCGATCCGCATCATAGGCGATGAGGAGGTGAATAAACACCTCGAGCCTCTTCAATTACGCCGTGACGTGGCGTCAGTAAGAGTGTTCTATCGCCTGTACCACGGTGAGTGTTCTGAGGAGTTATTGACTCTTTTCCATCTTCCCCTTTCCTTCAGAGGGCCACGCGCGCTGGCCTCCATTGTCACCGTCTAACTGTGGCCACAATTCCACGGCGTACTAAGAAATTTGGTGACTCATTTCTTTGTCGCACTCTCCGAAAATGGAATGTTCTGCCCGCTCTCGTGTTCCCTCCTTTTACAACCTGGGATCTTTTAAAATAGGCGTAAAGAAGCAACATGCAGGCCGGCAAGTTGAGGATGGCTGACAGGTAGAACTATGTACCAGCTATCTTCACGTCTGGACTTCACCGTCACTTAACATTAGGTGGGGCGGAGTCATTTAAAAAAAAACTCAAATAACATTTGTAACTCGATTAATAGATAAAATAAATCACTCCGTTTTCTAGGCTCCCCGATTTTTGATAAAGCAATTCCTATCTTTACCAATGAACAGAATTCAAAATTTCAGCAGTCCTCCGAAAAATATTAAAAATACCCTCACATGGCTTTATATTTAATTTTTGGCCTTTTCCAGGGCGACTATCAATCATTGACAGTTCGCTCAGGGAGACACTATTCATAATTTTAAGTTGCTCCTTCTCAGATAATGCTTGGAAGCAGGCCTCTCTCCCTGTTCGATTCGGAGGTCTAGGTACTGGCCATATTTTACACATTGCCCTTCCCGTTTTTCTGTCTTCTGCATATAGTACAGCCGAACTCTGTAATAAAATATTATGCCCATCACTGGACGTAGAGGAGTTGGCTCACCTTGCAGAGGCCAGGAATGTTAAGTGTAGGGCATGACCGGGAGTTGATCCACCTTCCTCCTTATTCTCACAGATGCAATGGGACGTGCTGCTCTGTTTTCGTCTTCAGACTGATCTTTTAGCATCCTCTGAAGGTGCCTTTGAGCGTGCTTACCTTGTAGCGGTCTTTCAGGCAGAGTCTGGTTATTGGCTGCAAGCTCTGCCTTCAGCAAATATCGGGACTCTGCTTGACAAGAGCACTCTGTTTCTCGAAATATCGCTTCGACTTGGCGTCAAGACAAACCATCCCCATCGCTGTCGTTGTGGTACCGGCGTCGGTGAGTTAGGAAACCATGGCCTCTCATGCCAAATGAGCGCTGGCCGAGTCTCCCGCCACGCTTGCGTCGATGACGTCAACCTCAGAGCTCTTGTCGCTGTCAATGTACCAGCGGCTCTTGAGCCTAACGGTATATTTTTCGACGATGGCAACAGACCTGACGGTATGACGCTCATTCCGTGGAAGCAGGGTCGTCCTCTTGTATGGAACGCAACTTGGGTGGATACGCTTGCTCCGTACCATACAGGTAGTACTGCACCGTACTGCAGGAGCTGCGGCGGCCTCTGCCGAGTGCTCCAAGCGGCGCAAATATTTAGCTCTCAATGAGAACTACATATTTGTGCCGTTTGGTGTTGAGACTATGGGCCTATGGGGTCCAAGCGCTTATTCCCTTTTGAAGGAACTGTCAAAGAGGCTCACTGAGGCGACTGGTGATTAAAAGGCTGGCAGCTATCTAGGTCAACAGATCAGCCTTGCCATCCAACATGTCATTGCTGCCAGCCTATTGGGCACCATTCTTGACGGCGGCGCTGGGGGTGACATATTTTTTATTTTGTAATTTATATATTATTTAAGTTATTTGAAATGTAAAGAACAATGCCCACTTTCCATAAATTGCAAAACCAGATAACTCTACTGGAAAGATTACGTATAAATTAAGTAAATAGTATCCTATAGTCATTTTTACGATTTAAACGCAGGAAAATTAGAAAAATATGAATTACTTTTTAGATTATATTTATTTTTTCGCTCTGACAACAGTGAAGCGTTCAGATGTTCTTTTGCATTACCTGCATTTTTTTAATTTACTCAGGACAAATTACATAAAAACAGGTAAATTTCAAAAATCATAAAACCCGACTGCTTAAATATTACTTCAAATAAAAACTGAAAAGAAAAAAACAAGTCCAGTAGTCTATAATTCTGTTAAGTAAGAAACAAAGCTACTTTAACAGTCGGGACCCATTATTGAAAACAAATTCATCCTTCCTATCATTCTTATCTTTCCTTCATCCTGAATATCTAATGGGTCCCGACTGTTGAAGAAGCTTTGTTCCTTACTTAACAGAATTATAGACTACTGGACTTGTTTTTTTCTTTTCAGTTTTTATTTGAAGTAATATTTAAGCAGTCGGGTTTTTTGATTTTTTAAATTTACCTTTTTATTTTACACTTTTTAGTTAGGATTATAAGACGGTTTATACCGCAGTCTTGTCACTTCAATACGGGAGTTAATATCAAGCGTATTGTTAAGTACCTTGCGGTGGTCTAAACGACACCTTACCGTCAGGGTCAAGGCCTTACGGGCCTCAATTTTCGCAAAAATGTGTAAAGTTAAATCAAATCCTTATCCGTATATCTAATAAATGTGAATTATATACCTAACTAGTACTTATTTTCCGTATTTATTCAAAAAGGCATCTTTTGCTTATGTTCTTTTTAGTAGGAAATAAAAAAATCATTTACTTTTATTTAAATATAAAATTGGCAGTGGCTGTATGCAACTCTAATGTAGTGCATATCCTAGTCTCATAATTTGTTTTACTTACATAATTCACAGAACCAAATATGTAGGTGCTAGAGGTTAAATATTATTATCCTAACTATCTATACTAATAGGTAGGTATTATAAAGAGGCAAGAGTTGTATGTGTGTAACAAATAATCTCTCAAACCTGATCCGATTTCGAAAATTCATTCACTTTAAGGTAGCTAGCTACATTATTTAATATATTTTTAAGCATTAATCTCAATAAGTTGATGAATCTGCTCGATTTATAAAACCAAAGAAACTTTTACTTGAAAAATTCAAACAACTTTTCCGAGAGGATTTTTAAAGTATTTTTTTTCTTTATAACTACATTATATTCGAGTGACATAAGCTATATTCTATCCCGTTAAAATAAATTTCGCTCATGCAATGTCGGAGCGGATCACTTGTTATAGATGCGAAAGTGAGTTTGTTTGTTACGATTCCGCGCCCTAATAGCTAAATCGATTATGATGAATTTCCCTATAGAAATAGATGGGGCCTTGGTTCTAAGCTACATTATCGAAATATCTATAGGGGTAGGGTGATGGGAGGTGTGATTTACCTATAAAACTTAATATTATTTGCTTCGAATTTTGTAGAATTATCTGCAGAATAATATGAAGTAATATCGTTAAAATAAACTTTGAAAACCGTTTCATTCTCAGTTTTTCATTAAATTTAAAAAAAAATGAAAATATCTATTATGATATTTTATTTTTCATCATTTAATAAGAAGGAACTTTATCACAGTTTTATTGTAAGTACATCGTATAAGGTTAGATACTGTGAGTAGCCCATTTTTGTCTTTTCCTTCTAGGTTTTATCTACGTTTAAAAACACCAAAATTCATCACTTTTCCCACCATTCCCGCAGTAAACTGGTACTCCTGCATGGCACAATGCGCTATCACTTTGTCATCGTAACATCGCTGTAAATTTTTAAATATTTGTCGAAATTGCACAGAGTAAAAGGCAAAGTTAATCGTCTTTAAATATCAAAAGCGATAAAAGTATTTGTTTTGATAAAAAATAATTTGTTTATACAAAATATGCATTTTGGAAATTTATTTCAAATAATATTTTATCTTTGATTCACTATTTTAACTATAATGGCTTACACATTAAAAATAGATATATGGTGTCACGGACTTTTTTTAGAACTATTTAAGAGATACAATTCCACATACATTATATTCATGTAACTTGTATTGTTTTTGCAGTGCAGGCCAAAATGACAAAATGATGGGAGATTTTTTCCGTCTCACGTGACACTTATTGTTATATTTTGGCCAATTCACCAAATAACAACATAAATTATAATCTATATGCTATTATTATGTATGAGCTTTATTATTGGTTAGTTTGATTAAAATCTATTTAGTATTTATTGAGTGAAAGAGTTACAAAGATCCATACAAACGTAAGATTGAAATTAAAAGCGCAAGTGGTTAATATACAAATTTAAATCGTTGTAGATCCTAAATAATCATATAAAATGAAAAATGGTGTAAGAAACCTAAACATGATTTTCGATTATCTAGACAATGATAGCCCACTCGACATATTTCGGCAACTTTTTTTTTTTCTCACAATATGGCGCCCAGTTGTCTCCATATTGATTGATTATTATTATTATATCTTTAGTAGCACTCCCATGATTAAGACGAATCGATTGATGTATAAATCATCAAAATCGGTCCACGCGTTTGGTCTCTAGTGTGCCACAAAGGAACAAACATACATATATAGACTGTTAAACACTATACCCTGTCTGCGCGTCGCGCTTCGCACTCTTGCATTGCGCAGTCGAGTAAAAAGAGATTATATTTCGATCAGGTTAAATGACAAAATGCAGTGCAGTTATTTGTGAATTGATTACTTTGTGGTTACAAGTAAATTGAACAGACAGTGTTGTTACCTGCCAAATGGATATGAATAACCAAACAACAATTGTGAAGAATAATTTGTCCCAAGAGTGAAATAAGCAATTTATTTTGAGCAACATCGAGTGGATTGTATGAAAACCACATGCTATTAGATGCTTACACATCTTACAGCAATCGTACATTATTTTATTTAATATTAAACAAAATACCAAAGCAATCTTATTATCAAACTCTGTGCAGGCCCGCCCTGCAAACACCTGTCATATGTCAAAGAAATCCATTTTACAAATCGTTAAATTGTACTGCACGATGAATTTATGAGGTGATTATAATATTAATTTTAATTATCTGTAGTAAGAGTTTCATATAGAAAAATATACACATAAAATACAGTGTAAAAGTATTTAAACGCATGAAAAACAGGGTTGAACAAATATTCTTGACAAGTGGCTGTGTGTAAAATGGAACGTAGCAAACACTGGATAGTTGAAGTGCGTCCGGAAACTGTAACTTACGCATACCGTAAACATATTGAAATAATAAACTATCTTTTTTTCCTGCGTTTCTTTTACCACGTTGATTATTGTAATAAACTTACAATTAAATGAGCTTTATTTTGACGTATATGTCATCTCTATACATGATCGGGTCAAAAATGGGCATTGTTCTTTTAATAATCATGTAGTTTTTAAGTTTTTTGTTATTTAAAGGTATAGTATAGTTCATGTGCGGAGAGAAGTCATTATCTCATACAAAAAAAAGTTATGCTCGATGAATTCTAAAGACTGCTAGACAAACTTGACTGCTTGTTTGACGGAATAAGTTTTGGGTGCCCTTTTAATAATTTATTGTTCTCTGCAAAAGTTTGCTTAGAATAAAAGTCCTAAAATATTATTTTATGTAATTAAGTTGTCAAACAAGCGCAGGGCATGCCTAATGGTAAGCGGCCGCCATAGCACATAAAGGCTTTCTTACATGATCTATGAGAGAGGTTGCGAATTGTCCGCTCGATTTGGAGCTTCTAGGAAAGTAACCACCACCACCTTTTGTTGATGTTGTGTTCCTGTCGTTGAGTAAGGTTTCTAATAAAAATAAATAAATATTTCCAACACTTACACCAATTAGCTTCGCCCCAAAATAAGCACTGTAAGGCTTGTTTTATGGGATACAAGGGTAACGGATAGAATACATATATAGTTATATAGAAATACATATTGAACATACATGACTGGAGTACAAATGCTTGTATTCATCACACAAACATCTGCCCCCACCGGGATTCGAAACCGGGTAACTCTCGAGTCGGCGACACCAATGAAACCCGGCGTATAAACCACTCGGCCACCGAGGTCGTCAAATATGTTTATGTAATATGTTTTGTATTACAGTATGTAGAATGGCATCTAATTCCGCCATGCTTACAATATGGAGATTAGCATAATATTGTCACAGCAAATGTACCCGCTAATACTGTTTGCTTTGTAAATAGATTTCTAATGATTGTAGGTAAACAAGTTGTCATTTCTCTAATGGGTAGACGGCATTGATATCACTATGAAAACATATATGCTCCTCGTTGATATTACTTTGAGAAAAAACTAATACGCATTTCTTTAGATTATAGTTAAGTTATGACCGCCGGTGACTAAAGCCGCGTTATCTTTTACTTTCTTGAAAAAAAATATACCCCAGGAACATTTTCCGGGATTAAAAGTGTCCTCAATGTAGGTCATGAACTATATTGCGTACCAAACATCCAAATCCGTTCAATAGTTTTTACGTGATTGAGTAACTTACAAAACTTAACATTATGATATTAGTAGGATTAGAAGGTTAGTGCCGCTTTTTGTGCCAAATATAAATAATGATGTATATTTTCTTACACTCACAGCAATTAGCCTAGCTCCAAAGTAAGCACTGCAGGGCTTGTGCTATGGGATATTCGACTAAGGTAACGGATAGAAATTCATATAAACAGAAATGCTCGTATTAATCATAGAAACATTTGCCTGATTCGAAACCAAGATCTTCGAATAGGCGACATTTGAATGTGTACATATCGCAGTCATCTGGTTGAATCTGCTATTTGATTGAATGACTAGCGCTTTCATTGAATGAAAGGATGGTTATTCATCATTCTGTTGTGTATTTCGGTAAAAATAACGAAATCAAAAATACGTATAAAGTATAAACCAAAAGCACCGACTTAACAATGAAGGGAATATATAAAATATTGTAATAACTGATATTCAAAACCTGATAATGATGGTATAGCTCATTGTATTGCTTCCAACCTGATTTGATCACTTCACAATATAATTGTAGGCACTCAAGGTCTAAAACCTACGTATTTTTTTAAGATGATTGTAAACATTAATGTACATATGTACTGTATGTTGCCAAAAGAAATAAATAAATATAAAATAGCTCTTTATATAAAGAAATGGGCAAATGTTGCCCATGTGCTTCCTGAAGCATAAATTATGTCTTACAGCTCTTTTCGTCGAAATATTTGATATATTGTTACTTTCCCTATTATTATTGTTGTTGTAGAAAATATTATTGTATATTACGCATATACCGTAATATATGGAACTCTTTGAGTGCACGACTGGCATACTCTTGCAGCTTTCTTAGAATTAAATGCTTTAATAATGTAGACAGCTATTTTTAATAGAAAAAAATCTCTCGTTCCAGGCACGAGACAGGATTAATTTCTTTAGATTTATAAATCTAGCAGTTATACTAAAAATATCAATTAAACTGTAGATAATTAAAAACTTTTTTAATTTGAGACCCTTTGCTCGATTTAAACTAAGCTAATTTCCATGGTAAAATGGGAATTGGTCAAACATAAACCTGAACTAATATTTGAACCATAACGCTTGTTCAACCCCTCGAAATCCCTTATTCCGAATACAAACAATAGAACACCTCGCTCAAAAAATCCTCTTCGGATGATTTTAGGTTAATTCTAAGAAAAGGAGTATATTGTTATATAGGGGCAAAATATAATCATATATCTAACATAATTTTAAATTGAATTTTACGTTTTGTTTACTGCTCAGTATACAGTTTCAAGATTGAAAGATAGGTCGTCTATTTTAATTTAATGTGGCACGCCTGATGGTAAGCTATTATCGTGGCCTACGGAAGCTTGATCGTAAGTTTCCGTAGGTAGTATATTTTTTTTTTACGAAAACATTTTTTATATATATAGGTCCTACAAATTACTGATATTAAGTAATGGTGGAGTTCTACCTGCAACACCAGCTATACCTTGCCAGCCTGCACATTTCTTCTTCACGCCTCTTTTAAAGGATTCTGGGGTGATAGAGAACATAGTGGTGGCAAAGCATTCCATTTGGGGGACAAAACCGAGCGCGTCCGTGGGCTTTAGCTCTAGATACCCATACGTGTCCCCTGGGTAGCGCCAAATGCTCGGCACATCACCGGTGGTAGGTTTTGACCGTGGCTGGTAACCACCCTCTAGGCAAAACCGAGCCGCCAAGCGACTCTCATCGTGTTCCGGCTCGATGCCTGGTGTTGCCGTTTGGGGGGGGGGGGGGGGGGAGGCCGAGCAGTTGCGATGTAGAGCTTGCCGGCTTCGGTGCTGCGTGATTGCTGCGCTGGGTGGCTTATCGCGAAGGGTAGCGGGATCCTAAGCACGGTTCTCCGCTGGCCGACCGCAGGTAGTAGGGGGCCCAAGTAGTAGGAAAGCCACCTACGAAAGGCTGCCCCGCCAACTCGCGAAAAATCCCAGGGTACGCCATCATGCCGCCGTGGCGACCGGATGCGAGGGCCCGATGGACACCTTTGGGGGGGTTAGGGTGGCCCCGCGCGCTCCAGCTCAGTCACCCGTCAGTGTGGCGTCATAACTGCATCGCTTGGCAGTAGCTTAACAGCGGATGCACTCGCACTAAAAGTGCACCTTGCTAACATCCAAGGATTGCACTCATATATCGATAGTGTCCATCACCACCTTGAGACCGATAAGCCACAGCTGCTGTTTCTCACGGAGACTCAAATGAGATGCCCGATTGACGCAGCTTACTTGCATTACCCAGGTTACATCCTGGAGCACAATTTTAAATCGCGCGCTATCACCTGCGTGTATGCTCGTGATAACATCTGCTGCCAACGTCTCCGCAACCTTGAGGATCCCAGTTTCTCTACATTATTGGTGCTGGTAAACACAGGTATAGAGCAAATACTCTATGCCAGTGTTTATCGGTCGCACACAGAGAACATGGAGACAACCAGGTTTTTTCAGTACCTCAGCGCCTCCGCTGAAACAGCCCAGCAAAGGTACCCAAATGCGCAGCTAGTCGTTCTGGGGGACTTTAACGCACACCACCATGAGTGGTTGTTCCCGTTCCAGAAAACCGACCATGCCGGGAGATTGGCGCACACATTTTCTATGTCGCTAGGTCTCTCCCAGCTTGTGAAGGGCGCTACACGTGTACCTGATATTGATGGCCACACACCGAACTGCCTGGACCTTCTGCTGTCAACAGACCCGGACCGTTATCAGGTGGTAATTTCGTCTCCACTAGGGAGTTTCGACCACTGTCTGGTAAAGTCCGTATCAGTCTATTCTCCAAACGACCCGGAACCTATCGGAACTGGGCGTGTATGGCGATATGGTTCAGCAGACTGGGATGAGATGCGGCATTTCTTAGCATCTTATCCTTGGCGTCGCACTTGCTTTTCTTCGGACGACCCGACTTGCTGTGCGGATGCCATTACTGACGTGATGCGTCAGGCTATGGAGTACTTTATTCCATATTCCCTCGGTAAGGAGTTCTGCTCCCTAGTGGAACTCCTTGCCGAGGTCTGTTTTCCCGGACCAATATAATCTGGACATCTTCAAGGCCAGAGTGAACAGGCATCTTCTAGGCAGGCGTGTACTAGGCCTAGGCCTCATCATCACTTTCCATCAGGTGAGATTGTGGTCAAACGCATTGCCTATTATGCATAAAAAAATGTGGATAGTGCGACAAAGAAATGAGTTACTAAATTTCTTTGTTCGCGTTGGAATAGTGACCACAATAATTCGGTGACAAGGTAGGCCAGCGCGCGTGGTTCTCTGAAGGAAATGGGCAGGTGGAATAAGAGTGAACACTAAACTCCTCAGAAAACTCGCCGTGGTATAGACGATAGAACGCACGCAATACCACGTCACAGCGTAATTGAAGAGGCACGAGGTGTTTAGTCAACTCCTCATCGCCTATGATGCGGATCGCCACCCGCTGTAACCTATCGAAAGCATCTAGTAAGTACTTAGCAGAGCCATCTCAGATGTGCGAGCAATATTCCACGCAAGACCGCAAGCTCAGACGTAAAAAAAACGCCGCATGTGAGGCGATAATGTCGATGTGATCTTAATACCAACATCTATCTACGGATATAAATAAAACTGACAGTATTATCGTACTATGTCAACCCTACCAAAAAAGAAAAAAATACGGCCTCTCTATAGAAGCTTTTTCTCTGTACGTGTCTTTATTTAATCATGTGGTTAAAGTAATGTATAATTTAAAATAAAAATATTAATTTCAAATCACACCGGCGAATACCGCAGTGAAAAGTAAGTTTGTTTTTACAGAATAGTACTGCCGGCGGTTTGAAAATAGGGCTAGTTTTTTGTATTGAAATCGCAACACTCAATTTATTATCGGTGCGTTGTGTTTCGATTCGAGTTGCGCTCATCAATAGTAGTATAGAGAAAGTAATATCTATGAATGGCTCTGCAAATTGCCAAAACAAAACATTGAATATTTCAATCATCCCAGTTAATATTTTCCTTCCGGCAGGAGCTGCCGGTAAAAGAGCAAGCCCTTAAAGAAATCAGTAAGCCTTCAAACCTGCGCCGTAAGCCGGTTTCACAGACGATCGCGCCTTTTTGTGTAGAGGCCTTCCTACGGTTGCTATCAATTGCCCTTTCTAAATACAAAAAAGCCCTAAAGTACTTTGAGTACCGGATTGCGTATAATGCTATATGTATGTTAAATGTAAAGGTTCTCGTTTCACGCAAACAACTGAATTCCATTTCATATAAGCACGAGTTTTTATTAACTTGTTCTATTTATGAAGCAATTTATAGAAGCCTTTTTAAATGGTTATTTATATAATGGCAAATCACGATAATTTTGGCAATTGTTAAAGCTTCAAAACTAAGTAAGTTTACTCCTTATTTATTCCACCACCTGTCATGAGTTCTGCGGAAAACAAAATAATATTACTAATAGTTTAGTAATATTATAGATTATTAATTTATGTGTCTTATAGACGTTTTGCTAGATTATTATAAAATTATCGTTTGCGTTAAAGTTAAAATTTCCGATTTCGCAGATGCTTTCTACAATATCTAAGCCAAAATCCTGAACACTAAAAATGTTTTTCCATTATGAAAACTTTTATAAGATTGCAATATTAGTTGACGTGAAATGGACTTCAAATTATTTATTAGGTAAATTATTATAGGAGGAGCTCGATGGCGCAAGTGGTTAGCGTGTTCCGCTGAGATCGTTGAATTTAAGCAACTTTCGCAATGGTCGGTCATTGGATGGGTGACCAAAAATCTTCTATCTCGAGTTCCTTCGTGCTTTGGAAGGCACGTTAAGCCGTTGGTCCCGGCTGCATCTGCAGTCGTTAGCACCCGGCAATCCGCATTGGGCCCGCGCGGTGGGTCATGGCCGTATCTCCCTATTCCATCTATAGGGAAGGCCTGTGCCCCAGCAGTGGGGACATTAATAGGCTGATGATGATGATGAAATTATTATACAAATAAACCGCTTGATATATTACAAACTTAAGGGAGACAACATTCAACCTATTAGGTACTACAAAATTTATAAAAACGGGTCTATCGTATGGGAGAGAGAAACTTTGACCAGTTACCGGGACTTGCGACCCAGGTGTAGGTTTAAGGATGCTCCCTTTAATATGCGCATCAACACCCACTGTTTGCGCGACACAGCGACAAAGTGTCGGTTTTAAACTTAATAAAAGTGGAGTTTACAGGTTTGAGGTCCAAAACTCGAAATTAGAAATAGGATGCGGTGCATGTGGTACAAAAGAGGGTTAAAGGGTACCTGGCTCTCAATGCTGCTGCGATTGTAACTCAATCCGCCCAGCGGCTTGGGCCAGTGGTCAATTTCTCTTTTTCTTGGCACGTCGGTTTATAGTTACACTCACAATCAATTCACTTATAAACAATAGTTAGTTCCCTTTTTATTAGGTAATTAGAACTTGAAGCGATTTCAACGTTTTTTCGGCGCGGGAGAAAACTTATTCGTTGCGGTAGCTAGCTCGGTTCGCGAGAGAATCTTCGTCTTCGCCGATGATACTATCCCTTTTTCTTGGTCGCGGCGTAGCGTGCCTGAGCGAGAGGGAAGGATGGGAAGAAGAAGGTGTATCACACGCGAAGTAATTAAATTATGAATACTAAAATCAATGGAGCCTACACTCACCTTCACTGCTCGAGTTGCCCACCCTTCCTAGCCAAATTTGATAGGAGTCTGTTAGTGCAGCCTTAGTTACTCGTTACAAAATTGATATTACTGCAGTTCTCGACAGGCTTAGGACTTTTAGAAGGTTATAGAGAGATTTTGCTGGTATACCTCTCGCTCCTACTTCGACCGCATATAAATTAACTGGATAGCCATTTTTAGTTAGTTCATTCAACTATTATACAAATAAACCGCTTGATATCTTATAAACTTAAGGGAGATAATATACAACCTATTAAGTATAACAAAGATTAAAAAAAAACTCTACGTAACTGTAATAGTTTCACCTTATCATGATAATATACATATTTTCAGACGCTTTATTCACATTAGACAACAATTTATAAATGTTAATATTAAGCTCAGTCAACACTTTGAAACTAATATTCAGATATATAAAATCCTCGTGCTCTATTGAAAACACGATTTCATATTAAATTTATAAAACGTATATTAAGACCATATTTATAAAACGACCATATAATAAAACGTTTATGTCCCTACATGAGTATAATACATATTTTTACCAATAAACATGTTTCAGTATATTATAACAAGAGAAATGCTCTTCAATATCTTGTAACAAAAGAAGACTCTCAAATCTAAATAAAAGACTATTTCTATTACATGTTAATCAAGCCGCTTCTTTACAAAGTGAAAATAAGCTTACAATCATAAAAAATGAAATATAATGATGTTACTGCCTTAAATAAAGATTTTTGATGCGTTATTGCAATATCTATTTTTAAGTACATTATGTATTAGAAAGGCTACGAAGTTACACACTGTGGCGATAAAAACAACGCAATAAAAGTACGGCGCATTATTGCAATAACGAATCCGATATTAACGCGCCTATGGGGCTGAGGTCATATTTCCATACATGCATACATACATATTAGGTTAAAACAATAGCGGAAGGCATTGATCTTCCCGAATATCATGATTACAGATCAGCGGCCTGTATATTCAACGAGCCCAACACTCAAACATAAACTTATTTAAAAAAAGTTGCATCGCCAGTGTTCTCAAACTAACATGATAAAGTTCAGTTTCTCCCTTTTTTTATAAACGCCATTCTTACTTTTCTCATCAATTTTAAAAGTAAAGGAATAGCTTCATCATTTAATAATATCTTAATACGTTTTCTTTAGAAAAAAGATCAAAAATACTTCAGAGGGGGATTTAATAAATCAATTCTCATTTGTTTGAGAACGGTGGAACGTTCCTCAAGATGCGAGTGAAATTATACTTTTCCTCATATTAAATACTTGGAATTGCTTTTGGAGGAGCTCGATGGCGCAAGTGGTTAGCGCGTTCGACTGCGATCGTTGAAGTTAAGCAACTTTCGCAGTGGTCGGTCATTGGATGGGTGACCAAAAATTTACTATCTCGAGTTCCTCCGTGCTTCGGAAGGCACGTTAAGCCGTTGGTCCCGGCTGCATCTGCAGTCGTAAGCACCCGCCAATCCGCACTGGGGCCACGTGGTGGTTCATAGCCCAACCTCCCTATTTTATCCCCAGGGAAGGCCTGTGCCCTAGCAGTGAGGACATTAATAGGCTGATGATGATGATGAATTGCTTTTGGTATATATAACTATTATTTTGGTATTAAAATGAACATCGACGAAATCTGCGCCAGCATGCACAAACGAATGTCCTTCATTATATCTTTTATATTATGGTTTTACTTTATGTTCTGTAACTACTACACTATTTGCTGTTATGTCATCCTTAGAGCATTAAGAGAATGTCTCATCTAAATACAAAAGCTTCCTATTTGAGATATGCCGCATGTGTATAAAGGGACAATTAGACCACGCAATTTCAAGCGTGCGTTATCGAGTCTATCTTGAATAATATAGTTGTAAAACAGCGGTTGTTATCGGATAGTTATCCAAACGACCAATAACAACGTTTAGAAATATAGAAACAGGTAAATGGAAAGCCCTTAAACATTTAATTTAAGAAATCTTTTATTTAAAACTATGAGGTAGTAGAGATACCTGTACCTTAGATCTCATAGGTGCCAACTGCCAACACTCATTAATCAATATGATGATGATGATGATTATTTTTATTATTAATTACATTTTTTGTAAATTTAATTCATATTATTTAAGTGCTTATAATGAGGTAAACAATAAATCTATTCAGAACATATATACATCGCTTACGATTAAGTATATTATAACCACAAAATCTAATACATTCTGTAGTAGACCACGGTTACTCAAGTTGTCCATGTTTCAACATATGCCTAATGAGAATTTATGAATGATTCCGAACACAACCGACATTTGTCAATGTATGGGGAACCAGCGATGTCCTTTGTTAACAATACACTATTAACCTAACTTTACCTGCTACTAGGCTTCACAAAATTAATAATTCATTTAAAGGTCTTTGTGTTCGCTTATACAATAAAGTCCCAAGCAATATCCAAGAGTTAGCCATAAATAAATTTAAAGATATTATAAAAAAAACACTTATTAAAAAAGCTTATTACAAAGTGTCTGATTATATTACAGACAAAAATGCTTGGGTTTGAACTGTTCCAATCATTCCAACAGGTTTTCTATATTAAATAAATCATAATTGTATTGACGTTGTAACAACATAATGATTTGTAAATGTTGTTACATAGACTTTTAATGTTGTGGAGTTTTTTTCGCTCGTTTTTCTCCGCAGCTAAAAAATATGTCCATAACGAGTGGTAGGGAAAAAAAAATTTTGGACGATTCAAAAGAGTTGTACTATACATCCAATTTGAATAAAGATATATTGATTTCTGATTTCTGATTACTAATTATATACTTATGTATTATGTGTTCACGCAGATCTAGGAAGAAGTCTTTTTCATCGTACCTGAAAATTCGGGAGAATAATACGCTAGTGATATTTATCGTTTCCAATGTAGGTACTTAGTAATTTTTGGACCCCAGAAACTTTTCCAGAAACTGCACAAAAAGCCAGACTAAAACTTTCATAAAACATCTTACAATCTCAAAATTTTGCAATCACAAATAACGATTGTTTCACTTAATAACTCGGCTGTAGGACGAGGGACATCCTCGCGCAGACCACCAGCACATCAAGAGGGGAGTCTACCGCCAGGCCGCCGCTGGAACACATAGCCAACAATAATAAATAAAAATCTTGAACTGGCTAATTACTAACTACTGGATTGACAAATGCTCAGAATGGCATTTCTAAAAGCATTCCTAATTAAATTGTTATAACTTAAAAATTTATTATTGTTAGTTGTAGGCATGTTTCAAAATATTTGAAGTGATAACTTCTTTAGCGGCGCTGCACACTTTTTTTGTAATAGGTAAAAATTGTTAAACTCGCGTCGGGACACGTGACCTAATCGAAAATTCGTAAGACGAAAATTTGGAAAGGTTGTTGACTTTCAATATATTGGACGAAACATAGTAATATTTTATTTTATCGTATTATAATAATAAGTCTCTATCTAGGATGTCCAGGTAGCAGCTTTATTGCGAAGAAAATACATTTTTTTTACAATAGATGTCGCTAGATGCGCTTAAATGTAATATAATAATAATAATAATATATCTTTATTCAAATAAGGTCATACATTGCATAATAATACTAATAAGAATATAAAGTACAAAGTAATGGATGCCTGAACTAGATTACAGTTAAAATTGTACCTGTATTTCAGGCTTTTATGATCTAAATAATACATTGAATGATTAATAAATTAACAAAATAATTAAAACAGAACTTAAAGTAATCATTATATAAATGTTGGTAAATGTAAATTATGGAGTTACGTTCATTTATTTACAAATAAGAAGTAATTCTTCGGTCTGCTCGAATGTCAGGCTGTGCAAATAATTAAATACTACAGTTCTACAGTTAAAATAGTTTAATGTATAATTACCTAATATTTTATTTAACTTATTATATAAAAAAGGACTTAGGAAAAAAGAGAATCTTTGTGAAAAGATTTATTTTGAATCATGTGTAGAGATGCAGACTATATCTTTCCGTCTTTTGTTAGTGATATCAGAGCAAAAAGGTGAAATGGTGTGTTGTTTTTAATATGGTGTGCATAATGAAAAGCTGGCAAACAGTTAACACATTACAGTATTTGTAAAGTTGATGCGTAGGATATAAGAAGGGAAGTGAATTGGGTACTTTTAAAATGGCTCTCTGAGCTCGCTCGAGAGGGATTAAAATAGTTTTGAGAGCTCCACCCCCTGAAGTTATACAATATTGAATTACTGATTGGCATAAGGCCTGATATACCTGTTTAATTAGTTTTGAACCTGCAATGGTACGTAATTTTTTTAAAATATACATTAATTTACGGATCCTGACTACTAGATTTGCAATATGCTGTCTAAAAGATAATGTGTCGTTAATTAAGATACCAAGATATTTTATATGGGATGTGTTCTGTATTAAAGGGCAATCGCATTTAGTGACTGAAGGATATTAGCATTGACAAGGCTGGCGCATAGAAAAGTGAATATAATTGGTTTTGTCAGTATTCAGTGTTAGTAAATTGCAGCGGAGCCAGTTATTTACACCATTAAGACCAAGTTGAGCTACCTCATATAATTCTGACCTACTATTGGCGCTAAAAATCAAGGCCGTATCATCGGCGTAAGATATAATTTTACCACATTTTAAATTAAGCTTACATAAATCATTGATGTAAACGAGAAAAAGGGTAGGGCCGATTATACTTCCCTGGGGAATACCATAGCAGGTCATTTTCTGGTAATCACTTTTAATATTTCCTATTTTAACGCATTGAGATCGATTGTCTAAATAATCTGCAAACAGTTTTAACTGCGTTCCTCTAATACCCAATGCTTCCAACTTTTTTAGAAGCTTCGGAATTGAAACGGTATCGAACGCTTTTGCTAAATCAAGAAAAACAGCTAGAGTATGCTTTCCTTTGCCTAGTTCCTGAGTAATATAGTTAGTCAGGTTATGCACCGCATCTGCTGTTGACAACTTTGCCCCAAAAACCAAATTGTGTAGGTGACAAATAGTTATTTTTTTCCAGGTAGTCAATAGGCCTTTTGTTAATATTTTTTTCTAATAGTTTTGATAAGGATGGAAGCACTGATATTGGTCTATAGTTATTTACTTGATCTTTACATCCAGATTTATAGACAGAAGTAACTACTGCTTTTTTTAAACATTGTGGAAAAGTACCCTGCAAAAGGCAGATTTGAAAAATGTGTGTTAACGGTGGTATTAAAATATGCTTAAAAGTTTTGAGGATTTTATTGCTAATGTTATCAAAGCCGACTGCACTGTCATCTTTCAAATTTGTAATTATTTGTTGTTAGTCGGTATCTAACAATTCCTACTAGTGGTAGCGTTAAGTGACTGAGAAAATAGATTTAGAGGTTGGTGGCGTTCTGCAAGGTCTTTTCCCATATTAATAAAATAGTTATTTACATAATTGGCTGATATAAGCGGTGAAGGATGGGTTAATAGTAAAGTCGAACACGATTCGTGCCTTTTTGAAGTGTAGGTAAAATTTTTAATATGTCTCCAAAGGCGTTTGCTATCCTTGCCTGCTTTGAGTATTTAATTTTTTTCATAATTTGCTTTTAATTTTTTCAAAAGATTATTAACGAAATTCCTGTATCTCCTATAGATAACTAGCAATGTGAGGTTATCGGGATATTTTTTTGTCCTCATATGAAGTTTATCCCTGTGTCTTATACATCGAATAATACCCGGGGTTATCTAAGGTTTGATATTTTGATATTGTTTCTTTGAAGCAACTACAGACGTATTATGTAATATAGCTTGTTCAACATTATTAATTAAATACAACAAAGATGCATTCGCGTCCGTCGATTGAAAAAGTCAAGCTTGCATAAATCGTGTTCGAGTTTCTTTATGTTTAACTTAGAGTTTACTAGTTTATGATTCAGTTTAGGCAGCGATAAATTTAAGGTTAGTAAGACAGCGGAATGATCGGTAAGCGGCGTTTTTGTGACAAGTGTTAGATATGTTGACCTAGATTTTATCATCATATGGTCGAGACAAGAACCACTCTGATGTGTTGATAATGTATGGGCTGGGTAAAAACCATGGTACGAACATAGATTGAGATAATCTTGGGTTCCAGCATCATGTATGTCGGGTATAATGTTTATGTTAATATCACCCGTAATTATTACATTTTTAAAAGATGTTAATGATTGAAGTATCTGATCTAAGTTTCCGTTGAAATTATCTATGTTTGTGACAGATGGGGATCTATACATTGCGACAATAACTGTATCTTGGTTAATATGTACCAACAAACAACTACAACCTTGAAGAGCTGGTTCCTTGAGGGTGACTTGCAAGGAGTCTCTAACATAAATATCTATTCCATTATTTTGGTTGTGATTATTTTGACTATAAAATATGTTATAACCTGGCCTTGTTGGTAGGTTGCCGTTCCGTGTTATTAACCAGCACTTGGTAAGTATAATTACATCACAAACAAAGTTAGCAAAGCCTATGGAGGAAAATATCAAAATTATCAATATTTTTATAAATACTACGTATATTTTGGGTGAGTACAGTTAATGAGTTTTGATAAGCGGTCAGATATTGTCTACACTCTTCGACTTCACATAAACATGAATTACACATAGATAGATCATCTATTTCATTTATTATATTAATGTCCATAGTAAAGTTCTAATTATAACAAGTAAGTGGCCTTCATAATCAATAGGATTAATGTACTTAGTTTCGGCAGCTTTTTTAGCTGGACATTCGGCATCTCCGGTCCTATGGCCGCACGGTTTTTTAAATTTAAGGCAAGTGGCACATTTTGGTGGATCGGCTTTTTTTGTGCAGTCTTTGAGAGAATGGCCATCTTCGCCACAGTGCCACAGGTAGAAGCTGTCGCCTTGCAAGTTTTAGCGGCATGGCCATATTGCTGGCAATTGTAGCATCTAGTTACAAGTGTGAAATCACGTACCGAGCAAAAATTCCAGTTAATAAAAAGTCTGTCCTGTATAATTAAGGCTTTGCGTATAGTAGCAGGTACTTCTAAAATATAGTTGCAGGTGTCTGCATCTCGTTTTCCTGATTTGTGGCTCAGTTTAATAGAGTTCAGGAAAGTATCTCTAGATATATTTAATGACGATTCTGCTACGTTTTGCTCGTAGATGCACTTATAGACGTCACTTTCAGTCATAGATGAAGGTACTCCTATGATTATAATACGCGGCTTGCGTTTATTGGTGTCATCAACAGTCAGGCCTGAGTTTGCTAACAGCACTGAATTTTTCAATTTATGAATGTCGTCTTTGGTCTCAGTGCTGACGATCACTCCTCCATTTCTTACTTTACGAAGACCACGTACTTTCAGTTTCATCTCCTCGGGGCTAATAATTTTTTGGACCAAATTTTTTGTTTCGTCACTACTTTGTGCAGCATTGCTTGGGTAGATTACCACAGAACTGACAGGGCTAGGGCGAATAAAGTTGTTGGATCCCTTTTTTACCATGTCTGCAAAAGACGTGTTTGTTGTAGCAGATTTAGTGCAGGATTCCTGTATAGTCTTTTTAAAATCAGTAAGACAATCTGAGAGATCATGGTTTTCCTTTAAAATTTGCAAATTATAGTGAGTTGATAACGCCTTTTGCTTTAAAGACTGATATTGAACAGCCATTTGCGCAACTCCATGTCCAACTTTCCGGCAGAGATTATTAATCCTAAGTTTGTGGTCAGATACTAGTTTTCCCTCATTCGATATGGTACATACTTCTTGTAAATATTGCTCAATTGAGGTAAGCCACTTTTGTATTTCCGGAGTAGATACTATTTTTAAGGTATCCATATCATCCTGGTCTTGAGTTGGATGGCTGGGCGTCGTTGGGGGAGGAGTGCGGCGAGTAATGCCGCTTCGATTGAAGGGGCTCTCACTTGACATAATTAATGAAAAAAGAACTTACACTAAATATTTATGTCCATTATTATAATTCATGCATGTATAATTGTCACTCACTGAGCGTAACCGCATAATACGCTTAATCACTATTTAAACTAGGTCACTATTATTTAACTGTTAATTTATTTTATAAGCGCGATGAGCACGTCTGTACGCTAGTACGATCGATCGAACGATGACGAAATGTGATTCATGTAAGTTGATTTTTCTGAGAGATAAACTTTTTAATCTAAAGAAAAAATTCCACGCGGACCAGGCAGCAGACGGGACTCGAACCCGCACCCTTCGCAATCCGGGCGAATGCACTGACCAAGTATGCTACCGCGGCCCTCACGGACCGCGTCGAAATTCCTCTAGCCATTCTTAAACTGCAAGCTATTTTTTAATCTATATATATGTTACGCTCAAAGATCGAAAACGCTCAGTGAGCGGAAAAATAGCTCACAACGCGTTGTGGTCACAGTAAAACATCCACATAGCGAAATTCGTGTTATGGCTCTAATGAAAACGCGCACGACGCGTTGTGGCAATCACAGAAAGACCAAATAGCGAAATTCGTGTCGTGGCTGACATGCTATTCGATATCAACTCGTTGTGGCAATGAAAAAAAGCCATGACGCGTATGGAATATTATTTGATTACGACGCACACTACTTTCCGATATGGATCCTACTAGGCCTAGGCTGGAAACGTTTTGGTAAATAGATGTCGTTAAAAAATATTTTTTATTTTATAAAATCACTGCATAACGTGTTTGTCATTATTAAATATGTTATATAATTATTTAAATTAAAATAAAACGATATTTGTTATTTATTGAGATTACTTTATATTTAAAAAAATCAACGTATTAAGTAATAAATTACTGAACACAAAATATTAATAATTTGTAAATTACTTATAATTCACTTAAAATAATTAGGGATTTTAATTTTTTTATGACAATTTAAAATTCTTTCAAGTAACAAAAATATTTAACCCAAACATAAATGTTTATTGATCACTAATAAACAACGACAATGTACTTAAATCAATTACTTATATTAGAAATTACTATAATTATGAAAAATAAGTATTTGCTGCTATTTATTTTTACAGGAACTATTACTGTGACATTTTGAGTTGCATTTTATATTCTTGGAGCGACACTTGCACTTTTTATCAATACAGTATCTTTTGCAGTGGCACATTATAAACCCTTGCTTACTTCCAGATGATAACACAGATGCTGAGCGAAGTGTGGATGACGAAGTTGAGGGCACATCACAAATGTTAAATTTCAAAAAGTGTAAACTCATTGCGTGCAAAAAGTCTACCGAATGTACCTTCCTTGTTTCCTAACTGGTAGAGACCTGATGGATTAATGCTCATAACAACACACATAACATTCCTGGGTGCTGCACGTCCTCTATCAACTTACAACCTGTCCGTCGTGATATGGTTAAAACAATGAATGCTCAGAACGCGTCATGGCTTTTCTTCAATACTCAATGTTTTATTGCTTTCCATAAGTTATACAATATGTTACAAAATAATATGCATAATCATGGACCCCATTCTTCATTGCCACAACACGTTAAGATCGAATAGCATGTCAGCCACGACACGAATTTCGCTATTTGGTCTTACTGTGATTGCCACAACGCGTCGTGGGCGTTTTCATTAGAGCCATAACACGAATTTCGCTATGTGGACGTTTTACTGTGACCTTAACGCGTTGTGAGCTATTTTTCCGCTCACTGAGCGTTTTCGATCTTTGAGCGTAACATATATAAGACTCAAAGGTGACTGACTGACATAGTGATCTATCGACGCACAGCCCAAACGACTGGACGGACCGGGCTGAAATTTGGCATGCAGGTAGATGTTATGACGTAGACATCCGCTAAGAAAGGATTTTGATCAATTCTACCGCCAAGGGGATAAAATAGGGAATGAAAGTTTGCATGAAACTTTGTCAATTTTAAACCGATCGGGCTGAGACTTTGTATGCAGGTATAAGAAGAATCATAGATGAATGACATTGTGCATAATAGAAAAGCCTGAGAATAAAAACTGTAGTCTATACTTCAGCTCTACACCGAAGCGAAGCGAGGGCGGGCCGCTAGTGTAATATAAATTGTAATGTTTGTGTACGATAGCGCAATAAATAAATATTGTATTCTACCACATAAATGATAGTACTTTAATACTGATAAAATTAAAGCAATTCGTGCAAAGTTATTCCCTAACCATTTCAAAATATCAAAAATGCCCAACGTTAATATTGTCACAAACGCTTTCGAAACGTAACCGCGAAAGTGCTAGAGATCGAATTTGCCAGATCAGCGCGGGTCGCGATAGAGGTCGAGTAAGGCGGCTCATTCTAAAATGAGCCTTATGCAGTGCGGCGTAAGGGTGAAAGTGCAACGACATCGGCACTTGTTTACAAGTTATGCGTGTTACTTGCGTAGGTATAAGTAGGTATTTCGTACTCGCGGGTGCTAGGTGATTCTCAATTTAACAGGTACTTTCTAGAATGCGTCGATCGGCGTATATAAGCGCGATTGGCGCCGCGCAGAGACAGTTGAGTTTCAACAGCGATTTCGGAGCGAATCCAAAGGCGATCAAGGTGCAACAAAAGTATTCCAGTACTATAGTTTAGTGACTTGTTTAGTGAAATACAGTGTTTAGTGAGTTTTTTGTAATTAACATTGTGTGTTAATTGTGTGAACTGAGTGGTGAATAAAGAACTGTCAAGCGTGAACTGGCATATAATTTCGAACCCCATCCCGACACGTAACAATATTTAAGTTTTCACTGCTGCCGGCACTCCAGGAGTGCAACCCGTCGTTTTTTTACACATTTGTTTTTTGTATTTTTAAAATTAACCCATTAAGAAATATTTAAATTCTACCTTGCATTATTATACACCTTTATATCAACTTAAACTTGATTTACCCTTTTTAATTTTACCACTTTACTTTACTTTGTTTTTATTTTTAATCAACTCTAATTACCCAACAAAATGTCCAATACACTTCTGGACACATCTATTGGCCTACCTTGTATTTTTAGTTTCGTTTGGTCCTAGCTAAAATTTTATATTAGGTCGAGCAAAAACTTTTTATGCAGTTTTGTACCTGGCACATTCACAATTTCATTCAATAGTCTTTTTTTGAATTTCGAACACAGAATTTAAAGAAACAAAAGACAATTTGGAGCCTGTTTGTTGATATCAAACAATCGAATACTAAGGAAACTTGGTTTTATTGGTTTACTTGATTTTAATTCTTGAAAAAGTGATTGATATCTTTGGTTTTGCAACAAACATTACTTATTCTTAACATTAAGGTGAGGTTCTATCAATAATGTATGGATATTTCACCTCAAGTCGCCGCCCAAGCTGTGGCACTTATTCAGGCCGGACACAGACAAATAAACGTGAGTGCTCAACTTAATTTAAGTCGATCTGCGGTCCGAAATGTTTATCGGAGGTACCTAGAGACTGGCGGCTTTGTTCGTCGCCAAGGAAGGCCACGATCTCGGGTCACAACTGAAAGGCAGGATCGATTCATCGTAACGACCAGCTTGAGAAATCGTCACCTTACCTCCATTGAGATACAAAAACAAATTCGCGACTTCCACGGAGTATCTGTGAGCGCTCGAACTGTTCGGAGAAGGTTAAAAGAACGCGATATGGTACCACACAAGCCAGCTCATGGGCCCAAAGTAACGCGAGCCCACCGAACAGCGCGCCTTCATTTCGCACGCAGTCATTTAAATTGGACACAGCAAGATTGGAGCCGTGTACTCTTTTCTGATGAGTCTAAAATTGTGTTACATGGCAATGATGGAAGGAAGAAGGTCTACCGACGTAAGGGAGAGCGTTTCGCACAATGCTGCTTTGAAGAGAGGGTTGCTTATGGCGGTGGCTCATGGACTGTCTGGGGCGGTATATCCGCGAGCGGCAAAACTCAACTTGAGGTTGTTACGGGTCCACGGCTGCCAACATTAAATGCTGAAAGGTACATTCGTGAGTGCTTAGAACCTCACGTGATACCATACGCGGACTATGTGGGCCCAAATTTCCTTTTTATACATGATAATGCAAGAGCCCATGCGGCCAGCATCGTCAGGGAATATCTTCGGGATGTGAACATCACAGTTATGGACTGGCCAGTCAGAAGCCCAGACATGAACCCCATTGAGCACATGTGGGACGAGCTAAAAAGACGTGTAAGGGCTCGTCAGCCAGTTGCCCAGACGATGCAGGAGTTGAAAACTGCCATAGAAGAGGAATGGGAGATGATCCCTCAAAATGTCATAGAGCGGTTGATAAACTCTATGCCTAATCATATGAGAGCTGTGGTAGATGCCCATGGAGGCAACACGCGTTATTAAATTAAACCTTTATTTGATAAAACATTTTTTTTATTCAAAAATCAATTGCCTTTAACAAGGCGCATATCCGACTTGTTAGGCGTAGCTCCATGTCGTATGGTATTCTGAATTCAAATTTAAAACAATACGATCGAAAAAGATGGTAAAATGTATCAGGTTTAAAACTGCATCAACAGTTTTCGTTCAATCTAGCAATCATATTTCGGTAGGGGCCATCGAAACCTAAACTCTAAGGTGGGCCAATAGATGTGTCCAGAAGTGATTTATACATACCTTACTGCCCAATGTACTGTACCTAAATTACGTTAAGTAGAAAATCATTCTAACATACCGTCATTCTAACATATCATTCTACAAGCCAAATCACCAAGATTTGGCTTGCAGTGCTAGCAATAATTGTTAATAATAACTAACTGCTAACTAATAATGTTAATAATATATAATAATAATAATAAAATAATGTTAACTTAACTGCTATAATTGTTAAGCGCAACACACCGCCGGCGAAACAATAAAATAAACAGGCAAATGCAGGGAGTATAGGCACATAAACTCTATTGTATAAAATTAGTCCGTAATTTGCCGGCGCTTTGGGTGACGGCAGAAATTATGTTGCTGCCATCGACCAAGGGATGACGGAAACAACTATAAACTAAATATTGAATGTTAGATTAAGATATATGATTTGAAAATATTAGCTAAGATTCTGGTTAGATATAAGTACCATTGCTATATGTAATGTAGAGCGAAATAATAAATAAACAACCAAAAGAATTAAACTAACAAAGATGCGGACCTCGAGTCTGCAGAAGCAAAGAACACTCTGCGATAACAAGTGCTTTAAAAAAAACTAGGGATGCTAAGACGTGTCCTGATGGCCATGGACTCTTGGAGGTTTCTATAAAATGTCTCACGTTGGGATATATCAGGGTCTGCTAAAGCTCTACTCTATCCGCAGTGTCTGCTAAAGTACTAACCGACGGCTGCCGTACTTCAACTCCATCAAGTGTTTTAAACGTTTGTGATACCAAACTAGTCTTTTGTAAGTTTTCCCGCACGTAAGGCATCTCAGTTTTGTTTTTTCACCGGGGTCGTCAAAAGGAAATCAGAAATCAAATGAGAAATTAGAAATCAATATATCTTTATTTAAATTGGTATTTTAATAGTACAAATATTTTGAATCGTCCAAATTGTTTTCCTCTACTACTCGTTATTAGATATATATTTTAGCTGCGAAGAAAAACGAGCGAAAATAACTCCATAACATTAAAAGTATAATGTGACAGTATTTACAAATCATTATGTTGTTGCAACGTAAAAAACGTCGGTTTTATCTATCGGTGGACAGATCTTTCGCTCCCCTTCTCGGACTGTTCCAGGGGTATTTTTTAAGTCTCCCGTCCCACTCCGTAATTATGAGGGGCGAAAGGCTTTTTGTCCAACTTCTTACAAGTCCATCAATTGGTTAATGGCGGTCGAACAAAAACTGTGTACACGATTACTGGAGCCTGATGGCGTACATTTTTCTCACACCGGCTGACCGAAATTCCGAGATGGAATTTAGAAATCACTCTACGTCACTTTGGCGGAGGCTCGTGTTTTTTTATATCAAGCTTTTATGTGAGTAATTGATTTTTATTTTTGACTGTAGAAGCTTGGTGGCAGAGCAGTTGGTGCTCCCAGTCTGTGACTGTGGATCTTAAACTATTTTCGCAGTGGTAACCGGATGGTTGACGAAAAAGATCCATTCTTTTTTCTATACAACTCTGCCCAATTTTGTACCTCAAGTATTATCTCATGCATTTATATGCAGAAAAGTTCATCGAATTCATTAAAAATATAATTTTGAATATATTTTATTATCCATTTGCACCACATATAAATCTCATTTAAGAAATAAATTTAAACCAGTGGTACTACCTGTCATATGTCAGCCAATGTCAATTGCGTCTGGGTAATAACGTTTTCTTATACGCAGATTCCCATTTTTTTAATATTTTTATTCAGATTTTTACCAATTTCTATGGAATTGAAACACTAGTTATGTAGTAGTGCTTCTCCAAAGTTCACAACATCTACCAAATTTCACCGAAATCGGTTGAGTCAGTTTAGGCGTGAAAGTGTAACAGGCAGACAGATCTTGTTAAGCATTTATAGCATCAGCATAGTTTTCAGTATGTGCCTGCTATACATTTATCTAAAGCATTTGTTACACTGAAAACGTATTACAAATAATTAATTTAAGCTCCTGATAATATTGTTACATAAAAAAGCGCAATAAATCCGATGAAACAAAGATACATTTACACAATCGAACGCTGGTATATCCAATTATCTAGGTAGTGGGGTATAATCAAATCGATTACCGTAAATGGGTAAATTATCACATAGTATATCGCCCCCCCCCCCTCTCATTAGGTTATTGAATTAATTTCCATCAACGCCGCACCCGCTGTTTGTCCAAATGAATTCAAGTTTCTGTTTTGTCCGGTCATATTGGTGGCGTGACGGTGCCACGTTAAGAGAATTAGTAGCTGTTTCGTTGTATGTCACCTTGAAAGTTTTTCGTTGGTCAAGAAATAATTGTAATTATCACTTATGTGTATGTAAGGAGGGCTTTGTGAATCAATATCTTTACTTATAGTTTTTGAATAAAAGGCAGGATTGCTGCATGCCTAAATGGTGTAACTTTATCTCTAAAGAAAAGTGACATAACAAATATCACTCCCAACTATGAAATGATGGGAATGGAGGCAAGGAAAAAATAAGGTGCTTCATTATATCCCAGATTGTCACTTCTCCAATCCAATTCAAATCAAATACCTATCAGTAAGTTTGTCAATGCTAAGCGTATAATTTCATTTTATTTTTCATTATGATAATTATATCGGTCTCTGAGTGGCTAAAGATGTGTGAGGTCTAGCGTTTTCATTATGAAAAACCACACCCCTTTTTTGGATTAATTCCGGGGGCTTATGGGGGGCCGGTGTATGTTAGTAAACTATCAAACACAACTCTTTATCGTTGTGTAATATGAATTTCCATGTGTGTGCCTACCTAGTGGTGCTATCACCATCCCCTCTCGTCCCATGGGTGTCGTAGAAAGCGACTACGAGAACACAGCCAGCAGAAGACGAGCAGCGGCATCTTCCCTTCAATTTTACGGCCATACTGTGATCCAACCCGTCTGCCAAGCGTGGCCAATCGCCATCCATGACCCCCCTTAACGATTGACACTAATAAAAACATCGGACGCTAGTTCTCGGCAGCCCTGCATGTCCAAGCCACGGTAGCAGCTTTGGTAACAGCAGGGGGTGCGAAGAATCCCCGGGTATGATTCGGCTGCAATCAAAGACGACGGACGCGAAACGTAGTGTCTTACTATGGGTCTCATAGGGGGGAGGGGCGGCTGACGTGAGCCTAAGTGTACGTTGTTGGGCAATTCAAGTCTACCGTCAAGTGCCACTCTTACGTCCACGCCTTTCACCCCGGTAATACTTGGATCTGCTAACAGGCAACGTGCACTAACACCTACCCTGGGATTCTCGTAGCTGAATTTAGTGATGCTATCCCACTGATGCACTCCAACATCATGGGAGATACTTCCTGTGACCCGTATTCCCTTCTTTCCAACTCCAATTAATCCTGAGTCCAGTCACTCCTCAAGGCCGACCCTAAAAAAAGGCCTTTCGGCTCTACCGGGAAAATGGGAGGCGGCCCGGTAGACTATTAGCCTCTCCTGCGCTAAGGACTGTGCAGTTGAGCGCCGTAAGGGGGAATGAAGGAGTCCTGGAGGGTTGAGTGAAACGAGGTCGACGATAGTACCTTCGCGACACAACACACCTTCTTTGGTCCAGATTTCAACCGAAACGGCAGCCCCTTTGGGTAGCGCCAGAGGGGAAACGGTCACGCGTCTCTTCGGAGGGCCGCAGCGAGGAGTTTGGGGGCCCGGGGGGGCTTGCCACTCTGGATGGTTAGGGTCATGCTGACGAGGCAAGAATGTGTGGAACAACTGGGGTACTCTGAACCGGTAACCCAGCCACACACTTCGAGCTTGCGATGTCGCACCTGACACCAACTCTCTGCTTCTATATCCAGTCGGTAGTCCTAGTACACCACTATGGGCACTCCCAAATGTGCAGGCTCCAAGGAGGGTGGGAAGCTGACTGGATGATTTTAACACCGCGAACAATGGACACTAACAGGTTCAACGTTCCGTCAACACCCGATGGGAAAGCAGGGGGTACTGCTACTCGCACCTCAGATTGAGGACACCTTAAATCTGCTAGAGCAGAACTGGACGGTCGTGGCCAGGAAAGGAGCGAGGAAGTTAGAGGAAACCCAGACCCCCGCGCTATCCGGTCAGACCTCCAAGCGTTTGGAGAGGCAGAGAGAGCGGACGCGAAAATGACGGCAGCTCAAACGGGTCTCCCGTTTGACGGCCTCTTCTAGTGACCGTATTGTCCAGTCGGGAGACAAGGGATCTGGGACGCCAGGGGAAGCGAAAGGCAGCCAGCTGTCCAAGCAACCCCAGATGACACCGGGCCCGAGTCGGAAGCTGGGCCACCCAAAGCAGAAAGGAAAAGGACCCGCGAAGGCGACGTCTACTCCAAGCGAGCTAGGCTCGATGAGACAGAGTCTCCTCGAGGCGAATCCAAATGGCCTAAAACGACGGCGACCGGGACCGCCCTGAAATCCTACGCGACTGCAGCGGCCTTCTCGGCTCTCATCAGATGCGCCGTCACGTCGAAGACCGGGTTTATCTTGAGACCGACGGCGGAGCAAATTGAGGAGAAGCTCGAGGAAGCCTTTTTACAAGCAGCGATGAGCACATTGTCCTCCGGGTTGACGAGATCCCCAAGAGAGTCAGGCGTGGTTTTGTGCTGCCCAAGCTCGATCAGGCGTTGCTAGCCAAATGCCTACAGATCGGGAATCCGGAGCTGAAACCCGAACGTTGGCTGCTTAATAGCATCCAACAGCAGCCTACCATCGGGGCCATATTTCCCTGAGGTCGTTGTGCTTGCGATCTTGGCTAGAGGGCGCCGACTCAGCTTTATGTTTGGGTCGGTGTACCTGAAGTTCAGGGACGCCAAGGGGAAGTACGTCGACACTCCGCCGACGTCCAACCCCTCAGCATCACTCGGGGCCAAACCACAGCGAACGTTACACCAGTGTCCTCAATACCATCTACATCCAGCGCTGGCCCCACGGACACCGTCGCACTATGTGGAGGTGCCTAAGAGAGCTTGGCCATAAATACATTTTGTAAAAATCGGCGCAGGTACTTGTATTATACCTCAAACTATAGCTAAGAAGTTGATCTACTATATTATGTATAAATTATGTATGTAACTAGTACTTTTTTATAGTAAAGAGCATCTAAATACGATGATTGAAAAATTATCACGAAAACATCATAATTTGTATTTTTTTCAAGATGATTTTCTAGTAAGCTAGCAATGAAAATTATACAAGTATTATACCATTTTAGAAAGCTTATAATATATACTTTTTTTGGTATACGCAAATATGCTATATATTTATAAATATATTTACTAGAAATATTTATCTCATGACATATCATTTTTGCGTATCTGAAACTTTCAATTAGAGTTTTGACAGTTGCCGAAATTTGCCGAAGGTCTGTAAATGATGTTATTTGATAGGAAATTTAATATTTTTATACAGGAAGAAAAAAAAAGTTGCAACTTCATTGCACAACATAATGCTATCTATCATAACATGAAATAGTAATAATTTCTTAAAAATACGTGGGCGAATCTATTTGTTTTATTAGTTGATATAGGTTACACTTGTGATATATTATTAATTGCGGTTTATGTTTTGATAATGTATCGAGTATTTCTCACCATTTTTAGTTTGCCTACAAAATAACACATAGGAAACCGAGTAAACACATAATGATAAATAGTTTTTATTCCCATACTTTGCATACGTTTCAAATCAGTTATTTAATATAAAATAGAGCATCTGCATACTGAATAATTACATACTGTTTTTCGTTCGTTATTGTCGTTACTAAAAGTGTATCTAACCACCTACTCTCTCGCAATGAGTGAATTCCAATGTACCAGACGCGACCTATGTCTTGTTTTGATTGAAAGTGACGGGAATTATGTTGTTGCTTTAACAAGTTATATACGGAATAATTTTATCAACTTTTCTGAGGCAAATATCGCTAAAATTGTCGCGAGTGTACAAAAAAATCTTATTACGAACTTTCGTCAACGCTACACTAAATCTGGCAGAAATAAAGAAATTTTTTTAAATCAGAATAGCCTGTGGTTGAATGCCACATTCACAGTAAATCTGGAAGATCCTACTTGTGAATCTGAACCTTCGACATCGACGGGGAAGCGAGGACGCCCTTCTAAAACCTACGAAGACGGTTCCGATAAAACACAAAGACGAAAAAACAAGGAGTTGCTTGAAACATGTGGCCTTGATTTTATACTGAATTCATATCTTCAAGGATTGAGATCTCAAGGGGAAACGGAAGAAGCATTCATTGTCGAAATTTTACGAGTATTACCCATAGATAAAAAAAGTGAAATACGTCAAAATCTTTTAAATGAACCGGCACATTTAACAGCGTACTCTAAAGATGAAGCTCTCAGTATTTTTATAGAGTTGGACCTTAACATGGCACAGTATGAAAACATGAGAAATTGCTTAATTGCGAAGAACTGCGTATTATTTCCGTCATATAAATCAATTCAGGAAGCTAAAGGAATGTGCTACCCACCAAGATCAAGCATAGAAATTAATAATATTACAGCAAAAATAAAACTGCAAGATCTGCTGGATCACACTATTGCAAGAATTTTGAAAATCAATGGTGTATACAAAGCTGGCAAAAAACATTTAATGTTGTATTCAAAATGGGGCTGTGATGGCTCAAGCGGACAAAGTGAATACAAGCAAGTCTTAACTGAAGAGGATGAGTTAATTTCTGACACAAATTTATTTATATCTTCATTAGTACCTCTGAAACTTGTTGATATTAATACAAATGAAACTTTGTGGGAAAACCCTGTTCCATCATCAGTAAGATTTTGTAGGCCCATTTTAATAGAATTTTCAAAAGAGACACCAGAGAAAACTACAAGTGTAGTTAATGAAATTATAGCTCAAAGAAACGCTCTCACAACAAGCTTAATCAATAAAAATGGTGAAAGTATTGAAATCAAACACACATTATTTTTGACAATGGTTGACGGGAAAGTGGCTCAAGTTTTGTCAGAAACTTCATCAGGTGCTGTATGTACTATTTGTGGTGCAAGACCTACAGAGATGAACAATTTAGAAAAAGTACAAAATAAACCTGTTGACGAAAATTCTTATCAATATGGGCTTTCGACTTTACATTGCTGGATTAGATTCATGGAACTAATTTTACATATATCTTATATTGTAGGCTTTGAAAAATGGTCTGCTACAACGACAGAAAATAAAGATTTGAAAAAACAAAAGAAGACATATGTACAAAGAAGGTTCAGAGAAGAACTTGGTTTAAATATAGATAAACCTAAGCAAGGTTCTGGTAACAGTAATGACGGTAATATAGCTAGACGATTTTTTGAAAATTATCAGTGCACTGCAGAAATTACCGGTGTGGATGAGGAATTGATAAAACGATTTTATGTTTTACTTCAAGTTATATCTAGTGGAAAAGTAATTAATGCTACGAAATTTGGACAGTATGCTTTCGATACAGCACAACGATATGTTAGTAAATATATGTGGTATTATATGCCATCATCATGTGTGTCCATAAAGTCCTAATTCATGGGGAAAGTGTAATTCGGCATTATTCAGTGTTACCTCTTGGACAGCTCTCCGAAGATGCCCAGGAATCAAGGAACAAAGACTAAAAACGATTCAGACTTCATCATGCTAGAAAATGCTCTAGAGTAGCTACAAATGAAGACGTTTTACATACACTTTTGTACACTTCAGACCCTTACATAACAAGTTTAAGAAAACCTTTCAATAAAAAGTCTATGGAACTTATAGATGAAGCTGTAGAGCTAGTAGAATAATATAATTCTATGTTATTTTCTTTTTCTTATTATATTTAATTAATAAGAGTAATTTGTATTAATTATAACATTTAGGTCACATTGTTTAAAATTAGTCGTAAATTTATGATAATTTTTCAATATTTCATGTTTTGTATTTTTTTACAATTATTAAATATATTTTTATATGCATAGACTGTATATTATTTTAAAGTACGTTTATCTCAAATTACCTAAAAAAAAATCAGCTGTATATCTATAAAAACATGGAAGTTATAGATTTATGACCCGAAACCGACTCGATCTCCACATAGTGCGTCGTTCCACGTGCCTCGTCACCGGCTGTCGAAGTTCCGGGACTCTCGTAGGTGACGTCCTCGCCGCTTAGTGAGGAGTGTCTCCTGGAGTTCGACGGGCTGGGTCTTGAGGACGTCGTCTGCCAGGACGATGGCGTCCCTCTGCAGTAGTGCAAACATACTGCAAATAAATCTCCACCACAGCATAACCGCTACTGCTCAGCTTCGGCGGTGGTTGGCGACCAACAACACAGCAGTCCCACTAATCCTGGAGCCGTGGATTAGGAGAAGCACGGTGCGAAGATTCTCCAGCTTAGTAGGTAAGCTTGTTCAAAGCACTACTAGAGAGGTAAGTTCCTGCATAGACATTTCCAAAAATATCAGAACACAGTCTTTAATGAATTTATGTTCCAGAGATCTCTGCGCTGTAAAACTGCCCTAAACCAAGATAATAACAGTTGTGACCTGATCATAGTTTCTGCATATATGCCTGACAGCGAGCGGGCCTCGCTAGAAAGCCTTGCGTCTCTGGTCTGCTTCTGTGTTCGAGAAAACGTAGAACTGATCATCGCGACAGACTCCAATGCCCATCATCTTGTGTGGGGAATGGAACAAAGCTACAACAGAGGTTACCAATTATTTGAATTCCCCCTGACTACTAACTTATCTACACAGGCAATGAACCTACCTCCGTAGGCAGACGGTGCAAGACCATTATAGCCCTGACCCTCGCGACACGAAAAGCGGCAACAGCCATAACTGGCTGGCATGTCTCCGATGAGGTATCATGCTCTGATCACCGCTGGATCCGCTTCACACTACAGGTAGGAACTCTATCTCCTACACCCCAAAGGTATCCCCGGAAAACCGATAAACACCGCTACGCACAACTACTGGCGGACCTTCTGAGAAACAACTCCGGTAAGGGCAGAATTGAAACCCCCGGAGCAGCTAGAACAACAGGTGAAACACTTGACAAACAGCATAACACGTTGCTACGAAGAGGCCTGCCCTCTTAGACCCCCGAACCCGGGGGTATCCGGAAAACACCACTGGTGGGGGCCGGAGCTCTAGAGATTGAGAGGAAAGGTGAGGAAGTGCCTTAACAGAGCAATGAACACATGCAACGACAAATACTGGGACAATTACAAAGATATTTAAGCTAAGTACAAGAAACGTATCAGATACTGGAGAACAGCCTCCTGGAGGAACTTCACCGAGGAGATAAGCTCCACCAACCAGGCAAACCGGGTAAGAAAATTGCTGGCCAAGCAAGGCCCTGGCGTGCTGGGAAGCCTGCGTCGGCCTGACGGCACATTGTCCCATAATCGGGCTGACTGCGACACTATCCTCCTAGAAATCCACTTTCCGGACTACCAGCTTAAAGAGCAGATGATTTGGCAAGATGCACCTACAAGTACAACAGAAGGATGCTGGAGACTAGCAGAGACGGTAATTATGATTGAGGGAGTAAAGAGGGCTATAAACTGCTTTGCCCCTTTCAAGTCTGCTGGCTCTGACGGCATCTTTCTAGCACTACTACAATGGGGCGGACAGGACGTGGTCGATGCGGCTACTCGTATATTAAGATCACGTCTGGCTCATCGGTATACTCCACATCTGTGGAGAGAGATTAAGGTAGTATTCATACGAAACCTGGGTAAAACTGACTATATTAACCCTAAATCCTTCAGACCCATAAGCCTAACAACCTCCTTACTTAAGATAATCATAATAATCATAATCAAAATCACTTATTCAGTTTAGGCTGTTACAAGCACTCATGAATGTCTAGAAGCTACGCCATCGATTCGTAAATCTACGGCGGGAGACCTTGTACTGAGAAGAACCGGCAAGAAACTCAGCAAGGGCTGTTTTTTTCTCCCTGTTTTATTATTTACAGAGTCGTCAAATTGAAAAATGACTTCAGAGATGATTCATGAAGTCCTTTCATTACATAATTATTAAATATACATTAATTGTTTACCTGCATTTTGATTGCTGTGTCATACAGTATAAATACAAATAGTGTTATTTATATTAAGTGTCACTAAACATTAACTTCAATATTAAAGAAGTTAGAGCAGACTCATCTCCACTGGCAGCAACCGTTCACGAGCATGACGCATGAACCAGCCATCGCTTCGCTCAACCATATTTTAGGGAACGTAACGACCCGCCTCACACGACACCGCCGAAGAGACTATTAAGAGAACCCTATTAAGAGGACTATTAAGAGAGATAATGGAAAGGCTATGCGACAGGTACCTACGCAGTGGAGTAATAATCAATGCCACACTACATAAACACCAATATGCCTACAGCTCAGGTAAATCTACTGAATCGGCTCTCCATCAGTTAGTCGGTAAGATAGAAGAAACCCTTCAAAATAAACTTATCTGCCTCGGAACCTTCATCGATATAGTGTGCTTTCGATAAGACCAACTTCACGAGCATTGACTCTGCTCTCAGAAGACACGAAGTGGAGCAATAAATCATTGACTGGACAATTAACATGCTTCGCAATAAAATAGTTTGGGTAAAAGGTGAGGACAGCAGAGGAGCACTGGTGTCACGAGGATGTCCGCAAGGAAGGGTTCTTTCGCCACTTCTGTGGAACTTCGTAATTGACGATCTGCTGACCAAACTAAACTCGAACCACTACTACACCATAGGGTATGCAGATGACATTACTATACTTACCCTAGGCGCCCACGATAGCATTACCTCTAACACCATGCAAGGTGCTTTGAAACTGGTTGAGTGCTGGTGCAGGAAATACGACCTCACAGTTAATCTAACTAAAACAGAGCTGGTAATACTTACAACCAAACGTGACGTAGGTGCTTTCAACTTGCCGAAGCTGTTTGGTACCACACTACAACTGTCGAAGGAGGTAAAGTATCTAGGCCTTATACTTATACGTAAACTAAACTGGAGTAACCATGTGGAACACAAGATCAAGACAGCCAGCGTAACACTTTGGCAATGCCGTAAAATGTTAGGGAAGCGTTGGGGTATTGCACCAAAACTGTTCCTATAGTTATATTACACAGTCATACGACCAGTGGTAAGTTATGGCGTCATGATATGGTGGCCGAGATCTATCCAGACTACTTGCGTCAACAAACTGCAAAGCTTTAAGCTTAAAGACCGGGTGCATGAGTACGGCTTCAACCGCAGCACTGGAAGTTATTTTGAACATCACACCGCTTCATATCTACATAAGACAGGAAGCGGCTAAAACAGAGACTACAAAAGTTTGGACTGGTAAGGTTCGAAAGAGCAAGGCAACTCAACGGTATACTGAAGGAATGGGTAAACACACCGCTCATAGATACAGCATGTGACAAAATAATACCCGCCTTCATATTTGACAAAAAGTACAGAATACATCTACTGGATGACAACGATCCAAAGGTAACACACAAGGCTCTCATGATCTTCACCGACGGCTCTGAAACCTCATCGGGCACGGGCGCGGGTGTTTTCTCTGAGGACCCCAATATACACATCGCTTTCCCCATAAGCCCGTACAACACAGTTTTCCAAGCTGAATGTATGGGCATCACACTGGGGGCAAGAGCGATCCTTTCAAGAAAGGTAACAAGACAGGAAATACGAATACTGTCCGACAGCAAATCAGTCCTACAAGCTCTAGATGCCTGTTTAGTCAAATCGAGCCTCCTACAAGAATGCCACCAAACCTTAAACACGGTAGGGTCAAGCAATTCTATTACCATCCAAAGGATCAAGGGAAACAGTGGATCACGCGGAAACGACGCTGCGGATGAGCTGGCCCGGAAAGGATCCGATACGACCCCAACAGGCCCCGAACTAATCGTCCCGATACCGGTAAGCTATCACGTCAATAAAATCCGCGAGCACACAGCCGCATTACACCAGCAACACTGGCTCGACCTGGAGTCGTGCAGGCAGCTCAAGCTCGCTTTGCCACGGGTGAACGCTGCCTTCTCCAAAACTCTCCGACAGCTAAGCTAACCTACATTGCGCATGGTACCAGGTGCTATTACTGGACATGCACATTTTAACAGACATCTTTTCAACTTAGGTGTCACGGAAACCCCCTATGCAGAGAATGCATGGAGGCATAAGAAACAGCTACTCATGTTCTGCTGGAATGCAACGGAGTGGCCGAATACCGGGCAAAATAGCTCGGCTCACCGGGAAACCTTCAAGAAACAGTCACCAATGTGAAGGCGTCTGGGGGCGTTCTTGGCGGAGCTGGGCTAGCTGGAGTGATTCCGGCCATAAACCCCCTCACGCAAAACAGGCGCCATAAGGTCGTCGAGTTGCGGAAACGCCCGTAGCAAGAAGAAGAAGAAGAAGATGGGTCTCATAAGAATGGATGCTTAGTATTTCCCTGCGTGATAGAATCAGGAATGAGGAAATCCACAGGAGAACTAAAGTAACCGACATCGCTCGAAGGATTGCTCAGCTGAAGTGGCAGTGGGCGGGACACATATATAGGAAAACCGATGGCCGTTGGGGCGGAAAGGTTCTCGAATGTCGCCCATGCACCGGACAACGCTCGGTAGGAAAACCCCCAACCAGGAGACCGCCGATTTGGTGAAGATCACGGGAAGCCGAAGGATGCGCATGGCACAGGACCGATCGATGTGGAGATCCTTGGGGGAGGCTCATGAGATGATGATGATGATGAATATTAATTTCACCTTTTATAGTCAACGATCCATTGTGTGTGTCAAACGTATGGTAATGTGAGTAATGTTTACTTTTACTGATTAATCCATTACCGCCTTTCTGTACTCGCGGAAGTACGCTTATAATTGATTATAATTATTTGTGATTTTGATTAAGACAATTCATTATCACGTTACTAGAGGTTGTTAATATAACACAAACATTGGACGGTGTACAAAAATAAATGATTTCATTTTTACTATCAAATACGAATAGCGGAAAAAGGTTTTGAGGCAAGCTTTGATAATGCAATTTTATTGCAAAAATAGCATATATTTCAACTGTTTTATGACAAAAGCTTTTGTTAGATTGTCATTACATATAAATCATTGTTAAATGATGCATTTGATTTCAATATATTTTCTTCACGCTGGATTTTATTCCGCTGTACTTGGCTGAGTACAATGGTCAGCTATGTATTATAAAATTAGTAATATGTGATATTATTTTTTAGCCTTTTTGACTATTTTCTAATGGCGAATGATCATGTATTCGTAAGACACTAAAAATATACGAAGCAGGAGGAAGCTAAAAAATCAATATTCACAAAATATTACGATGCCGAATTTGTTAAGCTTTTGTTGCATCAAGAACCTGCTGTTGTTAGTGAGGAAGAAGAGGTCTCCCTCTTCTTAATATCTTCTAATGTCCCAAGAAAAGTTCCAGGGTATTTAATAACTGATAACCGAAAATGACATTTCCGACTGGAAAATGGATAACCAAACCTACATCCAATTACGTTAGGCTATTGAAACGAGCTAGAAAATGAGACGCAGGTGCACCTGCCACCCTGCAAAGCAATGTAAAGTAAAAACCTGTACGGTTTGGATATCAAATTTGCGTGCTACTAGTACTCACGGCTACTCTGTTATACAGTAGCCATCAGAACTAGTGGCTTTACTAATAAAAAAAAATGAAAAAAAAAATACCGTGTCTCCTAAGAATTATAAAGATAAGAGCAGATCACTACTATCGCTCTGATATTAGCAGTGAAATAACGATAGTACGTTGTGAAGAGAACAATATTGTTACAATTAGGACAAACTTTGATGCCCTGGAACCCTTAGGTAAAGTAAAAAGATGGTATAACACAAAAACATAAGGAACGTTAATCAGATGGATCATCCGATGTTGAGAGCCAACCTTAAGAGGTAAGAAGTGGTGATGGATGATATTGTCTTACTTTCTCGATTTTGATATAGGTATGCTTGGCGATTACATGTCACAATAAACAAATATGCAGAGGGAACGGCATACGTTGTTCGTAAGATCAACAAAGGCAAACAATTAGCTTTCACCATTATTGAAGTAGATGTAAAAACCAAAGTAATAACTTAGAGCGTACTGAAAATCAATTTCGATGTCTTATATAACACTAGGTGACCCAGCGAACTTCGTACCGCCCTAAAAAAATTGGGGTTGTCCAGCGGACAAAATTGTGAATCTAAACCATTCTCAGATTCCCTTGAACACACACAAAAAATTTCATCAAAATCGGTCCAGTCGTTTAAGAGAAGTTCAGTGACATACACACTCACAGAAGAATTATATATATAAAGATAATCGCATATTAGCTTTATCACTTGTCTCAAAAAGTATTGTGTTGAGAAAACCCTTTGTTCCCAACGCGTCACACTGTAATCTGTTATACTGTGACTCGTTGGGAGAACTTTGTAAAATAATTCCCAACCAGTCACACATGTGACATGTTGGGAGACCTTGCTTAAAATAATTTCCAACCAGTCACACTGTGACACGTTGGGCGACCTTTTAGAAATTATTCCCAACCAGTCACACTGTGAATCGTTAGACCAATCTACTCTTAGGTGTTGGTTATGTTACGTCTAAGGTGTATGTTGCGTCTTAGCCCTAATTTCATTAAATAATCAGCTACGCTGCTACTTTTTGATGTAATAAAATATATATAATAAGTAATTTTTTCCTATTATTGCTTACTATCATCAGCTTAAAATAAATTCATGTTTGGTGCTTAATTCTAGGTTGTTGAAATATTAAGTCCTTACATATAAAATTAGCGTTTAGTCGTAATATCTACTCTTTGGTTAAAAATTCCAAATTCAAATTTATAAATTCATTTAACTGGTACATTGAGTTATGAAAACAGTCATTCATTTGGTTTTTTTCTTTGGCGTCGCTTATTATCACAAAATGGAAAACATGAAATATCGTATATTTACAAGTACTAGTTCTACCGTGGCACCAATGCTGCAGAAACAGCTCGAAGGATTAATGATGTGTACGGCGCTGGTGTCGCAAAAGAAAGCATGGTACCTTTTTGGTTTCAACGTTTTCGTTTTGGAAATTTCGACCTTCAGAACTATCCCCGTGGACGGCCGGAGACCAAAGTGGAAAATGAAGAATTAAAGGCTATTGTGGAAGCGGATCCATCACAAAGCACTTCAGAGATAGCTGCAGGCTTCGGAGTAAGTGACAAAACTGTATTAATCCACTTGAAGCAAATCGGGAAAGTAAAAAAACTTGAACGGTGGGTACCTCATGAATTGAGTGAATTGAACTTGAAAACACGTGTCCACTGCTGTGCTACTTTGCTCAACCGACACAATAATTACAGGATTTTAAATCGAATCATTACTTGTGATGAAAAGTGGATATTGTACGATAAACGGAAGCGCTCGTCGCAATGGCTGAACCCTGGAGACCCAGCCAAATCCTGCCCTAAACGAAAATTGACTCAGAAAAAGTTACTTGTGAGTGTTTCGTGGACTAGCGCCGGTGTCGTTCACTACAGCTTTCTAAAATCTGGCCAAACGATTACGGCAGATATATTTTGTCAACAACTGCAAACCATGAAGGCAGAACTAGCTGCTAAACAACCGAGATTGGTCAATCGCTCTAGGCCACTGCTTCTTCCCGACAACGCAAGACCACACACTGCATAACAAACAACCACTAACTTAGATGAGCTACAATTGGAATGTCTGCGACATTCACCGTACTCCCCGGACCTTGCTCCAACAGATTACCATTTTTTCCGGAATTTGGACAACTTTTTACAAGGAAAAAAATTAAACTCTGATGCGGCAGTCCAAACCACCTTCAAAGAGTTTATTGATTCTCACCCCCATGGTTTTTTTAGAAAAAGGATCAATAAACTACCTATGAGATGGCAAGTGCATAGATAACAACGGTGCATACTTTGATTAATTAAATATATTTTACAAAAAGAAATTGACTTTATATTTCTCCCGTACAAAACGCCAGGAATTCAAAAGTCATATGTAAGGACCTAATATTTTAACAGGTAATCAAAAGGTCAGAGTATAGATTTATAGGCTATCAAGATTAACAGCATATTAAATTTTAAAAGAATAGGATAGAATCTTTGAGTCAAAGATTGGATAAAAGGTTTCACCTATGTAAATAGAGTCCAAAATAGAATGAACATGTAACAGTATAGTAGTATAAGTTATTTCCGGGATTGTTACCATGTACCTTATTTAAAAACAAGCGCCATGATCACGGAGTAACTGGTAACCAGTTACTCCGTGATCATGGTACTTGCAACAGCGCCGAAATATCGGAAACTCGCTAAAAACAAGGTACATGGTAACAATCCCGTAAATAACTTATATTAAGTACTTTAATGTTAGTGACCATGAAAGTTTAAAACAATAATGTAACAGTATACCTATCAGCAGGTTGGCCTAACGAGTCAGAGTGTGACTGTATAGGAATGATTTAAGAAAGGTCTCCCAACGTGTCACAGTGTGGTGTGACTGGTTGAGAATTATTTAAGAAAGATCTCCCAACGTGTTACAGTGTGACTAGTTGGGAATTATTTTACAAAGTTCTTCCAACGAGTCACAGTGTTACAGGTTACAGTGTGACTCGTTGGGTACAAACGGAGAAAACATATTTAGGAATATTTTTACTCTTAAATCCGCCCAGTGTACCCAATTAAGTACGTATATATCTATATTTGCTGACATATTTATTTTTTTACAGATTTTTCTTTATATGTATTTTCATTTGTCCCTAGTTATGCAACAAGAAAAATAAAGGTAGTTTTAATTTGGGCGTTAATGGGTTAACGTATTTCTTAGACGGCTTGCTCACCGGATCGTTAGGTTTTCGTTTCTGGACGGATTCTTTTTCCGAGAACAGCTTCCTGACCGGCTCAGTTTCGGTGTAGTACCATTTTGTTTTGTTTCCTACGGTGTCATTTATTATAGTGTCGCGACGTCAGGCGGGCGAGTAAAATGGTTCGGTAGCACTCGGCACAAAGAAGTGTATATGTGCTTGGTTATGAATCCTGATCGAAACGACTCAGTAAGGAAGCTCTTATATAACAACACGCACTGGGTAAAGAATCTGTACATAATGTATCCTGCACATATTACAACTTAATTTATTATTATTCATTTATATTTTCTTGTTCTCGATGAAGCCTGGAAAATGCTTATGGGAAAATTAAGACACTCATCATAAGGTAACGACAGGAAAATTAGTTTGCATTGCTCATTGCCGTCTTGAGGACATCTCTTACGTATGACAGTAAACAACTTGCTTAGGCATTTTTTTATGTCGCTTCTCATTTACGTAGCGATTAACTCTGGAGCGTAATTGCTCCGAGTCATTATTAAATACTTAACTGCGTGCATGTAAGGGATTTTATTACAGAAGCTACCATAATTTTTGTTGTGTTTACGGCTGAACATCTAATATCCGACGAAAGAACTCGACGGTTAAATTTATATAAAGAAGCTTGAGAAGTTGTGTTTTGTATTTATCTATTCCGGTAAAAATTAGATTTTAATAATAATAATAAAACTAGTTTTAACGGGTTAATGCACGAAAACTTTATTTATTTATTGACGTTTCGTAGCCTTTACAGGCTACGTCGTCAGAATAAAACTTTTATTTAATTTGTCGAGCTACCTTTCTTTTAGAATGCTGGCCACAAAATAGTTTATTTATTTATTTATTTTGTACACACACAATCAAATATTACATAAAAGAGAAAAAAGAGACATGTACAAGTTTATTGAATTCGAATTTCCAATTGTTCATGAAAATAAAAATGTATACTTTTTTAGAATTTTACTCATTTTTAAATATGGAGAGGACGCTTAAAGAAGACCGTGTTGCAGTTATTGCGTTGCATCGTTGCGGTTACGCACCAATTCAAATTTTTGACATACTGAAAAATTACCGTTCCGTTACTCGTACCATCAAACGATACAATGAAGACTCTAGTGTAGATGACAGGTCAAGAAGCGGTCGCCGTCGGTCTGTTAGGACTCCAGCAGTGATAAAAGCTGTGAAGGCGCGAATTCAAAGAAATCCCAAACTTAAGCAGAAACTGTTGGCCCTTCAGATGGGGTTAAGCAGAACCACGGTAAAAAGGGTGTTAAATGAAGACTTAGGGCTTCGGGCATATCGAAGAAAAACAGGACATCGTTTGAATGCTCGTCTATTGGACCTGAGACTGAAGAGATGCCGCGCTTTATTGAAGCGGTACGCGGTAAAAAAAATATCGGGAAATTCTTTTTTCGGATGGCAAAATTTTTACCGTAGAAGAGAGCTACAACAAACAAAATGATAAGGTGTACGCACACAATAGTGAAGAAGCGAGCAACCGTATTCCACGTGTCCAACGAGGTCATTTTCTATCCTCGCTCATGGTATGGTTGGCAGTTTCTTATTGGGGCTTAACAGAGGTACATTTTTGTGAGAAAGGTGTAAAAACGAATGCAGTTGTGTATCAAAATACATTCTTGACGAACCTTGTGGTACCTGTTTCTCATACCATGTTCAATAACAGGCACTGGGTATTCCAACAAGATTCGGCGCCAGCTCATAGAGCGAAGAGCACACAAGACTGTGAAAATCTGAGAGAAATCGACTTCATCCGGCACGAAGACTGGCCCTCCTCCAGTCCAGATTTGAGTCCGTTAGATTACGAGATATGGTAACACTTGGAGGAAAAGACGTGCTCAAAGCCTCATCCCAATTTGGAGTCACTCAAGTCATGATTAAGGCAGCCGCCGATATTGACATGGACCTCGTTCGTGCTGCGATAGACGATTGGCCGCGTAGATTGAAGGCCTGTATTCAAAATCACGGAGGTCATTTTGAATAAACTTTATTGTCATAAGAATCTATGTTTTGTTAAGTTCATTTTGGTATATAAATGGTTACATAATGAATAAACTTGTTTCAATTGTTTTATATTAAACTTGTGACAGAATTTATGACATGACTAGGTATATTAGGCGGCCTTATTGCTTAACACCAATCTCTACCAGGGATCCTATAGTGGAAAAAGAACAATAACAAAGAAATATAGAAGGGTGCAAAAATTGATACAGAAGATATATAGGTGCTTACATAAGTATATATGTTACCGGCCAAACCCGATTTCAGGACAAACTAGTTTTGCCTAGGCTAAACTAGTTCTTCCTATACGCGATAGGATTAACTAGTATAGCCTAGTCCAAACTAATTTCTCCTAAACCCGATAGGATAAACCAGTTTAGCCTAGGCCAAACTAGTTGATCCTAATATAAATACGCATACTCTAGGATACACAAGTATGGCCTAGTCTAAACATTGTAGTATATCTAGAAAGTCAAAATAAATAGATAAACTGAATAAAATACTCCGTAATTGGAAAAATAATCATTTTTATTAAAACGATAATGATTCATCGTTAATACAAACAATCATACTATAACAAATAATATGTGTTTAATCTAAAGAAAACATAACTAGAAAAAAATCCACGCGGACCAGGCAGCAGACGGGACTCGAACCCGCACCCTTCGCAATCCGGGCGAATGCACTGACCAATTATGCTACCGCGGCCCTCACGGACCGCCTCGAAATTCTTCTAGCCATTCTTAAGCTGCAAGGCAGCGCCATCTCTTCGCATTATAGGTAACCCACAATGTCAAATGTGTGTAAATATTTGAAAGAAGAAATAGTAATTATAGTTATAATCTTTAGATTCAGACATCAAGCAGTTACATGCTTAAAAATAATAAAAATTATAAATATGTGTTTTTTTAATAGAAGCAATAATCATATCTCTATTATTAAAATTTTTATTTATTTTTACATGGTGTGCTTTGGTGGCACTTAGAATTGCAAAGTGTCATTGCCTTCTTGACTTCTTGAATTGCAGAGTATCATTGCCATCATTGGCATCAATCAAGGCATCTGTTTGTGGAATAGTTTTTGTTGCAGCTGCATCTCACAACACAAAAGGCCTATTACTTATATGTGCGAGTGTACCCATGCACAAACGAACTCCCTCCACTTTCTTCCAGCGTTCTTTTTACATGACGCGAGCTGTACAAGACCTGACATGTTTGTTCAATTATTTTCGACTCTGCTAAATTGGTTTAGACTAGGCCGTACTAGTTTATCCTAGAGTGTGCGTATTTATATCAGGATCAACTAGTTTGGCCTAGGCTAAACTGGTTTATCTTATCGGGGTAAGGACAAGTTAGTGTGGATTAGGCTATACTAGTTAATCCTATCGCGTATAGGAAGAACTAGTTTAGCCTAGGCAAAACTAGTTTGTCCTGAAATCGGGTTTTGGCCGGTAACATATATAAGAAGAAAAAGGAAAGAAATGGGATGTTCAAAAATTTTGGATAAGGAAAGGTAAACTGGATAAAACTTTTAACTTGATCACTAAAGAAATTCAGTGAACGAGCCCTTCTGATTGCTTTGGGAAGAGAGTTCCGCGTTAGAGTGCACAGAAAAGGAATGTACAAGTAAAATGCAAGTTGATTTAATAATTTTATTTTATTTTTAAAGGACTGCATATGCAGTCGCAACGAGACACAGGACGGAAGAGAGTGATGTTGCCATCACTAAAATATTATTACGTATTGATTTGTGTGGCCATATAAAAAAACTTATAAAATATTACTTTTAAATTTATGTTGGAAATTAATCAAACAAGGAATAAGAAAAGAATTTCAAGTAGAAGGTTAGACGAGGATCGCAGTGAAAGTTGTGAAGAAGTGGAGAGATAGGAGAAACATTGCCTAGGATCTAAGATAAGATGGGGATGATGGCAGGAAAAGTATAGAATAAAGAACCGTAACAGTGTTCAAATTACTGCACCGGCGAATAGGGAGTCAATTGAGTTTACTACGGAAGTGAAACACGTGGTCGTATTTTCGGAGATTATAAATGAACCTGATACAAACATTTTGTAGTCGTTCTAATTTATTGAGGAGTTCCTCTGACAGATCGGTATAGCAAACGTTAGCGTAGACGATAATAGACAACAAAAGAGAGTTTGCCAAGTTGATTTCGGTAATAATCGGCAAAAAGTTACGCAATTGACTTAGGGAACCATACGCAGTAAACATCTTTTTTGAACCGCCTCAATCTGAGATTTCCAGGAGAAACTCTGGTCAAAAACAACACCTAAGTTTCTGACGGTTTCAGAGTATGGAAGAGTAGTACCATTTAAAGTAATGGGAGGTAAATGATCAAAGCCGATCTGAAATAAAATAAGGACTACTATTCTAATAACTGTTGATTGAGTTTTTGCAGGGTTTAAAGTGAGATCAAATGACTCACTCCAGCTACTTATAAGAGACAAATTTGCGTTGGTAACTGAAACTACGCTAGAGAGGTCAAAACACGGGGCCTGGATGTATAACTGGAGATCATCAGCATAAATGTGATAGGAAAATAAAAGTAAAAAAAAAATAAAAAAAAAGTTCTTATATTTCGGTTTTCCAGTACTCATTTTCATATCTCTATACGTTTCATATGATTAATGCCATCTTTTGTTTAAAAATGTTTGGTGTTTATTATAAGATTAGCTCCGTGATAAAAAAGTGTTCCAAGTTTTTTCTGCAAACCGTACTTTTCAAGCGACATTTGACAGATGGAGGTCATTGGCTTTCCTATTCTAATTTGAATCGCATAGTACAACGGAGCGTGCATAAAATTTGGCATACGGCACAGTGCGTATTCTTTACTGTTTTTTTTTTATTTTGATCGAACCTCCTTGGATGTGATTTTAATCTATACCTTTGTCTCACTTTAATACTAAAAAGAAAAAGTTACGAAAGATGTAGTTCTAATAATTTTCACCAACCGCACGTGGTGCCATTTTCTTATAACAAAAAGTTTGCTTCATTACATAAATTATGTATACTGTTTTCTCGCGAATGTGTTGAAAGACCTTGTTTGACATTCGTGCTTACCGCAGTAATACCATAAACAACTATTTATTTAATAATTGGCTTGCGCGAGAACATAGAAAAACTAATCATGCTCATAGGACCAGTGTAAAAATTTTACTACACTCTCTCTCTCTCTAAATTTAAGAGCTATGCTCTTGTCGGTGCAGACTATGTATCCACCTCCATCTCCCTCTATCCTCCGCCAACCCTTTGAGCCCCCTGTACGACTCGACGCCAACCTTTACTACACTACAACATTAAAATCTACGAATGCATTACGGTATTTTTTAAATGTTCCCTAGTAAACTACACAGTTGCAATATCATAAACTTGTGAAGTGCAGATTGAAAACGTACGAAGACGCTTTATGGGTTTAACGAGAAGATTGTAACTGTCAATAGAAGGGCTATATAAATGTTGAACGATCTACGTGATAGTTTTATTTTTATAAAGGAATATCAGTTTATTTTATCTATCCTACATTCAGTTAAAGATTGAACAAGAATTGGGGCGGTCGGGTTGGGAATTTTTATAGAGAATTGTACTGATTTTTATTTATCATATTTATATAGAAATATTTAAATTACAAAAGCTTAAAACTACTTATTGTCTAAAAACTAAAAATCAGCATTAACTACTTAAATAATATACAATAGGGTATTTGACAGTATTAAAAATAAAGTGCCAATTGTTAGCATCTGTGTTTAGATGGAATATTGGCAGGGGCTTTTACTATTTTAAAAAAAAAACATATTTTTACTACAAACCCTCGTAAAAGATAATAGTTTTCTGATCTAATGTCACGTGACCCAAAACGCTAGGGATTGGCGGAGCCTAAAATGACGTCACACGCAAGTAAACTTCCAGTTAAAGTGACATTACATTGTATCGTTTGACGTTTTAATAACAGTCGTGTGACGTCACACACTATTAAGACTCCATATTGTCCAGAGAAACGTTTTCGCGGCAACTTGAAAATGGAGTTTTTGATTTGGTTAGTTTTACTGAAATACACAAGAGAATGATAAATATCTACTTTTTACGGACTCCATAAACATTAGTCAATAGCGTGAGATCGTTGCCTAAAACTTGTCAAATATCCTATTTACAAAATATATCACCCCCAGCGCCGCCGTCAGGGATGGTGCCCAATAGGCTGCCAGCATTTTCACGTTGGATAACAAGGCTAATTCGTTGACCCGCCTTTTGATCACCAGTCACATCGGTGAGTCTTTTAAACAATTCATAAAAAAACTAACGAGCGCTTGGGCACCGTGGTCCAATCGAAAAAAAAATCTAATTCTTATATATCAACCAGCGGCCGCCGCGACGCGGTTTCTTTAGTTCTTCGAGAACCTTACATTTTATCGGGATAAAAAGTATATCCTTAGTCTCAATCCTGTTAATAAACTATATGAGTGCCGTTTTTGTGTAACACAAATATTCACATTTATAATGTTACAAGCTGTGCCGCGTGGTGTTACCCGCGCTTTATAAGGGATATTTCCCCGCAATAAAACGTAGCCTATGTGTTAATCCAGAGTGTCAGCTAACTACATACCAAATTTTATTAAAATCGCTTCAGCCGTTTAGTCGTCAAGAATTAACAAAAATACACACACACACACACTTATAAACTTTCGCCTTTATGATATTAAATAAAAAAATAAATAAAAATTATTTATTTCGGACAACAGCAGCCCATATCAACCATTAAAAACCAAACAATCAATTAACATTCAATTAATTTACAAATAATCATCATCAAATAAATATAACAAATCAAAATTTTCATATTAATAATTGTATCGTGATCGTATCCCTATTTACTTTGCACCGAGCATCTCGACATTTTTATTCCCAAGATGTTAAATTTGGCAAATATTCATGGAAGAAAATAATGGTTAAGTAAGTACACAAACATACAAGCCGTCTACCTGGGTGGGTATATTAGGGAATCATTCGAATAAAATCGATATCGCTTAGCGTATGTGTACTAGCGATGCGCTCGGATCGGCACTGCAATTGTTGAATGTGGTGGTTGGTGTCTTACGAATTTTCGTATATTTGATATGTGATTAGAAAAGCTATAATTTTGTGAATTATTACGTGTGCGATCTCCTGTGAAATACCACAAAAATACTGTGCCGTGTTTTCTAGTGTGTCTTGGAACTGAGGGACATTCGTTCGAGGGAATAAGGTAAGGCGGCTAATATTACCTTATTTTCTGTCTGTGTGATTGCTCTTTAATACGTCTTGGGAATTCATTTTTCATTTTGATTTCCAACCCCTGATGTTGCGGATATAGCCGGTCTCGCTACAATAATATTTAAATAAATAAAACAAATAAAACATGTCAATATTTACTATTAGTCAGTACATGAACCATGCAACAATGACGCAAGTACGGACAGTCGATTCTATTTGCAAACAAGCTCAGAATGCCGTTGGAGCTGGCCCGAACCCTACGTACAAGTGATGCACATCGCTACCGTATGATGGTAAAGAAACAGTCCACTTGTGCGTCAGCAATTAGTGTGATTAGGATACTTTAAATATTATAAAGGACAAAGATTTCTATGTTTGCAATAAATAAAATCAAAACTACGTGCCTGCCTTGCCTTTTTAGTTCGTTTTTTGACAAATGCGCTTTTTTATGCGTTTATTATTTATTATCCCCAAGTTCTATACAATGACCTAAAAACATGTCGTTAATGTTCAAGTCTGTAGAATGCCAAGTATTTAAAAAAATAGTTACAAAGAAATCCCCCGCTGATTCTTGGGAAGTTACCAACAAAAACACAAGTACCTATTAGGAGCACAAAAACTGTGTAATAATAACATCACCAAACAGAAAAAAAGTTATACGACAATTAATTATAACGAGATCATGATACGAAAACAAGTTCCAGAGAAATTGAATTGAATAAGAAGCCGCTTATAAAGAAGTTTTCTCAAGAGAATTGACAGAGGACCGCCCATGTGAGGGAAGGTTACATAGAAACCACATGAGTGAAGAAGGCACAGACAGCTTCATGCAGAGCCCGTGCGTCAGTGATTTGATTGTACTCATGCAAAGCTTAGCAAGAGATTCGTATCGCCTTCGTCAGTTGCTATGGAATCTAGGCACGGACCCCAGAACACAGAAAGTCTAACCTCTTTCTGTGTTCTGTGTTTCATGTCAGGGCCTTGTGGGCGGAGTAGGCGTGCCAATGCGTGTTTAATGTGCTCTTGTAACCACAGTAACTTGATCAAAACTTTATTCTGATTGCAACGTTGCTCTTGCCTGTGAGCGCTGATTAGTTCGATTGTTTGATGTCGCGTCATTTGGTTGGCTATTATCTATTAGGTGGAAGTGTAGTGGGTAACGGTTTATGATCACCCTTAAAACCTCTTCCGTGTTCTGTAGCAGCGAATCTATCGGATGTAAGAACAAACTAACTGCATAATAGTTGATCGCTAACTATTCACACCGCAAGCGAGAACTGTCTCCACTAGTTTATCACTAAGCGAGAAGAGCTATCTTAGATAATACTAGTCCAGCGATAAAACTATTGGAACTACACAGATCCCTGCTGCTCGCCAACTCGTTTCTAGTTTCTAGCTCTACTCGTTTCTCGTTCACCGACAACGGTGGGAGAAGTGTCTTAGGTAATGTACTCTTAGCACTAACCATTATCGAATTCGAATAGTTGAATTCGATATAGATATATGTCAAATGTGTCCTGTACAAGGGTATAGGTATTGATTTTTAATGCTCGTTACTTCCGTGTGACGCTGCTGTTCAAGTTACCATACAAAAGGGAATCGACGAAATCTGCCCCAGCGCAAACGAATGGGGCATATCTCTTTTTAAGACGCTTTTTTGAATTAATATGAGACGAGACTGTCTTAAGGCACTTAGGATGAAATGACAGCAAATTGTGTAGTAGTTACAGAACTTTTATTTTTATTTATTTTTTACCATAGTATATTATACTATAATTAATCATCATAAATTAATCATAGTAAACGGACATTCTATGGTAAAAAAATTAAAATTAAAAGTTCTGTAACTACTACACAATTTGCTGTCATGTCATCCTAAGTGCCTTATAACAATCTCATCTCATCTTAATTCAAAAGCGTATTAAAAGAGAAGTGCCCTTTGTGTATTATAAAAGGACAAAAATTACATCACACAATTTCAAGCGTGCGATATCTAGTCTGTCTTCAAATCGAGAGTCAGCGCGCTATTTACTAGGTACCTACCCTTCTTAGCTAATAATCAAAATCTAATACATTCTGTAGTAGGCCACAGTTCCTCAAGTTCTCCGTATTACAACAAATGCCTAATAAGATTTTATGAATGATTCCGAACACAACTATCAATTTCTCATTGCTGTGCGTTCTGGGGCATTCAATGTATGAGGAACGAGCAATGTCCTTTAACAATGACATTTCGTACTCGCGTAAGAGTACTCGTGGCCTGTCACCGCCAATAGAAACGTTTCTCTGTGTAAATAAAACTAGTTTTAACGGATTAATGCACGAACTTTATTTATTTATTGACCACCGGTACCAAAATTGGGAGACCTTTCTGAGAAAAACCGGCGAAACAAACTCAGAGTGGCTTTCTATTTTTTCTCTGTTTCCCCGGTTTTTCTCAGAAAGGTCTCCCAATTTTGAAACCGGTGGTAGTTTACGGTAGTTAGGGTCAAATAAATAAACTCAAAATTACAAAAAAGAATTTCAAATAAGTACTCTATTAACAAAATTAACTAATAAATTCATACATAGACAATAAAATTTTAAAAATCTTCCAATGAAATATCCGAACGCTCAATAAGTCTTTCGAAGGTAGCTCGACAAAGTAAATAAAAAAACATTATTCTGACGATGCAGACATGAAAAAGCTGCGAAACGTCAATAAATAAATGAAGTTCGTGCATTAATCCGTTAAAACGAGTTTTATTTAATGAGTGATGTGCGTGAAAACCTAAGAAACAAACATGTTTCTCTGTGTATTTGACAGGCTGCCAGTGCCCAACACACACGCGCAGTAAATTGCATGAAGCATTGTTTCTGTGGCTTCTGTACTCATGTGATACAGCTACAGCCCTAACCAACCATCACGAGTGTTTTCATTTCATTATGTGAAAGATTGTACGGCTATTCGTTTCCTATGTCCTTCTTGTCACTGTATCGGGACATTTTGGTCAATTATTGTAATGTTTTAATAAGAAAATAACGTATTTGTTATAATGTCGTCCTTAAAACATATTAAATGATGTCATTTAATGTTAAAGATATGATTTTATAAGAAATTCGGGTAAAGAAAAATATAATACCTTTATTTATAAGAAAAAGCATAGGCTTACGTCATCGATCAACAATTCTATAGATCACGGGTCAGCGCGTTAAATGCGTCTCGGTAAATTGAGGCTCACTAGAGGCGTGAGATCTTATTTTGCATTAGTTCGGTCAGTAGGTACAAAACGAAGTAACTCGCTGGTAAATAGATCTGGATATTTTATTTTGTAAGTCATAAGGTGTTCCTAATTTATTTATTTATACGAAGATAATACATTAAAATAACACAAACTTAAAAACTACATAGCTTAACCTACTTACCTACATAAATAAATAATTTACAAAATAAAAAACATATCACCCCCAGTGCCGCCATCAGAAATGGTGCCCAAAAGGCTGGCAGCATTGCCGCGTTGGATGGCAAAGCTGATCCGTTGACCAAGATAGCTGCCAGCCTTTTGATCACCAGTCACTTCGGTGAGCCTCTTTGACAATTCCTTAAAAAGGGAACGAGCGCTTGGACCCCACGGGCCCATAGTCTCAACACCAAACGGCACAAATATGTAGTTCTCAATAAGAGCTGAATATTTGCGCCGCTTGGAGCACTCGGCAGAGGACGCCGCTGCGCCTGCAGCTTGGGAGGTACTACCTGTATGGCACGGAGCAAGCGTATCCACGCAGGTTGCATCCCATACAAGAGAACGACCCTGCTTCCAAGGTATGAGCGTCATCCCATCAGGTCTCTTGTCATCGTCGCGGAAGATGCCATTAGGCTCAAGGACCGTTGGTACGTTGACAGCGACAAGAGCTCTGCGGATGACGTCATTGATGCAGGCGTGGCGGGAGACTCGGCCAGCGCTCATTTGGCATGAGAGACCTTGGTGTCCCAGCTCACCGACGCGAGAACCACAACGGCAGCGATGGGGATGATTAGTCTTGACGCCAAGTCTAAGCGATATCGCAAGAGACAGAGTGCTCTTGTCGAGCAAAGTCCCGATATTGGCTGAAGGTAAAGCTTGCAGCCAGAAACCAGACTCTGCCTGAAATACGGCTAGAAGGCGAGCACGCTCAGTGGCGCCTTCAGAGGATGCTAAAAGATCACTCTGAATACGCAAACAGAGCGGCTCGTCCCACTGCCTCTGAGACGATAAAGAGGATGGTGGATCCACTCCCGGGCATACCCTAGACCATGCGCTTCTGGCCTCTGCAAGGTAAGTCAGCTCCACTACGCCCAGAGAAGGGCATAATATTTTATTAAAGAGTTCGGCTGTACCGTATGCAGAAGACAGAAAGGCGGGAAGGGCAATATGGGAAATATGGCGGGTACCTAGACCTCCGAAACAAACCGGGAGAGAGGCCTGCTTCCAAGCATTATCAGTAAATGAGCAATTTAGAATTTTGGAGAGTGTCTCTCTGAGTGAATTGTCAATAATTGACAATTGACCTGGAAAAAGCCAAAAGTGAGTGCTACGTAAAAAATATATGAATTTTGGGGCGAAAGCGCAAAAACGAATCAAGTATAAAGCCATGTGGGGATTAATTTTTAACATTTTTTCGGAGGACTGCTGGAATTTTGAAATTTGTTCATTAATAAAAATAGGAATGGCATCATCAAAAATCGGGGAACCGAGGAGACGGAGTGAATTAGTATCAAGAATTTTTATGTTAGGAGCTAAAGTCGAAAATTTCTTAATAATGTGTTGTAAATGTTCAGGTGAGAATTTTGATTCTGGAATAAATACCTCGCATTTTGAATAATTTAAGTCAAGGCCAATACTTTTGAATTTATCAATAATGAGTTGAAAATCTGAGAGAACGGTTGAAATATCGCCAGAGATAGTTCCGTCATCAAGGTACCATACATTAAATTTTGAATTTAGCGATTCAATAATAGGTTGTATAGCCAAACTGAAAATAGCGGGCCCGAGAGGATCGCCTTGCTGACAGCCGACAGATGAATGCAACAGGTTATTTTTGAAAAGGAGTTTAGTTGATTTGCTGTAGCATTGCCAAAGATAATTATAAATAGAAGGAGTTTTTTGTTGAATTGCTGAAAGCAAGGCACCTCTATCCACGGAGTTGAAAGCATTCTTAACATCCACCTTCAGCACTACCTCCGCTGCGTCAAGCGATAAATAGGTGCGAAGAGCGTGAACAGCTGCTTCACAACCACCCTTGACGCCAAAACCAAGCTGAACTGGTTGGAATTCAGCTGAAACAGTCGGTAAAATATGGTTACAACAAATTTTGGATGCTATACGGCGAAAGGTGGAGCCAACAGCTATAGGGCGAATACCACCGTCTTTTTTCTTTAAAGCAATTAAGTTGGCTCCGTAAAAGATCTCAACAATATCTTCTGGAACTTCGCCGGATAGCATTAAATTAACCAAAAGAGTGATATTATGTAATAAAGCTCTGCCAGCGTTACCGACTGAGACGGAAATAAGGTCTTTCAAATGTTGAGGTGAAAGCCCATCTAGGCCACTGGCAGAGCCACTTTTGAAGGAGAATATTGCAGCCGAGATGTCAGCTTCTTTGCTTATTAAAGGAGCATTTTGAGTTGAATCGGGTGGCGAAGGTAGGACAAGATTTTGTGCTGGAGGTGGGTGCTTATCTTCAAGAGCACTAAGAGTCTCCTGGCAGTTGACGGCGACAACATCATTACTAAACAAGAGATTGGCGGCTCCTCGGAGATCGCCATCGCTTATTTTAGACTCTATTAGCTTAACAGATTTATTAGAATTTGGAGGCCGAGAGGGAGGAATGACAAGTGAATAAACGGAAGGATTTAGGCGGCAGTTCTCCTTTAATTTTTGTGTTAGAGAAGTACAGGTGCTATTTTGGTTAATATGTAAAATTCTAAAGGAAAATGTTAGGAGTTCTGCCCAGCTCTCAGAAGTGTTTACTCTTAATATATGCTCGATGCATTGCGATAAAGAAACCGCGACTGAACGTGCAGAACGGGGGATTCTTTTTAAGACGGGAAGTGAATTTTTGAGATTGCCAAGAATTTGCCAAAGTGATTGGTTGCCCGAATTTAGAGATGGAGGAGGAGAAACTGCTGGCACAGAGGCAGAGGATTTATGAGACCTGCCAATGTGTATTTTTAAGCCACGGTTGCCTTTAAAAAACCGTGGTTGTATGCACTTTGGGCACTGGATGAGTTGTACGTCGTCACTGCCAGGTATTATGATTGCCGACATGCACGTAGAGATTACGTCAAAACCAATAAATAATACACTTAACTAATAAAAAAGCATTCGAAAAAAATATATAAGGTTAATTTCACTTTTTCCTTTTTTCACCTTTATCGATTTTTTCCAAGTATCAGATATAATTTATAAGGAAAAGAAGAGTTCGTTTTATAAAGTTAGGTCATTCGTTAGCTCGTATGTGCGAAATAACATTTTGTTATTTGTAGCCTTATTCCTTAGTGAGTTACTTGTTATTAAGTTCAACTTAACCTCCTAAGAACCACAAGTTTTGTTTTCGGGAATTTAATTTAAAACTTACTAGATCGATTCACTAGTGGTCACTAGATGTTCTCAAAAAATAGAAAAAAAAATGTGTGTTGGAAAATCTAGATTTTCTCAATCTGGTATATATATACAACATCAATTCTGTATACCTAATGTGTTTGTCGACAATATAAAAAATATTTTATGTAATGATGGTATGTATGTATTATTTATGTACAATTGCTACATAAATAATTTAATGCATAGTAAAACACAACTATACAATCAAGTAACGAGGCATTTATTTTCTAATTTTAGACTTATTAGTTTTTTAAAAACCTCAGTTAGCAGATTTACTTTAAACTGTTTTAAATTTATCTTTGCTACTGTTGCTACTGTTCAAGAATCAGAACCGTAAAAAAGAAAAGAAAGATTTGTAATAATAAAAACACTACACCTAAAAAGAAAAAAAAGTGTTAATTAAGAAAATCTAGTAAAATAAATCGATATACCCACGTTTCTACAAAAAGAAGTGAAATCCCAGTCAATTGTAGGCTTGATAAAGTTGCGTTTACACGTAATGTTGCATGTATGAATGCATCGGTGCAATGGTGTCATGTAGCACCTGGTTTTGTACCTTTGTGTACCCTTCAACGACCGAGTCACACAACATTAACTATAATAATAAAGAAATCGCAGTAAGGAACCTTAAACTTGGCAAGACTTTGTCTAGATTTCATTACTTTTTAGAGATAAACAAGCAGCTTCATCGAGACTTGGCTAGTTTTTTACAGAATGTTTTTGGTGGGATATAGTTTTCACAAAGCAAGAGATTGGTGGTAGTAGATTGACCTTTAAAAAAGTTATGCTGCGAGTCACTAAGACTTTGTCTTATAGCAGAGTATACTTGAGAATAGACAGATTTTTCAAGACCTTTCGCGAAAACACACAATTTGGAGATTGGTCTATAGTTTTCTATCTGATGTTTGGGACCTTTCTTGTGGATAGGCGTAACAAATACCGATTTCCTGAGATTTGGTACTTGTCCAGACGAAAGAGAAAAGTTGAAGAGATAGGCTAATGGGGCTACAAGGCGAGTCTAATAATATGTAGCAGCACAATAAGAACACAACACAGAATTTAATTCATTTATTGAAATGACGCAACACCGTCCCGGAAATAATGATGCTGAATAGACTCTTTCGCACGAAAGCTCTTTTCAGAGCTATGTAGCAAAGAATCTATTGTGTTTCACACGAAAGCTCTTTTCAGAGCTATGTAGCCAAAGAGTCTATTCAGCATTATTATTTCCGGGACGGTGTTGCGTCATTTCAATAAATGAATTAAATTCTGTGTTGTGTTCTTATTGTGCTGCTACAGTGCTCCCCTTCAAGCGAAGCGTACAGGTGACTTGAGGACTCGGCCGGATGTGGTTCGCTTATCTGCCGGTTGTGTTGTCATGCTGCTTCTTGGTAAAGGTTTTGGTGGTAAAGTTTTTCTCGGTAATGTTCTTATAACTTTCTGTGGTAAATCCGGGGTAAGTTCTTGTTCTTGCAAAACGTATGCGGGCTTCAACCGGTCGATGGATATGTTAGCTTCACGGTTTGGTAGTTTGATGGTGAAAACTTTCTTGTTCCGATCCATGACTTGGTAGGGGCCCTCGTACGGTGGCTGCAGTAGCTTTTTCACAGCGTCAGTTCTGATAAACACGTGCGTGCATATATTAAGATCTTTATTCACAAACATGTGTTTATTGGTGTTGTGGTGTGAATTAGTTGCGGTTGGCTTGATTGCTTGAATGACCTCTCGTAATTTTTCAACGTAGGTATGATCCATTGTAGGTACGTTTGTGCTTGCGTTGAAAAATTCGCCTGGTAAACGTAGTTGGTAACCGTAGGTAAGTTCGGCTGGGCTGATTGCTGTGTCTGTGCGCAAGGCTGCTCGTAGTCCTAGTAGAACCGTTGGTAGTTCAGCTGTCCATCTAGTTGAGGCAGCGATGAGTCTTGCACGCAAGGCATTCTTGAGCGAGCGGTGCCAGCGTTCGACCATTCCGTTAGACTGTGGGTGGTAAGCTGTTGTGCGTGTTTTCGCTATTCCCATTTGTTTCATCAGGTTGGTGAAAAGCTGACTCTCAAATTGTCGGCCCTGGTCACTCGTTAGTGTTGCTGGGCATCCGAAGCGTGTAATCCAGTGCTGTTTGCTGAAATGTCGTCAGTGGGTATTGCTTCGGGCCATCTTGTCTCTCTGTCTATCATTGTGATAACGTAACGTAGACCGTGTCCTGTAGTGGGTAGCGGTCCGACGATGTCGATATGTATGTGTTGAAATCGATCAGCTGGCGGGAACAATGAGTTGGGTGAGACAGTATGACGCTGTATCTTGCTCTTCTGACATGGACTGCACGCTTTTGTCCATTTGCCTAAGTCCGCATTCATTGATGGCCAAAAATATCTTTTTGCGACGAGCTTGAGTGTTGTACGAGTGCCGGGATGATTAACGTTGTATACCATATTGAAAACTTGTACTCTATGTTCAGTAGGTATAACTGGGCGTGCGTAAGGCGTGGATGTTTCGCAATATAGCTCAAGATCGGTGCCGGGAATGGTGATTTTCTTAATTATTATATTATTATTCTTATTCTTTATGTTTTGAAGTGCGAATGTCCTCGTCACGGACTGGTACTTGTTGGTACGCGCGAATGAGGTCTCTTTCGCATGAAAGCTCTTTTCAGAGCTATGTAGCCAAAGAGTCTATTCAGCATCATTATTTCCGGGACGGTGTTGCGTCATTTCAATAAATGAATTAAATTCTGTGTTGTGTTCTTATTGTGCTGCTACAAATAAATATTGGGGGGGTCTTATCTGGCCCTGCAGTTTTGTCTGAGTCTAAAGTCTTTAAAATATTGATAAGAGCATAATTATTTATATGTATATCATTTAAGTCAGCTCCTTCACTTGTGGTAGGCGTAGGAGGTGCATTATGGTGTCAAAGATAGTTTGTTGGAAGGTGGGGTAAAAGTACTTAGCAAAAAGATTGCAAATCTCATTGCCATCACTAGAGGAATTATTATCTAAGCACATAGTGGATGGAAGGATAATACTTCTCCTTTTATTTTTTACATAAGTCCAAAATGCCTTAGGATTCTTGCCTATGTTAATTTCTATGGATTAGATAGTCCCAGTGGTTATTATAATTGATATATTTAATATGAAATTATTTTTTTCTTTTATGATTTTTATTAATGTACTATTATACCATTGCGGATAATTATGACTCAGTGGGCCTATTTTAATAGGAATAAATTTATCTATAAAATTGTGTAACAGTGCATAAAATTTGTCGATCGAGCGATAACATTGAAAAGAAGGTCTCAAAGTTAATTTTATTAATATTTTCGGCAATAAACATGTAATCCCCTATGTGGAACAGATGTATAGATCGTGCTGCTGGCTTTAGAGGTATCTGGTGCTCCAGTGATAATACCACTAGGAGTGCAGGGTGATACGGATCGGACGGTACTAACGGATCGACACGTTTGACTTGAATAAGATCGTAGTTACTAAATATTAAATCAAGAATTCTGTCGTTACAGTTAAGCTCATTATTAAATTAATTCAAATTACATAAATATGTGTTATCAAAAAGTATGTTCTGATAAGACCCCATTATATTTGAGGAAACCAAATGATGTTCGTCTGAAGAGAATGACCAGACTATATTAGGCATATTAAAGTCACCCTAGTAAATAAAAATCATTTGGATTGCTTAAATTAATATCACTGAATCTATTTGAGAAGTTTACGAGTTGAGTAGCCATTGAGTTACCTTGTCCCTGTGAGCATACATAAATGCAACATATATGTAGCTTGCATACATTTCCACGCTGTGGGTTCCGTAAGCTAATAGATACCCATAGATCTTCAACTGACGAGTTCTACTCGGCACGAGTCTCCACAGCAAGTTCGCGCTTAATCGCAATAAGTACACCACCACCCAACGATTGCCCGGTTACAGAGTAGTTCCTATCTCGTCTATATACTATACATCTACTGTCGAATAATTCGCTATCAGAAATACTGTCCGTCAGCCACGTCTCGGTCAGTGCCACTACGTCATAAGTGCTAAGAAGAATATTTCTATAAAAATTATTGACTTTCGTGCGCAATCCCCTCACATTCTGGTAGAAAACACTAAGTGACGCCATTATTAGGCGTAGTTCTAGTTAAATATACAAATAAATAAGTAGTACCACGAATGAAATTTCAAATATAAAAAGATAATATAAATGTTTTGTTTGAATTGAATAATCTAAAACAGATAAAATCACTGTAGTTTCACAATTAGGGAACTCACAACGTATTTTTTTTAAACACGACAGCCAATCAAGCACCGAAAAGATAAAAAAAAAATCTCTGTTCTGCCATTTGTATTGCAATGTTGGTGAGGTAGTGAAGCTGCACATAATGTTGTTTTTACCTGATTTTTCGACAACTAAGGCCGTGTTTTTGTGTGTTTTAATTTAAAGAAAGATATTGTTTTTGAGTGTATGTATTAGGGTTTATCTATTTCCTATTGTATTTCTTTTATGTCGTGTCACACCACCTACTGTAAACCTTTAATTGGCAGGAAATGCAGGTCTGGAAAACAGTAATTTATTCAAACAATTTATTGCTTCATTCTATTTATATAATATAATCTAATATATAAAATTCTCGTGTCGCGGTTATACTCCTCCGAAACGGCTTTCCCGATTCTCATGAAATTTTGTGTGCATATTGGGTAGGTCTGAGAATAGGACAACATCTATTTTTCATCTCCCTAAATGTTAAGGGTAAATTAATTAATTATTATTATGTAACCCTAACTTTTTTTTTCAATTTTAGATAAAAAAAATATTTTTTTATGATACATCATACAGGCCGCCAGGTGACATACATCCCTAAATTTTCAACTTTCTACCACCAACCCCTATTTTTTTATGGCGGTACGGAGTTCGCTGGGTCAGCTAGTATTTATATATATTTACCAGGTATATTTTTATTTCCCGTGGCAGTTTGGCTGGGTCTGCTATCGGGCGCGTCCCCCCGGGTGGCGGATGGGGGGTACTGGCTTCGGCCGACGTGGACCATACCCAGCTGTGGAGACCTGGCTGGCGTCCTGGGTATTCCGGGTAGCGGCATTCGGGTCAAACTCGTAACCCTGCACATAGTGCGGGGCCGAGGGCCGCCGTCTGCAAAGAAACTGTTTTCTTTGGAGGCGGGGGCTGCGAGGAAGACAACCTCTCTAAAAAAACACCCGGTGGTGGCCTCGGCTGGCGCCCTAGGTATCCCGGGTAGCGGCATTCGAGTCAAGCTCGTAACCCTGCACATAGTGCGGGGCCGAGGGCCACCGTCTGCAAAGGAACTGTTTCCTTTGGAGGCGGGGGCTGCGAGGAAGACAACCTCTCTAAAAAATCACCCGAGGGGTCTCTCGGCCGGCACTCTGGGTAGCTCGGGTAGTGGTGGCCGAGACTCTGTTGGTTGGGGCGGAAACGCCATTTGGTGAGGGCAGTTGCGGCGCGAACTCCGAGTCGCCTCCGGCCAACCCGTAACCCCGCACGTGGTGTGGGGCCGGGGGCCGCCGTCCTTCGGGGCGGGGGCTGCAAAGAAGAAAACCTTTTCAAAAATTACCTTTTGATGAGCCCAGGTAGGGCCCGGAAGAGGGACCTTTTTGATGAAAATGTCGTTGTTTGAGAATCGTTTGTCATGCTCTCCCGCTGACACCGGGCGCTCTGAGGTAGCTGGGCCTCAGAGTGGTAAATTGACTACTAGCGGCTTATGCGCTCCGGCTGGCCACCGGCGCTGCGGGATTACCGGGTCCCGCAGTGGTAAATTGGTTACCGAAACGTTTGAAGGAGAGGAAAAAGATGTCCTGCGTCTTAGAGGCGGCGGGGACGAGGAGGATGGGGTAGATGCAAGACCGATGCCCCCCATGGTAAGTAAGATAAGGAAGGGAAAGGGTAGAAGCCAAACCTCCCTGGATTCCCGTCCTGTGGAGCTCACGCCAGGAGGAGAAGTTATCCTGTGGGAAGAAGTGGATAACTTGACGGCAGACCAGTTCGCGGAAGCGATCGGCTCGCTCCTATTCCACCTAGACGGGAGAATAGAAGATGGCAAACGATCTGGCAGATCCAATATTCTGAAGCCGACACGCGAGGCGAGGTGGTTCCTGGAAATGGCCACACGGAAGTTGGAGGCGGTGGAAAAGATAGAGGAGGAGAACCGAAAGTTGAAGGCCGAGATCGACACCAGGCGAAGGGAGCTGGTGTCTCTGAAGAGGGATATGGAGGAGAAAGCCCACCATGCACCCCCTTCAACTACACAATTGGTGCCACTGGAGGCCGTTGAGGAGCTCCCTTATGATATCCATAGGGGAGATGGTCAGCACTCGGCTGGCCTCCTTAGAGGAGAGGCTCCCGCCGCCGAAAAGGCTTAGACCGCCGTTAGCGGCAGACCGGCGGGAGCCGGAGACCTCGAAGAGGGAAGAACCAGCGGACCAGGCGGAAAAGTGGAGTACGATCGTCGGGAGAGGGAAGAGGAAGGCGAGGGCTACAGCCGCTGACACCGAGCCTGCGAGGAAGAAGGGGGAGCCCACGAAGAACAAGAGTAGACCAGCTCCAAGGAAGGCGGTGGGGCCTAAAATAAAGGTTCCGAACACGGAGGTACGGTTGAAGCCTAGGGCGGAGGAGCTAGGCCTCACCCACAGCAACATCGTGGAGATGGCGCGGGCGGCCATTGAACTGCCGTCCGTTGGAATAGGGGAGGGCCTGGTCATAAAGAGCAGCCAGACGGGGTCCAGGCTCCTGCTTGTCTCGGGCCCAGACAGCAGGACGAAGGCGGACGGCCTGGCCAGGCGTATGGGCGAAGTAGTGGGCGACTACGCTGAAGTCGGTAAGCCCGAAAAAAGCGAGGAGATGAGAGTGTCAGGGCTGGATGATTCGATCACCCTGAAGGAGGTCGTGGAGGCAGTAGCCAAGAAGGGGGGCTGCTCCACCAGTGAGGTGAGCGCGGGGAAAGTGCACCCGGCACAGGAGGCATGGGGGTAACACTTGTCAGGTGTCCTGCATGGGCCGCCAGGAAAGTGGCGGAAGGAGAAAAAATAAAGGTGGGCTTGAGCCTGGCAAAGGTGACAGTCCTCAACCGGCGCGTGCACTGCTTCCGGTGTATGGGAAGGGGGCACGCGGCGGCACGATGCCCGGAGACGGCAGACCGCAGCACTTTGTGCTTCCGGTGTGGGAAAACGGGGCACAGGGCGGCGGTATGCGCTGCTCCACCCCGTTGCGCAGTCTGCGCGGAGAGTGGCCGGCCATCGGGCCACGTAATGGGGAGTGGGAGGTGTCACCCGCCGGTCACCAAAGGAAAACTTCCCTAGCGAGCGGCCTCTGAGGCGGCGTCCGGACGGACGCCCTCAGAGGGGGGATGTCTGAGTAGCCTCGGCCGCTCGGACCCCCCACGAATGCTGTCGCCCGCGTTTCCCTCCTCTTCTCCCAGGAGAAGACGCTAGGAGATGTGGGCGACCGGGAGGGGAGAGAGGGACGGGAAGAACTACGCTTCCCCTCCCGTTCCCCCCTCAGGAACGGCGGCCCCCTTCTTGTAGTTTTGTCCTACAAGGGGAGGTGGCGGAGGGCTGCTTGGACTGGTACGCTCAAGAAGCCCTCCGCAACGGACGGGGGGCGGTACGGTGGGCATTAGGCCGCGTACTTAGCCCTCACCCGCGGGCCTACCTGCGCACGTCTGCGGGGTCTCCGTAATACCCCTGGAGACCCCTGCCGTGGAGCCCCGGCTAGGCCGGAAGGCTGCTGGGTGCGGAGACGCGGAAGAATCCCTAAACGGGAATCCCGCAGCTTCGCGCTAAGCAGCTTAGAGGGTGCTCGCAGGACTTTTTTAGCGGATATTATACCGTAAAGCGCCCGTAAGAGTTGCGGGGTCCTCGGTGGGCAGCCACTGGGGGGTTCGTAAGACTTGCGGGAGCCAGGTGTGAGATGTGACTCTTAAAGGCGCCGTCGTCTGTAAAAAAATTTTTTACCTGCGTAATAAAAAAAATAAAAATAGGTATATTCTTATTTATATATTTTATTACATTATATTGTTTTGTGAACTTTATTTAGTATGTCCGATATCAGCGAATACTTATGTTTTTATTTATTTTTAAGCATTTAACTGCTAGATGTTTAAATCCAAAGAAAAGTTTACTAGAAAAAAATCCACGCGAACAAGCGATACAGTGCGAAGAGATGGCGCTGCCTTGCAGTTTAAGGCTAGGAAAATTTCGACGCGGCGAATAGGGCCCTTGTAGCATAATGGTCAGTGCATTCGCCCGGATTGCGAAGGGTGTGGGTTCAAGTCCCGTTCGCTGCCTGGTCCGCGTGGATCAGCGAATACTGTTCAGCGGAGGATGACACCTCATTTTTTTGCTCCCTTAGCGACTGTTCGAGTGACGATGGACATGATTTAGGCACTTTCGTAGCAAAAAACTTGTTTAAGTTCAATATCTGTTGACCTTCCAGGTTTCACGCTTATTCGTAACGATAGAATAGGTAAAGGTGGCAGGGGAGTCTCCATTTATCTGTCTCAACAAATTCCTTATAAGATTTTAAATTCCTCCTCATCTCGTTACGATTGCATGGAATACTTAATTCTTGAAATTGCCGTCAAATATTGTAAAGTTCTTCTAGGTGTATTTTACTGCCCCCTTTCAGTTCCTTTCTTAACAGATCTTGAGACTCATAATGATAATATTTCATCAGACTACAGGCATCACATAATCATGGGTGATTTTACAACAGATCTTTTAAAAGATACTCATTCCACGCGAAGTTTTCGATCCATATTTGAGTCGGTGAACTTTTTTTTTTACCTCTTGGTCCGACTCATCATAATATCATTACTGACGACTCATGGATCGACCACATTATAACGTCCTCTCCAGACTTTGTTTCGAAACATGGTCAGCGGTCAGCACCAGGGTTTTCGAAACATGACCTGATTTTCTTGGCGTTCAAAGTAAAAGCCCCTAAAGCCAAGTCGACTGTTGTACGCATGAGAAATTTCGCATATACGCATGAGAGAAGCTTTTAATTGAAGCAAGTGCCATTGATTGGGTGCCTGTATATGGTGCGTCCGTAGACGATATGATTTTAACCTTTAATGACGCAATCATAAAACTGTATGATCATCATGCTCCCATAAAAGCTATACAGCTGAAACGTCCACCTGCTACTTAGATCACTCCGTTGGTGCGCATTACAATGAGAAAACGGGATAAGGCCTTTCGGGTTTTTAAAAGATGCCGCGCACTGATGTCTACTGGGAGGCTTTTAAAAATCCAAGGAACCGGTGCAACCAGATGACAAAAGGTGCTAAACGACGTTATATTCATCAGAATGTAACTGATTCTACTCCAGCCGAAATGTGGAAGTTCCTCAATTCTATTGGTATTGGCAAAACACGAACTCAATTCTCAACTTCTTTCTCTGTAAACGATTTCAGCCGACATTTTTCTCATGTTAACAAACTTCCTGACACTGTTAAATTTCTCACTATTTCCAAACTTTCTTCCACGGCTACTCATTCAAAAGATATTTTCTCCTTTAGCACACCGACTGAAGATGATATCCGAAAGTTAGCACTTTCTATTAAGTCTAAGGTTATAGGATTTGATAACATCAGTAGAAACATGTTTATTTTGTTATCAGATTCCGTACTTCCTATCATTATTTTTATTATGAACAAATCTCTATCTTCCGGTTCATTTCCTAATGTATGGCGTAAGGCTTATTCTATCCCTCTTTTTAAAATTTCAAACCCCTGCACTCTTGATCAATTTAGATCTATCTCTATTTTACCGTACCTCTCTAAGATTCTCGAAGCTGCTGTCCATCAACAGCTTTCTTCATTTGTCTATCGCAACCGCCTTTTAACTCCCTTCCAGTCGGGGTTCCGCCCCGGACACAGTACCACTACGGCGCTTATTCAAAATCATTGAGAATATACGCGATGGCATGGAGGAGTCACGGTTGACTGTGTTAGTACTACTCGATTTTTCTAACGCTTTTAATGCAGTGGATCATGATATCCTTCTTGCTCTTCTTGCCCCACTTGGATGTTCCTCCAATGCGCTAAAGTGGTTCAGTTCCTACCTACGGGGGCGTGAACCTGCCGTAAAAATCGATCACTTAATCTCTAACTGTTCTAACTTATCTGCAGGGGTACCTCAGGAAGGCGTCATCTCACCTCTTTTCTTTTCTTTATTTATAAACTCCTTTGCTTCCATTATTTCCACCTATTATCATCTGTATGCTGACGACCTTCAATTGTATGCGCAGGACACCCTGCCTAACCTGGGGAGGGCAGTATGTTTATTGAATGAAAACCTCTCTCGGATACGTGAGTGGTCTGTTAGCTTTGGGATAACCATCAACCCTGTTAAATGTCAGGCGATTATTATTGGCAGTTCTCGACAAAAATCTCAGCTACATTTGAACACAGTTCCAGCTGTTACGTACAATGGTGTAGTCATCCCTTATTCTACGAACGTAAAAAACCTTGGGCTCATACTCGATCACTCTCTTAGGTGGGATGGTCAAATGGAGAATATATGCCGCAAGGTAAATGGAACACTTGGTGCGCTTTATCGTCTAAATAATTTTCTCCCACCGTGCACTAAAATCTCTCTTGTACAGTCCCTTGTTCATCCCCTCTTCGATTATGCTCATGCTTGTTTTACTGATATAAATCAACAATTTCTTGATAAGTTGGATCGTCTTCTCAATAACACTCTTCGTTTCGTTTTTGGTTTACGTAAATACGACCACATTTCCGAGTTCCGCAAAAGACTTAAGTGGCTGCCTATTCGAGAGCGAAGGTATTTGAGGACAGCTTGCACCCTTTTCAACTTACTATACGATCCACGCACCCCTGGATATCTGAAATCGCGGTTTCAGTTTCTGGGGTCTTCCCATCGATTAAGTCTCCGCTCAAATGATAACTTGATACTTGAAGTACCGATTCACCATACTAGGTTTGTCTCCAGTTCATTCACCCTTACTGCCATTCGGCTCTGGAATGCACTTCCTCTAGATGTTCGAAACGCTCCAAACATGACGGTGTTTAAGAGTTCGGTGCGGCAACATTATTTAAATTTATTGCATAGTTCTTAAGTTGAATCAGGATACTAAAATCGGACATTATATTATAGGTATATTATGTCTATATGTGTGTGTATGTATGTATGTATTCGTGTATGTATTAAACGCTATTTAATTTTGTATTTTCATTGTTTGATGTTAGCTTTTTCCTATGATTGTCTGCCGTTTTATTGACTCTGCACGTTCTTTCCGGGTCACTGGTAGAGAATGCCATGCTGGCATTAAGTCCGCCATATGCAATGTAAAGGCATTAAAGATTAAATAAATAAAAAATAGGTTAAGAAAAAAATTAACAAGAATAAATTGATGCTATGTGATGTGATAAGAAGTGCGCGTATGAAGCGGGTGGCGGGCGACGCGTGCAGTGAAGCTGGATCGAGCTGAGCTGTGCGCCGCGTCGCAGCAGTCACGCGGCCTAGAACGTGATCGGCGGTGGGGTCCGCGCCACTGGGCTCTCAATATTTTCGCTTGCATAATATTGCTCTTGAGATATTGCTCCAACAAACTTGAGGAGATTATTTCATCTTGTGTAGGTCTGCCTCGGAATTTATAATGATAATCGGGGAAGAAGTGTTCTTCCTTAAAAAAATCTTACAACTTCGGATCCATATGTATTCATAGCTACGTTCTTTGGCAAACTTTTTCGGTTTATTCAAAAGCATTTTATTATCTAAAGTTAAATGATCGTTAACGTAAACTTTTGAGTCACTTGTAAATCCCAAGTCTGTTACCGAGAAATTGCGTTGGGCTCTAGCAGAGGATATCAAATTTTCTTTTAAATATCTGTTAAAAGATGCAAAGATATTCTTACTTTTGCTGTTGTTACGGCTTGGCACTCTAAATATATAATTAATGTTGCTTTTTCGATTTTGCAATCAACGGTAGATCCTATCTTGCCTATTATATCATATAGGTTTTCCGAATCTTTAAATGAAACTCCTTTCACTTCCACGTTACTTAGACGATCCATTTGGTCTTTATGCTTAAGTGCGCTTTCTAGATATTCTATACGTTGATGCAACACAGGCGAGTCCTCTTTGCTACTTTCAACATTCGTCAATCTTTTGTCTATATCAGATATTTGATCATTGCAAATCTTTACAGAATTTTGGGTGAACCCCAGAGATAGTTTTAGTTCCTGGATTTCGTCCTTTATGCTCTTCATATCTTCAGGTAGACCCGATAGCGCCGCCATATTCTGAGACAGCTTGATTGAGATGATAGTTCTAGTACCTATCGCACGTGACTTCAAGCTATGGTGGCTGTTTACCATCAAGCCCACTTTCACAACCTCGTCGATAGGTCTCAGTCTCAGGTCTGTCACTGTAGAAATAATTCTACACGCTTGGCAAACAGACTGCAAGCAGCGGAAGTTCCACGTCAGCCACGCATTTTTTCATATCTTATTTTAAAACAACATAACTTGCTACCGAACTCGTATAACCAAGCACACCTTTATCTGATAGGGGTTTGGCTAGAATGCCCTGCAATATGAAAGTCTCAAATCTATTAATTTTAAGGATAAAGTATACATGTGTTCTCTCAGATGAATTTTAATGCATTCCGCTAATGCTAAAGTGTTGCACATCATTCACTTTTCACAAACTTACAAGCGGACACCAACATTATTCAAACTAAACGAGTGCACGCGAACGTAGGATAATATTCTAGGTTTATGCATAAACCTTGTAATAACATCATCACACATGCAAAGTTGAACAATTCAATGTACGCCAAAGGCATCTATCATACAATTTCGTGTAACGATGCTACTAATGCACAGGAAACGAGGCTCCATTCCTGTTGGAACCCACTAGCGGAAGTAGCAGGAACGCCGGTTTTGAACAGCAACTTTGTGAATTTGAACTTAATCGGCGAATTAGACATGGTAATTTGAACCGTAAAAATGATCGCCTAGGGTTCTCTATTGCGGCCGATAACTGACACGTTTTCAACTTTGTTTTACTAGATGATGTAGGTGGCTAGTTCGCATACACCATAATTCTTACTCCACATCAGTTTACGTTCTAGAGCGGCATAAAAATTTTATATCCTCCAATATAGATTTACGTTCAAAAGCGTAATCGATGTTTTATCAATAAATTTATGATGTAGGTTTAATGGTATTAATTTATAATATATTACCTCTATATAAATATTCCACCCATCAACATAGTACCTTAATAAAATAAAAGTATACACCACTCACTAGGTATTATAATATTTACGAGTATTTATGAACAAACGGGAAAATATGTATAATATTAAAGCCAGGTACTAGTCGGACTAACAAAAAGGATCAGCGCCATAGTTACCTGAAATTTATACAGACTAACAACGGAGTCATATAACGATTGATTTAACGAACTCCGTGTGTATGCCAGGTTTCAAGGTGTCGCCTACTCAGAGGTCCCGGGTTCGAATCCCGGTGAGGCAAATATTAGTATAATGAATACGAGCATCTGTATCTAATTCATATAGTGATATAGGGTGCTAAGCTAATTGGTGTGAATGTTAGGAATATTTATTTCAAAAATCTGGACAACTGCCAGGTGGTTTTGCCCACCGTGGGTTCCGTACAAATTTGTAGGTTCGCATCATAAACGGCCGTATCTTTTTTTACGGTATCTAACTTTGAAATTTAATTATTTCACAGCTTCAAGGGACCGCAGATTTGAGTATATGTCCAGCAGTGGACATCCATCGGCTGGTTATGATGATGATGATGATGATGATGAAGCGTCTATAGGCTATGGTGGCCGCTTATCATCAGGCGGATCATAGGTTTTTTTGCCACCCTTTTAACATAAAAAACAACTATCAGCAGGCTTACTATTTCCCAAGGTATCGATATTCCATTTAAACTACTGCTGCAACACTTCTAGTTGTACTCCTAAAGCATTTTAATTTCAATAATATTTAGCAGTCGTTTCAGATATCATTAAAGAAGTTGTCTTTTTAAACCAGATAGAAGAGCTTACAATAAATAATCTTTTCACCGTAACGACGGACAGTTGAACAAATTATCTGGCAAAAAAAATATCACGCCGGCGTTCCTTCTATAAAGAAATCTCTTGTTAAAACATTTTTCATTAAAAGTTTCCTTCGTCCTTATTAGGTAGATAGCTTCTTTATAATTTCTGGGGTTCCTTGCCAAAATGGGGACAGCGAAACACTTTGTCAGTGGGTTGTAATCTCGTGAACCGTAATTGGTAGACAATTGAAATTTTCACAGTTAAATTTTTTTACGTTTCAATATTTTCTGAAGGTGTTAATGTTACGCCGCTTTTATCAGTTGAAATTACGAATATAAAACGGTAAAACAGACCGTATTACGGTAACAACCTCTTAAGACCGGACGCGAGCTGAAAGATTTGAGAAATAGGTATTTGAAAAAGCTATTGCTGCCACACAATGGCAAACACGGCGCGATACTTAGCATGAACTAATATCGAATTCGAATAGTTTCCGAGTGCGAAATGTTATTGTCAAATATGTATTAATTTTTAATAGTTCTCGTTACGTCCTTTGTAAGAAATAGAAAGAAAGAAATTTTATTGACCATAAATAGTATTGTTAACCTAAATAAAAACAATAAAAACATTTTTGGCCAACTAGGTCCCTGCCTCAGCTTGATACAACAGCAACTCCAGGGCTGCTGCAGCGCTGATGATTCTGGCAGGGCCTGTAGCGCTGCTGTTCAAGATTCCATACGAAATTGACAATGACATTTCGCACTCGCAAACTATTCGAACCCGATGTTGGTTCGTGATATGGGTACAGTAGTTAACGCTGAAAATTGCGTATAAAAATTGCAAAGTTTGAGGTATGGCTCTCAACGATCGCCTCTTCGAAAATAAGATATGTAAAAGAAATTTTACACAAGAAATAATAAGTAGTCATACTGTGCCTCTCTATGTTTTGATATTTTTGTAAATGCTTAATAAATCTTCACACTAGACGTCTTTAGTGGTGATAAAAACTTGTTTATTTTGGGCCTTTTTCAAGGGCTTCTCGTTTCTTTAAAACACAAGTTACCAAAAAAAAGACAGGAGCAGATGGAGGAGGAGGAGGAGTCAGATATAGAATGAGATATTTTATATCTGAAAATCAATTCTTCACTGATAAAAATCAAGGAGAATTTAGTCGAGAACGTTTGTATTTAAAAAACATTGCCCGCCTTAAACATTATTAAGAGGGGACTCTTAATAAGAAGCAATCAGTATTCTTAAATGAGCATAAACTTTGAAGAATAAAAAAACAATATTAAAAAGGCTTACATGTAATAATAAATCGTGATTTTTGGCTTTCTTTTAATTTAAACAGTCTCTGTACACCTATTTGAAATATTTAACGATGTGTGAAGTTATGGAAATTCACTTGGCTTCTGTGTTTCATACTTTGATCCGTTCGTTGCACAATCAACTTTTGATAATAAAAAACTTATCGTATAAAACAATCATCACATCATCATCATCACCAGCCTATTAATGTCCCCACTGCTGGGGCACAGGCCGAACACGCTAACCACCTGCGCCATCGAGCTCCTCTGCGGAATAAAACAATACTGAAGGTTAACAAGCGGTTTGAACACGGGGTTATGAGAATAAAGCCGTAGAGGTGCCTAGAATAGCTCAATGGCGCAGTACGCTATTGTATTCCATTTCAATCGCGGAAGTTAAGCGAAGTTCGTCATGACGATTCATTGGTTGGGTGATTTGAAACTTCTAGTCAGTATATATCTAATGTTTAGTTTAACTTGTATGAGAAAAATATCCGTCATATTTCTACTTGTAGAACTGAACGGATTAAAAAACATTATTCCGTCCTACTAACAGAAATTAACGAAGAAAAAAATCTTGAAGTTCGGACAGCTCTAAATGTAATAAAATCATAAGCTTTTGATTTCTTTTTGAGGAACGTTTAAAAACAACTAATTATGTGGAAGGATGTTATTTGTGGCTTAATAATTTAAATTGGAAACTTGTCCATTACACGACTTATATAAAAATGCAACGTTGAAAATAACAAAATGCATACAATTTGCAAAACAAAAGGAAAAATTGAAGTATTACAATAATTCATGGTGCTAGTCAATGGCCAAATATCTGCCCTCCCTTTTTTTGGGGGTCTTCCCTATATGTTCTATTGGTTAAACAATGTTTGATAGTGGAACAAGTAGAAAGTTTTTATAGAACAGCCAGAGTTTGTTTTTTCGCACAAAATATGTTCTACTAACTTGTTTAGGCATTTATTGGAATGTAAAAAAAGAACAAAAAGGAGACCTTAAAGCTGTGCCCAGTTGCGTACCTTGGTAAAAATTAAAGCAAAAAAAAATTAGAAATACTGACTCATTAAAATGTCAATAACTTTATTAGACATTGGTGTAAATCTTTTTTTTTAAAAGGGAATCTTCGTATTATGAAACATTCTTCTTCTTTTATGATGGCTTGCGTTGTGACTTAACACAGCTCCGCCAATGTCAAGTGATCAGCCATTACACGTAAGGGAATGACAGTTAAAAATCAGAATTTTGGTTATTTTATAAGCACTTTTACCTGTAAAGAAAAACGTCGCAATCAGAACAACACAAACATAAAACAAGTAAAACGAGGAGCTTTGTGTTAATCTTAGTTTGTTATGGGAAATAAATTTGGACAAGAGCTTGAGGGTTGAGTAATCGCATAAACATAGTAGGACTTTCATGCTTAAAGGATGAGGAATAGTGGGAGGTAAAATGTCATACATAGAGATGTTTAATATGGGGCAGTTAAAGAAAAGATGATCCACTGTACCATCCTCGGTTCCACAATCACATGTGGGACTATCACGTTTTTTTAGCCTAGCCAAGTGAACAGGGGTAGTGGCATGACCTAAGTATCACCGCACACAGGCCACCGACCACAACCACAAAACGCCGCCACCGGCATATTTCTTGTAGTTTTCATACATTTTATATGGACTCGCCACACACGGTACGCCGGTGGCCGCCACACGCTACAAATCGTCGTTGCTCGTTTCTTGTGGCCCGCACCGGCCACTTGATGCGCCGAAACAAAACGCCGCCACACGTCACTCGCGCGATTCCCCACCCCTCTCTCCCTTACCTTAGTCGACCGCTGTCGCGCGCTTCAGCCACATATCAGGCCTTATGCCAATCAGTAATTCAATATTGTATAACTTCATGGGGTGGAGCTCTCAAAACTATTTTAATCCCTCTCGAGCGAGCTCAGAGAGCCATTTTAAAAGTAGCCAATTCACTTCCCTTCTTATATCCTACGCATCAACTTTACAAATACTGTAATGTGTTAACAGTTCGCCAGCTTTTCATTATGCACACCATATTAAAACAACACACCATTTCACCTTTTTGCTCTGATATCACTAACAAAAGACGGAAAGATATAGTCTGCATCTCTACACATGATTCAAAATACATCTTTTCACATAGATTCTCTACTTTCCTAAGTCCTTTCTTATATAATAAGTTAAATAGAGTATTAGGTATTTATACATTAAACTATTTTAACTGTAGAACTGTAGTATTTAATTATTTGCACAGCCCGACATACGAGCAGACCGAAGAATTACTTCTTATTTGTAAATAAATGAACGTAACTCCATAATTTACATTTACCAACATTTATATAATGATTACTTTAAGTTCTGTTTTAATTAATTTGTTAATTTATTAATCATTTTTAATGTATTATTTAGATCATAAAAGCCTGAAATACAGGTACAATTTTAACGGTAACCTAGTTCAGGCATCCATTATTTTGTATTTTATATTGTTATTAGTATTATTATGCAATGTATGACCTTATTTGAATAAAGATATATTTATTATTATTATTATTTATTACTTTAGTACGGTGACACTTAATCTACAAATTGTAGAGACCACTTTTTTATTAAGATTTTTCACCTTGAAAAACCATGGTTGGGATGGAATATTTTGCTGTATACAGAAGTAGTATTTACCAATATGATCTTCGTCTGTAGCCAGTGAGTTTCCCATAATTTAAATAAAAGCTCACGCGTTACGGAATATAAGTCCTGGTAGAAGATCTTAGAGTACTTTGGGAGGCCAGAAGAAATGGAGTGTTTAGCATAAGTATCCGCAGTTTCGTTATGAAACATTTTTACCTAGACGCAATTTGTCATTGACTGACAGATGACAGTTAATACTATTGGATTACCTTCATTTCCTTGATTGTGATTGGTTGTATCAAAAAATGGTTGCCTGTAAAGTCGGTTTTACGGGCGAAGATTTTACGTGACAACGTCTTTTTCTCGGTAGAATATTTATTGATATGAATATAATTAAATTGCACAATAGGAACAAGGAATTGAATGAAAATAAGAATTGCACAAATTTTAACTATAGAAATATATTTTGTTTACTAAAACATTGTACATGTAAACTTAAACTTAACACGAGAGACTCATCGTAACGTTACCGAGCGTTACACTTTTTCATAAGTGACTCCCAGCCGCAACCTAATTTAAGACGTTGTCACGTCAAAATCACGTGACTATTTTCGTCATATATCACAGTGACATTTAATCAACTTGCTAAACAGACTTTTGACGAAACCTTTCAGTTATTTTATATGTATTTTAATGGGCTTGCAATATAATATTTTGTTATAATCAAGTTTTTACCGACCAGGTTTACTTTTTTATGATTTCTGTAGCTTATTTTAATTAGTTTAAAGATGCACATTTACCATAACATATTATCTGTGTTGCCATCAATTTAAATGTTTAAACGATATTTTTAAGTGGTACAAGTGGATAATAAATGCAATTTATATTTTTAATAAAATCGGCGTATTTTTCTATACACAAATTCATGGTTATACTTTAGGTACAAGATTGGGCAAAGTTGTATGGAGAAAAGAAAGAGTCCTTTATTAAATCTGGTGCAGGATTTTAGGTAGGTACCAAGGCTATCATCCATGTCACCATGTCATCTTAATCAAATCAAAATCACAAATAAATCGGAAAATAGGATAATCAAAACTTCGGTACCCGTGCAGAAGCGTAGATACCAAAGAAATTTAATTAAAAGATATGACTAGAGACCAGATTGGGTACTCCAGTAGTGCACTCGGCTTGGCTTCAATTAATAGGGTTAACAAGTGTCACACAGAAACCACGTCATTAGTGAATGAGGTACCGTTGCAAAATAACTAAAAGAGGTCTACTCTGTAAGTCCGTAAAAAAGTTTCGATTGATTGCAAACGTTACTACCTGAACAAGCATGTTAGGGTAGTAATAAATTAATAAATAAATATTTCCAACACTCACATCAATTAGCCTAGCCCCAAAGTAAGCACTGTAAGGCTTATGTTATGGGATACTAGGGTAGCGGATAGAATATGTATACACATACAATATATATATATATATATATAGAAATACATATCAAACATTAACGACTTGAGTACAAATGCTCGTATTCATCACACAAACATCTGCGTCCCCGGGAATCGAACTCGGCAACACCATGAAACGTACAAACCACTCGGCCACGGAGGTCGTTAACGTACTCCTTTGAACCACAGAACACAGAAAGAGGTTAGAAGGGTGATAAGCGATCGCCAGTATGAGAACCAATGTCGCCGGCTCGTCCCCACTACACTTCCACCTAATAGATAATAAGCCAATCAAACGACGCGACATCAAGCAACCGAACGAATCAGCGCTCACAGCCGTGACTGTGAACGTTCATTCGTTCACACCGATTATAGTGTTTGTGGTTGACGAGTCGATGAAATATTATCGATAGTAAATATTATGCCAAGTACGAGTAGAACTTGACTTGATTGTATGGAATTTTATGCATCCTGTCAAAGTCAGTAAAGATAAAGAAAATGATTTAATGTAAAACGCATTACTACAGATAGTTATTTATTTACCTTGAAACAATATATATTTATGAAAAAGGCGACCCTTTTTTCTTTTTTAAAGTTATTTTTAAAAGAAATATAGACGTATCTTTATATATATAATTCTTCTGTGAGTGTGTATGTCACTGAACTTCTCTTAAACGACTGGACCGATTTTGATGAAATTTTTTGTGTGTGTTCAAGGGGATCTGAGAATGGTTTAGATTCACAATTTTGTCCGCTGGACAACCCCTATTTTTTTAGGGCGGTACGAAGTTCGCTGGGTCAGCTAGTATCTATATATTTTTCAATTACCACTTTAATTGAATCTGTTACGTGGTTAGATAATGGGAATTCACCGACTTGATGAAATCATATGTCATAAAATCATGAAGTGCCAATAAACTTTTTTTATATTTTTGGGACTAAAATTTCTTTTATGAAATTTTTCATATTATCTGCATGTTGTCGTATTACAGTTTCTGCACTTTTGCATATTTTTATAACATCACTACAGACGGATATATCAGGCCACCTTTATCTTTTAACGAAATAAATTTATGTTAATTACTTGAATCTGATATTAGGGCTCCAGGGCAAATATTGCATTTGATTTTTTTAATTAGGACATGAACCACATTGCCTGCTATGTAGGCAATGACTTGTGTACTGAAATCAGTAAAATCTTCATCTTCATCCTCTTCGTTTTCAGATGGCTCTTTACATGCTCTTTCTACTGACTGTGTGGACAAGTTAATTCTCTCTATAGTCCAGTCAAAATAGACAAAAATAAGTCATAAGTTAGAGATAATCCGCATAAAGCTGAAAATTGCCAGAGACGTTAAATACATCATTATAAATAAAATGTCTAAAATCCCTTTCGATCCTACTTCTGCAAAAAAATATATTCAAGGTCAAACTTACAAAATTTTTCATTTTTCTCAAAAACGGTAAGTTTTATCGTGAAAACAGGTCTGAAAAAAGTTGTAGATCATACAATTCTCTACAAAACTGGTCCAGTCACTTTTTCTCTCACGACACACCATTCGTGAGATATCGCTGTTTTAATAATTAGAAAATTCATATTTTCTACGCGTCACAGTTATGAGCATTTGCTCACACGCACCTGCCCCGCCCACAAGGCCATTCTAACCTCTTTCTGTATTCTGTGCTTTGAACCCTAATTTAGTGTTGCTAAAAAAACTATCATAGGAACTGTGGATTTCCCTTTCATATGATAATATAATTATATGCCAATATGGATGATTACACGTTTTGCACATCAAAGCAAAGGTACCTTATAAAACCACTTCATTCTAATAAAAACTAGTAGACCTCAGCAGCGAAACGTACGTAACTCGAAACGTTGGTGTAAATAATTTTTTCATAACGCGGCTAAAGAAGTATAACTTCAAAAGTATTTTTTCAAAAAAATAAATATTTCCTGGGGCAAAGAGCGAGTGATAAAATATCGTCTGTATCTGTGTTGAAGTCCATCTAAGCTCAGGGGAGCGATGGATCTGGCATGTTCTTGTAAGTGTAAAAGCTCTTAAATAAATAAATATAAAAAAGACATTGGGAGCTTTAGACCGAGGCGAGGTCAAGTCAGGAACAAAATTCCCTAGTGGAAAATTTACAACTTCATTAACCTTTTAAATGCTTTATGTAAATCTACTCCACATCTACACGGAAGAAGAAAATTAGGCACTATCGTTCAATTTGCTTAAACTTACTAATATTGTCCTCGTAAGTATAGTAAGTAAGACTTATCAAACATTGCTTTACTTCCAGTGTTGGGGTTGATTTACTCTTCCCAAAACACAAAAGATTTTATATTGAATAAACAAACAAAAAAACAAATTCTTTAATCACGAAAAAATATTCTATGAAGTAACATAATTTGTGTGTACGCTTTCTCATCGGTTTTTTAATCTATTTGGACTTATAATATAAAACCTATTAATTCATTTCATATCTACATTATATTATCTTTCAAAGGTATAAAACAAAAGAACACTCATTCTTTGATTAATCACGAAATCTTCGAAGATACTTTCCCAATGAAGATCAAATTTGGCTCTGATATAGGTGATGAGTACGATACGTCAGCTAAGAAAGGATTGGAGCAAGTTCACCCTCTTCTTCTTCCTAAAGGGATAATAGAAGGAAAGGTGAAAGTAGTATGGGACTCCGTCGTTTTTGGACTTTAAAGTATGCTTTTTAAGGTATTTATAAATTACTAGTGGCCCGCATTCGCTGCGCTTTGGTTTCGCTAGACTAAAGTTTTTCTTCGAATCTATCTTCTTTGTTTAAATATGAAACTTCGAAATGTATGTACGCGCACAATTTCCGGATGACTGCACCAAATTTTATTTTTGCTAGGACAAGGTTTTATTAAACATTTTTTAATAGAGCAGAAGGTAAGGATCTTATCTTTATTTTTTTCTTGTTTTGTCCAATATTTGAACCGTCCAGTATTGTGTCGTCATATCATCTGATCTCTTATTGTTCAGACTTACGCTGCCTTATGCAGGCCTGTCTTAATTTTTTTAATTTATCTAATCACTATTTTTTATGTTAAAAGCTTGGCAAACAATCGTACGTCCCACCTGATGGTAAGCGGCCACCATAGCCTATAGACGCTTGCGATACCAAAAATATCACTCGCCGCGTTTGCCTACCCTGTCCCAATCCACTACTCCGCGGAGCCCTGGAACCTTACTCACCGTCAGATGTTTCTGATAACATCACCAAAAGGTAGTGTTATTTTACTGGGATCTTCTGTAAGCTACGAGTAGAGGTCCCAGACGAGCGCTCCAATTCGAGCGGGAAATTCACTATGACTTGCCTCTCTTAATTTTTTCATTTCTATAATTCGCTCCCTTTAATTTATTTCTTTCTTTGTTTTATATAGTTGTGTTTTCATCTTATCCTAAACTGCTATCAGGGGTTGTTCTAAAAAATCGTCCGTAGCTAAAAGAGAAACAAAGACGTTACACTGCAGACAAAGTACACTTTGCAAAATGCATGTTAATTAATTTGGTGAAAAAACACTCTAGGTTGTTCCCCAACACCAGGTCATAACTATTGGAACGCAATATGTACACAACGATACATATATACAAATTATACAGGATCCCGGCGTAAATAGCTCGGGCGGGGTGCATAATTCATGTACTTACCTACTTACTTGTGTGAGGCCCATTCCTGTGCTAAAAAGTTCCCAGTGAAACAAGAGAAAATTAAATTGTTTCCAGTAAAATGTATCTCTGCACGTAAAAGATTGTAAATGGAACGCTTTATTTACACATTTTCCGTAATCAATGAGATAACATATATGCAAATGTCAGTGTGGAGTTCCGAAGGATAAAAATTGCGATTTTGTTACGAAGAAAACGTTTTGGAATTTTGGACTTTGCTCGTATAGGTATTTTTTTAATTATTTTAGTAATCGTGCAAGTAGATGTTGTGAATATTCTCAAATTTTCAATTTTAAAACGCCACGGATCATATGACTTATATTTCCAGCTGTGATTCCGGCTTTGATGAAAAGAGTAAATAGATAGAGTACAGCCATCATTACGTAAGCATTTATTTGATTTTTAATAATAATAATAATAATAAAATCTTTATTGGATAAATACCAGAATACAAATCATAAGGGAAGATTAAGAAAGGATACATTGAAAAAAACTGCCTACTCTTTTGTTTTCGAAATTATTAAATAGCTACCAAATTTCTAGATGTAACATTCTTATGTTCTCATTATATTAAGGGATAAAATCCAGCCGATACAACTTTAATGCCTTGTCATTTCGTTAAGGATAATCTTAATGGAATGAACCATTGACTTAATTATGAAGTCGATCGGATGACTTATCTTCTTCCGCTTCGGTAGTGTCATAATTTACGTCTTTTGTAAGTCCACAGTCTCCACTGTGTGTGTGTGTGTGTGTTTCCACTAATAAAATATATTTCACTGCACACCAGTTGTAAGTAAAACATTAAAGAATAATGTTACTGCAGCATTATTTTATACTGTGGAGCGCATATTTTCCCAAGAGGGAGTTTTAATTCAAGTAGAAAATACGCTTATTAGATTACAAATAAATGTTAATATGTTTTTGGTACCAGCAATATAAGAAAATGTCCTTATAACAAAGACCTTCTGTCCCCACAACCCAAAATCAAGCCACTTTTAGTAATAAGCAACAAGAAGACTGTTTTTATTTGTGACACCCTTCGTTGTAATTACAAGGGAAATTAACCCGTAAATTAAGTCTGTATAGAGAACAATGTCCAGCAACACGTGGCTTTAGGGATGTCGACACAGATATTTTGTTCCGTGACCTCTTTCTTCGACATTATTACTTATAGTGAGGTACTGCTGCTGAATGAATTTTTCCGGTTAGCATTTTCCTATAGTCTATCTATCTCTAGACGCATTTGCGAACCCATTGTGATCCCGTACGTGTTACAAAAACCTTCAAAATACTGAATGGTGTATAACGAATTAGTTTCACAAGTTGTCTATTGGATCTCGTATGCAAATGAGGTAAGTCAGAAGTAAGCGGGTTTCCGGGTCGATTTCAGTCCCTATTTGGTGTATTGTTAAAGTGTACGTGTTTGACGAACTTTTTTGAAAATGACTTCATAGAAAGAACTTTGCACAATCCTTTTCTAAGGGGAGCTTGTTAGTTTTCCCTTTCATGCGAAAACTAAATACAGGCATAATGCTTTTTTTTAAAGAAAGTATTTCACTGTTTATATTTAGATTGTAACAATGAAGTAAGTATGAATTAGAATAAATAAAATCTACTAAAACAAATTCATTTGTATACGAAATTGCCTTAACATACTTAATTAAATTGAAAACCTCCTTGTTTGTATGTAAATCAGTCAGGCGCCGGCCGCTTTTTTAATTATGTTAAAATAAAAAAAATATATGTAGAACGGTGTTGTTACGATACTACTTTCTCTTTCTATATCCCTTGAGAATGAAAAGGACGACGAAGAGATCTTATCTTACCAGGCACAGTAGATTTTCTCGTGAATTTGCCCAAGCAACGTAAAATGTAGAAGCGATAATATTTATTTGTTAAAACCGCGTTCATAATAAGATGTTGTAAATTCATAGTTTAAAATTTAGCAATGAATTTTGAAATTATATGTCTAAGTTCCGAACTGTCAATAAAATGTATGATACATTGATACACATCAATCTTATGAGAAGCAACTTCTCTTTTTAAAGTTAGCGTCTTTGTTCAAAGTAATAAAAATAACAACATTATAAATATTTCGGTTGGATTTTTATTTAAAGAGTTCATTTACTGCAACATAATTATTTGTTTCTTAAGTTTTACGCTCACCGCTCATTAAATGAAACACACTACGCGACGCAGCCCGAAAAGGATGCGAAACGTCAAGAAAAGTAATAAATAAAAAACGAATGTGTTTATGATGTGAAAGAAAATGTGCGCGCGCACTGCTTTCTCTTGCTAATATCCCCCACTCAACTCCCGTTCGCCTTGCTCGAAGACACTTTTCGTAACGCGTAACGCAGTCGACAGCATATCCCCCAAGTCAAGCGTGCGTAAAGAAGTTTCACTTCAAAAAACGAATTTTGAACCCGTTTAAGCATATTTCATTTAAACATAATTATATAATCATGAGTTAAACCAAACAGGAATATACCATGCACTGTATATTCGATTATTCATATGACTACTTAAATAATATATGTATACCTTTGTGACATCTTGTGATCTATTCAAACGTCACAGTACATGCTGGTGTATTCTCAGAATAATAAGAGTGAATCGGGTGAATATTCACCAGCATGAGACGTTTGACATTGATTGACATTGATAAATTAATCTTATTAACTTGGCATGCTATTAGAGCTTGATTAATAATTTTAATGGTGAGTGCAAACCAGAGCATTTGTTTGCAATAACTACGATAACCTTTTCTTGAGCCGAACTATGAACACGACGACGCTCGACGATTTGATGTAACCTGCAGGCTTAAAAAGCTTCAATGTAAAGAAAAGTTTACTAGAAAATAAATCACTTGGTCCAGGTTTCAGACGGAAATCTACCTTCTAATTTAAACCATACTCGAGCTTTAAAGATGGAAGGTCAACATTCAATTATTAAATTAATTATTCTAAACAAATCAAATATTTGATAAACATCAAGTATGAAATATTTGGCTACTTGTATTTGATTGAGAAGCTTGCGACGTGCAGTTTAAAAGTTTTAGGTTGATTTTCTAACTTTGAAGTTAACGTTAGCGTCCGATCGAATAGAGAGAATGGACATTTTTCTACGGTGCGAGAATGGGTGTTACAAAAAAAATGAACAAACAAATCCGTGTAACGTTCTATCGTAAAAAGTCTAAAGCATGCATACGTGTACGACGCGAAATTAAGAGAAAAGGAAAATAAGAGGAGGAAAATTCAGAATAGCAAGAAGCTTTGTAGGTAAAGGCGTGCTTGTCGTAGGTTGTATATCAAAATCGTTTCGTATTAGGTTCAATTTAATTTGTCGAATATTTTATCAGATCTCATTTTTATAAAATTTTAAAAGTAGTTGTCGATCGTTGTATTAATATTAATTAAAGCCGTCAAATCGTGCAAAACAAGTATAGCCGCTTGAATCATGGCGGGGCGGTGAGAGTTGACAGGATGCTCCCTGTTCTGCTTACCTATAGCCGACGAAGTGTTCGGATATATCTTTAATTATTATTATTATTATTATTATAAGAACTGCTCAGCTGGTCGATGAATAAACAAGTTGCTGGTGTCTAGAGTTTTCTTACAATCATTATGATTGTGATTCTGAAACCGTTCAACAACAGTCGATTGCTCCATGAAGGTTGGACCAGTTTTCAAGACGATTGTATCTGGTCGTTTGCTATTATTTATCTTACATCAAAGCTGTTGGTAAATAAGAAAAGGTCTTTATTAGTTATTTAAACGTTTAAAAAATCCGAAGACTCTTTTTTATTTTCTGGAGAAAATTACATAAAACGCTTTTGAATGAATTGTAATTATCAAAACAACTTCGTTTAGAGCGCGTCTCTGCATCTCAAAATTTTCTAATACATTATTCAAACTAACGTCGTGTGATGAGGTTATAATGTTGGGAATTCTGAAATGAACAAGATTAAATTTATTTACGATTCTGTTTAGAAGCAGGTCTGAGGGTTTTCGGTGAAAAGAAGGCTTAGGTTTACATTTTCATTAAGTTGTATTATCATTAGCTTCACACAAGAGTAACAAAAGGTAGACGTTTTCCACAACTAAACTGATTACACTAATATAATGACTACCTACATGATAGGTAATTTATTTAAAGTAATTTATTTTATTTACTGGATTGTTACCAAGTATCTTGGTTTTAGCGAGTTTCAGATATTTCAGCACTGTTTCAAGCGCCATGATCACGGAGAGTCTCCGTGATGAAATGAAAAACGTTGACATTCGTGCGAAATTGGTATTTACACATTATGCATTTAATAATAACTCGTGACTATCTGATTGTCTACTCGTTTGCAATAACCAACTTAACTCACTAATATCATAAATAACTCTTTTCTTAAACTAGTGTTACCTTCATTTTGTATCAAGATTTACCTATTCTATTGCGTCATTCTTCCCTAATGTGTCATAACCAACAATGTGCCGAGACGGTGTCATTCCCGCACTGCCGTTAAGCTCCATATTAATAGCTAACGTCACCTGTGCGTAATTTATGGGAATTAATTGTCATTGCAAGACTATGATAATGCAGTTATTATGTTATATATTGTTTTATATCCTACTGCATTGGCATCGGTGGGGTCCGTAAGACTTGCGGGAACCAGGTGTGAGGTCCGTTCGGCGGTGTGCCTCTTAAAGGCGCCGTTGTGTGTAAAAAGATTTTTACCTGCGTTATAAAAAAAAGGTTGTTGAATGTTTGTTTACGATTTTGTTGACGTCATAGCATAGATAATCTATAGACTAAAATCGCCGACAGCGTTTTTGTATGTCCATGAAAAATCTATTTTAAAATTAAAGTTTAGCTAGGTAAAAAAAAATGCAATACATCTTTTTTCGGTCTAATAGAGCAATTATTAAACATTTAAAACATATTTCCAAAAAGTGTCAAGTAGCCTATTATAATTGTATCGAATTGATTAATGATTGAGCTCTTAAAGTTGTAATTTTTTAAGATCTATGTACACTGGTGGGCAGCAGTGCAGGGTATTTCAAATATACCAAAAATAATATCGTACTTACGAAAAAATTATCAAGGTAAATTAATTACAAAGCTCTGCCTTTGGTAATTTGAAATCTGTAAACTTTACCACGCATTAAGTACGAATCTTGGAGCTCGATGGCGCAGGTGGTCAGCGCATTCGGCTGCAATCGTTGAAGTTAAACAACTTTCGCATTGGATGGGTGACCAAAAATCTTCTATCTCGTACTCTGGGCCCGCGTGGTAGTTCATGGCCCAATCTCCCTATTCCACCGATAGGTAAGGCCTGTTGTTTCGTAAAGGGCCGAAGGGATTTTAGATGCGTACCCATTTGATAAATTTAAAATACCCTACCCTGTGGGAAACTGGTTGGCGACAATAAGGGTGATGACGGGGTAGAGTAAACGAAATTCTTTTAAATCCGTGCGTAAAATTATCAAAAACTATTGTACACATAAGGTGGGGGGGGGGGGGGTGATGTTGCTCGCGTCCGTAGGTTTAACCCTCGCTACCCTACACGTACCCCCCGGGTGGTGCTAAACAAGCAGCAAACGCCGAGCATCGGGCGGCGGTTAATTAGCCCGTTACTTTTTCAATTCTTGGAAATCGGCTACCACAAGCCTTGAAGACTAAATACCTTCTGAAAGTGTGGACTCACCAATCCGAATGGTCCTCGTGGTGTTTTAAGGCCTTCCATGCAAAAACAAAACAAAAACAGGCCCTCAGTCCCCAGCGGTCTTGCTAGACCTGGCTACGGCAGCGGTCAGAGCTCTGACAAGACGGAGGGTGCTAAGAATCACTGGGTAAGATCTGGCTGCTTACAAAATTTTTACCTGGTAACGTATAATGTTCGAACGTTACTTACGGATGAACGGTTCTCGGAATTGGAATCCGAAGTCCTTAATAAGATAAAATGGGATGTTATTGGTCTCAGCGACACTAGAAGAAAGGGCGAAACAATGACAAAACTTAAATCTGGGCAGTTATTTTATACTAAGGGCTACGATGATCGACAGTCCAGAGGAGGAGTCGGCTTTTTGATAAATACCTCACTGGCACTAAAGTTAAAGAAAATCACATCAATATCATATCAGAGTGATCTATGCGATATTTCAACTAAGTCAAAGATACAAAATGAAAGTAGTACATGTATATGCACCAACAGCTGACAAAGATGACGAAGAATTAGAATCTTTCTATGACGACCTTACTAAATCGTTGCAGGATGAACCGTGCTACTATACAACTGTCTTGGGAGATTTCAATGCTAAAATAGGTCGCAGTGCAATGGAATGTGAAGAATACGTCGGGAAATACGGTCTTGGCCAAAGAAACTCAAAAGGACAAACTTTAGTTAACTTTCTGGAAGGTCAGAATCTGTACGCGATGAACATTTTCTTTCCCAAAAGAGATTGTGGACATGGATAAGCCCAGATGGAAGAACACATAACCAAATCGACTTCATATTATCCAACACAAAACAGCTGTTTAAAGATGTGACTGTGTTAAACCGAGTGACCGCAGGGAGTGACCACAGAATAGTCAGAGCGTATATGCAGGTCAACCTCAAAATAGAACGCCGTAAGCTAGTAAATACTACTTCTCACTTGTTGCAAGATCACACCTACCTAATTGCCAATCAAAAACAATACGAGAAAATTCTTGCCGAACAACTCAAAGATACTTCGCAATTGAGCATTGGAGAGATACATAGAAACCTGGTGTCGGCTATTAAAGAAGCTGTTAAAAAAGTTAAACCCCGTAAACAGCCACAAAACCTTAAGTACTCACACAAAACAAACACCTTGATCGAGGAAAGACGGGAACTTCTCAGAAATAGTGACTACGGAAGAATATCTCAAGTAAATAAGAGTATCCGTAAATCTATACGAAGTGACTTGCGAAAGAGAAACCACAGAATAATTCTCGACACTATTGAGAAATACAAAGGCCCAAAAGTTTTTAGGAAACATCAAAGGCGAGGTAACAACTTAATACATAAATTATCTACCGCTAACTATGGAATCACAACTGACAGACACCATATCTTGAAAGAAACTGAGAGATTTTATGGTCAACTATATAGTAGCCAAACACCGAGATTAAACCACTGCAATGACCCCCGAGCTAAACTTACAAGGCATCGAACAGAAGACTTACAGGAAATAAGCATATACGAGATCAAAACAGCCCTTAAACAAATGAAAAACGCAAAATCACCTGGCGCAGATGGCATAGTGGCAGAATACTTAAAACACGGCGGGAAACCAATGTTGAGACAACTTCAGACCCTCTTTAATAAGGCACTTTTCGGGGGCATTACACCTGATGCTTGGAAAAATGCTATTGTGATCCTTATTCATAAGAAAGGCGACCACACAATGCTTGAAAATTACCGACCTATATCCCTACTCAGCCACATTTACAAATTATTTACAAAGGTCATCACTACACGATTGACTATTAAGTTGGACTCTATGCAACCAGTAGAACAGGCAGGTTTTCGCAAAGGTTTTTCTACTTGCGACCACATTTTTACTGTAAGACAGGTTGTGTAAGACTGGAGAAATGCAACGAGTACAATATGCCTCTTTCGTTGGCCTTTGTAGACTACGAAAAGGCCTTTGATACTGTAGAACATTGGGCGGTCTGGCAGTCGCTTCAAAGACAACTGGTCGATTCCAGATATGTGGAGGTTCTCAAGGAAATATATAACTCTGATACGTTACAAATCAAATTACACGATATTTCAAAACCTATTTCAGTCAACCGAGGCGTGAGACAAGGAGACACGATATCGCCCAAACTGTTTACGACTTGCCTAGAGGATATATTCAAGCTTCTCGATTGGAATGACAAGGGCATTAACATCAATGGCGAACGCCTCACTCACCTGAGATTTGCAGACGACATCGTTTTATTCTCCGAAAATATCATGGACCTGCAGACAATGCTAAATGATTTATACACAGCTTCTCTCCGCGTCGGACTAAAGATGAACACCTCCAAAACAAAAATAATGACAAAAGAGACAGATCATATAGTTGTGAATGGTGGTAAAATAGACAACTTAGACCAATACACATATTTAGGCCAAACAATTTCTCTGGGGAAGAAAACACAGGTTCGCGAGATCCAACGTCGTATACAATTAGGATGGGCGGCGTTTGGCAAACTGAACGATGTTTTCAAGAGCAATATCCCAATAAACCTCAAACGCCGTGTCTATGAGCAATGTGTGCTTCCAGTCATGACTTATGGTGCCGAAACATGGACCATCACAAAGCAACATTTACACCAACTTCAAGTTGCGCAGCGGGACATGGAGCGGGTGATGTTGGGCATTTCTCGAAGAGACCGAATCAGAAATGAGGTCATTCGAAGAACGACAAAGTTACCTGACATCGCTTGTGTAATTTCCCGCAGCAAATGGAAATGGGCGGGACATGTCTGTAGACGCGAGGATGGCAGGTGGAGCAGAAAGGTAATGGAATGGAGGCCGAGAACCGGACGCAGAAACGTGGGGCGTCAACCAGCCCGGTGGACAGATGACATCATTAGGATAGCCGGAGCGAAATGGAAGCAGTCTGCCCGAGATCGCAATAGATGGAGTGCAATGGAAGAGACCTTCACTCAGCAGTGGGTGGATAGTGGTTGAGGAAGAAGAGAAGAAGAAGATTGTACACATATTTTTGCCAATCAACCAAAACATTATATACAAAGATTCAGATTCGGAGCTCGTGACGTCACTTCTAAGTTAAAATTGTACCAAGATGTGAGCTCATGCGACATTTCAAATCAATCTATTCGTGAAACGATTACTAAAACATTAAAACACCCTCCATAACTTCCCCGTTTCAAAAATCTTTTTGTTTTCTAGTAACTACCAATGAATTTATATAAACATCGGTACTGAAGTTATCGCTATAATTGTATAGACCAGCCGTTATTACTATAACATCGACCCCAGCCAATAGAGAGAGGCAATTCAATAAACCTTTATGGCATTTGCGGCCATAACTGTATAATGTAATATCCTGGCTGATTCTCTATTCGCATTGAGACATTAACAAGGTATTTGCGAGAACTTCCATTCCTGAAGTAAACGTTTGGGCGGTGACAAAACTATTTACAGACATAGATCGATATAGATACCGCAGTATATGTAATTAGCGTACTATGTCAGAAAATTTTAAAAAAAATAAGCTCCAAAGGCCTGCTAAAAAATGTCTGTAGCAGCTAAAAACATATTTATTATTTGCATTAAAATTTACAATAAATTACCAGACAAGTACAAAGAACTAAAACTTTTTAAATAAAATAAAAACTAAGTGATGGCTCAGCCAAAAATATTTTTATAGCATCCAAGAGTACCTACTCTTGGATACTATAAAAATAGGTAGGAATATAACTTGTAAATAAATTCAAATGGGTCCTATATATCACACTAATATTATAAAGGCAAAAGTTTGTGAGTGTGTATTTGTTACTTCTTCACGTCTAAACGGCTGGAGCGATTTTAATAAAATTTGGTATGGAGTAAGCTGACACCCTGGATTAACACATAGGCCACGTTTTACTGCGGGAAAATATTTCTAATAGGCCGTGGGTAACACCGCGGCACAGCGGTACAGAGAGTTCTGTACGTGAGAGTTCCAGCGTCAGTGACCTTGAGCAGGAGCGTGGAGGCGCTAGGGTTGAACTTGGAATTTAGACTTGTGCCAATGAATATTTATGCATAGTAAGTTGTTAAATGTAAACTGATTCAAGGATACTGGGGTAAATAATGAAGGATAGGTTTGATTTTATAATCAATTTTTAATCTTTTAATGTAGGTACTATAACAAATTGCTAACTTTTATATATTTTCTCCTTTTTCGATTCGTTTTATAATTCTTAATATTATCTAAATAATAATAAGTTTGCGTAGCGTAGTCAGTCTGTGCGTGCAATGCAGTGCAACGCTATTATTTTACTATTTCGCTACTGCCATGCCTTCGGTCGAGGCAGTCGGCGACTGCCCTCTCCACGTCCCGCGCGCCGCGCAACGCCCCCGCGCACCTCCAGACACCCACACATAACCGCGGGCGATTTTACGAGCACACATGCTTATGTGTCGCTTCTTTTCGCGTGGTGTATATATTCTGTGACCGCGGTGCACAGCTAGTATGATATAAATATGAATACACCTGAAAAGGTAGGATCAAGTGGTACTGTACATTAGCATTAAGACCTGTATTTTCATGTTACCTTGTTCCATACACAATAAAGATTTATTTATTATTATTATTAAGGTGAGAAAAGTTCCTCTTTTAACACTATTATATTTCTTTGCTTCGTTGTTCTTGGCACATTTGGGGCCAATCGCCTAGCGGGATTGCTATGGCTATCGCTCGGTTTTCATATTTTTCACGCTCATATTTTTTTCATATTGTTATTACCATGCAATAGAAAAAAATAGAGCGCGAGACATTTGAAAACCTTCGGCGGTAAAAAATAAGGGTTTTGAGAGTCCTGACAGAATCGACACCATGTAATGGTTCAATCAAGACTGTGCTGAAGCTGCTTTGCGTAAGCAAGCGGCATATCGTGCTTGGATCAGAGGCCGCGCTCTCAAGGATCCCGAGGTCGATTCACTCAAAGCAGCCTACAATTTTGCTTCCAAGGCCTGTAAGAAGGCTTACATCAGAGCGGATGCCCAGCGCGTTGCACGTGTTGGCCAGGAACTTATAACGCATTCTACGGGCTCCCGTAGCTACTGGCATCTGGCCAAGGCCGTGCAAAAAATCTTCTGCGAGCCCTCGCTGCCACCTCTGAGATGCCCAGACGGAACACTAGCCCATAAGCCGCAGGAGAAAGCCGATTGACTGGCAAAACACTTTGCGGCTAACTCCCGAATCGATGATTGCAATGCACTGCCATCGTCATTACCTCACTGTGGCACAACAATGCCTGATATTAAAATCAGCAATCAGCTGATGGCATCCCAGCAGAAGTACTTAAAAAATGTGCAGTGGAGTTGTCTCCCGTGCTCATGCGCTTGTACCAATGCTCGTATTCTTTGGGGCGTGTGCCGGAGACTTGGAGAGATGCTAACGTGCAACCGGTGCCCAAAAAAGGGGATCGCTCAGACCCGGCAAACTACCGGCCAATAGCAGTCACGTCAGTTTTATGTAAAGTTCTAGAAAAGGTCCTTAATAACCATCTGACCCGCTACCTAGAGGATCACTCCCTGATTAATGATCGTCAATATGGTTTTAGACCGAAACGATCGACGGGTGATCTTCTAGCGTACTTAACTTATATCTGGGGTGAGGCTATCGACAAGCGTGGCGAGTCGTTGGCTATCAGCCTTGACATTGCCAAGGCGTTCGACAGGGTATGGCACAAAAGCCTTCTCTCCAAGCTTCCGGCATACGGTCTGCCAGCCCAGTTCTGTTCTTGGGTAGCTGACTTCCTGCATGAGCGTAGAATTCGTATCCTTACGGATGGTAGCAGTTCGCGGTTCATGTCATTGAATGCCGGCGTTCCCCAGGGCTCCGTCCTATCCCCCACTCTCTTTCTGCTGCATATCAATGACTTAATTCCTCTTGGGAATATTCATTGCTATGCAGACGTCTCGGACAAGCAGCGGCTGGGCTGGCGGTAACCAAGGAGAAACGGGAGAATCTTGTCATTGAACTCAATCAGGCTTTGGACCACATTTCCGAATGGGGTACCAGGAACTTGGTTGAGTTCAATGCCAAGAAAACTCAGGTTTGCGCTTTTACGGCAAAAACATCGCCATTCCTTCCCCTTCCCTCTCTTCAGGGCACAACACTACCGCTACAGAGCAACATTTCCATGCTCGGTATGGAAGTTCGCTCAGACCTGAATCCAAAGAACTACATCGAAACCGTGATCAAAACAGCTTCACGCAAACTCGGAGTCCTGAACAAGGTGCGGCGTTTTTTCACGCCCGATCAACTGTGCTTGTTGTACAAAACGCAAGTGCGGTCCTGCGTGGAATATTGCTCGCACCTCTGGGATGGCTCCGCCAAGTACTTGCTCGATGCTTTGGATAGGTTACAGCGGCGCGCGATCCGCATCATAGGCGATGAGGAGGTGACTAAACACCTTGAGCCTCTTCAATTACGCCGTGACGTGGCGTCACTAAGCGCGTTCTATCGTCTGTACCACGGCGAGTGTTCTGAGGAGTTATTCTCTCTTATCCCACCTTCTCCTTTCCTTCAGAGGACCACGCGCGCTGGCCTACGTTGTCAACGTCTAACTGTGGCCACAATTCCAACGCGTACAAAGAAATTTGGTGACTGATTTCTTTGTTGCATGTGATGTTAAATTCTCCTCCTCTGCCCTCTAATAATCTACCTCAGAGCGCAGGGGAAGCAATGAAAGAAAACCAAGAAATTAAAATACTGCTATAATTATATTTTACCAACTATAGATTCTAAAGAGGATGAATACAGTAGTTTTAAGCTATAGTTCATTTAAATCACCAAGTTGACATGAAATGTTACAACTATATTTTAAGAATACAGTCGTTTTAAAGTGAGAGCTTATATAAATCACAAGTTAGCATGAATCTTAGAATTATATAAACATCAGACATTCATAACAATCTACCATGTACTTATATAAGTTCTTAAACTATATCTAATATATTTTACCTACTCTGTAATGGACTGTCAATTGAGAGACCACAAAAACTAGACTTTTCCAGATAATAAGCTATTTAGTGGATTTCAGAGGTTCTACGGCTCGTTTGATCGATATTGGTGATAAACTTAGTTAATTATAGTTCTTGGTGAGACAATCAGTTATATATATATATATATATATATATATATATATATATATATATATATATATATATATATATATATATATATAGAAATGGGTAGGTCGGGGTCCCACCTCGCCTTGTGGTACCTGCGCCACGCTCACCCAGGGTTAGTTAGACAAAATACCTTGTTTAGGATAGGCTTAGCAGTGTATGATCTGTCCGCAGTTACGGCCGGGTTAATGGGACCGGAGAGCGGCTTGCAACCTTTATTGTAATAATCTCACGCGTCCCCTCTGGTCCGTGTACAGAGAGAGAATCTCCTTGTTATTAGCTTGTTCTTCCTCCAGTATTTCTTGAGGAGAACGTATAAGCCTGAAGTTCACATTGAAAAAAAATGATCAGATATGGGGAAAATACATAGATTACTACATCTGCATCACTAGCGGGTAGAGTGAGGGATATTCACGGTTAATGTTTACATTTTTGAATCACTACATGACTGGGGGGCCCATCTCACTGGGTTGAAGGAAATCAATTTCATGTTCACTAACTTGACAAAAATGATTAGGTATATTGGATGACAATAATCACCATATCATGCATAATGCAGTTCAATTAGTGCTAGGAGAATAAATATGAGGTCAGATGATAGCTTACCGTTCGAAATATAAAACTATCCGTAAGTATTTTGTTTCCTATCACAAGTTACTGCCCCGTCTTGCGAGATTCCGGGACCGTCTACCTACGATACAGAAGATCAACAGAAAGGTTATTTTTCATAGCCACAACTTGCAAAATAAGTAGGAAAAGGAGCTAATCCAAGATACCTGTAAGACTTTATCAACCCGAATTACAGTTCGGTTAGCGTCTCCACGCTATTTCCGCCAATATCCTTCAGGATATAAACTTTTCGGATCTACTTCACGACTCCGACGACGAATGTAGGGTCCTCCATATAATAATACTTTGGGCAGAAGAAGTGAAATTTTAAAATGTTGTTTTGACAACTGAGCATAGATAAAAGAACACCCACTCCCAAATATGTGTCTATGATTGGTTTCTCTCTCCAACTGAAGGCAAAGGCCACAGTCAAACAGACAGCCGCCGCATTCGAGACGAAATAACGAATAAACTCAAACCCATATAACTATGCTCACCGTAAGCGGAGGAAAAGAGAATACCTACCTACCTAAATCAGCGAGGAAATCCAATTTCGAGTAAAATTCAAAATCGATTAAAAAACAACGGCCGATTGAGAACTCAAATCGATATGGGAAAAAATCATTCAAGATTCCACAACTGCCAAACTCCATCCATTCATCCACATGCACCAACAGAGATTCACTGCCTTCTTTAACTTTTTTTTTTATAAGTCTCAAGTCGAGTATTCGAGTCGTATAAAAAAAAGCAACTATTCCCTCAATGCTACCAACCCAATCAATGAAGTTTGACAGCTACGCCGACGTAAGCGGTTCGCTATCATAGACAAAACAGCTGTCCTACGTGTGTCAGTTATTTAAGTGTCAGTGTCACGCCCTGTATAAAAACAAACACTACACGCACTATCCGTAAATGGAATGCTCTGTCCGCTCACGTGTTCCCTCCCTCTTACAACCTGGGATCCTTTAAAAGAGGCGTGAAGAAGCAACATGCAGGCCGGCAGGGTGAGGATGGCTGGTGTGGCAGGTAAAACTGCTGTATCAGCTATCTTCACGTCTGGACTTCACCTTCACTTAACATCAGGTGGGGTGGAGTCATTTGTCGGATCTATCTAAAAAAAAAATCGGATGCGGTGCGGGTGCGTTAGGAGTGCTGCGCTGCGTTTCTTTATTTATTTATTTAGGATTATGTAATTATATGTATGTATATCAGCGTGTGTATGTATGTATGTGTGCATGCGCAGTACAATATGATTAGATATGGACAAATGTATTATTTTGTTGCTTGTTAGCGCCTAATACGACCTCGCACCGGCCCTGCCAGAATACCAGCGCTGATACAGTGAGAGAGTATTCTTCCACTGTGTCAGCATAAGCTGAGGCAGGGACCTGATTGGCCGTCTTAGTTTCATGTTGTTATTTTTTGTTTATACGTTAAGTTTTTTTCTGTTTATATGTATAGTATTTTTATTGTGTAAGATGGCCAATAAAGGTTTTTTCATTTCATTTTTCATTTTCATTTCATTTTATTTCAAATCGTGAGCGATAGCGATAGCCTTAGCAATGCCCCGGAGGTCAATCACAAATTCTTTTTAAAATCTAGTTGTGCCAAGCTAAATTGTAAAATGATAAAATTGAGAGGGGTGCCCGGTGCTCATGCTTTTTCACCATTTAATGTGTTTTCAAAATATGACACGCTTGGTTATCATACAATTTGGAGTACTACACCTAGGTCTAGTCTGTGTTATATACATTGTTTATTGAAATTAAATGGATAGCTATCTCTAACGAAGGTATTGAATTTAAATAATACAAGGATTTTAAAGTACATAGCGATTTCCTTAAAGCTTAAATACGTATTTGATATGCAAATAATCATGCTAATGTATCATTGTTGCTTTGAAACTCACTTAAGTACGTATTTTGAAGTGGGTAATGCTTGATACAAAGGCATTATGTATTTCTTTTTATTAATATTCTATGTTAAAAAAGAACGATTTTACTAATGTATTTGAACATGCCAACAAATCATTACCATAATGGCCACTTTCAAGTTAGATTGTAGGAATTTAACAACACACCACGCAATAATCGCAATAATTTGTGCACACAATAAAGAAAAAAAAAACATTTTACTTTAGAAAATGGACGGTAGCATAATAGACGATGAAAATTAGATCGGATTTTCATTTCCCGTAATGTTTTATATATATTTTTACAGGGAGCATACGGGCACCTGATGGTAAGTGATCACCGTCGCCGTCGCACCTGCAACACTGTCAACGGAATAAGTAACAGAACTGAATGAGGATCCAGATTTATAGATATAAGGATTCTATTAAGATTCTACGAAGTTATGACCAAATTACTAAACGAATTTTTGGCTGGCCGCGTGGTGGCTGTGACGTCACAGAGCTCTAGCGTTCGGGCGCGAGCAGGCGTAGAGACGCTACTGAAGTTTGACCGGAGTGAACCACGATCGAGCTGCTATTGGCTACCATAAAATTAGTTATAAAATCGCAACGAATGAATCAACTTCGATGATTTAAAAAATATATTTGCTATGCTATGTTAATTTTATTTTAGTTTTGCTCATTTTTATTGGTTCCTGAGGACAAAATGTTATACCTAACTACTTATTTATTGTTATTAACAATTTAAAAACATTCTCGTGAACATTCTCTCGTGGAATCTATCAAAGGATTAGAAACGTCGAAAGCAATGGCGTTGCGTGATATCAGTCGACGGGGTGAAAGAAAATTTTGTTGCTAAATGTTTAATATAAACATGTGACAGAATTTATGACCTGACTAGGTATTTAGTATTATTATAATGTGAACTTATTAGGGTAGTGTTCTATGCTGCGGCATTGAAAACTGTATAAATTAGATTTTTTTGTAAATATTTGCAACACACACCATAATTGGTGTGTGTTGGAAATATTTAGGCTAATGCCTAGCATCAAAGTAAGCACTGTAAGGCTGTCGTTATGGGATACAAGGGTAACGGATAGAATACATATATTGTACATATATCAGTATATTTATATAGAAATACATATTAAACATCCATGACTGGAGTACAAATGCTCGTATTCATCACACAAACATCTGCCCCCACCGGGATTCGAACCCGGGACCTGCCGAGTCGGCGACACCAGGAAACCTGGCATATAAACCACTCGGCCACGGAGGTCGTCAAATTAGATGGCTACTATGACGATATAGATATCATCATCAGCCTATCAATGTTCTCTCTGCCGGGGCACATGCCTTCCCTATGGTTGGAACAGGGAGATTGGGCCATGACCCGGATTGGCGGGTGCAAACGAACGACTACAGATGTAGACAGAATTAACGACTCAACATGCCTTCTGAAGCATGGAGGAGCTCAAGATAATAAAATATTGGTCACCCACCCGATAACCGGTCATTGCGAAAGTTGCTTAGCTTCTACGATCGCAGACTGAACGTGCTAACCACTTGCACAATCGAGCTCTTCATAAATATCTATATATCGAAAATCAAATACAATACTTGTACTCTACAAGCGCTGACCAGTACATAGTTTAAAAGTAGCATTTACCTGGCATTTGTCCCGTCACCTACGTTGAACGAGAAGCGATTAGAGCTAGTAACGAGTTGGCGAGCAGCGGGAAGTGTGTGTTTAGTTACGATAGTGTAAAACTATGTCTGAGCAATGCTCATAACTTGACCAAAACTTGGTTCTGATTGCGTCGTTGCTGTCGGGTGTGAGCGCTGATTGGTTCGATTGTTTGATGTCCCGTCGTTTGATTGGCTATTATCTATTAGGTGGATGTATAGTGGGGGCGAGCCGGCAACATTGGTTCCAGTACAAACTATGATGGTGTACAAACATATCGTCGATATTGATCGTCAAAATACATAAACATGTATGTACACTTTGTAATATCAAAGCATCTATTTTCGGTTGATGCGTGGCGCACGGTGTAAAGTTTTAAATTATTCCTCCACCAGTGGCAGATTTAATTTAACACTCGCGCAAGCGGACGTTTCAAAAACCACACACTGAAACAAAGCTTGTTTAATAATTTAACGCACAAAGTGATACCGACTCATTCTTTGGCAAAGTGAGGAAATGAAAAAAAAAAATGGTATCATTAAGTTATCATGCTAATCTTTGAAAGGCACTTGCAGGCTGTTACTCTGATTATATTATATAACGGCAATTGCTAGGATCCTAAATGAATTTAAGGATCTGCTGTTCATAATATGGTTTCTTTGGCAAATCTGTTCGTGGTCTTATACACCTTAAACGTAGTCTAAAGTTAAACTGGGATTAAACATAATACCTATTGTATCTGTCTTCGTTTTAGCAAAGAGAAGCAGACAAGTCGGAGTCGCCCAACAAGGGTTCCATACAAATTTGTAGTTACGCGACATAAACTCTTGTCTCTTTTTTACGTTAACTTAGAAGTTTGATTTTTTCACAGCTTCAAGGGACTGTAGACCTAAATATATAGTTTAAATTACAGACACACAGACGCACAACAAATTGATTCAATAAGGATTCCATTTTTTCTTTTGAGGTATCCTTAAAAATATCAGCATAGTTTCATCATCATCATCAGCCTATTAATGTCCGCATTGCTGGGGCACAGGCCTGTCCATGGATGGAATAGGGAGCCATGACCCACCACGCGGGCCCAGTGCGGATTGGCGGGTGCTTACGACTGCAGATGCAGCCGGGCTCAACGTGCCTTGCGAAGCACGGACGAACTCGAGATAGAACATTTTTGGTCCCCCATCCAATGATCGACCACTTCGAAAGTTGCTTAACTTCAACGATCGCAGCCGAACGCGCTAACCGCCTGCGCCATCGAGTTCCTCATCGTTTAAATAGGCTTCATCTTTAGTTAATGAGGTAAATATTGCACTCTTGATTTCCCGATGCTCTGCTAATGCCACAAGGAATTTTACTTAATAATATGAACATATCAGAGAACTAATTATAATGCTAACATTTCTGCGAACATTTTAACCAAAGTAGTCAAAATGTATGCTCGCTTTGCTATTCCCGACGCCGCATAAAGATATTCCAATAGAGTACGTGATGCATCTCCCCATTACTGAAGCTGCTGTTCACATATGATGCAACATCACTGTACTAGGATGCATGAAGACTTTGAATTACTTTGATAATTATTAAAACATTTTTACCAAAATTCATAAAAACAAAACCACTAAAAAGCAAGAAATAATACAGATTCTTTACATAATCTATACTTATAATAAATCTGTAGAGAGGTCAATTCTGTACATGAAATATATTTTCAAAATAACTATCAGGGGGTGATAAGTGATCGATACTGATGCCAAAAATGCAATCAGTAAAATTTTTGTCTGTCTGTCTGTCTGTCTGTGTGTTTGTTCCTTATAGAAACAAAAACTACTCGACGGATTTTAACGAAACTTGGTACAATTATTCTTCATACTCCTGGGCAGGTTATAGTATACTTTTCATCACGCTACAATCAATAGGAGCAGAGTAGTGAAGGGAAATGTTGGGCAAACGGGAGAAGTTACTCCATTTTTTAAGCTTCCGTCGCGTGTGGAGCCTTAATGGTTAAAGTTACATAGAAATCATGTATGACGGAAATATTCTACATAAAATTGTCTAAAAAATATCCCGCAACAGCATATATCTATCTTTTATGGTTGACTCACAATAACACGTGTAACTCCTGATAGCTTAGCAGTTCGGAGCATTCTGATTATATTTGTTTACTCTTACGTTTATAATACTCTCACTCATCCCTAATTTAAAAAAAGTTAACATTATTACCTATTCAATAAAAAAAGAATCATAGAAATCGGTATAGAAACACCAAACTTATACATGAAATAAGCCATCGCGCCGTCGCACGTGAATACTGAATCATGCTTTAAGGATTATTTTTGTGTAACGGCTGCCGCGCTCGACACGGGTCGTGGCGGCGCGGTAAGGTATAAAAAGGCGGGAGGTCCGAAAGCGAGCTTCCCCGCCCCCCCGATCCTGAGAGACCTTCAGCCACTCAGTCCCAAACCGATACGGATGCACATCAGGGTGCATCCGTCCTCTAAGCGCACTAGCAGTAGTATTTACTAAGGCAGCGCTGCATCATCCCCTTCTCAGGGGTTGATCGCATCAGATGAAGCCTGTAAGGCCCCTAAGGCCATAGGCACCCCCCACGGGTGTGTTTTAGTCAGTAAGAGTCTGACATAACTCTACAGCCGGCTGTAGGGTATCCATGAGGATTTCACACCCCCTCCCCCGCCTGGGAAGAAACAAAAAAAAAAGAAAGCGAGCTTCATTCAATATTTGGCTGTCGATGCGTTCAGAGCGTTCGACCTTATTGACAGAAAATAATTGATATTGAGAAACCGTGCTTATCTATACTTATAATAAATCTGTAGAGATGTCAATTCTGTACATGAAATATATTTTTAAAATAACTATCAGGGGGTGATTAGTGATCGATACTGATGCCAAAAATGCAATCAGTAAATTTTTTGTCTGTCTGTCTGTGTGTATGTTCCTTATAGAAACAAAAACTACTCGACGGATTCTAACGAAACTTGGTACAATTATTCTTCATAATCCTGGGCAGGTTATAGTATACTTTTCATCACGCTACAATCAATAGGAGCAGAGTAGTGAAGGGAAATGTTGGGAAAACGGGAGAAGTTACTCCATTTTTTAAGCTTCCGTCGCGTGTGCAGCCTTAATGATTAAAGTTACATAGAAATCATGTATGACGGAAATATTCTACATAAAATTGTCTAAAAAATATCCCGCAACAGCATATGTCTATCTTTTATGGTTGACTCACAATAACACGTGTAACTCCCGATAGCTTAGCAGTTCGGAGCATTCTGATCATATTTGTTTACTCTTACGTTTACAATACTCGGTATAGAAACACCAAACTTATACATGAAATAAGCATAAGCACACGCACGTGAATACTGAATCATGCTATAACGATTATTTTTGTGTAATGGTTGCCGCGTTCGACACGGGTCGCGGCAGCGGTAGGGTATCAAAGGTCCGAGAGCGAGCTGTCTAAATCTGTTTTCTGCGTCGCTCCCCCCCTGGGGGACGATCGCTTCCGATGAAGCCTTAGAGGCCTTCCCGGCCAGAGGCAGCCCCTACGGGTGTTTTTTAGTCAGTACGAGTCTGACATAACCTTGCAGCCGGCTGTAGGGTATCCATGAGGATTTCTCATCTGCTCCCCCGCCTGGGAGACCGAAACCGTGCTTATCAGCGCGACTTTTAGTCTTTAAATAGTTTATTTGAATTTCTTTTGTTGTTATTTTGTAAAACAGGTATTAGTTGTTTTGGTAGTGTTTAAATATTCGTTCAAATTAAAAATTATTAAGCGTAGGTACTTTTATTAATTAAAGTAGTTATAAGTATTTATTTTTAAGTGAAGGAGGTATAGGTAGATAGTATTGCACAGGCGTTTCAGCTTTATTTTCATTTCTTTTTTGTTGTGAGTTGTATATATTTCTGGTTATAATTCTATAAGAATATTTTAGTTCAAATAGTCACTTAGATTTTATGTGTAAGGTAGCTAAAGTATTCGTTAAAAATATTCGTTCAAAGTGTAATTTAATCATATAGGATGAATGTACGATGGCCCATCGAAAAGCAGTAGAAGCGGTAGACAGAACTTTAAGAGATATAAGACAAAATGATCGACCCATGGGCGGTATCACAGTTTTATTTTGTGGTGATTTCCGACAAACCTTAACGGTAATACCACGGGGAACCCGAGCTGCTGAGGTTAGGGCTTGCCTGAAAAGCTCTTATTTGTGGCGTGATATACAATCGGTGCATTTGACTATAAACATGCGAGTGAGAACTGTAGATAACCGGGATGATCGTGAATTTTCTGATATATTATTAAAGAAAATACCTTCACCAAAGATACCTATCCACTGCTACACCAAGGAAAACTTATTCTGACGCCTGAGTTATGTTGTATAGTGCAATCCCAACAACATCTTACATCGTCAGTTTACGGTGACGTAACAAATATATTAAATAAGAACAATTCTTGGCTATGCGAAAGGTCCATTTTAACTCCTCGCAATGACCAGGCATCTGAGATTAATAATAAAATACTGTCGAATATCCAGGGGGAAAGCAAAGTTTATAGTTCAATAAATAGAATGGCCGATGTACAAGAAGCCACTAATTACCCGATAGAATTTTTAAATTCTTTAAATATGCCCGTACTTCCTTCTCATGAAATTTGTTTAAAAATTGGCATTCCGATTATTCTGCTCCGAAATTTAAGACCACCACAAATTTGCAATGGAACTCGGCTTAAAGTAACCCAGTTGCAACAAAATGTAATCGAGGCTCAAATTTTAATAGGTTGCGGTGCAGGAGAAACCATCTTTATTCCCAGAATTCCCATAATACCAAATAATTTTCCATTCCAATTTAAAAGAACGCAATTCCCAGTATCGGTGTGTTAAGCAATGACAATAAATAAGGCTCAAGGGCAGACCTTTCAGACCAGTAGATCTCGGTGTCAGTTGTTTTTCACATGGTCAGTTATGTCGGTCTTTCCCGGGTTAGCAGTCCTAGAATTTTTTATGTTCACGTTCCGGACGGGACAAATTTCAACGTAGTCTACCCGGAAGCTTTGCGCTGAAGTATTTTCATTCTTTATGTACTTAAGACTCATGTGAAAGCGATCTAAACAATATTACCAATACATTAACATAATACCATACAAGGAGTTACACGCTGATGGTCTCGGGGCACAGTGATAATAATAATATTCTGCGGTTCCATATTGCGATATTTTTAACAGTATTATATTTCCCTACTAAAATACGAAAGTTAATCTGTCTGTCACATCTAAACCACGGAACCCTGAGGAAGGACATATGCTACTTTTTTACGAAAAACGACGATAACGCGGATGAAGTCGCGGGCAAAAGCTAGTATATACATATATCTAAATGCATTGAAAGTCAAACTAAAATTTCAAACGGATTCCAACAAATAAGAATCATCGGTTACAGGTTGGGTTACCAAAACTTTATCATCTCGAATTTTTCCATGCTTAAGAAAACATGTTGGGCTGATGCTCCCGACTGCGTCTGCAGTCGTTAGCACCGCAAATCTACACTGGGCCAGCGTGATGTGTCATGGCCCAATCTCCTTATTCCATCCGTAGGGAAGGTTTATGCCCAGGTGGTAGAGACATGAATAGACTGATGATGAATTAAAAATGTCAAAAATTGGGGATATATATAATGTAAGGTATTTTATTGAATCAGATGCAAAATTTAAGATAAATTCCTTAAACTTTAACAACAGTGCTTCCCGCCTGCCGGAGCAGGTTTCGTGGGGTCCGGAGACTCTCCACGTTACTGCCGGCAGGGGTTCTTCCTCCCGGATACCCCGAAGCATCTAGGCATCCCCCTTGACGGGCGAGACTGTGCAATGTGGATGGCAGACTACCCTGTCTGCCATCCGCTAGTCTAATTAGGGTAGAAAGAGATGCGCGTAACGCCGTCTCCGGGTCGCAGGGTGGTAACCCTGTAGGGGTGGGCGTCTTTAGAATAACGACGCGCTATAACGATGCCAGGTTTGGATGCGCGCATCCGATGCGACTGGATGCCGTAATTGGATGCCTATGCCATCTAGTTTTTGTCAAGGTTACTATAGCAACAGTGCCACAAATTTATCCTTGCCGTCGGAGATGTCGCTAGTGGTGAACAAATATGTCTTAAAAATGTCAAAACGCTATTGATAAATTGTGGTTCAAATTTTTTCCACCGGCACAGGAAAGTGTGTGGTGCTGGACTGCGTTCAAAACCTACGCTCTGAGTGCAATTTTTTATGTAATAATTGTGCAAGCATTCAATATTTTCAGTTACCATACCGAAAAGTAAATACCTATATGGTATCGATTACATTTTCAAGTCATGATTCTTGGAATCGAAGACACACTCACACAAAACACGCATCTTTCATAATTCATATTACATCGTATCCTATGATCCTAAAATTCAGTTGGCATCGATGCGATGCCGGCATCGATGCACGTATCGGATGCGATTTATCTGATACCGATGCCCATCGATTTCACAAATGTCTTAAAACGCCCATCTCTAAAACCCTGCCGTCGGCGTCAGACAGGCCGGCCCGGGCGTCTCCCTCGCAGACCCTCTCCGCTGCCTCCTTCTGGAGGGTAACTTGAAAATCTACCTGATACACGAAGAAAAAAAAATTGGTCATAAACCCTATTAGCACTTGTAAAGGCTTATCTTAAATAAACATTTTCTGGTTATGATTCTTAACTAAGAGACGCCATACAAAATCACTCATATTGCCAGAATTAAGGTAGAGAAGAAAGATGTCCCCTCCATATATTTTATGCATCTCGTTTTAAAGATACACATTTTTCTACAGCTGTGCGTTCCTCTTTCCGAGGTGGCCTCCGTTTTGTTCATTTCACCTTAACTACAACTCTCGTGTTTCTGTAGCAAAATATATTCTGCATACAAATGGAGTTCAAAATAAGAATTTTTCCTTGTTTTAAACTAAATCAGGTTTTCAGGATTTCAGTATGTATATCCAAGTTAATAAAAGCTAAGTAGTCTTTAGCTAACTATATTTAGTAGTACTTAGAGGTTGACATTTGGACGCTTCCAGCAACGAAGGTCGTAAACACCAAAATAGTACCTTTGTTAATTAACGAAAAACAAACAATTAAATCGTTCAAATCGTTATCATTTAACATTGGTAAAGTTCTATACAAGAAATAAGTAAAATATGATGATGTTTCATAATACCTCATTAATGTTCTATGCCAGTCTTATTTAAATAGTAAGCTTGGATACCTATACGCCCCAAAAAACTAAAGAAATTGATGTTTACGACCGCTAATAAATCAGCGAAGAGCGATTTATTCAAAGAAAGATAGAAGTATGCACCAAATTTCAAATACAATAGTTGTAAAATCAATACTGAATTAATAGCGATGGTATAAAATTTTGTGAAAGACAAACATTAAACATTTTATGTCTACAGGTTGGTCTAATTAGCGACGTCAACAATTTTTTTTAGATTCCTCGCACCTGGGGTTCGCCGAAAATACCCTATGTATGTTCCGCGATTTTTATTAGTTTTCGAATTATATTTTTTATTGTGTATTTTTAATGATATCTTTCTGGCAAAATACCTCCTACGAAAAAAGACATGAATTTTTAAACCGCGCCGGTAGAAATCATTAAAAATACACAAAAAAAATATAACTCGAAAACTAAAAAGAAACGCGGAACATACATAGGGTATTTTCGGATACCACCAGTCCGAGCAAAACTAAAAAAAATGTTGACGTCACTATTTGGACCATCCTGTATATCTTTGGTGCCAGATAAACCGTGAACGACAACTCAGATCCAATTTGTTTGTTGCCACCGGCTCCATTTTCGCTTTTTATTTTGTAAACGCTTCGTCTTTGTCACTTTTCATTGTTACTCTGTGATGCTAAGCACATATGAAAAACCTTTTATACGAGGGCTATTAATATCAATAAGAGAATACCTTAGGCTGTCTATGTCATTGCGAGTATGCTTATAAATAACATCTTATACTAGCTGTGCCCCGCGGTGTTACCCACGATTTATACGAGATATTTTTCCGCAGTAAAACGTATCCTATGTGTTAATCCAGGGTATCAGCTAACTCTACACCAAATTTTATTAAAATCGCTCCAGCCGTTTATATTTGAAGAAGTAACAAACATACATACTCACACACTCACAAACTTTCGCCTTTATAATATAAGTGTATATGGCCGCTGCCCGCAACTTCATCCACGTTAACTCTAGTATTTTGAAAGGTCCTCAGAAACCTGATACTTTTCGGGCATAAAAAGTCTTTTTCCAGATCATAAGTTGTCTGTGTGTAAAATTTCATCCAAATCTGTTTAATAGTTTTTACGTGATTGAGTTCACATTTAGAATTATTGTTCGGTGCAATAACCGAACATTTTAGAGCGTATACCAATGAAGATAGCATGGGCGGACGAACCTCTCCGGCAAAGTACGTGGCCATCGTACCATGTGCGTTATATAAAACTAGTTCACGCGCAACCGCTACCATTTTGGATCGTTCCGCATCGAGAGTAGGAGCTCCTACAAAAATGGAAAATTATTGTTTTCCCACGCAAAAAATGATCTTCCACTTCAATCCTATGTAAACGCTCTAAGCCGTTAAGACATTTATATTTTGCATAGGAACTTGCAATTTACACCCGTCACGGGGCACTTGGTGTAATTAAGATCATTAGCCGCGGTGCCCTACGAATTACATAAATCTCTGTGGATTTTGACGCCTATACGGATGCACTTATTAAAATAGTAACATTATCATTCATCAGTTTCAAAAATCTTCGAATGACATATCCGAACGCTCAATACAAGTCTTTCGAAGGTAGTTCGACAAAGTCGGATCGGAGCCTATCGGCGCCGATAAGCGCCGACACGCGCTGGTCCGAATAATAAATAATTTGTATTTGAATTATTATCCTTAGTAAATAAAACTAGTTTTTACGGGTTAATGCACGAAAACTTTATTTATTTATTGACGTTTCGAACCTAAGAAACAAATATATTATCCTTAGATTAAATCAATCTAAGTTATAATCTTTTTATAAATCTAATAACTTTATCTTTTATTAACTAAGCGCTAAAATTATTTGTTTCGTGCTTACCGAATGGTGACAACAAGTCTTTCTTCTGGAAGGATTGGTTGTTTATGCCAATTGCACGAATTTTTCATCAAACGGTTTTTCACTAAATCCAAAATGTAATAAAATGTTTCTTGAATCATTCTTGTATATGTATAAAATTTTGTTCATCAAATTTAAATTTTTTTACAAATAAATGATGGTATTCTCCGAAACGTTTCCTTTCTCTATTTATAGGATGTATAGCTTTTTTTCGCATTTTTAAATACACATTTTCTAACAAAACCAGATCATCGTCCGATGAGTCCGACATTTTGCTTGATCTGCTTTATGTAGGAAGGATCGGCGCCGATAAGCGCCGATCGGCTTTCGGCTTTCTTTCTGTATACGGCCTGAAGCACGATGCGACTTTTAAATGTCCTGATACTGTACTTATATCACTACATAGTATAAAGCAAAGTCGTTTCCCGCGGTCTGTCCCTATGTATGAGTAGATCTTTAAAACTACGCAACGGATTTTGATGTTTTTTTTAATAGATAGAGTTATTCAAGAGGAAGGTTTATATGTATAATATAGTAGAGAAACATTGTTAACTTAAGCGGTTCTTAATGTAAGGTCGTAAATAAACACATTTTTATGCGCTTACATTGTAAACGCTGGCTGAAACACTACGAGATAGATCAAAATAATGTACTACAGTATTGTACACCTTAAAACGGTCTACAAAAAAGTCCGCGATAGTATATGTCTATCTACTTTTTACGAGAAATAAAAGCTTATTTACGAAGCGATTTTCAGCAATATGACATTCATCCTTAACCAATTAAGTACCTCTAATACATTGTGTATTTAATATAGATCAATTTGGCCCTTTAAAGCATGTAATTTAAATGAATATTTTCGAAGATATTACAGATTTTAAAATTCAGGGACACGCGGTTCCGACGCTACAGGGCGGCGGGCCTGGCGGCGCGTGCCTATTGTAATTAGATATAAGAAGAATGTCATTGTGTATAATACAAGCCTGAAAACAAAACTATAGTCTACACTTCAGGTCTACACGGAAGCGAAGCGAAGGCGGGCCACTAGTATTATATAAGTAGTAGTTTTAGGACCTGCCATATTCAAAATCACTAATGAATTTGTCACTTTTTCAACCGTCGAAAATAAACGGAGGAGGTTCTCAAATCGATGCGTGTATATTTTTTTTTGTTTATTCGCATTGTTATGTTGTCTTGAGTAAACCCTTGAAATTTAAAAGTTCGTATTCTTTATTATTTCATTATTTCCTTGTTGTGTTATCAGATTCAGTAGGTTTTAATGTCCACACCCGTTTCGTACGCTAAAGATATTCTTTTGGTCCATTTGCCGCATTTTTGCTGAATCTCAATTTAACTACAAGTAGACATAGCCCATACAATAATGTCAAATTGCCATTGACATTTTGACATTTTTCTATAGGATAGTCAAGTTTTAGTTGAATCGAGATTTAGCAAACTTGCTGCAAGTGGGCATTAGGGCCATAAATCATTCCAATAAGCTTAAAAAGTACAATGTAGTTTAGGCAAGCGGTATAAATCCAGAAAACGATATGTAAGCACCTTCAATTTTTATTGTTCAGACGACATATGGTTACGACGGAATCTGGCGCAGTACTTTGTTTCCGATTTTGTAAAATGAGTAGTTTCAGCAACAAAAATTTAGCTGACGTAATAAAAACCCTTTTGTAATTTAGACTGCCATTCCACCAGGGGGCTAATCGAGTAACGGGATTGTTACGGCTATTGCTATCGCTTGTGACTTCATTTAGTTTTTTCTGACCACCGAAGGTTTTCAAATACCTCATCCTCATTTATCTTTAATATTGTTGTTACCAATGCAAAAGAAAAAAAAATCGAGTGTGCTTATGACCAAACGAGTGAAGTGAAACTTCTTTAGCTCCAATGATCTGAAAATCATAAACTTAACCTGAAGATTTGTTAATAGAAAAAAAAACCACCAATCCGCGCTGGGTCCGTTATCACCCTCTAATCTGCACTGAGTCCATTATCACCCACCCATCCGCGCTGGGTCCGTTGTCACCCACCAATCCGCGCTGGGTCCGTTATCACCCACTAATCCGCACTGGGTCCCATTGTCACAAACCAATCCGCGCTGGGTCCGTTATTACCCACCAATCCGCGCTGGGTCCGTTATCACCCACTAATCCGCACTGGATCCATTGTCACCCACCAATACGCGCTGGGTCCGTTATCACCCACCAAGCACTAGTCACTATTCATGTACTTTGTGACGGGTATTGTTCAATATTTACCGAAGAGTCACCGCTGACACTAATCGTAACGCAAAAATCGTAACACATTCGCCAGTTTACCCTCCAGGTCAAGCGAGCCTAAAAAAAGTTTCACTTAAAAAAAAAGTGCGCGCGGCATATGATAACCTCAGGCGGCCAGAAATAACAAAATGAAATCTTAAGCGATAGCGATAGCATAGCAATCCCGTTAGGCAAATGGCCCCCAGATATGTGAAAGGATTTTTTTTTATGTTGAAAGAGTGGCAAACTGGCGTTGCTGATGGTAAGCGGCTACCATAGCCTATAGTCGCTTGTGATACCAAATATATCTCTAGCACCGTGGCCTACCCTGACTCAACTCCCTACACCGTGGAAATGTACTAATGGGATTGCTATGGCTATCACTATCGCTATCGCTTAAGATTTCCTTTGTTATTTCTGGCCGCCTGAAGTTTACAAATGCCTCGCGTTCTTTTTTTTATTTCGCATTGGTAATAAAAATATCAAAGAAAATGAGCGTGAGGTATTTGAAACCCTTCGGCGGTCAGAAAAAATAAAACGGACTCGTAAACGGATAGCAATAGCCATAGCAATCCCATTAGGCGATTGGCACCCTGGAACCTTACTCACCGACTGAAACACAACACCACCAAAAGGTAGTGTTATTTTACTGTGATCTTCTGTAAGGTGGAGGTTACTTCCCCAGATGGGTGCTCCAATAGGGGTGATGACGGGGTGTACCCCCCCCCCCTACCGTAAACGAAATTCTATTTAGTCAGTTAGATGATCAAAAAATAATGGACATGTATTTTTTATTTAGGCAATCAACCAAAAAATTACAAAGTTATAGCGCGTCAATGTTTGGGAGTAGGGGCTCGTGACGTCACTCTTAAGTGAAAATTGTACCAAAACGTGACGTCATGCGACTTTTCAAATCAATATATCTCTGCAATGTTTATATTATGTGAAAAAAGAAAAAATACGTGTCCAATACATTTTGATAATCTACCTGATAAACGAAGAAAAAAAAATAGTCATCATCCCCATTACAGCGGAAAATTCGCTTTACCTTACCACTCTTAGACGACCGGGGCGAGAATGTGTAACGAAGTTAAGAAAGAAAGTTGTGAAACGGTGCACAGATAAGCGGGGCGGAGATGTGAAGCGGACAGCTTTCATATTCCAGCGAGCGGGCACACATGCTTGGTTTGTTTAGGGTGTGTCGTAGGATGATTTAATTCACAGACATAGATAGTATGTCTGTGATTTAATTAATATAATTTTCGCGTAAAACTCGAATAAACAGACAATAGCGATGATATTTCTCAATCTTACTGAAAATATATAGATTTTTTGAGAAAACGCAAGTCGCCTCAGTAAGATTGCGAAAAGAATCTTTTGCTTATTCTTAATATTCTTAGGTATATAAGTTCTTGGCTTCACACTAGATTAGGTAAGGCTAGTGTTGTGACTTGCGTTAACAAAAGAGAATGGTTAGTGATTTCAGAAGGACCATGACGCGCGGACCGAGCCTGCGCAGCGAGCATACCGCGGCAGCGGGTGGCGAAGCGACAGCAAAAAGTTTCGTTAACAGTAAGATTGAGCAATGTCATCGCCACTGTCTAATTATTCGTGTTTAAGCAAACTTCCTGGGATTATCGCACAAATTTCGATGTATCTTATCATCCTACAACATGTACAAAAAGCGGCCAAGTACGAGTCGGACTCGCCCATGAAGGGTTCCTTCCGTAGCAGCAAGTAACATAATATAAAAGTTTTTGTAATTCGTTGTAACTTTGATCGATGTTTTAATTATTATAGTCTATTTTTTTAGGTGAATTGCGGTTTACAATTTAGGACGTATTTAAAAATTTACTTACTTTAATTATTAGATCTCGTTCAAATCAATTTTCGGTGGAAGTTTGCATGGCCATGTACATTATATATATTTTTTTAGTTTTATTATTCTTTTATTTTAAAAGTTACAGTGAGGGACACACATTTTACCACTTTGGAAGTGTATCTCGCGCAAACTATTCTGTTTAGAAAAAAAATGGTATTATAAACCTCAATATCATTTTTGAAGACCTTTCCATAGATATCCCACACGTATGACACCGCCAAAATCCATTTTTTTATTTCTATTTTTGTATGAAACAATTACGGAATTATTGCGCCTTGTATAAAAATAAAATAAAAAACCCAATTTAAACATATGATATGCTTAAATTGGTTTTTTTTTCAACATCGAATATGTCGGTTCCATTGAAAATTTTAAATTATGGCAGCTCTTGACTTTTCACGGAAAACCTACTCTCTCGCCCTAATGAGTTTGCAGTAGTTTTATTAGCTGCTAATTTGCTGTTCCGAGACTATTTTAGTTGTGTGAAACTTATTTGATTAACTAGGAACGTATAGTATTTAATCACGATTAGTTTTATATTTTCGTGTTCAGAGTTGTTCTCATACATACTAATTATTTATATTAAAGTTAGCAGAAAAATAGTTAATCAACCAACCTTCAAGCAATCAAACCTTGTTGGATTTAAATTCATCTAATAAAAAAAGTTAACCGTCCATAGCAAAGTGTCGTTACTTCAATCCATCCTCAGAAATGCTTTTAAAAAGAAGCAGATTCCTTTCATTTATTTTTTATTTCGGGTTTTGTATTCGTAAAAAATTTCACAAAGTTTTGGGATATTAAAAAAAAGGATGTTATATTACTTACAAGTACTTAAATCGTGTTAAGATTACATCTTAATCAGGTTTTGTATCTGTTTCGATTATTTCATATTTCACAGAGTCGTTCAATACTGGTTCAGAATAACAAGCCTGATAGATTTAAGTTATTTTTTCTACACATACTTATAGCGGGTTTCCTACTCGAATTGGAGCACCGGCCTTGAGAATTTAACGTCTCCCTTACAGGATACCATAGTTAATAAAACACTATAGTTGGGTTGTGTTTTTGTCGGTGAAGGTGCAGCGCACATTAGGAGAGGCGAAGCGATGATGCTGAAAAGTTAAGTTAAACTTAAATTGTTAACTTACAAAAATCTGAGTTACATTTCTGTAGCGCCGCGTTGTAGCTGAGGCCATTTTGGCTAATCTCCTTTAGCTGAAACTATCATTTTAATAACCCTTCCGAAGATCAGAAAAGGTCGAGTTAAAAAACTTGTCACTCATCCAATGACAGACCATTGTAAAAATTTAACTTCTCTTAGCTTAACTTCTCAACGGCAGACTCATCATGAACCTTTAGTACATAGAAAATAGAACTGATTTGCAGTGGCCGTGTATTTCTATAACTTTACCAAATCCTGGTTTGGGATTTAGCTTAGCTTTGAACTAGTTAGGTATGCTTTTGCCAACCTCATTCCAAATGAACACAGCAACGCTCTTTACTTGGCAGCAATAACTAACTAGGTCGGATGATACGACGAAACTTGAACAACATCCATCATCGCTGGAGCGTTGTAAATATTATGTTCGGGACTTCAAATATAATTATTGTGAACTGTAAAAGTAAACATAACGCCCTAATCAATATTTGTATGATCGAAGACTCTTTGAAGTTCATTCACTACTTTTGTAATTTGTTGTACCCCATAGCGTCGTACTACATAAAATCACCCCGTTATTCGCTGCTCCACCACGTTACTTTGTATGAAGCAAATGCAATTCTGACTCGGTTACCAGTCTTAAATATAATAAACTTTTTGTAGTATAGACATTTACTCAAATACTAAAAGCATTGACGACTCTGTGAATAATAAAACAGGGAGAAAAAAAACAGCCCTTGTTGAGTTTCTTGCCGGTTCTTCTGAGTACAAGGTCTCCCGCCGTATATTTATGAACCGATGGCTTAGCTTCTAGACATTTTATGAGTACTTGTAACGGCCTAAACTGAATAAACAATTTTGATTATGATTATGCTTATTGCCAAAACACAAATCATTTCCAAAATAAAATTATCGTGTCTAATAATAATAGCTGCTTTGCAACGGTCATTAAGATGCACTACACACACACCTCCATGCACACAACGACAGTTTCAGTGACTATGTATTGTATCTAATTTAATTCGTAGAAACCTGTCATTAAATAATGATAAATAAACTAATAAATATTTCCAATACTCACCCCAATTAGTAGGGTACAAATGCTAGTATTCATCACACAAACATCTGCCCCCACCGGGATTCGAACCCGGGACCTCTCGAGTAGGCGACACCTTGAAACCCGGCGTAGAAACCACTCAGCCACGGAGGTCGTCAAAACCTCATTCCATATGACAGAACAGCATTAGCCATTGTCATTCCTAAGTTCGATTATGTAATATATCTATTTTTATCACTGTTGGTTTCTCAAAAATAAATAAATAAACATCTGAATTCTACTAATGTTATAAAATGTGAAGGTTTGTTATTCAATCGCGCAAAAACTACAGAATGGATTTAGATAAAATTTAGTACGCATGTAATTTATTATTATATGGATTGAATTATAAGGTACTGTTAATCTTGGAAAAATGTTAGGCTCCCGTAGCATTCTCAAAAAACTAAAGTTACCGCGGATGAAGTCACGTGACATTTTTTCCTGAGTGTAGCCGGTTTTCATCGATTTATAAGACGTTATCACGTGAAAAACTCTTTCTTATTCAAACTTCAACAAAGCCGCATATAGTTTTTATACAAGACAACCGTTACTGACTGATATTGGCTCACATATAGCCATAATGTTGTAGGCGTGCGTTAAAAAAGGATTTTCCAAAACTCTTCCCCTAAAGGGACAAAACGGCGTTCAAAGTTTGTTGGGGAAACTAATATTTTCACGGAGACGAAGTCGCCGGCACCCATTACTTTTTCAAGCAGCGTAAAGTCGAAATTCAAAAGCTGAAGGCAAAACTGGCCTGACAAAAACGTCAGAACCTCATAGTCTCATCTAAACATTGCGAGTGGCGCTCGGGTCGTGATTCATCGTCATTATATTTCATCGAAGTTGACGCCAGCTTCGGAGAAAAACAACCTTCAGTAATAATGGCATCTTCTCAGAACTTCGGAGCAAATCTTCGGCCAGGGTTTACAAATTGCCAACCATGAATATTAATCATACGGCCGATACCAAAACTTGAGTGGTTTATGCAAATCCTGGATTGCTTATTACAGTTGAAAATTAGTGCCCTCGCCGGGATATCCCTTTGACTTTTAACCGATGACATTGGGTATTTTCGCGAAATTCTCATTTCAATTCAAAGCTGAAAATTTAAATTTTAGCCTTATCTCATCAATCTGAGGAGAATAAACCCTATGCTAAATAATTATTATTCACGAGACCCAGATTGGATTTCCATTCTTTCCTAATATAACTCCATCGCAGAATGAGAAAGGCAAGGCATTGAACTTGAATAATATAAGACTAGGGTTATCATTTAGGAACTTGAAAAATCCTGATTAAAAGCTTGACATTTTCGATAAAAGTCTGGTTTATAAGTCAATTAAAAGATATATATTTTTTTTAATAGATAAATAAGAGGTTAATAAATTTTAATTTTATTACTCAGACAGAAGAACTCCTTATTGCAAGGTCGTCTGCAAAAGCTAAGATGGACTCTGTGTATTTATTGTTTATGTTAAACCGATAGACTCTGTACGGAAAGAGAATGGGCGTGGCGAAAAACGGAACTAACATTAAGATTTTTATTTGGCAATCAAACCCAGTAATCTGTAAAACGTCAAAGTTTTGTATTGATACAAATTTGTTTGTTGTTGTGATTTCTTGCGGTTTTTTGTATTTAATCATGTCTAAAAGGGGTAAAACCTTACAAATACGGTAGAAAAGAACTACAGCGCCCTCCAATCTAAATCCCATTCTCTTTCCGCACAGATTCAAGCCTCATTTTTTCTCATGACTTATCAGCTTCTCTATAAGAATATTTATAATTATATTAAATGCTATTGGTGACAGGCAGCAGCCCTGAAACAGCCCTACATTATAATGCAATGGTTTTGTGTATTCCTACTGCTGTGACAAATTGTAATTGTGAGTATCATGGTTTGATAATGTCTATAAGGGGTAAAACCTGACTGCAGACAGAAAGTTATACCACTTCAAGGTTAAGATCATTAGTTCATGTTGTACCGAACCAAATGCGTTTTGTATGTATATCCAGCAGACAGTTATTTGCCTTTCATGAATTCTGGCCTAATAATTTGTTGTGTTCCAGGCAGCCAGAAATGCCGGGCAAGAATCCTTTTTGATGGTTAGGCCTGAAATACGTATTTGGAAAGAATTTTGGAAATTGTATTGGTTAGTCCTATTGGTCTAGTGAGTTACTTCATCTTTTTTTGGAATGAGGACAAAAATTGCTTTGCTGAAATGATGTTGGTATTTGTTTTCGTGACCAGTTTTCCATCCATTAAAAAATCCGGACAAATTAAACAACCGGACAAAGTCCGGACTATAGTCTAAAAGACGAGACGTATCTGAACTAATCCGGACGGCTGGTAACCTAAATTAGACTCTTAACTTTTCATCATCATCAGCCTATTAATGTCCCCACTGCTGGGGCACAGGCTTCCCTATGGATGGAATAGGGAGATTGGGCCATGCCGCAGCGATCGTTGAATTTAAGCAACTTTCGCAGTGGTCGGTCATTGGATGGGTGACCATAATTTACTATCTCGAGCTCCTCCGTGCTTCGGAAGGCACGTTAAGCCGTTGGTCCCGGCTGCATCTGCAGTCGTTAGCACCCACCAACCCGCACTGGGCCCGCGTGGAGGGTCATGGCCCAATCTTAACTTTTATTTGGTACCAAAATATCAAATGCAAGTAGATACGTCGTTGAAGAAGATAATAATGTATTAATGATTTATATTCAAATAATATCAAACACCATTTCAAGCTATCAAAATAATTGAGATTGAGATAATTATTTCATTTAATGTTAAGTGTAAGTGGAGTCTGGCTATGCAGTAGGATATGAATGTCATACGCGTCGCACTAAATACCATCAATTTCCTTCATCATCATGAACAGTATATCAATGTCCCCACTGCTGGGGCATGATATGCTGATGTTGGGGCATATATTTGGTAGTATAAATATTAACTTTAGTATTTTGAGCATAAATTACACTACAATCCAAAAGTCAACAACGTTCAACAAAACGTTAGATCAGTCTTTTATTCGGCAAGAAGTTACCATGATGCCAGGATGCGTGTAGACTACTACAATGATTTACAAAACAATCCTGTGAATTATTAGGTTTTTGTTATTACGACTAGAAAATTGCGATATCCTTAAAGGAGGAACGTCCTTGAGAAGTATTATAAATACCCGAACGATCCATTTAGTAAGAGGGATCTGAAAAGTTTTGACATAATTCGACGCATTCCCTTTTGGAGTAAAGCTGCGGACAGTGGTGTACGAACGCAAAGAACTCTCAAATATTTTAATTTCTATAACTTTTCCGTGAATAATAAATGAGCTAGACTAAAATATTTTTTATTATTCTTTTTTTCCACTTGATAATCGTTGCAAGAATTGTGGACGTATACTTCCTTTGGAAGAATCGTTTCCCACAAAATTTCTCGACATTTTCGTTTATGTAAAAAGAAATAATGTATAATAAGTAAAACAATGAACCTTAAACTAAAAACCTTAAAAAATATAATAGAGTAACTAAAATATATTACTAAAAGGAGTCCCTTTAGGCAAGGTTCCGAAGATACTGGCAGCGTTCCCCCTTTGAATAGCTAGACTAATATTCTTTGTCCGAGGTAGCTGCCAGCTCTTCGGTCTTCAGTGATGTCGACTAACCTTTTTGATATTTCCTTAAAAAAGCGCATAGCGCTAAGACCCCACGGACCAAGGGTCTCGAAAAGTAAAAGGGTTTTCTTTAGAGAAATTTTAATACTCCGTTTCGGGTCGGTCAGAAGAATGGTGCACCATCGAAACGTAACAGAGGCACAAAGAAACTATTTCTCATGAAGGGTAGTAGATAGACGGGTAAGTAATTCAGTTACTTCTGCAATATCAAATAATGAAAACCCTAATAAATTTTTCAGAAGCGTAGACAGACATATTTTGGTTATTCGTTTGCTCAGTAAATTTTATAGTTCATTTTATTAGAATAGGTGTGTGTCTTAGTGAGTGACACACACCTATTCTAATAAAATGAACTATAAAATTTACTGAGCAAACGAATAAATTGCAACCTACAAAAAAACTTTAACGAGAGAAATTATTTAAACAATCAACAAACAATTCCCAGTATTCAGACAAAGCTACAGAACTGTTTACGAATGCAGCTGGGTCGGCGTGTCGAAACATGTCAAGGTCGCGAGGGGCTGGAGCTGAGTAAATGATGGAACGACGCCCACCCACTCGCTCACTTGCAAACTAAGCTGGTGCATACTGAATGCGATCGTGCCCGGGGTCTCTAACGAGGGCGAGAAGGCCATGACGTCACTTTTCTATAGGATGCCGTGTCGTGGAGCTCGATAATGGACGCGGCTTTAGGCATTCACTCCACCGCGCGGTCGAGAAAGCGAAAAGCTATTTAGAGCGATATTTGTTCGTTTAAGAAACTGGTGGAATCCCGTGTAATAGAAAATAATATTTATTGATCACCCAGAAAACAAAACCACAAAGTAAATTGACAAATACCTAGGTTTCTTATATTTGTATTTTTTTAAAGCATATAACTGTTACATGTTTTCATAATTCATCTAAAGAATTTTTTATTAGATTTTATTAACCCAGTTCAGGTTTCAGACGGGATCGCGCGGCCATTCGGAGACGGGTGCCGCGACCTCACCCGCCCTCTCGGCACGCACTAGGGGGACCGTGGTCCTCATAGTCGGGTTTTAGTGGTCCTGTTCAGGGCGTAGGTAGGGCCCTGTTCACTTCAGCGAGCTCCAGGGCTGGCTGAAGGGGACAGAGAGGAGTCCCACATACCTTCTTCTCGCTCCCCTAGTGGTTGAAGGATGCGTAAGGCATTTCCCAGACACAAAAAAAAGGTTTCAGACGGGATAATAATAGTTCTTTATGCGACTGTCATATAAGAAGGGTTATTAACGAGAGTCTGTTTATCGCATGATGCCAAGCCGAATAAGAGTGTTTTATTTAAAATAAAATTAAACTACTTTGTCTTCACAAACAATTGAAATTGAACAAAGTAAATACAAATACAAGCGCTTTATTTCCATACCTTATTATTACATTATTATTAAATATGAGTTAAGAGAAGTAACAAGGAAACAAAGAAGTATTTTGCAAAACTTTTCTGATATCCCGCAAACATAACACGATCGGTGGAAAATTGTATGAGAACCACGGGACAATAAGTTCAAATTTCGAATAAGTGCGGCTCTTTTTTACATTCAGCATAATACCAAAGCCTATTATTACATAGTCTATACTAATATTATAAAAGAGAAAAGGTTTGTATGTAAGTATGTTTGTAACGAATTGGCTCAAAAAGTACTAGACCGATTTCAAAATTCTTTTACTATTTGAATGCTACATTATCACTGATTGATATAGGCTATAGTGAATTTTCAAAAAAGTTAGGGTTCTGTATGAAAATTTCGATAATGTAACCCAACGTGTGTAAAAAAAATACCTAAAAATAGCCTTATAATGCGTACGCTGCGGAAGTCATTGACAATAGAGCAAAGTGATGTACTAAAGTTGTATAGAGGATACCAATATCTACAAAAAAATCCCCGATACCATATGTCTAACTGTTAGAGTTATGCCACAACTAGAGGTCCCCTGCGATTTCACCCGCGTTAATTTAAAGAAAAGGGTTTATAGTGGAAAAGGCTGTCGTGGGCTTTTTTACAGAACTTTTAAAAGACAAGAATTCCGTCATACATGATTTTTGTGTAACTTTAACCGTTTACCTAGCGCACCCAACGGAATCTCACAATTGGAATATTTTTACCCGTTTTTGCAACATTTTTCATTGAAGCTCCGCTGCTACTGATCTTAGCCGGGTAATATATAGCCTAAAGCTAGCTATATATACACCTATATATTCTTCGATATATGCACTGTCCAATACAAAAAGAATTTTTCAAGAGCAATGTTACATTCGGTACAACGGGTCCTAAACAATTTTTTTACTTGGAATGGAAGGTTTATAATTATTATGAAGAAAGTCATTGTGTATAATACAAGCCTTGGAACAAAAATTAAAGTCTACACTATAGCTCTACACCGAAGCAAAGCGAGGACGGGCCACTAGTAATTTAATAAATTAACAAATAAAAGTTTACTATTACGATTAAAAAGTTAATTTACGACACAGCTAGCAGTACTATATTGAGTTTTATTTTTAATTTTATGTATTTGCGTTTATAAAGTATGTCTCTAAATTCTATAAAGGTATTTTTTTCAACACATTTGCTAAAAATGCATTTACAGAGGTTGTGTACATTGTTCGAAAGTTCAAAATTCAGTTATTAAGTATAATTATATAAAGTTATTAAGTATAATATTATTCTATGTGTATCTTCGTTATCTACCTTATAGTCTCTGATTATTTTAAACAGACTTTAAAAGAGGATGATCTCAGTTTGATCTTTGTATGTATGTATGTTTGCCCGCGATTATCAATTTTTTTTTCCAACATAGTTGCTCGTAAACTGACTCTCATTAAACAGTTTTTAGTTTCATAACCCAGCATAATATAACCATAATTGTTGTAAATCTTACTCTACAATTTCAGCAAAAGTTTATGTCTAAAGGCATGGAATATTTTTATAAATATTAATTTGTTTTAGGATTAAGACGACCAATAAACATTTCATTTTATGTTTATAAACACAAACTAACTTAATTAACGTATTTCGAAACATTAATTTTAAGTTATAGTTTTTAAACAGACATCAAAAAAGGATGTTCTCTGTTTGACCTGTATGTATATTGTTTGTCCGCGATTATCTCAAAACCTACTGTTCCGACTTGGATGGGGTGTTCGATATATAAATGCGTGCTTATCAGGGAAGGCTTAAGTATATAATAATACTAGCAATATCCCACGGTTCAAAAGCGAATAAATAATGCCACTTGATAAGCCCCCTATTTTTGTTATTTACCAGCTTTTTTATAATTACTAGCTTCGCACACGTCTCGCTAGGGGTCGGTGGTGGGTCAGGTGCCTTACGTAGGTATGTTTAAATTGAATTGCTTTAGCAGCCTTGCTTTTATTAGAGCGCTGTTTGAACTATTCCCTATGGGGCCTTCGTACATATTTACCGGTTAGTGATTACCGCCCTTAATGAGCAATTGAGGCCATAAGTTTTCAACTTGAATTTTATACTGAAAGCGCTAATTGAAGTGATCATAGTGCGAATGAATTCACTGAAATTAGTCTTGACTGTAAAAGTGTGTGGTCCTATACGTATTCCAATGAATTAGCGTTGATTGAAAGATCTCTTTTTGGTTATACACAGCAGTAATCAGGCCCTCAATAACCTATGGTTCGGTTGTTTGATGGCGCAGGACCCAATTGACCACAGTGAGATCCAAATTCCAAAGTCTACAACGCTTGGTGAGAATAGCATCAACTGGATGCATCAGAACAACTCCATCGGCTGCATTAGAGTACATCCTAGACCTGGTCATACAAGAAGAGACGAAAGCAGCAGCTTTGAGACGAAGGTCTCTGGGCTCTTGGAGATTAAGTTAACTTAGTTGTTTTCCTTCTGGACTAACTTATGCTGGCTGTAAACGGGAATGTCTCGAGACACACAAAAAATAATTAGGACTAAGTGCGGAAACCGCCCTGAAGAACTAAACTAAGATGCCATAGCAAATATATCGACTCGGAAAGGGATCAATACCAACTCGCCTTTTGGCTTGCCGTCAAACAGGTGTCCACCTAACGTAAGAATGTAACGTAAGCGGATAAGCGGCTCCAGTACGATTAGGCGACGCCGCGCTTCTTACGACTCCCCGATCGCTGGTAGGGGACTAGGCAGCACTAGTTTTACCAGTCATAAATAAAGTAACTACTCCGTTTTAAGAGTCGGCACTTCCTAAATCACATAAAACGGCATGGTACCTTTCTCGATTCGGCAACACAAGCCTCGGGAAGGGTGTGAACGAGGAGACGTGAGCTAAGGGTTCGGAGAGACGTAAACTAGGATACGGATAGACGTAAGCTAGGGTACGGAGAGTTGACCACGCACGTTATGGCGCTGTCCCACGATCTATGATGTCGCGAGCGAGGCCTTGCCGCGCAGGGTTGCCAACCGTATGAAAACTCTAACGCTCGAGATTAAGCAGTCTCTATACGTACTACGAGGTGATAATACGATGATACGAATAAGGATGCATTTAGTGATGGCATAGTGAATCTGAGTTTGTGTGCTGTTGGTCGCAGAAGACCTTTACACTTACACCGGGTTTGGGGACGGCGAGATCCTAAGGGGACCTCAAGCCGAGAATTGGCGAGTGCCTCTAGAGGTCTTATCATACGGGTGTGGTTCCTGCCTAATCCTAAGCTAGTGTGCAAGTATGCTAGCTGTGTAGTGTTTGTTGGTGTTTGTGGCCTGTATGGGAGGAGTCGGAGGTGCGTTGGCGCGGGTGATTTCTTCGTCGGGGTACTCTAAGACGTGCCTAGACCGACGGAATCGGAGAGAAATAAATCTGTACTTGGGACAGTGCCCTTAGGGAGCTTATCCTGAAGCGAAGCGTTGCGATTCCGATTAGTGTGTGTTGCGTTGGGGAGATTCATACAAAGAATACTAAACGGCTCGACTTGATATGTTACCAGGAGCAAAAACACCTCCAAACTACTGGAAATTTTAAGCTACACTTCACGTGTACAGTATTTCAAGAGGAACTGCTCGCTATCCACTGAGCCTGTCAGTGGGCGCTGGGCTCCCGATCATTCGCATACGCCATCCTAAGCGATAGCATGTCCTCCTTATAGGCGCTAGCTAACCGCAGCAACACTAACCCACAAGTGGCTCAGATACACCAAACCATAAACGATGCCCAAATGGCAAATAAAACTATTAATTTCATCTGGGTCAAAGCGCACGTTGGCATCAGGGGAAACGAAGAGGCCGATTGCGCTGCAAAAGCAGCTGCAACGCTGCACAGCAGATACAACTACGTTATGTTCCCCATCAGCTACGTTAAACATCAAATCAGACAGGAAACACAAATGAAATGGACAGAAATGTACAAGGATACTGTCGGCGTTGCAGAACATACCAGAAAGTTGTGTCCTGAGCTGGGCGACGTTACAAAAGTCATGGAACTATGTGGCGCTCCCTTCTAGCTGTCTCAAGTCCTCACAGGACATGGGTACCGCCTAAATCTCTCTGTCTGTGTAAATTTAAAATCATAGATAACGACCTCAAACAGAAATAACGAATAAAACAAGACGACTCCAGAAATATTTTCACACCATATTAACGTGCCATCCAAATGGAAATAAGAAATAAATGAAACCAACAGAAGTAGCGCAGAAACTCGTCAAAGTTAGATACGAGTGCGTCGCGCCTTCATGACAGGCCACCCCAATTTCTGTTCAAGTGAAAAAGTATTATTAATATTATACAAAACAGTCCCAGAGTTGTGATTCCGAAAGTTTCTAAGCTGTTAATACTTGTTGACAAAAAGGCAATCTGAATGTACGCGTGTGAGTGAGAGTGCTGTCGGTGCCTTAGCCCCATAAGCGTCGATCCTTGAAAAATATTTGAAATAAATCACATTATTGGCCTGGGCAGACGAGGGACTTTTATCCGCGGGCTTTTTTGCTCACCAAAATAAAGCGCTTACAACGGTAACGAATATCGCACACGAGGAATTAAAAGTCCCACGAACAACCGAAGTCACCGAGAGATCGAACACGAATTTTGCAATGACATTTCGGACTCGCAAACGTTACGAATTCGATATTGGTTCGTGCTAAGGGTACAGTAGGCCCCGTTGAGAGTTCGATCCGAGTTAAGGAGATGGAGTACTGGGTACTCTAATTTAAAACGTCGTCTCTTTTTCTAATTTCAACACAACTTAATCTAAGAATCTCCATCTCTAAATTTTCGGGCAATAAATGTTCGCACACCGTGTACATTGAGTCCGTGACAAGTCCTCGTCGGACATTTTTTTCTCGATTCAGAGACTTTTGTCATCTGTGGACAGAAGTCCCTCGTCTGTGCTGGCCATTAATTTTACCCTTATCCTCTCGTTTGTGACGCCTTTTTGTTCAATAGAAATAATAGGGGAACGTGATTTAAAAATAGGATTTAAAATTGAATCGTATTTAAATGGTGCCGTCTTTTTTGCATCATTACAGTATTATGCCGCGATAACACTTTGGTCTAATACGAGTGCCAATGGGATTCAGATAAACGACTAAGTGTAAATGAACGTAGTCGAGTACGCCCGTATTCGCGTAGATTTCCTTTTGTTTACCCAACATTGTCTTCCATCCCGTATTCCAGTGCAAATATTGCTTCGGGTATCCGAATTCGAGTAATGTCTTTCGTGCACCCGAATACAGTTTAACGACCAAATGTAATTGCGGCATTATTCTTGTTCTTGATATCTAAGTACATTAAATAAACAATACAATAGTGTGACAGGGCCAAAATGTAACCTTGGGAATCTGGGGTTAAAGGAAACAACTTTTTAGGTTTGGTTTTTATTTTTAATCAACAAATTATGTTACTAAGTTTATTCTCCCCATATAGGTACAAATAAAAGAAGAGAGGGTTCGGGACAATTTCTGGTCTAAGTTTGAGTGTGTGTGTGGTGTATAAACTTCAAAAATCCAATCATGAGTTAATGTTAACAAAGCTAGGCTTAAATTTATTTATACATAAGGTTACGTTAGCTACGTTTGAATCTAAATAGTTCACAATTTCGGCGATCTCCAGAGAATCAAAAATGAATAATAGGGAAATAAACGTTTTGAGGGGCACTCGCCACTGAATCCGTCCGGGGCACGAGACCGAAAAGGTTAATTGTCATCCAAATTATAACTAAGCTTCGGTGACTCCAAAAAATAAACAAATAAGTAATGGGAAAGTATGATCCTGAGAGAGCACTTGCCAGTAGATCCGTCCGGGACTCGATGCTCGCTCGAAAAGGTTGATTCTCACCCAAAATAAAAGTCTCTACTTGTCGTAAGATTAGCGTTGCCAGTTCTGGAGGGGGTCCGCAGCGGGAGTAGGAGAGGGAAGCGAAAACCATTATGTGTAACAGGAAGTATGTATTTATTCGACTAATTACACTACTGGACAATTTAACAACAAGAGGGACAGAGAGTGCTGACTAGAATTGGGACGTGGTAGTCCAGACCCGAAACCTATTATTGTGCGTAGATAGAATGGACCCTCGTCCGCCGCAGACACCATGGTATCTGCTCTGGACGGGGAACCAGAGAACTGGGAGGGAGAGGAACGCTGAGAGGAGGCGATGGAGGGATCAGGACTGGCTGGGGGTGCGTAGAGACGGGCACGAAAGGTCAAAGCGATCGGAGTAAGGGGATTGGCCCAAAGGGTGGGGTCTGGGCAGGTGAATTCGGGGTATTCTCTTGCGTGCTAGGTCGCCAAACGGGACTGCTGCTTGGTGGAAAGTTGTGAAAAATACGGAGAGATGTAGGAGGCGAGGCTCTGCATAAATAATAAATAAAAAAAAATATTTATTTCAAGCCATTGGTCTCATATATGTTAGTAACAATTTTTCTTAGCATAGCTTCAGCGGGGGATTTTGCCATTATGGCGGGATATGGGTGGAACGCAGCCAGAGAGGAAAATAATACTATAGCACTTACGTGGCTCGGTGCGAGCGGAAGACTGTACGTACGTGTGTACGTATATGTAACAATATTACTCGAGACCTTATATTAATCAGACGGCGGACCTTAATGCCGCCGTTTATTAGACGCGGAGCGCCATCGGTTGTCGAGTAGGTGAACTATATTTCCCGGGCGTAGTGTTACTTAGTTACAATAGACGAATTGTTCATACTTCAACAGCTTTTGAACAACCTGTTGGTAAGAAACAACCTCCTAATATAGTTTGTAGTATTTTTATTATGCATAAGTATCTTTAAGTTTATCCCAATAACGTATAATAGTACCTATATACTAGACAGTAGTTATATTTTCTTTTTCATTAAACACATATGAAGAAATTAACGATCAAGTACCTAATTCACGTCGCCGATGACTTGAGTTAATAAATACCCTACAATTCACATAAACCAAAATTTTAGGGTTCCATAGCCAAATGGCCAAAAACGGAAACCTTATGGATTCGTCATGTCTGTCGGCCTGTCCGAGAGCTGGAGAATCGCGCGAGTGACGTGTGGCGGCGTTTTGTATCGGCGCATTAAGTGGCCGGTGCGGGCCACAAGAAGCGAGCAACGACGATTAGTAGCGTGTGGCGGCCACCGGCGTACCGTGTGTGGCAAGTCCATGTAAAATGTATGAAAACTACAAGAAAAATGCCGGTGGCGGCATTCTGTGGTTGTGGTTGGTGGCCCGTGTGCGGCGACACTAAGAACCAAGCATCGCTACCCACCGCTCTATTAATGGCATTTTCGAAACCCTCGCAACGGAAAATCACATTGAAATTATATGTTTGGTAGTAGGTACAAAAAGTTTTCTTCTTTACAAACAAAATAAGAGTGGTCGTAACATAATCACAAATTCCCATCGTCAAAGTGCTGAAACCCTCTTAACGTGAAACGTATCCATGACATTAGAGGATCAGCACTGACAAATAACGTTAAAGGAGCCAACCTCGAAATTCTGCTTCTATAAAATATTCAGTTACATAGACGGCACTATTTCAAAAAGAAACATGAGAGTCTCTTTAGAGCTGTGTCCCGTTTAAAAGGTTTGGAAGCTTCTAATGACGATAGAGGTTAATTTAAATTTAGCTCTTACTTAAATTGTTGTAACACATCTGCGATGCATTTTCAGTTCCAATCCGCGAACGCAATATAACGCCTTATAAGTCAACCAATTTGCGATACATCCATTTGAAATTCAAACAGAACCCCTGTTTTCTCATATAGTACAGTCAATCTGTAGGTTGAGTGGTGAAAAAAAAACCTAAAGGGTAAGTCTTGTTTTTTCTGTTGCCAAATGACGTCAGTAAGCCACCTTGGCGATGGGCATGTTCAACTCGTAGGCGTTTTTTGAAAAACTCAAAAAAACCGTCAAAAATTTTTTGAAACGCATTTTTCTTGTTTTGTATGCATTTTAGAAACTTTTTTTTCGACCATAATTGTAGAGGGCGTTGAGTGCTACAATTTATGTTATTGTTGCAATCTCGTACAACCAAAAATGCGCATTGTAGGTGGCGCTAAAGTCTCAAAAAAAGTGTTTTTTCACTTTTTCACCCTGAAAATATCATTTTAATGGAAAACTTTAAATGGCTAAGTTGTATCGTACATAATTACCAACAACTTTTGTATAAACAATTTTTTTGTATTACTTACCGTTTTTAAGTTATAAATTGCGCAGGTATGAAAAATCCAATAGAGCGGTTTTGGGCAGTTCAAGTACACATTTGCAGTGCACATTTCAATGTACGTTTTTACTATATTTTTTTTCAATCATGAAAAAAAATAAAAATATATCTATTTTTTTTATTTTTTCTTTCATTTTTTTTGTTTTTGAATCATGAAAAAAAAATAAAAAATAGTAAAACGTACATTGAAATGTGCATGCAAATGTGTACTTGAACTGCCCAAAACCGCTCTATTGGATTTTTCATACCTGCGCAATTTATAACTTGAAAACGGTAAGTAATACAAAAAAATTGTTTATACAAAAGTTGTTGGTAATTATGTACGAAACAACTTTGCCATTTAAAGTTTTCCATTGAAATGATATTTTCAGGGTGAAAAAGTGAAAAAACCCTTTTTTGAGACTTTAGTGCCACCTACAATGCGCATTTTTTGTTGTACGAGATTGCAACAATAACATAAATTGTAGCACTCAACGCCCTCTACAATTATGGTCGAAAAAAAAGTTTCTAAAATGCATACAAAACAAGAAAAATGCGTTTCAAAAAATTTTTGACGGTTTTTTTGAGTTTTTCAAAAAACGCCTACGAGTTGAACATGCCCATCGCCAAGGTGGCTTACTGACGTCATTTGGCAACAGAAAAAACAAGACTTACCCTTTAGGTTTTTTTTTCACTGAAACGATATTTTTTTCGACAGATTGACTGTACTAATAGGAAATCATCAAATTTAATAAAAAAACAAATTTTTAACTTCAAATTTTTAAATCCAAATATATATAGTTTGTGTAGGGTATTCTTACGAAATAAAAGAGAAATCGGCAAAACAATACAATCGTTCCCACCCAGCGGGAGGTTGACGGATGACGTAATCAGTTGACAGTGAGAGCGGCGCATGACCTTATGAGAGGTTATCTGTTTAATTTAAGGTGTAATAAAAAACGTTCGGTCTACTACCTGAATTGTTTTACAGGAGTCTCGTAATGTTGAATTTTGTTTTTGAATCTAGAAAGTGATAAAAATCACTCAATACATCGTATTCAAACCATCGGCCGCCCGATCACTTTGTGGCTGTCATACTTATCTGCCCAAATTCACTTTAAGGTCGAATTGTAGCGCCCATCTGGGGAAGTAACCTCCACCTTACAGAAGACCACAGTAAAATAACACTACCTTTAGACCTTAACACTCACTTAGGTGGTGTCGTATTTATGTCAGTGAATAAGGTTTCAGGACTCCGTTTCGTAGGCTTCGCTCTGCATCTTCTATCGCATTTATCACGGGGAGTGTTCTGAGGAATTGTTCGGATTAATTCCAGCTGCTGCATTTCACCATCGTACAAAGCGACAAAAATTTCATCCCCATCGTCTTGATGCGTGGCTCGTACTCCTTCCTTAAAGGCCGGCATCGCATTTGTGATACTTCTGGTGTTGCAAGTGTCCATGGGCGACGGTGATCACTTACCATCAGGTGAGCCGTCTGCTCGTATGCCCCCTATAACATAAAAAAAACTCCACGGAGTAGGGGATCGGGTCAGCGAAGACAACGGCATGAGTGACATTTTATGTATCGCAAGCGTCTATAGGCCATTGTGACCGCTTACCATTAGGCGGGCTATACGCTTGTTTGCAACTCCTTTAATATAAAAAATGGGTGCGCGTACTTATGTATGCGGGTGAGAAGTTATACTTCTTTGGCATCTATAAAAAATTGTTTTAAATTGCATGCAAATCATTAATTACAATAAAATAATAAAAGGACTAGTAAAGGATAGCCAACACAGTCAATAAAGTTCACTTTTAATTTGAAAAATTAAATAAATAATCAAAATATTATTCTAATTAAAATAGTGATCAGAGGCGACGAGCGTGCCAACATGCGCGACTAATAGAGATTCTATTTCTATTTCGACGGGTGCAAAGTAAAAACAGACATCTGCAAAATAGCAACTTTACAGGACAGCGAAAAGATCGAAAAAGTGTGTTATTTTTCTAATTAGTGGACCAATAGTTCTGAAAATTTTATCATAATCTATTTATACTCTTATATATTTGTATATTAAGCTAGTTTAGCTAATCTCTTATCTAATAGACAAGTCCGTCCGTCCGTCCGTGGTGCTGTTTCAGCGGCCAAACCGTAAGAGATAGATAAAGAGTATAGTCTGATAAGACTACAAACCGGATGTGAGTAACGTAGCACTTCCGGTTTTCGAGAAATCACGTGATTTCTATTTCAAACAAAACCACACAGCATCTCCGAAGTTCTCAATTAATTAAATACATTTTTTTTTTGGTGAACATTTGGTTCACTGGTTTGCTAGTTTCTTGATAATTTACGAAATTTTGCAGATTCGTCGCCGTTCTTACATCGTACTTTAAAAAATGCTAACTGAGCCAACTACCAGTTGGTCGTGTATACACCGTCTAGTTATACATACCATCCGTATACATACATAACGTCCGTCCATATAATCATACATAGCAGTCTCAGTATCACGGCTATTATATTTTGTTAGTTTTAAAAGCCCAGTTTCCTTTATGTCCAGTTATTTTCTTGTTCTTCCTAATTGCAGTTTGCGTTGTTCTGTATTCATTTTGAAATTATAAGGATTAATGCAAATGGAGAATAGAATAACACCTCGAAATTGCTGCCGTTAAAGAATAACTTTTCTTAACCTAAAAGGTACGCGCGCGCCAGTGACAAGTGCCTGATGTCATTTTGCGCGCGTTCGGAGCCCGCCTCAACGCGTTGAAACGACCAACGTTACTTGGTCGCATTGACTTTTTACCATTTGCAAAAACATGATTAGATGGCTTTTTATACGTTGGAAATTTGATTGAAATAAAGTGAAATCTGCAAAACAAAATATGACAGGCGTCTTCTTTGATTAGTTCGAAAATGAAATAAAAAGAAAAACGTGAATTTGTAGTTGACTTTATTTACTTTGTACCCGTCGATTTTGTTGGTAGCATTTTTCGAGACTTAATGTGCGGTTTAGCGGCCAACTTCATGGTGTTACTTTTGTGTTACAGTGATGCGCGCGCATCTTAAAATTTCACTCATCATTTTTTCATAACGCGCCTAAAGAAGTATAACTTCAAAAATAAAAAATATCTTTATAATTAATTACGCAACGCTCAGTCCATAAACTCTTTATCTATGCGTTGGACGTTACATACTTTAGTGTAGGCGCACCTTTATCTATATACAATAAAACGATTGAGAACCCACTTTGTAATCAAGATTCAAGACACATGTGCGTTGAGTGGTGTAGAAACGGAAACCAGATATGGGCTCCAAATCCAAGCTGTCCTTGCGGCACCCACATAAAAATAGGACGTGACCCTTACATCTCGCCGGCGGAATATATTCACCCAATCTGGATTATTGCGTTTAGACACAAAGCAGATAGTTACAGAAGTCTGTAGATTACATACAAAATGCGCTCGATCAACGCACACGGACCAAATATCTCAGACCAGTTGGGACCAGTGCGAGCGCGCGTGTCATACGTTTGAGATACTCGTTAAACTTTTCTGTGCAAAAATGCAGCAACAAAAAGATATTATTGGTTTATATTTCCGGATTAGATGTTTCATTCTTGACAATAATTCAACCAAATGATTATAAGTGCCATTATTACGGTAGTTTTTCGAGCTTAAGCAAAAGTTGCCGAGTGTATTTATAAAAAGTGAAGTATCTACATACATACATGTGATAGACTTCTGTACCTTCCTGTTTTGTGCTTTAGACCCATTCTCTAGTAGTGACTAGACTTTTTTATGCGTCATTAGTTTTATTCAGACGTACTTAAGTACGCTGGCAAAGCGTAGGTTATTGCTTCATTAAAACACAATGGTGTGTTTCTTTAGGTTCTTTTTCCCATGCTCGGGGGGAAACGAAAAAATAAATTGTGAATGCCTGTGGACTTAGAGAAGTTGCATTCCTTCTATTCATCTAAGCTAACGCATCATTTTAAGAAAAAGCATGGTTTTCATTATTAACAATGAAATGACATAAGTTAATAGAAGAGAGGGCATCAAAAAAGGTAATGTACTGTAAGGTACAGTTTGCTTTATCTGACTAGTCCATTTGGCGCGCGGGTGCTCCAACTTGGGTAGGAAGCGCTAAACCTGTGTTTTTTTGCTGAAGCATACACCCGGAAAGACGCGGCGAAGATACTAAACGATGCGACTACGAACACGGCCAATAGCCACGGACTAGCGAGCGGCGACTTTGAGCGCGGCCTAGGATTTCAGATTGCCAAAAACTTTTTTGGGAAATGGAAAAAAACGTCTTTTTTCGACCGAAAAATCGTATGTTTTCACAGAAAATTTTCAATATATCGAAAACGGGGCCGAATTTCAAAAATATTCAAAAAAAGCAGCTCGGTATTGAACCTAGGAACATTTTAGGTCATTATATTTTCGATATTGGTCACGGTTGAGGCTGTTCCCTTAGCCGCGAGTTTTCAGCGGCGCGAGGTGCGATATCACGCGGCGGGCGGCTCGCGTGCGGGTACGAGGATGAGAGCTCAAGTGTTCGTTCGAAACGGTAGTGGTGTCGCGTCAATGCTCGTTCGACTTGCGCATGCGGTAAAATGTGCGTCTGTAAGCGCCTACATGTACTTCCAAAAACGCGCTTATACGCGTTTTTAAACGCTTGCCTAAAACCGCTTTATAGCGATGGAGCGAATAATCACGGGCCGACTCTCGTGCCCGCTTTACAGCGCTTCGCTATACGATGCTTGTATTAGTTTCATTTTGCCAAGTATTTTTTAAACTTAAGTTTTCAAAAATTAATTCGATGTTTTTGCGTGACTGAGTCACAAACACACAAACATACGAACTTTCACATTTGTGACATTAGTAGGAAAGTTAACTTAAATTGTTTACTTGTCGGTAACTTCGATGCGCATCTCCCGGTGCTGCAGCTTTGAATGACATAACAACAAGATCAAAACTAAATGAACGACACAAAAAAAAGATTATTCGTACCAATTATTAGATATAATGTGATATACATCCAATGTTGAGAATCAAATAATAAAACTAAATCAAAACATCTATCTTTTAAGATATTTTCACAATATGATTTCATAACAATAGGTCCTTAAACATACTTTCTGTGAAGTGATACTTAATGATCTCGATTTTTCTTTTCAGTCAGCTAACAAGTAACTTGTACACCAGAAAAACTCTAGCGTTTACTAACGATCGTGTTACTTCTAAGCTCACAGCCGTCCGTTCTGCAATAAATGCCTGCCTGCCAGAATGCCAGCGCTGTTACGGTGGGAATATTCCCGTCCCATTGTAACAGCATTAAGCTGCGGCAGGGTCCTGATTGGCCTTTCTTCTTTCTGCATATTGTTGTTCTTTGTTTGTTTTAATTTTTATCGGTATATAATTTCTTATTGTTACATATTTGTGTTTTAAGGTAATAAATGATGTTTCTTTCTTTAAAAAAACACACTGTTACAGCAGCGTAGTAAATCGCTACCAACGATGCAGAATCGAATAAGTATTTCAAAACGTTTTTTCCAGGCGTAGCGTAGCTCACTCTCTGGAAAAAAGGTTCAATACAATCAGCAAATAGGAAATTTCTCTTCCAGCTAAAACGGAACACGAAAACGAAAATGCAATATCGTTCATCAATCCGACCTTTTGACGAATGTCCTTTATTATACGGTCCGACGGCCACCGCTGGATCGACGTCTGTTTCAGACTTTCCAATTGAAAAGAAAGAGATATACGAATCGAGGTTGAACTGGAAAGATTAATGGATAAGCCTGGAAATATTGGGCTTTTTTCCTTTGGGTAATTATGAAGGAGTCTGATTAATGGTCTTTAGCTATCCACCTATTAGTTTTGATTAAATTGAGCTTTTTTTTCGGTAGGATCGTCGAATTAACGTAATTAATGTACACCTATCTAATTTCATCCATTAGGCTTGAGTCCCATTTCTATATTACGCTGATAAAAAGCAGAACTGGTCACTATGTTTTTGAAATTAGTTATTGATCATCTGTATTTCACTGCAAGAGAAAATTCAGTCAATCCTTATAAAATTTGGAACTCGATACAGTATGAAAAGGCATCTAAACAATTTATGTGATAGAAAACTAAAAAAAATTTTTTGGCTGTGATTGCTCATGAAGTTTAATTTTTTTCAGCATTGATTGACTACACTGGAAAAAGTATTGAATTACAACAAAAAATTTTGCTACCTATTACATAAAATAGTAATTACATAAATATAGCTAGTATTAGACAAACTCGTTTTTGTTAAAATAGAATAGAATAGAATAATTTATTTATTTGCGTTTGAACAGGATAATAAGATCACAAATAGTTACACATAACCACACTGTTAGGTAGATAGGTTTCACCTATTCAGCTATAGACGTAGCATGCAAATTCACTTAAGTTTTTTTATCAAATAAATTAATACTATGTCACATAATTGAATAAAAATTATTTAACAAGTCATATAATAAGTAGAAAAAAAATCGATGAAAATTAGTTATGTTGTTATAACAAAACAGTCATCTAAAATTTACAAAACTGTTTTGTTATAAATTACTATTATGATTTTGATAATTCTTACACTTGTTCTGTAATTGGTAACAAAATTATTGCTTTGGCACCACTATACTGTTATTTGTAACTTACTATTTTGTTATCTGCAATTTAATATTCTGATGAATTATAGCTGTATATTAATTATCATACTTGCAAAAGTACTTTACTGTACTGCTTTAAAATCCTATACGCACTACTTACTAACAAGTAAGTACTGGGGGTTAGTTAGTTAGTTCTTCAGGGCGGTTTCCGCACTTAGTCCTGGTTATTGGACCATTGTGCGTGTCTCAAAAACATTCCCGTTTACTCCAGCCAGCCTATATCGGTCCAGAAGGAAAGCAACCTTGGTAGACTTCTGCAAGCTTCCGTAAACGATTCTGGTGACTGGAGAAGTCGTGCCAGTTGGTCGGCCACACTCCTGCATTCCATGATGACATGCTGTGGCGTTCCTTCTGCCTCCATGCATCCTATGCATAGGGGGCTGTCCACTACTCCTATTTTATATAGGTGTTTGTTTAGAGGACAATGACCAGTCAGGGATCCTATAATCCTGCGAAGTTTGTCCCTATTTAGTCTGGTAAGGGTGCGGGCAAAACTTTTATTTGCCGCCGGAACCGCGTTTTTCGTTTGCCGGCATCCTTCACCTGTTTTCCACTCCGTCAAGTGTGATTTCTGAGTTATTTCACGCAGCCACGTTTTAATTTGGGCCTGAGGTATGGGCAGCAAAGGTTCCGGGCAATACACTTTTGTGTCTGCTCCCCTCTTAGCCAGTTCGTCGGCTGCGTCATTTCCAATTGAGCTGCTGTGTCCTTTTATCCATTGCAGAGTTACCGTGTTGCTAACCGCAATGGATTGAAGTGCCTTGTGGCACTCCATTACTAGGACAGAGTTTATTGTGTTGCTACGTAGGGCTTGAAGCACAGATGCACTGTCAGAAATGATCTTGATGTAATGCCAATACATTCCGCCTGGAAGATTGTGCTTTGTTTGCCTAAGGTTGTAGATATTTTTATATTCAGATCGTTTGAGAAGACACCGGCTCCAGTACCACTGTTGGTTTTGGTTGTATATCCTAACTTCCCCGGCGCCAGAGCAATCTGCCTTTTCCGCGGTAAGTTGGCTATTGTATCTTCGATCAAAGACGTGTTGACTCAATATTCTATCCATAGGTGCCTCCAGGAGTGGGATCTCCTTCGTGTACTTTTGTAGAATATTGGAGTGTGTTGTTACAGTATTTAATCTCCATAATCCTAGAGATTTTAGTCTCAAGGCTGCTGCTTTCGCCTCTTCTTGTATGACCAGGTAAAATGGTCTTAAATTAATGAGGTACTCTAATGCAGCCGATGGAGTTGTTCTCATGCATGCAGTTGCTGCTACGCTCGCCAAGCGTTGTAGACTTTGGAGTTTGGATTTTACTGTGGTCAGTTGGGTCCTGGGTCACCAAACAACTGAACCATAGGTTATAGAGGGCCTGATGACTGCTGTGTATAACCAAAGGGTGATCTTTGGACTTAGACCCCACTTTTTACCAACTAGTCTTCTACACTGATTAAAAGCTATGCAGGCCTTCTTTGTTTTTATATCAATATGATTCGCCCAATTCAATTTGTTATCCAGTATTACGCCCAGATATTTCATTTGTGTTGATAGGGAGAGTTTGGTATTAAACAGTTTTGGTAACTGTAGTTCAGGTAGCTTCCTTTTGTTGGTGAAAAGGACTAGCTCTGTCTTGTTCGAGTTTACTGACAAGTGATGTTCGTCACACCATTTTCCACAATCTGAAGGGCTGAACGCATAACCTTGCAAAGGACATTTTCAGCATTCCCATTTATCAGAATTGTTACGTCGTCCGCATAACCAATAGTAGTGTATCCTCTGTCATTCAGACTCCGTAGGAGACTGTACACTACTATGTTCCAGAGAAGTGGTGAAAGGACTCCCCCTTGGGGACATCCTCTCCATCCTTCGTACGCGTGGTAGCGTTCCCCACTATCTGAACCGCCCTTTTGCCGACCAGTTCGGTGATCCAACATCTGGTGACTTGGTTCACCTTGAATTTTCTTAGGGCGTGGTTAATGCTGTTGTGCATCGTTTTGTCAAAAGCACCTTCTATGTCTATGAAGGCTGCCAATGTTGAGGTTTTATTTGTGATTGCTGACTCTATTTTGTGGACTACTGAATGCAGTGCCGACTCTGTTGATCTGCCCTTTCTGTAGGCATGTTGTTGAGGGTGCAGCGGAGCCTTACTTAGTGCTCCATCCCTAAGGTGTCGGTCTACCAGTATTTCCAATGTTTTCAAGAGAATAGAGGTTAAGCTTATGTGTCTGAAGGATTTAGCTTGTGTATAGTCGTCCTTGCCTGGTTTTGGTAAGAAGACTACTTTTACCTCCCTCCATGGTTTTGGTATGTACTTGAAGGCCAGGCAGGCCCTAAAGATTGGTTGTAGGTATCTAATTGCCTGATCGAGTTGCCATTGTAGTAGCGCCGGGAATATACCATCTAGTCCTGCTGACTTAAATGGTTGAAAGCTTTTTAGAGCCCATTCTATCTTTTCCTCCGTTACTATTGTTTTTGCCAGGTCCCATTCCTGGGTTATTGGTGCATTGTGGTGCTCAGTCGACCACTCAAAGCCAGGCACCAGTTGGCATCCTGGGAAGTGGGTTTCCAGTAGCACCGCATTGGCTTCTTCTTCTGTTTTTGTATAAGTGCCGTCTTCCTTTTTCAGAGACCCAAGGAGGTTGGAGTTGTCCTTCGACAGAACTTTCTTGAGTCTGGCAGCTTGATTTGTTGAATTGACACTACTACAGAAGCCGCGCCATCCTTCTCTACGCCGGAATCTGATCCGCTTCTTGTAGTATTTTTGTGCTTTTTTATATTTGTCCCAGTCCTCATTGGTTCTGGTATTTTGCGCTCGATTGAAAAGTGTCCTGAGTTCCTTACGTAGTCTTTCAAGTTCTGGCCCCCACCAGGAACTTTTACCCACGCCTTTCGGTACGATGGTAGAACACGTAAGAAGTGCTGAAGTGTAGAACTGTTTACTTGTTGTAGAACTGTGTAGTGTGTTGTTGTTGTTGTACGTTTGTTTCTATGTTGTTTATATCAAGAATTTCATCATGTATTTGCATCTCGCTTAGTGTTTTAGTTATCAGTTGTATGTAAGTACCTTGCTATATCTGTTTTTCGGGGGTTGCGATATGGAACAGGGTCTATTTGTCTGTATTGTAATTGGAAACATATCCTACGGTGGTCTGCAAAGGAGTGTTCGTTTGACACGTGCCATCCTTCGATTAGATTGGCCACCGCGTGTGCGTAGGATTCCGCGGTGAATAGTGAATTTGTTTTTAAGGAATAGAACGGCACATGACAAAGCAAGATCTATTTTAAGCCTAATAAGAGCTCACATTGGCGATTGGATTGTTAAACATAACACGAAAGAATAATTAATTCTTATATAATACCAACTTTATCCTCATATGTCACTCTCTTAAGTATAATTTTCGTGCAAAACCAAAATTCGTGAAAATCCGCTGAGCAGTTTAGGCGTGAAACCGTAGCAAAGAAGCCGTGTATTAGATAATATTAGTATCTATTCTCGTTGTGTGATTATATATATATATATATAGACCTAAATTTAGTAGGAAAAGAAAATAACATATTGTGCCTGCCGTCTTATAATAGACTTGACGAAACGTCTTCACACCTGTTATGATAATCATGAATAGTGTTGTATAATTCCATTCACGTACTGAATGGAGGCTCTTATATTCAGAATTAAACTAAATTCACTCCAACTAATAATACTATTGAGGGCTCAGCCTTTTGTCCCAAATAGTTTAAAAGTCTAAATCTATAGTTAATTATTTCTGTGTTAATATACTCGCAGTTACAAAACTATATATGGAATGTGTCCTTTGCTAAGCATTGCTTGATTACAAATAGAATGTTTAAAACCAACTAGGTATCTGTATTTTAGTGGAGCTCGATGGAGCAAGTGGTTAGCGCGTTTGGCTGCGATCGTTGAACTTAAGCAAGTTTCGCAGTGGTCGGTCATTGGATAGGTGACCAAAAATTACTATCTCGAGCTCCTCCGTGCTTCGGAAGGCACGTTAAGCCGTTAGTACCGGCTGCATCTGCAGTCGTTAGCACCCACCAATCCGCACTGGTCCCGCGTGTTGGGTCATGGCCCAATCTCCCTATTCCATCCATAGGGAAGGCCTGTGCCCCAGCAGTGGGGACATTAATAGGCTGATGATGATGATCTATATTTAGATCAAACCTAAATATAGGTAGTAGATAGAGTATAGTAGGTTTATAAAATAAATAAATAAAAATTATTAATAACCTAAAGGACTCCATACTCAACTAAAACTTTTGTCAAATGTCTTTTTCTTTAGTGTTGTTTCACACATACCATAACCACACCACACCGTCGCGAAAAAAAAGTGGTCAAGCCGTGCTGAGGTGTGAATGTGAATTGCATTTTGGTTCCTACAAAATGTCATCTACATTTTGTAGGTAGGCATGGATGTATTGTCGCTAGTTTTTTTTGTTTTTTAGTATGTATACTGCTGGTCGCAGATTACCTTTACAGCGTCACCGGGTATGGGGACGGCGAGATTGTAAGGGGACCTCAACCGAGAATTAAAAATATAAGGTAAATGCCTCTAGAGGTATTCCAGGCGGATGGCATCTCCCCACGGGGGGAGTCCCCTCTCAGTCTGGAGCCTCTAGACCACTCGAACCTGAGGGGGTTGACGCTAGTGGTTGCGCAACGTACGTTTTGTGATTTTGTTACTAATCTGTCTGTCTGTCTCTTGTATAAAAACAAGCGTTTTCGATGTGGCCGGCCGCTAGTTCATAGTGTCGGTTGTGTTGCGTTGCGGTTGTGGTGTGGTCGGTATCACACACGCAGTCGAGAGTGACGGCAAAATGTGGTCTGTGTTCAACTATGAATTTTAATAAATATTATCGCCCGCCCACGTAGTATAGACGTGATGTGGTTGCAGTACATATGAAACAAGCCTTACACTTTTTGTAGCGTCCGCGTCCTTTCGCTTCAAAACATTACAATAAACAGGACAATGTGTAAAGCTAAATTTAAATTTCGTTTGCAAAGTGATTTCAGCTACATAGTATTCATATAAATTACTATACCTGCACAGTAAGTTACCTACCTTTTTAAGGTTATGTTAAGGTACCTGTTACATATACTTCAGTATCGAAAGAAATATTTTGTAAGGTTATGCAATTCATGGTGAATATTTTTTTTTTCCTTATTTCACAGGATACGTCTGTAAGTATTTACCTATACATCACGTTAAATGACCGAGAGGCATATAATATAAATAAAAGCTTATATTTTTTCTCGTTTTTATCGAACACGCGTGTTAACATTAGCGAATACAATTAGCCGCCACCGCGATCGCGGCCGCAGGCAGCCTCTGACTGTGAGACACTTAATTATTTTACCATTCCCAAAATCCTTTTGGTAATAAAATATTGCAATTTTAAATTTGAGCTTTTTAAATCAGATGACAATGCAATATATTTATAACATGTAGCTGTTCTGATGATGGAGTCTTAAGGTTTCCGTGGTTGTTCATCATCAGCCTATTAATGTCCCCACTGCTGGGGCACAGGCCTTCCCTATGGATGGAATAGGGTTATTGGGCCATAACCCACCACGCCGCCCCAGTGCGGATTGGTGAGTGCTGACGACTGCAGATGCAGCTGGGACCAACGGCTTAACGTACCTTCCGAAGCACGGAAGAGCTCGATATAGTAAATTTTTGGTCACCCATCCAATGATGGACCACTGCGAAAGTTGCATAACTTCCACGATCGCAGTGGAACGCGCTAACCACTTACGCCATCGAGCTCCTAATTTTATGGTTGTTAGCTATTTAATAACAACGATTCAAATCTTTGAACGCAAGCATATCATCGGGCTTGTTTGATTTGGCTTGACAAAAATTTTCACGAATACTTTGATCCCAAACGCAAAGATGATTGTATGCTTATTTGATATGTAGTTTAGTACGTAACATTAGATTGCTTATAAAAGTTATACCAACATACTTTATTTAGAATTCACATTCAATTAAAAGTACTTGCAACATATTATGGATGAACAATAACATAAAAAAAATGTAAGTAATAGTAGGCACTTAAATTGTTAACCCTCGGTTAACAATTTAAGTCTATTATGATTATCTATTACTAGCTGTGCCCTGCAGTGTTACCCGTGGCTTATTAGGGATATTTTTCTGCAATAAAACGTAGCCTATGTGTTAATCCAAGGTGTCTGCTAATTCCATACGAAATTTTATTAAAATCGCTCCAGCCATTAGACGTGAAGAAGTAACAAACATACTCACTCACACACTCACAAACTTTTAGCCTTCATAATGTTAGTGTGATGACTTACAACTGTAACATAGTCCTAGAGTACTACAGTTGTTATGCTAAATTGTTGTAATGTATACTAGTCAGGCTTCAGAAATAAAGATTATTAATATGCATAACTATTAAATCAAGATATATTTGAAAAGTTTTATTTCAAATTATCCTCCTGTACCCTACCAAAAAATAAACCGGGTGGGCGGTTGCTGTAAAACTTGTATTTATGTACAGAGAATAGAATATTCATGTGAGTAGACATTACAATTTTAAGAAGGAAAGTATATCCAGCAATGAACTACTATAGGGGCCAGGGGGTAGGAGCATCACCCCACAGTGATTCTTAGCAATCACTGCTAGTGGCTGGTCGATGCTTAAAAGGCCCTTTTCAGGGCCAAGGGGGGACGAGAGAGGGATGGAGAGAACTACGCTCTCCCTCCCACTCTCGTGAGTTCCGCGAGTCTGTCCTGAGGAGGCCAGGATTGCATTACACAAGCTCTCTGTTGTTGCCCCTGTTGGATGTTGATGCCCCTAATACTCCGGGGCATCTTCATCGGGGCGGGTCCGCTTGCGGACAATCACCTTGCGGGTGGGCGGACTATTCGGAAACGGATACCGCCACATCACTCGCACTCCCGGTGCGCACTAGGAGGGACCGCGGTCCCTCATAATGCGCGCCGGGTGACCGGTGCAGGAGTATTGTCTAGTTTTTACGGTCGCCTTCTTGGCGAGGTAGGGCCCCGTTTGCTTCTCGGAGCACTTGTGTTCCCTGAAGCGGTAGAGAGGAGTCCCCGATAGCTTCGTCCGCAACTCTCGGTTGGCGAAGTATGCGTAATGCATTTTCTAGACATAAAAAAAAAGGGTCGCGAGATGTTACGGGTCGGGAGGAGTCCCACATAACCCCGTTGCCACTCCCAGGTGGCGGGGTATGCATCATGCATTTTCCTGACGAAAAAAAAAAGGGTGGCGAGATGTTGGCTTATCAATGCCGGGACATTTGCACCCCCCCCCCCCTGAAAAAATTAAGCACCATCCCCCCATCACCCCGCAGAATTAAAACATCAAGCAGCCCAGCGGTGTCGGAATCCGGTTCAATAACAAGACAAGACGCAAAATTCCGGGACGATCCCGGATTTCCCGGCCATCTGGCAAGCCTACTATAAGTACGAAATTTATAAGGAAATTAAAGAAATCGTCAACGATAACTTTGTGCATTTAAAGGTACAAGTCCAAACTGAACCGCAGACCGCAGGCCACAGCTACAGACACTACTGGTTTCTATGAATCTCTATGAAATTGATTCCGAGTGCGGCGACATTGTGACCTGCAGCCGCGGCACGTAGACTGCAGCTGCGGCGTGCAGCGACCGCAGACTGCAGTTCCAGTGGTGTCGCAACCGCAGAGAGGTCACACGTATTTAAAATAAAGTACCGTATCCGAATCACCAGGGCCCACGGATTTGTCTACTCAGGCGAATCAAGGTCATGTAATGAATGAGGGGTTTGAGTATTTTTACTTAAATCAAAGTAAGATATAATTTTTCATCCTCCACTGAAATAGCGTGTCGCTTTTTCGGTTGGATTTCTTCACTAATAAAACTGAGCACAAAGTCAAAATCATTTTTATTTAAACGACAATACTTCCGAAACTTTTCCTCTGCAGCAATTATATTTTTTTAATCAGATTGGAATAAGGTCCTTCTTCGATTCGACTTTTAAATAAAAGATCAGGTGTTCTCTTTTTTTACATTATACTAGCTGACCCAGCGAACTTCGTACCGCCCTAAAAAATAGGGGTTGTCCAGCGCACAAAATTGTGAATCTAAACCATTTTCAGATCCCCTTGAACACACACAAAAAATTTCATCAAAATCGGTCCAGTCGTTTAAGAGAAGTTCAGTGACATACACACTCACAGAAGAATTATATATATAAAGATAGTAACAACAAGTCGTCATCATCTTCCTCTTCTAACAAAAAACACAATAGTAAATTATCGGTAGCGTTGGCCGATATTCTGTCTCCTAAGAAGGTACTGGAGTGACTAAGGCATGGTTCTATGCATTGTGCAGCCGCGGCATGCAGACGCGCTCGAAATAGAAGGGCGCGGCAGGCCACGCACTGCGGCCTGCCGCAGGCGCTACCTACAATGTCGCCTGCGGTCACAGTCTGCAGCTCATTGCGGAATTGTACCTTAAAGGTACAAGTCTAAACTGAACCGCAGACCGCAGGCCGCAGCTGCAGACTGCAGGCGACACTACTGGTTTCTATGAATCTCTGTGAAATTGATTCCGAGCGCACCGACATTACGGTCTGCTGCCGCGGCACGAAGCGATCGCAGACTGCAGTTCGAGTGGTGTCGCGAACCGTAGAGAGGTCACACGTATTAAAAAAAAGTGGCCAAGTGCAAGTGGGACTCGCCGTTCACAAGGGTTCCGTAGCAGCAAGTAACATAATATAAAACCTGCCCCCCCGTGCGCTCTGCACCCGCTACCGATCAAACCACGCCCCGCTCAAATTATAATTTATTTACTTAGGCACCAATTACACATTTATTATTAGAAAATTATAGTTTACGGTTTATGCATTACGTTTATGACTATGAAATTAAATGTTTTTTTTATATATAAACAGTCAGGTCATAAGTATTGTCACACAGTAAAAACTTTTCTTTTAGAATGCTGGCCACAAAAAAGTTTATTTAATTCGTTCATGAAAATAAAAATGTATACTTTTTATAATTTTACTCATTTTTAAATATGGAGTGGACGCTTAAAGAAGACCGTGTTGCAGTTATTGCGTTGCATCGTTGCGCTTAAGCGCCAATTAAAATTTTTGACATACTGAAAATTTTGAATATAACCAAAAGATTCGTTTATCGTACCATCAAACGATACAATAAAGACTCTAGTGTAGATGACAGGTCAAGAAGTGGTCGCCCTCGGTCTGTTAGGACTCCAGCAGTGATAAAAGCTGTGAAGGCGCGAATTCAAAGATATCCCAAACTTAAGCAGAAACTTTTGGCCCTTCAGATGGGGTTAAGCAGAACTACGGTGAAAAGGTAACACCCTTTGATGAAGACTAAGGCTTCGGGCATATTCAAAAAAAAACAGGACATCGTTTGAATGTTCGTCTAATGCACCTGAGACTGAAGAGATGCCGCGCTTTGTTGAAGCGGTACGCGGGAAAAAATATCGGGAAATTCTTTTTTCGGATGAAAAAATTTTACCGTAGAAGAGAGCTACAACAAACAAAATGATAAAGTGTACGCACACAGTAGTGAAGAAGCGAGCAACCGTATTCCGCGTGTCCAACGAAGTCATTTTCCATCCTCGCTCATGGTATGGTTGGGAGTTTCTTATTGGGGCTTAACAGAGGTACATTTTTGTGAGAAAGGTTTAAAAATGAATGCAGTTGTGTATCAAAATACAGTCCTGACGAACCTTGTGGAACCGGTTTCTCATACCATGTTCAATAAAAGGCACTGGGTATTCCAACACAGCTCATAGAGCGAAGAGCACGCAAGACTGGCTGGCGGCGCGTGAAATCGACTTCATCCGGCACGAAGACTGGCCCTCCTCCAGTCCAGATTTGAGTCCGTTAGATTACAAGATATGGCAACACTTGGAGGAAAAGGCGTGCGCAAAGCCTCATCCCAATTTGGAGTCACTCAAGACTACCTTGATTAAGGCAGCCGCCGATAAGTTCATTTTGGTATATAAATGGTTACATAATGAATAAACTTGTTTCAATTATTTTATATTAAACATGTGACAGAATTTATGATCTGACTAGGTATATTTGAGTCAATTGAATGAAAGGTAAATAGCGGTTTACGATTTATGACATATTAAAAAAACTACTAACTAGATCTCGTTCAAACCAATTTTCAGTGGAAGTTTGCATGGTAAATACATATATTTTTTTAGTATTATCATTTTTTCATTTTAGAAGTTACAGGGGGTGGCTGGGACACACATTTTACCACTTGGAAGTGTCTCTCGCGTAAACTATTCAGTTTAGATATATTAGAAACCTCAATATCAAATTTGAAAACCTTTCCATAGCATAAAGACACGTATGGGTTTAATGAAAAAATAATTTTGAGTTTCATTTCTAAGTATGGGGAACCCCCAATTTTTTTTTTCTATTTTTATGTGAAAATCATAATGCGGTTCACAGAATACATCTACAAAACCTACGTTACAACATTAAAATTCTTATAGTTTCGGAAAAAAGTGGTTGTGACCTACGGACGGACAGACGGACGGACATGCCCCATCTATAAGGGTTCCGTGTTTTGCCATTTGGCTACGGAACCCTAAAAATAACGTCTTTTTCGGATGATGATGAAGCGAAGTTAATTAACTTTGTTTCTGGTCATCCAGTCCTTTACGAGACATATCATACGTGTCCGATGAACGAGTAAATTACCGCAATAATTTGATCAAAGATAATGTGAGGAGAGCAATAGGGGTGAACTTAAATAAAAATAGTAAGTACCTTCCTCAATGGGTGCATATACGCAATTTGAATTCCAATGGTCCATAGACAAATTTTAAGTTAAACTTATTATTGTTTCTGTGTGCTTAAACAATAAAGAATATGGTCTTTAATTTGGCCCACATAGTTGCTCTTCTAACAAAAGACACATTAGTTAATTATCGGTAGCGTTGTCCGACATTTATTCTCACACGAAGGTATAAGAGTGACTGAGACATGGTTCTAAGCATTGTGCAGCCATGGCATGCCGCCGTGCTCGGAATAGAAACTGCCGCGACCGCAGGCAGCACTGCGGTCAGCCGCAGGCGCTAGCCAGTGTCGCCTGCGGTCGCAGTCTGCAGCCCATTGTGGAATTGTACATTTAATCTTATCTTCGTAGGTAAAAATCGTCTCCTTTATAAACTTCGTAATCTTTCAATAACTACACTACTTATAAACGAAATTAAACAACGGGAAAAATCTGCACAAGACCTATTTTCAAAAACTCATCGTGGATAATAAAAATTAAGTGCGTGTCTTTATTTTTTAATATCTATGATGTATAATATAAATAACTGATTTCTATGAACTCGGATGCAGTGATTTGGCACTCTACGCAAAATAACCCCCCCGTAATCCTAGGGGTAATCCCCCCAATTACTGGCGGATCGTAACGTTCGTGTGTCTATTAGGTTCTGGAATTAAGCGAGGGACAGATAAGTCGCGAGAGTTAATGACCGAGAAATTCTGGGAAAACGCTACGACTAAATTGGTGAGGAGACAAAAATGTAGACTGAGAATGGAACTTTCAGAATAACTTTGGTTCTGAATTTTTAATATCGTATTCTCTTAAATAATGTGGAATGAATATTTTACCCGTATCTTCTTGGCAGAACAATTTTAGCCGTTACTATCAGGATGAATTTTGACTCTCAGTGTCTTAGCAAGTATTTTGTTGACACTCTTTTATTGTTTTCATCGTCATCATTATGACCCACTGCTGAGCATAGACCTCCCCCAAGGATCTTGCTAAATAACTTGGGGGATTTTGCAATAATCGCCACGCTTGGCAGGCGGGTTGGCGATCGCAGTACAGCCAAGATATTGCAACAAGACGCTGATGCCCGTCTTCTGCTGGCTGTGCTCCCTTAGTCGCTTACGACACCCATGCGACGAGAGGGGTGGTGCTATTCTGAGCCGGCACACATACGGCAATTTATTGTTTTGCTAGACCAGTACCCTTAGCATGAACCAATAAAGTACCGGTACGAAATGTCATTGTCAAATGTGCACTAATTTTTGGTTCTCGGTACGTCCTTTGGGGCGCTGCTCTTCAAGTTTCCATACAAAATTTGACAATGACATTTCGGATTCGTAAACTATGCAAATTCGATTTTGGTTCGTGCTAGGGGTACTGTATTGAGAATGAAAGTTAGATTCTTAAAGCATTGGTGTGGTTGTATAAAACCTCTTGCATAGTTAAACTTTGATCCCAATATTAAATAAACGAGGAATAAGCTTAGACTAGTTACGCCGTGTTTTGTTCATATCACTCAAATGCCATTTGCCATTCAATGGACAGAGGCAAAACATAGAGTAACTAATGCAAGCTTATTCTTCGTTTATTAATAAGACGGTTAAAGTGAAATCGAATTTTGTCTGGCTTATAAAAACTAGAAAATAAAAAAAATCCTCTCTAAGCTTTGAATTGGACCAGAGCCGCAAGCAAGTTTAGAAAGCTTTCTGCCACTGAAGCCTCGATGCTTATCTACGAGGTCTGATTTTTTTAGTAACAATCAAAAAAATAATGCGACAAGCAAATGTAAAAATTTACAAAGAAATCAGTGGCAATGTAATAAAAGATTCACTTTCATCATCAGCCTATTAAAGTCCCCACTGTTGGGGCACATGCCTTCCCTATCGATGGAATAGGGAGATTGGGCCATGGCCCAATCTCCTGGGCCCAGTGCGTATTGGAGGGTGCTAACGACTGCAGATACAGCCGGGACCAACGGCTTAACGTGCCTTTCGAAGCACGGAGGAACTCTAGATAGAAGATTTTTGGTCACCCATCCAATGACCGACCACTGCGAAAGTTACTTAACTTCAACGATCGCAGCCAAACGCGCTAACCACCCGGGCCATCAAGCTTCTCAGAAAAAAGATTCACTTTAATAAACGAGATTTTAGTTAGCTAAAATCATTTGCAAAACCATGCATAGTTTATTTTATACAGTATTTATTTTTACGGTTCCACGCCATTCAAAATTATGTTTCACTCTGAAATCTTATCCGTATAAACCCAGAACCCGAGGTAATCCCATCAATTACCGTCGGATCGTAAACGCTCGTGGGGGTGTATTCTACATTCATCTTACATGGTTCGTATGTTACGGTATCGTTGAGCACCGAAGGAGTACACGAGTGTCTATCTGTTGTACGCAATACGTTCCATCACGAATTAGTGGAAGATCGTGATCCCGAAATTGAAAAAAATGATAATTTATTCCGTGATCAAGATACTTATGATATTTTGGTATACAAGACAAAACAAGTTGGCACTTTCCAGCGACATGAACACATCCAACAACTTCTCAGAAATCGTTTTTGTTTGCCTAATTTGAGACTTCCAGATCCCGAAAAGCAAAAACGTAAAATCAAAGTATTAAAAAAAATGTGTGTGTCAGTTCCGACGCACGACTGGAGTTTACTCCTTAAGTTCGATAGTCTAACCAAACGCAAAAGAGTTTATTTAACTTAAAAAAGATTGATACTGTATGAAAGAGTAAATTAACAAATTAATGAAAATAATATACATATATAAATGTATATTTATTCATTTCATATACATTTATTATAACTAATCGACGAAATATTTTACATTAAACTTTTTACAATAGTCAATTTCAGATGTGCATAAATATATTATTTTAAGTTATTGTACATCTTTGTGTTTTTATTTGTTTTGTTACACATATAACAGAGTCATGTTGTTAAGTTACTCCTATCCCAAATATATCTTGGAATTGGTAAATTCAAAGCGCAAAGCCAGAAAGCTATGGCACGAAACACAATTTCCTGCACACAAAACCATATACAACAAAATTGCAAATAAACTAAAGAAAGCTCTAAAAATTAACAACAATACAGAAATGGAGATCTACCTCAAAAAGCTTGATGCAACCCAGGCCACCGATTACTCTCTCTGGAAAGCTACGAAAATATTTAAACAACCAATAGCACATCGATTCCCTATCTTGAAAGCAGATGGTAGTTGGGCAAAAAACGATGAACAAAAGGCCAACACATTCGCTAAACATCTATTCGAAGTATTTACTCCAAACATCGATTATGGATGCAAAGCCAGTTTAATTAAATCTGAACTTGAAAAACCACATCAACTAGATCCACCCCTCAAAAAATTCAGCAAACAAGAAGTATTAGAGGCCATTAAAAAAATCGACATTCACAAAGCACCAGGGTATGATCTAATTACAGCCAAGACTCTGCGAGAGCTACCAGACGTCGGCATTACATTTCTTACTTATGTCTACAACGCATGCCTCTGGAAAAATTTTGTTCCACCACAGTGGAAGGTTGCAGAAATTATCATAATTCCCAAGCCCGGAAAAGACCCTACTGACGTCAAATCATACCGTCCGATCAGTCTTCTCTCAGTTCCGTCTAAAGTCTTAGAAATTCTAGTACTGAAACGCCTTACACCACATATCAAAGCTAACAAGCTTATCCCGGATCACCAGTTCGGTTTTAGAAAGGGTCATGGTACAATAGAACAAGTGCATAGAATAGTAGAAAAAATTAATGACACTTTTGAACGCAAACTGACCTGCTCTGCTGCTTTCTTAGATATTACACAAGCCTTCGACCGTGTGTGGCACGATGGACTCTTGTATAAAGTCCTCAAAAACTTACCCATAAACTTCTATCTGTTTATAAAGTCATATCTCAGTGACAGACACTTCTACGTTAAATATGGTGACTTTAACACAGGCCTACACAAAATAAGAGCAGGTGTTCCGCAGGGCAGCGTAATGGGTCCAATACTCTATCTTATATACACCTTGGACTTACCAAATAGACGAGATATAATGACAGGAACATTTGCTGATGATACTGCCATACTCGCTGTTGATAAAACACCTGAGAGAGCATCGGCAAAATTGCAACAAAACCTGAATGACATCTCAGACTGGCTGAAAAACTGGCGCATAAAGGCAAATGTAAGCAAATCAGTTCATGTCACCTTTTCCTTAAAGAAAGATACATGCCCAGAAGTGGAATTAAACCAAATTAAGATACCGCAGGCAGATGAGGTTCGATACTTAGGAATCTACTTGGATAGACGTTTAACCTGGAAGAAACATATATCTACCAAAAGGAAAGCACTTGACTTACAATTAAAAAAGCTTTACTGGCTCATGGGAAGAAAATCTCAAGTCTCTCTAGAAAATAAACTCCTTCTGTACAAGTGTATACTTAAGCCGGTTTGGACTTATGGCCTACAACTATGGGGCACAGCCTCTATATCCAACATAGAGATACTGCAACGCTTTCAATCAAAAGCCCTACGAATGATAACTGGAGCACCATGGTATATGACAAATAATCACCTGCACCGTGATCTAAAAATCAAACCTGTTAAAGAAGAAATAAAGGACTCTTTACTTTCCTATTCCAAAAGAATACAAAATCATCCTAACCAACTTGCAAAAGCTTTGATGGAAAAGCAACCAAACTATACATTTAAGAGACTAAAGAGACGTGCTCCTCAAGATCTTCTCTAACACAAACACAGAAAAGTCAAAATAGATGGGCATATCATTGGATCATGTACCTTGCACGACATCTTTTTCCAAATTCGTAAAATCCAGCTTAATGTCGACAAGACAAAAAGGAGATTGCAGGAAAAAAATGAGATTTTAAAAAAAAAATGTTGTTAAGTTAAATATTTGTAAGGACTCTCAGTTTTTCCTTGGTGGGCGATTATGTATACGCCATTTTATGCATTTAAAATTTTAGTTCATATGTATCAAAATAGATGGCGCTGTAGTTCGTTGCATCACGCTTGTAAATATGTTTGGAGCTACATATAGGCAAAACGTCACCTATAACTAATAAAGAATTCTGTGGTCTAACAATTACTAACAAAATACACTGTAGTTTCAATTTAATTCTTTTGCACCTAAGTTCTCGGATTTAACAGTCATTTTGGCTCGAACAAGATGCGCACCAAAAACGTAACGAGGTCATTCATCGATAGATTTAACTCCTCACATTTTTCTCATACCGGGCCCCTTATATATGCATATGCAAATCGATTCTTAAGGAGTAAACTCCAAAAAAAACAGATTTAGTAGGTAGTGTATAATTTATTGCCGCGGTGGTATTAAAATTAGATCTTCGTGTTCAGGGAATAGGCCTCCAATCGTTAGTACGTACCGGATTTCAGACTACGACAGATAAGACACGTACTAGGGGTGACAAACAGCTAATGCGAGGATCCATTCCATAACCATAACGCACTTTATGTATCCGCTGACCACGCTATGATTCGTTTTATTTCTCATTACACCCATTTGGGTGTTCAAATGGTTTTTTTTCTTAATTTTAATTATACTTTGGATGTTTTAATATTGGCAATAAGCTTATTGATTTAGAATCTTTAATAGAGGTTTTAAAGAACGAATGTAGATAAAATATTTTATAGTAGCTTCCATTAAACAAGAGACATTTGATAGCGAAGATCGAACAACAAGAAACTGCAATTTTAGGTTTCTTAGAAGCGACTCGGTTTAAGGTGATACAAGTCTTGCTAGAAAAATTCACGCGGACCAGGCAGCGGACGGGTCTCGAACCCGCACCCTTCGTGACCCACAATGTCAAATTAATACTTTTTCAAGTATTAAACATTTGAAAGAAGATGGCGCTGCCTTGCAGCTTAAGGCTAGGAAAAGCTATACTTTTCTCATTAGCTAATTGAGCTTTAAAAATGTTTAATATTGTATAAAAAAAACACAATAGTAGTAATCATAAAGTAAAGCGCGGCTGGGCAAACATCTAGCACATTTTCTTCATTCATTCCCATTATAGCATGGAAGACTGCATTCGATGTTTTTAAGTGTTTATATCCTTTTTTATATCAAAAAAGCTTTTAGCCAAGAGCGTTACCTAAATTAAAAACGCTTACATTTCCAACCTCCTTATATTCCAACAGTGGCAAGATTCTATTCTAGGTCATTTTCGCAGCACACGGCTTTTAGCCAAGTTTATAAATTCGTGAAGCAAAAATAAAAACGCTACCGCGATAAATTTATTCGTTGGAACGAACTAAACGCAATGGTTTTTCATCTTGGCATATCAAAAAAAGAAAATTAGTGCAGACAAGTAACTTTTACGTGACGTCTTAACTCATTATTTGTTCGTCAGTGAAAGTCATTGTGGTCAATTTCTTTAATTTATTAAGATTACGAACACCCACTTGTATAGAACAAAGCTAATTTTTTGCTTCATTGTTCCACCTTTCCCATTCCTTAGGCGCGGGAGACACAGAAAAGTTGTAAGCCGCAGACAGGGCGCGGACATTGTCAGTTTCATACAAAATGAAGAAGCTTCGTTTCCGCGCCCTCTTATTTCTATATGTTTTGCGATGCGACGCACAGTGAGCGGAAACGATAAAAACTACGCGCGAGGCAGTTAATCTAATCCAAATGATATCATTTTTGGAGTTTACTCCTTAAGAATCGATTTGCATATATAAGGGGCCCGGTGTGAGAAAAATATGAGGAGTTAAATCTTTCGATGAATGACCTCGTTACGTTTTTGGTGCGCATCCTGTTCGAGCCAAAATGACTCTTAAATCCGAGAACTTAGGTAATTGAAACTACAGTGTATTTTGTTAGACCACAGAATTCTTTATTAGTTACAGGTGACGTTTTGCCTATATGAAGCTCCAAACATATTTACAAGCGTGATGCAACGAACTACAGCGCCATCTATTTTGATACATATGAACTAAAATTTTAAATGCACAAATGGCGTATACATAATCGCCCACCAAGGACAAACTGAGATTTGTCCTTACAAATATTTAACTTAACAACATGATTCTGTTATATGTGTAACAAAACAAATAAAAACACAAAGATGTACAATAACTTAAAATAATATATTTATGCATATCTGAAATTGACTATTGTAAAAAGTTTAATGTAAAATATTTTGTCGATTAGTTATAATAAATGTATATGAAATGAATAAATATATATTTATATATGTATATTATTTTCATTAATTTGTTAATTTACCCTTTCATACAGTATCAATCTTTTTTAAGTTAAATAAACTTATTCGAGTCAATGAAGCTTTTTACCTGGAAACCCGGTGGAAGAAAGCTTCGATTTTGATGATTTTTTTCTTAAAAATTAGGTTTTTTTATATTATTTGAAATCAGAAACCTCTGGAGAGGGGAAAATAATTTTTTATATTGTTTAAACAATTTTTATGACATTTTTGAAAAAAAATAAAATATCAATTGAAAACTCACAAAAAATATCTTTATGTTATTGTTTTCATATTGTTATCACAAATAATTTTAATTTACATGTTATTATATCAAAAACTTTTAAAAACAGTTAATTAAAAGATCTTTCATCTAATATAATGACATGACATAAAAAAGTTAGGATATATTTCATGAAATATAAGAAATTAATAGTTTCATTATTAACATTAATAAAAAAAATATTAATAGAAAAAAAATATATATATATATATTTTCCATTAAAAGATATTGTCTTATATATCTTTTAATGGAAATTGTAAAAGTAATTAAACCAATGTGTTGCTCTGAAAACAAAGCTTTTATTTAAGTATGTATGTAGGTTAAAACATTTATTATTCACTACACTTTTTACTACCGTCTATAAATCATACTAACTTATCTGAAAACAAAGAAACGACATTTAAAGTCTTTTACTTAATACAACAATTCCTTCCTTTACAATAATATTTTAAAATAATCAAATAAATATATCACGGCTCGTTCTGTCAAAGCGACACCATCTATCAAGTGACAGTTTTATTATCATGGTCGCCCGAGAGCTACACAGAGTACTTAAGAAATAACAAATCAAAGAACTGACTGTAAAGAGGTTCTTTACATATATATATATATATATATATATATATATATATTGGATCAGAGGCCGCGCTCTCAAGGATCCCGAGGTCGATTCACTCAAAGCAGCCTACAATTTTGCTTCCAAGGCCTGTAAGAAGGCTTACATCAGAGCGGATGCCCAGCGAGTTGCACGTGTTGGCCAGGAACTTATAACGCATCCTACGGGCTCCCATAGCTACTGGCGTTTGGCCAAGGCCGTGCAAAAAAACTTCTGCCACCTCTGAGATGCCCAGACGGAACACTAGCTCATAAGCCGCAGGAGAAAGCCGATTTACTGGCAAAACTCTTTGCGGCTAACTACCGAATCGATGATTGCCTATACCATCATTACCTCACTGTGGCACAACGATGCCTGATATTAAAATCAGGCAGCGTAAGGTTCGTTCCGAATTGCAATCACTCGACGTCCGGAAAGCTAGTGGACCTGATGGCATCCCAGCAGAAGTAATGAAAAAATGTGCAGCGGAGTTATCTCCCGTGCTGACGCACTTGTACCAATGCTCATATTCTTTGGGGCGTGTGCCGGAGACTTGGAGAGATGCTAACGTGCAACCGGTGCCTAAAAAAGGGGATCGCTCAGACCCGGCAAACTACCGGCCAATAGCAGTCACCTCAGTTTTATGTAAAGTTCTAGAAAAGGTCCTTAATAACCATCTGACCCGCTACCTAGAAGATCACTCACTGATTAATGATCGTCAATATGGTTTTGGACCGAAACGATCGACGGGTTATCTTCTAGCGTACTTAACACATATCTGGGGTGAGGCTATCGACAAGCATGGTGAGTCGTTGGCTATCAGCCTTGACATTGCCGAGGCGTTCGACAGGGTCTGGCACAAAAGCCTTCTCTCCCAGCTTCCGGCATACGGTCTGCCAGCCCAGTTCTGTTCTTGAGTAGCTGACTTCCTGCATGAGCGTAGAATTCGTGTCCTTACGGATGGTAGCAGTTGGCGGTTCATGTCAGTGAATGCCGGCGTTCCCCAGGGCTCCGTCCTATCCCCCTAGCTCTTGACCACGCGCCTACGTTGTCACCGTCTTACTGTGACCACAATTCCAACGCGTACAAAGAAATTTGGTGACTCATTTCTTTGTCGCACTATCCGCAAATGGAATGCTCTGCCCGCTCACGTGTGGGTCCCTCTTAGAACCTGGGATCCTTTAAAAGTGCCTAATTTTAACAACTATTTTTTATACTAACATTAACATAAAAATATTTTTTCCAAAAAAAGCGATAAAACTGATTTTTTTATAAAAATGTCATAAATATTGTTTAAACAATAAAAAAATTATTTCCCCCCTCCCAAAGGTTTCTGATTTTGAATAACAAAAAAAACCTTTTTTTTTAAAAAATGATCAAAATTGAAGCTGTTCCACCGGGTTTCCAAGTTTTGCCTGTTTTATGTCTTTATTGACTCGACTAACTCTTTTTGCGGTTGGTTAGACTATCGAACTTAAGGAGGAAACTCCAGTCGTGCGTCGGAGCTGAAACACACAATTTTTTTTAAATCTCGTAATTATGTCTGTTTTCTTGTAACACTGTGGAAATTCATTTTAGGGGTAGAAACCACCCCTATTAACCTCTAAGCAGGCTAAACCACCAGATTCTGGGTAAAACGAGTTACATATATATATATATATATATTTAATTTTTTCTCATGGCTGTTACTTAATTAATTCGTTAGCATATAATTAATCATTTCTAATGTACATTTACTATTATTAAATTAAGGGAAACCTGTATTTGGCCATACTTACCAGTAAAATACTATCTGTTATTTATTGATGTATACGCTGTTGGTTTTCTTAATAAAATAAAATAATTTAGCCTATCTGTGTATAAAATATATTTGAATTTCCGCAGTGCTACAAGAAAGCAGAAAGAAAGTATTAAAAAAAACGACGCTTCTATAAGTTTTGTATGAAAAAGACGCGGAAGACACATCTGCGCCCCATCTGCGTCTTACGTCTTTTGTCTTTTCAATCCGTTCAGTGCCGAAGATCTTAACGCAAAAGACGTGACGTTTCTATTAGAATCAATTTGTATTTGCTTGGGACACCAATTAATAAAGCCTCTTAGAACCTCCTCGATAGAAAATAACATGTGATTAAGCTGAATTTTCTGTACCAGTATTTTCGTTATCTTTATCTTAACACAAATAAAGCAGTGTATTTTATGCTTGTTTTTTGAATGTGTGTTTACGACTACCAGATAGTAAACAATGTCAGACGGTTCGGTGTTTTATATGGGCGCCGAAGGATCTGCCGTTATCTCGTATACAATAATTAATGCTCATGTTATATTGAACATTATTGCGTGCCGGAGTCACGAGGATCATGTAGGGAGTACTGTAAGACGATTTATGCAGTGTGAAATTAATACAGCTTCAGCACAATCTGCTGCTTGGAAAATATTATGATGTGCTTTAAGTCTATGTTACCACAATAAAATTATTTAACTGAAAATTACACTGAAATTTTATTTTTGTTTTCATGAATTTTTGATTTAACACTGTGAATTTTGAGTTAACTGAGAAATTTAAAAATCGATTAAATAGATAAAAAAAACCCCGCCTGCTTAAAAATGAATTTTAAATAAAAACTGAAAAGAAAAGAAACAAGCCCAGAAGTCTAGAATTTAACAGACGGGATGCATTAAATATTTTAAACTAGATATAATTTTTCTGATTGTTAGTGTGGTGTAGTAGCACACCAACAAAAAAAATGATTTATAACGTTTAAAAAATATAACTATCCCTATGCCTTAAAAATACACTTTCACTCTCTTCTTTACCTAAAAGAATGGTTGACCTACACTTTCCAAATGTACCTGTCCATTCGTTTTCTCCCTCTATAGAGTGAGAGGGGTTGTAAATACAATATATTACTGGCTTGCATCTAGATCACGTATGGCACTCACTTTGACAAATATCGAATATGTAAATCTGAGAGGACTCAGTTCTGGAAACGCGTGATTTACATATGCCACGGCGGAAATTCACCTCCACTTTGCGACTTGAAATATTTCTTTGTTGGTAGCTACTGTTGGTACCATATGAAAACAACACTATCACGAGGTCACATTGAAGTTTTGCAAGAAAAAAAAGCTTTGGAAAATTATTTTTATGTTTTTGATTATGATAGTGCATTATGTTGACATAGGGCATAGCGGATTCTCCGCTTGGATTCGAGCGCCCGTCTGAGGAAGCAACCTCCACCATACAGTTATTAGCGGGATTGCTACAATGTACCTTAATTTGTATGATTCTCTGATATTTCGCCGTGATCAGTTACTCCGTGATCATGGCGCTTGTAACATTGCCGAAATATCGGAGACTCACAAAAGACAAGGTGCATGATATCAAGTTCGCTAATAATTGTGATGTTAGTGACTATGAAAGTTTAAAACAATAAACTTCCATCTTACACAAGACCACATTTAAATAACACTACCTTTGTTGGTGGTGTTAGGTGGTGTAGGATCAGTAAGAAAGGTTTAATCAGACTCTTTCACAGATGCTGTAAAAATATGTAAATAAGTGCTACGCAGACTGATAGGTGTATATATTTTCCTTTAGTAACTCATGCTAATAATTGTTCTAAACAATCTTCAACCTTTTCACCATATTCAATTCTTTGCAAGAAAACCGGAAATTTTATCTCATAATAAGTAAGAGGGTAACGTGTGCGATAGGAGGAGTAAAGATCGAATTAGGAAAGTAAAAGAAAATCTTGTAAAAGCACGTTTCGCTCAGAAAAGACTATATGATCGAAAAGTCAGATATATCAACCTAGACAATTAATATTATTATATGGTCCAAAAAGAAGGTCGGGCCTAAGTAAGAAGTTAGATCGTCCGTACAAAGGCCCATATCAGAAAATACAACCGCTTGGTAATAATAATTATATTATCAAAAGAATAAAAAAATCAAGAGTAAGGGTTGTACATGTGAATAGAATAAAACCATTTAAGTTGCGATAAGCTGGGTTTGCGTTGAGAATAGAATAATGTACGTGTATGTAGGCAATGGTGAATAATGAGATTTATTTTTTTGTAAAAAGTCAATTTTATTAGTCAATAGGATTAATTAAGTTATTAGGATAGTTAATAATGTATAGTTTAATTAAGGTCCATAAAGAAAACCCCTTTGTCATTATAGAGTAAGAGATACGGGTTCGATTTCCAATTATATAGGATCGGTCTTTGTGAAAAAAAATATCATAGTTCGAAAATTTTCCCAACTAAAAAATAATGCTGTGAAGATTTATTACGATTTATTTCTTGATGATTAATTTACCCAACTGAAGAAAAATGGTGCAAAGAATTATTGCTAATATTTTCTTGATTGTTCTACTGCATCATTCGGACTTCTTGATAGAGAGAGATAGGAGGCTGGCGCTCATGCAGACATCAGCGATACTGACGATGGTCCATCATGATGATGATGAGGTCCTCCTTCACGAACTCGCGTCGTTTTCTCGCCCCCAGTGAAAACCCCACTATACATTTCAGATATTAAAGAACAGCAATAGGGATGATGACAGAGTAAATAAAACGAAATTATATTTAGTCCGTCAATAAGATTATCAAGAAATAATGGACAATCATTTTTCTTTTGTAAATCAACAAAAAAAACAAAGATAAATTACATCAAAAGGAGAACGGGCGAAAATATATGGAAGCCTGCCTAGGAACCAATAACAACATGCGAAATATCATTGGGTTTTTTTGTACTTTAACTACTGCTATGGTCGAAACTGGGCAATTGCAAGTGCGGTCCTGCGTGGAATATTGCTCGCACCTCTGGGATGGCTCCGCTAAGTACTTACTCGATGCCTTGGATAGGTTGCAGCGGCACGCTGCCCGCATCATTGGCGATGAAGAGGTAACTAAGAAACTCGAGTCTCTACAATTACGCATCATTAAGCGCATTCTACCGACTATACCATGGCGAGTGTTCTGAGGAGCTATTCTCGATTATCCCGGACAAAGGTGTTGGACACCTTTTCTTCAGAGGGCCACGCGCGCTGTCCTACGTTGCCACCGACTTACTATGGCCACTTTTCCTACACGAACAAAGAAATTTGGCGACTCATTTCTTTGTCGTACTATTCGTAAGTGGAATTCTTTACCCGCGCACGTGTTCCCTCCTTCCTATAATCTGGGGTCCTTTAAGAGAGGCGTGAAGAAGCATTTTTGCGGGCCGGCAAGCTGAAGATGGTTGGTGTAGCAGTTTATAACTGCTGTACCAGCTATCTTCGCGTTTGGACTTTAGCACCACTTAACATCAGGTAGGGTAGAGTCATTTGCCTACCTAGCTATATAAAAAAAAACTCAAAAAAGTTATGAAGCAATAAAGACAGACTTCATTCGCACAATAAAAAAGTTTTTATTTTTATGTCTATAATATAAGAAGTAAATCTTCTATTTCTTCAAAGATTCATTACTGAAATTTATTAAACAAATAACTATAATTACGTCATAAAAATATCAAACTAAAAACTTATCATTAAATATTAACCCTAAAATATTTATATACATATTCACAAGAAGAATATATCGTCTAATATTCCAATTTGGGGCATGAATACCCAGAACACTGGCAGCATTACCTCGCTGAATGGCTAAACTGATTCTTTGCACAAAATAGCTGCCAGCCCTCTGATCACTCTGACATATCCTTCATAAACCGCTTCATGTCAGCCGACCACGACCCTAACGTCTCGAAAGCTAACGCCGCAAACTCATAATCTTCAGTTATAGAAGAGTATTTACGACGCTTGAGAAACTGAGCACGGTCGGCTGCGGTCCCAACTTTAATACAAGTTTCATGTATATAAGATCAAGCCAGCGTGTCTTCGCAAGTTACATCCCACAGCAGAGTGCGGCCCAGTCTCCACGGCACAAGCTTAGCACCGTCAGGTCTCATGCCATCATCTCTTTAAAGAACACATGGTTCTAATGTTGCCGGTATAGAAACCGTGACAAGAGCTACGTACCAAATCATTAGCTGTACCGTGGCAATATATTAGCGACCAGCACTTCTGGAGTAGGATAAGCCATGTCGACCCAACTGATTCACAAACTGCCCACATGAACAAACATAACTTGTTTATTTTTATATTAATCTCCAATACATTTTAGTTTCTTTTCTAAATGTAACATAGTGAAGTACCAAAAAATAAGTAAGTGCGGACTCATCGGATCTATCGGCCCACCAAACATTTAAAGTTTGACAGTCCCTAGCTAAAAATAAACGTTTCGTTGAGTAAGAAAACAATCTTTTCATGTGTTTTTAAAATTCTTGCTCAACCATTAACATTTATTTTTTCTACAGATCGTTGAAACTGTTAACACTAAGTGGGCCGATAGATGTGTCCGGAAGTATGTGTATATATTCTTTAGCAACTGATGATTTTACATGGTTTCGGTCGAATATTCGTCGAATTAGAGGTCTCGTTGCTTATGATAGCGATACATGTCAAAACTTATGACAAATATTAAAAGGCATTCGTATACCTGGATACTACACAATAGAAGTTTTATGGGCACAACTCCTTATTGTCCGGTGCCCTATCAAACAAGTGCAATATAATGTCAATTAAATCCCTGCTAACCAAAATGTCACATAAATATTTTCTTTTCTTTACATGGCGAGACTGTATACGACCTCTAATTAGCCATACATTTTGGGCATATTGGTGCGCTGCAAATCTATTAAATCATCTCTTTTCACTTCAATGCATGTATATAGGCCATTGTGCAAATGTAAACAAAATGTTTTTAATTATTTTCTGACTGGCTTTATTGTGTCATAACTTTTTTCACACAGCGATTTGCGACACTCCGCCACAACAAAAATTAAAGTACGTAAACCACCACCTTTGCTAACTATGTATTTGAGTTTTGAACTATATGATGCAATAAAGAATATAATAAAAAAACTCTTTCTAATCATGTTATTAGCGGGGGGGTCACTTCTAAGTAAAAAGTGTACCAAGACGTTACGTCATGCGGCGATATTTTAAATCAATATATCTGTGTTATGTTCTGATTATGTGAATAGAGAAGAAATACGTGTCCAGTGTTTTTTAATATTTTACCTGATAGACGGAGAAAATAAGTTATGCGTCATACCTATTATTCAGAACAAGAGGAAATTGTTTGCTGCCAAAGTGTCTTTTGATTGTCTATTTAACGCTCTGCATTTTAATCTGACTGGATTTTTTTTGTCAGATATTTACTGCTGCCAATGAACTAGAGTGCACAATGTACGAACAGTCAAGGTAAATAAAGCTGGTGGAATCAAGTTGACATCGACACAGCATTTATTTCGAAGCGTTAGGGCGGTATTTGTATTGCGGGTGTATCCATTGTAATAGCTTCGAATACCGCCGAAGAAATTGATGATCTATCTAATTGAAGGCTTTATCTAAATAATGGGATCTCTCAATATTGAACCCAATTAATTTATGCGTTAAGTGCTATATTATGAGTAAACATTAATCTTCTATATATATAAAACTCAAAGGTGACTGACTGACTGACATAATGATCTATCAACGCACAGCCCAAACCACTGGACGGATCGGGCTGAAATTTGGCATGCAGGTAGATGTTATGACGTAGGCATCCGCTAAGAAAGGATTTTGATCAATTCTACCCCGAAGCGAAGCGAGGGCGGGCCACTAGTATGAGATAAAATTGGATTACTGAAAGAGAGGTAGGGCGTAGCTAATTGGAGAATTGGAGCGCCTTTCTGGGGAAGTAACCTCCACTTTACAGAAGACCACAGTAAAATATCACTACCTTTTGGTGGTGTTGTATTTCTGCCGGTGAATAAGGCGTCTATAAGCTATACTGGCCTCTTACCATCAGGCGGGCCGTAAGCTTGTTTCATCATCGTCATCATCAGCTTATTAATGTCCCCATTGCTGGAGCACAGGCCTTCCCTATGGATGGAATAGGGATATTGGGCAAATACCCACCACACGGGCCCAGTGCGGATAGGTTGGTGCTAACGACTGCAGATGCAGCCGGGACCAACAGCTTAACGTGCCTTCCGAAGCACGGAGGAGCTTGAGTTAGTAAGCTTGTTTGCCACCGTTATAACATATAAAGAAAATCTAATTTCAAAAACTTTTCTAATGAGAAGGCTTATTAGAAGTGTAATTGCCCGTCACGCCGTTAAGAGCTAACCAGGTCTTCTGAAACCCGTATATACCCGAGACATAATAGCGATTCTTTCCTTTATTACATCATAAAAAAGTTATTAAATTAACAATGAAATAGAGATTTTCGAACCAATCACGGCTTAAGCGAAATCAAAACGAGAAGGGTGTTAAAAATTCAAATGGTTCTAATAGCAAGCAATTTCCTTGGTGGGAGGCTATTGTGTCGCGACCAGAGTTGAGGGCGGAACAAAAGCGCTCTGTTGTGGGTTGACATTCGAACAGACGAGGCCCTGTAGGATTTAGTGATCGACATTTCCAATTTCGAAGTTTTGTTCTCATCGACCTCATAATTCAATGCCCTCATAATTCACTAAGCTTGGGCTACTTTTGACGTGCAGTTAATCAGATGTCGAGTGACGTAAAACCTGTTGAATTCTGTTTGTTATTAACACCGCGTTGTTTCATCTATAGTTAGAGGAGGTTGCTCAAATTGGCCCAATTGCACAAAAAGTATTGACATATACGGTAATACTTGGCGTAATTTATACCTAATTATACAGTCATTAGATTTTAACGGACACCTTTTTATAATATATTCATTATAAAAAGGATTTTTAATTTTACCGGTTTGAAAAACATACGAATCATTTTTAATGGCTATGGGTGTAGTAACATTCAGCCAAACTCTGATCGAAGTTGTTTATATAACATAAAATCAAATCTATTTTGTAAAGATCGATAAAATAAAACATTTTGTTAATTATACTGTGGTATTAATATCCACAACTATATTATCATTTTCACTACATGCAAATGTGCTAAGACAATTATTATAGACTAGTGGGCCGCCCTCGCTTCGCTTCGGTGTAGAGCTGTAGTGTAAACTATAGTTTTTGTTCTCAGGCTTGTGCTATAAAGAATGACTTTATTTATATAATTACACGTGTTATTGTGAGTCAACCATAAAAGATAGACATATGCTGTTGCGGGATATTTTTTAGACAATTTTATGTAGAATATTTCCGTCATACATGATTTCTATGTAACTTTAACCATTAAGGCTGCACCCGCGACGGAAGCTTAAAAAATGGAGTAACTTCTCCCGTTTTCCCAACATTTCCCTTCACTACTCTGCTGCTATTGATTGTAGCGTGATGAAAAGTGTACTATAACCTGCCCAGGAGTATGAAGAATAATTGTACTAAGTTTCGTTAAAATCCGTTGAGTAGTTTTTGTTTCTATAAGGAACATACACACAGACAGACAGACAGACAGACAAAAATTTTACTGGTTGCATTTTTGGCATCAGTATCGATCACTAATCACCCCCTGATAGTTATTTTAAAAATATATTTCATGTACAGAATTGACATCTCTACAGATTTATTATAAGTATAAGTATAGAAGAAGATGGTAGGTGACATCATAAAGTCTATTGCTATACAATTTTCGCCAAACACCTCCATAAACACATTTTAAGGTGTGATACACTAACAATCTAAACTATGGTTATAATATAAACATAACAAAAATAATGAAGCTACTGAAGATATGGCTATATAACCTAAATCTCTTAGCTTTCTTTGGTTAACGAGAGTTTAAAAATTCTCTCTAATCTGTGGCTCATTCACAATCATCACACAATTTCTGTCACAGAGTACCTAATTATAACCGTAAATGCATAGATGATACCTGATTTTAAAAGTTACTCTTGTGCATTAACTTTAAAAACAGGCAACTATCTGTTAATCTAAATGCTCTATATACTTGAATCTAATACATAATTTCGGTACTTGGCTTGATTTCCCTAGTATACTATATAACTTATTTGTTTTTTATTATTTTAATACCTATGTACCTATTTGCAAACATAAGCTCAAAATCGTTCAGTGTATATGGTTTATAAAAGTTCTCAGGGGTGTTCGTCAATAATATTCGTATCTACAGTAATTTATATATAATTCCGAATCTAGGAAAAAAAAATTCATGATTATTGGTCTTTAGGCCAAACATGTATGAAAGCTGAGCAATCTCGTTTGAATACAATTAAAATACTAGAAAAAAAATAACCATTTGTCAAAATTTTATACATTTACGATATATTTGACGTGTCATTAAATGTGGTCAAATTTAACTATGTTTCAAACAACGCGGCCTAAATTACACAAAAACGGCTGAACGCAATTTTGATTAAATTGCCCACACATACAGCTTATTACCTGGACTGAGAGATAAGATACTTTGTTTCGGGAAAAATTAGATTCCTATGGGATTGTCCATCAAAAAGAAAAGACTAAGGGGTGGTGATAAATAAGATTCACATTATAAAGTGAAATTTTGTGGCAACTCGATGGAGAAAAAGGGAAGGTATGACACTCGCGGCTCGAAAGTAATCCTCTTAAATTGTGGAGCATGACCACTATTCGCTTTAGTCATGATTGGACATTCAAACACGCTGCATGTGCACTCAATATAACAATATTGCGTATATTCTGTGTTATAAAGATAAAACAATGCCTTCGATGCTTTTATAAAGAACACAAATAGTTCACACTTTTCTTTCGTAAAGCTGTAAAAACATTTTTTTTCTCAAAAATCACGGTTTTTTATGAATGTTATTTACGTAATCGCCATTTTTTTATCAAGAAAAGGACAAAAATACAGCTCCGCCGTACGGACTCGGAAGCGGACTCGCCGCTTCGCTCGCGCTGCGTTGAAGCGTACAGTTCTGTCTAACTCGCTCGATTGAGTGTTTATTTACAGAAGTATGCGTGTGTGAGGGTTGCTTATGTAGTTGAGTCAGATCATATTTTATTTGATGCTGGTATGAGCGTACCGTATCTTCCCTTTTTTTTAAATCTAAGGGCTACTCATATTTGATTGAGGATGGACCTTATGACCAGTCCAATACATATTGATGGTAGTCGAAAATAATAAACAAGTGCAAGTTATTGTCAAATTGTATGGAATTGGTCGGTTATATCCACGTTCGGCCACTAATCTAACAAAAGTTCCCGCCAATTGTATAATTGCCGTATAGAGATTGTGAGTAATACATGGCGCGTTGAACAAAACCGAGTACTGTAACAGTATATATTACCCGGTATAATTTAGCATGACACATGACATGACACATGACATGACACATGACATGACACATGACATGACACATGACATGACACATGACATGACACATGACATGACACATGACATGACACATGACATGACACATGACATGAAACATGGCAGTTCGGTTGAGGATGAGGATAGGGTGCTATATAATGTGGGCATATTGAGTCTTCACCTACGACAACGGCTAACTAGAGCCGAGGTTCGAGTCTCAGAGACGCCCTTTAGTTGAGCCGACCCCCTCAGGTCAACAGGCAGGTCTACAGGCTCCAGACGGAGAGGGCCTCCCCCCTTGGGGAAACGCCATCCGCCTGGAATACCTCTAGAGGCACTCGCCAATTCTCGGCTTGCGGTCCCCTTAGGATCTCGCCGTCCCCAAACCCGGTGACGCCGTAAAGGTGATCTGGGACCAACAGCATACACACTCAAAAAGAAATGAGTCATTTCAACTAGGCCATGGCTAATGTACAGAGTACCATTCTAATGCTATATTACGCCGTACGAAATGTCATGCTATATGGCAGTAATTTATATAGAACTGTTTTGCGCATGTCTACTGCCGTAATAACAGACCTAATGCAAACACCACTACTGCCGTGTTTTTCCTAATTACTAGTTTCAAAATATACAAAACAGGAATTTTCGCTCACCATTTTACTATTGTACTTTTAATTTTCTTTTGCTATGTATGGAACAACGATATTAAATACCCTAGATACACCACGTGCGCTCAAAATGTGTCCCTATCAAGAAGTGCTGGAACACGACTCAAGCACTTCTTGGTTCACAGACACACTCGGACCGTTGAAAAGCCAAGATGCCGCTGAGCTCCGTGAAAAAATGCGAAATGAATACTTATTATAGTATGTAAAATGTCGTTTAGACAGATATCTCAACAATGTTTGTTAATTTAACGCAATTTTTTTTTTAATACTTACTATAAACTGGTTTAATAGAAAATATTTGTTATATTCAAATGCATGGTCGGTAATATAGCCGTGTCTTTCCTCGCGGTCCGTACCTGCTGTATTGCTAACAGCGCATTCAGAATTGCGCGGAGAATCAAAGAAGTAAGGTCTATATTCTTCCGCGTATAGCAAAAAGTCGTAAAATTTTACGAGCTTACATCTCGGACTGTCATAACTCTTTGACGCATGCGCTTTGATTAAAACCTTACATAGTGTGTTTTAAAGGTGTTTTTCAATGTTTAAATAACGACTTACAGTGTTTAGACTATGCGATTATCTTACGGAGCTCCGTGGATCGTCCAATGTACCTTTTGGACAGGTTTCGGGCATGATTTTGTTCGTGTTGGTGTATCTAGGGTATTTAATATCGTTGGTATGGAAAGCTAACAAGCAAAAATGGTCCACCTGGTAGTTAGCGGTCATTATGAGTATGGGAACACCTTTTGATTGCATATTTCGGAAACGAATAATTTTTAGGTTTTACATAATAGAACTGAGTACGTCATCACATACGATGTAATGTCGAAATAAATCACCATGTGGATGAAACTTCATGTACTAATAAATTAACTACGATGTGCTAAACTTAATATATATTATTACCAGAGGCTGATTATTGCTCAACATACGTATTGACTATCGTACAAATTGATTCGTTACCCACTTGCTCGATATTTCGTTTAAAAATGTTAAACAGACAAGTGTTCTGCTTTATAGAATGTGTAACTGCAAGGGCAGAAAATACAGCACCGCCAAAACTAGTATTATTTCGTTGTGGTTTTCTATAAGGCGGATAGGACTTGCCCATTTGGGCGTTCTGAGGGAAAAATCCCTCTATATATTTTTGAAGTGAAAATGACACGTCATGACACGTGGGCTGATCGCATCCGGGCACCTGACAATCGAAAACTCGTAAGACAAAAACCATAAAATTGGAAAGGTTGTTGACTTTCAATATGTTGGACGAATCATAGTAATATTTTATTTTATCATATTATAATAATAAGTCTCTATCTAGGACGTCCAGGTGGCAGCTTTGTTGCGAAGAAATTACTTTTTTTTACAATAGATGTCACTAGGTGCGCTTAAATGAGAAATTGTGGGAGATAAACTTTTTAATGTAATATAAATTGCCTTTATTGTGTACATTCTATTTATCATGATTTTTAATTTACTTGTGTGTCATAAATGGTGCATTACACTAAAGAATATTATTATTATAAATTGTCATGTCTGTGTATGATAGCGCAATAAATAAATATTGTATTCTACCACATAAATGATAGTACTTTTATACTGATAATTAAAGAAATTCGTGCAAAATTATTCCCTAACCATTCCTAAATATCAAAAATGCACAACGTTAATATTCAAGTTTTAACTTCTGCTGGCACTCCTGGAGTGCAACCCGTCGTTTTTTTTATTGATAGGTCCTATAAATGACTCCACCCCACCTGATATTAAGTGACGGTGAAGTCCAGATGCGAATATAGCTGATACATCAGTTCTACCTACCACGCTTACCACAAGAGCGGGCAGAGCATTCCATTTACGGATAGTGGGACAAAGAAATGAGTCACCAAACTTCTTTGTACGCGTTGGAATAGTGGCCACACATAGACGGTGACAGCGGAGGCCAGCGCGCGTGGTCCTCTGAAAGGAAAGGGGAAAGTGGAATAAGAGAGAATAACTCGCACACACACTCGCCGTAGTACAGACGATAAAACGTGCTTAATCCACCTCTCTGTTTTTATTACTGTAGACTATTTTTATTTTTGTATTCAACAGACGCACAGTGTTTTAAGAACCTCGATTTTGTGACATGAAAAAGTCCTTAACAATACGTCATCCCAAATGCGTTGCCCGTATTGTGGCTTAACATAGACCACCTTCAATCACTTGGACATGGCTTTTTCTAAGCCATTAAATCGGCAGCTATTGATTAACGGCTTAAGTCCGCTTCATTTTTGGATACGAGTGCTAGAATTTCTCTTACGACTTGGCTATAAAATGGATGTAAAAAAATGGCGTATCCCACACAATTCTATAGATTATGTCAAAGTTGAAGAGCGCAAAAAAAATATTCAAAGTGAAGTGAGAAAGCAGATGGGTTTACTGGTCGACGTAGTGCGCCCCAATTCGGGTACAACAAATGGTAGCAATACAGCACGAATGGCTTTGTCAGACAAGTTCCGCCAAATTTTTTCTCAAATCCTAGGGGATCGAACAATGGCTGTTGGATGATCTCCACACATTATGTATTGTTTTGTCTAGCAATCATGCAATTGATTCCGACCGGTTTAGGGATCTGTGTAAAATTTTGACTTATAAGTATGTCGCTACCTATAATTGGTGTCCGATGACCGTAACGTTGCACAAAGTTTTAATTCATGGTGCCGATATTATCAAATCAGTCACTATACCTATAGGGATGCTTTCGGAGCAGGCTGCCGAGACCCGAAATAAATATTGGCGTAACAATAGGGAGCAGCATCCCCGAAAAATGAGCCGTAAATTTGTATAATAGAGCGCTGGAAACATCGGACCCTGTTATAACAAACATTCGAATGCAAGAGAGAAAAAATAATCAAGACTTGACACCATCACCATCTGCAATAGTTTCTTTATTAAAAGTGACAGATCCAAGTGACACAGTAAGGGATATTGATTTTGAGGACTACGTCGATTCTTTCGTTATAAATACAGAAATAGATGATTCATTGTAAATATTTATTTATGAGAAGTAATTTATATTTCAATTTCATAATTAAATGGCCGGAATAAAACTTTTGTCAACCCTGAAAAAAAAATTTTTATCTCATAACTTCTACATAACGTGGTATTCCGTCGCAAAAAAAATGTATATAGGGACAACAAAGCTCAATATTTTAGTGAATAAAATTCATACGAATACGCCGTTATACTAAAGAAAAAAAATATAAATGAAAATTTGAAAAATAAAACATATCGTCTATAAGATTTGCTTTAGAAGGCTCAAATTTTGTGGGAAAATTTATTGTACAAAGCCACATAACATACATTTAATCAAAACAAAAAAACATGTTGAATAGAAGAGTAATTTTGTTATTTTGAAAATTCCGGATCGAAAAAAGGGTTAACTTTGGAATTTCTTTTCTCGAAAACTACGTATTGTAGAAATTTTCCAGTATTTTTTCAGTGCTTATAATAGCTTAATCTATAGAAATTTGGGATAAAAAGAGCATGTCACAAAATCGAGGTTCTTAAAACACTGTGAGACGATTGCTAACAGCTAAATTAATACAAGTCATAAGAGCCACGCAACCGCGAAATTAAACTACAAATTAAGACTGATTTCACAATCTGAAATAAAGGTCTTCTGTGGACGTCCCCCTCACCATGAAAAAATAATGAGCTTTTCCAAATTAAATATTATATAAGAAATAATTTATCTCCTTAATCATCATTCATTACCGACTAAGTATATTTTGCGGCATTTGACTTTATCTTTATAAACATCTTTCTTAGCTGTTTTTATTGTCCGGGGATCCATACTTCCACACTAATATTATAAATGCGAAAGTGTGTCTGTCTTTTTTATTTTTCTATCTGTCCGATTTAGTTAAAATTTTGTATAAAGACTGTTTGAGTCCCGGGATACGACATACCATAGTTTTTATCCTAGAAATCATTCTTGAAGCGGGTAAAATATTCATTTAAAGCTGGTTTTCCAATTGGAAGTTTGTATGGGAAATGAATTTTATTTATAACACGCAGACGAAATTGCGAGCACCCACTAGTATTTAAATATATTTTAATTTACGTTACAGTAAGTGATGCTAAAGTCGGGTTTGTAGATTTTTAGGCTTCAGTGCTCAATAAGTGACAAAAGAATCTTATAACTAAGGCTCCGCTGTCCATCCGAGCGTCAGTCGCGTGACTGTTTATCTTGAGTCTCAATAGTGCAAACCACGGTAAGCAGTCGACAATAATAAGGCGTTGTTATTATTATAAAAAAAAACATGTTAATATAAGATTGCGAGCCTATCATTTAAAATAAACAGTCTTCCTTTTCGTCCTAATGGAGACTAACTATCTGCATTAGAAAATTAGCCACAGGCGAATTCCATTAGTTCAATCCCCGAAATAACGATAATGCATTTACACAATCTAATTCCCTGAATCCATATAGCGCTATTCCAACATAATTCGCGGAAATGGCTTTCGCCGAAATGTATGTGGATTTAACTAAATAGCTGGGCCCATCCTCAATCCTGCCATATAGAAGGTGCGGCGTGAACCTGCTAATTACACAAATGGATTAAATTCATCGGGGTGCGAGTTGTGTTGATTTTACCCAATGTCCCTTCACCGTTTGTTTTACAAGCCCTTCTAATTTGTACGCTTCTTGTAGGATTGTTGCAGCTCTCTGGCGATAAGGTAGTTGTACTTTCTAGATTTTGGACGGGTTAGCTTATGGCTGCTGGTGTGGCTACGCCCTTTTCATGACTGCTTAGGAATCCTGGTCACAAGATAATAAATATATAAATATTTCCAGCACTCACACAAATTAGCCTAGTCCCAAAGTAAGCACTATAATATTACACTAATATATAAGGCTTGCATGGGATACTTGGGTAACAGATAGAATACATATACTGTTCATATATAAATATATTTTTATAGAAATACATATTGGACATCCATGACTGGAGTACAAATGCTCGTATTCATCACACGAACATCTGCCCTCACCGGGATTTGAACCCGGGACCTCTCACGTCGGCGATACCATGAAACCCGGCATACAAACCACTCGGCCACGGAGGTCGTTAGAAAGAAAGAAAGAAAAATAAATTTATTTGAGACAACACACACACAACAAAGAGAACAAAACGCACATATTTATTTTTTGTCTCAAATCGGTCCCAACTCAGCATGTGTTGATTTGCCATCAACGCTGGTCTTCCGTTGGAACCGGTTTAGTGACGACACGAAACAATAACATTAATAAGTAATAAAATAAACATAACAAAATAAAAACAAAAACAACAACAATGTGAGTTCAGGGGGGCGCCACTATCGCCATGTCAAAATTGGTTGCACCCGGAGCGCATGTTCCGAACGCGGCCCCGACTGACATTGCCATTCAGAGACAATCTTACTAATCTGTGTACCTATTGTACTTCTGATTATTTTTTCTTTTTTCTTTAAAAATGTAATCTACTATTTAGACAATTTACAAAAAAAACATTTTTTTAGTACTAGACGAACGGAAAGACAATTTACATACAAGAAATATCTTCTGATTAAATATTAAATACCTATAAAATAAACAAACTTCGGATACACATGTAAGTTGAACATCTCCTCACAATCTTTAAATTGCACTAGTATCATGTAAGAGTGTTTCCTCTGATTTTTGATGCATATTAAGTAAATTGCGTAATTTTATTCTAAATAATTTGACATTTTGCAGGTCCCTAATTGGAGGAGGTATATTATTCCAGCATCTGGTTGCTGCATAGCGGAAACTACCTCGAAAAGCAGCAGTTTCATGAAAGGCCGTTGACAATTGCAAAGCCAGTCTCCGGGCACCATATGGCTTATTATTTGACATCACGGAGAGCTTGTTATAAAGATAGGCAGGTGTTTTATGCCTAATTATGCCAAACATTAAACAAGCCAAATGCAGTTTCCGACGATGACACATTTTTAATATGGATTGTTTGTTCAAGAATGGAGTCACGTGCGCCCTTAACGGAACATTAAAGCAAAATCGAGCACAGGCATTTTGAACTCGCTGTATTAATTTTCGTGTTTTTGAGAATAAGCGTGGACCATAAACAGTGTCCATATAGTTCGTTAAGATGTACACCGTTTTTAAGATGCCGCCTATTCGAAGGCCCTGGGTTCGAATCCCGGTGGGGTAATATTTGTATGATACATTCATCATACAAACATTTGTCTAGCTCATAAGCTAGGTAATTATTATTTTTTAGGAATCATTATCAGTCTTATTTATCAAAATTCATCTTTTGTTTAAGCAAACTTCTTCTATCACAAAGTATAATAGGGTATTTGCCAAGTTTTAGAAAACTAATGTTTATGGAGTCCGTAAAAAGTAGATATTCATCATTATCTTGTGTATTTCGGTAAAAAAACTAAATCAAAAACTCTATTTTCAAGTTGCCGCGAAAAACGTATCTCTGGACAATATGGCGTCTCACTGGTGTGTGACGTCACACCACTGTCATTAAAATGTCAAACCATACAATCTAATGTCACTTTAACCGGAAGTTTACTTGCGTGTATCGTCATTTTAGGCTCCACCAATCCAAAGCGTTTTGAGTCACGGGACAATTGACAAGAAAACTTTTATCTTTATCGTGGGTTTTAAGTAAAGTTATGAATATTTTTTCGGTAAAATAGTAAAAACTCCTGCCAAAATTCATTCTAAATACAGATGCTAACAATTGGTACTTAATTTTTAATGCTGGCAAATACCCTATTCCATTACCGTTGTTTCAGTGTCAATCGCATGGTGGTTTGTGTAGTGTTGTTTTTATTAACGTAGATATATACAGGGTTACAGGGAAAGTCGTACTGAATATTGAAGGCCGTTATTATTCAGGTCATTTCTAATGGATTTGGTCCTATAATATGGTGTCCAAAACTTAACCGTTATGGAGATATTGGATATTAAAGATTTTTTTAAAAAATCCTATATTTTTTGGGTTACTGTCGATTTTTTTGAAATTAGAGCTCCAAAGGTCCGATTTTTTAATGAATCTAGTTAGAAGACATGTTAAGCAATAAAAATAATGAATAAAAACTAAACTTACTTCTAACGGCTTAAAAAAACTGCTCGACAACGGTTATAACTAAAGAATTTTCACCAAGTGTTGTTAACTTTGAAGCGCTTTCCTAAAAAAAACATGTATGAAACTTATTCTGCAAATAATTTTAAAAACTTTTACGTCTTTTTAGCTATTCAAAAAGGTATAACACTTGCTATTAAATTGGCAAAACATTGACCAAATAACAGTTATGGTAGCAGAGGGTACATTTTATTTTGAGGTAAAAATAGCAAAAATACATAAATAAAACCAGAAAAGCATCATCATCATCATCAGCCTATTAATGTCTCCACTGCTGAGGCACAGGCCTTCCCTATTGATGGAATAGGGAGATTGGGCCATGACCCACCACGCGGGCCCAGTGCGGATTGGTGGTTGCTAACGACTGCAGATGCGGCCGGGACCAACGGCTTAACGTGCCTTCCGAAGCACAGAGGAGCTCGAGATAGTAATTTTTGGTCACCCATCCAATGACCGACCACTGCGAAAGTTGCTTAAGTTCAACGATCGCATCATCTGGTCGTATACAAGGCTTTTCATTATTATATGTGGGTTCATATGAAAAGCCTTGTATACGACCAGATGACGCCGATCGCAAATATCGATATTTTGCGACAAAGGATTTATTGGTGCGGCTGAGGATATGAGGCGGAACTTTAAAACTTCTGTAGTAAAAAGTAATTTAAGAAAAAAATTGAGAGTATATTGTGTTAGAAATAGCGGCGGCCATGTTGAACATGAATCATAATTTTGAGCAGCTCGATGGCGCAAGTGGTTAGCGCGTTCGGCTGCGACCGTTGAACTTAAGCAACTTTCGCAGTGGTATATACGTACGTAGATATATTGTATTTGCAATGCATAAAATAATATTTTTAATATAAAAGCTTTCCGCACTCCTTGACCATATGAACGTTAATTAAGTAAAATATCACATTCCTCCGTGCCCAAAAATAAAACACCACCTGTTTATGGTCGGTTTGTTGTTTTGCTAAGTTTCATTAACCTACTCTCCTACTAATAATTTCGAAAGCTTGTATGTTTGTGCTGCAAAAACGACTTCACAAATTTGGCTGAAAATTTGGATTGAGACAAAGGGTACTTTTTATTCTGGATATTGTAGGTCCCTGGTTTAAAAAAAAACTTCGGTTTTTTAGAATTCTAATTCTAAAAAAAAAACAAAGTTGACGCGGACGAAGCCGCGGGCGGCAGCTAGTGATACTTTAAAACTCGGACTGTTCAGCTTTTTTATTGGTCCCTACGACAACGGCTAACTAGAGCCGAGGTCCGAGTCTCAGAGACCTCTAGTTGAGTCGACCCCCTCAGGTTCGAGTGGTCTAGAGGCTCTAGCCGGAGAGGAGACTCCCTCCGTGGGGAGATGCAATACACCTGGAATACCTCTAGAGGCACTCGCCAATTCTCGGCTTGAGGTCCCCTTAGGATCACACCCTCCCTAAACCCGGTGACGCTATAAAGGTCATCAGCGACAAATATACCGATAAGTATATTTATCTAGAAATAGGTATATATAAACATTTGCCCACCGGATTTCAAATCTGAGACCTCTAACCCTCTAAGTAGGCGAGACATTAAAACTCGGCATACAAACCACTCGCACGCGGCGTTCGTCAAAATATTATACAATTATTGAACTTTAATTTTTTTTATATATTATTCATATTAACTAAAGAACTTTCTTTTATTATTTCGTTATTGAACCCTAAATTAAGCAAAAAGCTTCGACTTCAGCGGTGCTAAGTTCGCCGGGTTAACTAGGATTAATGTAATGATTATTTTTAAAGTTTTAGCATATTATGATAAAATTTATAATGATAATAATTTTTATAATTCCTTTATGTTTAAAAAAAATATATTTTGAATGGTTCAAATAATATTATTGGAACGAAAGTTCCTTACGGCAGGCTTTGAGGGGATAGGGATTTTGCTGCGCTACCGAACTGAAAAAAATGAGATAGTAAAACCGTAAGAAAAAATGCGTGGAATTAAACCGTTAAATGAGACGTGCGCAGGCGCGACGAAGTTTCTTACGGCAGGAGAGAGAGCGACGAGAATGATCACTGAAATATTGTGATATTACACCAACACTGAATATGTGTGAAGTTATAGGGAGTGGTAGAGCGACGAGGGTGCATCACTGAAATATTGTGATTCTACACCAACACTGAATATGTGTGAAGTTATAGGGGGCGGTAGAGCGACAAGGGTGCATCACTGAAATATTGTGATACTACACCAACAGCGAATATGTGTGAAGTTATAGGGGGTGGTAGAGCGACAAGGGTGAATCACTGAAATATTGTGATATTACACCAACACTGAATATGTGTGAAGTTATAGGGGGTGGCAGAGCGACCAGGGTGCATCACTGAAATATTGTGATATTACACCAACACTGAATATGTGTGAAGTTATAGGGGGTGGTAGAGCGACAAGGGTGCATCACTGAAATATTGTGATATTACACCAACACTGAATATGTGTGAAGTTATAGGGAGTGGTAGAGCGACGAGGGTGCATCACTGAAATATTGTGATACTACACCAACAGTGAATATGTGTGAAGTTATAGGGGGTGGTAGAGCGATAAAACCGTTAAATGAGACGTGCGTAGGCGCGACAGTCGCATACACAAGCGAGTTTGCAATTTGTGTCGATTCTACATTAGCCGAAGGAACTTCGTTCCTACCTGGTGTCCCACGACACCACATCATTTTTTTTTTAATAATATATTTTTTTATAAACGCATTTGACTTATGCGCGCTCTCGTTTTCATGAGATCAATAAAATGTCCACTATTTCATCATCAGCCTATGGATGGAATAGGGAGTTTGGGCTTTGACCCATCACGCAGGCCCAGTGCGGATTGGTGGGTATCAACGACTGCAGATGCAGCTGGAACCAACGGCTTAATGTGTCTTGCCAAGCACGGAGGAGCTCGAAATAGTAAATTTTTGGTCACCAATCCAATGACCGATCACTGCAAAAGTTGCTTAACTTCAACAATTGCAGCCGAACGCGCTAACCACTTGCGCCATCGAGCTCCACTATTTATTAGTGAACTAATGGAATTAATTAACAATAATAATAAATTAACGAAACATCCATTAACGAGCGTGTTATCAAAGAGCGCTCGTTGGAAGCGCTGATGGGTAGCTTAAATAGCGATATTCATTTGTTTCCGTTAGAAATTAACGTTATTGGAATACCAATTGAATAGATAATTGAATAAATAACCAGTGTGGTGTCCGGGTTTTAGTTTGCGTAGAATGATTTGACTGGATAAACTTACAACTTCTATGAAAAAGAAAACGAAAGTTACTTATATTTGGCCCTGTTACTTATATTTGCTCCAAAAAAAATAGGCCACATCCTTTACCAAGGTATTCTTTATTTCCATACTCATCCAACTCAGTTAGGCAAAAACATGACAGACTGTATGCAGGAATAACTATTGCATTTATGTATGTTTAAGCACTTTGTAAGCTTCTACTGAGGAGCTCGATGGTGCAAATGTTTAACACGCACGCCTGCGATCGTTGAAGTTAAGCAACTTTCGCAATGGTTGGTTATTGGATAGGTGACCAAAATTTACTATCTCGAGCTCGTTCGTGCTTCAGTAGGCACGTTGGTCCCGGCTGCATCTGCAGTCGTTAGCGCCCACCAAAGCGGATGATGAAACAAGCTTCTACGCTCAATAAATCTGTGTTAGTAGAGCGACACAACAAAGTTTACGAAATCAATTTAAATTTAGTTGCCTCTGGAAATGCATTTCAAAAAGGAGAGAGATTCAGAAAGACATGAAAGTATCATGAAGAGTCCTTTAACTCCATAATTTCGGAAAAAATAATTGTTATTACGTTGAAAGAAGAGTTATAGTTACACATTGTTCGCTTTACAATGTTAGCAACATTGAGCTCAGGTACAATTTTTAACACGACAACTTCACTAACCTATTGAAAACATCGCGTGACTGCCTTTTGCCGCAGCGCTGTTAATGATAGACAGAAGCCACAAATGGCTTTTTTTCACTGCACTAAAAGTAACCCTGAGTAAATCGTGTCGCCATTAGTTCCACGGTTTGAATGAAACATTTTCTGGCAGTAGGAAAATTGGTAGAATAGTTGGACCTATTTGGTGTTAATGAACGTAGCTATTCAAAGAGAGTTAATGTACGAAGTGTAATGCAGTTTTTATTCAAAAAAATATCCTTAAGAATCTGCAGATACAAGACAATTTATTCCAAAATTAGAAATGTGAAAATAGATTTTGAGAGACTGGCAGAATGCATCTTAGAGTACCTGGACTCTTGCCTCCTAGAGGGATGGACACTAAAAACCATGTTGCTTTCTTTATGCATGGCAATCAGTGATTTAGGCTCGTATTACAGAATGACAAGTAATTGTTGATCTTTACAGAATGACAACTAAGCGTTGATCTTTACTTGAGTACAGTTAGAAAGAGATGTCGCTATATAAAGCACAAAGCGAAATCCCTTTCTAACTGTACTCAAGTAAAGATCAACGCTTAGTTGTCATTCTGTAATCATAATCAAAATCATTTATTGAGTTTAGGCTGTTATAAGCACATATAAATGTCTAGAAGCTACGCCATCGGTTCGTAAATCTACGGCGGGAGACCTTGTACTGAGAAGAACCGGCAAGAAACTCAGCAAGGGCTGTTTTTTTCTCCCAGTTTTATCATTTACAGAGTCGTCAAGTTGAAAAATAACTTCAGAGATGATTCATGAAGCCACCTTTCATTACATAATGTGAAATTATACATTAATTGTTCACCTGCATTTTGATTGCTGTGTCACACAGTATAAATACAAACAGAGTTATTTATAATAGGTGTAATTAAACATTTACATCTTAAATATCAAAGTAGTTAGGGCAGACTCATCTCCGCTGGCAGCACCCGTTCACGAACATGACGCATGAACCAGCCATCGCTTCGCTCAACCATATTTTAGGGAACGTAACGATCCGCCTCACACGACACCGCCGAAGAGACTATTAAGAGAACCCTATTAAGAGGACTATTAAGAGAGATAATGGAAAGGGTATGCGACAGGTAGCTACGCAGTGGAGCAATAATCAATGCCACACTACATAAACACCAACATGCCTACAGCTCAGGTAAATCTACTGAATCGGCTCTCCATCAGTTAGTCGGTAAGATAGAAGCAGCCCTTCAAAATAAACTTAGCTGCCTCGGAACCTTCATCGATATAGTGTGCTTTCGATAAGACCAACTTCACGAGCATTGAGTCTGCTCTCAGAAGACACGAAGTGGAGCAATAAATCATTGACTGGACAATTAACATGCTTCGCAATAAAATAGTTTGTGTAAAAGGTGAGGACAGCAGAGGAGCACTGGTGTCACGAGGATGTCCGCAAGGAAGGGTTCTTTCGCCACTTCTGTGGAACTTCGTAATTGACGATCTGCTGACCAAGCTAAACTCGAACCACTACTACACCATAGGGTATGCAGATAACATTTACTATACTTACCCTAGGCGCCCACGATAGCATTACCTCTAACACCATGCAAGGTGCTTTGAAACTGGTTGAGTGCTGGTACAGGAAATACGACCTCACAGTTAATCTAACTAAAACAGAGCTGGTAATGCTTACAACCAAACGTGACGTAGGTGCTTTCAACTTGCCGAAGCTGTTTGGTACCACACTACAACTGTCGAAGGAGGTAAAGTATCTAGGCCTTATACTTATACGTAAACTAAACTGGAGTAACCATGTGGAACACAAGATCAAGACAGCCAGCGTAACACTTTGGCAATGCCGTAAAATGTTAGGGAAGCGTTGGGGTATTGCACCAAAACTGTTCCTATAGTTATATTACACAGTCATACGACCAATGGTAAGTTATGGCGTCATCATATGGTGGCCGAGATCTATCCAGACTACTTGCGTCAACAATCTGCAAAGCTTTAAGCTTAAAGACCGGGTGCATGAGTACGGCTTCAACCGCAGAACTGGAAGTTATTTTGAACATCACACCGCTTCATATCTACATAAGACAGGAAGCGGCTAAAACAGAGACTACAAAAGTAACGACCACCACGACACAACCGAAGAGACTTTTAAGAGAGCATGACTACCCATAACCACATTTATCTGTAGGACACTGCAAACAATCACAAAGCAAAAACAATGGAGAAATCATGACCACGCCGTTTTGTCATTCAAATCTTCTTAAATAGTCTGATATTCTTCCTTACGTAATCAACTTTAAATACAGCTTTTCAATAGAAGTATCATCAACACATGATTCATAATATATATCATATAGAAATACCCGTTGGAATAGTTGGAACTGTTCAAACCCAAGCATTGTTGTCTGTAATATAATCAGACACTTTATAATAAGCTTTCTTAACAAGATAATAATAAGACCCCTTACGTTCAAAATATAGTTTACTTAGGTACTAAATAACCTGTTATTTTTTAAAGAACAATGATTTTGAACAGAATTGTTAACCGAATTAAGTATCAATTTCACTATTTCTACAAGAGGGACGGTCAAAATGATCGTCTGCGGATTGTACACTATTAGCTGTATTCAGTAACAATAGGCTTTGGTCACGCGATATCTGGAATACTGTCGGTGTTAAATATATTATACGAAAATGAAGGCTTTACAAAAAAAAAGTTGCGTGAGTGTCGTGGAACACTCAGTTGAAACGAATTTGAAAATATTTATATACCACCCATAAATCCGCACTGGAGCCGCGTGGTGGGTCATGGCCAGATACCATGATCCGGTCAATCTATTAAACAAATCTTTAAACCAAGTCCACAGCCGCTGCCGCGCCGTCAGTGTTATACACAGAACACAGAAAGAGGTTACAAGGGCCTTGTGGGCGGGGCAGGCGCGTTACAGTTATGTGAGAGCAAATGCTTATCACTTGACCAAAACTTGGTTCTGATTGCGTCGTTGTTCTCGGATGTGAGCGCGGATTGGATCGATTGTTTGATGTCGCGTCGTTTAATGGGCTATTATCCATTTAGGGAAGATGTAGTGGAGGCGAGCCGGCGACATCGGTTCCCGTACAAACGGTCTATGATCATTCTTCCTACCTCTTTCTGTGTTCAGTGGTGATATTAGAGATGGAAAAAACAGCTTATTTCTTAAAAGCGTTTAAACGTTGTACTTTTTAAAATAAGCGCGATTGAAAAAAAGTTTTTTCGTTTAAACGCTTATTGGCTTAAACGTTCAAAAGCATGCGTAAAAAGCGCGACGTTGTGTTGTGTTTTCGTTTAAAAAAGCGTGAAAAGTTTATTGTTGTTTTTAATGTGTTTAAGTGTTTTATTGCGTTTTTTGTTTATTTATTTATTTATTTATTTGAATGGGAAAACTTACAGCTATACATACAAAATTTGCTTTTAAACATTTTACAACTTTAAGCCATTAACAAGTTTTCACTTATAAATATGAAGAAGAAGAAAAGCAAAGTGTTCCCGGCTTGTTTTGTAATAAGCGCAGGCGAACCTTGCCTGGCCGCTTCACGGCCAGCGGGGACCGCTTCCCCTCTTAGCAACGCTGCTTAGGGTCGCGCGCCGGCTCACCCATACGCGCGGTAACAATGGCAGACCATCCGCCACCGCCAACGCCGCCTTCGACGCTGCCGCAGCCGTCGATACAACCGCCGACTCCGCTGCAAACGACGTCGACGACCACCGACGCAACACTTTCGCAACCCCAGCCGTGCCGCCGCCTACCTCCAAAAAACGGCAGAACCTACCCTCCGCAAGTCCCGCTACAACAGCCGAGGGAGCCGCCAGCGATTTATCCAGGATGGAAGGGATGCCATCGCGTAGTGCCTAATATGAATTTGACACAGTGATGGTGACCCGGATCATCCAATCCGGCCTTGTGTCGGATAGGATGAATCGCTGGCTGGCGACCTATGCTCGACTGTTGGAGTGAGAATCCGGAAAAACACCGTGCCTATGCCCCGCAGACGATCTGGCGATACAGGCGCTCCAGGCGATAAGCAGCTCGCCTGTTGAACAACTACACCCGGACGTCCCCTGGTACGGTCCGTATGGCAAACGGACTCGAGCAACGCCGCCCGACACGCCGGACAAGCGACACTGCGGGTCACTGCGAATGTGCAGTCGCTCACAGGTAAGCGTCGCTTGCTCGCGCACTTTTTGCGCGAGCACGACGTTGACATCGCACTTGTGAGCGAAACGTTGCTCAGACCGGCACTGATTTCAGAGTTCGAAATTATTTTGTATATAGGCAAGATGAGACCACGCCAGAAGGGCGCACCTACAGGGGCCTGATGACACTGGTACATAGGAGAGTCATTCACCAGCCGGCCCCTACAGTGAAGCTAAAGTCCCTGTACGCTCTCGGGATCGACGTCGAACTGCAAGGTACAGTTACCCGCTTTTACGCTGCGTATAGACCACCCCATCAGCCCTTAGACGTCAAGAAGCTCCGCGACCTCTTGCAACCGCACCCTACCATCATAGCCGGAGACCTGAACGCCAAGCATACGAGTTGGAACTCCACCACCATTAACACCACAGGGCAGGTGCTTTATGACGACGCTTGCACTCATAACTATGCTGTTCTCGGACCGGACGAGCCTACAAGGTACGACCCGAACGGAGATGGAGATGTCCTTGACGTGGTGGTATACAGGGGCGTGGACGATACCATCACTCAAGAAGTGATGATGGATCTCCCTTCCGATCATAGACCAACTCTACTAGAAATAAAGCAACTACCCGCGTAGGTAAATATTTCCCCCCCCCCCCCCCCCCCCCTGCCGGCGTATCGACTGGGAAGTTTTTCATAACCATCTAACGCAAAACACGCCCACGCGTCAATTCAAACAGCCAGTGATGTCTACGAAGCAGTCGACGAGCTCACCGCGGCGCTGCAGTCGGCGCTAGAGTCAGCCGCTCACACTCGCTCTGTAGGTAAAAGCTCCAAAGATTTACCTCACACAGTGAAGACACTTATAGAAGAAAAACGCCGACTGAGACGACTGTGGTTGAGTACACGCTGTCCCACCGCAAAAACCCAGCTAAACCGCATCACGGAATCTGTCAAACGTGAAATGGAAAATTACGCAGTCGCTTTGTCACGATTTATTTAGGATTGCACTAAATAAAACGACAAATTAAGATTACTATACAATATACTACAAGAAAATAAGTTATTTATACAAAGACCAGGGTCGTTGGTAGGTTGGAGGTTGGAGCCAGAGAATTCACCGGAGCGGCACTCCCCTGTTCGGTGCAGCGTCTAGGTCCCCGCTACAAGGCTACGTTCCCGAACTCGTCGCGACAGTCTGATCTTCGTCGACCTCCGTCAGCCTTCAACTAGTGGGTTTTTACGGATCAAGACACCCGTACGTAGTTCCTGAAGAGTTTAAGTGCCAATATAAGCATAAGAAAAAGCGAAGTCCGATTCTGCCACTATTTGAAAATATAACGGTTCATCGTAGGCGAAGCCGGGAAATATAAGCTAGCACGTAAACGGGGTAATATGCCTTCTAAATTATTCTGGGGTATAGTGGCAGTTATCAAAGATCAGAATCGGTTACAAATAACTGAATGGCATTTTAATAAGATATATATTTTTTATTATCGCTAAACAATATCTATGTACTTGTTTATCAAACATAGCAATAAATCTAAGTCGGATAAATAATATGACTAAAAACATCGTATACTGCAAATCAACTACATATGAGTACAAACAAAATGGAAAATAACGGTTATTTAACTAAATATTATAAAAGCAATAAAAGCACTATTACAATATATTTGCGTTTAACTACATTCTGTGACTATATTTGCTCAACTTACCCAGTATGGGATGCACCAGCACTAATTATTATGAAAATCCAAAACTTCACAATAAAAGATAAATAAAAACGTTAGAAATTGCAACAAGCAAGAATGACTTGCAACTCAATTTTTAGCTTCGAATGTCACAGCCGTTCGTAATAGTTCTTATCAACAAATCTCTCGACGCGAGCTCCCCCCCCGGGCGCATTCCTCCCGCGAACGCCTTCTGCGGGGTCTTGTTTACAAAGCACGCTTTGACGCAACGCGTTAGATTGAATATACAGTGTTCGAACATTTACAAAGCAATTAGCGAACGTTACAGCTTCTTGGGAGAACCACTTGCTTACAGTGGGCGATAGCATGCCCTCTGTTTATCGCCTCTGTAGGCAACTCACGAATGCTAAGACAGCGGTAAGACCCTTAATCGATAGCAATAATATTCCGAAATACCACGCCAAGGACCGGGCGGAGTTACTCGCCGACCACCTGACTCTACAGTTTGTACCGAACGCTGCGACAGACAGCGAGCATGTGTCGATTGTAGAATCACACGTGAATAGCTGTTTGTCGCACCAACCTGCCGCCGATGACTACCCTGTTGTCTTTTCCCCTGGACAGGTCCGGAGGGAGATTTTCAGGTGCAAGCCGAAGAAAGCCCCGGGCCTGGACAATATGTCAAATACCGCACTCCGCCGCATGCCGCTCAAGACCATCGCAGCGGTAACACGCATTTTTAACGGCGCGCTACGCACTAGTCACTTTCCCACCACATGGAGGCGGGGGAAAGTGATTATGTTACATAAGAAAGGTAAAAATCCATCGTTACCCGCTAGCTATCGCCCGATAACTCTGTTACCTAACATCTCCAAAGTACTGGAGAAATTAATGCTGAGACACCTGTTGCCGCACATAACACCACGCACTGAGCAGTATGGATTCAGACAGGGGCACTCGACGACTCTCCAGCTAACCAGAGTACTACACGACTTAACAACCACCCTTAACAGAAAGGAGTACTCTGCTTTAGTGCTCCTTGATGTGGAGAAGGCGTTCGACAGAGTATGGCACGAGGGCCTGCTGTACAAGCTGTCGAACGCCAACACACCATCACGCCTCATTAAAATAATTGCAATTTTTCTTGAGAACAGAACTTTCTCTGTAGCTGTGGAAGGCCATCTATCTACTACACGCCCAATACGCGCCGGCATACCGCAGGGCAGCTGTCTCTCGCCGTCGCTCTATGCCGCCTACACGGACGACATTCCGGAAGAGAGCGGCGCGAATCTGGCGTTGTACGCCGACGACACCGCCTATTACGCCGCGTCAATGAACCTAAAGCATGCGGTAAGAAAAATACAGCCCACTCTAGACGCACTCACCCTATGGCTGTAGAAATGCAGGCTCACCATCAACATCGGCAAAACGCAAGCGATGACCATAGGCCGCCATCGTTACCAACCACCGCCGCTCAAAATTATCAACACACCCGTACCGTGGGCAAATAAGGTAACATACTTAGGTATCACCATAGACCCACGCCTAACGATGCGGCCGCACATTAACAACCTTTTAGCCAAAACAAATACGGCCCGAGCGTTATTACAACCCGTACTCAGAAGTAAACACCCTCTAAAAATCAAAATAACAATTTACAAAATTTATATCCGACCCATTTTTTACGTACGCATCGCCTGCGTGGTACGCGCTGGTCGCCGAGAGCCAGAAGAAACGCCTTCATGCCCAGCAAAACCTCGCACTGCGCGCAATAACAAACGCAGGCCGATACGTGCGCAACACAACCCTAATAAGAGATCTGAAAATTGAAACTGTAGATGATTTTATATACAGATTAGCTAGCAGTATGTTCGATCTAGCGGATCGGTCGGAGCACGCGCACCTGCGCGACTTAGCGCCCGCCCAGGACCACTCTCGAACGCACAGCAGCAGAGGGCTGCCAAGGGAGCTCATCCCGGACTCCACAGAAGTCACATCGGGTTCCCGCGCACCGCGCGCGGTCGAGCCCCCACCACCAGACTGACAACGGCCCCGCCCGCACGGCGCGGGCGGGATCACACCACCGGACGCGACACCCCGATTTTGACGTACTGACACCTGACTTGACAGCAAAAAAAAAAAAAACGCTTATACTTAAGAGCGTGCTTACAAGCTTAATATTTTAAGCGCGCTTAATTAAGCCCTTATCGTTTAAACGCCCTCCGATAGGTGATATACATATATATCCACCCAGCTGCCTTTCTAGCTGCCTCGCTAAGTTGTGCCGGAAAAATCTTATATGTTTCACCTAGCCCCATCCGCCATACCATCCGAAAAGGGGCTTTGTTCCAATAAATTTCTCGTGTTTCTATGTTTATCGATATGTTGTTACCCCATTATCAGCCATTACGATCCTACAGCTGGAGCACAGGTCTTCTTCTTCATGGAATAGACAAAATAGGCCGTGATCCACAACGCGGGCCCAATGCAGACGAATAGACACTCTGTAGTCGTCTACACAGAGGAGGACCTTGAGATAGTTAATTTTTGGTCACCCATCCTATACAGGCTATTGCGAAAATTGTTTCACTCGCACGATCGCACACCGAAAGCGATTATAAAGTTTCTCCGATGATTTTTTTTTAATCAAATAGTATTCTAGTAGATGCACAGTTTAGACAAAATAAGTCTGTATAATGGCAATCTATAATTTTCTTTCAAAAGTTACAGACAATGTTGATAAAAAAATACATACAGCATCATTGTTTATGGACATGACAAAGGCATTCGATGCAGTTGATCATAAGATTTCATTGGAAAAATGGTATTTTTATGGCGTTAGAGGCAAAGTTCATTCATTTCACAATTCCAGGACTGTTACCCATGGAGTTCCACAAGGAAGCGTGCTAGGTTCTTTGTTTTTTCTAGCTTATATTTATGATTTTCCCTCAGTATTGAACCATCAGGTTACTTTATTTGCTGACGATAGTACCGTTGTTTATGATAGCTTTAATTTAATTAATCTTGAAAATGACATAAATAATACTTTGACATGTATAATTAATTGGCTTAGTAATAATGATTTATTAAATAATTTGGACAGAACTAAAATAATGTATTTTAAGCAAAACTCTAAAGGTTTTGCATCAAATATTAACTATGATGGTAAAAAAATTGGTGAAATGGAAGTGACAAAGTTCTTAGGGCTGCTCGTAGACTCTAGACTAAAATGGAAATATCATGTTGTACACGTATGTACTAAGCTGAGTCAGTTTTTCTATGCTTTATATAACTTACGGAAAGTGGCTAATGAGTCGACTTACTTGTCAGCGTATTATGGGAAAGCAGCGCCAACATTATGATATGGATTGATTTTTTTAGGAAATTTACTGACGCAACCACTGCATTCAGGGCGCAAAAGAGATGCATCAGAGCTATGTTTAATCTACCACTTACAGATGTGCAACGTTTTTTAAGAGGTTAAAAATATTGACTCTGCCGTGCCTTTACATTATTTAATGCACTGTCTTTGTTAAAAATAATATTAAAATATTTAAGACCAGGACTCGTGGACGCCATATCGGAAAACTTTGTGCAGTCCCCTGTAATACGGCACTATTTAAGAAAAGTGTGTTTTGCAATGCTCCTTATATTTATAGTACATTACCTGAAAGTGTGCAAGAAATTACCGTGACCAATATATTTAAAAACAAATTACAATGTTTTTTAATAGAAAAATGTTACTATATGCTCCGTAAATATTTGGAAGACAAAAAATTACATTCATGAAATTTATTTACAATCTTAAATTTATCGTTTATTGACATTTCAAATAAACAATGTTTAATTTAAAGAAAAGTTTACTAGAAAAAAATCCACGCAGACCAGGCAGCGGACGGGACTCGAACCCGCACCCTTCGCAATCCGGGCGAATGCACTTACCATTATGCTACCACGGCCCTATTGACCGCGTCGAAATTTTCCTAGCCTTAAGCTGCAAGGCAGCGCCATCTCTTCGCATTGTAGGTAACCCACAATGTCAAATGAATACTTTTTCAAGTACATTTCAAAGAAGAAATAGCAATTATAGTTAAGTTTTTATTTTTTTTCTAGTAAACTTTTCTTTAGATTTGAACATCTAGCAGTTAAATGCTTAAAAATAAGTAAAACATAACTATGTTTAATTTATTAATTTTACACTAAAATAATTAATGATTTATATAAATGTTATATTGCATGCCGATAAGGCAGAATATGGCTGTGCTTTACTAAAATGTATCTGTGAAACAATTTTATAACTTATATTCGCAATAAAGATGATTTGATTTGATTTGGTTTGATTTGATTTGAAACATTATTTCCGTCTCCCTAAAGTTAAGTCAGTGGATGGGAAAGTTTCTCACAGCTCTAAATAATATAAGTTGGGTTTGCGTAACACGCCAATGGATGGAATTTAATCTTACTGTTGTTTTGCACAACAGTAACATTAAGTTGGTTAAATATGATAAAGTTGGTGAAACCAATTTCCCGCTCGAAAATTTTGCCCGTTTGGCCTGATATTATACCAACATGATAAAATTAGTGGCGTAAAGGGAAAGAAAATGCCTCACTAAATGGCGAATACGCAGGTGATGTGCTACAACTTTCGTTTCTGCCGCGGTTTGGTGTAATTTCATTTTGGACTTTAATACACGCTACTAAAAGCTGTTTGTTTTAATTTAGCTAAAGCTTTGGATATAGTTTGGGAGTTGTTTGTTAAGTCCCATTTGTGATCGGATAAAGCTATATGTTGTTTTAATTCTATTAGAAGTAATGATATATTACTTTATAGTGGAAGATGAAATTGAAAGGTAAAATAATTAGAGTTATACCTTGGAAAATAATTTAAAAGGTGTTTAAGACCCAATCCATTGTCAGGATTCGTGCTCAAAATATATTCATCAAAAGAGTCTAGCAACACTAAAGTTTTATCAGTTCATTTTTTATATTATCGTTATGAAATGTGTAATTTATTCAAAGATCTTTTGCTTTCTTCAGTAATAAATCAAATTAATTATTACTTACAAAAGAATATAAGTATTAAAAATAGGTTTCAAAAAAGTTCGTTTGGTTTAGACTTTTTTGATCATTGTATTTAGGTATCTATTAATCTACTTCGTACATTGCAAAATCACCCAATTGAAAGTCAGACATACAAAAAAAGGACTCCTCGCCATAATACACAATATTTAAAACTAAATTGTTAGTAGGGGGGCTCTCCAACAAGCGGGGATAAAGGATAATCTTTGTACCTTGTAAGTAATGTACATTCATCTTACCTGAGCCCTATAAATTGGGACATACATCTAGTGCAGCAAAATAAATATTCAATAATAAATCGGTCATGACTTTTGATCGCGTCCAAATCTTCGCGTCAGTCTTTTGAATAGGAGCTGCTGGAGGGTTTACGTAATAAACTATTCTGATCACGGAAAAAATATTAATCTAGAGGTTTGCATGGTAAAGTGGTCGTACGAAAAGGTAGGAAAGAAGAAAATAGGGAGAAACATATCTTACAAATTATTTAAAAATGGAAATTAATTGTGCTTCCAGAATGGCTTCAAGGACTTTCAAAGACTACACAGACGAAGTTGTTAGCGAGGACTAGCGGGAAAATATTTTTTATTGACATAAACAAGCAAAGAAAACCCGTCTAAAGGTCACAACTTGTAATAAGTCTAGGTCAAAGACAATAATATTATGGAATAAGGACATTAAATTTAAGTATCACATCATTTTAAACAGAAATCGGACTAGACTTTTTGAGTTAAACTTTTTACTTGCGATACCAAAGTATAACTTTCATATTGCTTACCCTAACCGATGGGATCCTGCACCATGGAACCTTGAAATAGCCAGATCGTCTATACCGTGGCGAGTGTTTTGAGCAGTTATTTTCCCTTATCTTACATTCCCCTTCCTTCAGAGGACCACGCGCGCTGGCTTATTTCTTCATCGCACTACCCGCAAATGGAATGCTTTGCCAGCTCACGTATTCCCTTCATTCTACAACCCGGGATCCTTAAAGAGGCGTGAAAAAGCAATATACAGGCCGGCACGGTGAGGATGGCTTGAGTGGCTGGAAACACTGCTGTATCAGCTATCTTCGCATTTAGACTCCACCGTTATTTAACATCAAGTGGGGTGCAGTCATATGTCGAATCTATTTATAAAAAAAGTAAGTTCTTCCTACTCCATCCATACGGAAGGTCTGTGCCCCAGCTGTGGAGACATAACTATAATTTTTACCCCAGTGAATAATAGTAGGGGGATTCACAAAAACCTTGCACTACAGTAATTATGTAGCTTTTCATGAATATTTTAATACCAATATTAAACTTGCCTTTGAGTTTTTTTTTAATTCTAAAGCAGACATGGATGAAATAGTTTATAAAGTCTACTTGTCTTATAAAAGCCATAACCGAGCAATTTTTATGTGTATACAAATTCTGTCACTGTGTTCATTTGAAACTTCTTCGCAAGTGAGATAATATGACTTTTCATCTCCCCTAGGAGATATGTTTATCTTTTCTTTACTACTTTGCTATAACAACAACTCTAAGATTACCGAAGTTTTGCTTCTGAGTCGCGAAAGTGTCTCTATCTTTAATGAACCTATTCTAGTCTACGTCACGTTCAGATTTTAAAACTTCTAAGAAATATTAAAATTATTATAGACTTTTGCTAGCTGATTGACATTATTGACTGTTAAATTAAATACTTCTTTTAGATAAACAAGGTGTTCCAGGAAAAGAATGTGCAGAGAATTTGCTTCATCGTAGGATTTTAAGAAATCTGTTCTTGACGGATACCGTTATAAGTTCTTCATGTTTCGGCATGATTAATGAGACAGTTGCCAGAATTTGTACTTGGATACTCACTAGTTATCAAAAACCAAGCTACCAGCTGGTTTTTAATTTAGGTCCGAGTGTTGTAAAATTAGTGGTGTCGTCTCTGGAATATTGGAAAATCTTGAGAATATCCAATATTTAATTAATTATAGTGGCTATAGAGAGCGCTAATATTTAGCCCGAATATTCATCAGACGTCTTTTGAATGGTAAACTTAAGTATACTACCTATTTTATTATTATTGTAGTTCTATATACATATCGGTTAAAAAGAGACACCTTTGTTTTAGTTTCATTTAAGGATTTAAACTGCTAAACTTGTATAATATCTAAAAATTGCCAAAGACGTTGGTTCAAATTCAGACTAATACCCGAGCCGAATTTATTTGTTTTTCTAGTTAACTTTTTTCTTTAGACATACTGAAAATATCGTGTTAATTATATTTGTAATGTTGTCATGCTAACAGTTCGATGCTTAACAGAAACATAACAAAATCGAATGACGATTTTCATCATGACACTGACATCATAAAATATGCTAATAAAATATACTTAACATGCACCTTTAACTATTGAGGTGGCGAGCAAAATGCAACAAAATCTCTTCGGGATGAAGGCTTAACTACCTATATCTATGTGTATGCAAAACGACGCCCCCGGATCAAAACGTCCAATTCTCGGAAGGAAACGAAGTTTGTATAGAGAATAGAGGCGAATACTTCGCTTGCTTTACGTTTCTTTGAGGAAGGGTTCCTACGGCAATAAAATTTAATATTCGCATAAAGCAATGAGTTACGAGTTTATAGCTCACTGGGCATATTGCTCGCTATTGTGGAACGGTTAGCACGGACTAGATAAAACATCGCCTGTTTATAGTCGGTTTGTGATATTGTTTTTAAGAATATTAAGTTTCATTATGAAACTATAACACTTAAAAATGATAATTAATGGGTACCTCATCATCATCATCATCAACCCATGCTCGTCCACTGCTAGGCATAATAATACCTACTTATCTTTATTCAATTATCGCTACAATATTAGTTGTAATAACGACGCTGTATAATTACAAATTGCAAGTTCGCAAGAACGAGGTACATGTATAAACATTGCAACCATTTCGAATATATGTGACGCTAAGCTAACTACAATCACGCGAACCAAGCGATTAGGATCAGCATATTCACTTGTACAGAAATGTCAAATTAATTAAAAATCCTGAGTTGAATCTTAGGGTTAAAATATTAAATATTTAAGTTGGAGTTTACCTTGCTTGCACGCCTTGAGTTAGGTAGCCCGGCTATTTTATTATATAACTTGACAATGCCCTATGATTCGTTAATTTTTTGTACTGTTGCCAAATTGAAGAGTACGATGGACATGTGATTTAGGATACACTTTGAATGATGAACCAACTAACAGACTGCATGTGGCTTTCATACCCAATACCTAGCCCATGAATTAGTAGGGAAAACCGGTAGACTTGCCCGGGTGGGAGAGTTGAACCATCTTATAAAATTGTATTTCAATTTAGCGCAAACAAAACTTCAATTCGTTTATTGGTCACATGCGAGACACCAATCACAACAAAATAGCCTAGCATGTGACATGGTTTTCCCCTAAACATCGATATATAAATATCTTAAATCAAAACCTTATCCTGAATCTACCATGTAACCCTGTTAGGTTGACAACGATGTCCCCTGATTGGATAGGTATAGTATTGATCCTTAGCAACCTCGGAGGTATAATGCTTAATGGAAGGCCATAAAACGCCAAACACTTTCGGGGCGAAGGACGTGCAATCTAGTCACACACAGAGCTACGTGCTTATCCCGAAGGATTGGATTAGAATTTTACGTAGAGGAGGTTCTTAGCATTTAATTAAATGAGAGCTTTTTACTAAGTAGTTTTGGTAAAGAATCTTTATTGAGCGGATACACAAGTCACTGTATCGAGTGCTTCTGAATGCAACCGAAGCATACGACTTGCCCGTCCCGTCACTACCGCAAACAAAACCATAGCAAACGAAATGAAACGATACCGCATCGAAACTGAGCCGGTCAAGAAGTAGTTCTCGGTAAAGATCCTGTATAGATTCGGTACAGAAATGCTAACGAACCGCACATTCTCGATGAGGAAGGCGCCTTAGAAATAATGAACAAAAACTAACACGCGTTATGTATATATTTTGACAACACTTGTTGCTAGTTGCAAATAAATTCTGTTAAAAACTGCATGAGAATTTATTTATTTAATATTTAATGCCTTTACATTGCATATGGCGGAATTAATGCCAGGATGGTATTCTCTACCAGTCAACACGAAAGAACATGCAGAGACAATAAAACGGCAGACAATCATAGAAAAGAGCAAACATCAAACAATGAGAAAAACAAAATTAAATAGCTTTTAATACATACACATATACAAACATACATACATATAAATATACAAACATACTTAACACATATATACATGCGTAACTACATAATGAACCTGTAATATAGTGTCCGATTTTAGTATCCTGATTCAATTTAAGCACTATGCGATTGATTTAAATAATGCCTGTAAACGTAACGTCACGTCAATGAAAGCATGACCAAAAATACGTTTGAGCTGACTACGAACGCGGCGATTACGACCTTAATGGAAATATCATACAATTTCTTAATTAACTTAATATACTCGAACTTTTCACGTATCTATACTTTCTTTATATATCTCTGCAAAGTTGATAATAAGTAATGATAAGTCTTCGTGTTCCATAAACCTATTTTAGGGACAAAGAATTCTTAATTTAAATTTTGAAAAAAAAACACTTTTCCGACTAGTCTCTCTCAAAGTTTTTGGTTACGCATACTGATAATTATCGCAAAAAATATACTAAGAATTATCATGAATGCCAAATTGGTGTTGGTTCTTAGGCCAATTTAATATTGTCCTTTTATTAAATGAAGGACTTTGGAGATGTGAAACGGAACTCTTCGTAGAATCATTACGGAACAGGGGGTCTATACTCTCATTCTCCGAAAGGAACTTTCGGTAACGAATTTCAAACGTAATTTAATTTCGTCAAACTGAGGTTCTACTTAATTTGAAAGGTAAACTATCAAATACAATATTTCTTTGAGTAAGCTTATAAAAACTTAACCTGTCTATTTTATTTTCGGGCGAACGAATATTATTGTAATTAGAAACGAATAAGAAAATAGTAAGGAAAGTGCTGTTACATAGTTGCTGACAGAAGCTTATATAAATTACTAAGTTCGGATCTCAATATCCAATCAACCAAATCGAAATGCAATGAAAATCAATAAGTCCAAACCAGTAGACAAGTAACACCATAATCCCGTTACAGATACAGTGAATAGGGCGGTTACCGATAATCAAGTTGCAGCGACGTTCCACATCGATTAAGCACTGGCCTACACTATTATCGTCGCGATTCGATTACCAACTAGGGACCCAATCTGGACAAATGAAACGTTTGAACACAAGGCTAAACCACAGCATAAACGCTACGCCAAACATATTTCGATTAGAAATTTTGAAATAATGATTTGATCATCAACGTCAGCTTATACTCCTTAACGTGGAAGCTTGGCTCTATTTTACACGCTATGTTAATGCAGAACCTTAAATGAAAAGGGACGTAAGTTAAAAATTGAGAGATTTTGGAAATGATATTTAAAGTAAAAAAAAATTTCTCCGCGCGTCTATTCGAGATATTGGAAATAATTAGGTAGTGTACCAATTAAATCACTCAGCACTCAACTTTAAATTATTTTATAAAGTTAAAAGAAAACGTAAATCATTATTATACTGAAAATGTACCGTATAGTAAAAAGTGATAAATTTAATGTTATATCTGTAGATCTTAATTTGTTTCTTTTAGAAAAAGTTGTAAAACGGAGATGACTAATCAGTATTTCAGATCATTTAATGGCAAATCGTCTAAAAGTTATATAATTCCTAATCTTTATTCGATATTATATTATAATCGTCCAGGAGAGTCTTGATTTAAAACAATGAAATTGTTTTAATAAATTTATTACAAATTATAATCACATTTAAACTATCGTCTTTACTTTAACAACAATCATTAAACACGTCTTAACACGAAGATTTTATATAACTTTTGTAAGCAAATTACCCGCGTTCAAAGTAATAATCCTTCACCTCTTTTTAAAAAAAGAATATCCGTATCTATGGCATGGGAAGCGGAATCATAAATCCTTATCCCATGTCATAGATACAACTATTAATTAGCGTTGGTTTTACTTGGGAACGTAGAATAAATACATTAAAAAAATAAGGAAAACACTTATCAATCAAATTTGAGAAATATGAGCTAACAGTCGGCCTTTCCTGATAATTTTCACGACTCGTGAAAGATAGTACATATGAGAATTATAGAACAACTTTGCAATTGTTACATTAACATCTGATTATTTATTTATTAATATCTGTATTTCTTAAATTATTAATCAGTATGTTGTAGCCTCTGCATCCTCTCCCCTCTTGGATCCCGTGTGATACGGACGCGTGTTTTGTTCAATTTATTTGTTTTATTTTAATATATTAAAGCAACTTATTATTTGTAATAAAGTGCAGCGAGTACCAGGCGAACAGGATCAATAAGCGGCAATTCGAACAACAGTGACAGCATCTGCGCGTGAGTGAGTCCGCTTAAACAGCTATACGATATCAATAGATACACAGTGCGGCCCGGCTAGCGCAGGAAGCCAATTAGATTGCAACCACACCTATTCTCTCGGCGCTTTCTGTGGGTCCATCCCTACTCCCAGCTCCGCCCCATTCAAGTTGATTTTGCCGACGGCGTTTGCGCACTCATTTAGGCCTACAGCGACGTTTGTAAGCCGAAATGAGTTTACAAAGAACACCACCAACCTCCGGGATTACTACAGCGCTTAGTGCAGATATGGAAACGGCTAAGTCTGACTCTGATATACACTTAAAATCTTCAGTCTCCGAATTTGCACAAAAAAATATTAAAAATACTCGGAGAACACGCAGAAGATTAGACGATGATAGTTATGAATCAAACCCGTGCTCTGAGCATATCTTAACTGAAATAAATAAACTTTTTTCTGTATTCGAAGCGAAACAAAACAATAAATTTGAGCAATTAAATATTTCTATTGCTTCTTTGAGTGCGCAGTCCTCGACTATACAGGAATCTATTAATTTTCTCTCTAATAAGTATGATGAACTGCTTGAGCGTGTTGTTTCCACGGAGCGGGAGAATCTAGAACTTAAGAAGAAATTATGTCAAATGGAATTAAAAATCGACTCCTTTGAACGTCATACGCGTTCAACTATGATAGAAATTAATAACTTACCTTCCACCGTAAAGGAAACGAAAACGGAATTAATTGATAAAGTGTGCAAAATTAACTCCACTTTAAAGTTGCAGATCGGACCGTCGACCATCAAGAATATCTATAGAATGAAACCCAAAACAAACCAGCTTTCTCCGGGTACTGTCATGGTAGATTTTTTTTCTTCTTTTTTGAAAGAGAACATAATCTCGGCTGTGAAAACCCATAATAAGGAAAATAAGAATGCCAAACTCTCCACAGCGTGTATTGATAACTCGGGGACCCCAGTACCGATATACATAACTGAATCTCTGACTGAATACGGGAGACACCTGTACTATCTTGGACGTAAGTCGGTCAAGGATGGCCTGTGCGAAAGTTGTTGGTCAAACTACGGTAAAGTTTATATTAAAAAACATAGTGGGTCAACACCAAAGTGCATATCTTCAGAGATCGACCTCAAAAATATTCTGTCGCAACATATTTGACTATTTCTGTTTGATAGCTTCATTCTGCAAGTATATTATTATGTATCAAGAATAATAACACTAAGCCTAAGATTACTTAAATTAAATAAACACTACACTCCAAAATACTTATAAAATACAAACTACATTACACCTACACTATACAAAACCTACCTACATACATTTCACAGTATATATCTATATTTTTTATATGCCTACTATTATACCATGTGTAGCTACAGCGAAACATGTGAATACCTATTTTACGAAAATAAATTATATATAACTAATTATTTTACCTTATCAATAATATAAATAAATAAATATTTCCGACACTCACACCAATTAGCCTAGCCCCAAAGTAAGCACTGTAAGGCTTGTGTTATGAGATGCTAGGGTAACGGATAGAATACATATACTGTACATATATAAGTATATTTATATAGAAATACATATTAAACATCCATGACTGGAGTACAAATGCTCGTATTCATCACACAAACATCTGCCCCCACCGGGATTCGAACCCGGGACCTCTCGAGTCGGCGACACCATGAAACCCGGCGTACAAACCACTCGACCACGGAGGTCGTCAGTCAATGAAATTAAACTTAGTAAAATTTTGTACAATTTATTGTTTATTCAGTTTTTTGCATTGTTTTGTTTTAATTATACCTTATATACAACAACTATACACCTTCATTTCACTTATATTAAATAAAACAACTATTTATTGCAACGTATTACCATACGCAAATAAAATTCGACACTATTAAGGAAATTAACTCTGAATTGGATAGTTTGAGTGTGGCGGAGGCCGGAAACTGCATAATAGAGGACTGCTCACGAATAGTTGATACTCATAAACCTGAGGTCACTCTATTATGCCAAAACATAAGAAGCATCAATCGTAACTTTACTGCTCTAAACACACTCCTAGTAAGAAGTAACATAACATGGGATTTCATAGTATTAACGGAATGTTGGTTATTTAATTCCCCTCCCTTACCTGCCCTGCCTGGATACACCTCAGCAACCACAATTCAGCATAAAACACAGAATGAGGGAGTAGTTGTATATCACCGCAATGTACACAGGGTGGTAGTGGTTGATTCGAGTATAGAGGACGCAAACTGTTTGACATTAATAATCAACCAAGATACTGTTATCATTGCGATCTACCGTTCACCCGCAATACGCAACATTTCGAACTTCTTAAACTCACTAGATAATCATTTAAACTCTTTTACTACTGCAAAAACAATTATCATAACAGGAGACTTAAATATTGATATCTCAGACAACTCAACTGACGATAGGGCTACCGAATATCTAACTATGCTAGCATTTCATGGAATATTACCGGCTCATACCCTCTTTACACGACGCAACCTATCCTGTCTTGATCATGTTCTTTTAAAAACGCGATGCCCCGCTCGCTGCTTTATAGCCCACACCTCGATCACAGACCACGATTCTGTTTTGCTGTTCTTGAAAAGTAATATCGCTAATTCCAATGCACATAAACACAATACTAGAACAGCTAAATGCATTGACCATGACAAATTAGGAAAAGCGCTATTAAAGATTGACTTTGACCAACTTTATAACATGACATGTGCAAACCAATCCACAAGTTATTTGATTACAGTACTGAATCGCGAAATTAGTGCAAATACAATTTTGAAAAAAATTCCAAAACGAAAAGCGTTGCTGAAATCATGGATGAGCCCAGGCCTTCTTAAATGCTTAAGAAACCGAGATCAGATGCACCTGAAAGTTAAAAAGAATCCTAATAATGACATAATGAAAACTACCTACATAAGATACAGAACATACTGTAAAAAAATTTTGATGCATGCTAAGTTGGAATATGACAAAAGTGTAATACAAAATACACAAAATAATAGCAAAAAGCTCTGGGCCGCTATAAAAGACATCACTAATACGTCGACACAAAAAACATCACCTAACGAGTTATTATCCTCTACAGACCCTTTGCGTTCGGTGAACGAAGTCAACAACTTTTTTGCTAACGTAGGCTCCTCCCTCGCGGAAAAAGTAAACCAGGACCATTCTAGGCCTGCCGCTCATACTCCCCAAAATAACATCCCAAATTCTTTTGTGCTAACAGATACAGATGAAGAGGAAGTGATACGTATAATTGATAAACTTCGTAATGACTGTGCAGTGGGGTACGACGGTATCTCTGGTGCTTTTCTTAAAACATACAAAAATATCCTAGCCGGTCCAATAACCTTTATCTGTAATTTGGCATTTAAAACTAGCACCTTTCCTGATCCGATGAAACTGGCAGTTGTACACCCAATACACAAAAGCGGCCCCAAGGATCTTGTAAGCAATTACAGACCGATCTCCATCCTCCCTGCCTTATCAAAAATCCTGGAGAAACTGATTAATACCCGACTTACCACCTTTTTGCGTACTCACCAGTTACTATCACCTTCACAATATGGCTTCCATGGCGGCATTTCAACTAGTGATGCGGTTCTTGATCTCACAAACACTGTTGTAGATAAATTAGACGGAAAACAAAAGGTTATAGGTATATTTCTCGACCTCGCAAAAGCGTTCGACACAATATCCATTCCTGCTCTAATTTTTAAATTAGAATGTCTTGGGATTCGTGGTGCGCAACTCAGCTTGTTTGAGAGCTATTTAACTGGCAGACGGCAGTGTGTTAAAATTGGAGACTGGACGAGTGGTGAACTTCCTGTAACGCATGGGGTGCCGCAGGGCAGTATCATTGGCCCAACGCTGTTTCTGGTATATATCAATGATCTTTGCGACCATAATCTTAACCAAGGCTCTATTTTTACCTACGCTGATGATACTGCCCTGCTGTTCCACGCTCGCGAGTGGGAGGATGCTTTTCATGCTGCGCAGGTCGGTTTGGATGCGGTGACTGGATGGTTGAGTAGGAATCTCCTAACCCTAAATGTAGAGAAAACCAAATACCTGACCTTCTCCATGACTAAACAGGGCCAACCTGAACCAGTGCATAACATAATCGCTCACACATGCTGTTCAAGATCCACTTGCACATGCCCCTACCTTGAGAGTACAAAGTGTATTAAATATCTGGGTGTATTACTTGATCAACATCTGTCCTTTCATCCTCACATTCTTGCGCTTTCTGCAAGACTGCGTAAATTAATATTTATTTTTAAAAGGCTACAACGTGTTGCTGGAGTAGATGTGATCAGAATGATATACCTTGCACTGGCACAGTCAATTGCGACATATTGTATTTGCACATGGGGTGGCTCATCTAAAACCTACCTTCTCAAACTGGAAAGAGCGCAAAGAGCAGTTCTTAAAGTGGGTTAGAATTTGCCCTACCATTTCCCGACAGTCCAGCTTTATTCCATCTGCCAGGTCCTTTCAATACGTCAATTGTTCGTATTAAAAGTCACTGTAAGAACGCATCGAAATACGCCGTACGACCGAACTGGTCTCTCTGATACGCGACGAAAACACCAAGTCTGCCCTTTAGTACGCACTAGCACTAGTTTTGCCAAGCGAAATTATTATTTCCTTCATTGCTACCTGTATAATAACATTAACAAAATTCTCAAAATTCACCATATACAGATGTCGGAAATGAAGAGAATAGTCTCAAATTGGCTATTGCAACTGGACTATGACGCTACAGAAAAATTACTAACAACTGCTTTTTAATTTGTGAAATAGGTATGTATACTATTTATACTATGTATGTAATATAATGATCGTAATCAAATCAAAAGTAAATTTACGCGCAAATGCACACGCAAATACACACACACACACACACACACAAACACACACTTGCTAGTATTTAAAATATATAGACATTTAAGCGTTATCCTGTAACCCGCATTTACAGATAAATGGCGGTAACTTTCTTTTTCTTTTGCTTATAATTTTGTTATTAAATTCACTATGGTTCTGTAACATTCAATGAAACATTAACTGATATGTACTAAAGGATTCATGTAATGCATAAGAATCTCTAGCAAACGGGTGTTAAGAGGATTTGAGCCTGGGGTCGTAACACAGGTTTTGTAACCTAGTACAATCTCCAGCTCTCTCAAAGAACTGCATTGTTATTACTGTTTTGTTTTGTCATTCAATACCCTTTAATTAACTATAATGTTACTTTGTGACTTTGTGAGAGAAAATAAATAAATCATTCATTCATTCATTCATTCATTCATTCATCTACTACAAACTGACTAATATTGTAAAGTCAAAGCCCCTGCATGTCTTTGCCTCACAAGCCATAACACATTAAATCTTTATGTACTATAAGATAATGACAGATTAATTCATTATATCAAATCTATTTTAACCAAATATCGATGTAACTAAAGATTTTTTTTTATTTAAAATTAAAGAAATAAACCCCATGTCTTACTATTTTCATACAAAATGTGCTGTAAAATATAAAAAATAAACAATAAAATGAGTGCTGTAAACAAAAAAAAAACTATTTCTTCTAAAAAAAATTGAATTCTTAAGTTTCAAATCAATAAAATGTTGTAACCTCTGCATATCTACAACAAACTGTCAATTTTAAGATCAAAGCCCTTGCATGTCATTGTCTCTTTATTAAAAACATAACTGTTATATTGTCTTCTATATTAAGTAATTAATTTGCTCTGTGGATGTAAATATATTAGTATAATATTAAAGTATAACTTAATTATTAAAATGCCTATTTTTTTTTATTTATCTTTAGATCTTCCTTGCAGTGTCTTACTCATTATTGTCGACACTATTTTTATCTAGTTCATTAATGTTGTCATTAACTTCATTATTGGACTCACACTCTGACTCGTCGGCAGTTCTGTTAAATACTAGCCAATGATGCATTTTGTCTACAGAAAAGACTCCTTAAAAAAAGAACGATTACCTTTTCGCGATAAAGGTGTGTCTTGCACCAAATACCTGTCATTACCTAATTTTTCTATAACACGATAAGGGCCCCGAAGCTTGGGTAATATTTTTCTACTTTGGCCGCAAGAAGGTATTTCCCTTTCAACCCTTACCAAATCACCGACTGAAAAGTGTACCTTCTTGCGATGTTGATCAAACCTCTTTTTTTGTTTGGCCTGGTATAAAGTTACATGTTTATTTATTTCACTTCGAATAGTTTCCGTTATGTTTTCATTTTGCGTTTTGAAATCATTGGTATTGAGACATAAGGAAGAGTCATTAGTTCCAACAAGAGTTATACCAAAGAGGGCCTGAGCAGGTGTTTTCCTGTCCTTTATTAATGGTGTTATTCAAACCCCATTGCATCTCGGATATAGACTCATCCCATGTGTTTTCTGGCTTATTAAAGTTTTTCACACTAAGCGCAGCAAGGACCGTATGGTTGTACCGCTCTATCTGCCCATTTGCCCTTGGTGTAGCTACTGCGTTTAAAACATGTTTAACTCCAAGAGTATTCAGATATTCTCGGAAACTTTTCGAAGTGAAAGAAGTTCCTCTATCAGATATTACTCTCTGTGGTACACTTAAGGTGTGGAAATAACTTTTCATTGCCTTAATTGAATGGACACTTTTAGTGCTTTTAACTGGTACCATTATGATGTATTTGGTGAATGCATCAATTATTAATAACAAATAAGATTTTTGATTCTTGCTGCGAAGTTTTGGAATGGAATGTAATTCTGCGGACTTTTTTCCAGCTGGAGTTTTGGTATGAGCACATTCTAAACAAGAATCTACATATTTTTTGATAAAACGTCTCATTTTAGCGAATGAATATTGCTCTTTTATTTTGCTTAAAGTTTTTTCAAAACCAAAATGGCCTAAGTAATCATGGTTTGCCCTTAGTAAGTGCCATCTCAATCCTTTAGGTACGACCCATCGGTCACTCTCAGTTGTCTTCCTATACAGCAATCCACGTTTGACTATAAAATTATTTTTTATTTCGACTATACTTTCAGTTTTTTTATCATTATGTATACTTATTATCCTTTGTTACACTTCATCATTCTGTTCAGCAGTAATTATCCAATCTGTATCAATAAAAGGAACTTCTTCGAAAACGGGTTGCTGTACTGTATTTCGACTGAGGGCGTCCACATTGCACATACTGGAACCCGGTTTGTAGATGATGTCAAAATCATACTCTTGTAAAGCATTCCACCACCTGGCTACGCGAGGTAACATGTCTCTTTTTTCAAATGTAGCGTGAACAGAATTACAGTCAGTGACAATTGTGAATTTAAGACCTAAAAGATATACCCTAAAGTGCTGCAGCGACATCACAACAGCCAGAGTCTCCAAGTCATAAGAAGTAAAACGAGCTTCTTCGGGAGAAGTCTGTCTACCGTAATATGCAACAGCTCTAAATGGGAACTCCTTATTAGGCATTAGAAGACCAGCAATCCCTAACTTAGATGCGTCTGTATGAACTTGGGTTTCATAATTAGGATTATAGAACGCGAGTACAGGTTGCTTAGTTAGTTCTTGTTTTAGGTGATTAAAGGCCTTTTCTTCAGAATCACCCCAACACCAAGTAGAGTTCTTCGTTATAAGCTGAGTTAATGGTCGGGCAATAGTAGAGAACCCTCGTATAAACTGCCGAAAGAAACTAGTGAGGCCAAAAATTGGCGAACTTTATGTTGATCCGTGGGTTGTGGTCGTTGTATCGTCAGTTTTAGAGTCAATCCCGAAGCGCGAAATAAATTTAATGTACTATGCAATTTTTTAAACCCTCATGTACAGTTCTAGATAGGATGATTACATCATCCATGTACGCAAATGAATGAATATTATTAATAACTCTTTGAAAATTTGACGGAGCGTTTGCTAGACGATTAAACTCGAAATAACCATCAGGCGTTATAAACGCCGTTAAATGTTTCGAAGTATCCACCATCATTAACTGATAATATCCTGATGCAAGCCTTGATGGGTTGTATAATATCTAAAGCCTGATAAATTATCTAATTGATCGTCAATTCTCGGTAACGGATAATGTTCCTTGATGGTTTTTTTATTTAATGCCCTAAAATCTACACCAAGCCTATAATCGCCAGTTTTTTTCTTAACTAATAATATTGGAGATGCGTATTGAGATGTGGAAGGGCGAATTATTCCTGAGTCTTTAAACTCTTGAACCATACTCCTAACTACTTCACGTTCTGAATGTGTTAATCGATAAGGTCGGTATACAACAGGAGTAATATTATTAAGCCGAATATCCATTTCAACTCCCTTGATGCACCCCAGTTCTTTAGTTGAGAACGCAAAACAATCTCTATATTCATTCAATAAGCTATGCAAAGTCCTTTTATCTTGTTCATTCAAATTATCATCAGTGTTTATTAATGCGCTATTTCAGTAATCGGTAACTTATCACCTGCTTCTAAGATTCTGTTGATACTGAAATACTGTGATTCAGATATTGCTTGAGCTCTTAGTAAGAGCTCTTAGTAATACTTTTTTGTTTAAGAAAAAATCCCAGCGGATTAAATCCTTTCAATGTAACTAAACCTGTACCATTATTCAGACTAATTATACTTTGGATCACTTCATATTCTCTACTTGGTTCATTATTAATACTAGAGTCCATCAAAACAATTCCATTATAATTTGGCTGTGAACTAACTTCAATTGAGGTAAAACCCTTTATAATCGTATCATTTAAAACATGCAAGGTAATAGCGACCCTTTTGGGTTTATTGGATAGCTCTAGGGCCTCGTTAGTTTTGACAACTAAAACGTGGTCCTGTTCTGTAAAAGTTTGTCCCAGTAACAAGGACACCTGCAACAAGTGGTCTGGTACTATGAGAACAAGCACTGCTACCTTAACGGAATCTATTTGAATTTCAACGTCACATTTGCCAAGATATTGGACTATGGAATCCCCGAAACCTCTTAGAACAGGCAAGTTATTTACTGTCAAAGGTAATGCTAACTTTCTTGCTACTGATTCCCTCAACATAGTACATTGACTTCCGAAATCAATAAAACAATCTACCTTAATACTATTTACGAAATCGGGCTTATAGTATTTGGTATCATTCTCTTGTTTCTCAGGGACCCTTAAAACAGTTTTGGCAACCACGTCCTTTTTAACGGGACATACGTTACTAACATGGCCTACTTTGTTACAGGTAGTACATCTCCGAATGGGCTGTTTACATTGATAATAAGCATTACCTTCTTCACTACAATTATAACATTTACATTTAAATTGCGTTGTACTACCTGTAGGTAATGGCACCAGTGGTCAGCCTCATAACGACTTTTTGAAGTTTGGAAAGCTGGCATTTTTACAGGATTCGTCGGATAATGAAACGTAGTTCATGATTGGATTAATTGTTTATTATAGTTTTTAAACAACAAATGTTAAAAACAATCTTTCTCTTTATAAAAAATATATTTAAATTCAAACAAAAAATGGCACCTTTTGCCAGTGGTCAGCCTCTAAAATCCAATAATCAGCCTCGATGAACCCAGTATTCGGCCCTTATAACTATTAATAAGCACGAGATCAAAATGAGCATTATTTATATCAAAATCAACGATATTATTTAGTTCTCTATTATTATTTATAGCTAAATTATCAAAACAAAAAAATCTCACCTGACCGAAATATTATTGCAAGCAAACCGTCACAGTACTTATTTGTGTTCTTATTTTTTGGAATTTAGTCATAAAAACATCAATATTTATTTATACGAAAATCAACGACATTAGTATGTATGCATTTTTATATATTTTGTCAATATTCCTCTCAGGTTCAATACACATAACACGAAATTAAATAGGTCACTAGCAAATCTACTAATAGTACCTACTTTGTAATAACTATTCTTACAATCAAATAATTACAGTCCTAATCTTCCTATTTTTATATATCTCAACTCTCTTATATATCAACAAACATATAGGTATATCTTATACTCATATTTATCTAATCACCCGAACTGCTACGTATGGTTTCCATGGTCGAAGAGAGTTTCTCTATAAGATATGTTTATCTTTGAGGAATTTTGGGCTGAAAAATATACAGAATTATTTATCAAAAATTATTTACATAGGTACCTTCTCAATTACGGAAATACAAACTACCTAAATACATTTTATATCTATTTTAGGTAAAACTAAAATGTAGCCTACCGACGTCCTTAAAAATACTACCTAAATGGGTACAATCGAAGGCACTGTTAACTGTACATTTACAAACGAACATAAACCTTGTCGCAACGTATTAAAGTCTATGGGTGGTTAACAGTATCTTCGTTTGCTAGATCGGGGATCAATACTGGATTTTAAAAATAATTCAAGAACCCAGTGATCAGCCCCGGGGGGCCGACCATTGGATCTTTTATAAAAAAGTAATACCCAATGGTCAGCCCCCACAATATTTACGTAAATCAGCGATATTTTTATTCAAATTTTATATAATTCAATACATGAAGTAATACATAAAGCTAAATTGCATAAAAGACCATCACATTTCATAATTAAACATGTTTATTCTTACCTTTAAAGAGAACACTACGCGAAGTAAAAAATATGGCGGACATGACAATACTGCGCTTTTCAACCGGCGTCACCTGTATAAACGAGTATATTTCTCCCCCCTGATCCCCTGCCGCATCTATCGTGTGACATATTAACCAATGAGGAATCAAAGTTTCTATTAAAGTACACGTGCTTCGTTTATTCTAATTGTAGCGATATTTATGACTAATAAACGACGCAAAGGGCTGACCACTGGTTCCTGGCTGACCACTGGTGCCGTTACCTATATTTAGACTTCGGTTTTCTATTATCTGACATGCGTACCGTTTGATCGGGTTTCTTATTTAACTTAGCTCCCTTCAAGTAAATTAACAATTTATCCGGGTCAATATATTGGGCTGCTTCAGCACTTGTTCTTCTGAAACGATCTTCTATGCCAATAAGAATACAATCTACTGCGTTCTTTCCAGGAATGTTACACCTATTTAGCAAAACCATTTTTTCGTAAAAATATTCTTCTAATGACTCACCGATGCGAGCTTTACAGGCAAGCATGTCTAATAATAGCAGACCGTAATATTCGTTGGAAGGAAATGCTGTACGTAGTTTAGTTTGCCATTCAGACCACGAAAACATGAAACTGATACCATACCACTGATACCATATTGATACCATTTTTGAGCTAATCCTACCAACTTTAGCAATGCATAGTGGATAGTTTGCTTATCTGACCAGTTATATATTTTAAAACACTCGTTAACTTTTGACAACCACATGTCGATTGTCTGGTTGCGTTTTAAGGGATCAAATTCGGGTAATACGTTTAAGACTGGATATCGTTCCCCATTGTCATCAGTTTTCACGGTTTGAACAAGATTCTTTAATGTTTGTGCAAGAAGGGTGTAGTCAATAGTTGAATTGTTTTCTCTGACCTTATTGCGGTTTCTATGTGGCGATCGATGATCGTCGCTTGGCTGCAGCCGACTCTTACTGCGACGCAGCTGACTCCTACTGCGACGCATCTGCCAGCGCGACCGAGGACAAACATTGTCATCTAGAGGCTCTTCGGGGACAGTTCTGATTTAATATTAGATATAAAACGTAAGCACCAAGCCGTAATTCTTAATAATTTATTATATGATGAACAGTTAGATGTAAGTTTCAGAAGTATGTTTTCCGAACTACCAGTGAGCAAATTCTGGGTAGATTTTAACTCGGGGACATCTTGATTAGATAAGACTAAATCCCTACAGGGCCACAGCAACGGTGAAGATTTCAACCACGAAGGTCCATGCCACCAAAGAGAATGTTTTGCTAGCTCGGAACAGGAAACGCCGCGACTGCAACAGTCAGCTGGATTGTCGTAGGTAACCACAAGTTCTTTTTTGTTTTGTCTGTTTCTATTTTTTGTGTTATTGTGTCATGCTTGCTCTTTTGCATGTTTGTGCGTTTTCTTTTGCACGTTCTTTCTTTTTTATTCTTTACAATATTCTTACTTGCTAATACATTTTTGTTCTCTTGTTTTATAGTTACATTTTTATATTTTTTTCTTGATTACAAACACTTATTTTCTATTACTATTTCTATCTTTCTTATGTATTACAATTTTCTATATACATTTTTTATAAATTTCCCATCAATGTTTTATATTGTTCGCTTTTCGGGTTTCTTACAATTTCTATATTCTATTAGACTTTCTTCTTACATTCTTAAATTTACATTATACATGTTTATAGGTTTTTCCTACATTAATCATCTTCGTTTCTTTCAATGACCCTACTTACTATGCTCTTACTAAATTTAATAAATGTTTCCCTATCTTTATTTTCTATCATAATTTCCCTTAGGTTTTCCTTACTAAGTTTTGTGTGTCGTGTCTTTCTTCGTTGTATAGGGGGCATTCTAAGAGGACATTAAAAATGTCCTCTTCGGTGTCTGGGTCACAAACGCATCTCGGGGTGTCCTTCTTTTTAAACCTATGGAGGTAGGCGGAGAAACCTCCATGCCCGGTAAAGATTTGTGCAGCTATTCTATCCATCTCTATCTTTCTCACGACACCGAAGGCTTCTTCTTCCCTTGCGGGGAGAGTACCTTCATTGTGGCCGCCGTGTCCTCGCTCCTATACCTGCTCTCCCATTTCGCTTTCGTCATTGCGCGTACATGTCGCTTGACGAAAGAGATGGGACAGCAGTCATAGTGCGATTTACACTTCAACCTGAGGGCCACCTCCTTCGCCAACTGATCCGCTCTCTCGTTTCCGATCACGCTGACGTGGGTCCTGATCAAAAATAGGGACACGGTTTGCCCGTTGTCCCTAAGTCGAGCCAGGTTACCCTGAATCGCCTTGGTGATCTGATGCGAGGAGTCTGGATCTGTTAGCGACTGGAGAGAGGACCTCGAGTCGCTGAGCACGGCGATCTCCTTCCATCCCTTCCCTAGTACACTCTCCGTGGCTAGAAGGATAGCATACAGCTCGGCTTGGAAGACTGTACAGTATAGCTCCAGCTTGAACTTTCGGGAAAGGACTTCTGCCTGCCCTTTCCAACAGGCCAGGGCAGCTCCTACCTTTCCCTCCAGTTTGCTGCCATCTGTATAGATCTTCAGAAGACCTTCCGCTAGTTTGTTATCCTCCTCCTCGTTTTCCAAACACTCAAATCCTATCATTCTGCTGCTACCTGGGTGGTCCGATTCCATGAAGGACACCCTCTTCTCCACCTTTCTGCCACATATGCCGCGAAGTTTAATTTATTCGACGCGCCCCATCTCCTGACCAGGGAGAGCCCTGCGTTGGCTTTTTCTTCGAGCGACTTTGGGTCTCCTCCATCAAGAATGCTTGGCAATAGATACTAGCGTCGATGAGCTCATTCAGGAGTGGATCCAGCAAGATGTTCCAAAATAAGGGGCCTCCTATAGACCCCTGTACGCAACCTTTGTTGGTTTGTTTGCTGTATTCCTCCCCCGCGTATCTCACCGACACCATCCTATCTACGTAAATTTCTTGGGCAATTGAGGTTTTTAGTTGGCGTCGGATTCGCGGCCACCACGCGTTGATGAAGGCCCCCTCTATGTCCAGCGATATCAGGGCCACAATTCTTTTCTCTACCACTTTGCCTCTGATTCGCTGGACCATGCCATAGAGAGAGTCCTCCGTACTGCGCTGCGGCACGAACAACGAAGACTGGCAGCAACCCGATCGGCCTATATGATTTGGGCTCCTGATAATTATCTTTGCCGGGTTTTCTTAACATGATCACTGTTGCTTTTTTCCATGCTATTGGGAAGTGGGCCAGGGCTAGGCATTTATTGAACATCGCGAGAGCTAGTTCGCTATCTGCTTTAATAGTCGCTGAGCATATGTCGGCTGTAAAAACGTCTCCACCCGGTGCCTTTTTCGGGTTAAACGAGTCCACGGCGTGCATCAGTTCGGCTTCCGCAAATGGGGGGTCGTGAACGTCATGTTCATCTCCCTCATTCGCTTCCGCCGCGCTGACCCGCACTACCCTGTGGACTTCGCTTTCCCCAACTTTAGTGTCATCCGGGTAGAAAATTTCAGCCATTATGCGCACCGACTGTTTCGGGCTGGTGGTGGTGCACCCTCTCGCGATTAGCAGATCTTCGCCTTGTGTTCTAGTTCTGCCTATCACCCTGTATATGCCCTCCCACATGGTTTCCCGAACTTGTTTTTGGCAGAACTCCTTCCAACTTTTCACCCTGGCTACATTCATCTCTCTTTCATACTACTCTTTTGCGTCCATGTATTGCTCGACCACCCATGTTTTGCGACTCGGTGCTGCCCATTTTATTTTTCTTTTCAGTTTATTCATTTCTTTCTTCATTCTCTCAAGCTAGTCGGACCACCACACAATCTTTATTTTACTATCTGTCTTTTTTGGTATTATATGTTTATCGCAATTTATTTCTATTAGTGTATTTATTTATTACGAATTCTAATTGATCTATATTTACTATTTTAGCTATTTCTATTTTGTTTATATGATTTTCTTTAAATAAATCTTGAATTCCCTTTTTATAATCTATCCAGCTTGTTTTTTGTGTCTTATATTTCCTAGTAGTTTTGTTATTTATATTACTATTATTTTTGCTATTTCCTAATTTTATTTTAAATGAGATTGTGTTGTAGTCCAACGTTGTCACTTGATCCATCACCTTCCAATCCACCACCTTGTCCAGCATGTCTGTCGAGCAATAAATTACATGCACAAAACTCTTATATTCTTTCCCTCTGCGCCAAGTCTGCAAGGTAGGTCTGCCTCCTTCGTTTAGGACGTGGAAACCCAAATCGTTTATTGTTCCTATTAACTCTTCCCCTCTATCATCACTCTTTGCACTCCCCCACCATTCACTCCACGCATTGGTGTCCCCTCCTATAATGATTTTACCTACTCCTAATTTCTCTATGGCGCATTTTATTTGATCCATATACGGGCCGATGTTTATGTCCGGCTCGAAGTAGAGAGTATTATTTTTATTACTACTATGTTTGTTGTTGTGAGGTCGGGAAATTGATGGATTTTTATAGTTGGATTAAATATGGCTATTGCCGCCTTGTTTACTTTCCCGACCACTGGTACTGCTTGGATGAATCTTACCCCGGCGTGACCTCCCACTACTCCTGTGTTGTCCGTAAATGGTTCCTGTATTAGCGCCATAAATGTTTTGGTTTTGGCTGCCTCCAGGAGCAGCTTGCTTGTGGTGTTTCTGCTCCTTTGGAGATTTGCCTGTAGGACGCCATATGCCTCATCTCTCTCTCTAGACCTGTCCGTGACCACTTTAGCAGCAGTTGATCGTGCTATTTTTCCCCACATTTGAGCTTGTAAGCAATCTGGGCTGAAGGTGTTATGCTGTCTCTCTTTACATCCTGCTTTCTTGCAGTTTAGGCAATCAGGGGCATGGGTTTTGTTGGGGCACGCTGCAAATAAGCGGCGACTGGTCTTCTACGCGGGATAGTCCCCACTGTAGTTGCACAGTCCCCGCCTCTGTCAGCCGCTGCCATATTGCGGGTGTAACCTTCAGGACCACATGTGGGTTCCTCGTTCTCTTTTCATATATGGCCTCTATTTGTAGCTCCTCTTTGGTTAATTTTGGTCCCGTCGTGTTCATTTGCCTCCTGATTGCCTCTTCTACTTTTTCTTTTTTCCTTTCTCCCATCACGTGTTTTACGATGACTAGCGGGTTTTTATTAACTGCTGTTTCGATCTTTAGACTTTTTTTTTATCTCCAATGTTTCCTTTAACTTTCTCGCTTCCTCTTCTTTCGCACACCCGATCACTACTTTCTGTCCCCTTGCTTTCTTCACTCTTCTCACCTCGTTCTACTCCCCGTCCTTATCTACCGACTTCCTGACTGAACACTTGTTCGCTTGTCAGCTTTTCGTCGGTCGACGCGACTATTATGGAGTGTAACGAGGCGGGGACCCTCCTTGCTTTCTGCGCATACGTCTCCTTGCTTACTTCTCCTATTGCCTCTTTCACTATTTCCCTTATGTTCTTCCCTTTTTCCACATCTATCTTTCTTTCTTTTTTATTCTTTTTGTTCTCTTCGCTTATTTTCTCTATCTTTCTTTCCATATTTTCCATTCTTTCGCTTCGTTTCTTTAGTCCCTCTTATTTTATTAATTCTCTTATTCCTTTCTGTTCTTCTATTATTTTTCTACTTATTCCTATTATTTCTTCATTCATCTTCTTATTACCTTCTATTATCTTTCCATATTGTTTCATTATTCCTTTGCTTTCTATCACTTCTATAATTTTCTTACTTACATCCATCATTTCTTTCATCCTTTTAGTTACATTCTCTATTTCTTTCATTTATTCCCCTTTTTCTAGTACGCTTACTTTCTTTTCTAATGCTTTTATTATCCTCTCGCTCTCTTCTTTTTGTTCGAATACTTTCATCATCCATTTTTCTTCACTTTTCCTGCTTTCTTCTACTTGTGTGCTTAATCTTTCTATCATCCCGGTCATTCTTTTTTCTTCTTCTGCCCTCTTTTCTTCACCTCTTCTGAACATTTCTTTCATTATATCGATCATTTCTTTCATTCCTTGCTTTCCGCCTTCCAAATCTGTTATTTTTCTATCATCCATCTCTTCCTACTTTCCATTCTTGCCTTTCTTTTTTAATTCGCTTTCCAGCTCCTTGTTCCTACCCGCTATTTCTTTGACTATTTTTACTAACTCTATCGCTTGTTCTTTTACTTTTAATTTATTTTCCCTAGTGACGGATTTTCCGTCACTAATGTACTCATTTGACCTACTGTGTGCACCTTCAGCCCTATTTACTAGGTCACAGACCTCCATTATAGGTCTCAGAGATTCCATATCTAGGTTTGTGTCTACTTTTTCCTATTCTTTGTTACAGGACCTTGTATCTTCTGTTTTTCAGCATGGATTTGATCGCTGAAAGCGCCAGCCGATCCGCTACGATGTCCTCTTCCCTGTCCAAGTGGTTTCGTGGATGTCACTGGTGTAATTCCAGGACCTCGTGGCCACGTGGCCACACCACGACTTGCTTAGGAAAGTCCCTGGTTTCAGGCAGGAAAATTCTGAAAATTTTCTCCGATGTTCCTCAGGTCAAATAATGACTCCCCACAGTCCAGGAGTCGTGGGTCACCGCTGCAGATCCCAAGATATTCAGCTCCAAAGGTTGAATTAACCTCTAAAATGAGGTTTTTTACACTTTTCTTCACCTTTTCACTTTGGTGTGATACACCATTCGATTTGTCTCGTCGAGACGAATCTTTTGACGTAAAGCACTTTGTAATACGCTCTAATTTTCCCGACACTTTGATTTTTTTAATGCGGAGCACTGTTAAATCGTGACGCTTGGGTCTAGCGCTACGGAGCAACTACCATGACAAGGTTGTAATACTGTCGGAATATGCTCTAATAAAATTTATATTTATTTTATTGTTTAATAGGTTATACATGTGATTTAATACTTTGCCTAGAAGGAGAGTAGCAGATAACTCGAGCCTATTAACAGTAGTCGGTTTTAAAGTGGCTACTCTCGACTTCCCTATGAGCAAATTTGTTGTAGTAACGTTTTCATTTACTACACAAAGATCACACAACAACCAAAACCTTTCAATAAACCATTACAGAATCCTACTAGATGTACCTCAATAGGATTCGGAGGTAAGATTAAACGTCGTAATTTTATTTTTTGCAAATCACATAAATGCGCGGCTATTATGTGCCACCGTTTGGCCAAATGACTGGGTATGTGCGCATCCCAAGCTAAATTCATACGCCTCATTTCCTGAAGCAAGCATTTGGCAGCAAAGACAGCCGGACTTATCCAACCAACCCACTGGATCGAAAATACGTGCTATAGTAGAAAGTATAGACCTTTTAGTAAAATTTGTAATAAATTTATCAGAAAATTTGTAAAAGAAACTATCCTCATTGGGATCCCATTGTATTCCTAATATTTTAAAAAAACTCTTGACCGGTTTTATCGAAAGATTCTGCAGTTTGACAATGATTTAATGGGATTTCTGATAGAAAATTAAAAGTGTTAGTGCTCCACTTTCGTAATTCAAATTTACCCTCACTTAGTAACGAAATAAGATCCGTTTTTAACCTGTTAACTTCATCTAAAGACGAACAGCCGCTTATTACGTCATCGACAAATGTCTCTTCACACAGAACTTGAGCAGCACGACTCATGTATTCGCTACCATGATCCGCTGCAAGTTGACGAAAATGTCGACTTGTAACTTGGGAGCAACATGAATCATGTTATCCAAACAAACACCGTCGTCCGTTTTACTACTGGCATCGAATACCACGCGTAAGCGTGTAGTAGAACTATCAGGTTTAATCATGCAATGTAAGGTCTAATGACCGAAGGCTCAGCTCGTTGCATGTGCCCTAAGCTTATCTATTTTCAACTGCGGTTCACTGGTAAGTCGTTTTTCTAAGTTGAGAAAGCGATTTAATTCGATACGAGTAGAATCACCCAATAAGGGAGCGTCTTCTTTAAGCATGATGGGAACTACGTAACGACCATCTGGATTTCGGTAAGTACCTTCTTTGTTTTTTTTTCACATACCTCATCTTCCGGTGCGGTTATATTATATTTAGGAGGCTCCTCCGTTTCCCAAAACCGTTGAACGAGCGTATCGAGCGTACTTAAAGTCGCGATGAGCGTCGTAACGGAGTGTTGGGGAATTTGAATGTTATGAAGAAACTGGCTAGTTATCACCCAGCCGAACACTCTAGACAAAGCACAAGGTAATCCGGGACCGGGAGTAAATCCGGAACCAGTATATATCTGATCAAAACATTCTACACCAACTAAAAGATCGATCGGACCGGGATTAAAAAATTCGCGGTCGGCGATATCCAAATGATTAAACTTCTCCTTGACGAGGGAAGGTATTACCGTCGATGGCATCATAGACGTTTTTTTTAAAGGGTTTTGTCTAATAAAGACCATGTCACCCTTATCGTTCTAAGCTTCTATCGTCCTCTTATACAGATTGATACTATTTTATACAAGACCTTACTTATTTTGGAAAAGGGACTAGACAGTATGCTGTTATATAAACCAACATCCATTACTGACAGCTCCGGGAATTGGTTAAAAAGGTGGTATCTTTCTGCTGCAACCCTCGTACATTCAGCCATCACATGCCACACATCCTCGATCCGATCACACTCAGTACAATTTGGAGAGTTCTCTTTTCTCATCAAGTAACCAAAGCTATTTAAAGGTATGTGACCAGATCGGAGTCTGTGTGCCAGTACTATGGTATCCCTTTCCAAATCTGTATCCGTAAACCAGAGGCTATTGGGTAAAGTTGGTTGTATTGTTTTGTACCATATTGCTTTACTCAAGGATCGTTCATCAAAATGTTCTTTCCAAACGTCATTACACCACTGGTTTATATAATTCATTACTTCCGAACCATACGGTAAACACAAAAAATCCACCCCTTCTATGCTTGCTTCCTTTGCTAAGGAGTCCACTTTTTCGTTTTGTAAGATACCGCAATGGGAAGGGATCCACTGTAATACCACTTTTTTGTTCTGTGTGTTCAGTTCACGGACAGACTGTATAATACTATATGCTATCGGTAGACTTCGTATAGACGAGGCACATCGAGCAATATGATGTAGCGAACTCTTCGAATCGGAAAGTATGACCACTTCTGAGCACGGGACAGTTGTCAGGTAGGATAAGGCTTCCGCTATTGCTATTAGTTCCGCGTTCATTATTGTTATCTCTTTTGAGAGTTTAAAGCCAATGTAGTTATTATTCTGCCCATCATAGAAAGCCGCGCCCACACCCTCCCTACCTTTCGAACCATCCGTGTATATTTTATACGCTTTACCATACTCATCTTCTATGAACTGATCACAGAGGTTTTTCAAGTCTACTGTTCTATGAAACCGTTTAGGTCCTGTCATTATAACAATTTCAGTTTGTACTGTCAGTTGGATGATGGGCAAAAATGTATGGAACTTGGTATCTGTTCCAATAGAGATGTGTTACATATCATTTGAAAGGTCTACTTGAATACAATAATGCCTACTATGGCGCTTGCCCTGATACGTTGTCGAAACAGAGTTTTATATAATAAATAATAAAAAAAAAAGTTTTTTCTTTTTAAATTGTTATACATTATTTTAGCAGTGTTGTAAGTATTAACAATAGGCATTAGGTTAGAGCGTTGATATCTGCAAAAGTTTTAAAAAAAAAACTGTATTGCAGATACCAGTGCCTTTCGACTTAGTAACAATACAACCTCGTGTGAACTATTTAATGTTTATCTTTAACAAGAAAATTAATAAAAGAAAATGGTAAAAACATAATAAAAAAACAGAATAATTAGCTTGTTATCTTGAACGGTAACCAAAGGCGTATATAGAGGGGCCAAGTGGGCCGTGCCCACCCCTGGATGTTGGACTACCGATTCGAAATTCTATAATACTAATCACTAACTTCAGATGACTCTTCAATGTCAGGGCCCAGGCCCCGCCTGAAAAAATAACCCTAGATACGCCAATGACGGTAACACTTAATAAAAAACTTTTTTAACAAAAATAGATAAAAATAGATTTTAAATATTAATCTTTGTTGGTACATTATGATTTTATTCATTTAATTTTTTGTGTATGCAGTTATCCAGAGGCGCAGAGTGAAAGAAAGTAATTTTTGAGTAATTACTTTATTCATTATCTATAATAAGGATGTCATTTAGAAACAGTGCAGGAGCGATGAATCCGGCGTGCCTGGCATAGCCTAGGTACCATATAATTAATAATATGTGAGCACAAGTTCCTATGGTACGTCTACCGGTTACACATGTACAATAATGTTGAATTATATTATTTTAATTATTATTCGGTAAGTATAATAATGTAGTAATAATGGTAATAACGGTTCAGGCAAAAATGGTTCTGGTATTTTCTGGAAAAAATAAAAACGGACAACAAATATCAAAATGCCGCCATAGTAAAAGAGGTATTCAATGATATATCACTCATCGCTATTGATACCAAACACCAATTGGATACCAAAATGCCCGTCCTCCTTTAAATTACTAATCCAAGTGTCAAAATTAAACATTTCTAATTGAGTGCTTTTGTAGATAGACATAAATTTAAATTTTTCGTGTACCTGAATTAGAAGCGGTTTTTTCTTATTTCTCCAAAATGCATTTTCTGTAAATGTATGTAATTTATCCAAATCTGTAATAAGATCGTTAACTGCCGTTGATTAACATTTTAACCAGTATTTTCCTGCTAAATATTTCCTTCTAATAAATAGTGGGGGTAGGTTCAGCTCACTTTCCATGACATGAACTGCTGTTGATTTTATAAAACCGCCTATAATTCGCATACACTGATTTTGTACAACATTCAATTTATCTAGTTGTTTTTTAGAACTGTTATCATATAAAAAACAAACATAGTCAAGTCTACTTCTCACACAGGCCATGTACAATCGTCGTAAATGTAAAGGGTGTACCCCCCAACCCGGCCCCGACAATACTTTTAGAATATTAACAAACTTTAAAGCATTCTCCCTAATTTCGTTTATATGTTTTGTCCATTTTAACTTATGATCTAGCCACACTCCTAAATATTTCACATTATCAACTATGTTAAGGGGTTTATTATCTACCTTAAGTATGATTTGGTTATGTTTGTAACCTCTTTTAAATGTACAAACTTTACTTTTATTGCTAGAAATGTGTAAGCCTATCTTTTGTAAAACATTAGAGAAAATATCTAATGCATTCTGAAGCAACACTTGCCCATCATATTGATTTGTACAAGATGTATATATCACGAAATCATCCGCGTATTGTGAAATGAATATGTTGTTAATTTCTTTCATTATACCCACTGTGGCAATATTGAAAAGCATTGGTGAGCATGGGTCACCCTGTGCCAACCCTCTTCCTGTGTAACGACAAATATAATTGTTATTTATTTCTATTTTTAGGTGTCTTTCCGAAAGAAAGTTCCAAAAATAATAGCATAATCTTGAACCTACTTTAAAATTTTCTAATATATTTAATAACGCTTTAACATCTACGTTATTATATGCACTATCTATGTCCATAAAGCATGCAATAGTACTCTTTTTTTCTGAGAGCCCCAACTGTATTTTAGAGACCAAACTCGCCAAGTTATCAAATGTAGAACGGCACTTTCTAAAACCTGTATTATAGTAAAGGAACAAACTATTTCTCACAAAAATACTCTAGTCGCTTATTGAGGATTAAATAGAATATTTTACAGACACATGACATCATCGATATGGGACGTAGGTCTGAGACTGCATTCAGGTCCCTCCTTGGTTTGGGTATAGCTACTAGTTTTATTTCTCTCCATTGTTTAGGTACAAATTGCTTAGAATATATTTGATTAAATAAAAATAATAAAATCTGTTTTGTGTTTTGTGGTAGGTTTTCGATCATACAATAAGAAATCCCGTCAAAACCGGGGGCGGTATTTTGATATGCGTTAAACATTGGTTTAGTTCAGACATCGACAATGAAGCATTTAAGTCAGATACGTAAGATGAAAAAGTGGGTTGTTCTGTGAGCACCCACTCGGGGGTCAGGCTTTTAATCAATTCAGTAGCGAGGTGTTTATAGCTTGACCGCCGTAAACTCGACCCTCGATGGCCCGCGGGACGCGGGAGGGGAACGCGCTCGACCAATCAATCAGTGTCCTGTCGAATGCCGACAGCGATAGACGTTCACCGTCAGACCTCGCGCGGTTGCAGCCTTGTGTCCGCTACACATGAGATTACTTTACGTCTTTGCGTGCAACAAACTGGATTTGGGGATATGCAAAGAACAGACTGGGTTGATCAGACTTAAATACAAATTTGAATATAAAAACAGAAACCTACAACAAATATTTGCTGAATATTCGACGGCTCAATGGAAAGGATGTGTGGATCACGTAATAAAAATTGAAAACCAGTACCTTGAAAAAGACCGGATAGCCGATCAAAATGACGATGACATGTGCCGACCTTTCATAATTCAACTGCCAGAACAAACGTCATCCGAATCTTCCTCAGACTCAGAATCAGAAAAGGATTCAGATGAAGAAATATGATTGAAATTTCAATCTCCTTTTTATCTTTACTAATACTACATAGATATATTTAAGAAAAAAATAAGTTAATGTTTCCTAGATTTAAACCTCAAATTGTAAAAAACTATATACCTAGTTATAATATAATATATAATAATAATATATAGTCCCGTCCGCTGCCTGGTCCGCGTGGATTTTTTTTCTAGTAAACTTTTCTTTAGATTTAAACATCTAGCAGTTAAATGCTTAAAAAATAAATACAAACATAACTATAATAATAATAATTTAATTTTAATATAATGTAAATAGTATAAGAATAAAAAATATTACAAATTCAAGATCTATTATTTATGATTTACAAAATATTACACTAGTAAATTCATAACACTAATACAAAAACTAACACATATAAAACACGAAGATATATTGATCTTGAGATATCTCGTCGCGTCGGCAATACCGTGTGTACCCGTGCGCACCCGCCGCCCCGCGTCCCGCGGGAAGGTCGGGAAGGTCGAGTTTACGGCGGTCAAGCTATAGGTACTGCTGCCCTTGGTTCTCTGTTGCCCTTAGCCCATCTCATTCTACGCCACATCTCGCCTGATGACACAGAATGATCTAATGATGTCCAAAATTTATGTTTTTCTTTGTCACGTGCCTGTCTTATAGCTTTCTGGGCCATGCTAATTTTGTTTTTATATGTGTCAAAGTTATTTGGGGTCGGATTACGTCTAAATTTTGCTAACGCGTGACGACGTTCCGCTACCGCCCACAACGATATATTGAATGACTTTCACCACAACAACTACACACAGTTCGCTCATTTTTAACGTAATTATTGTTTGTTGGCTTGACAGACGAGTCTAACGATTTTTGGGTATGTGAAAGTTTACTTATTGTTGAAGTACGCCACGGTTTACTATGAGAGTTTGATGGGGTAGCCTGAGTAGATTGACTGACCTCCAAAACTTTGATATAGTTTTGTAAGTAACTAATTAAATCTCTAAATTGTGGTATTTAGGTACTATTTTGTAATTCGAAACGTTTTCTTGTGTCGGCGTCAAGAGAGCGCGCGGCGATGTAAAAAAGTATAAATTCAGCTAAATTATCAATATTAAGCGCGCGCAAGGCATTAACGCTTTCAAAAAGCACATTAGTTAATTCCGATAAATTAGTTAAATTAGGTAGGTTTATTAATCGGTATCAATTTGAATATTTTGTCCAAATAGGTAGTAGCCAGAATTCTATTGTTATTAATCCTATCCAGTAGCGCACTGAAAACTACGGAGTAATTAGCTGCCGTAATGGGCACACCTTTCGCGATAGTTAATGCACAACCCGACAGGCACGACAACAAATAGTGAAATTTCTCAATATCAGATTATTATCAATTAAGGGCAAAAAACTATTCTTAAACGTTTGCCAATTTTCAACAACACCGTCAAATTTAGGTATTTGTAATTTAGGTAATTTCACTTGTGCCGTGGACGGCCCGTGGAGACTTGTCTCACAACGCGAACTTTTCTTGTCCTCTCTGCGAATCGGCGAACTCAATACAGGCATAGTAGAAATCATCAAATGACTATAACATGTTGTTGTCAATAACAAACTCCGGATTGCCCTGTAATTGTAATTTGTTTATGTTATCATTCAATTCTATAAAATTTTGGCGAAATTTTTCTATATTTTTATACCTAGCACGAAACGCAGAAATACGTTCACCATTTTCCTTAATTGCTTTAGACAAATCATATAAAATTTTAATACATTTATAAATAAATCATTAACAAACAAAATAGTTGATTTCACGACCCACAGTAAACAATATATAGGTAAAGATAGATGCCAATACAGGAACGAGCGAACTGATTGTCACTCTACAATTCCGCAATGGAAATAACACGTGCAACGGAAAATGACCTTTATTACCTAGTAATAGAACACCAAAGACAATTTACGTTGGTATCTTATAATTTATTTAATAATTACGTTTTAAAATGTTATAATTTTAGAGATTAGTTTTATTTATATTTTATTTATAATGTGTCCCAGATTACAACATTTATGTAAAAAGGTATTTATATACTTATAAAAACGATGGTTTTAGAATAAAATTATTATTGCGAGCACTATGAAAACCTACAAATCGTAATAATTGATGCAGTTACACAGTTAAATAATACTTATGTGAAACACAGAAGTGGGCCTAAATAAGTAGGTATACTTCGATGTGCTTCGAAATTTAACAACGATTTTAGCGAAACTTTGTAGGTAGTTTAATAACCTATCTATTTTTTAAGAAAAATTGGTTAAATTACGTTATTAGCTTATTTTAGAAATGATGAATGTTTTAAATTGAACAAGTTAACGCTATTATTGTACTTTACGTTAGAACTTGTAACTGTTTAACAAGATTGAGGTTATATTTTCCTCACAGGAGGCACCAAAAAAAATGGATAGGCTTCATGGAGAAGCTACTTTTTTCAGTGAGTCGATTGTAAAACCCCCGTGAACAATGCAAGTAGTAGGAATCTTTATAAACTAATCTGGTCTCAGGATGAGGTAGGTAGGAGATCTTGCTTGATTGTTTAATTGACGGCACGGTAATATTGTCTATACAGTATTCATACAAACTGTCGAAAAGCGTGTCATACCTACGCCACTCGAGTTCGCGCGGCACCCGGTGGGCATCCAGTCGCGAATGCGCCGCAGCGACGACCGAACGGTGTGAATTGTTTTTAAGCAGTTAGCCGAGCTTAAACGTTTGTATTGTGAATATTTGATTGAATTGAATAGAACCTACATAATTTAATATGGCAAAGAGCAATAGTCGATATTGTGCTGGTTTTGGTTGCTTAAACTCTTCAATAATTAAACTTTTTATACGAATGCGTATTTATTACATTATTAAATTTAATAATTAAGCTTTTCGTCAGTGGAGGCGTAAATATTTTTCTGTCTCAAATTTATATTTTTTTATTAAATATTACACTTAAAATAACATGTATTTTATGTAACACTTTCTAATTCACTCACAACATTTTTTTTAACATATGAAATAAAATATTTACAATCACAAAACTAGAGAGAAACTCAATTACGTAGATTAAATTAAAATCGGCCGTAGGCAGTTATTTCAAGGACAGGGCCGAGTCACAATACTGTATAGATAATATTACCGTGTTACAAAACATTTACAGGAGTTGATCACAATCACTAAAATCCACAAACGTAAGCTTCCAGGAAGGATTTAATGAATATAAATTCACTTTTTGACTAACAACGCAAAGCTCAGGCGGCCGTTAAAAGCGCACCAAATCGAAGTGTCTTTTTTGTTTTCCGGTTGCGGCGCCATCGTCGCGTGCACCATTTTTTATTTTTAATTATAGGAAGGGAAACATGTAGGCAAAGGAATTAATAGTTTACAAGGATTGGCTAATGTTTATACATCTATATTAAAAGATCGTTTTGGTTTTAGGGTAAAGGACACCATTCACGTTCCATACATTTTTGGGCCAAATCTGAAAGTGCCGGCCAGAAAAAAAAGCGTAATATTCGGATAGATCACAAAATTCCTATTATTTTTTAATATGACACCAAACCTGTGCGCCCTATGGTTATGTTGTTACATGGTTTTAAAATACAATGTGAAATAAAATGTTGTTAAGATGTGTTGTTTTAATACATTTGGTCAAGTATATTAAATATGAATAAAACAAGCAACAATACCACCAGCTCCTCATTTAGTGTCAGTAACTTTCATAAAGAGCAAAATGAAACAACATTCAATTAGTATTAATATTAATTATTAGTATTAATTCATTTATATTTGTCCTAATCTAACATAAACATCATCTAATGCTATTGCAGGTGGGGTGAGGTATGGGTCATGTCTAGCATAACCCATGTACCAGACTATGGTCATCGTATGAGAGCAGCATCCAATGGTCCTCTTGCCGATATTGCATGTACAATAATAATGAGCTAATGCTGGACGACCATTTGCTGCCCGATCGAGTGCAATATATACGTAGTATTTTTTTGCTTGAATGTGACGGGATTGTATGCGTCCTCTTATAATCCACAAGTCTTCCCCTTCAAGTTCCCTGACTATTTCCAGAGGAATCCCACCACCGAGCTCGATGATAAAAGCTCCGTCGGATTGAAGGTGCTCTCCGTAATAGCTTTTTGCTTGTTTGAGCTGATATACACCAAGGCTGAATAATATTAAATCTTCTTCTGTCAATGTTGGAAAATCATTGAAATCTGCCATATCCGCAGCCATGGGTTGGAACTGTGCTCGCCTTCGGTTTAAATTGTGTCTATTCACAAGATCTCCCAGTGTATTGGGCATGTTTATTCTTTCACCTATTATTTGAAGGATATCAGTAGCATGAACGTTATCCACTATCAAAACGTGATAGGCATTTATTAATGCGGCAGCAATTCTAAAATAATCCATCATATTGTGCAGTGTTATATTGATATGAACATGTCTTAGCAGCCGAAAATCTCTTTTAAATCGGCAATTTACGACTTCCACGACCCATCGGCAAATAGTAACAAGTCGCGACTTATTAGCTTGTTCTGTTGTAAGTTGCGTTTCCCCAGGAAGCTTAGTCTCTGGCATCTTAGCGGTGTATCCATATCCTTCAAGGGTGGAAATTGTATCTCTGAAGCCACGGTCCAAAATAAAAATGTCCCCATTTCGATAAAACCATTGAAATAATCCGTCGCCATGTTCATTTTCATTTTGTACAATATTAAGCATTATTTGCGCATCTGAAGAAGTAGCAGCGTGTGGACCAGAAACTTCTATGATGTGCCCGTCACAACATACAAACAGAAACGGCTTTAATAAGTTTCTGAACTTGTGGCTGCTATAGGATTTCCTTTGAAAAAAGTAGTTTGAACTCTTTTGAATATATATGTAATTGCCATCTACAATTGTTATGGCTTTTCTTTCGTCGGTAGGACTCTCCGGGTTTCCAAAAATTCTTTCAGGAATCATAAGGTTCCTCCGTGCTACATCTTCCCGGGTCATATGGTCAAAGCCTAAGTGAATAGGAACAAAGTCCTGCAGTAGTGCTTCTCTGCCAGTATGGAGCATTCGCGAGTAAGTGACTTCGCTGGTTTTAAAAATCGATGCTAGCCGTGCATTTGATTCGCCGGTTCGGAGTTTTGCTAACAAAGCTGCTAGAATAGTTCTTTTGTTTCTTCTTTAGTTTAGGCTAGGTGTGCTGGCTAATAAGTCAGTAAACTGTTCAATAGTCAGGCCAGTCCAGTCATGAAATTCTTTATCACTTATTAGTTCATATTGTTCAAAATCTAAACCTTCTGTGCTGATATGGCTTATTAATAATCTTAGAGCACAAACAATTTGAGTTGCACTGAATCCTCCGATAAAATTGTCTTGCAACGCAAGTAAATGCCAATCACCTTGCTCAAGGTGTTCATTGTATACACGGCTATTTTCGGTAATGAATAGGCTGTAGCGGCATAACATTCGTAGTATGATATCTTCGGGTATTCTGCGCCTCGTTGTATTTGGACAGTGTTGAAATACACACGTATTCGCCGAATTACCAGTACCGGTGAACCCGGGTAAAATACAAAATACAAATACAAATACAAAATTAGTTTATTTCAATAACTTAGCCTACTACAATATATGAGTATGGTACATCCTTTTAAGCAGTAAAATTGCTTGTGTTAGGATGCACCGCTCTTCCATAGCTTGGTTACAATAGGCCAATTAACAATCCGCCATTTAAATTTATAATAATAATGGATTACATTAATATATAGTTAAAGTTTTTTTTTTTTTTTTTTCTTTTCAAAATAATAACACAAACTAACAAAGATTACATTCTCCGGTTTTTTTTGAGGGTATAAACTTTTTTTTTTTTGTTATATATTTAACAGTTTAAAAATTTCGTTTGGGTAATATTAGGCTGCAAACATGTGTTGTGAATGTGCGTGTGTGTGTGTGTATTAGTGTGCGTGTATACATGTATAGTGTGTCGTAGTACCTATGTGTGTAGAGAGGACTTAACGAGTTACTACTGTATTTTATACCCCACGACATTTCGTATCGAGAGTTTACATTTTACATACCTATAACCCCACTAAATAAATAATTCAACTTCTGTATAACTTTTAGTTTTTAGCCATTCTGTTAACGTAGTTTTGCACCTTTTGTAAGTTAGAGGGTAAGTATTGAGTTCTTTATTAATTTTATTATATAATAAAGTAGATCTCCATGCAAATTGCCTTTGTGCAAAAATTGATTTGACCTGAGTGTGTGTAACAATATTGTGTTGAGGCTCAGCGTTGACTTCTTCGTCTGCAACGTCATGATCGACTTCACGTTGGTGTCGGAGATACCGACGCTCAGCCCGTTGCCAACAGGGTCGACAAATAACCTCTGTAGGTTCTTCCTGTAAAACAAGAAACATGTATTATTCGTTGCACATGTACATGAGCCGTGATATTCTAATCGTTTTGTTTCCTAAGCAAGTAAGGTTCGATTTCACGGTGTATATGTCGCAGCCAACTGGTTAAAATAGCCGTTCAATCAAACAGCTAGCCCTTTGACTGAACAACGCCATTCAATCACAATTTTTTTTCTGCATCAAGGAGGACTAGCATTGCAGCTGTCTTGGAGAACCAAAAGAGGAGAGAACCATTGAGGAAACACTCATGCAGCGTATGGCCAGCTTTGAAAAACATTTGAAGGCCTCAAATACATCTTCTTCACCAGCTGTAGATCTCAAGGTTCTGAGCACGGAATTCTATGCATTTAAAGACATGATTGTAGGAATATTGACATTATTTCGACAGCAAATTAATGCCTTGACCCGCAGCATTGATGACATTGAGGCTAGACACCATAGAAAGACACTTCTTGTGAATGGCGTGGAAGAGAGTGATGATGAGGATCTGCCCTCAACTATTGTTAACAGCTGCCACAATCAATATATCCACTATGAACGAATTTAGGCATAATTAAAATAAGACGCCAACCGCACTAGATGAAATCCCGCCAAAAACCCGTTATTTTTACCACTATGATGTCAAAAACACTTAGTTCATACAGCCATACTTATTAAATTTTTTTTTCTTTTCTCGATTAATATTAATAAAATTGTATCCACAGAACAGGAAAAGTGTTTGTGAGTCTGTTTTTCGTTTGTGTATTTAGAAGTTTTGTTTTTATGTTTTTTTTTGCAGTGTTTGTTTGTTTTTATTTTAATTAATATTGTAATAGTTGACCGGCGGGTTGAGCACATACTCTAAAGTTGTGATTGTTTTGTTATAGTTTTATCATATATATTTAATATTTGAGTTTTATCTTAGTATATTATTAATATATTTTACAATATTAGTATTTATATTTTATAGTAAATTACACACATCAAAAGTGTCTAGGGATCAAGCATTTTTATGCGGATTTCTTGAGATTGAGATGTGGCTTTGTAATAAATTTATGATTTTATAAATTTATATGGATCCTTTTTGGTGCATTTCATAATTTGAATCAGGAACTGTGAATCAAATTCGAGTAAAAGATGAAAATCAGCTGTCAATATTTTCCCTATAAAAACATACAACGCATTGAAGACATTATTAGTGCTACTGTTTCCCTACTACTGATTAAAACCAACGTTATTATGGAGCGGCGACGTCATTTAAGCAGGGAAGAAATGCTCAGAGCCGTGGGAATGATAGAAGCTGGTTCCCGGCAACGTACTGTGGCTTTAGCTCTGAATACAAGTCAGAGTGTTATCAGTCGACTTTGGACACGATACCGAAGCACTGGTACCGTGGCTGAGCGCCATGGAGGACGGTATCGCTGCACCACACGGAGACAAGACCGATACATTCAAATCTTAACTCGAAGAGCTCCAACAATAACCGCCATGATGTTAGCCGTGAGGCTTCATCACTCTTCAGGGAACTTAATTAGCGACCAAACAGTCAGAAACCGCTTGCATGAAGTGAACCTTCATTCCCGAAGACCGCTACGGGTACCACCTATAGCAATGCACAATCGTAGGATTCGATATCAATGGGCTCTTGAACACAGAAATTGGGCAGAAGAACAATGGCGTTTCGTGTGCTTTTCTGATGAGTCTCGTTTTGGTATGAGACCGGATACAAGACGTATACGACACTGGAGAACCCCTGGACGCCAACAGCGATTAAAATCCTGCCAGGAAGTCCATCCTTATAGTGGTGGAACCATCATGGTATGGGCGGGTATTTGGATCGGCGGAAGAACTGAGTTGATTTGGATCAGAGGCAACCTCAACGCTCAAATTTATGCTGAGACCATTGTATCAGACGTCATCGTTCCTCTACAAGTGCAAATCGGTCCCTTATTTCAGTTAATGCATGATAATGCACGACCGCACACCGCAAGAGTTGTAAGACAGACTCTCGCCGCAGCTAACATCAATGTCCTGCCCTGGCCTGCTCAGTCGCCAGACTTGAACCCGATTGAGCATGCATGGGATATGCTACAGAGAAGAGCTCTGCCGAATATGGAGGGTATCCAGTCGCAAGAAGACCTTTTTTTGTTGTTGCAACGAACATGGGCGGCCATTCCACAGCGTGATTTGGATGAACTCATTTTGAGTATGCCAAACCGATGTTCTTGTGTTGTTAGTGTTCGCGGTAGAAATACGAATTATTAATTGTTTAAGTTACCCAATAAAATTTTAGAGAAAACTGTTATTTCAGTCTTTTTTTCGAACTTTTGTGTTAGTGGTTCAAATGTCAAAAATCCCTTTATTAGGAAAATGGCAAATTTCTTTATTAATGCAAAGGTGACTTGGTTTATCGTTACTGTGACAAACGAAAACACTTTATTTGATGAATCCTTAAAGAAAATTTTAATTAATATCAATCAGGAGAAAAGTTATTGCAAAAATATATGTTGATCCCTAGACACTTTTGATGTGTGTATGTCAGATTCTGAGGATGTTGTAGATTTTGAATCATGTGTGAGTTCTGACACATCGTTTCATTCTTTGGACGATGTGGCTGATCATACGTTGGGCAACAATCTTTCCAAAGTATTTGATACTTTTAGGAGGAACTTCAATGCTTGTCACATTAATGCACAGAGTATACCTAGTCACCATACCGAACTGATTAGCAATTTCACCACTAACACTATTCATGCGGTTTTGGTTTCTGAAAGTTGGTTCAAGCCTTGCCATAGTTCTAAGACTTATGCTTTGCCAGGGTATGCTCTCGTGCGTCACGACAGACTATTGAAGAGGGGCGGTGGTGTTGCCATCTATCTCCGGACTGGCATCCCGTATAAAATTCTTTCTTGCTCTGATGAGCTTGCAAATGGCGTGGAGTATCTTTTTCTGGAGATCTTGGTGTGTGGTTCCAAAGCTGTTCTTGGAGTCGTATATTGACCGCCTGCTGCCGATTATATTCCATCTCTTACTTTGTTTGTTTGTCTTTGACACACTTGCAGCTGATTACGCACATCACATTATCATGGGAGATTTTAATACAAACCTTCTGCAGGACTCTCTCGTTTCTCGTTCTCTTCGATCAACTATTGAGTCATACAATTTCTCTTTTCTGCCTCTTAATGCCACTCACTATAACACTTTTGTTCGTTTATATAACGTTTCCTCTACTGATTTTGTCTCACTTCATGGCCAATTCTCGGCTCCTGGTTTCTCCCGGCATAACCTTATGTTCCTCTCTTATAAAATAAAGTCCCCCAAGCCTGTCCCTGAGTTAGTAAAAATGCGGAACTTTGCTCGCCTGGACCCTGAGTTGTTATCTCGGAATGCATCGACCATTGATTGGTCCAGTGTCTTATCTGCAGCAAAAACTGGAGAAAAGGTAAATGCTTTTAATGGAGTCTTATTATCATTTTTCAATAAACATGCACCAATTCGCACAGTGAGAGTTAAAAGACCTCCTGCACCTTGAATGACTCCACTGGTCCGCATTGCGATGAATAGACGTGACAGAGCTTTTAGTAAATTCAAGAAGTGTAGGACAGAAGAAAACTGGGTCTGTTTCAAGACCAAGAGGAACAGCTGTAATCAGATGGTAAGAGCTGCTAAACGCCGTTATTTCCATGATAATATTCTTCACTCATCCCCTGCAAATATTTGGAAATTTCTTCGGTCTCTTGGGTTGATTAAGTCAAGAAATGTTTCTCTTCCTCACTCTTTTTCTCACAATGATATCAACCGACATTTCTCAGAAACTTCTTCTCATTCTTTAGGAAATATATCCAATGCTCTCGCAGACATTTCTTCTCTAATTGATCAACCTACAAATATTTTCCAATTTTCTCAAGTGACGGAGTCCGAGGTTCGTAAAACCATTATGTCCCTCAAATCTAAGGCCATTGGGTACGATGGTATAAGTAGGCACATGGTCCTTAATATATTAGATAGTATTCTCCCTATCATCACACACATAATTAGTAAATCAATTTCCTCAGGTGAATTTTTCAGACTCATGGCGCAAGGCTCATATTTTGCCACTTCCCAAAATTAGTAATCCCACAACTCCTAGTCATTTAAGACCAATTTCTATTTTGCCATTTTTGTCGAAAGTCTTGAAGGCTACTGTCCATAGTCAACTATCTGCTTTCATAGCTAAAAATCACCTGAATTATTATCACCGGTATTGGTTAACAATACCAGTCTGGTTTCCGACCGGGTCATAGCACCACAACTGCCTTGGACAATAATTGACAAAGGTGGACATGAGCTCTGTTGCATCTCTCTATTTTGAAGGAACCCCAATAAAGTTTTCTCCTGAAATTGTGGACCTGAGTATACAGATTGGATAGCACAAGTAGACGCTATAAGCTGTAAGGTGATCGGTATACTTCGGTCATTCTATCAATTCAAAAATTTTCTCCCAATATCTTCTAAAATTCTCTTGGTTCAATCCGTAATTTTGCACATTATAGATTATGCTGATGTGTGTTACGCTGACATATCAAGAACTTCTTAACAAATTGGATCGATTGCTCAACAACTGCATTCGTTTTATTTTTTGTCTCCGTAAATACGATCACGTTTCTGCCTTTCGTAAGAAGCTTTTATTTTTTTTATTTTATTTATTTATTTTCATTAAAAATACAGTTAAACAAAAAAGAACTTATTTCGCCAAACTGAAATGTCAGTTTGTTGGCGAAAAATACGCTCTTTACATTTTTTTTTGTTTTTTCTTTCTATATGCATATAGAAAGAAAAAACAAAAAAAAAATATATATATATATATATATATATACCCACCACCAATATACAAATACTTTACATTTTTTTTTACAAAATTTGGCACACAGATAAACCATTATCTGGTTAAAAGTAAGTATCCTATGCGCTGGTTCGCACATAGGATATTTACTCTTAACCAAAGTCCTCTACAACAAAATTTTCCAAAATATCTTTTTTTAATTTTCTTTTAAATATATGTTTACTTCTACATTTTTCTATTGTTGGGCTTATGTTGTTAAATATTCTTGGTATAATATATTTCCGAGTTCTTTGGCCGAAATAGTTATTAGCAATATGCTCAACATATCTTTTTTGTGTGGACTCTCCCTGAGTTGACGTATTGGTGTTTGACATTTTTTAAATTTATCACAGCCATATTCATTTATAGACATTACATATTTAACTTTTTCACGGACTGGTAGAATTTGTAACTTCTTAAACAATATTTTATAGTTTTTATTACAGCTTTTCTTAGTTTTCGTATCCACTAATACATTCTTTATTATTCGAGCCTGAATATTATATATTCTATCTAAGTATGTTTTGAAAGTACGCCCGTATACATCTAGGCCATAACTAATTATAGACTCGGCTAACGAATAGTATAATATGTACAATATTTTTCGGTTTACTATACCTTTTAAATTAATTAATTTAGCCATTATTGCTCGCAGTTTGTTACATACCATGTCTATGTGGCTATTCCAACTAAACTTGGTATCTATGGTTACTCCTAGATATTTATATTTATCTACAAATTGAATATGTGAGCATTTACAGTTTGCCTGATAATTAAGTAAACAATCAAATGTGTGCCCTATTAAATTTATAGTTTCAGTTGGTTCACTTAAATAAGGTGATTTAATCAACATGCATTTAGTCTTTTCTATATTGAGAATGATACCATTGTCATGAGACCACTTAATTATGTTTACAAAATCGGCCTGAATATTTCTTTCCACAGTTTTCATATCCTTATCCGCATACACTATACATGTATCGTCGGCATACATATATGTCGAACAACTCTGGACTACATTACACATGCTGTTACCATGCATAATGTAGCCCACGGGTCCGTACACTGAGCCGGTCGGCACACCGTAGATCACGTCAGATTCCTCACCGCTCCTCCCGTCTATGACAGTAGTTAAAGTTCTGTTATTTAAGTAATTTTTGAACCATTCGAGTACCGTACCACGAACACCACATTCCTGCATGGCAACAATGAGTTGTTCATGGCCGAGCGTATCGAACGCTTTTTTAAAATTTATAAATAAAGTCACGACATATTTTTTATTATTTAAATGCTCATTAACTTCGTCTGTAAATTGGGCCAAAGCGGTTGAGGTACTGCGCTTGCTCCTGAAACCGTGCTGTGTATCAGAAATTATATTATTTTTATCTAAGTATTTACTTATTTGGGACACAATTACTTTTTCTGTTATTTTGTTAATCACTGATAATATAGCTATCGAACGATAGTTCGAGTAGTCTAAGTGACTGCCCTGTTTATATATAGGTCGAATTATTGACTTTTTTAACATCTCAGGATACACACCAGTTCTTACACAGTTGTTTACAAACTTTGCCAAAATGGGGCTTATTTCCGTTTTTACAAGCTTTAAATCTTTACTTCTTATACAATCTAAGCCTGGGGCTTTCCTAATGCTTAAATTATCTATATTTTTTTCTATTTGCTTGTTAGATACTTTCTGATAGCGAAATGTTACATCACAGTGTTTTACATAAGTCTGTCTATCTAAGAAGTTTATTTGACAATTGTGCTTTATATTATGAATTTCTGAAGTAAATGTTTTAGAAAAATTGGTACACACCATCTCAATAGAATTATTTTTACCTAGATAATTATTTATGACTTCGTCTAAGCTTGGTTTTACATTGCCAAGCCAATTATTAATAGTAGCCCATAATTTTCTTAAATCATTTTCACAATTTTTAATTTCATTCTGTTTATATCTAATTTTTGCCAAATATATACATTTATTTGTTACATTTCTAAATTTTGTATAGTCTAATCTATATAACGAATTTTTTGGATTAGATTTCCACTTTCGAAACAGCTCATCTCTACGCACTATCATATTATTCAAGTTGTTAGTTATCCACGGTTGACTTTCTCGTTTAGTCGTATAAGATTTAATTTTTCTCGACTCTATATATATGGTATTAAAGATATTGTAAAGTTTCTCATACATAGCATTCGGACACTCAATCCCGTACACTTCAGACCAGTTTATTTTTTCTAACGCCGATTTAACTAACTTATCATTAATTTGTATGTTACGTTTCTGACGAGTGGCGATCGGGCGCGCCGTCTGCGCCGCCGCCGGTATTGATAAGCTGACACCAACCAGGTAGTGGTCCGACACCTTACAGGTGAGCATGTGTGTGCGCTGGAGACGCAGCTCGCCGGCCGCGCGCACCCACACATGATCGAGACACGACGTCACCAACCGCCCGTCTAGTATCTCGTCCCGCGTACTGTCGTTGATAACGCACTCTAAGAACATCTTGTATGCAGATGATATTGCTCTTATTAACAACACAGCAATAGGACTTCAAGAAAGCTTAACGTCTTGGATTGAGGCCCTGGAAACAATGGGCCTCAGGGTCAGTCGATCTAAGACGGAGGACTTGGAATGCCTTTTTAATAATGATAGCCACCCAACAACAATCCACTATCCTGATAACACGCCCGTGCCGAAAATAACACAATTTAAATATCTAGGCTCAGTTGTTTCAGGAAACGGAGAAATAGAGGCAGATGTGGCGCATAGAGTAAATGTAGCGTAGCAAAAGTGGAGATCTCTAACAGGAGTTTTATGTGACCCCCGCATGCCTGTACGCACCAAAGGCAAAGTCTATAAGACGGCAGTGAGACCGGCAATATTATACGGGGCGGAATGTTGGCCAGTAAAGAAAACTCATTTGCAGAAACTCCATACCACTGAAATGAAAATGTTGAGGTGGTCTGGCGGAGTCACAAGATTAGACCGAGTCCGAAACGAGCATATCCGGGGTAGTTTCAAAGTTGCTCCCATATCTGAAAAACTTACAGAAAGTCGTCTGCGGTGTTATGGTCACATAATGCGACGAGACGAGGAACATGTGGTCAGAAAGGCTTTATTGCTCCCTGAACATAAAAGAGGCAGAAGGCGCCCTCCCGCCACCTGGTGGACCAGCATGACGAAGCTAATGACAGCTGAAAAATTACCCGAACCGACAACCCTAGACAGAGAGTCTTGGCGCCTTAAAATTAGGAGAGCCGACCCCATATAAAGTGGGAAGGAGCAAGGACGAAGAAGAGAAGTATTTTTATAGATATGTATTTTATGTAGTATATATATATATTATCTTGTTTCCATAGATATAAAAATATAATAAGTAATTTGATGAATTCTTTTTGCACTACCTTCAGATTGTTGCTAATATTCTCCGGTTGGCTGGTAGAGAATGCCTAATGGCATTAAGTCCGCCACTTGTACATACTTTTGTGCAATAAAGTATAAATAAATAAATAAATGAACGGAGTCGAGTACGCCCGTATTCATGTAAATTACCTTTTGTTTACCCGGCACCGTCTTCCAGCCCGTATTTCAGTATTTCTTTGGTTCGGGTACCCGAATTCGAGTAATGTCTTTCGTGCACCCGAATACGGGCTAACGATCAAAGTGATTGCGACATTAAAGACGATACTAACACTTTGAACAAAATCGAAACTTGGTTTTCAAATATAAGTTAGTACTTAATAGGCCTCTGGGTTCATTATTTAAGTTAAATCCAGAATAAATCATTTGGATTATCCGGGTTACTTAAACAGTCAGTTTTAATTCATGTATAAGCTTTTTAAAGTTCACGTAGGAGATGGAAGACAATTAGATTAAAATAATTTGGGCTTGTCGTGATTGAGGTCAAATGCGTGATAATCGCCAGTTTGTGCGAACTTTGTTCGTACAAATAAATATTTTTGGAGTTTACTCCTTAAGAATCGATTTGCATATTTAAGGGGCCCGGTATGAGAAAAATGTGAGGAGTAAAATCTATCGATGAATAACCACGTTACGTTTTTGGTGCGCATCCTATGTCGCGCAACTTTGACAAACAAAGATGACGGATTGACATTAATATTTTTTTTTAAATCTGAACTGAATTTAGATATTGTTTCTGATAGAGCAATGGGGACAACGAGGTATGGTACAACCATTGATGCGGTATTTTTAAGATTCGTGAACCACGTATCTACGAACGTCCATGTGTCTTATTTTAGTTACCATAAACCACTTCTCACTGTAATTAATAATGCAGACAATGTTGATTTAATTAATATTTAAAAATGATAATAGTCTGATAATTACATAATTTATCAACATTCCTAATATTATGATATATTTATGCACATCTGAAATTGACTATTGTAAAAGATTAGTTATAATAAATGTATATGAAATGAATAAATATATATTTATATATGTATATTATTTTCATTAATTTGTTAATTTACCCTTTCATACAGTATCAATCTTTTTTAAGTTAAATAAACTCTTTTTGCGTCTGGTTAGACTATCGAACTTAAGGAGTAAACTCCAGTCGTGCGTCGGAGTTGAGCTTTTTTTTTTACACTCGCACTAATTAACCTATCCCCAGAGTAAATATTGTAAGGCTTGTGTCATGAGATACTAGTAGAATACATAATTAACTAATACACAGAAGATAAGTATTACATCAGGCAACTCGATTTTTTTGTTTGAGTACTGTGAACCCGGTTTTCTTTTTCTTATAAGCAATATTTTAAGTTAATAAAATTTGCATTCGTAGCTATCAGAATAAAAATTTACGTCATGTTTGTTTTATTACATCGCTTTTATTAACTTAAGACAATAAAACTGAGTCTAAAAACACAAAAAGGATAATATTTTAGTTTAAAAAATATAATTCTATATAATATTGGCATACGTTATAATTTTTGTCCCTGACAATTTAGGGAAAAAAGTCTTCAGGTTTTTAACGTAGAGCCTTAATAAAGTGTTTCATTTAAGCTATTTTTATATGCAACGGTGCCATTAAAATAAACTAAAGGTCTATAACGAGCAATAATACATTATTCTTGATATTATATTTCTTTTTCTATGGAAGTGCTGCTGGTAGCGAAGTGCTTCGGCTTTACTATCCCCAAACTAACGTAACATGGAAATTTAGTATAACATCTTGTAGCGCCCATATTTTTTCCTGACTTTGAATGGGACTTTGATTTAAGTTTCGTAGGCTTAACTCAGTCTTTGATTAGTGGTTTATTTTTGGAAGAAGGTATGTGAGACTCCTCCCTGTTCATTTCAGTCAGCCCTACTTAACGCCCTGAACAGGGCCACTAAAAACCAGACAATACTCCTGCACCGTCGCCCGACACGCACTATCAGGACCGCTGTCTCACTAGTGCGTGCTGAGAGGGCGGGTGTGGTCGCGGCTCCCGTTTCCCGAATGGCCTCGCACCCGCCAAAGGCATTTGAATAAGACTTACGAAATACGTCGTTTCTCTAAGAAAAGTGCTTACACACACTAAATGGCCGCTCTACTGCTTCCTGTTCCATACCCGATATCCTTTCGCATTCCTTTTTCTAGCTCATTAAGAGCAGTCTTTAAGCCTCTTACATTTTTTTTATATCAGTGTACTACATAATTATACTTAAAATACAGAAGCAAACTATTTCAAAGAACAAATTAAGTTTCTGGTAATTTTTTGGCGTAAAAAATCAGACAAAAGTCATTAAATAACAGACTGAAAAAAGGTTTTTGTTTACTTTTATAATTTTTATATTGCCACTTGTCGGGGTGGGGTTCGAAACTATACCACCAGTTCACAATTGACAGTTCTTTATTCACCATATAGCTCCCACAGTAATCACACAATATTAATCACAATAATACACTATACAATCCCATAACATTCGTAAACGAACACTTTACTTAGACTTCAACTGCCTACACAAGTAATCTTTTCAATATCGCTGTTGAAACTCAACTATTCGTAGATACACTACTCTTCTTCTTCATCTCGCGCGTCGCCGTGCCGAAGGCACTACACACTAGCCTTTGTGGCCACTGCAGTGGTGGCGGGTTGCATCCTGTTATCGGACGGAACGGTCTTTAGGGGCAAACCCCCTTCTCTACGGCTTTACACATCGCCCTCAGCGTGATCAAGCCCACTGATGAGACCCATAAGGAAGGCCCAGTGTGCGATCTGCGAACGGGCGATGGACTTGGACGTGAGGGGGAAGCACCGTCTGTGTAGGGTAGATATGAAACACTGTTACCCGTGTTTCGGCAGAAACTGATTCAGCTGCTATGTGAAGTCGAGCAGTCGTCGTATGGCGTTGATTGCGGCCGTTTTTGGGGCATGCTCCGTGGTATTAGCTGCGACGGGTGGTGGTGCGGCGGGGGTCACCGTGTTGTTGATGTCAGTGACGTTCCGGCGACTCTTGCTTTTATTGCGGGGACGGCGGGGCTTGAACTTCGGTTGTGTAGGTGGGGCGTTCGCAGGGACCATTAGGGTGGCCGGCGCGTGCTCGCTAACCTCGCTGCGTTGTTAGGGTGGTTTGGCGGGCTTGCGGCCTGTTTGGGCCACTGATGATGCTTTCTTATTTTGTGACCCGCGATGGATATAGGGCATGAACTATGTTTGCGGGGTGCGGGCCCTTACAGTTTGCGCAGGTTGCAGGTTGCGCGAGCGGACGGGGGCAGTCAGCGGTAAGGGCTTCTACAATTACGTGCAGCTGGATGTTGATGGGCAGCCCTCTAATGGGCACCTTGAGGCTGCTTTTCGGGGAGGGCGTGAAAGTACCAGCTCGGCCCGCTCTCCCCCTCCAGCTTGGAGAAGTATTCTTGAATGAGGCGGTATTTGTCACCATCTAGCGGTGAGAAATGCACGCCCGTACCAAACAGGCGCACGTTGGGTGGTCGGCCTAGTTGGTCGCGCAGGGTCTTGTATCTCCTGTCTCGTTGTTTGTGTCAAAATAAATGTATTTTCTTTCTTTCTTTCTCAGGGCGCGCATGTGTTTGCCGCAGTCCGGCAGTTGCTTAACCACTATCGGCGGGTATTTGCATTTCCGTTGGGCTGTGGGAGCACTGCCAGAGGCCGGTTGCGCGGGCGGCACGGGGGTGGTCGATGCGGCAGTAGGTGGTGATTTTCCGGCTACGTTGGGGGTAGGCGCGGAATTTTTCGCTTCCTGCGCATAAGTTACCGACTGTATCGGTAAAGCAGCTCATGGTCTCGCTGTGAAGCAGGGGTCTGTACCTGAGATGGTGAGGGTACAGGCCTCAGGTACAGGCTGGTGGAGAGGCGGCGCTTGCGAGGTTGTGGCTCGGGGGCTGGCGGAAACGTAAGCAGCAAGTCGCTTAGAGTCTTCATCGCCCCCAGGACTATCCTTTCCTCGGGGTGAAGGCAGGTGTTTCGCCCGTCTCTAACTCCAACAGACGGACGTAGGACCATAGCCAGCAACTCAGCCTGTTCGACAACATACCGGATTCGACGAGTCCAGATACCATCGCGGCGTTAAATACATTTTGAGTGTGCGGCGATGCTAACTTGATCGCTGGGACTAAGTAAAAAGCGGTGTCGTCGTTCACTGTTATGGTGAGGCGGTGCGGTGTCGGCGACATCGGCCGCCCCCGAGGGCTGCTGGTCTGCGATGCTACACATCGGTGCTCACGCCTGCACGATCCTGGCCGAGCGGCGCCTTGTAGTGCGCTCGAGGCCTGCGGCCGGGTGCAGCGCAGTCCCCGTTGGCACAGTGGTGCCAGGCTGTGCTCGCGGAGCCAAAGTCAACTTTATCGTGGTACACTTACGTGGGGTAGGAGAACCGTGCGCGGGTAGACGTGGTACGCTCCATCTTATATATCTACACTAATCGACGTATTCCAGAAAAGTCCAGTTCAGTTGAGATTACCCTAGCACCGACGAGTTCACACAATACGAAGTTAGCAGGCATAAGTTAAAAACATGTTGACAGCTGTCATTGCACTTTCACTCTTACGCCGCACTGCTAAGGCTTATCTTTGAATAGACCGCAGCATTCGGCCTTCATCGAGGTCGTTACTGTCGCTAGTACATCGAGCGTTGGCCGCGGCATCCTCGGTAATCTGTTTCCAGTGCGTTCGTAGTATTGGTTGGAACCAACGCTTACACATTCTCTGGAGAGCTTTTTTGAAAATGTTAATACATCTGGACAGTTAAACGCGCATATTGGTCACAAAAATATTTAAATCTATCGGAATACAAAGTCCGGGCCTCAGCAAAAACCTTATTTTAAGTTCATAAATCCATTTTAAACCATCTTGCCATGTCAAATCAAGTAAATGTTGAACAATGTGCTTAGCACACCATTAATGTACCCATTAATCCGCCGTGATAAGCTAAATGCTTATGTTACGAGCACCAATTCCTTAGGAACTGTCGTCTCTATATTCGAGGGATACAAATTGGTATTAAAACCATCTTTATTACTAAGGAATAAGAGTAACATACGCAGTGCAAGTGTATCTCCTGGAATGCTGATCATTTTATATCTTCAAGGCGCTGACGTTGTGAGTCTGGTACCTACCTCTATAGTATAGTACTACACTCAAATGTTGGTTAACATCAGCCTTGTTCTGGCAGTTTTAGACACATGAGGCCAGTATTGACCCCAAATTTTGTGTGGAGAAAGGTACCTAAAGAACGTTTCACCGTTTCATTAGTTAAAAACAAGCACGTACGTGGCTTACAGACGCATGCTATACCAGAGGCCCAAGCACCCCCCCCCCCCCCCCCCAATGACTGACTAGAGTCGAGGACCATGTCTCAGAGAAGCCCTCTAGTTGAACCGGACGGAGAGGAGACTCCCTCCGTGGGGAGATGCCATGTGCCTGGAATACTTCTAGAGGTACTCGCCAATTCTCGGCTTGAGGTCCCCTTAGGATCTCGCCGTCCCTTAACCCGGTGATGCTGTAAAGGTCATCTACGACCAACAGCATACACATAAAAAAGCGATACAATAAAGGAGCTGTCAAAGTTCAAGCTTGGGCCTCAGAATATGATTCGTCGCTTGCCCTGACCGCTTGCCCTGACCGCTTGCCCAGACCTCTTGCCCTGACGGAGGTAAGGTAATTTTCTTCACGATTCAGCCTGCGCAGATGAGGGACTTTTGTCCCCCGCGGCCAAAATTCCCTCATGTAAGTAAAGTGCCACGAATGTATTGTAACGTTTCACAAAGAGATGTAGAGTGTGTACTAGATTAAGCTTATTTTTAGCGACTCACCACTAAAGAAATTATACTCGTTTGACCTTACCCTGAAAATATTAATTTCATTGTTCGAAATCCTTTTACGTTACAGAGTAAGAGTGTAACTAAAAGTTTGCACCGAGAAAGAAATTAAAACTTAAAATCTGATTTAATGATTCAGGGAAATAAAAAACTTATTTGTCTTGTGCTTGAAGTAACGACCAGATCTATTCACAAAGAGATATTAAAAACACTAGAGTGCTATCATTGTGGGTGAAAAAAAACTTGCTCCGCTTGGCAGCTAAGTAAAAAACAATTTGCTTGACTAGAATAATAATTTACAAAGCTTTGTGTTTCAGCACCGAGTTCTGTTATAATAAGTGAAACTGGTACATTTGATGGCACCTAGCTAATTACATCACGAGGGAGGTGTAACTTCCAGCAACCCTTATAATCTTTACGCCAACTAAGTTAATATTTAATAAAAACATCCTTTGGAACTTTATACAAACAGATTTATCGACAAACGGTAGGATAGAGGAAGGTAGGAGGTTCGTTTTCGCGTCTGTACTGAAACTGTACAAATTATTTACCGAGTTTACTCGGCAGTATTCGGTACATTTTAAAGTTTTGGTATAGATTCTGTACCGAGCGGATACACGGCTCTCTGTACCGAGTACTGCCGAGTACTACCGATCCGTTTGACTGGCCAGTTCCGTCACGGGAGTGACAAGACAAAACCGTAGTAAACAAAACAACAATCATAATAATCATAATCAAAATCATTTATTCAGTTTAGGCTGTTATATTACAAGCACTTATTAATGTCTAGAACCTACGCCATCGGTTCGTAAATCTACAGCGGGAGACTTTTACTGAGAAGAACCGTCAAGAAACTCAACAAGGGCTGTTTTTTCTTCCTGTTTTATTATTTACAGAGTCATCAAGTTGAAAAATGACTTCAGAGATGATTCATGAAGTCACCTTTCATTACATAATGATTAAATATACATTAATTGTTTACCTGCATTTTGATTGCTGTGTCATACAGTATAAATACAAAAAGTGTTATTTATATTGAGTGTCACTAAACATAGACATCTTCAATATCAAGGAAGTTAGGGCAGACTCATCTTCGTTGGTAGCACCCGTTCAAAACAAAACCGATACCGCACCCAGACAGACCGAGACAGAGAAGTGGTTTTCGATAGGGTATCTGTACAGATTCGGTACAGAAACGAAACGAGCCAGCTCCTACCCGGCGAGGAAGGTGCCTTACTCTATTATAATAAAATATTTTCAACACTCACAAACTAGCCCAGCCCCAAAGTAAGCACTGTAGGCTTGTAATATGGGATACTAGGGTAACTAATAGAATACATATACCGATACCTATATAAGCACATTTATATACAAATACATATGAAACATTATTGACTGGAGTACAAATATGCTTGTGGATGTTAGTGTGACACAAACATTTGCCCCCATCGGGATTCGAACCCGGGACCGCTCGAGCAGGCGACACTTTGAGACCAACCGAACAAACCACTCGGCCATTGAGGTCGTCAATGTCACATATTTACTATCACACTAATATTATAAAGGCGAAAGTTTGTGAGTGTGTGAGTATGGGAGTGTGTATGTTTGTTAGTTCTTCACGCCTAAACGGTTGGAGCGATTTTAGTAAAATTTGGTGTGGAGTTAGCTGACACCCTGAATTACCACATAAGCTACGTTTTACTGCGGGAAAATATCTTATTCCCATGGGAAAATCGATGAAAATGAATTTTGTTTAAGTAGGTACATATTTTTTGACATTAATGTCAAAGATATTCTGATAGATTAATATTTCATAGATATTTCTAGGACAAGGATATTGTTGTAATTTTTTTATGTATCTAATTATGACTCGCAAACGTAAACCAAATCTTTCAGAGGTCACAAAGAGCTCCATCCATGTTATTTGCAAGGCAGCAGCTTTTAAAAATGTGAATAGTTTTTGTTTTTAATGTTCATACACAATTTATTTTCCCTAATAAGCCGCGGGTAACACCACGGGGCACAGCTAGTTAAAAATATATGTGAATGTCTACCAACCTGATTGAATTAAGAATTAAAAAATATTTAATCGATCTAGGTATATATCCGACCGATAAAATCATCATATAACTTTTTCTTTAATTCTTTGCACACCTACCGAAAGCATTCAACAAATTTACTTACGAAAATCACAACTGCATAAAGGTCAATTGAATTTGACCTTCTTAAATTAGGTCAGTCTTATATTTAGATGTTCGTGCACTTTGATAAAGGTAAGAAATTACGCGGTTGCTTTTATTAGAATGCAGTTAAGTAGTTAACATGCAGAGTTATATATCACCACTAATTTCCTTAACTGCACATTACGAACAGTGACTAATTATGGCCACTTACTATACGTTTCCAAATGTGAATTCAGCGTAAATAATGTTTTGAGACAGACTACATAATAAAATGCGATTTGTTTGCTAATCAAAAGTTAAAATATCTTTATTCAAATTGGATGCACAATTCAACTCTTTTGAATCGTCAAAATATTTTTCTCTACCACCAGTTAAAAGGACATTTTTAGCTATGGAGAAAAACAGTCGAAAAAAAACTCCACAGCGTTAAATACTTATGTAACAATATTTACAAAATATTATATTGTTACGGTGTCAATACAAAATTATTTCATCTTCATCATAATTATAGACAAAGCCTGCCGGAACGTTTGGAACAGTTTGAACCCAAGCACTTTTGTCTAAAATATAATCAGACACTTTATTATAGGCTTTATTAAAAAACTCTTATGGTAGCTTTAAATTAATTGGCGCATAATTTTTGGATAATGCTAGGGACTTTGTTGTAGATGTGTACACAAAGACTGAATTATTGATTTTGTGGAACCTTGTAATTGGTATAACTTATTTATTTTTATTTCTAGTTTTAAGCGAGTGCTTATCACTATTTATAGGAAATAGTGTAATATTTTTTCGAACACACATAAAATTTTCATAAATGTACTGAGAAGCAACAGTTATTATATCGATTTCTTTAAAATTTACTCTTTAAAGAGTCTCTAGTCTTAAGATTGTAAATTGATCGAACAGCCCGCATTTGCTTTTGAAATATGTTACTAGAGTTGTGCGGAAAGAGAATGGGATTTAGATTGGAGGGCGTTGTAGTGCTTTTCTACCGTATTTGTAAGGTTTTACCCCTTTTCGACATGATTAAATACAAGAAACCGCAAGAAATCACAACAACAAACAAATCCGTATCAATACACAACTTTGACATTTTATACATTGCTGGGTTTAATTGCTAAATAAAAATCTTAATGTTAGTTCCGTTTTTCGACACGCCCAATCTCTTTCCGCACAGACTCTATACGATATTTATTTTAATAAAATGCCAAGAACAAGCTCAGACCCTTTACAGTGATACTTTTATTACATTGTCACAAACTTTTTCGTCCTTCTCTAGTATGTCGCATTACATTTTTAGTTGCTAATTAACTAATTATGCTACCGCGACCAGACTATATTAAGCTTGGCTGTTTGCCTTGCAGCCTAATACTTGAAGCAATTCGACACGGCCATTAAGATCTCGGCAGTAGAATTGATTAGGCCACCCGGATAGAGGAGGATGTGGGTTCGAATCCCGTCTAAAATGTGGACATGTGAATGTTACCTTGTTCCCAAGTGACCCAATCCCCAAACCCGTGGAGCCCTGGAACCTTACACACTGACAGAAACACAATACAATCAGTAGGTAGTGTTATTTTACTGTGATCTTCTAGAAGATTTATTGCCTCTCTTAAATCTTCTTCAATAAGCTTTAACGTCTGCTGCCCAACAGGCAGGGCAATTGTTTATTTACTACACTTTTTCAACGATATTAAAGACTAAATGCGATATGTACCATTGGGACTTAGGAACAGTTTTTGGCCACAATTTAGTTCTTGAAAGTTAATTATGGGTATTAACTTTGATCTAAATATTTACATTAAAAAGTACCTATTTAAGCTTCCGCCATATCTAGATCGGCGGAGCAACATAAATAAATCTATACATCTATACATATAAATAAAATTGGAGTATCGGTTTGTAATATTGAAATAAGCTTTTTACTATATTCATATGTATATAGTAAAAAGCGGTACATACACCAAAATATCATTTTTTTTACAATTTTTGTGTGTCTGTCTGTTTGTTCCGGCTAATCTCTGAAATGGCTGGACCGATTTTGACGGGGCTGTTATTGGCAGGTAGCTGATGTAATAATCGCCACGAAAATTAAATTCCCATTTCACAATGACAAAACGCCTAGATTTGTACCTATGCAAAAACTCATCAAAATCGACTGAACGCGCTGTGAAAACCTTATAAACGCAACAAACAGGAAACTTTCACGACGAAACTACGAATTAATTAAAACATTTTTGTCAAGGCGTGTAATGCAAACAACAATGTTTACCTTTTAAAAAAATGTTTCTAGGAGAGGGCACAGTCGCCCAGTGTACCCGGGTGAATCTACTACCACTTTATCACAAAACAAACACTAAAGTTAAACCAGAACTTAAACTGACGCTGTCACTTTTTTTGCTAAAGAGAAGACAGGCTCAACTTTGGCTTTAAACCAAGACTAACTTTAGTGCGCGTTTTGGAATAAGGCGCCTAGTTTTGTGTTTAGTTTTTTCACAATCGTCAATTCCTCTTCGCACATATTTACATTTTTCACACAGCATAAACATTTTTATATACAATGCTGTGTCAAATAAGTGTGATATTATGTATTTATCGACCATAGTGTTGATTCTGGCATGATTCTCTAAACTTAAAACTAAATTCAAAATAAGTCTGTCCTTTTCATTCCGTATAGAGAATTACAAGGATACACTGTTGTCAAATTTAAGTACAGGTTTACAGAATCATGTCAGAATCGACACAAAAATTTTTTTTATAACACATTATTTTGCGTTCAACTGTCGAATTGTGTGAATCGCTCATCTCACAATTTTACAGCTCATTCATGGAAAAGCAAACAGCAAAACCTTAGTAGATTCACCCACCCGCTGTTTGTCTTGCTAATTGTCCCGAAAGGACGCGTTCAAATTACACCTGCTGCTTGCCGAACCTTTATCGTCTTCGTCGGAACCGCCAGACGAATTTCATTCGCAAACTTTCGTCAAATGACGGAAAAGGAACGTTTTAGCAATTTAGATACTGCCCGTTAGCATTTTTCGAACTCTTTTCCCGAGCAAATCGACTAAGAACGGAATTTGATGCCTACCTTATTTCTTATGCCTTAAGGCGATCACAGACGGCGAAGATTATATAATATTTTATCTGAAGATTTCATAAGATTAAATATTATAGCATATTAAATTATCATACACGGTTAAGAACCCACATATTTTAAAATCTTTACACTCTCTTGAAATCCGTCCTAGGTGCCAGACATTTTCTCTGTAAAACATCTTTATACAGGGTGATCAAAAATAAGCAACACAGATTTGCTATTAGACTTATTGGACAGCTCATCAGACAATGATTCTGACCTGGAATTCGTTATTAAAATTGCTGTAGCTCATTCGAAATCTAGATCAATTTGGATAGAAGATCACATTAAATTTAGAAAAGACCATGGGGAATTTAATCTTTACAAAGACCTTTCCACGAAAAAGTTTCCAATTTATTTTAGGAAGTCGAAGCAAACTGAAAAGGTTTGTCTGTCCGCTCGATGGTTAGCGTCCAGATCCCTTTGTTGATATGGTAAGAAAAGAATAACTCCAAAGTCCGTGTAAAACTGTATAGTAATTAAACTCACAAATGTAAAATTGTAAAATAAAATATAAAGACGAAAATGGTTATGATTGGTTTTGAGCACGCGTCGCGTTAATGGTAGCTAATTACGTACTGAAATTAATTCCATATTTTATGTATAAAGTGCAAGTTGCTGAATTGCAAATTGCTGCGCTGTTCGTTTGCGTAGCACCGAACATGCTCCCGCGCGCTTGAGATGAGATAATAATAATGGAGTTTAAAGATAAATTGAAACAAATGGTTCCCTTTTGATTAACTTATTTAGAAAGTAATTACATGAAAGCTTTTTACATGTTACATAGTAATTATAAATTTCAAAAGGTAATACCTACTACTGACCGTGTGTAAAAATAAGCATCATATTCCATTATGGTGGTCGAGTGGTTTGTACGCCGGGTTTCATGGTGTCGCCGACTCGAGAGGTCCCGGGTTCAAATCTCGCATTTGTACTCCATTCATGGATGTTTAATATGTATTTCTATATAAATATGCTTATATATGTACAGTCTATGTATTCTATCCGTTACCCTAGTATCCCATAACACAAGCCTTACAGTGCTTACTTTGGGGCTAGGCGTTATACTTAAAATCCAAAAGTCTGTAGGTCATTTATTTCCGAAGTTAAGCGAAAGCAAAGTTTCGCAATTATGACACTCACTCACTCATGATCATCAGAATAGAACTAGTACTTCCCATAAACACAGAGAGCTGAAATTTGGTACAGAGGTAGAGTTTAAAGGCCACATAAATAAAGGACTACAAAAACTAGGATAATCAAAGATCTGGAGTACCTGGTGACCCTAATTAGAAAACACAAGAGCCCAACCAAACTATTAGAAGAGATCGACATACCGCCTTTACAAAAAATATTCAAAGTGGGCCACTTCATTTGATGTCAAAAATCGAAGGTCTGAAGTATCTCATGAAGAATCCTCAGCTGTATTAGAGATATGGTAATGTCCCTTCTACTATTAATACCCAAAAAATCGACTGTCATTTTAAAAATCCAGTGTAGTGGGACACATCTTTTAATTTAATCTAGCATATAGCGTCCCACTGCGAATGCCTCCCCTTCTACTTTTAATACGGGTATAAATAGAATTAAAGCAAAACTCTGGACAACACTAGACTGGTTTTTATACTTATACTTACGAGTTTACAAGAAAAAATAGTCGAACGATTAACTTTATTCTACTCGAATATTACATAAATTAAATTAACAAATTACACTCAAATATTAATTTCGCTCAAAATTTGGTCAAAATATAATGTATTGGACTAAAAGTGGCGGTGATACCAAGGTCCAAGTCTAAAAAATGCCCTCATAGACATTGGCACCTCCATATTCTCTTGTGGCCAAGCCTACGTGGCGCATTCACGAGTAACCAATCTTCATGGGGTGCACCTCATAAATGTTGTCCTCAAGAGTATAAACGCTCAAGTTTCAGCGATCACCTAATACAACCAACGCAACTTGATAAAAATGCGTTTACACGTAATGTTGCATGTATGAATGCATCGGTGCAATGGTGTCATGTAGCACCTGGTTTTGTACCCTTGTGTACCCTTCAACGGTCAAGTCACACAACATTAACTATAATAATAAAGAAATCGCAGTAAGGAACCTTAGACTTGGCACGACTTTGTCTAGATTTCATTACTTTTTAGAGATAAACAAGCAGCTCCATCGAGACTTGGCTAGTTTTTTACAGAATGTTTTTGAAATATATATTCCACATATTTCCGTATCGCTTATCATCTTCAGATACTTAATATAAAAATATATGTTATCTTCAAAGTGTGTGATGGCCCATTGTATTGTACGGCGAACGATATTCTATCTTAAGCATAAAAATTATAGTATCTTCACCGTCTATGATCACCATTAGGCAGTTGTCCCACTGCTGGCAAGGAAGCGACTTACAGCTATTTTCTCGCTCAAGAAACGTACAATAGATATACATTCCGTGTAAACAAAAGAGATACATATATTAATAGTAGATTGCTGACTGTTCACACTGCCAGAGAGTACTCGCTCCATTAGTTTATCGCTGAGCGACAAGAGCTATCAAAGATATTACTCGCTTAGCGAATACTTGGCGGTCAGAACGCACGCGTGTATATTTTTGCTCAGCAGGACAGTTTGCGCCAGCGAGTGTCGCAAGTGATTGCCCGTCGTACTCGCACACTCACGTATAGCTCAGCGATAAAACTATCGGAACTATAGACTCGCTACACGCAGCTTGTCAACTCGTTTCTAGTTTCTAGCTCTACTCGTTTCTCGTTCATCGTCGGCTGTGGGACAAGTGCTTTATATTCTGAATTCCGAGGCCTATATTTGTTACGGAGGCTAGACTGCGTATGTATTAAAAAGCTCGAAACCATCAAAGATGGATGGATTCACGGGAGAGATTAACGAGATTTTAAGTCTCAAAATCATTATTATTACTGTGATAACTTAAAAAACATGATAATGTAAATTTAAATAATTATTAAGCGTGTTATTTTTTATTTTTAGTATCATCATCATTAGCCTATTAATATCCCCATTGCTGGGACACAGGCCTTCCCTATGGATGGAATAGGGAGATTGGGCCATGACTCACCACGCGGGCCCAGTGCGGATTGGCGGGTGCTAACAACTGCAGATGGAGCCAGGACCAACGGCTTAACGTGCCTTCCGAAGCACGGAGGAGCTCGGGAGGATAGTAAATTTTTGGTCACCCATCCAATGAACGACCACTGCAAAAATTGCTTGACTTCAACGATCGCAGCCGAACGCGCTAACCACTTGCACCATCGAGCTCCTCGATTGTTAGTATAATGCAGGTACATTTTTAGATCTCGAAATTTAAAATAAAACATCTACACGGTCCAGGTTGGCTGGAATTGAAGAAGCGTTATTTTGCTATTTAGGTATATTGTATGTTGCATTGACATACAACATTATTACCATCTTATGGCGCGATTCCACTTGATCGTTAACCCGAATACGAGTGCCAATGGAATACAGGTAAGCGACTTAGTGTAAATGAACGCAGTCGAGTACGCCTACTCGCACTCGGGTAGATTTCCTCTTGTTTACACGACACCGTAAATATTGCTTCGGTTTCCCGAATTCGAGTAATGCCTTTCGTACACCCGAATACGGGCTAACCGTTGTGAACGTTTGCAAAAATTTTATTGGGCGCCGGTGATGAGCGAACCCCAGATTAACATAATACATGTGATAATTTTTACCTCGGTAAAAGTATGTCCAGGTAGAAAATCCCAGCAATTTATGAGAATAGGTAAAGTAGAATCTTTTATATAGACAATCATATAATACGCGCAAATAATGTAGTCTAAAGCATACGAACGAAGGTATTCCTGAAACGTAACATTTCCGTTAATCTGGCAAAAAATTACTTCTAGATTTCCAACAAAATGCAGCACTTAGAGACTTAAATTACATACATACATTAATATGTTGACATTTAGCATTTCTATCGCAAAGGTAGCTGATACTTGCACATGGCTTTAAAAATGCTTCTAAAACATTAAATGACAATGCCCAATACGAAAATTAGTGCAAAAACAATTGCGTGAGTGTCGTGGAACACTCGGTTGGAACCAAATTAAAAATATTTATATACCACCACTGGGCCAGAGTGGATTAAGCCCAGTGCTGATTCGTCCCCGTGCGGAATGGGCCCAGTGCGGATCCATAAAAAAGTATCCTACCCACCAATACTCATGGGGCTGCGTGGTTGTGTCATGGCTCGATCGCCTTCTTACGGCAAACTATTAAACAAAGCTTTAAAATTTAAACCCATTCCACAGCCACCGCCAACTGTGGTCGCCCATCTAACTGCCCACTCAGGTACTGGAGCACCCGCAGCGTTACAGCCTCTTTGCTTGTTTAGTGCCTACGGCTGGAATTATTATTTATGAATGTGAGACATATTTAAAATATAGAATTTGCTTGGCTTTTTTCTCGATCCGATGGATGGCAGAATGAAAACGGGCGGAGACGAAGAATCATTGTGATACTACTATAATTCTCTGAAATACAATATAAACGTTAATCGGGGGGCACGGCAGTGCCCCCGCCAAGTCGAACGCGAAGCAAACACTGCCGTACCATCCTTGGAACCATTTCGCCGCATTTTCAGGCCCCTATTTGAGAACCTCTGGATAAGACCAGAACGCATAAATTTTCGTCATCCAGTAAGCTATAATCACATACTTAAAGTCACACAACATTAACTATAATAATAAAGAAATCGTAGTAAGGAACCTTACACTTGGCACGAGTTTGTCTAGATTTCATTACTTTTTAGAGATAAACAAGCAGCTTCATCGAGACTTGGATAGTTTTTTACAGAATGTTTTTGGTGGGATAAGTGTTCTCTTCGTTAGGTAAAAGTAATAGAACTACAATACCGAGGACTCCCTTCTGGAGTCTTATAGTACTGTAGGGCTTAGCCTTAAGGGAAGCCCTGGGGACGCATCTTTCTTCAACTATAAATGATAATCTCGAAAAGTTTTACTTCGTTTTTAAAGTTCACAGAAAATAACATAATCTTTTATCAACCAATCTAGTCTATGCCTGAATTCTATCTCTCAGAATGTTCGATATGAGACAGAAAGTTCTCAAATTCAAATCTTTTTTTTTTCCTAAATGGCTTCGCACGGCTTGTGCATTTAGCCAATGTCAAGTGTTAAAAATGTTTACAAATTCTATAGCACTTGTCGTTAAAGTAATAAATCAAGTCAACATTCGCTACAACACAATTATTAACAAGAAAAACAAAACTGCTAAAGTGACGCTTTCCGATCCCACCAAAAAGTCCTATTCAAATCTTTAAAATAATGACATTTACTTTTTTATACAACTGCCAGCCGTAGGCAAACTTACTTAAGCAAAGAGTTTATACAAGCAAGGAGGCCGTAACGCTACGGGTGTTACAGTACCCACTCAGCTGCCTAGCTCGCTGCCTCGCTCTATTGTGACTTCTTCTTACCAAAAGAAAAGCAAACAAGCACCTAAGCTCATTCATTACAAACCTCCATACCACCCCCAAGCGTGACTTAACATAAAAATTAATTACGAAAGCAATAATAGTAATAGAAGGAGGGCCCGACGGTCCCCTCCCACGTGTTACTTAACACCGGAACAGAGAGTCACGTCCGTTATATTCGATATTAATTACACGCCCTCAATATTGGAATAGTTCGGGAACATTCTGAAATAGTGCCGCTAGGGCGGATGTAGTAAAGCGGATCACTTACCGTGTACCCACCTGGTTAGTTGTCCCAAACTTCGTTGCAATTCGTAACTTCGCTTAATTGATTGCTTGTGTTCAGTTACTGTGTTGCAGAACTAAGGAATATCGTGACATCCTTGCTAGCATGTCCGGTATTGAGAACGGGGACGCGAAGAAATTAATTAGCGTAAAATGAAGACCATTACTTTCTCCTTTGACACGCGAAGTACAAACACTTGCGTTATCTACAACCACAAAATAGCTAGGTTGTAGGGGAAAATCAACACGATTTTCTAAATTGTGACTCACTGTGGCCACTGTTCTAATGCGGACGAAGAGATTTAGTGACCCATTTCTTTGTCGCACCATCCGCAAATGAAATGCTTTGCTCGCGCACATGTTCCCTCCTTCCTACAACTCGGAGTATTTTAAGAGAGATAGGGCACAAAGGATTTTTCGGCTCGAATTGGAGCGTTTTTCTGGGAAAGCAACCTTCACCTCACAGAAGACAGTAAAATAACACTACATTGTGGTGGTGTTGTGTTTCTGTCAGTAAGTAAGGTCCCAGGGCTCTACGGGACACAATGGATCGACGTCATACAAGCGAAAGGACAAAGGGAACTTAAAAAATCCTGTGACCAATTTTGAAAAATAAGTAGTAGGACCATTGCATTCACCTACTTATCAGCTATAAAAAAACATTAGTGGCATTTTTTTATTTGAAAAAATATGGTACTAACATGATTTCTTAGTATGGTAATTACATAAAAAGTCCAGTATCTTAAGATCCATTCGTGTTTCGACTTAATATTTTACATAAGATATACATTTGCTGCATTTTTCCCAAACCAACAAGGTGCGCGTGACCCGCCCCTTATGAGATATAGGTATTGACCGATTTTTTGTCATTAAATCAACAAATATATTTAGAAATAATTATTTTAACATATCATATCTTCGAATCTCACTTAAGTAGTGAGTTACTGAATTATGGTCAAGTCAGAAAACATCAGAGAACTGATAACAGATTACAGAAAAACATTAATTGTACTATTTATATTGTACCCATATGTTCCCTCCTTCCGAGTCTTTTAAATGTGATAGGGCACAGAGGCTTTCCCGCTTGAATTGGAGCGTTTCTCTGGGGAAGTAACCGTTACCTCACAGCAGACCACAGTAAAATAACCTTGATGTGACCTTTAAGTGCCTGCCAGCTTACAGAGCAGGTGACTTGGCAAGATGAACCTCCAAGTACAACAGAAGGATGCTGGAGACTAGCAGAGACGGTAATTACGCCTGAGGGAGTAAAGTGGGCTATCAACTGCTTTGCGCCTTTCAAATCTGCTGGCTCTGACGGCATCTTTCCAGCACTACTACAATGGGGCGGACAGGACGTGGTCGATGCGGCTACTCGTATACTAAGATCATGCCTGGCTCATCGGTACACTCCACATCTGTGGAGGGAGGTCAAGGTAGTATTCATACCCAAACCGGGTAAAACCGACTATACTAACCCTAAATCCTTCAGGCCTATTAGCCTAACAACCTTCTTACTTAAGACAATGGAAAGGCTATGTGACAGATACCTACGCAGTGGAGCATTAATCAATGCTCCACTACACAAACATCAACATGCCTACAGTTCAGGTAAATCTACTGAATCGGCTCTCCATCAGTTAGTCGGTAAGATAGAAGAAGCCCTTCAAAATAAACTTATCTGCCTCGGAACCTTCATCGATATAGAGGGTGCTTTCGATAAGACCAACTTCACCAGTATTGAGTCTGCTCTCAGGAGACACGGAGTAGAGCAACAAATCATTGACTGGACAGTTAACATGCTTCGCAATAGAATAGTTCGGGTAAAAGGTGATGACAGCAGAGGAGCACTGGTGGCACGAGGATGTCCGCAAGGAGGGGTCCTTTCGCCACTTCTGTGGAACCTCGTAGTTGACGACCTGCTGACCAAGCTAAACTCGAACCACTACTACACCATAGGGTATGCAGATGACATTACTATACTTACCCTAGGCACCCACGCCAGCATTACCTGTAACACCATGCAAGGTGCTTTGAAAATGATTGGATGCTGGTGCAGGAAATACGACCTCGCAGTTAATCCAACAAAAACAGAGCTGGTAATGTTTACAACCAAACGTGACGTAGGTGCTTTCAACTTGCCGAAGCTGTTTGGTATCACACTGCAACTGTCGAAGGAGGTAAAGTATCTAGGCCTTATACTTGACAGTAAGCTAAACTGGAGTAACCATGTGGAACACAAAATCAAGACAGCCAGCGTAACACTTTGGCAATGTCGTCAAATGTTAGGGAAGCGCTGGGGTCTTGCACCAAAACTGTTCCTATGGTTATATTACACAGTCATACGACCAATGGTAAGTTATGGCGCCATCATATGGTGGCCGAGATCTATCCAGACTACTTGTGTCAACAAACTACAGAGCTTCCAGCGGCAGATATGCAGCGCGGTGACCGGGTGCATGAGTACAGCTCCAACCGCAGCACTGGAAGTTATTTTAAACATCACACCGCTCCATATCTACATAAGACAGGAAGCGGCTAAAACAGCGTTGAGACTACAAAAGTTTGGACTGGTAAGGTTCGAAAGAGCAAAGCATCTCAACGGTATACTGAAGGAATGGGTAAACACTCCGCTCACAGATGCTGCATGTGACAAAATAATACCCGCCTTCATATTTGACAAAAAGTATAGAATACATCTACTGGATGACAACGATCCAAAGGTAACACACAAGGCTCTCATGATCTACACCGACGGCTCTAAAACCTCATCGAGCACGGGCGCGGGTGTTTTCTCTGAGGACCTCAACATACACATCGCGTTCCCCTTAAGCCCATACAACACAGTGTTCCAAGCTGAATGTATGGGCATCACACTGGCGGCAACAGCGATCCTTTCAAGAAAGGTAACAGGTCAGGAAATACGAATACTGTCCGACAGTAAATCAGTCCTACAAGCTCTAGATGCCTGTTTAGTCAGATCGAGCCTCCTACAGGAATGCCACCAAACCTTAAACAAGGTAGGGTCAAGCAATTCCATCACCATCCAATGGATCAAGGGACACAGTGGATCACGCGGAAACGACGCTGCGGATGAGCTGGCCCGGAAGGGATCTGACACGACCCCAACAGGTCCTGAACCAATCGTCCCAATACCGGTAAGCTGTCTCGTCAATAAAATCCGCGAGCACACTGCCGAACTACACCAGCAATACTGGCTCGACCTGGAGACGTGCAGGCAGACCAAGCTCGCTTTGCCACGGGTGAACGCTGCCTTCTCCAAAACTCTCCTACAGCTAAGCAAACCTACATTGCGCATGGTAACGGGTGCTATCACTGGACATGCACATTTTAACAGACATCTTTTTAACTTAGGTGTCACGGACAGCCCCCTATGCAGAGGATGCATGGAGGCAGAAGAAACAGCTACTCACGTTCTGCTGGAATGCAACGGAGTGGCCGAATACCGGGCGAAATACCTCGGCTCACCGGGAAACCTTCAAGAGGCAGTCACCAATGTGAAGGCCCTGGGGGCGTTCCTGGGGGAGCTGGGCTGGCTGGAGTGATTCCGGCCATACACCCTCCTCACGCAAAACAGGCGCCATAAGGACGTCGAGTTGCGGAAACGCCCGTAGCAACAAGAAGAAGAAGAAGAAGACCTTTAAGTGGTATTGTATTTTGTCAGTAAAGTTCCAGAGATCGACGGAGGGTAGGAAATTAAGGGAAAGCGTTTAAAAGTTATGGTAGCCGCTTACCATCAGGCGAGCCATACGCTAGTTTGCCACCCTTATAACATATAAAAACTGTTCCAACGCGGACAAACAGATTTGGCGGCTTGGACACCTTGGGCAAGGTAAAGGAACAACTTTCAGGCTGGGATGGTGAGGAATACTGGTGTGGCGGGTAAAACTGCTAAAGAACTGCTTTGCGTATGGATTCTACAACTACTTAACATCAGATGTGTGCTCTTGGTATTATCATTTGCTACCTACCCTGCCTGCCAAGCCTGGAAATGGTAAATGGCTCTAGTTGTATTTGTAGGTGAGGGCATTTCCCTTTGGGGTCTTGCTCATCTGGGTTCAAACCGACAAGGTGAGGTCAAATAAAGCTACATGTTCTTTCGCAAATACACTTAGTATCAGGTGACCTTGTATATGTGTACAAATATGGGATTGATGGTGGTTTCAAATAGCGACATTCATATTTATGTAACATCTGAATTACCTTTATTCATTTATTGTGGTCTGTTTTGCGCAATAAATACGAAAGTGACAAATTATTTCATGGATACCTGTTCAATTTATGTTATATGAACATGCTGATCTGCGCACTCTGCGTAGTATAATCAGAAATGAAGAAATCCGTAGAAGACCTAACGTAACCAACATCTCTCGAGAAAGATTGCTCAGCTGCACTGGCAGGTCACGTAGCGAGGAGGACCGATGGAAGTTGGGTGATGTTCTCGAATTGCGACCACGCACTAAACTATGTACACTGAGGATTTAGTGAAGGTCGCTGGAAGGTACTACCTGTGTATTGGGCTGTAGCGATGGACGCGCCTACGCCTAGTAACTACAATTACCTCTCAGTCTGTCTCTAAGCTTGCCACTGAGAGTATAAGATTAACTTAGTTGCCTATAAACTAACTTCTCAAAATTAGTTATGGTAAGCCACAAATATCATCACTAACGATATAAAAATACTTTCAAATTTCGTTTCCTTTTCAGTACGATTGATGGTGAAACTTAAACATTTTTCAGAATCCAGAAAGAACTGATCTATAAGATAAGTTCAAAGCATTAGCAGTCAACACACCTCACCTGCCGTAAGTACGTGCCGAAGCGTTCTTAATTACGCTGCAGGCTACGTGAGAACCTGCCAAATGATGGGCTTGTGAAATAACTAAACAATTTAAACCACCTTCAAACGGTCAGCACTGCTGGCATAATCCGATATGGTTATAGACATTTCTAGGGAATGTCCCGGGAATTCCAATTCGGACTTTACGAGATTGATGATAGTAGGGGTTTCGAGAAGGCATGGATGTCTGCTCGTAATAAAGCGCCCGCCTAGAGAAGTTTTCCCTGCAATTATTTCAATACGTGGTACAACGATATATGTAGAGATTTTGTTAGAGTTTTCTGCAGAGTGAGGACTATTCCATGCGGAGGTACAACGTTATTTATATAGAACAACTAAAAAAAATTTAGGGTTGTGTAACGTAGTGTTCTATCAATTTCCTGGGATAACATTCCTCCTAACCCATATGAGAATACTACTCGCTACGTTACAATACCCAATAGTTTGAATTTTGGCTCGGAGGCGCATTGTAGGTTTCAGAACACTACGTTACTGGTGGACAACCATTACCACTTAAGGATATGAAAAATAGATAGTAGCCTATTCTCAGACGGAATATGCATATAAAGGAGATTGCTCAAATTGGCCTAAATGCACAAAAAATATTGACATACACGGTAATTCTTGGCGTAATTTATTATTTAATTAACAGTCATTAGATTTCAACCGACACCTTTGTATAATATATTTGCTTTAAAAAGTACTTTTAATTTTACCAGTTTGGAAAACATACGAATCATTAACAACAAGTACAAAACAAGTAACATTCAGCCAAAGACTGATCGAAGTTGTTTATATAACATAAAAACAAATCTATTATGTAAAGATCGATAACATAAATCATTTTTTTTATTACACTGTGGTATTAATATCCACAACTATATTATCATTTTCACTAGATGCAAATGTGCTCAATTATTATAGATGGTAGGCGACATCATAAAGTCTATTGCCGTACATTTTTCGCCAAACATCTCCATAAACACATTATAATCTGTATATATGTTAGACTTTAAGGTATCTATGTATGGGCCTACGTTCCCTGACTATAAATTAATAAATAAATAAAATTATAAGGTGTGATACACTAAAAATCTAAGTTAAGGTTATCTTAAAAACATAACAAAAATAATGAAGCTACTGAATATATGGCTATAGAACCTAAATCTCTTAGCTTTCTTTGGTTAACGAGAGTTTAAAAATTCTCTCTAATCTGTGGCTCATTCACAATCATCACACAGTTTCTGTCACAGAGTACCTTATTATAACCGGAAATGACACTTGATTTTAAAAGTTACTCTTATGCATTAACTTTAAAAACAGGCAACTATCTGTTAATCTACATGCTCTATATACCTGAATCTAATCCATAATTTCGGTACTTGGCTTGATTTCCCTAGTTTACTTTAAAAGTTATTTGTTTTTTATTATTTTAATATGTTCAGTGTATATGGTTTCTAGAAGTTCTCAGGGGTGTCCGTCAATAATATTCGTTTCTACAGTTATTTATATATAAATTCGAATCTAGGAAACAATTTTTCATGATTATTGGTCTTTAGGCCAAACATGTATGGAAGCTGAGCAATCTCCTTTCATAAAAATCGGTCAGGCCGTTTCGGAGGAGTATGGTAACTATAACATTGTAACACGAGAATTTTATATATAAGACTAGATGACCCAGCGAACTTCGTACCGCCATAAAAAAATAGGGGTTGGTGGAAGAAGGGTGAAAATTTAAGGTTGTATGTATTTGTGTATAATGTATCATAAAAAAAATAAAAAATCTAAAATTGAAAAAAAAAAAATTTAGGGGTGGATTACCCTTAACATTTAGGGGGATGAAAAATAGATTACATCCGATTCTCAGACCTACTGAATATGCATATAAAATTTCACGAAAATCGGTCGAGCCGTGTCGGAGGAGTTTAACCACAAACACCGCGACACGAGAATTTTATACATTAGATTAGTACTGTAAATCTATTGAAATGCACAACCGCGGTATCTGCGGTCACGGAATGAAAAACCAATAACCAATTGTTGGTATTTGTATTTAACAGCGATTTTAGCAGTGATTTAAGTAATAATATCAGAACAATTGATAACTTTTCTAAACAAAAACACATGAACTAGAAAATTCTATAGATAAATAAATAAATAAATAAATATTTCCAACACTCACACCAATTAGCCTAGCCCCAAAGTAAGCACTATAAGGCTTGTGTTATGGGATACTAGGGTAACGGATAGAATACATATACTTTACATATATAAGTATATTTATATAGAAATACATATTAAACATCCATGACTGGAGTACAAATGCTCGTGTTCATCACACAAACATCTGCCCCCACCGGGATTCGAACCCGGGACCTCTCGAGTCGGCGACGCCATGAAACCCGGCGTACAAACAAACAGGGCCACGGAGGTCGTCTAATTGTGATCTATTTGTCATGGGACCGAAAATGCATAGGTTTAACGAATCCCCAAACTAAAACTACTAATGAAACTAACTTACAATGAAGGTGAAAAAAATAAATTGAGCGTACACAATACAATGGAAAAGGTTATTTTGGCTTTTTTACTGCTGCCATTCGTGTGAGAGTCCAATTAAAATAACGTGATAACAACAATATGACAGCATTGAAATTTGTTATACAGTAACCCATAAAATGTAAGAAACCCTGAATTTTCGTCAGTTAATTTCATATTTCTGATTTAGAAAAGATATATTAATAGCCTGTTCATTATTAAGAAAATCAACTTCAGGTAAGCAAGGCTGATTAATTACACTTTGATATTTAAAGCTTTGGTTAAAGAGATGAGTTTATAAAAAGAGAATTTTATTAAAAAAAATATGCGTTCAAACATCGTGGATGAGTTATTTACAATCTTCCGATGGCAAAAACAAAGCTGACAAAGTCTTAGTAGATATTTGTAACATGTGATTTCTGAGGGTAGCTACACACATAAGCGGGCCATCATTGATCGGCACAGCCGGGCGGTAAATTCCTACTTATATTATAAAAATGTGAAAGTTAGTATGTTTGTATATTTGTTAATCAATCACGCTAAAACTACTAAACGTATTTGGATGAAACTTAGTACGCATATAGTTTAGAACCTGGATTGATACATAGAATAGAGTAGAATAGAAATAAATTTATTAGCCTTAAACACAGATTTACATAAATAAAACAAGACAAAATAGGCCAACTAGGTCCCTGCCTCAGCTTATAGGGTATGTTTTATCCCAGAAAATGTTAGGGACCTGAGGAATTTTCTAAAAACTAAAGTTAACGCGGACGAAGTCACGGGCGGCCGCTAGTCATATATATGTATAAAATTGTTTGGTACAACAAGTGCAGTAATTACTTCGGTTCGGCTTTGTTGTTCGACCAATACGGCAAACCGAATATGCCCACTTATGTGTGCATCCCTGACGCGCCATCTTCCTACTCCTAATTACTGTTCTACAGCTGCAAATCTTAACTATATCTTGCTTGATATATTATTCAGAATCTATTATGTGACATCAGTTACCTATAAATATAATATATTTGATGTACATAGTATGCAGTTTGTCGGATCCCCCTGTGAATATTTCAGCTGTAATCCGATTAATCCAGGATGCAAACAGTACTGTCAGCAAATTGAGGTTAATAACAATTGCTAATCACCAGTCATTTCCTGCTGCTTTAAGATTAATTGCTAAATTGGTATAATGATTCTTTTTGAAATCATCGATCTCTCTGAAATATAAAAATTAAATTAGATCGCAGCATCACCACCACTTAATTACAGCTGGACCAATTCGGTTAAATATTTTTTTTTCTTTATATTGAGAACTTTTTCAAAACATCTGCCTGAATATGTGTTCACAATATCGGAACTTTTCAGGGTGTTTAGGTATTTCATCGGGCCTAAGGGCTGGCTGAAATGTACAGGGAGGACTCCCACATAACGTCTTCTCGCTCCCCGGTGGTTGAAAGATGCGTATGGCATTTCGCAGACAAGAAAAAGATTGTTTAAGCGAACTTGCAATGAAAGGAGATTGGTCAAATTGGCCTAAAATATTGACATATACAGTAATTCTTGGCGTAATTTATACTTTATTTTACAGTCATTAGATTTTAACGGCCACCTTTAAATAATATATTAATTTTAAAAAAGGACTTCTATTTTTACCGGTTTGGAAAACATACGAATCATTTTTATTGGCTATGGGTGTAGTAACATTCACAAAGACTGAATTCAGAAAGATCGAGGTTGTTTATATAACATCAAAACAAATCTATTTTGTATAGATTGATAAAATATATTTTTTTTTATTATACGGGTGGTATTAATATCCACAACTTTATTATCATTTTTACTACATGCAAATGTGCTAAGACAATTAATATAGATGGTAGGCGACATCATAAAGTCTATTGCCGTACATTTTTTGCCAAACACCTAAATAAACACATTATAAGGTGTGATACACTAAAAATCTAAAATATGGTTATAATAAAAACATAACAAAAATAATGAAGCTGCTGAAGATATGGCTGTATAACCTACAGCTCTTAGCTTTCTTTGATTAACGAGAGTTTAAAAATTCTCTCTAATCTGTGGCTCATTCACAATCATCACACAGTTTCTGTTCGTGTTTTTAAAAACATGCACATATCTGTTGTTTTACATGCTCTATATACCTGAATCTAATACATAATATCGGTAGGTACTTGGCTTGATTGCCCTATTTTCCTATATAAGTTATTTGGTTTTTATTATTCTAATACCTATGTGCCTATTTGCAAACATAACCTCAAAATCATTCAGTGTATATGGTTATAGAAGTTTTCAGGAGTGGCCGTCGATAATATTCGTTTCTACGGTAATTTATATATAATTTCGAATGTAGGAAACAATTTTTCATGGTTATTGGTTTTTAGGCCAAACATGTATGGAAGCTGAGCAATCTCCTTTGATCACCCAGTGACAAAACTGGACCGTCGTACTATGACTTTTTATGTTTCATGTTCTTTTTGCCATGAATAAGGTCAACGGAAAGCAGGTTCACGCCCCCAATATGAGATTGGTTTACTGGCACAAATCTCTTTCGCATTATCAGCTCTTTTAGCAGCTGGAATCCTTACTTATGTTTACTAATGCTCGCTGTAACTTTCGACCGAAGCAGACTCACTAAAGTCTCAGTTTGACTTGATGTAGTAATAGTTATCAGAGGCGTCTCTAGCCCTTACAGCTAACTTGTAGCGCTCGTATCAATTCAGTTTTTTCATTAACCTAGCACCCTCTTGTAATCGCGCGGTCGTGAGACCCCAATGGAGCACACACCCTGCACCATAGTTAAAACCTAGTTAAAGCCACCTTTAAAAGAAATAAAAATTAGTGCTTTTCAAAATGTGTAAAATAAGTAGCGATTTAGTGTGAAAGGAAAAGAAGTACTCTATCTCTATTTCGCACAGCTTTTTGAAGTGAAACTAATATGGAAAAGATGAAACGGTAATGCGTCACAAGAGTCACACGACTATATATATATATATATATATGTGTGTTGTGTGTGTGTGTGTGTGTGTGTGTGTGTGTGTGTGTATGGGATGCTTGCACAGCTCTTCTCGAGTCGGTAGTCATTTGGGACCGGGACCACTGGTCCTGATGGGGGACATGGAATTAATAAATTATTTAAAGGCGGCATTCGGGACCGAAGCAAGTGGTCCCGAATGACACCTATGTTTAATGATTATTTTGAATGGTAAGTTGGGACCAAATATTTTTGGTCACTTTGTAATACACGTAAAGTTATGTTCAGTACTGTTCCACCTCCCGTTACATTTGTTCAGTGAAGAGTGGTTTAACAAAATGGAAGAATGTCCGAAGGGCAAAGGCAGCTTTTGATGATTATTTTGACAGCACCTGGTTAGAAAATGACATTTATTTTCCAATATGGTGCACCTATAATGAAGACCATAAAACAAACAATATTGTAGTATGGCACAACCACGTAAAAAGATATATGAAATCAAAACATAATATAGTTAAATTTTTGGAGGGCATTAGGAAGGACAGTAGCTTTTACTGCAATATACTCAAAAAGACGAATAATATTTCCAGAAGATCTGCAGAGAGTGTAGCAACCAAAGTAAACATTGCAGGAATTAATAAATGGCCAAATAACTGTCGGTCATTGTTTAGAGAAGTTAGGATTTTAAATACAGTGATGTCTATCAATTCCTCATGAGACATACTGAATAATTACTTATTATTAGCAACAATATTTATAAAAAATATGGTATCAATATAAATGTTGTATTTTTTTTTAATTATATAATGATTCTGAATACTATAACAAAATAATTAAAGGTGGGGGTTGAATATTTTGTTGATTATTATTTTAGTTAATTTTTATGTGTAATAAAAGATTTAATGATAGTAAAAAAACGGTTGTGATATTGATTTAAAAAAATACCACTGAGTAACGCTGATGTTTTAATTGAAAAGTTTACATTGTAAGTAATTTTTATTTGTAACTAAAACGTAATAGGGTGACATTGTTTTAATTTGTTGGAATGAGAGCTACTTTTTTATTTAAACGTTGTTAATCTTCATGTAAAATGTATAAGTACAATTTTTTATTAGCATATGATTTTGAATGCAATCATATAGATTTAGGAGCAATATACACAAATATTTAGCTAATTAGGATTACATTCTATTAAGGGCTGTAATTTTTTCAAATAATAGAAATATTTTTATATTATAAAAACCGTTTTTTATTTGACTGTACTTCCTCGTCATGAAAAATTAAGATAGGAACTTAGATCATATTTATGGTCCCAACTTACCACTCAAAATAATCATTAAACATAGGTGTCATTCGGGACCACTAGCTTCGGTCCCGAATGCCGCCACAAAATAATTTATTAATTCCATGTCCCCGTCAGGACCAGTGGTCCCGGTCCCAAATGACTACCGACTCCTCTTCTCGACGAGCATGAAAGTTGGAGGGTAACTTGGCGAGGGTCACGAGTCATACGCGACAGTATACATATATATGACTATTTTATTTTGCTCATTATTCTTTTTTTTATTGACTGTAATCTTTTTTTTGGGCAAAGTTGTTTTGTGCATGACCAAATGTCTTATTCTGATTTTATACTTAGGTTACATGAATATACTACATACAAGCAGCTTTAAGTATTAAATTCGCCGACACTACAGAAAATGTAATAAATACACATTTATTATAGTAATTAATCTCTCACTTAACGTTAGTCGAACTAACGATAATGGTTTAGGTTTCAAGAAACGTTGTAAACTCAAATGAACCATTGGTTGGTTTGTATCAGCAGAATAAGGGTCCTAATTAGAATAAATCTATTGTTAGGACACTTAAAATCCGTTAACTATTAAGAAGAAGAAAACAGCCTAGAACGACTTGAACTGGTACACTTACATTTGCACACACTAGATAAAGAATTTTTAGAAATAACGCCTGAAAAATAACGAGACACTGTTGTGTTTAGGGTTCCATAGTCCTGACAAGGAACCCATATAGTTTCGTTATATCCGTCTGACTGTCCGTCCTCGATTTTGCTTGGAGACTGTTTGCGCTAGAGAGCTGTAATTTTGTGGAGATATGTATATCATTCATGCCGACCAAAGCTCCTCTACATGTAACCATTTTATTTTTTCATCGTTTACCCCATCGTGTGGGTTATCGTTGAATAGGTCCTTTAAAATCATTTAAGGATTCGTATGACTATTTTTCAATTTAGGGGTCCGTTTGCGAAATATGGAACTTTAAAGTGCAAGTTTTTGTTTGTGTCGAGCGTCCCTCCCCCGCCCCCCTAAAAGCTAAACTATTGGCTTGAAAAACCCGGAAAAATTCATGATAATAGTACTTTTTATGAATTTTTGAAAATAATTGTAATAGTTAAAAGAGGTTTTTTAGTTTAAGAGTAAAGGTCGTTCAAATTATGTGTAACTATGTATCTGACCTAATAAAAATTCCTTAGAAGACAACATTAAAACTGACTTAGACGAAGTAATTGCTTAAAATATGACAACGAGCAACTGCGGAACCCTACACTGCGCATGGCACGACACGCACTTGGCTGGTTTTTTACTTAACAAACAAAGTAAGTTTAACAAACAAGTAATACCTAAAGTAAATGAATTAGCTGTAGCGGTAATAGGGACCTACATATTGAACGTGAATTTATTTAACTATTGATGATGAATGAGCAGCGTTGCTTACAAATAGGGTTCCATTCGCACCTTCCGCGTAAAGAACTTTAGAAAAACAGAGGAACGTCGCAGTATCATCCCGCTCATTAGGAATGCGCACCGGGTCCGAACGCCCGCCCCCGAGGCATTCCCATAGCGACATTAATTATATACTCCTAACAGAATACAAAGCGGCTTGTCAACGCTCCTGGAACCCCGTTATGCATGGCTAGTGAAGTCTTTGCTTTTTAAACAGTTTATCTAGGGTGTAAATGCGGTTAACATGAACTCACAATATGCTTCCTTATTCAGATTCACTATAATTCATAAGATCACAGTGGAATAACACTAACTTCTAGTGGTGTTGTGTTGTCTTTCAGTGATTAAGGTTTCAGTGCTCCACGGTGTACGGGATTAGGCCAGGCTTAGATTAAAACAAAAAGGGAAGATACGGTACGCTCATTGGCTCGTGTGTGTGAGACGCTTCTGTAAATAAAGATTAAATCCAGCAAGCGAGACAGAAGTGTAAGCTCCAACGCAGCGCGAGCGAAACTTTAGACTGTGTTTCCTTTTCTCTCTCTACAGACGGCTGAGTTGTATTGTTGTCTTTTTCTTGATAAAAAACAGAGAATCAGTAACTAACATTCATTTAAGAAAAAAAGTTTTTTAGTTTTACAAATGAAAAGTGTTGCCGTGGCATTTGTTATTTGATCTTGAACTATTTGTGTTCTTTATAAAAGCGTCGAAGGCATTGTTTTGTCTTTATAACACAGAATATATGCAATATTGATATATTGAGTGCACATGCATCGTGTTTGGATGTCCAATTGTGACTAAAGCAAATTGTGGTCATGCACCACAATTTAAGCGGATCACTTTTGAGCCGCGAGTGCCGTATCTTCCCTTTTAGTTTTAATCTAAGGGTCAGGGTATGCAACGGCGCGAGTGATATTTTTTGTATCGCAAGTGTCTATATAATATGGTGGTCGCTTACCATCAGACAGGCCATATGCTAGTTTGCCACCCTTTTCATATAAAAAGCATCGTATCAGCCGTACGAGAGGCCTACTACCCCAAGGATTTTCACGCCGACTGGTTCTCCGTTATTCGTGCAAGGAAATACCGAACATTGCTCTCTCCATTGCTCCCTGTGTTACCTCAAGCTTTCTTAGGAGACCCTATGAAATTAAGAGTAATCAACGAGAAAAAATCCTACCTTGTGCCTTTTTTGACGAGCTGATGCATCAGCAAATTTTGCATATTTTTTGACAAAATTATGGGAAACGTACCATGGTAAGAGGAGCGATCGTTGAAATTAAGCTCGTTAGTTATTAGTACGAGCTCCTCCGTGCTTCTGAAGGCATGTTAAGCTGTTGGTACTAGCTGCATCTGCATCTGCAAATACACCAATCAGCACAGGACCCGCGTGTTGGGTCATGGCCCAATCTCCCATTTCATCCATAGCGAAGGCCTGTGCCCCAGCAGTGGGGACATTAATAGGCTGATGATAATGATGACTCCCTGCTTCGGAAGGTACATTGAGCGTTTGGCCCGGCCGCATGTACAGTCATAACGTCCACCAATTTATCGCCCAATCTCCTTGCAGTGGGTATATTATTTATGCTGACAATGATGATTAAAGCTTCTACACTATGTAATGAAAGGTGAATAAATGTATCATCTCTGAAGTCATTCATTATACAACTTGACGACTCCGTAAATAATAATAATACAGGGAGAAAAAAACAGCCCTTGCTGAGTTTCTTGAAGGTTCTTCTCAGTACAAGGTGTCCTGTCGTAGATTTACGGACCGTTGGCGATGGATTAGTATAGACATTCATGAGTGTTTCTAACAGCCTACACAAAATAAATTATTTTACGAGTTTGAGACGGACACGGGGCGAAATTGGCGGATAAAATCTGCTGTACCATCTCGCTCTATAGATCCGATATACATCAATAGAGAATAAAAGAAATCGATGTGATATTTTTATATTGAATTCATAATAGTATTCCTTTTTTCCATAAACATTTTGCACTTGCATGAAACAAGGACGGGTTCCTAGTAACTCATTAAATTTCATGAGCTTATGGCCATCAATCTATGAATATTTTATTCCTAAAACCCAACCTATGAATGCGAGATAAGTTCAGAGTTCATGCAGTTGAGTTGTCTGAGTTTATTTATTAATTATTTATTAAATACACAGAAACGGTAATCATATAAAACTATGATATATTTAATTTCATTACTTTGAAGAAAATATTACTAGAAAAAATTCAACGCCGACCAGGCAGCAGATGGGCATCGAACCCGCACCCTTCGCTATCCGGGCGAATGCCGGCCGAATCCTTTCTAGCTTTTCTTAAGCTGCAAGGCAGCGCCATCTCTTCGCGTTGTAGGTTTCTACTTTAGTTAGATATTGTGATTACCTAAGCGTAAATGAACTACCCTAAGCTATTCCGTCTGCCGCACGGTCCACGTGGAATTTTTTCTAACAATATTTTCTTTAGATTTAAACATGTTACATATCATTCAAAAATTTGAGTTGGACTCAAACACGAAGTCGTTTAGGTTTTGACACTGAAAATACCCGCATAAATAGGATCGAGCTGAACCATACCTTGGCAATAGAAATATACACATTAAGTCCCTTATCGAAATTAATTAATAATAATATTTTTGACGATCTTCGTGGCCGAGTGGTTTGTCTCCAGGTTTCATGGTGTCGCCGACTCGAGAGATCTCGGGTTCAAATCCCGGTGGGGGCAGATGTTTGTGTGATGAGATGAATACAAGCATTTGTACTCCAGTCATGGATGTTTAATATGTATTTCAATAAGTATGCTTATATATGTACAGTATATGTACTCAATATGTGACCCTAGTATTCCATAACACAAGCCTTATAGTGCTTACATTGGGACTAGGCAAATTGGTGCGAGTGTTTGAAATATTTATTTATTATTTATTTATTTATATCAGGATCCTTACAGTGCTTATTTTGGACTAGGCTAATTAATGTAAGTGTATAAAAAAGATATTTATGTATTTATTTCATTTCTGAGAGAAAATCTCGAAAAACGTTAATTGTACACATTGTTTTACTATCGTTAACTCAAAACTTGTTACACATACACCTAACGCCATCTGTCGAAGTTTTGAAAAACAAAGTATTGTGAAAACTCCTGAAGATGTCACTAAAGTCACGTTTCTTTAAAACAAAGCTCTACCTAATCAACAAGATGGTAAAAAAAATATCAGTTTATTTATATACCAAAAATATTTTTGTAATTGGTTTTAAAACTTTAATGTTTAATGAAATATTCATTTAAAAGGTTGAGCTTCAAGTTACGAATTCAACCAATGAGAATCGCCAGTGTGCGCTAAGCGATTGGCGCGTACGGTATCATCGCAAGCTCTGCGTCGGCCTATTTAAAAAAACCCATAAAAAGTGCGACGTGTGTAATTTTAAGGCTTCATACTTACTGAAGGCAGTGCGTTGTTGAAAAAAGGTAAGTTCTTGGATGACCCTGTATGTCTCTTTTCCTTCTTCTAGTGTTAATTTTTCTGTTGTTTTACGAGAGTACGTAAAGGTGTAATTATGTTTAATTGTTAATATAAAATTAAAACAGCTAGTTAATTAGCTTAGAGCAGAAGTTAAAATCAAAATGTCAGTAAAACATAATTTTGAAATATTTTTACTTATTATAAATTTATTATTTACTCTAAATTTAACTTTGGACTTTGCTTATTATGTTCATATTTCAAATTAAAAACAAACACCTGAGATATGAAATAAAATAGTAAAATAATACAATACATGACATAATTTTAATTTTGTATCATGTTGTTTGAACTTTTTTTCATTCGCTGCATCTTAAAATAAATAAATACAAGTGCTTCCATCTGCCGTTTAAATAAATACGAGAGTCGGTTGTAAGCAAATGGTTGGTGCTTTTGAAAGCAAACAGAAGTTTAGCATGCTTTTTATGACGCAAACATTAGTTGTATTCTTTTGGTAGAGATGGCGTTTAAACGAAAAGTTAAAGAAAAACGTGACAAATAACGCAAAATGTTTTGATTGTGTTTTTGATATAGTACCTACTTTTACTAAAACGGCCAGCAAAAGAGGCATTAATGGACGACAAGACAAACTTGTTAATGTGGGCCGAAACGAAGCCGAGGCACACATACGTAAGTCTATCAATGCCTAGTTGTAGCCAATTACACTAAGCAGTACCAAGGCAGAACTTTCGAAATTCTGAAAAATAATGACGAACAAGGAACTACATTAGATTTTAAGTAGTTTATTTTATGATTTTTTCATAAACAGCCTTCTTTTTCGAAATCCGGTTCGAAATGTAATAAATAAAACCTTTGATAAGTTACCTCCTTTGGTTGCCATGTTTCAGAGTAAAAGATCGTTTCAGTTTTAAATTACACTACAGGTATGAGTTTACTATGTAATTTATTAGGCCGCTAAACACGACAGGTACGAATTTTCATACAAATTTTGCCGGCTCGCATGTATGTGGCCTGTAAAGCAATTTCGATTTATCTTGAAGAAGGTTGTCAAAATAATGCTTACATTTCCAAGCATGTTTGAGAAATAAATATTACTTTCTAATATAAGAATAATAAGGTTTTTAACGACAACTTATGATTGAAATAATGACAGTCATGAAGCTCTGAAAGATCGCACCCAAACAAAATTATAGTTTTAGAATTTATTTTCTTTATGTTTAGTAGATGACCATAGAGACTGGCCGACCTTTTTCTATATTTTCATATTCTTTACGCGTGTTCCAAATTTGAATGTAGTAAACACGATGACGTGTAGATTCCCGCTTATGCTAAAAGAATCGGATTTTTGTTTTGCAATAAATCGCTGTAACTTAAATAATGGTTACTAGTTTTTTTTAATCAGTGTAACTTCTTACCGTTTAATTGAACGAAAATTGTCATTTATTATAAAAACTGTAAATCCAATCCCATTCCCTTTGTTTGGATTCAGATATATAGCTATAAAAATGCAATAAAAAATATTCAGATATATTGGAGCTCGATGGCGCAGATGGCTAGCGCGTTCGGCTGCGATCGTTGAAGTTAAGCAACTTTCGCAGTGGTCGGTCATTGTATGGGTGACCAAAAATTTTCTATCTCGAGCTCCTTCGTGCTTCGGAAGGCACGAAGCCGTTGGTCCGGCTGCATTTGCAGTCGTTAGCACCCACCAATCCGCACTGGGCACGCGTGGTGGGTCATAGCCCAATCTCCCTATTCCATCTATAGGGAAGGCCTGTGCCCCAGCAGTGGGGGACATTAATAGGCTGATGATGATGATGATATTGCAATATTTCCTGTGCAGGAATATGAAGTGGGAAGGAGGTGTGTTTGAATGGAAAATAAATAAATAAAAAAAAACTGTATCTAAAGGAGTATCCGAAAGAAATTGTTTATAAAATGTGATATGGTATTGTTTTTTTTTATTAATAAAGATAAGTAAGTTTACTCTCTATTAAATGAGATAGGTTCGGAATTATACCATGTGACTGATAGGGATTGCTTTTCTTACAAAATTATTTCCCACAGTATTTTGTTAACAAAACTAGCTTAGCTACTAGACTAGCCTTTGTTAACTATAAATGATAATTATTCTATATCCATAAATAAATTACATCACAATTAAGGAGAGGGGTCAATGAAGTGTGACATTGTATGACAATGGGTGAGCGGAGTGATAATTTTCGTGACGTCACATTCCAAAAACTATATCTAACTCCAGGACCTAAAGACGTCATATTTTAATGCTTTCCGTCCATCTAAAGCCTGGATTCAGAACCTGAGGGTAATTACTACTCCGGGGTTAAATCAGCCATACTTCGGGGGTAACAAAGAACCTAATTATTTGGTCAAATCTAAATAATAAGAAAATACTATATAATATTACTACTAAATGCGCTCCTTCTTGCTAGCGAGCCCGCGGGGTGGTAAGTGTGGGAAGCGGGGCGAGATTTTCTCCTGATGACATTTTATTAGAGACGTGTAAAATGTAGCGGCCAAATTGGAATTTCTTGGACTGATGATATTCAAATTCAAATTCAAATTCAAACTCATTTATTCAGTCTAGGCTGTTACAAGCTCTTGTGAAAGTCAAACGCTACGCCATCGGTTCGTAAATCTACGGCGGGAGACCTTGTACTGAGAAGAACCGGCAAGAAACTCAGCAAGGGCTATTTTTTTCTCCCTGTTTTGTTTCACACAGTGTCGTCAATTGAAAGATGACATCAAAAATTGAATACATGTGTTGATGTCAACTTCCATCACATTAATATTATTAATTAACAAAAGTTAAGTATAACTAGGTACTATTTTTAAATTTAGAAGTGGCGATTAAACAATTTTCAACCAAATTAGCAAAGTAAAAAGACAGTCTATTATGTTAAGCCCAAGGTGACTTATCATTTATGAAATCTTTTACAGTATAGTAACCTTTCTTAAGGAGACATGTTTTTATACACACTTTAAACTTATTAAAAGGTAAATTAATTATTTCTTTTGGTATTTTATTATAGTAACATATACCTTGACCCACAAATGAACCAAGAACCTTTTGGAGTCTCAATGGTGGCAATTTGAGTTTATCTTTATTTCTGGTATTGAAATTATGTACATCATCGCGCCTCGTATATAAATTTATGTTCTGACGCACAAACAATATACAATTGTAAATGTATTGAGAGGCAACAGTCATTATACCTATTTCTTTAAATTTATCCCTAAGAGAAGTTCGAGATCCCAAGCGGTAAATGGCTCTTATAGCTCGTTTTTGAAGAATAAAAACTGTTTCAATGTCTGCGGCCGTGCCCCATAATAGAATGCCATATGACATAATGCTGTGAAAGTAGCTGAAGTATATTGTCCTAGCAGTGTCGACATCTGTAAGCCGTCTTATTTTATAAATTGCATAAGCAGCAGAACTTAGTTTACCGGCTAGTGTTGTAATGTGAGGGTTCCATTGAAGTTTGTGGTCTAGTGTTACGCCTAAGAAAACGGTTGTATCGACTAAAATTAGTTTTTCACCATTTAGAATTATATCCCCCATTTCAACATGCTTTACATTCGGCAAAGTAAATTTCACACATTTAGTTTTGCTCGCATTCAGTTTAAGATTATTAGAAGAGAACCAGTGAAGTACCTTGGAAAGTGCATTGTTTACATCGTCATAATTTGTTTTACACCTGTCAACGTTAAAAATTAGCGAGGTGTCATCTGCAAACAAAACAATTTCACAAAAATTTTCTACAAAGAAAGGTAAATCATTAATGTAAATTAAAAAAAGAAATGGACCTAAAATTGAACCCTGAGGAACGCCTATTTTCACATGAGATCCGGCTGATAACATTTTAAAGTGGGGGTAAAATCTGTTCTGGGCGTACTTGACTCCAATTCGGGCTAACGAAAAAGTGTAATCGCGCCTTAATTGTACCTTTGCACATGAGTAAATCTTTACCCGTGCATGTGGCTTAGTGTTAGAGTTCCGCTGTCATAACTAATTATTAACCTTTTATTTGCTTAAAGGACATCGACGAAATCGGACGACGTTTATATAGGTAATTAATATAGTTAATTGAATAGAAAAAGGACATCGACGAAATCGGCCTCAGAATATCCAAAGGAATGTCCTTCACTATTATTTTTCTATATTTTTTTTATCTTATTAGGAATTAAACATAGTAAACGGACAATTTGTTAAAAAAATAAAAATTAAAGTTCTGTTACTAGATTGTACAGAACTACAATCTGTTCATCCTAACTTGTCCTATTTGGTAAACAATCTTGGCACTCCTTTTTATTGAAAATACGGCATTAAAAATCAACTGACAACTGGATTCAATAGGTTTCAGTCTATAATAACGATTTATTTTAATAGTTTATTGGCTTAATATATAAATAAATAAATTTTATTTTTAATTGGGTGATTTTGTTAATAAGTTTTGTCAAGATTGTTTACCTTTACTTAATGAATGCAATATATGCGATCATAGATATTTATCAACATAAGAATAGAACTGGGTACCTTAGTTAATAATACTTATCACTAGTATTTATATTATATTTATAAAAAGATTATTTCTGAAAAAAGAATATAAAAAGACAGTATAAACTCCCTGCCCATATAATATCTGTTTATTTTTATGAAAATTATAATGATAACCAGGTACATACCTAATTACCGATAATAAAATATAGAAACAGGCAAATGGAAAGACTTTGAACATTTCATTTGAAAAGAAATCTATTAATACAACAGGTAGGTATAGGTATCATAGGTGCCAACTACCAACACTCATAAAACAATATGAATATAAGCATTTATTATTTTTATTATTAATTGCATTTTATATTCATTTAATGCATATTATTTAAGTGCTTACATAGAGGTAAACACCAAATCTCACGAAGTAAGGAAAATCATTAGGAATGTAAAAAATAAAAATAGCTAAGGATTTGCTGAATTGCCGTCCCGCTTAGTCAAGAGTGTGCCGATCAGTTAACTTTGCCATTTACAATGTTGATTAATCAGTCCTTCAAAGAAGGAGTTTTCAAAGAACAATTATCAAGCCTATCCATAAGAAAAATGACAAATCAAATCCTAACAATTACCGTCCCATCGCCTTGTTGTCTACTTCGTCAAAGATATTTGAAAAAGCAATGAATATTCCTGTTATTAAGTTCTGCAAAAAGTTTGAAATCTTCGATTAAAGCCAGAATGGCTTTAGGAAGAAACGGTCTACAGTTTTGGTTGTTTATAAACGTGTTCAGCAAATAATTAAAGTAATATAAGATAAAAAATATGCTATTGGAATTCTATTGGATATGTCGAAAGCATATGATAGTGTTATTCATAAAATACTACTTAATAAATTATACGGAATAGGCATTCGCGGAACAGTGCACAATTTGTTTAAAAGTTATTTGCAAAACCATCAGCAATTTGTTGAAATAGAATATTTTGATCATATACACAAAGAAATAATAAAGGTTCTCTCTGTAAGTAAAACTATAAACGCTTCCATTCCTCAGGTAAGCGTCATCGGAAGACTTCTTTTTCTAATTTATATCAATGACCTCCCTAAAATAATAGAGGATACGTGTGTCCCCTTTACGGACGATATTTCTCTTCTCACATCTTGTAAAAACAACAACAACTTACAAACCAAATTAAATTTAATGATGACCCAGACTTTTAACTGGTTAAACAAACGTAACCTTAGAATAAACTTTGATAAAACTAAATCAATAACCTTTCACCCGCGTCAAAAATTACCACTAAAATTCTGCTACAGTTTTAAACAAAGATATCGAATGTGTTACTGATTTTTCATTACTGGGTATAACTATAGACACTAACTAAAAATTGGAAATCTCACATCCAGATGTTAAAAAATAAATTATCTAGCTTTACATATGCACTTCGAGAGGTCAAAAAAAACACAGATCTAAAGACTGCTCTTATCACATATTATGCCTATGCCAATGCCTGATTTACTTATGGAATCATCTTGAACAGTACGGACTTATCCTCTTTAGTTATACTACAAAAGAAACTTATTCGTATTATTGTTAATATAAACTCAACTGAAAGTTGTAAACCTTACTTCCAAAAATATGAAATTTATTTCTTTACCAAGCATTTATATATTTGAGTTTTGTAAATTTGTAAAAAAACACTCAATTTTTTCAAGAAGAGAAAACATTCCTTCAAAATATACATCGAGACACAAGAAAAACATAATGGTTCCAATTGCTCGCCTTAAATTATGCTCATCGAGCACTTATAATATGTCTGTAACAATCTATAAAAAAATTACCTGAAATTTTTAAAAATGAAGAAAATAACAATGTATTTATTAAAAAAATAAGTTAATGTTATTGAATAAATACCTAAATGATAAAACTACTATGGAATAAATATAATAAATACTATAATATTTTTATTATAAAAAGATACAATTACAATAATTATATAAATAAATAATCGTACATAAATCTCATTATACAATATCTTATTGGAGAAGTATGAATAGATAATTTTTATGGGTTTATATTCATTGGATATAAAATATTATAAAGGGTCCATACTTTTTATCTGTTAATATTACCACCTTTGTATCTCCATTATGGTCTGCAATAAATAAATTGATTTGAATCTATTCAGAATATATAAAGTGTACATCTTTTATGATTAAGAATAATAATTATAACCTCAAAATCTAATACATTCTGTAGTAGGCCACGGTTCCTCAAAATGTCCGTATCTGAACAAATACATAATTAGAGTTTATGAATGATTTCGAACTCAACTAACATTTTCCCATTGCTGTGCGTTGTAGGGCATTCAATGTATAGGGAACGAGCAATGTCCTTTATTTTTGTAAATTTAATATAGATTTAATATTTATTATGTGTAGGTATGTAAGCTTACTCAGTCGATTACATTTTTTCTTTACAGGTCACGGGAAGGCATCAATATGGTATGGAGTTTATTTTTTAAACTTAAGGAACTCGTGTGTCATAAAGCAATAAGTTAAAAATATATTTGCACTCGTTGTCGTAGATAGTTTGAAAAAAAGATTAAATAACTAAATTTACTAAGCACGCAGTTAATATAATTCGTCAGACACCAGTTGCTGGTATGCACGTATTAATATGAAAAGCTCCAAATTGAAGTTTATTTTGGAGTTCATTACATAGATTTCCATTTTTACGAGGCGCAGCAAATTCCACCAACCTCATCTGACGATAAGTGTAAGTGGAGTCCAGTCGCGAAGGTAGATGATGCGGCGGAAACTGTCCCAATCCCCTACCTCGAGGAGCCCTGAAACCTTACTCACCAGCAGACACAACATCACCAAAAGGTATTTATTTTGGTGTGGTCTATAAAGTGGAGGTGGTTTCTCCACTCAACTCTCCATGCAAACCAATACTGCAGGTGCCGCTGAAGTCAGCAGTTGCAGTTGGCAAAATGATTTGAAATAGTTATCATTTTTATTTTTTAAGCATGTAACTGCTTGATGTTTAAATCTAAAGAAAATATAACTAGAAAAAATAAATAAAATAAAGCTTTGCAGCTTAACAATGGCTAGAAGAATTTCGATGCATAATTGGTCAGTGCATTCGCCCGGATAGCGTAGGGTGCGGGTTCGAATCCCGTCTGCTGCCTGGTCCGCGTGGATATTTTTTAGTTATATTTTATTGATTTGAAATAGTTCTTAGGTGCAAATATCATCATGAATAGGCAGACTTTCACGATAAATACAGCATTACAATATCATGTTATAGAATCTAATCTAATTAGAGCCGAGGTCCGAGTCTCAGAGACGCTCACTATTTGAGCCGATACCTCAGGTTCGAGTGGTCTAGAGGCTCCAGATGGAGAGGAGACTCCCCCCGTAGGGAGATGCCATCCACCTGGAATACCTGTAGAGGCACTCGCGAATTCTCGGCTTGAGGTCCCAGGATCTCGCCGTCCCCAAACCCGGTGACGATGTAAAGATCATCTGCGACCAACAACATACACACTCAAATAAAAGAGCAAAACCACAGAGAAATAAATTTGCGCAAAAGACGATTTTGTATTCAAGATTGCTTCTGGGCAAGCTTCTTCGTCAATGTTTAAGAAGTTTTCTGGAGTATGTCAGTATAGCTTTGGCTGTTTGCTTAATATTTTGGATTAAACAGATGATACAATAAATATCTACACTATTACGTGAAAAATGGTTTCTATTTACACTCATTAAAATCATAATTATTATTTACGGAAATCTCCCTCGATGAACGACAATGGATCTACTGAGAGAAAACCTTCCTATATATAGATCCATAGCTAATATATATAGATCTAGCCAATGGGTCTGCAGTAGATCTAATGGCCAGATCAGCATCCATCTAACTGAAAATTATCGATGCGTTACATAGAAAAAAAAGAAAATGTTTTATTAATAGTTAATAAAAAAATTATGATGGTCCGAAATAAATGTCTTCGTTATTATTGATTAATAACAAAAATCTATTAAATCTATTCGCAATGTAACCGAAAACGTTCTTCGGTATGACTAGAATTACCTAGTCATATGTATAGCTATAGCTGTTATAGTCTAGTCTTTAAGAAAACATTTTATTTATGAAATATATAAGTATCTATTTAAAGAGAATCATCAAATAAGTAATGGAAATTTACGCCCAGTTTATAAAAAAAGGTCCATAGGCCTGCTACAAAATTGTCTTCAGCAACTAAAATCATTTTTATTATGTGCATTAAAATTTACAATAAATTACCAGACAAGTACAAAGAACTAAAAGATTTTAAATAAAAAAAAATACTTAAGGATTGGCTTAGCCAAAAATGTTTTTATAGTATCCAAAAGTATTTAGAATATAAGTAGCAATATTCAAATGGTTCTTAAACGTACAATATAAATGGGTATACACTTGAAAAAGTAGGATCAAATGGCACTGTACATTAGCATTAAGACCTGTATTTTCATGTCACCTTGTTCCATACACAATAAAGATTATTATTATTATTTATTTATATAAATATATAAATCTTGGAAACTATTATTTGCCGAAGATTTTTATTGACAATATTCTGTTGCAGTACGGGTTCGTGAACTATGCTTTGGAGTTACTTGTGATGCAAACCTTTGGTGAAGAAACATGGGAGACTATAAAGTAAGCTAAAATTAAATGTATATAAATCATATGAACATTTGTAAGTATAATGTGATTCAACTAAGAATGGGACCGACTGGGCGGAATATTGTGATATCATAGCTGTCAATTCAAACCAAATAGGAAGAGTGAGCAAAAAAAGATTTTATTTAATAAAACTTCTTTACTAAGATTAAGTGAGAAAAACCACCGATTTTTAATAATATTTATTTATTAAAGCTGTGAGAAGAAACATTAATCAGAATCTAGCTCTTTTATTCCGCTCATCTCTGCATTACCGCTGGAGTAGTAACGAATAATCATGCGCTATTACTAGGTCACATATGAACCTGCATCCTTTATGGAAACGAAAGTTTGAAATCGAGTTTCTGAACACAACTTAAAGTGACATTTGGTATCAACCATTCATGGCCAAAGCAGGGCCAAAGGCCAAAAAAAATATCAACCTATATTAATTATCAATATTTGTTATTGTTTGTTTACAAATGTTTGGTTTTTATTCTTGAATTAGCGGAGTACTAAAAAAGGGTTCCAAGTTTTTTTTTTGCAAACCGTACTTTTCAAGCGACATTTGACAGATAGAGGTCATTGGCTTTCCTATTCTTATTTGAATCGCATTATATTACTACTAGCGTGTATTCTTTGTGAGTTAAGATTATTATAGTATTTGTTTAATATAGTATTTACTTATCGTAACAACGATATAATAAAACGAAGACTCGCAAAGCTCGACACAAATTGTTTTGAGTACACCACATTACAGCACATAACAGAAGACCAAGCGTGAAGAAAGAGTCTGTGCGGAAAGAGAATGGGATTTAGATTGGAAGGCGCTGTAATGCTTTTCTACCGTATTTGTAAGGTTTTACCCCTTTTAGACATGATTAAATACAAAAAACCGCAAGAAATCACAACAACAAACAAATACGTATCAATACAAAAGTTTGACGTTTTACAGATTGCTGGGTTTGATTGCCAAATAAAAATCTTAATGTTAGTTCCGTTTTTTGCCACACCCATTCTCTTTCCGGACTTTCTCTTGGTAGTGCTGGTGTAACTTAGATGCACTCCATCCATCCTTACATCATCATCGTCAGCCTATTAATGTCCCCGTTGCTGGGGCACAGGCCTTCCTTATGGATGGAATAGGGAAATTGGGCCATGACCCACCACGCGGGCCCAGTGCGGATTGGTGGGTGTTAACGACTGCAGATGCAATCAGAACCAACGCCTTAACGTGCCTTCCGAAGCACGGAGGAGCTCGAGTTTGTAAATTTTTGATCACCGACCACAGCGAAAGTTGCTTAACTTCAACGATCGCAGCCGAAAGCGCTTACCACTTGCGCCATCGAGCTCCTTATATTCACACCTTTTTTATGTTGAAAGAGTGGCAAACAGTGTATGGTAAGCTGCCACCATAGTATGAGCCTATAGACGCTTGCGATACCATAATGGACCACCTCCGTGGCCGAGTGGTATGTTGTACGCTGGTTTTCAAGGTGTTGCCTATTCGAGAGGTCCCGGTTTCAAATCCCGGTCAAGACAGATGTTTGTGTGATGAATACACGAGCATTTGTACTCCAATCATGGATGTTCAATATGCATTTCTATATAAATACTAGCGGACCCGACAGACGTTGTCCTGTCTACACGTCTTTGTGAATCTAAACCATTCTCAGATCCCCTTGAACACACACAAAAAATTTCATCAAAATCGGTCCAGTCGTTTAAGAGAAGTTCAGTGACATACACACTCACAGAAGAATTATATATATAAAGATACTGATATATGTATCATTATGTGTATTCTATCCGTTACCCTAGTATCCCATAACACAAGCCTACAGTGCTTACTTTGGGGCTGGGCTAATGGTGTGTGTTAGATTTTTTTTTATATTTTATATGATAAGGAGCTCTATGGCGTAAGTGCTTAGCGCATCTGGCTGCGATCGTTGAAGTTAAGTAACTTTCGCAGTGGTCGGTCTTTGGATGGGTGACCACAAATATACTATCTTAAGCTCCTCCGTGCTTTGAAAGGCACGTTAAGCCATTGTTCCCGGCTGCATCTGCAGTCGTTAGTACCTACTAATCCGCACTTGGCCCGCGTGGTGGTTCATGGCCCAATCTCCCTATTCCATCCATGAGAATGGCCTGTGCCCCAGCAGTGGGGATGTTAATAAACTGGTGATGTGATATGATCAAATCAGTGTCTTTAGAACGGTATTTTTTTTTTCAGGAAGAAGGCCGAAGTTTCTATGGAAGGCTCGTTTCTAGTGAGGCAGATTTATGAAGATGAGATAACTTACAATCTTATAACAGCAGCTGTGGAAGTACTGCGTAGGTATAGTTTTATCAAAAAATATTGAGAAACCTTTCAACGCAATAATTAGAGTATTAGTACTTAAATATTTATAAGCTTTGCATCTTGTCATGATAATAATAAAGAAATATTTTACTAGAAAAAATCCATGCGGTCCGTGCAGCAGACGTGATTTGAAACGCCATCTTCCGCTATCCGGGTGCACGCACTAATCGATTATGCTACCGCGACCTTAATGGCCGTATCAAATTTCTTCTATTATTTCTTAGGCTGCAAAACAGCGCCATTCCTTCGCATTGTAAATACCCCACAATACAAAGTGTCTGGTTATATTACAGATAAAAATGCTTGGGTTTGAACTGTTCAAATCATTCCAACAGGTTTTCTATCTATACTTATAATAAATCTGTAGAGATGTCAATTCTGTACATGAAATATATTTTTAAAATAACTATCAGGGGGTGATTAGTGATCGATACTGATGCCAAAAATGCAATCAGTAAATTTTTTGTCTGTCTGTCTGTCTGTGTGTATGTTCCTTATAGAAAGAAAAACTACTCGACGGATTTTAACGAAACTTGGTACAATTATTCTTCATACTCCTGGGCAGGTTATAGTATACTTTTCATCACGCTACAATCAGTAGGAGCAGAGTAGTGAAGGGAAATGTTGGGAAAACGGGAGAAGTTACTCCATTTTTTAAGCTTCCGTCGCGTGTGCAGCCTTAATGATTAAAGTTACATAGAAATCATGTATGACGGAAATATTCTACATAAAATTGTTTAAAAAATATCGCGCAACAGCATATGTCTATCTTTTATGGTTGACTCACAATAACACGTGTAACTCCCGATAGCTTAGCAGTTCGGAGCATTCTGATCATATTTGTTTACTCTTACGTTTATAATACTCGGTATAGAAACACCAAACTTATACATGAAATAAGCCATCGCGCCGTCGCACGTGAATACTGAATCATGCTATAAGGATTATTTTTGTGTAACGGTTGCCGCGCTCGACACGGGTCGCGGCAGCGGTAGGGTATCACAGGTCCGAGAGCGAGCTGTCTAAATCTGTTTTCTGCGTCGCTCCCCCCCTGGGGGACGATCGCTTCCGATGAAGCCTTAGAGGCCTTCCCGGCCAGAGGCAGCCCCTACGGGTGTTTTTTAGTCAGTACGAGTCTGACATAACCTTGCAGCCGGCTGTAGGGTATCCATGAGGATTTCTCATCTGCTCCCCCGCCTGGGAGACCGAAACCGTGCTTATCAGCGCGACTTTTAGTCTTTAAATAGTTTATTTGAATTTCTTTTGTTGTTATTTTGTAAAACAGGTATTAGTTGTTTTGGTAGTGTTTAAATATTCGTTCAAATTAAAAATTATTAAGCGTAGGTACTTTTATTAATTAAAGTAGTTATAAGTATTTATTTTTAAGTGAAGGAGGTATAGGTAGATAGTATTGCACAGGCGTTTCAGCTTTATTTTCATTTCTTTTTTGTTGTGAGTTGTATATGTTTCTGGTTATAATTCTATAAGAATATTTTAGTTCAAATAGTCACTTAGATTTTATGTGTAAGGTAGCTAAAGTTAGGACCACGTATTAGTTGTTTTGGTAGTGTTTAAATATTCGTTCAAAGTGTAATTTAATCATATAGGATGAATGTACGATGACCCATCGAAAAGGAGTAGAAGCGGTAGACAGAACTTTAAGAGATATAAGACAAAATGATCGACCCATGGGCGGTATCACAGTTTTATTTTGTGGTGATTTCCGACAAACCTTAACGGTAATACCACGGGGAACCCGAGCTGCTGAGGTTAGGGCTTGCCTGAAAAGCTCTTATTTGTGGCGTGATATACAATCGGTGTAGATAGAGAACTGTAGATAACCCGGGTGATCGTGAATTTTTTGATATATTATTAAAGAAAATACCTTCACCAAAGATACCTATCCACTGCTACACCAAGGAAAACTTATTCTGACGCCTGAGTTATGTTGTATAGTGCAATCCCAACAACATCTTACATCGTCAGTTTACGGTGACGTAACAAATATATTAAATAAGAACAATTCTTGGCTATGCGAAAGGTCCATTTTAACTCCTCGCAATGACCAGGCATCTGAGATTAATAATAAAATACTGTCGAATATCCAGGGGGAAAGCAAAGTTTATAGTTCAATAAATAGAATGGCCGATGAACAAGAAACCACGAATTACCCGATAGAATTTTTAAATTCTTTAAATATGCCCGTACTTCCTTCTCATGAAATTTGTTTAAAAATTGGCATTCCGATTATTCTGCTCCGAAATTTAAGACCACCACAAATTTGCAATGGAACTCGGCTTAAAGTAACCCAGTTGCAACAAAATGTAATCGAGGCTCAAATTTTAATAGGTTGCGGTGCAGGAGAAACCATCTTTATTCCCAGAATTCCCATAATACCAAATAATTTTCCATTCCAATTTAAAAGAACGCAATTCCCAGTATCGGTGTGTTATGCAATGACAATAAATAAAACTCAAGGGCAGACCTTTCGTGTTGTTGGAGTAGATCTCGGTGTCAGTTGTTTTTCACATGGTCAGTTATGTCGGTCTTTCCCGGGTTAGCAGTCCTAGAATTTTTTATGTTCACGTTCCGGACGGGTCAAATTTCAACGTAGTCTACCCGGAAGCTTTGCGCTGAAGTATTTTCATTCTATATGTACTTAAGACTCATGTGAAAGCGATCTAAACAATATTACCAATACATTAACATAATAACATACAAGGAGTTACACGCTGATGGTCTCGGGGCACAGTGATAATAATAATATTCTGCGGTTCCTTATTGCGATATTTTTAACAGTATTATATTTCCCTATTAAAATACGAAAGTCTGTCTGTCACATCAAAACCACGGAACCCTGAGGAAGGACATATGCTACTTTTTTACGAAAAACGACGATAACGCGGACGAAGTCGCGGGCAAAAGCTAGTATTAAATAAATCATGATTGCATTGACGTTGTAACAACATAATGATTTGTAAAATTTGTTACATTAAACTTTTAATGTTGCGGCGTTTTTTTTGCGCGTTTTTCTCCGCAGCAAAAAAAGAAGAAGACAACAATTAAAAAGAGTTGTACTATACATTTAATTTGAAATATAAAAGATATATTGATTTCTGATTTCTGTCAAACGTAATACTTTTATTCTAAGGATACGATGAATGAGAATAAAGGTGCAATTTGTGTAAGAATATATGTATTATGATTCAAGCTGATGTAACATTCTTAATCTAATTCTTTGCCTATACGCGTATTACAGAAATCCCAGCTGATTCGATCTTGGAACTTTTCGGAAAAACCTTCTTCGAGTTTTGCCAAGATTCTGGCTATGACAAGATCTTGCAAGTATTAGGTGCCACGCCGCGTGATTTCTTACAGGTTATTATGCCATTTTATTTGTTTCCTTGTCTTATTCTGTTTTAAAAACTATACTTATTATAATGGTATTACAATATCGCTGGAATTTCATTGTACGTAGCAAAGTTATGTTGACGACCTCCGTGGCCGAGTTGTTTGTACGCCAAGTTTCAGGGTGTCGCCTAATCGAGAGGTCCCAGGTCCGAATCCCGGTGGGGGTAGATGTTTATGTGATAATTACGAATATTTGTACTCCAGTCATGGATGTTTATATGTATTTCATACATACAAGTATATAAATATACTTATACATGTATTGCTACATGTATTCTATCCGTTACCCTAGTATCCCATAACATAAGCCTACAGTGCTTACTTTAGGGCTAGGCTAATCAGTGTGAGTGTTGCCAATATTGATTTATTTATTATACTTAGATTTCAGGAGACCTATGCTATGATATTGTTAAGTAATTTGTGTCCGATATGACAGCTTTGGGAAAGCCTGATTTAGAGCTCAGAAATTAATAAATAAAAATGACATTAAAAGCATTATAAAAAGTTAAAAATTCAATATTTGTATTATTACTTCACAAAAATATAAAATCAAAATCCACACTCCAAATTGGTACTTAATAATGATGATAAAAGATTAACGTTTTTGCATATTATTATGATATCACATTCTGATTTCAGAATCTAGACGGCTTGCATGACCACCTCGGTACCTTGTACCCGGGCATGCGCTCTCCTTCCTTCCGTTGTACCGAAAGACCGGAAGATGGCGCTTTGGTTTTACACTACTATTCTGATAGACCAGGTTTGGAGCATATCGTCATTGGGATAGTGAAGGTTAGTGAATATTTCTATAGCCATAGTTAAATGTATTTTTTAACCTCATCAGCCTATTTACCTACTGACCTCATTCACATTCATTACCTTTGGATGGAATATTGAGATTGGATCATGATCCACCACGCAGGCTTAGTGTGGATTGATGGTTGCTAAAGACTGCAGCTGCAGCTGGGACCAACGGCTTGAAATGCCTTCCTAAGCTTGGAGGAGCTTAAGGCAGTAAATATTTGGTTACCAATCCAACCAAGACGCCAACCACTTAATCTGGTGCTATCAAGGTCCTGCTGATTGTCACTTACATGATTATTTGTTAGAGTATCTTTGTCCTTCCCTTGTACCGAAAGATCAGAAGATGGTGTTCTGGTTCATTTATTTATATTAAACCACTTTAAATTGTTACATTATTCTATAAGAATCTTCATATAGATTAAGTAGAATTTGGTACAACGATCTTTCTGAAGATCCTTCGTAAAGATGAATCTTTAGTTAATCTGTAACATTTGAAAGCAAATAATTTCCTAATTCCCCGCCGACGAAGCCTCAGGCAAAAGCTGGTTTCACGTAAAATACATATATAGGTGGAATCTAAACTCCTGGTAAGCTTTAAAATGTTATCCGAGTACATTTTAAAGCTTACCAGGAGTTTAGATTAGATTTCGCACGATAACGTCTTTGTGGTTTTTTACTTGCACCAATATTCGTTATTTAAAAGGCAAAATTGCTGTTATACACATTACTCCATCTTTGTCACTCTATGTTTAAAGTCACATAAGGCTAGAATGAGGCTTAAATATGATAAGCAATAAAATTTGGTTTTAGATTTGTGGTGCAACCTGCACAAATCTAAAACCAAATTTTATAAGAATATAATTCTTGAATCAATTCGTCAACTAATTAAAAATTCCATTGCTTTTCAGCTAAATTCAAATTGTTGCTTCTTGTCTTCATAATAAATCTTCTAATGTATTGCTGAGGAAAGTAAAACAATAGCTTTGAGAAATAGAGTAGTACGGATATAAAAAAATAGTTAATTTTATTTTTTAAAACATTAAACTGCTACATGTCCAGGCCCGTCTCCTCTACTGCCTGGTCCGAGTGTTTTTTTTCTAGTAAAATTTTCTTTATTTTTGTACATGTAGCAGTTAAATGCTTCAAAAATAAAAATATAACTGGAATTGCTATTTCTTCATTCAAATGTTTAATACTTGTAAGGATTTTCGTTTGACATTGTGGGCTACCTACAATGCCAAGTGATGGCGCTGCCTTGCAGCCTAAGAAATACTAGAAAGAATTCGACACGGCCATTAGGGCCGTGGTAAGATAATGATCACTGCATCCGCCCGGAGGGTGCGGGTTCGAGTCACGTCTGCTGCGTGGTCCGCGTGAATATTTTTCTAGTAAAATTTTCTTAAGATATTTTTCTTTATTTTTTATAATATTCCAGACTGTTGCCAGTAAGCTTCATAACACCGAAGTTAAAGTGGAGATTATGAAGACCAAAGAGGAATGCGATCACGTCCAGTTTCTAATCACGGAAACTTCGACCTCTGGCCGAGTGTCTGCGCCGGAGATAGCTGAAATTGAAACTTTATCACTTGGTAAGAAGGGTTTATTATGTATTGCACCGATTTTTTCTTCATCGTGGAAGTATCAATTTGAATTCAATTTATCTAGAGAAGCCACAATGCTAATTTCACTTCAATTAAAACATAACTTAGTATTATTTTTATCGATTGATCGACTTTAAAATGTGAGGATCAAGATTTTTTTAGCACGGTGTCGGTGTGTATTACACTCCTGTCTCCAAGACATCAGATGTAATGATGAATACGAGCCTTTGCATTTGCGTTATGGCTATACTATTTTCCCCAACGGGATTCGAAGCCGGGAAGCAGCCTCTTGAGAAAGCGACTCCTTGAAACTCGGCTTACATACCACTCGGCTATGAAGGTCGTCGATTATTATGCATATTTGATTATTATATGACAACCATTTTAGATTTGTTTTACAACGGAATTTGAAAAGTTTTCGAAGCGCAAAGCATTTTACTAAAATAATCAAATTTAATGTACGCGCTTCCTAATACGTCACAGTGTTTTTTCCACACTTACAGCGCTTTACAATCCGAAAATTCAATTAACTTTGAAATCTGATTAGATAGATTGCTAAAGCAAGTCATACACGCTAGGGTTTACCTGTACAGTTTAACTGTACAGGTAAACCGGAGCGTGTATGACCCACAACTGCGCAGGTTTCCACGCCTGTACAGGCAACTCGAAAACATGAATTTTGATATTTTCTACCTGTGCAGTTTAACTGTGCAGGTAAAACTGAGCGTATGTGGCAGTCGTCTGCGCAGGCGTCAGTTGTCCGATGATTGTTAGAGCGATCAGGGTCATGGTTTCAACTGAAAGTTTGTGCAGGTTTACCACTACGTGTATGGTCTCTACCAAGCTCAAGTTTACCTGTGCAGTTGAACTGTATAGGTAAACCTCTCAGGTTCAGGTCTTTGCTTTAACAATAGAGTAAGCAAACCCGTGATGTTAAATGATATTGAATTTATTTGAGTCTCTGAGTATAGCCGTTAAAAGAGCCTGAAGGCTAAGGTAAAGTCGGCACTTTGATATATCGGTGAGCTCCACTTCAAGTTGTAGGCGATGTATTTTTATGTTTTCCACAGAACCAAAAGTGAGTCCAGCCACCTTTTGCCGCGTGTTCCCGTTCCACCTGATGTTCGACCGCGAGCTGAACATCGTGCAAGCGGGACGAACTGTCTCTCGTCTCTTGCCGCGCGTCACCAGGCCCGGGTGCAAGATCACCGATGTCTTGGACACCGTGAGTGTTTGTTTGTTACTTAAAAAATTATCTGTATTCTATTAGCTTTGATGTTCTTTCACATAGACTTTTTGACAACCTTTACTATAACCAAGATAACAATATGTCTAGTCTCTTGCCGCGCGTCACCAGGTCCGGGTGCCATAGCGCCGATGAATTGAACACCGTTAGCGTTTCTTTGTTACTAATACATAATTTATATATCTTCTATTAGCTTTGATGTTCTTCCACATAGACTTGACAATCTTCCTTCATCCATCAGCCTATTAATGTCCCCACTGCTTGGGCACAGGTTTACCCTATGAATGGAATAAGGATATATGGCAATGGCGGATTGATGGGTGCTAACGACTGTAAATGCATACTAAGAAAAATTTCACCCATCCATTTACCGACCATTGCGAAAGTTGCTTACCTTTCACGATCACAAATCGAACGCGCTAACCACTTATTCTATCATGCTCCCCAAGACTTTTTTCACACAAATGAAATTTGCTATGATTGAGTTTACAATAAGTCTGTTGAAATAGATCGTCTTTTTGCTTGGAGTGGCCAGGCCTGGATCCAAGTTCATCGATGAACTGGAAACCCTGAACGTTTGTTCGTTGCTAATAATCCTTTACTTTCCATACTCCTGGTCTTCTTTCATATTGAAAGAGGAATTATAATAAGTCTAAAAATGAGTGGTATTGTTTCACACTAAGTCCCATTTGCACCTAAATTTCTCAAAAAAAGCTAAACATGTTAAAGCCTTACACTATCTCTTTTTGACTTTTAACAATAGGGGTGACGACGGGGTAAAGTAAACGAAATTCATTCTATTTAGTCCGTCAGTTAGATGATCAAAAATTAATGGACACGTATTTTTTATTTGGGCAATCAAACAAAAAATGACGTGTCCAATACTTTTTGATAATCTACCAGATCAACGAAGAAAAAAAATAGTTGTCATTCCTATTGAAGATGGTATGATTAAGTATATTATTAAACAGGATAAAGCCTTAATTTGATTAAAGAATGTTTGTGCAAATGGCCTTTAGTTTTTGAGCACACTAATTGGAATTTAATGAAGGCTTCTGTATTTCTAAAACAATTTGATAATGTTGAGTTACATTTATAAAATTAAAAACTTGAAATAATTGATAGTGTCCCATTCTTTCAGGTTCGTCCACATTTGGAGATGACTTTTGAAAATGTGTTGGCTCATATCAACACTGTTTACGTGCTGAAGACCAAACCCGAAGAAATGACTGTCACAGAACCTCACGAGGGAATTGCTTCACTTCGGCTGAAGGTATGATTTATTACATCTGACGACCGCACTCAGAAAAGTCCATTTACTTTTAAGTTTCACAAAATTTGATGCTGTCACTTTATTTACGATAAAAGTGAAGTGAGACAGTAAGTGACTTAATGACGCATGAAATTAGTTCGATGATTCTGAGTACGTCTGTTAGTGAATAATTGAATTAAATTTTGTATATAAGGGATATACAAATTTTAATTCAATTGACAATGGATGAATAGAATATGAAGAAATCAGCTGAAAGATATATCGGTTTTTAATTTCAGGGTCAAATGTTGTACATACCCGAAAGTGACGTAGTTGTATTCCAATGTTATCCAAGCGTGACAAACTTAGATGATCTTACACGGTAAGTGATAACTTATCAACTTAATGGGATCTTAATTCTAATGTAGCGTCATATCAACGCCAGATTTAAAGAAAAATCATATCTTAATTTTGTATCTGAGAAATTTTCTTAAATTTCGACATGCATCTTTATGAGATTGATTATCAAAATAGACGCAATCACAGAATTTATTTTTATTAAGTTACCCAAAACCATCACAATCCATTTATTTTAGCTTTATATTGCTTGCCATATGATTCACAATCTATCAAGAAAATGTGACTATTCGTGGTAACTTGATTTGTGGCCTATTGTTAATTCATAATTTTTGAAACATTTTCACCATTACCTTAAATAAGAAAAAGAAAAATTAGTTTTTTTTTAATTTACTGCTGTCAGTGCCCATCCGATCCAATGAAACTTTAAATAATTGCCTATTTTCAGTCGTGGTCTCTGCATTTCTGATATACCATTGCATGACGCTACCCGCGATTTGGTGCTCATGTCAGAACAATTCGAAGCTGATTACAAATTGACGCAAAACCTGGAAGTTCTCACTGATAAGTTGCAGCAGACTTTCCGCGAGTTGGATTCTGAGAAACAAAAGACAGACAGGTAAATACTCTCGTATTTCTTACTTATGTCTGCTGCCTGATCCGCATGGATTTTTTTCAAGTAGAAATTTTCTTTAGATTTAAATATCTAGCAGTTAAATGCTTCAAAAAAAAAGTATAACTACAATTGCTATTTCTTCTTTCAAACGTTTATTACTTGTAAAGGTAATCGTTTGACATTGTGGGTTACCTTCAATGCGAAGAGATGGCACTGGCTTGTGCCATCTTCAACTTCTCTTTTCTTCGGCGTCACTTGCCCTAACTTCGCAGTCGCCATTAAGTTCCGCAAACTACCCCTTATATTTGTGACATACATACCATGCCGCTGGGGCTCTTTCATTTCGATCAACCAAGACAACCTCCGTGGTGGAGTGGTTTGTACGCCGGATTTCAAGGTGTCGCTACTCGAGAGGTTCCAGGTTCGATTCCCGGTGGGGGCAGACGTTTGTGTAATGAATACGAGCATTTGTACTCCAGTCATAGATGTTTAATATATACCTGTGTATTTCTATGTATATTTGCATCAGTATATGTATTCTCTTCGTTACCTTAGTATCCCTTAACACAAGCCCACAGTGCTTACTTTGGGGCTAGGCTAATTGGTGCGAGTGTTGAAAATATTTATTATTTATTTAACCTTCTTATCTATTACTTTTTTTATTTTTGTCATTTTTTCGCGCGAGTTTTGAATACAATTTTCTTTGCCATAAAAGTTTTCATCACTCTTTTACCGAACCAAAGACATATATTTATATACCCATTATGTAAAACCTGAATATTCCTATTGTGAAAGTATTTGTATTATTTCCGAAAATCATTGTTGAAACTACTGTTCACTGCTCGACGCCGATCGCGCTTATATACGCCAATCGACGCATTCCAGAAAAGTCCAGTGCAATTAGAGGATTCGATCGCGGGATATTTTAGTCCCGAAATTTTCGAGATTAAATGTAATGAATGCCGGGGTTTTCGGGATTGATATATTTTTTTATATAGGTTAATAAAAATGTGCATGAAACAAAACGCGCTTACTTTCATTTGACGTTTTGACGGCTAACTTTTTTACACAGCTGACTTCATTTAGTTTTGTTAAGACCGGTACCGGTTTCTTTGTAAAAGTGTGTAAAAATTCCTCTTCACGTCGTGTAAGTATTAATATTTTTTTTTATAATTGGTGATAATCAATGAGTTTATTAAAAAACAATCAATGCATTAATGTGTCTGAGTAAATATAGATGACAAACAACGAGTGTTATTTTCTGTAGCTCCAAGAGGTTATGTTTATGTTGTGCATACTTTTAAATGTTCTTTTCATTTTTTTTTAGGTTTAAGAACTAAACAATGCCATTATCTAAAGAAAGTTTTGATGTCAAGCATAAAAAAGATGAAGATTTTTCGTCAGTCTGGATGTGGAGTAACTTTTTAGCCGATAAAGTGGGTAGCTAAGCACAATGTAAGCGTTACTTAGCTATTTTAAAGAACTTAGAAGGATCAACCAAAGGCCTACATACTCATCTTCAAAACATTCCGTGAAAGTAGATTCTGCTAAAGCATCTTCCTCAACGGGCCAAAATAATGAAGGACCACCTATAGTTTTTTTACAATATATCTATACAAGTCTTAACGAGTTTATTTTTTAAGTTTTTTGTAAAATAGTATAAATAAACTAGGTAATTCTGTAAATAATTTATGAAACTATTTCATAAATTATTTATAGAAGTGTCTAGTTCGTTTATTTTATCAGAGGAAAGTAATTTTGTTTTGTTTTTTAAAGATTCAAAATATAAAGTTGATTTTAATATAGTTTACTGTCTTTTTTTAACCACTTTCTATTACCAGTACAATCCCGGAACTATCCCAGGATCCCGGGATTAACTGTACATAATCCCAAAATCCCGGGATTAGAAAAATCGACCAGGATTGAATACTCTAAGTGCAATTGATCGTTGACTCGTACCACCACAGCACCAGCACCACCTCAAATGACAATATTTCAATCTGCAGATTGCTTTACTCAGTCCTGCCAATAAGCGTTGCCACTGAACTACGTCACCGTCGTCCTGTACAAGCTCGTCGATATGATCCGGTCACCTTACTCTTCAGTGGTATAGTAGGATTCGCCAATTACTGTGCTCGGAATACAGACCATAAAGGAGCCATGAAGATCGTCAGGATGCTCAACGACCTTTACACGGCCTTCGATGTCCTTACTGACCCTAAGAGAAATCCGAATGTGTACAAGGTATGTACCAATCCGTATGAATAGTAATTTATCAGTAATGACATTTATAATCCTAGTGTAGGATAAAGTAAATATTTCTTAAACTGAACTAGAAACTTTTTTTTAAAACCTGAAAAGAGGTTTAATTAGTTTTAACATCTAAGTTGTTCAAGTGGTGAAAATATTTAACTTTTTTTTAAATGATTGGCGTTCTTTTGTGCCCCAAGGGCATTTTAATCCCTTTGGTCTCTGCTGCATTGATAATCCCACCAAACAGCCTTGTATATTTTTTTCTATCCATAGGATAGGCCTGTAAACCAGTAGTGTTACGATGATCGCTAAACATGGAATTTATTGTACCGTTCTTCAGGTAGAGACTGTTGGCGACAAATATATGGCAGTATCAGGTCTTCCTGAGTACGAAGTGGCTCATGCAAAACACATCTCTTTGCTGGCGTTAGAAATGTTGGACTTATCGCAAACTGTGACGGTGGACGGGGAACCAGTTGTAAGGAAATAATTTATTAACTTAGTACAACAAATTTTGTTCAGTAGTCTTAGCACGAACCAGTTTCGAATTCGTTACTTTTGCAATAGTCAATGAAGGTTTTCACCTCCGATTTCGTTGAATCTCCATCGATTTTCATGAAAATTGGTGAGTAGGTGGGGGATGTCTTAAGAAACAAAAGTGACATATTGCCAACTTGCGCTTTTGCCCTGGGGGTAGATGACACCCCCCAGATGATCAACGAAATCGGAGGTTGTAGCTGATTTTTGCCTTCATTGACTGGACTACAAATGGAAAATGTCATTGTCATCGAAATCCATGGTTGAAACTTGTACACCATCACCACAACGGACGTATCGAGAACTAAAAATTAGTAGGTATACATTTGACGTATAACTAGATAATTTGATAAAGGTTCTTGATAAGGGTACAGTTCAAATTTTGATACTTTTTGTTTCAGAGATAAGAGTTTTAATGCACTGTTTCTACTTAAATCTTAGAATCATTAAGAAATACACATTACTTAAAAGTTCCTTTTAAAATTACTGAACGTCAAAGAATTTGAAAAAAAATGTTTAAAATCAACATTTGATGCGAAAATGTAATTATGGACACAGATAATAAAAAAGTTATGAGTTCCGTTTTCACTGAAAGATATAATTACAAGATTGATCATTTGAGTATCAATAGCTCAGACCTGAGGTCTCCGGTTTCGTATATCACTAGTTGCGGCCTTACAACTTTTATTCATTATTTCCTTCATATTTTTAAATCAGTATTTCAATTTTTATTTTCATCCATTTTTAGTCATTCCGAGTACAGTTATATGCGAATTCCTATAGTATCAAATATTTCCAGGGTATCACCATCGGAATCCACTCCGGCGAAGTTGTGACCGGCGTGATCGGTCACCGAATGCCTCGATACTGTCTATTCGGCAATACTGTCAACCTCACCAGCCGCTGCGAGACCACCGGCGTGCCCGGCACTATCAACGTCAGCGAGGACACTTACAGGTATCGATCCAATCTCTCTTATTCATAAAAAATCCTACTAATATTATTAATATGAAAGTTTTTATGTTTGTAACACAATCACGCAAAAACTTCTGAACGGCTTTGCATTAAATTTTATAACGCATATAGTTTACGAATGCCTCGATACTGTCTATTCGGCAACACTGTCAACCTCACCAGCCGCTGCGAAACCATCGGCGTGCCCGGCACCATCAACGTCAGCGAGAACACTTACAGGTATCGATCTACACTCCTGTTCTTCATCAAAATCCTACTTAATTTTATAAATGTGAAAGTTTCTATGTTTGTTACTCAATCACGAAAAAACTATTGAAAGGATTAGGATGAAATTTTTTACGCATATAGCTAACGCATGTCTTGATACCGTCTATTCGGCAACACCGTCAACCTAACCAGCCGCTGCGAAATCACTAGCATGCCCGGCACTGTCAACGGCAGTGAAGACAGGTATCGACCTAACCTCCTCCTTTTCATCAAAAATTCTACTAATATTATTAATGTGGAAGTTTCTGTGTTTGTTATTCAATCACGCAAAAACTACTGAATTTGGATGAAAATTTTTTCGCATATAGTTTATACATGCCTCTGTATTGTCTATTCGGCAACATCGTCAAACACACTAGCCGATGGTTACATCGGTATGCCCGGCACCATCAACGTTAGCGAGGACACTTACAGGTATCGCCTAAACTCCTCTTTTTCATCAAAAATCCTACTAATATTATAAATGTGGAAGTTTCTTTGTTTGTTACTGAATCACGCAAAAACTACTGAATGGGTGTGGATGAAATTTTTTAACGCATATATTTTACGAATGCCTCGATACTGTCTATTCGGCAACACCGTCAACCTCAGCAGCTGCTGCAAGACCACCGGCGTGCTCGGCACTCTTCTTCATCAAAAATCCTACTTTATATTATATATGAGAAAGTTTCTATTTTTGTTACATAATCACACAAAAACTACTGAAAGGATTTGGATGAAAATTGATACGCATATAGTTTGTGACTTGCATTGAGACATACTTTTTATTCCGGAAAATATTAGGTTCCCGTGGGATTGTCTAAAAACTAGAGTTAAGGCGGACTAAGTCACGGGTGGCCACCTAGTTTGAAATAAAATATTTCTTCATTCGAACTGTCCATGACGAAAAAAGACATCACACGATGAAGGATTTCAATAAGTGAACAATTTGATTCAAATAATATAGATGGCCGCACTAGGAATAACTGCAACTCAATTCGATTCGACGAGTGTCTGCTGTTTCGACGCCAGGCTTTACGGCTATCGACGTCAGCAGACACTAACAGGTATCGACATCAGAGAACACTTACAGATATCGACGTTTGAGGACACTTACAGGTATCGACGTCAGAGACATTTTTACAGGTATCGACCTCAGCGAACACTTACAGGTATCGACGTCAGAGAACACTTACAGGTATCGACGACAGTGAAAAGTTACAGGTATCGACGGCAGGGGTTACTTAGAGGTATCGACGTCAGAGGATACTTGCATGTATTGACGTCAGCGGATACTTACAGGTAACGACGGCAGCGGATACTTACAGGTATCGACATAAGTAAACACTCGAATTCAAGCTCAATGCTCAATACAATGAATGCAAGCGCACTGAGCGTAAATTAAAATGTCAAATGTATGGGATTGTCATTAATGAAAGACATAGTCAGGCAATTAAGGCGTAAAGATCCGTCAAGGGTCAATTCTTTTTCTATTAAGTGATGACAACGTGGCGCAAATTTCACTACGAATCCTTTGCCACTTAATCAAGTGCCACCCAATCGGGTGGGTTGGTATTAATGCCAGCGAAGCGCGAAGCGAAGCGAACAATTTCAGCTATTGAGTAGAAACACGGTTGTAACTGTCTGTCATATCTGCAACCATCGTCGTTATCATCCCAATAACGTCCTCACTGCTGGTGATATAGGCATAGGTTGGTAATATTGGTATATAGAGTTGGGCCATGACCTTGTGGAAATATGACTAACGACTATAGATGCAGGACCAAGATCTTCACGTGTCTTCCGAAGCAGGGAGAAAATGTAGACAGGAAATATTTGGTCCCTCAACCTATGCCTGGCTATCTCCACTTTCACGATCGCTTTTCTTTTATTCCTATTATTTTTGGGTAAACGGTACCCTTTGCTATAGACGAAATATAGACGACAAAATTGGTGATATAGGTACAACTAGTTAAATAAAAAAATGATCCTGTGAACTTTATAGCACTTTAATGAAGTTGACATGAGCATAAAAATTTTTCATTTACATTTTAAACAAGTGAATTTTATCTTTTTACGTAAACTTTTAACACAATGCCCTATTGCCCTAGTGGTGTTTATATTCTTGACTATTTCTAAAAAACTGCTATTTATGACTTGGCCACATTTCGCCTTCATAAAAACAAATGATTTATGGTTTAATACCACAAAAGTGTGTACGCTTCGGATGTCTTCTAAGAATTCATTAGACGCGGATGATGTACGCGTCAATGTTAATGTAGAAATTGGAATGGCATGTAATTGGCAAATGGTTGTTTGACGGCTCAATTTTCACTGCAAACAATATCGTGGTGAGATGCTATGATATGACGACAATGATATTCAAAGACATCAAGTAATAGTAATACCAGGTTCGTAATTAATTTTAGTAGGTTTATATCATTTAATACTTTCAGACTAAATAACCTATATTTTAAAAAAGTTTTTATAGTTAATTTTTTTAAAGCCAGAGCAAAATCAACTTACTTAATATAAATATCTGACCTGCATACTATATTTCATATTTGGTAAAATAACCAAACACAATATGTGTACTGTTCGTATTTGAGGAGTTCCGCTGTTTATCTCTAAAATTAATTATCTATAGTTCATGTAATTTTTATACAACTATTTCCCTAAAATACGTTCTCCAAAAAAATCATCAAAATCGAGCAACAATACTTGGAGATAAGCGCGAACAACAATAAAAAATATATATAATGACGAATTGAGAACCTCCTCCTTTTGGAAATTAGTTAAAAAGAAACTAAAATCAATACGGACGAAATCGCGGGCAACCGTTTGTAATAAAAAAAAATATTGTCTTGACGTGCTGATTATAAAATAATCGCGTGGTACTAATCACACTTTCAGCTTCGCATGCTAAAAAACTGCAAATAGAGTTCAAACGGTCGACTAAAAATTAAAATAATAATTTAGTCTGACTATTGAGCATGCTGAGGATATTCTACAGTCTACTGTAAAATTTTGGTTAAAGGTTAAGAAAACTTTTTGCCAGAAATAAACATTATTGATGGATAAAAGAAAAAATATGTTTCATTATAATTTTTAATCATCAAATAAATCTAGATACTTTTTCACTGACAATGGCACAGGTAGCTTTTGTATTCCAAAAGGTAGTTCGAAATTCTTCCAAAGCATCTCGCGGACCATGCATCTACACAAATGCTTCAACTCCACTGGTTTCAAACCGCATCTCGACGTCGGTATCAAATGATCCTCCAATATCTCACCGTACTTCTCTAACGCCACCTTTCTTTGATAGTTATAATCCGTTGGCAATCCCAAATGCTTCATCGCATCTTTATCAACTGAGAAATTTACACTTGGAATTGCTCTCAAAATCAACTTCAAGCAACCGACTAGCTCGTACGGGTACATTCTTTTATATTCCTTCATTCTATCGAGTATTGATTCAACTGGATTTGTGGATACTCCATCACCTGTTATTTGTGCTCCGAATCTAAGTAATATCATTAGCATTTCTGACGATCCCATCTGTATGACGACTCTCACGGGCGATGCTTTTCCACAGCTCTCCAAAGGTACATCTATAAAGCGATAAGTTTTATCCCCTTCTCTGTATTCTAGATTAGCGTTTGTTGCATGATCTAAGAAGTAAACTAGAGCGTGAACATTTTCTTCCTTGTTAGTAAAATCGGATTTCCAGCCCGCCAAGAAGTATGGGGCTGATGTGCCAAATATAGCTCCTATAAAATAAAGCAAATTTAATTATAAAACAAATAATTACATAAGTGACTTTGTTGTTTTACTCATAATTTTGAAATATTTAAATAACAAAAACTTTAAATCTACTTAGAATCCAAATTACCTTAACCTACTTAAATAAATAATTTACAAAATAAAAAAACATGTCGCCCCCAGCGCCGTCGTCAGGAATGGTGCCCAATAGCTTGGCAGCATTGCCACGTTGGATGGAAAGGCTGATTCTTTGACCAAGATAGCTGACAGTTCCTACTTTTGGTTTCTCAATTTTCTTAAATAAGTGATCCAAGAATGGCGATAGTCCTAACTAGAACTTATGCCATGACATAATTTGCTGTCGAGTTTTAAATATGGACACTAGCAGAGTATTCTATATGAAGATTTTTTCCTTACCTAAAAATATCCTCTCAAAAGTTCCCTCGCATGCATAAAGTTCATCCAACAGAGCCGCAACCGTCCCATTATCTTGAAGACTCCAATCGAATGCCAACTTTACTGCAATATATAGAAGGTTGTGATATTTCCCCATGAGACACACGTCACCGTTAGCAGATTTGCGGTTATTGTGATATCTGAGAGTGGATAAAACGAAGTTTTTGCAGGTCGCGTCATCGGATTTGTTTTGACCTGCAAGTAAATGTGAGAAGTCATTCGTTATTAATCAATCATTATTAATTATATGATTAGAGAAATTAAATTAAGAAAGTTGATAAAAGAGACTTTATATTGAGCATACACCTATGGCTATGCTATATTTTAACGTAGTCCAGACTTTAAATATTCTGTCCAGGTAATTAGAAACTTTTGGAGACCTTTTTTAGTAATATGGAATTTAAGATAAAATTACATATTTTAAGTTAATAATGAATTAATTATGGTAAATAACATCTGAAAGAATAGTTAATACTCTTTGAGGTGTAATACTAAAAAGAGCTAAAACACAATTAATTTATGAGGGTTTCAAAACAACATTAACACACTGAAGGGTTAATTAAAACAAACCAAATTTTATACCCATCGCTGCGATATCAAAATCAACAACATAATGACGATAATGATGATTGAAAGTGTTCTGATGTAGAAAACGATGTTTGCATATTTTACGCTCATAAGATTAATGAAAACATTCATGGGCTATAAATGTTAGTTCTGGTCCAAAATGATTTTCAATTAGTGAACCTTGGTCAATCGCTTCGTAACGCTTTCATTCTCTATGATTCGTTATAGCTTGGGCTGCAATAAAAAGCGAGTTTTCTTTTATGGGAAAATTTCGCTATTATTACTACTACACTCGCTACTCGTATAAAATGCTTTGTACCCAAAGAAGCACCCCAGAATAATCTTGAAATATAAAATTTTCATGAATCTTTAATACTATGTTAAGTGCTGCAAATATAACTTGGACTAATGGATTACCGTGGCCTTATATCGATATACAAAATGTTTGGTCTCCCATCCGACGACTAGCCTCAACTTTGGTTGCTTTACTACCACAATCGCAGTCTAATCGTCCTCATTGCTCCTTTACCAACCTTTCGCACAGCCAGCAATGACCGTATTGAAATATTCCACGAGCTCCTTTCTTTTAAGTCTTCCATTCAAACAATCCCTATCCATATTATCGAATACTTCGTCAAAATAAAATTCCATAAAGGTGTCCATTTTATAACAAACAATATCCTGCTTTCGACTAGAGATTTAATTAATAATGCCTGAACATCAACATTAAATCACCGAAATCAGTCCATCTTGAGTGAGGTGAGCGAGTTTACTCATGTAAAGAGACAGGATGATACATGAGTGAAATATATTAGGTAATATCAATTTAAAAAACACTGATAGTCAAGTCAGCCGATACTTATAAAAATTCATAACAGTAATGATTTGATTCCTGCTCAGATACACTCATACACAAAATTTATTAGGCAAATATCACTTTGACGTTATTATTTGATCACAGTTATCACAGATAATAATTCTATCGATAAATACTTTTTAGTCAGACTTTAATTTTAAGACATCCACTTCTCTAAAGAGTTCAGTCTATAATAATAGGAAATCACAAGGCCCCAACACTTACTAGAATACTTGTAAGTGCTTAATCGCTTTACCCTAATGTTGTGGGGAAGCCTTATAGCAGCTATCCTGCAGTTCTTATAGCAATATCCGCTTCGTGATGTCATACTCGTATATGCTTGCTTTACAACATTTTAGTTTTTGAACCGTAAACAAAAAGTTTTGCTTTAAAGCAATGTGAATCTTATAATAAAGTAAACATATGTATCAGGTGCTTAGGGCAGCCATACACTTACTGCTCAAGTAGTCAATAAAACCAATTGGAATTACACCCACTGTATGATGTGTGTGATAAATAAATAAAATATACGTCATCATCATCAGCCTATTAATGTCCCCACTGCTGGGGCACAGGCCTTTCCTATGGATGGAATAGGGAGAATGAGCCATGACTCACCACACGGGCCCAGTGCGCATTTGCGAGTGCTAACGACTACAGATGCAGCCGGGACCAACGGCTTAACGTCCCTTCCGAAGCACGGAGGAACTCAAGATAAAAGTTTTTTGGTCCCCATCCAATGACTGACCACTGCGAAAGTTGCTTAACTTCAACGATCGCCGCCGAACGCGCTTACCAACTGCGCCCTAAAAATAGTAAAAAATATACATTTCTTGTCGTAAATTAACGTATGGCTCCTAAAATTCACCCAATTCCAGTTGTCTTTTTTTCCTTTCAGCTACCTCATGCGCGAAGACAACCACGATGACCAGTTCGAGTTGACGTATCGCGGTCACGTTTCGATGAAGGGCAAGGCTGAGCCGATGCAGACCTGGTTCTTGACCCGGAAGAAGATGTAATCGCCCATGACCTGGGTGCGGGACAAGGGGGAACGTGTGAGAGACAGTCTGGTGGCTATCAACGACATGATACTGGCGAGAATTAACAGTGTTGTCACGGTCTTGTTTAGAAGGAAGTAGATTTACATTCACGTATGATGGAGTCCGGTAAATTAAGACGTATATAAATTACATATTTGTTAAAAAAACAACAGTCTTAGTGGCATTGAATGCTATGATACTAACGAGAATTATCAGTGTTGTTACAGTCTTGTTTAAGGAGAAGGAGTACGGTAAATTATGTATTTATTGATGTTAATATAAAATTAGATGATGAGTTAAGACCTTCGTAAAATGTAGATTTAACAAGTCTTTATACACTTCCGAGTTATGAACCCAGGTCACTTCTATTTAGAAAACTGGCTTAGATCTCTTTTCATAAAATAGTTAATTCCAAATGCATCATCTTAATTTTTAATTGTAGATGTTATATTTATGTCATAATATGATAGTATGTAAAATAGGATATATTATAATCATATATGATGATTTTTTTTTTAATTGGACCCAATTTTGATATCATAAAATACTGAACGAAATGTAAAGCGTATTAAATTATTTTGATTTGATGTTTAAACTCATAACTTCGATAGAACCTTTTAAAAATCTCATTACTTAATAATAAAAAAGGGCTAATTATTATGTCTAATATGAACCTATTCATGGTCTCTTTTTCTATACGTTTTCATGAAATAATATTTATCTTTTGTATTTAAACAGGTACGAATGGTAAGTGCATTTTAAAATCTACTTTTCAAGGCAACGATCAGTACTTTTTCGGCCTAATTCTAAAAAAGTCCTATTTTAGTGTCTAGTTGTTTGTGGTATGCACATAAAGGCCACTTTTCCGTTGTCTTTTAATGTTAAGCCTAAACGAATGTTGTAAAATGCACGTGTTTCCTGTTTTACAATTTTTTTCACGCTGCAGTGAATATATGAATCGATGTGATTTTTTGCACGCATAGATTGTGGTCGATGATGGATATTCTGTTCCAAAAATTCTCACGGGAAAAATGTATTCGAAAGAGGAAGACATGGAAAAAACACCTTTAGGATCAATGTTAACAGAATTTTTAAAGGATTATTTTATGTAATAGATCCCACAGATGAATTCTTTGTATGTTATTTCAAAATTTGATCTGTGCCATGCCCAATAAAAATCAACGTAGGTCTAATTTCGGTATCCGTTAAACGTAAAATTATTTATTTGAGATATCTATGTAGCAATGTTTTTTTAATGAATAACGGCATGGAATTAAATAGCAACTGACATAATCTTATGACCATCGTGTGTTACTGGGTTCAGATCCCAGTTATTCTAATTCCTTGTTAATAACCCAGTCTTCAATCTTCCTGAATTTAAGTAATATTGTCTCAGTCCCAGGTCGTTGTATCACCGTCTTTGTTTTCAATGTTAGCAAGCAGTATAGGCTTAAATAAAAAACGCACTAACGAGATAGAGATTTTTGATATTAGTTCTTTACGATATCAATAATATTCAACAACACAACACAATGCAACAACACATGACATAATGAAAGAATAAATTTAATGTAATTCTGTGTGTGATATCGTTAGTTTTCAAAATTAGTCATGTGATGTTTAACATTTATAATATTTATATGTGTTATTAATTTGTTAATACTTTGATTGTTATATGTTTATTCGATGTATTGTTATATCTTTTGTTATTATTTCCAAATGTCTATTTGTAGTACCCAAAGCTTCTAGTCAATAGATTTATCCAGAGCTTTAAATATATACTCGACAGTTTTTCCAATTTGTGTAACGATAAATTAATTTATGTGCGTCTCATAAAGATTATTATTGGATAGCAACAATTCTTCATGTAATTGTGATACCTGTGTATTAGTAAAATATATATTAAAAGAGGTTTCGTTTCTTTTTTACACGAGGTGCAGCAAATTACTCTACCTCACCTGATGTGAAGTGTAAGTGGAGTCCAGTCGCGAAGATAGATGACGCGGCAGAAAGTGTGCCGCTCTAGACTTCCTCGCCTTACCGGCCTGAATCCAATCCGATACCCCGCCGAGCACTTATTTCTTTTATTACGCAGGGAAAACGTCTATTTACATACGTTGGCGCCCTTAAGGGGTACACCAATGATCGGACCTCGCACCTAGCCTCTCGCAAGTCTCACAGGTGTGAAACGGAGAAGCTGTTAAGAGCCCTTTTAAAAAATTGCGCCGGTGCCGTACTGATCGGCGCGTAGGTAGATTTGCACTAGTAATATTGCATGTTACGGTGATATTTCGAGTCTTATAAAATAATTATTAATGAACTAATTATAAAAATATATACATAAATCAGTAGTTCAATGATAGTAGATTAGTTTTATGAAAGTTTTTGATAGTAATTCTATTTAATTCAATATCAAAATACAAGGTAAACCTGCATTATTTTTTTAGGAAAACTCACGGAGGTTAGATGATTCGTATATAATTAATAAGATAGAAAATCCAAATTCTAATACATTATATTACATTGTAGTAATTAATTTGATCTAATTTATTGAACATTATTTAGAGATTCAGGCGTTTGAAGTTGTGCATATTTTTTTTTCCGTAAACTAGCTGCAGTAGAACGATCAGTACAAAAAAAGGAAAATAGCATTTGCAAATCTACATTAACTTACAATAAGAAGAATGAATGTACTGTTTACTTCTATATGAAATAGTCAAATCTTTCCTACGGGGGTAAATGAGGCGCTCAAAAATTACGATTTTTTGCAAAAAATGTGAAAGGGCTCTTAAGAAGTCCGCGCGGTTTACGAGCGCTTACGGCATGCTACCCGCTGAAAAATATTGCGTATACCGCTGTTTAAGTGTGGAACCGCGAGATCCCCGTACCCCGCGGAGCCCTGGAACCCTACTCACCGACAGAAACACAACACCACCAAGAGGTAGTGTTATTTTACTGTGATCTTCTGTAAGGTGGAGTTGACTTCCCCAGGCGGGCACTCCAATTCAAGAGGAAAATCCGTTATACCCTATCTGTCTTAAATAAGCGTAATTTAGGTAATTTCTATAAAAGCTAGTTAGTAGTAGTAGTCAAAATCCCTTTAGTTTACACGCTGAGTCTAAAATTTAGAGTATCGTAAGTTAATTTTAATTACTCAGTTCCAGAACTCCCACTGTCGTTCGTTGAATGAGGAATTGGGGATCTAATAGTACCAGTTGTCCCATCGCCTCAGCATGGGACAAAAAGTAATTTCTTATTTTATATATTTACACCGATACAACTGTAAACAAACAGGTTGAACATACCATAGAGTATATATATATATATGCTGTATCTATGCTATGAATGTAACAGTGGCCTTCTCCGATGTCCGTATGCATAATTATAAAGTTACCCACTGGTTTATATATCTAGTTCTGTGCTGTTATTATAAACAAGGTGTACAGTTAAATCAATTAGGTTGGTACTGGCAGATGCAACGTTAGGAAATCGATATAAGACGAAATGATGTTAGAAAATAACAGATGTTGAGCTGCCCATCTGCGTGCAAGTTCTTTTTTACACCCGCTTTAGCCCTAAATATTTTTAACTACTTAATAGGTTGTTCATCATCAACATCCTCAGCCTATTAATGTCCCCACTGCTGGGGCCAGGGCTTCCCTATGGATGGAATAGGGAGTTTGGGCCATGACCCACCATGCGGGCCCAGTTGGCGGATGCTAACGACTGCAGATGCAGCCGGGACACGGAGGAACTCGAGACAGAAGATTTTTGGTCACCCATCCATTGACTGACCAATTCGATAGTAGCTTAACTTCAACGCCATCGTCGTTGCGTTGCGCCATCGTGCTCCTCTTTGTCAACTTAATTCAGCGAAACTTTATAGGTTCTTGCTCTAACCTTTTGGCTGTAAAACACATGTGATATTCAATTCAATTCAATTCCTTTATTCCATTAAACAATATAATTATGTTGGAAATAATAAGCAGACATAAATAAAATAATAAATCAAATTACAAATTTTTGATGTCAAAGTGGATTATTAAAATTGTAACAAATAAAAAGAAAATACAAATACACTATGTCAAACTGGATAAAATTCATATATATATATAAAAAAAAAACATGTCAACCTAATCCTGTCTCATAAATTCGTCAACACTGTAATAACACTTCTTCAACAAGAAGTCAGTCAATTTGTTTTGAAAAGATTTGTAATCAATAATCGATTTCAAACTGATTGGAATCCTATTAAAAATTTCGACCGCCTGGTACCTATAGCTATGTTTAACAATCTTAAGTTTAGGTTTGATCAGATGTAGTAGATCCTTTCTGCGTGTTTTCAAACGTCTTTCCCTGTCTATTAGCGTTTCAAAAGTATCAAATTTTTTTGCTAAGTTGCACAAAACTGTTAATATATAAAGACAGGGAACGGTTAAAATCTTCAATTTCACAAAATATTATCAACATGATTCCCATTGTGGAATACGGACTACAGTTCTGATAGCTCTTTTTTGTAACACAAAAGCTCTCTGTTTATTAAATTTATATGAATTGCCCCAAAACCTAATACTATACCGCAAATGAGACTCGACTAGTGCATAATATACTATTTGTAGATGTTCTACTGTAATATCGTCACGTAAGCTTCTTAAACAATAACAGGCTAAACTATTTTTTTTCTTAATTTTCTCCAATTGTTGCTTCCAGTTGAGGTATGAGTCAATATAAATTCCTAAAAACTTTACTATTTCTACTAGATTTATATTTTTGTGGTTTAAAGTAATATCCAAATTTTTTTTATTTCTTGCCGTCGTACGAAATAACATTATATTGGTTTTGTCAAAATTTAAAATAAGGTCATTTGCATCAAACCAATTACTAAATGCTGATAGAGCCTGCTTAGTTTTACGACTTAGATCTTCACTAGCTGGCTGAAATAACTGCACTAGTGTCGTCCGCAAACAGAGTATTTTTTATGTCATTAATATTATCACAAATGTAATTATCTAAATCGTTGATAAATAATAAAAATAAAATTGGTCCCAATATTGATCCCTGGGGCACGCCTTTTTTTATCTTTGTCAATTTTGATTTACAGTAATTAATTTTTCCGTCAATGTTAGTTTTTATTTCTACATATTGATGTCTATTCTCTAAATAGGATTTTAAAAGTCTTAAACAATTTCCTCTAATGCCATAATGTTCCATCTTAATTATGAGCATTTCATGATTTACTAAATCGAAAGCAGAGCTGAGATCCAAGAATATTCCAACAACTTTCTTTTTAACGTTAAGATATTGTGCTACATCATATAAAAGTGTTTCTACTGCCTCGCCTGTACCTACCTTTTTTTGGTAACGAAACTGTCGTTCACTAATTATATTATTTGTAAGAAGATGTTCAACAAGTCGATTTTTATTCAGTTTTTCAAATATTTTTGATATTGTAGGTAACAGTGATATTGGCCTATAATTAAGGGGATCTGTTTTGACTCCTTTTTTGAATACAGGAATTACTTTTGCTATTTTAAGCTGATCAGGAAACATTCCTGAGTCCTAGCACGAGTTAAAAAAAGTTGATAACGGTTCCGCTAAAATATCAATATTATTCTTTATTAACGAAATTGGCAAATGATCGCACCCACAAGATTTTTTATTTATCATTTTACTAACGACTTTACGAACTTCTTCTGGCGTAATCCACTCCCAAATCAAGCTGCGTTTAATATAAGGTGTTTTAGCCTTTAAAATAAAATCAGACAAATTTGTTGTTATACTTTTTTTACTGTGGACCTGATTAAACCTTTCACAAAAAAGATTTACTACCTCCTGCGGGTTGTGTACTAATTTATTGTTATCTTTGAGAACAAGTTTTTCCTGACTACCACTTTTAATTTTATTTCTCTGCCTATTAACAATTTTCCAAATAGCCTTAGAGCAATTAGCTTTCTTTATTTCTGCTTGTACAGCTAACCTGTGTGCACTTCTGAATACACGTCTATAGATATTAATTTATTTGTTTCTATATTTCAAAACTGATTCATCATAGTTTGACTTATGAGCTGATATTAAAAAACGCTTCATTTTGCTTGATGTTTTGATACCTTTCGTTATCCACTTAATGTGATCAGATTTTACTTTAAATTTACGTTTAAGTAATTTAAAGCTTTTTTTAAAAGATTCACTGATATTCTTTAAGAACCCAGTAATGCCAACACTGGTCGAATTATGTTTCGATATATATTGTCTAAATGTATTATTATTGTTTTCATTAAAAAGCCTTATATTTGTCTCAATAAAATAGACAACGGACGGACAGACAGACGGCACGGAATCCTAAAAACAAGCGACCCCTCAAAATATATCGTCTTAAAGTCGCTTAGTTATTCAAAGAAGGGACCATCAAAACAAATGACATCTCAAAGATCCTAAAAAATTGTTTACGACCAGTTTCAATAATCACACTGTTTTTTTTTTATTTATAAAGGTACATTAAACAGCCATAGGCCAGCAAAAATATACACAGCTGGAAAAACATAAGTAAACCTTCATCATCAGCCTATTAATTTCCCCACTGCTGGGGCAAAGGCCTTCCACCACGCGGGCCCAGTGCGGATTTGTGGGTGCTTACGACTGCAGATGCAGCTGGGACCAACGGCTTAACGTGCTTTCCGAAGCACGAAGGAACTCGAGATAGTAAATTTTTGGTCACCCATTAAAAGACCGACCACTGCAAAAGTTGCTTAACAGGTTACTAAGTAAACCTAAGTTACCAAAAAGAAAACATTGAAAACATAAAGAAAAAAACCATGATGAAATAGTTTTCAATCCTAAGTGATGAAACAAAGCGGGCGAAAGGAATAAAAACTTGATTTTACCAGAGAAAAGTCACTAATTCGGTACGAGTCTAATAAACATTCATGTATCTGCAATCAACCAAAATAAAATAAATATATGCATAAAATAAACAATAAATATGTATATATGGTTAAAAATCAAAACATGTACGTAATAAAAGAAAAGAATAATCCGGCTCCATTTTTAAGCAACATTTGTTTTTATAAATATCTAGGCAGCAAAAAGCTCTACTGGTCCTATGTTTTTTTTATGTTACAAAGGTGGCAAACTAGCATATGACCCTCCTGACAGTAATAGAAGATGAACGGCCACCATAGCATGTACAGGTCGTGGCACGTAACTCTAGCGCTGAAGAAAACGTGGAGGGGTTAGATGCGCATGGGTACGACTGGAGAGCCAATCGGCGCAACGCACGCCCACCCGCGCACCTCGTTTTCCCCCAACACATCTTAATTTTTACTTCTGCGCAATAACGGTCAGCGCTAGAGTTTCGTGCCGCGATTTATAGACGCTTGCGATACCAATAATATCACTCGCACTGTTTACCAACCCTGACTCAATCCCCGATCCCGTGAAGCTCTGGAACCTTACTCTCCGACAGAAACATAACACCAATAATTAGTTATTTATCATACTAGTGCGGTAAGTTGGTTATTACAAACGAGTAGACGAATGTAAGCCCGAGACGAATTCGAGGGTTGACCATAGTCACGAGTTTGTAAATACCAATACCGCACGATCACACAACGTTTTTCAACACATTTGCGAGTAAACAGTATAATGTTTAAGTAATGAAGCAAACTTTTTCTAAGACGAAAATGGCGCGCATTTCCACGTGGCGCCACGTGAAAATTAGAACTACATATTTTGGCTCTATTTTTCTTTTTTTAGTATTAAAGATCAAAAGCGTTTCAAAGGAGATTCGTTCTAAATTAAAAAAAACGATGGGTTGCACTCCAGGAGTGCCGGCAGAAGTGAAAACTTGAATATTAACGTTGTGCATTTTTGATATTTTGGAATGGTTAGGGAATAATTTTGCACGAATTGCTTTAATTATCAGTATAAAAGTACTATCATGTATGTGGTAGAATACTATATTTATTTATTGCGCTATTGTACACAAACATGACAATTTATATTACATTAAAAGAGTTTATCTCTCAGAAAAATCAACTTACATGACTCATATTTAAGCGCACCTAGCGACATCTATTGTAAAAAAATGCATTTTCATCGCAATAAAGCTGCCACGTGGACGTCCTAGATAGACTTATTATTATATTATAATACGGTAAAATAAAATATTACTATATTTCGTCCAATATATTGAAAGTCAACAACCTTTCCAATTTTGTTGTGTTGTATGATGCGATCAGCCCATGCGTTTAACCTGACGCGTGTTTAATATTTTTACCCAAACAATAAAAAGTGTACAACGCCGCTTAAGAAGTTTTCACTTCAAAAATACTGTAAAGGATACGCACGGTACAATATACCCAAGCGAGCGGTAAAATTTTACCACACGCTCTTTTGTACGGTGCGTAATTTTGAACTTTCGAACAATTAGACAACTTCTGTAAATGCACATGTTTTGCAAACATGTTGAAGAGGTAGTTTTATTATGCCTGTGGGCTTCTCTAAGTTGGAGATCACTTCCCCAGACGGGCGCTCAAATTCGAGCGGAAAAACTGCTATGCCAACCTCTCTTAACGTCTTACTAAAGGTTGATTTTTAAACGGGCCATTAAGATTGCTTGCAAAGCTGTGTCTTCTATTCATGTTGCCTAATGTTTAAATACGGTAGTTTACCGTATTGGATGAGCGAATGACACTACGCGATAATCGAGTCGCTAGTCGTCGGAAACGCAGTTTCTACCTGCTAACCACATGAGTAAAAAAGGAACAGAGGCAAAGCTGAACAACTGCGCGTGAGTGAGTGGAAACTGGCGGCCTGCGCGTATACGAAGAAACTTTTTCATTGGCGCAACAGGCCGCTAGTGCTCACACACACATGCAAAGCTTCATGGAGCCTCTGTGATTTCTTTGCACTTCAGCAAACTACGGAGGTCGTTCGACGGCATTCCATCTGCACGAGATTATTTTTAGGCATTGGCTAAGAACTGTGCCACTTAGGTGTAAGTGTTGTGCTATTTGTTTACCAATATATCTTTTACGGGGATGGCAGAGGATTGGAATTAAAAAGCATCCTAATAAAAAACAAATCAATAAACGAGACGTCATTGTAAAAGTTATTAAATTATGTGATATATGATGTTTTCTTTCTTTTGTCATAATAATACCTAAGCGGAGATTGATTTCAAAGATGACATCATATTTTTCTGACAGGAAAAATCAATTTTAAACTTTATGCAGAACATAATAAGATCCAAAACGAATTAAAGAAACTTTTAAGGTATAATTATTTAGTAATTTTATTGAAAAGGCATCGAACTTGACTGGTTCTTGAGGATGAACAAAATTTTAAACAGAACTATTACTTTATACAACTTCGAAGATTTTATTTGTAGATTTTAGAGGAAAAAGTAGGTATTAGTGATATTATTACTTACTTATAAGTAAAATGATGTTGGTTATATGTAGCTAGATTTTACGCAAAATTCTTGAATTTACAAAAATACAGAACAACATTACTAACATTTTAATGTCTCCACTGCTAGGGTAAGGCCTTTTCCTTTTGGAAAGGAATAGAGGAAACGGCCTATGACTAATTGGATACTAATTGGGTAGGTCATACCCATAACCCACCACGAAGCCCACAAACAAGATTTTGTAGGTATTTAGCAACTTATGGCTTATCCTAAAATGACCTTTCAATACACGGAAAATTAAGCAAAGAAAATATTTTTTTGTCATCCATCCTACGCCCAACCCCCTGCGAAAGTTTCTTAACTTTTACAATCGCAAACCGAATGATTAATTAGAATTACTACGCCAGTAAACTCCTGAATTCAGTTTGATCTACAAAAATTAAAAAAGCTTTCAGTGTTTCGGGGCCGTTTAAGTATTACGTAAGCACTATAGGGGGGCAGAGGGGTCTTTGCTTTGCTTATTTTTTATGACATGGGGGGGTAAGGGGGTCGAAATAGTGATTACGTCAGCATCATGGATTTTGGTGTCATGAACTGAAGACCTTAGAGCTAAGCTGAAGACTGTTAATTGGAATTAATATGTATACCAAAAATTCGGAAGAAGTTTGTTTTGTTCGTAATCGTACTTAATAAGAATATAATATTTTTGTACCTTACTCTATGTTGAATAATGTGTCAATAAAGTTTGTTTAAATGAATACTATGAGCGGTAAAGTCCTCTATCCTAAACCTATTTAAGTACTGCTGCTCATGAAGCTCATGAAAGCTCATGAATGAAAAAAAAAGAATACATTAAAGGAAAAATGCATATAGAAGTACCAATGTTTTCGTAAGCACGGGGGGGGGGGGGGGTAAGAGCTTTGCTTACTTTTGCTGACAAGAGGGAGGACGGGGTAAATAATTGTAGTAAATCTGATTACGTAATACTTGTTCAGCCCCTTCTATGAAACTTCGCGTATTGATGAGATGCCACAACTATAGACATCAACGCGTTCTGTACCTCTAGCATGAACCATTATCGAATTCGAATAGTTTACAAACCGAAATGTCATTGTCAAATTTTGTATGGAAAACTCAACAGCAGCGCCACAATGGATGTAACGAGAACTAAAAATCAGTACACATTTGACAATGACATTTCGGACTCGCAAACGATACGAATTCGATATTGGTTCGTGTTAAGGGTACTGGTAACAATAATATTTTTACTTAGAACTTTGGGGTTTTTTTCCACATTACCCATCCTCATTCATAACAAAAAGTGGGTTGTTATTTTCCAATAACAAAAGTCTACCGATTATTATAAATAAAGGAAATTAAATCGAGACGTCGCGGTCGCCGCAAAAAAATAGACTCGTGCGCACTTCGAAGGCGACCAAGGTAGAAACTGCAAAAATGAAAGGGCGTTTCAACCTATTCTATGTTAACGATTTTAATTCTTATTATAAGAGTGCTGAGGTCGATATTAAGGCGTAGAGTAAGCAATATGATGATGTGAATGGAGAAGGCTCTCAGGCCCCAGACATTTGTGAAACCGTTTAGCGCCTCAGTCCGCGTCAAGCGTCCGTTGCTGCCGCACGCATGCGCACCTCCACGCTATTGGTCCGTTCAAATTCCGAACGTTAACCAACGACCAATCGTGCCGATCGACTTTTTCTTTTTTATTTATTATCTCTCACAGCTGTGTTTGACATTTCGTTATTTTGCATTACCTGTGTTGTGACATTGAAATGAGTAAGACTGTGTTTACTTCGGACTCGAAATAGCACCTGATCTTCGATAGTCTTTAAGGTCGGATTTTTATTCTCACGTATATATTGTTGGTAAGTTTTTTCGTATTAATTATTTTTTAATGTTCCGTTTGTTTAAAAGCCTGCTTTTCTCACGGCTATTTCTGACATTTTAACGTTAATTGTGCTCATTGTAATCGAGTTTGTATTTTGAAACTCCTTATCGTGTAATTTCAGAAATATACATTGCCACATTTGTAATGGATTAATGAATAGGTGTGATCTTGTTGTCATATAAGATATTTTACATTGGATCGTATAACAGTTTGATAAAGTTCTTCTAGAAATTTCTAGTCTGAATTTTAGATAATGTCTTAGTACCGGCTAAAACATTGACGCAATGGTTAGCCGGTCCTCTTCAAGCGGGGCTAGTGCGGATTAAATAATAGGTAATTTTTGGTACCAAATGTTGCTAACAACTTTTAATTCAGACATTAAAAGTTTTTATTTGTTTTGCAATCTAATTTTAGCCACCCACCCTGTGGTCTTTACCAAATTTATATAACCATCATTAAGTTATTACACTTCTACACTTTGGCACTTCACTTGGATATTCGTATTTGCTATTTGTTAACTTGACAATAGTGTGTCCTTTTAATTCATTAAACAGCATGATAAGGACAGTGTTCTGTCAAGTTTTTAAATATTGATCAATATGAAAATGGTCGATGTTTGTCTTCATTAGGCAGTTGTCAATCCTTCAATATTGTAACCAATTTACCATGACTGAATATGTTTATACTAGTAGTTGATGTATTTTTTTTATAAATGCAAAATATATTTTCAGAAATCTTTAGCTGTATTTATTTCTTGATTGTAGTAAAGTTTTTTAGTCAGTTTTAGAGCATTATCCCTTTGTTAAGACGAATACTGCTGGTAGTTAAGTTTTAAAGAATCAGGCCCAATTGCAACGAAAACTACAAATCTTAGAAACAAAAAATCACAATAGCATTAAATACAAAACAGAATTAAAATAGTCCCCGCGACACACGACTATGTAAGATGGAAAAATCCCATGATCTCATAATGGTGGAGTCCGATTCATGAGATCGCATCATTAAAGCAATTATCGTTCATTAAACAACAGTTGTAAATCGGTTTTATCCTGAGGCAATCTTTACGGAGTCATCTTAAACGAGTTGGGTATTCAAAAAGGTAACCGACAAAATTTTATAAATATTCTCAAATGCGGCCCTCGAATTTTTGAGATTTCATATAGTAAATACTGGCACGATAAGGAAAAAGTTTGCGCATGTCTGGTATAGTGCTGTCAAAATGACATTACTCTGTACTGTTTGACGTTTTAATTAGAGCCGTGTCACGTCACCTGCGTGTAAAAGGCCATACTCGCTTGAGAAACATTTCCACGTTTTATTTATTTAATATTTTTTGCCTTTACACTGCAAATGGCGGACTTAATGCCAATATGGCAAACCTAGTGTCGTGAATAGGTACATTGGTATCACATTATTATTGGACCGAAGATCTTCTACGAGTATATATAAAACTCAAAGGTGACTGACTGACTGCCATAGTGATCTATCAACGCACAGCCCAAACCACTGGACGGATCGGGCTGAAATTTGGCATGCAGGTAGATGTTATGACATAAGATTTTGATCAATTCTGCCCCCAAGGGGATAAAATAGGGAATGAAAGTTTTTATGAAACTGTTAATTTTAAACCGATCGGGCTGAGACTTTGCATGCAGGTATAAGAAGAATCATAATAAATGTAATTGTGTATAATACAAGGCTGAGAACAAAAACTGTAGTCTACACTTCAGCTCTACACCGAAGCGAAGCGAGGGCGGGCCGCTAGTTTAATATATGAGAAGACCCCAGGAACTGATACCTTGATTTCAAATATCCAGGGGTTCATGGATCATATAATTATGTGGAAAAGGGTGCAAACTATCCTTGAGTACCTGCGCTCTCGAATAGGCAGCCAGTTAAGTTTATTACGGTATTCAGAGATGTGATCGTATTTACTTAAACCAAAAACGAAGCGAATGGTATTGTTGAGAAGACGATCCAATTTGGTAAGCAATAATTGATTTATATCAGTAAAACAAACATGAGCATAATGAAAGAGGGGAAGAATAAGGTATTGTACAAGGGAGATTTTGGTACATGGAGGGAGAAAATTCTTCAAGCGGTAAAGCGAACCAAGTGTTCCGTTTACCTTGTGGCACATATTTTCCATTTGGGCATCCCAACTAAAGGTGTGATCAAGTACAAGCCCTAGGTTTTTTGTAGAATACGGAATCACTACGCCATTGAACATAACATCGGGAATTGTGTTCGCATGCATTTGCGAAATTTGTCGACAACTGCCGATAATGATCGCCTGACATTTACCAGGTTTTTATACCTACACAACAGAATCATAAATATTCACTTTTGACGGAGTATACATCAATAAATAACGTATGAATGTTTCAAAAACTTATCAAATAGCCTAATACTGGACAAGTTACACTAAGCCTAAATTAATGTTTGACAGTTGTTTGACAGCCGCAATAAGTCCATTTGGTGGGTCGTGACCTCATCTCTCTATTCCAATCACAGCCAAAACCTGTGCCCCCTTATTTGGAACATTAACAGGCTGTAAGTGTCTTCACTTACATCTACAAAAGATGTTCTTACATCTTGTTACAAATTTAGCAGCTGGAGTATTGTGTGTTTTTCTATCTAGCAGCAACAATCAGTTATAGAGATGTAATTTATAAAAAAAAAGACCTAGTGTTTTCACCGACTGATTCATTAATGATATTGCATAAGACGAGATTCCTTTCTTGTGTTTAACGAGCCAGCAGAATTTAATAATTAACAGACTGCGAATTATTCTTACAGTCTGACAAACATTAGTGTCAGACTGTCGGAGAAGTAATTGAATAATTTCTGCTTTTTTTATTTTTAATTAAAAAAAATAAAAGAGAAAGATTAATACGCACAAATATATAAATATAATGATAATATATAATTATGTCGTATTATTTATCTCTGATAATTTAACTGTCAGCACTTAGTCTAAGACTAAGGCCGCTCTATTAATGCATACTTAAATTTGATTACAGTTAAAAGACTATGGAAAAATTTAACGTTTGTCAAAATTTGACACATTTTACTACGTATTTGACGTGACATTGACCAATAATAAAATTTTACTACATATGCAAAACGGGGCCTTCAGTCGCGTTGTTACATCCACAGTTAAATTTGACTACACTAAAAATACCAGAGAAAAAATATCAATTTTTTGACTTATTTACTATGTGTTTGACGTTACATTAACTATAGTCAGATTTAACTATGGATGAAACAACGCGGCCTTAGACTGTCAAATTTTACTTTAAGAGGATCGGGGGAAATATGATGGATGGTATCCAAAAAAATTTAAAACAAGTCATAACAACAACTCTGTCGTCTTCTCTGTGAATCTTAAGGGTTAAGTAATTAAGTTCAAGATCGCTTGCGTGTTGAAGTGATAGTATACTTACGTGTTAAGAACAGGTGCGTTACGAACAGACATATTAAGCGACCTTACATTAGTGCTTGTTCAACTTCCTACATCAGACAATTATTTGTAACTGTCTTAGAGTTTTTGATGGCGTTTTTATTACCCGACAAGTTTTGAACTATACAAGATGCAGTCTTCAATATGTATTTTAAGCTATAACTTTAAAATTGGCACGACACTAGCGACCGCTCGCGACTTCGTCTGCGTTAACTTTAGTTTTTGTGAATCCATCAGGAACCTAAATTGTCTTCGGGATAAAAAGTATCATATGTCTCAATCCAAATAATAAATTATACGCGTGCCAAATTTCAAACCAATCCGTTCAGCTGTTTTTGCGTAATTGAGTTATAAACATAATAGTATACAAACAAACAAGCTTTCACATTTATAGTGTCAGTGGGATTGCTACCTTTATGAGCATTGACTTATATTTTAGCACAATAATGAGAAATATTAGCACGTGGCCTAACTGTTAACACAGCTGCATCTTAGAATCAGCGCCACATCCCAGGATACGGAACTCGCTGGGATGAGACAGTTTTAGCAAAATTTGTTTTTCATTGTATTTGTTTAACCTATGTCATGTTGGTATTGCTGTATAAATTTATTTTCTTTATTCTTTTTGTTCTCTTTCTCCTAAATATAATATTTAACTCGTCTTTAGACCAAAGAAACCAAAATATACATTTATATACTGATTATTTTTGTAATGTAAATAATTTTATCAGTTACAATCGATTACAATCAAATCTCGTTGTGTTTTGAAACAAGGAAACGTTTTTATATGTCAATAATTAATGTGATTATAATAATAATAAAGTCTCTTTACAAAAGTTTAATGAAAATCGTTAAATTGCTCTGGCATCTGTAAATTGTTGAATTTTCGAATATAAATTCAAAAAGCCATATTACATTTTATAGCGAGGAGGATGCAATTCTTAAACAAAATAAATAATACATATTTCCCCCTTATCAAAATATTCTTACAGCTGACCTAGAATACGTCATTGCATGTGACGAAGGTTGACTCCTTTCACTTCATCCCAGTCATTTAAAAGTTGTTAATAAGTTAATTACGACATGATCATTAAGAGAATTAAGAAGAGGTATGGCAGAGCGGTAATATCGCTCAAGTTAGAGCGCCTACTAGATGTTACAGCCTCTTCCTAACAGAATATTTTAGTCCAACACTGGTAACTAATATTGCCCTAGAATACAATATGGACTATTATATATTCTGGTAACTGATATTTCTACAAAAGCTAATGTATAAAACAAAACATGCTACATACCTCCTTGAGCTGATGCATAAATACATTAAGTAGTCTATTAATATGCGAGTCTTGTTATAAATTCTATATTTTTGCTAGTTTATATTTGTATATATTTAATTAATAATATAGCTGTGCCCCGCGGTGCTACCCGCAGTTTATTAGGGATATTTTCCCGCAGTAAAACGTAACCTGTGTGTTAATCCAGCATGTAAGCTAACTCCGTACCAAATTTTATTATAATCGCTCGAGCCGTATAGACGTGAAGAGGTAACAAACATACACACTCACACACTCACAAACTTTCGCCTTTATAATATTAGTGTGATTGCAAATACTAGATTGTCTCGTGATTTGTAATATTTCTAGTTCTGCAGATGTCTATTAGCGACGGTGATCAGTTAGCATCAGATGAGCCACCTTTTTTATGTTAAAAGGGTGTCAAATAAGCGTATGGCCCGCCTGATGGTAAGTGGCCATCAAAACCTGTAGATGCTAGCGAAACCAAAAATATCACTCGAATTGTAACCCAATCCCCTACTCCGTGGAGCCCTGGAACCTTACTCACCGACAGAAACACAGAAATTAATATATCTTTATTCAAATTGGATGTATAGTACAAAACTCTTTTGAATAGTCCAAAAAAATTTTTTTTCCCTACCACCTCATTTGGACGTATTTTGTAGCTGCGGAGAAAAACGAGCGAAAAAACTCGACAACATTAAAAGTTTATAATCATTATGTTGTTACAACGTCAATATAATCATGATTTATTTAATAAAGAAAACCTGTTGGAATGATTGGATTAGTTCAAACCCAAGCATTTTTGTCTGTAATATAATCAGACATTTTGTAATAAGCATTTTTAATAAGTGCTTTTTTGTACTATCTTTGAATTTATTTATAGTTAACTCTTGGATATTGCTTCGGACTTTATTGAACAAGCGAACATAAAGACCTTTAAATGAATTATTGATTTTGTGAAGCCTAGTAGCAGGTAAAGTTCGTTTATTTTTAATTCTTGTATTAAGCGTGTGAACATCACTGTTTTTATGAAACAAATTACACCACTTAGTGTTATTTTACTGTAATATTCTAAAAGGTGGAGGTTACTTCACCAGATGGGCGCTCCAATTTGAGCTTGCTCCTAAATATAAAAAATATACCTTGTATAATGAATATAGTCTTATTTGGCGTGGCTTTGTATCAGTCGTCAGTCGTTATTATTAGATGAGAATTTAAGTTAGCATCGTATCACGGATACAGATAGACATGTTATGCGCACGCGCAAAAACAACCAAGTTTAGTGATATCATCAACGAATATACAACTAATCGAATAGCTGCTAGCGCCCTGCATAAATATAATGTGACCGAAGTGGATTTTTCAAACGCGTTTAAATTTTAAGGTATTTTATATATATAAAATGTGAATTTTTCTTAATAATGTTTAATGCCACACTAGTAGATGCAATATTATTGTGTGAGACTTTGCATCGTTTTTATTAGTGAGCAACAATTTTAATGTGCACTAAATGTGTTCGATTATAATTTGCTTATCATAACCCTAAATAGGACCTGAACTTACATCCTTGTACAGACAGACAGGCTTTATGCTGTTTTATTAGCGGTTGGAAATGTGTTAGTCAATTGCCAAAATTTTATATACATACTAGCTGACCCAGCGAACTTCGTACCGCCATAAAAAAATTAACTAAAAAAACATTGTCCAGCGGACAAAATTGTGAATCTAAACCATTCTCAGATCCCCTTGAACAGACACAAAAAATTTCATCAAAATCGGTCCAGTCGTTTAAGAGAAGTTCAGTGACATACACACTCACAGAAGAATTATATATATAAAGATAGAACCGATTAAGAATAAAAGCAAACGTGAATGTCGTGGAACATTCGGTTGGAACGAAGTTAAATATACACATAAGTGCACAACTACACACAATACTATATTTAATTACACACAAAACTCTTGGAAACAACTGAACGTTGTGATGGAATTTTTTTACACTTTTTTTCACTTTTAAAATATTCCAAAATATTCACCATCATTGATCAAGATGTTGACCTACTATGTTTAAAAAAACAAAACCTATTCTACTGCACGCCACCTAAATCGATTCGTACAGAACCCTATTAAGATCACGACTTCAATTACCAGTAATGGTATTTGTAATTGATCACAGCGGCACAATAAAGTCGCCCGCAATCTTGCCGAGCTCCTGAGTGGCTCCGGAATCCAAAAATAGATTAAAAAAGTCCAAAAGTTCCACCTCACTGCCCTCAAGCAACGAGGTGTGAAGACGCATCGAGAATGGAGGTGGCACACCTTCTTCGTAACTTGTGTGACCTTTATCAACTCGAGGTTAAAAATCTCGCATGCATGATGGTAATAAGTATTTATTTATCGTTTTCGTAGTAATTCAAATTTAGTTACAGACTTGACCTAGCTAAAAGTTAAAGTAGTTTTAGGTATTGTTATTCAATCGTACAGGTGTTTGAATAAATCAACAACTTTAGTTGATATTCTTTTATATCGATTATATTATTTATGATAAACCATAATGTTTATAATTCTGTTTAAACCTGCTTTTCCTGCTGATTGCGAAAATTTAAATAACTTAAGCCAACTCGCACCAAAATTCATAATTCAAATTAAGGCTCAATCGTGCTGAAGACATCATTTCATCTTTGTCTAAGTTATTTGAATTTCAAAAAGTGATATAATTAGGCTTAATCATTTTAAACAGCTTTCAAAATTGATTTAAGAACTTTGGTGGAACTGGGTCTAAATGTTTATATTATATACATTATCAGTTATTAACATGTTAGTACTTGCATTACCATACCTGTATTCAGTACAGGCCCTAAATACACACATCAAAAGTGTCTAGGGATCAACATATATTTTTGCAATAACTTTTCTCCTGATTGATATTAATTAAAATTTTCTTTAAGGATTCATCAAATAAAGTGTTTTCGTTTGTCACAGTAACGATAAACCAAGTCACCTTTGCATTAATAAAGAAATTTGCCATTTTCCTAATAAAGGGATTTTTGACATTTGAACCACTAACACAAAAGTTCGAAAAAAAGACTGAAATAACAGTTTTCTCTAAAATTTTATTGGGTAACTTAAACAATTAATAATCCGTATTTCTACCGCGAACACTAACAACACAAGAACATCGGTTTGGCATACTCAAAATGAGTTCATCCAAATCACGCTGTGGAATGGCCGCCCATGTTCGTTGCAACAACAAAAAAAGGTCTTCTTGCGACTGGATACCCTCCATATTCGGCAGAGCTCTTCTCTGTAGCATATCCCATGCATGCTCAATCGGGTTCAAGTCTGGCGACTGAGCAGGCCAGGGCAGGACATTGATGTTAGCTGCGGCGAGAGTCTGTCTTACAACTCTTGCGGTGTGCGGTCGTGCATTATCATGCATTAACTGAAATAAGGGACCGATTTGCACTTGTAGAGGAACGATGACGTCTGATACAATCGTCTCAGCATAAATTTGAGCGTTGAGGTTGCCTCTGATCCAAATCAACTCAGTTCTTCCGCCGATCCAAATACCCGCCCATACCATGATGGTTCCACCACTATAAGGATGGACTTCCTGGCAGGATTTTAATCGCTGTTGGCGTCCAGGGGTTCTCCAGTGTCGTATACGTCTTGTATCCGGTCTCATACCAAAACGAGACTCATCAGAAAAGCACACGAAACGCCATTGTTCTTCTGCCCAATTTCTGTGTTCAAGAGCCCATTGATATCGAATCCTACGATTGTGCATTGCTATAGGTGGTACCCGTAGCGGTCTTCGGGAATGAAGGTTCACTTCATGCAAGCGGTTTCTGACTGTTTGGTCGCTAATTAAGTTCCCTGAAGAGTGATGAAGCCTCACGGCTAACATCATGGCGGTTATTGTTGGAGCTCTTCGAGTTAAGATTTGAATGTATCGGTCTTGTCTCCGTGTGGTGCAGCGATACCGTCCTCCATGGCGCTCAGCCACGGTACCAGTGCTTCGGTATCGTGTCCAAAGTCGACTGATAACACTCTGACTTGTATTCAGAGCTAAAGCCACAGTACGTTGCCGGGAACCAGCTTCTATCATTCCCACGGCTCTGAGCATTTCTTCCCTGCTTAAATGACGTCGCCGCTCCATAATAACGTTGGTTTTAATCAGTAGTAGGGAAACAGTAGCACTAATAATGTCTTCAATGCGTTGTATGTTTTTATAGGGAAAATATTGACAGCTGATTTTCATCTTTTACTCGAATTTGATTCACAGTTCCTGATTCAAATTATGAAATGCACCAAAAAGGATCCATATAAATTTATAAAATCATAAATTTATTACAAAGCCACATCTCAATCTCAAGAAATCCGCATAAAAATGCTTGATCCCTAGACACTTTTGATGTGTGTACTACAAAAACATAAATTTTATTAACATCAGATTTCGCATAAATTGACTTGCATTTCGTATATTATTTCGCTTATCATAACCTTAAATAGGACCTTAACTTACATACTTGTACAAAGGTATAAAATTTTATTACCACCCACCCTCACATTTTATGCGACATAAAATATTTCAGTGCCAATTTGAATTTGCCTAACGAATGAACAGGTTCCGATGCGAAGTTCAATTATCGCGTTTAAGCATCTCCGCCACATATTTATGCATCGATGGCGTCAAACGCTTGGAGTTATAGCTTTCCAAAACCAGTTTGAGGTCTCCGAGGCACGTCCGAACACAGAGGACCTCTGGCCGCGGGGACAGTATCAAGGACATACTAATTTAGCAGAACCATACCGACTAACGAGTTTGGTTATTTATCAAACTTGGTGGAAATCGAATTTCATTTCACGAGCCATGTAATTTAAAATTTTATATAGTTATAAGACATATTTGTTAAAACACTTATTTGAACGGATTAAAATATCAACTCGAGCCGTTCCTTGTATGAAACTCGAATCGTAACGTATTCGCCTCGCCTGGGACATGTTAGTGTCCCAAGGAAAGGCTTAACTTCGGTACTCCGATACTTCTAGTATGGGAGGATGTCATTTTGATATTTTCTGATATTGTTACGAGATCAGTAGTAGCATAATCACTTTCCACTGAATGCCGTAACTTTCAATTTGATTACTTAGCAGCCAGTTTTACGGTCATTAGTGAGCTAATGATGAAATGTAAGTACGCTAAACATTTCAGTAACAATAGGACAGCTTTGTTTATTCACAATTTCGACTTTTTTCCGGTCGACCGTAAATTTGTATTGTTGGATCATTTTAAAGCCGCACCTTGCTTTGCCCATTACTATAACGTATGTCATAGTATTGACTAACTGTGGGATTGTGAATTTAAAAAATAATAAAGCTTTATAGCCGAGGAAATTTGATCCCACATTAAATCTGACCATCATGGATGGTAATATTTTTTATTTCAATTAAAATAAAGAAGTATTTAATTTAAAATACAGAGGTATTTTAATTACAATAGATCATTTATTAGTTTACTAAAATACTTCTAGAGAGAAGAAATATTTTACATGAAAGAAATATTCTAGAAGTTTAACCTATATTAAAGTCACATTATAATAGGAATGGAAGGAGAATAAAGAATATAAAGTAATTCCTGATCGATAAAGTAAACCGGTTTCTTCAAAAACATTGTTCCTATTTGCAATAATAGGCATTTTCTAAAATGACCCAAGAATTCCGAGAATCTCACGTCCAAGACAAGTATTACGCCAACACACCTACGAGGCCGTCAAGGGAAATTGGACACAAAGTACCAGCATATTGCCAAAGGCATTTGCAAACATCGAATGGCAATATTTGTAGAAAGAACATAAATGTATTTTCAGGTACATGCAGGTGAGCGTCGTATGATGTAACATATAATTTTGGAGGCCTTAAAAAAGAAAAGGAAAGAATAAGGCTCGTTGGACCTTCGTGGAACTCAACTGGGCGGGTTCGTTCGTATCATATAATTGCTTTTTGAAGGACCCTGAGCCTGGGAGTCAACGAACGCGAACACAGCTTTTTGATCGGCTTATTTAAGTCGATATACGGTTGTATATAGTCTTAAAGCAACAAAGTAGATGAAAGTGGAAAAAAATGTAATTGTCACTGAATATAATAAGACGCAAATGTCTAACTTTAATGTCCTTTCAAAATAGTCAAATATATTTTGATTTAAAAAAAATACATAATTGTGCTTCACATATCTGGAGTTTTGGAGGGGAGAAACTTTAGGTTCACTTTCAGCCATTGTTTTGGCATAAATTTTCTTTAAATTTCTTCGGATTGTTTAAGAATTCATTATTTATCTGGAACTGCGTTTGAGTTGTGTAAAATCCGATTGACTTATTAATATATTACATAGATATATATATATATTTTAAATATCTTGAAGTTTCAACTACATTTTAAGTATAAATATTAATCAACGATCGGTGAATCAAAATTTTTGCAAGCACTTTAAACGAATGAATCAGCTTTTACCGAACGGTATCTATAAGACGTTTGTAGACGTACATCAAAATCTCGTTTCAATAACTTGAACAAAAAAGTCGGCCAGAGAACAGTTACACTTACCAACATGAATATGTCTAAACTATACCGTGTGTCTTCAGTGCCGAAATATAATAGGATCGCCTCATCATCTGTGAGCTGTCCGCCAATATTGTGATCTCTACCGATGTTACAAATAACAATAAGCTCACCAACCGTTTGAATATTAAGAACGCTCTTTACAAGATTTGAATTTCACAGAAACATGAACCTGACTTTCTTATACACGCTTTCACGTGTTTAATAAAGATATCATTTGTGCCTTTGCCAAATCTTCGATTATTATCTGTTTGCAAATCGTTTCGTCATCGCAATATCATTTGTTGGTGTCATATTCTGATTTTACTTTTATATTAATCCATATTTTATTCTATAGACTATGTGGTGTTGCAGATTCTTACCAATACCAATCGAATGCGTTTTAGAGATAGTTTCAAACTGATAGAACAGTTTTGACGACATAACAGATCGCTCTGGTGGTCTGTGGAACTAACGGAGCTCCTCTGAATTTTTGTCTGCAGTTTGAAAGTTCAATGACATGTGAGTTGGTAATGATCGGGCGTGACTGAAGGATAGTCTATATGATGAGACTTGATCGTGAGCTAGTATTCTGTGCTTTATTGGACATTTATGGCAATTTTATTCACGTATCTTTATATTGCAACATTTATGAGTTCATTAACACGTCCAACTGTTACACTTTTGGGCAGCATGCCAGCTTTTCAAGTGCTGCGGTGCATGGTACACCTATCAAAAAAAGAAGATTTATTATGATGTTGTTTATGATAGCAAATAATGTGTAATTAGTTTGCGAAAACGTATATAAAAGTATGCGAAAAAAATAATTGAAATCTATTTGCTCACGTTCACAACAGTTTCTTGTTATAAGCAAATTACATGATTAATAAGGTTTGCTATTTTCCTTGAGTTATCGATTAGTTTGTAAGGAAACACTGTTGACGCTCAAAGTGTAACATCCGTAGAAAAAAGGCAACTAACTGTCTAACATAGGCGGTCACCCGACCCGACAGTCACGTCAACTTCCTTGCCTTCATCATCATTAAAAAAAAACTTTTCCACTTTGCATATTTATTGGTAGTTTGCCCAACATTTGTCGGCTCGGTGGCTAACGTTACGCACCATCGCTCAACTTTTATTATTCACTTCTTCAACAGTGAAAGTGGACAGTTTGTCATTTCGAACTTTGTTTACGTGCCTTGTAAACTAAAAACAAATGGCGTCTGCTGTCGTTTCTTCTTCTATTGCCTTGTTACCCAATGCTAAAGCTTTTCTTTATAGCAAACAAACAATCGATCTTTACAAATAATGGACTATAATTATAAATAAAACACACATCTCAGAGTATGTAACATGTTACTATGTAAATCAAAAATATCGGTCGTTTTAGTTAAAGGAAAAATAAGTTCTTTTTTCCATTAAGGATTTCTTGACTTGACATTCACTGCTAAATCATGTAGTTACCGGACTAATGCACTGCATATCAAGTAAGGAGAGTTTGTCAAAAATACCTCATATTTTAGTTATTGGTTTCCTGTTGTGTAATTGTATAACTATTCAAAATTTAATAAATGCGAAGAAAAATTAACTAAGATTGATTGACGCAAAATGTTGTTGCCTGGTATTCATCCGAAGAAGCCAAAGCGGTGACTTTTGAATCTGGCCAAATCTGTACTTACAATAAAATACTTAGGTATACATAATATTTACTTTGCTCAAAAATTACAACTACAAAACTGTTATTGTTTTGTAATAATGTATAAATGTATAATTTAACAAAAATAAGATCTAAGTAAAGTAAAACTATTATTTGATTTTGCATAACAATGATTGGCGACTATCAAAAGGTGTTTCTTAGAAGGATGAACGTCACCCTTGGTTCAAAGGTTATCCATTTGAATACAGAATTAAATAGAGTTTATCCCACATGGCCACCAAAAGGTGATTCAGGAAGACTTTTGGTTAAGCACTGATGGTTGATTTACTTGCTGATAGAAACAAAAATGTAATAAATACCTACTTATAGCATTGGCACATAATTAAAGTCACTGTCCAACTTCCACAAAACGGTAACAAGAACGTTGGACAAAAAGTCAACATTCACTTTACTGTCGAAATCAATCATAGTCCGATTAAACATTACATTTAATCGGGTGACTGTATAGAGTAATTTTGTAGGCAAGCCAATTTTCTTCCCAAAACATAGCATACAAAGTGCGTGTCTATTGTTGTTCAAAATTAATAACTATGTAATTCATTTTTGTTTTTAATTGGTGTTTATTGGAAGCAGTTTCAAGTTTCATATACAAATTTTGTTTCTAATAATATAAGTTCTCTTTATTACTACTATGTTTAATAAAACTTTTAAATTATTATTGTATGCACTTTATAGCCCAAAATTTCTATTAGTTGTAGAAGTACTCGAATGTATGTTTTCAGCATTCTCTATCAAAATAATGTTTACTTTCATCTTAGTATATACTTATTCAATATTTTCCTTGTCAGATGATGAGAAACAGATTCTTACAAAGTCATTTGTTACATTCCTGCTAACGTTTTCAACTGACAACTGCAATTATTTACGAATGAATGAATCAACCTGCCTAAATATCGTCGTTTCATTCTTTTTATTACATAGTCATCCAGCGCAATAACGTCTGTTAATGCTTTGCAAACTGCAAGTCGGTCCTTGACTTTATTTTCAATTTATTTTGTTGTTTAAAATAATTTTTAACGGTTTTTAACATATTTTGAAGTTTATATTTATTTCGTGATTCATTATACATGAAGGTTATGGTATAAGTGTTTTATCTGAACAATGTCCTTTTAGTGCATTTGGCAATATCAAGAGTTTCGCAATATTTACAATAACTATTATTATAGTTTTGAATCACTGACATTCATATTTATGTTTTTGCGGTATCTACTTTAGAAAATACTGTCAAATAAATGAGAATTTCATAAAAAAATCACATTTTTTTATATAAATTGAGACATTTCCGATTTTGCACAACTCTATTCAAAATTCTTCGAAACAACTCTTCTCAAAGTTCATAAATAAAATATTAACTTCAGTGAATACCAATTTGAATCAGGTCCGCAGATCCGCTTGAGTCAGCCCTCTTCGCTTCGCTAATGTTTTAGTTTGCGATGACGCGTGTGAATGACCTAACGAAATGGTCATCGACTAAGAACGAATGGTTCACTGGCAGTATTGTCAACTTTCTTCTTTATTGCCCCTCGACTGATCGGAACGCACGATAATTAACTGAGATATGTGGACCCGAGTTCTTCTACCTTGCTATTACTTAACCGTTTCTGTGTTCAACAAGGAAGTTTATTATATATTATATATTCTATGGGCCTACGATGCCTGACAAATAAATAAATAAAATGAAACCTGCTGTAGTATTTGATTTTTTTAATGAGTGTTATTCTTGATATTTCACCAGAAAATTGAATCTAAAGTACTTTCTTTATATGAATTCAACAACTTCTTTAACCATTTAAATACAATCAACGAACGAACAATAGTACTTGTTGTAATTCCTGAATTAAAATACATGTTCCGCACTTCATCGAACACCAAAACATATGTTGATAAGTTTTTTATAGTTGTAACAAAACACACGGAACGTTTTTCACATTAATATCGAAGCACGATTATGTAGCGACCTTGACAAATCGTGAGCGACCAATGACGGGTGATCTGATATACTGACAGGTACTCTTAAATCGTGTGCATTGAAAAATCAGAAATTAATATTTAATTTGGCCCTACAATAGCCGCCCAAAAATTTCTAAAAATTCTTAAATCATGGTAACAATAAAACTATCTGAAAAGATAATAACACTTATTGCTCTCAGGGTAACTTTTTACAGCACGACTTTCAACCTATAAGACGAATCCTATTCATTATAAGTAACGAATTATAATATTAACACCATGAACACGCATGGGTTATGTTGTATAACCAATTTCTGGTTCCGAGACGAAGTCGATTTTTGAGGTGAAAGTATGTATACAGGTGTTACGAGATCAGATATCTCAAATCAATGAGATAGAACATGCAATCGATACAACACTTATATGTATGTGTATGTAATTTGATATTGTTTTGAATTACAATTACAGCTTTTAAAACAGGTCAAGGAGATTGAGATTTATATTTCGTTCTCAATATTCTTAATATAACTTCATTTAAGTTTCTTCCAGTTACTTCTAGTGTCAATACTATAGGAACCACATATATTTCACTCTATCCGATTCTTGTTTACAGTAAACTTTTCTGTTCTGTACCTTGTAATCACCTTTCTTACATCCAATGACAATAGAAATGCCGCTTCTAGCTAATTTAAATCCACCTTCAACTTTAAAATTAGTGTCATTAACATATTCTACAACGGCCTTCTTCCCCGCCTCTTTTTTTATTTCCTGATGCCACGTTGGGTAATAGACCGGAAACACTGGCTACCTGCGCCAGAGCATAACAATCGACTTGATCCGTGACACATTGTAAGAAATAGAATAGGCGGATACCCACCCTGAAAGGATGTGTGGCAATCATTTTTGTATCAAAATCCCTTGTCTGCATTGCTGGTTCGTTTGTAGTTATACCTTTTAGAATATCATTATTATCGTTTTTGACTGGCTTGGCTGGGTCTGCAGCTATATTTTTTGGTGTATTATTGTTGTATTTAGTAGGTAACATCTTCCTCTAATTTGACATTAAGTTGACCAATGTTTTAGAAACTACTTACATTATATAAGATCGATTTATCTGAACATTATCCAAAATGAAATTTTAAATTATTAGTATTTCCGTCAATTTTGAAATATGCCCTTAGGAGTTTTGTAAAATATGTAATTGACAGAAATTTATTTTAAATATTTTCGAACTGGTTTATTTTTCTCCGTCACCCTATTAATTTTCTCCTGCATTTTAACATCATAATCTTGTATTATAAGGCTCAAACAACTCCAAATGAACTTATAAGAACTGAGTTTATTGAAGTCGAATTACTTCAACCTGGTCAAAATTGAAAACCAGATTGTATTCAGTGAATAAAAAAACTAATTTTGGTTATTACTTCCTTTAAATACTACATTTTTAATAACTTTTATACATGAAACAGTAACTAATAGGATTACACTTTATTTAGCATTAATTTCACCATTTGCTGTGTATTGATACAGGTGCATGAATAGTAATAGAGACGCATCCACCTGGCAGTATTTGGGGCTTTGGTTCAACTCATAAGCGTATGTAGAATTCAAAGTATATGCCGGTTACAATGATCTTTATTATAATGTAATGTTTAATAATATAGACTTTAATATATCATACCATTCTTATTTAGATCGGTATGTGCTTAACTCGATATGTGATGAAAATGATTCCCGACGACTTAAAGTAGATAAACGCTTAGCTTAAGAAGTTATACGTTGGATGTATAGCGAGATCAACTGATGAAGAAGCAAAACTTTCATATCATCATCATCAGCGTATTGATGTCCCCGCTGCTGGGGCACAGGCCTTTCCTGTTGATGGAATAGGGAGATTGGGCCATGACCCACCACGCGGGCCCAGTGCGGCGGGTGCTAATAACTGCAGATGCAGCCAGAACCAACGGCTTAACGTACCTTCAAAAGCACGGAGGAACTCGAGATAAAAGATTTTTGGTCACCCATCCAATGACCGACCACTGCGAAAGTTGCTTAACTTCAACGATCGCAGCCAAACGCGCTAACCACCTGCGCCATCGAGCTCCTAAAGTTTTCAAGAAATTTTCATAAAACGACTAGATATCAGACAACTCTCGGTGGGTAGGCTCCACCAAGTAGACCACAGCACACAGAAACAGTTTAGAAGAGCCTTGTGGGCGGGGCAAGCGCGCCGCAGTTATGTGTGAGCAAATGCTCTTAACTTGACCACAGCCTGGTTCTGATTGCGTCGTTGCTCTCGGGTGTGAGTGCTGATTGGTTCGATTGATTGATGTCGCGTTGTTTGATTGGTTATTATCTATTAGGTGGAAGTGTAGTGGAGGCAAGCCGGCGATATCTGTTCCCTTACAAAACGGTCTATGATCACCCTTCTAATCTCTCTATGTGTTCTGTGAAGTAGATCGCCGATCTTGTGAAAGAACTGAACTGCTACCGATGGGGCCGATCATTGGCTAACTGCTCGAGCAGTCCGTGTACGGTCTCTCTAATTGCTTTATTATAAAAGTAAACTAAAATTAATCCTGAACTAAAACTGATGCTGTCACTTTTGTTTGCTAATAAGAAGACAGAGACAACATTAAGTTTAAACCAAGACTAACTTTAGTCCGCGTTTTGGAATAAGGTGGTTTGAGTTAAAAATCTTGTGTGTTTCAGGTTCACTTGCAGCAATTTTGCTAAATCTCGATTTAGCTATAAGTAGATTTGACCAATACAAAAATGTTAAGAAAATTTTACTACAAAAAAATCCACGCGGACCAAGCATGTACTAATAATGGCAATAACTTTAATGTTACATTGTTACTGCGGTGGGGGTCCAGCGAATCGGTCTGGTCTTCCAAGTCAAAAAAACTTCGTCATCCTCTGACACATTTGGCCGTCGCTCTCTTCTTGTCATTGTGACCCTACATTGCGATGGTGAGCTGCTCATCTGCTCTACTATTCTATTCCCTTCCTCTCCGAGGGAAGGTCCTTCACTGACAGTTGGGCTATGCGTCAATGACAGAATTTCTTGTGAGGTGGTGTTAGCATTGGGAAAATCGTAACAAACTTCGCTATCTCCTGGTTCTCCATTGTAGTGCAGCAGTTGATCTTTATGCTTTTTTACCAATTCTGATGTGTAACAGTCTTATTATATAAAAAAATTAACAAAGTGGGAACGGGTGGAGCTCAAGACGGTTAACAACGCACTGCCGATTAAAAACGTATCAGCACGGTCGCAGCCGCGCTCATATACCTACATATTTAACAATAATAAAGATAATTTTATGACGAAATACCGCCAGAGGTGTGCGATAGTAGACTGATCTCTCATTACTTGTACCAAGCGTATTTCAAGTCGGCCATTGATGAAAGCAGCGCGTGAGCGGCTTATTAACGGCTACACGGTTACTTTCGACGCCATACACTGGTGTCTGGTGCCATGCGAAGACTTATGCACTAGGAACAGTTAACATAGCGTTTCCTTTATTGTCTCGAGACTGGGCGGTTAGGATACCATCTTTCTTATAATTTGATCAGAATTTAGATGTTTATAAATATGTAATCGTAATCATTTGCTTGTATTGAGCTACGCACTGAAGCTGCATCAGCAACTTTATCTAATACTAGTGACCCGCCCTCGCATCGCTTCGGGGTAGAATTGATCAAAATTCTTTCTTAGCGGATGCCTACGTCATAACACCTGCATGCCAAATTTCAGGCCGATCCGCTCAGTGGTTTGTGCTGTGCGTTGATAGATCACTATGTCAGTCAGTCACCTTTGAGTTTTATATATATAGAGATATGAAGGAATATTGTAGCCTACTAGAAATACTCTTACTCGAAAGACTCCGTACCATTATCTGTACAACGTTAGACACAAATTAGTATAATATCGAGCCTAAAACGGCAAAAAATCACGTCTGTTGTATTGGAGCCCCCTTCAATATTTTCCTCTGTTTCATGTATATATCATCTGTGAAAAATTAAACTGTCCAGATATCACGGTTCACGAGATATAGCCTGGTGACAGACAGGCAGACGGACAGAATCTTAGTAATAGGGTCACGCTTTATTCCTTTCGGCTTAGTAACTTTCCTGAAACCTTAAAATCGGATAGGTACACACTCGGCTAAAATTTGCTATCACGACCTCGAGCTGCTCATCCTTCTGAGGGACGTTAAGTCTTTTTGTCAATGGACAAGGTCAAAGCCCCCGCGATGGGGACATTAATAAGCTGATGACCACTATAATGCGGATATTTATAATGATTAAACTTTTCCTCCATTACCTAACTTTCTAGAGAATTACGTAAGAAAAAATTTGAGCGCTAACATGTTTTATTAAAATATATGACCACGTTGGCATTCATAATATACAGAATTTTATTTCAAAGGTCGTTTAACAGACAAACGAGTTTAATAAATTCGTATTAAGTGCGATGATCAGACACGAAATTTCCATATTTAGTTTTTTTTCAAACGTCGAGCACACAACTTGTTTTTTTTTTGTTTAGAAATAACTTAGAATATTTATTTCATAATGAGTATTTTTTCATCAGACACTCTTGATGGTGGCATATTTATAATAATTTAAACACAGAATTACAACGGTTTGTTTTTTCAATTAGGTTTTTTTTTGTCTGTGATGACGTAACTTAGTTCCAAAAAGTCGAAAGTAACGTTTGGTATTTAATAATCTAAAATTTTGATCTTGGTGTATCATCTTCATATCAGTTACTTTTTGTATAACAAAACTTTATAAATAGTATTCCCAAGTATCAATACAACTATTGTATTATTATTACACTATGAAAAAAACAGTTGCAATTTTATATACTTAAATAATTCATATGATACAAGCAGTTTTGTTATCTAATAAATTTGCTAGTTCGATATATAAGCCATGATAAGTAATTTGTTAAAAACCAAACACGACTTTAATTCTGTTCTCGTAACCCAATTAAAAAAATGAATTTATGCGCACGCACTTAGCTCGTTCGTATTCTCTGTTATATATCTAAATGGTTAAAGGAAAATCCACACTGCCTTGTATGGTAAAGTAAAACATAGACACATCTCGATTAAAACCTTGTCCTTAGAAGGCAGCTCATATTTAACGACGGCACAGTAAACAAAATAGTAGAGAAGAAGTTAATAGATAACATTTGAGTGCGAATGTGTTAAAAAACATGAACATTTTATAAATAAAATTGATATAGGTCGCAGCACGTAATTCTAGCGCTAAACAAAACGCAGAGTGGATAACTGCGCATGGGTATGACTGGGGAGCCAATCGGCGCAATGCACGCCCACCCGCGCACCTCGTTTCCCCCCAAGACATCTTAATTTTTACTTCTGTGCAATAACGGTCAGCGCTAGAGTTTCGAGCCGCGTCTTATAGATAGTGTCGTGGTGGGCAGGGTCGGAAACATCTATGCATACACATCAATGATGTCAGACGTACCAACTTCTTGGTATACATACTAGTTTTTAGTGTCACGTACCATGTACCAAGGCTATTCAGTCCTTGTACGCAAAAATACCAAGATTGGCCGTTGACCGACAAAAATACACTGACAATATAGAATAATCGACAAATTTTAGAGATTCATGTAAAAAAAAAATCCAATCAATTGTACGTGCTTATAAACGATTAATATTCTTCAATTGATGAAAGAATCGAGTATATATAGTATATTTCTTGCGTGTGTTCGATAATCACTGCCCTCTATTAACGGTCTACGAAATTGAAATGTACATTTTTTTACTGGGATGATGCGATTTCCCACACAGCTCCCAGAATTGGCAGCGCCGCAGAGCGGAGCACAGGCGTACTAGTTTCCCGGCTCGAATACCAGCTTTCAGCCAGCTCGGCACAAGGATTTCTAGGTGCCCATCTAACATCCCTGATACACATATGAAAATCAATTGCTGGTCGTTAGTCTCGCTAAAACTCGAGAACGGCTGAACGGATTTATCTTATCTTGGTCTTGAAATGTTCGTGGAGGTCTAGGGAAGGTTTAAAAGGTGAGAAAAAAATGGAAAAATTGCGGGGAAGATAGTGAAAACGTCAATATAATGTTCCCATATAAACTGTTCTATCTTGTTTCCTGACAAACATTTGACGTTCGTCCCTTTTGGTACGGTAGACTGGGGTCCGTCTATTCTTTCAAATTATTTTCACCCATACGAAGTACGCGGGAACTAGTCATTAAAAAAAAATGGGTGCGTGTACTTATGTAGGCGCGTGAGAAGTTATCCTTCTTTGGCATCGTTTAAAATTAGTTTTTAATTGCATGTAAATAATTAATTACAATAAATTAATAAAAAGTCTGGAAAAGGACACAGTCAATAAAGTTCAGTTTTAATTTGAAAAACAAATAAATAATCAAAATATTCAATTAAAATCGCTACTGAATATAATTTATTAGAACATAAATGTGATTTGCACTTGTATGAAACTCAAACACGTATTCCGAATATACAAACTAGAAACATATGGATAAATATTATAAATATGAATACCTATAACTGTTACTTTATTACAAAAAATAAAGATGTGGTTTTTGGTTCTACTACACCAATGGTCAAGAGATGGCGCTGTAGTCTCCTGAATCGCGCTTTGGTTCCGTTGTTCCAGATTAATAAATACTTTTGATAGGCCTTCACAATGCAGTCGTTAGCACCCACTAAATAGAGATTTTATTTCTATTTTATTGGAAGATTTTCTTAATGTGCGGTAAACACAAAAGTAACAGCATGAAGTTGGTCGCTACTTCATGCTGTTAATTTTTTGTGTTACAGTGATGCGCGCGCATCTTAAAATTTTACTCTCATCATTTTTTCATAACGCGCCTAAAGAAGTATAACTTTAAAAATAGACCAAAAAGTACTTATGTATATTTACACTGCGACAGTACGATATTTTGTTTGTGTAAAGAAAATTGGAACAAGCTAAGAAAATCAAACGGGGTCTCTTGAAGGTAAACTAGAGTTGTTTACGGTTGATTCTAAATTAATTACCTCCTTTTACGATTTCTTGGATTCTTGGTACTATTAAAAAATCAATATACGCAGAGACTTATATAAATATACAAATATTTATTTTTAAGGACCGCTGATAAGTTGAAGCGGTATAAACATTCATTGGCTATTTTTCTATTGCTGTTAGCAAAAGAAAAATAGCAAACATGATACCTTAAGGATTGCTCTCATCACAGTAATATTATAAAGGCGAAAGTTTGTGAGTGTGTATGTTGGTTTCTTCGTCACGTCTAAACGGCTGGAGCGATATTAATAAAATTTGGTATGGAGTTAGGTGACACCCTGGATTAACACATAGGCTACGTTTTACTGCGGGAAAATATCGCTAATAAACCGCGGTTAACACCACGGGGCACAGTTAGTTTAAGAATAAATACTTGTACAATAATGCGGAACACTTCGTCTTTTTTACCTTTCTTTATATCTAAATAAAGTTTTTACTAGAACATTTTCAAATCGATCAAGTAAATGCCATTTGAATGCTTAGTGAAATTACTTTTCTTTGAATTACAATTTTTTCGTAGATGACGTAGCAAATAATGGTTCCACCTTACCTGATGTTACGCGTAACTGGAGTCCAACTGATAATGATGGATGTCTAGAAAGATAATTAATATTTATAAATGTGCGTGTTAATGACTGTCGCTTAAAATGAAAGTGTACTCTAATGCAAGATCTGTGATCTAACTAATACTTGTATGTTACATATTAGATTTATGAAGGTATAGATTATAATTTTATTTTTTTAAGCATGTAACCGCTTGATGTTTAAATCTAAAGAAAATATAACTAGAAAAAAATCCACGCGGACCAGGCAGCAGACGGGAATCGAAACCCGCACCCTTCGCAATCCGGGCGAATGCACTGACCAATTATTCTACCGCGGCCCTGAAAGCCGCGTCGAAATCCTCTAGCCATTCTTAAGCTGCAAGGCAGCGCCATTTCTTCGCATTGTAGGTATAGTAATAAGGTATAGATTTCTATTAAGGAATAAATTAAACTATTAACTAATCCAAAAACGAACGTGTTATTCTGTAAGAACTAACTCACTTTTCTAATCAATTTCATCAGCGGATTCCGTGAAAAGTGATTGACATAAGATTCCGTGTATAGCACTGCTAAAAAGAGTTTTTTTTTATGTATGCTGTTGGTCTCAGATGACTTTTACAGCGTCACCGGGTTTCGGGACGGCGAGATCCTAAGTGGTCCTCAAGTCGAGAATTGGCTAGTGCCTCTAGAGGTATTGACAGATGGCTGGACGGACAACAAAGTGATCCTGTAAGGGTTCCGTTTTTTCCTTTCGAGGTACGGAACCCTAATAGATGGGTGGGTCACGTCCCAACTAAACTAACAAATGCCTACGGCGTTCTTTTTACCTTTTCAAAAAACATTAAAACATGTTAAGCGTTTTCTACACTAATGGACCTTTTAGTTTGAGAGCATACATAGACATTGTTATCGTAGTGTCAAATAAACGAAGGCACTTTTCAAATATTTTGTTTTAGGTGAACTGGGAACTGAAAGCCTATTTTTTACATCTGCATTTTTAAACTTTCCTGTTATTTGTGTTATTAGAGCACGCTCAAAAGTGATGAAAATTTATTTTTAATGTAGCGCACATGATCAATTTATTTTATATATTTCCTAGAGAATTGAATCAGAACTAGCCAGCTGTTTATTATTTAAAAAAAATATAATAAGAAGAAACATAATATTCTGAAATATCTAGTTAATATTATGTTAGACCAACTTAGAGCTGGTTTACGCTAAATGATATGCTAAATGATCAAAAAGTATGAGAATTTTATTTCATGCTTATTTAAATTACCGTTTTATTTTAAGCATTTAACTGCCAATTTAATATTAATATTGATGATAAAGAATTGTACATACCTATCCACATACCGTGAAAACATTACACTTTTTTGTGCAGTTGTGTAAAAAAAGCATCAAGCATCGGATGCGTTATTGCGAAATCTATGTTAAGTACATTATGTATTAGAATGGCTGCGTAGCTACACATTGCTGCGATAAAATTTAAACTCATTTGAATAAATAACACACACACACACACACACAAACATACACACTTAATTTTAATAAGCTTAATGTAATGCATTCCGAGTTCACCTATAAGAGGTTACGCATTTATAACTAAATGTTAAATTGTATTAAATAAGATGTATTGATGTAGTAACTGTTGGTTATCCAATAAAGAGAAAAAAATAACGACGCAATAGAAGATATCGATCGTCGACCGATAAAAACGCGCCTATGGGGTTGAGGCTTAAAGTTCATAATTATTTTAATGGGATCATTAGGTAATATTGCGAGTCAATCAAGGAAATTATTTGGTCTGATTCGCTTTTGTTTTTGTCTGCCTCAGTGTGACGAGCACTGTGGCCAAACGATTATCACGCTCGTAATTTCTATGATTCGATTCTCGCTAATCGATTGAAATATTTTATTTTTTGCCCTAAATAGACGCAAGAGTCGTGCCCAACTTCTCTGCCTTCGATAGTTCATTGCTTCGTCCGTCCGTTTGTTGTTAGTGTTTTTTTTTTGGTTAAACAACCGTTGTATTGTCAACACAATTATAAACATCGTGCGAACAAAAAAAAATCTTTTTGTTACTAATATTTTTTCTTGTTACATGAGTTATTCTTTATTTCCATTTACTTCATAGAAACAGACAGGTGAAAACGATTCAACGAAATATGATGATTTCTTAACAAACAGACAGAGAAATGATAAGCTACAAAAGTACTTAATTATGGTTCCGTACCTCGAAAGGAAAAAAACGGGACCTTTATAGGATCACTTTCTTGTTCGTCCGTCCGTCCGTCTAATAAGACCCCTTTGTCTTAGGAACGCGTGCAGGTAAGCTGAAATTTATATTAAATACTCAGATCTACTGTCCCTTGGAGCAGTGAAAAAATCAAACTTCTAACCAACGCAATCAAAAGATAAAGCCGATTGTGCCGCAAATTTTCGAACCTCGCAAGGTAATCAAAACCTGGTGAAGTACCGTGAACTCAGAATCTTGAATTATGGTATGAAGCAACGTCTTATAGCACAGATAAAGGAAAACTTACGAAAACCGTTAGTATACATTCAGGTTTGTACGGAACCCTCGGTGCGCGAGTCCGACTCGCATTTGGCCGGTTTTTTTAAGCGTTTAGTTATTGGATGTTTAAATCTAAAGACAATTTTACTAGACAAAGGTTCATTTGGTTGCAGACACAAACGGGTGTTGCAGACGCGGATAGCAAAATATGCGGATATGAGTCCACACTGAAAACAACCAATTGGATTTTTTCTAGTAAAATGTTCTTTTGTTTTAAACACAGGGACTTATTTGGTAAACGGGAATAAATAGTGCCGGACCGATAGGTTTAGCAGAGATCATTGAGGAACACTCGACAATTTGGTGTTGTAGAGCGAAGACGGTGATCAGGTTTAGTTCAAGTATTTCTATTTGATTAAGAAATCCCATAACAGAAGAAAAGTCACGATAATTCCGCATCAAAATAGAATGCGAAGGAGCACCTATTTACACTCGTTATTTTCAATTATTTTTTCAAACATGCAGATATTAACAAAACAAAAACTGAACATAGATTGAATCATAATTCACCTGTCCGTTGAAGCACAAGCCTTCCCTGTGGTGAATAGGGAGATCGGGCCATTACCAACCACGCAGGCCCAATGTGGATTAACGGGTGCAAAGTATCCGAAATCAGCAAAATAACGTTCATTCCGAAGCACGCAGGAGATTGTGATGTTAGTTTTTGGTCGCCCGGCCATTGCAACATTCTCACACCTTCTTCGATTGCAGCCCTAAAAACTGTACCATCGGGCTTCTCGGCAAATTATTCATCACTATTCAATCCTAACGTGTCGAGACATTGAAGAATTAATAAAGTTACAGCGGCGCGCGATCCGCATCATAGGCGATGAGGAGGTGACTAAACACCTCGAGACTCTTCAATTACGCCGTGATGTGGCATCACTAAGCGCGTTCTATCGTCTGTACTACGGCGAGTGTCCTGAGGAGGTATTCTTTCTTATTCCACCTTCCCCATTTCTTCAGAGAACCACGCGCGCTGGCCTACGTTGTCACCGTCTAACTGTGGCCACAATTCCAACGCGTACAAAGAAATTTGGTGACTCATTTCTTTGTCGCACTATCCGTAAATGGAATGCTCTGCCCGCTCACATGTTCCCTCCCTCTTACAACCTGGGACCCTTTAAAAGAGGCGTTAAGAAGCAGCATGCAGGCCGGCAGGGTGAGGATGGCTGGTGTGGCAGGTAGGTGCTGTATCACCTATCTTCGCATCTGGACTTCACCTTCACTTAACATCAGGTGTGGTGGAGTCATTTGTCGGATCTACAAACAAAAAAAAATAAGAATACACCCAAAATGAATTCCGCACATTCTCCAGTGTGTGCTGATTACTCTCGCATCCTCACGGCCTTGACTGCATGACTTTTAACAACCAAATGTCGGCTTTGAATATCTGAAAGGTCACCGCCATTAGCATCGCATAATAGAGATTATTATACTTCTTGTAGCATCCACCAAAATATGTAGACACCTGTTGGGATTGAAGCATGAATGTTAATTAGACAGACGGCAACGTTTCGAGGTCTAATTATGATGGTGCCGACGTAAATGATATGCTCATAAAGGATTTGCTTGAGGTTCCAGTTTGGGTTGGGTTATTCCATACCTAAGTGTTATATTGTGCGGTAATAATTGTGGTATGTTTTAATTCTTTTGTTGGAAGAACTCTGAGATTAATTTCGATATTTAAAATTTGTATTAGCACCAATCAGAATAAGATAGGTACTTCTCTCAAAGTGTATTTTAATGGGAGTGTGTGTAGGGTTAAACCGAATATCTGTTTATATTTTATTTTGCAGAAATGAGAATCTATGCACCTAGAAAATAAGTATATAAAATAAACACTGTATAATATACGAAGGTAGGTATTTACAGTTCAGTATTAAAACTTGCTATGAGCAGATCATGTATAATAATAATAACGAATCTAGGACTTTAATACCCAATTCAGTGTAAATATTAGTTATTGGTAGTAAATTATGCTAATCAAAATGTAATAGAATGAACCGAAACACATAGATATTTATTTAGTACGTGACAGAATTGCCTAGTCTAAACTCTAACTGAGTAGAAAAGTAGAAAACGATAGTAGAAACTAGATAAGTCACGTGTTTTAATTGCGTTATGTCAGTTATGATTACATATAACTTTTAGATTAAAAAACCTAAGGTCATTAAGTTTCGTTGAAAGACCAGTTGCGGGTTCTGTTTTCGGTTTCGGTTTTACTGTGAAATAGTTGGTTAGAGAATTGAAGGTAATTGCTTTTTATGTAAAAAGCTTGCAAAGTAACGTAAACGGGACATAAACAACATAAACTGGATGGTAAACATAAACAGCCTATTAATGTCCCCTCGCAAGGGACACAGGCCTTTCCTATAGTTTGAAAAGGGACGATGGGCCGTGACCCACGTTGGCCTCCTTCGGATTGGTGGATGCTATCAACTGCAGATGTAACTAACGGTTTAATGTGCTTTCCGAAGCATGGAGAAGCTCGAGAAAATAAGTTTTTGGTCACCCATCCAATGACCGACCATTGCGAATGTTGCTTAACTTTCACGATCGCTGGCCAAATGCACTAACCACCTGCATTATCATAATCGAGCTTCTCAATTTGTCTTTAATAGTTTTTAATGCCGTAGAATACGATATAAAACGACTAAGTTCACGATATATTCAATGTCAATTTAAAGAGTCCTCCATTAGAGTGAATGAAAACATGCAATATTGTTAGGTACTTAATTAGAAGACAATAAGGTTGATAACGTGACTTGTTTTGAGTACCTATTCCAAGGTTGTTTTGTTTACTTAAATACACGGTGTTATGTTTCGGGTATTGTGAGTATCGATACTTGAAATTTGCTGCTTGCTTTTAATGGTAATAGTGACAGTTCGTATGAAATTATACATGTTATTAATAATGATGACGTTGCCGTCAAATCATATTTATTTACAACATTCAAAATATCATTTCAAATAGGTAGGTACTAAGCGACCATCGAAGCAGAACAATCACGTTACGAAACGTCAATAAATAAATAAAGTTTTCGTGCATTAACCCGTAAAAACTAGTTTTATTTACAGAACAATCACATCATTATCAGGCCATTATTGTCCCCACTGCTGGGGCACAGGCCTTACCTATGGATGGATTAGGGGGAGAATTGGCCATGATCCACCACGCGGGACTAGTGCGGATAAGTAGGTGCTATCGACTACAAATGCAGCCAGGATCAACGGCTTAATGCCTTCCGAAGCTCAGAGGAGCTCGGGATAGTAAATTTTTGGTCACCCATCCAAGGACCGACCATTGCGAAAGTAGTTTAACTTCCACGAGCGTAGGTCGGCCTACGCGCTAACCATCTGCGCCATCGAGCTCCTCAAGTATTATAATTATGATCCTTATAATAATTTCTTTAAATAAAATGGTTGTCTTTATTATTTGAAAAATATTTACGCTTTTCAATTTAGCAGAAGTTTGTTTACAACTTCTCGTGTAGGCGCTATAGAGCGTAAAGTTACTCCAGAGGCGGACTGGAAGTTGAAAAAAAGTGAAAACACACAATCGCAAACCGCCGCTGTCAGCAACGAAAACGAAAGCTGTGTAAAACATATTTTTTGCAATTAGAGATTCGAGTGCGCAATTATCTAGCAGATAATTGCGCACTCGAATCTTGCAAATTGTTATAATGCGCGGCGAAAACAGGTGTGGTATATTTTCGACGAGCAACATCTTTTTTTGATTTCCATTAGACATTCATATTAACAACTGCAATTATGTAAATTCTGAGATGATTTACCGTATCGCTGACGTGTGACAGAGAGACTTTCTTCGAATTTAAGATTTTCGTTACATTTCATTTTGACTGTCTGTCGCCGTGTTTCTAGACAGTCCTGATTTTTTTATTATTAAAAATGAATTGGGCTACTTCACGTACGTACCTGACTCCAAGGTAAGTACTTAGCCGGGCTAAGAATCAACAAAGATATCTACAACAGACAACCATAAAGGAATAACAAATAAACAAATGAATGCTGAAGAGATGGTTTATTTGAACGCGCTAATTTCAGGAACCGAATTTGTTGAGTCGCAAACGTTAAAAGTTACACAAAAATTATGTATGGCGGAATTGGTCACCTTTAATAGCTCTAGCAGGCCACCCCTAGTAATTTAAATTAGTACGACAGCGACAACAAGCACAAAGGCACGCATAGTATTTTTTTAGTCAACAATCCCCTCGCCTGCCATTGTGTTGTTAACCTAACATTCTAGCCATTACACATAGCAGCTCGATGCGCAATTTCTAGAGAATACCTAAACATAATTGTTTTTATTTAAGCTCAAAAAGTTTATGGACAAGAACTACAGTCGTTAAACTAGAACTATAAATGGAATACCAGACGCAAAATAAGCAGATGTTGCCATCGTCTACTCTCACTTTACCAACCTGCATCGTGTTTCTTTGTGCCTCTTTAAAATACACCTATTTCGTATTACATTACTTTAATGATATGAATTTAATGTTAATTTTGACATTTGAAACCTTTTTGTGGCTCCTTATCTAGAATCCATAATTCAGTTATTGCACTGTTAATGAATAACAAATATTGATTTGTTATTTATATACGAAGTTACGTTGAAAAATCTAAATTACATAAAAACTATGAATCTTCCTAACGTGGTCTATCCCTGAGGTCTCTTTGACTCCATATTAAATCTCATCTCACACAATATCGCCTGACAACCACCATCGCATTAATATTTTTATTACGTGTCGCATCAAGATTTGCTCATTGTTTAAAGAAAAAAACTAATGAACTGAGACACATAAAATATGAATTCTCACCACAAAAAAATCTAACTAGTTTTCCCAGTAACAACAGCACGCATCGGCTCATTTTCTCCGATATCATGTCAGCAGGCCGTAAACAAAAGAACACAATTGAATCTATAGATCTTTAAACAGTCTTGTCACCTGGATGTCGGTTCTGCTAAATTTAAGTAGGGATGATGACTAACTTTTTCTTCCATGTCCATCTGGTAAAGTATCTATACATAGATGTCTGTAAAGTCGATTTATGGATGATAATTTTACTTCATAACATGTCGTTCGCTATTTTCCTCGGGGTAGTTTTATGGGGCTTTTTGTTTCGATTCTTTGAGTTCAAGCACGTCTCTGTAGTTTTATGGGGGCCTGAATTAGGCTTCGCGCGGGGGGGGGGGGGGGGGATTTATAAGACGTTATCACGTCAAATGTATTTGATACGTTTTTTGTTCTTTTTTCACACAACCAAAACATTACTGAGATATATAGGTTTGCCATGTCGCATGACGTCACGAACTCCCTCTCCCAAAATTTTGACGTGCTTTATCTATATAGTTTTTTCATCGGACCAGAAAAGTTGTTTATATTTAGATAAATAATTATGTATTTTCTGCAAGGAGTGTAACACTGCACTCCAGATGATTTTGACACGTACATAAATATAATGTTTAAAAGCAAATGCTCTGATTCCAGTAGAAAATCCTCCGAGTCCTTCGCCTATCATATATCTTAATCAGACTTTACGTAAATCTCAATACAATTAATAAAAACCACAAATTATCCAAAACAGTAAGCATTTTTTAATTGTAACAAATACATATTGTTTGGTATAACTAAATTAAACCACCCTTCTCACCAATATCACTATATTTATTGTATGAGATGATAATAATTAAGATACACACGTTTTTGTATGTTAATATAAAGTTAATCTAATTTAAATCAATAATAATGTGCGAGATCACTTGACGCGGTTCACAGACACAGACGGAAGAGAGCGAGAGAGGTGATGCAAAAATGAGACAAAGGATTTAGTATGTCAAATACTAAACACATTTTAAGAGTTACTTTTCTCCCTTTTTCTTGCATACCAAATAGATCTGGAAAGAATTTCCTTCAGCGGTTTTCACTCTTAGCTATAATATGACGGTTTTCAAAAGGCGTGTAAACCTTTTCCTTCAGATCCGGCAATGCATGAGTGTTAAACTTCCTCACCTGGAATACCTCTAGAGGCACTCGCCAATTCTCGGCTTGAGGTCCCCTTAGGATCGCGCCGTCCCTAAATCCGGTGATGCTGTAAAGGTCATCTGCGACCAACAGCATACACACTCAAAAAAAAGGTAACTGGCTGACTGATTTACCACTTACGATCAGGTGGACTGCCAACTCGTTTGCTTGCATAATCATAAAATATAAAGAAGAGTGCACAAAGAACTTCATTATAGAGTGCAGAATCGTAGAATACCACCAAAATAATAATTAGGCTAAATAAACATAACATTGAAATTAACATTATTTCATTCGTTTACAATTTCGTAATCGTGCAGTGTTAACTGCCATTACTCAAATCGTCAAGGTCATTGTCTTATGATACCATGGTGTAGCGATTCAGTTCAAGGTGATGCACTGATGATGTAATTGATGACATTCCTCGCTGTGTAGCAAATACCCTTTTGGGTAAATTTTTGTTTACACCGTACGTCATCTTTAATTTTCCCTTTAATTACGCCAAAGGAAGCATAATGTTCATTGAATATGTGCAATTGTGCATATGTAATAATGTTTTTGAATGGTATGGTTCTAAAAACAATAAAATAAAATAATTAAATTAAATGCTCCGCAAAAAAAGCAAGTAGTCTTTGCAGCCGGAGGACTAAAGGACTAGTTTTAGATCAGGAAATATTTCACAGAACAGTTCTTTTTTGACAGATCAGTCGGATTCATGCTTTCTTTATATTACATTCTCCTCACCTTTTTAATAAGGAGAAATATTCTTTGAAAATTCAATACAGCAAGTCTTCTCCTTTTTGCTAGTTTTAATATGTTCTTGCAAACACTGACAAGCATACATAAATTACGACACTACCTATAAATATTATGTCCTTGACAACAGCTTCAAATCAAATAATTACAGTCACTGAGATATGATATACCTTTGAAAATTCCATTTCCTCGTATTTTTGAGACAATTAACTTGGTTACACATTTATTTCAGTTGCTCTTTTAATCGCTTGCTAATTGTTTCCAAGATTCCGTTGGGAAATCTGTGAAATGTTTTTCACACTTCGTTAAAATGATCCCATTGACTGTAAGAAAGAAATAACTAGCTTCTTTGATGTTATTACATTTCTGAATATTATCATAAAGTTTTGAGTCAATATAATTGGTTTGTTTGCTTACTGTTCGGCCAAACCTTTTTTATAATTTTTTAATATAAACACCCTGGCACCTTTTTGACGTGTTTTTAAATTTATATTTTTATACGTCAGTCTGTCTGTCTGTTTGATACCATTCCTTTCTATTACTTACTTGTGTCATATGGCTTATGTGTATTTATTGTTACTCTCATATATTATTATATATCTTGTAGCTTATCCACTGTGTGTTTTCTTCTCTCCTAAGTTATAAATATATGGACGACCTCCGTGGTCGAGGGGTTTGTACGCCGGGTTTCAAGGTGTCGCCTACTCGAGAGATCCCGGGTTCGAATCCCGGTGGGGGCAGAGGTTTGTGTGACGAATACGAGCATTTGTACTCCAGTCATGGACGTTTAATATGTATTTCTATATAAATATACTTATTTATGTATCACTATATGTATTCTATCCGTTACCTTAGTATCCCATAACACAAGCCTACAGTGCTTAATTGGTGTGTGTTGGAAATATTTATTTATTTATATGTAATTCAAATGGCAAGCAGCCACAATAACCTATAAACGCTTGCGATACTAAAAATATCACTCGCACCGTTGCCTACCCTGACACAATCCCCTACCCCGTGGAGCCCTAGAACCTTACGCACCGACAGAAACATAACACCACCAAAACGTAGTGTTATAACACTGTGATCTTTTGTAAAGTAGAGTTTTTTTTAACTTCTAGTAAGAGTTTACTTCAAATATATTTCTATAAAAACTGGCTTAAAAGAAATTTTAATATCGCTCACATCGTCTTCAGTGAGAAAGTGGGTTAGCAATCTGGGGATTTCTATTAAGACTGGCTAGGATCCCAGAGTTTCTTTCAAGAGACCATTAAGGCTAGAAACTTGACCACCTGTATGAGTGAAAGTGCCGCGCAACTCAGCAACAATATTGTCAACTGCAGTATGTTCTTTCGTTACATGAACAATGGAATTTCCTTATCAGTATTTAACTTGTCGGTTTCCTATTTTATCGTACTTTATGGTCATTGCGGATAAACAATAGCAGGGAAATGTGAATTTGATCAAATTTTAGGTGCTTTTGTAATGAACCGATTGTAGTTAAAGCTGGTCTTGTACCCACTGGGCATTCCAGATTCGACTCAAAAGTAACAAGTGCTTACAATACCACATTTACCGTTTGACCTTCTTAGAAATTATGTATTCAATAAGGCAATTGGATCTCTTTTTTGTATCCATCAAATACCCACTAAAAGATTATATTGAAAGTGCAGACTTGTGGATTAGGAAATTTCAGTTTCTTAGTAGTATTCGTTTACAGAACACCAGTTTCTGTTCAAATTTCTTATGGTATTTTAAAGTTTAATATTACTAACCTAAGCTTTATTATAAAATTATGTGAAATTGTATCTTCGTCAATTGAAATCTTATTTCAAACAAAAGTAGACTATTAATTTAGAAGGAGAAATATTTAAAATCATTGTAGATGTCTTGAATTTGCTTAAATGCAATCAAATCTTTAAGCTTGCCTGATCAATACGAATTCCACACAATTGAAACCACGAACAAATGTAGGCTTTATTGAAAAATACAATCTCAAATATTATAAATTATACGATTAGATATTTTTTTTGAATAATTGATCATCATAACCTGTGAAATAGCAATGTCAACATATGAACTTTCTCCTTATGTAATAACTTAACAAGTACATACAAAGACAGCAAAAAATCACTTGTAGTTAAGTGGTTTCCTCCCAACTCCCACATACAATCCAACCTCGTTCAGCCATTACAAAAACTAATGTACCATTAAGATGGAATTTATCAGCTTATTGGACAGTAAATATAAAAGATAGCCTCCATTAAATTAGGAAGTAATTAATTTACTTTCGAATCTCTTTCCAAGAGTCTAAAAGTTTCCGTAATCATTACAGATTTATACATCATTAATTCTGTGTTACGCAATATCGTCAGTAAGTTAACCAATAGATTCAGATTTTTTTTGAATGTTCGAAATCTATTTAAGATGGCCAAACGATAGTGAACTCTCGGTGATTTTAAAGAGAGTTAAATTGCAATGTGTGCTTTGTTTTTTTTCATTTTATAACCCAGAGGCATTTTCGTCAGTTATGTTATGTTGACAAACATAATGATAGTTAATGATATGATTTGTCAATCCACCTTGTTTGGTTAGAAGTAATAGGTGGGCTATTGTTTCGAAGGCCATCGAATGAAACGAAAGTGTGTTTATCGTTTTACACTTTCTAAACTGATTAGGATTATTATGAAGGGACACCGTTATTTATCACTTATTTTTTAAGCTATTGCATAGATTTTATCGCGGGCTTTAAGCGAGCGACCGAATCAAGAAATTCCGTAAAGAAAATAACCTGACATGAGTGCATATAAACACAATTTTCGCCTTTCCAGTATGTAGTGTTTGTTTTTAAACAGAGCGTGACACTGACACACGTAGGACAGCTGTTTTGTCTATGATAGCGAACCGCTTACGTCAGCGTAGCTGTCAAACTTCATTGATTGGGTTGGTAGCCTTGAGGGAAGAGTCGATTTTCCTATTCGACTAAAATATTCGCCTTGAGACTTATAAAAAAAAAAAAAAAAAAAAAAAAAAAAGTAATCAGGCGGGGAATCTCTGTGGGGGCGCGTGGATGAATGGATGGAGTTTGACAGTTGTTGAATTTTGAATAGTCTTTCCCAGATCGATTTGAGTCCTCATTATCGGGTGCTGTTTTTAATCGATTTTGAATTTTACTCGAAATTGAATTTCCTCGCTGATTTGGGTAGGTATTCCCTTTTCCTCAGCTTACGGCGAGCGTAGGTATATAGTTTTGAGTTTATTCTTCGGTTCGTCTCGAATGCGGCGGCTGTCTGTTTGACTGTGGCCTTTGCCTTCAGTTGAAGTGGGAAACAAATCATAGACACATGTTTGAGAGTGGACGATCCGTCTATCATCTATGAGCAATTGTCAAAACAACTTTTAAAATTTCACAATCTGTTTGTGGTACAGTTAACTTTTCATCTTTTCTTCTGCCCAAAGTATAATAAACGGCACATTATTGTCGTCGAAGTCGTGAGATAGATCCGAAAAGTTTATATCCCGAGGGATATTGGCGGAAAAAGCGCGGAGTCGCTAACCGAACTGAGTTTCGTAGGTGGACGAACACGAACCTTCGCAAGGCGATTGCAATAATAAGGCGGTAACTTGTGATAGGAAACAAAATACCTACGGATAGTTTCATATTTCGAACGGCTTGTACGTTCCCCTCAAGAAATACTGGAGGACTAACAAGGAGACTTTTGTTCTGTGCACGGACCAGAAGGGGCGCGGGAGTTTATTTGCCAGCCGCTCTCCGGTTTTATGTAACCCGGCCGAACAGCAGACAGATTATACACAGCTTAACCTATCATAATCAAGGTATTTCTCTACTAACCCCGGGTGAACGTGAAAAGGAACCCCAGGCGAGGTTGGACCCCGACTTGCCCATTTCCATATATTTACATATACCTATATAACTGGTTATCTCACTGAGAACTAGAATTAACTAAGTTTGTCACCAATATCGATCAAACGAGCCGTAGAACCTCTGAAATCCACTCAATAGCTTATTCAGTCTAGTCTATGTGGTATTTGTGGATAAAATATATTAGTAAGGATTATATTGTAAGTACATGGTAAAGTGTTATGAATGTCTGATATTCATATAATTATAACCTTTCATGACAACTTGTTGGTTTATATACCCATTAACTTTGAATTACTGTATTCAGCTTAGATATTTATAATTAGTGAAACATAGTTATTATATAAATAATAAACATAGTTAGACTTGTTGATTTATATAAGCAATAACTTAAAACTACTGAATTCCTATGCTTTGGTATCTAAAGTGGATAAAATATACTTATAACATTATCTTAATTTTTTTGGTTTTCTTTTATTGTTCCCCCGGTGCTCTGAGTGAGCGAGGAGAGGGCAGTAGAGGGGAATTTAACCTTACATGTGGCGCCCGAACAAGTGGAAACAAGGCTTTGTAGCATTTACTTTGCTCTTTTTTTTGGTCATTAATTGCTCAAAAAAAGGTTGATCGATATTGGTGATTTTTCTTTTTTTTTTAAATTTTCTTTTTTCTCTGAATTATTTGGCTTATATCCAAAGATTTGTTTATCTGGTTATACTGTGTTGTAAACATAATAATTTGTAACATCGGATGATCGATATTGGCTCAAAATTTACAATCAAAAAAGTCATATTTACTTTTTTATACCCATATTTAAAGGAAAAAAAAAAACCCTCTTGTGTACTGATTTTTGGTAGGTTAGTTCACCAACCTCACTTTTTTGAACCTAACAAGAAGAAACCTAACATTGAGAAACCTAATCCTTTAGAACCTAACAATTTTCAACCCTCAGGTGTGAAACCACACTTGTTACAACACTACTATTTTAACTGATATATCTTAACAGGTAGGTGATTTTATTATCATATTAATTACACTTTGTTATTGAACATTTCTTTATTTTGCCACACTAGGAGTAATTTTAACTTACAAAATGGAACAGAGGCCAATCACTTTTAACTTGTTACACAAAGATGAGTTGGAATATGAAGTCAGAATTAGGGGTGCGAAGCCTGTGGACGGGGTGCCTGCTTTAAAGGCACAAGTACGTGCTTTAAATAAAGATTTACCTTCTGATGAAATATTAACTTGTGAAGTAGAGATAGAATCAGAGTTGGATATTATTAGGGAGAAATTAGACAGTTTAGATGATCTTACTTCTCAAACTTCTTCTAGAGCTAGTTCCCTTAAAGCACTGAACAGAATACAATCATTAGCACATCACTTGTTTCATAGACTTAGCCGCTTAGATTCTGATAATGATGACAGCATCGCCTCTCAATTGGAAGCGCTGCAAGAACGTCTGGACAAGTTTCTGGTTAAGTTAGATAACATTATGCACCATTTTAAGAGTAGTTTAACTCAGGTGCCTCCGGAAGAGAATAGCAGAGTCCATGCTGCTTCTGAACGCACTGGGAATGCTTCCCCTGACTCTGGTGCTGCCGTACATAAACTAAACATACGGTTTAATGGGAAAACCTGTGTAAAGGCATTCTTGCAGCGTTTAGAGGAGTTATGTTTGTCTCGTGGTGTAACAGATGGTAAATTGTTCAATTCTGCAGCTGAATTGTTTACAGATGAGGCTCTTTGTTGGTATCGTGGGGTGCAATCCGAAGTACATAGCTGGTTAGGGTTGAAAACCTTGCTTCTTGATGAATATTTACCATCAGATTATGATCATCGTTTATTACAAGAGATCCGGTCTCGCACTCAGGGTTCCGATGAAAGCATAGTGAATTATCTTAGCATTATGCAGAACTATTTTACTCGGTTGTCAAAGTCGCTCTCAGAGGAAGAGAAATTGAATATTGTTCTTTTTAATATTAGACCTTTTTACACTACACAATTAGCTTTGAATCCCGTGGAGTCCTGGACAGATTTGAAACGCAAATGTAGACTTCTGGAAGGTGCCAAGGAGCGTTCCCAACATTTTAGTGAACCACCTAAAATAACCCAGGCTTGCTTAGCTCCAGATCTGAGTTATAAGAATAGCAATAATAGACAACTGCCTAAGGTCTCAGCCGTGCAACTGGTGGGAAATGATAAGTTCTGTGTGCGTTGCCGTGTTGAAGGGCACACTTTGGGAACATGCCGGGAAGCTCATGTTTTGGTTTGTTATCGTTGCGGCCGGAAAGGGGAGACGGCAAGATCGTGTCCCGAGTGCTCCCAGGGGAAAGCTAAGAATACTTCTCTTCCAAAAAACGGGAAGGTGTGAATCGGCGCTGTTATACATTTTTGTCTAAACACGAATGGGATTCGTGGTTGGAAGTAATTCGACGGTTTTTCGATAGTAATAAACAAAACATTATTAAAAAGTGTCAAAATGAATGTCAACATCTGACAGCGCCGATTCACAACACAAGAGGGGATGCCCGTCCATTTTTAAAAATTACTATTTATGAATTAAAATATATAGGCTTGCTAGACTCCGGTTCTGAAATATCTATTGTAGGTAACAATGCAATAAAACATTTTTCTGGCCTTGGTACTGTACATAAGTCATGGGACTTAACACACATTACTACTGCAAACGGTTCGTCGTCTCCAGTGACGGGCTACATATTTTTGCCAGTCACTGTCGGAGGAAGAACCGCCACTATTAAATTCTACTTAGTACCTGGGGTCGCCACTGAGCTACTTTTTGGGATGAATTTCTGGAAAGAATTTAAGATAGCACCCGACGTTCTATCCTTATTGGAGGGTGGTGAGTATTTGCCGGGGGGTAATCATATTGGTTCGATCACTTGTAACGATAGATTTTTACAAGATTTTGAGTCGCTCTCTGAGTCCGAGCGTAGGCAGGCTCAGGAAGTAATACGATTGTTTGAGGATATATCAGCGGAGAAGAGAGGATTAGGTAGGACTCACTTGGACACGCACAAAATAGACACGGGCGATCATCCACCGATCAAGCAGCGTTACTATATCATGTCTCCGGAAAAGTTGGCCGAAATGAACAAGCAACTAGACCAAATGCTCAAAGATGATGTGGTGGAGCCAAGCAATAGTGCGTGGAACAATCCCGTCACTCTGGCGCAAAAGTCGGATGGATCTTATCGTTTTTGTTTGGACAGTAGGAAACTCAACGCGATTTCAAAGCATGACGCCTATCCTTTGCCGTATATCAGTAGCATCCTGGACCAGCTCCGTGACGCGAAATTCCTGTCTTCAATCGATCTTAAATCGGCATACCATCAAGTATTATTATCACCGGATTCCCGGGAAAAGACCGCATTCACTATTCCCTCCCGCGGGCTATTTCAATTTAAGGTCATGTGTTTCGGTTTGACCTCAGCGCCTGCCACTCAGCAGCGCTTGATGGATAGTTTGTTTGGGCCGGAGTTTAATAAGCTGTTGGGATCCGGGTCACCAGATTTTAACCCGGATAACCATAAAATATTCATTTATTTGGATGATTTAATAATTTTAACTTCCTCGCCTGCTATGTCCGAACATCTTGATATTCTACGTAAAGTCAGAGATAGATTGTTGGAGGCTAATTTAACTATTAATATGGGGAAGTGTCAATTCTTTAGAAGACAGTTGAAGTATTTGGGTCACGTGGTTGATGAATATGGTTTGCGTACCGATCCCGATAAAATAAGAGCTATTGTGGATTTTCCCATACCCGCTAATAGAAAGGAGGTGAAACGTTTTCTGGGAACTGCATCATATTATAGGCGATTTATTAAAAACTTGAGCCATATGGCCGGGCCATTAAATGCTCTCACTTCTACGCGTAAGGGTGCTCCTCCCTTTAAATAGTCGGATGAGGCAGAGCAAGCATTTCTGGACTTGAAGTCGGCTCTTACAAGTGCTCCAGTTTTGGCATGTCCGGACTTCACGAAGGAATTTGCAGTTCATTGCGATGCGTCCAATTTTGGCATTGGAGGTACCCTCACCCAAACCGTAGACGGCCAGGAGCATCCGGTCGCGTATTGTAGTCGCTCACTTACCCACGCCGAGCGAAATTACTCGGCTACCGAGCGGGAAGCTTTAGCGGTGGTACATGTAGTCGAGCATTTCCGTCCCTATCTGGAGGGTAGTAGGCCATTTCGTGTTATTACCGATCATGCTAGTCTAAAATGGTTCCTGAAGCTTAAAAATCCGACCGGTCGCTTGGCGCGTTGGGGTTGTAGATTATCACCCTATAATTTTGTAATAGAACATCGCAGTGGCTCACAAAATGTGGTACCTGACGCGTTATCCCGCTCTGTTCCCGTGGCATCTATAGGTATCACTGACGCCACAGCCGACTCGTGGTATAATAATATAATTAAACGTTGTACGGACAAACCTAGAGCGTGTCCAAATTTTCAGATAGTTGATGGTAGGTTATACCGTTTCACAAAAAGTAGTAATAAGCTCAGTGGTGATTACCAGTGGAAACAGGTTATCCCGATTGAGAGTAGGGAATCTATAATTAAACAGAACCACTCTGAACCAATCGCGGCTCATCTTGGTGTGGCAAAAACTTATAAACGTTTAAAATTAAGATATTTTTGGCCCGGTATGTATAAGGATACCGTGGATTTTATTAAGAGTTGCTCGGTTTGCAACGCATACAAACACAGTTCACTGGCAACTCCTGGGTTCATGGGAGAACCTAAAGTTTGCTGTCGGCCATTCCAGTGCATCAGCATCGATTTAGTTGGCCCACTGCCGATGTCCAGACAGCAAAACAACTATTTGCTGGTAGTAGTGTGTTGCTTTACAAAATATTGTTTATTATTTCCTTTACGTCGAGCTACGGGTAGGGTGATTGCTCAGCGACTGGAGGATCATGTCTTTTTGATTCATGGTATACCTCAAACCGTGATCTCCGATAACGGATCGCAATTTGTAAGCCATGAACTTCAATCTTTGTATGCCAAATATAATATACCACAAGTCCATTTGGGTCCTGTGTATTGCCCTCAGGTTAACACTGTCGAACGTTATAACCGTACTGTCATCACTGCGGTGGCCTCGTTCGTTGAAAATGACCATAGATCTTGGGACGTGAATATTCATAAGATCCAGTTCGCTATGAACACCTCTGTGAACGAATCCACGTCATATACTCCGTTTATGTTAGTTCATGGTAGGGAGGCTGTGACCGATGGTAGTATTTATGCCGGTTTCAACGATCTTGACGAGTTAGTGATAGTACCCCGGGATACTCATGCGTCTAATCTGGGTCATTTAGGTGAAATCTTTAAAGAGGTCAAGGACTCACTGCGAAAAGCCCACGATAGGAACGTTAAATATTATAACAGGCGTCGTAGGGATATTTCCTTTAACGTAGGCGATTACATTTGGAAACGGACGTATAAACAAAGCGCGGCTCATAAATACTTTTCAGTCAAACTTGCACCGAAATATGAACGTTGCAAAATAATCCGTAAACTCTCCCCACTCGTTTACGAGCTCGAGGACGAAGACGGGAAGTATGTAGGCAAATGGCATATAAAAGATTTCAAAAGCGCTGACCCCGAATAGATATTTAGGTAGGGACTTATCGCCGTGGATGTGGCGGCCGACGAATACCCATTCCGCCTTCTGCCCGGCGTGACGTAGAAATCGTCAATGGGTCTTGGTATCACACTACATCTTAGATACCCATGTGTGTGTTCGTCCCCGATAGTGTGATCTCTTTGTTTGCCACCTAATTAATGCTTAAACCCTTAATTGTCTCTTAACTTTTCCAGGAGAAGGTTTTGTTAATGTGCTTGTTAGTTTTTTACCTACCAAGGCATTTTATTGAAGTTGCTAATACAAATGAAAACGTATTAACAACAACTTTTATCATAATATCCTATGATGAGCATAGAATATTTATGATATTTTTTTTATTTTTCTCGGGAGACAGTAAATGAGACACACGATGGACGAACACACAACATGCAATTTTGTGAGCAAATCACCTTTGACCAATAACATCTCTTTGGTTAATTTTCTACCATTATGTTTTTCTCGGTATAACTGGTAACATTATAATTATTTTTTTTTATTATATCTATTTTCGGAGCAAAGATGCTTGCGGTACGGCCTTGAGTGGTATACACTTTGTGTTACTATTGTCATTTATTATTATCTATTTTTGTTACAACTTAGAGATTTATCAATGATTTATCGTTCTGTATGTTTATTTTTTTTTTAACTTAGCGGTTTATAATATTCTATTATTTTATACAACATAACTTAATCATATCTTAACTAAAGTACATAAGACATGGGGATATACGAACGAGGGCGTTCGACGAATTCCCTACGTGAATTCTGCCGTGAGTGGGGGGATACTGTAGTGTTTGTTTTTAAACAGAGCGTGACACTGACACACGTAGGACAGCTGTTTTGTCTATGATAGCGAACCGCTTACGTCAGCGTAGCTGTCAAACTTCATTGATTGGGTTGGTAGCCTTGAGGGAAGAGTCGATTTTCCTATTCGACTAAAATATTCGCCTTGAGACTTATAAAAAAAAAAAAAAAAAAAAAAAAAGTAATCAGGCGGGGAATCTCTGTGGGGGCGCGTGGATGAATGGATGGAGTTTGACAGTTGTTGAATTTTGAATAGTCTTTCCCAGATCGATTTGAGTCCTCATTATCGGGTGCTGTTTTTAATCGATTTTGAATTTTACTCGAAATTGAATTTCCTCGCTGATTTGGGTAGGTATTCCCTTTTCCTCAGCTTACGGCGAGCGTAGGTATATAGTTTTGAGTTTATTCTTCGGTTCGTCTCGAATGCGGCGGCTGTCTGTTTGACTGTGGCCTTTGCCTTCAGTTGAAGTGGGAAACAAATCATAGACACATGTTTGAGAGTGGACGATCCGTCTATCATCTATGAGCAATTGTCAAAACAACTTTTAAAATTTCACAATCTGTTTGTGGTACAGTTAACTTTTCATCTTTTCTTCTGCCCAAAGTATAATAAACGGCACATTATTGTCGTCGAAGTCGTGAGATAGATCCGAAAAGTTTATATCCCGAGGGATATTGGCGGAAAAAGCGCGGAGTCGCTAACCGAACTGAGTTTCGTAGGTGGACGAACACGAACCTTCGCAAGGCGATTGCAATAATAAGGCGGTAACTTGTGATAGGAAACAAAATACCTACGGATAGTTTCATATTTCGAACGGCTTGTACGTTCCCCTCAAGAAATACTGGAGGACTAACAAGGAGACTTTTGTTCTGTGCACGGACCAGAAGGGGCGCGGGAGTTTATTTGCCAGCCGCTCTCCGGTTTTATGTAACCCGGCCGAACAGCAGACAGATTATACACAGCTTAACCTATCATAATCAAGGTATTTCTCTACTAACCCCGGGTGAACGTGAAAAGGAACCCCAGGCGAGGTTGGACCCCGACTTGCCCATTTCCATATATTTACATATACCTATATAACTGGTTATCTCACTGAGAACTAGAATTAACTAAGTTTGTCACCAATATCGATCAAACGAGCCGTAGAACCTCTGAAATCCACTCAATAGCTTATTCAGTCTAGTCTATGTGGTATTTGTGGATAAAATATATTAGTAAGGATTATATTGTAAGTACATGGTAAAGTGTTATGAATGTCTGATATTCATATAATTATAACCTTTCATGACAACTTGTTGGTTTATATACCCATTAACTTTGAATTACTGTATTCAGCTTAGATATTTATAATTAGTGAAACATAGTTATTATATAAATAATAAACATAGTTAGACTTGTTGATTTATATAAGCAATAACTTAAAACTACTGAATTCCTATGCTTTGGTATCTAAAGTGGATAAAATATACTTATAACATTATCTTAATTTTTTTGGTTTTCTTTTATTGTTCCCCCGGTGCTCTGAGTGAGCGAGGAGAGGGCAGTAGAGGGGAATTTAACCTTACAAGTATCGATCGAAACGGCGCAGTGTGTTAAGTTTTTGCCACGGGACCAACGTTCGACGCATCACCGCGGTCGTCGGTTGAAATCCCGCACTCGTATTTTTTTATAATATATTTTTTTTCCTTTTTTATATATTTGTTTTAGCACCTGTTCTTATTTTTATTTATCTCCCTTTTATTTAGACTTTATAATTATAATTTAAATTTTTGAACCAAAGATGGTAAACTATGGAGCGTGTGGAAGTTTTTTGGCGCCGGGCAATGCTGTTATTTGCTGTGCTTGCCCAATAAAATATCATAAGGCCTGCCTAATAGATGGCGAATCTATTAATATCAAAGAAATAAAAATTCTGCATAAATAAAATAAATAAATAATTATAATTGCATAAGTTGATAAATAATGTTATGCAATAGCTTTGCCCCGGCAGTCCCCGAGTGCCACACGTATTTTTTTTTTATTGATGGGAGAAACCAATAAGAGCTGGATCTGTGGATATAATGAAAATGAAACTGCAGTTAAAAGCGCTACTTTCAGTTATTGATATAAATTAAAAAAAAATATTAACTCATTATAAATTTAAATTTTATTCACATACTCATTTTTACTCAATGATACTTTAGTACAACTATTTCTTACTTAAATAGAATTTTAATAATACCTACGAACCTTAATAGATACAATCCTTTTCATATGTATAAAATAACACTTTTTGTTCAATTAAATAAATTAAATCGGACCATACACTAACTTTACTATTTGTTATCTGTTTTCACTTTTATTTTCTAATACGCACCGAAAACAAAACAATCAAAATTGCATTAGAAATCATTTTATACACTTGATCATGACAATTGACAAATGATTGAAAACATTATCTCACAAATCACAAACACAACTACAATGAAGAATTGTATTTACGCAGTCCATTGTGAATACTTGAACGATATCGTTGCGTTTACAACTATCTTTAAATATCATACTCAATCATCGTATTAGTAACAAGGTGTTCTGAATGAATGCATTTTCACTGTCATATTAGCACTTAACCGAGAGTAAAAGAGTAAATAAAGCGCCTAGTACCCTTAGTACGAGTTTTCCAATTAAGAAAACTATGATAGTTTTCGTGAGCTCGCAATCGTACTAAGGGTACTGATTTTATTGTTTTCGTTTCAATACAAAACAGAGATTAAATTCTATCATTAAATCATTTACGTCTTTTTAAATTTTAAATATATTTGGTTAATTTTCACCAAAATGGACATAGAAACATAATTTACAATTACGAAAACTATGATAGTTTTCGTGAGCTCGAACTCGTACTAAGGGTTCAGATAGAGACCCACACTGGTAGTAAATGAAATGAAATGATACAATACTCGAATTGACGTAAGTATACTATACCTATCTCCCATTCAGGACATATTTTAGCTGATAAGAAGAATGGGCGCTAGTAACTCATCAGCATTTAACAGAAGTAGCAACATTTACTTAAAATCATGACGCTACCAATACGATGTTTTCGAAACTAAAATTCTATGTAGTCCACTGACATTACGATTGGCTGTATAAATACAAATAGTGTTATTTTTGTAAGGTATAATTAGATAACATTTCGATTGTAAAGTACGAGTAGTATAGAGCAGACTCATCTCCGCTGGTAGCACCCCTTCACGAGCATGACGCATGAACCAGCTATCGCTTCGCTCAACCATATTTTAGGGAACGTAACGTCCCACCTTAGACGACACTACCAAAGAGATTTTTAAGAGTGAATGATAATTTTAAAGAAAGAGGTAATTTGGAAAAATAATAAAAATAACTGCAAACTGGTACTATTGTTCACACGTTTAACGTTTATAGAATTAATTGTTTTTATACAAAATTTCAATGTGACGTTGAGAAAGTCAAATTAAATGATGGTGTTAATTGCCATCAAGACAGGTAATAGCCGCTCGATGTATAAAACATTAGTGCTGTAATATTTGATTGTTGCAGTAAGCGCAAAGTAATTTGCTCGTCTGTTTATACCCCGAAAAGGAAAATAAAGAAGTTCTTAATCGTTTTTCCTATGGTCGTTTGAGACATGACGAATTTTAGAAAATTTGATTCTGATGTGATAATACCAGTTTTATAACCTACAGTTGTTAAGTGAAAAGTTGTTTAACCACTAAAGGTATGGTGGCATCCGTTATATTATGTACATGATGCGGACTGTTTTCTAACTCCGAGATAATAAACATTATAGTCCAAGATCCCGCCGATTGATCCTGCAGCCATCTATTTTTATTAATGAAACTTAATTTAAATTAATAATTAGTAGCCGCAAATACCTGATATTAAATTTATTGAGATCCGTTTATTTTATTTATTATGTATATGTTCTTTTTATTAAATTTTACGTCATCTGAAAGGAAATGATGTAAAGAATTCAAAAATCAATAGTTGCCAACTCTAAATGAGCTGCAACTTGAGGGTTGCCAAATGTAAAAAGGTTCATTAATGTTGATTATTTGAGAGCCTACAAACCTACATTTATTATTGAAATCAACATGACCTCTTGAAATATAATACTCAGGCCTTTGACACTGAAGTTTTTATTTCTTTCAAGTCAGCAAAAAACTTATCACATAATTATTTATTTCGTAGTGTCCAATAGCGAATTAAACTTATTACTCTAAGTATATATACAAATTATCGTCTTTCTAGCCAAAAATTATTTTTAGCCAACGATAATTTCACAAATCGGCAAGCATATCATGTTGCGTCTGTACAAAATTAACCAATCGTGAAATGTTTGCCATAAAAATAGATCTGAACTACATTTCGGGAGTTATTACAAACACTTATATTGACTGAACAGTATTTTAACATATGATATTGTAATATGAACTTTAGTGCGAGACGTTAAGGTAGTTTATGTACTAAAAAATCTACCAAAAAGGTACTATCAAATTGCTACCCATTAGATTATATTAGCTTGGATACAAATTTCGTTGTAAGTAATATAAATACGCTCGGTGACTGGGATTCAAGCGAGTGTATAAGTAAAGAAGTATAATCTAGTTATTTTTGCTGTTATGAAATAAGGAAAAGGTAGGTTAGTACTTGGTGACATAATAAGTACAACTTACCATTTATCCGGTTGAACGGATATATACTTACCTGTTGCAATACGGAAGCGTAACCAATAACAAAGGAAAATATAATTTTGAGAGGGTTCTAAAAATAACTTTAATGTTACACGGTACAAGATCCAATACAACAGTGATAATAATGTTACTAATTATGAAACTGCTATGCTTACAGATAATAATAATTGAACATATTACCTTATTTACTTCTTAAGTAATTTTGATAATATCATTTTGTTTATGGGATTATTATGAATGTGGTCCACAAAACATGATCATAGCGACTGTAAGAGGTTTAAAATAAAATTCTTATCTACATTCAAGGTATAAAATACTAAGTTGTAAACATTGCCCATTACACAGACTTGATTACTTCCAACAGGATGAGATAAACCTTTATTTAGAAATGTCATATTGCCTATACAGCGTTGTTAATGCTCAGTTATTCTATTTACAGGTGTAAACAAACAAGGTGCGCTGCAAAGAAGTTGGATTATTGACCCAGTCCGCCACCGGAAACACTATGCCTTATAAAACTGGCGCTATCTAAAGCGGACCTGCGCCGCATCGCAAGTGGTATCACCGTTAATTATGCCAGGTTATTAGCACAAAGCATAATGATGGAAGAGGTGACTCCCCGCCCTAACGTTGAGTACATACCGCCGCTGCCGCCGAAAGTGAAACAGCGTCAGACGACCTTCACGCAAATAACCAGCGATGAGAAGTTGGACGGGTTCGACACGACCGACAGTCGCGCAATAGACTCTCTAAGTTCGATGCACTCGCTCGTCCTTAATTCGAAGAGCCCAAGTGCAACGGTATTCATAGCGGCGACCCAGCCAGAGCGACCGGCAAATACAGCTTGCGCAGACGCTCCAACCAACGGGCCGCACGTAGTCACGATCAGAATAAACACAGACACGGAAAAACCGAAAGCGCCGAAAATTTCAAGCGTGCATCTGAAGAGCGACATCGATTTCGACACGTTCAAAATTAACGAAAGGAAAAACAATAGCCTAGTCAGGATAAACGTTGATGAGTCAAGGCCAAATATAGTCGAGAATGACGAGCTAACGAAAACTGATAAAGCGCCATATATCTATTGCAGTTCGTTTGTCAATTCGATGACGAATATGGTCATGTCGAGTGGACAGTGCTCGCCTAGCGATACGCTAGACTCTGGAACTTGCAGTGACCTAGATGGCACGCCACCACCGCTGCCGAAAAAGAAGACCTTGAAATCCAGCTCTAAAAAGGCTGTTTCTGTGACTGTTATCAATTCTCGAAATGGTAGTAGTAACGGTGAACTAGATTATGAAGATAACGACTCGAATATATCATGCGATTCACTAAACAGCAGTGAACTTAACGGTAGCGTGCACACTGATGAAAGTCACATCGAGTATTTAGCAAAAAAGGAAAAGAAACAGAGTTTCGAGCCTCCCGTAGCGCCACAGATGCCAACGTTTATCGCGGAGTCGAACAAAAAAGATAGTTTTCTACCGCAAGGCCTTCTCCAAGATATCAGAGACCGTTCAGCTAAACTTAACACGATAGAAACAGAAAGCGAGACAGAGCAATCGCAAGTGAATCAAAATATAAATGAAAATGCTAATATATCAAAAGAAAGCACGCAACTCACCTCTTTCAGATTAGTTGCGCAGTTAAATAGTGAAGCGAAAAAAACTGATGAAAGAGAATCATCTCCGCCTTGTAAAGCGCCTCTGATCACGGAGACGACGTACGAGGAGAGACAGAAACAAGACAAATTAAAGCAAGAGAAAATGTGCTACAGCAGCCATTACTTCGACGCGGACAAGTATTACGACTTTCATTTGAACGAAAAACAATTTGATGATGTTAAATCAGTGAGCAGTGTGTGTGACAGTGCAAAGAGTGATTGTGACAATGGTGCTGATTTGGAATATTTTGCGGGAATCAAGGATTATAAAAATGAAGAGACGCCTTCAACTATTAGAAGCTCAAAAGGAACAATACGTGGTGTCAAAAACCGTGTGCGAGCTGGCATAGCTACGTTCCTTCAGATGCAAAGCACGACAAAGGTAACTATGGTAGCTGTTTACTTTTATCATTCCTAAAATTGATTTTACTATGTACCCAATTAATATTATTTAGCATGCGCCTTGCACTGCAGTGATCTTAAATACATTTATAAGTGCAGGTTATTCAGGTCAATCATAATTACTTCGTTCATTAAAAGAAATTAACGCATAGTGTTACTATAATTCTTGCTTTGCTTACATTTAAAATCATATGAAACATTTGTTTGTTGAATTAATCTAGGAAGATCAACAGTTGATATTATATTATTAGTTTACATAAAAACAGCAGATAGCCATTTAAAGATCCTCATTAATAACAACATAAAAAATATTAAGTTACAAAAAAAAAATATAAATTGTAAGGTAGTGCAAAACTTAAGAGAGATTAGGATTAGTTATTGTACAAAATTACGAAAAAACATCTAGAACACAAAACAACAAGGCGGAACAAAAAAAAATTTAACGTTAACTGTTTCTTGAAGATTAAAGTTTTTGGACTCATTTATTAACGACTTCCGTATTTTGCTGAGAAACCTGAGAACGAGATTTTCTAGTTTCGTTCCACTACAAAAATGCTCACTTGCATGCATTCACCGGTCTACTTATATACATTGAGGTAAAATTGTCAAATCATAATAATTGTTTAGCTTGGACACTGTTTGTGAAGTCTGTAGAGGTGAGGAATGAATGTGACTGTATACAATTTATCGCGGCTACAATATCAGTTTATCGAAGCAAAGCAATATTGCAATGCACAGTTGAATTGATTTTATTGCAGTTAATGCACTGGCAACTATTTAAGTCAATTCTTCTGAAGTACTACTTAGTCGGAAGAATAAGTTCATTTAAAGTCAATTCTAACTAATATTATAAATGCAAAAGTGAGTTTGTTTATTAGTCAATCACGCAAAACGGCTGAACGGATAAGATGAAATTTGGCACACGTATAGTTTATTACCTGGGTGAGACATGGGTGATACGTTTTATTCCAAAAAAATGTTGGGTTTCTGAGAGATTCTTAAAAAAATTAAAGAACACGGGCGGCCGCTAGTAACAATATTAAAGTATAATACTTACATGGAATGCAACATAATGCGACTAAACTTTCTTTTGAATGGAATCCTTTTATCCTTTTTTGTAACCAACTTCCGTAATTTACTGATAAATAGTAAGTATAAACAAACAGTTCCATTGCTTCTCCGCGAAATTTTTCTATGCCATTGTTTATGAGACAAATACACCTTCTCTAGTCATATTTATTTCATGAATTTTTGAAATTGTAAAAGAATTTTAATTAACTATTGACATTGTACGTCCGAAATGGGCAGACTGTTTGGATCTGTATTTTAATACATAATGTTACCATCTTATTGTACCCAGTTTAAACAATGAATAAATGAATCTGAATCTGAATGAAAAACTTTTAGAAATATTGGTTTATGTGTTTACCTTTTGTCTCAGAGGAAGTTGAATAGAGTATAGGTAGTTTACTGGCTTGAGTTTGAAGCTTATTTTCATTTCGCGCCGCCATTTTTTGTGTCAACCGGCTCGTTACACACACTGTAACTTTGGAGGTCGACGCCAATTCGAAAGTGTAGCGGGGCACGTACAGCCTCCGTTGATTTAAATTCTCATTTTCGAGATTATAATGGGGAGGGGGGATATAAAAAAAAACAAGTGCGAAACGGAATGCTCCTTGAAAACCAATGAGTCGGCATTTTCGCACGTATTTTTTTCATAAATTCTTCGACAAAAGTGTTTCAAGTGTTCTCGATTAAGTATTTTTAGTACTAACTCTCCAATCGTGAGCTATTATTAAATAAAAAAATTCCGGTACAGTAGTGGAAGTGTTTTCGCAAATTCGTTTTACAAGGTGTTTGTAAACAATTTAGTAATCACGTTTGAAACTCAACACGAATTCAGAGTCTAATTATTACATTTACATTACATTAATAGGCTGATGATGATTAAAAAATATTCCTCTTTGCATGTTATAGTTTGCTTCGGCAATTTTATCTAATTGAAGTACATTTTACTAACTTTCATTGCACTTAATCGAGGATTCGGAGTTTATTTGTTTATTCGGCATTCATTTGTTTTTTGATGTGTAACATCTTTCCTCTCGCTTTCCTGCAATTTGTGGGAGCGATTTCGTGAAATGGGACGGAAGTGTGCAACAGGAAGTCGCGAAAGCGCGCGCTATTTGATTTGATTTTAGAACATAATGTTCAAATGGCTTATTCCTTTAATAATAATAATAATAATCATTTATTCACAACCCTCAACATTTTACATTTGAAGTATATGCTAAAAAAGTCTACGGGTATTTATATAAAAGTCTGAAGAAATGGACCCCTAACCCAGAAACTAGTAAAAACTGTAATTATCAGGGTTAGAGTTACTTCGGTCGACATATTGCAAAAATATTTTAATTTTTGTGCAGCCCAATAGGTTTGACTACAGCTGTTGAGGTGAGTTATCAACTAACGAAACAAAACAATTTATCAAATACTGATTAAGTGTGAGCGTACAAGTATGAGTGAAATTATAATCTTTTGTAGTAGGTTTTATTTCTTTTTTTACTAATATAAGGTGAGGTTTTAAATGTTACAAATCATACGCGACTACTGTAAGGCTCGCTCGTTTTTTTAAACATTATTTTTTTATGGCGAAGAAAGACAGGGTAAATAGTAGTATTCATATTATTGATGCAAACGAAACCAATCAGTTTCATCTGCACCATTAATTAATGCAAGTCAACGGTGTATTTGCTATAACGCCTACATTCGTTGACTAATGATTCTTTTGCTGAGATGAATTAAGACTTTATAAGTTGTCGAATGAATTCTCAATGGTATTTTTGTGGTTGTCGTTAATTACATTTAAAATTATGAACGGACGGTGGCTGCCGCAAGATAGAAGAAGCATAATTTTGCTAATAAGAACAATGTCGATTGTTATTCTAATGAGACATTGTTATTTGTCGGAATACGAGTGTTTCGAACATGAATGGCGTCAATGCTGCTGTGTACCGCAACACCTGTACCTTTCATTATTATAAACAGTAATTCATGAATTTTAAAGTATACTATCTTGAATTTGGACTCTTGAACGCTAAACAGTAGCTTAAGTTAAAATTACTATCAGATCTTGATTGCTTTATTAAAATACTCATACTATGTTTATCAATATCGCCTTCACCAGCTTATGAATATCACCACTCTTGGGGTATGGATTGAAAAAGATCGATTAAAAGATCTTATCTTAAAATAATAGATCTTTACCAATGAAAATGCCGTTCTGCCGTTCTGGCTATTTCAAGGCTATATTTTGTTTCGCAAAGAATTCTAAGTTCAAATTATTTTTAGTTTTAAAATATGGAATTCTGATTTGCTCATTAGTCATTTGTTTAATGGTTAGCGTTCCGTTTTCAGCGCATTTGTACGTTTTTCGTCATCATGGCTACGTTAAAAATTCGAGTGATAATGATAGATATATGCGTACTGTCGTGGCAACAAAGCGGCAGAAAATACACGCAACTAACCATCGCACCACCCGTTATTGGTTTACTCGCTTCCGTACTAGAATTTTCTACTGAAGAAATTAACTCCGTGGTCGATCGAAAACTTTAGTCGACAATGACGAATTGAAGGCGATTGTAAAAGCTGATGATTCTCTCTACAGCTGAATAGCAGCAGCTTTCGATGTTAACATCAAAACAGTATTGGTCCATGTGCGTCAAATTTGCAAGGTAAAAATGCTTGCCAAAGGGTGCACCGCGAATTGAATGATCAACAGCGCGAAGTACGTATCGAGTCGAGCCTTGCACTGCTGGGATGAACATTGTTGCAGATGTGAACTGAACACAATGATGGAGAAGCTCGCACATCTACAACCAACTTTGGTCAATCGTTCGGCTCCGCTATGTTGGCAAAAATGCATTGATTGCATGGGTTGGCATGGTTTGCATTGGGATTAATAAAAATATAGAAAAAACGGCGCCAACTTATTTCATGAAAATACGGCAATTTCACAGGTAAAATCCTAATAGTAAATAAGGCATGTTTGGTTTAGCTAATGACTTAAGTATCAGAGCAATTTAAATGCCTAAAGCCCCGTTGTTTGATACATAGTTAAATGTGGCTGTTAGTCAATGTCACGTCAAATACATATATATATATATATTTATATATATATATATATATATATATATATATATATATATATATATATATATATATATATATATATGTTCCCGGGTGTGGCAAGCAAATTTTCGAAAAACTGTGAATGCTGTTGTGTTTCTTTTTAAAAATAAAGGAATGTTTCCTGTGAGTAAAATTATCTATCTCCAGCATTTAGAGTACTTCCCCTGGGGGTGGCATTCAAAATTTTCACCCTGTATATATATATACAGGTTTTTACAAAAATACAAATAAAGCTTGAAGGGCGTTGAAGTACATCATATAAGGAGTCCTCTCTAATTTTCTTAAAATATTTGCAGGAATTTTTCACTTTTTATAAAAACAGTTATTTTTAATGATCCTCGAACTTGTGACATGTCTTAAAATGATCGATATTATTATTAATCATAAAAATAGCTTTATTTGTATTTTTGTAGCACCTGTATATATATATAATTATGCTATAGTCACATTTGACTTTGTATCGAACAACGTGGCATAAGTACCTATAAAAAACAAATTTCGAACAAGCTCCATGAGTTCCTTTGCAAAGGAAAGTTTTTTTTTCTTTGACCTCCAGTCTATCATTGGGCGCATAATTTCTGACATATTAACTTAATCGTTCAGTTCTTCTTCGCCGTCTATGACTCCTTCCGCTTCCAAGTAACAGCCAAGCAATTACAGAACGCGTTTCCTACGTACACAGGTCCCACGTCTAGAAAACTGTGTCGGAAGTGTGAGCTCTCCAAGTTTTCTAAACATTGAATGCGACAAGAAAACACACAGGGAGAAAGCATAGGAAAAACGCACACTTGCACTTACTGCAGTCGTCACCGCACATTGTTAGGAAATACTCCGCGTGGAAGTTATTTGGGACCTTCTATTGACGGAAACCAAAAAACTGTTGACGCTTTCCTTGGTGTGATCATTGATTAAATGTGATCAGAGTTGTTGCTTGAGGAGCTTGATGGCGCTGGTGGTTAGCGCGTTCGGCCAGCGATCGTGAAAGTAAGCGACTTCCGCAATGGTCGGTTATTGGATGGGTGACCAAAAACTTATCATCTCAAGCTCCTCCGTACTTCGAAAGGCACGTTAAGCAGCCACTAATCCGTACTGAGCCCGCGTGGTGGGTCACGGCCCAATATCCCTATTCCATCCGTAGAAGGCCGTGCCCCTGCAGTGGGGATATTAACAGGCTGATGATGATGATTATGACACTTGTTGTTGCTCACGGTACGGTCACAGTATTACAAGTCCTATACGTTATTTATTACTATTTGTAAATAATTCAATTAACATCCTTTCACAGCGAAAATAACAACAATTAACGCGTCAGGAAAATTCACGATACGCTGTCACAATCACAAATCATATTTTCAATGATACTATGAACACGTTCGATCTCATTTCACACACCGACGACAACGCAAGTCACAAGAAATGCAAAAAATACCCACATTAATGAAAAAACGCAAGTTGTCCGTCCGTCCGGTGTCTCGGCCAAATACCGATATTATCGAGAAGATTCTTCACGCGTGAAGCAATGCGCCCGTTTAGTTCAGTTTCTTTGATAGTCTATTTAGATAGCGGCGTTTGTTGTTTTCAAAGTCTACCGATGGAATCCAGAAGTTTAAGCTACTTGTAAGACATACATATTAATTAGTTAAAGGGAGTTTTTGCCCTTTATATTATATAGAGTACGGTTGGCATCTTATTTTAATTATTATTAAATTCATTCATAGTGGATATTGTGAAATAAAATTAGTGTGATTTTGTGTTACAACCGTCTGCGCAACTGAAAAATTAGTGGAATCTTTAAAATATACGAAATGCTAATGTAGTGCTGACTACCCCACAGAAGCTTATCGAAAAAGTCAACTCGATACTTTCGTGCCAAACAATCTAAGAGACAATAGAATGCGTCACACCGACATTCTAATAAAAAAAAACAAGATTAATAAAACTTAAGACTAGGCTGTAAGGCATTGATCCTTTGCCTTCCCGGAAATGAGAGAATCTTAAAAAAAGTTAAAGAGCTTAAAATAGGTGTAGACTTTTTCAATCGGTTTTTAAATAAAATTTATCATTGTCATTATAAGCATTCAAAACACAAGAAAGGTAGGCCACAGGGATTTAACGCTCGAATTAGAGCACCCTCGTCTGGGGAAGCAAACTCCATCTTACAGAAGATCACAGTAAAATAACACTACCTTTTGGTGGTGTTATATTTCTGCCAGTGAGTAGATTTCCAGGGATCCGTGGAGTAGGGGATTGGGTTTAGGCCGGCAAGGTGGGGATGGCTGGAGTGGCACACCTGCCGCATCATCTACCTTCGCGCCTCGACCTCACTTATACTTAAGTTCTGTTTTGTTCTTGCTGCTAGCCAAAGTTTAAATCTGTGCACACTTCAAACCGTTTGCAAGTCAATTAACAAATTCCACCGAAAAGTACTTGCGTCGATTCAAACAAAAATAAAACAGAAGCCCGTCAAGAACTGAACACGAATTGATTTTAGGCAAATATTTCATAACCATTTACAATACAATAAAATTGCTTATTAACGATTGCAATTAAACAAATGAATTGCTGACGCCTGTGTTATTACAATAACGATACAAATGTATCAATAACGTAACATGAAATAACTTAATGATCAAGTGATAATTAAAATCATAAATCAATTTAGCTTCGTAGATCATTAACGGAGCACAATGGTGGCGAATGGCGCCCTATAGTGATTGTATGAAGCTGCATGAAACGACAAGTATTTTCAAGGTCGTTTATTCGTAAGAATAAACATGTAAATGCTTCATAACAACCTATATCGTTTTATAATAAAATGCTCTTGACCAGCGCCACTTATTCTCTTTTGTGTTAATTTGTTTAGTCTTGCGACCACGGAGCTTGTATAGGATCTGAAACGTCAGGATGAATGAAAAAGGTTAAAAAAATTCTATGACCATTAAAATATATTTTATCCCCTAGTCTGTGTAACTGGGTGATTTCTACCACGAGTTGAGAAAATTATTTTCATATTTTTCTTTTGATCATATTTAGTAATAGTTTTTAAATGAAAACATCTAATATATAGATAAGTTTATAGAGAATCTATTCAGGATTGATTTAAGATATAAATGAAGCCTGAATGTACAGTAGAACTTGATTAATAAGAGGATAATCGGCCGGAAAAAATAATGATTTTCCGACTGCAAAAAAAACATAGTAGAGGGCTACACAGAGCAGCCCCCTTAGTATGAGCACCGCGATATGATATATAGCGCGTTTTTATCACGCTCAATTGTCAGATCACTATGGAGTTTGACAGTTAGACACGATAAAAAACGTGATATAATGTAAATTGTAGTGCTCATGCTACAGGGGCTGGGGTTAAAGTGTTTTATTAAAATGCCCAGGAAAGACAGATGTGGAGCATCCGTATAAGATAGACATCTTATTATGTTTAAAGAAATTTTTAAGAGGAACTATTTCGTCAAATATGATTTTTTGTGTAACTTTTACCGTTTACACAGCGCACGCAAGGGAAGCTCTCAAATGGAATATTACTAACCCGTTTCTAAAACATTTTTCATTGGTGCTCCGCTCCTGATGGTCGTATCCTTATGTAATATTTTTTCGATAAATACACTATATAACACAAAAAATCGGACCTGTAGTTCGCTAGTTATAGATTAGCACGTACCTACAACCAAACAAAAAAAGTCTTCAGCTTTATATTTTTTTTATAGAGGTAGGCAAATGACTCTACCCCACCTGATGTTAAGTGGTAATAAAGTCCAAACTCGAAGATAGCTGGTACAGCAGTTATAAACTGCTACACCAATCATCCTCACCTTGCCGGCCTGCAAAAATTCTTCTTCACGCCTCTCTTAAACGACCCCAGATTATAGGAAGGAGGGAACACTTGCGCGAGTAAAGAATTCCATTTATGAATAGTACGACAAAGAAATGAGTCACCAAATTTCTTTGTTCGTGTAGGAATAATAATAATTTTAGTATAGATAACATAGCTAGGACGTTATCAGAGATCGATCTTGTCGTTTAAAAAGTAAGTTTACCGTATTTCAGAATCATGCATTTAAATTGATATAAAGAAAGTATGATACATCTATCGATCACATAACGTAAAGAGAAAGGTTACAAGATCCATTCAGCATTACTGCAATACAAATCATTACAACGCTGATTTTACCACTGTACCTAATAGGACCAAATTTCAACGGTTAATATTAGGTAATCAAATTCGTAACACTATTTTGCTGGGTATGGTAGTTCAATCATCAGCCTATTAATGTCCCCACTGCTGGGACATAGACCTTCCCTATGGATGGAATACAAAACGCGGCCCCAATGCGGATTGGTGTGTGCTAACGACTGATGCAGCCGGGACCAACTGCTTAACGTGCCTTTCGAAGCATGGAGAAGCTCGAGATATTAAATTTTTCGTCACCCAGTTCAATACAAGACGCAAAAGGGAGAGCTATTTTATTAAAGTGAAACTTTTAGTACATTACCGCAATGCATCTTTAATCGTTATTAAAAAAATCAGACCTCATCAACAAGCATCCGTGGTTCAGTGGTGGAAAGCACGCCTGCTATGCGGGCGGCCCGGGTTCGATTCCCAGCCGACAGTTTCACTTGCATCGTGGTTTCATAGAACTACACTTTTTGTAGTCCCGTTTCTTTTTATTGTTTTAGAAAACGCGATGTCTGCTTAGTTCTATTTTAATTGGACTAATGCGATGCGTACCGAACCTGTATAGATTATTTACCGATGAGTAGATTTGTAACTGTATTCGAGTAATTTTATTACTTGTCTCACTAAATAAAGTTATTTTAAGGGTTCCCTCTATCTGGTAGAATCTTGCTGCTCCGAAATTCATTTGGCATAACACACTTGTCATAATCTTCTTTTTTTTATTAAGTATAATAATTAATTGGCCGAATGTTTATATGTCTGAATTCAAAATAGCATACTTTTAAGGTGGCAGAATTTTATTAAGCATAATAAAATAACCTTTGGCAAAATTTTATTTTGTAAAATTTCGCTATGCATAATCGGTATTTGTGGTCAGTGGGTTAGGTTAGTTTAGTATGTGACTAAATCTTAGCGCGAGCCGAGCAAAAGAATCGAGCGTGCTACGGCAACGGCCGCTTCGTTCTACTTTTCAATTATTGTAGATATTAAATTTATGAATAAAGATGATTTTGTTTTAGAAACTTATGCGTTTGAATGATTGCTTAATGAGTGAATGCTAAATGTTTTTTTACGAAATGAAGTTTATGCCATCCGCAGATATACATGATAATATTATGACATTAAAAGTTCTTCGTAACAAGGTAGACCCTTCTTTGAATTTTACTGTCTGTCTGTATTTGTATATTCGCGATGATCTGAAAAACCACTCATTCATGCGGTATTCACCCTCATTTCTTTTTTGATGAAAGGTTTATATGACTGTTAAATTAATGTGTGCGATACAGCAATCAAAATGTAGGTGAACAATTAATGTATATTTTAAAATTTTGTTATGAAAGGTGACTTCATGAATCATCTTTGAAGTCATTTTTCAACTTGGCGACTCTGTAAATGATAAAACAGGGAGAAAAAATCGGTCCTTGCTGAGTTTCTTGCCGGTGCTTCTCAGTACAAGGTCTCCCGATGTATATTTACGAACCGATGGCGTAGCTTCTAGACATTCATATGTGCTTGTAACAGCCTAAACTGAATAAATAATTTTGATTATGATTATTATGATTAATAAATGCCGGAGGACAAAAACTGTATGCAGAGCAAGAGCGGGTCACGAGTAAATCTATAATAAAGTACCAAGTGTTTAAAACGAGACATTTAAAAGGAACGTCAAATATTAATATTGCTCGTACACGGAACTCGCTTTCAAAACGCGGGCCTTGACTTTTGGTACAACTTAACTTACCACGAACACTTTCATTTGACAATCGACTGGAATAATAATACAAACAAAAAAATCGATTTACATACATTATATACCTGCGTTGCCTAACCTCGGCCTACGGTAATATTTATATTAAATTTTCGCAGTAGGTACTCATGGTGTGGGCAGTAATTTCACCTCTTGTAAAATTATGTGTATGTAAGTAGATTGCATAATCGCATTGCTTAGTCGGACAATTTAATTGGAACGTTCTTCAAGTGCAACCTTCTAGAGCAAAGCTTTTCAAAACTGTATTTTGACCCATTTAATAACTAGCAAAAATTTGACCTTTTTAGGGTTTATTTATTTACTGTTTATTGACATTTTACAACAAATGGCGGACTTAATGCCACACGGCATTCTCTACCAGTCAACCATCGGGCTAAGCAAAGACATTATGCGGTAAAGTAAATAAAAGCAAAAGGTGAAAAAAAAAATGATAAAAATACATGATACTTAATATAAAAAATATAATACGTAACATCTATAAGGGTTCCGTTTTTCAAAACTGTATTATGTAGTGAGCCAATTATTTACTAGCCAAAATTTGACATCTTTAAGGCTCCGTACCCAAAGTGTATAAACGGGACCCTATTACTAAGACTCTACTGTTCGTCTGTCCTGTCTACCTCACGAGGCTGTATCTCATTAATCGTGATAGCTAAACAGTTGGAAGTTTTAATGCTTATGTATTTCTGTTGTCGCTATAACAAAAAATACTGAAAACAATAAAATAATATTTAAGGGGGGCTCCCATACAACTGAAGGGGTTTTTTTCTTCTTTGCTCGATATTAGAGGTAATATAGTGACTTATATTGTATAGATAATAATTGGTGGATAATTTTCGTTATCTTATTGATGAGCTCGATGGCGCAAGTGGTTACCGCGTTTGGTTGCGATCTTTGAAGTTAAAGCAACTTTCGCAGTGGTCGGTATTTGGATGGGTGACCAAAAATCTTCTATCTCGAGTTCCTCCGTGCTTCGGAAGGCACGCTAAGCCTTTGACCTCGGCTGCAACTGCAGTCGTTATCGCCCGCCAATCACGGGCGAAGCCCGCCAAAAAAAAAAAAAAGCCAAAAAAATAGCCCAATATCCCTTTTCCATCCATAGGGAAGGCCTGTGCCGCAGCAGTGGGGACATTAATAAGCTGATGATGATAATAGTGTCTCATATTGTATAGATAATGGTATTGTACCCTTATGTACGCGATTCCGACTGGAACTTGTCCGATGTTTAAGTTTGAAATTACTTCATAAATAAATGTGTAATAATTTTTTCATGAATTTTAATGTTGTACTATATTACTACTGCATTGATATTATATATACATATACTTTAATAATAAAATTTAATAAGCTACGTTCGCCACACCTCTATATAAATTTTACTTAGTGCGTAAGTATGAAAATAATAGACAATACACAAAAAAAACAAGATAATTTTATCAATAATACTTAAGTACTAAAGGTTAACTTATTAATATACCTAGTGTTTATAATATGAATATTATGACCAAATGTGTTGTTTCAAATTATTGTGAAATTTATAAAAACTCTTTTAGAACATTTTTAGATTATTTTCATTATCTTATAATTATAGGTATTTAATGTAAACCATAAAGTCAATAGTGTAAACGCACATAAAAATACCCTGAAACTTAACACCAAAGAAGTTGCACAACAAAAGAGACCATGTATTTTATGTCATCATCAGCCTATTAATGTCCCCACTGCTGGGGCACAGGCCTTCCCTATGGATGGAATAGGGAGATTGGGCCATGACCCACCACGCGGGCCCAGTGCGAATTGGTGGGTACTAACGACTGCAAATGCAGCCGGGACCAACGGCTAAACGTGCCTTCCGAAGCACGGAGGAGCTCGAGATAGTAAATTTTTGGTCACCCATCCAATGACCGACCACTGCGAAAGTTGCTTAACTTCAACGATCGCAGCCGAACGCGCTAGCCACCTGCGCCATCGAGCTCCTATTTATGAGTATTTTATGTGTAAGCATCTAAATGCCTCAAGTTTTCTAAAATTTCTCTCGCTATAAGTATCGTCGTGTTCAAGAAAATAATCAAAATTACCGCATTGTTGACAGATTTGCGGTGAAAGAAAACTCACTTCTCGATATTTTCAACTCTGTTTCAGATGGGAGGCGGGTAATGTTTTTTCCATACAACTGAATCTTCTCGAATGATTCTCGACTGATTCTTCCCTGATTTTTATCACTAAAGAATGGATTTTCATATACAAAATGTGATTTTACTCATTTTATTCATGCTCCTAAGTCTTCTTTTTTTCGATAAATTGTGTTTGTAAGATACTAGAAGCCCTCAAAAATGCCAATAATAAACAATTTTTTATCACCACTACAGACGTCTAGTGTGGAGATTCAATAAGCATTTACAGAAAGAAAGCAAAGAATAGTGGCATAGTATAACTACTTATTGTATGGGTATTTTTTTTACATACATCTGATTTTCCAGAAGGAAAAAGAAAATCGTTGAGAGCGAAACTCGAATTTTTAGCGTTACCTACTGTTGTTCATATCGTTTTTTCAAATACCTATTTCTCAAATGTCTCACTTGGCAACAATAAAAGAACGTAACAATATCCTATTATATGCCATAATAGTCAAAGTTAGTAGTAGAATTAAATTTTTATTGTATTACGAAGGCCCACTTTATCCAAAGCTTTTAATTCAAATTAAGGCCTAATCGTGTTTAATACATCATTCCATCTTTGTCGTTGATTTAAGTCAAATAAAAAAGATTGCATGTAGCTTAAACGCGATTAGGTTTTTTAATTTGAATTAAGAACTTTGCTAAAAGAAGACCTTAATGTCTGTCACGATGAGTATAAGAATTAAATATCATGATTTGTTTAAGAGAAATAAAATAAGAAAAGGTTTTGCAAGATTCAAGACAAAAAAGACTGTTAGGAATGGAAAAGCAAAAAAATCAAAAGTTAAATATAAGTTTTTGAATAATCAAAACGTTTGCAGCAATACATAGAATAAATAAATCTAAAAAAACCTCTATAAACTTACGAAATCTGGAATAAAATTTAAAGAACAAAACTTAAACGTCAACCGTATCAATTAATCATTTACTAGATAATGATCACAAAGTAACGTTAGCAAAGACGATGTAAATTGAAATGTTCCGCAAATTACACGGTATAGCTATAAAAATAAATAAATAAATATTTCCAACACTCACACCAATTATCCTAGCCCCAAAGTAGGCACTGTAGACTAGGCTAGCGGATAGAAAACATATGCTGATACATTTATAAGTATATTTAATATAAAAAAACATAATTATTTTAAAGTAAAATTTATGATTTAGTTCCTTTAAGTATTACTGCATAATTACGATTATTTAATACACAGGTTTTACAAGAAAATCCGAACTATCAACCTATTGACAATGAGTCCGCCAGAGAAATAACAATGAAGCTGGGAAGAGAAACTAGTAACTTTGTTTTGACTGTCAGAATCCAGTGTCGAATTTCCCCTAGTATTTATTAGGCTGCAAAGAGATGGCGCTATCTCTTTGCACTCCAATGCCGTCGGAAACCTGGACTGAGTGAACTTTTTTCCAGTATAATTTTCTTTATACTAGAAAGCTTTTGAGGACCTCCATGGTTAGCGCGTTTGGCTGTGATCTTAGAAGCTAAGCAACTTTCGCAGTGGTCGCTCATTGGATGGGTGACCAAAAATCTTCTATCTCGAGTTCCTCCGTTCTTCGGAAGGCACGTTAAGCCGTTGGTCTGCTGCATCTGCAGTCGTTAGCACTCGCCAATCCGCACTAGGCCCGCGTGGTGGGTCATGGATCAATCTCCCTATTTCAGCCATAGGGAAGACCTGTGCCCCAACAGTGGGGATAATTCTTTAGATTTAAATATCTGGTAGTTAAATGCTTCAAATAAAATTTAATTATCTAGTGTCACTAAATATTCATCACCCATTTAATATTTATCTGACATATGCAAAAGTAACTTAACGTCCATACCAACAGCAAATCAACAAACGGATTCCTATTTTGGAAAAAAATAAACAGAATCGTCGAACAGGATATCAGATAATCCGCAGTCAGCTATCGCGTGTCGCTTCCTATAATTTATACACGAAGCGCATCTTTAATCTCATAATTACACCGCTAAATATTATCGTTACACTTTCGTTGCTGTCCGTACTTATACTTTTCCTAACGCGCCTCCATTGTGGGGGTACTATGTATAGATCAGCCGTGTGAAACAACCGTGAAATCTAATTATATGCACGATCGTTGAGACGTGGAATGTTTTTTATGCTAACAGTATCAATACTTCGCTTCCGACATTTTTGTGTTCGCCTTGTTTACCGAGTAGGTGACGTATTTCTAATTGGTATGATCTGCATTTTTTAGATTAAATCTAGAACTAATATGATTGAAACTTAGTGGAGCTATTCAATAAGGACTAAATCAACTAGGAATTAACAGCATTGCGGGATATAAAGTGGTAATGTGGATATAAAGGACAATGTTAAAATTGGCCTAAGAACCAACACCAATTTGGCATTTATGATAATTCTTAGTATATTTTTTGCGATAATTATCAGTATTTAGATTGTGACGGACACTTCCAGTTAAGTAAGCTAAATTAAAAAGTTAATAAATAATCTGAGACAATAAATACCATTTTATGTGTATAATCTATGACAGCACTGCAAACAAAAAACACTTTCTTCCTAATGCCGGCACTTCACTTGGCTATTCGTATTTGCTATTTAAAAACATGACATCAGTCTGTCCTTTTCATTCTTTATTAAGCATGACAAGGACAAATTGTTGTCAAGTGAAGGGCCGGCATAAACTCGATACTCTGTGGTTGTGGCAGTTTGCATTCGTAGTAATCTGTGGCATTCGTGCAATCTCGTCAAAGAGTACTTTTATATACGGAAAATTCTCGTTCGGATTATCTGTTGTGTGTGTTTATTTGCGATTGTTTTTCCTTTAATTTAACTATTACTATTTCGGCTATTTAATATGCCATCGATGTTACCAAAGTGCAGGGACCTTATTACCAAGTGCTAGTGAACCTGTGCCACAACATCCTGAGAGGATCATACTGCCAAATTATTCAAGAGCACCTGATACACATTCACACAATATACATGTGTTAAACAAATAAATACAATATGATACAATTATGTGAAAATTAGTCAATAAATAATAAGAAGCAAAACTATTGTTTTCATTTTATTCATGATTCCTACCTAACCAAGTTTTTCCTAATAGTTATTCTTTAAAATCGCACCGATTAAAATGAATTAGTTGTAATATTAATTCACTTCATACTAAGTTCATAGGTTGACCTAAGTTTCATTGAATATTAAACATAACCTCAAAAATATTTTAGTTTTTTCTAATAATTTAAGTTCTCAGAAGTGTCCGTCAATAATCTTTGTTTTTACAGTCATATACTTGCGATTTCGAACCTAGAAAATAATATTTCATGATTGTTGGTTCTTAGGCTAACTATGTATAAACGCAGAACAATGTCCTTTGGCCACTATTCCTACACAAACAAGGAAACTTGTTGACTCATTTCTTTGTCGTGCTATTCGTAAGTGGAATTCTTTGCCCGCGCACGTGTTCCCCCCTTCCTACAATTTGAGGTCCTTTAAGAGAGACGCGAAGAAGCTTTTTTGCAGGGCCCTTAAGTTAAGGATGGTTGGTGAGGTAGTTTATAACTGCTGAACCAGCTATCTTCGCGTTTGGACTTTATCACTACTTAACATCAGGTGGGGTAGAGTCATTTGCCTACCCTGCTATATAAAAGGAAGTCCGACTTACGATTGACTCCATTCGTCAAGATCCCAATAACCCATACTAGTATACACATAGTGTGACCTCTGTGCACATTAACAAATTCAAGGCGAATGCCTGGTACATGATACAAGCATAACACAAGAAGAAGACAGTCAGAAGAATAGGCAATAGGAAACGTTATAAAGCAACATAAAGCACAGTATTAAATAGCGTGAGAACTCTAAGCTATATGCATAAGCGAGCTGCTGCAGAACTGTAAGAGAACAGAATATGTAAGAACAAAATCAGTTTTTCTGCTTTTGTAATTCTAATAAATTCACAAAGAATCTGTACAGATTCGGTACAGAAACGAAAACGAAACCAGCCCGTACTGACCCGGTGAGGAACGCGGCTAAACTGAATCATTTTATTTTATTTTATTTTGATTGATGTCCTCGAAACATTACACATGTTAACTTAATATCTACATCTGCCAAACTGTGTAACAGCTTGTCGGCAGCAGCTTTCGTGGTAATCTTTTACATGCATATCTATTATCTATCTGATTTAAAAAAATATTATTTACACACGCACTATAAAAAAATGATTTTTTATTTTCACTTTCTGTTCTTTATTCATAGACAATCCATCGACCGAAAATAATCAACAAACTGTTAAAATTACCGGGAATCGTAGATTTAAATCAATCAACGAAATTATATGTAGGCACCTATATAACCGTTGATCCGTCGATCCGTCGATGTTCTCAGGTTTCTGATTGCTATGCGGTTGGATAACATACAAATACACCACAACACGGTTATTGTTTATTTAAGAAAATTGGACGCCATTATTGGTTATATTGATGTTGCTCTGTGTTTTTATTGGTGTGCGATTGGTTCAAAATTGCTGGATCCCATGGGCAGTTGTTATTTGTTTATCTGGTAAATTATGCTTGTGTATAGTTAAGCATATAGTTTTTTAAATGTCCCGGTATCTACATAAAAAGAGGCTTTTTAGCCGAAATCAGAAACCTCGACATTAATGTTTTATTAGGGCATGTGTTGTCTTATTCTATCGTCATTGTTAAGAAAGTGACAGCATTGGTTTTAATCGAACGTAAAATTAAATTGACTTGCTTAAGTGCGACCTTTATACTAAACACACATTAAGCAATCGTCAAAGGATGCCACTATGAATGGCTTAAGTAACATACTCATACACCTAACTAAGACTAAGGAATTTATGTAACACACAGCCGGCTAGAGAAAGCATCACTCATGATGTCTTTTTTTTGACGTAACCTTACTTCCTTTTTTTCGTAATCATATCCGAGAACGAGAATAAATTTGAAAAAATGCACAGCCTCCAACGTTACGCTGAGCACTGGTAGCATTGCTAATTCGATTTGATCTGGGCAGGTATTAAATAACTTTTTCAACACATTTGCTCATAGAATGCATTTACGAAGGTTGTATACATTGTTTAAAATTACGGGTCATACAACAGAGCGTGCGGTAAAATATTTTACCGCACGCTTTCATACATGGCGCAGTGCATATTTTTAACGGTTTTTTTTTTAATTTCGGTCGAACCTTCTTGGAAGCGATTTTAATCAATATCGTTAACTCACTTTAATACAAAAAAAAAAGGAACGAACGATCTAGTTATAATTTTCACACCAACCGCACGTGGCGCCATTTCGAAATGCGCGCATATTCTTTTTAAAAAAATGTTTGCTTCGTTACTTTAAGGTATAGGTACTGTTTTCTCGGAAATGTGTTAAAACACGTTGTATGACATTCGTACGGAATTGGTATTCACAAACTCATGACAATTGTCAGCCCTCGCCTTCGTTTCGGACATTAAATACTTCTACTCGTTTGTTGAAACAACCTACCGCACTAATATCATATATAACTTTTAAATTTGATAAATGACGATCTACGCTGCCCAGACTCATTCGAATGCTTAATTTAAACTAAGTAATATATTTTTGTCACAAAACGTTATCAGATCTTATGTAAAACCAAGTTTTTAACCCTACGCGCCCTAACTTCACAAACTACACCTGAGTCCAAATATGTCCCTGGTGGAACGTAAAACTGCACTATTTAGCAATAGCGTCTTTGGTATGGCTACTACAATCTTTAACAAAATACCTAATAATGAAAGAGTTTGCCAATGACTATTTTTAAGAAACGCTTAATGAAACTGTTAAGTTTCTTAGTGACACTTCCTTGAAAGAAATGGACATATTACCTAATTAACTTATATTTTAGCCTATTATAGCACAATTTATTATTATTATATATTTTTAGTTTGACATAAAAATATTGCTTAGTAATTTTGACATAAACATATTTTGACATTTATTTCTAACTACGACTTGTTTCATTGTAATTGTAATGTAATAATTTTGATTATTATAAAATTGTAAACCTGATTATTACTTAAAATATATTGTATACCTTGTAATAACGTCGAAATGTAGTGACACTAAACTTTTTACCTAACACCAAATTGCTGTACTAAACTACATTTCACAATAAATCATTTGAATTTGAAGAACATATCGTTGAGGGTTTAAAATAACGACCAACGGTTTTGAGAAAATCCCTTGCGCTTCGCTTGGACCATCTTGTCGGCTAAGCGGGGGCACCACCGTGCACCCAGATAGGAATTTACTAATTAAAATGCAACTCGAAAAAAACATCACTTTAAAGTTTATTATTTAGCAAATGGATAATGAAAAATAGTCTTTCCAAAAATTAAAAAGAAATATATATACATATTTCAAATTTTTATTCTACCACGTTGCCGTCGTCATTGATATACATACCATTACAAAATTACAGCTCTCTAGTGCTAATAGTTTCCAAGCAAAACATCGACCGGACATACAGACAGACAGATAGATAGACGGACGTGACGAAACTTTAAGGGTTCCTTTTCAGGACTACGGAACCCTAAAATACGTTAAAGTGGGTTACCCTTAAAGATAGACATATGATGTTGCGGACCGGACCTTCCTTGAGAAATGTACTATTCAACAAAATTTTTAATTTAAAAAAAAAACAAAAAAAAACGGACAAGTAGTTCCTGAGAATAGCGCGTTCAACCAAACAAACTCTTCACCTTTATAAAATTAGCATAGATAACCCCACTCTCAAATTCCATTGGTTTGATATTCATGAGTATTTTTCTAGTCATCACCCTGAGTTATTGTTAAGAGGGGAAGCGAGCAATGTTTTTTTCCATACAAACGGTCTCGACTGATTCCTCCTTGATTTTTATCACTAAAGTGTTGATTTTCATTCATAAAATATAATTTTACTCATTCTATGCTCCAATGTCTTTTTTTTTTGATAACTTGTGTTTTAAAGAAACTAGAAGCCCTCAAAATGACAAAAATAATCTAATTTTTATCACCATTAAGACGTCTAGTGTGGAGATTTAATAAGCATTTACAGAAAAAGCCAAACATAGTAGCATAGTGTAACTACTTATTATTCTATGAGTAAAATTTCTTTTACATATTATTACTTATTTTCGAGGAGGAAATCTTTGAAAGCCAAACCTCGAATTTTGCAATTTTTATACGCAATTCACAGCGTTAACTACTGTTGTCCCTATCGCACGGTATTTGCCAATGCGTGCCAGCAATAGCTTTTTCAAATACCTATTTCTCAAATGTCTCTCAGCTCGCGTTTGCTCGTGCTGTTCTCTTGGCAACAATAAAAGAACGTAACAATATCCTATTATATGCCATAATAGTCAAGTTACATAGTAATAGAATTAATTTTTTATTGTATTACGAATGCCCACTTTTACCAAAGTTCTTAATTCAAAAGCAATAGTTTTTACAAATACTTATTCTCAAAAGTCACTCAGTTCGCGACCGCTCTTAAACTTAGCTTTTCTTTCATTCCCTATACATCGAGGAAGATAACGTTTTTCATACTACAATGGCACAAAAAAAGTAAATATTCACTTAAGCCATCGTGTAGCAAAAAATGTAGCAAAGTTATTTAATGTCTAGTCGTTGCTTTTTCACTTAATAATATTCCGCAGTTTAGGAACACTTTCACTGCATAATACAAGTTTTTTAAGCGGCAGATTTAACGGCATTCTAGTGATAAACATTTTTATGCTGCGTCATAATAATACTTGTTTATAGCACTTAGCTGAATTTGTAAGCTAAAACGAGTGTGTAAATTCACATAGCATATTAACAGCCGGCACTTTTGAAGACGAAGGAAAGTTAGTTTTGCTATTGATGATAGGCAGAATGCGGCAATATTTACCTGCCGACCTGAAAATCACAGCATTTAAGGATTTTCCACCGAATCAAATACTACTATTTACAATTATAACAAGTCTGCTGAGCAGTCTCGTTTGCATGAATATCAATGAACGAGAACCTCGATGAAGACACTAATGGATGTGGCACAAAAACTTGTTTTGACGAGCTCCGTGGCCGAGTGGTTTATACGCCAGGTTTCAAGGTGTCGCCAACTCGAGAGGTCCCGGGTTCGATTCCCGGCGGGGGCAGATCTTTGTGTGATGAATACGAGCATTTGTACTCCAGTCATGGATGTTTAATTATGTCATCATCATCAGCCTATTAAAGTCCCCACTGCTGGGGCACAGGCCTTCCCTATAGATGGAATAGGGAGTTTTAATTATGTTTTTCCATATAAATATACTAATATATAGTTGTATCAGTATATGTATTCTATCCGTTACCCTAGTAACCCATAACACAAGCTGGAAGCTTACTTTGGAGCTATGCTAATTGTGCGTTGGAAATATTTATTTATTTATTTTCATTTCCTTTATAAATAGATTAAGGTGTAAAACAATTTTATTTTCGAAATTGTTACAATTGTTTCATACTGGAAAAAGGTATTATTAATGTATGTAGTTTGATCGTTAAATTATGGAACGCGTATTGAAGGGAGACTTTTATTACATGGACACGAATTGTTTTGTCCATCGTTAGCATGTCACGTAACATTTTTAATTATTATAAAAAAAGAGAATTAATTAACAAGCAACTGGCATAAGCAGTAATAAGCATCAGTAATAATTAATTACTTGGGTGAGTGTTTTACTCAAATCAATCGTAAATATGTAGGCAAATTCCTTTAACATCACAATTGCCTTCACCATGAATAAGGAACAGAGAAGAGAAGACTAAACATAACTCATCTTGTGTAATCCATTGATACCTAGAGTACATGAAATGGTCCCCGGGTAAGTGCAACAGTGGTTTATTGGTAGAAAACTCGCCTGCTACGCGGTCGGTCCGAGTTCTATTCCCAGCCGATTTAGAACTTTTTTTTAACGATTTTGAAAGTTGAACTTGCATCGTGGTTTTATAAAACTATGCCAATCTTTGTTAAACAGGCAATTTAATATTTTTATTTAACATCTTTCCAAATCATATTTTTAACCAAATAAATATGATACACTGTTACTTCTAATACCAAAATGTTTACATGTAAAAAAGGAAATATTGACAAGGAAGCATTATCCACGATGATGGTTGTATAGAAATCCTATTGTTTTATAGCTATTTTCAGTTCCGCATTTCCGTCGAAACTAAAGTAGCGTGGGACTTTAACATTTTGGTTTTTGTCCTCTGTTGACGTTTGAAGGTCTTATACATTCTGTTTAAAGTTTTTATTTCCGAAAAAAAAAACTTTTACGTTCGGTACATATCCGTTACCATGAAGAACTATAGTGAAATGAGAAAAGGTTATAAGTTAAATTACTGTATTAATAAGCTACCTCAAAATATTATAACGAATTATTTAAATACAGAATTCAGTTTGCAATTAACATAAAACGTTAATTTGAATTTTTAAACTGGCAATGGATATTTTAGAATTCTTTAAACTTTTCCTTTACTTGCTGGGCAAGAAATGTTACCTACTAACAACGTACTAACTACTAGGTATATAATATAAACTCCAACCTAAAACTTCAAGATATTTGAAACCAAATCTATATATACATGCTTAAAGCTTAGCTAGCTTCATAAAACGCATGAAAATATTTTTAGTCGATATCTGCACTTGAAGCGCTTTATTACAAAACATAGGCTAATGTTAAAATTGAACTAAAACTGATGCTGTCACTTTTGTTTGGTAAAAAGAAGACAGGGACAACATTATGTTTCAGCCAAAACTAACTTTAGTCCACGTTTTGGAATAAGGGTGAGAAAATCAATTAGATTCATACAATCGAAACCAATTTGTCACATCCATCAAGAATCTTATGCATTTCTAAGTGGCTTGATGTAAAAGCATCCGTACGTAGTAGGCGGTGTGGGCTGTTGGTCGATTCGCCACCAAGGCAAGCCGCGTGCCAAGCAAAACTAGGGTTACCATACAATAAAATTATAAGTCCGTCCAAAGAAACAGCCTGATTTCCCTTTGCAAAACCCTGAAATTTTGCGACAATTTGAAAATCTTCTCGCAAACAAAATTAAAAAAGGTCATAATTATTATTGGTTTTGTGCACTGGCGATCTAGAAGGTCACGAACGGGTCACCCCATTAGACGAAGACGATATATATCCATTAGGCACAACCTTGACTTTCAGCAAACTGTATAATAACACTACCTTTTGGTGGAATTGTGTTTCTGCTGGTGTGTAGGGTTCAAGGGCTCCGCGGGGCAGGGGATTGGGTTCAGGCCGGTAAGTTTAGGATAGGATGGCTAGAGCGGTACACATTCTGCTGCATCATCTATTTTCGCGACTGGACTTCACTAACTCTTTATATCAGGTGGAAAAGGGTAAGTTTTTGCGCTTTGTATTAAAAAAACTGACAGCAAAACTTGCCGTCTAAGTGTCGCCGCACACGGGCCACCGACCACAACCACAAAACACCGCCACCGGCATATTTGTTGTAGTTTTCATACATTTTATATGGACTCGCCGCACACGGTACGCCGGTGGTTGCCACACGCTACAAATCGTCGTTGCTCGCTTCTTGTGGCCCGCACTTAATGCGGCGATACAAAACGCGTGTAGCGACACGTCACTCGCGTGATTCCTCACCCCTCTCTCCCTTACCTCAGTCGGCCGCAGTCGCGCGATTCAGCCACTTTAGTAGCCGCTAGCTTCTCGTGGCGGCGTTTGTGGCTGTGGCGTGAGGCCCGTGTGCGGCGACTCTAATGGACGCCTAAACGGGTATAATCCAACATTCTGCAATGTCATTTATAAAATATACTCCAATTTATCGGAAATTCTATTAATCCTGAAATTTCTGAAATCCGGCCACAATCCAGAGCACAGTCAAAAGATCCTGATATCTCAGGACAAATAGGGATGAAGACTTACTTTTTTTTCTTCATCCATCAGGAAGATTATCAAAAAGTATTGGAAAAGTACCATTTTTTTCTTTATATGAATAGTATATGAATACTCAAAAGCTTACAGATTTATATTGGTTTGAAACGTCGCATTACGTCACGACCTAGTAAAATTTTTACTTAGAACTGACATCACGAGCCCCTACTACCAAACTTTGACAGTTATTGGTTGATTGACAAAAGAAAAAATATGTGCCTATTACTTTTTGATAATCTAACTGAGACGTACTAAATAGTAGAATAGACTCATTTCTTTGTCGTACTATTCACAAGTGGAATTCTTTGCCCGCGGACGTGTTCCCCCCTTCCTACAATCTGGGGTCCTTTAAGAGAAGCATGAAAAAGCATTTTTGCAGGCCGGCAAAGTGAGAATGGTTGGTGTGGCAGTTTTTAACTGCTGTACCAGCTATCTTCGTCTGGGCTCTTTCACCACTTAACATCAGGTGGGGTAGAGTCATTTGCTTACCTTGCTATAAAAAAACATGTACGTTACCCCGTCAATCTTCATATGCTGAATATATAATATAGTAACCCTAGGCATAACTGGCGCAGGATGTTATAACTGGCACGTAGGTGCTCTATCTGCCAGTGGCTAGAACATGTGCCATTGGGTTAATTGTGAGTTATTTTTTAAAGTGCTATAAGTCACCTGTAATCGGTACGGGGTTACAAAGTATTATGTAATTCAAACAATTTTTGCCTGTATGTTATATAATAAATAATATTTACACAATGTTTGTTTATTTCATCTCATGTTTAATTTTATTTTCATAACCAGTATTCAGTTGTTGGAATATATATATATATATATATATGTATCGCCGTTTAATATGTATTTCTATATAAATACACTTATATATGTATAGTATATGTATTCTATCCGCTACCCTAGCAACCCATAACACAAGCCTACAGTGCTTACTTTGGGTCTAGGCTAATTAGTGTGTGTTGAAAAAGATAATATATATAACTTATTAAATTATGTTTTGGTGGTGTGTAGTACCTTACTGGCAACCAAAACACAACTCAGCACTACTACATCTATGGTGGCCGCTTACCATCGCTTTCTTCTCTTTTAAACAAGAGCGCTTAATCAAAGTAGCCATTATAAGGCTTACAATTTTAGAACAATATTGCGATGTCATTCTGTTTATATATGATATTTAGCCATTGATAATGACTTTGTTTAGCTTCATAGATAATTATTTATGGAAAATCTACGACTAAATCAGTATCTTACTAACCATCTGGAACAAATACCCTTTGGAGGAGAAAACTTAAATCCTGTAAGCTATACACTCATTAACTTTATATATCCTTTGAAGATCCAGTTCAAAGGAGATAGGTACTTTGTGTACTATATTATTTATGATAGATTATTGTCTAAAATAATTTCGAAACTACAGAGTCTGTTCTAATTAATAATTCTTCTCAGTCTTTCAGTCTTTCGTTAAAAAAATATTACGTTCTTCGATAATTTTCATCTTATGTATATTTTCAATAAAAAATTAAACATATTTTTACATTTTGGAATTATGTTGAGTGAAATTCTATGTATCTAGTTTTTGAAAGTTCGTGTCTTTAAAGAAAACTGTAAGATTTCTCAGGCAAAAGAAGAAGATATCAAGTTGAAATTGTGATGAAATGTTCTTCCGGACACAGATCTATCGGCCCACTTAGTTTTATAAATTTCAACGGTGTATAACAAAAACATAAGTTTATGGTGGAGCTATAATTAAAAAAAAAACATAACGAGATGGTAAATACATCAGCTTCAAAACTGCGTAGGTACCAACTTTTTGCTCAATGTTAAATTTATTTTTAAGCCAAGGAGCGTCAAAACTTAAAATGCTTGGTGGGCCTATAGATGTGTCCATAATTGTATAAAACTTTAAGGGGACTCAAAGCGTTTATACTTAGGCGATGACTTGTACTCTGGTTTCCACCCGGTTTCCATCCCGTTTCCAACCGGTTTCCACTCAGTTTCCATCTTGTTTCCACCCGGTTTACACCCGGTTCGTTGCCGGCTAAGTTTTTTCTCGAGTACGGTTTGTACGTTTGTACCGACCCCAAACAGTCGCTGGGGGCGGTGTCCTTAACAAAAAGAGCTCCGAAAAAATACTTGTTATATAAATTGTAACATTCAAAACCGCAGATAAAAATGATAGATTATATCTGTTCGAAATATTTGAATTAATAATAAACTTTTTACGAATGCCGATAAACGAGTTTGGCTTAATGGCTAATTAGGTTTTAACTACTGCCGTGATTGATACATAATTAGGTTTTAGGTTTTTTATTCATATCACACTAGCGTGATTCTTAATATTCAATGACGTCATTCAGACATTGGAACACAAAAGTTACATTTAATAGACATGTTCGATATACATGTATTTTTATTTTAGGTCTGTGTTTGCGCTCAGACCCGTCAATTACATGTTACAATTGTTAGCGTATAGAAAACGACAGCATAAAATTTATCAGTTAGTTGATACTGGGCAAATTAAAATATTTTATCTATTCCATACTTAAATTGTTTCGAAAAATAAATAATAGCTTCATAAAAGAAAATAAAAATAATTTTAAAAATAACCGAGTTCAAGATCAAACCACCGATCATTTGGTGTTTGGTGTCGACCCTAAGACATACCGTTTGGCTATCTTATGTCAAACACTCTACTTCTGTTTCATCGAATCTCAAGTCACAATGATACTGAAGAAGTTTTCACTTTCCAAATGCTATTTTGTCAGCAACAAATAAACAGAATACTTAAATTCAACGAATTGGTATACAAACGTTAAAAATATTGCTAATGGGCCTTACTTAAAATAACCCGAATATTTATATCGAATGAACCTATTTCAGCTTGTAACTTTTATTTCCGTCTGGGGTTTTGTCTGAAAAAGTAAATACCTATCTGAGGTACTTACTTCACTACATTATTACGCCTTTGTTAAAAGAAATCCCCAATAATATCTTCAGTTTATGAACATAAAGGAAGGAGGTCAGTAAAATAGTCATCATCATCATCAGTCTATTAATGTCCCCACTGCTGGGGCACAGGCCTTCCCTATAGATAGCATAGGGAGATTGGGCCATGACCCACCACACGGGCCCAGTATAGATTGAAGGGTGCTCACGACTGCAGCTGCAGCCGGGACCGACGGCTTAACGTGCCTTCTGAAGCACGGAGAAACTCGAGATAGAAGATTTTTGGTGACCCATCTAATGAACGAACACTGCGAAAGTTGCTTAGCATCAACGATCGCAGCCGAACTCGCTTACCACCCGCGCCAACGAGCTCCTCAAAAAAAAATAGTAGTTATCCGATAAATAAAGAACACAGCTTTCCGGAACGCATTAATAGATGGCGCTGTTTTACAACGAACCGGTAAAAAAACGTAATCACATGGATACCGCTTAATGCTGTTAAACGTTGAAAACATTGAGTAAATCGGTCGCGATGCAGCTAGACGACCTTGTGAGGCGAACAGGTTTAGAGTTCCGTGGCGGAATACGTGGACCATTATTCAGACGACACGAGACGGCTTGTTAACATTGTAAATTTTGGCACAGTTAGTTTGAATACTGAGTTTTAGTAATTTCTTCGCAATTTTGTTCGGCTCAAATGGAATTTGAGTCAGTCTAGAGTATCTCATTAATTAATGTTTCTTTTGTTTGTATTTTACTGATTGACTTGTCAAGATTTCTTGATGCTGCTGTTAATGAATTTTTAATTCCAAATATGTCTAGTTGATAAATTTTATTATGTATTTTAAAACGTATTTTTTTTGCAATTACCAGTTGAATATAAACATTAAAAAAAATGCAAACATAATTAAAACGGCGGTCATTTGCCTTTCTCTTTTTTAATACCTATCTTATTTGTTATCGACAAACTATTTTAATTAAAAAGTAAAACACAACTCACTCAAATAAGCTTCAAACAACTAATCGTCGCTACATGTTTGTAATAGAAACGGCAAATGGTTTCATTGAAAAGTATTTATTTTCTTTTAAAATAATAGAATTCAACGCTGGATATGCACGTCTAACAAAATCTATTTGAAATGTCCATTGGCCATTATAACATTCTTAAGTCGAAACAAAATAATTAACTTTTCTCATAAACAATATAAAACTCTTTTTATAAATCAACGGAAAATAATGATTAATTAGGATCCGATTTTACAGAATATCATAATATTAATGAATATTTTTTTCTATTCCAGTTATTGTTTTAAAGATTGTATGACTGCGGATTATAAATATTTCGCACTTTTAAATGAAGCAACACACAGAATCCTTGACACTCCACGCGTTTTAATAAAAATCCACATCATGATTTATAAAAAAATCAGTAATAGTTTCATACCTCTTAAAAATCATGAATTTATGTATATTTAACCATAGTTTGCGTAGTTAGTATTTCTCTTTAGCTATCATAGATCAACATAGTTACATTTATAACCTAAGATATTAAAGAATGAGATTTTGATGAATCGAAATTAAAAATATTCCATTGAAGATTGCAATCAAGCGACCAGTTCAGTAACTACCCAGATCAGTAGATAATCGCCCAAAACTACAAGAACTTATAAAGACGGAAAAAAATTAAGCATCGTAACAAGTGGCAAGAAATTATCCTTCTAAATCGACGACGACCTCCGTGAGCGAGTGTTTTGTACGCCGGGTTTCCTGGTGTCGCCGACTCGAGAGGTCCCGTGTTCAAATCCCGATGGGGGCAGATGTTTGTGTGATGAATACGAGCATTTATACTCCAGTCATGGATGTTTAATAAGTATTTCTATATAAATATACTTATATATGACAATTATATTATATGACAAGCCTTACAGTGCTTACTTTGGGGCTAGGCCAATTGGTGTGAGTGTTGGAAATATTTATCTATTTATTAGTGTCGCCGCACACGGGCCACCGACCACAACCACAAAACGCCGCCACCGGCATATTTCTTGTAGTTTTCATACATTTTATATGGGCTCGCCACACACGGTACGCCGGTGGCCGCCACACGCTACAAATCGTCGTTGCTCGCTTCTTGTGGCCCGCACCGGCCACTTAATGCGAAGATAAAAACCGCCGCCACACGTCACTCGCGCGATTCCCCACCCCTCTCTCCCTTGCCTTAGTCGGCCGCTGTCACGCGCTTCAGCCACTTTAATAGCCGCTTCTAGCTTCTCTCGTGGCGGCATTTGTGGCTGTGGCGTGTGGCCCGTGTGCGACGACACTTAGAATTATCCTTCTAAATCATAGAAGAAAGACTTAAGAGAGAGAGAGGAAGTAACGAAGATCACAGTAAAATAACACTACCTTTTCGTGGTGTTGTGTTTTCTTGGTGAGTACAGTTTCAGGGCTCTACGGAATAGGCTGCTAACGACTGCATTACTGTGCCTTCCGAAGCACAGAGGAGCTCGAGATAGTAAATATTTAGTCACCCATTCTATGACGGACCACTGCGAACGTTGCTTAACTTCAACGATCGCAGCCGAACGCGCTAACCACCTGCGCCATCGAGCTCCTCACGCGTAAGTATGTTAATACAACGTAAATGTTAATAATGTTTGTTGCCTAGACGCAGCTGGTCATTCCGGGTTCTCATTACATTCATACATATCAATCAGCAATTAAAAATTAACTACAGCATCTGAGCGTGAACGACGATACATGCATCGACTTCCTATAACAATGCGACAATTAAAAAAAAATGTCATGGTATTGATACTGGTAAGTTACGTAAGTATACGGGCAAGTTGGCGGAATATGTGTTTTATAAACACTTCTATAGAGTACAATCTACTAATAAGTATAATATTATTTCCTAACGAGAATTTTATACTTTGAATAACCTTAAAAGCATCAATATTTTGTTAAAATAAATAAAATTTCTAAGTAACTTTAATTCTACGAAATAATTTTGCGATATGTAGCGTGATAGGGAATTAAAGGATATATGAACAGATTTTACTATGAAACAGTTTAAGCACCGTTCGTTGCCAACTCATCATAATTGTGTAAGGCCATATAAAAATTTCAGTCAGCTGTTGCTGTGCACTTTTTTACACATCCCAGTCTAGCGTTAAGGATATCATCGATACAATTTTTTATTTACATATTACATACCTACTTGATAAGTGACTGATCTTGATTTTATAAATCTAATTCTCTCTTGAATAGATCTTTACACAATCCGACCTAAATCGACTCCCATAAAGAGCATTAACTTAATTCATATCGGTCAAGGTTTCTCTAGCAATGAAGTCTAATATCCAACTAACATACTGTAGAGGCGTCAACCATAAATAGTTTAGTTCAAATGGATCTCTAATGACAGTTGAGCGCACCACATGATGCGAGTCCATCGAAGTAACTGTATCGATGACGAAGAGCCATTTACACTACACTACTTCGGTGACTTAAGATTTTTAGTGACTTGAAACAAATTCAAAACTTATGAAATTAAATATTTTGACACAGAATCAGATTGTGAACATATTTGAGTTTCTATAAGTTTTAAAAACATTTAACAACTTTTTTTTTTAGAATCAGAATAATCGGAACCATTATAGAATTTCAGAACCTAAATACACTAAGAATCGGTACACTATTCAAAATTTCACAAGTCTTCGTGTTTGAATAGGTAAAAGCAAATATGTATGGAATTTAGGAGTGTCGTCTTCTGGCCATAAACTTAGCAAACAACGCAGCGTACTTACCTACTTTATTTACGTAAACACGATATATTTTAACTTAGTAGGTATATTGTGCAAAGTTTAAAATCAGCACATAGTGAACAAACTGCGGCGGATGCAAATAAAAAACATAAAAAAAATATTTCATTATTGTCAGAAACATTAACTTTATTAAGTACTAGCTGTGCCCCGCGATGTTATCCGCGGTTTATTAGGGATATTTTCCCGCAGTAGAACGTAGCCTATGTGTTAATCCAGGGTGTCAGCTAAATCCATACCAAATTTTATTAAAATCGATCCAGCCGTTTAGACGTGAAGAAGTAACAAACATACACACTCACAAACTTTTCGCCTTTATTATATTAATATGATAAATTTGTAGTATACTTCGTACATGTTTCATGGTTTGGTTTATCTGTGGTCATCTGGCCTCTTCTTCTTCTTCCTTTTTTGTGCCATCATTTATTGCGTGTATGTACAACATTAACTTATCTGTGTGTACATAGTGCTTAAAGCGTTCAGGCGCCAATAAATAAATTAATATAAGGTCTAACGATATGAGTATAATTACAAAAGCTTAAAACTACCTAATGTCTAAAAACGTAAAAACCAGAAATAGCTAAGAACTTAAATAATATACAATTTACAAAATATATCACCCCCAGCGCCGCAGTCAGGAATGGAAATATTAGGTACAAAGTGGCAGACGTCTCCAACAGCTATTATAAAATTATTAATGCTCAATCTCCTAATAGGTTCTATTATTAGCAAAAGTATAGCATATTAAAACAAATGAAAGATTAAAACACAATTACTTAAAAAAAATCGAGTTTGTCATTATCTAAACAAACACTCTCTCAATATATAACAAACGGTAGTAAGCTATAATTTCCTGTTTCTCAAAACTAATAACTAAGGAAATAAACTACACAATGACGTGCTGTGTAAATGTACCTTTTTACATACTAATGACATACCGGGATCAGGTAATGATTCGATCGCTATATAAGTGGACGTTTGGATCGGTAGTTTTATTATAGCTTCGAGACTTCGTTAATAAGTCAATATGACATAATTATGTTTTTAAATTTACTTGTGTTTTCTTGTATGGTGTATTACAATAAATAATATTATTATATTATTATTATTATTATTATAAGAAAAATCATATTATAAATTCATGGAATTCTACAAACAATATAAGAGTTTATTTAAACTGTTGTTTCGGAATGGCTAATCATCTGTTTGTGTATGTAATTATTTTTGGTCATACTATAAAAAAGTAAGACATGTTTTTAAACTTGTTTAGACAAATTTTGTATGACATTTTTTGTGTAAACCGTGTTGAACGCGTGGCTAACTTTTTTGGAGTAATAAGGTTTATTTTCTCAAGCGTATAAATACTCATGAAGACCACGATGGAGCAAGTGGTGAGCGCGTTCGGCTGCGATCATTGAACTTAAGCAACTTTCGCAGTGCTCGGTCATTGGATGGGTGACCAAAAAAAATTATTATCACGAGCTCCTGTGCTTCGGAAGGCACGTTAAGCCGTTGGTCACGGCTGCTCCTGCAGTACGATAGCACCCACCAATCCGCACTGGGCCCGTGCGCGTAAGTCATGGCCCAATCTCCCCATTTCATCCATAGAGAAGGCCTGTAGGGACATTAATAGGCTGATAATGATAAATTGTCGTTGGTACTTACCGGCCATAGAGAAATACGGCCAGAATGGGAGTAGGCATACACAACTTACCCCTCTGTCGAAATGGGCATAGAAATTGGACATACAAACGATACATGACGTTTTGAGGATTTGGTAGTGCATTGTGTCATTGTTAACGTGTGTGTCGTAATTACAGTTCTGTTTTTACGCATATACGTTAACTGCTTTTGTGTGCTTAATACCCTCTGCAAAAAACGGCAGAATAATGTGAATAGTATTATCAGACCCGTCTTTCCCAGTGGGCACTTTGGGCCCAGGGCCCCGCGATCGATAGGAGGCCCCTCAGATTAAATACAAAGTCCCTAGGTCCTGTTAAATCACCAAACGGAAGTCATAGGGGCCCCATTATCCTAATATGCCTAGGGCCTCCAATAGGTCAAAGACGGCACTGAGCATTATGTCAATATGGCTCCTCTTTGCTCTATGTTCACGGCTGTTTCTGGATTCGTTAGCATAAGTTAATCCACATTGAGCCTTCGTTGTGGTTTGCGAACGTTCTTTGTTATTATCTTAACAGGGAAAGCCGATGCCTCCAGCAGTTAGCAAAGTTAATGATCAGACGATGGTAAACAGTCCCTTGTAAGTACCAGCAAGCAAGGCATTGCGTGATAAAACCTTTGACCTCTAAATAGGGTTGACTAGCGTCTTCGCAATGATTACAGTTACATAAATACTGTAACCGATCGTTTGGAATCGCTGTGAAATATCTGTACGAATACTGCAATAGATGAGTAAATACTAATGGTTAGCTGATGAGAACTAATTGTGTAATTTTGTAGCCACTCGGCGGGAAAATTGTTCCCACGCAATGTTTCGCGTCGCGGCGTTTCTAAAATGTTTGTATGTTGTAAATGTAAATGTAAATGTTTTGTTGTCTAAAATTTTGTATTTTTTGATGTTCAGAAACAATTGTTTATCTCTATTGTCAACTTCAGTGGCAAAGGCGGATCCAGCTTTGGCACCAGGGGGGGGGGGGGTCATATAGCCAGCTTTGGCGCCAGGGGGGGGGTCATATAGTCGTGGTATATTAAATATTGAAAGTACTTAAATAAAATCCCCCTGGGTTTGGTCCATCTGTACCCAGCCCAGGGGGGGGGTCATGACCCCCATGACTCCCCCCCCCTGGATCCGCCCTTGTTCAGTGGTAGTATGTTATGTAGATATTGTTTTCAAAGCCAAACAATTCGTGCAAAATTATTCCCTAACCATCCCAAAATATTAAAAATGCACAACGTTAATATTCAAGTTTTCACTTCTGCCGGCACTCCCGGAGTGCAACCCGTCGTTTTTTTTAAACAATTCAGGCTCACTTGCACCAAAGTTCGGAATTCAAATTTTCAAGCCAATCATGTTTAAGCCATTATTTAACTTTAAACAATTGACAAAGATGGAATATGGAATGATGTGTTACACAAAATAAAGCCTTAATTTGATTTGCAGTGGGCCTCAATGTATTATTTTATTCTATATTACAAAAGAGAATTTTGATGCAAAACACAGGTGAAGTATTAATTTTCAGCGTTCGATACTCATTTGACAAATTTTGTGAAGTAGGTACATTGAAGTACGTTATATTGCCTTAAAACAGAGGACCTCAAAAGACACCTGTTATTTTAGGGTCTCATGAAAGGTCACTTGTAGTGGTTTATTAAATCACCACTTATATAACTCTTATCTGCTACTCTTACCACGGTTATGTGTGCCCTTAGGACTTACAGATGACGTACGGCCATCTTATATGATTGAATACTACTTAAAATTACTTTAAGATATGTTTACTTTTTATTTTAAGGTTTTAGAAGGTACGACATGTGACTTAGGTTTTATTTAGATTCTTATTTCTGTTGTTCTATTAATCATCATCATCATCAGCCTATTAATATCCCCGCTGCTGGGGAATAGGGAGTTTGGGCCATGACCGACCACGCGGGCCCAGTGCGGATTGGTGGGTGCTAACGACTGCAGATGCAGCTGAGACCAACGGCTTAACGTGCCTTCCAAAGCACGAAGGAGCTCGAGATAGTAAATTTTTGGTCACCCATTTTCTATTAATCAGGACAATTTAATGATTTAAGTAAATATTAATCGAAATATATTGCGCGCTGCGTTAATTTTTTTTTACCACAGATGACAAAAAGATTTTTCTGATAATATCACCATTGCCATTTTCTAAAAATATCACCCAATGGTCATTCTACGTCATAGCTAAAATCAGTAACCGTACTAAGTAGCATTATCATTAAACAGTAATTACAATAAAATAGTTCTGTATAAACTACTGCCATCTATGTACTGAATCAGGAAACCTCAGTTTGATAAACATTCCAATGATCAATCCCGTCCGCTGCCTGATCCGCGTGGATTTTTTTTCTAGTAAAACTTTTCTTTAGATTTAAACATCTAGCAGTTAAATGCTTAAAAAATAAATAAAATCATTCCAATGATCAGTTTCAAATAACACGCATTCATTGCGGCATCAGTTTGAGCTCTTATGACATAATGCATAAGACACTGTTGCATAACATGAAGATGTTTCGTCTAATAGCCGATACCGTCAGCAAATTATGTTGATTATGAGGACTTCAAGGTTTTCTCACTAACTAATATATTATTAATCTGAAGGAGATTTTACTAGATAAAAACCTACTGGGTCCAGGCACGTCCAGGTATCAAACAGCACCTTCTTCTTATAATACTATGAATAATTTATTAAAATGAAACTTCTTTACGCACACTTGATTCGGGGGTAAGCTGGCGAATGTGTTACGCGTTACGAAAAATGTGTTCGGGCGAGGCGAACGGGAGTTGAGTGGAGGATATAAGCAAGAGAAAGCAGTGCGCGCGCACTTTTTCTTTCTCTCTTTCTCTAATAGCTAGTAAATTAAGTATGTTTATGTACATATATTGTGTGTATATATAAATATATAACAGATGGAGCTAAAGAAGTTTCACTTCAGTCGTGTAGTCAACTTTGAAATAAAATTATAAAAGAGCAGAGTTTTATCCTGCATTTAAAAGTCCTTATTCCATTTCTTTTGTTAACCAATTTAGTTTGAATATTTTTTCCCATTTTAATCTAAGAAAAAAGTATAGCGGTTACCGGTAGTCTTAACTGACACGTAATCATAATAAATTTAAAGAAAAAACTTTTTAAAAACAAGCTTATTTTAGTGTGCTTAAAAGTTTTTCTTTTTAACTTTCATTATCTACTTTTAACGTCATTACACAATTTATATAGGTAATATAAAAGCTTGTCGCTAGTTATTGTAGGAAAATATAAAAAATTTAGTCCGCCATATTGGATCTTATGTGACGTCACTATATTTTTCGAGTTATTCTCAGCAAGCCCTTTTATTTGAGACCCATATTGTAGGATCTTGTATGTTCCGCCATATTTGATTTATAATGACGTCACATAGCTAACCATGCATTGTCATCCAAACTAAACGTGTGTATAAATTTTCAGCTCGATCGAATGAAGATATCTGGTACAAAATTGAGTTGCAAGATTCCACCCGAATCAACGATACATACATTGCAAGTTAAAAAATAAAATAAAAGCTATTGAAATAATAAAGAGACCTAGGTATTTAAATTCATTTCTATGTTAACCAATAGATTGTATCACCGTTTAAAATTTTCACGTTTTCTGAGCACTTTATTGTGTCCTTTGTGCTGAAATAAACATATTATTTGTCACCACTGGGCCCTATTTTGAACTGTTGAACGTTATGAAATTGTGATTGTTGAAAGTAGGACATTATTATATCATTTTCCGCTTTGAAAAGATTTTGTAAGACATTGAAAGCCTTTTGAGGCCCGCTAGAGAACCTGTGACCGACCGACCGAAGAAATCATTCCAAAATAAAGCTACTGTTTGGTTGGTCCAGTATCCTCCCCTATCTGTCTTATTAATAATAATTTTTATTTGCATCATAAATACAGTGCAATAAAAAATATTTTTATTAAAATGGATAGGGGAGTTCACTGGGCCGAGTCCACTCAGGGATCAGAGCGGAATGGTGGGTGGTATATAAATATTTTTTACTTCGTCTTAACTAAGTGTTTCACGATATTCACGTATTTTTTATTATTTTATTTAATTTAGAAGACCAGTCATAATACTATAGTGATATTCAATTCAGATCGTCGTCGATCGAGACTGTTCCAATAAATTGTTCCAAAAAATGTTTCAATATTCATAGGCGTGTCTTTTACCTACTAATTTGGCAAATAATATGCCCCATCCCCTACCCCGTGGAGCCCTGGAACTTTACTCACCGACAGATATTTTTACAATCATTAAGTAAATTTGCTATCCAATTATCATTAAAATTAGCTCAAGTTGTTGGAAAACTAGCTACCTTACTAAGTTGATAAGACAACTTTTATCTAGGTAGCTAGGCTCGACCCATGTGTTGGCTGAAGTTACAATTGGCAGTTATGGCTGACAGATAAGTTTGCTTCAATATAAAACATTAAAAGTGAAGTTTAAGTTAAATGAATCTAAGGAGAAAACAAAACTATTTGTTGCATGCAACTAGGTGTGCGTGTATGTCAGTGTGTGTGAGTGTGTGTGTATTTGTGTGTGACGCGTGGTGGGTCATGGCCCACCTAGTGGTGCCTCGCTAAGTTGTAACGAAAACATCTTACAAATTTTTCGCCTACCCCCATCCGCAATATCGTCCAAAAAGGAACTTCATTACAAAAATTGACGTTACTTCTTCTGACCGTACAGATAAGCCAGAGGAAATTATATAAAGAGTGGTGTGCAATATACAATCATGTAAGGGAGTACTAAACTTGTGAATTTGCGGTCGCCACAGAAGCGGCAAATTACGTTGACACGGCCGGCCAGCGACAGCATTCACCAGTGACCCACATAACTTCATAATCCTGACATGTGCATGCTAAACAGTAGTATTGGGTGTGATTTTTCTTAAGTTTTGTGTTATCTTTATCGTTTACCACGAAATTGAGCAAACATGTAGTGTCGCATTCCTAAAATGAATGAGACAGTGCCATCTCTCGACATTTCCTGTACATTTTCGAGTCTTGATTCATTAAAATTGAAAGATTAAAATACTTAAACTTTACTAGTGGTAACAATAGAATCAGATAACAGTACCCTAATCATGAACTTTGACAGATCTGCACCCTTAGCACGAACGAATTCGAAAATTTTTATTCGATCTAGATATACGTAAAATATGTACTGATTTTTGGTTCTCGTTACGTCCATTGGGGCGCTGCTGTTCAAGTTTCCTTACAAAGCTAAAGATTGACATTTCGCACTCGCAAACTATTCGAATTCGATATTGGTTCGTGCTAAGGGTACCGTATTTGTATCGCTAACGTCAAAGTTTTGAAGGAAACTAAGAAGCGCCCTTACCGTACGCGCGGACATAAGAACAAAGTAAGTTTTTCCATAGATCATGAGCATGATCTTTTTATTGATGATTAGTCTACCCCGTCATCATTTTTAATCCTTCTTTATTCGTATGGTTAAATTTAGTTGTGGTAGTCCACATATCCGTATTTTATCTACAGGGAAGGCCTGTGATCCTGCATCGGCGTCATTATACCTAATTAATAGACCAAGATTATAAGCAAACTAGTGGCCCGCCCTCGCTTCGCTTCGGTGTAGAGCTGAAGTGTAGACTACAGTTTTTGTTGTCAGGCTTGTATTATACACAATGACATTTATCTATGATTCTTTTCATATCTGCATGCAAAGTCTCAACCCGATCGGTTTAAAATTGTCAAAATTTCATACAAACTTTCATTCCCTATTCCCAGTGGTTTGGGCTGTGCGTTGATAGATCACTATGTCAGTCAGTCACCTTTGAGTTATATATATATATATATATATATATATATATATATATATATATATATATATATATATATATATATATATATAGGTTACCAAATCCAAACAACTATAAATTTAATAGGTAGTTAAAATGATAGTTTTGTAATGCGTCCTGGAGACGTGACGTGATTGAAGCGTATATTGATCGCTTGCCGCGTTGGCTTGACGCTGTAAACGATCAACATTCGCTTCAATCGTGTAGACTTGACAAATTTACTTTATTGATTGTCTCCGGTACGCATAATAATTGTTGACGAAGCTAATGTATTATTACAAAATATAAATACGTTTCAACCCCCTTAAAGGGGGTGGGCATTTCATGCTCGTTCATCCATCTTACTAACATTACATTTTCAGTTAAAAATAAATCTGACCGACACATAAGGTATGGAATGAATGAATGAAAGAACATTCTATAATGTAGTATTACACAAAATACATAAAACATAAAACACAGGAATGCGAACACAAAGGGCAGTCTTATTGCTAAGGTAGCAATCTCTACCAGACTATGAGAATAGAAGAAACAGCGGGCTGGTGCATTGTAAAAATAAATAAATAAACGTAAATATAAGAATATAAAATATAGTAAGTATGTATGGAAACTATAAAATACAATACAAAGTAATGAACAGATAAAAAGATCAGGCAGAGTCCAGCTTGAGGAAATATTCCTAAAAGGAAGCGATGTAATTAATTAATAATAATTACCATCGCCATGTAATAGGTACCTTACGTTCAAACTATAGATTCTGTGTGTGATATTAATAAACACATAAATGTTGGATTGAAATTGCCTACAACGGCATCTGGTGAACGCTTTGTAACAGAAAATATTAAGAAAGCATGGTGACCCCCACTTTCTGTTTGTCATGTAACTGTTACTAGTTCGAGCAACTTTTAGTAGATGGCGCTTACTTAGCTACTGTGTTTTGAACTGCTTGATCTTAAAGTCTGCTAGATTATAAAAAAGCTGACTATTCTACTTTCCTAGCGCTCTTATGTCATTCATAGGTACAATATTTTATTAATTATTTTATATTAAACAATGGGCTTACACTTGCAAACTATATTTATTTAAAAAAAGTAGGTATCCTTCGTATCATTAAAAGCATATCAACTGTATTTTTTTGCTATAAAATTTAACAAAAATCATTTACAAAATAAAAAGACAGTCCGCAACTTGCTGGGATTTAACGGATGTACTAATTTTACAGCTAATCTTGACAATGTAGTGCCATTCGATATTTTATAAAACTATTTACTTTTTAATTATTTTTAAACTAAACAAAGTACTTTTATTCTTCCAGAGCTACAAGGAAAAGGACGCCGGCAAAGTGGTGGTATATACCACAACAATGGGCATCGTCAGAGGCACGTACCAACGGTGCGTGCTGGTGAAGAAGATACTGCGGAACCTGTTGGTGAAGTACGAGGAGAGAGACGTCTTCATGAGCACGGAGTACCAGGACGAGATCAGGGACAGAATGAGGAGCGAGCAGATCCTGATTCCCCAGTTGTTTATCGACGGTCAGCATATAGGGGTGAGTATCAGAAAATTATTAAAAATTATTATGATACGTGAACGTTTAATTCTGTACCCCTAAGCACTCTTGGCGCACGAAGGAGAGTGAGGTAAGCCATGGGGCGAATTGGAGCGCCCGTCTGGGGAAGTAACCTCTACCTTGGCTGATCACAATAGCAAAAATCTTCGATCTTTATGTTTTTATTTTTTTAAGCATTTAACTGCTAGATGTTTAAATCTAAAGAAAAGTTTTACTAGAAAAAAATCCACGCGGACCAGGCAGCGGACGGGACTCGAACCCGCACCCTTCGCAATCCGGGCGAATGCACTGACCAATTATATTACCACGGCCCTGATGGCCGCGTCGAAATTTTACTAGCCTTAAGCTGCAAGGCAGCGCCATCTCTTCGCATTGTAGGTAACCCACAATGTCAAATGAATACTTTTTCAAGTATTAAACATTTGAAAGAAGAAAAAGCAATCATAGTAATGTTTTTATTCTTTAAGCATTTAACTGCTGGATGTTTAAATCTAAAGAAAAGTTTTACTAGAAAAAAGAATCCACGCGGACCAGGCAGCGGACGGGACTCGAACCCGCATCTTCGATCTTCTTCTAATCGTTTACTTATCGTTCCATCACACTGCTCCGATATTATTCACTCTTCCTTCTTCGTAAAAAGGATACTTTTGTGGAATGATACCGCTAGATATCAGAATATCCCCCAGTAAATATACCTTTAAAACCAAACTACGAAGCTTTTTATTAGAACAGGCGTTTCGATGCGTGGTTTGTCGTCATTATTTTGTATTTATTTTGGAAGTATGTATGTATTTGTGTATTTATTTAAATATATTAATTTATGTTTGTGTATGTTTATGTATTATTATTTATATTTATTATTTTTATAAATTTTCTTTCAATGTGATTCCCACCTCAGTTGTGCACCCTACCACTAATAATCTCCACAACATCCTATGGTTGACTGGTAGACAATTATTACGGCATTAAGTCCGCCATTGTACATTTGTGCATAAAGAATAAATAAAATAAATCATAGTAAAGTAACAGTACCTGTTGGTGGTGTTGTATTCCTGTCGGTGATTAAGGTTTCAGGGCTTCATGGGGTAGGGGATTCGGCGGGTCATACGCTTGTTTGCAACCCTTTTAACATAATAAAGGTATTTGCGTACAATGAAAATGATGGAGGAGTGAAGAAAGCTTTGAATTTATTCAAAAAAACTTGTGGTCCGTCCTCGCTTTGCTTCGGTGTAGAGCTGTAGTGTAGACTACGGTTTTTGTTCTCAGGTTTGTATTATCACTTTCTTCATCTTTATATATATAATTCTTCTGTGAGTGTGTATGTCACTGAACTTCTCTTAAACGACTGGACCGATTTTGATGAAATCTTTTGTGTGTGTTCATGGGGATCTGAGAATGGTTTAGATTCACAATTTTGTCCGCTGGACAACCCCTATTTTTTTAGGGCGGTACGAAGTTCGCTGGGTCAGCTAGTATAATTATAAACCTCCACAACCTTTCATATCATAAAAATGGAGTTTGTTTTTTGGTTGAACGCGCTGATCTCAGAAAATACTGGTCTGATTTTAAAAATTACTTTTGTGTTGGATCGTGCATTTATTGAGGAAGTTTATAGGCTATGTAACATCACGCTAGGGCCAGTAGGAGCGGAGCATCAATGAAAAATGTTGCAGAAACGGGTAAAAATATTCCATTTGTGAGCTTCCGTTGCGTGCACTAAATAAACGGATAAAGTTACACAAAAATCATGTGCGACGGAATTGTTTCCCTTTAAAATTTCTATAAAAATGTTCGCGACAGCATAATGTCTATCTTTTAAGTTTGACTCACTATAACCTATTCCTTAAATTAACGTGGGTGAAACCGCAGGGACCTATTGTTGTGACATTACTGTAATAGACAGATATATTATGGTATCGCGAACTTTTTTTTTAAAGGTGATGTCCTCTATAAAACTTTAGTACATCATTTTGCTCTATTGCCTGTGACTTCCGCAGCGTACGCGATATATGATTTTTTTTTCGTATTTTTTTTTTAACGTTGGGTTTCATAATCTATGTTTTCATACGGATTTTCTTAAATAATCTATAATACTACTCTTTATAATATTATTATACATAATATGTTATTTTAGACAAGATTAATCAGAAGCCATGAACAACAAACTCGAGAACATAATCACTAATTTTATACATTATGAACTCAAAGAAGCTGTATTACAACAGACTATGAAAATAAAATAAATTTAAAAAGTGGCCTAGGAAGGCCATAGAAATTCACTTATCATTTAGGAAAATGATAAGTGAATTTTCGACTTATTTTTATTTATTCTGTGTGACACAGCAATCAAAGTGCAGGTGAACAATTAATGCATAATTTCACATTATGTAATAAAGGGTGACTTCATGAATCATCTCTGAAGTCATTTTTAAACTTGACGACTCTGTAAATGATAAAACAGGGAGAAAAAAACAGCCCTTGCTGAGTTTCTTGCCGGTTTTTCTCGGTACAAGGTCTCCCGCCGTAGATTTATGAACCGATCGCGTAGCTTCTAGGCATCCTTGGGCTTGTAGCAGCCTAAATTGAATAAATGATTTTGATTGATTACTTTTTTAACTTATGAATAAACAAAGAATAAGCTTTAGATTAGTAAATCTATATTTTGTCTCTGTTCATTGAATGACAAAGAGCACTTGAGTAGGCTTGCAAGATGGCCGGGAAATCCGGCATTGTTCCGGAATTTTGTTTCTTGCCCGTGTCCAGTAATAAGACGATATTGTCCCGGATTTCGATAATGTGCTAGTTTCGTAACAAAATAAACTAATAACGAATGACACCACTGGCCTGCTTGATGTTTTGATTCTGGGGTGTGATGGGGGGTTTGATTTGATGCTTTATTGAACTGATGGAACTAATAAGCCAGCATCTAACAACCCTACACTTGAGTGACATGAACAAAACACGGCGTTACTACTCTAAGCTTCCTTCCTGTTATTAATAAGGGCGGCAGGTATTTATAATTATTACAAAAGACGTCTTCCAATTCGTACTCATTACTTCTTAAAAGCTAAGCATACTCATCTCCAGACAATCAGTATGTACGCTACTTAAGTCTTTCAACTTGATAAAACAGAATACCTTATAAATGAGAACTTAATTATAATTAAAGGCATTATTTCCATCTCAAAACATATCACGCGTAATACGAGATGTGTTATCGTTTAAGTATTCGTGCTACTACGCTTAGAATGATTATTCATTTAATGCCAAGATGATGTATTTTATGATCCACATAACCACTCACTTGTCTTTAAGACTGCATTTACACATGCACGAACATAGAACTGAAGTTTTTTAATAACCAGTTTGCGACAGTGGTAAAATGAGTGAGTGTAGTGTAATCAAAAAAGTTTTATTTAAGATTGTATGTGCCGCAATTTTAAACAATTGCATTCTGTTCGTAAACCAACACACAGTTTCTAAAGTAAAAAAGCTTTTTGAAACAGCGGTAGCAATTTCAGGGAAAATTGAATCCCCTCAAAACACTCGTGTGTCTGTCATTTAATATCAAATGAGCCCTCATGTTTCTTAATATCAGCTATCATGTACAACGAACAATAATTGTAAGTTTCTGTTCTTTTTGTTCCCTTAATTTTGCACTGTTTTTTAATCCGCCTTTCAAGCACTGCCGTTCATTGTCCCATATCCCTTATTTACCATAGTAAAGGTACATATTACAAAAAAATCATAGCAACTACTTAGCAAGTGCGTAAGTAAAACAACAATTTTTGTAGTCAATAATATTAGAGAACTATTTTTAAATGAGGCACAGCAATTTACCTCACCTCAACTAATTTTAAGTGGAGTAAGTTTGTCGTCTTTACCACTGTACAATTACCTTTTTTTACAGGCAAATTTAAAGGAACTATTAATATTTTAGAGAGGCTTACCTTATGCCTTAGCATAGCGAATGTATCTCTAAAAATTGGAGCACCCGTCTACAATATACATATTCTGCAGTAAAATTACATACATTTCCTTTTGGTGGTGTTGTGTTTCTAATAGTAAATAAGTTTCCAGGGCTCCACGGGGTATGGGGTTGGGTCAGGGTAGGCAACGGTGCCAGTGATATTTTTGGTAATGCAGTTTATAACTGTGGTGCCGCTTACCACCGGGCGGGCCATACAGAGAAAGAGAGGGGGGGGGGGAGGGAGAGAGAGAGCAAGAGAATCATTTTATTGACCACGTTACATCACAAAACAACATACAAAAAAATAACATTTTAAGAATTAAAATGAATGAATAGAGTAAAAACAAGAAACATAAACAGATTATCTATTTTATTATATGGTCAATCAAGACCCTGCCTCAGCATAATGCTGCCGCAACACGCCACAATAGGTGTCACAGCAGCGCTAGTATTCTAGCAGGGCCACACACTGCCAATCGCACCCGCTACCCGCTAACTCGACAGCAGTCCATCCCTCTCACTCCGCATAGTTGAGCGTGATATGTCATACGCTCGTTTGTCACCCTTTTAACAAACTTTAAAACTAGCGAGCTTTTCAGCCTAATTTGCACAACCGAACATACGCGAATGTGTGAATGCCGCCAATGTGTGTGTAACCATGGTTCCTTCATTAACGATTCTATCCCAGTTCCGTTAATATCATTTTGATTACCCCATATATGACTGGAATGAATATTGGATAAAATGACGGATAACTGTAATATTTTCACCGAACATTAATCATAATGTTGGGGTGTTTCATGGTTATCCTACAATGTAATAACATTATGCTTTAGTTAGCTGTTTTTTTATATATATAGCCAGGTAGGCAAATGACTCTACCCCACCTGTTGCTTAGTGGTGATAAAGTCCAAATGCGAAGATAACTGGTACAGCAGTTATAAACTGCCACACCAACCATTCTCACCTTGCCGGCCTGCAAAAATGCTTCTTCACGCCTCTCCTAAAGGACCCCAGATTGTTGGAATGAGGGAACACGTGCGTGGGCAAATAATTCCACTTACGAGTAGTACGATAAAGAAAAGAGTCACCAAAATTCTTTGTTCGTGTAGGAATAATGGCCACAGTAAGTCGGTGGCAACGTAGGCCAGCGTAGATTGAATGAACACTAAAAAATTGCACCAAAGGGACTACATGAGGAAAACATAGAATACGATAGTTTGTGAAGTCAGCGTCTTAGATTATTAAATTGGCTTAGTATATCATTCTTCTATTCATGCAGACCTGAATGTGAATTGCTGAGGGAAAAGTTATTAAAGGCACATGCCTTCCCTATAGATAGAAATAGGGAGAATGGGCCGTGACCCGCCACGCGGGCCCTGCGGAATGGGGGTGCTAACGACTGCAGATGCAGCCGGGACCAACGGCTTTACGTGACGTCCGAGGCACGGAGGGACTCGAGATAATAAGTTTTTGGTGACTTATCCAATGACCATTACGAAAGTTGCTTAACTTTCACGATCACTGGCAGAACCTCACAACAATCTTGAGCTTGCTATGGCCAGTAAAGAGTATGTTAATGAATCACCACACATTATGTTTCAATTTCAATTGTCTACCTATTATGATTCTCAAGATATTGCTCATCATCATCATTGTATCAATGGCGTTTCGTTTTCAACCTTTGGGTAGACGGTAAAGTACCCTAAATTTAAATAAATTGTGATTTAATAAACTCAATAGATTCAATTACGAAATAAAACAATTGCGTTGCTCAGTAAGCTCAGAAAAGAAAAACATTTACAGCTATTATTTCGTACACAAATCACACTAATATTATAAAGGCGAAAATTTGTGTGTGTATTTTTGTTACTTCTTCACGTTTAAACGGCTGGAGCGGTGTTAATAAAATTTGGTATGGAGTTAGCTGACAACCTTGATTAACACATAGGCTACGTTTTACTGCGGGAAAATATCCCTAATAAACCGCGGATAACACCGCGGGGCACAGCTAGTATTGTACTTATTAATTGACAAATAATGGCATTAACCGTATCTTTTTCAATGGGCACTTACTATTTTATCGTTGGGCCGAAATGAAGGGTTGTTGTCGTTGTTGAAATTTTGCCAGAGATATGAGCATGATCATCAGTAAGTAGGTATAATGCGAGGCTAAGCTCAGACGGTCGTCAATAAAAATATGTAAGTGGAAAAGCTATATCCTTTCCGTCCTGAGGCAAGCTTTATCATCAAACAAAATATCATAAATACTGAATATCGCGCGTACACCGCTACCAGGATAATCTCTAACTTTCATTGTCTGCCGATCAAGAACAAGGCCGCAGTAAATCCTGTGATTTATGCTGTTAAAGTAATGAAAGCTGCGATATAGAGAGATTTAATGGTACCTTGGTGAGGTTCATCAACGAGAACAATGAAATTTAGCGCCTCATACTAGAATCTACTTTTACCAGAACCTTCCCGTTCAGCTTGATCCTTCAGCTTTGCGTAGGGATGTAGCTTCGCTCTGCATGCTCTACCGCAATTATTACGGGGAGCGTTCTGAGGAATTGCGTGGATTAATTCCAGCTGCTGCATTTCGCCATCGTGCATCACGATAAAAACCACATCCCCATCACCTTGGTGCATGGTTATTATGGATAGCCACGTACGACAAAACTGTGGAATATATTGTCGTCAGCAGCGTTTCCGGATAAATACCCCCGAAATACATTAAAAAAGCGTTCCTACTCCTTTCTTAAAGGCCGGCATCGCATTTGCGATACTACTAGTATTGTAGTCGTCTACGAGCGACGATGACCAATTACCATCAGGTAAGCTGTCATAAGTCTGCTCATATTCCTTTTTGGTTTTGACTCAATTAGCAATCGTAGGCATTCATCAAATTTCATTGCATCAAAAGAGTAGGTACAGTTTATAGGTTCCACCAAGGGGACAATAAAATGTTACTGTCCTCTTTGTGGAACATATATATACGAAGATATATTGCACGATCTTGAAAGAAAATCTTGAAATAACAATAAAGTAAATAATCTACTCAAATTACAATAAAACAACATTATGAACGCGAAATTCTCCAACATAAATATCAAGTAACTTTTTGTCATGAATTTTTTTTTTCCATCAAAGTTTCGGGAATTGTCCGCATTGCACGGCTCCGTTCGTTTTTTTTCTACGTTGGAGCCCCATCTACAGTACAAATTACTTTCAGTGCTCATAATTAGGCCCCTTTTAATAGATCTTTTATCACGCTTCAAACTTTTAAAATCGTTTAGGGTGAGCCATCTAAACTTTTTTAAGCGATCCGCGTGACGACGCTATAAGCCTATTTGTCCTTTCTTTCCTTAAAAGTTTGAAATACCTCAGGGATACACCGCTAAAGCGAAAGAAAATCTTGAAACTAGGTTTCCAATTTCACTACACATGTCACAGGTATTAAGCGGACTACACATTCCTTCCTAAACTACGCCAATATTCTCGAATACGAGAGTGTACAGCGAGTATTAATCTACGAGTATATTGGTGTTGTCTCGTGGATATGGACTTAGTCTCCATTCCGTGTCGGTAACATTGAAAGGTTCTTGGATATTTTTTTGTTAACTATCCCTCCACATTCTTGATGTCGCTCATGCCAGTCGGCTGAAGTATAAATTGTGTATGGTAAAGTATAAGGGTAAGTGATAGGAAAATATTAAAAAAACGACAAATTGAACCCTCGAATTAGAGTAATTATTTTTAGAACTTTGTCAAAGCCATCCTTATAAGTATTGCTTGTTATTTATTAACCTGATGGATTCATTTCATCTGCTACTAAATAATTAGAAACATGTTATAATTATAATAAGGCAGATATTTTCACGATAATCCCGAACGAAGGTCTATTTTCAACGTGCTGACCGAGAATGTAGAGATCCGTTCTCGTGTGGTCTCGTCAACGCCCGTTCTCGGCAAATTGTTTTACTGGGATCTCACGCCAAGAATATGACTTTATTCTGTTGATATCTAACATATTTATCTACATTTCAGCGATTCAGTTTTATTTTATTATAGGAGTTTACTTACGTATTTCACTGTAAACCACAGAACGATATTTGAGCCCTGTAAACGATGAAATAGCGTTTCATAGCCTTCCAGGAAAATGGAAAAGGGTTGTGGATACACAAAGAAAAAAGCTCTTCAAAATCCTTATGTGAGCTTGGATCGGGCACCGATTTGGTGGGTTCAGATTGATTATGCTATTGAATATATGATCTGTCGGCATAATGTTGAGAAACTTGATGGCGAGGGTGGTTAGAGCGTTTGGTCTGCAATCGTGAAAATTGAGCCACTTTTGCAATGGCCTCTCATTATATGGGTTACCAATAACTTATTAATCTCGAGATTCATGGTGGTTTTGATAGCACGTTAAATTACTGATTTCGGCTGCGTCTGCATTCGTTAACACCCCCAATCATATCTTAACTCCCTTTTATGCCAATCCCAATTACCTTATGCCATCCATCGGGAAGGTCTAAATTCTAGCAGTGGGGGCAAATAGGTACCTATATGATGATGAGGGTGTAATGGGATAATATAATAAGGTAACAATTTGCAGAGCTTCACAGACACCGAAACCTTTACAGATGTGTCGATGTCATTTCTAGTATTTCTTGGAATGTAAGCTACTTTCATTACAAACAAAACAGATAATTGAGGAAGGAATATCAATTGCAGTTTTCTTTAAAAAAATACTAAAATGAAATACCAATCTTTATAAAAAAGTCATGAAAATCAAACAGTCAGCTTAGTTAAAAAATTGCATAGCTTAGTTTGAAATTAAATGCTTGATTCAACTCTTTTGAATCGTCCGAAGTTTTTGTCCATTATGGTTATATGAATATTTATTAAAGTTGTGGAAAAAACGAAGGTAAAATATCTTCACAAGATTTAAAATAATACTAGCAACATTGACAATATATGTGTATTTATGTTGTTTATTACACCGATAAAAAAATATTTACTTCATACAAAAAAGCCCTTTCGAATTATTGAAATAGCTCAAACCCATTTAGGTCTGTAATCATTTAAAAAAAAGAGAAATTAGGCATAGCTTGAAGAGGAATGCAGCTTTATAGGTATTATAGTCAAGGCAATCAAATCCCTGGATACAATATTAAAGATTTAGCTTATGCAAATTTCGTTACGGCTAGTACAACCGCTACATTCTGAAAAACGAAAATTGCTGAATAAGAGAGCTACGCTTTACAATTGCTATTATTTTAATAACAGAACAAATTCACAATTTAGTAGGTAGTCTTTATAGCATCTAATTTCTGCCGATGCATGTTTAGAGAATTATTGTTGCGTACTTATTTACTGTGACTCAAATAAATCTTTTTTTTTTATTATGGTCATGCTGGTCATGACAAATAAACGTGATTGCCATTAAGCCATATCAAGACTTCAGTATAAACTGTCATATAATGTGTATTTATTACAGCATCTGTATTTATACCGAATTCCGAATGTTAAAAGAGGTTATTCTCAACTCTCAGTCAACAAAAGAGTGAAACCACTAATTTGACCACAAAAAAAATCAAAATTTGCGTTACGAAATACTTGAAAGCTCCCTACGCTCTACGGTACGGTCCACTGTATACTAAAAAAATCTTATATCTACCGTCGATTTCTTAGAACTGCTTCGTGCACTTTGTTATTTCAAAAGTGTTAAGTTTATACTTTAGTGATGAGATGAATATTTTGCTCATACCCGCAATAGTGTAAGTTATTAAAGTTGCGTTGCGCAGCATTAACTTCGTTCACCGGCTTTGAGAGTAGCCCCTAGCTTTTAAGTCGAATCGATAACCACCATCGAGTTTCCCCACCTGTTGATGTGCGTACTCACACTACACGTGTATACGAGTATATCTATAGTCTTGAAAATGTCTTTTACATATTACGATTTCATTACTAAATTAAAAAGTCTCTTTTTTCTTCCAATAAAACCCAATACATAAAACAAAACGATAAAAAAGTAAGAAAAAAATCATATTTTTTACTAATATTTACAGTTCATTTATAGTCACATTAAAATTTGGTGTCGGTGCATGGCACCACAGCCACCGCCCTCAGTGGTCGCTCACCAAGCTACCCACCCAGCTGCATAGCTAGCTGCCTCGCTAGTAGCGATGAGTAGCTCGCGAGCGAGTTGTTAAACGTATATCGAGCTCAGACTCGTTTAATTCATATCAGAATATCATTTAGTTCAGTTTTCCATCGGAATCGAGTGACATATGATGGGAAGTGATCCACATACCCATACAATCACTGCCTGCTTCATGAATCACTTGCTATCTTAATAAGGTTAAAAAAAAGTGAAAATTCATTAAGTATTTTCAACACCTGAAAATAAAAAACAAATAGCGAATTGCTTTGATTACTATACTTTCAAAAAGATAAATTACAATAGGAAGTATGACGGTGTTAATTAGGTTCCTACTGTGGTATAACTCAAAAGTGTCAATCGAGCGAGTCTGATCTGTACACATTTAAAATGACTCAAGAGGTAGAAGGCTACCAGCATGAACTGCACTGAGCCAAAAGAGCCACTGAGTTAGAAGAGTTATATAGCTCTTCACTGGGTAAAGAGCTATACAGTTCTTATCTCTTCAAAGAGCTAAATTTCTCATGGCTACTCGGTAACTTGTGACGGAAAATCTTACATTCTCTTCACCTAGACCCAATCCGCCATACCGTGCGAAATGGGACTTCCTTCCAAAAGGTAATAAACTTGCGTTTCCTTTGCAAATAAATAATATTAATTACTAGTGGTCGCCCGCGACTTTATCCACGTTGACTTTAGTTTTTAAGGAATTCCTCAGAAACCTATTATAAACAATTCCACGTCATAAATTATACCTTTATAAAATTGCGAATTCCCTGTAGGAAATTTAAATATTTGAAACGATACAGCGACAGAGCGTTTGTGACGTAGAAGTCCATAGTAACAAATCAACAAACAAGCGCCTTTTTCACGGGATATGTCTAAGTCTACGGGACCAAGTGCGAGTGCATACCTGAACTTTAATGCATATAATACTTCTGAGTTTGACTTAATTTGTCTTTATCATGAAGGAATAAAAACGACAGACTGATGTCAAGTTTACAAATAACAAATACGGATAGCCAAGTGAAGTGTCGATTTCAGAATCAATTGTCGACATGTTTGTTTGTTGCTATGAACTGTCACGTCACACCAAGAGTTTCAAAATAGCGAGCGTTTAAAATGACCGTGCAAGGTGGCTATTATTTTTTTAGTCACAATATACAATTTCTTTGTCGTTGAATATATTTATAATATATTATCTGAATGTAAAGTATTATTTGTTTTATGAAACCACGGTGCAAGTGAAACTTTTAAATTCAATAATAAGAAAAGTCCAGCTGGGAAACGAACCCGGTTCACCCGCAGAGCAGGCGAGCTTTCTACCACTGAACCACCGATGCTCGTTGATAATATCTGTTTTTTTTTAACAATTAAAAATGTAATGCAACATGCTAACGATGAACAAATTTTTTTGTAGTGACGTAATAAAAGCGTCACTTTGAAAAAAACATGAATATTTCATAATGTTAACTTTTTATATAAAATCGGTCCTTGTAAATAGTGAGTGCTAAGCTAACACTGCCATCCAGATATTTCAGTAGGCATTGTTTGGGCAGAGACCTGGGTGTGTTTTTTTTTCACGGAACTGTCTTTGTTTGAATAGAATCCGTATCCATAAGGATTGTTTTATTCTTATTCGAGTTTGCTGATTTATTACTTTATATAGGCCACATTCCAGGGTGTTTGCTTTAGGACCTATATATGGTATTGATTCAGCGGGCTTTTTATTTTGATTCTTGAAATTTGGGTAAGGAATTTTTTCCAGAGGAGCTCGATGGCGCAGGTGGTTAGCGCGTTCGGCTGCGATCGTTGAAGTTAAGCAACTTTCGCAGTGATCCGTCATTGGATGGGTGACCAAAAATCTTCTACCTCGAGTTCCTCCGTGCTTCGGAAGGCACGTTAAGCCCTTGGTCCCGGCTGCATCTGCAGTCGTTAGCACACGCCAATCCGCACTGGGCCCGCATGGTGGGTCATGGTCCAATCTCCCTATTTCATCCATAGGGAAGGCCTGTGCCCAGCAGTGGGGACATTCATAGGCTGATGATGATGATGAATCTTTTCCATATAGAAGACTACAGTACAATTTTGGTGTTGTTTCTTGATTCATGTAGGGTGCCACGTCACTCCGGTGTGGGCGGAGTGCCTTTCGTCCCGCACAAAGGCCCTTTTACGGAGACCACAGAGGGTCATCGCGGCCCGGGCCGTGCGGGCTTACCGCACGGTCAGCCACGAGGCTGCCTGCGTCCTCGCAGGTACGCTCCCGTGGGAGATCGATGCCCTGGTTCTGTCCCAGGTCCACACAGGGCCGCGGCGAGAGAGCGGGGCGAGCGGCCCGTTCGGGAGGAGATCGAAGAAACGGGTCCGCATCCAGGCGCAGAGGGAGGTTCTGCGCCGATGGGGCGAGGCACTCGCCAACCCAGCCGCTGGACACCGGACGATCGAGGCGCCAGCGGGGCAGCCTCACCTACCGCCTGGTGCAGGTACTGACCGGACATGGGTGTTTCGGCCACAACCTGCACCGTGTCGCCCGTCGGGAGGAGTTGCCGCGGTGTCATCACTGCGCCTCCCCCGACGACACGGTCGAGCACACGCTGATCGTGTGCCCAGCCTGGCGTAACGAGCGCCGCACGTTGATGGCAGCAACGAGCACCGCACGTTGATGGCGGCGCTCGGCGGAGGACCACTCTCATTGCCAAGTATGGTTCGAGCCATGCTTGGCAATGAGAGGGCATGGAAGGCTGCCGTCTCCTTCTGCGAGGTTGTGATGGGGCAGAAGGAGGCAGCGGAGAGGGAGCGGGAGGAAGATGCTCTAGCCGCTCCCCTCCGACGTAGACGGGTGGGCCGAAGAAGGCTGGCAGCTGTGACTGCCGGTCTTCGTCGGCCCTAAGGCGGTTTGGGCGCGGCTGGGCCGCCGCGTGCCCTTGGTGCCATTCGGCATAGGCCACCCCGTCTGGGGATTGCCTAGTACCCTAGCGCAATCTCCCAGAGGCGTGTCCAGCCCGGGGGCGTCCCAGTGAAGTGGCGCACACTAAGGTGCGCCGATCCTGAGACGCCCCCATACGGGCGTAGGAGGGTACCGGTGGTTTTTAGTGGGTAGGACCGGCGTTGTTCCGCGCCGGGGAGTCCCACACACGCCACGCGCCCAGCCAGCGTGCGGTACAGTGCGTAAATGCATTTTCCATCGTCAATAAAAAAAAAGGTGCCACGTCACTATCAACACTCCCAGCATGATATTTTAACGTATTGGTCGTATTATTTCGAGTGAAGTTTATTGAGGTGGAAATAAGGAATTTCAAGACGCTGGCCTGAAGTGTTGTGCCAGGAACGTCAATTTTAACTTGTCGTGAGTTGAGGGCTTCAGCCAGGCAAATTTTGTAATCGGGCGGAAATCAAAGCAGGCGGTTCAATGCCCCGCTAATACAGGAAAATGTTCAGCCGATAACTTGTGTAACGGGAAATTATACACATATATTCTTTATCGGTTCATATTGGTTTCGCCGGAATTGCGATTGTTGGCAATATTTGGACGGGGTCTGCCACGTGCCACGTCACCTGCACCGGCTGGTTGGTGTGCACCACCAACTTATTACCTCCTGATGGTCTGGGAGGGGTGCTCTTTTTTTCTTCTGCCAACATTTCTCCTAGGGCCTCTAAAAGATCTTCTAAGATTGCAAATCTCCTTTTACCATCAAAAAGAAGTATCCTACCCGCCAATCTGCACTGGGCATGTATCATACGCGTCAATTTATCGCTTACAATCAGGCGGGCTGCTTGTTTGCCTTCCGAATCATTATCAGCGTAGTAAAGCCCCCAATGCTGGGGCACGGGCCTTCCCTATGGATGGAACAGGGAGATTGGGCCATGACCCACTACGCGGGCCCAGTGCGGATTGGCGGGTGCTAACGCCTGCAGATGCAGTCGAGACCAACGGCTTAACGTACTTTCCGAATCACGGAGGAACTCGACACTGAAGATTTTTGGTCACCCATCCAATGACCGTCCACTGCGAAAGTTGCTTAACTTAAGCGATCGCAGCGGAACGCGCTAAACACTCGCGTTATCGAGCTTCTCAGACTTCCCAATAATCTTAAGATTTTTTTACTGGGGAAAGTCGATTCCAGCTTTGTAATGATGTGGAATGTAAATCAAACTTTCAAGGCATTTAAATAAGACAGAGTTCTGTTTGGCCTTCTTCTATTTCACCTTCCTGTATGTTTGTTCAGTATTTCTTATTTCCTATGTTTTTATGTGTTTTTGGTTATGTATTTAGTTTAAAAAAGTCTGTATTATGACCAATGAAAGCATTTTTACTGCCTCGTTTTTTTCTCCCAAAATTATTAAAAGGCATCAAAATATTAAGTTTATGAGATTAGAAAATTCTACATTATAGGTGATACAAAGCTATCGGCACTGTATACAAGTAGTTACTCAGTGTTCATAAAACATCTTTGAAAACCTTATAGTAAAAAATTGGCCTTAAAAATTTTTTTAAAGAGAACCTTGCACTTACTCCCTTTCATATACTTGTTTAATTTGTTTTGAAGATTGTTTTTCGCTATTTTGGTACTTTACACTTATTGTTAGTAAACTCGTTGATTGTCCATTGTTACCTATTTGACATTATGTGATGGAAGTTGACCTCAACATATGTTTGCAAGTTTGATGTCAACTTTCAATTTGACGATATCGTATGAAATAAAACAGGGAGAAAAGGTTTCTCGGTATAAGATCTCCAGCCGTAGTTTTGCGAACCGATGGCTTAGTTTTCGACTTTCACATGTGCTTTTAAAAGCCTAAACTTAATAAATTATTTTTGAATTGAAATGAATAGTAGTTCCTTTAACTACAACGTACTTAAGCCTTGTTGGCTTAAGTATGTTTTATATCTATAAACAAAGCTTATTGTCAAAGGCAATTTACCAAAATAATATTATATATTAAATCAATTCAATAGAAAACCTAGCAATTTGTATAATGCCCTAGGCGTGACCCGTTTTCAAGTGAACTTTGCCCTTTCACTCCAATATCAGAAAACGGTTTAACATAGTATACAATATACATAATATACAAAGGTTGTATGTATTATTCGAAAATTCAAAATTACGAGCCATACGGCGGAGCGTGCGGGAAAATTTCATTACGCACGCTCCCTCCATATTTGGCACTGTGCTTATTCTTTATGGATTTTTTACGGAGAAAATGAAACCCATACCAAAAGGGAGAACACATTTAGGTCCGACAAATGACTCCACTCCACCTCATGTTAAGTGATGGTGAAGTCCAGACGTGAAGAAAGCTGGTACAGCAGTTCTACCTGCCACACCAGCCATCCTCACCTTGCCGGCCTGCATGTTGCTTCTTCACGCCTCTTTTAAAGGATCCCAGATTGTAAGAAGGAGGGAACACGTGAGCAGGCAGAGCATTCCATTTACGGATAGAGCGACAAAAAAATGAGTCACAGAATTAAAAAAAACGGATAAGATAAGTTAAGGGAGGTTAGAGGTCGTCGGCAAGGGTGCAGGAAATGACGTTTTAAGCGGGCCGGTTTATATATATCTATCGCAAATTTGCTGCAAGTGGTCGGTCATAATACATAGGATGGGTGACCCAAAATTTATTATCTCGAAGCTTCTCCGTTTACGTTAAGCCATTGGTCCCGGTTGCATCTGCAGTCGTTAGCTGCATCTGCAGTCACAGCCCAATCTCCTTATTATATCCATAGGGAAAACCTGTGTCCTGCGGTAGGAACATGATTAGGCTGATGATGATGTTGCAAAACTCGTTGCTACTAACAATCACTTCAATAAAAAATATTTTATCCATAGGTTGACGAGCATTCTCAAGACAATTACTTTATACTAGCGGCTGCCTGCGACTTTGCCCGAGTTAACTTTTTGTGAATTTAAAAGGTTCCTGTTGTTTTTACTGGATAAAAAGTATCCTTTGTCTTAATCCAGGTCATAAACTAAATGCGTATTAAATATCATTCAAATCCGTTCAGCATTTTTTGCGTGACTGAGTAACAAACATACAAATTTTCACATATTTATAATACTAGCGGCGGCCTGCGATTTCGTCCGCGTTATCTTTAGTTTTTTGGGAATCCCTCGGGAAGCTAACATTTTGTCGGGATAAAAAGTAGCCTATATCTCAATTCAGGTCATAAACTATATCCGTACCAAATATCATTCAAATCCGTTCAGTACTTTTTGCGTGATTGAGTTACAAACATTCAAACATACAAACTTTCACAATTATAATTTTATTAGTAGGGTTTATTTGTTTAGTTATAAAATTTGCAAGTGTTTAAAAAGGTAACCGAAGCAACAGCTAGTAAGCAGTTAGTGCTTATTTAAAGCCATCAATACGGATTGAGGTTGTAAATCTAATCAGACGTGACCGTGAAATCGACCAGACACGTTTATCACGGCAGGCTAACAAGCCAATAGGGAGATTACATTTGTAACTAGATTTGCGCTCGGGTTTCTGGTGAATACAACTAGTTTGTAAAGGGAAAAAGTACTAGACTTCTTCACTAGATTGATCAATAAAGTTAAGTGTGAAACTGCACCGGAGAAGTGAAATTGTAGCACTAAAGTAACACCACATATATAATAACAGATTTAAAAACAAATTTTATTGAATCATAACTTTTTCCCTAGACAGATCAGCCTTTTAAAATTAAAAAAAAACAGTAGTAGCCTTTTAATGCCCTACAAATTTGGTAACATAGATATTTAGGTGTCTAAAGGAAAGATTTAAACAATGCTCAGAAGAGTAGAATATGTACGTCAAACAACTATAATATTGTTGATAATTATATTCATGTTTTTAAGCATTTAAGTAACTGCTAGAGAAAAAAATATACTAGAAAAAAATCCGCTGGTCCCATCTGAACTCTTTCTTGCCTTTCCATTTTCTTAAGAACTTTTGTTAAAAGAGGTTAGACTTACTTTGACAATGACGTATTTTCGTTGTGTTTTTCATTTTATTTGTGTACATTATTTATACATTATTGAAATTCATTCATCGGGGACCATTTTAATAATATACGTACAACAATTTTTAATTGAATATTATATAAATGTCTTTAAATAATATTTCATTAAAAAACAAGATGAGTTAGCATGTAAAAAAGAAAATAAATTATTATTATGATAATATTGTTATCTAAATCAGTCAAATTCATCGAAGGAATTGTTGGAAAGCTGGCAAAAGAGACAGTTCGTTGTAATTACGCCGGAAATTTAATAAATTGGCAGCATTTGTCTAGTCAATAAAATGTAATTGTCCGGGACTTAAAATAATAGCCCGTAATAAGATGATTTACTAAACAACATTCTCAAATGAAAGTCAGGAGCGAATCAACAAATCGGTCTTTAGAAAGACATGGGTGTTATTATTCAAATACTAGAGGTGAGGTTTCACACGCAGTAATTTGAGAAAAAAGGTTATACTAGGTTACCCTTAAAAAAGTTACATAATGTATTTATGTTAAATCTTTTAAAGGAGAACAATTCCGTCATACATGATTTTTGTGTAACTTTTACCGTTTGCGCAGCGCTCGCAACCGAAGCTCCCAAAATTTTTTTTTTTTCCCCCGTTTTTGCAAATGTTTTCATTGGTGCTCCGTATCTTTAAGTTTTTATGTAGCCTTTAACGTTTCTCGATAAATTTACGATCCAATACAAAAATAATTTTTAAAATCGAAGTAGAAGTTCTTGAGATTAGCGCCTTCAACCCGAAGATATTAAATACTATCGTTGGTTCAATGAAACAAACAAACTTTTTTTTTTAAAGTGTATGCTGTTGGTCGCAGATGACCTTTACAGCTTCACCGGGTTTGAGGACAGCGAGATCCTTAGGGGACCTCAAGCCGAGAATTAGCGAGTGCCTCTAGAGGTATTCCAGGCGGAAAACATCTCCGCACGGGGACTCCTCTCCGTCTGGAGCCTCTAGATCACTTGGACCTGAGGGGGTCGCTTCAACTAGAGGGCGTCTCTGAGACTCAAACCTCGGCTCTAGTTAGCCGTTGTCGTGGGGGGCGGGGAAACCAAACAAACTCTTCAGCTAGATTTACTTATAGTAGGAGAGCTACTGAACCCTCCGAGTAACGGTCTGTCTGTAAGGCTAGAAATTCGCATGGTGATGAGTCATAACATGCTTAGTACGGTTAGCATCGCCTGGCACTCCTCAGCCCTTTTTTTTTTTTTTTTTAACGCAGGTAAAAAATCTTTTTACAGACGACGGCGCCTGTAAGAGGCACACCGCCGAACGGACCTCACACCTGGCTCCCGAAAGTCTTACGGACCCCCTAGTGGCTACCCACCGAGGACCCCGCAACTCTTACGGGCGCTTTACGGTATAATATCCGCTAAAAAAGTCCTGCGAATACCTCTACACTGCTTAGCGCGAAGCCGCGGGGTCCCCGTTTAGGGAGTCTACCACGGCTTCGCCCCCAGCAGCTTCCCGGCCTCGCCGGGGCTCCACGGCAGGGGTCTCCCGCGGTATTTCGGGGACCCCGCAGACGTGCGCAGGTAGGCCCGCGCGTGGGGGCTGGGTACGCGGCCTACTGCCCACCATACCGCCCCCCATCCGCTGCGGAAGGCTAAAGCCCTCCGCCACCCTCCCCTTGCAGACAGAACCACATGAGGAGAGCCGCCGTTCCTGGAAGGGAGGACCGGGAGGGGAAGCGTAGTTCTTCCCGTCCCTCTCCCCCCTCCCGGTCGCCTACGTCTCCCCGGATCTTCTCCTAGGAGAAGACGGGGGAAGAGCGGGCGACACCATCCGCGGGGGGTCCGAGCGGCCGAGGCTACTCAGACATCCAATCCAGAGGGGGAGGGCACCCGTACGGGCGTCGCCTCAGAGGTCAGTCTTTCGGGAGGCTTCCCTTTTGTGACGGGCGGGTCACATCTCCCACTCCCCATTATGTGATCGGCCGGTCGACCACTCGCCTCGCACACCCTGCATCGGGGCGGTGCGGCGCACGTCGCCGCCTTGTGCCCCGCCGTCCCGCACCTGAAGCATAGTGCGCTCCTGTCTTCTTTGGCCGGGCATCTCGTAGCCACGTGTCCCCTTTCCATGCATTTAAAACAATGCATGCGCCGGCCGAGTACCTTCACCTGTCCCAGGCTCCAGCCCACCTTCAGTGTCGCCCCTTCCGCCACTTTTTTGGCGGCCCATGTAGGACAACGGACCAGTATCATCCCCATGCCTGCCTGTCCCGGTTGCAATGCCCCGGCAGTCACCTCACCGGTGGGGCAGCCCCCCTTCTTGGCTACCGCCTCCACGACCTCCTCCCGGGTGATGGACTCGTCTAGTCCAGTCACCCTTAACTCCTCAGTTTTCTCGGGCCTACCAACCTCCACGTAGGAGCCCACTACTTCACCCATCCTTTTGGCTAGGGCGTCCGCCTTGGATCTGTTATCTGGGCCCGAGACTACTAGTAGCCTGGACCCAGTTTGGCTGGTCTTTATGACCAGGCCCTCCTCTATACCCAGGGACGGCAATTCAATGGCCGCCCGCGCCATCTCCACAACTTTGGCGTGGGTGAGGCCTAGCTCCTCCGCCCTAGGCTTCAGCCGCACCTCGACCGCCGCTGTGTTGGGCTCCTTAATTTTTGGCTCTCCGGTCCCCTTTTTTGGAGCCGGGCCACTCCCACTCCGAGCAGGCGCCCGGCCTCGCTTGGCAGCCTCGCCCATTTGTGTCGGGCTGGCTACAGTAGCCGTGCTCTTCGGCTTCTTCGGCCTCGCAGCTACCACGCTCCACTGCTGCGCCTTCGCCGTTGCTGCCGCCTCCGTCCCACTGCGATCCACCGCCAGCGGCGGCCTGAGGACCTTCGGCGGTGGCAGTCTTTCTTCCAGAGAGGCCAGCCGAGTGCTGACCATCTCCCCTATGCTTAGCATTAGGGAGCGCTTCAGCTCCTCGACGGCCTCCTTCCACCCCGATCCGCTAGTTGTGCCCGCGTTCATCCTGTCGTGGAGGGCCCGCATCTCCCCGCGCAGCACCTCCACCTCCTTTGCTAGGGCGGCATTCTCCATTCGGAGCTCCACCGCTTCGGCAGCCGCGTCCTCCATCCTCTCCCGGTAGAGCGTCCTTTCCTCGCGGTACCGGCGGGCTGTCCACGCGAGGGAACTTTCCGCCTCGGCTCTCCCGAATGCAGGCTCAATCCGGTCGGCCAACTCCACGATTACGGACAGCATACCTCGCTTGTTCCGCTCCCCCAACAAGTCCGCGGCACCGCAGACCTTATCGGATAGCCTGTCCAACCCATCCCGGGTGGATTTGCTCACTTCCTGCCAATAGCGAACGCCCTCCATCTCCTCCTCGTCTATGGACGACGGTTTCGCCTCATCATTGGAATTCGGCCTAGATGATGCCGCCGCCTTCCTCTTGCCCCTACGGGCCGTGTTCACCTTGGCGGGGAGGGGTGCTACCTCTCCGCCCTCGTCCGCTCCGCCTCGGAGCCTAAGGACTCCACATAACGCCTCGGTAACTAATTTACCACTGCGGGACCCGGTAATCCCGCAGCGCCGGTGGCCAGCCGGAGCGCATTGGCCGCTAGTTACAAACTTCTCACCCTGGGGCCCAGCTACCCCAGAGCGCCCGGCGTCAACGGGAGCGCATGACATACACAAAGAAAAGGTCGACATTATCATGAAGGTTTTCCCTCTTCCGGGCGAGGGAACCCTACCTGGTCTCATCGGTAATTTTTTTAAAAGGTTTTCTTCCTTGCAGCCCCCGTCCCGAAGGACGGCGGCCCCCGGCCCCACACCACGTGTGGAGTTACGGGTTGGCCGGAAGCGACGCGGAGTTCGCGCCACAACCGCCCTCACCAAAGGCGTTTCCGCCTCGACCTATCGAGTCTCGACCACCGCTACCCGGGCTACCCAGGGCGCCGGCCGAGAGACCCCTCGGGTGATTTTTTAGAGAGGTTGTCTTCCTCGCAGCCCCCGCCTCCAAAGGAAACAGTTCCTTTGCAGACGGCGGCCCTCGGCCCCGCACTATGTGCAGGGTTACGAGATAAGATTGACTCGACTGCCGCTACCCAGAATACCCAGGGCGCCAGCCGATACCACCACCGGGTAATTTTTTAGAGAGGTTGTCTTCCTCGCAGCCCCCGCCTCCAAAGGAAACAGTTCCTTTGCAGACGGCGGCCCTCGGCCCCGCACTATGTGCAGGGTTACGAGTTTGACCCGACTGCCGCTACCCGGGATACCCAGGACGCCAGCCAGGTCTCCACAGCTGGGTATGGTCCACGCCGGCCGAAGCCGGTGCCCCTCATCCGCCACCCGAGAGGACGCGCCCGATAGCAGACCCAGCCACACTGCCACGGGTGGCACTCCTCAGCCCTGCCGTATATTTTTGAAAATGTCAAAAAATATTTTAAAAAAACTTGTAGCTGTAAGCTTGAAATTTTTATACAATTAAGCTTATTCATTTTTAAGTTTAAAAAAAAATGCCAGGCGTTTACGATGAGCACAAGTACCCGCCAGGCGAATCGAAAGTTGTGCAATATATACATAAAAATAAACTTTATTCTGTAAAGTTGAAATTAGATAATAATATGTGTTTATTTAAGTGATTTAAAGTAAGTAGGTAGAATGCCAGGTGGTTCTGGCTAGCACAAGTCCTTGCCAGGCGAGGGGAAAGATGTTGCGGCAGTACGAGTAAGAGTCGTAGTGTGAAAACTTACGGTATATTATTCATCCAAATTAAATGGTGTGAAAATAAAAGTTATGGGTAAAATATTTTTAATTATTATAAGTCTTTAAAGGACAATGGGCAAAACGCACCCAGCTCCGCCAACAATGTAATTAGTATGAATCGATAGATCTATGAAAAACTAGCCTTTTTTATTATGGCACCAAAAAAAAATAACCTGGGGGTCAAAAGATATACACCTGGGTATGTTCTATATTAGGGGTTAAGGTTTCCGCACATAGTCCTTATAGACGACCTTTGTGTGTAAGTCATGGGGACCGGTTACACACGGGCATATTTAAATAGCTCCTTATAGAGAAGCTCGATGGCGCAGGTGGTTAGCGCGTTCGGTTGCGATCGTTGAAGTTAAGCAACTTCCGCAGTGGTCGGTCATTGGATGGGTGACCAAAAACATCTATCTCGAGTTCCTCCGTGCTTCGGAAGGCACGTTAAGCCGTTGGTCCCGGCTGCATCTGCAGTCGTTAGCACCCGCCAATCCGCACTGGGCCCGCGTGGTGGGTCATGGCCCAATCTCCCTATTTCATCCATAGGGAAGGCCTGTGCCCCAGCAGTGGGGACATTAATAGGCTGATGATGATGATATTTAAATAGCTAAAGAAATTCATTCAATATCAATAGTACTTTCGTTTTATAATAATAGCAATAATAAGTGAGTGAATCATATCTTACTGTACAACCAGATACAAAATACTAAACAACAAAGCCTACCGACTATCCTGCTTGCTTGCTGCTTGCACTTACTGAGACTCCTCAAAACGTCTAACAGGGTATGGGGGTTGAAGGATGTGATATTGCAGTTGCCGTTGCAACTAGTCTACTCGTATGCAGTCCTATGTCTTACATTTTGTGCGCTCCCTGTTATTTCATTGATATTTAACTAACACGCTTTAGAAATAGGAACACGATTATCATCGCGTACGTCATTATAATCGTACGAGCTAATAAAAAATCTATGGATCAATTTAAATGCTCGTACTCAGCACACAAACATCTGCCCCCACCAGGATTCGAACCTGGGACCTCTCGAGCCAGCGACACCATGAAACCCGGCGTACAAACCACTCGACTCGGATATATTAATTGACGACCTCCGTGGTCGTCAATTAATATATCCGTTCTATATACTCGTCCTTGTATCTTTAAATATTATGTTCGTTATAGTTACTTTTACCTATGGAATTGTACCTATTTAACTTAAAATAACTAAAGACTCCCGGGATGGAATTTGATGCGCTTTGGCACAAACGATCATGACTATGATACCTTTCAAACAAATGTAGTTTAAGCCGTGGCGGACGTGGGTGCAGTGTCCATGCAATTTTGCCCATTGTCCTTTATTAATAAATCTTCATCATCATCACTTTAGGATTCTTAGTTCCTGAAAGGAAACAATGTTTTAATACATTAAGAATAACATTACATCTCTGACCTTGCGCTCAATTATATAGAATTTCATATATTTTTATGAAATGTGTATTACCTTCAATTTGTTCTTCAGCGTCACACTCATTCTCAGCAGTTTATTCTTTTTAGCGCATTTAAATAAGAGTTTGTTTATAAAAAGCTTTATACTTTTATTTTTTTTTACATTTTACCTATCGCAGGATATAATCCAGGACTTGAAAAACCTCATATTCCTAGAAAGTCCTTTCATTTGATACCCATATTGTTGGAAAGTATAAAAAACTTAGTCTGTCTGTCTGTAGTGTCATATTATTTGCGTTTAGTTTAACTAGGTAAAGTTTTATTATAATTTTATTTGCGATTTAAAGTTAGTAGGTAGAATGACAGGCGGTTCTGGCTAGCATAAGTCATTGCCTTGTGAGGGGAAAAATGCTATGGAAGTGCGAGTAAGCGGCTCAACGTGAACTCGGTGGTGTGATTGAGACAGTTTACCTAACTGAAAAATAAGGCTTATACCTGAAAAAAAAACCATCGGAGGTAACAACGATTTAACTATGTAAAATATTCCGCAGAATTTCACTGTTTTATGTTGTGAAATTTTAATTGAAATTTAAATCATTGTATTGTAATGATATTAATATTAAGTGTGCAGTTATTCTTGTGTACGTCAGTAGTGCCAACGATTATTCATTTTTAAGTAAATAGTGAGTAAAATGGAATCTGCAAACGTTGTTTGTGTGATTTGCAAACAAGATATTGATGACAAAATTGTAAAATTTACAACAAGTACTTTAGACAAAAGCAAATCAATATTAAAAATTAGAAAACAACAGAATTTAAAATATAATAGCATTTCTTTGCCAGAGGAAGTTCATGATAATACAGGTTATCATGTGAACTGGTACAAAAACTTTCTTGCTGTAATGTAAAAATATTGCCAGAACAAAACATCGACTTCATACAATGTACCAGCATCATTGGCAGGTATATTTTTATGAACTTACATATTCTTTATTATGTTTCATCTAAGTATCGAGTTGCATTTTTTCAAATCGGTTACTTCACAGAAACATGCACACTACTTAATATACACACATCAAAAGTGTCTAGGGATCAAGCATTTTTATGCGGATTTCTTGAGATTGAGATGTGGCTTTGTAATAAATTTATGATTTTATAAATTTATATGGATCCTTTTTGGTGCATTTCATAATTTGAATCAGGAACTGTGAATCAAATTCGAGTAAAAGATGAAAATCAGCTGTCAATATTTTCCCTATAAAAACATACAACGCATTGAAGACATTATTAGTGCTACTGTTTCCCTACTACTGATTAAAACCAACGTTATTATGGAGCGGCGACGTCATTTAAGCAGGGAAGAAATGCTCAGAGCCGTGGGAATGATAGAAGCTGGTTCCCGGCAACGTACTGTGGCTTTAGCTCTGAATACAAGTCAGAGTGTTATCAGTCGACTTTGGACACGATACCGAAGCACTGGTACCGTGGCTGAGCGCCATGGAGGACGGTATCGCTGCACCACACGGAGACAAGACCGATACATTCAAATCTTAACTCGAAGAGCTCCAACAATAACCGCCATGATGTTAGCCGTGAGGCTTCATCACTCTTCAGGGAACTTAATTAGCGACCAAACAGTCAGAAACCGCTTGCATGAAGTGAACCTTCATTCCCGAAGACCGCTACGGGTACCACCTATAGCAATGCACAATCGTAGGATTCGATATCAATGGGCTCTTGAACACAGAAATTGGGCAGAAGAACAATGGCGTTTCGTGTGCTTTTCTGATGAGTCTCGTTTTGGTATGAGACCGGATACAAGACGTATACGACACTGGAGAACCCCTGGACGCCAACAGCGATTAAAATCCTGCCAGGAAGTCCATCCTTATAGTGGTGGAACCATCATGGTATGGGCGGGTATTTGGATCGGCGGAAGAACTGAGTTGATTTGGATCAGAGGCAACCTCAACGCTCAAATTTATGCTGAGACGATTGTATCAGACGTCATCGTTCCTCTACAAGTGCAAATCGGTCCCTTATTTCAGTTAATGCATGATAATGCACGACCGCACACCGCAAGAGTTGTAAGACAGACTCTCGCCGCAGCTAACATCAATGTCCTGCCCTGGCCTGCTCAGTCGCCAGACTTGAACCCGATTGAGCATGCATGGGATATGCTACAGAGAAGAGCTCTGCCGAATATGGAGGGTATCCAGTCGCAAGAAGACCTTTTTTTGTTGTTGCAACGAACATGGGCGGCCATTCCACAGCGTGATTTGGATGAACTCATTTTGAGTATGCCAAACCGATGTTCTTGTGTTGTTAGTGTTCGCGGTAGAAATACGGATTATTAATTGTTTAAGTTACTCAATAAAATTTTAGAGAAAACTGTTATTTCAGTCTTTTTTTCGAACTTTTGTGTTAGTGGTTCAAATGTCAAAAATCCTTTTATTAGGAAAATGGCAAATTTCTTTATTAATGCAAAGGTGACTTGGTTTATCGTTACTGTGACAAACGAAAACACTTTATTTGATGAATCCTTAAAGAAAATTTTAATTAATATCAATCAGGAGAAAAGTTATTGCAAAAATATATGTTGATCCCTAGACACTTTTGATGTGTGTATATTAATGAACGGTAATTAATTTCAAATTATGAGCAGTTTTAAGTTATGTAAGTTTTCATACTACGACTCTTACTCGCACTGCCGCAGCATCTTTCTCCTCGCCTGGCAAGGACTTGTGCTAGCCAGAACCGCCTGGCATTCTACCTACTTACTTTAAAGCGCTTAAACAAACAAATATATAAATTTCAACTTTACAGAATAAAGTTTATTTTTATGTATATATTACACACCTTTCGGTTCGCCTGGCAGGTACTTGTGCTCATCGTAAACGCCATGCAATTTTTTTTAAACTTGAAAATGAATAAACTAAATTGTATAAAAATTTCAAACTTACAGCAACAAGTTCTTTTTAATATTTTCTTGACACTCAAAAATATACGGCATTATAACGTGCACGTGAGGAGTGCCAGGCGATGCTAACCGTACTAAGCATGCTATGACTCATCACCATAAGAATTTCTAGCCTTACAGACAGACCGTTACTCGGAGGGTTCAGTAGCTCTTGGTCTATTATGAATTCAGCCCATCTTGCGATTTCTATTGAAAACCAAAGTTGTGATATATGCGTAATTGTATTTGGACAAATTATTCGTAGGTACCTATTCAAATTTAATCCCGGTTAATTAAGATAATGGTTTATGGAACTTTAAGGTACCTAAGCCCTTAACTGTTCGGCAAGTTCAAGCAATATACTAATAGCTATTTGCTTTTAGAAACTTAATGAAGTAATTATTGATGAATACGTGATTTGAACAGAAGTTAATTCTACGTTGACACGATGAAGACATGTTACGTACAAAGATCATGTTACCTATCATCACTATCGGATTGGGCATGAAAAATGGGTTTAGATAAGTCACTGGTGACGCAAATAGCCAAATAAGTCTATAATACGAAAAAGTTGCTATGGCGAATGGCTCAAAGCAGCAAAAAACTGATATTACGGCTTATATTAGGCTTCCAAGAACATCAACGTTTTTACGACAATGTTGTTAGAAGCTATGAAATAAGTAGAATTTCCAAGAAGGACTTACGGGATAACTCGTAAAATATTTTTGAAGTGAAACTTCTTTACGCACGCTTTACTTGGGAAGTAAGCTGGCGAACGCGTTACGCGTTACGAAAAGTGTGATCGGGCGAGGCGAACGGGAGTTGAGGGGGGGGTATAAGCAAACTTCTTTACGAACGCTTGACTTGGGGAGTGAGCTGTCGAATGCATTACGCGTTACGAAAAGTGTGATCGGGCGAGGCGAACGGGAGTTGAGTGGGGGTTATAAGCAAGGGGAAGCAGTGCGCGCGCACATTTTCTTCGTCTCTTTCTCTGCTAGCTAGTAAATGAAATATGTATATTTACATACATGTAGATACGGATGGAGCTAAAGAAGTTTCACTTCAGTCGTGTGGTTATAAGCACACTTGTTTTTTTTTACCCAGCGTGGCAAACAAGCATATGCCCCGCCTGAAGGTAAGCGGCCACCATAGCCTTTAGACGCTTGCGATACCAAAAATATCACTCGCACTGTTGCCTACCCTGACCCAATCCCCTATCCCGTGGAGCCCTGGAAATTTACTTACGGCCAGAAACACAAATCCACCAAAGATAATGTTATGGTAATATTTAATATATTAAGTTTTGTGGTCACCCAGTCATATGACTGGTAATAATGAAAGTTGCTTTAGTTCCTCAATCGCCGACCCAACGCACTATTGCGTTTTCATACTCTTTTATGTCATCATCATCCTCAGCCTAATAATATCCTCACTGCTAGGGCACAGGCCTTCCCTATGAATAGAATAGGGAGATTGGGCCATGACCCACCACGCGTGCTAACGACTGCAGATGCAGCTGGGACCAACGGCTTAACGTGCCTTCCCAAGCACGGAGGAAGTCGAGATAGAAGAAGTCACTATTGTTAAGGTTCTCTTTCTTTGTTTGACATTTTAATAACTAGGTAGAAATATTTTCGTATTTCTCATGAATATATATCCGCTGTCAATTAAGTAGGGGGAAAAACCGAAAGACTTGCAAAGGCGTGAGAGTTGAACCATCTTTTAAAATTGTATTTAAAAGCGCAAACCAAACGACAATTCGTTCATTGGTCACATGCGTGACGCCAATCACAACAACAGTAGCCGCATGTGACTGACCAATGAAGGAATTGACGTTTTTCCCCTAACGCTAAATTTAACTTGAGGATTGTTAAATGAAACTATAAAATTATGCATCAAAAACAATACTTTTGTTTAAAAATAATAATAAAATTATATCTTCCTACCTACTTTTGAAATAATATAGTACAATTGTCTGGTTCAACAAAACATAAACAATACTTGGTAAATATAAACACATTATAATATTTTAGTATTCCTAATATAATTTACCTATTGTACTGTCGTCGCATAAAAATGTCAGTGAGAAATATAAAACTCGACAGCTGTTGACATTTATCAAGAAATGCGAAAAACACGATAATTGACGATTAGTATCGTATCAAAAAACTCTCGACTATTCTATTGTTCGAATAGAATAGTCGAGAGTATTTCGATATCGAAAATTTTATTGTTTAACGTAAAGGGGAATGTTCAACTGTTATTCAAAGACAAGTTTAATTTACCGATTTTTATGTAAATAAATATAATAAGAAAGGTAGGGCTTATGGGATTTGCCCCTCGAATTGGAACCCCATCTGGGGAAGTAACCTCCACTTTACAGAAGGCAAATACCCGCTACCTTTTGATGGTGTTGTGTTTCTGTCGGTGAGTAAGGGCTCCACGTGGTAGGAGATTGGGTCAGGGTAGGCAACGCAGCAGGAGGGGGAAGACTGGTCGGCGGCGCCGAGCCTGCCTGCTAGTCTTCTAGCGGAACCTTCTGTGACTGCTAGAGTGCTCCGCGGCACCATCACGAGGGGGTAGGAACCCAGGCGTAATAAGCGGCCACTCATAACCCGCAGTTACGCCTGGAGGGCGAGGGGTAGATCGGGGAGTTGGTTTACCTGGTAGGTACGGGAGCTGATCGGCTGGCTAGCCGCTCGGGCTGCGGTCCGTGAGACTAGTCAGGTGACGCTGTAAACGGAGAAGCTCAGGATCGGCTAAAGCGGGTGCGGACCGGACTGCTGGGCAGGTGGGGTGGTTTGACGTAAGCCACGCTTACGTGAGTGCACGTCAAAGTATACCCGCACTGACTAGCGGCCCTCGGGCTGCTCGTCGCTTGCCAAATGCACCACGCAATTACCTGCGTCTGCGTCGTGAGAGTTTGTTGACAGCAACATGGCGTTGGTCATTGTCGTGGATATAATGCTTTTTTCTCCGCGTCAACGAAAAAAAAGGATAGGCAACGCAAAGGCGCGAGTGATATTTTTATTATCGCGAGCGTCTATGGTCTTTGGTGGTCGTTTACCATCATATGTTTGCTAGCCACCCTTAAAAAAAAGGAAATTTCAAACTTTAACTCAGAAACTAATAGCGCCCAGCAGGTACGTCCAGCAGGCAGGTAAAATGCCGTGGCAGTTATATCAACTATTCCAAAAATAATAAGCATACATTTCAGGACGTATGCTTATTATTAGATAAATTATAGATATAGTATTGGAAGGTTTCGCAAATTTAAGTTAATAATATAATGCGGGTTATTCTCTAAATCTACAAATGACAATAATCTATGGCCTTATCATACTCTATAGAGAATGAAAAGGAGATACTAATTTCAAATAAGTTTAAGAAATCATTCCAGAATTAAGCCCATTATCCCACATAAACTGTGAACATTAATTATATTAGCAAGTTTATGAACTAAGCTTTATATTAGGCACATGACCACTTCACCGCGTATTGTCTCCCACAGTGGGAAAATTCCTATAAAACAATATGATTTTCTAAAGTTCCGTACTCAACTGCTGGTGAACGAAACCCTGTTATTATGCCTGTCATATGGTTCTATGTCCTAAAAGAAGAAAAGTGGTCACATGAAATTTTCACAGAAATGTATGTTACTGTCGCCGGTAAAATAAACAGAAAACGTGATTTATCCCAACTCATTATTTTTTTTATATAGACAGGTAGACAAATGACTCCATCCCACCTAATGTTAAGTGGTGAGAAAGCCCAAACGCGAAGATAGCCGGTACAGCAGTTATAAACTGCCACACTAACCATCCTCACCTTGCCAGCCTGCAAAAATGTTTTTTCATCCAAGATTGTAAGAAGGAGGGAACACATACGTGGGCAAAGAATTCCACTTACGAATAGTATGAAAAAGAAATGAGTCACCAAATTTCTTTGTTCGTGTAGGAATAGTGGCCACAGTAAGTCGGTGGCAAAGTAGGCCAGCGCGCGTGGTCCTCTGAACAAAAGGTGTTGAATAATTGAATGAATACTCTTTATTGCATTATTACAAAAAAAAAACAATAAATATAAAACAGGAACGCAAACACAAAAGGCGGCCTTATTGCTAAGGTAGCAATCTCTACCAGGCAACCTTTGGCTAAATGAAACGATACTATAAGAATAGTAGAAACAGCGGGCTGTGCATTGTAACAATAAATAAATAAACGTAAATATAGGAAAATAAAATATAGAAAGTATATGGAAGCTATAAAATACAATACAAAGTTATGAACATATAAAAAGATCAGTAACAGTCCAGCTTGAGGAAATAATCCTTAATTTTAATTGCAAAGGAGTAGTCCCTCGTACGTGCACGTTTAATATCTAAAGGTAAAGAGTTCCACAATTTAACAGCTCTTACATAGAATGACTTGGCTACGAAATCAGTGGAGTGGGTGGGATAACTAAGGATAGGTTATGAGAAGACCGAAGGTCACGAACAGGATTAAATGAGTGAAAAGTGAAACGCTCCTTAAGATACTGAGTGTGTGGATGAAAGAGGATAGAATAAAGGAGTGATAGGATGTGACAGTCTCTTCTACGAGAAATGGGTAGCCATTGTTGGAGGGATAAGGGAGAACAACTCGTCAGAACACTCGCCGTGGTATAGTCGGTAGAATGCGCTTAATGATGCCACATCGCGGCGTAATTGTAGAGAATCATGTTCGTTAGTTACCTCTTCATCGCCAACGATGTGGTCGATCTAGTATTATTGATTTAAATATTTACACTATTCATTGTACAGATCTAGCCCAACTCGCACTTGACAGTTCATTTAAATATTGATTTTTTTTTATTCTTTTATTGGCACTAGATTTACCACTAGTACCTATCTGTAATTGAATTACGCCACGACAAATCCGTGGGATAAAACGGAGATTCGTATTCCACTTAATGGATTCTAGGAAATATTGAATACCTGCGGAATATTACTATTACTACTATTTTTGTGGTTAATATTGTTTATGATTTTTCAGAACATATTACCTTTACGTAATTTTTGCCAGAGGAGCTCGATAGCGCAGGTGGTTAGCGCGTTCAGCTGCGATCGTTGAAGTTAATCAACTTTCGCAGTGGTCGGTCATTTGACGGGTTGACTAAAAATTTACAATATCGAGTTCCTCCGTGCTTCGGAAGGCACCTTTAGCCATCGGTTCTGGCTGCATCTGCAGTCGTTAGCACCTGCCAATCCGCAGTGGGCTCCGGGGTGGGTCACGGCCCAATCTCTCTATTCTATCCATAGGGAAGGCCTGTGCCTCAGCAGTGTAGACATTAATAGGCTGATGATGAAGATGAATTTTTTCCGACCAAATACGTGTGTTGTTGCCACTTGTAGGCATCCACAGGCCACTGTGACGGCTTGCTATCAGGCGGACTTTGTGCTTATTTTCCTTCTATATTAGGTAACAAATGAAACATTTCGTTGATCTTAAAGCGCTTGTTAATCAGACGATTTTGTGTCGAATTTAGGAACGGTTTTACACCGTGTCTACGTCCGGTCGCCAGTTAGGTATGAGACAGTATGGAGGTTTGGTAAAAACACCGGATCAAGCCACGGCTTTAGGTCGGTACAAACGTGCCAAGCGTGTTCGTGAACAATCTCGATCGGCACCGGCCTGGGTAAAACCGGGTAGAAATCGTCTCGGTAACAAGTGCTTTATATTTTTTTAATTTATTCATGACCATGGATACAAGTTGTAACTTTAAGAAGTTTTATTTCACAATATCCACTAAGAACGAATTTAAGAATAATTAAAATAAGATGCCAACCGCACTCGATGATATCCTGCCAAAAACTCCGCGCCATAAATCGGTTCAACAGTGTGACCATTGCAGTGCTTCTGAATACTTTTCTTTGGTTTTGCCAAAGTAGGTTAAAAGTGTGATTTAGCGAGAATCTAGCATTGTTATTCATTTTATTTTCTTTTTCGTTTTCAGGATGCCGACACCGTGGAGAAACTAAATGAAAGCGGCGAGCTGAGAAAAATGCTGAAACCGTATAAGGTAATGAAATTAGAGGCTTCCAAGTATTATGTATTGGATGCTCGATAATGGTGCAATTCATTAATAGCATGCCCAGACGAGGTTAACTGACTGAATCAAGAAAAAATTACCCACTGAGGACTTTTCGCGGAGTCAACGCACACGGTGTGCGGACATTTGTTGCGCGGAAGTTTAGAGAAACTCACGTTATGGAAGAAACTGTTCTGAGATTACGTTGTGTTGCTATTAAAATTGAGTTTAAGAAAAAGATCATCATCATCAGCCTATTAATGTTCCCACTGCTGGGGCACAGGCCTTCCTTATGGATGGAATAGGAAAATTGGGCCATGACCCACCACGCGGGCATGGTAATAATATCATACAGTATTCTATCTTCATACAAACGGTCGGAAAGCGAGTCATACCTACGCCACTCGAGTTCGATGTGCTCTCGGCGGGCACCCAGTCGCGAATGCGCCGCCGCGCCGCAACGTCGACCGAACGGTCTGAATTGTTTTTTATGCAGTAAGCCGTGCTTAAACGTGCGTTTTGTATTGTAAATATTTGATTTAATTAAGTAGATACCTACATAATTTAGTATGGAAATGAACAAACGACGATCAATATCGTACAACAGCACAATTGCTGTTTTTGGTTGCTTGAACTCTTCAATCACACACCCAGAGATATCTTTTTTTAAATTACCTGAAATATTGGAAAGGTGTCTTACCTTTATAGAATATATTTTATATACCTATCTACTAGTACGTAATTTGTTCTTATATTTAGGTATTTCGGTTTTTCCATCGGGCAAAATATCTGGAATAATATTTAAATAAGTGGTTAGGATGAAAAATTAGAGACAAACGAGTAATCTACCTACACTCGCGTTAAAAACAAAACTACATATAAAATAATGTAGGCGGGCGGCCCTACCGCGTGCTAACGCAGCGCTCGGCCGTAGGCATATATTTTCAAGGACAGGGCGGAGTCACAATACTGTATAGATAATATTACCGTGACGCGGGCCCAGTGCGGATTGGCGGATGCTAACGACTACAGATGCAGCTGGGACCAACGGCTTCACGTGCCTTCCGAAGCACTTTTGATCACCCATCCAATGACCGACCACTACGAAAGTTGTTTAACTTCAACGATCGCAACCGAACGCGCATACCAGCCTCGCCATCGATCTTTTCAAGAAAGAAAAAGATAAGACTTATTAAAAGAGAATACCGGGTCCATCTTAATTATAAAATACTAAAGTTCGCTGTGTACGTTGCTGCTGTGCCTAGTCATATGAGTTATATTTCAAATCAGAAATCAATATATCTTTATTCCAATTCCATGTATAGTACAACTCTTTTGAATAATCCAAACATTTTTTCCCCCTACCACTCGTACATATTTTTAGCTGTGAAAAAAAGAGCGAAATAAACTCCACCCAATCATTATGTTGTTACAACGTCAATACAATCATGATTTATTTAATATAGAAAACCTGTCGGAATGATTGGAACAGTTCAAACCCAATCACTTTTGTCTGTAATATAATCAGACACTTTGTAATAAGCTTATTTTATTTTTGGGAACACCCGCGTACTTGTTTCCAGTCCGGTCTCAAAGTGTACTCGGTTGTACGGGTGAATTTCTGTTCGCAGAACTTTTAATCGTGCATGTTACTTGATGAATCTGTAAGCGATCTTAAATGCCAGACAAAAAAGTCCGCGGTAAAAGTCCCAAGTCTGCATAGACCATAAAGCAATGTAAAATCGTACATTTATATTTGTAAGTTTCGTAGCGAAAGTTAACATCTTTGCAAAATTCATTTCATCATTTCCAAACACAATGCATGACAAAGGACAATGTTAAAATTGGCCTAAGAACCAACACCAATTTGGCATTTATGATAATTCTTAGTATATTTTTTGCGATAATTATCAGTATTTAGATTGTGACGGACACTTCCAGTTAAGTAAGCTAAATTAAAAAGTTAAAAAATAATCTGAGACAATAAATACCATTTATGTGTATAATCTACGGCAGCGCTGCAAACAAAACACTCTTTCTTCCTAATACCGGCACTTCACTTGGCTATTCGTATTTGCTATTTTAAAACATGACATCAGTCTGTCCTTTTCATTCCTTATTAAGCATGACAAGGACAAACAGTTGTCAAGTGAAGAGCCGGCATAAAACTCGTTACTCTGTGGTTGTGGTGCATGCAGTTTGCATTCGTAGTAATCTGTGGCATTCGTACATTCCAAAGAGTAGTTTATTATACCGGAAAGTGCATTCTCGTTTCGGATTACCTGTTGTGTTTATTTGCGATGTTTTTCCTTAAATTTAACTATTTTGGCTATCTAATATGCCATCGATGTTACCAAAGAGAAGAGCCCCTATAACCAAGTGCTAGTGAACCTGTGCCACAACATCCTGAGAGGATCATACTGCTTAATTATTCAAGAACACAACACCCGATACACATTCACGCTGCATATTTACACAATATACATGTGATATACAAATAAATACAATATTCAAATATGATACAACTATGTGAAAAATAGTCAACAAAAAAGAAGCAAAACTACAGTTTTTATTTTATTCATGATTCCTACCTAACCAAGTTTTTCCTAATAGTTCTTCTTTAAAATCGCACCGAATAAAATGAATTAGTTGTAATATTAATTCACTTCATACTGAGTTTATACTAAATTCATAGGTTGACCTATGTTTCATTGAATATTAAACATAACCTCAAAAAAATTTAAGTTTTCCTAATAATTTAAGTTCTCAGAAGTGTCCGTCAATAATCTTTGTTTTTACAGTCATTTACTTACGATTTTGAACCTAGAAAATAATATTTCATGATTGTTGGTTCTTAGGCTAACTATGTATGGACGCTGAACAATGTCCTTTCACTTTTAATAAGGCAATATATAAGATCTCCTTACTATCCAAGATCTCTATATTGAGAACGTCTGAAAAAAAATTGGTGACTCGAATATATTTGTGTAAATGTAGAGAGATATTTAAAGCAAGCCACACACACTAGGGTATACCTGACAGGTTTACCTGTACAGTTCAACTGCACAGGTAAACTTGAGTTTAGTAGAGACCATACACGTAGCGGTAAACCTGCACAAACTTTCATTTGAAACCATGACCCCGGCAGCGGCGCTTGATTTCGACACAATTGCGTTTTTAGGTTATATTGCTTGTTTTATTTAAAAAAATAAAATATAAACGAAGACACCGTTCACGGTGTCTAAAAGCATGATTACTGCAAAGAAAACAGTACTATCATGTTAATTTACTGAATCAATTGAAATTTAATCCAACAGATTACCGCAATTATCTACGAATGGATGAAAATACGTATCTTTAACTGTTAACAGCAGTGACTCCCTTAACTGAGAAGTAGGATACAATAATGACAAAAGCTATATCTAAGATTGACAGTGACGTAAGATACCTTGCAACAGGGCGAACATTTTATGCGCCAAAAACAATACTACGATTTATAGATTTCTTTAAACTCCTCCAGGACCTAGTTCCATTTACGAGACAACATTTTATACTTATATAGTAGAGCGCCGCGCGTCCATCCCCTCTAACAATCACCGGACAACTGACGCCTGCGCCCACACACGCTCAGTTTTACCTGCACAGTTAAACTGCACAGGCAGAAAATATCAAAATTCATATTTTTTCAAGTTGCCTGTACAGGTGTGGAAACCTGCGCAGTTATGTGACATACACGCTCCGGTTTACCTGTACAGTTAAACTGTACAGGTAAACCTGTCGGGTAAACCCTAGCGTGTATGGCTTGCTTCAAAACAGGTAAAAGCGGGTTTCCACACAAATTGGTATTGGTATTGGTGCTCGTCTGGAGAAGTAACCTCCGCTTTACAGAAGATGACAGTAATATAGATCCCTCAATAATAATAAATAGATCACACACACTAATATCGATCACAGTACTAGGTACCTCTTGTTAGTTTTTTTTAATCCTGACTTTAGTTCTAGAATAAAATGTATCATAATGTCGCAATCGAGATACTAAATTATACTTTCTCAAAGTGTATCTAAATCCTTTCAGCCGTTTATGCATGTATGAATAAGTGACGAAAAAAATATAAACTGTCACGTTTAATATTAAATAAGACACTGTAATTCAAAATTTCGTTTACTTTTTATTGTTTTTAGGGGCAATAAGCTTTCACGGGTCATAACACAAACAAACAACAGCTTATTTACAGACAGACGAATGGACAGCAGAGGCTTAGTAATAGATTACCATTGTTTCTCTAAAAGCTCTAAAACTCACTTAAATACTGTCTGTAAAGTATGTTACAATAACTAAGTATTTGAGGCTTAACTATCAATCAATCATCTTTTTACTTAGACATACGACTTACATTTATGTCAGTTTTCTATTGAGAAAGGGGAAACGAAAAGCTTTCGAAGATTAACTGCTAAACTGGTAGTATTTCCATTCGATTACATCTATACAAATCCATGCCTGCTGCGCACTTTGGTTGCATGAAATTTTTCGTGTAAAAATTTCCTAATATTTATAAACGTAATAATCTGTATCTATACTAATATCCTCTAATATAAGAGAAGCTCGATGTCGCAAGTGGTTAGCGCGTTCGGCTGCGATCGTTGCAGTTAAGCATTTTTCGCTGTGGTCGGTAATTGGATGGGTGTTCAAAAATTTAATACCTCGAGCTCCTCTGTGCTTTGGAAAGCACGTTAAGCCGTTGGTCCCGGCTGCATTTGCAGTCGTTAGCACCCACCAACCCGCACTGGGACCGCATGTTGGGTCATGGCCCAATCTCCCTATTCTATCCATAGTGAAGGCCTGTGCCCCAGCAGTGGGGAGATTAATAGGCCGATTATGATGATGATACTAATAGTATACTGCCGAAGAGTTTGTTTGGTTGAACTCACTGATCACAGTCACTACTGGTCCGATTTGAAAAAAATATTTTTGTGTTGAATAGTGCATTTATCGAGCAAGGCTATATAACAACACGCTGCGACCAATAGGAGCGGAGCATTGATGAAAAATGTTGCGAAAACGGGAAAAAATATTCTATTTTTGTGAGCTTCCGTTGCGTTCGCAGCGTAAACGATTAAAGATACACCAAAATCGTTTAAGACGGGATTGTTCCCCTTTAAAAGGACAATGCCCATTTTTCTTAGAAGATCCGTACCAACTTGCATCAAACCAAATTTACTCTCAAGAGGTTAATTTTTATCTAACTTTTTACTATCAAAAATATTTTGTCAATGTTTAATCACATTTAGAAAAAAAAAAATGGAAAACGCCTGCTATAGCAATTTTAGTAATTTTGAATCAGCGTGATTATTATTGATGTCGTAGGTACATTTTAAGAGCCGTGATATTATAGTATCACTAGGTAAATTAAAATAAGGTTAGCAGTGTTGTTATAATTAAAACATAAATTATTTGTACTTCAAAGTCACTATCTCGATAATCCACAGAAAAGAGTCACTATCTCATTACTTTCAATAAATATTATAGACGTGGTGAATTGATTAAACGATAAAACTACCAGATCGACACAAAAGCAGCAAGAATAACATCGATCTAACAAACAAAACAGACATCATCATAACAAAAACAATGTTTACTTTATGAAATGGTGAGATACAATAAAATGATGTAAAAGAATTACATATTTTATTTTCTACTTTAAAATCTTATTTACTTATACAATGGCTAAAGCTTATAAGGCGAACAAAGATTTTTATGTTAATTGTTAAACCTAGGAAATAACACACAACTGTTATCGGAACGTGCAAGATTTCGGAAATGAACTTTTGATATACGGATATTAATGTATTTTTTGCGGAAGTAGGTAATTGCTAATTATTTAGCATCATTTATATGAATTTTTTAAATGTGGTTAAAAAACCGGTTAAAAGTTAGTACATAATACACATAAATAAAACATTATTTTTGGTGTTAATATATCTATGACGCAATGTAGTACGGGGTATGGGCATTGTCCTTTCTATAAATAAGTCCGCGACAGCATAGGTCCATATTTTAAGTTTGACTAACCTTTAACTTTTTCCCCAAATTAATCACATTCATCGTCTGTTAGGCGACACGAAGTTCGCCGGGACAGCGCAGTATATAAAAAGAAGATAGCCGTTACTGACTTACTGGTCTACTAAAGCTCAAAAGATTGCGCTGAAAATTGGCACACAATTATATTAAAGCTATTATGATGAAAGCGTGCGCTACGAAAGGATTTTCAAAAACCTACTCCCTATATTTTACTGTGGTGATTAATAATTTTATCCCAAATTTAACTCTAGCGTACTTTCTTACAAGAACTTTTTGTTAAAAAATTGTACTGAACACAAAAAATATAAAACTAAACTTATTCCGCTCTCTGCGAAGCTGTATTGCCTAATTGAGGTATTATATGTATTATAATAATATTTGTATACCAACTTTAACTCTGTTATATATATATGTTTGATTTATTATTTTGTTCGATGTCTTATTATACAATTGGGCACAGGCATGCCCATAGGTTTTCATTTATTTTTGTATCTTTTTTTGGTTTTTGGCTGATGCCTGTTATTGTGCCATTATAAATAAATAAAGCGGTAAAAGGGGTTCAAAAGTTAACGCGGACAAAATCGGCCGTTAGCTTGATGCATAAGATTAAACAAAGGAGATTGCTCAAATTGGCCTAAATGCACAAAAAATATTGACATACACGGTAATTCTTAGCGTAATTTATAATTTAATTTACAATCATAACATTTCAACGGACACCTTTGTATTATAATATATTTACTTTAAAAAGGACTTTTAATTTTACCGGTTTTTAAACATACGAATCATTTTTAATGGCTATGGGTGTAGTAATATTCAGCCAAAGACTGATCGAAGTTGTTTATATAACATAAAAACAAATCTATTTTGTAAAGATCGATAAAATAAATTATTTTTTATGACAATATGGTATTAATATCCACAACTATATAATCATTTTCACTACATGCAAATGTGCTCAGACAATTATTATAGATGATAGGCGATGGTAGGCACCTCCATAAACAAATTATAATCTGTATATATGTTAGACTTTAAGGTATCTATCTATGGGCCTACGTTGCCTGACTATAAATTAATAAATAAATAAAATTATAAGGTGTGATACACTTAAAATCTTAAATATGGTTATATTAAAAACATATCAAAAATAATGAAGCTACTGAATATATGGCTATATAACCTAAATCTCTTAGCTTTCTTTGGTTAACGAGAGTTTAAAAAATCTCTCTAATCTGTGGCTCATTCACAATCATCACACAGTTTCTGTCACAGAATACCCTATTATAACCGGAAATGCATAGATGACACCTGATTTTAAAAGTTACTCATATGCATTAACTTTAAAAACAGGTAACTATCTGTTAATCTGCATGCTCTTTAAACCTGAATCTAATCCATAATTTCGGTATTTGGCTTGATTTCCCTAGTTTACTATATAACTTATTTGTTTTTTATTATTTTAATATGTTCAGTGTATATGGTTTATAGAAGTTCTCAGGGGTGTCCGTCAATAATATTCGTTTCTACAGTAATTTATATATTATTTCGAAGCTAGGAAACAATTTTCCATGATTATTGGTCTTTAGGCCAAACATGTATGGAAGCTGAGCAATCTCCTTTAATAACTTATAGTACCTTTATTCTCTTTATTACTTATTGGGTGATTCGAAATATAAAAATATAGATATATATATACATATAGCTACTTAATGTCTAAAAACTTAAAAACCAGAATTAACTAAGTACTTAAACAATATCAATTTACAAAATAAAAAATATATCACGCCCAGCGCCGCTGTCAGGAATGGTGTTCAATAGGCTGGCAGCATTTCCACGTTGGATAGCTAGGTTAACCCGTTGACCAAGGTAGCTGCCAGCCTTTTGATCACTTAAAGTACCTAATTGTTTTTCAAAAAGAAAACATACAAACATGCATCCTAAATTGTCTGCTTTCATGTAAAGTTTTTTTTTTGTATTGTGTTTATATCTATCCGTTACCCTAGTATATCATAACACAAGCCTTACCGTGTTTACTTTGGGCTTAGGCTAATAGGTGTGGGTGTTAGATTTTTTTTTTGTGAATTTAATCGTTGCAATTCAAACAGAGTCCTTAATAAATCCGCTCCGTCTGTAGTAAAAAGCCGTCTTTATACTTTTTTTATATTTTTGGTGCCATCGATCATTGTTAGGGGATAAAATAAGTTAGGTATTATTATTTTATTAACCAGGTATCCCCTTAAGCATAGATTCAGCACTTTTCGACCAAACTTATATCATTTGAACTATGTATGTATATAATTAATGAATAATAATACCCAATAATATTATTAGTACAATTATTTTTAAACGTTGGTACACAAACAACAACGTTACAAATACAAAGGGGAAATAACACACCCACGAAGTTAAATAATTGTAAATAGAAAGAGTAGGTTGGAAACCTTCAATGAGTTTGTTAAAGTCCAAACAAAATGATCTGCACACACCTGAAGTTACACAGTTTATTCCTGCTGCATCAAAGGCGAGAATTCAATGACAGACATTCCTTTTCGTTCATTGCCAACAAACAGGAAGCTTTGGAATAATCAGAAATGGCAAGTAAATAAAAACTTGCCATTTCTGATTCTCTATATATATTCTCTATATAAAAGGAAAACAAACTAACTTTGAATTCATTTATTAATCCTTTTTTATTTTTGTTTTTTAGTGTTTAATGTTATTAAATTATCGCGATATAAGGTAAAAATTAGTACCTCAGGTAAATAAATTATTTACAAATTTATTAAACGTTTTGGCGGATTTTAAATTGGCACCGCAATCCAATGTTAATCAATTATGAAATTTAAGTATGTAACTAGATAGTTTGAATTTTTGTTGAATAAATGTTTTATCATATTCTCAAATTAATATTTCATTAAATTAATAAATACAAAATTATAAATCCGAAATTTTGTATCTTTTTTATTTACTATAAAACTGCTGAACTGATTTGGATAAAATTTGTACATATAGTTAATACCTAGATTGGGACAAAAGAAACTTTTTTACCTGGAAGCAATAAGTTCTCATGAGATTCCCTAAAAACTAAAGCCAGCGCGTACGAAGTCGCGGGTGGCTGCTAGTCCTGCTAATATTATGAATGTGAGGGTTTGTATGTTTGTTACTTAATCATGCAAAAATAGCTAAACGGATTTGTATTTTTTTATCTCAGAAAATGTTGGGTTCTTGTGGTATTTCCAAAAGTTAACAATAGTTCCATGATTAAGTAAGAAAAATATTCATTTTTATGGTTACCAAGTAAGTTTTCTTTAATTTCCAAGGTCCTACAGACGAAGTTGCGTTCGGAAACGAGTATGGTTATATGCACAACTTTGCAACAATATAATAACATATGGGTTATGCTATAAATTATTGATTTATAAAGTATAAAATCACTTTTAATGAAAACATCTATTCCATGCTCAGTTTTCAACAACATCCACCATTACAAAAACCAAACCATGCTGCTATCTGTCATTCAAACATGTATTAGGTTCAAGAACTGTAATAATAAATTCCCTTAACTTTTCTAATCTGTCTATATAACATGAATTTATCGGTCTATGGGTGACACTAGGGAACAAATTGGTTGCGTAATACATCAAAAGTGCCGACATGAAGCCCGTCCGTTGCTGTGGCATATTATATACACATAAATTATCGCTATCACTTCCAAAGAGATTAAAATACATAGTAACAAGAACTTGGTAAAGGTGTAGATGATACCTACCATAGTATAGAAAAACTAACTGACCTAGCGAATTTCGTATCGTCATAAAATAGGGGTTGATGATACAAGGGTGAATGAATACCACACAAAAAAAAACATACTATTCGAGACGAATATCCTCCTCTATGTATGAAGTTTATTTCATAAATTAATATGCAGTTTCGAACTTAATCATTAAGTTCAGAAAAAAAATACACTCGAAATTGTTGTTTTGTTGGATCGTCTCCCATGTTTAAATAAAACTTCATTAAATAGTCAAATTTATTAACAATGTTACATGATGATTAAATTTTTATTTAGTTGGAGAAGGATAAAAGCTACTCTTTGTCACAAAAAAACACCTTTATTTATTTAAAATAGAGGATGAAATGGATATAGTTTAAGAAACAACTTCCAAGCTGAACGAACTTGTTAGCATTGACATTAATTATTAATTTTATAAACACTTTGAAACTATATAAAGTAATAAAAACATCATAACTATAATTGCTATTTCTTCTTTCAAATGTTTAATACTTAAAAAAGTATTCATTTGACATTGTGGGTTACCTACAATGCGAAGAGATGGCGCTGCCTTGCAGCTTAAAGCTAGGAAAATTTCGACGCGGCTAATAGGGCCGTGGTAGCATAATGGTCAGTGCATTCGCCCGGATAGCGAAGGATGCGGGTTCGAGTCCCGTCCGCTGCCTGGTCCGCGTGGATTTTTTTCTAGTAAACTTTTCTTTACATTTAAACATCTAAATTCTTCTAGCAGTTAAATGCTTAAAAAATAAAAATAAAATCACAATAAAAAGCAAATGGAATGGAAATAAAACTCCTCAATAGACTCAGATTTCTTTATTTTATAAGGGAAATAACTATCTTCAAAACTATTAAATGTTTTAAAGTACACTATTTATTGATTATTAAAATTAAAATACCAAAACAAAGTATAAAATCTTTACTCGCAAACAACTAACCTCTTATTTTAATTAATACTTAACTCAGAGCTCCGCTCGGTCCGATGGCTCGATACAGAATCGCCCCGCAAAGGCTGGAGCTCGGCATTTTAAAGGCGGCGACAAACAACTGACGTTATTGCGCCGTTCAGAATACGTGTACAAAGATTTTGCTGACTACCCGCAATTACTAAAATATTCTATTAAATTATGTAATTTAGTGCTAGTAATAGATTTTCATAGTATTTTATATAAAACCTACATTACAAAATCAAGTATGAGTATTGAAGCAGCAATAACATCACTGAATCAACCATTATTTAGTGTTTAATAATTATACAACAGATTTCAAAGGCCGTCTCGATGTTTATTATTTAACAAACTCCTGATATATTGGCCATTAATTAGCAAATTATTACCTGGCAAGTCCCTCGCATAGTGACAGGTTGTCAGCCCACTGCTTCCATGGCAACTATTAATCATTAATTTTGGGCTGAAACTGCTAAAACAATTATACAACAAAGAATGTTGAAAGCATACCCTTCGGTAATAAACTGCCATTTTGGTACCCAAATTACATTTTATTATAAAAGGGAATTAATAACATTTAAGGTCTTAAATATCATTTAAAATAAAAATTAAATTAAGGTTTAAAACAGGTTCGTCATGTGTGTAAAAAAATTCTTTAGAAGTGAACAATTTTGTACATTATGTGTAAAGTTGATGTTTTCACTATGTGTCGGTGCAATACGCATAGACAACACGTAACCACAGTATCATGAGTTGTATAACTGTGTATCTGGGGGCACAGTAGTGCCCCCGCCAAGACGATAAGATGAGCTAAGAGAAACGCAAGGGCACAACCAGCTTTTCCCGATTTACATTACACAATGCATATTTTATTGAGTCACTTAATATAATCATTTTTTTTAATAGGATCATGTCAATAATTTTACATAAAAAAGGATATATAAAAAAAGAATTCGTTGTGAGTTTGCAATGAGTGTCAGTTCGGAGTTCATCAAACAAGACTCTCTTAAATAAATAGGTAGAACATAAATATTTTACAGGTACTTTTATCAAGAATACGAGTCAATGATCTTTAATGTAATCAATTAATTACCCAACATAAAGGCTTTCACGAACAAACTCCGAGCTTAACATCAAACATTTTCTAAACTTGTCAAAACGTCCGAATAACGGTTGATCGATCGACAAAACGTGTCTATTCAGATTTAATTATGCTTTATTGCAGACGTGTCAAAATATTGTGTAAATTTCAATGAAGATTTAAAGATGCAGGTAGTACTCAACCGTGTGAATTGCCATTGCAAGCATGTACAACTTTGACTATATGTAGGAAGGTACTTATATTTGTAACAGAATAAAATTAATGTTCAGCTTGAACGTTACCATAAAAATTATTTTGGAGGGCTTTAAGTGGAGCGTGAAAGATATCAACACCGTGGCATACATATCTCGTTGTATGCATCTTTAATTCTGTAAAACGGTGAAGCTAATTTGGTTTTAAGGGAACAGTTAACGAATGATATGATGTAGACGGGGGATTTTTCTAGTTTATGATAATGCAAAATGCACAAAAAATATTTCATATTTATTGACTATTATTTTTATTGTATCTAAGTGTCTCATAAACATAATTATTACCTGTCTCAATTCCAATTTGACACAAACTTAAATTATTGAATTTTTAACAAGAAAAGAGAAAAAAATATGGTCACAGCTATTAATAATAGATCGCAGTAAGAGCCTGTTTCAACAAAATATAAATCAATGATTATTTTCCATTTAGCTACAGCTATTTTGAAATTCATCACAACAGAAATGACAAGTCTGGTTAGCCTTGACGAATTTGTGGTAGCGACACGTGAATACAGAATTATTAATCGTACTTTTACCTACCCTGATCTTTTTCTAATTATTTTCAGACAAACAATGAAATTGAACGCGTAAAAAACTTTGTTACACCACCATTCGACTTTATTCCCAAGGAATAAAGAGTAATATTGAATAGAATATCTGCAGGTGTTTGTTATTTTTGATCCATTTAGGTAACTTCACTTCACAAAAATAATATTGTATAGATCCAAAAAAACCGTGCTCCTTTATTTGTATTTTGTTAGGTAATATTTTACGCAGCATGTATGTTTTTAATTAAGGTTGGTCCTAAAAAGGTATTTCTATGTTTTTATATACACATTAACAAACAAGTTAAAAAAAGATTAACAAAAGATACCTATTTAATTAAATCAAAACATTGCTTTGTGACTTTGGACATAATTCAATTAAGGATGAATTACTATTACAACATTTTTATTCAAGCATCCTGAAATTATAATATCTAAAGAAAAATAAATCATCTATTACAAAATCTAAGATCACATTAAAATAAAGCCTACCTTTTTGGTGCTATTGTGTTTCTGTCGGTGGGTAAGGTTCCAGGACTCCACGGGGTAGGGGATTGGGTCAGAGGGGGCAACAGTACGGATGATATTTTCAGTATTGCAAGCGTCTATCTATAAGGCTATGGTGGGCGCTCACCATCAGGCGGGCCATACGCTTGTTCGCCACCTTTTTAACATAAAAAACATATTGCTGATTTTTTCTAAAGAAAATTAAATTTAGTTAACCTATAAGTTCTATTCCATAGGCGATGGGCCTACACTCTAGTTAAAATGTCTATTTTATGCTTATGGGCGTTCGACGCTGTGTCATAATGTCATAAATAGTTGAAAATTCAGGCTAGTGATGACACCATAGAATTTAATTTATAAAATCGGGTAAAAATATGTTGATATGTTATCATTTCATTTTTTTGGATGTTTGATAAATCAAATGCAAATAAGGCTATATTGAACACAACAACAACAGTATGCGACAATTAGGGAATCGTATAGTTTTCTGTACGGTTCTTTACTCATGTAGTTTTATGGTGCGTTGTCTACTTTTCTCTTAATACAATTCTTATTTATAATTACAGATTCCATAGTCAATGGAATATCGTTATCAAACCAATATCTGCTATTTGCAAAAAAAAAAACTTTAACATAGCAGTTACTATTTGACAATATTCTGGCTGATGCACATACAATTTTATGCTTTAGGACGTTCGATGCTGTGTCATAACGTACATCTGCAATGAAACTCATTAACGTGCTCTCATTCACAGCGACTCAAAGGGACCTGGATTGTTACAAACTTTCAAAGCACTTTCCGTTTGCGAGCTGGAAATGAAATACCAGCGACAAGCGAGCATAGTCTTTTCTTTCTGTATAGTGTACTCAGTGTCAATTGGTGTGTTGTATTAAGGGTTGGAGGAGCTCAATGGCGCAACTGCTATCGTGGAAAGTAAGCAACTTTCGCAATGGCCGGTTATTGGATGGGTGACCAATACTTTATTATCTCGTACACCTCTATGCTTTGGAAGGCACATTAAGCCGTTGGTCCCGACTGCATCTATTCATACTGTCGTTAGTACTCACCAATGCGTAGTGGGTCACGCACGGCCCAATCTCCCTGTTCTATCCATGGGGAAGTCCTGTGCCCCACCAGTGGGGATATTAATAGGCTGGGGATAACTGATTAAAGGTCCATTGGTGATACAAGGTGGCGCCAGTGTATTGCATGGTCCTAAGTCTGCGATAATGGAAGTTAAAAAACTTTGACTTGAAAATGAATCAAGGGGTATTTTTTTTAAATCTGCCATTCTATCTGGCAAAGAGTCATGTGCCTCATCTGATGTGATTGTAATCAGCCACTAAAACTAATAGATATATATCATACTAAATAAAAACTCGCAAGATGCCTACCCTGATCCCATCCCGTAACCAGTAGAGCCCACGAAACAGTACTCACCGACAGAATCATGACACTACCAAAAGGCAATTTTATTTAATAGTGGACTTCTTTAAGGTGGTGGTAATATTCCGAGAGAAAACACGCTGTGCCCTATCTCTATAATAGCCACTCCCAGAATCTTGAATTAAGTGTTAAATGTGATTAAATATAGCACTGTCTTTTTATTTGCAACACAGAATGCAACTTTAAATGAAATGTTTTTTTTTTATTTACGACCACTAGGCCCACTTGCACCAAAGTTCTTTGTTCAAATTTAAAAGATAATCGTGTTTAAGCCTCAAGCCATCTCTATTTGACCTCAAACAATTGAAAATGATGGAATGATTTACTAAATTCGATTAAGACTTAATTTAAATTAAGAACTTTGGTACAAGGTGAAATAATAAAATATAGTGGAATAGAAACTCATGAAATACCAATTCAAAGCGTTCTGACTATACCTGCTGTCAACGTTCTTTCACAACACATCCTGCTCCGTTCTATCGACAGACATGGAAACGAAACTGTTGAAAATATAGGCCAGTGATGACACCACAGAATTTAATTTGTTAAATCGGGAAAAAAATATATTGATATGTTCTCATTCGATTTTATTTATGTTTGCCAATGCCAATTAGGCTATGTTGAATATTGTAAGCGACAATTAGAGTATTGTGGTTCGATATTTATTGGTATTAACATGTATTTATATTCAGGTGTACACACTGACTACCTTTATCTATATTCTTTACTACTACGGGCCTACTGGAAGAAATTTCAGATTAAAATAAGTTGTGCCCTTGTACAAGTTACCTTTAATAAAGTTGCTCCTGTATTATTTTTTGTGTGTACAGAATATATAAATAAATAAATATATACGACGTCAAATTAAAGATTTAATGCAAATTTGTAAGTTAATTCATTATAAGATAGACTCCCCTAATCTTCTTACTTTATTAAATTTTAATACTCGCTTTAGATTAAATTATAATATATTTTGTCTTCAAGTCTATACAAATAAAACTGCTTTCCATAATCCCATTGTGAGAATGTGTCGTTTGTACAATGAGATTCTTGGTTCTAACACAGACATGTAGTGACAGTGTAAGCGCAATCTGGCATATGCTTAAGATTATTTTGTGTTTTAGCTACTAGACATACATGTTTTTGGAATAAAATTTGCATCTGTCCATAATGCATGTTATATTTGTTCTTAGCGATTGTAATCTGTTTTGTGTGCTATATGAACATATTAGTTACGTAAAAAAAAATATGATGGAAATGTTGAAATCTCCAAAAAATGCACATAGCAGATATTGATTTGACAACGACGATGTTCAGATTCCAGGTGTATTAGTACATCCATTATTGTATTGCTCTACTTAAATTACTCACCACTTAAATCAGCCGGTTTACTCGGGCCATCTCATTGGAAAAAATAAATAGCGAGAATACTTAATCACTATTCAATTTATAAATGTTATTTGTTTCCTTGATTCCAGAGTCCAGATGCGTGCAACACCTGTCAGATGTGCGGAGGCTTCCGTCTGTTGCCCTGCAAGATCTGCAACGGATCCAAGAAGAGCCTCCATCGGAACCACTTCACTGCAGAGTTCGTCGCATTGAAGTGCATGAACTGTGACGAAGTTGGTCTCGTACGGTGTGAGGCGTGCTCCTGAAGACCACGTAGTTTTTGAGCATTGTTCACAAGTCACAAGTCAGAATTCACATTCATTAAAAGATGATCGAAATTACTAAGATTTCAGAGAATACACGGGTGTTGAAACAAAAAAAAAAGGTAGTTACATGATTGCTGATAAAATGTTTTACCTTTGTTGTATTAACATTTCATGTGGCATAATTGAATGGCATATCTACAGGTAAGGTAACAAGTGGCATGTTAAAGAGACATTTATTGAAAAGGTGTTGGAAGTGAAGTTGTTGGTGGTTATGTGATTGCTCATTCTACAGCTTCAATTCTACAGCTCATGTGGCGAGTGGAGCCCATTTGATAAGAGTTATTTTACGAAATTAACATTAAATTTTTCAATGTTGAAGGTTTAAACGTGCAAATTTAATGTATACAATACATATACTATTTTGTATATAATGTCATTAGTAGTTTATCGGCATTGATGTGAATTTCCAAATGTTTTAATGTATTAATATACAAGAATATTGGTAAAATAATTTTGTTAATTACTTCTGGGTTGGGAAATTAATAAACGATATTTTTTTGTAGTATGATGGGCCTCCGAAAATGTGCACATGCCTTAATATGAAAGTAATTGCTTCCATTTCAAGAAATTTTATTCACTTTTGATCGTTGGAATCAATGTATAATATACGAAAATTGTAAGATAAACGAAAATTGAAATTAATATTATCGATAGTCAATTTAGTATTTACTCAAATAATGCCAAGTATAAACAAGTTGATAATTAAATAGTTATAATTAAAATTTATTATGGTATAAAGACGTATAAATTGTATAAATAAAATTAATGTTTAAATCGATTTAACTTAAAGCTCAAATAGGTTTTAATTTACATGTTAAACATTTATAGACTCGATGAATGGTACAAAAGGCGAAATGGCCATTTTTATACTTTTTTTAAATTCATTATTAATATATATATTACCTAATTCTAATGCCTTGGTCACACGTACCAAGCAAATGAGAGAGAAAATGCTCTCGGCTCCAGTACTCGGTACGATCAAACATCACATTCTCGGCCAAAAATAATTTAACTGTCTCGCCCGTTTATTCGGTATCTGTGATTAAGGCATATAGTGTAGCGTTACAATTTATGTGACCTTGGAATAGGAAACTTAATTTCAAATATTACGATAATCACAAAAAGGCGTTTTACTCTTAAAATCGTCAATAATTCTTTCGTTATTTGTTTGGCCGAGCTTAACCCAATGGAGGGCCAGTGGGTACTAGGTCACTCAAGGGTAGGCAGTGCTACCGTTTAGACGTTGGGCAAGTTTGAAGACCAATGCAAGTGGCCAATATAGACAAGCTTTGTGGAGCTGCCTATATGTTGGGGAGCGATATCCAGTGCCGGCAAGCGACACTAAATGAGGTCACTATACACGTTGGCGCTTTACTTTACTCCGCATATTAGACAAGGGACACTGAACGATGACAAGGCAAGACAAATATGCTTTCTACACGTTGGTATTCTATAGTATTTAGGTCTTCGCTTGGCCTAGGACATAGGCTTTAAAATCATGTTAGTTCGGGTATGATGGAGGACCATGTATAGTTAAAGTTAATTCTAAATGTAAACAGCCACAGAATTAAAGTCTGCATAAAATTTGTAAAATATATAATCTCTATATCGTAATATTTTGCTAGTGAGAGGAAAATATTTAGTACAATCTCGAATGGTTTTATGATAAATTAAAGAGGAAATTGGAAATCTCGAGCGTAGAATATCGTTGATAAGCGATATCTACAACATCCTTAACACTCGTACCTTCACGAATTTGTGATTTGCAAATTTGGTAAAGTTTCTAGGAAAAAGATAAAGTTAATTATATTTTTTTTAGGATTTAACTGCTGGATGTTGGAAACTAAAGAAAATATTCCTAGAAAAAAATGCAATACGGGATTCAAACCTGCATCTTCCGTCGTTCGGGCGGGTGCACTTAAACCTGAACCGAATGTAACTTAACCTTTCTCTAGTACTAGGTACTTATACTATTTTCTAGTACTATGTACTATTTTCTTAAGATTTAAATGATAAAGTATCGTTGCTTTTTTTCCAAATTTACGAATGAAGTTGGATCATTATCTCTTTAAATAGATATCCCCGTAGGTAATTATTTTGAATTCGTGAAAGTGGCAAAATAATGTAATTGAACAACCAAGGTGCGGTGGTAAATTAATTAAGATATCACGCCATAAATAAGCTGCAATAAATTTATCTTACATAGAATTATTTTCGGTTAAGACATTTTTTTGGTATTTTTATCATTTCCTATAATATTTGTTGTAATCTACATAACAATATAGTTCATCTACATTTTTGCTTCTATAGTAAAATACTTGAAAATAATGACAACGAAAAGGCACTAAGCGAAATTTTGTTTCTTTTTTCATTTATCAACTAGTGCAAAACGCATTTGAATTAACCTGATAAATATTCTGTAAACTTTTTATACATGGAAAAGAGTTTCAAACGTAATCAGGAATAATATATTCTTAAACATATATTCATATTAAGATTTTCCCATTATCAATCATAATAATAGTAATAATAGTGTACACAATTTTTCTTAAAAATAGATTACTACTGTAGTGTCCATTGAATATATGATTACAATGTGAAAAGTTAGCCAATTAAAACAATTTGTGTATCTTAAACTCCTTTAATAATAATACCATTCAATTTGATTTTTGAAGTTTGTAAACATCCATTTCAAATTAAAATTGAAATTTATCACAATGAAGGTTTAAGGCATCAACCCCATAGGCGCGTTTTATCGGGCGGTAATATCGGATGCGTTATTGCGATACCACACATTTATTGCGTCATACTTCGATTGCGTCATTATTATCGCAGCAGTGTGTAACTTCGCAGCCGTTCTCATACATAATGTAGTAATAACAAATATGGCAATAACGCATCAAATATTATCGACCGATATAATGGCTTAATTTTGTTATTAGAAGGCTGGTATCATTAAAACAAACAAGGTCGTAGCTTTCTGTTTTAATAAAGTGATGATTAGTTATGGATCTTTTTTATTCGAAAAACTTAACAGATTACTTATACATAGGTAAATCAATAATTCGACAAATATAACCATTCCATTATCAAAATGTTGCGAGTATTACTCGTGTATTACTCACTCAAGACATCAATTTACTTTTATGTTTATTTCAGGTTGGTATTGTCAATTCTTTGCAATAACAATTTATTAACTTTATTGGCATGTCTCAGTGCCGCCGTTAAAAAGTTTCTAGGCCGTTTAATATTTTATTATGTACTTATTAATATTGTTACTATCATAATGTGAATATTAATTAATGATTATGTTTAGTAAAAAATAATAAGACTTTTAATTTTAAGTAATCTGCATAACTGCGATTGGCAACTTATATCACAATTTTTATTTCATGTATGTAACCTCTTTTTTTATATATAGGCTCTTTTAGCCTTAAATGTGTTGTGATAGTTTAATTTTTTTTATATCAATCGCTAGATATCACATTAAATTTAAGAAAAACGCCTTATTGTTTTTAATGAATGGCGATATTGTAAATAGATATTTAAAATAAATAACAAAAACAATATTATTTGTTTTATTTACAAGAGTTTACAGATGATATTCATTACATTAAGGATGATGACTAAAGACGGAAATATACTGACGTATTGTGTCGTGACACAATAGAGAGGTATCGGTTAAACATTTAGTACGGTTAGAATTATATTTGTGTGTTGAAAATGTTTGAAATCGATATCTCTATGACGCGCCACCACACAACACGACAGACAAATATATTTCCGGTGTAACTTTTTTTTCTATCAGTATTCAATGGGATCAGTTCTATTATCAAAAAATATTGGAAACGTATTTTTCTTTATTAAATTAATCAAAATATAAAAAAAGTGATAAATTGATTTTGATGATCCTCTTGGTACAGTTTTTACTTAGAAGTGACGTAACTAGCCCCTACTCCCATACTTCGATTCGCTTTATCATTGTAATTTCTTAGTTGATTGACAAAAGAAAACATACATGTCCATTATTTTTTGATAATGTAACTGATCCAATTGAATACTCTAATCACGAAATCTTACGAACAAATTAGTGTCGCATTGACCACTTTGCCATGATAGTAACACCACCACAATCACCCAGATACGACTAGTTAGTAGCTTTTAATACAGTTATAGCAATATACAGTTAGTTAGCTTTTCTAATGAATCTTTAAATCATAAAAGCCAGTTAAGTTTTGTAAAGTAATGTCCAGTCAGCAACGAGATGGTTAATGAAAACTGTAAGTTTTTAATTAACTTTGAGCATAAAGCAACACTGAAGAGAGTATCCATAGCTGGATTTAGGGCAGGGCAGGCGGGCTTGTGGCCCAGGGCCCACCCCACAACAGAAAAAAAAAGAATCAAATTTCTACGGCTCACCAAACCAAGTGCAAGTCGTAAGTGGTCCGGCCCAGATTTAAGGACCTCCACTCTTTCGTTGCCCCAGGGCCCCCACACTTCTAAATCTGGCCCTGGCCATAGCAATATAATATATACCAGGTATTCAAATTATTCTTACATTTTTTGCAGGGGGAATGTGCACACAAAGGCTGTTTAACCTATAGGTGTCCGTAAAAACATAACTGTAATACGACTCTCGCAGATAAACAATGACATACACCGCCAAATCACAATAAACATGTATCGTTTGTATGCCCAATTCGACAGAGAGAAAAACTGTGATGCCTACTCCCCTCTTAGCAGCGTCGGCCATGTTGCTCTATGACTTTGAGCTTTATCTTCTTGACTTTAAAAATTAATGCCCAAAATAGGCTCAGCTCAGACTAGGTGCTTGGCAAAAAACAATTTTATAATATTATTTGTTTTATTCTTTAACCAATTTGTATAACCGCAATATAGTGGAGAGTTTCATTAATAATACAATAAAATTAAAAGAAAATAAAATGATCACTTCCTTCTATTTGTTATCTAATGTCACATGGTCGAAAAAGGCTGTAAATCATCGAAATTAAATTAGAATCATGTCATGTCAGCGAAAATGACTGTGATTCGTCGAATTCACGTCATTTCAGCGAGAACGGTTAGGATTGGCTTGATCTAAGATGACATTGCAGACAAAGGCTGGGTTCCAACCCTACGCTCGAAGTGCAACAATATCAAATTCGATAGAAGTTTCATACATTTATGTCAACATTGAAACGTCAGAGTGAAAAGTCGCACTTGGAACGTCAGTTTGGAACGCACCCAAGCTATCAAAAGAACTGTTTTTTGTTTTAGACATTTGTTTAATCGATGGCACGGCAACTCGACGGGTAGCGCCATGTCAAAACCCTAAATTTTCATCTAACTCCGTGCTCGGCTAGTCTGACTGCGGCACTTAACTGGCAAGTTTTGTCTTATTCTTATGGAAGCGATCACTTTCCTATCCTATTGTTATTACCTAACACTAGAAGGGAACCTCCAAAATATAACAATAGACAAAAATTCGTACTATCTCAGGCTGCCTGGACAAAGTATGGTTCTATCTCAGGTGACAAAGTAAAAGGACTGCCACTGACTGAACCCAGTTAATATTAATTCCGACTACCACCTATTCAAAAATGCTCTTTTATCTGCTGCAGAAGAGTGTATTCCACTACGCAATCTCCCCTCCTTTAGCCGCATTTCATCACCTTGGTGGGGCAAGGAATGTACCATGACTTGCAAAAATCGAAAGAAGGCAGAAGCAACCTACGCCTCTGCAATGAATTCAAAGAACTACCTAAATTATGAAAAAATTGCTGCAGAAACGGTCAAGCTACTAAAATGTAAGAAAGAAGGTCCAAGTTTTGTTCATCCCTCCCCAAAGTCCTCCCTGACGCTTGTCTGGAAAAATATTAAAAGGTTTCGTGGATCGACATCTGATTGCCATAACACTTCTTCCGACCCATCTTCGTGGTTAATACCTTTCAGTCAAAAAATAGCCCCCCCCCCCCCCCCCCTTCGGCTCCTGCCATGGAAGAGATCACAGGGGAGAGCTCTCCATAGTTCTGTCAGGACTGGAGGACTCCTCCCCGGGAGTTGACGGACTCTTTTATTGCTAATACCTAGTGGAAAAGACACTAAACTTTGCTTTTTGAAACCCGACGAATGGAAGACGCAGATAATTATTCCCATATTAAAGGGAGGCAAACCTGGCAACGACCCATCCAGCTACCGCCCTATCGCTCTCTCGAACACAATGTTTAAAATATTAGAACACCTTGTAAAGAACAGATTGGAGTGGTTTTTGGAGAATAATAATAGGCTAGCAGAAACGCAATTCGGTTTTCGTAAAGGATCAAGCACAATAGACAGTCGGAATATTTTGTGCTGCTAGGATGCTAGTAGTAAACTTAATGATGCTATTTATTATCTTAACAACTGGCTTTTAGATCATGGATTATCTCTTTCTATTCCCAAAACTAGTATAGTTTGTTTCACAAGATCAAGATGTATCCCTGATATAAATATATATCTCTTGCGATGGACAGAACTTTCCGATTAAAAATAAAGTTAAATTTCTCGGAATGATAATAGACTCTGAATGGTACTAGAGATAAATTTCTCTTCAAAATTTACCAACTTTCGTCACATCCTCTTATTCAAAAACTTCATCTACTACACAAACTGGTCCCACCAAATGCAATTGAACCTTGCATTGAACCAACAAATGAATATTGGTCCCTTAAAGTCTTGCCTTGTCTCCTGATTAGCTACAGAAAACTAATAAACCTCCCATCTCCTGTGTATCAATGTAGACTGAACCCTCTATTTGAACCCTTTATCAGGCTCTTATTTATGAACCAAAAGTAATTTTAAATTTGGGCATAGAAAAACATTCATTAGATGCACAAGTCAGGTTGAACCAGATAATCTCTGAGAATTGGGCCGACTGGCTTACAATATATACAGATGCATAGAATACAATATATGCAGTCTGGATCCCTAAATATAATATAATTTTAAACTACAAATGTCCTCCGTCTTGTTCAATCTTCACAGGCGAGGCCATTGCCATATTAGAAGCTCTCAATTTTGCTGAATCCCACAAACTTAATAGAGTAGTATTATTTTCTTAGTCAAAAAGCTGTTTACAAGCTATTCATTCTAATCAATTTAAATGTAGATTTAAATTTCAATTTATTTTGAAAATCAAGACCCTTCTATTTCAATGTCACCAGCAAGGGCTACAGTTTGTTCTGGTGTGGATTCCGAGTCACACAGGTATCAGCGGCAATGAGACAGCAGATGCATGCGCCAAGCAAGCTACGGTCAGTGGCTCTCTCACCCACAATGGCATATATCCCAATGATCTAGCCTCCATAGCAAGGACGAATTTGTCCTCGGAATGGTCTGAAGACTGGAAAAAAACTAGCAAGACAAAAGGCTTACATTACGCCAATGACTGGACATTCCATGCGTCACTTGGTTTTCCCGAATTCGAAATTTTAAAAAACGAGTTATTTCTACCATATCTAGACTTAGACTCGGACACGCATGCATGCCGGTATTTTTGGCCAAGATCAGGGTTAAGGATAGCTCCCTATGCGAATGTGGCTCGACGAGGGTACCACAGATCACATTTTTTTCAACTGTCCTAGAAATTGCCCCTCATTTTATACGTAGCTTCGTACGTCTATCCCTCGCCCCGCTAACTTTGGAACCGTACTATTGTTTGTCCACTCCGATTTTGTGAATTGTGTGCATATATTGACAATAATAACATTAAATTGTAGCTAGTAAGTAGAATATTGCCGCTTCACGCCCTAAAAAAAAGCTTTAATTGTTTCAGGTACTCGTATCTCAACGACCTTATATTTTAAATTCTATTTGTACACTGTTCGGTTTCTGTCAGTTCTCGTCCTTGTATCTGCACAACGCCCTGCTACACTTGAAGTAAAGTCATTAAATTTTATTCAAAAATATACCGAACAAGCACAAAATGGATAAACCCTGCTACATACACTAGTCATTGGCTTAATCTTTAAGGGCCCATTAAAGAAGAAATTGAATTGAATTGACATTTGTAATTATGCATGTGACATCACACGCCATATTGCGGTTCAATCACGACTGTGCTGAAGCTGCTTCGCGTAAGCGGCATATCGTGCTTGGATCAGAGACCGCGCTCTCAAGGATCCCGAGGTCGATTCACTCAAAGCAGCCTACAATTTTGCTTCCAAGGCCTGTAAGAAGACTTTCATCAGAGCGGATGCCCAGCGCGTTGCACGTGTTGGCCAGGAACTTATGACGCATCCTACGGGCTCCCGTAGCTACTGGCGTCTGGCCAAGGCTGTGCAAAAAAACTTCTGCGAGCCCTCGCTGCCACCTCTGAGATGCCCAGTTGGAACACTAGCCCATAAGCCGCAGGAGAAAGCCGATTTACTGGCAAAACACTTTGCGGCTAACTCCCGAATCGATGATTGCAATGCACTGCCACCATCATTACCTCACTGTGGCACAACGATGCCTGATATTAAAATCAGGCAGCGCGAGGTTCGTGCCGAATTGCAATCACTCGACGTCCGGAAAGCTAGTGGACCTGATGGCATCCCAGCAGTAGTACTTAAAAAATGTGCAGCGGAGTTGTCTCCCGTGCTCGTATTCTTTGGGGCGTGTGCCGGAGACTTGGAGAGATGCTAATGTGCAACCGGTGCCCAAAAAAGGGGATCGCTCAGACACGGCAAACTACCGGCCAATAGCAGTCACCTCAGTTTTATGTAAAGTTCTAGAAAAGGTCCTTAATAACCATCTGACCCGCTACCTAGAGGATCACTCCCTGATTAATGATCGTCAATATGGTTTTAGACCGAAACGATCGACGGGTGATCTTCTAGCGTACTTAACTCATATCTGGGGTGAGGCTATCGACAAGCGTGGCGAGTCGTTGGCTATCAGCCTTGACATTGCCAAGGCGTTCGACAGGGTATGGCACAAAAGCCTTCTCTCCAAGCTTCCGGCATACGGTCTGCCAGCCCAGTTCTGTTCTTGGGTAGCTGACTTCCTGCATGAGCGTAGAATTCGTGTCCTTACGGATGGTAGCAGTTCGCGGTTCATGTCAGTGAATGCCGGCGTTCCCCAGGGCTCCGTCCTATCCCCCACTCTCTTTCTGCTGCATATCAATGACTTAATTCCTCTTGGGAATATTCATTGCTACGCAGACGATAGTATAGTGCATGCGGGGTATCTTGGACAAGCAGCGGCTGGGCAGGCGGTAACCAAGGTAAAACAGGAGAATCTTGTCATTGAACTCAATCAGGCTTATGATCACATTTCCGAATGGGGTACCAGGAATTTGGTTGAGTTCAATGCCAAGAAAACTCAGGCTTGCGCTTTCACGGCAAAAACATCGCCATTCCTTCCCCTTCCCTCTCTTCAGGGCACAACACTACCGCTACAGAGCAACATTTCCATGCTCGGTATGGAAGTTCGCTCAGACCTGAATCCAAAGAACTACATCGAAACCGTGATTAAAACAGCTTCACGCAAACTCGGAGTCCTGAACAAGGTACGGCGTTTTTTCACGCCCGATCAACTGTGCTTGTTGTACAAAACGCAAGTGCGGTCCTGCGTGGAATATTGCTCGCACCTCTGGGATGGCTCCGCCAAGTACTTGCTCGATGCTTTGGATAGGTTACAGCGGCGTGCGATCCGCATCATAGGCGATGAGGAGGTGACTAAACACCTTGAGCCTCTTCAATTACGCCGTGACGTGGCGTCACTAAGCGCGTTCTATCGTCTGTACCACGGCGAGTGTTCTGAGGAGTTATTCTCTCTTATCCCACCTTCTCCTTTCCTTCAGAGGACCACGCGCGCTGGCCTACGTTGTCACCGTCTAACTGTGGCCACAATTCCAACGCGTACAAAGAAATTTGGTGACTCATTTCTTTGTCGCACTATCCGTAAATGGAATGCTCTGCCCGCTCACGTGTTCCCTCCCTCTTACAACCTGGGATCCTTTAAAAGAGGCGTGAAGATGCAACATGCAGGCCGGCAGGGTGAGGATGGCTGGTGTGACAGGTAAAACTGCTGTATCAGCACCACTTAACATCAGGTGGAGTGGAGTCATTTGTCGGACCTATCTATAAAAAAAAAACATTAATTTTCGCGGCATACTTAAAGAATAGATGTTTATTTAATTGTGTCACAGACAATGTATCTACCCAGTGTCTAGACATCGTATTGGTCATATAATAACTTCGAATATTATAGATCGTTGTAAAAAATACTTATTTGTATATAAATTACCTTTTTTCATCGCGATGCTTAAAATTATAATGATTCAAAGGTTCTGAGTAGTTCAAGCATTATATATGTAGTTTTACTTGTCAAAATATCTGTCTATGATATGCCCAATTCCCAGACAAAGTGGACATTGCCCTTTGTAATCGATTGAGAAATTTCGCAGACAGCAATTTGTAAAAAACAATTGTTGTTTATACGACTGTCATATAAGAAGTAGTATTAAAACACGATTCGCCTCATGCGATAATAGAATGACCTTAGTTTTTAAATACTTTAATCTACCCCCATGCTTTAAAACCGCTATTAATATTCTGAAACAGTTGGATTATTGCCAACATTAAAACATCCAATGTCATAATTAAAAAAAAATGGGTGCGTGTACTTATGTAGGCGCGTGAGAAGTTATCCTTCTTTGGCATCGTTTAAAATTAGTTTTTAATTGCATGCAAATAATTAATTACAATAAATTAATAAAAAGTCTGGAAAAGGACACAGTCAATAAAGTTCAGTTTTAATTTGAAAAAAAAAATAAATAATCAAAATATTCAATTAAAATCGCTACTGAATGTAATTTATTAGAACATATGTGATTTGCACTTGTATGAAACTCAAACACGTATTCCGAATATACAAACTGGAAACATGTGGATAAATATTATAAATATGAATACCTATAACTGTTACTTTATTACAAAAAATAAAGATGTGGTTTTTGGTTCTACTACACCAATGGTCAAGAGATGGCGCTGTAGTCTCCTGAATCGCGCTTTGGTTCCGTTGTTCCAGATTAATAAATACTTTTGATATTATAAATATGAATACCTATAACTGTTACTTTATTACAAAAAATAAAGATGTGGTTTTTGGTTCTACTACACCAATGGTCAAGAGATGGCGCTGTAGTCTCCTGAATCGCGCTTTGGTTCCGTTGTTCCAGATTAATAAATACTTTTGATAGGCCTTCACAATGCAGTCGTTAGCACCCACTTAATAGAGATTCTATTTCTATTTTGTTGGTAGATTTTCTTAATGTGCGGTAAACAAAAAAGTAAAAAAGGTCGCTAAAGCGACCAACTTCATGCTGTTAAAATTTTGTGTTACAGTGATTTTAAAGCGCATCTTAAAATTTCACTCTCATCATTTTTTCATAACGCGCCTAAAGAAGTATAACTTCAAAAAAAAAATATTTAATACCCAAATGGGTGTCACGTCATGTCAGCGAAAACGGCTATGATTGGCCGAATTCGCGTTATTTCAGCGAAAACGGCTAGGATTGGCCATTATAAAAAAAACATTATAACACCCGAACGGGTGTTAGAATGTTTTTTTAATTCTCTAAATAAATTACATAGTAATAAAATACTTATCGCATTTTAAATCCCTTCCGCGTCAAAGACTTGCTCATCAGACACCCGCAATTTTCACTGCTGGATGCGTTGTATTATGAAAACAAAGTACCTAGCTAGGAAACAAAGTAGCATTTTCCAAACTTTTTTGAAGTTCCGAAAACAAAACACGATCAGCAGAAAATTGTATGAGAGGCGCGGGAAATGATAAACAGACTCTCATGTTTTGATCCCCTTCATATGTCGTATAAGTCGCATAAACTACTTTTTTAATTTTATTTATAAAGTACGTCTGTATAAAACCATATTTAACTTCGTAATTCGAATATTTCGACATGGGTGTAGTTATTTTTTTTAACCATCTCTGCTCAATACGTTTGTAATTTTTAATAATATGCTTATTTACGGCTCACAGAGCATATGATATGGCAGAAAACGTATCCAATAAGGCCTCAACCCCATATTGGTTTTTATCAATAGCTAATATCAGATGCGACAATACTTCTATCGCATCGCTGTTGTCATAGTAGTGTGTGACTTCGTAGCTGTTCTAATACAGAATGTACAGTACCCTTGGCACGAACCACTATCAAATTCATAACGTTTGCGAGTCCAAAATGTCATTGTCACATGTGTACTGATTTTTAGTTCTCGTTACTTACTTTGTGGCGCTGCTGTTCAAGTTTCCATACAAAGTATGACATTGACATTTCGCACTCGCAAACTATTCGAATTCGATATTGGCACGACTAGGGGTACTCATATCACATTAACGCATCCGATATTATCGACCGACAATAATATGAAACAGAAACATCTAAAGAGAGGGAGACGACGAGACAAATAAAAGAGTAAGAAAAAGAGGCAGGGCTGCATTTTAATATCAGGGTTTAAATTATTAACATTGTAACTTGGCGTAGCATTAAACTTTCCCCAACATATCATGAAGTTTAACGAGCAAAAAGTTGCGTATCACCATTTTAATATGTCGGAAATGTAATCCTACTTTATTATCCAATTTACATTGGCCCTATTGTGTGGTATGAAAACGAAACACGAACGGTAGGTAGGTACCTAGTTGTTAGCTAAAACAAAGTTGCCTGTTGCTTTTCAGGTTGCGAGAAATCAATGACACCTACAGCCTCGCTTGTTGCACGGGTCGTCTGTGTCTAACATCGTACACGCGTAGTGGCACACATTGAAAACGTGTCACAGACTAGGAAACTCGGTAGACTCATTGGTGGCATTCTACAAGTGGTTGTTGTTGATGTTGACGCACGATACAAATTGCGAAAAACGTGTTCAATTCTTACGACCACAGTCATAATTTTACCTTTACTTTTACGCACAATAGAAATTCGTGTCCAAAATGAGCGCGGCCTTATTGTAGCGCAAAATATAGAAGTATATGTGATATGCATTGAACATAAATTAAGAACGGAAAAAAGGAAATAATAATGACGATTTGTGAGATTTAAATGACTGGAGCAGTATTGAATAAATTTCCCTCCTATTAATAAATAGAGCTATTATGTTATGTTCCCAAGACTCTAATGACATCGTGATTTTAGAAAATAGAGACAAAACATAGCTCAACTAGTCTTAACTTAATTACTAAAGAAGTTCAAGCAAAGTCCTTATAACTTTGAATGTCTCCTGATCTAACTAAATATTACATTTTGTGGAGATATTAGACGAATAATGAAGGGCTTAATTGTAGTAAAGTAGCACATAGATACCTATGAGTATATTTTACTAAACAAATATTCATCAAAAGCATCGGATTTTTGTGACTTTGTTCTAGGGAATCAATGGGACTATTGAAAATCCTAGTTATTATTAGAAAACTACCATGGAGATTTAATCATTACTAGCAGACACACACCACCAAGAGTGTTACATTCTGCTAGGATCCTTTGTAAAATGGAGGTTATTCCTAGACGAGCGTCCGTCTGGCAATACAATTACAAAACCACACCAATGCTTTTAAACAGATCGAATAATGTTAGATTATGAAAATAGTACCATTTTGCTTGTATTGTACCTTTTTTTTTTTAACGGGGAGAATGCATTTAAGCACCGTCCCCGCCCACTGGGCTAGTGAGCGGGGGTGTATGGGACTCACCCGGCTAAAGAGATAGCCGGGAATACTCCACTAAACTCCCCGGGAACTTCGCCTCGCCATAATTGAGCGGGCCACGAGCATGCGCAGGGCGCTCGCTCGCGTAGGCCTGCTCGGCGGTGCCCGCACAGTGCTTGTATTGTACCTGGTTAACCTCTCACGGCGGGAAACATATTTTTTTCAAAACTTATTTAATTTTGAAGATGGCTGTTGAATAAAGTTACATGACCATGAACAATATGGAGTTTGAGTACAAGTACCTCGCCAAGTTACTCGCCTTTGAGATAGGCACGAACGCAGCCCACGAATGTATTTCTTTTGCAATACTAAATACTTCATAGTATTTTACATGACTGGTAATAAAATAATTTTAATAAAAAATCAAGAAAAATGTTACAACAAATTCTATACCATACAAATCGCTTTCCTGTAAAGTAGGGTTTATGCAAGAGTAGGTTTATTGTATGGGTATACCTGAATCACTACTCTGTGGTCAGACGATAGAAGAAAGGCACGCACACAGCTATATTCAGGGTCTGGTTCACGCATACACGCGCACGCCACAAGGGCTGAAGTTGCAGCTAGGTCGCAAATGACGTCACGCCGCGCAAGGTCAATATCACCCTTGCGTCCTTATCTATCCCGGGGCGGAGTTATATCCGTCTCTTTCTCCAGCGGGTTGCTCCGTCTGAGGCTCGGATGCAAAATGTGCGCGTGGAGGTGTGTACAACTCCTTAGCTTCTCCTCTATTGTATGATTCGGGCTGTTATCGGGTTTATTGTTATTTTGTATCTTAACGGCTTAGTTTATAGATTTTTTTTATTAGGTACTTACTGAATATATATATTATATATATATGCTAAATGCTTTCTTACTAGAGCAACAAGTGAAAGTCTTGGAGGGTAATGTAATAGAAAACTGATACGGTATAAAAAGGTGGTAGAAGAATAATGTTGGACTATTTGAAGGAATTTGAAAACAAAAATATTTTTCATTTTCATTAGGGACTTAAGTATATCATCAGAGATTGTAGGTCGACGAATTCAGCCTCATCCCAGTACCCAAATACACCAATTTAGATTCAATAACAACTGTTGATGCAGCCGGGGCAGTTGGGTTAACACGTGTTCCGAAGCTCGGAAGAGCCTTAGATAATACATTTTTGGTTACCTATTCTTATGACCACCAAATTGGCCGATACACCAAAAGAGAAGAGTAGCAAAGTCAATCGTGCTACTCCGGTGGTATCACAAAATCGAAATTGTGACGAAGGGCTTTGTCATTTTTTTTTATTTTCCAGAGAAAGTTACATTTAATCTTATTTTTAAACATTATAGTGATACATACATAATGCAAAGTTCTATTGAAGGTAGCCACATCATGCTTAAGAGACAGTACGAATGGACCGGAATTTAATTAAATAAACAAACAGAAAGACAAACTAAAACAACATATAAATAATTAAAGGACAATGTTAAAATTGGCCTAAGAACCAACACCAATTTGGCATTTATGATAATTCTTAGTATATTTTTTGCGATAATTACAGTATTTAGATTGTCACGGACACTTCCAGTTAAGTAAACTAAATTAAAAAGTTAAAAAATAATCTGAGACAATAAATACCATTGTATGTGTATAATCTATGACAGCGCTGCAAACAAAACACTCTTTCTTCCTAATGCCGGCACTTCACTTGGCTATCAGTATTTGCTATTTGAAAACATGACATCAGTCTGTCCTTTTCATTTCTTATTAAGCATGACAAAGACAAACTTTTATCAAGTGAAGGGGCGGCATAAAACTCGATAATGTGTGGTTGTGGTGCAGACAGTTTGTTTGCATTCGTAGTAATCTGTGGCATTCGTGCATTCTCGTTTCGTATTACCTGTTGGCTGTTGTGTGTGTTTATTTGCGATGTTTTTCCTTAATTTAACTATTTCGGCTATCTAATATGCCATCGATGTTACGAAAGAGCAGAGACCTTATTACCAAGTGCTAGTGAATCTGTGCCATTACATCCTGAGAGGATCATATTGCCAAATTACCCAATAGCACCTGATACACATTGACGCTGCATATTTACACAATATACAAATACACGTGATAAATACAATATGATAAAATTATGTGAAAAATAGTCAATAAATAGGAAGCCAAACTACAGTTTTTATTTTATTCATGATTCCTACCTAACGAAGTTTTTCCTAATAGTTATTCTTTAAAATTGCAAAAAAAGAATAATGTAATATTAATTCACATCATACTGAGTTCATAGATATATAAGTTCATAGGTTGACCTATGTTTCATTGAATATTAAACATAACCTCATTTTTTTTGTTACCCTAATAATTTAAGTTTTGAGAAGTGTCCGTCAATAATCCTTGTTTTTACAGTCATTAACTTGCGATTTCGAACCTAGAAAATAATATTTCATGATTGTTGGTTCTTAGGCTAACTATGTATGGACGCAGAATAATGTCCTTTATGAACTATTAGTGGCACCTTTGAAACTATAGACAATAGAAAACGAATATATGTAATTATTCAATATAACAAAGGACAATGGCGAAATATTTGTTGAAGTAAATTTTTAGCGTCTATAGATGTCATTATCAGAAATGTTAATAAATTAATCTCAAAAGATTTATTAAACAATTCAGGAGGGTTGTCTAAGTCTGGAATTAAAAACTTAAAAAAGGGAAACACAATTGACTATTTATTTTTATTGTGACTTGGCATCGTGGCTTTTGAGCCATTTATTTTAATTGATTTTAGTGATGAAATCAACTTTAAATATGTTGTTCGCATGTTTTGCATCGCTTTACGCTTAAACTGTATTTAATTATCTATCAAAAATATCGGGAAACATTATTTTTCAATATTATACTGAAACCATAATAAATAATCTCCACAATACAAAAAGGGTATGGCGACAATTCAAACGCAAAAAACTATAACTGTCACTGTCATGCTTGTCATCGAATTGTTGTTGATATTGTTAACATTAACGTTGCTTGTGCTTAAGTGCATGCGTATTGCAACGATTTAAATCGGCGCATTGTGTTTTTTTGTGATTTGTGTTTTTATGTAACTTGGACTGAATTTGGACTCTCGAAATCTTCCCGGCGACTGTTGAGTAGTTAGACTGTTGCCTAAGACTTCCGAATCTGATATTTCGAACGACTTCTTGCTGTGGATTTTGGACACGATTCCGTTCCATACTGTGTATTTTATTTCATTGTATCTACTATCTACGATATTGTGATCAAAGATATGGAATAAAAAATATATAAAAATGTGTTTCATATTTTATTAATATCCCATCAGTACACTACACTATTAGAAATCCTTTTATACTTTATTATTGCTGTGGTAATTTTCAAATTGTTAAGTACTTCTTGCAGCACAGACATTGTATTCGAACTCAATAACCCTAGTCTGTTTAGTATTATTAAGTATTTTGACGCGGTTGGTCAGTAAGTACCTACGCCCACTGATCATACATTATAAAAATCATTTTTTTCGTCACGAATCTACGGGAACCTTATACTTTTATAGTTCCGTTCACGTATTTTTTGTTCTGATATAAAAATACTCTTGAAAATACTTAAATAATTAGTTTTTGTATTACTTACTATGACATAACCTCCAAAACTTCAAAGTAGAATATCTATAAATTCAGACTTCCTATATATAATAAGACGAATCAAATCGAGAATCTAAGCTCTATAATTTAAGATGCAATTCATTTATAGACGCAAAAAAAAATTCAACAAAAATTTGTATGGGAGTTCGCCATTGTCCTTTAACGACAAAAATGAAAATAAAATTTGCCTACGTATCTCTTAATAACTCAGAAACTTTAGTCCTAAATCATAGAAAAGAGTCATGGAAGATATCAATACTCTCACTCAGTTTGTTGTAAGCTTCGGGCAAGCGATATGATGCAGAGTGTGTTAATATGTTTGTGCGAGCGATTCGTTTGCTGAATGTTGGTACAGGATAGCGTGGTGGTTTACGGGGAACTCTAATATTTATCTTACTAAGAAATTGTGGGCGATCAACTACATTTCTGGCAACTATAAATAAAAATGTGATATCAGAAATATTTTTCCTAGTGAGAAGACTGTCCATATTAAAACACTAAAGTCTTTGGCTGTAGTTGGTAGATTTTGTATTCAGCCTACTACTGAATGTGAGATGTCTAGTAAAGCCTTTCTGAATGCGTTCAATATGAAGCTGATGTATACTGTATTGAGGAGACCAAATAACTGAACAGTACTCTATGCTTCTAACAAAGCTGTTATAAATCATGACCTTTGTTGAGGGATTTCTCAATATTTTGGCATTTCTCATAATTAATCCTAGAGTTTTTGAGGCTCGAGTAATAATGATATCTATATGTGGATTAAATGTTAATTTAGAATATATTATTACACCCAGATCTCGAATAGTATTTACCTCCTGTAATATAGTATCATTTACTTTATATTGTGAGACTTGCGTGATAACTTTATATGATAACATTTATTAATATTGAGAGACATTTCATTTACCTTGCACCATTCCACTAAGCAATCAATGTCCGACTGTAGGAGTTTAGCGTCCTCATCACAGTGAATAACTTTTATTAGTTTAAGATAATCTGCATATAGAGAAACATCACCGTGCTTAATTACATCTACAACGTCATTAATAAAAATATTGAAGAACAATGGTCCTATATGAGAAATATGTATGCAACCACATCAATAAAGAACCGGCGAATCCATATTTTGAGAGCTTGTTTACTAATTTTTTGTGACAAACTTTGTCAAATGCCTTGGAAAAGTCAGCACAGGTGGCATCGCTTTGCAACTGTGAGTCCATATTGTTAACAATGAGATTGGTAAAAGTGATGAAATTTGTGCTGGTTGACCTAGATCTCAAGAATCCATACTGGCGATCAGTAATAAGATGTTTTATTTGGGCTTAAAGATGTGGATATATTAGCGCTTCAAATACTTTTGGTATAACTGATAAGATTGAGATTGGTCTATAATAAGCAATATTGTTTTTGTGACCGCTTTTGTAAATTGGTACAACCTTCCCAACCAAGATCTAGGAAACCGACCAGAACTAAGAGATTTATTAAATATTATGTACAAAGGAAGAACGAGTAAATCGGCAAATCGGCAAATGAAATAAGGAGGGATGTCATCAGGACCTGCGCTCTTCGTGCAATCAAGTCTTTTTAACCGAGTGCGGATGGACTCCATTGTAAGATGTAATTTACAGATACTGCAAGATTCTGAGTTGTTATTAGTTAGAGACTCCCTTGGGACATCGTCACTTAATTTACTTTCGGTGGACTAAACGGAACTGAATCTTTTTGCAAAAATACTACAGATATAAGGTCCAGCAGTGGCTGTTTGATTGTTATGAGTCATTTCAGTGGGATAGTGAGGATCTGACTTGCTTTTGTCTTTCATATAAGTCCAAAAATATTCTGGTTTGCTGTTGATGTTTAGTTCATGGTGGAAAGGAAGAAGAGGAAGCCAGCTCGCCGCAATCTGTATGGTGCTGCCCCGACTGGACCAAACCATCCGCTGCATCCTGTCATACCAACGATGCCGCTTTACGTGTCCCGAATTATTACTCTAAGAAGGTCGAGGAGATCATGGAGTACTTGCGGATCAAGACGAAATTCTCTCTGAGAGTCGCGCATGGAATATGGCCATAATGTGAATTTTAAAATTTATGCCTACCATTTAATCTAGAAATCCTAACAAATTCAAGTGTCATCTATTTTTCTGATTTTTTGAAGAACATCTGATATATTTAGTCAAAGTGTTTAATTTACTTGATAAGAAGTCATATACTATAATTAACAGAATGATGAGATTCCGCATCATGGGTTCCTTGATGCGAAACGAGCGACAGGAGTTTACTACATTCGAAATGTACTAAAAATAGAAGTTTCCCAAAAGAAGACCTGGAAGTATCGTTGAAGTTAAGCAACTTTCGCAGTAGTCGATCATTGGATGGATGACCAAAAATCTTATATCTCGAGTTTCTCCGTGCTTCGGAAGGCACGTCAAGCCGTTGGTCCCGGCTGCATCTGTAGACGTTAGCACCCGCCAAATCCGCACTGGGCCCGCGTGGTGGTTCATGGCCCAATCTCACCATTCCATCCATAGGGAAGACCTGTACCCCAGCAGTGGGGACATTAATAATGATAATGATGATGATGATGCTGGTATGACTTAGCGAGAATTTGAAGAAACGAGTTGCATGCGCATCATGCCAGTCTAATATAAGTTCGCTGTGGCATTAAGCAACTGTAAGCCGATGGGCTCTAAAGAATAATCTGAAAATGCTATAGCTTTTGAGCACTCACCCCAATACCAACGTCAAACAAAACGCTCTTGCAGTTGCCAAACACTAAAACACCTTACACCGACATTTGTCAGACAGAAACAAACATAAGATTGCCGTTTTTAGTTGAACGTATTATTGGATGTCAAGAAACTTTGCCAAAATATTTAACATGCCAATAAAACAGAATTCAAAGGATCGGGGACTATAAGGCTCGTATTACAGAATGACAACTAAGTGTTGATCTTTACTTGAGTACAGTTAGAAAGGGATGTCGCTCTGTGCTATACAAAGCGACATCCCTAACTGTACTCAAGTACAGATCAACACTTAGGCCCGTATTACAGAATGACAACTAAGTGTTGATCTTTACTTGAGTACAGTTTGAACGGGATATCACTATGTGCTATATATAGCGACATCCCTTTCTAACTATGCTCAAGATAAGATCAATCACTGAGAATCTTTTTATAATACGAGCCTTAGTTGTCATTCTGTAATACGAAGTCGAAAACCTTAGTTTTGACGGAATTGACCTGAGCCTTCTCGTGTCTACTAAAAGTAAGACGTTTTTGAATTGTTTGAGATTGATTGTACCATGTGACGTGACAGAATACTCTGATGATTCAGTGAAAAACTATGTGTATGCACCTAAGGTTGTCAATGATCCTGCAGAAAGAGGAAATTCTTTGAACTAAAACAGTGGCTGCTATGAATCGTCGAAATTACAGGAAAAAAGTAACCAAGTGGTCGAAAGAACGAATTGTGTAGTACAAAGTTGGTTAATATACTCGTAGCACGACTGTGATGCCCTCTTATTTTAATTTATATCTCAATTGAATTTTATGTTTGTTATATGTATGATTAGTCTTTTTTAAAACAGTAATAAAAATTGAAAATGTCGTCTTTCTGATATTTTTTTTAAAAGTGATCTGTGCAAGCTCTAAATGTTATCCAAACTTCTTGAAACTTGGCATGGATAAGTTTTATATCATTGAGACTCAGACGGGTGAGTCTCAATGATATAAAACTTATAACTACTTAGCAATGATGGCAAATATTTTTTTTGTATAACTAATGAAAATCAAGATGTGTCATTAAACCAGAGTTCCGTGGTGGATCTAACATTGAGAAAATAAAGTTTAATTAGGCTGTGAAAGCGTTACGGGGTATGAAAGCCCTTTCCGCCGTGATAATAGTTTTAGGGCAGAGCTTAACGCCCCATGCCGTGGGAATGGAAAGTATAATTTAATTATTTATATGCAAGATACATCCCCTGTTACTTTTTATAGTTCCGTACCTCAAAAGAAAAAAACTGAACCCTTATAGGATCACATCGTTGTCCGTCTGTTAAGATCCTTTATCTCGGGACCGCGTGCAGGTACTGAGTTGAAATTTAAACCATATATACTCAAGTGTCCCTTGAAGCTGTGAAAAAATCAAACTTCAAAGTAAACGTTAAAAAAATACGACCATATAAGGTGCGTACCTACAAATTTCTATGGAACCCTCGAGTCCGACTAGCACTTGAACGGTTTTTTTATAAAAGTCGCGGTAAATTATCCACCCTCACCTGATATTATTAATAATACATATAGTGTCGTGGATGTTATAGCCCACCTCTGAACAGACGGGAGTTTCAGGCACAAACATTATAATTTACTTAAACTACAATAAACAGTAATGCATGGTGTGTGTATGTCTGTGTGTCTGTGTGTGTGTGTGTGTGTGTGTGTGTGTGTCTGTAGCTGTTACATTACTTCATTAAATTTTCTTCGTCATCATAATCCAGACTAAGTTTTTATTATACAGCAGGAGAGCTATTTAATCATAATGGTACATGGCCAGTACTAAAACCCACAACAGAACATACTTTGCCCTTTCTTCGTTTATGTATCAAAATATTTGGATTGTATGTAAGGGATTTGTGTTTGCGAACTACTGCAATTAAGATAATATTAGGTTTAAGTGGAATGCAAAAAATATGGCTTTTTACTGTCGTGGTACACGACTTAATTTTATAATTTTTTGTAGGTAGACTAAGCACTCATTATGTAAACGTAAACAAACATTAGATTTTTGTTACTTTTGTATGACATTGACAGCTTCGCTGCAGCAGCACTGGGTTGCGTTCCAAGCTACAATTTTTCACTCTGACGTTACAATTGACATAAATCCTTTGTAAATGTATGAAAGTCATGTCAAAGTTGTCATTTGTTGCACCTGTCGAGTGGTATGGTACGTGACACAGACTATAGACCTGAAACTTTTTTGTTGTAAATTTTTCTAACACAAAGGCATGAGATGTTGAATTCATACAGCCTTGCCGTATCACTTTTTTTTTTATTCCAACTTTCATGCAATTCCCAAAAATACTTTTTTTTTTTTTCTTTAGTCTGTTTTTTTTTTAAGTCTAACGCCACACACATCTGCTGTAGATTGCTTATTGTTACTTATATCTTATTAATTGTATTATCTGTTTTGTAGTCGCTAGATATTATTAGCTTTGGCTTTTTTGTTCTGCTTAGCTTAGATTATATTTAAAATTGCCTGCCTATGGGTAATTGAAATGTATACCAATTGAGTAGTATTTTTTTTGTGTTGTTGTATTTATCTATGTACTATGAATATTTCAATAAATTCTGATATATTTCATTCTTGCTCCTCTCAATCCAGTCTTGAGGATAGTATTCATAGTGATGACTCTGCGTCCCTTGATGAACTTCTGCAAGATACTTTTGGTGATTTACCCAAAAATTTTAACGTAATCCACATAAACGCGCAAAGTATCCCTGCACATTATGCTGAATTATATACTTATTTAGTCCATAATGATATTCATGCGATTTTAGTCTCTGAGACTTGGTTACATCCTGCTGTTCCTTCTTCTTCTTACTCGCTTCCGGGTTATCATTTGATCCGTAATGACCGTGGTAGCTCTTCTCATGGAGGGGTAGCAATTTATCTCCGCGCACATTTTTCTTTCACTGTATTAAGTCAATCATCCCAACCTCCTCCGCAGGATTCTGCTGAACATCTCTTCATTGAGGTCAACTTAGTTCACAATAAGGTTCTTCTAGGTGTTTTATACAGCTCATCTTCTAAAATTGATTATTTCCATTCATTCGAGCTTCTCCTTGAAGATTTTTCTCATAATTATACTCATTCAATTATAATGGGCGACTTTAACACCTGTCTTATTAAAAATGATTCCCGATGCAAAGAGTTACGTTCGGTAATTAATTCTTGTAATATGCATATTCTTCCTCTCTCTGCGACGCATAAATTTCCAAACTGCATCCCTTCTCTGCTAGACCTTATAATGGTATCATCTCTCGACCATGTTGTGAAACATGGTCAATTACCTGCCTATCAGTTTTCCTATCACTTGATAATCTCAACAGTATTGATGAACAAATAGAGTTATTTAATTCCTTACTCATACGTTTAATGGATATTCACGCTCCCATGCGACCTGTACGCGTCAAGCATGTTCCTGCTCCTTGGCTTACGGAGGACATACGCACAATAATAGAAAAAAAGACCCGCGCAAAAACAAAATTCAAAAATAATCCAACAGATGCCAATCGTTCCAGATATAGGGAAATAAGGAATCGCTGCAATACATTGATTAGGAATAAACAAAGACGCCACATTCATACGTATGTCGAAAATGGTGACTCCGCCAAAGTTTGGCGCTTTCTCAATAAGCTTGGTATTGGCAAAGCTAAACGCAACTCTACATCTCCTTCAAATTGTGATATCAATGCTTTAAATGCTCACTTTTCCTTATCTGCGTCCATGGATGGAATAATCAAAAGTCATACTTTGAATACGCTTTCTTCGTCGCCAACACCAACTTTTACTCCTTTTATCATAAAGCAATTTACTGAGTGTGACATTGAGAGGAACATCATTGCGGTATCGTCCAATGACGCTACGACTGCATTAGTCGTAATATGATCATTCCTCTTCTAGATATCCTCACTCCTGTAATTACGAAAATCTTTAATAAATCCATTTCGTCATCTGTTTATCTTTCAGCATGGAAAGAAGCTAATATTATTCCCATACCTAAGAAATCCAAGCCTGATTCCTTTAATGATTATCGCCCTATTTCAATATTGCCTTTCCTTTCCAAAGTCCTCGAAAAATTAGTCCATCAACAGTTAAGTAGATTCCTTTCCATGAACAATCTTCTAAATCCATTTCAATCTGGTTTCCGTCCCGGTCATAGTACGACTACTGCACTTGTCAAGATCACAGATGATATACGTGTGGGTATGGAAAATCGGCAGCTCACTGTATTAACGCTGTTAGATTTTAGTAACGCATTTAATATGGTTGATTTTGATATTTTATTGGCAATGTTGGTTTCTCTCAATGTATCTCCACCAGTGATTGATTGGTTTCGTAGTTACCTGCATGGGAGACGGCAACGCATTTGTGTGGATGGATATTTTTCATCATGGTGCGACACAACAGCCGGCGTACCGCAGGGTGGCGTTATGTCTCCTCTTCTCTTTTCTATTTTCATAAATTCAATAACTCTTCCTCTCTCTTCTTCCTGTCATATGTATGCAGACGATCTCCAAATATATACTCAAACTTCTTTAGATGAACTTCCTACAGCCATCGCAGTTACCAACAACGACCTGGAACACATATATGACTGGAGTCGGCGACACGGTCTGTTGGTTAACCCGCGCAAAACTCAGGCTATAATTATTGGAAGCCATTGGTATAACGCTAGAATTAATAAAAGCGCGTTGCCACCGATCCTGTTAAACGGCATCCCTATACCACTTCAGGACACTGTAAAAAATCTTGGCGTGTTATTCGACAATAACTTGTCTTGGAGCCACCATGTTGGTGAAGTTAGTAGGAGGGTATTTGGCGCGTATGGCTCGCTGAAACGCCTGAAAAACATGTTGCCGACCAAGACTAAAATTTCTCTTGCGCAGTCCCTTCTTCTTCCGTTGCTTGACTATGCCGATGCGTGTTACTCTGACCTTAGTGTTGTTCTTCTTAATAAACTCGAGCGTCTGCAGAATTTATGCATTCGATTCATTTTCGGTCTGCGTAAGTACGACCACATTTCTCATTATCGTTCCCAACTTTAATGGCTACCCATTTCTCGTAGAAGATACTGTCACATCCTATCACTCCTTTATTCTATCCTCTTTCATCCTCACACTCCTCTCTATCTTAAGGAGCGCTTCGCATTTCACTCTTTTAATCCTGTCCGTGATCTTCGGTCTTCTCATAACTTAACCTTAGTTATCCCACCCCACTCCACTGATTTCGTAGCCAAGTCATTTTATGTAAGAGCTGTTAAGCTGTGGAACGCTTTGCCTATGGATATTAAACGTGCACAGACGAGGGACTCATTTACTATTAAAATTAAGGAATATTTCACATATGACAGCTCTTCGTCAGCGTTTCCGGTAGTGAGTGACGGCGTAACAACTTTTCTTTGACGACGTGACGTCACAGACCGGCGATCACGCAAATAATATGTCAACAATAGGTACATAACTTATGAAATAATAGGTAGCACAATTTAACAACCATTAATTACGATCGAACATACATCCTTGATTATGTTTCGTCTACTAATTCATTCCTAGAATCATTGCTGTGTCTGAAAACACGATCATAAATAATATTTCATTGTATAAAGTGTTTATCGTAATATCTTTATGAATACCGAACCAAATTACGATTTAATGGTATCATTACATTCAGAAAATTATTCCCATTCCATTTCACGGCTTGTTTTCAGTAAATACGAAAGTCACATTTTCAATAAAAAAAAAACGAAACCAAACGTCATGTGACGTCGTGTGTGCCTGCGCGCAAAGGAAACGATATCGATGCAATTGGCATTCGATAAGCAATTGCACCGTGATTTCCCATTGATTATTAAACATTAAAATTATCAATTATGGATGTTTTTGAATAACAAACAAAGTACTCTTTTTTGGTAAATAAATTAAAATTTATAACGGTACATTTGTAAAAGTTTGATTTCGGATTTCAAGTATCCATCGATAGATCAATATTTTCGTGATCCCTTGCCGTTGCACTACTGACTTACTTAAAACGTCTCGACAGTCGCCCAGAGAAATTCCCACGAGGAGGCTGTGTCGTTTGTCACCAAAACCAGTCCGCCGTATAGAAGGTTCTCGTGGCACCATGTTTGGCAGGCCGATTCCTGAACCAGGGGGATGAAATGGCACGCCGCCATGCCCCATAGTCCGTAGTTTTTTAGGGCTTTCTGCCCGTAATTTGTTTTAAGTGAGTACAATATAATCTCGCGGCTGCTGCGTGCGTGGTGTGACATGTGATCACCCACGCCCTCCGACTCCTCGTGTCTTCGGCTTCACCGGTGTGCTCAAATGCCCATGAGCTCCTTTCACCTGCGTGCTTCCTGCTCAGGCCTGCGGCGTCAGCCCGTAGACCCCTACCATCAGGGTGCAGCGTGCTGTGACGTCAAGGGTTGACGTCCTGAGGCATCACCGCCATCGTCGCTTCGTTCAACGAGGGAACGTGGTACCATTAGCGATGTGTGTCGAACCGTGAGCTCACGTAGTTTTTTTTCTCTTTTTTTTCGCGAGTGCGCGCGTGTCGTTCCTCGTCGCCACGTGTCCCATCTGGATTTTAATGACTTTTCGGGTCGATAGAGTAATATATACCATCATTGGTATCATATTATAATAACCATTGTTCCGCTGCGGGCCGCCGCCATGTAACGCGAGATTATATTATATCAATATAAATTGCATGTACCAGAAACCACCATCTTTGATTTTTTTTCCCAAGCTACGGCCTTTGTACTTCAATAGTTCATTGCTGTAACCGAGTGTTTATACCGGTACCTTATCAGCTGGGTATTAGCTGAAATAACACCTGCTCGTATGTAAGGAGGTTCCGTACCATTAAATAGCAAAGTAAAATATTTCCATTTATTTTTCCATTTACAAACCGATTACAGATTCCATTTTTTTTCTTTTACATACGACATTACCTTGGCTGGATGAAACCTGAAACCTTGTAGGAACAAAATACTTCGAAAAGATAAGATGTTTCATTACTGTGATCTTTCGTAAGGTAGAGGTTACTTCCACAGGCGGGTTGGGAGCGGCCGCTCAAATTCAGGCAGAATTTCACTTGCAATTCACTGTTTCTTTTCTTATGTTTGCTTCAATTCGATATAATAATAAATAAGGAATTAAAATCACTGCCTCATATAGTCAATCGATTAATGTCCCCACTGCTGGGGCACAGACCTTCCCTATGGATGGAAAAGGATATTGGAGATTGGGCCATGACCCACCACACTGGCCCAGTGCGGATTGGTGCTAACGACTGCAGATGCAGCTGGGACCAACAGCTTAACGTGCCTTCCGAAGCACGGAGAAGCTAAGTAAATTTTTGGTCACCCATCCAATGACCGACCACTGCGAAAGTTGCTTAACTTCAACGATCCCGGCCAAACGCGCTAACCACTTACGCCATCGGGCTTCTCGTTTGATTAAAATACAAGCAAATGGTAAAGTTTATCTGTAATCTATAACACAATCTGCTATCGGACGGTTTGTTCTCCAATATTCGACACTTGCAGAGACAAACATCGTAACCAAGTTTCAGTAACTTTACAGATGTGCGTGAAAGGGGCAAAAAGATCTTGAGGATTTTATTTAAAGTCCTAAATTTAAACAATCTTGCATAGAATAAACAAGGAAGTTTCTTTGTATGACAATATTTCTGTAAGTTGATGTTTTTTTTTTATTTATAACAACTACTATCATAAGTTACAATGACATTCCTATCATCGTACTCGATAAATTAATGGCAATAATTATAATTCCATATACTATACAGGTTCATACATATGTGTAATGAAAAACTCCAAAGTAAATTGTTGTTTCGTTATGCAATTTTATTCCTTTAACATTTCCCTCGTATTTTTTCAATAGAAAAGAATTTAGAAATACCGTTATATGTGTAACAATACTATTGTTACTCAAAATCGCCATATACTGAGTTACGATATTTTTCCTTGCAGGTTTCGATGTGTGTGTGCTTATACCGATAATGCGGTATCGATTTTGGCTCAATTTTACACATACATCTCTCCACTTGGTATGGCGAGGGGTCCCGCGTTTTTATGTTTGTACAATCAGCAACAGGTTAAGTTATAACACTGACAAAACATTGTTTCAACAGTAATAAGAAGCGTATCTTAATACATATTCCTATTTTTCGGATCCTTTACAGACTCCGCTCTGAAGAGAATGATTTTAATTAATTTTGATGAGCTACATTCAGTGTCTTACCACAATGTCTTAATTAAAACTAGAGTTTTATTTAATAAGTGGTATGAAAACATAAGAAATATATACAAAATTTGAAGCTTAGAGAAGAGAAATTCACAGTTTATTGAGAAAATTGTACAATTTGTGATAATATACCAAAAACAGCACTCACCAAATACCTAATTCGGTGAGTGCTGTTTTTGGATTCTTGGACAGCTTTAACTTCGGATATAATCAATAAATTACTCTAAAACTTTATTTAATTGTGTCTTATGGCAACACTAACCTATCTGTCATTTAATTAAAAAAGTACCAACTAATTTTAATAAGTTTTCAGAATAATTAATAGTATCCAAAGGTACAGTACCTCAAGCACGAACTTTTACAGATCCGGATTCGTATCGCCATCGTCTGCGTGGGTATCGCCCCTCCCGGACGTAAGACCATGCTAGCTTTTTCCGTAGAAACTTTGACATAACGATACGAATACTTTCTCGCTAGTTTTTCGTGCATGGGGTACAGTTTAGAACTTACACCTACTTGCTGTATGTATTATTGATATTGACTGAAAAAAAATATTTTCATAGAGATTTAAAAACATACAATATGTCGGCTGTTTATCATCCCACGCAAGTCGTAAAAGTCGACACTGACCCTTACCGGGTTTTATGTCTTATCTCCACGTCTAAGCACATATGTTCATGTTTATATACAGGAAGGTATAGCTGGGAAGTGCCCGTTGCTTTGAAGGTCACTTGATTGTATATTACACGTATATATGTATTTATTAATTCCATTTGGATTGTGATTCGAATCAGACGTGTGTTGTAAAGTTGATCAATTTCAATAAATATTACAAAATAAAATTCACAAAGTACTAGGAGTACAGAGGTGTGCAAAAGTATAGGCAGTGTCGGTGCAAAAGTGATAGCAAGTCTTGCGACAGCAACAGTTCTACCTGCCACAGATACGCAGGGTTGATTTCAAAAATTACAATCCAAGTGACTATTTTGTGTGGTAAAAGTGTAAACGCCGGATTCTGTTCATGCTTATAGAAGTAATACTGGTACCTCATGATACAGGAATATTTTTGATTTTACTCATAATTGTTATTATTTTTTGTAAGCTTTATTATGTCAACCCAGAGAACGCCTGTGAAAGACCAAAATCCCACTACACCGATACGGTGCGGCTCTGATCCGTCATTAAATGTCTCCAAAGTTCTTGTTCAACTCAACTCGGGTTTAACCAAAAGAACAAAACGCAGACAGGAAGAGCCATGTGATAATAGTTCTGCGACTTCGGAAATTAAAAGACTGCTTAAAAATGTCATTACCCAACAAGATTCTAAATTCGAAACGCTGAAAACTTCAATGGAAGCTGTTGTTCGACCAAAAAATTTCAATAAAAGCATCAATAGAGTTTAAGTCAAGTCGATATGATGAATTATTTAAACAAATTAATGAACTACTTGAAGACAACTCCCTTTATGAAACTCAAATCAAATTCTTTTAATCAAAGCTTGAGAATCTTGAAAGAAAAACACGAAGTACATCTTTGGAACTAAGAAATATACCAAAACTTGTCCCAGAAAATAAAGAAAGTTTGATAAATATCGCGAAAAACCTTGGAGCGGCAGTTAATGTAATAATACAGGAAGATGACATCTATGATATATACCGAATTAATAAGCCTAACAAATCTGTCTGTAAAATAATTATCGAACTCACATCAGGCTTGAAATATGAAAAGGTTCTCAAATCTGTTATATCATACAACAAGAGTAATGAGTATATGAAATTGAAAACCGAAATTATTAAGATGGGTGGTCCTCGTAGTGAAATCTATGTTGGTGATCTTTTAACCCCGAAAGCTAAACAGTTCGCACCTTTATTCAAAAAAAGAAATAACTCAAAATTTCAATTTTGTGGGAAAACGCAACCAAAGTTTGACTGATTTGAATAAGCAACTTTAATCTGTCATAAAAAAAGAATGACATTAATAAGGTTAATTCTAAAAGTAGATTCTGTTAATATAATTATTTAACTTTTATACCAACTACCAAAATTATCAAATTTTTAAAAGGACACTAAAATAAACATTTAGAAAAAAGTTCGAAGTTATTTCACTTTATGCCTAAAAATAAAATCGCGGAGTATAGACATACGTGAGCTAATATCAAAAATTGCTATTTATTATTTAATATTCTTGAAAAATGTATGATATATTTTGATTTTATGTAATATTATACTTATAAAATTAATAATAAATGAATATAATTGTTTTTAGTTCTATTATTTAATATAATCAAAAAATATACTTGATGGTAATAAAACTGATGTTGTAATTCTTTATTTTATCCGTAATTATTATAATGCAATAAACATATAATAATCCTTATAAATAATTATACGTTTATTAAATCCTTATAAAACACAATTGAAAAGAATCGTGGTTTAATAAAAAGTATAATATTTTCAATTTATTTAAGAATAACAATCATAAACTACACTTGTAGTCATAAAAAAAGGTAAATTTAAAAAATCAAAAAACCCGACTGCTTAATTATACTTCAAATAAAAACTGAAAAGAAAAAAACAAGTCCAGTAGTCTATAATTCTGTTAATAAGGAACAAAGCTACTTAAACAGTCGGGACCCATTGTTGAAAAATATTATGTGTTCTTGAATATCTAATGGGTCCCGACTGTTAAAGTAGCTTTGTTCCTTATTAACAGAATTATAGACTACTGGACTTGTTTTTTTCTCTTCAGTTTTTATTTGAAGTATAATTAAGCAGTCGGGTTTTTGGATTTTTTAAATTTACCTTTTTTATTTCACACTTTTAAGTTAGTTAGTATTTTAAGACGGTATATACCGTAGTCTTGTTACTTCAGTAAGGGAATTAATATCGCGGGAATTATTAAGTACCTTGCGTCGGTCTAAAAGATTGATGTATTAAACAAAGATCCATACAAACGTAAGATTGAAATTAAAAGCGTAAGTGGTTAATATACAACTTTAAAGCGTTGTAGATCCTAAACAATAATATAAAATGAAAAATGGTGTTAGGAACCTAGATATGATTTTTGATTATCTAGACAGTGATACCCCACTCGACATATTTTGTCAACTTATTTTTTTTACTTCGTCACAATATGGCGCCTAATTTTGCCCAGATTGAATTTTGATTATTATCATATCTTTAGTAGCACTCCCATGATTGAGACGAATCGATTGATGTATGAATCATCAAAATCGGTCCAGGCGTTTGGTCTCTAGTGTGCCACAAAGGAACAAACATACATATATAGACTGTTAAACACATAACCCTGTCTGCGCGTCGCGCTTCGCGCTCTTGCATTGCGCAGCCGGGTGAAAACGAAAACTTATAACGCCCAGAAACTAAATTGAGCATTATCAAAATTATAAAAACGTAGCAAATTTATATAAAACAATAGTCTTATCATCATAATCGGTTTTAACAATTAGTTATAATTGAGATCGTTTTAATAACATCTAAATACTCTTACAAACAAAATATAATTTAGAAAGCTGAAAAAAGAGGAGCAAACTTTTGCGATAGTCTGTCGTGAAACAAAACAAAAACATAAATAATTTTCTAAATCTCCATTAAGTATAATCAACATTATAAAGTAAATATTTTTTTAATAAAATTAAGTCCTACATAATCAGTTTTAAAAATTTGTTATTTTTATAATTGAGTTCTTTATTTTTTTCGTATCAACGAAAAACTTTGTTGATTACAAATAAGAATTTTAATTGTTTATTTATAAAATAGAATTATAAAACGCTGCATAAAAAGAAGGAATCAATCCTTTTGCTATAAGATCTTTCAAGTCCTTTTTCTTATTTTCACTTAATTGTTGTTTTTCGGAATAGGCTGGTTGAATAGTTATTTCTGATAGTGGTTTCATTTTTTGTCTTTTGTTTCTTACATTTACTTCTTTAAAGTTTTGATTCTCATATGACGACTTATAAAAAAATGAGGTAGGATTTTCTTTGGTTATTTTTAATACTTTTATATTATTCCAATTAACACTCTCTCCTTCCGTATTAGTCGTGAAATTATATCCCCACTCATCTTGCAACAATTTTAAATCTATAAAGATTCAAAATTCATTTCATGAACCATTAACGGAGGCTTAGACTTTTTGGCACTCTTTATCAAAGCAATATATTGGTCCGGTGTATATATCGGTCCAGACTTAAGGTTCTTTTTTACTTCTTTTTCTATGAGGCTATGCACGCTATCTGCTTCATTCTGGGATTCCGGGATGTCCTCTTATAAGGAATTTATGTGTGATACTTTTAATGTTTAAAGTTTGAATAGCATGAAAGTATAAAGATGTTATATATTTATTTTTATTTTGGCCGCAGCAATTGTCCGAGTAAAATATCACTTCTTTCTCTTCGTTGTCTTCATCATTCAAGCTTTTAATATATGCCCACACTCAAGAGCCTATCTCTATGGCACCTCGTTTTGCGTCACATTCTGACCAGAAATAACAGTGAACATTTTTGTAGGCTACGTTGCTTTCTTTTGGTGTCAATTCAGTAACAGTGAGATTGTAGCAATTTAATTTCGAATTATAGTAAAAAGACGAAGAATCTCCTCTCGGGCACTGCAATACGGCCTCTAAATCATATACAGCAACCCTGCTGTTTTTATTTATATTATTTCTATCGTTACGTTTTCAATTCTACTGTAATTCTTCTCTTTAATATGTGTGTCATATTTTTCTTCGATAGCTTTCTTTTGGTCATTGTTTGAAATTAAATAAGAGTTACATAGATCACATTGATCTTTTTTGGGTTGATAGAATGATATATTGATTTCCGAAGTAAATATTTGGTAATATTTTGCGTATGATCCAGCGTCCTTATTATCTTTTTCTTGGTTTATTTTAAAATCGATATATAAATCTTTAATAGTTTTGCTGCCATCAATATATTGCCTTGACTTAGAAGCTCGAAGATAATGAGATTCAATCTTAGGGATTGATTGAATGTAATCTTTCATAGCAGCTTTTAATTCGGAACTAATTTTTCTATGACTTTGATGCCGCCCTCGCAAATCAGACATTGAATAATCTTTCTCATGCTGTTTTTTCTGTATTGTAAATATCATACGATCTGAAATGTCTAAAGTAGCCTTAAAAAAGGTTTTACATACTCTGATCGCATTTCCGTCAACTACAAAATGAAAAGATTTGTTATTATGTCTGGGTCTCTCAGCATTTGTGTATTTATATTTAGGCTGTATATCCATCATAGTTGCACCTATATATGCTCTTTGTTTAGCTAAGTCACCCAAATCCCAAAAAATTCGGAAAAGTTCATATCTACAATCCGTATTTATCTTTGTTAAGCATTTTAACCGACATGTATCTGTACAGGGCTCTTTCAGATAACGGGATGAAACATTCTTTTGACTTTTTGCTAGAGATACATACGATCGCCCTGTATTGCGCAAGCGTTTTATCTTATTCTGCTTCCATTGGTCAGGATTTTTACTACGCTTACTCCCTTTTTGAACTGGTTGACGAAGATGATGACTGGTTAATAAGGTAGTTTCTATTTTTACTTGGTTTAATATTTATAAATGTAGGATCTGAGTCGCTAAGATCAACATCACTTTCATCAGTGTATACAGGAGACGTATAATAATTAAGATTGTCCCTGGTACAACGATTTAATCCCTAAAAATTAAATAAATTGTAAGAATTACAATTGAAAGTTCTTGAAAGTTTTAAAGTGCATAAAATTGTTACCTACGAGCCTTCTATTTTCAAGATTAAGATGCTGCGGGGAAATGTTTTTAATTGCAGATGAACATGCCGCGTCGGTTTCATTGATTGTCATGTCGTTGTGTGAAGTGTTAATATATTTTAAAGGTTTGCTTTATTTGTATTAATGACATGGATACTTGACAAGCTATCGGGAGAAGATGAGGCTGAACATGAAGAGTATGAGCTTGAAGAGGTACATGACGAGCTACTAGACGACGACAGCGGACGTACACGACATTTTTTGTCATAGCTTTCTGCTTCTGTAGTGAAGAATTGTGTCTGATCTTCATTATCCGATATGGTAATATCACTGTCATAGTAAGGTACTAGACTTATGTTGGGTCGCTTTATTTCACGCTATGAATTCTGTAATCAAAAATATTGTAGAATAATACTAGAATCAATTTTCTGTTTTGTTCTTATTAAAAACTTGGATATTTACATACTGTATTTGACGACACGAGTTTAAAGCTAAATTTTAATCGGATTGTACTTACCGTTAAAGCCAAATCTGCTTTATTACAGTGATCTTCTGATTTTGTGACCATTTCAAAAGTATTTTTAAAATTCTCATGAGATTCAACAGTGGCGACTTGTTTTGTATTTACTACCTAAAATAATATATTTTTAGTACCAAGTTGTTATAAATATATACGAACAGATTATAATAACTCATTCGCAAAGATAAATACAAAGGTCAAAGTTGTTCAGAGATTTGTGGGTATTAGAAAATTAAAAATAAAATATACCCACTTAATTAATAAGTAGGAACGTGTTTACCTGATTTTGTATTAAAAAAACTCACCTCAAGATAAGTATCTTTATTATTATTTTTATTCGAATCATAGGTAAAAGAACTATCTTTATCTTCCGCAACTGTATTTTTAACAAGTAAACCCAATATTCTTTGTGCCCTCGAAGTCATCGTAAAACCTAGAACAGTTTTTAATTTAAATTTCGTTTAATTATTAATTACAAAATAATAAATATTTAACTTCTTTCATTAAAAAGGAAAATTAATCTCTAAGTCACTTGCATTGCTTGCATTGCATTTAAATAATAAATAATAGACTGAAACAAAACTAAATGTACAAAGCTTTTGAAAATTCAATACTATTATACTGAAACAATACTTAATAATGTAAAGCTTTATTAAATAATTTAATAAAAAAGTGCATTAACTCCAAGTGCTACGCAAATCGTACCTTAAGAATTTATAGTAAACTGTTACAAATCTCAATGAGCCTATAAAAATGATGAGTGTTTTTTAACTAAGCAGATCTAAGTCTGAAGAATTACACATTTTCAAAAATAATTTACCAAAATAAATACTTACCTAATTGTATAACACCGCTATATTTAGAGTTATTACGTTTTTCCAAAAATCTTTAGAGACCTTACTGTTAACGAAGCCGGCGTAACACTGAGTTTGATCACTTATTTAGTATTAACTTGTGCTAACACGTTTGCAGAAAAGAGAAAGACTGTCTTCTATCTCTGTTATTTTCACCGTATCGAAACGGCTGTTGAACTGGGCGCATTGACCCTATTTAGTTAGTTCACTTTATGCTAAAACTCGAAAAATGGTAATTTTGAGTTATTTCTTTTTTTGAATAAAGGTGCGAGTTATATTATTTGGCAAGAAACTTCGCTAAATAAAACAATTATGAAAACTGCTGTACCTCGTACGGGAAAGTTTACCTAAGGCGTAACAAAGACGACCGACGATTGCTGATCGACTCTCATGCATATTTGGAGAAATTGAAGAAAATATGACTTAATAAGTCAGGGTTGTTTCTTTTTAATTTTATCTTTTTTTATTTGCATTGCTTATTATTTTACTTTCGCACGAAATATTTTTACTTAATCTTTTTGTTGTTTGTTTTTGATAATATTGCTAGTATTTGTAACATAGGTTTGTAAAGCCTCTCACAGCCAAACATGTTAATGCACTACTTGTATGTGGATTAATTTTGTCATTAATTGCTTTTTATGTCATGGTTAGCTCTATAATCGTTTTTGCTTATCTAGAAAATGAAATCGACAAATGCGAATGGCTATTCCACTTTGAAATAGCTCCTACCGGCAACAATAATAAAATTCAACGAATTAAGTAATTTAAACGATGAAATTGATTCGGTTGAGATTGCGAATTCCGCTTATAGTGACTGTCAATATTTTATCCCCAGTTCTAACAAATTTTCAAAATTCTTAATGCAAAATATTAGAAGTTTATAATGAAATTTCAATGGTTTGTTGCGTGTTCTCAAGATCAAAAGTAACATGGGATTTTGTTGTACTGACTGAGTGCTGGCTTTCTACAAATGCAAAAATACCGATGTTAGAGGGGTATAAATTTTTGCTACTTCAAAAAATCTTACACAGAATGAAGGTGTTGTGGTATACTCTAGAAATGATATCGTCCTATCGTGTGATGAACCGCAATGGTCGGAAGCAAATTTTCTGATATTTAAACTAAACTCACATACAATATATTGTATGTGAGTATATCCCCCCCTATATATGTAATAAAATGCGCTAGTAAAATATAATTATTCTCCTCCTTGCGTAGTTTTCCTCATTAGTGAGCGTCGTGATTCCCCCATGGAAACGTTCTGTCATTAACGACATCACGCCATCTGTTTCTATTTTTAACAGCGTAAATGTTAGGTACAGTACCTTAGCAATCTCATTTATTATCAATTGTAAAATCACCCAATGTATAGATTTACATCTTTGTCGTTCTCTTTTAAAGCGTTCACCAGTTACAGTTCACATGTTTTCTGGTCAACCCTTTTTTATTGGTAGTATAAAGCTCGAATAAAGAGTACTTCCATCTCCACATCAATTAGGTTGCTACCAGCCTAGCAGTTTTTTTATAAATATAGTTTCTACCTATAAATAAAATAAGAATAAGTATGTTTAAATTAGCCAATCACTATTTCCCAAAAATGGTAAGTAACTTTTACAAAAATAAATAAAATAAACCTATTATTTAGTTTATTTTTGTATCTTTTTCATCAATTCGTAATTATTATCCTAATTATCTATGCTTATATTATAAAGAGGCAAGAGTTGCATGTTTGTAACAAATAAGCTCTCAAACTACTGAACCGATTGGAGAAGTATACGCAAAGCCCGACATAGATGGCGCTGCAAACGCTTGACCCAAACCACAGCCGAATATTGCAGCTGTCAAATTTTAAACGTGTTTTTTTTTGTTAAAAATATTAAATAAGTGGTGAAAATGTATTCAACACAGTCTGTGATACAACTGAAAACATACTTGAAAAGGAGAGGAGCATTTATGCAAGGCAGAAAATCTGATCTAGTAGAAAGGCACTCTTTCTATTATTATGCTAGAATGCTCATTCTCGGTACATAGATGCATTTTCCATGATTATTTTAATATTTTATTGATCTTAGTAAGTTTAAGAGGGCTCATTAGTCAAATCTATCTTATTTTTGCATCAGTCAGACATCTCATAAAGTTAGGTTACCTCTGGCTAAATTGGGTAGTATAACATTAGGTTTTTTTTAAAGGACTTGAAGCATGACCGCAATTTTAATTATATGGCAGTTTTTTTTATCAAAATGAAGACATCCAGATGCAATTATCTGCCCCAGATACATACCATGGTGTAAAAAGCAGCTCAGTTTTACCCCCCTTTCAAAGTAACATATAAAATTATATTTTAGTCGGTAAGCATGAAATTTTCTCACGACAACCAGGAACTGCACATCGCGGCATTGTAATTTGTTAAATAAAAAGCTTAAAAATTAATATAAGCTAATAGGTATGTATTATAAAAATTAATATAAGATAGAAGTTTTGGGTGAAGCGATTAAAGCGCCCCTAGTGGCCAAACTTTGCAGATTTCTTGTCCAATAGCTAACTTATTTATTATATTTTCACGCATTAATCTCAATATCGTTGATTAATCTGGTCAATTTAAAAATCTAAAGAATTTTTACCTGAATGAAATCAACTCTGATGACTTCTCCGAGAGGAATATTTTCTAGTAAATGTTTTCTTTCTAACTACATTATATCCGAGTGACATAGGCTATATTTTATCCCATCAAAATAAATTTCACCCAAGGAATGCCTGGCGGATCACTAGTATAATATATTATTATAGATGTGAAAGTGAGTTTGTTTGTTACGCTTTCGCGCCCAAGTGGCTTAATCGATTATGATGGATTTCCCTATAGGAATAGATGGGACCTTACTGTTAATTTTAGTTAATTACTCTTAAACGGTGATTTACTCTTAAAACTTTATATTATTTGCTTCTAATTTTGAAGAATTATCGTTTATAATAACAAAACCAATATTATCGCGAGCTGATAAATAAAGACAGGGAGTCCATTAAATATGTACCTAATACCTATATGTATGTAAACAGAGATTAATAAGTCAGTTCTCATTATGTTAAGTAATCCTTTAGTAACATGAAGTAATATCGTTAAAATAAACTTTGAAAACAGTATGATTCTGTTTTTCATTGAATTTTATACCTGTTATGATAATTTGTTTTTCATAATTTAATAAGAAGCAAATTTATCATAATTTTATTATAAATAAAATTTTTGTTCCCACCATTCCCACAATCTACTCCTGCAATTTTTAAATATTTGTCGAAATGACACAGTATACAGGGCAAATTTTATCGTCTTTAAATATCAAAATCGATAAAAGTATTTGTTATGATAAAAACTAATTTGTTAACACAAAATGTGCATTTTGAAAATGGATATCAAATAATATTTTTTTTAGATTCACTATTTTAGCGATAAGGGCTTATAAATGAAAAATAGATATATGCTGTCGCGGACTTTTTTGTAGAACCTATGTAAGAGATACATTTTCACTATACATTGTAACTTTTATCGATTTTGCAGTGCAGGCTAAAATGGCTATGATTTTTTCCCGTCTTAAGTGAACTTATTGTTTTATTCCGGCCAATTCACTCAATAACTACATAAATTAGAATCTATATGTTATTATTATGCATGAGCTATATTATCGTCAATTTTCATTAAAATCCATTTTGTATTTTTTGAGTGAAATAGTAACTAAGATCCATACAAACGTAAGATTGAAATTAAAAGAGCATTAACTTAATATACAACTTTAAATCAATGTAGATCCTGATCAGTCATATTAAATTAAAAATGGTGTATGGAACCTTAACATGATTTTCGATTATCTAGACTATAGATGTAAGGCCGGTTTAAAACCAATTAAACCAATCCGTTTAAAACGAAAAAAACCGTTTAAAACCGAAATAAACCATTTTTTTCGATTTAAAACGGTTGGTGTTCATATATATGTTTTTCTTAATTATAACTACATTGTCTTGATTTTACCGAGGTAGGAATATAACAGAGTACCTATAAACTGTATAAAGATTTTTTAAATGTGTGTTATACTTACTGATATTGATATACTTACCGAGTTTAGTTCTAGATTGTCCATCCGCGACCAAGCATAGGTATTACCTACCTAAGTTATAAAAACTCTTATCATAAGTTAAAAAATCTGTGTCAGTAAATAAAAAAAAAAAGTTTTCAAACGATATAAATCAATTCAATCAATTTGATTCGGTTTAAAACCAAACTCACACTCTCGCACTCTCGTTGACGTCACTCGTCGTTACTTGACACAAACGTGTCCAGGAGCTCTATTTTTGAATCACTCGTCTGACACTGTTTCGTCGAATGCGACATAAGTCACCTTCGACTTTCAAGTCACATAATACTGATTTTCCGTATTTTTTAATCTTTCGTCACCGGTGTTACCTGTTTAATACGAAATATAAAATTTTACTCAGTTCACGCAGAAAGAATAAAAACCGGTAATTACCGCAATGAAAACCGAACAAAAAATTCTCGTTGTCGTTTCATATAAAGCATGACAATTATAGATTATCGTCGTCTAATAGCAAAAAAATTTGACAATTATTCTATCATTCGCCTCCACCATTCGCCATGCAGCGAGTGGTTTCACCCATTCGTTGCACTCGAGCGATTCAAAAATACGGAATTAATTATGTCGAATGAAATTTAGTAGAAATCGAGAGTTCGACGCAAGACGAGTGATTCAAAAATAGAGCTCCAGCTCGCCTACCCTACACACACATGCACATACATAAACTGCCGGCCGCCCGCGCCGCGCACGTACACTTCTCAGGCCTGAATACAACAGGGGGTAGGTTGGGGCATGGATGGAGTCTGCTGACAATAACTACATCATGTACAGTCAGGTCACAAGCCCATTTTTACAGTTAACATCTCTATGTATCTTGTTGTATATGTCAAAATGTGCTTTTAAAAGTGACCCCCTGATTGTAGGTACGTTCGCATGTAGTTTTTGTATCTTTATCTTTTTCATGGGGGTTTGTTATTTATGATGACAGTAAATAACGAACTAGTACAAAATTTAAAAAAAATACCATAATGAAGCGTAAAAAACATAGTTCTTTTATTTTTGTATGCCAGTTTTCAATCGTTTAAAATGATTTATTTGGGGTTTAAAACGGCAACATTTGGTTTAAAACGTTTTAAATCGGTTGTTTTACATCTATAATCTAGACGATGATACCCCAGTCGACATATTTCGTCAACTGATTTTTTTTCTCCCTCACAATATGACACCTTATCGTTTCCATATTCAATTTAGATTATTATTGTATATTTAGAAGCACACCCATCATTAAGACGAAATGATTGACGTATGAATCATCAAAATCGGTCCACGCATTTGGTCTCTAGTTTGCCACAAAGAAACAAACATACATATATAAACTTATGTTACCCTGTTTGTGCGTCGCGCTTCGCACTCTTGCATTGCGCAGTCGGGTAAAAAGTAAATATCAATTTGACATTGCCAATGAATAATCCTACGGTGAATTTCAAAAGACGACTTAACTGAAACTGAAACCCACAAAGTATCTACTTAAACTTCGCTTACTCAATTCAAGTTTTTTTCTCGTCGCCGAGAGAACTTTTTGATACGATTTTTTTCTCAAACTCTTCGGCAGGTAAGTCTAATCGATTTCCTCATTATGTAAAATAGGTTCGCTCATCTAACCGGGACATTGAAATGATTATTAACGATAAATTGACTGATAACTTATTTACCGGGAGCTACCATAAGCTATAGACCTAAATCCCCTTATTAATAAACGAGGAATAAGCTTAGTCTAGTTACGCCCTGTTTTGTTCATATCACTCAAATGCCATCTATCATTCAATGAACAGAGACAAAACATGGAACAAGTAATTCAAGCATAGGTTTCTTTTATTAATAAGGGCATAACAGTGCTATGATAGTAGTTTATGATACTGTTGCATCATAAGGTTCTTATAACATGAGTGTTTTTTTATAGTATCACACGAGTGTTATAAGACCAAGTTATGTACAGTGTCATACACTACTTTATCTACTCTCATACTATAATACGTAAAACAATATTGCAAATAAAACGCTGAATATAACAACAAATTTATTTTTACTTGTAATAATTATTGATGTTCTGAATATTACAATTATGAAACTGAATTTGAACCGGACAGGAAGCGTTATTGGAGGTACTCAGAGAGGGTATGTTAATGTTGACCTCATTTCTGTTATTTTCAATACTGTTAAATATTGAATTGGATACAGCGAGTTCTTGTTAGTCATTGAATCATCTATATAGCCTTCTGCAACTGTCGTTGACTTCCAGCCACCGTGTTGCTTTAGTGCCGTTATATCTCTCCACCAGCGTCAACTAGCAAGGTCGCAGATGTTCGGCGAAAGCAGTGTCCTATGTACAATTCGGGGTCGGTAAGTTGAAGATAGCTGGCAATAACTTTGCCTAAAGCTCCAAATTTGTTAATGCCAACTCAGGTTCATAATATTTCCCAGTAACGGTGAAAGAGCGGCCCATCTTGGTTTTAGTTTTACTTATTTTGATCAATAGTGTAGTTTCGAAGACTTCAACATCTTTGAATTGTATATTGTATAACTCTTACCGTCGGCAAGCACCCATTATAATGTACATGGTTAACTGATAAACAACTAAAATACCTTTGTGAAGAGATATAATGTGTCTGGGGCTTCATTTAAGAACTTATTTATCTGCTCTGCTGTAAAAGTCTTGGATTTTTTCCCTTTATATCCTTGTGAGTTTCGTTTCAAAAATGCAATCAGCTTGCTATATTAAGTTATGTCAACTTTGTTGTAAATATTGAGTGTACTTTTAATCATGGAGTACTTAACCCACATACTTGACACTTTATATTTTTCAGATAACACTTGAAAGTACGCTAACAACACATTTTCAGAAAATGATGTAGCATTTTTATTCATTTTCTTGCTCCTAGATTTCGCCGGCAACAGGTTCATAGTCATGTTTGACGCAGCTTCCAGAATGTCTGGTGTACACCAATCACCACTATTCCCGCTTTCAGACATGTTTTTACACAAAAACTTATGTATTTTAGAAACAAAACCAAACTTTATTTAAATATTGAAAAGATTTTTTAAATGTCAAATGTTGGCGCCAAGGTGCAAACATCGATTGCGCATGCGTGTTGCGTCGTCGCGGACTCGTTCATTGAAACCTTTTTAAAGTAGAGGTTCAACCTCCTTGGTCCAGCTGGAGGTTGTATAGGTGTATCGTTATGATTAATGATCCTCCTTTCTTATTTTTAATTTATATCAATGACTTGCCCTATTTTGTAAAGGATAACCACGAAATAGTACTGTTTGCGGATGACACTTCATTTTTGTTTAAAATTAAACGTAGGGAGTCACAAATTGATGACGTGAACAGGTCTATTTCGAAGGTAGTCCACTGGTTCAATGTTAATAATTTGAAAACTAAGTGTTTGTATTACCTAATGTCAAACAGATAAAAACTAATGTAAATTATGTAAACAAGGTTCTGACGGTGCGGCAATTATTCCTTCTGCAAATTATTTTAAAGCAACACTCTTTGCTGGAGTACCGTCTGGATCTTCTCAGGAAACGTAGATGGTTTGCTGTACGTGATCAATCCATGAGGTCGAGGACTACTTTTTCACGGAGATTCCTTCCCTTTTTGGGTCCACTTGTTTACAACAAAATAAACAAAGGAACAAATATCTATCCATTAAATAGGTTATTTATCAAAAAATCAGTATCATCCTTTCTTATGACAAAATCATATGAAGAGACAGAGGAGCTTATTTCTATACAACGATAATATAATTTTAACTAGGTTCTGTTATGATGATTGTGCACATGTTATTAAGTTTATATTGAATTATAATTTAAGAATAAAATTTTTGTCATCGTTAAGAATCCATTGGACCTTTTCATGCATACTTTACACATCCTCTCACATACATCCATTCACTCGCACATTAAACACAGAGAGGTCATTCACTTACACAATTTTTATTTTAACAGTTTTATAAAATCCAAATAAGTATTTCTTGTAATATCAGTATTACAAGAAACTTACTTCACTAGCTTATAGGTCAAGTAATTGTCTAAACCTGAGGATTGAGGCACTCTGTATGCTGAAATACAGGATGAAAATACTAGTTCGGCAGCAGACGCTAAAGATTGTCTTTTATATTCTTAAGCTCATATATGGTGTCCATACTTTATAAGACGTTATATATATAAATATATATATATATATATAAAGGATCGACATATGAGCTCTGTAGACACCACAGTGTTCTTAGGAATCACACTAGATTCTAAGCTGCAGTGGGGCCCACATATTACAGTACAGGTAACATGTTGTATGTATGTTGTTACAGGTAACACGGGTACAGTGTAACATGTTATAGTGTGCCCCTTTTAACATCTTTTTTTTTCGAGGTGAGGTGAAAAGAAAGAACGTAAATTATGGCACTTTATATCGTTATGCTAAAAAAAAGGCCTGTTCAGCCGAGGAAACTGAAAATCTGCGATTGACTCCTAATTACGCGGTTAATAAAGTTTTTCAAATGATCAAGAATCAGCATTAAAAAAATATCTTATAACGTGCTCAAAAATGTGCTACGGTCTTGACACGACTGAAACTAGATATTTAACTTATGAAATGGGTACATACCACAAGCTAAAGATGCCAGCATCTTGGGAAGCTAAAAAAATCGCAGGAAAAAATTGGTTGGATGGGTTTCGAAAAAGGAATCCAGATTTAACTTTGCGCAAACCAGAAGCCTGTAGCCCTTCAAGAGCTACATCGTTTAACCGGTATAATGTTGAAATGTTTTATAACAATTTGGAAGAGGTAATGAAAAGGTGTCCTAGTTTTGGCGACGGTACTAGACTATTTTGTCTTGATGAAACTGGTACGACGACAGTACAAAAACCAAAAAGAGTTTTGGCATTAAAAGGATCAAAACAGCTCAATAAAGTAACAAGTGGTGAACGAGGAACCCTTGTGACAACATGCTGCGCAGTTTCTGCCACAGGGAATGCCCTGCCACCGGCGATGGTATTTCCTCGGAAAAAAATCAAATGTACCAATAGGGGCGCCATTCAACATGGGAGATGTTGAATGGCGCCCCTATTGGTACATTGGGCATAGCGCAACCTACGGGCTGGATGAACACCGAGTTGTTCCCTCAGGTTATAAAGCATTTTGTAAAAGTAACTGGAAGCTCAAAAACAAATCCATCGCTTTTTATACTTGATAATCACAATAGTCACTTAGCTCTGGAGGCTTTGAACATAGCTAAAGAAAACGGCATGACTCTGCTTACCATTCCGCCTCATTCCAGCCACTCCATGTGTCAGTGTTTTGTCCTTTACAGAATTATTACAACGCCGCAATAGACATGGCTTTTGCGTCATCCGGGAGTACATGTAACGATATACAATATTGCAGAACTACTAGGTGAAGCATTTGAAAAAGCAATGACACCCATAAACATAAAATCAGGTTTTAAGAAAACCGGCATATTTCCTTTTGACAGGAACATTTTCACCAGTGAAGATTTTATGCCAAGCGCGATTACAAACAGACCTTTAGAATCTTCAGCTTCATTATTACTGCAACATGAACAGACAGCAAACTAGACTACGGCTTCCGAAATTTCCTTGATGCAGGAAAATGAGCAATCTCTAAACATGCCTTCAACATCTAAAAACTCTGAAGAACAGAACGAACAGCTCTCAAATCAAAATACTGCGCCTGAAACTTTGTCATCGCTTCAACAAAATTTCGAAGAAACAAAGTAAGTCAGTGATTCGATGAAGCAGCAAGAAAATTTAAACTTAAGAATAAATGATGTTAATAGAATGGAAGACATTTTAACCAGCCCAATTGAATGCAGAGGATATCCAAAGGCTGGTCCCAGACTCTCTAAAAAAGGAAGAAAAAGAGAGAAAAGTTGTATCGCTACCGATACACCAATTAAACAAGAATTTGAAGAAGCAGCCAAAGAAAGAGAAAACAAGAAGCTTAAAAAGAAAACTCCAAATGAGGGAAATATAAAAATAAAGAGAAAACCAAAGAGAGTCAAAAAAGTTACCAAGGTTTTATTTGCTAGTTCTGAGGAAGGCTCCGAAAATTTAGATGAAGATTCAGATATTGTATCTAGCGGTTCAGATGATATCCCTCTTTGTTTGTTGAAAACTCCAGAAAAATATGATTTTGTAGTTGTAAAATTTATGGGAAAAAAGACAAAGCATTATATAGGAAAATTATTGACGAATAATGAGTTAGATGAATATGATGTCAGTTATCTACGCCAAAGTAGTAAAGTTGATAATGTCTTTTATTTTCCTTTAGAACCGGATCTTGCTATTGTCAAACAGGATGATATTGAGCTTATATTGCCATTACCTAAAATGAAAAAACAAACGAAACGTCAAGCAGACTTCTATTTATTCCCAGAAAAAAATCTAAGGCAGTTTAATCTATGTTAAGGAGAGATTTTTCATAATATTATATTTTTTTATGTTGGTTTTTGATTGTTAAAAATATGTTTAAATCATAATTGAAGTTAAAGGATGTTATATTTTTGTTGCTTTTTTATTTGTATGTTTATTGATGTTGTTTAGTTCACTGTTATAGTGTACCCCATCTTGTTATACTGTACCTCTATATATCTGTTAAACTGTACCCCACCCCTGGGGCATACTATAACAAAATTGTGATCTCAGAAAACTAATAAAAAAATTGTTTCTATGAATAATTTTGATATTATTTCAAACCTAATATGTAGGTAAAGACTGTTGATTTTGAGGTAAAAAATAAGGAGACATTACAATAAACGGTTTTATTTCTAAAAAGAAAAATAACTTTTTTGTTACACTGTCCCCCACTTGACCCTACACATAATACTAGAAATAAAAATAACTTAACTTTACCTGCTACTAGGCTCCATAAAATCAATAATTCGTTTAGAGGTTTTAGTGTTCGCTTTTACAATAAAGTTCCAAGCAATATTCAAGAGTTAAGCATGACTAAATTTAAATCGACCATTAAAAAATCACTAGTTAAGAAAGCATATCATAAAGTGTCTGATTATATTACAGACAAAAATGCTTGGGTATGAACTGTTCCAACCATTCCAAAGGGTATTTCTATATGATTTAAATTATGAATTATGTGTTGTCAATACTATAATTAAATGCTTTCCATTTCCTTCCTTTGCTTTATTTTTGTAATTGTTTGTTGTGTCTTACAGATAAATTACCTTAATTTAAGTAAATATGTTGTAGGTAGTATGGGTAGTTATGGGTAGTCATGCTCTCATAATAGTCTCTTCGACGGTGTCGTGTGAGGCGGGTAGTTATGTTCCCTAAAATATGGTTGAGCGAAGCGATGGCTGATTCATGCGTCATGCTCGTGAACGGGTGCTGCCAGCGGAGATGAGTCTGCCCTAACTTCCTTAATATTGAAGTTAAGTTTAGTCACACTGAACATAAATAACACTATTTATATTTATACTGTATGACACAGCAATCAAAATGCATGTAAACAATTAATGTATATTTAATAATTATGTAATGAAAAGTGACTTCATGAATCACCTCTGAAGTCATTTTTCAATTTGACGACTCTGTAAATAATAAAACAGGGAGAAAAAACAGTCCTTGCTGAGTTTCCTGCCGGTTCTTCTACTGCCGGTACAAGGTCTCCCGATAGATTTACGAACCGATGGCGTAGCTTCTAGGCATTCATGAGTGCTTGTAACAGCCTAAACTGAATAAATGATTTTGATTATGATTATGATTATGATTATTATTAAAAAGTTATATTATGTTACAGGTGTCCATACAAGACCTGTATCGTAATTAAACTTTTTTTTTATTATTTTTGGCCTGTAAGTAATGTTTGTCATAAGCATTTTGCTTTCAGTTTTAGAATCTTTGTATTATAGTATCAGAGGAGATAAAATATTATTACAGCAAACATACTCTATAAATATTACTACTGTGACATTTTTAAAAACACCATGCTCATGCGTGGCGACTGCTGCAGCCTAAAGATAACGACAGCGGCAGTTGCGATGCCGTGCAGGTGCGAGTCGCTCGTATATATGAAGCCCTATTATTAGCAATGCTTCAGCATTCATCCCGAAATACGCTGGCTCCAAGCATATAACCTAGCACGCATCTTCCGCTACTCCACACCTAAGGTGGCGTTATCAAAAATCAACAGATGTTTCAGTTTGCTGCTAAGAATTATCGTAGTTAAAAACATGTGTATAAAATGATGCCGCTGCGCAGAAATTTGATCTAAAGCACGCTTTACGTGAGCTAAACGTGGATTCTAAAGCACGGTGAAGGTTGATTTAATAAAATTTTGCTCACCCATCTAATTAAAGATCATTGCGAAAGTTGCTTAACTTCTACTATTGCAGACCAAACGCTCTAATGACTGCGTCATCAATGTGTATTTAATTCATTAAAGAAGCTCTTAACAACACAATCTTTCCTTACGCGTATAGTGCCTCCATAAAAAGATAGATATATATATTTCTGTTTCGTATATCAGTAAAAAAGCGAAAATGAAAATTATGTTTTCAAATATGTCGAGGAAATGTTTCACTATTGGCGTGTTAACAGGCAGGTGACGTCCCACGGCTCTCATCAAAATGTCAAACAGTACAAAGTAATGTCACTTTAACAGCATGTTTACAAGCAGATGATGTCATTTTCATCCTATGCGTTTTTGGTCATCATTTTAATTAGTAATATTATCGATTTCTTCTTTTTCACAATTGTAAAATCGCTCACAGTATTCATGTTAAATGCAGATGTCAACAATTATTACTTTATTTTTCATATTGTCAAAAAGCCTTTTCTGATTAGAAACAACACGATAATTCAAAAAATCTTATACAGGTACCTATATTTATGATCTTTCTATCAAAAAAGTACACAATATTGTCAATATAAACAGTAATATCCGCCACAGTTCGTCTTCTATACAATAACAAAAGAGCTTATTTGTATTCATATATTTACTTTTGGTGGACCTCAGGGAGGACAAGAATAAATAAATAAAATCTATTGTTCGATTGGAATCTTAGCAGAACTCTTTCAAAAATTCCCATTGAGGACTTTTGGAGAATAGCGGTTGCAGTAAACACCACAATAAGGAAAAGAAAAACTTACAAAATTATATGCAGTGATAATGCTCACTCATTACGCTCTTTTTAAAAATACAAAGATTTATTGTATGGTAAAGATATGGAAGACAAAATGACTTTTTCCGGTAAAAGCACAGAGTCGTTGTCCTCTGATTTAAGGACAACCATTCACCAGATGTCTATTTTTTGTAAAATTTGGTAATTGCCATTGTAACGTGAACTGCTTTTGGGTAATCCCAAATTCATTTAATAATTCGTTATAGATATGATAAAAAAAAAGTTTGAAAATTGATTTTATGAGGTGAGATCGCGATATGGCTGTGCTTCCGTCTTAATTTACTACATTTCTCTGGGGAAATAAGCTCCATGATCAAGACCACCTTTTAGTTGTATTGTGTGGGTCGTGTAAATAAGTTTCCCAACCTGTGCAATCCCTTAGGGTGTTTGTTAACGAGACGATTTCTACCCGGGCGTAGGCACGGTTTTAAACCGTGTCTACGTCCGGTCTTAAGTTGGATATGGGATACTATGAAGGTTTGTTAACGACACCGGTGCCTGGCAGTTGGCGTGGGCCCGGGTAGAGACCGGATAAAAATCGTCTCGTTAACAAATGCCCTTACCTGGGTTCAACCTGAAAAAGTGGCAAACATTATTGTGCCACATCAGCTTCAACTACAAGAACTGAACTTCGCTTACACTCAACATCAGACTGGGTAGGGTAATTTATTAATCCTCCAATACAACAAAAATCACTTAAAAGATGGAGGTTCATAAAAGGGAGTTTATGAGGAAAATATTACAAAACCGTCATCAATCATGTAGGTGAATACAGTATATTATACCTGTGTAAGCTTTCTACTTTATATTTTCATATTTTTTTATTATTAATGATATCGTATCACAACGATGCTTCGCTGATGGTTTGACAACCGCATACAACGCTTCAACCTCAATTGAAGCTGAAATATTGTCATGTTTCTTTGTTTATTGTTTTTGATAATCAGCAAGTACAAATAGCGTCGAGTCCATTCAAATCCTGGCTTAAGGCCACAAATTCAAGTGCTTTTATTTGTTTTCTTCCAGGCGGGGCAGCGAGTGTGAAAACCTCATTGATACATCGGTTATATCAGGCTCTTACTGACTAAAACACACCTGCCCCTCTACATGATATATCGACATTAACTGTCAGACTACTGTCAAACTTCACTGTAGTCTGACAGTTAATGCCGATATATCGCTTTATCATATCCCGTTTCGGTGGTCATGCTAGAGGGGCTAAGGAGGATATCTATGGCCGTAAGGGCCTTACAAGCTTCGTATGATGCGATTATTCTCTGAGAAGGGTGAATTCAATCGTCACATTAGTTTTAGTTAGAGATATCAGATGGCTGTTCTCTACGCAATTTCACATATAACAACAACAACTGCATTAATGGCGATTAATCAATAATCAATAGTAGATAATTTGTTGCTATTGCTAGTATTACTATTCCATGTTATAACAATTGGTTCGGACTTGCAAAGGTATCTGATATAATAAAATATATTTGCAGATATACTCTACGCAAACATCAGTTTTTTTAATGCGTATTATTCGAGACTGGAATTCGTTTCCTGGATCGGCCTTTCCCGGACCAATAAGACATGAGTAAATGAGCATTTAATGGGTAAGCGTACTCCGTTTAAGGTAGCATGGATGTTTTCCATTAGGCCCAATAGCAGTCAAGCAAAATCCACACTGAGTAACAAATATATGATGTAGTACCTAATCCCTCGGACCTTATATAAAGAAGCAAAGTTTTTGATCCAGACATGTCTATCGGACTCCTTACCGTAAACAACAATATTCCGGCATGAACTGTCATTATAAACTCTTAAAAAGCCACTCTTAAAAGTGCAGATATAAGCTTTTCCTTTGTTTCACTTGAACTGTATTTTAATGACCTTATGTGTGTTTCAGACAGGAGGAACTTGTGAACTCGTCTATCACCTCAGAACAGAAGTTCGAAGCAGATAGCACATTAAATTATACGAACAGACACACCGCCTGTTGTGGAGAAGCATCATAAACTGATATTTCTGGAGTAAAGAACTTTAGTCGCGCATCCATTGGGATGAAAGCAAAATTTATTATGCCTTTGTGAATCGGCGGATGTAATTAGGAAAATAACAAGAAAATCATTATCTTGATATTTCTTTACATGACTATAATTACATATATTAGTATAATTTTGAATTTAGATAAGTGTTTTCTTCTAAACGAAATTGTAGCTTGAATTAATCAAATCAATAACGTCATATGTTCATTAGATACCTCAATTCATTCATGTCATCATGTTGTGGTTGGAAGAACAACCAATGTACGGCAACTTGAAAGTTGCTTTATCCAAACTTGACCAGATACCTTACATCGTTCAGCCCTGGACAACCTTCTTCCTTTTCTTCCTTCCGACAGATTAAAACTAGACTTCAAACAGCTAGAGTTATAAATATAAAATTAACGGGTTAAAAAGCGTACTGCAATAAAGGTTTTCGTGACGAGCGCCGTGGCCAAGTGGGTTGTACGCCGGGTTTCATGGAGTTACCTTCTCGAGAGGTCCCGGGTTCGAATCCCGGTGGGGGCAGACGTTTGTGTGATGCATGAGCATTTTTATTCGTCATGGATGTTAAATATATATTTCTATCCGTTACCCTAGTATCCCATAGCACAAGCCTACAGTGCTTACTTTGGGGCTAGGCTAATTGCTTCCGGTGACGAATCTTCATCCACCAACATATTATTCTTTCAACTACCCTTATCTGTAACACTAACGTTATCCATATTACGAAACATGGCCGTATTCAGGAGTTTAGTTCATTGTGAAGAATAAGATAATTGCATTTTTACTAGCACTGAATTCCACGATGCAGATAGTTTGATTAGTTCCCTGATTTCAACCGCTACACAAAATACTCTTGAATAGTAGTGGCGATCAGTGGAAAGGACCTGCGTACAATAAAGGTACAAGTCCAAACTGAACCGCAGACCACAGGCCGCAGCTGCAGACTGCAGGCGAAACTACTAGTTTCTATGAATGTCTATGAAATTGTAATATAATGCACGGTCAGCCGCAGGCGCTAGCCGCAGTGTCGTCTGCAGTTGTCATCTGCAGCCCATTGCGGAACTGTACCTTGAAATGTAATTCAGCGATTTCTTCCTTTTGTTCCAAGGAGGTGTTCTGCAATCGCTGATTTATTAGGTTGGCGGTTTCACAGCTACAATGTGTTCTCTGACGGGATAAAGAAGATATGTAAATCTTTACTAAAGTTCGGGTTTTAACCCATGATATGATATTTTATTAAAGTTTCAAAATGTATTTAGCTATTGTTATTTCATTGTGCTTTTCTTTAAAGCGGAGCGTGCTTCGAGCGCTTCAAATTCGAGCAGGAAAGCTATGTATTCTCTTTCTAATACACCTATCTCTCCTTTTAGTTAGGTATATAAACTTAGTGGATTAGTTACTTCATGTTTTGTTTCTGTTCACTGAATGACAAATAGCATTTGAAAAAAAACACGGCGTAACTAGTCTAAGCTTATTCTTATTTATTAATAAGGGGGATAGAACTTATGTCTCTTAGTGAGATATAAGTATACACACAACTAAAAAAATATCACATCATTATTTTATACATGTTTTGGTGGACTATATAGTATTTGCAAAGTCAATTTGGATAAGGAAAAAACATAAACGAAAGAAGTTTTATGTGAGAATTATACGTGATATGTTCCTTAGGTGAGTACCTATTGTGAGCTTATGACCAAAATGTTTTACAGATACCGAGTTAGTCTGATTATTGATTATTTGTTGCATTTGATCGGAGATAAAATAAATGGTATTTTATGAAAACGAGTATATTTCCACGTTTTTAAACAAGAATGATATAGGTGCTTGTATGTAATTGTATTTTGTTGCAATCATGTACTAAACTTGCGAAATAAATATGCAGATTTATTCAAGCTACCTTAACAAATCGTATATAGATAGGTTATTTTTATATTTTATGAGTATTCTTAGACATAAATTATAAGGGAGGGACATCGATGGACAAACCCCCTATTTGCAGAAATGGTCTATTGGGAAAAACCAACAGTGCGGGCTTCAAACTGAAGTGCCTTTTGAAAGAGACATATTTTCACATTCCATTGTTTCTTTGTTTAAAATCTCTAGTCTGGTCAAAATAAAACAAACAAAACAGTCAAAATTTAAAATATCTGGGTTTGAATGCGCTATCCGGACGCAAGTTTATAAAATACCTACTGTTCTACTACTGTTGCAGCTGAGACTAATATTAGGTCCTTACAAATGAAATTAGCGTTATTTCGTACTGACCACTTTGATCTGAGATATTCCTCTTTGGTTAAGAATTCAAAATTCAAAAGATAATGCCGGAAATTGGCGCCTTTTTTTTCGCGCGTCCATTGACCAAACCTTGTTATTTAGGTAGAGGACAATGTAACAAACAAAACTTATTATGCCATGTATATCGCTAAACTCAGTCCGAGCTGAGTTATAAAGGTAAGAAGATTTTTTTTTTCTTTTTTTTGCGCAGATTGTGGTCAAACCTTGTTATTTTGGTATGGATTTACGTAACAAACAAAACTTATTACGCCATGTATATCGCTAAACTCAGTCCGAGCTGAGTTATAAAGGTTAGAAGAGAAAAAAATATTTCTTTTTTGTGCGCAGATGTTGGTCAAACCTTGTTATTTGGGTAAAGACGAATGTAACAAACAAAACTTATTATGCCATGTATATCGGTAAACTCAGTCCGAGCTGAGTTATAATATTAGAAAAGAAAAAAATATTTCTTTTTTTGCGCAGATGTTGGCCAAACCTTGTTATTTGGGTATAGACAAAAGTAACAAATAAAACTTATTATGCCATGTATATATATCGCTTAACTCAGTCCGGGCTGTGCTATATAGGTTAGAAAGAAAAAAAAAAAATTTCCGCGCTGATTTTGATCAAACCTTATTAAATCGGTATAGAATACACACAAAACTTAGTATGCCTATACAGCTTAACTTAATTCGAGCTGAGTTATGAAGATTAAAAGTAGATATATGTTTTTTTCGCGCAGGGGTGTTGAGCAAACCTTGACAAATGGGTACAAAATAACGTAACAAGCAAAATTTATTATATTTATTATAACATATGCGCGGTCTGGCTTTGTTGTTTGACTTGAGACAGAGACTACCGATACTTCCCTCTTGTTTACACTTCGTAGTCGGTTTGCCGAAATTGAGGCTATGTACTAGCGACAATGAATAGTGGCGTGAGAGCTACGGGGAGGGATGGGAAGGGCGTCCGTGTGCAGTGTGAGTCTATCTAATCGCTCCGCCGCCACCCCCCCCCCCCCCCCAACCGTCACCCACTATCATCCAGTTTGTGGCCAGAGAACTCCTTTCCCCGCCGCCCCGCCGCCGCCACTCATCACTCACCGCTCTTCCGTTGTGTAGTGTGCGCGTGCGTTCTTTCGATTATTTTAGTGGATTATTTATACCGGATTTGGCTTCGTTCTATGGACTTACGATATTGATTGCCTAAGTGACGAACTGGATTATGTTTTATGGACTGACATCGATGGCCTTACTGTGACCAATTGGTTAGTGTTTTTTACGGACTGATATCGATTGCCGGTCGATCGGTTTGCTTGTGGTACCTGATTGAAGTTTATGTAAGGAAGGAAAATGGAGAGAAGACCACAGTGCATTTCTTGCCGGCTCAGTCTTGGTAGATCCAACAAGCGAAGATCATACGTTTTAACTCCAGACTACAGATAACGGCACGCATTTATATTGGATTATTTGGCAGATATCAGACAAGTTAGAGAGGTATGTGATGCATTACATTAACTACATTAGTTATTCCTTTTTCGGGCGTTTACAAAGAAATGAGTAAAAGAAAAAACAACCGCCCGCGCCTCGACTCTGGCTGTGTACTATGCGCCTCCGTAGACTTTTTAAATATCGATATTTTATACATACTGAGCTGTCAAACAAGGAATTACAGATTCTAGTTTATAATTTTGGTCCAAAATAAAACATAGTACATTCCTCAAAGTCTACATTTAAAGACTTTTATTTTCTATAGGCGGCATCACTTTTGGGAGAATAGTCATTTAATTTTTTAAATACCTATTTTTGTTTGTGAAATCCTATTAAAACTTTAATTATATTGAAGGTTTTTTTTTCAGATTGAAGATGGAAATCGAATTTGTAGACCTTGCTTTCAAAGAGCACTGCGCTACAGTCAGCGTCGTCTGAGGCAAGAGGTACCAGCAGTTGCTGGAGCTGAACCGGCAGTAGAAGTTGAACCAGCAGTGGTAGCTGAACCAGCAGTGGGAGCTGAACCAGCACTAGATGAAAATGTAGAACATGGTCTACCCGCTCAAAATGTTTTGAGATTTCCTGTGCCAGGATTCACTAGAGCGCCTTTTAACACAAGGTTGTGTATTTTTCAAAATTGTAACGGCCTACAACTAACCAGAATTAATAATATTCTGAGATCCACGATTTTGCGAGATAAAAGTTTTTATATACCATTCGGCGCAAGAGTCTGTGAAGAACACCGTTTTGATCCTGCATGGAATGATATACCAGCTATTGTGCGCCATGTGTATGCCTTGTTTTCACCTCGCCAAGTAAGCGATATATTACGCCTCTTACAAACAAGGAAGATATTTTTCAATTTTGAAAGACTCTCATCAATGCCTGACGATATTTTTCAATATTATATTGGATTTTCTAAGGCCCACTTTACCCAAGTCTTGGAGAGTACTCCAACTATTACAAGGGAACATCCAAAAGCAGCTACAGCTTTAGCTACTCTTTTAGTTAAGCTACATACAGAAGAACCAAACCAGAGATTATGCAGTATATTTAAAATGGCACGATCAACGTTTGAAGAAAAAATGAATAGCGTTATAAACGCTTTGATGGATGAATTTGTGCCAAGATATATGGGATATAATCATAATTACTAGAGAAGAAGTTATATCGCGATGCCTAGCTATACCCAATGCTTTGTTCGGTGGCCGAGATAGAGAGGAACGAGCTATTACCATCCACGATGGCACCTATATATACCTGCAAAGAAGTACAAATTATTATTTTCAGAGAAAGTCTTACAGTCTGCATAAATGGCGGCAACTGTACAAACCCTATATAATGGTCTGTCCTGACGGCCACATCATAGACATATACGACCCTTATGAAGCTACAACCTCAGACGCTACAATTTTAAATACTATGCTTGTAAATCGTCAAGATCCGTTGAATTGGTTCTATAGACCTAATGACGTGTTTATTTTGGGTCTCGAATCTGCTGGTTACAATGTACAGATGCCAATATTGAGCACTAGAGGAACCCAGTTAAGCACAGAACAAGCGAATGAGTCAAGAAAACTGACAATGTGTCGCTGGGTCGTAGAAACCATTTACGGCCGTCTTAAAAATCAGTTTAAACTACTAAGGAACGTAGTAAATAATAGAGCTCTTGGACATTTATTTAAGGAAATTAAAAGAGCAGGGGCTCTGCTCAATGCCTTTGGGCGTCCGTTGGCGGATCACAGGTTAGTGGCAGACATTCTTCAACAAATAACAAGAACAGCAAATATTGAAAATCATTTGGCAGCGTACGTCATAGAAAATAATCTCAACGCTGTAAGAGCGCGTTTCCAAGCTATTATAGCTGGAGATCTAGCCGTTAACGATTTTCCCCTGCTGAGTCTGGACCACCTCATCGTTTTTGCAATGGGAACCTATCAATTGAAACAGGCCCGCAGTTACTATGGAGAACACATAAAAATAAATGAGTTTTACAGGATTGAAGTGTGTAGGGAACAACATCTACATGATCTGAGACGATATATATTATGGCATCTAACTCATGGCTATTGAGAGGACAAATCCAGTCACGCCACAGACAAGCTAAAACTGATTACACTTACGTTTTAATAGAAGAGGGTATGCAAGGCATACAAGCGATACACGCTCATTACTGTAGCTGCGTCGTGGGTAAACGCACTCTGGGGTGTTGTTCACATACCATGTCAATTATATGGTATTTAGGGTACGGAAGACATCAAGAAAATCTAACCCCACCCGCTATTTTACTAGATGATATAATAATTCGACACGATGTTGAAAACGAAGCCGATGAATCGTCTGATGACGAATTGTAATATTATGTGCAAATATATTAAAAAAAATATTTTAAATATATGATAATTTTCTTTTGTATCACAGAATTTTATTTGCAACTCAAACCTCGTAAAGTATTATGCGTAGGTACTGAATAATGCTTAGTAGTGTTAGTAAACGGAAAAATGAGACCATTACATGATTTTGTTTTTCTCCTGACCTTAAGAGACTGAACTCGTACCGAGTTTAGCTATATACATGCCAGAATTTCTGTATGTTACTTTATTTTGTATCCAAATAATAAGACTTGCTTAGTAACCACACAATAAAAAATGAACATTAAAGATCTTCCTTCTAACCTAACCTAACCCTTCTCGAACTGAGTGTAGCGGTCGATATATATGCCATTATTTTTACATTATTTCGTAACTTCCAAGGTTTGCTTATAGCCACGCCCCGAGATTTTTTTTTCATATCTTCAGAACACAGCTCAGACCTCAGATCAATGATATATTTTTTTTAGTTTATAATCAACTCAGACTGAGCTTAAAACTATAAAATAATGTATGTGTCATAATAAGTTTTATTAGTTACGTTATTCTGTACCTAAATAACAGGATTTGGATAACAACTGAACAAAAAATCAATTCCTTTTTTCTTCTTATATTTCAGCTCAGGCTAAGTTGAACTTTAGAATACTTATACAATAAATAAACAAAACTTATATCTGATACTCTCTGTCTCAAACAACAAAGACAGACTGATACATATATTATAATAGGTTTTATTCTATTTTTAATTAGGTTTAGTAAATATCTGCGCGCAAAAAAAATCTCTTCTAATATATTGACTCACCTCGGACTGAGTTTAGCGATATACATGGCATAATAAGTTTTGTTGTTACGATAGTCCATACCCAAATAACAAGGTTTGACCAACATCTAAGCAAAAAAAAAAATTTTTCTCTTCTAACCTATAAAACTCAGCCCGGACTGAGTTAAGCGATACACATGGTATAACAAGTTTAGTTTGTTACATTCGTCTATACCCAAATAGCAAAGTTTGACCAACATCTGTGCAAAAAAATAAATATGTTTTCTCTTCCAACCTTTATAACTCAGCTCGGACTGAGTTTAGCGATAATAAGCTTGCAATAATAAGTCCATGGCATAATAAGTTTTGTTTGTTACGTTAATTTTTACCAAAATAACAAGGTTTGATTAACATCTGCGAAAAAAAAATTTTTTTTTCTATCCTTTATAACTCAGCTCAGGCTGAGTTTACCGATATACATGGTATAATAAGTTTTGTTTGTTACGTTAGTCCATACCCAAATAACAAGGTTTGACCAACACTGCGCAAAAAAAAGATTTTTTTTTTCTCTTCTAACCTATATAACTCAGCTCGGATTGAGTTTAGCGATACATATGGCATAATAAGTTTTGTTTGTTACATTCGTCTATGCCTAAATAACAAGGTTTGATCAACATCTGCGCAAAACAAAGAAATATTTTTTTTCTCTTCTAACCTTTATAACTCAGCTCGGACTGAGTTTAGCGATATACATGGCCTAATAAGTTTTGTTTGTTACGTAAATCTATACCAAAATAACAAGGTTTGACCATCATGTGCGCAAAAAAAGAAAAAAAAAATCTTCTAACCTTTATAACTCAGCTCGGACTGAGTTTAGCGATATACATGGCATAATAAGTTTTGTTTGTTATATTGTCCTCTACCTAAATAACCAGGTTTGGTCAATGGCCGTGCGAAAAAAAAGTTTTGTAAAATCGTCCTTTGTAAAATCATTTAGCACATTTGAGATTTGAAAACTGTAATTAATTTGTTTTTTTCCTCATTATTTTTTTCTTTCGCGTCGCTTATTACCGCACAATGGAAAACATGAAATATCAGTATATTTACGAGTACGAGTTCTACAGTGGCACCAGTGCTGCAGAAACAGCTCGAATGATTAATGATGTGTACGGCGCTGGTGTCACAAAAGAAAGCACGGTACGTTTTTCGGTATCAACGTTTTCGTTCTGGAAATTTCGAACTTCAGAACCAACCCCATGGACTGCCGGAGACCATAGTGGAAAATGAAGAATTAAATTCCATTGCGGAAGCGGATCCATCACAAAGCACTTCAGAGATAGCTGCAGGCTTCGGGGTAAGTGACAAAACTGTATTAATACACTTGAAGCAAATCGGGAAAGTAAAAAAACTTGAACGATGGGTACCTCATGAATTGAGTAAATCGAACTTGCAAACACGCGTCGACTGCTGTGTACTTACTGCTGCTGTACTTTGCTCAACCAACACAATAATGAAGGGATTTTAAATCGAATCATTACTTGTGATGAAAAGTGAATACTGTACGATAATCGGAAGCGTTCGTCGCAATGGCTGAACCCTGGAAACCCAGCCAAATCCTGACCTAAACGTAAATTTACTCAGAAAAAGTTGCTTGTGAGTGTTTGTCAGCAACTGCAAACCATGAAGGAAGAACTAGCTGCTAAACAACCGAGATTGGTCAATCGCTCTAGGCCACTGCTGCTTCACGCCACGCAAGACCACACACTGCACAACAAACAACCACTAAGTTAGATGAGCTACTTTTGGAATGTCTGCGACATCCACTGTACTCCCCGGCCCTTGCTCCAACAGATTATCAAATTGCTTAACTCAGAGCGCACACTAAAAATAAAAATATGATGAATGAAAACTTAATCAATATCTAATAGTACCTACAGAGCGAACATTCAAAGCGTACCCACACCGCCAACACGTGACCCTTGTAAAAGACCACCCTTGACATTGTCTTCGTTCACGGTGACAGCTGCTTTGAATGTCATTACGTCTGTGTTTGGCAGCAACACGTTGCCGTTTAAACGTAAATACCAATACATCTGGTTAAAATTGACGGGTCAAGTTATACTGGAAAATTCAAGTAGGCCACGTGCTTACCGTCCGTCAAGGCATTCTATACCTTATGCCTGATTGTTTGTGGTTAATTTGGTTTGCTAACAGGGTAACGTTATTTCTGTGAGTCGCACGACGTATATAAGCGTGGGGGGATCTAAAAGGGGAACTTAAAACTGTTCGTTTTCTTTATTTTTTTCCCGATAAAAATACTCATTGTACTTGTCTGCACTGATGATTCAGATTACGCCAAACAAACTAGTGTTTCACTGCAGATAGCTGTGCGTGATCTCTTCTTCTTTTTCTTTTTAATGGCTTAACGGGGATTTACCCACAATTCCGCCAATTTCACGTAGATAGTCACTACACGACAGGGATTCTTAGTAAAATTAATTATGAAACAAGAGGTTAAAAATACTATAAAATTATTGTCACTTCCTCTGTTGATTTAACGTCCCTGTAACGAAACACGACACATTTTATGGCATGCACCTCAAAACACAACATTAACATCACAATACACAGAATTAACATTTTAGTAAAGTTATGTTTTTATTTATTTTTAAGCATTTAACTGCTAGATGTTTAAATCTAAAGAAAAGTTTACTAGAAAAAAATCCACGCGGGCCAGGCAGCGGACGGGACTCGAACCCGCACCCTTCGCAATCCGGGCGAATGCACTGACCATTATGCTACCACGGCCCTATTCGTCGCGTCGAAATTTTCCTAGCCTTAAGCTGCAAGGCAGCGCAATCTCTTCGCATTGTAGGTAACCCACAATGTCAAATGAATACTTTTTCAAGTAGTAAACATTTGAAAGAAGAAATAGCAATTATAGTTATATTTTTATTTATTTTTAAGCATTTAACTGCTAGATGTTTAAATCTAAAGAAAAGTTTACTAGAAAAAAGGGGTCGAGTCCCGTCCGCTGCCTGGTCCGCGTGGATTTTTTCTAGTAAACTTTTCTTTAGATTTTAGTAAAGGTTAAAAACGTGGTTAATTATAATTTTAATTTGTTTTAGTTATTACATTGTATAAATTTCATTATTAGGATATTTTTAATATTTAAGAGTCGAGGTACATCATGTGGAAGGACATCATACAAGGAAGGTCCCGGAGACGATCAAGTCGACTTATCAAGTCTACTTCATTGAAGCGAACATTGATCGTTCAATATTAACGATTTTTTTTTTTTTTTTTTATAGTTAGGTCCGACAAATGACTCCACCCCACCTGATGTTAAGTGAAGGTGAAGTCCAGACGTGACGATAGCTGATACAGCAGTTTTACCTGCCACACCAGCCATCCTCACCCTGCCGGCCTGCATGTTGCTTCTTCACGCCTCTTTTAAAGGATCCCAGGTTGTAAGAGGGAGGGAACACGTGAGCGGGCAGAGCATTCCATTTACGGATAGTGCGACAAAGAAATGAGTCACCAAATTTCTTTGTACGCGTTGGAATTGTGGCCACAGTTAGACGATGACAACGTAGGCCAGCGCGCGTGGTCCTCTGAAGGAAAGGAGAAGGTGGGATAAGAGAGAATAACTCCTCAGAACACTCGCCGTGGTACAGACGATAGAACGCGCTTAGTGACGCCACGTCACGGCGTAATTGAAGAGGCTCAAGGTGTTTAGTCACCTCCTCATCGCCTATGATGCGGATTGCGCGTCGCTGTAACCTATCCAAAGTATCGAGCAAGTACTTGGCGGAGCCATCCCAGAGGTGCGAGCAATATTCCACGCAGGACCGCACTTGCGTTTTCTACAACAAGCACAGTTGATCGGGCGTGAAAAAACGCCGCACCTTGTTCAGGACTCCGAGTTTGCGTGAAGCTGTTTTGATCACGGTTTCGATGTAGTTCTTTGGATTCAGGTCTGAGCGAACTTCCATACCGAGCATGGAAATGTTGCTCTGCAGCGGTAGTGTTGTGCCCTGAAGAGATGGAAGGGGAAGGAATGACGATGTTTTTGCCGTGAAAGCGCAAGCCTGAGTTTTTTTGGCATTGAACTCAACCAAGTTCCTGGTACCCCATTCGGAAATGTGGTCCAAAGCCTGATTGAGTTCAATGACAAGATTCTCGCGTTTCTCCTTGGTTACCGCCAGCCCAGGCGCTGCTTGTCCGAGATACCCCGCATGCACTGTACTATCGTCTGCATAGCAATGAATATTCCCAAGAGGAATTAAGTCATTGATATGCAGCAGAAAGAGAGTGGGGGATAGGACGGAGCCCTGGGGAACGCCGGCATTCACTGACATGAACCGCGAACTGCTACCATCCGTAAGGACACGAATTCTACGCTCATGCAGGAAGTCAGCTACCCAAGAACAGAACTGGGCTGGCAGACCGTATGCCGGAAGCTTGGAGAGAAGGCTTTTGTGCCAGACCCTGTCAAACGCCTTGGCAATGTCAAGGCTGATAGCCAACGACTCGCCATGCTTGTCGATAGCCTCACCCCAGATATGAGTTAAGTACGCTAGAAGATCACCCGTCGATCGTTTCGGTCTAAAACCATATTGACGATCATTAATCAAGGAGTGATCCTCTAGGTAGCGGGTCAGATGGTTATTATGGACCTTTTCTAAAACTTTACATAAAACTGAGGTGACTGCTATTGGCCGGTAGTTTGCCGGGTCTGAGCGATCCCCTTTTTTGGGCACCGGTTGCACATTGGCATCTCTCCAAGTCTCCGGCACACGCCCCAAAGAATACGAGCATTGGTACAAGCGCGTGAGCACGGGAGACAACTCCGCTGCACATTTTTTGAGTACTAATGCTGGGATGCCATCAGGTCCACTAGCTTTCCGGACGTCGAGTGATTGCAATTCGGCACGAACCTCGCGCTGCCTGATTTTAATATCAGGCATCGTTGTGCCACAGTGAGGTAATGATGGTGGCAGTGCATTGCAATCATCGATTCGGGAGTTAGCCGCAAAGAGTTTTGCCAGTAAATCGGCTTTCTCCTGCGGCTTATGGGCTAGTGTTCCGTCTGGGCATCTCAGAGGTGGCAGCGAGGGCTCGCAGAAGTTTTTTTGCACGGCCTTGGCCAGACGCCAGTAGCTACGGGAGCCCGTAGGATGCGTCATAAGTTCCTGGCCAACACGTGCAACGCGCTGGGCATCCGCTCTAATGTAAGCCTTCTTACAGGCCTTGGAAGCAAAATTGTAGGCTGCTTTGAGTAAATCGACCTCGGGATCCTTGAGAGCGCGCCCTCTGATCCAAGCACGATATGCCGCTTGCTTACGCGAAGCAGCTTCAGCACAGTCGTGATTGAACCAGAGGTTACGCGTGCCCTTACTGATGAGATCAGAATGAGGAATATAGTATTCCATACCCATTATAATCTCCTCAGTAACGGCAACGGCACTGGCCGATAGGTCCCTGTCACTGAAGCAGCGCTGCTTCCAGGGGACGGACGCAAAGTAGTCACGCATACCGTCCCAATCTGCCGACCCATAATGCCAGATACGGCGCTTGACCACTGCTGGACGCGGAGGCTTGGCCTGTGGTGCTTTGGCAGATATCAGGCAGTGGTCTGACGAGCCCAGGGGGGCTCTTACCACAACCTGATAGCCCTGTGGATGGGTCGTGAGCAGAAGGTCCAGTAAAGAAGGCGCTTGACTTGGAATATCTGGGATCCTGGTGGGCTGATCAACCAGTTGCTTCAAGTGATGCGTGAGAGCGAATGCGTGAGCAGAGATCCCTGCATGGTCAGTTTTGGAGGAACTTAACCACAAATTGTGGTGAGCATTAAAGTCCCCTAAAAACACCAATTCTGCATTGGGAAATTGTTCCTGCGCGTCATCTGCTGCCTGACTAAGGTGTTCAAAAAGTCGAGTTGTATCAACATCGCCGGTGTGGGATCTGTAGAGACACACGTAAACTCTGGCCAGGGGGCCAGAGTCGACGTGTACCCCCAGCATGGAGAAGGAGGGATCTTCCAAGCAGCGGAGACGGCGACAACAAACATCCGCCCGAACATACAGGCATACACCGGCTTTCGCTTTGAAGGACTCTTCAAGCACGTAGCCGGGATAATTAAGGTAGCCTGTGTCAGCAGGCGGAAGTATTTGTGTCTCCGTCAGGAACAACAATGCTGGCCGTGCTGTCTCAAGATGGTGGTGGACAGCGTTGAGGATAGAGTGGAGTCCGCGTATGTTGCAGAACTCGACCTCAAACAGCGTTGAAGGCGTGGGGGTGTGCACCGCTGAACGTCCAAACTTTGTTTTAGGAGCTGCCATTATGGAAGTGAAAAAGAGACGTGAAACGAGTGGACGTTGTCGCGACAAGACCGGGCAAATTAGGGAGGCATGTTTCCCCGAATGATTGCCTGCAGAGGATATACGCCGACCCGCCGGACGGAAGGGCCCCCGCACCCCCCCGGAAGTGGCCGCCGGGACCCCACGCCCCGGTCACCAACCGGCACGACGGTCCACCCCGAGATTATGCGTGACATGATGGGGCAGCCTCGCGAACTGGTTAGGAACGCTCGGGCCCCGTTTCTACGGGTCTGCCTGGCCGGCGGGTCGATGCAGTCCTCCCGGCATCGGTTCCACGGATGCTGATGACGATTTAACGTTACGATCAATATTCGCTTCAATCAAGTAGAATTGACAAGACAACTTGATCGTCTCTGGGAAGTATTACACGGGTAATCTGTACCACTGCGCTAGTTACAATCAGAGACTACATCCTTTATCTATAATGTGAATAAAAAAAGAGTACCTACTTGCATGCAACTGAAATACACGCACTCCACTACCCCCTCCATAATTAATTATTCCCCAGAACATATTTAATGGCGGAAAACGCAACTCAACATGCAATTTAGAAAAGAAAATCGCATTTTAAGAAAATCAATAGATTCATGTAGAAAAACAGAAGAACAGGAGAAATTTAAGAAGAACAGGAGTTCTGCTGTAAAATCGGGAGACCTGGCAAGTGTGTGAGTGTAAGTGTCGCCGCGCACGGGCCACCGACCACAACCACAGAACGCCGCCACGGGCATATTTCTTGTAGTTTTCATACATTTTATATGGACTCGCCCCACACTTTACGCCGGTGGCCGCCACACGCTACAAATCGTCGTTGCTCGCTTCTTGTGGCCCGCACCGGCCACTTAATGCGTCGATACAAACAGGGTTGCCAATCTTAGATTTTTTTACCACGTACATAAAAGGATTTTGTCTTTTATAGACCATGTCGCCCATATCGTTCTAACATTCTATCGTCTTCTTAAATAGATTGATACGATTTCATATAAAACTTTACTTCTTTAGACTGTATGCTATTATATATATCAACATCCATTACTGTCAGCTCAAAAAATAATGAAAGTAAGTATATCAAATGTAAGTCATATTAAAATATTGAATTGAGCACATTCGCAACTAAATAAAACATCACTTTGTATTAAAAATAATCACATATAACGTAAAATTACAAAGGAAAATGGGCACAGCCAATTATTGCTCGAATTTGAGCGCCCGTCTGGGGAAGTGACCTCCATCTTACAGAAGACCACAATGAAATAACAGTACCTTTTGGTGGTGTTGTGTTTCTGCTGGTGAATAGGGTTCCAGGGCACCGTAAGGTAGAGGATTGGGTTCAGGCTGGCTAGGTGAATATCGCAGGAGCGGCACACTTTCTGCCGCATCATCTATCTTCTCAACTGGACTCCATATACACTTAACATCGGGTGGGGGTGGGGTAATTTGTTACACCTCGTATAAAAAAATATGTATGGATGTATCTGGTTAGATAGCGTTGTTATATTTAGTGGTAGAGCTAAAAGTGTTTCTAGATGGCGCCGCAATATATTTTTATTAATAGTCTAATAATTAATAAAGTCATGTAGTTTAACCGTTTGTTTTTTTAGATTCTTGGCACCTATATGGTAGCATTTCATGTATTTCCATGCGATATACCGGGACAGAGCAGCTTGTTCCGCCTCGGCAATTTTATTAGATTATTAAATTACAGCGCTATCAAGGGATTATGTTTAGCACTACTACAAGATGAAAAAAGCGCCATCTAACGGCACTTAAATCTTTCTTGAAAGAAAACAGGTCGCGAATGAAATATCATCATATAAATTTCTCAGACAAATCTCGTACAAATTTTACGAGATGTGAAGTGTCCTCGTCCCTCGTACGGTAGACCAGAAATCTCGTATTTGTACGAGAAATCTCGTACGGTTGGCAACCGCCAAAACAAACCAAAACAAAACGCCGCCACACGTCACTCGCGCGATTTCCCACCCCTCTTTCCCTTACCTTATTAGGCCGCTGTCGCGCGCTTCAGCCACTTTCGTAGCCGCTTCTAGCTTCTCGTGGCGGCGTTTGTGGCTGTGGCGTGTGGCCCGTGTGCTGCGACACTAAGGTAGAGTGAGAATCGCTTGCTGCGTTTCCACCTAACTCAACATACGTACTTTCAACTACAATCTGTCTGTGACTGACAGTTTCCTATATCTACTTCCATGATAACGTGTTCCCTAATTTCGAAGCAGCTGATACGAGGTAGCGTGGCCGAGCGGTCTAAGGCGCTGGTTTAAGGCACCAGTCTCTTCCGACGCGTGGGTTCGAATCCCACCGCTGCCATTCAGTTTTTGTTACTTTTCGCCTTGTTTTCACCACTAAACAAAAACATTGGCCGTAACAAGAGAATGTCTAGAAAAAGAGACTTACGAGAAAAAAAATAATGACAGTCGAAATTTTTTTTAACTTTTTTCAAGTCACAATCGAACATAATCAGCTATGTTTAGGTAACCCGCCCAAATTATACTCTTATTTATGATTCACATCGTCAGTGGAAAAGCAGATACGCTTAACAACTTCTTTCGCAGCGACAAACTTGTCCATCAATAGACTTTCACTGCCTATCTGCGTTACAATAATTAAGTTTCTTTTACATAAGGTATTATAAGATAAACAGAAAGAAAGAAAAAAAAACATTTTATTGGCCTTATACAGCATAAATATTGCCATCAAAATGGTTATAATGATAAAATATATTAATAATAAAAAACATGGGAACAAATTACGTACGTAGGTGCGCGCCGTGTAAGGCCAATAGGACACTGGCTCAGCTATGCTCTGTGGTAAACGCTTTCGCGATATCACAGTAGCGCTAATTTTCAGCCAGCGCCTTATGGCAAAGGTGATTGCGAAACGCTGGAACAAAGCAAAACAAAAAAAACAGAGAAAATAGGTTACATAATTATACATATGCATTTATATTCATTGACTCTAATACAATCTATAATGCCGGCGCTCCACACAGCCACACGTGCCTACTACCCATAAACTCAACAACAGTCCCTCCCCATCACTCCCCATAACGCAAGCAAGAGTGACTGTGTGGAGCGGTAGAACAATATAGTTTAACTTATATCGCGATGCGTCGCCATACAGCTCGATGTTTTGCAGAGCGATAGCAATCGTTTACGCTAGATCTTACGATGTAAATAGTGAATGGTACATGACCCCCGTTGTAACGAGAATGCACCATTGAGTTGCACCATGAAATGTGCAGATGAAACTGGTTAGTTTCATTTGCACTATTAATGGGACAATAAGTACGAAGGTACTGTGGATCTTCCTATAGATAGTTTCATCTGTACCTTTATGTTAATACTTATACTATATATACGGTTATATAATTAGGTATTTCCTTTGCATGTTATAATTTAATTTTACGAGTTTATCTAACTAGAGTGAAAATATGTAATAATAATGAGTGAAAGTTTTATTGAACATAACCCCTCGTCTGTGTAAGTGAATGATTTCTGCCACAGTTCAGAAAGAAAGTTTCAGTTGAGAAAATTATTTTCATATTTTGTGTTTTATCATAATTAGTAATGGTTTTTAATTTACACATCTTATATATAATTAAGTTTGTAATGAAACAAGTCAGGATTGATTTAAGACGAGAACGAGAGATAAATGAAGCATGGATGTACAGTAGAACTCGAACAATAAGAGGAAAATCGGCTGGCTTCTTTTTTTATGTTCCGGCCGTGAAAAACAACACTTTGTTCTTCGAGGGCTACACAGACCAGGGGAATCGAAGATTTGGACTTTATTTGTTTATTCGGCATTCATCTGTTTTTTTCAACATTCGTTATTTATTTTTTGGCAAGGAAAGAAAAGGGAAGCAGGTCATGGTGCATTGGGTACAACACCCAAAAATTTTGTAAGTTAATTACTATATACATTTTTTGTTTTCTTTGTTATTTATATCTTTGAAAATTTGGTAAATTGTTCTTTTAACATTCACATAACACTTATTTATGGACAAGGTCATCAGTGTCAGATAACTTTATCATATAGTGGCAAAATAGCTTATCTCGTGCAGTTTATAGGTATATAGTTCTAAGAAAACTGTTGATTCAAGATTGTGAAAGTAATTATTGCGTATAATTATACGTATTCACAAAAACCGTGTTTCTTTTATTAAAAAGCTATTATCAGAACATTTTTTTTAAAAGTAAAAAAAAAATCTAAACAAGTGATACAGCTTTTCTACAGTAACACAAAGTGATCGAAATTTTTTAAGGTGGAGTGGCTATTTTTATTCCAAATCTAAGTATATACCCTTGAAAATTCAGAACGGAATGCTAGTCTCAAATATAATGAGTATTTTTATCGGATAAAAAAATATTTAAGGAGAAACGAACAGTTATGTGGCCTCTTAGAGCCATCTACTCTTATCGGAAGAAATTACGTTCTCTGTTAGTAAACCAAATTAACCACTAACAACCCAACAATAAGGTACAGAATGCCTTGAAGGATAGTAAGCACTTGGCCTTCTTGAATTGTCCAGTATAACCTAACCCTACAAGGTTCACGGTCTTTTTCGTAAACCCAGAGTACTCTGATAATTTTCAAATTTTGTAGGCACATTCTAGAATTTTTGTTACACCTTAATCTCTTTTAAAAATAGAATTAGCTTCAGTAGTTTTTGTAAAATTTCATTTTTTAGCATTTTCTTACAATTCACAACAAATTTCGTAAATTTTATGTAAACATTGCACGCGTTGATGTCTTTTGTATGAGACTAAAAATTTTCAAAACTTTTTAATTCTCCTAAAAATCCATTTTTCTGTGTATGTTAGATTTCTATAGTTATTATTGTTTCTTACGTTAATGTACATCTCTGGTATTAATATAACCCGTAAACACTTACTCACAAATTTTTTAGAAGTAATTTTGTATTCATCTTTGAAAAATTCATAACTTGCTAAACTCTTATTCAATATTTATAATTCTTTTTTAGTAAACATAAACTTAGTTAGTAGTACCTAGTACAATCATTAAATTTGTCAATTATTAGTTATAAGTATTTTTAATCTTCGATATTAATTTTTTTCTATAGAATTTTAATAAAAAATTTGTCCAGACTAAAGTTCCAGTCTAAATTGGTTAATAAGTTACTCTAAAAATATTAGAATACATATTGATTTAATTTCATGAAGGGTAAAAAATCTAAAAAATTACTCATTCAAATAATTACCGTTTTTATCGAGAAAAATGACCAAAACTAGGAATAAAACCCAGACCGCTACCAAAAGCGACGCAGACGACTCCTGCAATAGCAACGACGAGCTAGACGAGGTCTTTGAGGAGGCAAACGAAGGAACCTCTCCAAAAAAGATGTTGCAACCACAAAAAAATGCGATAGAAACTGAGGATGAGGGAACCACCAAATCCAATAAAACCAAAAAGGCAAAGAAAACTGAAGCGCCATCACTCGTAATCACTCCCCCCAAACCAGGTGAAAACCCACTGGAGAAAATTGCTCGCCTTTCCAACTATGCTAAAGCCCTTATTAACCACGGTAATTCACTGCTCAAAGCCAACAAAACAGCGGCGTCTGAAGTACTGGAGGAGATAGTGAAAATCACCAATAAACTGGCATTCGACACCAACACTAATAGCGCTAGCGAGTCTCAAAGCGAGTCACAAAACGCCAATCTTAAGGAGGAAATCCTCAGCTGTGTAAGACAGGAAGTAGCAAGCAGCGTTAAAGCAGAACTCGCCCGGTTCAAATCACTGTCCCCAGCACTGTCCGAACGCTCTTACGCGCGAGCAGCTGCACTTCGTCAACCACAATTTCCGGCAAACACCCCCGCCACTACGGCACCTAAACGTGATAGCAAACCCGCCATAATTGTGACCCCCAGTGGGAATATCAAAACCAGACAGGATGCCATCAGCGCACTCAAGAAAAGCGTGGATTTTAAGCAACTGGCGTTCGCTCCTGTTCGCGTTCAAACTCTGTCGAATAATAAGCTCAGAGTTGAATTTGACAACGCTAATCAAGCCACCCAGGCGATTAACAAAATCAAAGAGAACAACTTCGCCTCAGCCGAACCAGCTAAAAGATTGAAGCCCATGATTATCCTAAAGGGAATAATCAACGACACCCCTGCAGAAGAGCTAGTAGACACTATCAAAGCACAAAATCCTGAACTAAGCACGCATATCCAGCAAGAGTCGGACATGACACTCCGTTTCAAGAGAAACAATAGAAACCCAAACTTATATAATGCGATCTTCTGTGTCACACCAGAACTTTACCGCGCTATCATTCAGCTGGAGAAAGTGAGCGTAGGCTTTCAACGAGTAAGAGCAGCGGAATTTTCCCCGTTTTTGCAATGCCACAAGTGTCTCCAATTTGGACACACCAAAACACATTGCAAAACAGAAACAGCACTATGCTCTCACTGCGCATCCACCGAGCACTCGCTGGGAGAATGCCCAAACAAAAACAAAACACCGAAGTGTCACAACTGCCATACGCATAATAATAAATTTAATGCCAATTCGGACGAAAAACATACTGCAACGTCCGGAATGTGTCCAAGAGTGAGGGCAATGCAGGAAAGGATAAACAGCAAAGTGGATTATGGTAACAGCCACATTCAATAGTAAAATCAAAATACTACAGTGCAACACAGACCGCTCTCGACACAGCCAACACGAATTTATCCTTTCCTTCTTGCAAGGCCCTTACACTATTGGACTCATCCAAGAGCCATACGTTGGAAACGGTCTTACCGTCAAATCCATTCCAGGCATCAATGTACACCAATTTGGAAATAATAACGATACAGTCAAGGCATGCATTGTTACAAAACCAGAGTTGGGGCAGGTATTAGGCGAATCCCGCTACTCCTCTCCAAACCTCTGCGTTATTAAAATAATCCAGCAGAATATTCATTTAACAATCGCATCGGCATATGTAGAACCACGTGACGATACGCATAGTACCCTGGACAAACTTGACTTCCTCATCAAATCAACTAAAAATCAGAACGTAATCATCGGTGGAGATTTAAACGGCTGGAGCCCACTTTGGGGCAGCCTTAGCTCAAACCCCAGAGGAACAGAAATCGTCGAGCTATTATCAACCAATGATTTAAATATCTGCAATGTTGGACAGACTCCCACATTTGAAACTGTCACCCACGGACAACCTAGGAGTTCGATTGTTGACATCACGGCAGCTTCAGACCTCATATACTATCGTATTTCCAACTGGCATGTCAATCTCGATATATGCCCATCATCCCAACATAACGCCATAGAATTCACAGTACAAACCGGACCCTTAACTAAGCACTGTTGATTTTAATTAACTATTTGCAAAAATTAATCTCTTATATATAAGTTTATAGTATGCCTAATATTTCGTTATGGTCAAGTCTAAGGCTGTTTATCTATGACTTTGTCTGTGGTATAAGCGCCATCTTTCTTTAGTGCAAGTATATAAATACTTCTCTTTGAGTGCAGCTCTCACTTTGTATCGGACAGTGCTAGGGATCAGACGTATACCTTCTTGGTGACGAAGTAAATATAAAATAGTTATTTTCATCAGTGAAATCAGTGTTTCAATTGCCCATAATCTCCTATAGGTTATGGGCCCAGCGTAACTTTTTTTGTTTCGGCTACCTACATTTAAATTATCATCTGCTAAATTCGTAATGGAAAACTTTAAATCAAAGCGAAATATTAGGCCATTCGACGGTGAAAAGTATAGTGTGTGGAAGTTTAGAATACGTGCTTTATTATCTGAGATGGACGTGATAAGTGTGATTGACAGCGACCCGATTCTACACTGCAGTGAGTGGGAGTTGAATAATCGAATTGCGAAAAGCGTCGAATATTTGTCAGACTCCTACTTGGGGTTTGCGAAGGAAGATAATTCAGCGTGGGATATCTTCAAAAGGTTAGACGAGTTATATGAACGCAAAAGCATTGCAACACAGTTAGCATTGCGTAAAAAGCTATTGTTGTTAAAATTACAAAGTGATCAACCGCTAATAAAACATTTTACAAACTTTGATGATTTAATAACTGAATTACTTGCGGCGGGTGCCAAAGTAGAAGAAACCGATAAAGTTGCTCATTTGTTGCTCACGCTACCATCAAACTACGATGGCGTTATTACAGCGATTGAAACCTTGTCTGAGGATAATTTAACGCTTGCCTTCGTAAAAACGCGACTTTTGGACCATGAAGTGAAAATTAAAAATGAAGGTAGTGATACGAGTGTGAAAGTACTACACGTAGAAAACAAATCAAATATGTCGTGGAGGAAAAGAAAAATGGACGGTACACAGTTGATATATAATGAAAATAACTACAGGAAAGACAACAAAATAAGAAAGAAGACTAATTTTATTAAATGTCACCATTGCGGACGAAAAGGACACAAGAAGAATGATTGCTATTATTACAAGAAAATAAACCAAAATCAACAACAGAAGCCATCAACTGATAGACCTAGAACAATTCAAGCAGTGGAAACTCATCAACCCGGAACATCTAATGATTTTAATGGATTTGCTTTTATGACTGCAGAATATTTTATATACCCACAAGATCTTAATAACAAAATAACATTTTTATTGGATTCTGGTGCTTCCGATCATATAATAAACAGGGAAGATCTTTTTGTTTCTTATACTAATCTAAAAGTACCTCTTAAAATTTCAGTTGCTAAAAATGGTGAATTTATTTCAGCTACAAAAAGGGGAACTTTGTAACTTACAACTAATTTAGGCGTTCAAGGAACCTTGGAGGAAGTACTATTCTGCCGTGAGGTGCCGTATAACTTGCTGTCAGTTTCCAAAATGCAGCGAGCTGGATATACGGTTGTTTTTGGACAACACGGAGCACAAATTCACAAGGACAGTAAGACAATTATGCAAGGTAGGTCTTATAATAATTTAATTGCTATTGATTTTGTAGCTTTTGTGAATCGTAGTGATCCTGTTTCTCATATTTGCAGTAATAATGACGATAGTTATAAATTATGGCATCAACGTTTAGGTCATATGAGTAAAAATAAATTTTTAGAAATTAAAAATAATGAATTAATAAAGGATATAGATCAAATTGATAAAGTTAAACCTAACGATGAATTTTGTGAAGCATGTATAAATGGGAAACAGAGTCGACTGCCATTCAATCAAGCTAAAGATAAAAGTTACATAAAACGACCGTTATATATTATACACTCGGATGTGTGTGGCCCTATAACTCCTCCAACTATTGATAACAAAAATTACTTTGTACTTTTTGTTGATGAGTATACTCATTATTGTGTGACATACTTGTTAACTCGTAAATCAGATGTGTTTTCCATGTTCAAAGATTTTGTTGCAAAAAGTGAAGCCAAATTCAATTCTAAAGTAGTTCATCTTTATTCTGATAACGGTGGGGAATACTTATGTAACGAAATGAAATGTTACTGTGTTGAAAAAGGTATAACATATCATTTGACAGTTCCTCGAACTCCGCAATTAAACGGCGTTGCTGAGCGGATGGTTAGGACGATCACAGAAAAAGCTCGTTCATTATTAAATGGTGCTCAATTAAATACAATATTTTGGGGCCATGCAGTTTTGACTGCAGTTTATTTAATAAATTTAACACCAACATCGGCTTTAAAAGTTTTACAAACACCATTCGAAATGTGGCATAATAAAAAACCTACAGTCAAATATTTACAAGTTTTTGGCTCAACTGTTTATGTTCATAATAAAACGAGTAAATCCAAATTTGATAGTAAATCATGGAAGGGTATTCTATTAGGGTATGAACCAAATGGTTACAAAGTTTGGGAACCTGAAAGCGAAAAGTGTGTTGTAGTCAGAGATGTTATTGTAGACGAGACTAATTTTATGAAATCCAGGCCTAATGTGAAGCCTGAAGAGAATATACTAAATTCTCATGACAAAACTGATATGAATGTAAATTCGAAATCAGTGTCAAATGAGTCTCGGAACTCTGACGGACTAAAATCAGATAATGCGAAATCTGATATTATACAGGTTATCCCTAGTAAAATTCGTAAAGTACAACATGATACCGTAGAATGCGATAAATCTGGCAGTTCATCATCAGATACGCAGCAAAACTTGGAAAACACAACTGAATTAAGGAGGAGTAAAAGGTTACAAGGTCGTCCCCCCATCTGTTATGATGAAAATAATATGAGTAATGATGAGTGTTTAATGTGTGCACAGTCAATAATATGTAAAGTACCTAATTCATTCGACGAAATTAAAAGTCGCTCGGATAGATGTCAGTGGGAAAATGCAATCAGAGATGAGTTGCATTCTTTATCTATGAATAAAACTTGGACGCTGGTGCCACGACCAGAGGGCAAAAACATTGTAGATTGCAAATGGATTTTCACTATCAAAAACGATGAATTTGGTAAACCGTTCCGTTATAAGGCACGGCTAGTGGCTAGAGGATTCAGTCAGGAGTATTTAACTGATTATAACGAAACTTTTGCACCTGTAGCTAGAATCGCTAGTTTTCGATTTTTGATTAGTTTTGCAAATCAATATAATCTATTAGTCCATCATATGGATGTAAAAACCGCTTTCTTAAACGGTGAATTAAAAGAGGAAATATTTATGAAAGTTCCTGAAGGTGTAATAATTAATGACAGTAATTATGTTTGTAAGCTAAATAAAGCACTATATGGACTAAAACAGGCGGCTAGGTGTTGGTTTGAGGTTTTAGAGCGATCATTAAAAGAAGAAGGCTTTATGAATTCTTCAGCAGACAGGTGTATATACATTTTGAATAATGGTAGTGTCAGTAAAAATATCTATGTAGTATTATACGTTGATGATTTGGTTATAGTGTGTAAGGAAAATGAAAGAATGAATAATTTTAAAAGATATTTAATGAGTAAATTTGAGATGACTGATCTAAAAGAAATAAAATTATTTTTAGGCATTAAAGTAACAAGAACTGATGCAGAAATAATATTAGACCAAAGTGCTTACATTAGAACAGTGTTAGAAAAATTTAATATGTTACACTGTAATCATGTTAATACACCTCTAGAAAATAAAATGAATTATGATGCATTAAACTCTCAAGAAAAATGTAATGCTCCATGTCGAAATGTTATAGGTTGTCTTATGTATATAATGTTATGTACTCGCCCTGATTTAAGTACAAGTGTTAATATACTAAGTAGATACACTAAATTTAATAATAAGGAGCTATGGCATTGTCTGAAAAGAGTACTTAGGTATTTGAAAGGTTCTATAAATTTGAAATTATGTTATAAGAGATGCAATGAATATAGTAATATTTTAAGCGGGTATGTCGACTCTGACTGGGGCGGTCATGATACCAGGGATAGGAAAAGTACGACTGGGTATTTATTTAAATTATTTGATTCTTGTACAATAACCTGGAGTACAAAGAAACAAATGTCCGTGGCAGCCTCATCTACTGAGGCAGAATATATGGCATTGTATGAAGCGGTCAGAGAGGCATTATGGCTAAAATCACTAGCAATCAGTTTGAATATAAATATTGATAAACCTATAGTTATTTTTGAAGATAATAATGGTTGCATAAGTATTGCAAATAATCCGATTAATCATAAACGGACTAAACATATAGATATCAAATATCACTTTTCTAGAGAACAAATTGAGAAAAATGTAATAACATTAAATTATATTCCAACAGGTAAGCAGCTGGCAGACGCGTTGACGAAACCGCTACCCGCCGTCACGTTTAATAGCTGTATAACAAAAATGGGCTTAAGATAAATTAATAATTTGTAAAAATAATAAATGATATCAAAATTATGTTATGTAATGCATGTGATTAATGTAATACATATAAGTGATTAAATGGTCTGATTAGGTTTTTCTGGGTTTCCCTAATCCTAGCAACAAATGTTGGGCCATAATAATGTATCCCAGTAAGCACATAGAAGGTGTACGATCTGTTTAGGATTTGTTTGTTAACTTGATTAAGTTTGTGTAAATATAAATGATCAAACGATTAATTTTTGAGGGGGCATGTTGATTTTAATTAACTATTTGCAAAAATTAATCTCTTATATATAAGTTTATAGTATGCCTAATATTTCGTTATGGTCAAGTCTAAGGCTGTTTATCTATGACTTTGTCTGTGGTATAAGCGCCATCTTTCTTTAGTGCAAGTATATAAATACTTCTCTTTGAGTGCAGCTCTCACTTTGTATCGGACAGTGCTAGGGATCAGACGTATACCTTCTTGGTGACGAAGTAAATATAAAATAGTTATTTTCATCAGTGAAATCAGTGTTTCAATTGCCCATAATCTCCTATAAGCACAACCCAACATCAACATCCACTTTTCTATACCGAACTGACAAGGCAAACTGGGCAGGGTTCAAAGAAGCTCTCGATGCATCTATGATCACCTCAAACATATTGTCAAAAGACATATCCACCATTGACAGTGAGGAACTTGAGAACACAGTCGAAGAACTCACTGCAATCATTCGCTCAGCATGCCGAAAATCCATGCCAATCAGACGCAAAGGAGCAAAGACCAAGGCACCGTGGTGGACGGAAAGCCTAGAACTTCGAAAACAGGAAGTAATTAAGTTACACAAAAACTTCATGCGGCAACCAGACAGGGATTACCTATTGACCATATACTGCGGGAACAACAAGTCGCAAAGTCCATTTATGCAGAGGAACTGAAAATGGAATCGACCAAACATTTTCGGGAGTTCTGCGAATTACAGACCAAAGAAAATGTTTGGTCACTAACCAACCGACTCCTCAAAGAGTCTGCACCTAAGCGTCCGCCTACCACCATCAAAATCGGCAATAGGTACACCACCAACTCCCAAGACACCGCTGAGGAAATTCTCAAACATTTCTTCCCTGCAGACACCTTGGACAGTAAACCCGGCCACTTTGAATTGAGAGCGAAACAGGATCTCCTTCCGGACACCCAAAACGACCCTCCCTTCACTGCCGACGAGATGCTGGAGTGTTTAGACCATATGAGGGATTCATATATTCATAAAAGGGCCCCTGGGCTTGACAATCTCACCTCCGACATCTGCAAAAACTTTGCCATAGCTTACCCTGATCTCCTAACTTCAATCTACAACCGATGTCTTACACTCCAGTACTTTCCCCGTAAGTGGAAGGAGGCGTACATAAAAATAATTCCGAAACCTGGCAAACCGGACCGTACTTCCCTAACATCACTTCGTCCAATAGGACTCATACCAGTCTTCGGCAAATTGCTGGAAAAACTCTTCATCAGAAGGGTTACCTACGCGGCTGCCGAGGCTGGTAAGTGCAACCCTATGCAATTCGGCTTCACAGAGCAAAAAAGCACCACTGACGCACTCCACACGGCACTGGAAACCGTACGCTGAGCCAGAGACAACGGCAACATGGTTGTGGCCGTGTCACTCGACATAGCATCAGCGTTTAATAATGCCTGGTGGCCCGCCATGTTCGACCAACTGCGAGATCAGAAGTGCCCAAGAATCATATTTGGCCTAATCCAGAGCTACACGCAACACCGCTCTGTAACACTGGACCACGGCGACGCCAGAGTGACGAGCCCTATGACCAAGGGATGCGTTCAGGGCTCGGCGTGCGGACCCGTACTCTGGAATATCCTCCTAAACAATCTTTTCCTGAAGCCACTACCTGAGGGATGCCATTTGCAAGCATTTGCAGATGACGTCCTTCTCGTAGTAACCGCCAAGACAACAGCAAAAATTCAAGCAAGCTGTAACGCAGCCCTAGAGATAATCCACGAATGGGGCACCAATGTAAAGTTGGAATTTGGCCCCCACAAAACACAAGCAATCTCCTTCAGTCAAAAAGCCGAATCCGCTCACTTACTCATTGGCTGGTATCCCCATAAAATTTTCGGACCAAATCAAGCTGTTGGGCGTAATAATCGACAAGCGACTCCGATTTCACGAGCACATTAAATATATAGCGGCTAAAACAACAAGAGTGTTTCACAGGTTGTGCCTCTTCGCAAGGCCAACCTGGGGAGCACATCCAGAGAACATAAGGACCATCTATCACCAGGTATGAACCCATGGTTACCTACGCAGCTGGAATCTGGGGACACGCTGCAAAGCACAAATATGCCAGAAAGCTACTCGAAAGCATGCAACGCGGATTCGCCATTAAGGCCATACGCGCATTCCGCACCATCTCCACAAACGCAGCGCTAGCATTAGCTGGCTTCATACCCCTGGACCTTAAAATCAAAGAAGTTCACGACATCGAACTCATGAAATACACAGGTACATTTTCGGAACTGCCAGGTGATGTCACATTAGAGAAACCAATACCACCGGAACAACTACCTCATCCAAGCATCCGTATCTCCCCCGCATTCGCTATAGCAACGGATCAACAACAGGTAGACGAACTACACCAAGGTACAGCGTACCAAATATACACCGACGGAAGCAAGCAGGAAGACGACACAGTTGGCGCTGTTTTCGTCGGCTACGCCCCTGGTGCTAGCTCTCCATCGGTCATCAGGAAGTATAAGCTACACAACGCTTGTAGCGTATTCCAAGCCGAATTGTGGGCAATACTACAAGCCTGTAAATACACTGAGGCCAAAAATCACCCAGATACTATAATATACTCGGACTCCATGTCCTCCCTACAGGCACTCCGGAACCGCAGCAATGCCCATAGGTTGGTGGCTGAAATATATGCCGTAATACTGCGGTTTCCCGGCACCATTAGGTTGGCTTGGGTCCGAAGCCATATTGGCATCACAGGCAATGAAGCGGCCGACGTTGAAGCCGGCAAGGCTGCTCATCAACGATGCAAAATCACATATGACCAATTCGCCATAACTTATGCCAAGACTAAACTCAGGAAAGCGACTATGATACGATGGCAACAACGATACGAACAAGCCCCTCAAGGTGCAACCACTAAGAAATGGTTCCCCCACAATACAGGATTGCAGACAATTCATGTCCCACTTGCCTGTCTCCTTCGAGATAACCCAACTCCTCACAGGACATGGTTATCACAAGGAGTATTTACACAAATTTCACATTACTGATAACAACTGGTGCCCTTGTGATGGCCACACCCCCCAGACACTTGCTCACCTCCTCGAAGACTGCCCCCGCTTCTCTTCTCAAAGATTTTCCCATATACAACTCTGCGACTACCTAAAAGTGTCACCACTCAACCCCCTACAACTACTAAAAAAGGATTCCGCAATAGAATCCTTCACTAAATATATTAAATGCATAATATCTAACTTAAAAGCTTTCAACCAAACTTAAATCACAACACGAATAAGCATACAACAACTTTAAATAACACAAATGAGTAAAACTTATGTCAGAAGGCATCAAATAGCCGACTGACTATAAAACATTAACAAAAACACAAACACAAACAGCGATTAACAAGAAAAAACCCAATTTTGAAAGAACTAAGAATAATAATAAAAAAAAAAAAAATAATAATAACCCTACAAGGTTCGATTTTTTAGTGCGTGACAAAAATATAAAGTTTGCAATTAGCGAAGAAAAAATTAAAAATTATAAACATAAAGGCATATTTTACGATAAAATCGACTTTTTATTTCAGTTCCACGTAAGGTACACTGAGCCTTTACTATATTTTTTGCTATTACACTTGGAAATAGTTTTCTTCACATCACAGAGGGTTCCTTACAACTTTGTACGTACATAATAAAAACTACAACTCTTAACAATATTAGCTTAATAGAAGTGATTTTATAACAGCGTCAACGGTTGACTTGAATATATGGTTTAAATTTAAAGTCGATAAATTTACGGATTACGAAGATAAAGGGTTAAAACAGCTAAAAGGCCGTAACTTTTTTTTACTTTAATTTGAAGTTTTCCCAGCTTCAAGAGATCGTAGATCTGAGTAAGTATATGGATTATTTTTAACTCAAAGAAAACAAAGTAACCCATTACCGGTTTTTCCATTTGAGGTACGGAACCATAAAAATATAAAAAAAATGCGCAGTAATTTTGAAAATTTAAAAATACCTAATTTACAAATCTATCCGATAGATGGCACTGCAGTTGAGCTTTCTGATTTTTTTTGATTTTTTTTTCGCACAGCGAACCCAACATGCTTGTTATTATTAAAACAAAAACGCTTTACTTTAATTTTACATGCTCGAGTAATTTCAATGGCGGCTCTATTTATAGGATGGTTCCTATAAATACATGGTGAAGATACTCAACAGAGGGCAAGGTATCTTCACTTATTAATTAACCTGTGGCGGCGACATCTACACGCCCGCACTAACATGGTGGAAACAATCTTACGCCTCCTCAAGAGATGGCGTTACCGGCGCTGCGTTCACAACGTATTGAAGCCTACAACGCGCAAGATAAATTCGGAGCCTAACACTCCATATATACAATGCCCGACCAATAACAGTCGGGCCGATTGCTAAACCAAGGATACCATTCATTTGTTTCCGGCTTTAAGGGAAAGGTATACCTTATACCACCTTATATAGAAAGTCATATCATAGCACAGAGGGAAAATCCCTGAGGGAAGTTTATTCCAGTAAAGCATGGTGCTGGAATGCCAAGCGACTGGATAATAGTAAATATTGCATACGATTTAGTAAACGCCTTCTGTGCCCTTGCTTGCTATTAAAATTTAAAATCGGCATAATATATAATTTTGCACCATTTGTGTGCAAAATGCTCAGTGTAATAACCTAACTTGGAGTCTTAATATTTTAATGAAAATATTTTCTTATTCAGCTAGCAAGTATGTTACCTAGGCATCTCGCGCACTAGACGGCCGCGACCACGACCAGGGGGCCAATCGCCTGACGAGATTTCTATGGGTGCCGCTATCGCTTACGACTTTATTTTGTTATTCCTGATCGTGGAAGGTTTTTTAAATGCCACACAACTCTTTTTATTTTGCATTGGAAATAAAAATATTGAAAAAAAAGAGAGTGAAATATTTGAAGATCTTCGGCGGCCAGAAATAACAAAATTAAATCGTAAACAATAGGGATAGCCACAGCAATCCTGTAATGCGATTGACCCGCAGTAGCCGCAACGACTAGGTTAACTATAGTTGCCAGTTGCGGCCAAGTGCGCGACGTTCGTATAGTTTCTTTAGTTAATCTGGTCGTTGCGACCACTGGTCGTAGTCGTAGCCGTCTAGCACGCGAGTTGCCTTAAACATGTTTAGTTATCATAAAATAAATTCTTCACGCTGCAGAGTAATTTACATTTGTAATCGAAGTTATGAATTCGTTTTAAAACGTTTTATGATTTATTTATATTTAATTGACGAAATAATCATGTAACAACATACATAAACATACAGTCGAATTAGGATCCTTCTTCCATCCTTTTTGAAATATGTTAAAAATACATACCCATTATTATAACACAACTTGATAACTAAACCTCGTATTCTTCAACTCGTCATCATATCCAAAATGGCGGGAAATTGTTTACATAAAAAAAAACTACAGCTTAAAGTTACAGAAATGAGACTCACAAACGCTCCTTGTCTCCAGTTGAAGGTACTAATATATTCTTGGAGACACTAACTAAGCAACACAGTATCATAATCACTGGTGACATTAACATTAACATTTGACGACCTCCGTGGCCGAGTGGTTTGTACGCCGGGTTTCAAGGTGTCGCCGACTCGAGAGGTCCCGGGTTCGAATCCGGTGGGGGCAGATGTTTGTGTGATGAATACGAGCATTTGTACTCCAGTCATGGATGTTTAATAATGTATTTCTATATAAAAATACTTATATATGTTGTAATGAGGAGCTCGATGGCGCAGGTGGTTAGCGCGTTCGGCTGCGATCGTTGAAGTTAAGCAACTTTCGCTTGACCAAAAAGCTTTTATCTCGAGTTCCTCCGTGCTTCGGAAGGCACGTTAAGCCGTTGGTCCCGGCTGCATCTGCAGTCATTAGCACCCGCCGATCCGCACTGGGCCCGCGTGGTGGGCTATGGCCCAATCTCCCTATTCCATCCATAGGGAAGGCTTGTGCCCCAGCAGTGGGGACATTAATAGGCTGATGATGATGATGATGATGATGATATTTGTACTGTATATGTATTCTATCCGTTACCCTAATATCCCATAACACAAGCCTTACAGTGCTTACTTTGCGGCTAGGCTAATTGGTGTGAGTGTTGGAATTATTTATATAAATATTGCACCAAAATTAAATGAAACGTCTAACGACTACAATAAAGAACGAACTAATTGAGACATTAATATCAATTTTGCACCGAAATGAACTGAAACATCCAACGAAATAATAGAAAGAACTAATTGAGGCATTAACTAAGCAACACAGTATCATATTCACTGGTAACATTACTATCAATATTGTACCAAAATTAACTGAAAATTCCAGCGGCTAAAATAATAGAACGAACTAATTGGGATACTAACTAAGCAACATAGTATCTCATAATCACTGGTGACATTAATATCAATATTGCACCAAAATGAATTGAAAGGTCCAACGACTACAATAATAGAAAGAACCAATTGAGACACTAACTAAGCAACACAGTATCATAATCACTGGTGACATTAATATCAATATTGCGCCGAAATGAACTGACAGGTCCAACGATTACAATAATAGAACGAACTAAGTGAGACACTAAGCATCACAGTATCATAATCACTGGTGACATTATTATTAATATTGCACCAAAATTAACTGAAACGTCCAACGACTACAATAAATAGAATGAACTAATTGAATGCACTAATGCTATCTGTATATGGTATTGGTATTGTTGCAGAGCATAGTCTTCCTACTACGGAAAATAAATTCTAGACCATTTCTTATTCAAGATTATTAAGATTAAACAATTCGCGTTTATTGCAATTTCACACAGCACAATTTCTGATAAATGATCAAAACTACACTACTATCTTTATCTCTTATCTAACCAAACCAAGTTAGAGAAATAAAGTTAATAATAACTTAACAATATTAATGTCATTATTGTTAGGCGTAGCATAAATGATGATGATTAATGGGCACATAACCAAAACTTGTCGATGAGTTTCAGACCAAATATTAGAGCTAACTTATAAAATTAGTACAGACAGAACAATAAAAACAATAAGGTCGTCTTTACCAAATCTCTTCACGTAGGACCTTTAAGATAAGTTGGTTAAGTGAGTAGCTGAAAACTTATCAATAAAAAAAAACAGTTTGACTTTAATAGCCGTTCATTTTGGTCCAAAACTGAGCAAATCTAAAACTATATTTCAATTCTCCTCAAAACAAAATGATCTAGCATGCACCATAAAGCTTAGCGTCCATTTGAGGCGGATCGACAGCAACTAACGAATTTTTGTGTACTGCGTCCACTGTACAGGGCGGGGCGGTCCGGTCCGCATTGGCAGATCAGTAGTCGAAGAGCTCTCGGTGTGCGACAGTGGATAGATCCGATTAGGAATGATTTTTATTATTATTATAAAGTCTGGGTTCACGATATATTCAAGAAAAGAAGAAGACATTTCCTATTTCGGTTCAAATATTATTTCTCCATACTCATCATGATACTTCTTATCGCCAGTATCAAATAATTCGATTTTTTTAAACTAACGATATAAGTAGATTAAATCTAAAGAAAATTTTACTAGAAAAAATTACACACGGACCAGGCAGCAGACGGGACTCGAACCCGCACCCTCCTATCTGGCGGATGCACTGGCCATTATGCTACCGCGGCCCTAATTGAAAAAATAAATAAAAATATAACTAGATATAAGTCACACTTTGTTCATTTTTTTTCGTAAATACATACGTTCGCTCGCTACAACTTTCTACAACAAATGCTTTCTCAATACGTCCACCGGGCCGGGTTGCATCGAGGAAAAAATTATGATCGCCGAGCTATGCGTTAACGGACTCCATCGCGGTCCAGCCTCAAATCGACTCAGTTTCATACAAAATGTATTTTTGCATTGCGATGCGACTCGCCTGGTGGCTAACCTTAAGGCCTCAACCTCAAAGACGCGTTTTTATCAGTCGATATTTTTTGGATGCGTTATTGCGATACTCGTTTTTAGTACATTATGTATTTGAATGGCTACGAAGTTACATATTGCTGCGATAATAACGACGCAATAGAATATGGCACATTATCGGCATAACGCATCCGATTTTATCGATCGATAATAGTGCGCCTATGGAGTTGAGGCCTAACTCGAGAACAAATGGGTATATTCCTTTCCATATGCATATAAAAACCTATACTGTTTTCCTTTAAAAGATTATATGGTAATATAAAAGTTATAAAATTTAATATGCATAACTCGTATCATGGGTGAGACTCATAAAGTTTTATCGGAAAAGAAGCGTCAAGTTACTACTGGTATAAATAGGTATTGTATTGTGACTTCACGTCATCATTATCATAATTATACACATAATACGCTACGACAATGTTAAGTAAATGTAAAGGTGATTGATGCGAATATAGTTGCGTTATTCTTGATTATTATTGAATTATTAAAGAGATACATTAAAATAACACAAACTTAAAAACTATATAGCTTAACCTACTTACCTACATAAATAAATAATTTTAATAATAAAAAATATATCACCCCCAGCGCTGCCATCAGGAATGGTGCCCAATAAGCTAGCATTGCCGCGTTGGATGGCAAGGCTGATCCGTTGACCAAGATGGCTGCCAGCCTTTTGAACACGTTATTCTTATATTTAAAATTAGGTCGCGTTGTTTCATCGTTATTGAAATTTTACAATAGTTAATGCAACGTCAAATACATTTTGAAAAATGATTATTATTTCTATAGGATTTAACTATTGTTAAAGGACAATGGGCAAAACACACCCAAATCCGCCAATAATGTAATAAGTATGAATCGATAGATCTATGAAAAACTAGCCTTTTTTATTAGGACACCGTAAGAAAATATCCTGGTAGTCAAAAGATATGAGGCACATGGGAATATTTAAGTAGCTAATAAATAAATTCATTTTATAGTAGGTACCTTTATTTCATATTATTAGTAACCATAATAATATGCCATATCGTTCTATACAACCAGATATATGACAAAGCCTGCCGACCATCCTGCGCTTGCACATACTTATGGAAGACACCACAAAACGGTTTACGGAGGTTGAAGGACTTACAGTTTCAAATAGTAGACTCATCTTACTTCGTTGTGATTGTGCGCTCACTGTCACTTGATTGATTTTTATCTAACACGCTTTGGATATTGGAACACGTATATCGGTTTTGTCAATTAGTATGGATTAACTGGAATCATGTTTTCTCCGAAGCGTGGACAAGTTTGTGTGATTTGTGGTCGCTCCGTTTAACATTGAAGACAATTTACTGTAACGAACAGAATGTTTGAAAAATCCCCAACCCATACCGGGATTTTTGGATTTACTCAAGCGCGGCAGAATAACATAAGGGGGCACCCTTGCACCTTGTGAAGTACTCCCACGATACCTGAGCCCTCTATATAGGGTCGAACTAACTAAATTAATTCCCTTGTTTCATTAATGTTCGTTCGTTATAGTACTTATACCTATTTAACTTAAAATAACTAAAGACGCCCGGGATGGAATTTGATGCGCTTTGGGACAGATTAGATGATCATGACCTTTCAAACAAATGTAGTTTAAGCCGTGGTGGACATGGGTGCAGCGTCCATACATTTTTGCCCAATGTCCTTTATATTTTTAAGCATTTAACTGTATGATGTTTGAATGCAAAGAAATTTTATTTCACCAGATCAAATTCTACGCGGAACAAGTAGCGGACGGGACTTGACTTGATTGTCCGTGTCGAAGTTTCTCTAGTATTTCTTTGGCTGCAAGGCAGCGCCATCTCTTCGCATTGTAGGTAACCCACAATGTCGAATGAATACCTTTAGAAGTTTTATATGTACATTAATTTAAATGAAGAAATTGCAGTTATAGTTATATTTTTTTAAACATTTATCTATCGATGAAACAACACGGCCTTCGATTAGTCGATTAGTACTTTTAAGTTTGACAAAAGTTTTACTTTGTGAAAAACCACATTTTGTTAAGATGTGAAAATAAACTTTAAAGTCAAAGATATAAAAAAGTCAGGTCATAAGTATTGACACACAGTAAAAACTTTTCTTTTAGAATGCTGGCCACAAAAAAGTTTATAGAATTCGAATTTCCAATTGTTCATGAAAATAAAAATGTATACTTTTTTATAATTTTACTCATTTTTAAATATGGAGTGGACGCTTAAAGAAAACCGTGTTGCAGTTATTGCGTTGCATCGTTGCGGTTACGCGCCCATTCAAATTTTTGACATATTGAAAAATTTGAATATAACCAAAAGATTCGTTTATCGTACCATCAAACGATACAATGAAGACTCTAGTGTAGATGATAGGCCAAGAAGTGGTCGCCCTCGGTCTGTTGGACTCCAGCAGTGATAAAAGCTGTGAAGGCGCGAATTCAAAGAAATCCCAAACGTAAGCAGAAACTGTTGGCCCTTCAGATGGGGTTAAGCAGAACCACGGTGAAAAGGGTGTTAAATGAAGACTTAGGGCTTTTGAATGCTCGTCTAATGGACCTGAGACTGAAGAGATGCCGCGCTTTGTTGAAGCGGTACGCGGGAAAACAATATCGGGAAATTCTTTTTTCGGATGAAAAAATTTTTACCGCAGAAGAGAGCTACAACAAACAAAATGATAAGGTGTACGCTCACAGTAGTGGAGAAGCGAGCAACCGTATTATGCGTGTCCAGCGAGGTCATTTTCCATCCTCGCTCATGGTATGGTTGGGAGTTTCTTATTGGGGTTTAACAAAGGTACATTTTTGTGAGAAAGGTGTAAAAACGAATGCAGTTATGTATCAAAATACAGGCCTGACGAACCTTATGGAACCTGTTTCTCATACCATGTTCAATAACAGGCACTGGGTATTCCAAGAAGATTCGGCGCCAGCTCATAAAGCGAAAGGCACACAAGACTGGCTGGCGGCGCGTGAAATCGACTTCATCCGGCACGAAGACTGGCCCTCCTCCAATCCAGATTTGAGTCCGTTAGATTACAAGATATGGCAACACTTGGAGGAAAAGGCGTGCTCAAAGCCTCATCCCAATTTGGAGTCACTCAAGACATCCTTGATTAAGGCAGCCGCCGATATTGACATGGACCTCGTTCGTGTTGCGATAGACGACTGGCCGCGCAGATTGAAGGCCTGTATTCAAAATTAATCAAGCATGGTCATTTTGAATAAACTTTATTGTTATAAGAGTCTATGTTTTGTTAAGTTCATTTTGGTATATAAATGGTTACATAATGAATAAACTTGTTTCAATTTTTTAATATTAAACATGTGACAAAATATATGACATGACTAGGTATAATGCGAATCGGACTCGCCCATCGAGGGTTCCGTACTTTGTGGGTACGCAACATAAACGACTGTATATTTTTTTACGTTAACTAAGAACTTTGATTTTTTCACAGAATAAAGGGACCGTAGACTTGAGTATATGGTTTAAATTTTAAGTCAATGCATCCATGCTTTCCCGAGTTAAAGGGTTTTGATAGACATACAAACACCAGAATCTGCTTTTTTACAATAATTTAGAAGTATTTTTTTCACAGATTCAAGGAACCGTAGACATGAAGTAAATAATAATCGATACCTCTACCCATTCTTGAGATAAAGGGTCATCACAGACAGACGGACAACAACGTGATCCAAGGAGGGTTCCATTTTTTTCTTTTGAGGTGAGGTACAGAACCCTACAAAAGTGTTTTCATGAAAAAAATATTAAAAGTATTGGTACTTCGATCGCTTCTTTTTTATTTTTATTAATTTGTAATAATAGCGACATCGCAATATCATGCTATATGCCAAATTATCAGGTTTTCCGTCTAAAAAATGTTCTAAAACGATTTAAAATTCAATGTCTGTTTAGATTTTATTTCGATAACAGTTACAAAATGTATCCAAAAATACTTACCTTTGGCTTCTGAAATATTAGCTGTTGAATAACGGCCAGTTTCAAAAAATCAATTTAAGTAAAAGTTAAGGATAAACTGGTTGCATGTCGTAGCAACGGTCGTCATTATAGTGTTAATAATTAAAATATTTTGGCAAGAAAGCTCTAGTAGGAGTCTTTTGCTGGAGTTTGAATACAGAAAATAGCCTTAAATGATACAAACAGTCGCTCGCGTTATCAGAAACATAAAGGAGATTGCTCAGCTTCCATACATGTTTGGCCTAAAGACCAATAATCATGAAAAATTGTTTCCTAGATTCGAAATTATATATAAATTACTGTAGAAACGAATATTATTTTATTTAAAAATTAACGGACACCCCTGAGAACTTCTATAAACCATATACACTGAACATATTAAAATAATAAAAAACAAATAAGTTATATAGTAATATAACTAGCTAGGGAAATTAAGCCAAGTACCGAAATTATGGATTAGATTCAGGTATATAGAGCATGTAGATTAACAGATAGTTGCCTGTTTTTAGAGTTAATGCATAAGAGTAACTTTTAAAATCAGGTGTCATTTCCGGTTATAATAAGGTACTCTGTGACAGAAACTGTGTGATGATTGTGAATGAGCCACAGATTAGAGAGAATTTTTAAACTCTCGTTAACCAAAGAAAGCTAAGAGATTTAGGTTCTATAGCCATATATTCAGTAGCTTCATTATTTTTGTTATAATAATAATAAACATTTATTGACTTAAAGCAAGTTACAATATTTTAAATTAATAATACAAAAATTGGTGACAAGAGGCACATTGGAGCTTAAATATTGTTAAAGGTGTCTTCTGTTGCCAGTGGTAGGATAACCTGTATTACAGGCAACAGGGTCCCCTCTATATACGTAAATACTGTAGCCGATTTAGGCTTGCGCACATTGGTTGCATGATTACTTATATAGATATATAAACTAGTTATAAAAACTACAGAAACCGACAATTACTAAATGCTGCCGTATTTGATTACACAATAAAGTTTTCTAATTAATTATTTACTAAACACTCCGTCTCTTCGTAATCCATACCTTTCAGCCATTTGCTAACTTTTATTTTGCAGTTATACATTGTAAGGGAATGAATAGATAAAAGAGAATTTAATTTTTTATATAATTTTGCGCTCATATATTAGTAGTTTTTTCGGGCAAATGAGGTTTTACAAATGACATTAGGGAAAGGTTGCTTGGGTCGTCTAGCAACTTCTGAGACAACAGGACCGGTCGGTGCCGGATTAGATTTATGAAACCGAAGAATTGAACGTAAAATATACAGTTGCCGTACAGTGAGACAATTAAATTCTTTGTATAGTTCCCGAGTTGGGTATCTGTATGGTTTCCGGAGAAGAACCTTAAGGACCGCTCGCTGCGCACGTTCCAAGTGAACGAATTTTGTTTTTGAGGAATTCCCCCATATTGGAATACAGTATGAAAGAATTGAATCAATTAGGGAATTATAGACTGTGTGGAGAATAGAGGGATTAGCAGAATTTCGAAGTCGTTTTGCGATGAAGATGAATTTCCTCAAACGGTTGGATAGAGACTGGATATGTTCATACCAATTTAAACATTGATCCAGCTGAACACCAAGGTACCGAACTGATGATGTCCTGCCAATTAAGGGACAAGCACAGAGGTTGGATCGATTTGATGTACAACACTGATGCGCTTTTAGTTTTATCGAGTTTAATGGTGGCTGAGCTGAAGGCTTGATGGTTAAGGTGATGAACGTTGTCTTGTCTATGTTTAAAGTGAGTAGATTTTGGGAGAGCCAATTCATGACTTGTGCGAAAGCCCGTTCGGCATGTAATGCTGCTTCATCCCAGGTTTTTCCATGTACAAGAATGGCTGTGTCATCAGCGTAGGAGAAGATATGACAATTTGGGATGGAATTTTGACAAAGGTCGTTAACATAGACGAGAAAGAGGGTAGGCCCAAGAATACTACCCTGGGGAACGCCGCAGTCTATAGAAACGTCATCACTTAAGCATGTGTCAATACGAACGCACTGCTTTCTATCCGAAAGATAATCTGAGAATATATTTAAAGTAGATCCCCGCACACCAAGACACTCCAGCTTCTTTATAAGTATGGGAATGGAAACTGTGTCGAATGCCTTGGAAAGATCTAGAAACAGTCCAAGGCATTTACGTCTCTCATCAATTTTCTGTACAGCAAGTCGGGTCAATGAGAGGATAGCATCTTCGGTGGAAAGTCCCTTTCTAAAGCCAAATTGATTTGCTGAGATGAGTTTATTGTGCTCTAAAAAACCCACCAAGGCATTATTTAAGACACGCTCCAAAACCTTTGAAAGTGTAGGTAGAACGGAGATGGGGCGGTAATTTTTAACTGAGGTTCTGTCACCATGTTTGAAAATGGGGTGTATAATAGCCCTTTTCAGTGCCGTAGGAAATTGACCTCGTTCAAGGGATATGTTACATATGTGAGTAATAATTGGCACTAAGTAAGTACTACAGGATTTCAAAAGTTCTGCAGAAATGCCATCCCAGCCTACCGCACTGTCAGAACGAAGAGAGTGAATTATTCTTTTGATTTCTTCTTCATCTACCTTGGGAATAGCCAGAGAATTTAAAGGAGATTGGGGAGTATTCACAGAGGGGGTGTAATTAAGGTTAAGTTTTAATTTGTTCGCAAGTTGACTACCAATTTCCGAAAAATATTTATTGACTTTATTAATTGATTCAATTTTTGTTTCACTGATATTTAAAAGTTCAATAGGATGTGATTTTTTTTTGTTTTGTATTTGTGATCTTTTTAATGAGTTGCCATGTCTTTTGACGTGACAACGTCTTAAATTAGGTTGCGGCTGGGAGTCACTTATGAAAAAGTGTAACGCTCGGTAACGTTACGATGAGTCTCTCGTGTTAAGTTTAAGTTTACATGTACAATGTTTTAGTAAACAAAATATATTTCTATAGTTAAAATTTGTGCAATTCTTATTTTCATTCAATTCCTTGTTCCTATTGTGTAATTTAATTATATTCATATCAATAAATATTCTACCGAGAAAAAGACGTTGTCACGTAAAATCTTCGCCCGTAAAACCGACTTTACAGGCAACCATTTTTTTAGGGTTATTATTTACTTTTTTGAATTCGGATTTCTCGTATTCATTTTTTAGACTTTTCAATATGTTATTGCAGAAATTGCGGTAACGCTTGTATGTTATGTTAAGAATAAGATTATTAGGTTCAGTTTTTACTCTTTTTGTAAATTATTTCTATTATGTATACACCTTAATAATCCGGGAGTTATCCACGGTTTAATTATTCGCTTCCTCGAAGGAATTCGAATAGATATAGTATTTGTCTTCACTATTCCAGACAAAATTTTAATTATGCGGTCTGTTGCCAGATTTGGGTCATTGATGTTATGTTTTTAAGATAACCATATTTTAGACTTTTAGTGTATCACACCTTATAATTTTATTTAATTATTAATTTATAGTCAGGGAACGTAGGCCCATAGATACCATACCTTAAAGTCTAACATATATACAGATTATAATGTGTTTATGGAGGTGTTTGGCGAAAAATGTATAGCAATAGACTTTATGATGTCGCCTACCATCTATAATAATTGTCTGAGCACATTTGCATCTAGTGAAAATGATAATATAGTTGTGGATATTAATACCACAGTGTAATAAAAAAAATGATTATTTTCTCGATCTTTACAAAATAGATTTGTTTTTATGTTATAATATAAACAACTTCGATCAGTCTTTGGCTGAATGTTACTACACCCATAGCCATTAAAAATGATTCGTATATTTTCCAAACCGGTAAAATTAAAAGTACTTTTTAAAGTAAATATATTATACAATGGTGTCCGTTGAAATCTAATGACTGTAAATTAAATTATAAATTACGCCAAGAATTACCGTGTATGTCAATATTTTTTGTGCATTTGGGCCAATTTGAGCAATCTCCTTTGAGCTGTCGCTGAGGCCCGGATACAGTTGCCCTAATGAGACGTAATATTAATGGATCAGATGACACCCAGGGACCTGATTGAAGAATGATTAATAATCACGCAAGCCGATGAACGTCGACCTTTCTAATAGCAGAATCGAATGAATTTTATCTCATGAAAGCATGTAATAAAAAAATATTGAAAAGAAAATTTTATTGGAAATAAATTCACTCGGTCTAGGTTTTGAGGCGGAATTCGAACCCGCATCTTCTGCTATCCGGGAGGGTTACCTACAATACGAAAGGATGGCGCTGTTTGGTATTTTACACGGCCATCAAGATCACTGGACCATAATCACTTAGTGCGTCCGCCCGTATAGCGAGTGGAACTATTTCTGTAAAAAAATCTTTAAATTTAAATATCTAGTTAAATGCTTAAAATAAAAATATAATAAAGAAATTATTCTTCTATTGCCTACTTATAAAATACCTGTAGGAACTATCTGCTTATCAATAAATATTCATGAGTCATTCGTTAATCTATCTGCGCATCCTAATGGTCGTTAGCACAGCCACATAGAATTTCTGTTGGCGGGTTCTATTATATAGAAAAGTAATTATAATCTCATGAAATTTCTTTTTTGCATTCTTTCTTCTTAAATCGTTTCTCACAATCCAACCATTCCATTATTTTTATTTATTTTAACATTCTTATTTTGAAAAACTTCAGGTTCAAAGTTCAAACAACATTGAACTTGAATTGAGTCGGCGTAATACGTAATACCTTACCTTTCATTGGTAGCGAACCGCGAAATGTAAATTTTGACCGACCACTTAATACCACTGTTTGTTTAGAACTCCACAAAGGTATTTGAAAACATTTATTGAGTTGCAGGTCGAAAGTGTCCTTACAGAACTCAGAACAGAGTTATGTCGTTCGAGCAATTGTTTTTTTTTAAGTGAAAACTTCTTAAGCGGCGTTGTACACTTTTTTTTGTATGGGTAAAAAATGTTGAACTCGCGCCAGGTTAAACACGTGGGCTGATCGCATCATGACACACAATAAAATTGGAAAGGTTGTTGACTTTCATTATATTGGACGAAACATAGTAATATTTTATTTTACCGTATTATAATATAATAATAAGTCTATCTAGGACGTCCACGTGGCAGCTTTATTGCGAAGAAAATGTATTTTTTTTACAATAGATTACACTGTCACTAGGTGCGCTTAAATATGATTCATGTAAGTTGATTTCTTTACAATAGATGTCGCTGAGTACGCTTAAACGTGATTCATGTAAGTTGATTTTTCTGAGAGATAAACTTTTTTAATGTAATATAAATTGTCATGTTTGTGTACGATAGCGCAATAAATAAATATTGTATACTACCACATACGTGTACTATACTTAGTACTATACTTTTATACTGATAACTAAAGCAATTCGTGCAAAATTATTCCCTAACCATTTTAAAATATCAAAAATGCACAACGTTAATATACCAGTTTTCACTTCTACTGGCAACCCGTCGTATTTTTTATTTTTTTACAACACTTACACCAACGGATAGAGTACATATACAGTATATACATAAGTATATTTATATAGAAATACATATTAACCATCCATGACTGAAGTACAAACACTCGTATTGATCACACAAACATCTGCCCACACCGGGAATCGAACCCGGGACCTCTCGAGTCGGCGACACCATGAAAACCGGCGTACAAACCACTCGGCCACAGGTCGTCAATTATTTAAGTAACAGAGATATTAAGGAAATATTGTGACACCAGAGTATCGTCCCTCGTACAACATTGCCAACCTTAAGCTAATAGAGGTAGGCGAATGGGAGCGCCCGTCTGGGGAAGTGACCTTCAGCTTACAAAAGACCACAGTAAATTAACACTTACCTAATTAATGGTGGTGTTGTGTTTCTTTTGGTGAGTAAGGTTCCAGGGGGAGCCCTCCACGGGGTAGGGGATTGGGTCCAGACCGGCACGGTGTGGATTGCTGGAGCGGCACACTCTTTGCTGCATCATTTATCTTCGTGACTGGACTCCATTTACACTAAAGATAAGGTGAGGTTATTTGTTGCAACTCGTACACATATACACAGTCAGGTCATAAGTATTGTCACACAGTAAAAACTTTGCTTTTAGAATGCTTGCCACAAAAAAGTTTATTGAATTCGAATTTCGAATTGTCCATGAAAATAAAACTGTATACTGTTTAGAATTTAACTCTTTTTAAATATGAAGTGGACGCTTAAAGAAGACCGTGTTGCAGTTATTGCGTTTCATCGTTGCGGTTACGAGCTAATTAAAATTTTTGACATAGTGAAAAAATTTAATATTACCAAAATATTCGTTTAACGTACCATCAAACGATACAATGAAGACTCTAGTGTAGATGACAGGTCAAGAAGTGGTCGCCCTCGATCTGTTAGGACTCCAGCAGTGATAAAAGCTGTGAAGGCGCGAATTCAAAGGAAATCCCAAACGTAAGCTGTTGGCCCTTCAAATGGGGTTAAGTAGAACCACGGTGAAAAGGGTGTTAAATGAAGACGTTAGGGTGACGTAGGTGTTAGGGCTTCGGGCATATCGAAGAAAAACAGGACATCGTTTGAATACGCGTCTAATGACCCTGAGACTGAAGAGATGCCACGCTTTGTTGAAGCGGTACGCGGGAAAAAATATCGGGAAATTCTTTTTTCAGATGAAAAAATTTTTACCGTAGAAAAGAGCTACAACAAACAATGATATGATAAGGTGTATGCACATAGTAGCGGTCATTTTCCATTTTTGCTTATGGTATGGTTGGAAGTTTCTTAATGGGGCTTATCAGAGGTACATTTTTGTGAGAAAGGTGTAAAAAAGAATGCAGTTGTGTATTAAAATACAGTCCTGACGAACCTTGTGGAACCTGTTTCTCATACCATGTTCAATAACAGGCACTGGGTATACCAACAAGATTCGGCGCCAGCTCATAGAGCGAAGAGCACACAAGACTGGCTGGCGGCGCGTGAAATCGACTTCATCTGGCACGAAAACTGTCATTGCTGTACATTCTGGGGCATTCAATTTATGGGAAAAGAGCAATGTCCTTTGACTGTAGTTAATATCACGTCAAATGCATAGTACCGGGGCTTAAAGTTCTGATTTTCAAATAACATGGAATTATATGATGAAAATGTTAAGTTTTATTTTTGATATTCAAATTTGTTAAAGGATCTTAATCGGTCTTTTTATTAGTATAGTACTTTCTGCCGATATCTCAACAATTTTTTTTACAGTAATTTTTTTGCAAAATTTCGGAAAGGAACATTCAACCCCGCGTTGGGGCGAGTTGTTCCATGTGTGAAGCAAATTTTGCCGCCTGGAAAATTGAACTAAAATATGGGAATAATATAGGTTTCTTTTAAATAAAACAGTAATTTTAAAGTTACATTTATTGTGTGTTATAATAAAACATAAGCATAACTGATAATCTTCAGTTAAATGTTTCTTTAAAACTATTATAGATATTCATCAAGTCGAAACTCTTATCAAATATATAACTGCATTTATTTTAACTAAATAACACAACTGGTAACCTCCCGACTATCGTTTCAATAATAAGTGTAAAGACAAGTGAGATCACAACTTCAATTCAAATCAAATAACAGAAGGAATCTTCTAACGTCCACATTTTTGCATATACCGTATTCTTCAGATTTAAAAAAAATATTTTTATTTTAGTAGAATTACAATAAAGACTAATCATCAGTCTTGTTTTAAGCAGTCATAATTAACTATGGCAACTTTTATTCTTATTCATCATTCAATTTTTCATCGGACGCACAATTTGGGACTCACTTAAGCAATAACAGCTTCATTTATACATTTAACTGTTTTTATTTTTCTTCCATCTTGTAGGACAGCATTGGCAGCTTGGTGTAATAACGATTTGGAAGTTTTACCTCCAGCAGTTTTTCGTTTGTAAGTACGTACCATCCTAAAAAAATAATAAACACGTAAGTTGTTCCGGGGAACAACCAGCCCCTTTAGGAGGGAACTTGTAACCCCGTCGCGAACCGTCTTGCGAACTGATGACGACTTGATGATTGCCAGCCACCGGAACAGGTTGGGTCTCGGCGTGGATACGGCACCATAGACTACATCCACACAGTACGGCAGATTATACAGGAGACTGAAGAGTACAATCAGCCCCTGTGCCTAGCATTTGTCGAGTACGAGAAGGCCTTTGACTCGATTGAAATCTGGTCTGTCCTGGAGTCCCTGTAGCATTGCCAAGTCGACTGGCGATACATTCAAGTGATTAGATGTCTCCACGAAGCTGCCACCATGTCTGTCCAAGTACAGAATCAGCAAACTACCATTGCATCGTGGAGTAAGACAAGGGGACGTTATTTCCCCGAAATTGTTCACTAATGCAATGAAGGATATGTTCAAGACGCTAAACTAGAAAGGACATAGCATCAACATAAATGGCGAACGCATCTCTCACTTGCGATTTGCAGACGACATCGTTATCATGGCAGAAACCCTGCAGGACCTACAAAAAATGCTGAATGACTCTTCTATACGCATCGGCCTACGGATGAACTTGGATAAAACCAAGGTCATGTTCAATGAACATGTTCTACCGGAATCGATTGCAATACACGGTGCCGTTCTCGAAGTTGTTCAAAAATATTTATACCTTGGGCAGACATTGCAGATAGGTAGAAACAACTTTGAGGACGAGGTGAATAGAAGAATTCGACTAGGCTGGCCAGCATTTGGGAAGCTACGTCAAATCCTGACATTGTCGATCAATGCCTAAATCCCTCAGTGCCTAAAGACGAAATTCTTCAATCAGTGCATCCTACCTGTGATGACATACGGAGCCGAGACGTGGACACTAACGGTACGGCTGGTCCACAAGATCAAAGCCGCTCAGCGCGCTATGGAAAGGGCTATGATCGGCGTTTCTCTGAAGGGTCGCATCAGAAATGAGGTAACTCAGTTACATCATACGACCAAAACTACATCAGTACTATAAAGTTTGTGTTATACCGTCCTTTAAACATTCATACATGCATAAATTCACATGTTTCATCGGCCCCTACATTTACAATAAAATAAATAAAATTTTAAATATATATCCCATCAACAAAGCACAGTGTAAATCCAAAGTTTGTGATTGGGTTAAACAATTAAATTATGCAAGCACAGAAAACCTTTTAAAAATCCAATCTTAGTTGTAAATTGTGTATTTCATGTACATACTTTTAACTTTCCAAGTATCATAATCATAGTATTAGCTTTACTAATATTATACTCGACATCTAAAGTCCAATCTTCACACACCCTCCTACACACACACATTGAGATTCACTTCACACAAAAGGAGGTTCGATAAACACATAAATAATTAATTTCTTTTACTTAAATAATATTTTGATTTAACTTTGTTAAGCTAACACAAGAATTGTATTTTTCCTTATGTATAGGTTGTATAAATGGTCCTTTTTTTTTTGTTGACGATGGAAAATGCATTTACGCACCGTACCGCGCGCTACGGACGCGCTACCATCGAGTGGACCGGGCGACACGCCTCTGGGGGATTGCGCTAGGGTACTGGGCAATCCCCAGACGGGGTGGCCTATGTCGAATGGTACCAAGGGCACGCGGCGGCCAAGCCGCGCCCAGACCACCTTAGGGCCGACGAAGACCGGCAGTCACAGCTGCCGGCCTTCTTCGGCCCACCCGTCTACGTCGGAGGGGAGCGGCTAGAGCATCCTCCTCCCGCTCCCTCTCCGCTGCCTCCTTCTGCCCCATCACAACTTCGCAGATGGAGGCGGCAGCCTTCCATGCCCTCTCATTGCCAAGCATGACTCGAACCATACTTGGCAATGAGATGTATAACTGGTCCTTAGGGATCGATTCTTAGGGATGAGCGCTGTGTCTGTGATACAGGTATTTTTATAACCTAGTACAGGCACAGAGGATACTATAAATGTTTATTCTAAGCTATACTGTATATTGTGTTGTACGATTCTTGTCAAACTGGCTTGTGTAATAAATAAAAAAAAAAATATTAAGAAATCAATAAAATAAAAAAAAACCGACAGAGAACCAGAGTTATCGACATAGCCCACCGGATTAGCAAGTTGAAGTGGCAGTGGGCTGGCCATATTTGCCGAAGAACTGATAACCGTTGGGGTAGACGAGTTCTGGAGTGGAGACCGCGTCTAGGCAAACGTAGTGTAGGACGTCCGGCACGATGGAGTGACGATTTGTCCAATGTGGCTGGCAGGAGCGGTCGCCAGCGCGGCGCATCACCTGATGCTTAAACGATGCACTTCACATGTATAAATATCTTTTCCTTTACAAAGTTATAACTGTCGGAACAATTTAGCCCGGGAACTTCCAGCCCCGGTCTCCCCTACTTAAATTTGTAAAATTTTGACAAATGGTGATTTTATCTTTAGTATGTTAACTAAAATAACAAATATGACTAATTATAGACGAAACATCGCGGCCCATAGAATTATATTTGAGGTTTTCTCATTTTCTGTAAATAAACGAGATAAATCTACAGAAAATTAAACTAGAAAAAAACCTCTAGGTCAAGGTTGACACCTTGACAGGATTTTCTGACGATATTATCGAGATTATTTTATCATTCATTAATATTTAATAATACTATTTAACAGCGACATTAGTATATACAGCCCCAAACAATTCGTATGTAAATTACTGTATCACCATGCGGACCAAAGTAACAAACGTCTTGAAGATTTCTTTTTAAAGTACAACTTCGGATCGAATAGTCAAGACGATAAAGAAATTCAGTGTAACCGCAACCTTTATCACAAAGAAAACACTTTAAAGTTCTCTTACCATAAGAAATAGGTCTATCGCTAAGTAATACGCGTACTGTTGAAAGTTATCCAGAATATATATTATGTTACCGGCCTTCTGTATAATCCGGCATTCTATGAACCATGTTTTTTGTCTCTATTCATTGAATTACAAATGGCAATTGAGTGAATAAACAAAACACGGTACTCCGTGTTTATTGTTTTATAATGTTTCAACAAACAAGGCGACATAGTTTTGATAAACCATAATACCTATTACATTCACGAGAGGTACTCACATAACGATGAGGAGCTCGATGCCGCAGGTGGTTAGCGCGTTCGGATGCGATCGTTGAAGTTAAGCAACTTTCGCAGTGGTCGGTCATTGGATGGATGACCAAAAATCTTCTATCTCGAGTTCCTCCGTGCTTCGGAAGACACGTTAAGCCGTTGCTCCCGGCTGCATCTGCCGGGTGCGTCGTTCCAATCCGCACTGGGCCCGCGTGGTGGGTCATGGCCCAATCTCCCTATTCCATCCATATGGAAGACCTGTGCCCCAGCAGTGGGGACATTAATAGGCTGATGATGATTCACAACATGATGCATTGTAGCGTTCTGACTTGTATACAATGCCTAGGCCATGTGTGGAAAGTTTAAACCGTCAAGTTATCGTATGAAATATTACAAAATTTATGCGAATGCGCAGTCGGCAATGTGTTTAAAAGAAGATAGCGAGTCGACTTTTCCTTGTTTTATTTATCTGTTGTTTACTATCTATCAGATGGCGGACTTAGTTTTGGTCAGAAGCACAACACTAATCTAACCTGCTGCGAGTTGTTCAAACGTTCATTCGGTGAGAATTATAAAAACCGTCCAGCATTTTATTATATTTCATACATCGCCTAGACGCCCCAGACTTTATAAACATTGCCTAGGTTTGTATAGGATACCTGAATTATAGAGATTGCCGGTAACATATACACATTAAAGCCTCCAATTTCCAAAGGTCCCAGGCGGGCGAGGTTCAAGGCCATTGCTGATATTAGTTCAATGCCTCCAACCGCGTCGGCCTTGGTACTAAACCCTATGAAAATATTCATGAGGGATTTATTTGAATTTCTACTGTGTTGATGTATCATATTACCTACTTACCATTTTTATTAGGGTTCCGTAGTCCTGACAAGGAACCCTTATATTTTCGTCATTTCCGTCTGTCTGTCCGTTCCCGGTTTTGCTTAGAGACTGTTTGCACTGGAGAACTGTAATTTTGTGGAGATGTGTATATCACGCCGATAAAATGGTAAAATATATTTTTTTAATATTTATTTTCAGGGTGGCTCCCTTATATGTTACCCTGGGATGGCTTTTTTTTCATCGCTTACCCCATCATGTGGGATATCGTTGAATAGGTCCTTTAAAATTACTTAGGGGTTTCTAAGACTATTTTTTGATTTAGGAACCGTTTACGAAAGATTGACGTTTAAAGTGCTATTTTCTGTTCGATTAGAGTACCCTCCCCCCCTCTAGAAGCTAAACTATTGACTTGAAAAACCGGGAAAAATTAATGATGATATTATAATATCAATTTTACGAACTTTTAAGGAAAACTATAACATATATCGACGAGTATCGACGAGTCTGACGAGTATAATAGTGCTGAAAGTAATGATTCATTTGTCTCTGATTCTGAACCTTTGGAACTTAAACTGTCAGAGATGGTTGGTAAATCGTCGAACTGTTTTACTGTAGTGCACATCAACGCGCAAAGCATTATAGCCCATCTAACAGACCTTCTCACTGCTTTCAACAACGGCGTAGTCGACTGCATTCTTGTTTCTGAAACTTGGTTGAAACCCAGTCTTCCTTCTTCATGTTGCTCTGTTCCTGGCTACAATCTCTATCGCAATGATCGTACTGGAATGGGTGGCGGTGGAGTAGGTATCTTTCTGCGTAGCCATATCCCTGCCCAAGTGGTCACTTGCTCTCCGTCACAATATAGCGCATCTCTAGAATACATATTTTTGGAAATCACCCTTCACCATATTGCCCTAGTGATAAAATTGATTATTTTAAAAATCTCGAAAGTGCCCTTTCAGACATAATTGTTACATATGACCACATTATTCTAATGGGGGACTTTAACACCTGTCTCGTAAAAAATGACACCAGAGCATATAAGCTTGTTAATATTCTTTCTTCTCTCAATCTTCATATACTTCCGTCTTCTCCCACGCACTTTCTTCCAAATTGCAGACCCTCTCTTCTGGACCTTATTATTGTATCTCACCCTAACCTAGTGGGTACTCATGGCCAAATGTGTGCTCCTTTCTCCCATCATGATCTTATTTTTCTGTCACATAAAGTGCGCCCTCCCAAGAAAAAACCTAAAGTTAGTCTTCTGCGCAACTTCCGCCATATGGTTCTCGATCGCTTGAGGGCTGATGTGAGGGGAATAGATTGGTCTCCGGTATTTAACTCGAATAACATTGACGATATGGTTGAATACTTCACCACTATGCTTTTAAAAGTATTTGACATTAACGCACCAGCACGTCCAGTAAAAATTAAACACTTGCCTGCTCCTTGGCTCACACCCGCAATCAGGAAGGTGATGGGTAAAAGCGACAAAGCCAACAGTTGTCTAAAAAAATCACCTACCTCTGATAACCTCCAGGCATATAAGAAGCTGCGGAACCTTTGCAACAGGATGTGCCGGGAAGCCAAACGTAAATGTGCACTCCCAGGTTGAAAAGTTAGACCAAAAACACATCTGGAGTTTTTTGAGGTCCTTGGGTGTGGGAAAGACTGTTGACTCAAATTCAGTACCTGTGGATATCAACTCCCTTAATACGCACTTCACAACACCTCCTCTCTGTCTGAACTCATCATCTAAAGCAGACACTCTCTCTTCTCTGACCAGACCCAGTACCCATAACTTTCCAGCTTTTTCTTTAAATACAGTTTCTGAGGCAGACGTTGGGAAGAATGTCCGGTCTATCCCTACTAAAGCCATTGGCAGTGATGGTCTTAGCCTTGACATGCTGCTTCCTGTACTGGATGACATTGTGCCTATAATTACATATATTATAAATTTCTCACTTCAGCACAATGTTTTTCCCACATCTTGGAAGAAAACCAATGTCATACCCATTCCCAAGGTTCCAAATCCATCTTCTCTGTCTCAGTATCGTCCCATCTCTATACTTCCAATCCTATCCAAAGTCCTTGAGTCCATTGTTCATAATCAGATTTATTCCTTTGTCTCATCTAATTCTTTACTTTGTCCCCAGCAATCTGGCTTCCGTCCTTCACATAGCACTGTCGGAGCACTGCTTGACGTCACTGAGGACATTCGACATGCAATGGATAATACGAAGCTTACGGCTTTAATTCTGCTTGACTTCAGCAGTACTTTCAACTGTGTCGACTTTGACCTTCTTTTGGCACTCTTCAGTCTGCTAATGTTTCTCCTCCAGTTGTGGAATGGTTCCGGAGTTACCTTTTTGACCGTTTCCAACGAGTGGTCTATAATGACTCGTGCTCTGACTGGTTACGTGTATTGGCAGGTGTACCGCAAGGTGGAGTTCTCTCTCCTTTACTCTTCTCCTTCTTCATTAATAAGATCGCTTCTATTATCTCTTCCCCTTTTCACTTGTATGCTGATGATCTTTAGATCTACCGACACTTTCCAACAGGTGAAGTTTGTGATGCTATTGCCTTGTTAAATCGTGATCTGGTCTCCATTTTAAGCTGGGCAACTTCGTTTGGTCTGGCAATAAATCCAAGCAAATGTCAGGCTATGATTATGGGTAGCAAAAAACCTTGGTTTGACTATGGACTGTAACATGTCATGGTCCCCGCATATTGGTGAAGTTAGCAAGCGTATCCATTACTCTTTCCACTCTCTCAAGCGACTCCAATACTTTTTACCATTTAAAACCAAAATGATGTTAGCGCAATCACTCCTTCTTCCAATTCTTGACTACGCCGATGTCTGTTATCCTGATGCAAATGAAGAGCTACTCAATAAATTAGAACGACTCCAAAATTTAGCCATACGATTTATATTTGGTCTGCGGAAGTATGATCATGTGTCAGCTTATCGCTCTCTACTTCAATGGCTCCCTTTTCGTCTTCGCCGAGATTTGCATATGCTTGTCTTCTTATTCAAGATTCTCAAAGATCCTAACTCCCCAGTATACCTGCGTTCCCGATTTAAGTATCTTCCCCCTCCTTCACGCTCTAGACGACCTTGCATTACTAAGACCCTTGAGCTTCCTAAAAGTAATACAATCTCCTATTTAAATTCCTTTTCTCTTAGGGTTGCACAGCTGTGGAATAAACTTCCGTCCAATATTCAGGAATCTTCGACCATCTTCTTGTTTAAGTCTAAAGTCAAAGATCATTTTCTCGAACAGAAATCTCAAACTTAATGAATCATTCTCACGAAGTATCTTGTTTCTTATTAGTTTTTATTTATCAGGCTTATATGTATGTTATGTATATTTAGATAGGTATTGTATTTATCTATGTATATTTATGCAAGTTTATTTAAGTAGGTATATGTATTGTATAATGTGTATAATATATGTATATATATATATATATATATATATACAACTATTATTTATTAAGTCTTTTTCCTATAACAGTAGTAATAAATTATTTTTAGTTTAATTTTTATTGCACTTTCTGTTTCCCGCTAAGTTTTGAATCTCCGACACCACCTAGGTTGGCTGAAAGAGATCTCTTTTAGAGATAAGTCCACCTTTGCTTACTATGTATTTGACTATATGTTTTAAACTATATGATGCAATAAAGAGTATAATATATATAATACTAGCGGCCCGCCCTCGCTTCGCTTCGGTGTAGAGCTGAAGAGTAGACTACAGTTTTTGTTCTCAGGCTTGTATTATACACAATGACATTCATCTATGATTCTTCTTATACCTGCATGCAAAGTCTCAGCCCAATCGGTTTAAAATTAACAAAGTTTCATACCAACTTTCATTCCCTATTTTATCCCCTTGGGGGTAGAATTGATCAAAATCTTTCTTAGCGGATGCCTACGTCATAACATCTACCTGCATGCCAAATTTCCGTCCGATCCGTCCAGTCATTTGGGCTGTGCTTTGATAGATCACTATGTCAGTCAGTCAGTCACCTTTGAGTTTTATATATATAGATTGTTCAACTTTGGTTAAAGAAAATTCCTTAGAAGAAAACATTAAAGTGACGTAGATGAAGTTATTGTAGCGCAAAACCTTGCATTGCTACCAAATCTAAAGAAAAAACTATTTAAAAACCACAATATAATATTATTAGTTCCATAACGCTACCGCGAGTACTAACGGCAACGGCTTCTGAGTCGCGCTAACGTTACGTTTTTATAATAAGTATGTAAGTACTTGAAAAGATCGGCGGTTATGTCGCATCATCCCCTTCTCAGGGGTTGATATTTCAGATGAAGTTTTTAGTTAGTAAAGGTCTGACATAACCTTGCAGCCGGCTGTAGGGTGTCCATGAGGATTTCACATACGCTCCCGCGCCTGGGAAGAAAAAAAAAATCGGCGGTTATCATTCGTATTTTAAAAAAATCGTATTGATTTTGAGTTTGAGACGCAGTTTGACTTTGATTTAGGTATTTTAGTTGAGATACATAGATTGGTATTATTTTTTTATTTTTATATTCCGATATAGAAATTAAGGACTCCTGCTCAAATATATTGTGTTAACCACAGGCAATTACGAAACCCTAGACTGCGCGTGGTACGACACGCACAAGGCCGGTTTTTATTTTATCAGTGATGTTACATCAAACGTGCCTTCGTAAACGCCTTCGTAAACGCCTTCAACTTTAATGGTGATCAGCTAACTGAACTATTTATTTTAAATATGGCGTTGGGTTCATATTTAATTAATATATTAATAATAATAAATAATAATAATATTTAACAATGCCATTAAGAATTTAGGTATAACTCTTTAAATTAATTAACAATTTGACCGAGGCCCATTGTGTATAAAGTATTAAATTAATAAAAACTAATAGCTGACTAAATCTAAAGAAAATATGACTAGAATTAATTCCACGTGGACCAGGCAGCAGACGGGACTCGAACCCGCACCCTTCGCAATCCGGGCGAATGCACTGACCATTATGCTACCACGGCCCTCACGGACCGCTTCGAAATTCCTCTAGCCATTCTTAAGCTGCAGGCAGCGCCATCTCTTTGCATTATAGGTAATCCACAATGTCAAATGAATACTTTTACAAGTATTGAACATTTGAAAGGAGAAATAGCAATTATAGTTATAATTTTTATTTTTTAAGCATGTAACTGCTTGATGTTTAAATCTAAAGAAAATATGACTAGAAAAAAATCCACGCGGACCAGGCAGCAGACGGGACTCGAACCTGCACCCTTCGCAATCCGGGCGAATGCACTGACTCTTTCTAGTCATATTCTCTTTAGATTTAAACATCAAGCAGTTACATTTATTTACATGTTTAAAAATAAAAATTATAATAGCTGATTGACAAATCAATTACAAAAAACAAATTATTACTGAGTTAGTATCATTGTAACATAATTACCTAGTTAAAGCTTAATCATGTAACTGTTGTTCTAATAATTATACATACTTCCGTTCAATATCCTCGAAATTCAATAAAAATGCAAAAATATTTCTCAAGTTAACCACAATGAGTAAAATTTGCATTAAGTGCTCGATTGCCATCAATAAACATTCTCCTGGATTGCAGTGCAACACATGTACAAAGTGGCTTCAGGCAAATTGTGCTTCTCTAACTATGGAAAAACTCCCTACGTTGGGATCAACTGATGGACTGAAAATGCAGAGGATGCCGAGGAAATACTGGGAAACCAAAACGTATATCTTGCATACTAGCGGACGCGGAGGGCGATGATACTGACATGCACTGATGAGTACGAAAGTAAAATCAAAATGTATGACACTAACATGAAAACAATGGAAAACAAAATAACAAATCTAAAAAATAACTTGGTAAATACTAAGCAAAAAATATGTTACTGGAGCAAAAAATAAATGGTAAAGAACAGCAAATTGCATCAATCAGCTCGAGATATGTCGCTTTAAAGAGGAAGAAGAAGAAAATACCCTGGAAATGGTCAATACAATATGTGCTAAAATTGGACAAAATTAAAACGACATAATTAGAGCATACAGGAAGAGGAAGACCCGTGAAACCGCATGAAAGAATCAATTTTTCACATACTAAAGTCATGTATGTGAAGGTTGTAGAGAACAGTGGTTACAATCTGCTTTGTAACTAATGATTTGAAAGATGAAAATGAAGATGACAAAATATATATACGCCATCACCCCCTACACAGCTTATTTATTGTGAAAAAACAAGAAAGCAATTGCAAGAGAAAAAAAGATGTGACTATGTTTGGTGCAAGAACGGTATAGTACTCGTCAAGAAAACTGAAAAAGGTAAAACAATACCCATTAAATTATTACACGTTACCCTGGAAGACCTGGAAAATTAATAGCAGGAAAGATTTCCTCAAACAGCTGGAGGAAGGATCGTTAAGTATTGTTTTTTTAACTATAATAATAATAAATTCAAATGATTGAATCAAAATGGGAAGATATCAAAAAGAGACCCCGACCACACGGATACGCGTCACAAAAATGAGCCTCTTAAATTAACTGCATGCACACAATTCGCTGTAGTCGCAATTTGTCAAATAATATTGCAGATATTTTCTAACTGTTTTAAAAGATAAAATAATACCTTCGACGATTTCAGATAGTGCACAAATGGTTCACAGAAGTTCACAAATAGCACAAATAGTTCGATTTATATATTTAAGTTATTAATTTTATTTTTTAAGGATTTTAGTTGTAGGATTTAGTTTCATTGTTCTAGTTCGATTTTAATATCGACGGCATTTTCTAACAATAAAATTCCGCATGACATTACACTACGGCAAAAAGTTTACTAAGCTGGCGGTATTTACATCCGTTAAGTGATCTTTCTTCATTATGTTACGGTATATGTTGCAGAGCTAAGTCTATTTGACATTTCAAAAATATGTGAATCTATTGAAGCTTAGAAGCCAGAGAAGTCCCTAAGAAAACTGTGGTATCTACAAGGCCCATATTCTTAACCATTATATTCACACTGATGTTTACCCGTTTAATATTAACCCGCAATACAAAATTTTAACATTTAGTTTTTCCTTTATTAGGTAGTTGATTATTGACATTGAGCCAGTGGACTACTTTAGAGATATAATTATTCACGTTATCAATAACTGTTTGCTTATAGTCGAGTATCTTGTGGGTTTTTCTTGTAGTCAAGTATAAAATAATTACAATGTTAGTTAAATAAAAAGGACCAAGACTTGAAGTCTGCAAAATTCCTATCACAACCGACTAACCCTGAACTTTTTGCCAATGATGTTAACTCACTGAACACTATCGTTCAACTATGGTGTAATAAAATCCAGATTGGTATCTCTTTATCGTTTTTTAAGTGATGTTTCATGAAAATAGCAATCAAAACCCTGAGACAAGTCGCTAGACACACGTAGAAGTGGGTAATGGAGTTATATTACTGTATTTAAAGAGGTCATGTCATATAATGCATTATTTAAACATTGAAAGTCACCTTTAATGCATACTTATAAGGTTTTAGTTAAAACGCATGCGTCAAAGACTTATGACATTTCGAAATGCAGGGTCGTAAAATTTTGCGGAAGAATATAGACCTTATATTTTTGACTTTTCGCGCGCAATTATGAATGCGCTGTTAGCAATATAGCAGCCCCTCTAGCATAACCACCGAAACGGGATATGATAAAGCGATATATCGGCACTAACTGTCAGACTACTATGGAGTTTGACAGTAGTCTGACAGTTAATGTCGATATATCGCTTTATCATATCCCGATTCGGTGGTCATGCTAGAGGGGCTGGTACAGACCGCGAAGAAAAGAGACGGCTTTACGGCGACGTACTCGTATAACCGACCATGCATTTGAATATATAGTGCAGTCATTGAAGCATTTTAGGTCCGTTTTTTTTTACTGTGAACCGAATTGCATACAATTTTGGAATTAGGTTCATCTTACCTGGGGGTGGTTGCCACCCCTTCTCGGGGGTGTATTATTTTTTTTTCAAAATACTCTCGGATATCGATAGAAGGCCTAATTTTAAGCAATAAATCATCTATAAAGTTTTTCAAAAAATCCAGTACTTTTCAAGTTATTGGCAATTGAAAATTCGCAATTTTTTCACGTTTTTCATCGGTTTTTTTGCAAAAATCTCCAAACATATACGTTTTATCGAAAATTTTATCAAGAACAAAATTGTAGCAGGTTAAACAATGAACAATTTGGTTTTTTATAAAGTATTCTAAGTGCAATATTAAGCTAGATATTAAAGATCAAAGCCGTTTTTTATTTTGTCTGAAATTTAATCGATGTGGTCAATGCCATCGAGCGGCGAGCAGATGCATTATATGCATTCTAATACAAAAGGGTTTTGTAGTGCTTGAAATAAGCTTTAAAATGAGCACTATTCAAAGTCTTTTGCACGTAACATAAGTGAGCTGTATTGCAAATAATAAGTTTAATAAGTGCCATTTCCACCAAAACTAAAATTAATCGTATTCCGTCTAGAATTAACTTTAATATGAAGAGTTTGATAGATAGTATCAGTTTGGCTGCTTCAGGACACATATTTTTCAAAAAAGTCACGATTAAAAACAAAAACAAAATTTCAAATTTTTAAAAAACCCACTTTTCATAATATCTCAAAAATAACGACAGATACGTATAAATGTGTAAGGATTAAAAATTGAGGTATTTTTCTGACAAACAATTTGGTTTTTTGTTTTTTCTGTCAAACAAAAATTGACGGAGATATGATTGTTTAAAGAGCGCGTGGCAGCGCAATCACAGCCTCTTAAGCCCTTTAACCCTTCACCGTTTTAGAAAAAGGCTTTTTACTATATATTGCAAAGAAGCATGTTGTAGCTCTCTTAATTACCTTTACAATGGTTTTTTATAAATTGTGATAGCATGAAAATTGAAGGAGTTATGGTCCAAAAACTTATCATATTTTTTTCTACTTAGTAACTGAAAATTTCGGAGTGTGAATATTTGGAGCAATGTGAAAGTACGCAGTATAATAGAGAGCCACAACTATTGTAATGTGTATATATATACATAATATGGCTCATATATTTTGGAAACGTAGGCATGAATACATACCAACGTTGTTATATGTATATATAACACATTTCATCATCATCATCATCATTCATCCAACGGATTGGGGGTGGGTCATGAATGACGGTTTATTAAATCCACTTAAGTCTGTAGATCCACCCGCACCACAAGAACTGCTGAAAATGATTTTTTGCAACTGCAAATTAGGATGTGGAGCTTCTTGCGGATGCAGAAAAGTTGGTCTGTTTTGTAATAGTACCTGTGGAACGTGCAGTGGAGATAACTGCAAAAATAGCCCTCCAATTCAGCCAGAAGATGTTGAATGTGACAGCAGACATTGAGTCATGAATAATAATATTATATTTTAATATTAATAGTACAATTTTATATAATATATATATATATATATATATATATATATATATGGGTTGAAAATGATTTTAATATGAGGTAATTATGTTAGAAAATACTTTACAATTTCATCACTTACTATTAGACATGTTTTCTAGCGATAAAATGGCTCAATGTAAATTTTTCCATTAAGGGGTTGTTTACACCCCTTAAAAACAATAGGCGGAGTTCAGATCATTTTCACTTTTGAAGTTAAGGGTAAGATGAGCCTAATTCCAAAATTTCATGCAAATTGATTCACAGTAAAAAAACAAAGACATGAGCTGCGTCTGCGTCACTGGCAATACACGTGCCGGTGTGAGACTGGGATAGCATATATGATGTAGCGCATGCGAGAAAGGGACAATGTACAAAGACATCAACGCGTTCACCAAAAAATAAATACAATTAACAGCAATTTGATATAAAAGTATTTTTGTCTTTTTGTAATGTATTTAAACTTACCGGTGAAAAGTAATACCATATTTTGGAAGACTGGAAGTTTTACTCCACTTTCTACACAATTGAATTGCATAGTACGGCATTTTTTACAGTTTTTTAACACGAAAACGAGAGAAGCAGTTCGACCGACGCTCGGTTACCAAATGAAATGATGTATCGCGACGTCTGTGGGCGTGCCTCACGCATAGGTAAAATACTACTTAAGCTTGGCGTAAGCGCTTGCCTTGTATGCGGACTCTAGTGGGGGTGCTCCATGATTGAAAATAATTTTGTATTCTCTTATTATGCAAAGAATGAGTTTACCTTAACATTTCACCAATGCACAAAAATCTCTTATAGATGGAATGATAGCATTCACACTGTATAAATAGCAATGCAGATTATTATCATAATAACTCTTTGCAACTTCACTGCATTAATTAATTTTGGGAAAATGATTTTAATATGAGGTAATTATGTTAGAAAATACTTTACAATTTCATCACTTACTATTAGACATGTTTTCTAGCGATAAAATGGCTCAATGTAAATTTTTCCATTAAGGGGTTGTTTACACCCCTTAAAAACAATAGGCGGAGTTCAGATCATTTTCACTTTTGAAGTTAAGGGTAAGATGAGCCTAATTCCAAAATTTCATGCAAATTGATTCACAGTGAAAAAAATCGGAGGTAAGGCCGTATTTTTCGCTTCAATGACTGCACTAATAACAAATATTTTATATTCAATCAGTTTATAGTAAGTATTACAACAATAAAATTTGCTTCAAATGCGTTAAATAATAAAAAAACATTAATTAGATACCTGTCAAAAAAACTATTAGTATTTTTTCTGCATTTTTTCACGGAGCTTTCGGCATCTTGACTTTTCAGCGGTCAGCGCGTGACTGTGAACCAAGAAGTACTTGAGAGGAGCTCAAGCACTTCTTGATTGGGGCACATTTTGAGCGCTCATGGTGTATCTAGGGTATTTAATATCATTAATTCTATGTTTTTATCTAGGTCGAAAACTATGCGCATGTAATTTCATACAAATCCGTTTAACAGTTTTAGCGCGAAAGAGTAACAAATATCCATACAAATTTTCGCGTTTTCAAATCTTAGTAGGATATGTTTGAACTCAAATAAAAACTGTTGGTTGTATACTCATGACATCTGTTACTGTATACGATGATATAAATAGTTTTTATTTATTTTTTCCATTTCCATAGCTGACAAACTCATCGATAAACTTACGGGTTGAGACATGAGCTGCGTCTGCGTCACTGGCAATACACGTGCCGGTGTGAGACTGGGATAGCATATATGATGTAGCGCATGCGAGAAAGGGACAATGTACAAAGACATCAACGCGTTCACCAAAAAATAAATACAATTAACAGCAATTTGATATAAAAGTATTTTTGTCTTTTTGTAATGTATTTAAACTTACCGGTGAAAAGTAATACCATATTTTGGAAGACTGGAAGTTTTACTCCACTTTCTACACAATTGAATTGCATAGTACGGCATTTTTTACAGTTTTTTAACACGAAAACGAGAGAAGCAGTTCGACCGACGCTCGGTTACCAAATGAAATGATGTATCGCGACGTCTGTGGGCGTGCCTCACGCATAGGTAAAATACTACTTAAGCTTGGCGTAAGCGCTTGCCTTGTATGCGGACTCTAGTGGGGGTGCTCCATGATTGAAAATAATTTTGTATTCTCTTATTATGCAAAGAATGAGTTTACCTTAACATTTCACCAATGCACAAAAATCTCTTATAGATGGAATGATAGCATTCACACTGTATAAATAGCAATGCAGATTATTATCATAATAACTCTTTGCAACTTCACTGCATTAATTAATTTTGGGAAATTAAATAGTAGGTAATGCAGAATTACATCAATGAAACAGGTTTCATAAGAAAAAGGATAATAATCTCAATAATTCTTACTTTTAAAATATCTTCTATCCATGTGTCTATAATAGATCTCTTTTTAAGCAGTTGGACCTATTTCGAGAAAAAGTTTATGTGTACATTTAAGTGACTTCCTGGATGGTTTAGATTCCTAATAAATTAGACCAGGTAGGTGACGCTGTAATTGGACAGGATAATGTATCGACTCTATGCTAGTAGCTTTGCAAAATAGTTTTCTAATTTAAACTAACTACTCCCCAAACTAAAATTTAGTTGGCGTCTTAACTTAACATTAGCTCATTAAGTTCTAACCACAAATATCATTCTAGGTATCCTATCTACTCAGAAGTAATACAATCATTATCCTTGCCATTGAAGTTATATTAATGTAAACCAACTAAGTATGCAATAAGACACCAAATAAGTGTTACCACTAATTATCTCCGGTTTTAACACAGCAATCCGTTAAATAGGTAGTTTACGTACTTACCTTACTAGCTTTCTTATAGGTTCTTTTAATAATAATAATCGTTAGGCGGTTTCTTTCTCTGCGGCCCTAACCACCAGTAGCTTGGGCCTAGCTCCGCTGCTGGTGGTTAAGGTCCTATACTATATTAATTTTTGTATTTACGTTTTTGTATTTTACTTTTATCTATTTTATAAAAAACTTAACTATAATACAATAAATGAGATTATGATAATAATAATAATTTCTTTATTTCAAGCAAATGACAAAAATAAAAATAAAAAAATAGTTATTTAAATTATAATAACTACAATAACTTATGGTTAGGTATTATTCACGACTAGTTGTTTATTTTACAAAAATGTCGATGCTAGGTATAGCGAGTGACGTTAAAAGTGGAATAACAATACTGTTATAGCGCCATCATGAAAATATCAAGCTAATATGAAGAGCACGGCGACATTACTGTTGCGAGCTAGTAGGCGATAACAAATAATATTCGTGGTTCTTATTTTTGGATAAAGCATTTGTTTTTTTTTATTCGGTTATAGGCAAGAACTTGACCATAATTCGCCTGATGGAAAGCAATATTATGGTCTACGATGGAGCGCGTTTACCTAATAAAAACCGGTTCACTCTTGCTTTGAAGACCGCTTGTCTACATATTTTAAATTTCACAATAATTATAGTGATGTTAATGTGTTGTGTGTTCCTTCTACCTATATATTCCCAGAATACTAGGTATGTAATTACTATCATTTTCATATATTATATCTATGTAGATCATCAAGAAGTGATCTAAAAATAGAGCTACGAAGGGACTCTGCTTCCTCAAAGATCTAAGAACTGGATATTGGGTAACAAATGTAAACTTTCAAGTGGGTAATAATATTTTCCATGCATTCTTTTGCAAAACAGAAAATAATATTTTCATTGTATAGATAAGTTATGGTCTAAATACACTAAACATTAGTTACATTTTTATGAATTTGATTATTGTCATTCATTACTTGTCTTGTATAAGTACTTTACTTCTTAACAGTTACAGTAACACTTACTTACATTAAACCTACCTTACCTAATCTACATACTTATAGGTACTTACTTATTAAAAATTACAATAATAGTATCTGCTTGCAGAATTTCGAAGAAACAGTAAAGCAATATGCATTGATTCTAATCAATAAATTGAGTGGTATAGTATCAAAGGCGGCAAAGTAGGGCGAACCAAATATTTGGCAAATCAAAAAAACTGTTTACTCTCGTCTTTATGGGAGGATTTTCATAATTGACATGTCATTACGATTTGTAGTTATGATGAATGTCAATGAACATAAAATCATTGCTCAAAATGAACCACAGGCACCATAATAACAAAATAAAATTACTATATTGCCGCCTTTGATAGTAAATTATTAGAATGGCCGATTTTGAACCGAAGCTTGGTAAATATTTGACGCCTTTGACGCGAACTAAATGTTATGATAGCCAAGTATGAACAGGGTTGTCAAAATTAAAGTTTTTTATATTTAATTAATATTTTTATTGAAAAATAACAGAAATAAAGAACAAATAATAGACTGAAACAAAAATCAAATGGTTTAAAATTAAAAAAAAATCTAACTAACATCGTTTCGTAGTAAAAAACAAAACTATTGTTGACGCAATCACACACCCCCTTATTAATAAACGAAGACTACGCTTGGATTAGTTAATGCATGTTTTATCTCTGTTTATTGAATGACACATGTCATTTGAGTGACATGAACAAAACACGGTGTAACTAGTCTAAGCTTCTTCTTTGTTAATTAATAAGAGGGGACAATGTTTGAATAAAATTTCCTTTTATGGTTTTAATGACATGGACTTAAACATAAAAAATCAATCAATAATAAAAAACTAAAGACCAGGTTTTAATAAGCCGGGGTCTTGCGTTCTATTTGGAAGATCACTTGCAATTGGGCACACACCGTACACATCATTATATGTGTTTGCCATCACGACAATGGAATATTAAACTACTTGACCGTCACTGAAAGCTTTATATTGAGATAGCACTTCCGTTTCCCGTCGAATTATCATCAGTTTCCGTACTTTTATTCACCTAGTATCCGGTCCAGTGGCGACACCAGGCAGAAGCGCGGCCATCTTTGTTTTCCTAAGTTTTGACAGCGCCATATTAATTCATTGGCGTTCTGTCTCCCGTCGAAGCAACACGTGCTCAATCTGAGCGATCGTTGTGAGATTTTAAAGGTTTTATTATTATTAAGTGATAAAACTGTAAGTAAAACTATTTTATTTAACGGTTTTTGCCGTTCGTGTTGTTCCAAATAGGTACTTTACGTATTAAAAGTGAAGGAACCGTAAGTAAAACTTTCATTCTTTTTGATAGTTTTTGCAGCCCTTGTGATAAGGGATATTTAAAACAAATATGTTACATTGTGCAACACCCTTGTTTTAAAAATAATATTAAGGTGAGTAAAACTGGACGGTCATTCAAGGTGCGTTTTTGTTTAAAAAATTAAAGTACCTACATTAAAGTAAATTTTGCATTACTTTACGACTGTCTTGGTCGTTTATAATTAAAACTATTTTAAGAGTGTTTACTCTTGGTACTCAATTAATGTTTCCGTATAAGTAAGTGTAAAAGTAAATTGGTAAATGTATTACAAAATACTTAATTAAATTATTATGCAGTTTAGAGTGAAGGACATCGGTCAATATTGACATTTCAGCCGCCAACTGACTGGCATTAATGGCAAAAACAGCAAGATGTGTGAATCTAGTCATAATTGTTCTTCGAGCAGCTGCAGGAATAATTGTTTGAATTTGTCGTCTTCTGGTATAACGAAAGCGGCTTCGCTACCTTAAGAAAAGTAAGGGAGCTTTATATTCCAGCCCTTTTATTAAAAGATTGTTCGAGGGGTAAGTGAACTATGTACAAACTTAATAAGGTATTTGTAATGTCGATGTGCCGTTTTTTGAACATGGCCAGCTATCAATATCAAAAGGCTTATGAATAAAAAGTTCTAACATTTTACTGACCAATACACGTAATAAAAATTCTCATGTGAGTCGTGTGACTAAACTAGGATAAAGGAACGCTCTGTTCGAAAGACATTCAACGTTTATTTTAAATGATATGCTGAAGTAAATTGAAAATTATAATCATAGTCCAGGCTTTATCAACCTGGAATCAAAAACAACGAGGTAAAGAAGTATGATGATAATTTATGATATATCACGTTCCTGACAATAATTTTCTTTCAGCAATTGCATATTTCTAAAATAAAAATTAATCGTTGCGGGAAGGCACCTGCTCAGTTAATTTAAATAACGAAAGTGATAAGATAACAGAATCGTTTCTTAGGTATTTTACAGCTAGTGAGGGCACAAAGCTAAAAAGTAAAAACTAAAGCACTGCTTAAGAAGTTAGTGATCTCTGTGATGAAGCACCACCATCTAATCACCACATAATGATTCAGAGCTTTTATGGTTGCTTTTCTCGTATAAAGTAAGTATAATTATATTTTGTCATGGATTTAAGTGATTGACATTTCATCAACCTAACGAGCAACTCACGCAGAGGCAAGTGATAACTTAGCTCATAATAAGCTTCATCTCATGAAGCCCAAGTCGTGTCAGGACATGCCCTCCCATGGCGTACCTACACATATGAGTACCGATGGCAAATCACCCTCATGGGGTACATATTATATATAATTTGTTTCCACTATGTGGAATCTTATGAAATGCCTCTAATGCCTTGCCTACATATACGAGTACCGGAAGAAAATCACCCTCGCGGGGTGCATATTATATACAATCTGTTTCCACTACGTGGAACCTTATGAAATGTCTCTAATGCCTTGCCTACATATACGAGTACCGGTAGCAAACCACCCTCGCGGGGTGCATATTACCAAAACTCTAATGACCGCCCCTTGCGGGGGTATATATATATATAGATATGTAATAATTTGCTTCCACCGCATGGAACTCTTTATTAATAAGGACATGCCTTCCATGGCTGGCCTACACATACAAGTATCGGTAACAAACCATCGTTGATGGAAGAATATCCTCATCAATCTTATAATCGCCCTTGTGGGGTCATATCACACATAATATATTATTTCCATTACGTGAAGCTCTATATATATTCTACTTAGGACATGTTCGCTTATGGAGTTCGTACTATTATGTAAGCATCGGTAACATACGACACTCGAGTGGAGCAAATTATGCATAATTTAACATATTGTCTATTCGTTATTCATAATTTATTTTTGTGATCATGGGGTCTGTAAAAGTGTAAACGATTCGAAACATTAAAAATAAGTAATTTGAAAATATAATAAATGTCGCTTGACATAATTCATTACTTCCATCGCGTGGAAATCCATACATCAACGCAACGCAACATAGCCGCTCATGGCTTGCGTACACACATAAGTATCGGTTATAAACTACCCTCTTAATAGACTAGAAAGATCGAAGATCGAATGTTGATGTACCCCGTTGTGAAGTGCAATGTACACTGGTTTTTAAGGTGTCGCATACTCCGAGGTCTTGGGTTCACCCCGGTGGGGCAAATCATTGTATGATAAAAACGAGCATCTGGGCCTAAGTCTTGGTTGTTAACACATATTAATTCAAAATCATACTAATCTATGCATCATCATTATGCATTTCTATGCGTTAGCCCATAACACAAGCCTTTCAATGCCTATTGAGAGGCTAGGCTAATTGGTGTGAAGTGTAGTCTCGATCACTACGGTTGTTCTACCGTAATATAGTTATCGAGGACGTGCTGTAATAATTTCAAAAGAAAAAGGAATGTCGAAACAATTAATGTTTGAAATATAGTGCACTGTATTTGTGGTGCTCCCAATTTATCAATTGTCCTAATTGATAAATTGGGAGCACCACAAATAATTCTTAAATAAATTTGGCATGTCATTCAAAAGCTTGTTTATCTAAATCCAATATATATCAAACTCCAATCTCAAGTGCAGTACGCTATAAAATGTAAAGAATTCTAGATTTCTGCAATTTAAGGACTATCTGCCAGATAGATAGATGATAACATATTTTCCCTTGAAAATAACAAAAGCAAACCAAATGCAAAAGCAAACTTGCAATATTGGAAATGTCGTGTATGAGGTGTCTGAGATGGTCAACATGATCATTTTGATATATAAGTGGTGCTATGTACTGAAGAAAGATTGCACGATCTACCAAATTCTTGAAAGGTTTTGAAGATCATTGTATGCAATTATCCACTTTATGTTATTTTTAGTAAAAAATACTGAAAACTGTTCTTCATATTAAACTTACGCTTTCTAACCTTGCCACGACTGTCTGGAATAAATATACTTTAAAACCTACGCATACTACATGCACACCTCAAGTAAGCTGTGTAAATCTTATAAATAACTAAATCTTTATTTAGTATTAACTAATACATATAAATGACTTTGATTTAAGAAATGAAAAAACAAAAGGGAAAATTATAATCAATTATAGATTCCAGGATGGCAAATGAATTTCATAAAATCTGGCCTAAACTTCGTAATAGCATAATTTATTACAGCAACCCTGCAACCATATAAAAACTATACCTGAGAATTTCGTTGTAAAAAGAGTAAACTTCAGAAGTTGATCGGTTTCAACATTTTTGTCATTGCGTGGGGTTGTATCAACCACTCCCTACTTCTAACAATAATTATGTATGTCACTACAATCGACCTTGCAATCACTTCCCGCCAATCTAATATGAAAGCTTGGGAAGTATAATTGAAGAACACGGCACTACCACTTCACTTCAATCTCCACTCCAATCATATAGATATGCTAGCACTACGCTTTTCATCATATTCTACAAAGAGCAGCTCTGTCTGTCTATATGAGATGGCTCGGAAACGCTGGCTTGCGTGGTTGCATTGGTCTAGGAACAAGAATGTTTATCGGAATAATCCCGCAGGTTGTGGACTCGGCTCTGATCTAACACGATTTTTGAGAGACTTAATTTAAACACGTGACTTATCTCAAAATAAGTACTATTATTTTAAATAAGTCAGTAGTTTTTACATGATATACCAATGGATGATAAGTCTAATTACATAAGCTCACCTGTTTTGGCAAACGCATATATTGAAGTCGATTGTTTTTAAAGAATCGGTCCGTAACCCACTATTCTGGAGAGTCTATAAGTTAACTTATTTCCTTTTTCTTCAATAATGTACTCGTTACATCATAATGATCTGTTTCAAATACCTTGTCATACTAGTTGTTGTTCTGAACATCATACAGTAATTATGCTGCGTATTATTTGGTTCAGCATGTGGTACACATGACTTGTTCCTGCTTCAAATTAACCCGAATCATTGTACCGACGAAGATTAGTTTTAGCCTTGTTTTGGTTCAAAACAGGTGAAAGAAGTTAAAGACAATCCGATTGGTGATATGTACCGAATACTGGAAATCGTAAATGGGACCCTGATTTTGGTACTTAAGTAAAAAGTACAGTCTTGTAAAATGTAAGACTCACTATCGAACAACTTTACTTCTTTACTTCTCGCATTCGTACGCCTTTTTTGTGATAAACAGAGATACAAATGAATTCTACACAAGGAAGCGTCCGGTCATTAACAAAGCAAATATATATATAAATGAGTAAGCGAGTTTAAGTAAAGGAATATAGTAATCAGCATATGTTAAAGCAGCTTCGTAAGCGTGAAGAAATTAAAGGCGGGATTCAAATAATTTTATTTTGATCCATTTTTAAGCTTACTCGTTTCTATAAACAGTTTGATATCTTATAAATGTTAATATTTAAATTTATCATAAATTGTCACATTGGCGTATATACCTATGTACGTGGCGATCACCACGCGATAACAAACAGGTCTCAATATAAAGCTTTCAGTGACGGTCAAGTAGTTTAATAGTAGCATTTTACCTGAAATAAAATGCATATTAAAATACTTACCTCACTGAAAGCTTTCACTTTAAATTCTGCCTGGTGAAATAATTGAGCCAATGAATTAATATGGCGCTGTCAAAACTTAGGAAAACAAAGATGGCAGCGCTTCTGCCAGGTGTCGCCACTGGACCGGATACTAGGTGAATAAAAGTACGGAAACTGATGATAATTCGACGGGAAACTGAAGTGCTATCTCAATATAAAGCTTTTAGTGAGGTAAGTATTTTAATATGCATTTTATTTCAGGTAAAATGCTACTATTAAAATAAAATCAACTAAATTGAAGTAACTGTAATGAATGGATTATTGTACATTCTATCGCTCCTATTTAATAAAATTTAAAATAAAAAAAACTATAATCCACATACATAATAGTATATGGATAATACCTACCGGTAATGTTATGAGGAGAAGAGGATAACAAAAATCATGTTTCAATCATGAATCGATATTCCACGGACAGGACCCGTAACTATCAAAACAAATCAAAAAATATTATTAATATAATGTTTTTTGTGACTTTTATCCGTGTAATTATATTTACATAGTAAATATCAGTTAAGTAGTGCTAACCCTAACCTAGTAATAACAGGAAATTATCTTAGCTTTTTATCACATTCCTCTTCCATGTATCGCTATTCCTTCTTCGTTTGCTTGTGTAATTAGTAGTACGTGTTGGAGTTTGCTCCATGATAAGTATCAAACATTAAAGAAGAAACTTTAAATCACTAAAAACTGAAGAAAAAAATGTATTGAACTACACTTTCTGCCATGTTGCGACGCTACTGCAGAAACTCTTCTGATTGGTTGAAATTAAAATATGGCCGGTTATGATTGCGAGATGAGAAAGATTGCCACCTTTGAAACCAAATTGTGTTTTCAATCCAGTTTTTAATGGTATTATGGTCAGTTGTATTCCTGAATGAGAGATTTTTAAGATTTGTTTTTAAATTTCATGTGTTACCATACTAGTATCTCATTTTTAACAATCTACCTACTTTGCCGCCTTTGATACTATTATATATACGCCTTTGATATGACTCAATTATATAATTATGTCCCATTTTACGTTAACCAGGCTCTTAACATCTACAAGGTACATAGCCCAAAATTGGTAAGAAAAATTATAGATGAATTGGGCGATTGGGCATCATAATCTGTGAATAAGAATCATATGGAAAAGACACGAAATCATATACATACGTAGCTACATCGTAATTTGGTATAGAAATTACAAAAATAGTGTTGTCTCCTTTTTACATTCCTATTGATGCATATGAAAAAGACACCAGCACTCTATTTCGCAATATCCGCTACAGTAGTGACAATCTATATCTAATAAACAATAGGGTATTTGACAGTATTAAAAATATAGTACCAATTGTCAGTACCTGTGTTTAGAATGAATATTGGCAGGGGTTTTACTATTTTTACAAAAAAAATATTCATAATTTTACTAAAAACCCACGAAAAAGATAATAGTTTTCTTATATATTGTCACGTGACCCAAAACTCTTGGGATTAGCGCAGCCTAAAATGACGTCACACGCAAGTAAACTTCCGGCAAAAGTGACATTATATTGTATCGTTTAACGTTTTAATAACAGTCGTGTGACGTCACACACTAGTAAGACGCTATATTGTCCACAGAAACGTTTTCGCGGCAACTTGAAAATGGAGTTTTTGATTTGGTTATTTTTACTGGAATACAAAACACAAAGATGAATATCCACTTTTTACGGACTCCATAAACATTAGTCAATAACGTGAGATCGTTTTCTAAAACTTATCAAATACCCTATTGTGCTCGTGTCGCCATTTTAACTCCCCAGAAGTAGTCTGTGGTTCCCTAGTTTGTTTACAAATAAACTCAAAGTTGTCAAAGTGATTTTTATTGAAGAAATTTAAAACCGAGAAAAAAGTTAAATTAAGGATTTAAACATCAATGTGAAGTGTTCTGTAATTAATTGTAGCCTGTGTCAAAACAAAAATAGACCTAACCTAAGTTTTCAGCGGTAAGTAACCAATTTAATTAGAAATTGCTATTTTTACAAGAAGTTGATCATGAAACTATATTAAAAATACAGCTAAAGAAACCATGGGCTACAGGAACCAAAGCCTGTTGCCTTTCAACGAATTTTCATGTAGTTTACAATAGTAATCTAGCAGCGCTAGAGTTGTACCCCTTCATCGATCTTGGTCTTATTGATATTTTATTTCCCTTTTATTTTTAGTTTGCCTCGAACGGTACTGTTGCCGCATCCCGCAACAGACTTTATGGTTTTTAATTAATTCTTTATATCAAAATTGACAATGTATTTTTTACTACTTCTATAATCTTTGAGACAATATACGCACGATTTTTCACCGCAATAAAAACGTTCTTATTTTTCTCAATTATTCCGATTCATGACTAACAGGTACTAATAACTCGCAACAGTGTATTAACCCCACGAATTAATTCAATTTATGAAAAACAATCAATTACTAACGTAACTAACTAAACTTTATCTTTCCTAAACTAAAATCTAATAGAAAAGCGATTACAAAGGACATTGTTCTGCGTCCATACATAGTTAGCCTAAGAACCAACAAACATGAAATATTATTTTCTAGGTTCGAAATCGCAAATAAATGACTGTAAAAACAAAGATTATTGACGGACACTTCTGAGAACTTAAATTATTAGGAAAACTAAAATTTAAACGATGGCATATTAGATAGCCGAAATAGTAAAAGTTAAATTAAAGGAAAAACAATCGCAAATAAACACACACAACAGGTAATCCGAAACGAGAATTTTCCGTATATAAAAAGTACTCTTTGACGAAAATGCACGAATGCCACAGATTACTACGAATGCAAACTGCCTGGACCACAACCACAGAGTATCGAGTTTATGCCGGCCCTTCACTTGACAACAGTTTGTCCTTGTCATGCTTAATAAGGAATGAAAAGGACAGACTAATGTAATGTTTTAAATAGCCAATACGACTAGCCAAGTGAAGTGCCGGCATTAGGAAGAAAGTGTTTTGTTTGCAGCGCTGTCATAGATTATACACATATTTATTGTCTCAGATTATTTATTAACTTTTTAATTTAGCTTACTTAATTGGAAGTGTCCGTCATAATCTATATACTAAGAATTATCATAAATGCCACATTGGTGTTGGTTCTAAAGCCAATTTTAACATTGTCCTTTGTTACTCTAAGATATTCCGAATGAAAATTTTGATAAAAACTTACTTATCTCTTTTTTTTTTATTTTTTCTTTTCTGTCCACTATAACCAAATTAAGTAACTTATGCACAAGACCTGTACTAATTGATACACATAATATTCTTGAAATATGAGTGATGAAAAATATGAGTGATGACAAGGTAAATTCTGACTTTTGTGATCAATAACTCTGATATTTTAAATTAATCAGGTGCGAAGTAATTCATATAGATAATGTTTAAACTATGACTTGTCTAGCAGAATTATGAATAAAAATATTACTATACTTTGAAGACAACTATGCATCAGTTATATTGTTATATTTATATTGACTATAAACCAAATAAAAAATAATAATTTATGTTTATTGCTTATTCCAGTCTGAAATGTACAAGACAGGGGGTGGTACATTTTGTCCAAAAACAACCACAGTGGATGAAAAAGTTGTAGCCTTATTAACACCCCAATTCAAACCGCTACCCAATGAATTTGACTCGTCAGCACCATATTACAACTTAGGTAAGCACAAACTTTTATATTGTAGGCCTTAGTCAAAAGAAACGGTCATTAAAATTCCTTAATAATTTATTAACACCATATATAAAATATTTGATGATAATTACAAAAGTTTAAAGTTGTTATGTTTTACAACATTCCATGTGTTACCAAAGAGCAAGGGCTCTACCGCGTAAGATTTTCATACCTTTTAGCTTCTGAAAAAGAGCATGCAGTGTAAACATTATAGATACTCGTGAATAGCCGAAGCTCAAACAAAGTGTAATATACAGTGAAACATTGTGACTTAAACCACATTAGTGTTTCCAAAAAAATAATTCAGTGTTAAAATTAGCTTGATGTCCATAAAGTTACGCGGTAGGGGGGCAGGTCTATTTACTGTCATTCATATCACAATTAACACACAATTTTTAGTAACTTTTTAAATTTACACTCAATCACATATTTTGCAATTTGTAAATGATTGTTACTATTTTAAATTTTGAGATTTTATGAATTTACAATGCTATTTTATCAATACTAAATAATATACTAGAAAAAATACGACTCGCACCAGATCAATTCTTACTTATTTTAAATATTAATTACAGTTCCTGAAACACAAGAATCTGAGAACTCCCAAGTTGACGCTTCGCAAGACTTTCTGGTTATAGTGGAAGAAAAAGAAGACTCCGTGCCAGAAATCCCATCTGTTCCGAGACATGTAGGATCTCCTAAAAGGCCTCTTACTCCGCTCAGAGATTCAGCGGCAACAAGAAGTTTTAAAGCTAGAAAAAACTAAAATACTACTGGATTTGGACATTGAATTAAAGCAAACTCTATTAGAAAATGCAAAAATGGACTTAGAATTTAAAAAGAAGAATTTCAATTTATCATAGTGATAATGTGTTAAATTATGTCTTAATGTAAATTTATACGAGATAATTATAGAAAACACTTGTTACTGTGCTATTCTTGTTTATTTTGCATTCGTATAAAATTATTATGATATAAACAGGATGTATGTACCTATACTAACCTAAAATACTGTTCTAACAACAATCGACGAAAATAGTTTCCTTCTAAAGAAAGGTGCTGTTCATTAGGTTCTGTAAAAATATTTTCTTCAGGAACATGATCGATCAACACAGTGTCATTTTGCTGTAGAGGTATATTGTGTAAAACAGCTGTGGCCACAATCACAGCTAATGTGTGATTTAGTTTTAACCTTAACTTTTGAGAAAGGCAAGGAAATCTTCTTTTCCAAACACCAAATGTCCTTTCAACTGTGTTTCTGGTTTTGATTTGTGCTTCATTGTAACGTTTTTCTGCATTTGTTATTGGATTTAGAAATGGCGTCATCATGTACTTTCCACAAGCATAAGCACTGTCGCCTAGAAGATGGCCATCTATCTCATTATTATCTAGGCGCGCACGTAGGAATGAGTTATGGTAAACAGTACTGTCGTGTGTTGATCCATGCCAGCGAGCATCTATATCACGTATATATAACTTTGCATCACACACAACTTGTACATTGATAGAAAAATAACCTTTTCTGTTCCTGTATAATTCTGCTTGCTCACCCCCAGGTGACGGTATGTGTGAGCCATCGACACAACCAATTACGTTAGGAAATCCAGCAATATTGTAAAAGTGTGCCTTTACTTCCCTCAAATCCTCAAAACTTGGCATAGCTATATATTGTCTAGCGAGTTTTGCTACTTCCTTACTTACTTTATAAACAATGCGCGATACAGTGGTTTTGTGAACGTTGATATCGTCACCAATCACTATTTGAAAAGTACCTGTAGCGTAAAATCGCAAGGTGATGAATACTTGCTCCAACACAGACAATGTATGTTTGCGATATGTTACGGGGGCTAAAGTATGGCTGATCATATCACTTAAGTGTATCACTGTGTTCTTATCGAAACGATATCTCATTTTAAATTCTTCATCAGAGAACATTTCAAAAGGATTTCTCCTATTTCTCAGGTTTCTTGGCACTGATATAATAGAAACCAACTCCAATGCTTCCAAATCAGACTCGCATGAGCTGCTCATATGTATAATGCTACAATCCATTGCTATAGGTATAAATATAAACTTTCAAGTAATAAACTATCTCACAAAAACTGAAATCAAGGTGTCACTGTAAACAATACGACTACTCTTCTTTAATAAATAACATGAAAAATAACCTCAAACTAATGTCAGTAAGCGTCAGTTAAAGTTATGGAATCGATAAACGGTGCAAAATGGCCAGTTAAGTTGATCTTAGTTTAAACGGAGTTTAACGTACGATGCGTTGTTCGGAAACGCATTTGTCTAGGTTATCGAACCAATAGCGTTATCGAACAGATAAACCACTGATAAAAGTACTTCAGAAATCGGGCATAAGCCATTTCTTATTGTTGTCCTTGTATTTAATAACAGTGTTGTGTTATTGTTTCCGAAATTCAAATATATTCTTCTCTTCCTTCAACCCTTTTCTCCAGTATATTTATGTGACCCTATATGCTTTTACCACAGCAAAAAAACATAACATCGATAAAAAGTATCGACTAAAGACATCCTACGTCAGCCGTGTTTGCTCCCCGATTTGTTTATATAGGTAAACACGCGAAGTACATGCTTGTGTCATTTCCATATGATCCTTATTCAGAGATCAAAATGCACTAAATTAATGACTAGACATTGATGGATGGTGACAGAAGGCACAGTTTTTTTTTTAATATTCTCTCTAAACGTGTGGCGTATATTCTTCGTGGCAGAAGACTCACTACAAAGTTGACTGAATGTCTTCGGACATTGAACTTTGTATAATTGTGGTTGATCTTCACTTTCAGGCAAGTTCCTTTAACCACTTAATATATTTTATCGATGTTTGAAAAAAATGAACGGCTTGTGAAGCTATCTTCAAAGTGGGGTGTGTCGATATATTGGCTCAACAGGCAGTATAAGGAAAATTAACAAGGAATACAAAGGATATATATTGCATAGCTAATGATCCTTGAAATCGAACGAAATCGTGTTACACGCTCAAAAAAAGAATTGTTGTTATAAGAATACAAAGTTTTACAGCTCCCAGAGTTGCACGCTTGCTAACGAGACGATTTTCCGCCGCCTCTAGGCATGATTTTACACCGTGTCAACGTCCGGCCGTCGATAAGGTATGGGATACTATGGAGGTTTGTTAATAACATCGCTTGTGACGGTTTGAGTTCAAACGTACAAACCGTGATCATGAACAAGCTTAGCAGGCGACAGCCCAGGTCGGAACCTCAGATCGACAATTGATCGAAGGTAGAAACCGTATCGTTAACAAGGCCGATAGTTAATCGGCCTTGTTGCTTGTTGTACAAAACGCAAGTGCGGTCCCGCGTGGAATATTGCTGCCGCCTCTGGGATGGCTCCGCCAAACACTTACTCGATGCTTTGGATAGGTTACAGCACCGCGCGATCCGCATCATAGGCGATGAGGAGGTGACTAAACACCTTGAGCCTCTTGAATTACGCCGTGACGTGGGACCACGGCGAGTGTTCTGAGGAGTTATTCTCTCTTATCCCACCTTCTCCTTTCCTTCCGAGGAACACGCGTGCTGGCCTACGTTGTCACCGTCTAACTGTGGCCACGATTCCAACGCGAACAAAGAAAAGACTTGGCTAAGAAACTGCACTTAACGTTTATAATTATTTTGCACTAGCCCATAATTTTATAATATTTTTTTATTAATTATTACGTGTTTATAATTCTCATATAACTTTCGTGAAATAATCAAATATTTAAAAGTATAAGAATTGACTTCATGTCTGTTCAAAAGGAAAATGTTCCATTTTACTAAAATAAATGAACTATAAATGTAAACTAAAAAATATTTCTGTCAGTATATCGAAATAAACAATATTAATTCAAAACTTGACATATTTGGCCCTTATTTTTATTATAACAAATCACTGATGGCCTAAAATAATAGATTTTATTTTTCTGATCAGGCTTGAGAAAAGGTATGATAAATAATTAATGCTTTGATTTTTGCAAATGAACAAAATAAAAGTTCACAGATTTCATGTCAGACCGACAACAACAAATTATTTGTATGTATTTTTACTTTTAAAAATGCTTTTTGTGAAGTGTTAATCAGATAAATGTGAAGAAATATTTTAAGAAAACGCGAAATTGATGGCTCTGTAAATAATTGACATCATCTTTTATCAAATGTAGCAAGGTAATGACGTTGTAGGAGATCTCATAATTTTCAAGATTGTGACTTTATCTAAAGTTCCTGACACCTTTTTCATAGAAATTATAAATATTCAGCCATTCTGCATTATATATTACTATGTACAATATTTATTTATTGCTAGGGCAGTCGCTCATACAAAATTTTACCATGTCCTTTAGTGACTCATTTCTTCGTCGCACTATCCGCAAATGGAATGCTCTGCCCGCTCACGTGTTTCCTCCCTCTTACAGCCTGGGATCCTTTAAAAGAGGCGTAAAGAAGCAACATGCAGGCCGGCAGGGTGATAATGGATGGTGTGGCAGGTAGAACTGCTGTATCAGCAATCTTCACGTCTGGACTTCACTCAACCTTCACTTAACATCAGGTGGGGTGGAGTCATTGTCGGACCTATCTATAAAAAAAAGTGCCCTTATGTACCAAAATAGTTTGTTTGTAGTATAAAGGGCATCTAGGAGCTAAATATTTTTTCCAATGCGTGCTTAACTTACTTTATCACTAAATCAAGTTATTTCATACCACATAAAGTTTCTATTTTATTATTTCATAGCTCTAATAATTATAATATTAAAACACGTTTCAACCATGATTGTTATAATATGGTAATGTACCATTATTAAGAAGGCCCTGTTAAAGACCAATATAGACATTAAAAGCAATTAAATCTATCATATTAATAAACTAGAGGCATCCTGCGGTTTCACTCGCTTTTATTTGAGCAAAATGTTTACAGTGAGGCAAACTTAAAAATGGACATTCACTGTCGTGAACATTTTTATAACAGTTCACGCAGCACACGCAACGGAAGCTTTTATTCCTTCTTGCAACATTTTTCATCAATGCGCCCCTATTAGTCATAGCGTGATATTATATTGCCTTAGCCTATAGCCTTCCTCGATAAAGGGAGAAAATATTTTTCTAACACAAAAATATTTTTTTCAAATCGTAGCAGTATTTCCTGGGATTTGTGAATTCAACCAAAAAAAACCTTTCAGCTTTATAATACTAAGTATATATAGATACTAAATAATTTCCATTTCTTGACACTGTTTAAATACTTACGTGTGTAGTCTAATCATCATCTAATTTCCATCAGCTGAAGTTTACAATTTTCGAGTGATTATTGAATTAATAATGAAATGAACTAGGAGTAAGCAAACCAGAATGTTTGTTTAAGGCCGATCGCTACGTTGAGCGGTTCTTCTATATTGGCTTTTAACGATTTAACCTTATTCCATTCTTGAAACAATTAACATCGTCATCTCAACCTTTTTTATAATACGAAAATGAGAAAAAACGGGCATTATACTGCTTTACTAGTAATAAATCAACTCGACGATTGTGTTAGGTAGGGCCCTGCTTATTCCTATACCCGGCCACAGAGCTGGCTGAAATGAACAGGGAGAAGTCCCACATACCTTCTTCTCGCTACCCCAGTGGTTGAAGGATGCGTAAAGCATTTCCCAGACACAAACAAAAAACACTGAATTATTGAAACCTTTTCATCGTAACGCTCGCTGCTAAGTTCACAACTGTCATGAAGTTTGACTATATCTATGTTAAGTAAAACTTTTATTACATCCTCACAATTTTTTTCCTTCATCTTTAAGATGTCACATTACATTTATAATTGTTATTAAAAATTCAGACATTATCACCAAGCATCTGTGATTTACTGGTACTAAGTGTCGTCGCACACGGGCCACACGCCACAGCCACAAACGCCGCCATGAGAAGCTAGAAGCGGCAACTAAAGTGGCTGAAGCGTGCGACAGCGGCCGACTAAGGTAAGGGAGAGATGGGTGGGAAATCGAGCGAGTAACGTGTGGCGGCGTTTTGTAAATTGTATCGGCGCATTAAGTGGCCGGTGCGGGCCACAAGAAGCGAGCAACGACGATTTGTAGCGTATGGCGGCCGCCGGCGTACCGTGTGTGGCCTGTCCATATAAAATGTATGAAAACTACAAGAAATATGCCGGTGGCGGCGTTTTGTGGTTGTAGTCGGTGGCCCGTGTGCGGCGACACTAAAAGGTACCACAAAGCTCGCCTGCCTCTTGGGCGGCCTGGGTTCGTAATCTTTCTTATGATTTCAAAAGTTTTACTTGCATCGTGGCTTTATAAAACAACACCCTTTTTTATGAATTGAGTCAGACACACCGCTACACGCTACGGATGTCCAGTGCGGGCTCCTGCTCAATGCAGCGGACGCCTTTTCTGAACAAAACATTAGAACGAGTTTCACAACTAACTTTGGATATTTACAAAGCATGAGGGTTGAAGCTCAACGTACACATAATACGGTTCTCTGATATTTTTGTTTGACTTGTAAGTTAAATATTTTGGAATTTCGCATTTTTTTGTTTTTTTTTTTATATATAGAGGTAAGCCAATGACTCTACCCTACCTGATGTTAAGTGGTAATAAAGTACAAACGCGAAGATAGCTGGTACAGGAGCTATAAACTGCTACATCTATCATCCTCACCTTGCCGGCCTGCAAAAAAGCTTCTTCACGCCTCTCTTAAAGGATCCCATTACCCTCAGTACGAGTTTTACAATTACGAAAACTATGATAGTTTTCGTGAGCTCGCATTCGTACTAAGGATACTGATTTTATTGTTTTCGTTTCATTACATATTAAGTGTACTGATTTTATTGTTTTCGTTTCCATACGTGTAAATTCTATCATTAAATCATTTGCGTCTTCTTAAAATTTAAGTATATTTGGTTACTTTTCACCAAAATGGACATCAAAACATAATTTGCAATTACGAAAACTATGATACTTTTCGTGAGCTCAAACTTGTACTAAGGCTGCAGATAATAGGAAGGAACACTTGCGCGGGTAAAGAATTCCACTTAAGAATAGTACAATGAAGAAATGAGTCACCAAATTTCTTTGTTCGTGTAGGAATAGTGGCCACAGTAAGTCGGTGGCAACGTAGGCCAGCGCGCGGATTTAAAATAATAAGGATATAAAATGCACGGACGTCATTTCTCCTTATATTAGAAGTCACCTTTAAAGTTTCAATTTCATATTTTTGTTTGATTAAGATTTCTTTCGAGATGTTGAACTTTGGTGAAGATCTGATGAGTACTTTCGGACGGAGATAAGCAATGGAACACCTAAATGACAAACAGACATGACACAAGACATATCGTTTCGTTATTTTATGAAACCCAAATGCTGGTCATGCTTGTCGATATTCATTTGTTAATTTTACTTTAAATATGTATTAGATTTAAGTAAAAGATAAATATGGTTTCTTAATTTGTAGTGGTATTGTTTTTATATGTTGAGTCGGAACAATATGAAGTCGGTTTTTATATTTCTAGTGTTGTGCTGAGAGAGCCACCGGGCAAAGTAAAAAAAAACTACAGGTGTGAAATAAAAGATGGTATAGGTTCAACGGTCTTTACTATATAGTTGAATAATTTTGTCTACACTTTACAATAAAAAACAAAACTAGCTCCCGATAGTGTGTTCTGCTCTTTGCCCCTACTCTTCTGTGCCCCTCCCAGATCTTCAGTAGGTAAAAGGTGGTGTTGGACACCAACCAGCCGGTGCAGGTGACGTGGTCGATCCCGTTCAAGTGGTACAAATTCCACGCCAATAAAAGAACAATATATAAGTTATTTATAAATCTCGTCACAGGTTCTTGGCTGAACGTCCTCTTGTTTTATCAGGGTATTCAACCGCCTGCTTCCCTCCACCCGATCTCACAAATTGCCTGGCTGACGTTGCTTACACAACACTCAGCACTTGACCTCAATAAACTTTTAATTCCAAAAAATAAGAGGAACACGGGCCACGTTGAAATAATAATTAGCAGTCCTTTTATTTTATGGCTTGTGATTGTGCCTTCACCGTTCCGCAATATTCAAATATTATATGCCAGTCTTAGTGTCGCCGCACACGGGCCACACGCCAAAACTACAAACGCCGCCACGAGAAGCTAGAAGCGGCTACTAAAGTGGTTGTAGCGCGCGACAGCGGCCGACTAAGGTAAGGGAGAGAGTGGTGGGGAATCGCGCGAGTGACGTGTGGCGGCGTTTTGTATCGGCGCATTCAGTGACCGGTGCGGGCCACAAGAAGCGAGCAACGACGATTTGTAGCGTGTGGCGGCCACCAGCGGTGTACCGTGTGTGTCGAGTCCATATAAAATGTATGAAAACTACAAGAAATATGCCGGTGGCGGCGTTTTGTGGCTGTGGTCGGTGGCCCTTGTGCGGCGACACTTAGAGGTTCGAATTTGGTTCGAACCACAAAGGAAAGACATTCAGCTGTCATAATTCTTTCCTGAAAACTCTGAAGGCTTGGTCGGATTTGCCCTAAACGTGCTTTGATATTCCTTCGGAAACATTAAATTTTCCAAGTTTCCAACAAACAAAAAAAATGCAAATATTTAAGCATACCAAATTTAACCAATAGAAGCAATTAACAGCGCGTTTCCTAAATATAGAATCTTTTTGACAAACACAAAGAACTGTCAAACGACGCTGCAATTCATAGAAAGGTGTATGTTTACAACCTCAACAAAAGTGTCATCTATAAGTGCGTGACACAGAGCTGGCAACACCGTAGCTCGAAATCTACATTTGAACGTTGTTGCCATTGGTTCGCGGTCAGCAAGTGCACTCCGCGGCATCTTTTTCGACACTTTTCCTGCGAAACTGAAGCGAATTTTGATTGATTTAGAGACTTTGTTTGCATTCTCAACAAATATTAATTTCAAAGCCATATTCAATCTTTTAAAATTTAGAAAAGAAATTTATTGATGTCGCGGCTGCTTTCAAAACCAGCCGTTGATATAAAAGAGGCGGTACTTAATCCTGTAACTTTCTGAAATCTACCATGCGCCTTCGTGCCAAAATTCAAACTTGTAAATTGTCAGAACACTACGTTAAACTGAAAGGTTTCCATAGTGGTGTAGGAGACCAAAGAACCTCGTAGTTTAATTATGCTATATTTTATTCTTCTGCAATCATAGTTTTTATTTCATAGTTGGTTAAAAATATTAGGTATGCCACATTCACACTCCTTTTTAGCTTGGTACTCCTATTGGGATGGCGGAAAAAGTTAAAAAGTCAGATTATTTACCGCCTACTTTATAGCGTTGAATGTTTACTTGGTTATGTCATGTAAGTGATTATTATGAGTTTTATAAGAGAAGGAACAAGTAAAAAGATAACTTTAAACTTATTTATATTTCTGATGTATGTTACACATCCTTAATATTCAACAAGTTATTTAATCAATCGGCGACGGCACAATTTTATGTAAATACTAGCGGACCCGACAGACGTTGTCCTGTCTACACGTCTTTGTGAATCTAAACCATTCTCAGATCCCCTTGAACACACACAAAAATTTCATCAAAATCGGTCCAGTCGTTTAAGAGAAGTTCAGTGACATACACACTCACAGAAGAATTATATATATAAAGATATTACTTCTTCTGTGTTTTATGCTGATGAGTTTCTTGTGCCCATTCTTCTTTATGTAAAATATTTATACTTAAGAATATATAGGCCATATGGCCTTAATAAGTAGTACGAAAAATGTGGAACAATTCAAACGAGCTTTGTTCTGATTAACTTTTAAATCAATTTGAACAAAATACATTCAGTTTGATTAGCTCAATGGCGCAAACGCTAAGCGGGTTTCGCTGGGATCGTTGAAGTTAAGCAACTTTTGCAGTGGTCGGTCATTAGATGGGTGAACAAAAATTTACTATCTCGAGCTCGGCGGAAGTAATGTTGAGCCGTTGGATTCAGCTGCATCTGCAGTTGCTAGCACCCACCAATCCGCACTGGGCCGACGTGGTATGTCATGGCCCAATCTCCCTATTCTATCGATAGGGAAGGCCTGTGCCCCAGCAGTGGGGACATTCATAGGCTGGTGATGACGATATTTATTTATTTCCCATAAAATCTTCTAGTGTATGCCGCACTGAAAACTACTGCGCTTTTTTTATCTAGAAAGTTCCACGCAAAAACGCTCGACACCGCATCGTCATTAAAAAAACTTTCAATCATTTCAACAACTTAATTTTGTATCACAAGGTTCACATAAAACTAATCTCACAATTTCTATTATTTTTGTAATATACTAGTAATATTATTGACGCAATATTCACGAATACAGTGACCCATGTAAATACTAGTACAATATATTATAAAATATATTATTTGCTTGCGAATTTACCAATTGAGAGACCGAAAGAGTCAAAAACGCAATCACGGCTTTATCTCAAAAAAGTCGCTCACAGAGGATATTGATATTGCGTGAATTTTTTTATTTTACAAAAACAATAGTAATACTATAAAGTATATCTCATGTTTTTATTAGTTTTTATTTTTCGCTGAAATAAACTTTTAAACGTGCGCTTACCCTGTTAAAGCTGTAAGTAGTACATGTTCTCCCTTATTAATAAACAAGGAATAAGCTCAAACAAAGGGGTACGTCGCCAGTAACAATAAAACTTTTAAAATAAAAGACGTAAAATTTTTTTGAAGAAGGTCAACATCAACCCTGCCATAAAAGTAGAAGACAAAATGTGGCAACTCAACCACATGAATGTGTGGAATCATTCATTATAAATGTAACTGACTCTGAATCGGTATATTCAGAATCGGAGTCGGAATCAATATCAACTGTAATGAATAAAAACGTATTGTAAAAAAGGACTTGTATTGTTTTACTTAATTCCTCTGAATCTCTTTAAACATTTTTTCCAGCTTTTGTAATAATGTTGTAGTGAGCAATTTTGATATGCTGGTAAGGTCCATATTTCTAAAATCATATTATTTCATATGGTATGTATTACATATTTACAATAAAAAAAACTCTTTGATACCTAATAAAATAAAGCATGACTAAATGTCTAAGTCTATTGATTGCCGAACATCACTATTGTAGCGGGTCACCCTTTTTTGTATCAGTGACAGTTGCACTTGTCGTTTTACTGACTCGATTATAATCGTACTTTAAGTGTCGCCGCACACGGGCCACCGTCTACAACCACAAAACGCCACCACCGGCATATCTCTTGTGGTTTTCATACATTTTATATGGACTCGCCACACACGGTACGCCGGTGGCCGCCACACGCTACAAATCGTCGTTGCTCGCTTACCATCAATAACCACTTACCATCAGAGGGACTGCCAGCTCGTTTGTTTGCATTAACATAAACCACCGCAGAATAAATTGACAAGAAAATTCAATATGCTGCCGCTACGGCATTTGAAAGAAAACTCGTCTTAAAACAAAGCTCAACACTAACTTTGATTGCCACTTAGCAAGTAGCACCGACTTCGATCAAAACGGATTACATAGGTACATTTAATAAACAAACTAAATGGCATACTGTACAATCTACTGTTTATCCGTCCTTAAAGTTTAATAATAAATCATTTCGCGACCTCCGTCAACGAGACTAGAAGCTGACATTTTCACAACGAATAGGTTAGGCGCCTACTTACTAACCAGTAATATCAAATAAATATATTATTTGTCTAACGGAAGGATACAATTCCCCAGTGTTTATATTCAGAGCCTAGCCTAAGGCGATTGGGAAGGTACAAAGTTTTGGCCAAATGTCCTTTTCTTTGTGCGATCCCACAAAAGTGGCATTTACCTTTTGTATTGTAGAATGGATTCCCTCTATGTTTTTAACTGCTGTGGGAGCTGTAATAGATACAAATATCGCCAGAATTATTGAAATGATAACAAAATGTATTTACTTTCGAAGTAGCTACGTTCAAATATTGTTTCTAAGATCAGAAAAATCTATTGTAATCATTTCAAAGCCTTGCAATGGCGTTTCTCAGTGAACGTTACGAATTAATGTATGTTAGCTAAACTATCAAACATTGCCTTTTTCTTAATGATTGAGATAAAAATGTAATTCGTCAACACCTGCGATGGCACTAAAATTATTATGAGCTTATTATAATTAGGTTAGCATGAGGCAGACATCGCACCCATAGGATAAGAGTGCGAAGACCCGATCTACACACGACACGCTATACCAGGTACTGGAACGTAATTGGGCGTTTTTTCCCGCCCCCACGACAACGGCTAACTACAGCCGAGGTCCGAGTCTCAGAGACGCCCTCTAGTTGAGCCGACCCCCTTAGGTCTAGAGGCTCCAGACGGAGAGGAGACTCCCCCCCGTAGGGAAATGCCATCCGCCTGGAATATCTCGAGACATTCGCCAATTCTCGGCTTGAGCGGATCTCGCCGTCCCTAAATCCGGTGGCGCTGTAAAGGTCATCTGCAACCAACAGCAAACACACTCAAAACAAAACACTCTTTGTTCTCTTTCGGTCATCACGTAGTGCAGTGCAGAGCTCTTTACACATAAAGTGAAAATATTTGGCAAAGGTTTGTGAAACACAATAAGGATCATGTAAGTGAAATAACATTTAAATTTTCACAATATGTCTGATATAACTTTTAAATGCTAAACGCTATGCCTATACTAGCCTAAAATTAATTATCACGGTAACGGCTGCAATACATTATTCGTTCATAATAAAATCCATTCATTGCCAAATAAATATTTATCCCTGACATTGTCGTTTTATTGGTTCTTTACATGTATTTATGCGTTTCTAGATTCCATTAAAACTTCACATATTTAATAGGTCAGTTAAGTAGACACTAGCTTAGAATAAAATGAAATATATCAGGACGACGACGGTCGCATGTCGGTACCCTTTTTCTTTCTGATTCTGTTATGATGAAAGTATGACGTCACAGTTCTTATTTTATTCCCCAGTGGGTAAAAGCATGAACGTTTGAAGTATCCCGCCGATTGTTTCATTATTATCGGGCGTCGAAAACAGCGTCCACGCTGGGAGCAGTGTTTTCATTCGCCACAGACCTAAGGCAAAATATGGACATGACAATAATAAAGACAAATTGACTCCACTTGCTGATAAGGCAGTGAAAGTACAGCGCCAGCTACCATGATCTTGCCGGTTTAAGTGGACCGCTCCTCGCGGGATCCCGGCCCTCTACGGTGTTGCTGTTTTCGATGGCCAGCCAGTTCATTAAATGTACGCATAAAATCCTGCCTAGCAATCAATCCTGTTAGCGATATAAAATGTTAATATTGTTTCAGAGCGCACATGGATCAATTAGTCGCGATCACTATAAAATTTTAATGGATTTTCAGTTACACCTCCTAGTGATATAATTTACGTGTTATTTAGATTTTTTATTTGTACTTAATGATATAATTTTAAAAATCCTATATTTTTATGTCCAATTGTTATATTAAGTTATATAGGAAGTCCATGATAGTTTGACTTGCTAATCAACTCAAGAACACACAAAAAATTATTTTGAATTATTAATAAGATGTACAGTATTTTTATAAAAATCTGTCTACCAGTGTCCAGTGAACAGTTCTATCGGTACATAGCTCTGTGGTAACAATTATTTTCGATTGGCATTGATTTCCTCAGTGTGCTGACTGTGATTGCATTAAACCATAATGTACTTACACTGTTTTCCAACAGCGGTGTTTATTATGAGAATGAACTGCCGATGCCAACTTTTATTATGATTTGATTTTTGAAATTTTAATGAAATTATATATAAAGTTTTCTTCGAGTTTGGTCTATCAAAAGTTCTGTACCCTTACCACGAACCAATATCGAATTCGTAACGTTTGTGAGTACGAAATGTCATGGTCAAATTTTGTATGGAAACTTGAACAGCAGTGCTACAACGGACGTAACGAGAACTAAAATCAGTTCACATTTGACAATGACAGTTCGTTGACAATGACAAACGATACGAATTCACGCTAAGGATACTGGAGGTCTACTCTCTTTCTCCAAAACGAATTTTCGAAATTCAAACAAATTTTAAATTCGTAAAGGACATGGTAAAATTTTCTATGAGCGACTGCCCTAGCAATGTATAAATATTTTACTGAGTAATATTGAATGCTGAATGGCTGAAAATTTATAATTTCTATGAAACAAGGCTCAGGAACTTTAGATACAGTTACAATACTGAAAATTATGGAAACTCCATCATTACCTTGCTACATTAGATAAAATATATTGCGAATTATTTACGGAGCCATCAATTTCGCAATTTCTTAGAATCATAACTCCCATTTCTCCGATTTACACTTCTCAAAAAGTATTTTTAAAGAAAATAAATGCAAATAATTTGTTGTCATCGGCCTGACAGGAAATCTGTGAAGTTTGCTTCTGTTCATTTGCAAAAATCAAAGAATTAATTTTCTTACAGCCTTGTCTCAAGCCTGATCAGAAAAATAAAATCTAAGTCTATACCTTCAGTGATTTGTTATAATAAAAAAATAGGGCCTAATTCTTAGAAGTTTACAATAATCTCGTTCATTTCGATGTAGATTTATTTTTGTGAAACGGAATCAATTCTTTTAAGAACAGAAATGAAGTCAATTTTTATACTTTTAAATATTTATTTCACGAAAGTTTTATGAGAATAATAAACACGTAATAATTAATAAACAAATATTTTAATGTTACGGGCTAGTGCGAAATAATTATACATGATAAGGGCAGTTTCTTAGCCATGTTTTTTAAGGGTTTACGTAATTTTAACGATAAACTATCAAATTGAAGCTTTCTTTGAGTAGGCTTAGAAAATCTACAACTCAATCTGTATTCCAACGATGAATATTATTATAATTAAAAACGAACCAAAAACATATTAAGAAAAGTATGTTTTTCGTTAAATTAGAGTAGGCCTCCTGTCCTCCACGCGGTACAGCCGGCCTAGCTTACTTTTTTATATTTACTAAAGAGTAAATTGCATATTCAACTCATTGCATTGCAGAGTACATAGTAGGTTTTTTATGCGTTGTAAATATTTTTTCTCGTTCCTGGTTTCACGAGTGGTTATTTATCTAATAAAAAAAATATTAAGATTTATAAAATAACAGAATATCTCTACCTAATCTAGTTAATGATCTAACTGATCATTTTTTGGGATCATTTAAATATTTTCCATTTTATATTTAAGGTACCTATTTATAAATATAGTGAGATAAGTACAAAAATAATTATGCAACATCCACGATAGCTACTACCGACAAACTGTTGCACAGTTTGGCAGAATAGAAATAAGTGTTGTACTTAGTTTTCACGAAAAAATAAATTTAATAAAAAAAATCTATATACTCACATAGATTTTATTCTATATGAAATAGAGGTCTCGGAATCGACTTACATTAATATGAATTTTTGAACTGATACAACGCAAAAATTTCTTTATATAATTATTGTTCGTATCAAAAGCTTACGGGTTATACTGTCAATGAAATTCACCTACCAATTACAGCAAAAAATAACATGTTTTTCCTGAAAAAAATATATATATATCATATCCGGTAATTTATAATTTGGTAAGATTCCCCCAGAATTGCTGTTTTTTTTGGGATCATTTAAATATTTTCCATTTTATATTTAAGGTACCTATTTATAAATATAGTAAGATAAGTACAAAAATAATTATGCAACATCCACGATAGCTACTACCAACAAACTGTTGCACAATTTGGCAGAATAGAAATAAGTGTTGTACTTAGTTTTCACGAAAAAAAAATTTTAATGAATAAAAATCTATATACTCACATAGATTTTACTCTATATGAAATAGAGGTCTCGGGATCGACTTACATTAATATGAATTTTTGAACTGATGCAACGGAAAAATTCCTTTATATAATTATTGTTCGTATCAAAAGCTTACGGGTTATATTGTCAATGAAATTCACCTCCCAATTACAGCAAAAAATAACATGTTTTCCTGAAAAAATATATACGTATCCGGTAATTTATAATTTGGTATGATTCCCCCAGAATTGCTGTTTGATAAATTATAACCGATATAACATTCGTTACAAGTTTTTCTCCCTCTTATAACTTCCTTGTACTGGCGACAGCACAGCACGTGAAATTTCCTCAAGATAATTTAATATTTTTATTCAACAGGTTAAGGTTGAAAATCCTGTGGGGTATTTGTTACGAAACTGTGTTTCTTTTTGATAGCCGGAAGTGGCAGTTGTCTGTGATGCAAAGATCGGTTGACCTACTTTTGGACTGCCTTGTGTTCAAGGTTTAATGTAAGGCTCGAAAAGTAAATGAGTATAGAATTTTCTCCGATGATATAGTTATTTTTAGAAATGGTATTTTAATAATCTTTATTTATTGTCACATAAATTGTTTGCATAGTTGAATATAATGTTGTCCTTAATAGGATAAACACGTGTGTGACAGGAGTCAGTGCCCACTTCCGAATACATAGATCATAACTATTTATGTAAAAACAGTTTTACAATAAGACATACATTATCGAATTAATTAAAACAATCAGAATTCGTTCAGAATGAATAAGTGCGTTTGAGTGTGTCTCTGTGTGTATTTATGTGTGTGTGGGTGTATGTGTGTGTGAGTGAGTGTGCGTGCAAGTCAAAAAGTGGTGAACTTAGTTTAATAGCAAGGATTCGGTATAATCATAGTTAAGTGTAAGTATTTTTAGAAAGTATGGGTAACCGGATGAAATTAAGTAAGATATATAGAGATGCTATAATATTACCATCGCAATATGCCTGCAGTGAAAAAACGGTGACATTGCATATTCATCAGCCAATAACGCATCCGATTTTATCGGCCGATAATATCGTGCCAATGTGGGAAAGGCTTAAACAAGTTGGATATAGACCAAAGTTAAAACAGTCTGAAAAACAACTTTTCCTTGTTTTTTTACAAATTAATGAACTTAGGAAAGGATTGACCCCGAAAGTTCGGGATAACCTATAATTTCAATCACCTCCGCTGTAGCAAACTCCATAAAATTATTATGTCCAAATTTGGAATGCCAAAGAGCAAAAAGAATGAATGGTGAAAAATACGACGCAAAAGTAACTTGTTCGACATTTTCAAAGGAACAAATATTTTTGATGAACTGCCAGCAGTTATTTTTAAAGAGCACGTGGCTCCGTAATAGCCTTGCATCTTGAATATCTTGAAATAAAATCAATGAACAATGTTGTTCTTATAAACAAGTTTCGAAAATTCAGTCGCAATATGAAAAACTAATAGGTGTCCGCGACTTCGTCTGGGTGGAAATATTAATTTCCCATACATACGTTGAAACCCCGTTTTACCCGTTTAGGGGATGAGTTTTTGGAAAATCCTTTCATAGCGCACGCCTATATCATAATAGCTATGTTCAGCGCGATCAGAGGTTTGAGGATATATCAGTCTGTCAGTAACGGCTGTCTTTTATTTATACAGAAGATATTACCAATTTACCTACATTGCGCTGCATGCATGTAGGAATGGGAAAGGCACAGAACAAAATAAAATAAATTAAAATTAAGAATAAGAAAACAGAAATGATTTCTAATTATAATGTAAGTGAAAAGGTTTACAATAGAAAGTAAAGTACTTATGTACTTGGAATGTATGAAATCAAATAAAATCTCATTATATCCAAATTTTTGTAGGCAAAGAGCTGAGCCCAGACAGCCTCTTGTGTTTTTTTGTGTGTTTTGTGCTGGACTGCTAGGGGCGAGGGATGCGGTCCAAATTTTTTTTTATTTTTGTTTTGTGTATTAAGTGATTGTCTTGCATTTCCGTCCGTCGATGTCCAAATTAGGTCTCTCCAGAATATCAGGGTTGCAGCGGCAATCCATTTTTGCCGTTGCAACATTATGCTGAGGTAGGGCCTAGTTGACGATGTACCTTTTGTTTTATGTTTGTTGTGTATTTATTGTAATTGTTAATGTATGTCGTCAATAAATGTTTTTCTTTCTTTCATTAAATAACAATAAGAAAGTAATTACAAAAGAAACCTTTAATCAAGTTGTATTGAAAGTTCTTTTGGAAGTCCGTGCAAAGTCTAACTGCGGAAACGACATATCCGGAAACAGGATTGGCAATTGATTGCTATTGTTTCCGGACAAACCTTACACCCGATCCGACCAATATCAAGTGACGACGTACTTAATTGAGTTTTACCTGTGAAAGTGACTTTATATAATATTCGTATACATTGAGTTTTATAGGTAGACATCGGCTCTACTTCGTGTGGGACAATATAGTTTTGTCCATTGTCCTTTAATTATTATTTATGTATGAAAATATTACTATTTGTTAAATTCACATCAATGAGCTCGGGCTCAGAGTAAGCACTGTTAGACTTGTGTTATGGGATACTAGGGTAACGGATAGAAAAACGTAATGATATATAAAATGAAATTGAATTAAGAAGAAGGTTTTATGTTTACCCATGCCTCGTAAGCATCTTATAAAAATTGGCTCCTACCAGAATTAGAACCTAGGACCTCAGAGTAGGCGACACCTAAAAAAGTGTACACCACTCTACCACACACAGGCACAGGCCTTCCCTATAGATGGAATAGGGAGGTAGGTCCATTTACCACTACCTAGGCGTAACAAGCGGCGACTCATAACTGGATCCCGCAGTTATGCCTGGAGGGTGAGGGGTAGATAAAGAAAATATAGGTCCTTATACCACTACGCGGGCCCAGTGCGGATCGGTGGAAGGTAACGACTGCTTAACGTACCTTCCGAAGCACGGAGGAGCTCGAGATATGAAATTTTTGTTTACAGATCCAATGACCAGCCATTGCAGAAGTTGCTTAATTTCCACCATCGCACACTGAAAGTGCTAACCTCTTGATCCATGTAACTCCCCTATATAGTACACAAACATAATGTAAAAAAATCCTGAGTGACGTAGAACACTTATTTGTAACGAAGTTCGAAATATTTATATACCAACCACGCCCACCAATCCGCAATGGGCCCGCGTGGGGAGTCAAGGCCCAATCTCCTTATTACATCAAAATTAAGTATCCTATCTACCAATCCGTATTGGAGCCACGTATCCTCCGTTTCCGTCAAACTATTATACAAAACTTAAACCAAGTCCATAGACACCGCCGTAATGAAACGTAACGAAATGTTTGTAAGGATAAGGGCTGTCTCACCTTGACCTATATTCATCTATTACAATCAGCAATTTTTATGAAACAAAATCCAGAATTCTTCGAAAATAAAACCATATTACGTCCGAATATAAGCAACAAATATAAATATGATATATGCATACCTAGGATAAATAATCACTTGTATTATAATAGCGCATTCAGTATAAAGATTTTCAATCATTTGCCTGCGGAAAGCACTCAATTTGCCACTGTTTAAAGGACAATGGGAAAACACACCCAGCTCCGCCAACAATGTGATTAATATGAATCAATACATCTATGAAAAACTAGTCTTTTTTATTATGACACCGTAAAAAATATCCCGGTAGTCAAAAGATATGACACCGTAAAATAATATCCTGGTAGTCAAAAGATATGGCACATGGGCATATTTATGTAGCTAAATAAATTTTTGTACCTTCATTTTATATTATTAATAACCATAATAGTATGCCATAATTATCGTAATATACAACCAGATATACGACAAAGCCTGCCGACCATCCTGCGCTTGCTCTTACTGATAAACCTCAAAACGGCTTATGGAGGTTGAAGGACTTGCAATTGCAATTAGTCGACTCGTCTTACTTCGTTGTGATTGTGCGCTCCCTATCACTTGATTGATTTTTATCTGACAGGCTTTGGGCATTGAAACACGATTAACAGTTTTATCAATTAGTATGGATGAACTGGAATCATGTTTTCTCCGAAGCGTGGACAAGTTTGTGTGATTTGTGTTCGCTCCGTTTTACATAGAAGACAATTTACTATAACGAACAGAATATTTGAAAAAACCCCAACCCCTGCGGGGATTTTTGGACTTACTCTAGCGCGCCAGAATAACATAAGGGGGCCCCCGTGCACCTTGTGGAGTACTCCCATAATACCTGAGCCCCCTATGTAGGATCGAACTAACTAAATTAATTTCCTTGTTTCAATAATGTTCGTTCGTTATAGTACTTGTACCTATTTAACTTAAAATAACTAAATCCCCCGGGATGGAATTTGATACGCTTTGGCACAGGTGATCTTGACTTCTTCAAGCCGTGGCGGACGTGGGTGCAGCGTCCATACATTTTTGCCCAATGTCCTTTAAGTTAAAAAGCTGGTTACTAAATTGTCTTCTATAGTCTTGATGAACTTGTAAAACTAAATATAATTTAAGCTCTAAAATGCATTTTATTTATTGAACATAGTTTAAAGTTAATATATTATAAATTTTAACATTGCATGCCCGTTGTGAGCACACTGTTGAGACTTTGTGTATCATTGCAATTCCAACTGCAAAACTGATCAAAATTTTAAAATTCAAAATTCAATATCGTTTATTCAGTCTAGGCTGTTTGTTACAAGCAGTTGTGAATGTCGAAAAGCTACGCCATTGGTTCGCAAATCTACGGCGGGAGACATGGTACTGAGAAGAACCGGTAAGAAACTCAGCAAGGGCTGCTTTTTTCTCCCTGTTTTATTTCATACAGTGTCGTCCAATTGAAAGTTGACATCAAACTTGCAAACATGTGTTGAGGTCAACTTCCATCACATAATGTCAAATATGTAACAATAGACAATCAACGAATTTACTAACAATAAGTGCAAAGAAAAGTCCCAAAATAGCAAGAAACAATTTTCAAAACAAAATGAACAAGTATATGAAAGGGAGTAAGTGCAAGGTTCTCTTCAAAACTCTTTCTAAGGCTGGGAGCCTTAGTTTTAATATAACTTTTGAAATATTATCTACAGGTAAAATTACAACCAAGCCGTTTTATCATTTAAATATTGATTGACAGTATAATATCCTTTCTTAAGTAAACAATTCTTAATGTGTATTTTAAATTTATGAGGAGGCAAATCAAGGATATCAATAGGAATCTTATTATAGAAATGTATACTTTGACCCATAAATGATTTATGAACCTTCTGTAACCTGTAATTTGGTATCTTGAGTTTATTTTTATTCCTTGTATTAAAGGAATGTATGTCACTGTGTTTGAGATAATAGTTAATATTGCTTCGAACAAAAAGTATGCAATTATAAATGAATTGTGAAACAACAGTCAAAATCCCGATCTCTTTAAATTTTTCTCTAAGAGATGTTCTAGAACTAAGTTGATAAATAGCCCTTATGGCTCTTTTTTGCAAGATAAATATAGTTTCAATATCGGCTGCTGATCCCTAGAGAATAATACCATAGGATATAATACTATGAAAGTAACTAAAGTATAAAGTTCTAGCAGTAGCTACATCAGTAAGTTGTCATATTTTACGTATGGAATAGGCTGCTGAACTAAGTTTACCAGCTAGCAGAGAAATATGAGGATACCATTGCAATTTCGAGTCTATGGTTATACCTAAGAATATCGTTGATTCAACTAAATCTAGGTTTTCATTGTTTAATTTAATTCTAATGGTTTCGCTTCTAACATTAGGTAAAGTGAATTTAATGCATTTGGTTTTATTTGCATTTAATTTTAAGTTATTTACATTAAACCAGTGCAATACGTGTGAGAGAGCATTATTTACATCGTCAAAGTTATTCTTGTATCAGTCAACCTTAAATAATAAAGAAGTATCATCAGCAAACAATATGATCTCACAAAAAATTTCCGAAAACAATAGCAAATCGTTTATGTACAATAAAAATAGAAACGGACCTAAAGCCCATTTTCACATAAGATCCAGGTGACTTAACACCATTCACCTCTACGGTTTGAACTCTGGAACTGAGATACGATAGTAGCAAGTTTTTGGCTGCGCCTTTGATTCCATAGTGATTTAATTTTAACACCAGCGTCTGGTGCTCAACGCAGTCAAACGCCTTGGATAAGTCACAGAATACCCCAAGAACATTCTGCGACTTCTCCCAGGCTTCCATTATATGTCTAATAAGTGCAACACCCGCATCCGTTGTTGATCTAACCCTAGTAAAGCCAAATTGATTATTATGTAACAGTTTGTTCAAACTGACATGCGATAATAATTGATCTAAAATTATTTTTTCGAAAATTTTACTTAATACCGGTAATATTGATATAGGTCTGTAATTACCGGGATTATTTCTTATGCCGTTTTTGAAAAGAGGGATAACTTTACTGTATTTCATAAGGTTTGGAAAATCACCTTGATCAATACACTTATTGAATATATCTGCAAGATATGGAGCGATAACTGTTATTATACTTTTAGCAATTTTTATTGACATTCCAAATAAATCACACGTATTTTTTACTTTTTAAGTGAGTTCAAGCATTTTATAATATCCATAAAATCAACATGTTTAAACGTAAACAGGTTATTACACCGAGGCACGCACGTCTCTAGCAAACTCCTAGCACCCGTTGGCGTTGAATTCAAATTAGAAGTAGTAATTAATGGTATATTATCGAAATATTCATTAAAAGTATTGGCAATCTGTTCTTTTGTTTTAATTTGAATATTATCTACTTTAAGTGCGATGCCATCATTGAGGGTTCTTTCTTTACCAGTTTCTCTATTAATAACATTCCATGTCGTTTTAATTTTATTATTAGATTTTATGATTTTATTTTTTATGTAATTGGATTTGGCTGTTGCACATACACTTTTGAATGTTTTTCAAATTCAAACTCATTTATTCAGTCTAGGCTGTTACAAGCTCTTGTGAAAGTCAAACGCTACGCCATCGGTTCGTAAATCTACGGCGGGAGACCTTGTACTGAGAAGAACCGGCAAGAAACTCAGTACCTTTTAACATAATAAATGAAACCCTGAGAGTGATTGTACTTCCTGAAGTAGTACAAATCATAAAGTGTATTTCTGCTCTTATAAATACCAGACGTAGCCCAGTCACAGAAGTTCAACTTTTGAGTTAATTTCAAAGTTTTAAGCGGAAAAGCCTTATCAAATTCTTTCTTAACCAAAGTGAACATATTGTCGTAAAGAATATTAGGATCCTCATGTGTCCATGGCGCAGGGTTCAGTACTTGGACCTTTGCATTTTCTGACATATATCAATGACATGAACAGCTGCATCACCAACTGCACTTGCTATCAGTTTGCGGATGATACTTGCCTTGTTATCAGCGGTAAAGATCCCCAATCGATCTGTGATCTTTTGCAATCTGATTTGGATGCCCTAACAAGATGGTGTCATGACGCTGGATTGGTTATTAATGCTGGCAAAACTAAACTGTTAATAATAAAGTTACCATATGTCAAAGAGTTGCCACTAAAAAACGTCATAATCCATGATCATACCTGCTTACATGTTGGCGGTATATGTCACTGTACACCGGTTGATATAGTTGATAAACAAAAGTATCTGGGACTTATAATAGATAATAAATTTAATTGGATACACCATATTGAGAATGTATGTACTAAATTAAGGCAATTTCTTGCAAATATAACTATTCTTAAACATCGCATTCCTTTCAAAGTTAAATTAATTTTATATAATTCACTTGCAGAGTCACACATTCAATATCGACTTAGTAGCTACGGTCGAACATACAAATCCTACCTAAATCAAATTAATAATCTTAAATTAAAAATACTTAAAAGTATAGTTTCTAAAAATATTAAAAATAAAAACCGGGATAATATAAATGGCATTTTCAAACACTGTAAAACCTTACGAATACATATGCATGTTCAATATGCTTTACTCAAAGAGCAGTTTTTTAACAATTCTTTAAAAATACCAATTGCACATCCTGTATACACTCGGGCCACAGCTAAGAATCGGCTATGCGAGCCGCGCGCAAACAATGCATACGGTGAGCGTACAACTACCCACCTTTTGCCCCGACTTGTTAATAAATTGCCGCCAGAATTACAAGACAGCATCACACATATGAATATTAGTTATAAGTTGCAAGATTACTTTCTTAATTTGCTGTAACTCAGTTGTATAAGAGCATTGTACATAATACTATGTTTTAAGTTATGCAATAAAAATGTAAACTCCGATAGCGCAGTATAAACCTTAGTGGTTTTAGATGTTATCGCATGCTATTGCTTAATGATATTCTTAATATGGTAATAAATAAAAAAAAAAATTGAAACATTTTATCATCAATATTGTTTTGAGAATTTTCTAATCGTTTATTTGTTACTGGTCTTAATTCAATGAATTTGGGCTTAGTAGTGTCATTTATATTATCTGTTATTTTTAAGCCGTAATGATCTGATGTGATACCATTAATAATTGATTTACTAACTGGATTATAATTAGTAAATATATTATCCAAACAAGTGGCTGAATGAGATGTTACTCTAGTAGGCTCAAAAAATTGATGTACCAAATTAAAACATTTGAATAATGATGTTAGGCGAATTGGCATTGAATTATTTTCAAGAATGTTAATATTGAAGTCACCAACTACAATCAAAAACTTATTTTTAGACTTTAACTTTTTTAGAACATTCTCCATCACTGATTCAAAAACACTAATGTTGCCTAGAGGGGGTCTGTATACACATACTATAATAAATTCACTGAATTCAACACAGGATAGCTTAATAATACGTTCTACTGAGAGGCCAACTATGTCCTTCCTATCCTTAGTTTTTATATTTTTATTTACTAAAATTAATGTGCCACCATGTATAGCTGCAGTACGAACATATGCACTTATCATTTAAAAATTGTTTATGCTAAAAGACACCTCAGAAGACTTGAGCCAGTGTTCAGATAAACAGATAACATGAATATCCTGGCTCTTTGCAAATAGTTCTAATTCTAAATCCTTGCCAGCCAACCCTTGAATATTCTGATAAATAATATTAATTTGTTGGATTTGGCTGTTGTCGTACCCCTCAGTTTAAATTTGAGTTGGTCACCCTATTTTGTAAATTAATAATTTTATTAGTGCTGACACTAAAACAATCCAGTTGTATAGACTTTGTTATACCATGTATAACTGAGTTTTGTATATTAAAAGCTAACAAAGTAGCTATCTGAGTCTTATATTTTTTTGCAAGATACATACTATCTGTGGTCAACTTAAATTAGATAATATATTTATTTATATCAAAATATAAAAAATCGTCACTATGACTATTTAATAAATTATAAATTATTAAATTCAAATTAAAGATGCGCTTGTTTTGTTCCCTAGTTAAATTTTCTGCATATGGGAAAGCGCTTATTATTATTTCCACTTGCACCTAGACTGATAGTTAAGTAGCACCTCTATATTTCTATACATATCTCTTGCTCTTATTTTAGAGCTGTCACATCACACATAATAACTATGTTTGTCAAACTGTCCGCATCATACTGATTCAGTTCACTTACAATGTCATTTATTGATTTACCTGGCATACATATATTAGTAATTCTTTCATTACAATAATTCCTTAACATTAATCCAAAGCCGCATCCCAACTTATCTGAGAACATGAGTTCGGTTTGGTAGCGGACTGTAGTTAGGTTGAATGGTAACACAAACACTGGTTCGTCGGTCAAGGTATATTTATGCACATACAGACACAAAAGTAAATACACTGTAAGTACGGACCCTAAAATCTTGGTACTATGGCTAGGACTTACTCAGAAGTACTTAAATTAGATATAATTGGGAGCACGTCCGTACGATACGGTGGCTGGTAATGGAGCGAGAGAGTCAGCGAGAGACGCTGCTGGTCAACTAGTGCTGTGTACAATATTTAGTGTTGGGAAACATTCCAACAAAAACGTTACACAGTTTTTAAGCTTTAAAAGCTATTTCTATTTTAGTGGTCACTCACCTAGCTGCCTATCTAGGTACTGCGGCGATCTATCCTGAAGGGATAGACCCTGGGAGCGCCTAGAAAACAACTAATAAGTGAATAAAATCTTTTATTTGTTAGAATTCAATTCGAATATAATAATTGTATCTTAATCGGTAATCGTTTCGTCTCGGTGCCAGAATTATCTTTTGGAATCTTCTATCAAATGACAAAAGAAAATTTCAAATCTTTTAAAATCATGACATTGACTTTTTAATATAAATGCCAGCTGTAGACATTACATGAACAAAGAGTTTACCCAAGCAAGGAGGCTGTAACGCAACTGTAACGCCCGCAGCGTTGCAGCTTCTTCCGCGTCCCGTCTGCTGCCTGGTCCGCGTGCAATTTTTAAAGGGAAACTTCTAAGCTGGCTAGCAGCTGGTAAGCTGGCGAATGCGTTACGCGTTACGAAAAGTGTTCGGTGTTCTATACAGTGTTTGGGCGAGACGAACGGGAGTTGAGTGGGGGATTTAAGCAAGAGAAATCAGGGCGCGCGCACATTTTCTTTCTCTCTTTCTCTTATAGCGAGTAAATGAAATATTTACATACATGTATATATTGTACACACATATATAAACAGATAGAGATAAAGAAGTTTCACTTCAGTCGTGTGGTCATAAGCACACTCCACTTTTTCTAGTAAAATTTTCTTTAGATTTAAACATCTAGCAGTTACATGCTTAAAATATTTACAAATATAGACTATTTGCTTGCCAAATGCCTACGGCTGGCAGTCATTTTAAAAATGATTGTATTTAAATTCAAATAATAGAATTCAAGTACCTTTTGTCTCGATTCGATGATCCCAATTAAAAAGGGCACAGACGCGAAATGTTGACATTGATGTAATTGTAATTCTATTACGAAATTCTTTAAAATATAGGTAAAAGTTCTATTATTTAGTATTTTATTTAATGGAGTTGCGCACCTCCCAGGAGTCTTCACAGTACCCACCCAGCTGCCTAGCTAACTCGCTAGGTTTTGACAATTTTTCCGCCTAGTCTCCAACCGCCATACCGTTCAAAAGGAACTTCGTTCCAAAAATATGTAATCAAGTCGCTACTGAAATCAATCACTCTATCTGCTGTAACATACCCGTACTATCCAATTATTAAAAACTGTCGAGAATTGTTATAAATCAACAAGCCGGCTCGCCGACTGTTTACGGGAAACCAAGCTCCCCTGTCCAGTTTACTTGGTCATGTGATTCATTAATAGAGCACACAAATGAACTGATCCAATATTGGCTTGGGCCAACATTTAGTTGTTTGCACAATTTCGCGCGGTCACGGCTCGAGAGCGTAGGCTATCAATAGGGACAATGAATAAGTTTTTATTCTCAAGAAAATTTTACTGGAAAAATCCACGCGGAGCAGTCAGCAGACGGGACTCGAACGCGCACCGTTCGCTATCCAGGCGGATGCACTGACCATTACTGATGCTACGGCGGCCCTAATAGCTGTGTCGATTTTTTCTCCGGTACTTTTTAGGCTACAAAGCAGCGCCATCGTTTCGCATTGTAGATAACCCACCAGTTGGTTTATTTTCTAGTAAAATTATCTTAAGATTTAAACATCTAGCAATTAAATGTCTATCAGGTAGATTATCAAAAAGTATTCAACACTTTTTTTTATTTTATCAGATAAAGAAAACATTACTGAAATATATGTATTTGAATTGTCGCATGTCTTGGTACAATTCCTTACTTAGATGTGATGTCGCGAAATTTGACTCTTTTATCTTAGTATTTTTTTTTGTTGATTCACAAAAGAAGAATATTTTGCCCATATTCTTTAGGGTCCCGTCAAGAAACCAATAATTTTTTGTCTCATCCGTCTGTATGTCCGTCCGAGGTTTCTCTTGGGGACTATTGGCACTAGAGAGCTGTTTTTTCTGGGAGGTATGTATATCCATAACGCCAAGAAAGTGTTAGAAAAAAATAGGGTAGCTTACATATAACGTGGGGATGTTTTTTTTCATCGTCCACTCCATCGTAAGGGGTAACATTGAAGAGCTCTATTATTCGATTAAGGGAACTGTTTGCAAAATACTTTAGGAATAGAGTAGCTAACACGGAACGTACGGAAACATAGATTCTGAATAAGGGGCGCCGCCGGCCGCCCGGCTACAAACATCTCCGCTCAGCCACGCCGATTGCTCGCGCACGGCACCAGATTCTTTAGAAAAATGGGACATCTCCTTTCCTCTCCGCTTTATCAATTTCCACCGAAGCTAGGCAGAGTTCTTCTCTGCCGAAGTGGAAATAACGAAAACTAATTGGTTATTCAAAACACATATCCTCTCGTCTCTTCCCCTCTTCGCTTTGGTGGAAACCGGGCCTAATGCGTGTCAACAAAAATCGCCAACATGCTATCGTTTAGCATCTAAAAACACGCAGCCCGATAATTCGTTACGATAGAAGTAACAAACAAATCCACTCAAAGCTTCGTCGTGCAGGTGTAGGAGAAGTATTAAATTAATAAATCGAAGAAGGTATAACGATAATAATAAAACACAATTTATTCCCTGGACATGTACCGTAATCTCGGTGTAATTATTCTGATGAATCAAATCTACACAAGTAGTTCTTCACGAATTTTTAAATTAGTTCCGTAGATGCTATCCAATTACAAGAAACTGACTTTCAGAACATATATATGACAGTAGTATAAACAGCTTTTGTGCCTGAAGAACTTCGCAAAAAGTAATAAAAATGTGTAAATCGTGAGGTGGGAATCGCTAGCGTCGAAAAGCGCTGACTTCAACGAACGTGTATACTCAGCAATTCCAAAAAGTTTAAAAGAATTATGATAAGTGTAAAGTAAAGTACGCAAGAAAAAGAAGAATTTGTGAAAATAATATAATAATAATAATCTTTCTTTAGATCAGCATTTTTAAGTAACATTGTCTTATAAACTATAGACACCATATATAAAGCTTAAGAATGTAAAAGACAATCTTTAGCATCTGTTGAGTAACTAGGATTTTAATCCTGTATTTCAGCTTACAAAGCGCCTCAATCCTCAGGTGCAGACAATTAATTGTATTCTATAAGCTACTGAAGTTCATGTTCAATGCTGATACAAGATATACCTTAAGGAGGATGGGTAGGAGAGGACGTTGGCGCGCCCTGGTTGCGCCCGTCCCATGGCCCTACCCGGGGGGTCCCTCGCTGACCGGCATAGCGACAGCTGTGCCGGCCACCGACGGACCCCGTGATTGCAGCCCCCCCTTGTAGTTCTGTCCTGCAAAGAGGGGGGCGGCGGAGGGAGCCACATGGGCACGCCCAAGTAGCCCTCCGCAGCGGACGGGGGGCGGTACGGTGGGCACTAGGCCGCGTACTCAGCCCCCACGCGCGGGCCATCCTGCGCACGTAGATACCTCGGGAGACCCCTGCCGCGGAGCCCCGGCAAGGCCGGGAGGCTGCTAGGTGCGGAGATGCGGAAGAATCGCTAAACGGGGATCCCGCGGTTTCGCGCTAAGCAGCTTAGAGGGTGTTCGCAAGGTTTTTTAGCGTATATTATGCCGTAAAGCACCCGTAAGGGTTACGGGGTCCTCAGTGGGCAGCCACTGCTGGGGCTCGTAAGGCTTGCGGGAGCCAGGTGTGAGGTCCGTTCGGCGGTGTGCCTCTTAAAGGCTCCGTCGTCTGTAAATAGTATTTTTTGCCAGCATATAAAAAGAAATGAAGGTACAAGATATACCTATTTGATTTTGATTTTAGTAAACTATTGAAATAAAAATTGTGTGAATTATTGTGAAAGTGAATGCAAAAGTCTCGTCTCCGGAATTCATGCTAAACAAATTCATCGTTAGCTAAACAAACATAGATCGAAATAGATAACGCGAGTGTTTGTACTTCGCGTGCCAGAGATGACACCGATGGGCATCCTTTTACGTTAATTTTTTTTTCGCGTTACCGATATTTCGATACAAGACATCAATCGTCATATTAAAAAAAACCGAGTGTGCTTAAGACCACACGACTGAAGTGAAACTTCTGAAGCTCCATCTGTATGTATATTAATATAAAAAAATTGAAACAAGTTTATTCATTATGTAACTATATATATACCAAAATGAACTTAACAAAACATAGATTCTTAAATGACCTCCGTGATTTTGAACACAGGCCTTCAATCTGCGCGGCCAGTCGTCTATCGCAGCACGAACGAGGTCCATGTCAATATCGGCGGCTGCCTTAATCAAGGATGTCTTGAGTGACTCCAAATTGGTATGAGGCTTTGAGCACGCCTTTTCCTCCAAGTGTTGCCATATCTTGTAATCTAATTGACTCAAATCTGGACTGGAGGAGGGCCAGTCTTCGTGCCGGATGAAGTCGATTTCACAGTCGATTTGCAGTCTTGTGTGCTCTTCGCTCTATGAGCTGGCGCTGAATCTTGTTGGAATACCCAGTGCCTGTTATTGAACATGGTATGAGAAACAGGTTCCACAAGGTTCGTCAGTACTGTATTTTGATGGACAACTGCATTCGTTTTTACACCTTTCTCACAAAAATGTACCTCTGTTAAGTCCCAATAAGAAACTATCAACCATACCATGAGCGAGGATGGAAAACGACCTCGTTTGTTTGTTGAAGCTCTCTTCTACGGTAAATTTTTTTTCATTCGAAAAAAGAATTTCCCGATATTTTTTTACCGCGTACCGCTTCAACAAAGCGCGGCATCTCTTCAGTCTCAGGACCATTAGACATGCATTCAAACGATGTCTTGTTTTTTTCGATATGCCTTAAGCCCTAAGTCTTCATTTAACACACTTTTCACCGTGGTTCTGCTTAACCCCATCTGAAGGGCCAACAGTTTCTGCTTACGTTTGGGATTTATTTGAATTTGCGCCTTCATAGCTTTTATCACTGCTAGAGTCCTAACAGACTGAGGGCGACCACTTCTTGACCTGTCATCTACACTACAGTCTTCATTGTATCGTTTGATGGTACGATATACGAATCTTTTGGTTATATTCAAAATTTACTGATCGCGCCGAAATTTCTTGTTGTAATAAAAAAACTCCGTGTAGTTTTAGTTTTCTTCTTTTAATGTATGAATTTTACAAACTTTGAATAATAAAACGGAAAAAAACGATGGTGCGTGTATCGGGTCTGTCAGCGCAATGGTCTTGCGTTCCGCGCGCCCTCCTCCGGCACTGCTTACGTGACGTTACTGTAGCCAGTGGACAGTAGGCCCGAACATCTTCCCCCTCGCTCGAAAACTGTAGGGTTTCGAGAAAGTCCAGTTGAAGTTGGATCAGGCAGAGGACAAGGAGTGTGGACAGCTCTGCGAAGAATGCCTTTGGAAGTGCGTACATCTGCAACTCGTGATATTCCATCCGACCCTGGGTATAGAGTTTCGATTCGTGCCATGCGCCATTTCAAGTGGCAAATTAGCTTCTTTGATGACCACCAGTTCTCCTTCTTGTAAACCTCTCTCCTTTACTCGCCATTTCGTCTTTAGTTGTAGCTCGCTCAGGTACTCCTTCCTCCAGCGTTCCCAAAAATGTTGCCGCACGCTCTCCAGCCATTCGAAGCGATTTAGTCTATTTGGGTTGACTTCCATCAAGCTTTGTTAAGGCAGCGATGTCAAAGATCTACCGATCAGGAAGTGTGCAGGAGTTAAAGGATTAAGGTCGCTAGGATCTGATGAAAGGGGAGTTAGAGGACGGGAATTAAGGATAGCCTCGATTTGTGTGAACAATGTCGATAGCTCCTCGAACGTCAAGTGCCTGTCCCCTAAAATTCTAGTTAAGTGATATTTTGCGGATTTCACGCCCGCCTCCCACAAACCACCGAAGTGGGGAGAACAAGCTGGAGAAAATTTGAATTTAATGCCTTCGTCGGCAGCAAAACTTGCAACGCTTTTACGGTTTGCTTCTAGAAATTTTGAGATATTATTGTTTGCGCCGACAAAATTAGTTCCATTATCGCAATGCAATATTGAAGGTTTACCTCTGCGAGCAATAAAACGTCTTAACCATAGAACAAATACATCAGAAGTAAGATCACTTGCGACTTCTTGCTTATTTATTTGTTTCGCAACCAAAGCAGTACATGCTTTGGTTGCGAAACAAATAAATAAGCACATATAACACTTTGAAATTTTGCAACCGCGACCCTTACGATCGGTGATGTAAAATGGCCCAGCGAAATCAACGCCACTAATTTGGAAAGGAAGATTTGGAGTAATACGACTGGAAAGTAAGTTTCTCATTATGGGATTAATACATTTTGCCTTTATGATTTTACATAATTTACAGTTGTTTACTGTAGTTCGTGCCAAAATTCTGCCTCTTAAAGGCCAATATTTATTTCTGAGATCACTCAGTAGAAGCTGAGGACCGCAGTGTAATAATTGTTTATGATGATAAGCAAATAGTAATTTCGTTAAATTATGGTTTGTATCTAATAATATTGGATATTTCTTTTCATAGGTTTCAGAAGACTTCTGGAGACGACCTCCTATACACAAAATTCCAGATTCATCTAAAAATGGACTTAAATAAAGAATTTGAGATTTAGCAGGTAAGGTTTCATTATGCTTTATTATTTTTATTTCATTTGCAAAACATTCATTTTGGTGCTTTTTAATTAAAATATTTAAAGATTTATTTTGTTCGTCTACGCTTAACGGACCACTTGTCTTTTCATTTTGACGTGACAACGTCTTAAATTAGGTTGCGGCTGGGAGTCACTTATGAAAAAGTGTAACGCTCGGTAACGTTACGATGAGTCTCTCGTGTTAAGTTTAAGTTTACATGTACAATGTTTTAGTAAACAAAATATATTTCTATAGTTAAAATTTGTGCAATTCTTATTTTCATTCAATTCCTTGTTCCTATTGTGCAATTTAATTATATTCATATCAATAAATATTCTACCGAGAAAAAGACGTTGTCACGTAAAATCTTCGCCCGTAAAACCGACTTTACAGGCAACCATTTTTTTTATTACGAAGGTTGTTGATAAACCGCAATACGTAACACATAGCTCTGAGTAAGATTGGAAATTTGGAAAACCTTTCAAAATCAATGAGTGGTGACGATATATCTAAATTATAATGTAGTGTGGCTAATTGGTAAGGCTTTATCTCGGGTAACTCAGATGCTACTATTTCTATCATCTGAGGCCAATCGGACGGGTCTTTATATAGAAATGTAGGTCCTTCCCACCACAACTTAGCTGAAAGGATAGATGCAGAATTGAGGCCACGAGATGCCAGATCAGCTGGGTTTTCATGACCTGAAACATGTCTCCATGTATGTGACGCGGTTAGTTGCTGAATCTCACTAATTCTATTTGCGACGAAGGTTTTTAAATTTGCAGAACGTGAATTTAGCCATCCTAATATTATCGTTGAGTCAGTCCAGTAAAATATTGAATCTATGTTGCACCGGAGTGCTTTAATAACCTTTGTGCTTAGTCTTGCTGAAAACAAAGCACCGAGTAATTCTAGTCTAGGAATGGTTGTAGATTTAACTGGGGCAACCTTAGTTTTTGAACAAAGTAGCCGAACCAAAACATTACCCGCACTATCCATAGATCTGATATATATTGCTGAAGCGTATGCTGCTTGAGAAGCATCAGAAAATGCGTAACTCTATTGATACTGCTTTCTCAATTAAAGTACATCTTGGAATTTCAAGGCTAGAAAAAGATTTTAAGCCATTTATGAAATTCAACCATTGCTTTTCCAAGACGCTGTCAATCGGGTCATCCCATTCAAGTTTTGAAGGCCACAGCTTTTGTAAAATAATTTTAGGAATTATTGTGCACGGACTTAGTAATCCTAATGGATCAAAAAGCTTACATGAATTAGATAGAATTGATCGTTTACTTGCACTTGAACTTAGTTCTATATCTACTGGAAATAAAAATATATCCTTGCAAGGATTCCATTTTAAACCTAGCACACTAGATTGATTTGTTAAATCCAGATTTTTCAGTTGTGTTGTATTAACATAATCATTAAAAATAGCTGGTGCATTGGTTTGCCATTTTCGCAATGGTAAACATGCAGAATTTAAAGTAGCAGTAACAGATTGCTTTAGTTTTAGTAAAGCACTTTCACTCTCCGCTCCTGAAAGAAAGTCATCAACATAAAAACTGTCTTTGATGAGTTGGGATACAGTGATATCATTGCTTTCCTTAGACAATTGTACTAGACATCGTGTACTCAAAAATGGAGCAGAAGCTGTACCGTAAGTTACAGTATTTAACTGAAATACCTTTATTGGATCTGATGAATCATGACGCCACAAAATTAGTTGTAAATTACGCTGAGAATCAGTTACCAGAATTTGTCGATACATTTTTTCAATATCTGCTGTCACTACGAATTTATGCTGTCGGTACCGTAACAGAATTGAGAACAAATCATCTTGCACAACTGGCCCTATATATTGTAAGTCGTTAAATGATACGCCAGATGTAGTTTTAGAAGACGCATCAAAGACGACACGAAGCTTAGTTGTCTCACTGGCCTCTCTGATAACTGCATGATGAGGAAGGTAATTCCCAAAGGCAGGCTTAGATATTTCAGTCATATGACCCAAAGATTGGTATTCATTAATGAATTTAGTATAGTCTGCTTTAAGATATGGTTTATTTTTAAATTTTCTTTCAAGTTGTAATAACCCTTTTTCAGCAATATGATAGGATTCGCCTAAAGTTTCTACAGAATTCTTTAGTGGTATTTGAACAATAAACCTACCATCGCCATCGCGACGTGTAGTTTCAGTGAATAGTTTCTCGCAATAGTCCTCAGAATTGTGTTCAATAGTCTCGGGAATCTCTTCAAGTTCCCAAAATTTCGATAACTGTTGTCTAATTTCTTGTGAAAAATTGCAGTGTATAGTTTTTGTATTTTTATAGTGGCTTGCCGGTACAGGCCCAGCAACTACCCAACCTAGTTCTGTATCAATTAAGACAGGTTTTTGTGATCTCAAGGACAATCTGCTTGAACGAACGATATCCCAAAATATATCAGCTCCCAATAACATATCTATTTCTGAACTTTGGTAAAACTTAGGATCAGCAAGCTGAATATTCTGAGGAATATTCCAACTCTGTACACATATTTCAGACTGTGGCAACTTATCTGCAATTTTTGGTAGAACAAAACACTTAATAGACGCCTGGAATGAGTTATGTAGTGATTGGCAAACAATAGTATAATGTTCAGTTACATTCAGAGCACTATTGCCAATACCAGTAACACTGTGATAATACACTTTCCTTTTACAGATGCCGATTTTCTTCTGAGCCCTGTCAGAGATAAAGGATGACTGACTTCCACAATCTAGTAATGCCCGTAAAATAAATAATTTATTGTTGTAAATAACCTTGACCAACGCCGTAGACAAAAGGGCTTGATTGGCGGTTATAGCGGACATTGAAATAGAAGCAGAATGACTTGACGGACTGGACTCGCCAACAGGATCAGGTAAGCTCACTTCACTAGTTAATTTATGATTTTGTGTTGATTGTAAAGAATTTTGTTTATGTAGTAAAGTATTATGTTTTTTGTTACAGATTTTACAACCGCTCATTCTACACTGAAAAGGAAAATGCCCATTACGCAAGCAATTACTGCATAATTTTGATGAAGTAATTTTATTTATTCTTTGTTGAACTGGTAAAGATTTAAAATCAGAACACTCATATATTTTGTGATCTTGCTTACAAATGGGACAGCAGTATTTCGAATTAGCATCATAAGAAGAAGTAATAAATGCTTTCATATTAGGCAAACTATGGCGTTTTTCATATTTAAATGACTTATTAGCATGTAATGTTTCCAACACGGCCGCACGCTGCCGCAAAAAGGAATAAAATTGTTCTAATGTAGGAGATTCTAAATTACTTCTAAATTCTTCCCAATTTCTCGCAGTAGCATTGTCTAACTTCGCCGAGGCCATATAAATGATAATAGTGTCCCATTTATCTGTTGGTTCACCCAAAGAATTCAAAGAACTTAAATTTTTCGATAAATCGTCAATTAATCTACGAATACCACTTTCAGATTCTTTATGTAACGTTTCAATCGAAAATAAACACTTCAGATGTTCATTTATTAGAAGTCGCTTGTTATCATATCTCTCACAAAGAAGGTTCCATGCGATAGCATAATTATTTGCCGAAACTGTGACAGAACTAATTACAGAACTAGCAGAGCCCTCCAAATATGACTTGAGATAGTGAAACTTGTTCACCTCTTCGATGCACTCATTTTCATGGATTAATGATATGTACGTGTCTCTAAAAGAAAGCCATTTATTTGAGTTACCGTTAAATAAAGGAATTTTTAACGGTGGTAATTTCAAATTATTTTGTCATTTGCCACTGTTGGAAGAAGAATCGATTTTATTTTTATTTACAAAGAAATCTAATAAAGACTGACCTTTTGCAAGTAGGTTATAAAATAAATTTTCATTACTTTCCCGTTCCTGCATTTGTTTAGTTACATCGTCGTCCAACATTTTGATTTGTGATTGGATTTCTTCCTAAGTACATAATACTTCACGCATTTTTCCCAAACGGACACGTAACTCATTTATTTGTAACGCACTTATATCATTCGAATCCATCATCGGCTTTAAATATTTTTCGAATAAAGTAAATCGGGCTTTAATGTTACTCCTCTGCTTCACTAGATATTTGTAATCACTCATTTTGTAGGCACAAACAAAATATCACTTTAAAAACAAACGGTAAAGACAATGTCTTTTAGTACATTATAAAGTTATATTGCGATTTAATGTTTCACTGCGTGTCGTGGCGTACAATGTGATAGCAAACCGGTTTTGCTTAACCACAACGGCCGGCCGGCTGTTATCGCTAGATTATGCACTTTCTTTGTTGAATACGCGACACACAATTACCTTTAGATTTGGTAAATAAACGAACCTTATAGTGTCACAAATAGAAATAATGATTGCTGTTTACACTAATACTGTTATTAAATGTTGTGTAGCGCACTTATTAACAATCAATTTGAAATTTGTTCTGTTTTTGAAGTGAAACTTCTTTATCGGCGTTGGAAAAAAATTTACCGTCACATTTTTCCGTTACGCGCCATCTTTTTTTATATTAATAGTTGATAGCTGAATGATCACACTGTCGCCGGCGAGAACTCTCTCTACTCGTTTGTAGCTGAGTAACAATAGTTATTAAAGATAAGACTCGCTCAGCCAAACTCGCATAGCGATACTCGCTCAGCGATACTCGCTCAGCGATACTCGCTCAGCGATACTCGCTCAGCGATACTCACTCAGCGATACTCGCTCGGTTAAGCTGGCTTGGCTGTCAAAAGCCGTGCGCGTGCATTTTAACTCAGGACTGCCAATTCGTTTCTAGTTTCTACTCGCTTATCTTCGAGATACTTCTGAAGTCACCACCCATTAAATCAATTAGCTAATAGATATATGCTTACAATAAATTTTATAGTTACCTTTATATTTAGTATATAGGAAGCGGCATCAGATAGGTACCATATTACTGTTATGATAAATTACGAATACCCATCAAATAACAAATTACAAGAAACACTATATCCACGCATTACGATCATTTAGATAATCATTAACTTTATAATAGCCCTTATTCATAAGAGTATTTTTGATCTGAGATTTAAATTTGTTCAGTGGAAGCTCAATCAGATCACGGGGAACTTTATTAACTACAACCCAGAAATGCAGTACTAACTTTGGGGCTAGGCTAATTGGTGTGAGTGTTGGAAATATTTTTCTATTAGAAATGGGTGCTCCTGTAGACTCAGCTTCATTTATAACTACCTACTTTCTGAATCTTAGCAGAAAGGTGCTGCAACTGTATCGGACTTATTGAAATATATAATACACCATAATGCTTCCTTTTATTTAACAATGTTTCATGATTAACGCAGTCAAACGCCTTTGATAAGTCACAAAAAATGCCAATAGCGTCGTGCTTACTTTCCCATATATCAAAAATGTGTTTGAGAAGTGCAGTTCCAGCATCAGTAGTACTTTTGCCTCTAGTGAAACCAAACTGTTTTAAATGAAATAGCTTATTAATGAAAAATTATCTGAATACAGTGAACTGTTAACTTCAGACTCAATGAAATGTAATAAGCAACTAGCGATTTCATTTGCACCCCTTTTTGCAATTTGTTCATGCCATAGGTAACAAAACCATTGACAGGATATCAAATTGCACACAGTGAAATTATATGCAGGGCATTTCCTTTTACAATGGGAAATACCCACATTAGATTGCGGTAGACTAAGAACCTTTTCCAAGTCAAAAACAGCTACAGTTTTCACATTAGGATCTGCTTATTCTATTTCACTATCCTTTATATTTCGTATAATGTTCTTATTTTTTATATAACTGTCATAATTCTCTTTCAGTTGTAATTTACCTTCTTCAATTGAATTGTCATATTTTCTACATAAATTCCACAAATTCTTTTTCGGACAGAAAAAGAAAGGTTAAAATGTGTATTAAATATTTGGTTATATTGATACTCGCTTGCCGCTTTAGTATTATGAAAGTTTTCATTTTCTGACATCCAATCTTTGTACAAAACGATGCATTTTTGAAAATACATCGTCCCGGTGTCTACTCCCGCGCCGCTGTATCCAATCTTAAGTCTTGGTGCGATGAAAATTTTCTAGTGGAAGAAAGAAGTAATCATTCTTATTTTACAGCCGCGCCAAAGTATGTAGTCTTATATTTCGGAGCAAAGAAAAGATTTTAGTGGAAGAAAGCAGTAATTGTTCTTATTCTAATTTATGGACTTAATCCATAAGAAGTAAACAGTCATACTGATATCATTATTTTTTAAGTTTATCGTTTTAGTTAAGTAAGTGCATCTAAGATAATTTCCTTACCTAGTTAATATAACGAATAAAAAGATAATCGTGTATACAAGACTAGCGATGTAAAAAAACAAACGCATTTAAATCATAATATTTGTTATTATTTATTTTCTACATAAAATTTTAGCGATAAACGTAATATTTAAGTAATACGTCATATTTATCAATTTATTCTTTGCGTTATATCACATAATCTACTAATCCTTAAGAAAAAATGTGATATTTTAAAAATTCTCAAAATTCAATCCTTCTTTTAATTCGTCAAATTTAAAAAGAAAAATTTGAAAAAAAAATAGCATATGTATCGTCAAACGTACTTTTCAAATATGATAAAATCGATGATTCTAAGTAAAATCACTTGTGCCTATTTTCCACCGTGGGTGCGATATACTGACAGCCAAAGTGCTCAGAGTATAGCGAGCAATCCTGTTTATCATAACAGAACTAAACATATTGATATTAAGTACCATTTTATAAGAGCAAAAGTATCTGAAAATATTATAGGTTTAAAGTTTATTAAGAGTACAGAGATGTCTGCAGATGTATTAACTAAAACATTAGATCGTGTAGCTCATAATAAATGTGTTTTATATGGGATTGTTATTTGGTTTTGAGACTTAAACTTGTACCTAAACTTAGATTAAGGGGGGATGCTGTAATGTATTCTCTTTTTATTATATCTTTACCTAATCTAATTAAGTGTCATTGTAATTTAAATTTAAGTCAATCAACTTTCTTTTACTTACTTCAAAATAAAAACCATCAATGAACAGACGTTTTCTTTAATTTTTACAACAAGTGGCTACTAGGTCTTGATTATAATGAGGTAGAAAACTTAATGAAGTAAGTAATTGAACTTTACGTAAGGAATACACACTCAACATACTCGCAACCACACACACACACAGATGCATGAATTTCTGTTAAAACATTCTTTAAGTTAGTCGAATTTAATTGAATACATCTATAAAAAGTACTTTGTGAATACAATATGTATGTCTGAAACGCCCGTCTGTTCAGAGGTGGGCGCTAACATCTGCGACACAGTCTACGACTACTGCGGATGTTAACGCTAACTGTGTTTATGTACAAATGTTTCGTATTTCAATAAATTTATTGCTATTATTATTATTTATTGCTAGGGCATCTATTAAGCGATGTCGTCGAGCCCATCTGGAGCAGGTACCACCACTTTACAGAAGATCACACTATAATAAAACTACATTTTGGTGGTGTTGTGTTTCTGCTGGTGAGTAGGGATCCAAGGGCTTCGTGGGCTAGAGGATAGGGTTCAGGCCGGCAAGGTGAGGATGGCTGGAACGGCACACTTTTTGCCGCAACCTGGCTCAGCGATACTCGCTCAGCGATACTAGCTCAGCGATACTCGCTCGGTTAAGCTGGCTTGGCTGTCAAAAGCCGTGCGCGTGCATTTTAACTCAGGACTGCCAATTCGTTTCTAGTTTCTACTCGCTTATCGTTCATCGTCGGAGGTGGAACATGTGCCTTAGATTACTGAGCCGTGTAATCATAACAGTTTCATAGGCAGTAATTTGTATTCATGTCTGTGATAATAAAATCCTTTTGTTTAAACTTTATCTAATTTAACTTTATTTAACCAATTTCTGGAAAGTTGCATGTAGATCATTTTTCGAAAAATAAGGCCATTAAGAAGTTTCACTTCTTACGTGTGTACACTAGTACACGCACACATTTTTTATTTTATTCGGGGGTAACGTTACTAAGGAGCATCAAACTATACACACAAATGAAAGCAGAAAGGATATTTTTGAAAAGGATATGTAGCACACTTCCCTCGGAAATATAGCTGCAGCTGCTGGCTGGCGGGTTCCTTAAGGAATAAATCTTCTTTCTATGATTTCGTGACCTCAAATTTCGCTAGTCACTGCGGTTGTGAGATCACGTCGGGATCACCAATTTGATCGCGCCGAAATTTCTTGTTGTAATAAAAAACTCCGTGTAGGTTTAGTTTTCTTCTTTTAATGTATGAATTTTACAAATATAGACTTTGAATAATAAAATGGAAAAAAACGATGGTGCGTGTATCGAGTTTGTCAGCGCAATGGTCTTGCGTTCCGGGCGCCCTCTTCCGGCACTGCTTGCGTGACGTCACTGTAGCCAGTGGACAGTAGGCCCGAACATTTACAGTATATCAAAAATTTGAATTGACGCGTAACCGCAACGATGCAACACAATAACTGCAAAACGGTCTTCTTTAAGGGTCCACTCCTCCTTTATTTTCATGAACAATTCGAAATTCAAATTCAATAAACTTTTTTGTGGCCAGCATTCTAAAAGAAAAGTTTTTACTGTGTGACAATACTTATGACCTGACTGTATATATATATATATATACACGACCGCCGTGGCCGAGTGGTTTGTAGTGTTTCCGTGGGTTAAATCCCGATGGGGGCAGATGTTTGTGTGATGAATACGAGCATTTTTACTCCAGTCATGGACGTGTAATATGTATTTCTATATAAATATACTTATATATGTACTGTACATGTATTTTATCCGTTACCCTAATATCTCATAACACAAGCCTTACAGTGCTTACTTTGGGGCTAGGCGAATTTTATTTATTTTAATGGGGGCCAACAAGTGTAGCGGTAAGTGACGACCATAATGTTAATCGCTGACTGCTTACCCTGATCCCCATCTCTAATGTCAGTTTTTTTAATCGAGGCGCAACAAATCAGCCCACCACATCTGATGTTAAGTGTAAGTCGCGAAGATAGATAATGCGGCAAAAAGTGTGCCGTTCCAGCCATCCTCACCTTGCCGGCCTGAACCCTATCCTCTAGCCCACGAAGCCCTTGGATCCCTACTCACCAGCAGAAACACAACACCACCAAAATGTAGTTTTATTATAGTGTGATCTTCTGTAAAGTGGTGGTACCTGCTCCAGATGGGCTCGACGACATCGCTTAATAGATGCCCTAGCAATAAATAATAATAATAGCAATAAATTTATTGAAATACGAAACATTTGTACATAAACACAGTTAGCGTTAACATCCGCAGTAGTCGTAGACTGTGTCGCAGATGTTAGCGCCCACCTCTGAACAGACGGGCGTTTCAGACATACATATTGTATTCACAAAGTACTTTTTATAGATGTATTCAATTAAATTCGACTAACTTAAAGAATGTTTTAACAGAAATTCATGCATCTGTGTGTGTGTGTGGTTGCGAGTATGTTGAGTGTGTATTCCTTACGTAAAGTTCAATTACTTACTTCATTAAGTTTTCTACCTCATTATAATCAAGACCTAGTAGCCACTTGTTGTAAAAATTAAAGAAAACGTCTGTTCATTGATGGTTTTTATTTTGAAGTAAGTAAAAGAAAGTTGATTGACTTAAATTTAAATTACAATGACACTTAATTAGATTAGGTAAAGATATAATAAAAAGAGAATACATTACAGCATCCCCCCTTAATCTAAGTTTAGGTACAAGTTTAAGTCTCAAAACCAAATAACAATCCCATATAAAACACATTTATTATGAGCTACACGATCTAATGTTTTAGTTAATACATCTGCAGACATCTCTGTACTCTTAATAAACTTTAAACCTATAATATTTTCAGATACTTTTGCTCTTATAAAATGGTACTTAATATCAATATGTTTAGTTCTGTTATGATAAACAGGATTGCTCGCTATACTCTGAGCACTTTGGCTGTCAGTATATCGCACCCACGGTGGAAAATAGGCACAAGTGATTTTACTTAGAATCATCGATTTTATCATATTTGAAAAGTACGTTTGACGATACATATGCTATTTTTTTTTCAAATTTTTCTTTTTAAATTTGACGAATTAAAAGAAGGATTGAATTTTGAGAATTTTTAAAATATCACATTTTTTCTTAAGGATTAGTAGATTATGTGATATAACGCAAAGAATAAATTGATAAATATGACGTATTACTTAAATATTACGTTTATCGCTAAAATTTTATGTAGAAAATAAATAATAACAAATATTATGATTTAAATGCGTTTGTTTTTTTACATCGCTAGTCTTGTATACACGATTATCTTTTTATTCGTTATATTAACTAGGTAAGGAAATTATCTTAGATGCACTTACTTAACTAAAACGATAAACTTAAAAAATAATGATATCAGTATGACTGTTTACTTCTTATGGATTAAGTCCATAAATTAGAATAAGAACAATTACTGCTTTCTTCCACTAAAATCTTTTCTTTGCTCCGAAATATAAGACTACATACTTTGGCGCGGCTGTAAAATAAGAATGATTACTTCTTTCTTCCACTAGAAAATTTTCATCGCACCAAGACTTAAGATTGGATACAGCGGCGCGGGAGTAGACACCGGGACGATGTATTTTCAAAAATGCATCGTTTTGTACAAAGATTGGATGTCAGAAAATGAAAACTTTCATAATACTAAAGCGGCAAGCGAGTATCAATATAACCAAATATTTAATACACATTTTAACCTTTCTTTTTCTGTCCGAAAAAGAATTTGTGGAATTTATGTAGAAAATATGACAATTCAATTGAAGAAGGTAAATTACAACTGAAAGAGAATTATGACAGTTATATAAAAAATAAGAACATTATACGAAATATAAAGGATAGTGAAATAGAATAAGCAGATCCTAATGTGAAAACTGTAGCTGTTTTTGACTTGGAAAAGGTTCTTAGTCTACCGCAATCTAATGTGGGTATTTCCCATTGTAAAAGGAAATGCCCTGCATATAATTTCACTGTGTGCAATTTGATATCCTGTCAATGGTTTTGTTACCTATGGCATGAACAAATTGCAAAAAGGGGTGCAAATGAAATCGCTAGTTGCTTATTACATTTCATTGAGTCTGAAGTTAACAGTTCACTGTATTCAGATAATTTTTCATTAATAAGCTATTTCATTTAAAACAGTTTGGTTTCACTAGAGGCAAAAGTACTACTGATGCTGGAACTGCACTTCTCAAACACATTTTTGATATATGGGAAAGTAAGCACGACGCTATTGGCATTTTTTGTGACTTATCAAAGGCGTTTGACTGCGTTAATCATGAAACATTGTTAAATAAAAGGAAGCATTATGGTGTATTATATATTTCAATAAGTCCGATACAGTTGCAGCACCTTTCTGCTAAGATTCAGAAAGTAGGTAGTTATAAATGAAGCTGAGTCTACAGGAGCACCCATTTCTAATAGAAAAATATTTCCAACACTCACACCAATTAGCCTAGCCCCAAAGTTAGTACTGCATTTCTGGGTTGTAGTTAATAAAGTTCCCCGTGATCTGATTGAGCTTCCACTGAACAAATTTAAATCTCAGATCAAAAATACTCTTATGAATAAGGGCTATTATAAAGTTAATGATTATCTAAATGATCGTAATGCGTGGATATAGTGTTTCTTGTAATTTGTTATTTGATGGGTATTCGTAATTTATCATAACAGTAATATGGTACCTATCTGATGCCGCTTCCTATATACTAAATATAAAGGTAACTATAAAATTTATTGTAAGCATATATCTATTAGCTAAATGATTTAATGGGTGGTGACTTCAGAAGTATCTCCGAAGTCATTTTTAACTTGACGACTCTGTATATAATAATACAGGGAGATAAACAGCCTTTGCTGAATTTCTTGCAGTTTCTCCTCAGTACAAGGTCTCCCGCCGTAGTTTTGCGAACCGATAGCGTAGCTTCTAGACCTTCACAAGTGCTTGTAACAGCCTAGACTGAATAAATTATTTTTGATATTGATTGATTTTGAATGAATATTTGGTATTAGATACTACAAATCGTACTTCGAAGTGCACACGTAAAACAAATAATGCCAATGGTTTGGATGAACTTCTACTTGCATATGCTCAATTTTTTTTACCGACACACACCAATTAGCCTAGCCCCAAAGTAAGCACTATAAGGCTTGTGTTATGGGATGCTAGGGTAACGGATAGAATACATATACTGTACATATATAAGTATATTTATATAAATACATATTAAACATCCATGACTGGAGTACAAATGCTCGTATTCATCACACAAACCTCTCGAGTCGGCGACAGCCATGAAACCCGGCGTACAAACCACTCGGCCACGGAGGTCGTCGTTGTTTGTTTTTCTAACGAGTTGTTCAAAGACTTAATTAACCTCTGTGATACGAATGCTATACCTCTACATTACCAAACATTCTATAGAAATTTGTTACCGGCGACTGTTATCCTTAATACCAATAATTGAAACCCCGAATCACTGTTTCTCTAAAGAACATTATTCCTAATATTTGTAGCCCGAATGCACGCTATCCCTAATAACTTTATACTATAAACAATACAAATAAAAAATAATGAATACAAAAAATGCATATCCTTTTTTCACTATAGTCATAAATAATAATAATATGTGTTAATATGCAACTAAGTTTTCTATAACATAAATGGAATAAGTTATTATTACTGTTTACTAAAGTTATCTTACCAAGCCCTTAAATTGAAAAATGGGGTAAGTATTGCTTATACATTTCAAACATAATTTTAATAAAGGAAATAATGCAGTAATCTTACTTATACTAACATAAGTGTTCGTATTGACAAGTTCATTACTGGTTTAATACAACATACGTTTTGAAATACATTTTACTTTTCCGGCAAAGTCTGGCATAAAATTTGATACTCAGAATCCTTTATTTTATTACATTATGAAAAATAGCATAATAATTTATTTTTACAATTCCTAATAAACTATAAACATTAGCACTAACTTAAATACAACACGCGTTGCAACATTTTTTCTTCTTTTTTTTGATACAAGAATAATTCTTCTACGTTAGAAAATAAAGTAAATATGCCCATAAATCCAGTTTTTTCGCCATACTGAAAAATCAGCATTTCCGTCTTATGCCTTTTTTCCCCTGAGGGTACGATATATAGTAACACAGTCAGACTTAGCTTATTATACCAACATCTAGGTTGCCTGCTTAAGTCCACAAGGAGACGATTGCACCTGTAGTACGATATTCATCTTTACGCAAACTTATGGCAATTACAGCGAATCTTGATCTTAAGATGAGACACTTGGATGTGGAGACTGCATTTCCCAAAGGAGCTCTATTCGAGGAAGTATACATGCAGCAGCCACGAGGATTTGCAGTAAAGGGGCAAAAAAACAAAGTTTGTCTATTGCAAAAGTCTGTTTATGGACTTAAGCAGGCACCTAGATGTTAGTATACAGATCAACTTGTACAGCCCTTTGCAAACAGAACCACTCAAAACAGATTCTCCATTTGACAACCATTCTTATCAAACAAAGTAGAAAATCCTTTATTGACACATTTATGTACAGATAATAGGTTGGATCTTAACTAAGGGGTATATATAAATTATTAATACTATTTACATTTGATGAAGTATCTACAGAAATATCACCGAAACCAAGACAATCTACTTTTTCTCCGTTAGCAACAGTAACACTTACAGAGTCTTTCGGTATAAAGGTCAAAAGATCATCAACACCCGTCTGGTACAGTATCTCGAAAAAAACAAAATATTATCGCTGAACCAATTTGGCTTTCAACGAGGCAGATCGACTACTGATGCTATGCATGTTGTAACCGAGTTTGTTATCGACAAACTCGACGAGGGTAACAAATGTGTTGGCGTTTTTGTGGATCTGGCTAAAGCTTTTGATACGGTTTCCATTCCTATTCTGCTCAAAAAATTGTATAGGATCGGGATTCGAGACTGTCAATTGAAGTTATTTGAGGATTACCTCTCTGGGAGATACCAATATGTGAATATAATGGGATATCGAAGCTCCGAACTAATGATAAAGCATGGTGTCCCGCAGGGCAGCATCTTGGGTCCAACCCTGTTCCTAATTTATATTAATGACCTGTGTCAGTTAAAACTCACATATAGAAAAACTGTATCTTATGCTGACGACACAGTTCTATTATTCTCAGCTAAAACGGTAGTTGGGACCTATGATGCTGCAAAAAATGGATTGAACCGTGTCATGCACTGGTTATGGTTGAATAATCTGACACTAAACGCGGAGAAGACGAAATGTTTTTTTTTTACAATGCGTAATAAAAACTTATGTGATAAATCACAACAACAACTTCCGGAGCTTCGATTCCACAATATTTGCAATTTGGGTACCAATTATGATTGTTCTTGCAAACCACTTCAACATGTCGGCGACATCAAATACTTCGGAATTGTGGTAGATAATAACATGTCTTTTAAATTACACGTTAAAGTTCTGTGTGGTAGAGTAAGAAAACTGATAGCCACCTTTAAGTTACTGCGCCATGTCCTTGAGCCGACTTTACTAAAACGTATTTACATAGCCCTATGTCAATCAATATTGATATATGGTATTACAATATGGGGTGGAATGCCAAAAACTAATTTAAAAAGTGTGGAAGTCGCGCAGAGAGCGGTTCTAAAAGTGTGTACTTTCAAACCCTACCTGTATCCAACTACGCTTCTGTATGATTATTGCGAGGTCCTTAGCATCAGAAAGCTCTTTGTTTTGGCTATTACAATTAAAAAACATAGTGAAATTGTTTTTGACTCGACAATGATGCAGAGGCGTAGAAGGGACATTGTTTGTAAACGTTTAAACAGAAACTATAGAACCGTCTACGCTCAACGCTCATATCGCTTTTTGAGTAGTCATATTTATAATATAAAATCAGTAAGTGTATTACAATCGTACACCTCAACAAACATGAACTTAAAAAGAAGATCACGAAGTTTTTACTTTCACTAGATTACGAAAAAACTGAGGAATTGGTTGCTACGGCCCTATAAATATAAATGCTTATGATTATATATACACATACGCACTACACACATATACACACACACACTTATTGTAATAATGTAATATTGATTAACGTAAGAAAATATGGTACACATGTTATTTGTATGGCTACAGTGCAAATAAAATACGGGAAGAGCGCTGAAGCCAAAACACAGGATGAACTTCCTAGTTTGGCTGAGGATGTCTATATGTAGGTACTTTGTGTGAAATAATGGCCTTAGTTTTAACATATTTATAAGATTATTGCCAGGTACATTTTTTTAAAAATAAATATATTATTATATATTATTACGAAAAGTCATATGTTGTAAAGCGCCAGAGTCAATAATCCAGTGGTCCACAGAATCGATATCATTTATGCCAAGTACTTGCTGTGACGTTGGCTCCTTTGGTTTCTTCATTTTTCATAATGGACAATCTGGCCTTTTATATCCTGGCTCTTTAGAATCGTAACAAACTATCGGCTTTTTCTTCTTCGGTTTATTACAACGGTTTACATCAGAACGTAAAGCAGTTCCACCAGTGTTTGAAATATGACCTTTTGACATTTTATTTATTATATTTTCTTTCACCGAATCAGTAGTTATTTCAACATTGCTATTTTCTAATGTCATGGATCAAATTTTGGGGTTAAGCCTCCTAATAAAATTGCAGCTAACGATGAATTTTTAGTTACTTTCCCTATGTCAGCTAAACTCTGAGCAGTACTCATAATCGCATGAATATACTTTTCAATATCATCAAAATCATCAGTCTTCGTCTATATAGTCTGCTTTCTAGGGCTAACTTGCGTCCCATCCCTCTATCCTCATAAGCCTTTTGTAATACTAACCAAGCCTATGATGCTGTCTTAGCATTGATTACATGTATAATAGCGGAATCACCTATTGTCATACAAATTAAAGTAAGTGCCTTCATATCATTCCTTATTTTAAGTGGATCAGGAGTGGTTTCAACAGTAGGATAACCATCGACTGCTTCCCATAAGTCCTTATGTAATAAATACACAGTCAGGTCATAAGTATTGTCACACAGTAAAAACTTTTCTTTTAGAATGCTGGCCACAAAAAAGTTTATTGAATTTGAATTTCGAATTGTTCATGAAAATAAAGGAGGAGTGGACGCTTAAAGAAGACCGTATTGCAGTTATTGTATTGCATCGTTGCTGTTACGCGCCAATTCAAATTTTTGACATACTGAAAAATTTAAATATAACCAAAAGATTCGTTTATCTTACCATCAAACGATACAATGAAGACTGTAGTGTAGATGACAGGTCAAGAAGTGGTCGCCCTCGGTCTGTTAGGACTCCAGCAGTGATAAAAGCTGTGAAGGCGCGAATTCAAAGAAATCCCAAACTTAAGCATAAACTGTTGGCCCTATAGATGGGGTTAAGCAGAACCACAGTGAAAAGGGTGTTAAATGAAGACTTAGGGCTTCAAGCATATCGAAGAAAAACAGGACATTGTTTCAATGCTCGTCTAATGGACCTGAGACTGAAGAGATGCCGCGCTTTGTTGAAGCGGTATACGGGAAAATATCGGGAAATTCTTTTTTCGAATGAAAAAAATTTTACCGTAGAAGAGAGCTACAACAAACAAAATGATTTGGTGTACGCACACAGTAGTGAAGAAGTGAGCAACCGTATTCCGCGTGTCTAACGAGATCATTTTCCATCCTCGCTCATGGTATGGTTGGGAGTTTCTTATTGGGGCTTAACAGAGGTACATTTTTGTGAGAAAGGTGTAAAAACGAATGCATTTGTGTATCAAAATACAGTCCTGGCGAACCTTGTGGAACCTGTTTCTTATACCATGTTCAATAACAGGCACTGGGTATTCCAACAAGATTCGGCGCCAGCTCATAGAGCGAAGAGCACACAAGACTGAAAATCGACTGTGAAATCGACTTCATCCGGCACGAAGACTGGCACTCCTTCAATCCAGATTTGAGTCCGTTAGATTACAAGATATGGCAACACTTGGAGGAAAAGGCGTGCTTAAAGCCTCATCCCAATTTGGAGTCACTCAAGACATCCTTGATTAAGGCAGCCGCCGATATTGACATGGACCTCGTTCGTGCTGCGATAGACTGGCCGCGCAGGTTGAAGGCCTGTATTTAAAATCACGGAGGTCATTTTGAATAAACTTTATTGTCATAAGAATCTATGTTTTGTTAAGTTTATTTTGGTATATAAATGGTTACATAACGAATAAACTTGTTTCAATTATTTTATATTAAACATGTGACAGAATTTATGACCTGACTATGTAATTACGCATTCTAAACTTCCATTTACTGTAATCATCTATTGCGTAATTAGAACGATTTCTCTTACCGTATATTCGCCTTGTGACATTTTGGTACAACGAAAAAAAATTTCACTGAATTCAAAAAAATAAAAAAAAATGCCATACAATTAACAGATATTGATATTTACTTTAATTTACTTTAGAGCCTCGTGCTGATAACGATTGTTGTAAAAAAATAAAGAAAACGTCTGCTCATTGATGGTGTTTATGTTGAAGTAAGTCAAAGAAAGTTGATTGACTTAAATTTAAATGACACTAAATTAGATTAGGTAAAGATATTATAAAAAGTGTATATATTACAACACCACTTACACATGAGCTCTCAACATTTATGATTGCCAAAATAAAGACGATTCATTTGTAACACGTATATATTGTAAAACTAATGTTTTTCCTGATTGCTGGAAAAGAGCGTTGGTAAAGCCCTTGCCAAAATCCAGTGCAGTTGAAGGACTCAAAGATCTGCGACCAATTTCTATACTACCGGTTTTGAATGAATGAATGAATGAATATATTCTTTATTGCACTAATACACACAATACAGAGAACATAAAACACAGAAACAAAAACACAAAAGGCGGCCTTATTGCTAAGGTAGCAATCAGTTTTGTCAAAGGTTTTGGAAAGGACTGTTCTCAATCAGATGAACGAGTATTTGGAGAGTACTAATATAATGCCTAAGTTTCAGTCAGAATTCCGGAAGGGCTTTGGCACGGAAACTGCTTTATTGCATGTGTCTGATGATATCACGGAAGCTTCAGATAGTGGTCAAAGTAGTGTCATGGTGCTTCTTGATTACTCAAGGGCATTTAATTGTTTGCCTCATGATTTGCTTGTTGCTAAATTGCAATATTATGGTTTTTCTGCTGACGCTCTACAGTGGGTCAGGTCTTTTTTAGTTGATAGAGAACAAATGGTACTTGTGGAGGCACCAAAAGGTGAAAAACTAATGTCTTCTGTTTGTAAAGTACAGCGTGGTCTTCCACAGGGCTCGATTTTAAGTCCGTTATTGTTCTCAATATTTACGGCGGATCTCCCGGCACATATATTATCTTGTAAGTATCATCTTTATGCCGATGACACACAAATTTACCATTTATTCAGGAGGAAGGATTTTGAATGACCTACCTCCACCCCTTCGTTGTAAAATGAATACATCAAAATTCAAAAAATACTACAAAGCAGCTTTACTTCATAAACAACTTGCTGCGGAAAACCTGAGGCATCCTTATCATAGCCACTTGCCGCTCTTTTTTGTTTTGACTGGCCTAGCCAGTGACGAATGGAAGTACATCTATAGCAAGTAGGAGTATACGTTTATACGTTTATGCACGAAACATGTTCCAGTATTTATTATAATCAAATAATGGATAAGTCGAGGCTCCCTATATTATTAATTTTAAGTAAATTTTGTTAAGGGGTGGCTGAAAAACAGCGTTGGTTCAGGTCTAGGCTTGACCAACATTGGCTGAGCTATTCCCTATTGTCTTATTTTTAACGAAATTTTATTATTTAAATATCTGTTAACATGTAAAAAAAGACAATAAAATTATTATTATTATATTAATAGCTATAATTAATATATACGCTGCCGAGGAATCATATGCATTTTGCTATTTTTCTTTACTCTTGTACGATTTTTTTTAAGTTAATTATTTACTTGCACCTTTATTATTACATGTAGCCCAGCGATAAATATATTGGAACAACACACTCGCTTCCCGCTACTCATCAACTCGATTCTAGTTTCTAAAGCTACTCGCTTCTCATTCATCGTCGGCATTGTGCCTAATTCAAGTCATCATCGTCATAATCAACCTATAATATCCCCACTGCTGGGGCACAGGCATTCCCTATGGATGGAATAGGGAGATTGTTCCATGACCCACCACGCGGGCCCAGTGCGGATTGGCGGGAGCTAACGACTGCAGATGCAGCCAGTACCAACGACTTAACATGCCTTCCGAAGCACGGAGGAACTCGAGATAGAAGATTTTTGGTCACCCATCCAATGACTGACCACCGTGAAAGTTACTTAACTTCAACGATCGCAGCCGAACGCGCTAACCACTTGCGCCATCAAGCTCCTCAAGGCAAGTATGAATAACTATTACAATCGTAGACTAAAGCTCTGTTATCCTACAAATCATTGATGCCTCCTAAAAGCTGTCCACTAATAGAGCGCTATTTTGGCTGCAAAGCCGAAGTGGAAACTGCCAATTTCATAGATCATTAGTCAGTCAACCAGGTCTGTGGGTGGTCAATGATTGTACAATGACATTCAAGGTACCTTCATTCATTCATCGGTCCATTAAGCTTTGATATTAAGTGAGTACCTATTGTAATTAAATTATCTTAATGGTATGTCCACTATCCATGCTGTATGTGGCAACGATATTACTGACTATTTTTAGCTGACTTCAAATAAGAATATCGGATAAGTGCGAGTCGTACTTGCGCACGGAAGGGTTCTGTACGCTTATCTATACAATATTTATTTGTCACGTCTGGTGTATGGGAACCTCCCCTAAATATTTATTTTTAATATATTTCTAGTATTTCTTGTTATAGCAGCAACAGAAATATATCATATGTGAAAATTTTAACTGACTAGTTGTCACGGTTCATGAAATACAGCCTGGTGACAGGCAGATAGACTGACACACGGACAGACAGACAGACGGACAGTAGAGTCTCAGTAATAGGATACCGTTATTACAATTTGGGTACAGAACCGTACGGTGGAGCTCAATAGCGCAGGTGGCTAGCGCGTTCGGCTAGCGTGGCGTTGCGCAATCGTTGAAGTTAAGCAACTTTCGCAATGGTCGGTCATTGGATGGGTGATCAAAAATCTATCTCGAGTTCCTCCGTGCTTCGGAAGGCACGTTAAGCCGTTGGTCCCGGCTGCATCTGCAGTCGTTAGCACCCGCCAATCCGCACTGGGCCCGCGTGGTGGGTCATGGCCCAATCTCCCTATTCCATCCATAGGGAAGGCCTGTGCCCCAGCAGTGGGGACGTTAATAGGCTGATGATGATGATGATGACGGAACCCTAAAAAAGAGATTATTTTTGTATTTTTTGTATATGTTAGATACGCGATTATACGATCAATTATGGGCCGATTTTCATAATTCTTTTTGTAATCTTCATCATCATTAGTATATATAGGTATAATACTCACTTGAAAATAAGATAAAGGACATTTGTCTGTGTCCATACATAGTTAGCCTAAGAACCAACAATCATGAAATATTATTTTCTAGGTTCGAAATTGCAAGTTGATGCAGATGACTGTAAAAACAAAAATTATTGACGGACACTTCTGAGAACTTAAATTATTAGGTAAACTATTTTTTTTTGAGGTTATGTTTAATATTCAATGAAACATAGTTCAAACTATGAACTGAGTATGAACTCAGTATGAAGTGAGTTAATATTACAACTAATTCATCTTATTCGGTGCGATTTTAAAGAATAACTATTAGGAAAACTTGTTTAGGTAGGAATCATGAATAAAATAAAAACTGTAGTTTTGCTTCTTATTTATTGACTATTTTTCACATAATTGTATCATATTGTTTATTATATTTATTTGTATATCGCATGTATATTGTGTAAATATGCAGCGTGAATGTGTATGCTCTTGAATAATTTGGCAGTATGATCCTCTCAGGATATTGTTCATGCACAGGTTCACTAGCACTTGGTAATAAGGTGTCTGCTCTGTGGTTACATCGATGTCATATTAGATAGCCGAAATAGTTAAATTAAAGGAAAAACAATCGCAAATAAACACACACAACATAATCCGAATCGAGAATGCACGAATGCCACAGATTACTACGAATGCAAACTGCCTGCACCACAACCACAGAGTATGGAGTTTTATACCGGCCCTTCACTAAACAACAGTTTGTCCTTGTCATGCTTGATAAGGAATGAAAAGGACAGAATGGTGTCATGTTTTTAAATAGCAAGTACGAATAGCCAAGTGAAGCGCCGGCATTAGGAAGAAAGAGTGTTTGTTTGCAGCGCTGTCATAGATTATACACATAAAATAGTATTTATTGTCTCAGATTATTTTTTAACTTTTTAGTTTAGCTTACTTAACTGGAAGTGTCCGTCACAATCTAAATACTGATAATTATCGCAAAAAATATACTAAGAATTATCATGAATGCCAAATTGGTGTTGGTTCTTAGGCCAATTTAATATTGTCCTTTTATTAAATGAAGGACTTTGGAGATGTGAAACGGAACTCTTCGTAGAATCATTACGGAACAGGGGGTCTATACTCTCATTCTCCGAAAGGAACTTTCGGTAACGAATTTCAAACGTAATTTAATTTCGTCAAACTGAGGTTATACTTAATTTGAAAGGTAAACTATCAAATACAATATTTCTTTGAGTAAGCTTATAAAAACTTAACCTGTCTATTTTATTTTCGGGCGAACGAATATTATTGTAATTAGAAACGAATAAGAAAATAGTAAGGAAAGTGCAAAGATTTGATCGAAATTTTGTTTTTCATTGAACTAGAGTAGGAACAACTGGAACCATCCATTTGTTAAAAAAAAGCATATTGCTTTTGCTTTGTTTATACATGTAGTCGATATTGAATCACTAATGAGGAAGAGTGTGGGTGGTTAAGTCGCCTTTCCCCGGATATGTGCCAACAGTAGCACGCACGAACCATTATCGAATTCGAATAGTTTGTGAGTGCTAAATATCAATGTCTTTTGTATGGAAACTTGAACAGCAGCGCCACAAATTACGTAACGAGAACTAAAAATCAGTATACATTTGACAATGGCATTTCGGACTCGCAAACGTTACGACTTTGATATTGGTTCGTGCTAAGGGTACAGAACTTCATTACTTAGCTTCCGTGTTGTCCGTAAGTCCGTCCATCAGTGAAGAAGCTATATCTCACGAACTAGTTACAATAATTTTAGTTTAAATTTTACAGAATGTGGTTCTGTTTCTTCCCTAACACGAAATGATATACACGAATATAAAAAAGAATTAAAAGGAAGGGTCCTTTAATGAAAGCCGATTGAAAGCTGAGTCATTCCGAATACCGTTTAAAATACTAGAAATAAGAACGATGTCACTGTTCTTAGAATAGCCATCCAGCAACGAAACTTCTGGCTAAAAGATCACCCTTTTGTAGGCAATAATGCTCAACCTTTCACGCTGTTACCTTTATTCATTCAAAACTAAATAATATGGTTTTCTTAACAATGAAGTTCTTCCCTATAAACACGATTTCGAGGGTAACATAAAACAAAATAATGCGTTACAATAAAGCTTTGTTTTGCAACTGGCTATGATACAGTTATATATTTATATCAAATACTTATATCTATCATTACAGGTATTTACCCAAGGCAATAGATAAATCCCTTTTTTTAAATACATTATGATACTTATTAACAAACATATTGGAAAAATAATTAATTAAAACTGATGATCTACTCAGCTAGTTTTGTGAATTCGCTCAGAGCACAAACGAATAAGTCTGTCTTTTCATTAATTCTGTTGATTGTGCGCAATGCACGCGTCAGTGGAGCCTCACTTAACAAAATCAATGAATAGCCTCACTCAATAAAGTTAAAAAGATACCCCTGAATTCGCTGTCGTCTATTTTCTACCACACAACATTTCTTCCACGATATTTTTGGAATATCTGAATCATTTAGGGTCATCATTGATATGGGATTTTTTTTATACACTGGCCAAAAAAGTTGTGTCAAGTTGTCAGTGTTCTTGTGCACGAGGCATATTATAAGGAATTAAACGTAATAATTATAATCATATATTTAATGGAACATCGAAATCTGTTCGGTCATTTAGAAGTTATAGTGGAATAAAGAAACACATAGTTTATTTATTCTGGCCAGGACCACGGCCAATGGACGTAGCGACAACATTAACTAAAGAGACCTTACGAATGTCGCGCGCTTGGCCGCAATGGCCAACTTTAGTTAATCTGGTCGTTGCGGCCACTGGTCATGGTCGTGGCCGTCGCCGTCTAGTGAGCGAAATGCTTAGAACTAGTGCCAGAATCAGGCTCCATGTCAATGAAAGGTTAGTCAGTACATTAATTATTTTTGGCCATCATTTATTAGATATGATCTTAGGCAACATCAAACCTAACTCAGCATCGAACTGTGAATAAGGTAAAAAAACTACGAATCATGCCTCTGATTTCTTACTTAGACTCGGCAATTTGTGAGAGATTACATTGTCATTAAGTAGACCTTAAGCTCGTTTATCGGCTCAGGGTTGATTTCACAATATCCTCATATACAGTCCTTAATGGCAAGACAAATCCCCCGCTTTTGTTACCAGACCGATATACTAAAGCTTTGTGGGGATAAGGATTGTGCGCATGGCAAAATGAGCCTTAAAGGAAAAATAGAAAAGGATTTCGGCCGTTGGATTTGAGTTGGCTGAAAGTTAATTGTCTTGAGTTCTTTCAAGACCTTGTTGACGTCACTGGTTCATTGAGACCTCACTATAAATTGAGACCACCATCAGAAATATGCCTGCGCATGTACTCATAAGCCGCCTATACATGTTGACCAAGCGAAGGCCAATACATATTTGTCTTGCTTTCTCATCGCTTGGTGTCGCTTGCCTAACTTGTAAAGGGAAGCGCCAACGTGTACCTAAGTGCTCATTTGGCGTCGCTTGTTGGCTCTAGCTGTGGCTCGCCAACATTTGTCCCGCATCGTCCAAAATGACTGATAGCGCACCAAGGTATGGGCAATTGGGCAGCTCCACAAAGCTCGTCTAAATTGGCCACATTTATTCGTCTTTTTCAAACTTGCCCAACGTCTAGACGGAAGCACTTGCTTTGTATCAGTTTGCCTAAACTCGCATTGGGTTAAGCTCGGCCAACATATTGTATTGGTGGCTTTAAAATTAAATTGTTATATTGCAATGTGTTTGAGTACTCCATGATGTAGGTGGTTAGCGCGTTGGGTCTACGTTCTTGAAAGGCAAGTAATTTTCGCATTCGCCGGCCATTGGATGGTTGACTATTATCTAGAGCTCCTCCGTGCTTCGGAAGGCACGCTAAGCCGATAGTCCTGGGTGCATCTGCAGTCATTAGCACTTGCCGATCCGCAATGGTGTTAACCCATTGCAGATTTATTCCATCATAGAGATGGCCTGTGCCCATGGAGCAGGGGGTGCTCCATGCTTGTACCCCAGTAGTGGGGATATTGATGGGCTGATGATAATGGTATCGTTTTCGTCATCTTCGTGCATCCTACTCTAACTTATGTAGTTTATAATACTGTAGAGTAGGACACAACAAAGTTCACGATACATCGATTATTTATCGATTTTAAGAGTACAATCCTGGGGATCTACTGAAAAAAAATGGCTTTAACCCAATACGTGGCCTCCACGGCTAATGACTCTGGCATTAAAATTTCGTAAGTAAATTAAACAATTTGAACATTCTGGGAATAAGCAATTCCAAAGTTTAAAACGTGGCGACAGTTCACTTTTATGTCAATCAGGTACTACTTACAATTTATATACCTATCTGAAAATAATGTTCAATAAAAAATAGATTATTTATTTCCTATTTCCTCAATTATACAAATAATTAGAACCTACTAACATGAAAGCCGACAGGTTTTCTCATTTAACATGACACCAGGACATGCGGAGATCTATTTCAGGAACGTAATATATTTCCTCTTGGGTTACTTTCATAAACTATAGGGCGTAGACTAGACTCAGCAATTTTTATCGCCAAATGTTACACACAATCGGCAACTAACAAACCAAATGAAAGAAACCAAGTGCGAGTGGAACTTGATGAAATTACATGCAAAAAAAAATATTATAATTAAAAAAAATGTCTTCAACGTTTTCATTTTTGTAATTGCACCTATTGTTATTTATGGTCAATAAAATGCTTCTCTCTCTCTCTCTCTCTCTCTCTCTCTCTCTTTCAAATACCAGAAATTATTATTAGCAAAAATTTACGGTAATGTGTTATTTATTATTTTTAAATCAATATCTACATTAATAAAAACTATTTTTGATAGAATTTAAACTTTTTTGATAGAATTTAAACTTGCTAGTTAGTATTGTATTATTGTTATATAATTGCTCGTTATAATGTTACTTACAATTTTAAAGGTTGCGTTAGGTTTAAAACATTTAGAATTTAGGTGGCAAAACACGACTAAAATTAGTTTTTGCCATGTGTTTGTTCTACCTTAACACCACTTTACCTTCTTAAGTGTAATAGGATAATATTTCGAAATACTGAAAATAAACTTTGTGATTTTCATTCCATCAACCTATTTTTGGTACAACCTACGTAGATTTATTCCTCTACATTAACTAGATTATCTATCTTTTGGTTACTAAAATCGGTAACAATTAGGAAAAACTTTTGCAGATGCTAAAATTAAAGTTACTAGGTACGAAGACGTCAGAACAGAGCCTTACAGTGAAATATTGAGGTGACATCTATAACTTTTACCCGATTTATTTTTTTGTCTCACAATTGAGTCTGCTTGTTATCTGATGGTAGCTCTATTTTATTCATTTTTATTTTATTATAGTATTTTGTTAGAATTTCTAAGTTTGTCTTATATACATCACAGACATTGTCTCTGTAGATGCTTTTTTGTTTCATTGCGATTTCGTCCGCGTTACCTTTAGTTTTTTTAGAATCCCACAGAAACCTAATATCTTCCCGGGATAAAAAGTATCTCATATTTTAATCCAGGTTATAAACTACATGTGAACCCAATTTCATCCAAATCCGTTCAGTAGTCTTTGTGTGATGGAGTAACAACCATACAAACTTTCTCATTTGTAATATTAGGATTAGGATTCTCAATTTATTTAATAGGTTTACCAACAATTGTAACACTTAAGCAATTACAATTATAGACACGGAGACACTTACATCAATGTAACAATTAATTTTATTATAGGTAAACACCACATTTACCATATCTAGAACAAACAGTAAGTGTTTAAAGGACAATGCCAGAAGTCCTATAGAGGTTCGACCCACCCGATAAAATTGGTTTGCATGAATGCGATAAATTACATTTGATAGCTGTAATATTAGGAAACAAAATAATAAAGCTGCAAATTCTCTAGAAGTTGCGGTTTTTTAATAATATACTAACAAAGAGTACAATTATCCTTATTACTTATTCGTCTGTTTTTCGTTTGTTATCAGTCTGTGAGGGATTCTGAGTTTATTCATTACAGGCAAACATACAAATCGTTTTCTTCATAGTGTAAATAATTGTAATAACAAATATGAAATATATATGTATATAATCTGAAACAATAAAACGATATCCTAAAAACAAAGCCACAAGGTCGTATAAAGGCGTGATCTAGTCCATATTCAGAAGCAAGTCGTAATTATTATTTTCCAAAACACCCGATTCGTCTTCGTTTTGTTTCGTTCACTTTGTCGCACCTTACCAAAGTCTTAAGAAAAGGAAATGACAAACAAAAGGATATCAATCCAGAATAGCGGTTAGTTTCACATAGTACTACCACTTAATAATGTGTATGTGCATAAAAAATAAAAGTTACTAGAATTGTTAAACTTATTTATAAACATAAATTAATTATATTTATAACCGAAATACGTATTAGATCCATAATGTTAAAAAAGAGAACGATATTTTTCGAAAACTTGATTGATATTTTATTGTTTGACGTGCAAAAAAGACAGGCATTTGACATTTTTCCGTTCTTCTCCTAACGGAAACAGTAGGTACACATTATTTTGATATTTATTTCGTATCCGCAAGTTTTACAAATTAATAATTAAATCAGTACGGGAAAAAGAGTCGTATATATTTTTTCATAAATTTAATATTACTGTAAATGGTGGGTCAGAATCTGGCATTGTCATTTTTCCTTATATAATTATATAACTTAAATGAACAGTATACATATTTATTTGACATTATTTATATGATATTTTGTCTGAAAAAGAGGGTCACTACAAAAACAAACCTATAAAATTAAATACAAATATCTCGGGCACTCAGGCTCGTATTACAAAATGACAACTAAGTGTTAATCTTTACTTGAGTACAGTTAGAAATGGATGTCGCTATGTGCTATATTATATATGTACGACATCCCTTTCTAACTATGCTCAAGACTAGATCAATCACTTAGAATCTTTTTATAATACGGACCTTAGTCCGTCAAGTTCCTACCAATGGTTGAAATTAGTGCACTGGGACTATCAAAGTGTATTTTTGGTATTTCTGTGCGAGACGGAACGCATCAAGTTCAGGTTCGGCTCGGTCGCCAATCCGTATGGTGCTGCATGACGCGATATAAAAATCGACGCTGCCATTGGTCGCAAAATATTGTTCCCAACCCCTCTTCCTCGAAATATGTAACAGCATTTTTTCGAATTTAAATATATACACTATTAGACTTTCAAAGATATCACACCTTTTATTTAAATTTCCAAAATCTCAGTCTCAAAACTCCGTAGCTAAGCATAGACGATACGAGCTATCCGGCACATGTGGCCCTTCGTCGCCAAATAATTAGATCCAGCATCCTGTGGAAGACCCGGTCGAAGCTGCTGCTACGGACATTATATTCTGGACTGAGGACTACTTGGAGGCTAAGCGCATACAGGAATCGATGCTGGAGTGGCATTCCATCGAGCATCATACGCAATCTGGTGGGACCAACCATCCTTTCTATTCCTAACACCTCCTGGTTCTATTTGTGATACCTGTGTCTAAAATGATTTCAGTGAAATATACGCATAGGAGCTATTTGGACAGTTCCGGACAGTCATTTTGTGAGCTTGTGACGTTGCTATCACTGCCGACGTGTATCAGAACATCCAAATTGTGAGTACTCCTGTTTTTCACTGACTACCAAAATGCCTACCGAAAATGTATTAATTGTTGATGGCGAAAATCCTAGATCGCGTGATAGATCTCCTATTTCGCAATGCGCAGATCCAGTTTTGATTCGCGACCTAGTTCAAAAACGAGGTGTCATTAAAGGCCGACTAACTAAATTTTCTACGTATCTGCTCTCTTCAGAACAGAACGAAAATCTTATTTTTTCCTCGCAGAACCGCATAGATTTAAATTTAAAATTACGCATTAAAGGAGCTGCTAGTTTATATGCTGAATTTAACGAGGTTCAGAGTAAAATCGAAGCGTGTGTACCCGAAAGTGAGATCTGTGAGCAGTTGAATAACCGTGAAATATTTGAAAATTCTTATTATAGTACAGTAGCGCGCGCAGAACACATAGTGAGCAGTTCTGAGGTTAGTGACGGTTCTGGTGATAGGAGTTGCTATGACGAACAAGTACAGTCAGTAAAGCTGCCCACTATTTCACTGCCTACCTTTGACGGTTCCTATGAGCACTGGCTTGAATTTTGCGATACATTTTTATCTTTGGGGCATAACTCTAAGCGTATCAGTGATATCCAAAAGTTTCACTATTTAAAATCCTCGTTAAAAGGCAATGCTGACCTGGTTGTCAACTCCGTGGAATTTTCTTCCGATAATTATAACGTTGCATGGGAGTTATTGCTTAATAGGTATAATAATAATCGACTTCTAGTACATAACCACGTCAAGGTGTTATTTTCTATTAACCCGTTATCTAGGGAGTCTCCCGCTTACATTAGAAAGCTACATACTATTCTTAAAAATATACGCGCTTTAAAAATCCTAGGTGAACCAACGGATTCTTGGGACACCCTCATAAATTATATTATTGTGTCAAAGTTAGATAGAACCACTGAACGCGAATGGGAGACCTACAAGTGTGCGTTAATTCTGAACGACAACAATTCTAAACGCATAATAAAACTAGACGAATTAATCGGATTCTTAAAGGCACGGGCGGATATGTTGGAAACATTGCAGCTTTCGCATCACAACGAACCTTCTACGCAATCTGAGCACAAAAGGCAAAGCTCACATTCACGCATCTCACTGCAATGTATCTACACATAAGCTGGCCGACACTCAATCTCAACGCGTCAAACAGTTTTGTTTGAAATGCAACGGTAATCATCCACTATATTCATGTCAAAAATTCATTGATAGTGATTTAAAAGCAAAATTAAATTTAATAAGCGTACACAAGCTTTGCAAGAATTGTTTACGTTCGGGACACGCACTCGATAGTTGTAGGTTCGGTCCGTGTAGGAAATGTAACCGAAAACATAACACATTGATCCATAGTGATAACACAGACAATTCGGTTGCACTTCGTGCACTTAGTACGGCGACTGGGAGCTCCGCGACAAGCGCAGACGCAGCGGCACCGCCTGCAAGCGTCCCCTCCTCCGCTCCCGCAAACCGGCTCCCGATCCACGTTAACAAAGCACACATGCAAATTGATTGCGCTCAATCTATAGGCACTCACACCGTTCTATTGTCAACAGCTGTTATCGAAGTCGCCGTTAGTAATGGTATTTATCACCAGGCGCGCGCGCTGCTTGACAATGGAAGCCAGCGGTGTTTTATATCCGAATCGTTTTGCAAATTAATTAACGTACCAATTATACAGTCCACTTTTGAAGTTAGAGGTGTAGGCGATTCAGTTTTACAATGTTCAGAGACTTGTAACATTGAAATAAAATCACGCGTTGATAATAATTACATTACGCGCATTTCTTGTTTTGTTTTGTCACGAATAACGTCTTCGTTGCCGGCCTTATGTCAATTAAGCGAGCAGTTCTGTATTCCAGACAACATAACGCTGGCAGATCCGCAGTTTTTAAATTCTATAAACATAAATTTATTAATAGGCGCAGATACGTTCTGGGACCTGTTAAGGAAAAATGCGTCTTCCTAACGGCCCTTACTTACAGAATACGAGGCTGGGGTGGATTATTTCCGGCCCTATTTTTAATAATTCATTAAATTCAAAACGCATTCAATGTAACTATAGTTCTCATTTAGACTCACAATTACGCTTGTTCTGGGAGCTCGAGGAACTTCCCGCGGGATACGCGGACCGAGGAAGAGCGTGCATGTGAAGAACACTTCCTTCGTACTACTAAGCGCAATAGCGAAAGAAGGTTTTGTGTTCGCATTCCACTAAAACAGTCACCTGATACGTTAGGCGAATCTTATACGCAAGCCGAGCGCCGTTTTTACGCTTTAGAAAAACGTCTGCAACGTTCGCCTGATTACAAATTATTATATTGCAGTTTCATGCAGGACTATATCGACTTAGGTCATATGAATCCAGTTATCACTTACGAGCACCCATGCTATTTTATGCCGCATCATGGTGTATTTAGGGAACATAGTTCCACAACTAAGTTGCGTGTGGTTTTCAATGCCAGTGCGCCGTCTACCTCTGGTAAGTCACTTAATGACTTGCAATTAGTCGGCTCGCCGATACAAGGCGATTTAATATCAATTCTTCTCAGATTTAGACAAAATAAATACGTTGCGTGCGCTGACATTGAAAAAATGTTTAGGAATTGCCTGGTAGACGAAGACCAACGTAAATTATCGATCCATCGAAGCCTTATGTAAAATTGCTTATAACTTGGGTAAAAATTTAAACATTGACATAAATGAAACATCCATCAAGGATATTTATAGGGTTGGGTCAAAAGATAAGTCAACTCCGATAGTTGTGGAATTCACTTCTGTCCTATTGAGAGACAAAATACTAAAAGGTGTGAAATTGTTTAATAAGAGTAAAGTTAAAGGAGAAAAATTAAACACGTCTCATTTGCAACTAAAACAACAACAAAAACCGGTTTTTATTTCTGAAACTTTAACGAGTAATGCACAAAAATTGTTTTATTTAAGCATAATTTTTCAGAAAAATCATAACTACTCTTTCTGCTGGACAGCTCATGGTGTTGTTTATTTGCGTAAGGAAGAAAATTCACCGCAAGTGAAAATTTCCTGTCCGGAAGATATTGAAATATTGCGCAAGAGTGAATGACTAGATGTAATTCAAGTTCCTTTTACTGTTGTTATTTTAATTTTAATTTTAAATGTTATATTTTTGCATGTAAATCTAAATTTAAATCTTTATTTTGTTAATGCGAGCATCTATTACAATTACGAGTATTTCTACACACAAACACACCACACAAATAAAACACACTTTTCATACTTTGTAGCTAAACCTTGCACACTAACTAAACACACACCAACTAAAACTCACATACTGGATTTCTATATATCACTATCAATTATAATTAATGGATCAAAATTTTCTCAATGATTTAGACTCGATCTCACGATCAATTTCACTTCAGTGTGAGCCAGCTATGGTCTCTTCTCGTGTTTTGCCATTGCAGGCTAATTTAACTGTTTTGACGCAAAATATACGAAGCATAAACTGCAATATGCCTGGTTTCGAGGTGCTTTTGTCTAACTTAAATATTGCCTGGGATTTTATGATATTAACCGAATGCTGGCTTCTAGCGAATCCTATAATTCCCTCAATAGATGATTACGCCTCCTTCGCTACTAAAAATAACAAGATCCAAAATGACGGTGTAGTAGTTTATGCCAGAAATGGTTTGAACTATAGTATCGAGGAACCAAAATTGCAAGAAGGTAACTGCCTTATCATAAAAAAATGTCAGGAATGGGCTATAGTATGTATTTATCGTTCACCAAGTTATAAAACAATAGATCCGTTCCTTACGTCACTTAATACTATTTTGGGAGACCTAGTGAATCACAAATGTGTAGCTATTGTTGGGGACATTAACATTGCGATTAATGATGAAAAACTTGACACTGTCTCTGAACGTTACTTAACCTTAACCGCGTTTCATGGTCTAGTTCCAACTCATTCGTTTGTCACTAGGGATAGTAGTGGAACATGTTTGTATCACGCAATGTTGAAATCTAAGGAGCGTGTTATGACATTAGTTGCAAACACCACTCTTACGGATCATAAAACAGTCTTAATGTGTTTAGAAGGTAAAAGTAATTATACAAAGGCAGCTGTTTCATTTATTAAAGTAAACTATAATAACCTTAAAGAATATATATCCAAATTAGATTTTAGTCACATATATAGTGAAACTGATCCCAATGTGGCTATGTCTGTTCTAATACACTGTCTCGAATCTGCAATCACTGTTAACTCTGTAAAAGTGATCCTTCCTAAGCGTAGACGTATATTGAAACCGTGGATAACGCCTGGCTTGTTACGATGTATACGAAATCGAGATCGCTTACACAAAAAATTTAAAAGTGCGCCAGATAATGAAATTTTAAAGATAACGTATGTTAGATACAGAAACTACTGCAATAAAATTTTGAAAAATGTTAAAAGATCCTATGAAAGAGAAAAAAATAACAATGCGGGTAATAATAGCAGAAAAATGTGGGAAGCGATAAGAGAGATTACATATACTAATAAATATAATGGTTCTAGCAATGAGTTATTGTCTTTGTTTTCCTGCCCTAAAGATGCCGTTAATAATTTCAATAATTATTTTATAAACGTGGGAGGGGAGTTAGCCAATAAATTTAATGAACCTTTTTTGGATAAAGATTCTTGTAAAAGAACAGCCTTTCAAAAACCAAAACCAAATTCCTTTGTAATGCTAGATGTCGATGAGGATGAGGTCGAACGCTTGATAATGGGTCTGAAAAACAATTGCTCGGTTGGTATAGATAAAATTTCAAGTGAGTTACTTAAAAATAATGTTGAGTTTCTTGTATCACCTTTGACATATATTTTTAATTGTTGTCTGAAACAAGGCGTCTTCCCTGATGCTCTTAAAATATCCTTAATTACTCCAATATATAAAACTGGCAATAAGGATGCTATTGAAAACTACAGGCCTATTTCAATTCTCCCAACCATATCTAAAATCCTAGAAAAAATTATAAATATCAGATTAATTAACTATTTGGAATCAAATAATATTATTTCTGACAATCAATTTGGTTTTCGCAAGGGAAAATCTACTAATGATGCAGTACTCAGTCTTACTGAATTTCTCACTTGCAATCTTGACTTAGGTAGAAGATGTATAGGTATATTTTTGGATATGGCAAAAGCCTTTGATACGATTTCCATTCCAATACTTCTTGCTAAATTAGAAAATATAGGGATCCGTGACCAACAGCTTAAAATTTTTTCAGATTATTTGTCAAATAGATATCAATGTGTCAAAGTTAATTCTTGCATAAGCGATAAATTAAAATTACAGTATGGAGTTCCACAGGGAAGTATTTTAGGCCCAACCCTTTTCCTTATCTACATCAATGATCTTTTGCATCTGGAGCTTCCCAATGGTAAAATAACTTCCTACGCAGATGATACAGTTCTTCTTTTTAGTGCACATGATTGGGATAGTGCTTTTCGTGATGCCCAGGATGGTATGAATGCTGTTCAGAAATGTCTCACAATTAATAGACTTTCGCTAAATGTAGATAAATCTAAATATATTAAATTTTCGATAAAAAATCACCAAAATTGTAATACTAACTTAAAAATTAGATTCCATACTTCCTTGACTGACAATAATGTTAACCTTGAAAGTTGCTGTTCCTGTTTAGCCATGGAATCTGTTCAATCTATTAAATACCTTGGTATTATCATTGATGAAAATCTCAACTTTTACAAATACATTGATCAATTATCGGCAAGAATTCGTAAATTGATGCCTATTTTTAAGAATATACGTCATGTTCTGGAACCTCATCGCCTTAAGCAGGTGTACTATGCGCTCTGACAATCGTTATTGTGTTACTGTATCGCTAGTTGGGGTGGTGCAGCTAAAACAAAAATATTAAAACTAGAAGTAGCTCAAAGAGCAATACTGAAAATTTGCATGTTTAAACCGTTCCTGTATTCAACTTTTGACTTGTTTCAAGTTTGCGATGTACTTACAGTACGACAACTGTTTTTACTAAATATAGTTCTCAGGCAACATGCCTTGCTTACCTTTGACGCGAGTAGCACAATTCTTTCTTCTCGGCGAAAATATGCAGTATGTCGTACACAGAGGACACGTACGAAATTCAGTCACAGGTTTTTTAAATTTTTAGGACCCTATTTATACAATCAAATTAATAAACTGTTGAATATTTACCCATTACCCAGGTTAGTATGTAAAGAAGTTATCTGTAGGTGGCTTCAAGCAATGTCTTATGAAGAAACCGAAAATTTTATAAATATACTAACTTGAATAATTCAAACAGATACATACACGTATGCTACAAATACTAAATAAATCCGCACTTAAAGACATATACACAAACACACACACACACACACACACACACACACACATACACACATACACATACACCCACACATCATTTTCATACATTACATATTAATTCAAATATTATACTCATAGATGCCTTGCTTTTAAAATGACCTACTGATCTTTTCATTTATGAGATATTTATTTAGTCTAGTTTAGTATTCTCATGTCTGTGGGGGTTTATGGCGCTGAATGCTGAAATACAGGCATTGCCTAGTTCAGCAGCAGAGGCTAATAAATTATAATTTCTGTAGCTAAGTTGTTACGTAATCTTACTGTACTGATTTTTTTGGTCAATAAATCTGAATCTGAATCTTTAGGCATATTTCAATTATATACCGTTACGTACGGAACCGCCTCTGCCCCCTTTCTCAGCGTCAGGTGTTTAAAGCAATTAGGCATTGAATCATCGGATCCTGAGGTTCAATTAGCTATTAAAGAAAACTTTTACGTCGACGATCTATTATTGTCTCATAATGATATGAATGATTTATTACAATTATGTAAAAATATAAAAAATACGCTTCAGGCAGGTTGTCTTCCACTTCGCAAGTGGACATTTAATTTTTCATGCGACTTTGATGATAGTTTGTCGAATCATTCGAAGGAAATTAGATCAAACGAAGGTATTAATCCTAAAACGTTGGGTTTAGGATGGAATAATGTTTGCGATCAATTTCATTTCACTACTCAATTAAAAAACGATAACAAACTCATCACTAAACGATCAATTCTTTCTAATATATCACAAATCTATATATCGCAAAGGTATTATTGCAACAATTATGGCTCCTTAAAATCGGTTGGGACGACGCAATCCCAGCGACCGTCACGCAGACGTGGAACCGGTTTGTTGTTTCTTTGCAGGCACTCGGTACGCTGCGAGTGCCTCGCCACGCTGTAGGTAGTCAACCATTATCTATCGAACTGCATGTTTTTAGCGATGCGTTGCAGACCGCGTACGGCACTTGTGTTTATGTTCGAACTGTTAATCAAGATAACACTCTAACCGTTAGATTACTTTTCTCTAAATCAAAGGTAGCGCCTTTAAAACCGACTAGTATACCACGCCTCGAACTATGTGGTGCTTTGCTCGGTGCAAAACTTTTAGATAAAGTACGTAGTTCATTGCATTGTTCATTTAATAATATAGTTTTCTGGACAGATTCAACCATAGTGTTAGGGTGGCTACGCATGGCTCCTAATAAATTGAAAACATTTGTTCAAAATAGAATTTCCGAAATTCATGATTTAACTAATGATGTTGTTTGGCGTCATGTCAGCGGCAAGGAAAATCCTGCGGACCTGGCCTCACGTGGTTCTAGTTTGGGTAATCTTTCTTCTTCTACTTTATGGTGGGAGGGTCCCGAATTTTCGCGAAGTTCTAATTTTTCACTAAGCGATTGTACTATCACAGATACGTCAGAGGAACTCCTGAGATGAGGCAGCCTATTTCATCTTTTGTAGTTCATGATTCATCCAACTCAAAGCTGTTCGAATTTAATCGTTTTTCGCAATATAGGCGCATGAGGCGTGCTGTGGCGTTTGTGTTACGTTTTTTACACAATGTTCGCAACAAGAATAATAAACTGACGGGCGTCATTGGTGTCGATGAGTTGAATGCATCTGAGAATGTTTTAATAAGGTGGTCTCAGATGGAAAGCTTTCCAAATGAATATTCCTTGTTGCTCAAAGGTTCACAAATAAAGAGCAAAGATAGCTTAAGTAAACTTAATGTATTTATGGATATAAATGGTATAATGCGTGTAGGTGGCCGTTTTACTAACTCAAGTGAATTTTCTTATAATAAAAAGCACCCTATTTTAATAAGTAGTAAACATTATTTTTCAACATTATTATTTCGTGGTGAGCACCAGAGACTTCTCCATGCTGGACCCATGGTATTACTTTATAACTTACGCGAGACCTGGTGGCCTTTAGGTGGCAGAGGTCTAGCTAGGCAAATAGTTTGGAGTTGTATTACTTGCAAGCGCCTTAAGGGTACAACATTAACACCCCCTATGGGTAACTTACCAGAGGAAAGAATAACGCCTAGCTTTCTATTCATTCGATGCGGAGTGGATTACTGTGGGCCAGTGCACATACTTAATCGTAAAGGTAGGGGGGCTAAAACTGCTAAAGCATATGTTTGTTTATTTGTGTGTTTCGTAACGCGTGCTGTTCACTTAGAATTGGTCACTGATCTCACTACGGACAAATATTTACTAGCACTCAATAGGTTTATTTCGCGACGCGGTAAGCCAATAGAAATATTTTCTGATAACGGTCGTAACTTTGTAGGTCTAATGAATGATTTTTCAGATTTTTTGCGACGATGCGATTCAAATATAAAAGAATATGCCGCGAATCAAAATATAAAATTTTCGTTTATTCCACCTTATTCGCCTCATTTTGGTGGTCTGTGGGAGGCAGGAGTTAAATCTTGCAAATACCATTTGCGTCGGGTTGTAGGTAATTCACATCTCACCTTTGAGGAGTTTAGTACTGTGTTGTCACAAATAGAAGCAGTTTTAAATTCCAGACCGCTCTCTCTACTATCCCCGGATCCCAAAGACCTTTCTCCGCTTACTCCCGCACACTTCTTGGTTGGTCGACCACTAACGTCACCAGTCACTGATGAACTCAGAGATATTCCTACTCATCGTTTGAAACGGCATCAAATGGTAGAATATATGCGCCAACATTTTTGGACACGCTGGTCCAAAGAATATGTATCCGAGTTGCAGGTGCGGAGTAAATAGACTGATAATAAGGCGGACCTGAAGACCAACACTCTCGTCCTGCTCAAGGACACTAACCTTCCACGGCTTAAATGGAGCTTGGGACGAGTGTTAAGGACCATTGCAGGGAAGGACGGCATTTCAAGAGTGGCGGACATACAAACGGCTTCAGGTGTTGTTCGACGTGCCTACACCAAAATTTGCCCTCTTTTATACGACGATGATTCTGCAAGCCTTGGAAAACATTGAAAGCTGCTGCTTCCAAAGCCGGGGGCATGTTTGGCATTTCTGTGCGAGACGGAACGCACCAAGTTCAGGTTCGGCTCGGTCACCAATCCGTATGGTGCTGCATGACGCGATATAAAAATCGACGCTGCCATTGGTCGCAAAATATTGTTCCCAACCCCTCTTCCTCGAAATACTAACAGCAATTTTTCGAATTTAAATATATACGCTATTAGACTTTCAAAGATATCACACCTTTTATTTAAATTTCCAAAATCTCAGTCTCAAAACTCCGTAGCTAAGCATAGACGATACGAAAACCAAGTACCGGTGGTCGCTATCCGGCACAGTGTATATAAATTTTATCATTAAAATCGTTAAATAATTTTAAGAATCTCGTATAAGGAGAGTTAGAGCTTGAAACAGTTCTTCTTAAGGGGGCAGAGTGCTGTGATTGGCTGCGGTTGAGAGGAGACTCCCCCATGGGGAGATGCCATCCGCATGGATTATCTCTAGATACACCACTCACCAATTCTCAGCCCAGGTCCCCTTAGGATCTCGCCGTCCCCAAATTCGGTGACGCTGTAAAAGTTGGTGTTGCAAAAAAAAATAAAAAAGTGATTGGCTTACAAGCTATACGCATATTGACAAGATTCAACAGCTGCGGACATTGAATCTTATTATTCAAGATATAACTCCAAAATTTTGCGTCCATGAGAGACCTCCATTTCGCCAGAGAGGTAATTTTGAAAAAGCGTGGTCTACCCTTATGTGATTTGATTTTTTTGGCTTTGCCTACAAAATATTAATAAATGACATAGTTCTTTTTTGGATGCATTCAAGGCGTTATGTATGCGTAGAATAGTGTGATTTCCACACAACACTGCAATATTCCTAGATGCTGCGGACTAGGCTGTTATATAGTAATATTTTGGTTTATTGTTCTGGTGTTCTCCTCTTTATGAAGAAAAACTATATAAAGTCTATGATTATTTTTATAATCTTATTTCATTAATAGATGCCTTACAAAATGGTTAATGTAACACGTAAGTAAATAAGGTTTAAGTGATTGTACTGGTGATTTTATGTTAGTTATGTTGCTCCTACGGTCGAAAGAATCTTTATTCCGTTCATTCAAAAGTTATAACTGTTCCATAAAGACGATCCAAGAGAAGTTTTATTAGTCAATTGGAAAGTTTATTTTCATTGCAATTTAATATTACATTATTCGATTTGATTTCAATTCCTGATTTCTGTCCATTATATCAGTTGAGTAATGTCTATTATGAAACACATTTTTTATTTTCATTTATACATCATCATTTCTACATACTATTGGTCCGTACCTTTCTTGTGTTATATTATATAATGTTACATGCATCATACATTGTGTCTTTCTCGTTCACCCTTTTGAATTTTAAGGGTTTCTCCATCACCATCACTGTCACTTCCATGGCTCTTGATTAAGAGTTCACTAATCAGCCGTTTTTTGCTGTGGTATTGCCAATTTCTGAATAACTGCTTCGTCTTCACCTCTTATGGCCATCCAAAGGTTGTAGTCCCTGAATAAGAATAAGAATTTTTATTTGTCAAAACATGGTAATTACTGGTGGTACAAGTGATAGGATAGCATGTTTTACCAAAGTTTGGCGTACAAAATTTCATTTTAAAATTACATAATAATAATATTAAGAAAATTAAAAATTGAATTAAATATACTATTTAATACATACTTAATAAATTTATTAGTATCTTTAATTATAACCGATGTCAATCTCCGTCAATTTCCATGTCAGTAATGGAATTTTGTAGATATGTCATGTATGCGTCGTCATATTGATTATTCTATAATGTCATTTTACTTAAAATTAAAATATTCATTTTGGTCATATGGACAAATATCAGTCAACCAGCTGCGGAATTTGGAGGCAATCAGGTTAAATGATTGCTGTCTTATTTCAACGGGAATATTATTATACACCTGGATAGCCATAATGTAGCAGTTTTTTTGATATAGGGCGCTATTACAAGTTAGCCATTGGAGACGGTGATTGTCCCTGGGTATCAGTCTTGGGTTCGACACTGCTTTTTTCTGAAAGAGTTGTGAATGGCGTCTTACAAACATTGCTAGTTCCAGTATATACATTGCAGTAAGAGTAAGTACTTTTAATCCAGCAAATAGATGTCGACATGAGTCCATCCACAAATGGCTCTTATGCATCTTTTTTGCATTTTAAATGCCATGGATATGTCTGGGGAATTACCCCATAATACTAGTCCGTACCTTAGTAACGAATTTACGTGACCATAATATGCAGTTAATGCTACACTTACACCAGCCGTCTGTCTCAATCTTCTGATCGCAAATACAAACGTACTTAATCTTGAGCAGACGTTTTGGATATGAGCTTTCCAGTTGAGGTGCTGATCAAGTATTAAACCCAAGCATTTCGTTTCGCTGACTTCGCTAAGTTTTTCACCCTTGTGAGATAGTTCTGGTCTTATGCGTGTGTTAGATAATATACACATAAGGTCATTAACAAGCTAAAAACAAAACATCGAGGCGGCTGTATAATTATTGTACACTTAAAAATGGTTGATTCAGTGATGTTATTGCTGCTTCAATACTCGTACTTGATTTTTGTAATGTAGGTTTTATATAAAATACTGTGAAAATCTATTGCTAGCACTAAATTACATAATTTAATAGAATATTTCATAAATTGCGGGTAGTCAGCGAAATCTTTGTACACGTGTTCTGAACGGCCCGATGACGTTAGTTGTTTGTCGCTGCCTTTAAAAGGCCGAGCTTCAACCTTTGCGGGGCGATTCTGTATCGAGCCATCGGACCGAGCGGAGCTCTGAGTTAAGTTATCATTTTCATATTGTTGTTTATAACTTTTATCGGAATTATATTTGTATAATATTGTAAGTCATAATCTAATAAGGAAATTTATTTAGATTAATAAAATGTATGAGTTTACAATTACAAAAAGCTTAAAACTACCTAATATCTAAAAATAATATACAATAATATATCTTTGCCATTTACAATAGAAATTACTTCTGTAATCTTAAAAATTAAAATAAGAGATTATTTGCGAGTAAAGATTTTATACTTTGTTTTGGTATTTTAATTTTAATAATCAATAAATAGTGTACTTTAAACATTTAATAATTTTGAAAGTAGTGATTTCCCTTATAAAATAAAGAAATCTGAATCTATTGAATAGTTTTATTTCCATTCCATTTGCTTTTATTGCTTTATATAAGTTTCAAAGTGTTTATAAAATTAATTATTAATGCCAATGCTAACATCAGAAGTGGGATAAACAACCTATTCTCATAAAACTAATATAATTATTTGTTTCATAATGAATGTCGGAGAAAAACGGAATCTGCTGAAGGCAATCAGCAATGCTTTCACTACACCGAGTGAGAAGGATGACGACGTGGCACCATCAGTCTTCAATTCGGATAATGATTCCGGAGCGGCTGGCTGGTGAGACAGCATCGAAGTCCTGACAAAAGAGTTCAGTCGGAGCAATATCACGACAGCTGCTAAAGGAGGTAAGGCCGTTAAGGGCCCTGATTTAGCGTGGTTCGAAACGGGAACCTGTAGAAGGAAGATTAAGGGTTTTTTTTTATGTTAATGTAATAAATTCTTACCCTGTAGAGAGAAATCTGTGTGAGAGATTCACTAAAGCAGTTCTGTATTCTTCTAATTTATCTGATTCTTATAGTGATTATGTAGAAATAAAGTAAGGTTACTGGGTAAAACATTTTGTTTTTGATGCACAACTTATTGAATTAATCTGAAATTTCTTGACCATGTCTTGAAAAGTTTAGAAAAATAAAAATCTAGCCAAATTCGATATCCAAGACGAGACAAGACATATGTTATTACGTTTCATTTACCATTTTTATATTAAAACTGATAAAAATTTAGTTGAAAATAAAAGAAAATACGGCAACAGTGTTTTTAATGTTTTAATAATTATATTCCAAGACCATAACCAATGGCTTGAGATCAAAAAGGTTAAATAATAATTAGAAATCTTTCAGTTATATTCAAAATTTTATTGTTTTGTTACCATGGACATTTTCTGACTCTGAAGTTTAATTCTATTGGGATCTGACAAAATTCGTGAGACACCTGGTGTTCAATTTTGGAACTAATACCGGGGTGCATCGCTCATCAAAACACATAAGTTATCATTAGTGTCATTAGTACTTTTGAGAAATTAAACAAAAAATGACGGAAGAATTAGGAATATTTAACCCTCGCAAGATTTCTAAAAAAAGAATAAAGTGTTGTGTGTATGGATGTGGAAGCAGTTTTCAAAAAAACCGTGAATTAACGTTTCATAAGTTTCCTAAAAAAAATGCGCGTTGTGTTTACATCAAAAATTATTTTGGTCAAATGGAAAAAGTGGACCAATTCACAGCATGGAAGAACGCTTTGAAGATTGACTGTAAAATAAATCCTCACATGAAAGTGTGTTCATTGCATTTTCTGAAAGACGACTATATATTACCAGGTGAGTCAAATTCGTTTTTTGAGGTTAAGCATGTGTGAAGTAGCATTTTACAAGATCTCATTATTATTCCACTAAGAAAAGAATGGGACGGCAACAACATTAAAATGAAAGAGTTTCCTTGGTTTAGTTACCACAATTCAATAAATGTTTGTGTATACCACAATTCAATAAATGTTTCGCAGCTACCAGTCGTTCACCCTCTCGAAAATTGCGATTACTGGGCGTTGAACCGGACCATTCACAAATATCATTAATTGTTAAGACTATCATTATCTACCACTAATATTGATATTTAACTATTTTACGGTATTTCATCACGGTTTGACTAGGCAAATGCACCCCCGTCGGCGCCATATTGAATAGGCCACGCCTCCATGTCAGATCCCAATAATGATAAATACAGGTAAGGTTTATATTATGAACTTCAGAACTAGAAAATTACGAATAACTATAATAATCGGACATTTATTTTAGTTTAGAAAGCTAAACAGTGCAAAAAAAATATATTGATTGAAAATTGTTCACTATTTGGACAGATAACAAAAAACGAATCGAGAGGAACAAAATCTGAATTGTAAGGCCTCATATTATACACTAGTAGAAGTTTAAGAACTAGATTTCCAGCTTTGTGGTTTTATCATTAATTCGTTGGCATTACTTTTAGGACTTGATATTGAAATGCACCCAAATAAACTTATAATCGAGTAGCATATACAGAACAAGCTTCTGACGAACTGAGAAACTCCACTTTTTTTAAGTGTTACTCACTTGTAAGCATGGCTTCATCTATTATTTTTGTGTTGTTACCTGCCTTTCCATTTATACGATACCATGCAAAAATAACCAAAAAAAAAGTAACGAATTCCCGATGTAAATACTTCAAAAATATTTTCTATGATAAAAAATAAGCGATAGATGAATAGATTTTTATTGCACCACAATGTACCCAAGAAAACAAAGTATAGACTATTGTCATTGATATATTAATTGTTGTTACTTATTTCAAAAACTGTTAACATGAATTGACATAATTTTTGATCGACACAGCACAGGTTACTTCTCGGAGCGTGTTTTCGATACTAAAAGTGTTGCCAATATGTTAAATGTAGTTTATCATTAGTTTGAATTTTCTATTTGGCAAAGGACATGGTTAAGAAACTGCCCTTAACGTGTATAATTATCGCATTAGCCCATAATTTTGTGTATTTTTTTTATTAATTATTACGTGTTTATAATTCTCTTACAACTTTAGTGAAAGGCCCTTATTTTTATTATAACAAATCACTGAAGGCCTAAAATACTAGATTTTGTTTTTCTGATCAGGCTTGAGAGAAGGCTGTATGATAATTAATGCTTTGATTTTTGCAAATGAACAAAATAAAACTTCACAGATTTCATGTCAGGCCGACAGCAAAAAATTATTTGTATATAATTTTACTTTTAAAAATACTTTTTGTGAAGTGTTAATCAGATAAATGTGAAGATATATTCTAAGAAAATGCGAAATTTATGGCTCTGTAAATAATTCAGCCATTCTGCATTATATATAACTAAGTACAATATTTATACATTGCTAGAGCAGTCGCTTATACAAAATTTTACCATGTTCTTTGGGTAAAAAAAAAAAGCGGAATAACGTTTTTGGAACTTTTTCGCGAGACAATGTCTTATAAATAATGTCAGAAATTATCTGAACTCAATGGTTTCAAAACACAATTTTACTATATTTTTACTCAACAACTATCGATTTAGTTCTTAAAATTTAAAGGGGTTCTTGAAAATATAATGATAAAAATCAGCTTGAAAATTATGAGATAATGAGACAAATATTTTTTTATACATTTCAAACTCTAGTATTTTAGTTTTTTTAGTTTCCCAAAGAAATGGATTGGTTTTGTAACTGTTTTATATATATAATTGGTAATTTGATAAATTGTAAAGATACTAGTACCAATATCGACCTGTAAACCTTAGTCTTCTGCAAAAATGTGGGACACCAAAAAAAACCAATGGTCAAGTATTTTGAACAACGCTCATTGGCAATGTTGATGGATTCACAAGATTTTGTCTATAAAAACCACTTGAATTTTATTTTATTCATTCGGAGTTAAATTCCAGAATAATAGTTTGATAGGTACCTACTTCGAGAAAGAAGTACTCGTCAATTTGGCTGTTACAGATTATGTTACTTTGGGGTATGAACACTGTTTTTACATGTATTTTTGACAAATTTTATACATTGGTTGATATAAAATCTCGTTGGCAGTTATTATAATAATCTATAAATATTAGATGTACCCACAAGGTTATTATTGATCTTGCTATCTTATAAAAACAAAAATATACAAATAACAAATAACAGTTAATTTATTCAATTGCTTAATTAAAAGCTTTTTGTAATCATTAATTCCATTATTAAATATATCAATAAAATTGAATTTATTATTATATGAATCACAGGCTCGGTACAAAAATGTGTTGGAAGTAAATTTTGTCTCAACAAAAGGTACACTAAACTAGGCTGTTAGACCTAGAGTTTAAACGGGAACACGAATGTTACTCAAAAGAAAAGGAGAATAAGGACTATGGAGATAAATAATAGAATTAAAATGGAACATCTTAAAATCTTTGCTAACCCTTAGAACGAAACCTAGCATTGGATAAGCTTTAAAAGTTATATTTTCAATGTGATCATTAATCGATTATTTGCTGTCTAGAAGAAGTCCCAGGTTCCTAACTTAAGCAACATTCAAGGACTGATCAGTTGGCTGATAATTATCTAATATTTTGGTTTTTTTCCTTTCTAGTAAAACTTGTAACACAACATTTATTTACGTGATAGATATGCTTAATACTACCTGCAATGGTTCGTCAGATTGGCCAAGCGGTTTGTGGAAATTACAACAATCTTTAAATACCTATATTCAAAATTCGACAAGATTTACATCAATTCGTTTACTTATTGGTCGTAATGCAAACATTCTATGAATTCAGTATCGTCTTAATTATATAGGAGTTACGGAAAATAACAGACATTAGATCAGATCGTAATTTAGCTCAGCGGCGTTTACATTTTGACAATTGTTAGGGGAGGACAATAAGGGTTTTGAGATTGGTAATATAGTGTTATGTTATCAGGATCGTAGACGTCATAAAAATTAAGACCGAAATTAAGGGAACCGTACGAAATTATAGAGATTTCGAATAATGATCGTTATAGTTTAAGGGGTAGTGGTCAACGGAATCATGTAATTTCTAAGGAGTATTGTAGTAGCCAAGGGGAATTGGCTGAACAAAATTTATCATTCGAGAATCGGCCGTAGCTTTGAAAAAATATATATATAACTGTTAACCATTACACAACGGATAAAATCGCAACCCGGCACATACTGCAAGACCAACAGATACTGTTAGTTCTTTTTTTTTGCATGATTTAACATAAAAGGGAGATAGAAAGCCTCTCTGAGTTTGTTTCGCTGGTTCTTCTCGGAAAGGTCTCCCAACTTTGGAACCGGTGGTAGTTTACGGTAGATAGGGTCAAATAAAGAAACTCAAAATTATGTAAAAGAATTAAATAAATCACTTTATTAATTATATTAGCTAATACATTCAAACATAGACAATAAAGTTGTAAAAATCTTCCAATGAAAAATCCAAACGCTCAATAAAAGTCTTAAGGCAGCTCGACAAAGTAAATAAAATACAGTTATGTTCTAAAATCGATTTATGAAATATGTTGTTAGTATAAACAATGAGATTAAATTATTATGATCATATGTACCTGTAATATTTTATGATATACCAATAAAAGTTTAGAGTATAAAATTTAATATTTGATTAAAATATTTGTGCATGGAATATTGGTATAACTATTGATTAGTTTTTCTTAAACCACTCGTAATATACTTTGAAAAAATGTGATACCAACGAAAAGTTTTAAATTTTACCTGATCCTATGATTGTGTTGTAAAACCACCACTGCTGGTCTACCACTGCACTGATATCAGTTTGAAATTCATATGCAGCAGGTGATGGGACTATTATGACAGAGACTTATGATATAATATGTATACTGCTGGTCAGTCACTGCCCCGATGCTAGTCTGGAATTCATGCGCAGCAGGTGATAGGACTAGTATGTCAAGGCCAGAGACTATGATATATATTTGTATACTGCTGGTCAGTCACTGCCCCGATGCTAGTCTGAAATTCATGCGCAGCAGGTGATAGGACTAGTATGTCAAGGCCAGAGACTATGATATATATTTGTATACTGCTGGTCAGTCACTGCCCCGATGCTAGTCTGAAATTCATGCGCAGCAGGTGATAGGACTAGTATGTCAAGGCCAGAGACTATGATATATATTTGTATACTGCTGGTCAGTCACTGCCCCGATGCTAGTCTGAAATTCATGCGCAGCAGGTGATAGGACTAGTATGCCAAGGCCAGAGACTATGATAAATATATGCTTTTATACAATTGAATGTGACTATGACTGTGACCATGACTGTGACTGTGACTATGCCTGTGACATAAGGTCATAAACAAGCTGAGTTGATCGCTAGATCTTATTTAAATAAAGTTACCCTGTAAAACAATTTTTAAAGTGATCACATTATTTCAAAGTGTACTTCGAGAACGAAGTACATGTCAGAATGGCCGTGTTAGATAATATACACATAAGGTCATTAACAAGCTAAAAACAAAACATCGAGGCGGCTGTATAATTATTGTACACTTAAAAATGGTTGATTCAGTGATGTTATTGCTGCTTCAATACTCGTACTTGATTTTTGTAATGTAGGTTTTATATAAAATACTGTGAAAATCTATTGCTAGCACTAAATTACATAATTTAATAGAATATTTCATAAATTGCGGGTAGTCAGCGAAATCTTTGTACACGTGTTCTGAACGGCCCGATGACGTTAGTTGTTTGTCGCTGCCTTTAAAAGGCCGAGCTTCAACCTTTGCGGGGCGATTCTGTATCGAGCCATCGGACCGAGCGGAGCTCTGAGTTAAGTTATCATTTTCATATTGTTGTTTATAACTTTTATCGGAATTATATTTGTATAATATTGTAAGTCATAATCTAATAAGGAAATTTATTTAGATTAATAAAATGTATGAGTTTACAATTACAAAAAGCTTAAAACTACCTAATATCTAAAAATAATATACAATAATATATCTTTGCCATTTACAATAGAAATTACTTCTGTAATCTTAAAAATTAAAATAAGAGATTATTTGCGAGTAAAGATTTTATACTTTGTTTTGGTATTTTAATTTTAATAATCAATAAATAGTGTACTTTAAACATTTAATAATTTTGAAAGTAGTGATTTCCCTTATAAAATAAAGAAATCTGAATCTATTGAATAGTTTTATTTCCATTCCATTTGCTTTTATTGCTTTATATAAGTTTCAAAGTGTTTATAAAATTAATTATTAATGCCAATGCTAACACGTGCAGCTTGGTAATTCCAAAATTGTATAAACGTGCTTTTTGCAATATTTGCACTCGGACCATTTCTGTTTCATCATTATTCATCAATACATGCTGCGGCTGAATTTAGGGTTTCTTCGAAGGAAGTGGTTTCGTTAATACTTTTACCTGACACTATAACTGATATATCATCGGCAAATAGGACGGTTTGGTGATTTATAGCACTGGGTAAATCATTTTTAAATATCAGAAACAATACCGGACCTATTACACTTCCCTGCGGTACACCACGCTTATTGTGGATGAAGGGGGACCTGTACGTAATAATTTCATTCTCATTATTTATTTTGCTTATTTCCACACACTGATTTCTATTAGAAAGGTAACTTGTAATCCAGTTTAATGCTTGTCCTCTTGCAAAAGTATCTGGTGATCAACGAGATCAAAGGCACGGGACATCTCGAAAAATAATGAAATTGTTGGTAATTTCCCTTTTTGGAATCCATTTTGCTCTTTAACTATGATGTTGTGCTTATTCAAGAATGCCAATATCCGTTTAACTATAGCCTTCTCAAATATCTTAGATAGTATTGATATCAACGTGATCGGGCGATAGTTGCCAATTTCTTGTTCGCTATTTTTTTTATGTATTGGTCTTACTATAGAGAACTTTAAAGCCTCCGGAAATTTGCCCTCCTGGAATGAAAGATTTATAAGAAAAGTCAATACCGGCACAAGTATGTCAGCACATAATTTAAAAAGCCAGACAGGGAGTGCATCGGTTCCTACGGCTTTGGTGTTTTTCAAGGAAGCAATTATGCTTTTTATCTCCTGTTCTGAACAAGGCATTAAAAATAAGGAGTTATTATATTGTTTTAAACTTTCATGGTCACTAACATTATAGTCATATAAGTTATTTACGAGATTGTTACCATGTACCTTGTTTTTAACGAGTTTCCGATATTTCGGCACTGTTGCAAGCGCCACGATCACGGAGTAACTGAAGTAATTGCGGGTAGGCTGTTATTGGCAGACATATCGGTCTACCCTCCGACGAAGTCTTTTATTGCGTTCGATACCCGTACGTTCACATTCGCACTATTCACTCGAAACTGTTCTCGACACACAACACTTACAGGATCGGATTGCGACACGACACTTTTTTGATTATTTCCGGTTTTACACATACGAACCACAGGATTCCAGACACTCGACAATTTAAACCCGTCCTCACTATTGAAATTTGTATATTTTGTTATTTCAATCGCTTCCCTGACCAATCTTGGTATGTAGTGGCGTTCTGTCGAGATAATCTGAGGGTTATGAAACTCAATCCAGTGGTTAGGACCAGAATCAATCAAATGTTCCGCGATGGCTGATTTCTGCGTATCGTTGTTCTTGATTGCTTTTATGTGTTCCCTCATTCGGCATGATACTGTTCGCTTTGTTTGGCCAATGTACGAACTGCCACAGCTGCAATCGATCTTATAGACACCAGGTTTCTCCAAGGGGTTGTTGTATTTAGGAGACCGTAGGTATTGTGAAACCTTTCGCACAGGAGTGAAGACAGTGTTTAGTGAGTACTTATTCAGTATGTTTGAGATCTTGTCAGTCACTCCTTTGACGTATGGCAAATAAACAGGTTGTCTGTCTACTCTGTGTCTCTGGTGTCTTAGTTTGTGTCTAGATGGAAAATGTCCCTGGTATCCATTACTCCGTAAGACTCGTTGTACATGCTCCAATTCTTCTTGAAGATGTTCCTCATCACACAGGTCATATGCACAGTTCGTCAGTGAAGTCACTACAGAGTTAAGATGTTTAGGGTGGTGATGCGAGGAGGCGTTGAGATAGCGGTCAGTGTGTGTAGATTTGCGGTAAATGGAATGACCAAGCGAACCGTCATTCCTCAACCGAATCTTCACGTCCAGAAAGGCCAGACTTCTGTCTTCTTCCATCTCATAGGTAAAGTTGATTTTAGAATGGATACCATTTAAATTTGCCAAGTGAGACTCGACATCATGTTTGTTACCTCTTAATATACAGAATACGTCATCGACATACCTCTTCCATAGTTTTATTTCTGTGGGTGCGGTGATAAAGGCTTTTTCTTCAAAATGCTCCATCCATATATTGGCAACCACTGGAGCCACGGGACTGCCCATTGCGACCCCATCTATTTGGAGGTAGTACTGACCCTGACATATGAAGAAATTCGTCGACAAACAATAATGCAAAAGCTTGGCATATTCCTTCGGGATGTAATTTTCTTGCAACTTCACCTTCACCACTTCCAGACAATTCAACACAGGTACATTTGTGAACAGCGACTCTACGTCAAAACTGACCATCAACTGATTTTCATCTACCTTGTTTTGGTGCAAGATTTCTATGAAACGGCGGGAATCCTTCACAAACGACGACGTTCGTCCCACTATTGGCTGCAATACTTTTGCCACGTGCTTGGCCAGTTCATATGTCGGTGAGTCTATCTGAATCACGGTCGGACGTAGGGGCACATTTGGGTTATGGATTTTCGGCGGACCATATAGTTTTGGTGGCTGGATGTTCCTAGGACGTAATAAATATTTAACAATGTCATCATCTATTGATTCTAAATTTTGAGCCAATATCGATCATCCGATATTACAAATTATTATGTTTACAACACAGTATAACCAGATAAACAAATCTTTGGACATAAACCAAATTATTCAGAGAAGAGAGAAAAATAAGAAAAAATCACCAATACCGATCAACCTTTTTTGAGCAGTAAATGACCAAAAAAAGAGCAAAGTAAATGCTACAAAGCCTTCTTTCCACTTGTTCGGGCGCCACATGTGATGTAATATTTTACTCCACTGCCCTCTACAATCTACCTCAGAGCACAGGGGAAACAATGAAAGAAAACCAAAGAATTAAGATAATGTTATAATTATATTTTACTAACTATAGATCCTTAAGAAGATGAATACAGTAGTTTTGAGTTATAGTTTATATAAATCACCAAGTTGACATGAAATGTTATAACTATATTTTGCTAACTATAAATATCATAAGGAAGCTGAATACAGTAGTTTTAAAGTTATAGTTTATATAAATTACCAAGTTTACATGAAATGTTATAACTATATTTTACTAACTATAAATATCATAAGGAAACTGAATACAGTAGTGTTAAAGTTATAGTTTATATAAATCACTTCCCTCTCAGTGAGCAAAACCTTAAGTTGACATTAATTTTAGAATTATATAAATATCAGACATTCATTACAATCTACCATGTACTTACATGAGTTCTTAATTTATATCTAATATATTTTACCTACTCTGCAATGGACTCTCAATTGAGAGACCAAAAAACTAGACTTTTCCAGATAATAAACTATTTAGTAGATTTCAGAGGTTCTACGGCTCGTTTGATCGATATTGGTGATGCTGTATACTAGGTTAATTGTAGTTCTCAGTGAGACAACCAGTTATATAGATATACAGGGTGTCCCACGGCTACCTCACACGGAGGGAAAGTATAGTAAATATTAAAGATAGGATATTTTACTGAAAGAAGACATCATTTCATTTTTGATAATAACTAGAACTGCATTCACAGATTTTTTTAAAATCGACTGCTACAACTGGGAATCAAACTCGTGTAATTTCGAAAAAAAATACGACATATTTTATGATAACCATCGAAAGAGTTTATCATAAGATTATTTTTTACTAATTAACATAGCATTTACATTTATACATTTGTGAACAATTTGTATATCACTTTATTCTTTTTATCACGTAATAAGACATTCCTTTCATTTAAAATGCTATGTTATTTAGCAAAAAATAATTGTTATGATTAACTCTTTCGATGGTTATCATAAAACATGTAGTGTTTTTTTTTCGAAATTTCACGAGTTTGATTCCCCGTTGTAGCAGGCGATTTTTAAAAAATCTGTGAATGCAGTTCTAGTTATAATTAAAAATAAAATGATGTCTTCTTTCGGTAAAATATCCTATCTTCAATATTTTATATAATTTTCCTCCGTGTGAGGTACCCGTGGGACGCCCTGTATATAGAAATGGGTAGGTCGGGGTCCAACCTCGCCTTGTGGTACCTGCGCCACGCTTACCCAGGGTTAGTTAGAGAAATACCTTGTTTAGGATAGGTTTAGCAGTGTATGATCTGTCCGCAGTTACGGCCGGGTTACATAAGACTGGAGAGTGGCTTGCAACCATTATTGTAATAATCTCACGCGTCCCCTCTGGTCCGTATATATAGAGAGAATCTCCTTGTTGTTAGCTTGTTCTTCCTCCAGTACTTCTTGAGGAGAACGTTTAAGCCTGAAGTTCACACTGAAAAAAATCGGTCAGATATTGGGAAAATACATAGATTACTACATCTGCATCACTAGCGGTAGAGTGAGGGATATTCACGGTTAATGTTTACATTTTTGAATCACTACATGACTGGGAGGTCCATCTTATTGAGTTGAAGGAAATCAATTTCATGTTCACTAACTTGACAAGAATGATTAGGTATATCTGATGACAATAATCACCATATCATGCATAATGAAAGGCCTGCATTTCAATTAGTGCTAGGAGAATAAATATGATATCAGATGATGGGCTTACCGTTCGAGATGTAAAACTTTCCGTTACTTTGTTCCCCCTATCACAAGATACTGCCCTGCCTTGCAAGATTCCGGGACCATCTACCTTGCGAAATTTTATCACCCCGAATTACAGTTCGGTTAGCGTCTCCGCGCTATTTCCGCCAATATCCTCCAGGATATAAACTTTTCGGATCTACTTCACCGTCTCCGGAGCCCGGAGTGTCCTTCTTTTAATATACTTTGGGCAGAATACGAAAGGGTGCCTCAATTACTTTCGAAATTTTTAAATATTGTTTTGACAACTCAGCATAGAGAAAAGACTACCAACTCCCAAATGTGTCTATGATTTTTTTTCTCTCTCCAACTGAAGGCAAAGGCCACAGTCAAACAGACAGCCGCTGCATTTGATACGAGATAACGAATAAACTCAAACCCATATAACTATGCTCGCTGTAAGCGGAGGAAAAGAGAATACCTACATCAGCGAGGAAATTCAATTTCAAGTAAAATTCAGAATCGAGTAAAAAAAACGCCCGATTGAGAACTCAAATCGATATGGGAAAAATATAATTGAAAATTCAACAACTGTCAAACTTCATCCACTCATCCACTCGCACCAACAGAGATCCACTGCCTTTTTTTTTATAAGTGTCAAGTCGATTTTTTGAGTCGAATGAAAAAAGCATCTATTCCCTCAATGCTACCAACCCAATCAATGAAGTTTGACAGCTACGTTGACGTAAGCGGTTCGCTATCATAGACAAAACAGCTGTCCTACGTGTGTCAGTAATAGGAGTGTCAGTGTCACGCCTTGTTTAAAAACAAACACTACACTATGAGATGGAAGAAGATAGAAGTCTGGCCTTTCTGGACGTGAAGATTCGGGTGAGGAATGACGGTTCGCTTGGTCATTCCATTTACCGCAAATCTACACACACTGACCGCTATCTCAACTCCTCCTCGCGTCACCACCCTAAACATCTTAACTCTGTAGTAACTTCACTGACAAACCGTGCATATGACCTATGTGATGGGGAACATCTTCAAGAAAAATTGGAGCATGTACGACGAGTCTTACAGAGTAATGGATACCAGGGACATTTTTCATCTAGACACAAACTAAGACACCAGAGACACAGAGTAGACAGACAACCTGTTTATTTGCCATACGTCAAAGGAGTGACTGACAAGATCTCAAACATACTGAATAAGTACTCACTAAACACTGCCTTCACTCCTGTGCGAAAGGTTTCACAATACCTATGGTCTCCTAAAGACAACAACCCCTTGGAGAAACCTGGTGTCTATAAGATCGATTGCAGTTGTGGCAGTTCGTACATTGGCCAAACAAAGCGAACAGTATCATGCCGAATGAGGGAACACATAAAAGCAATCAAGAACAACGATACGCAGAAATCAGCCATCGCGGAACATTTGATTGATTCTGGTCCTAACCACTGGATTGAGTTTCATAACCCACAGATTATCTCGACAGAACGCCACTACATACCAAGATTGGTCAGGGAAGCGATTGAAATAACAAAACATATAAATTTCAATCGTGAGGACGGCTTTAAATTGTCGAGTGTCTGGAATCCTGTGGTCTGTATGTGTAAAACCGGAAATAATCAAAAAAGTGTCGTGTCACGATCGATACTGTAAGTGTTGTGTGTCGAGAACAGTTTCGAGTGAATAGTGCGAATGTGAACGTACGGGTATCGAACGCAATAAAAGACTTCGTCGGAGGGTAGACCGATATGTCTGCCAATAACAGCCTACTCGCAATTACTTCAGTTACTCCGTGATCATGGCGCTTGCAACAGTGCCGAAATATCGGAAACTCGCTAAAAACAAGGTACATGGTAACAATCCCTTAAATAACTTATATTACTTTAAGGAGCCATTTACCCGATCTATAGCATGTTTTGCAGGAGCGAGCGGTTTTATTGTCAATTTTATAGTTTAGGTTTAAGAAATGTTCATTAAATATTTTGGTAATGTCAATTGGATCGGTTATGGTTACGTCATTTACGATAATGCTGTCAATTTCTTTATGTAGATTACTGTTATCTTGATTGTCATTAATTACGTCCCAAGTTGCTTTGCATTTATTTTTCGCATTACCAATAAATCTAGTATTCTGTATGTGCTGGGCTTTATCTACACACTTTTTAAGTAATTTTGTATACTTTTTTAGTTTAGTCTTATTAGGAGATGATTTGTTTAAGTAGTAGTGGTACCTTAACGAACGTTTTGTTTCACTTGATTTCTTTATGCCTTTAGTAATCCACTTTGGTTTAGAATTCTTTGCGTTGATTTTAATTCTTTTTATTGGAATACAGATGTCGTAAAATAGCTTAATGTTTTCATGAAAGCTATCGAATGCCTTATTTAAGTCTCCTTTATTTACATAGACATCACTCCATTTGAGACAAGATAAGCATTTTCTCAAATTGTCCATTTTGCATTTACTTGCATCTCTTATAGATTAGTACCATGATGTCATATTAGTATGTTTTTTCAACGTCAAGAATTCCAAAGTCTGTCCCGTATCATGATCAGATAGCTGCAGGTCATGAACTTCACCCTTAGCATCTTTGATATTACTAGCAATGTGATCAATACATGACTTTAGTCTCGTAGCAGCATTTATATGTAAGTCAAGATTATACGTTTTCAATAGCGTTTTATAGTTTTGCCAAGCCGAGCCATTTTGAAGTATATTGACATTAATATCACCGGCTATAACAACATTCCGTTTGCTATACTTTGTTAACCTGTGTAAGAGCAGATCCAAAAATGACATAAATCTTGACAAGTTAGATGGACTTGGGACTCTATAGATACAAATTACTATACAATTTAAGTCAGGTATATCTACAGCACAACATTCGAAAACTTTTTCTATCGATATATTTGAGCAGATATCAATGGACTTAAAAGTTAATTCTTTACGAACCATAATACAGACACCACCCAGTCTCAGAAAGGCACAACACATGAAGTTCTTTACTTTTTTCTGTAAAATCGTCAATACATATTTCTAATGAACTGAATTTGTTTAACAAGCCTTGCATATTTTGTTGAAATATTCTTACAGTAGTGCCTTTAGGAGGATCGAAAAAAAGTCCCGTCAACACTACCGATTCTATTAACATTATCGGTTTTGTCAGTTCTATTACATTTCATAGTTTTCTTTTCAATTAAAAAGTAGTCAAGTATACTAGATTAGAAAAAGTCCTATTTTTGTCAACATTAATGTTATAATTATTCCTTTTTTTAACGTATCATGCTATATCTTTTGGATTGAGAAACACGTTGTTGTAGAGATCGCTGTCAATACAAACATTAATTCTAACAGTCAAAAATTGTAAGAAATTTCGCTTATTATGACGATTAAAGAGATTCAAATTAATAAATGTACATTTGGAATAGATATTTGAACACAACATTAGTCTGTTATTCAATAAGTTCACATTAAAATAATTAGAATAAAATATCGGTGCTAAGATCACTTGACAATTCCTAAGTTTATTAAGAACAATATGCAATTCAGATTCAAGTTTAACGAGGTTGTCGTCGTGCATACCTATGCCTAAAATTACAATATCATCGTTTGTCAAAGAGCTAATATATAGATCATCACAGTTTTTAAAAATATAGGAACTTGGTGCACCGCTTTTAATATAGGCAATTGGGTCATATTCGTCGTTCCACTTACCCAACCTGGCATTCTTTATGGAAGCTGATAAACCATTCAGTGCATCATCACCAAATATATATATTTTCTTCTTGGGATTGGCGACCCTATCGGGCGATGGGTCATTATTTACTATCTCCCTGGGTTCCAAGGAATTCCGATTCTCCATTTCGGAATAATTTGGTTTTATTTGTGACAGGTTCTTCAAATCATTTGCGTCATTCCGTAAAAGATGATTTTGGTCGCAATCTTGAGATAACTTTAAAACTTGGTTTTGACTTTTCTTACTCTTACTTATCGGAGTATTGGGAGTAGATCTACATATGTGCGACATTTTTTTTATTTTTATCTCATACTCTATAATTTTATTTTTTAATTTTGTATTTTTTTGTAGAATGTTGCAAATTTCATTGTCGCCAATTTCTAACTTATTTTTCAGGCTTATAATCTCATTTTCCATTGATTCAATTTTGTCCTGGTTTATTGTAGGTATTTCAGGACAGCTTCGGTTTAGCGTGCACAATGGGTCTTGTGTATCACCTTCAGTATAATCCTCTGTGGCATCAGATAGAGACTGAAACAAGTTCTCAGTAGAAATGTTGATTTTATATTTACTACGTACTGTTATGTGGTCTTCAGCACATGTATTTGGCGTACTTGTATAACTTAGTGATTTGTTGGTAATGGTTTGTGGCTATTTTGTGCAGTCATTACACTTCTAATTCTTTTTATTTAGCGCTGTCATAATACAAAAACGACCAAAAGAAACATCGGTGCAATCTAGGTGATACAGTTTTTTACAGAAAAAACACGTTAATTTTTGTCTGTTTGTTATTTTACTTGAATATTTTCCATTCCATCTCCACCCTAAATAGTACGCAGTATCCGAGCCGATCGATATTGTTGTAAAAAGTTAGTCTTAAATCGTTGTGTGTAACGGAACGTTTTCTTTCTTTGTTGTTTCGTTGTTTCTGAACGCAGTATAAATGTCAGCTGACGTTTAGATGTCAATCTGTCACTTCTGTCAGTGTCTGTCAACTAAGTAATCAATCTGTGAGTGATACTGAATTTCGTAGGTAGTTCAAGACGCGTAATTTATAGTATTTTCGTTCAATTGGTTGATTATCAAAAACAGATTCTTCGTTATAAGAATAATTTGTGTAATCGAAAAAATCTTGAAAATGTTTTGATGAATTTTAGCTTCAACTGATGTGATAGAAAGTTTATGTGCGTACCTTGTTGTCGTGATAACTGCGTATATTTATGTAGTATAATCGTCCCGGAGAGTCTTGATTTAAAACACTGAAATTCTTTTAATAAGTTTATTACAAATTATAATCACATTTAACTATCGTCTTTACTTTTACAATACTCATTAAAACACGTTTTAACACGAAGATTTTATATATAACTCTTGTAAGCAAAATACCCGCGTTACCAGTAATAATCCTTCACCTTTTTTAAAAAAAGAATATTGTTATCTATGGCATGGGAATCGGGATCATAAATCCTTATTCCATGTCATAGATACAACTATTAATGACAGCGTTGGTTTTACTTGGGAACGTAGAATAAATACATTTAAAAAATAAGGAAAACACTAATCAATTAAATTTGAGAAATATGAGATATCACGAGTCGTGAAAGTTAGTACATATGAGAATTATAGAACAACTCTGCAATTGTTACATTAACATCTTATTATTTATTTATTAATATCTGTATTTCTTAAATTATTAATCAGAATGTTGTAGCCTCTGCATATCTACAACAAACTGACTAATATTGTAAGGTCAAAGCCCCTGCATGTCCTTGCCTCACAAGTCACAACAAATTAAATCTTTATTTATTATAAGATAATGACAGATTAATTCACTGTATCAAATCTGTTTTAACCAAATATCGATTTAACTAAAGATATATATTTTTTTTTTAATTTAAAATGGAAGAAAAAAAAACATGTCTTACTAATTTACATACAAAATGTGCTGTAAAATATAAAAAATAAACAATGAAATGAGTGCTGTGAACAACAACAAAATAAATAAAATAAAAAATACTATTTCTTCTAAAAAAATTGAATTCTTAAGTTTCGAATCAATAAAATGTTGTAGCCTCTGCATATCTACAACAAACTGTCAATTTTAAGATCAAAACCCGTGCATGTCTTTGTCTGTTTATTTACAACATAACTCTTATATTGAAGCCCCTTCATGTCTTCAATATTAAGTAATTAATTTGCTCTGTGGATGTAAATATATTAGTAATATTAAAGTAAGTATAACTTAATTATTATAATGCCTATTTTTTTTTATTTATCTTTAGATCCTTGCAGTGTATTACTCATTATTGTCGACACTATTTTCATATAGTTCATTATTGTTGTCACTAACTTAATTATTGGACTCACACTCTGACTCGTCGGCAGTTCTGTTAAATACTAGCCAATGATGCATTTTGTCTACAGAAAAGACTCCTTTAAAAGAACGATTACCTTTTCGCGATAAAGGAGTGTCTTCCATCAGATACCTGTCATTACCAAATACAAATACCATACCAAATTTTTCTATAACACGATATGGGCCCCGAAGCTTGGGTAATCATTTTCTACTTTGGCCGCAAGAAGGTATTTCCCTTTCAACCCTTACCAAATCACCAACTAAAAACTTAAAAGCAAGACGGTACGTCTTGCGATGTTGATCAAACCTCTTTTTTTGTTTGGCCTGGTTTATAGTTACATGTTTATTTATTTCACTTTGAATAGTTTCCGTTATGTTTTCATTTTGTGTTTCGAAATCATTGGTATTGAGACATACGGAAGAGTCATTAGTTCCAACAAGAGTTATACCAAAGAGGGCCTGAGCAGGTGTTTTTCCTGTCCTTTTATTAATGGTGTTATTCAAACCCCATTGGATCTCGGATATAGACTCATCCCATGTGTTTTCTGGCTTATTAAAGTTTTTCGCACTGAGCGCAGCAAGGACCGTACGGTTGTACCGCTCTATCTGTCCATTTGCCCCTGGTGTAGCTACTGCGTTTAAAACATGTTTAACGAGAGTATTCAGATATTCTCGGAAACTTTTCGAAGTGAAAGAAGTTCCCCTATCAGATATTACTCTCTGTGGTACACTAAAGGTGTGGAAATAACTTTTCATTGCCTTAATTGAATGGACACTTTTAGTGCTTTTAACAGGTACCATTATGATGTATTTGGTGAATGCATCAATTATTAATAACAAATAAGAATTTCGATTCTTGCTGCGAACAAACGGACCAAGGTGATCAATATGTAGTGTATGAAACGGACGATCAACTTTTGGAATGGGATGTAACTCTCCGGACTTTTTTCCAGCTGGAGTTTTGGTATGAGCACATTCTAAACAAGAATCTACATATTTTTTGATAAAACGTCTCATTTTAGCGAACCAATATTGCTCTTTTATTTTGCTTAAAGTTTTTTCAAAACCATAATGACCTAAGGAATCATGATTTGCCCTTAGTAAGTGCCATTGCAATCCTTTAGGTACGACCCATCGGTCACCCTCAGTTGTCTTCCTATACAGCAATCCACGTTTAACTATAAAATTATTTTTTATTTCGACTATACTTTCAGTTTCTTTATCATTAAATATACTTATTATCCTTTGTAACTCATCATCATTCTGTTGAGCAGTAATTATCCAATTTGTATCAATAAAACGAACTTCTTCGAAAATGGGTTGCTGTACTGGATTTCGACTGAGGGCGTCCACATGGCACATACTGGAACCCGGTTTGTAGATGATATCAAAATCATACTCTTGTAAAGCATTCCACCACCTGGATACGCGAGGTAACATGTCTCTTTTTTCAAATGTAGCGCGAACAGAATTACAGTCAGTGACAATTGCGAACTTAAGACCTAAAAGATATACCCTAAAGCGCTACAGCGACATCACGACAGCCAGAGTCTCCAAGTCATAAGAAGTAAAACGAGCTTCTTCGGGAGAAGTCTGTCTACTGTAATACGCAACAGCACTAAATGGGAACTCTTTATTAGGTCTCTGCATTAGAATACCAGCAATCCCTAACTTAGATGCGTCTGTATGAACTTGGGTTTCATAATTTGGATTATAGAACGCGAGTATAGGTCGCTTAGTTAGTTCTTGTTTAAGGTGATTAAAGGCCTTTTCTTCAGAATCACCCCAACACCAATTACAGTTCTTCTTTAAAAGCTGAGTTAATGGTCGGGCAATAGTAGAGAACCCTCGTATAAACCGCCGAAAGAAACTAGCGAGGCCAATAAATTGGCGAACATTATGTTGATCCGTGGGTCGTGGAAAACTCTGAACAGCATCTATTTTTTTACTATCTGGCCTAACACCGTTTTCATTCACTTTAAAACCCAAATAGTCTATAGATTGCATAAAGAAATTACATTTTCAAAAGCAAAATGTTCCGTTTTACAAAACAAATGAACAATAAATGTACACAACAAAATATTTGTGTAAGTATATCGAAATAAACAATATTATATCTAAACTCCTTCAAACTAGGACATATTTGACCATAATTTTTATCAAAACACATCACTGAAGGCCTAAAATAAAAGATTTTATTATTCCGATCAGAAGGCTATGATCCTTTAATTTTTGCAAATAAACATAATTAAACTTCACAGATTTCCTGTCAGGCCGCCGATAACAAATGATTTGTATTTATTTTTGCTTTAAAAACACTTTTTGTGAAGAGTTAATCAGAGAAATGGGAAGAAAAATTCTAAGAATATGCGAAATTGATGACTCTTAATAATTGGCAACATCTTTTATCAACTGTAGTAAGGTAATGACACAGTAGAAGTTCTCATAATTTTCAAGATTGTGGCTTTATCAAAAGTTCCTGAGCCTTTTTTCATAGAAATTATAAATATTCAGCCATTTACCATTAAATATTACTAAGTACAGTATATATACATTGCCAGGGCAGTCCCTCATACAAAACTTTACCATGTCCTTTTGTTTAACACAACAATAAAAATACTTAAATATTATTTTTTATTTGTTTACCTATTCATTCGAGTCACGAAAATTTCTTCCCGACCATAAAATCCCAAAGTTCGGGGGAAAATTATGTTTGATGTCGGCACGTGTTACGTTATTCGCTCATGCGAGTTGATGTTGTTACGATAATCACGTGATGCTATGAAAACAAAAACAAAAATACTAATCCTGTGCCAGACTAGGAGCGAAGGAAAAATTTAAATCCACCAAAATAGAAGCGCTGCCAATGGTGTCAATTCTCGCATGATTCTCTAAACTTAGAACTAAATTTAACATCAGAGTCTTTTTAGGGTTCCGTACCTCAAAAGGAAAAAACGGAATCCTTATAGGATCACTTTGTTGTCCGTCCGTCCGTCCCTCCGTCCGTCCGTCAAGACAAGAAGAACGCGAGGAGGCATCAAATTTATATCTAATACTCAAGTCTACTGTCCCTTGGAGCTGCGAAAAAATCAAACTTCTAAGGCAAAGCAATCAAAAGATACAGCCGTTTATGCCCCAAATTTTTTGACTACAGTTGTGGGTAGTTGTGTGAAGTAAACATACTTTTTTGAGCTCCCAGTTTTTAATTTAATTTAAAGTATATAATTTTGTTTTATACATAGTCACAGTTGTTTATGATTGAGTAAATCACATAAACCTACCAGCAAAATAACTTCCATTCTTTGAACACTGCACATAACACTACCAACAGCCACATTGATCATCATGGATTTAGTCAAGAAATCTATTGAAGAAATGTCTGCACTTTTCAACACAAGGATGGCTGAATTCCAATCAGAGCTTCAACGGACTGTCCCATCTGCCTCAGGAACTACTTCATCTCTAGCAGAGGACTTTGCAAGTTTCCGCACTTTTGTAGTCTCCGCACTAGATATGCTGCACAAGCAAGTTGAACTTCTCACAAAGGAAGCTGATCGACGCGAAATGCGGAGTCGGCGGCGCATGCTTCTTCTGTATGGTGTGGCTGAGCATAAGGATGAAGTCGTGGCAGATTTGTTTATCAACTTGGCGAACCATCAACTCAAACTAACTTCTCTGTGTAGACAGGATATTGGTCGTATTCACCGAATTGGCAGACCTGTGGATGGCAAACACAGACCTATTTTGGTCAAGTTCTTTGATGCAACAGTAAGAAACAAGGTCTGGTTTGCCAAAAAACTGCTAAAGAGTAGTGGTGTAACTTTATCCGAGTTCCTCACAAGTGAACGCCACTCTCTGTTTATGACGGTGAGGAAGAGATATGGTGTCAACAGGTGCTGGACGCAGGGTGGCATCATTTACGTATTGGATCCAGACAACAAACGACAACGGGTGAATTGTCTTAACGATATGGACAAGATTCCGGTCTCGATTCCTGTGTCTTCGGTATCGGAGAGTAAAACAGAAGAAACAGTCGGGGATAAAATTGATAATCCAGCCGAGGTCTTAGCCGTCTCCAAAGTGCAAGACAGGTCTAAACGACGTGTTATCAGAAAGTAAATATGTTTAAAGTGCACTTCACCAACGTTTATACATTAGCGTCAGCGGTAATATGCAATGTCTCTGTGAGTACGCTATTTTCGTTAACACTTGGCTTTTTTCTATTTCTCAGAGTATTTTTTCAACTTTACCCATTTTAATGCTTTTGTGTTGTATACCCGATTTGATAAAGTTAGAAACTTGTTAATGTTTTGTTACGCGTTGTTGGAACGTCAGTGTCATGCATGACAACTGTCAACACTACTATGACAGCTGCACGTCAAACTAATAACACTGGCTACGTTCCGAACCTCCGCTCCGGTGTGGCTGTATGGTGGTATAAATGTCAAACTTGACATTTATATGTGTATCAAAAATAGAAATTACAGCGTAATAAGTTGCTCTCGGGGTGTGGTTTTGGAGCGCATCCCTGTATTAATGTATTTTTGCTGTTTTCGTTTTACTACTTTACTTTCTGGATGTCTTGTGTTTGTTGGCCTACGTTTCTCTACACCTTGTATTCATATCAATGTATAAGTTATCGCATTCGTGTTGTTCTTCGGTTTACATTTAACGCTTGGTTATTTTTTCATTTATTTTGATTAATGTGCAATTTGTATTTGTTTCTTTTATTTTTATTTTGTTAAGTATGTGTTTTGTGCAATATGTTTCTTATTATTATTTTTTGCTTTCTTGCTGGTGGGTTGTGATGGTAACAAGTGCAGAGGTATTTTAGTAAGTTTATATTTATATTATTGATTTGACTATAGGTATATATTTGCTTCATATTTTTACAGTCGTATGCCTGCTACTGGCACTGGTAGTGATAATAGCAATGATTTTCTGTCTCTCTCTTTCTCCTCTGATGGGTTGAGCAGTAATGATAGTTTCTGCAGTTTACCTTCCTTAAAAGATAATCTCCAGTCTGCTATGTCAGACGTCTCCAAAAATTTCAATGTTGTACATATCAACGCTCAGAGTATTGCAGCTCACTATCCTGACTTCCTTGCTACCTTTTCTGACAAGAACATCCATGCTATACTTGTTTCAGAATCTTTTCTTCATCCTTGTCTTCCATCTACTTCTTACTCTCTCCCTGGATTTCAGCTTATTCGCAATGATCGTACTAATACATCTCATGGCGGAGTGGCTATTTATCTGCGAAATCATATTTCATTTTCTGTGATAAGTCGATCAATGCAGCCCCCCCCAGCCGATACTGCAGAACACCTTTTCCTTGAAGTTACTCTATCTCACTCTAAAATTCTACTGGGAGTTTACTACAGCCCTTCTCTTAGAGTCAATTTCTTTTCTTCTTTCGAGAAACTACTAGAAGATTTGACCCCGTCCTACAGCCATTCTATTATAATGGGTGAATTTAATACATGTCTTTTAAAAGGTGATCTACGATCCAATACCTTAAAGTCACTCGTTAATGCTTGTAACATGAATATTCTCCCCCTTAATGCCACTCATTATTTTCCTAATTGTTCTCCTTCTCTTCTTGACCTAATTATTGTTTCTTCTACCGAGCATGTTGCCAAACATGGTCAATTTACGGCCGATGCATTCTCTTACCACGACCTCATATATCTTTCCTATAAAATACGTCCCCCTAAGGCTAAGCCCAAAATTCTTCTGCAGCGTAATTTTGGTGGTATGGATCTGGACAAGCTGCGTGATGATGCTGGAGCGGTTGATTGGTCAGCGGTAAACAATGGTGCTACTGTTGATGAACAAATAAATTTATTTAACAACCTTTTGATCAAACTCTACGATGTTCATGCACCTATTAGGCCTATTAAGATCAAACATTTGCCCGCACCCTGGCTGACTGATGACATTAAATCTTTAATGGCGAAAAAAAATAATGCTAAGGCTAAGTACAAGTGCAACCCCACAGATAGTAACCGTGACAAGTATCATCGAATCAGAAATCGCTGCAATACAGTGTGCAGAGACGCACAACGCCGCCACATCCATAAATCCGTGGAAAGCGGTGATCCCGCTAAAGTCTGGAAATTCTTAAGGTCTCTGGGAGTTGGCAAACCCCGAAATCAAAATTTAGCTCAAAATTTAGACATCAACCGCTTAAATAGTCATTTCTCTGTATCGTCTGCTCTTGACGCTCATGTCAAAGAGAAAACTATAAGGTATCTTTCTTCTCTGCCAACACCAGATTTTGCTCCGTTTACTTTTAGTCAATTTTCCGATAGTGATGTTGAGAAGAACATCCGTGCCATTGATTCTAAAGCGGTGGGTAATGACAATATTGGCCGTAACATGATTATCCCCTTACTCGACATCCTAACTCCAGTTATTACCAATATCTTCAACAAATCCATTTCCTCTGGAAGTTTTCCAGGAATTTGGAAAGATGCTCAAGTTATTCCACTTCCCAAAAAATCAAATCCTGATACTATGTCCGATTTCCGTCCTATTTCCATCCTTCCTTTCCTTTCCAAAGTTCTTGAGCGTCTAATACACAATCAACTGAATGAATTCCTTCGAATGAATAACTTGCTAAATCCATTACAATCTGGTTTTCGTCCTGGCCATAGCACAGCTAGTGCACTTGTCAAAATTACCGATGACATTCGCTTTGGCATGGAGAGTCAGAAACTCACAACTTTAACTTTATTGGATTTTAGTAACGCCTTTAACAATGTTGACTTTGAAATCCTGTTGAGTTTACTGCGTTCTCTTAACATATCTCCTACGGTCATTGACTGGTTTCGTAGTTATCTACATGGACGCCGGCAGCGTGTAATTGTGGGTGAATCCTTCTCTCAATGGTGTACTCTAACGGCCGGTGTTCCTCAAGGTGGCGTGCTATCTCCTTTGCTTTTCGCTATTTTTATTAACTCAATTACCCTCAAGTTAACTTCTACCTGCCATCTGTATGCAGACGATCTTCAGATTTACACACAGGATCGACTGGAAAACTTAAATAATGCAATTAATAACCTAAATGCAGACTTAGCACTTATAACGGAATGGAGCAATGCATTTGGGCTCAAAATCAATCCAACAAAAACGCAGTGCATAACTATTGGTAGCCCTTACTTTATATCTCGGATTGACTTTAAGCAGCTCCCATCAGTTACTTTAAATGGAACTGTTATCCCATTTTCTGAAACAGTTCGGAATTTGGGGGTCATATTTGATAACACTCTATCTTGGTGTCCTCAGGTTGCTGAGGTCAGTAGGCGAACTTTTGCTGCGGCTGGATCTTTACGACGTTTACGCAATTTCTTGCCCACTGCCACCAAAATTTCTCTTGCAACTTCTCTTCTTCTACCTATTCTCGATTATGCAGATGTTTGTTATCCCTATCTTACCTATGATCTTCTAAGTAAACTTGAACGTCTGCAAAATTTTTCCATCAGATTCATTTACGGTCTACGTAAGTACGACCATGTTTCTTATTACAGGCAGAAATTGAAATGGCTTCCCATTCGTCGTCGCCGTGATCTGCATATATTATCCCTACTCTTCTCAATACTGTTCAATCCAAAAGCTCCTGTCTATCTCAAAGAACGTTTTCAGTTTCTTTCTTCTTCTCATAATCTTCCGCTTCGCTCATCTGACAATCTCCTGCTTTTCACACCTCCTAACTTTTCCAAGGCGTATAGCCACTCCTTTACCATACGTGCTATCCAACTATGGAATTCTCTGCCGGAAAAGATTAGGCGTGCCCAAACTCTATCCTGCTTCAAATCCCTAGTTAAGGAGCATTTCTTGTCAGATGAGCATAATTTTCATTAAAATATTGCTACGGTAGTAGTGCTGTTGCATTATATTGCGATATGTGTGAATGTCTGTGTATGCCTATATGTTTAGTTTGCGTTTATTTTGATTATTTTCAATTGACTACTTACAAAACTTTTGTCTTGTTTTCCGCACAACCTCCCTCATTATTATTATCGTGCTTTCTACTTTTTCCAGCTCATTGGGTTGTCTGGAAGAAATCGCTGATTAGCGATAAGACCGCCCTTTGTGCAACTGTAATTGTTTTGCCTTGTATTTGTATTTTTCATGTTATTTATGTTACTGTTGTGCAATAAAGTATTATTATCTTATCTTATCTTAAATTTTTGAAACTCGCACGGGAATCAAAACCTACATTTTACTTCCCGTGAACTTAGAATTTTGAAATTTGATACAAAGTAACGTCTTATAGTACAGATAAAGGAAAAATTGCGAAAACCGTAAATTTTTAGTTACATCATATAATAAAAAATATTTATAATAATTATTTAAATATAGCTAAAGCTTTGTAAGGAACCCTCGGTGCGCGAGTCCGACTCGCACTGGGCCGCTTTTTTTTCATTCTGTATAGACAATGATAAGGATACACTGTTGTCAAATTTAAGTTAAGGTTTAGAGAATCATGCCAAAATCAACTACCAATATTAGATATGTTACACAGCTGCCTCGAGTATTTTATCACGAACGAGGAAAAAAGTCAAATCGAAAACTTAATAGGAAATTGAAACAGTTTACACAGTGCAATGCAACCCAAAACCGGTGCGGTATCTTGGAAATATTGCAGGTAAGTATTTTTTTTTTCTTCTAAAAAGTGACTTCAATAACTTTTCTCGTTATTTCTCTAACACTTTTCACCTGGCAAACTAAGTGTTTGCTGGCTAGGCGACTGGCATTATGAAACTCAGACGAGGTATCATTCCAGACTGAAAGTTTTGACAGAGCCACCGCTGAAAAAAAATCGACTCCGGTATCAAAGTGACTGAAACTCATTACATTAGTTTGCTTCTACTAGTATAGGGTTAACGCTTACAATCCAGATATTAAGTAAAACTGTATTTCTTGGGCCCGGGAGCTGGATCTTTCACATTATTTCTGTTAAAAAGGTTTCTAACTTACTTAGAAAAAAAACTGGTGCTTCGCCAGCCGCTATCACGGCATGCCCGCTTTAGCTCACGGGTCACGGTCACAGTACTAATCATAACTAGTATGAAGTATCAACTGCCCGGCCAAAGAAGTCCAGTTTAGCCGAAAATTATGATAAAATAAATACATTTGACTCATTGAAATTAGCACACTGCCACTATAAAGGCCAAAAAAATATTTGTTTATCAGTAAACAGTAATGCCGACTTGAAATTCAAATCGAATCATCTAAATATCTTCATGACAGGAGAGTAAGATAATCTTAAATAACATTAACGATTTTTTTATTTGATTTATAAACGGGGGTTGACATCGCTTTTTAAACAGTTATTGGGAAAAACTAATTTCTCGTGTCATTTACGTTCTAAACCGATATGTAACGGTCTATTTCAGAATCACCGATAGAGGATGCACGTTTGTAGATAACATTAATTAAACTAATTTATTTAAATAATGATTTAACCGGTTTATTTCAATTACAGAAGGAATGTATTATCGGTTTTGCTGTGAACCAAAACATTTTGAAAAACCACTAAAGAACTTTACTACCCGTCATTTTTCAAACCGGTTTCGAGTTTCTAAGTGATAGTGAAATAAAACCATTCTGTGGTTATTTAGATCATTGCGAACATACAAACTGACAGCGACGAAGGACGTTCTTTTCTAAATGTGATATTCGATAGCAATCTTCTGTAAGTGGATGTTCCCCGAGGCACACTCATTCTCCGTCTACTCGTGTAACTTCAAATCAAAGAAATCTTTATTGCAGACTAAGGCCCGTATTACAGAATGACAACCAAGTGTTGATCTTTACTTGAGTACAGTTAGAAAGGGATTTCACTATGTGCTATATACAGCGACGCCCCTTTCTAACTATGCTCAAGACAAGATCAGTCACTGAGAATCTATATAAATAAAACTCAAAGGTGACTGACTGACTGATATAGTGATCTATCAACGCACAGCCCAAACCACTGGACGGATCGGGCTGAAATTTGGCATGCATGTAGATGTTATGATGTAGGCATCCGCTAAGAAAGGATTTTGATCAATTCTACCCCCAAGGGGATAAAATAGGGAATGAAAGTTTGTATGAAACTTTGTCAATTTTAAACCGATCGAGCTGATACTTTGGATGCAGGTGTAAGAAGAATCATAGATGAATGTCATTGTGTAAAATACAAGCCTGAGAACAAAAACTGTAGTCTACACTTCAGCTCTACACCGAAGCGAAGCGAGGGCGGGCCGCTAGTCTTTTTATACGTAATACGGGCCTAAGGCTCGTATTACTTAGTTTTTGGCAACCCTTGTATCAATTTTACCAGCCTGCTTTTGCTACACGGGGGTCAATGAACGGTGTAATATTATTTTTAGGGGAGAAGTTTCAGTAACTTTGGAACAGGAAGTTGGAAATGAGATCAAAAGCAAATGGGATACTCGCAGTATCATCTTTTGTAACGAGTAATGAGATTTTTTTACGTTATTCATAATAAAGTTCTTTTTTGGATGAAAATCTACTTTGTCCTTTATGTCCTTAAATTTATAATAAAGTAAAAAAATAATTTCATACTTCTTTATTTCATAGTGTGGTTAACCTAATTTGCTTTATAACTGACATGGTTTGTTCATAAGCTTACAGAAAGCCAGTAAGAGAGTTTTGAGTTTTCTTTTACATTAAATAAGCTCGCTCGAATTTAACGTTTTGTTCATTAAGTTTTAGTGAAGGTTTCATACTCAAAGGGGGTCGGTAATATCCTATTAGTAAGCCTCTTCTGGTGATATTTGCGTCCGTTCGTCCGTCTGTAATATGTATACACAAGACATCTAATTCTATACCCACTATATAAAAAAAAACATGGGTGTGTGTACTTAAGTACGCGCGTGAGAAGTTATACTTCTTTTTGGAATTATTAAAAAATAGTTTTTAATTGCATGCAGATAATTAATTACAATAAGATAATAAAAGGATTGGAAAAGGATAGTCAACGCAGTCAATAAAGTTCAGTTTTAATTTGAAAAATTTAATAAATAATCAAAATATTCAAATTAAATCACTACTGAATAAAATTTATTAGCACATATAAATTTCGCATTTGTATAACATTATAACACGTGTTAAGAATATAGAAACTAGAAACATGTGGATAAATATTATAAATATGAAAACAGGGATCAGAGGCGACGAGCGTCCCAACATGTGCGACTAAGAGATCCTATTACTATTTTGTTGGAAGCTTTTTTTCGAGACTTACGAGTAATGTGCGGTTTAGCGGCCGACTTCATGGTGTTACTTTTCTGTTACAGTGTTGCGCGCGCATCTTAAAATTTCACTCTCATCATTTTTTCATAACGCGCCCGCGGCTAACTTCATTATGTTACTTTTGTGTTACAGTGATGCGCGCGCATCTTAAAATTTCACTCTCATAATTTTTTCATAACGCGGCTAAAGAAGTATAACTTCAAAAAACGACGGGTTGCACTCCGGGAGTGCCGGCAGAAGTGAAAACTTGAATATTAAATCATACAAAAAAAGTGTACAACGCCACTAAAGAAGTTTCCACTTCAAAAATAAAGGAAAGGACCTCACGCAAGAAAGGCCTTTTTTGTGTGGCATTTCCGCTCGATCGTTTCATATGCTAAACCACGTGCGGACGGAAAACTAAGATAACTCTTCGTTTGTAAATGCAATTCGTATATACTTAGCTGAATTTCTATTTTTGTTGTTAAATTTAGTCCAGCAATGAGTTTCGAAAGTGGGTATTCCATTCGAAGTGGAGCGCCCGTGTGGGGAAGTAACCTCCACCTTACAGAAGACTACTTATTCCTGTAATGAGTAGAAAAATTCTTGTGATAGATAGCCCATTATTAAGGAAGGTTATAGACCACTAGCGGCCCGCCCTCGCTTCGCTTCGGTGTAGAGCTGAAGTGTAGACTACAGTTTTTGTTCTCAGGCTTGTATTATACACAATGACATTCATCTATGGTTCTTCTTATACCTGCATACTGTCTCATCCCGATCGGTTTAAAATTGACAAACTTTCATTCCCTATTTTATCCCCTTAGGGGTAGAATTGATCAAAATCCTTTCTTAGCGGATGCCTACGTCATAATATCTACCTGCATGCCAAATTTCAGCCCGATCCGTCTAGTGGTTTGGGCTGTGCGTTGATAGATCACTGAGTTTTATATATATAATAGATATAGATATATATATATATATATATTTATACACGTCATATATATATATATATATATATACTAGCTGTCCCAGCGAACTTTGTACCGCAATAAATAAATAGGGATTGGTGGTAGAAGGGTGAAAATTTAGGGATGTATGTATTTTTGTATGATGTATCATAAAAAAATAAAAACAAAAAATTTTGACAAAAACAAAAAAAAAACAAATTTCAGGGGTATAATTTAATAATAAATTAATTAAGTAATTTTAATTCATTCATTCATTCAGACCACCCTTAACAAATGGAACCAAAAAAAAATAGCCGAAAACTGTATATTGAGGAAGACAGGAGACCGGCTTCCTTCTCACAGTAATTGCCGTTTTTGACCGGAAATCACAACACGTGTTTATTTATATGAGATCACTTAATTAACTAATATTTAAAACTGTCTTTATTAGTTATTAATAAAATGTGAAAAAATAATTATTGCACTGGAAATTAATAATAAATTCACGATGAAAGTAAAATTAACGTAATAGATGCACAGAACAATTAAAATAATACGTATAAGTCACTGCTACGATCGATACACAAATGAAATTAAAAAAAAATGGCCGTAAACTGTATATTGAGGAAAACAGGAGACCGGCTTCCTTCTCATCCCTACTCCGTGATGTTTGCTGGATGAGAGGTAACCCAGGTAGACATCTAGCGGGGATAACTGATCGATTGATCGTTGATCGGTTATCGACTGGTGAAGGCGGAAGATCAAATAGAATTGAGAAAAAAAAAATTATTAAAAATAAAAATCGCGATGGTAAAATAGGGGTTGATTGTAAAGGGTTGAAAATTCAGGGTTATATGTATTTACTAATGCTGTATCATAAAAAAATTTAAAAAAAATTATCTAAAATTGACTAAAAAATAATTTAGGGGTGGATTACCCTTAACATTTAGGGGGATGAAAAATAGATGTTGTCCGATTTTCAGACCTACCCAATATGCACACAAGAATCGGGAAAGCCGTTTCGGAGGAGTTTAACCACAATCATCGCGACACGAGAATTTTATATATTACAATATATATATACGAGTAACATCATCATAGTAGGAGCAGAGCATCAGTGAAAAATGTTGCGAAAACGGGGAAAAATATTCCTCTTCTGAGATTTCGTTGCGTGCGCTGCGTAAACGGTTAAAGTTACACAAAAGTCATGTATGAAGAATTTGTACTCAAAAAAGTCCGAGACAGCATATGTCTATCTTTTAAGGTTGACTCAATATATTCTTTATTGTTGGCAATCAAACTTGTTCTAAATTTATCCATTATCAGCCAAGGTATTTTTGTATACATGATAATTATTCCTTATCAAAATTAACACATTATTTATTACAAGTATTTAATTTTGATCAAATTTTATTCTTGACTTCAATCGATTTCAATAAATCTCTTAAGAGATATCATAGTTTTAAAATAACTCCGTATCAAAATAATTACCACGCATGCATATTATAAATGTTGTCCAATTTTAATGTTTGTTACTCAATCACGCAAAAACTTCTGAACGGATTGAGATGAAATTTGGTGCACGTATAGTTTTAACCTGGTTTGGGACGTAGGATAATTTTTATCCCGGAAAAGTTTTAGGGTGCTAATGGGTTTTCAATAAACTGAAGTTAACGCGGACGACAAGAATTTAAAAGTATTTTTTTCTGTTACGAACAATGAGTATAATTACTAATGAAGACTGAAGGATTATTTTTTGTTTCCTTCCAGGCGGGACAGCAGGTGTGAAATCTTCATGCATACATGCCTCATAGCCGACTGTAGGCTAATGCCAGCCTCTACGGCTCCCGGGGACGATGCGAAAGTATGCATGCTTATGGTTTAAATTAAAAACAAACAAATTAAAACTACTATAATATAATATTCCGATTAAGAAAATTTTCAGTGCCATCTGTTTTAATTAAAATTATTGTCTGATTTAATGCAAGGCTCACGAGGGATACCTTGATGTCTATGCGTTATTAGTTTATTTTTTTTGTCAAAAGCAGCAAATTTTATTTATCTTCTAATTTTTTAACTTTTTAGGGACAATCAACAAGAATCCTAAAATAAACATATAATAAAATAAATTCCTTAAATAAATAAAATAAAATATAAAATACGTTTTACAATATATGGAAAAAACTAATATATATCACATTGCAATACAAAAGTAAAGTGTAAATGGAAATATCCTATGGAAAAGATGAAACGGAAATGCGTCACGAGCATCACACGACTATATATATATAATATGTGTGTGTGTGTGTGTGGGATGCGAGCGCAGCTCTTCCCGACAAGCATAAAAGTTTGAGGGTAACTCGGCGAAGGTTGAAATGCTACGAGCGTCACACGTGACAATAGATATACATATATGAGTGAAACGTGCGCTGCTCCATTGCCCTATGCCTTATGCACCGCTTAATGTTAGGTTATCTAAGAAAAGAAGTTTCACTTCATCCCGGTCGTGGTCCGAGCACATATTTTTTTAAATTATGGATCTTAGACTTCGCCGGCTTTTACAACTAATTTGAAATCGCGTGAGTAGTCGGGGGTTCTGGGGGGTCGGGGTCAGTGAAGGAAGGCTTTCCAGGAGTGGTTCAAGGGACGGAGGCTCGGATTTCTCACACGTGGTCAAGTCAAGGGCACCGTTTGGGAACGGGGGCTTTTGGAGGTAGGGGTTCTCGGGATTCCGGAGCGCCTAAGAATAGGAAATCGCGGGTATCGGGATCACTTCGGGGCGAGCGTTTCCGGGGGGCGGTGGCACCTAGGGAGGGTAACCCAGGGAAGAGGTAGCACCTGAGGGTGACAGCTCCCGCGTAAACAAACGAAGATAGGTTAGTTTAGTGTTGCAGCCAGCGAAGCGCCAGAACGATATATTTTTTAAAACATACGTCATACATGACGGATCGTTCAGGGGGATTGCGATTCCCCAATTTATATTGTGGAAATGGATTGTGATTAGGAACATCGTTTGTATATGACACTTTTTCGTTAACCTTCGTCTTCCTTATTCTCTCGGTACTCCGTGCCACCCATCGCCCGACAGGCTCCTAATTAATATTGTTTATAGAATAGTGAGTATTAGCTAAAATAAATGAAGGAAGAGCGCTTCACTTCATCAGAAAAATAATGTCACCTACGTACGAGATGTTGTGATTTGTCGACGTCCATGCAAACGAAATTGCGAGTACAGCTAGTAAAATATCTAATATAAAAAATTCTCGTGTCACGGTGTGCGTAATTTAACCACTCCGAAACGGCCGATTTTCTTCAAAAATTTATATGCATATTCAGTAGGTCTGAGAATCGGACAACATCTATTTTTTATACCCCTAAATGTTAAGGGTGGTAAACCCTTTAATTTGTTTTTTTGTGGACATTTTTTTTTGATACATCATACAAAAATACATTATAACCCTAAACTTCATCCTTCTACCACCAACCCCTATTTTTATGATGGTACGAATTTCGCTGGGACAGCTAGTTAGTACTAGCTACTAACTTTTAAGTAACTATGACTAATAAGTCTTGGGTGGAGATAGTAATGTGATAGTCATTTTAAATTATATCATTATGGTCAACGGATGAGTCTTGCCATTCAACGTGGCAATGCTGCCAGCCTATTGGGCACCATTCCTGACGGCGATGCAGGGGGTGGCATATTTTTCATTTTGTAAATTAGATTAATCATAAATATGTTAAGGCAATTTGTATAGAAATTTTATACATTAGGTAGTTTTTAAGTTGTAGTTATTTTATTTTCTATATATTGTAATAAGGTAAATGAAAGTTACAAAATTTATTGTATTGTTTTAAACTTTCATGGTCACTAACATTATAGCTTTCAATTATTTACTATTCAAACCAACCCACGACTTTTTCCGCGTTAACTTTGGTTTTTTGAGAACCCTCCAGGAACCTAACATTCTTTCTAGACTTAAAGTATGTCTCGATCCAGGTAATAAACTATATGTGTGCCAAATTTCATCCAAATCTGTTTAGCCGTTTTTGCGGGAAACATACAAACTTTCACATTTTATAGTGTTAATAGCATTACGCGAAACTTTACATCACGCCATAAGCGTGAATATGCAAAAATCACAGCAAAAAGATTTGGAAAGAAATTGAGTTGCTGGCGAATAAAAGGGTATAATAGGGTATTTGACAAGTTTTAGAAAACGATCTCACGTGATTGAATAATGTTTATGGAGTCCGTAAAAAGGTATTCATAATTCTGTTATGTATTTCAGTAAAAATAACCAAATCAAAAACTCCATTTTCAAGTTGCCGCGAAAACGTTTCTCTTGACAATATGGCGTCTTACTAGTGTTTGACGTCACACGACTGATATTAAAACGTCAAACGATACAATGTGATGTCACTTTAACCGGAAGTTTACTCGCTTGTGACGTCATTTTAGGCTCCGCCAATCCCAAGCGTTTTGGGTCACGTGACAATAGATAAGAAAACTATTATCTTTTTCGTGGGTTTTTAATTAATTTTTGAAAAAGAAATTGTAAAAATAGTAAAAACCCATGCCAATATTCATTCTAAACACAGATGCTAACATATGGCACTTTATTTTTAATACTGTCCAATACCCTATTACGCATGTGCTCTAACTACTTTTTTTTACAGTCCGGAGGTTTCGGGCCCGTTGAATTTGAATCTCAAAATATTTTTTAATCAAAACCGCCTAAGACTGTGTTAAAACTACTAAATTTATAATTTAAAAACCATGCCAAAAGCTAACTGTGGCTATGCCATTTAGTGTCGCCGCACACGGGCCACACGCCACAGTCACAAACGCCTCTACGAGAAGCTAGAAGCGGCTACTGAAGTGGCTGAAGCGCGCGACAGCGGCCGACTAAGGCCTTGGTTCCGAACCTGGGGGTAATTACCCCTCCGGGGGTAAATCAGCCATACTTCGGGGGTAACAAAGAACCTAATTTTTTGGTCAAATCTAAATAATAAGAAAATGCTATATAATAATACTACTAAATAGAGCATGCGCTCCTTCTTGCTAGCGAATCCGCGGGGTGCTGAATGTGGGAAGCAGGGCGAGATTTTCTCCTGATGATGACATTATTAGAGACGAAGATGTAGCGGCCAAATTGGAATTTCTTGAACTGATGATAACATTTTAAAGTCGGGGTAAAATCTGTTTTCCTAATAGGTTACAGGGGTTGAAGTATTGGAAAGGTTAGCAAACACTGGACTAAGGTAAGGGAGAGATGGGTGGGGAATCGCGCGAGTGACATGTGGCGGCGTTTTGTAAATTGTATCGGCGCATTAAGTGGCCGGTGCGGGCCACAAGAAGCGAGCAACGACGATTTGTAGTGTGTGGCGGCCACCGGCGTAGCGTGTGTGGCGAATCCATATATAATGTATGAAAACTACTCCGGTGGCGGCGTTTATTGGTTGTGGTCGGTGGCCCGTGTGCGGCGACACTTAGTTTTATACAGCTTCTGTAAAATTTAATTTTATGTAATTATACCGTATTGTTCGCCAACTCCTCAATTATCCCAAAGAGTTTTCATTTGCCTAATCCAGATTTGATTGATCCACAATCATGATATTTACGCAAATGTTTCCGCGGCAGTTCAACTAACTTATCTAATTGTATAATTTTGTCAATCAAAATTAAGTAATCTAGATACTTTATAATGACGGATTGATGATGCAATTAAGGAATTGTTTGCCAAGTCACCGGGTTAGGATTCTAATAACGAAACTTTTTAACGGCCCACCTTGAGGGTCGGCTATCGCATTAATTTAAGCGTGCCACCAGTAAATATTGATGCGGTAATGTAGATTGAGGAGCTCGATGGCGCAGAGGAGCTCAATGGTGCGGGTGGTTAGCACGTGCGGCTGCGATCGTTGAAGTTAAGCAACATTCGCAGTGGTCGGTCATTGGATGGGTGACCAAAAATCTTCTGTCTCGATTTCCTCCGCGCTTCGGAAGGCACGTTAATCCGTTGGTCCCGGCTGCATTTGCAGTCGTTAGCACACGCCAATCCGCACTGGGCCCGCGTGGTGGCTCGTGGCCCAATCTCCCTATTCCATCCATAGGGAAGGCCCATGCCCCAGCAGTGGGGACATTAATAGGCTGATGATGATGTAGATTAGTCCCATCTAAGTTCCATCTAGGCCCCAAAGTAGGTAACGGATAGAAAGAAATACATATAATATAGTACATAAACATATCACACATCCTACTTTCTACTAATGTTATAAGTTTGTATGTTTGTTACAAAATCACACAAAAACTACTTAACAGATTTGGATTAAATTATCACACACATTATGTAGTTTAAGACCTGGATTGAGACATAGAATACTTTTTGTTCCGGAAAAGTTTTAGGTTTCTGATGGTTTTTCAAATAAAGTTAACGTGGACGCTATATGAATACAATACATAAACAGCCTTTCAATTTTGGGAGCACAGCGGTCAGTGCATTGGCCTTATAGATAGAGACGAACCCTGGAGGCTTACTACGATCTCTTATAGCAGAACTGATTAGGTTCTTAATAAGAACTGCTTTCGATTTCGATTCAGTCGAAATCTAGGTACAATGTTTCAACAAGAAGGTGGTATCGGATTTCTGCCGCCATATTCCTTGTTAAATTTAAATTTTATTGGAAACTAACCCATTTAATTAATAAGGCGTGATAACTGAAATAATTAGTACATTCTTTAACCACATAACAACTCATATTAGACAAACTATAGCAATCGGCTTGAACATTCGTTCAATTGCGACTAAGACGTAACAAACATCTGAACCTTAACTGGGCGAATGGCCATTCGCCTAACGGAAATGCTTTGCCAAACGCTAACGCTTACGATTTCAGTTTGTTATTTCTAGCCGCCTGAGGTTTTTAAATGTCTCGCGCTCTTTTTTTTCTTTAGCATTGGTAATAACAATATTAAAAAAAAATAAGCGTGAGGTATTTGAAAACCTTCGGCGGTCAGAAATAACAAAATAAAATCGAAAGCGTTAGCGTTTTCCAAAGCATTTCCGTTAGGCGAATGGCCCCCTGAATCGGAACACAAAAATAGATAGTAGAGAAGGTAATCTCATGTATGTACTTCAATTTTCATACCTACGCTTGGCGGTCGCGTGAGGATTGTCAACTTTGGGATTCTTGTGCAAAAAAAAAATACTTACTCGTACTATTGAAATAAAGTTGTTTAATACGTACAATTTAAAATTGTCTTAGAAGATATAATAAGTAAGTGAAATGAAATAAATTAATGCTTTATTCAAATTGACTTATTGAAAGTATAATTTCCAGAAGAGAATCATGTATCTGTTATATATAATAAGTAAGTCAAATAGTTATAATTTATTAGGTTTATGGTTTCATGAGTTTTTTGGAGTTTTGTAATAAATATGTGCTACTGAGGACTTGTATCCATGGTTAGAATAAATTAAAAAAAAACTATTCCATACATAGGCATGTCTATCTATTATTAAATAGCAGACTTTTATTAACTAGTACTTAATCTGTGACTATCATTCATTCCCTTTCCGATCGACTCAGATAATACATACTGGAGACGATCAAGTCGACTTGTTCTCGTCGACTCGATCAATATTCGCTTCAATCAATTAGACTTGACAAGTCGACTTGATTTTCTCCGAGACGCATTAGGTTTTGGTTTTGGAGTTCTGATTGAGAACTGAATCGGTATTTTTGTCGATCGTAGTAAGCATCCTGTTTCGATTCCCGCCTGATACATAGACCTTGTTTTTTTTTTAATTTCAAAATTTCTAAGTTAATCTGTAATTGACAGCATGGTTGCATAAAATTACTATACTTTTTTTGCTATAGTACTTCTTATTTTACTTATTTTATATATTACTGTTAGTGTATTTTTTTATTATTTTATCGTATGGTTTCATATATTCGTCAGCCGATTAAATGTCCCCACAGTTGAAGCAGAGCTTTTTCTAAGAACTTACAAGCACGCATCGTGTTACACGATTTTATGTAACAAAAAAGTTGAAGCATTAGAAAACAGTTATGGTTCCAATGATGTAATATACTAAAATTGTAATCAAAACATTTAAAAGTGGTTTATGTGTGGTCCTAGCTTATTGGCCACCTAATGTGTTCTCAGAAAAAGACACGCTCGGGTTTCATACAAATTCTGTCTGTTTGTTGTGTGTCCTTTCCATATTTTTTTACCGCTCCAAAATTTATTCTTATCTCAATAGTGTTTACGTTAAACCTTTTTTATTCGTCGATGCCATCTCCTTAAATTCTTAAGCTTTCGGTAACCGAAAATCAATTATATGAGTAACCCAAAATCAATTGTAAAAGTATTATAAAAGATACTCTGCTTTTAGTATGGGAAATCTCGAGAAGTCCTTTTTATCTTCACTTTTTTTAACACTCACTAATTACGCTAGTCCTCAAGTAAGCACTGTTAGTATTATATCATAATTTAATAGTCATGAAAAAAGCAGATAAAATTAAAAAAAGGACTTCTTCTCAAAACACAAAAAAATGAAAGTCGAATATTTAAAAATGTCAACATTTTATTCATAAATCGGTATAAGCTTACATTGACTTTATTACAGTTTCAAAGTATAAAGACTTAAGTACTGTTTAGACACGACAAGTATCCTAGTCTCATACAAAAATAGTACTTCTCGTTCAACCGTCGCTTGTACTGGCATTTCCATCAGTTTTTTATTATTATTATTTCATATACATATTGTATATTATAATATATATCATAGAGTTTGATACTGATTTGTTCTTATTCTAACTTATGTCATACACATATATATTCATTTCCAGTGAGCAATAGATTTGTCTAAAACCTTTGAAAGAGGATAATGGTTTCTTAACTCGTTGCACTAAAAGTTCTTTCGACTTTGTTTCATTTGAAAATAATTGATGTAAATTAAACGAGGCGAAATTTATGAAAAGTTGGGTGTGCCACCGTGAGCCACTTAGGTGACTCTACCCACTTTTCTATGAAATTTTACACTATTTTTTTTCAATGCTAAGGCCCACTCGCACCAAAGTTCTTAATTCAAATTAAGGTATTGTCGTGTTTAACACAACACTCCTTTCTTGTCAATAGTTTAAAGTCAAATAGAAATAGTATCAGGCTTAAACATGATTAGCTATTAATTTTGAATGAAATTTTGGTGAAAGTAAGCCTAAGTGTAAATAGCTAAAACCTTATTACTGTTACAAATATAAAATCAAAAATATTCAATAATAATTTAAACTTAAAACACTGTATTGACTCCCATCTATATGTATCTAAATGTGAATAAATGTCAGTGACATGCATGAGTAGATTCAACTAACAAAAGATTTACATTGTTTTGCCAATTATAAAAGATTTATGAGTTTCAAATGGTATTTACTTATTTTTCAAAATCAATATAAAATGATTATAAATTAATTAAAAGTAATGACTGAGAGACATATTATTACAATTTTCAGTTCCAGATAACTTTATTTAGAACTAAATTAAGATTTTTTATTTACTGAAAAACCGGGCAAGATCTGATCTCGCGATGTAATTCAAGGAATTTCAAAAGGGACAAAATTAAAAAAGTTTGTTTACCAAATCGACTTGTCGGTCCTATTGACCTCGCTCACAGAAAGCTAATTGCTCAAATTGATTATTAATGACTGAAGTTCACCAAAGATAATGAAATCACAAACTGAAAAAATAAACATAACTGTTACATGAAAAGAATTGTTTTATGAGTAAAGATATCATACGTTTCGTTTTTACTTGGATTTGCAAATTTAGCAGCTAATTACACAATTAATAATAAGTACAATAGCACATCTTCCTGAAAATAAAGTTTAAAAATGTAAAGGTAACAAAGATGGATTTCATTTTAGTTTTTAAACATCCTCCACTCAAATAATTCTAATCTAAAGGCGATGTCACACAATTGACTTACTCGTAGAATGCAATTAATTAAGAATATTGTATTCCCAATCATGACCATGTTTATTGAAACCACAATAACAATATCTACAATAATATTCAATTTTTTTTTGTAAAATGGTGGATAACAAGCCCTGACTCCTTGCCCCAACGAGGTGGAGCTGTGATAAACATATTATGTATATATAATTTTTACAAACATTAGCGGCTTCTAAGTGCAACATGATATTCAGCGATATGTTAAGTCCCTATGATATTAAATTGCGACATAGTAAAGCTTCAAATGAAGATATGACTTTGATATTTTCCGCATTTCTTTAATTTAAACATTAGTGAAGTGCTGCTAAAAATAAAATATTGTTTCAAGGTGTAGCTACTGATTCAGATTTTTGAATTGAAATAGGTACATATATTAAAAGCACTCATCATAACAAAACTTTTTGTTTTCATTTAACGATAATTTGGCAAAATTTGTATAAAACATAGTTTCGCAGATAAGTAGGTAAATTAATAAGAGAAGGTAATAGTATAATATTTTTTTATTATATTAATGTGCTAAAAATATGAAATGTGCTCTTCGATTTAAATGATTGCCACACTGCAAATAAGTTGCTTCTTCAGTACTGCAAAAGTTGATCAAAAACTGTGCACAAAAACAGCATATCAACTGATGCTGCAATTCACATAAATTGGCTTAGATCAGGTATGGGCATACTATGGCCTGCGGGCCATCACATGTCCGACAAGGATCACCCCGCTGCCGAACCTGGTACCTACCTATTTACTTCGCAGCACACTCAGTGACATATGCAGCAGAGTAAGACGCATTCGTTACTGAGCTATATTTTGATTTTATTTCATTTACAAATTCTAGGAGGGGGGGGGGGGGGGCGGTAAATCAAACAAATCGTAAGTGGACTGAACAAAACCATGGCTCTGATCAACCATGGATCTGTCATAGAGTCTGATAGTAATTATTGGCATGATAAAGACAAATTTTTGCCCATCCCTGGTCTAGATCTAGATGTTATAGCCAAGGCTTAAAATACAAGAAGCATCGCTTGGAGTACTACAACTACAACCTAAGGTAATCGCTAAGTGACTAACGGAATATAATGGAAATAAAAACCAGTAATAACTAAAGGATTTAAATTTAAATATTATTGTTATATTAGGTACAAGTTATAAAAAAGCAAATATCACATCACCGTGTAATTTATAAACAACCGTCCACTGAACAGTTAAAATAACTTTTTTTTGTTGCTAAATTTTTGCACAAAAAAGTTTACAGGCGCGTGTCTCAAGTGGATGGAACTCGGACTGGTCTGCGCAAGCGGTGTAAATGTATGCATTGCTCGAGCGCACTTTGTTTGTAGATTACCTTCTGTACTATCTATTTTGTGGTAAATTATACCAAGAGGTCAGTACATAAAATCTTCTGTCTAATAAGATGCTCCGAACTCCATCCCTATTATATAATTCAAATAAGTTTTTCTGTAGAAAAAGTCATGTATCTAGTGTTTTCTTTACATACAACAAAAACGATATAACTGTTCAATTTCACAAATCGCTTCAACTCAAATTGATATACGAAATAAATCTTACAAAGTTTATCCAACCTATCACACACTCCGTCTCAATAGAAAAGTTACCTTACAATGTGTAAGGATTTGGAAATTCTTAGAAATAGGAATAACACTATTTAAATTCTCATCTAACAAAAATTTACACTCGAATATATTGTTCAGTCAAAACTAATGATATATAATATCAATAATGTTATAAATAACAATTTAATAATTGAAATTCGCTCATTTTTAGGGTTCCGTACCTCAAAAGGAAAAACGGAACCCTTATAGGATTACTTTGTTGTCCGTCTGTCCGTCCGTCCGTCTGTCAAGACCCTTTTTCTCAGGAACGCGTGGAGGTATGAAGCTAAAATTTATATCAATTACTCAAGTCTACTGTCCCTTAAAGCTGTGAAAAAATCAAACTTCTAAGCCAACGCAATCAAAAGATACAGCCGTTTATGCCGCAAATTTTCGACACTTGCAAGGGAATCAAAACCTACAGGGTGCTTCCCGTGAACTCAGAATCTTGAAATTTGGTACCAAGCAACGTCTTATAGCATAGATAAAGGAAAAATTACGAAAACCATAAATTTTTAGTTACATCACATAATATATATTTTTTTAATAATTTTAACCTTACTACCCATTTCCTCATAAACGCGTAGAGGTATTAAATTGAAATTCATACCAAATACTCAGGTCTATAATACCTTTAAGCTGTAACAAAATCAAACTTCTATGTCAACGCAATCAAAAGAAACAGCAATTTAAGCTGCATATTTTGAAACTCGCAAGTACTCGCAAGGGAATCAAAACCTAAAGGGTACTTCCAGTCGACCTAGAATCTTGAAATTTGGCATGAAGCAACGTTTTATAGCACACATAAAGGAAAAATTCCGAAAACCTTAAATTTTTAGTTACATTACAAAATATATATTTTTTAATAAATATAAACTTATTACTTTTTTCCTCATGAACGCGTAGAGCTATCAAGTTGAAATTCATATCAAATACTTAGATCTAATTGCCTTTAACCCGTGAAAAAAAAAAAATCTAAGTCAACGCAAAAACGCAAAACGCAAAAGTACAACCATGTTTGTACGGAACCCTCGGTGCGCGAGTCCGACTCGCACTTGGCCGGTTTTTTTCCTTCTTTGTGGCATATTATGGGAGCATGAAGAAGTGTTATGATTCAAAAATATAGTTTTCATTTAACCGCAAAATTATAACATTGTATCTAGAAATATGTGATATTTCACTGATACAGGGAAGGTATTATAATCATGTTTTATTACGGGATAAGCCGTAAAAAGAAAAATATTTACAATGCCTATATAATATAAAGATTTTTATTATAAATAGTTCGTAATATAAATAATATAAAGCTTTATTATAAATCTCAGAATTTTTCAAAGCAATATCAAGACTACGTTCAGTTATTATTACAATATAATAAAAATATAAATTTAAATTACGCATTATAATTAACATCATACATTTATGATAGTTTAACACTTATTTTAAAATGTAATTTCCATTTGAGTACATTTAAGACATTGCCTTTATTTTTTAATACACAATTATATTTTTTTAAATACGATTTAAAGCTTTGATTTCATCTTACTTAAAGTGACATCAGACACAACAAACTATGTTTCTTTTTTATATTAGAATGTGTTAATAATCAAAATATTTTTTTATTCAATAAAGTGCGTCTATATTATTGTCCGACACTGAAAGAATGTTTGAAACACTCCATATATTATAATCAACAAAACTTCAGCTTTATGCTTCGAAGATAAACTTTCATTGAAAGATATTTTTTAAACTCTGTTACAATTTATTATAATAACCTATGCTTTTACATAGTCATAGTATCTGAACAGTGATTAAATGTTTTATCAATATCTTATTAATAATTATCTACGGTAAAAGACATTTTACAACTACACAACATTAATTTTATGATATTAATTTCAGTGTATGTATCTACATGGTATGATCAAGTCTTGAATTTGAAATGTGCGTTTAGATATTTTAAACATTATACAAACATGTATAGAAGTACATAGGTTCGATTTCGTCGTCAGGAAGGGAAAAGATCCAACTAAGGAGTAAGTTAACAAATTAAGCAACAGTATCTTCTTTCACAAAGGAATAGGGATGACATTACGATGAACTTATATTAAAAATTTCACTTTTAAACATCCACGGATAAATCTACTATAACGATAAACCATTTTCGATTGTTAATATAATTAATTTCACTTAAACAATAAGATTCTAAATTCATTTCCCCTACTTAAACAGACATTGTCTAAACGCTAGATCTACCTCTCTACTCCGTTATCACTTGACATTGAATGTTAGACTCTACAGTAAATGGACATACAACCGTTATTTTCTAATCGTTTTTAGAAATACGAATTGGCATCGTGAGAATGCTCAGTACACTCGAATGTTCTAATTACTCTTGGATATTCAACCTTTCTAGAGTCCGACGCCACCTTATCTTGTAGATGATGATGTCAGTCGTTTGATGATATTCTCTTCATCTGTAAAGAACACTAGTGTTAATGCTTAGACACTCTAAGTTTCATTACAGCGCGGCTTTGGCAAAAATATCATGGAGCTGCAAATCATCAAGAAATATCAATTTACAGTTCATATTGTCTAAAATATTGTTTAATTTTTTAGGTTTTTACGCACACCACTCATTAAATTTTTAGTGCTCAGTATTTTACCTTCTAAACTGATTCTTGTTCTTCATAATGCAAATCAAAGAAGACACAATAATTTAAGATTCATAATCAGAAAATAACGCTGTACAGAATAGCGCGCACAATTTTACTTTAACCTGACACATGAGAATTCAACCACAAAACTCAAGACGTGATGCGGTAATAAATAATATAAATCTCTTATTGTAATTGAAACAATTAGACTTTCTAAATAAAAAATAAATAAAAAAAGCTCCGACACAAAAAAAGCTGTTTTCTACCCCGAAGGGAGACGAAAGAAAATTACAGCTCTTGCCGAGGATTGACCCTTCGGAGATTATCTATTGCATCTTATATGTAAATCCGTTCGAATCACGACCTAAAAGCCTGTGAAAGCCGTGGGCGGGGAGAGATGCCCCGCGCTACGCGGGCGGAGGGTGCTAGCAAGGGGCGCGGGCTAAACTGTACTACCAGGGCCCAAGTGGTGATATACTTCACACTAGGTTAGGTTAGTTTCGTGACCATAACGGCGAAGCGGCGAAGCGCCAGAAAAAAAATTGTTTTGAAGAGACCTTTTCTACAAAAAATTTCGAGTATCACCTCTTGGGCCCTGGAAGTACAAATTTACCACGGCGCGTTAGCCTCGCGCGTATTGTATCATCAGTACCTGCTCTGAATTTGCCGGCAAGAGGCTTACTCAGGTCAAGCCTTGGCAAGGTCTGACATACTCGTTTTCCTCCCTTCGGGATAGAAAACGGATCTTATTTCAGCCCTGTGCCTTCGACTTGACCTTTGAGAGAGATGTTTTTAGTCTGCCTGCACCCTTAGTGTACTGTGGGCAATAAAATCGTTGGTAGGGAATAATAATACCATAATTCTTTACCAAACTTAAAATTGATCAATATTCATGTTATAAATAGAACAGTCTCATGAGAAACTTAAAACTTGATAAAATAAAGTTAATACTTATTCGAAATCTTTTATTAAAATAACAAGATAACTCCTGAACACCTCAATCCAATTGAAGACAATTATATATTATAAAATAAACAAATATTGAATTTGAAATTTGACATAGCCTTGTGTGTATTTGTGTCTTCGCCATAGCTATATGTGTCGAGTTCCTGGATTATTTCGAATTTCTCTATTATTATAATAACACACCACACCAGCCTTCGCTTCCAATCTGGAGAATAAACTGATTGGAGCAAGTTGAGTCCTTAATGCTGCGCCATAGATCTTCCTGCGCCATAGATCTTCATAAATTATAGCTAAAAACCATCTCCATCTTGTCAGCTTTCAAATAAAGAAAAGAGCATCCAAATCAGTCCATTCGTTTATGAGTTAGAGCTCGTTCCCACTTGTTGGGTGTCGGATCCATATAATAATCGGAGGTTCCAGTGGCAGAGCATTATATATGAAGCTATTCACACTTATCGGAAACCGATTTTGTATCGGCTCCGACAAGAAGTGTCAGGTGTTTTGCCAGCCCTCTACGCCCGGAAAAAAATCGTGTCGGATCTCGCTCGCCTATGATTAAGAATGGCGTTGCTCATATTTGTCGGGCGTCGGGGCTGACTATCCTCTACCGCTACCCCTTGTCCGTAACGCAACCCTTTTTCAGTACAAATGCAGTCTCTAAGTCCTGTATTTTGGTAGTTTATGTTCACTAATATTTGAGTCAGTAGAACGTTGAAAATTGATATTGACGTCCTAAAATAATAGAAACACTTAATTTCGTCATTTCTCAATTCTGTTATTAAGTTCTGAAATTTACCCAAAATCAAATCTTTCCCTCAGGAATATGTGCACCCAATATTTACATTCCATGGCTCTCTTTCTTTGTTTTCTTAAATAATAATAGGAACAGTCGCCTCGCATAGAGTGCCTAAAGTTAGTTAAAGCTTCAACCGTGACAGATAGCCAATTATTAATCGTGTGTGTGAACAAAGGCACCGACATCCGATTAATATACGGATCCGACGACACCCGACAAGTAGGAACAAGTTCTTACGATGCCACAGACAGACCAAAGACACACAGACTCACGGACTCACAGACACATAAGACACGTCAAACTTATAACACCCCTCTTTTTGTGTCAGGAGTCAAAATTAATCTCAATCATATACGTTATCATGTACTTTTTGTTTATACTCATAACGAATTCTTAGAATTTAATATCTTTCACTGAAACTATCTTTTAACTTTATCTGTTCTTGGTTGTAAGTTAACAAACTTAACTATTCATTGGTTTGAAATGTTGTACCGTAGATATTTTGAATTAATTAGTTCTTAACTAAATAGAGCCCCGGGATAAAAAGTATCCTGTGACTAATCCAGATAATACAGTATTTGTGTACCAAATTTCATCCAAATACGATTAACAATGCAGTTCATATTTTTATTCATCACTGTGTTTTTATGTGCCATTTGTATTATTTTTAGACCTACAATGCTGTTAACCCAAATTATAGTTCACTTGGTCATTGACAAATTTAAATCTTGAGTGCCATTTCTTGCTCCAGCCTTTTAAATTAATTATAATAGTGCTTCAGATTTCAAAAGTTTATCGTCTGACAAATCACTTAATTAAAATCTTTTCTGAAAGGCTTCTAAAAATTTTGCAAAGTCAACATTGCGATAGGATTATATAAATTATAATTTATAAGGTCATGAATTAAGGAGTGAATAATAAGTAGAAGATTTAAGAATAATTAAGCTCGCCTGACATTAAAAACAAGGCTGATAAGAATAATCCTAATTATCTTTAAGGAAAGCGCCGTCTTTAGATGAGAGCTTTTCCTTAAAAGACTACTTATAAAATTACTTTGATGGTGTTACGTAAAGATCATTTGGTAGAACAATACTATTAATTTCGAGTATTCAATTCATATCTGATATTAAGATTATCCATTACCATTTATAATTTTAGTAATCTAAAGGAGAATAAAATAAATTAAAACTTATTTCGTGAAAATAGAGTCACAGAATCATTGTCGCAATTTAGAAAATGTAAATACAAATTAAGCTATTCAATATCTTACCTTTATTATAATTCATGTGTTATTTGTAAAATAAGAAGTCTTAGTTACAATATTCGTGATTTTCATGAGATAAATTTACTCAAATAATATTTTTTAAATATAAAACAACTAAATATTATTCAATTCCCAAATTTTAATATACCGACTCGAAGGACCACGATATATTCTTTAGTCTTTTCAATTGTTCTCATTTCAGTATTTGGTGTTTTAATTCATATTATAAAATCGTTTCTTACCTTCCGTTTAGACAGCTTAAACCGACGTTCTGCTGGCCGTTCGCTGGTAATGTTACGTTTGCTGGTGGGCTTTTGTTGAGGGGGTACCATTGCGCTACCGGCTTACGGGGGTTGTCCAACATTTCTAGCCAGTGGTCGCGACCGATCCCGATGAGAGCAGAGCCAATAGCTGTGCACCCAATCAACTCATTTGGACCAATCCTGTTGATCAAAAATCGAATCATAGATCATCAAAAGAGTGGTAATTACTTTTTTCAATTAATCATACGGCATGAAATTGTGTTTTTCGAATAAGTTTATAATAGATTTTTAACTAACGTTGATACAAAGCAAATGAGCTTTTGTTAGAAAAATTGTACATTCTCATTTAAAAAATCCCTGGAAAAAAACATCTCCGAAAATGTTTAATATTATAGGTAATTTGATTATTTTTACCCAAGCTTTTTGTATAATAACATCGTATTTTAACAATATCATAAGACAAAGGAAAATGATTTTTATCAACATCAAAAAGTTGTTTTTTGGGTGTACTTCAATATTTACATAGACGATATCACGTCATTAGTTCTTAGATAAAGATAAATTGTTTTATAATATTCTGTACCCAGTTATACTGGTTTCGTAATAGATCCTATCATAATAAACTTTCCAGTTAAGTGAATAGGTAATTAGGACAAGGTCAAGGTAATGTTTCAGTGGAATATTATACACGTATAGCATATACATTTTGGTATATAAGATGAACAAACGGAGCGACTTGTTCTATGAATTCGAAATTACTGAGTGAAAATGATCCGCTCAATTTATTCCTTAAAGTTTTTGATAAAACAGACCAAACGCAAGCAAAAGATTGTTAGGAAAGAAAAGATCAAGACAAGGATAAAAAAAAGTTGCATAAAAGATTTATAACAGGATAACGTCAGACAATATTCCTGTTCGAAGAGCATTATGACATTATCTGATGTATCCGATTCGCGTGTAAGGAGATCAAGATTTCTCGAGGTGCAAAGAGCGGGAAAATATTGCTAGATTTATCGCAAAGCTTTGTTAAGCCTTGTTGGAAGTTACAACCCAAAAAAAGACAGGTTAGGCATATCGGTTTTTCTGCTCGAATTGAACCGCCTGTCTGGATAGGTGACCTTCGCCTTACAGAAGATCACAGTTAAAGAAGACTACCTTTTGGTGATTTGGTGTTTCTGTCGGTGAGTGAGGTTCCAGAGCTCCATGGGGTAGGGGATTTGGTGAGGGTAGATAACGGCGCAAGTGATATTTTTGGTATCATAAGCGTCTATAGGCTGTGATATCCGCTTACCATCAAATTTCTCCACAAGGCTCAAGGCATCAAGGCTCCACAAAATTAATAATTCATTTAAATGTCTTTGTGTACGCTTCTACAATAAAGTCCCTAGCAATATCCAAAAATAAAGCGTCAATAAATTTAAAACTACCATTAAAAGAGTTCTTATTAATAAAGCTTAAAGTGTCTGATTATATTTCAGACAAAAATGCTTGGGTTTAACCTGTTTCAAAAGTTCCGGCAGGCTTTTTCTATAATTATAATGAAGATGAAATGATTTTGTATTGACACCGTAACAATATATTTTTTTGTAAATATTGTTACACTCACAGCTAAAAAAAATGTCCTTAACTGGTGGTAGGGAAAAAGAGTTGTATTTTGCATCCAATTTGAATAAAGATATTTTGACTTTTGATTTTATTGCTAACCTTTCAACACAAAAAAAACGTAACTTGCCTGTCGTAATCCATGACTTTAACTAAGAGAGTGACGTCAAACACGTTGTCAGCAGGCAAGTCGAAGACTAAGGCCTCGTTGTAAACTGGGCATAGAGTATTCTTCTTTACGGTGGTTTTCTTTTTCTTGATCCGCTTCCCTTGACATATGAGGCATATCTTCACGTACGGATCTAAACAAAACCACTTACACATAATTATTCAAAGTACTGGAGCAGCTGGCTAGTAGTTGCACGTAAATGTATTGAGAATTCCTCAGGAACCTAACATTTTATTTCGGAATAAAGAGTTTCCTTTGTCTCAATCCAGGTTATAAACTACATACGTGTGACTTTTTGTACACAATGTACACAAACATACAAAGTTTTATGGTTGTATGTTATATTTTTCAGTTTTTTTATTTGTATTTATTTATAATAAGTACAATTAACAATCAAGCAAGTTTAGTTTTGACGGTATATGTATGGCCTGTATCTTGCCTGTATCAGAGCAATGTAATCCTATAGTAGAAGAGCTACTGAACCCTCCGAGTAACGGTCTGTCTGTAAGGCTAGAAATTCTTATGGTGATGCGCCATAGCATGCTTAGTACGGTAAGCATCGTCTGGCACTCCTCAGCCCTGCACGTCATCAAGTCGTATATTTTTGAAAGTGTCAAAAAAATATTAAAAAAAACTTTTAGCTGTAAGCTTGAAATTTTTATACAACGTAGTTTATTCATTTTTAAGTTTAAAAAAAATGCCAGACATTTACGATGAACACAAGTACCTGCCAGACGAACCGGAAGGTGTGTAATATATACATAAAAATAAACTTTATTCTGTTAAGTTGAAATTTATATATGTGTTTGTTTAAGCGATTTAAAGTAAGTAGGTAGAATGCCAGGCGGTTCTGGCTAGCACAAGTCCTTGCCAGGCGAGGAGAATGATGCTGCGACAGTGCGAGTAAGAGCCGTAGTATGAAAACTTACGGTATATTATTCATGCAAATTAAATGATGTGAAAATAAAAGTTATGGGTAAAATATTTTTTATTATTATAAATTAATTAATAAATCTTCATCATCATCACTTTCTTCATCATCATAATAAGATTCTTAGTTCCTGATTTCATCATCTAAAAAGAAACAAAGTTTTAATACATTAAGAATAACATTACATCTCTGACCTTGCGCTCAATTATATAGAATTTCATATATTTTTATGAAATGTGTATTACCTTTAATGTATTATTCAGCGTCACTTGACTCATTCTCAGCAGTTTATTCTTTTTAGCGCATTTAAATAAAAGTGTGTTTATAAAAAGTTTTTGCTTTTAATTTATTTTTTACTTTTTAGTTATCGCTGGATATAATCGAGGACTTCAAGGAAAGTACTTTCATTTGATACCCATATTGTTGGAAAGTATAAAAAACTTAGTCAGTCTATCTGTAGTGTCATATAATAATTTGCATCTAGTATAATTTTATTTGCGATTTAAAGTAAGTAGGTAGAATGACAGGCGGTGCTGGCTAGTTTAAGTATTTGCCTCGTGAGAGGAAAGATGCTATGGAAGTGTGAGTAAGCGGCTCAACGTGAACTCGGTGGTGCGATTTAGACAATTTATCTTACTGGAAAATAGGTCCTATACCTGAAAATAAAACTTCACAGAAACATGCACACTACTAAATATTAATGAACTGTAATTAATTTCAAATTATGAGCAGTTTTAAGTTATGTAAGTTTTCATACTACGACTCTTACTCGCACTGCCGCAGCATCTTTCTCCTCGCCGGGCAAGGACTTGTGCTAGCCAGAACCGCCTGGCATTCTACCTACTTACTTTGAATCGCTTAAACAAACACATATATAAATTTCAACTTTACAGAATAAAGTTTATTTTTATGTATATATTACACACCTTCCGGTTCGTCTGGCAAGTACTTGTGCTCATCGTAAACGTCTGGCATTTTTTTTTAAACTTAAAAATGAATAAACTACATTGTATAAAAATTTCAAGCTTACAGCAACAAGTTTTTTTTTAATATTTTTGGACACTTTCAAAAATATACGGCCTGATGACGTGCAGGGCTGAGGAGTGCCAGATGATGCTTACTGTAACATTTAAGCATTCTATGGCCCATCACCATAAGAATTTCTAGCCTTACAGACAGACCGTTACTCGGAGGGTTCAGTAGCTCTTGGGCTACTACTGGTGTATGATTTAACTAATTTAAGATATACTTTCTATATAAAACTATAACATATTGTGTAGATCATGGGTGGCACTTTGATCCTGTGAATTCCTGATATATCCAAGTATATTTTGTGTTGTGTCTTCATAAGGCGACACCGTATTTTTATTTGGAAAATTTGTGACAGAATAGCAGAGACCGTGGGTTCTCCGTGCTCACTGAGTCACAAACCATTTTGTCTTAAGATTTATTTATTTTGTTATGTATGTATGATCAGTAATGGAAAGAGAAACAAAACTTTATTATTATTATCAATGATGATTACGGGGTAAAAAAAACGAAATTTTATTTAGTCCGTTCAGATTGATTATTAAAAATAATAGACACATTTTTTCTTTTGTCAATCAACCAAAAAATTACAATGATTAAGCGCGTGAAAGTTTAGTAGTGGGGGCACGTGACGTCAGTTTCAAGTACAAAATTGTACCAAGACATGACGTCATGCGACGTTTCAAATCAATATTATTATCTCTGTTAAGTTTTGATTGTTTTGTATTCTTGTTAATTTTTTTATTCCTGTATAGTACACATTATTTTCTAATTACAATCTCAATCCGTCGCCATTTACTCCTATATATGATGATAAATTATATATAAATTTGACGATCAATTAATGTAATATGAGTTACATTCTGAACGTACTGAGTTATAAAATTAGGCGCTAATAGAATTACTACTTTGATGCCATATATTAAAATTTTAGAAGTTTACAGCTTGAATACATGTTACTTTAGATACTAAAAATAACCACTATGCTGATTTATAATTAAATAGGGTTTACATAGAAGATACTGGCAATTTTTACGATAAAACAATATCACTTATTAATAATGATGCTTACTTATAATATAGTATAGGATTGTTGTCTATTGAAGCTTCAATGATACATTTTTGAGAAACCTGTGTTGAAGCTGTAAAACGGAAAATGATAATAAGTTGTAAAATCCGTGACTGAGTTAGTAAATAACGTGGCAATGTATAAACTAGAAGGACAAGTAAAAGTAATTGTTGATATTAACCTAAAGTTTTCTTTAAAAAAAATAGTTGGCGTTTTAAAAAAAATAGTTTAATAGAAGCTAACTCATTTTCCTGTTGCATAGTTATCAAAAGAGAAGTTTAATCGCGTGGTCATACCAAATTCTGCGGCTGGACTTATTATTTCTCTATAATATTTATTCTGGATATAATGATGGAATGAAAACTTTTTATTAGCCATCTTAACAAAACAAAAACTTATGAACACAACAATAAAATTAAAAAATACAAGAAAACTTAACCTAACGAACAAAAAAATAAAAAGAACATAAAAATCTCAGATGGCCAATCAGGACCATGTCTTAGCTTATGCTGACACATTGAGAAAGTACTTTCTCACCAGGACCTGGGCGAGGTTATTAAAATAAACCAAAACAACCATGCAAAGTGCATCCTACATATAAAAAACTACCTCATCTCTAATCTAACCAATATAAGTTTTTAACAGAGACATAAATAAATAAACGTTTGTATTTTAAGTCTCAATGCGAAATAGCACAAACAATTTACGCAGCAGTCCGGAAGAAATTTAATTCATTCTTAAATTTTTAATATACCTATTCTACTAAGCATAATAACTGCATATCTCTCTTCTTTCGTCATTCGTTCAATTCAAAATGGAACTCTAGAAGTACTCAATTGTAATTGATTTCCGATCTTGACTTTTGTATACAATGTCGTTTTACTTTTGTGCTTGTCGGACACAATGGCAAAAAAGGATTTTAAATGTCTTTCTTGCACAGGATTATTATACGAAACGAACGAGGTCTATTCTGTATACTCGAAATTGTACTCTCACAGACTAAGGCCGGCTTTGCTGGCCGGCGAGGTGAAGATGGTCGGTGTGGCAGTTTATAACTGCTGTACTAGCTATATTTGCGTTTGGACTTTATCATCACTTAAAATAAGGTGGGGGGGGGGGGGATAGAGTCATTTGAGCCGTGAGCCGTTCACTGTGAGCCGCCCCGCAGTGGGCAGGTAACAAGTGTGGCAATTTATAACTGCTGTACCAGGTATCTGCGCGTTTGGACTTTATCATCACTTAAAATAAGGTGGGGGGGGGGGGGGGGGTAGAGTCATTTGCCTACTTGACAATTTAAATTGCTGGTAACGTTGCAAATCTGGTCGTAAGTTGAGATGTGGACAGGCACTAACGTTTCTTCCATTGTCTGTTTACCAAGGATGTTGGTTTACGAAGAATGCCATTGAGAAAGTTACACATTATCATAGATAACTTTAGCGAAGTATCACCACGAAGCTTTGTGCATTGTCACGATAAATACTTGCAACACAATCAGCTTAATTCAGCAAATAGATAAACATGAACATCAGCTCATTAATAATGATGTTTTAAATGATTCTATTCCACTACACTACATAAAACAATAGCTATAATTACTAGCAACTAAGTATCAAATAAGTGATTAAAATATTAGACCGATAAAATGAGTAAAATATTAATACATTTTTATCAATACCGCCAGTGCCACCATGATAAAACGCGTCCTTCTCGAAAACGTACATGTTGAATAGACCCCTGACACAAAAGATTTCCGTTCCTTTCTTATCCCGAAGAAATACGACAAACTGTGAATGCTCGCTGTAGATACCTATCATAGGATTACAAATAACCTTCTCATACTTTATAGATGTAAACAAATAAATACAAGGATCATTTACAAAAATATAAGAAGTAGCAGATATAGTGTAGAGGCGTTGCATGACAAAGGACTTCTCTACCGAGAAATCCACGGACACTACTAAAAGCCTGCAGCAACATCCGGGGACTGCAGGGCTTTCTGGAGGAGCTGGGATGGCAGGACTTATTTATTTATTTAATCAAGAAACATGCTGACTTACAGAACTAGGTCCAACGCATCAGCAGGTCACATTAAAACAAAAATAGCTCACAACGCGTTGTGGTCACAGTAAAACATCCACATCGCGAAATTCGTGTTATGGCTATAATGAAAACGCGCACGACGCGTTGTGGCAATCACAGAAAGACCAAATAGCGAAATTCGTGTCGTGGCTGACATGCTATTCGATCTCAACGCGTTGTCGCAATGAAGAAAAGCCATGACGCGTATGGAATATTATTTAATTACAACGCACACTACTTTCTGATATGGATCCTACTAGGCCTAGAGTGGAAACGTTTTGGTAGATGTCTTTAGGAAATATTTTATAAAATCACTGCATAGCGTGTTTGTCATTATTAAATATGTTATATAATTATATTAATTAAAATAAAACGATATTTGTTATTTATTGAGATTACTTTATATTTAAAAAAAATCAACGTATTAAGTAATAAATTACTGAACACAAAATATTAATCAATTGTAAATTACTTATAATTCACTTAAAATAATTAGCGATTTTAATTTTTTTATGACAATTTAAAATTCTTTCAAGTAATATAAATATTTAACACAAACATGATCACCAATAAACAACAACAATGCACTTAAATCAATTACTTTTATTAGAAATGACTATATATGTGAAAAATAAGTATTTGATTGCTATTTATTTTTACAGGAACTATTACTGTGGTATTTTGAGTTGCTTTTTATATTATTGGAGCGACACTTGCACTTTTTATCAATACATTATCTTTTGCAGTGGCACATTATAAACCCTTCCTTACTTCCAGATGATAACATAGATGCTGAGCGAAGTGTTAATGACGAAGTTGAGGGCACATCACAAAAGTTAATAAAGTTGATTTCAGAAAGTGTAAACTCATAAAGTCTATCGAATGTACCTTCCTTGTTTCCTAACTGGTAGAGACCTGATGAATTAATCATAACAACACACATAACATTCCTGGGTACTGCACGTCCTCTATCAACTTACAACCTGTCCGTCGTGATATGGTTAAAACAATGAATGCTCAGAACGCGTCATGGCTTTTCTTCATTGCCACAACGCGTTGAGATCGAATAGCATGTCAGCCACGACACGAATTTTGCTATATGGTCTTTCTGTGAATGCCACAACGCGTCGTGCGCGTTTTCATTATAGCCATAACACGAATTTCACGATGTGGTTTTTTTACTGTGACCACAACGCGTTGTGAGCTATTTTTCCGCTCACTGAGCGTTTTCGATCTTTGAGCGTAACATATATAATGAAATTTACTCTAATGTCAATCTCAATATTTACTTACTAGACATTTACAAGCTTCTTTAATGATATGTTCGAAATTTACTGAGCGCGCACGCTGTCGATCAAGCGAAGTACGCACGGGGTGCCATTCTTCGCGCAAAATAGACGCATGGTATCGAGTTACGGACACACCCCGCCGTACTACTGAAGACTAAGAGGGGTAGCAGAACTTCAATGGTAGAACATCTTAGATACGACTATCCTAAATAATCAAGACAATTATATTTAAAGTTGAAAAGATGCTTTTTCCGAACTCAAGGCATCAGTGATCGAGTCTCAGTAGGCCACTTAACTTAGCTCATGTTGCTCCGCCTCATAAATAGTAAAAATAGTTGTAATAGAAGTAAAGGAAGGGGAAGTAAGTACCTTATTCTATAACAATGATCCTTCACATAAATCTAAAGGGACTTTTTGGCGGGATCGGGAAGCGTCACTGTAGCAGTTTTGTTTTTCTTGTTAAAAATTGTGTTGTAGCGGATGTTAGTGTCTAATAATGGTGGATTTTTAATCACTAAGTGTTCGGGAACATGCACAAGTGTTGGCCAGTGAAAGAAAATAGCGGAAAGTGTCTTTCGACGTTCCCTCATGAAGTCCACGGGGAGGTTCCAGTAAATCCCCACACATTTACTGAAACATAGGGAAAGGGGGATTGACTTGACTGCCACTTAACACTTGACATTGGCTAAATGCACAAGTCGTGCGAAGCCATTTAGGAAAAAAAATCTAAAGTTTATTTAAAGTTAGGTCACGTGGGGGCAGTGTAACAAGGGGCACAGTTTAACATAAGCAATATATCTGCCCTTTTCTTACTGTGGAATATTAGTTTCATACTTCGACTAAAACAAAAAATTAAGATACGGCACTCGTGGCTCAAAAGTGATCCGCTTAAATTGTGATGCATGACCACAATTTGCTTTTGTCACAATGAGACCTTCAAACACGCTGCATGTGTACTCAATATTGTATAACAATATTGCATATATTCTGTGTTATAAAGATAAAAGAATGCCTTCGATGCTTTTAAAAAGAACACAAATAGTTCAAGATAGACTACCAAATTCCAAGGCAACACTTTTCATTCTTAAATGTATAAAAACATGAATGTTATTTGCTTATATTTACCATTTGTTATCAAGAAAAGGACAACAATACAGCTCAGTACTTTGTAGAGAGAGAAAAGAAAACGCAGTCGGTTGCCAAGCGACGCGGACTCGCCGTTTTGCTCGCGCTGCGTTGAAGCGTACAGTTCTGTCTCGCTCGCTCGATTGCATGTTTATTTACAGAAGCGTGCGTGTCTGAGAGTTGCTTGTGGTTGAGTCGGAGCATATTTTATCTGATGCTCGTATGAGCGTACCATATCTTCCCTTTTTGTTTTAATCTAAGGTTTCATATGCCGCCATCTTAAGCAGCTGTCATCAGCCGTCAAATAGTCGGGTATATTATAAATATATTCCTTAAGTTACACTATCCCCCACTTGCCCATATGAAGGAATATCTGCCATTTCAACTTAGATTAAAACAAAAAGGGTAGATACGGCACTAGCCTCACAAAAGTGATCCGCATGAATTGTGGTCCACGACCCTAATCGCTTTAGTCACAACTTGACATGCAAATGACGTACATGTGAACGCCAAAAAGAAAAATTGCTAATATTTTATGTTTATATGATAAAACAATGCCTAAGTGTGTTTTTAAAAAGTGCTCAAATTGCTCAAGAACTTAAAATAACACCCACAGCATCACTTTTCATTCATAAGTACTATAAAATATATTTTTTCATAAAAATTGCTGTTTGTTTTGAATCTTATTCGGTAGTGACATCGAGTACTGGTCGCGTGATTGGTCGGTAGTGCAGTGACGCGGATCTCGCCGTCTCGTTCGCGCTGCCGTTGAAACTTAACATGCTGTTTCGTTCGGGTTGGTAATGCAGTGACGCGGATGTCGCCGTCCCGTTCGCGCTGCCGTGGGATCAGTTTTTGTTTGATGCAAGTATGAGCATACCGTATCTACCCTTTTTGTTTTAATCTAAGCATTTCAAACAGTAAACGGCAACTCGTATCTATTTATGTTTGTTGGAAAGACATAATGCTTTATAGTAAAACTTATAAAATTATCAAAAATCACAGCTCTCACCTGAAGATCCGTTGATATCCATCGCCTTCAGGTTTCGTCCTTTGATCACAGTCACTGTGAGCCGCCCCGCAGTGGGCAGGTAACAAAGCGACAGCATCAGTTCACCGAGGTCCTTCTTTTCCTGGTAAATTCAATTGTGATTAAAAACAGAAGACATTCGTTAAGATTACATCAAGTCCTACACTATCCATAGATAAAATATAAAATATTGACAACCAGATGTGCTATACCGTAAAAACATAATAGGGTGTTATTTAAAATTGGAATACGAATGTCAAAAATAAATTTCAAATCACACAGGCGAATTTATTCACAACTATATAATATCACAACTATATTTTTATACTTATTTGCTGTTTTTATCAATTGCATTTGTTATTTTAAGTTTTAGTAACAGGAACTGTGTCATAAACAATATAGTTGGGGAGTCCAAGCTTTTGGATTCACTCGAGTGCGGCAGAATAAAATAACATGGGACAGAAAGAAATATTCAACAAATAATAAATAAATAAATATTACCGACACACCAATTAGCCTAGCCCCTAAGTAAGCACTGTAAGGCTTGTGTTATGGGATGCTAGGGTAACGAATAGAATACACATACTGTATATTTAAAAGTATATTTATATAGAAATACATATTAAACATCCATGACTGGAGTAAAAATGCTCGTATTCATCACACAAACATCTGCCCCCACCGGGATTCGAAGCCGGTACCTCTCGAGTCGGCGACACCATGAAACCCGGCGTACAAACCACTCGGCCACGGAAGTCGTCATTTTTGCTGACCCTTTTTTGGTCAGTAATCACCCAGACCCTATTAATTACAATTTTCCATTATATCAAATGACATAACGGTATGGGAACCCTTAGCAATACCGTCACGGTTTGAATATTTCTTTTGATTAAAACTGTGCGTTTCCATAGTGATTATATTGGCAGTGGTAGATATTTTAATTGCTTCTTCGCGTAAAAATTCTGATATTATGTTTATTCTGGACTTATTCTTTCTATCTTTGAGTTTTGGGAAACTTTAATCAGACCACTTAGATATCAATGTCGTAGGAAGATTCGATAAAATAATATTTGTTATATGAACTCCACGAAGACTCGTCGCGCCCCACTGCACGAACAGCTGTTAAGTAATTCTCTATTTTGACAGAAAATGGAACTATTTCACTTAGGTAATGTGGCGGCAACGGCTGTAATCTTTTAATTTCTTATGTTATTTTGTGTAAAATTATATCCGGATTGCCAAACCTCAGTTCCAGTGTGGACATCAGCTGATTGGGCGAAGAGGAAGAAACGAGAAGTGCCAAAACGGAGACTTTTGGTGCTCCCCGTAAGCATTTTCGTAGTCTCCAGATATTTTCTATATCGCTGAATCCACATATTTTCGTAGACTCTTTATATGCCTGTTTGAATTGCAGCCATTCAATCTCCATAAAACTCTGGTCTTTTGGTACACTCATTCTACTTAACAATTGAGTGTTGTTGTGTCCATTATTAGTTGCAGAAGTGGTGATTTGCTTCAGTGCGGTCGCCAATAGTTCGACGGTTCCATGCAAGGGGTCCAGCGCACCCGGAGGGGGGCCATTAGCGGGCGCTGGCTGGGCCGTATCCATTTCGTGTTGTCTTTGCCACTTCTCAACTTCGGAGTGAGTATGCTCACGTTGCTGTGAACTGTATTCGTCTTCTAAGTCGGCTACGTCTGCTTGGAGTTTTTTGTCGATTAGTTCCATTTGTATCCTAGCCTTTTGCTCTGCTGCTTCCAGTTTTAAACTTTTGCGTCTTGCCTTGACGGAAGATGACGTTGAAATTTGCAAGCTCTTCGGATCCCGAAAGGTTTCTCCATCGTCTTACGTGAGTTGTTGCTGCAGTCGAGCTGGTGTAGCAGCAGCAATGACATCCAGTGCCGGTGCGCCCATTGTAGAAGTTGGTGGATTGAGCGGTTGTCCGTTCTTCACAAGCTCAGATTTTACGCTGCCTTTTGGGTGAGATTCTTGTATTTTTGCGGCTCGCGGCAGACTAGTTGGGGCCCGTGCAACGGCTTGTAATGGTTCTCCGCGGGATTGGCAGGGGCATCGCACTAACTTACATTTTTAGTAAAAAATATAATCTAATTAATCTAATTGAGCGCGTCGCTAACAAAAAAGCTGCCTCTGATTAAGAAATCTTTTCTGTTTAAAAAGCATTTTATAAAAATATGACAATGCTGAATTTCTCTTCAAATGTGTGTGTGTAACAATAAATATTCAGATGATACTGTAAATTAAGAATAAAAAATAGAATTCTTATAACTAAATTTTTGAATTGAGAATCCCAATCATAAATCCTTTTCTTACATTCTTTAGGTACCTACGTGACCTAAAGAATGTTTGTTTTTAAGAATGTTGTGACAAAAGGAATATTTTCTATAACCGTTTCATTTAATAGTAGTATTAATATAATCTTATCTTATTGCTTCTTGCTCAGTGAGTTGTCTGAAAGAGTTGTCTGTCAGTCGATAAGACCGCCTACTGTACAAGATCTTTGATTTGTAATATCTGCATTTTGCGTTGATATTGTTTTGTAATGCTTCTCCTACACCAGAGTGACGAAGCTTTGGTACTAAAATACGCTAAAATTAGCGTTCGATTCAACTAATGAATTTTACTTGAAACATCAAGATAGAATTTCCAAGAAGCAAAATTTTGTAACACCTAAACCTATAGTACCCGTACTATTGATGCAAACTTATCAAATCCACTTTATACAAATAACACCTGATGCTTGTTAATACTGCAAGTAGAAGCGTAAATCACCAAAACAACTCCTTCGTGAATTTGGGCCTCTAATCTACAAACGAAGCATTCATCTGAAATGATACTCTCAGAGGAAATGATACATAATACGCTCAGAGGAAATCAAATTTCTTAGAGCTAGAAATATGTTTAGCTTCTTAGAAAGTGATATCTTCGTGTAGTGTACTATAGGTTTTTTAAGTCACATTAACTTAAATTACCTATTGTTATACGTTTCATTGTTGAGAGCATACGTAAAAATCTTCAATAATAATTACCTCTTAACCACGCACCATATCGTACGTATACGTATCGTAAGTTCAGCCAACGCTTGTACTTTAATATTCGACTTTATTGCTTATAGTGTAAGCATTATCTGGTAGGTGATGAGTAAAGCCTTATGTCAAACACATTTAGCATTGAAGGAAGCGTCTACAATGGCTTGTCACATCACGTGCGTATCTTCAACCCTTAAAAGCCCTTTTTAAAGTGCTTCTTGAAAAAAAAACCCTTACTGTGTTCGGAGAATGGGATTCCTGAGAAGGTATTTCCATTCCACAGAAGCGTGTAAGGAATAATGTATTGCTGATAGCGAGAATTCTAAGGAATAGGAGTAAAAAATGTACCTGAAGTTTAAGATTATCTGAAGGAAAGAAAACGGCGTTTATTTGCGTGCTCTATTGAAATGAGCAAATCGAGATCAAATCTCACCAATGTACGATCAAAGCCATTAAATTGGATGCTCAATTGATAAAAAATGTTGCTACATAAAAATAGGACATAAAGAATCCCTTTCTTATGCTTCTCCCACACTTGCACGACGAAAGTTTGGGTGGCTTTGCTACTATTATAAATGCGCTAAAATGGGCGCCCGAAATTTAAATTAATTCTATTATAGACGCTAGACGAAAGCTTGACTTGACACGTATAAAAGAGGTCGTAGGAGACGATAAATTTGTATGTACAGCTGAAGGAGCGTATTTAAATCAAAGTTATCTGTAGTCATTGCTAATGGTAATTGTTCAAACACAATTATGTGTAAAAACCTCAATACTTACTTTAGATTTAAACATCTATCAGTGAAATGCTTAAAAATTAAAAGAATAAATTTACTACCTTCTTCTTTATCATGGTGCCAGTATTTCACTTGGCTGTTCTTGTTTGCTACTTGTAAACTTGACATCAGTCTGTCCTTTTCATTCCTTATAAAACATGATAAGGAGAGGTTGATCAACAAGTTTACATGCAGCAAATACAAATAACCAAGTGAATTGCCGACATGATAGAAGAATAGAAACATCTTTGTTGTTGCAACAAACATCAACGATATATTATAGTTAAGCATAAACACGTATCCTTCCTTTCAGATGAAGTCGCGGCACGAAGCTCTAGCGCTGACAGTTATTGCGCAGAAGTAAAAATTTAGATGTCTTGGGGGGAAACAGGGTGTGCGGGCGGGCGTGCGTTGCGCCGATTGGCTCTCAAGTCCTACCTATCAGCAGTTATCCCCTCCGCGTTTTGTTCATCGCTAGAGTAGCCGCGGCCTGTATCATCCTAACCTATTTTATTTGTCTCAAAGTACCGAACCGCAACGTTATGGTGACATCTTAGTAAAAATACAGTACCTAAACATATAGAAATTGTTACCACAAACTTATGGTTCGTAACTACGTATATGCGTTTGAAACATCCAGGTACAAGATCACGAGCTATTTAATTTGTTTTTTAGGATCTTAAATAGTCTTATAAGTACGCAGTTATAGTCCTGAAATAGTAAATAGTGACATTCCTACGTTCACAAGAATTAAAAATAGTTTTTTTTTATTTAAGCCTGGTAATTATTCCCATAATATTAAGTTCTTACGTCAAATAAACAAAGATATCGTCTATTGATATCAGAGAAAATAGACTCAGCGTAAAATTCAGAAATTTTAGCTAAATATATAAACGAAACACGTTCAGTGTACTAAAACATCAAACAAAATACCAAAATACACATACAAATCTCTATACAATAGGATCTCAATACAATGCCTTAAAATGAATATGAGTAAGACGAAAATCATGCCCAACGCTCATGTTCCGCTCCACCTGGTAATCTTTGAGAACTCTGCACTCGAAATTGTATATATATATATATATATATATCTAGGACAAGTAGTTAAGTTGGATAAGTATAATTTCGAGAAAGAGGTAAATCGCCGAGTTTTACTCGGCCGGGCAGCGTTCAGGAAACTTCGCGATGTCTTCTCGTCCGAAATACCTCAGTGCCTGAAGACCAAGGTCTTCGAACAGTGCTTGTTGCCAGTAATTACATACGTAGCTCAGACGTGGTCGTTGACATAGGGCCTCATAAGAAGGCTCGGAGTCGCATAGCGTGCGATGGAGAGAGATATGCTCGGTGTTTTTCTACGTGATTGAATCAGAAATCAGGAAATCTGTAGTAGAACTCGAATAACCGACATAGCTAAATGGATTGGCATGCTGAAGTGGCAATGAACGGGGCACATTGTTTGGCGGACCCATGGATGTTGGGGTCCTAAGGTGCTTCAATGGTGACATCGGACCAGGAAGCGCAGTGTCGGTAGACCCTTTACCATGTGGACTGACTATATCAAGCGAATCGGAGGGATCCACTGGATGCAGAAAGCTCAGTATCGTTGTGTTTGGAGATACCTAGAGAAGGCCTATGTCCGCACACGCAGTGGGCGTCAGCATCGGCTGATGATGATGACACATACAAAATTATCAAAATATGGAGTAAATCAAATAGTATTCTATAAAATACCAATATGTTGCATGCTACCTTAGAAAAATCCATCGTTTAGGCTACTTACTTAAATTGATTAATATTTGAGCATTTATTTATTCATACATATCATCATCATCAGCCTATTATTGATTCCACTGCAGGGACACAGGCCTTCAATATGGATGGAATAGGGGGAGTGCGGATTGGTGGGCGTATTTTACTGTTCTTACCTGTGGAGCAGCTAGTATGTTCATCGTATATTCGATCTCCTGATGAAGATCCGCCGACTCCAGTAAACCCTTGAGGACCACGTGGCCGATGAGGTCGTGCCGGCTGAACCGATCGAAGTCGTACACGGAGAACTGGAGGTAGCGCTGGCGCAACTCCTCATATGGTACACTGCCAACAAAACCACTTGATGAAGACATATTATAGGCATAATGATGAAAATGTCAAAATTACCAAAAAGTGTACATAGCTGATATTGGTTTGACAATGACGTATATTAGTATTAGAAACAAAAGCAGCTTTAACTTGTCGTGTCCCCAGTCTTATGCACCGAAACAGGTGGAACTGTACTGCCATCAATAAGACAACAATTAAATCTATAGAAAAAATTAATAGCAATAAATCCAATTATTAAGAGAGGTAGGGCAAAGCGGGTTTTCCTCTCGAATTCGAGCGCCCGTCTGGGTAACCTCCACCTTACAGAAGACCACAGTAAAATAACATAACCTTTAGATGGTGTTGTATTTCAGTCGGTGAGTAAGGTTCCAGGACTCCACGGGGTAGATGATTGGGTCAGGGTAGGCAATGGTGCGAATGATATTTTTGGTATCGCAAAGGTCTATAGGTTATGGTGGCCACTTACCATCAGGCGGGCCATTCGCTTATTTGCCACCTTTTTAACATAAAAAAATAAAAATTTATTCCGTCCAGGAGCTTTACTCTCTTTCTCCGAAACGAAATTTCGGTAACGAACGAATTTTAAACGAAATTTCGCCTTTGACTCTACTCTATTTCATTTTCGAACAGGCACATTAACTTCGGAACCATAAACAGTTTTCGTGAGCGAATGGAATGAGTCATGTTTTAGTCGAGTCAATAAAAACATAAAACAGGCAAAACTTGGAAACCCGGTGGATAATTTTTTTTATTGTTTAAACAATATTTATGACATTTTTTATAAAAAAATCAGTTTTATCGCTTTTTTGAAAAAAATATTATTATGTTTATGTAAGTATAAAAAATAGTTGTTAAAATGAGGCATTTAATAATAATTTAATATTTAAACAATTAAAATACGATGTATTGGTCAATAATACGAATGCGTTGAGCACTTACGTTATATTTTAGTTACTTCATATATATATATATATATATTATAGATAGGTCCGACAAATGACTCCACCCCACCTGATGTTAAGTGAAGGTGAAGTCCAGACGCGAAGATAGCTGATACAGCAGTTCTACCTGCCACACCAGCCATCCTCACCCTGCCGGCCTGCATGTTGCTTCTTCACGCCTCTTTTAAAGGATCCCAGGTTGTAAGAGGGAGGGAACACGTGAGCGGGCAGAGCATTCCATTTACGGATAGTGCGACAAAGAAATGAGTCACCAAATTTCTTTGTAGGCGTTGGAATTGTGGCCACAGTAAAACGGTGACAACGTAGGCCAGCGCGCGTGGTCCTCTGAAGGAAAGGGGAAGGTGGGATAAGAGAGAATAACTCCTCAGTACACTCGCCGTGGTACAGACGATAGAACGCGCTTAGTGACGCCACGTCACGGCTCAAGGTGTTTAGTCACCTCTTCATCGCCTATGATGCGGATCGCGCGCCGCTGTAACCTATCCAAAGCATCGAGCAAGTACTTGGCGGAGCTATCCCAGAGGTACAAGCAATATTCCACGCAGGACCGCACTTGCGTTTTGTATAACAAGCACAGTTGATCGGGCGTGAAAGAACGCCGCACCTTGTTCAGGACTCCGAGTTTGCGTGAAGCTGTTTTGATCACGGTTTCGATGTAGTCCTTTGGATTCAGGTCTGAGCGAACTTCCATACCGAGCATGGAAATGTTGCTCTGTAGCGGTAGTGTTGTGCCCTGAAGATGATAAATAAATAAAATAAATATAAAATAAGATGACGGGTCAGATGGTTATTAAGGAGCTTTTCTAGAACTTTACATAAAACTGAGAAGACTGCTATTGGCCGGTAGTTTGCCGAGTCTGAGCGATCCCCTTTTTTGGGCACCAGTTACACGTAAGCATCTCTCCAAGTCTCCGGCACACGCCCCAAAGAATACAAGCGCGTGAGCACGGGAGACAACTCCGTTGCACATTTTTTCAGTACTACTGCTGGGATGCCATCAGGTCCACTAGCTTTCCGGACGTCGAGTGATTGCTATTCGGCACGAACCTCACACTGCCTTATTTTAATATCAAGCATCGTTGTGCCACAGTGAGGTAATGATGGTGGTAGTGCATTGCAATTATCGATTCGGGAGTTAGCCGCAAAGAGTTTTGCCAGTAAATCGGCTTTCTCCTGCGGCTTATGAGCTAGTGTTCCGTCTGGGAGGTGGCAGCGAGGGCTGGCAGAAGGTTTTTTGCACGGCCTTGGCCAAACGCCAGTACCTACGGGAGCGTAGGATGCGTTATAAGTTCCTGGCCAATACGTGCAACGCGCTGGGCATCCGCTCTGATGTAAGCCTTCTTACAGGCCTTGGAAGCAAAATTGTAGGCTGCTTTGAGTGAATCGACCTCGGGATCCTTGAGAGCGCGGCCTCTGACCCAATATATATATATATATATATATATATATATATATATATATATATATATATATCATATATTTTTGTTATTAATATTTTTTTTTATATTAATAATGAAACTATTAATTTCTTATATTACATGAAATATCTTATAATTAATTGTTTTTAAAAGTTTTTGATATAATAACATGTAAATTAAAGTTATTTGTGATAACAATATGAAAACAATAACATAAACATATTTTTTTTGTGAGTTTTCAATTGATATTTTATAAAAAATCATTTTTTTCCAAAAATGTCATAAAAATTGTTTAAACAATATAAAAAATTATTTTCCCCTCTCCAGAGGTTTCTGATTTCAAATAATATAAAAAAACAAAATTATTAAAAAAATCATCAAAATCGAAGCTGTTCCACCGGGTTTCCAGGTAAAAAGCTTCATTGACTCGACTATTTGTGAATTCTTTTGATCTCTACTTTTAATAAAACGTTTTTTTACTTGGAAACAATATAGGTAGTTTAGGGCAAATTTTTTGATGACATTGAAAGAACCTTCTTTGACAGTGTTAGCCAACTAATTTGTAGAGTTGATACAACATACTGTATGTCAACCTAAATTTGTCGGATAATACTTTGAAGTATCGAAATTACAATAAAAAATAAAAAAAACGGTTTATTTGTTAATTTTACATGCTAAAAATGTTTCTCGAGCTAAGCAGCTATTATTGAAAATACTCTGGCAAGTATTTTAGGCTTAATTAAAACAAAAATCTGAAAACGAAAATGAAAAGGTAACACTTTTCATTTCGTCAATTTGAGGTTAAAATTTCGAACAATTATCTGTCAAATTCAACTTTTCCTTCGAAAGTTTTGTGAATTAGAGTACCTAGTCTTGGAGAATTTAATTGTCAAACTATTTCGGACGAACGAATTTTCGAAATGAAAAGGAAACAGAGTAAGGAAAGTGCGAAATTTAGATCGCAATTTCGTTTTCCGTTGAAATAGAGTAGGCCTACAGGTATCAGCCACGTTCGGATCTATTTTATTTTTATTATATAATGGTAATATTTTTTTTAGATTTATAAATTTATCAGTTCAATGCTTACAATGACAATATAATAGACATAATATTGTAAAAATAATATGAATATAAGTGTAAGACAAGGACCCCATATAACGTAAATATTTTGATGTTTTGTACTCAAACTTTACTACCACTGTAATTTAATATTCTAAGCTTGCGCGACAGAGCAGAGGTCTCTATATGCCAGAAAAACATATCATAGCCTTTATATACTTGGTATATACTAACAAGTTGTCAGACGTGACTGAACATCGTTGTATTCTTTTTGCTGATGATATATCAGTGGTAATAACAACGGATAATAAAATAACATTGAAGACCATAAAGATGACATAGAAAATACAATTAGATCAATTGCAAATTGGCTTCAGCAGAATAATCTTACTATAAACATAAACAAAACCTGTTTCATGAATTGTAATAGTTCCATTGGTAAATATTAACTCCAAAGGGCAAACACTAAAAAATCCGAACACAACCAATTTCCTGGGTATAGAAATTGACCAAAATAACTACAAGAAATACTGCTCTTAAAGCATACTTTGCATATGTCGAATCAGTTTTGAGATATGGATTAATTGTATGGGGAGGTAGTAGAGAAGACAATAAGGCAAAAAAAATGTGTAGGGCTATATGTAGAACTGTACCTGACGAACCGCGCAGGCCGCTGTATAAACACTTAAAAATCTTACCATTGCCTTGCCTTTACATTTTTGATGTTGCCTAATTTGTAAAGCAAAATATACATCATTTCAAACAAGCTGAAGATGTGTACCCTCGAAATACACGCTATGGATATAGACTAGTCTCTGTAAAAATTCCAAAGAGCATGCGATTTAAAAATAATTGTTATTGGATGTGTGTACAGATTTATAATAAGGTTCCAACAAACATAAAACAATTGCATTTTATACAATTTAAGACTGCTTTGTTTAAATGGCTAGACGGTAAGATGTTTTATAGTGTGAAAGAATATTTGAGTGATTGTAACTAGTGACATTTTAATGACATATTATTATAGTAGGTTCTTCTCTTTGATGAGGAGCTCGATGGCGCAAATGGTTAGCGCGTTCCGCTGCGATCGTTGAATTTAAGCAACTTTCGCAGTGGTCGGTCATTGGAATGGGTGACCGAAAATTTATTATCTCGAGTTCCTCCGTGCATTGGAAGGCACGTTAAGCCGTTGGTCCTGGCTGCATCTGCAGTCGTTAGCACCCACCAGCCCGCACTGGGCCCGCGTGGTGGGTCATGGCCCGATCTCCCTATTCCATCCATAGGGAAGGCCTGTGCCCCAGCAGTGGGGACATTAATAGGCTGATGATGAGGTTCTTCTCTTTACCTAATGGTGTTTTATAATTGACATTGTAATCTTTGACATTATTAATTTGACTTTTGAATTTTTTAACCATGTATTTAATCTTGTATGATGTTTTATAAAATGAAGCGGACAGTTTTTGTAATTTCACTAACTTATTATATATTTGATGAATTTAAATGTATTATTATTGATACTGTAAAATGATGTCACAATGTAAATTAATATGTATTACGTTTAGTAATGTAGTGTAAAATATTTGCAGATGGCTGAATGGGCCGAACTTCAAAATTTGTAAAATCCCCAGTGTACCCTATTCAAATGCAAATAAATAAATTCTAATTCTAATAAAAAAAATGTGGGCTTTATCACTCATACATGTTGCATTTCTCCTTTGAAAACAAATAAAAAATCATCAACATTCTGCAAAAAAAGTTCTTAACAGAGCTAACTTTCTCGCGTTTCTGAACTTCATTAAAATTCTCAAAAACAAACTATATTATCTTAACGTAATGAAAGACTGTTTTTTCATAACCTCCTACTCATTCATCTCGAAGTTGTCATCTCAAAACTAATTGCCAAACCTAACGACAAGGGGAAACTTTTACCAACAAAATAATTAATCGTTTAATAGCAAATAAAAGTTGGAAGGAACTAATAATTAAAGGAGACAGAATTCGTTCTAAGAAGTTGTAAGCAAAAGGTTAAAGAGCAAACTTAATATTGCTGCTAAGGCAGTGTTTACGAATCTCCTCAACAGAGGCGATTGCTTCGCTTCCGTTATCATCACTTTAAAAATCTTCACAATCGGAAGCAACTTCAATGTGGGTTTTTAAAAGTTCTGACCTTTAAAACGCTAACAATTCTATCGTTACTAAGCCTTTCCGTCATCTGCTTTCTGCCACAACTGTTTAGTACACAAATCATCAAAGGCTAGTAATTATTCATTCTCGCTTTCAAAAAATCTATTATTTCGACTGTCAGTTATTTAGAATTTGAAAGTGAAACAGTTTCCAGTAAATTACTTCAGCGCCATTTGCTTTGATAAATGTCCAACATTTTCAATTTAAGAGGTTGTTCCGTGAACTTCAAGTCGACCGATGAAATATAATTAGTAAGTGAGCCCAAAATCAAACTTATTTCATTATGGCGAAACTTTGGCACCCGCAACATTGAATGAAATATCGTGTTGATGGTAAATTTTGGTGATTATAGGAGCTCCCTAACACCTAATAATAAAATTTATTCAGGAAAAATATAATTATGCATTCATTTGTCTGTGTATATATAGGAATATATATTTGTGTACTTAATTAATTCTAAGTTTATTTAGACTGTAACAAACACAACATATCTAAACACAATTGTCACGCAAACACATTTTTTATTAATTTTCAATATCAGTTAAGTAAGTACTGTAGGGCTTACCCTGAAGGGAAGCCCTGGGGTTGTAGCTTTTCTACCGCTATAAGTGATAATGCTCGAAATGTTTACTTCTTTTATTTAAACTCATAGAAAATATAATAATATTTCTATCAACCGTTCGAGTCTGTGCCTGAATTCTATCTCTTAGAATCTTCGGTATGAGACAGAAGGTTCTCATATTCAAATCTTTCAAATAATGACATTTTCCTTTTTAATATAACTGCCAGCCGTAGGCATTACATCAGCAAAGAGTTTATACAAGCAAGGAGGCCGTAACGCTACGAGCGTCACAGTACCCATGTAAATGTGACGTACCTGAAAAGGAAGGTCTCATTGAAAACTGGATTCAAATTTTTCCTATGAACTTTGGTCTGGAACTTTTTCTTCCGATCCGGCAACAGGAAAACCTTGATGTAGGGGTCACTGCTACCAGACATGTCTTTGATCGGAAGATCTCGAGCCTCGAAAATCTGTAACAAATCGAAATTTCGCCGTTTTTACAAACACATTCAAGTTAAATAATAACAATATTATCATCTTTTATATCTATAACATACTATTATTATCTTATATGTCAGAGTAAAAGATAATATTATTAGTAAAACCTTGCATTGCAAATAAATAAATTAAAACTATTTAAAAAACACAATACCTAAAATCCCTTCTCAAATGTCCTACTCACAAAACTGACTTTGCATCCTACTCTTTTACAGTACATGCCATCCGCTTATGGAAGTCGTTGCCAGCAGAAATCAGAGACGCCCAGAGCATTTCTACCTTTAAAAAACGATTCAAGGAACACTACCTTTCTACTTGAATATCTAAAACTTTATTGCTTCTCCTAGTTAGTTTTTATTCATTTTATATTAATATATATTAATTTATTTGTTAATATTGTATATATATGTATTATATGTTTATGTATGTATTGCAATTGTATTATGTTATATTTATTCAGGAGCACACACTAACTGCCTTTTTGTATGTTCTTTCCTATCGTGGGCCTGCTTGAAGAAATTTCATTATGAAATAAGCAGTACCCTTGTACATGTCTCTTGTTTCTCTTTTTTCTAATATTTTATTGTGTGTGTACAAAATAAATAAATAAATAAAATATCATTAGTTCCAGAACGCTACCGCGAGTACCTACAACGGCTCCTGAGTTACGTAACGTTATGTTTTTATAAAGAGTATATAAGCATTTTAAAATCGGCAGTTATACCGAATCATCCCTTTCTCAAGGGATAATCGCTTCAGATGAAGCTTGTAAGCCCCTTCCGGCCATAAGCATGAACTTTGGGTGTGTCTAAGTCAGTAACAGTCTGACATAACCTTGCAGCCGGCTGTAGGGTATCCATGAGAATTTCACAACCGCTACCCTGCCTGGGTGGAAACAAAAAAAACGGCGGTTATCATTCCTATTAAAATAATAATAATATCGAATTGATTTTAAGTTTGAGACGCAGTTTGACTTTGATTTAGGTGTTTTAGTTGAGAAACATAGGTTGTTATCAATTGGTTTTTTTCATTTCCGATGCAGAAAATAAAAAATCCTGCTCAAATATATTGTGGTAACGACAGGCAACTGCGGAACCGTGACACGACACTCATTTGGCCGTTTTTTTTAAACTCTCTTAGATAAATGATTGGTCTCCCTGCGTCAACGGCAGGGGGATCATTAATCTTAATAAACTCTATTCTCTCGACTTCCATTTATGACTGAAACTTAATCATCGTAAGTAGATATCGAGCAATAACTATCAATGCGCCATTCGGCTGTTATTCCGGTCGTCGAGAGCAATCGAAAATAAGCGAATCACCAACAAGTTTTTCCCCCGCTTTCCGAAAGCGATTTATTTCCTATCTTATTCCTTTCCTTCCGATAAAAAATCAATTAAGTTTTATCGTTTCATTTCCATCCCCGATTGTGCCTACTGTACCTTCCTGGTGGAAGTTGGGGCCGTCGTCCCGGGAGCATTGACTTCTTTAGCGGATAATGTCGGACCGGGAGCAGGGCTGGTAACTTACCTCGGATAAACTGAATTAATCTTTTCGATTTAATAATTGCTTTTAAAGTGCGGTAGGGCATAGCGGATTTTGATCACAGTACACTACCTTTTGGTGGAGTTGCGTTTCTGTCGGTACATTGTATAAGATTCCAGTACCCCACGGGGTAGGAGACTGGGTAAGGGTAGTCAATGGTGAGAGTGATAGCTTTGGTATCGCAAGAGTTTATAGGCTATGGTGGCCGCTTACCATCGAGCTTGTTGACCACCCTTATAAATAAATAAAAAATAGTGTCATACATTGGCTGCTGTCAATATTAATAAAGTAATGAACCCACGATAGCGCGGGTGGTTAGCGTGTTGAAGTTAAGCAATTTTCGCAGTGGTCGTTCATTGGATGGGTGACCAATATTCTTCTAACTCGAGTTCCTACGTGCTTCGGAAGGCGTTAAGCCGTTGGTCCGGGCTGCATTTGCAGTCATTAGCACCCGCCAATCTGCAATGTGCCCGCGTGGTGGGTCATGGCCCAATGTCCCTATTCTATTCGTAGGTAGGGCCCGTGCCTCAGCAGTGGGGACATTAATAGGCTGATAATGATGATGATGATGAATGGACCCTGGGCAGATTCCTGAACTTAGTCATTGAGTACCAGTACTACAAAAATTTTATGTATTTTATTTTAATTTTAACGAAGTGTAAGTGAAGTGTTACTGGAAAAAAGAACATAGTGATGATATTGTATCAAAATTGAAAACATAAATATTTTAGGCATCATAATATTTGCGTTATGAGTACAAATATTTGTTCTGGTGAATTGTTGTTTATCTACACTATATTATAAGGAAGATTCGTATTTTTTTAACGAATAACACAAAAACTGCTAGAATAATTTATTTCACTAGGAGACTATGCTATAATGGGATATTGATGCTTGATGCTAATATCCCACACCTAAATCACGAAGATTCGGGTGGCTTTGGTACTAAAGTGCGATAGAATTATAGGTAAACCGATACCGATTCGAACAATAAGGCAAACCGCTTAACTGAGACCCCGCCTGCGGAGTACAGGGTGTGGGGGGGGACGATACATTCTTGACAAAAATACAAGTGCTCTCCGCCCGCACCTCCACGGTCTCCGTTCTCGTCCTTCCCCACACCCTGTACCCCGAAGGAGAGGTCTCAGTTAAGCGGTCTACCTTGTTGTTCGAACTTTGAATTAAGTACGCTCCTTCAGCTGTACATTTAAATTCATCATTTAACACAACTTTATCTTAACGTGTCAAATTATCTTATCGCCAGTCAAGCTATCGTCGAGCGTCTAAAGACACGCAGCCCGGTAATTCATTAAGGCAGAACTGATTCGACTTTCGAGCGCTAACTTTAGCGCATAAAGTACTAACTCCACCGAAAGCTTCATCGCACATGTGTGGGATAAGCATGAGTAATATAGGCTTATGTTTTATCGCGTTTAAAAATGTAGTTTACCCGTGCAAAACCGGGGTGGATCGCTAGTATACTTACATTAATGTAATTTATAAGTCATGTAGTTTAATAGTCTAAGCGCTACGCAACTTTCCCTAGCAAATAAATCAAGATGAAATAACAGTAATGTTAGGTAATATGAATTATGTTTTGACTCAAAATGGAACGTAAATAAATTTTCGAATACTTTCTTATTCAATGATTCTTAAGAAAAAACTTTTTGATAACATGAATCCTTCAGTGCCAGACCTAATAATACTTGAGCCGCAGGTGTGATTTTAAGCCCAAATTCAAAGACTCATTGTATTAAGTAGGCTCTATGGTACGTGACAAGATAAAGCAAGAAACGAGTACGCATATGTATTCCTGTACGCTTAGGTATACAGTTTCGTACTGTGTTATTTAAATCCTATTTGCAAATGGAAAAGTTTTGGGCTCTTTGTAAATAGTAGGCACTTAAGGCTTTAGTTCGTTCTGGATATTATTAGGTACGGTGTGCGTTTTGTCTCAAAATTGACATGATGAAATTCGTAGAGCAGTAAATCTGTAAGACTTTGAAATAAAAAAAACTGTACGGCTCCAACATTCTCAAATCTATTCCAAGTGTCCACCTACAAATACTGAGATATTTCGTATCATATTTGGAGAAGGAATAAAATCGTCAGAACACAATGCTCAGGGGAGGCCTTGTACATGAAAAAGTTACAAGCCTATAATATGATTCCCGAACAACATTCTTAGTTTAACACGTGCCTTGCGTTCAATAGGAGTACCAGTAAGCTATTTATTGGCTATTATTGTGAAACTGTTGTAATTTAAACATCGTTAACATTTCCAAGAATTGAAGCGATAGCGGATAGATTCCGCTTTTCTGTTGTTTTGGTTTTTCTCGATACCCTAAATAAATTTTGTAAGGAATATGCCCAAATTTTGAAACTGCATCATCAAAGACGTATTATGTTTTTTTTGCATTTAAATTTAATGAAAAGTAAATAAATTTATTTGTAAATTTAGTATAGAAAAAGCGATGAAGTTTTTTGATTTCCAATTAAAAGGTTAATAAAAAATATAATATATTTGGTAGGTAATTTTTTACGACAAAATATGTACCTATGTGGTCTAATGATTAAAATTAATAATGATCTACTCTGCCGTGCCATCGATATTGATAAGAGCAGTAAGTCTTCTTTGTCAAAATTGACTTAAATATTGATTCGGAATAAGCGCGATGAGCTCTATTATATAATCGAACCGCCACATTTTTAGCTCAACGGGAATTTTAAATTACAATAAAAACACGGACAGTAACGCCATCAATATTGTAGGTTTTTAGCCATTTAAGATCTGTTATAAATACAAGTTAAACGATTTCGCAATAAAAAAAATACTTCAATTCAACGACCATTCCTTAGTTTACTTAAAAAAAAGTCAAGGTAAGTAAAAAGGTCACAAAAACTTTGAACCGTATTTTCTCAAAACTATGTAAATAATACTTACTGCTCTTATCGATAGCACGGCAGTGCTTTTACGAGTACATTAACGAAAAGATCGTTTAGCGCATTATCAGCATCATCATTACATTTATTTATATAAAACCCCTTATCTCAGTATTTTTTTAATCCCAATAATTTGAAGTTGATCTTTTACCACTACTTTAAAGTCAAACACATTAAACAACTTATTTGTTTTGTGAAGCGGCTGAAAAAGCAAAAGCAAGCAAATACAGGGGTCTAGGTTCCGAATATGATTTTGTCCCATTCGGTGTCGCGACCCTTGGTCCGTGGGGTCCTAGAGCTTTAAGGCTATTTAAGGACATAACAAAAAGGTTAGTCGACATCACAGGAGACCGAACAGCTGGCAGCTACCTCGGACAAAGAATTAGTCTAGCCATTCAAAGGGGTAACGCTGCCAGTATCTTCGTATCCTTGCCTAAAGGGACTCCTTTAAATAATATATTTTAGTTATTAATTTTATTTTTTAAGGTTTTTAGTTTCAGTTTTATTGTTTTAGTATATATATATATATATATATATATATATATATATATATATATATATATATATATAATTACATTGTTATCTTAGAATATTTTCAAAGTATAATGTTTAAAGTTGTTCGAAAATCCAAACTTACATTTCAATTTATTTAATACCAATGCATCACTTAATAGGCTTTTGAATATATTGTTTTTGCTTTTTATAATATTAATAATTTGACAATTTCAAACGAATCAAACTTTATGGAGGCTTGAATTTAGCAGCGAGTGTTACTATGAGCAGGTTTCAGTTCAGTACCCTTAGCACGAACCAATATCGACTTCGAATAGTTGAATTCGATCTCGGTACGCGTCAAATGTTAAGAAGTTTTGTATGGAAGATTTTTAATTCTCGTGACGTCTGTTGTGGCGCTGTTCAAAGTTCCATACAAAACTCCATAACATTTGACACGTATCAATTCATCGATCGAATTCATCTATTCTAATTTAATATTGGTTCGTGCTAAAGGTACAGGTCTACATCACCTTGCATTTCGTTTACTGCCCCGTGACTTGCTCTAACTTCACAGGTTAAATTTGGATCACACTCTACCATGTAAGTGGGCCAGGAATCTATTTGTTTGATTTCACGTACCTTGACAACCAAAGCCTCGACCTCCTGGTCGTATTTGAGGGCGAAATGCAACTTGCCGCAAAACTCCAGCTCAGCACTGTCGGTCGACGATTGACGCACCAGCTCGTTCTTGTACAACTCCGGCTGAAACAAAAGCATTCATCATGATCTGCCAATCAATGCCCTTTGATGGCAAATAAGCATATGGCGGGCTGATGGTAAGCCACAATATCAAAAGGTAGTGTTATTTTACTGTGGTCTTCTGTAAGGTAGAGGTTACTACCCCAGACAGGCGCTCCAGTTTCAGCGGGAAATCTACACCCTACCTCTCTTAAAATTTTCAAGTATGCGCAATAAGGATTGGCAACTACATTGCAGTCAGGATCAACGGGTGACAAATTTTTGGTGACCCATCCAATACCCAACGATTGCGATAATTGCTTAACTTTTACGATCGAAGACCGAACACGTTAACTCCTGCGCCGTCGAGCTACTGTTTTTTAATTAATTTAATAAGAAGGCTTTTACCCAATAGTATGCATATATCAACCCCATCATAAATCCTAACGTTTATTGTCTAAAGAGATAACGAAGAATCATTGCTTCAAAAATAATTAATTACTTTAATAATTAATTAATCAACGATTGCTTAGATCTGCCAATATTGTTACGGTCTTCCCTACAACCCATATGTTTATATTATGTTTTTGGAACAATGAATATATTTCATTGTAGGTACACTCAAACTTCAACGACAAAAGGTTCCGTTTTCCAAGAAGCCGTTTAATGAGCTCAAGGTACGTGGTATAATGTTTTAAACTTTCATGGTCACTAACATTATAGTAATATAAGTTATTTACGGGATTGTTACCTTGTTTTTAGCGAGTTTCCGATATTTCGGCACTGTTGCAAGCGCCATGATCACGGACGGAGTAACTGAAGTAATTGCGGGGAGGCTGTTATTGGCAGACATATCGGTCTACCCTCCGACGAAGTCTTTTATTGCGTTCGATACCCGTGCCACTGTTCACATTCTCACTATTCACTCGAAACTGTTCTCGACACACAACACTTACAGTATCGGATCGCGACACGACACTTTTTTGATTATTTCCGGTTTTACACATACGAACCACAGGATTCCAGACACTCGACAATTTAAAGTCTTCCTCAAGATTGAAATTTTTATGTTTTGTTATTTCAATCGCTTCCCTGACCAATCTTGGTACGTAGTGGCGTTCTGTCGAGATAATCTGTGGGTTATGAAACTCAATCCAGTGGTTAGGACCAGAATCAACCAAATGTTCTGCGATGGCTGATTTCTGCGTATCGTTGTTCTTGATTGCTTTTATGTGTTCCCTCATTCGGCATGATAATGTTCGCTTTGTTTGGCCAATGTACGAACTGCCACAGCTGCAATCGATCTTATAGACACCAGGTTTCTCCAAGGGGTAGTTGTCTTTAGGAGGCCGTAGGTATTGTGAAACCTTTCGTACAGGAGTGAAGACAGTGTTTAGTGAGTACTTTTTCAGTATGTTTGAGATCTTGTCAGTCACTCCTTTGACGTATAGCAAATAAACAGGTTGTCTGTCTACCCTGTGTCTCTGGTGTCTCAGTTTGTGTCTAGACGGAAAATGTCCCTGGTATCCATTACTCTGTAAGACTCGTCGTACATGCTCCAACTCTTCTGAAGATGTTCCTCATCACACAGGTCATATGCACGGTTCGTCAGTGAAGTCACTACAGAGTTAAGATGTTTAGGGTGGTGAAGCGAGGAGGCGTTGAGATAGCGGTCAGTGTGTGTAGGTTTTTGGTAAATGAAATGAATGGGGGCAGATGTTTGTGTGATGAATACGAGCATTTGTCTCCAGTCATGGATATTTAATATGTAATTCTATATAAATATACTTATATATGTACAGTATATGTATTCTATCTGTTACCCTAGTCTCCCATAATACAAGCCCTATAGTGCTTACCTTGGGGCTAGGCTATTTGGCTAATCCCACAGCCTCATCATCATCAGCCTATTTATGTCCCCACTGCAGGACCACAGGCCTTCCCTATGAATGGAATAGGGAGACTGGGTCGTGACCTACCAGGCTGGTCTAGTGCGGATTGGGCGTTAACGAATGCCTATGCAGCTGGGACCAAAAGCCTAAAGTGCCTTCCGAAGCACAGAGGAGCGAGCACGAGATAATAAGTTTTTGGTCATTCATAGAATGGTCGACCATTGCGAAAGTTGCTTAGCTTCCACGATCGCAGGCCAAATGAGCTATAGGTAGACCCCTTAACTGAGTCCTCGCCTGCGGGGTAAAGGGTGCAGGGGAGGATGACAACGGGGACCGTGAGAGTTGGTGGAGGTCATGTATGGGACCCACCATGATGGAAATATTATAGAAAATACCAAAATTTCAGTTCTATTACTCATTCCGTTTACGATCTAGAGACCCGTGACATACGAACAGACAGACAGATGACAGACCCTAAGGGTAAAAATGGCTTAAGAACAACGATTTTCTATTAGTAGAAAAAATGCCCATGAACTAGTTTTCCGCCCGCGCGCACTATAACTTTACTCGCGCGCTTCAACTACTGTCCCCGTAGCATGAGCACCACAATTTACATTATATCACGTTTTTTATCGCGCATAACTGTCAAGTAATTTGGCAATTGAGCGTGATAAAATCGAGCTATTTGTCATATCGCGGTGCTCATATATATATATATATGTATCTTTCTAAGTAACCAAATCAATTTCCATATTAAGAATTTTAAATAAGACTTTTTTTCTATAAAACGTACATCCCACCCAGTATCACCCCAAGGAAAGGATTTAGAAAATGTTTAAACAGATCATTATTGAATTTTAATCAACTAACTGGCGTCCGCGACTTCAACCGCGTTAACTTTAGTTTTAGAGAATCCTCTAGGGACCTTAATTTTTTCCTGGATAAGAAGTATCGTATGTCTCAATCCAGCTAATAATCTATATTTGTGATTAATTTCGTCAAAATCCGTTCACCCGTTTTTATATGATTTAGGTGATGATTTAGTTTGTTAAAACTCAAAAACTTTCACATCCCACTAATAAATGCTAAAGTTAAAGCTAAGGAGGCAGGCACATTCTTGTCAAAATTACAAGCGCTCGCCGCCCGCACCTCTCACAGCCCTCGTTCTCGTCTTCCCCCACACCCTGTACCCCGCAGGTGAGGACTCAGTTAAGCGATCTACCTATAACCACCTGCGTCACCAAGCTTCATATAGTGGTGCCCAATAGAACTTAATTGGGATACGTTTATTCAATAGAATTAATGTCTCACAATTCACGCTTCATGGCAAATTACTGTCTCAAAATTAAGCAATGAATTTCTTTGATCATGAAATTTAATGGGTATCTATAAAACGTTACAGGTAACTTTCCGTCGTTTCCAATTTGAAGCCAAGGGATTCCTTAAATAAACTTTACTTTGGGAGCTTATTTACTTTACTTGTAATAGGGCCATAAAAGCACACCATAACTCTACCAATGGGTTTTGCGTAAATACCCATAATATAAATATCTCAGCCTATTATTCTATTATTATAAAGAAGCTTTAATATTTTAGACGCCCAAAGGTATACAAGATACTGTTATTATATCAATCTAAACAAAATATTTACTATAAAAAACAACCCACCCTTAGAATAGTCAGTCTTTAAAATTTTCCTTTGATTTGTGAATAAAGCACATTAAATGCTGTAATAATAATATAATACATACAAACATCTTACTAATATTTTAAATGTGAAAGGTTGTATGTTTGTAACTCTATCGCGCAAGAACTACTGAACACATTTGAATGAAATTTGGTACGCATATAGTTTATGGCCTGGATTGAGACATACAATACTTTTTATCCCGTAAAAATGTTAGTTTCCAGTGGGATTCCCAAAAACTGAAGTTAAAGCAGACGAAGTCATGGGCCGCCGCTAGTAGTGAAAAATTAAATTAAAACAAAATATAAAAATACGTTTGAATCTAAAGAAACGTTTCCTAGAAAAAAATCCACGCCGACCAGGCAGCAGACGGGACTCGAACTCGCACTCTCCGCTATCCGGGCGGGTACACTGACCAATTATGCTACGGCGGCCCTGATGGCCGTGTCGAATTTCCACTAGTATATCTTAGGTTGCAAGGCAGTCCACGCCATCTCTTCGCATTGTACCCACAATGTCAAATGAAATACCTTTAAAAGTATTAAACATTTAAAAAATAAAGAAATAGCGAGTGTTTGTTATATTTTTATTCATTTTAGGCATTTAATTGCTTGATGTTTAAATCTAAAGAAAATTTTTACTAGAAAAAAATCCAACAGGACTTGAACCCACGCGTAAAACTTATCTGCAACTAAATTCGGAGAGCGTACTGTTGCAGTGAAACGTGTGGCTTGGGCGATAAATGATAAATCTGACTGCGATTATGAACTCCTTTAATTAGGTTGACATGCCTTATATACTAGGGAGATTGAGTGTGTGTGTTATATACTGTACATACTGTGTAAAAACTAATCAACCCTAGTTGTAGCCTACAGGCAGTCATTTGCGCCGGATTGAATGCAACAGCGCACTCCACTCGGAGAGCTTATTTCAGTAATCCTTTGACTAGTTGACGTCAATCGAATGACACGAGAACATTAGATACCCAAAATAGTTCAGGATGAGGAAGCACATTTCAAAGGATTAACGGAAGCGGATCAGCTATTCATTAGCGAAACTAATAATGTAATTCGGAGGATTCCCGGGGGATTTCGGAAATATTCATCACGTGTAGAGAGAAAGGTGACTTCAAAAAGGTCACTTCAGTAAGGCTATTCACTCACTGCAGCGCGCTTCGTCGCATAGCGCGCACGATCCGCGCTACGCGTCGGGACGTGTTGCCAGTGGGCGAAACGGCTTAAAAACGCGCGCGGGACTGTGGCGCTATACCCCACCAGCAGAACGCTCCGCGCCTACGCGCCGATTGGCAGAATGAACACGCCGGCGCTTGGTCAGTGTGTGGTAAATCGCGGGATTTCTATACGAACTGAGATACTTGCATACTACGTTAAAATCTGCGCTCACGCGCTACGCGACGTAGCGCGCTGCAGTGGGTGAACCGCCTTATTGATAAATTAAAGCAATATCTATTCGTTATCTAATATATACAATTCACGTGTCACGAACTCACTCGTGTTTGTAATGAAACTCCTCCGAAACGGCTTGACCGATTCTTATGAAAGGCGAATGCTAATTTTGTATGGAAAAAACCCAAGCCAAGATTTTTTTTTAACTAAACTCCTCCGTGACGGATTCACCATTTCTTATAAAAGGAGAACAAAAGGTTAATTTGACTTTTTATGTTTATTTTTTTCAATGTTAAGAATTTGTTTTTCTTATTTTCTTAGCGGTTTTGATTTTTTTTTTGCATACCACAGATGCCGCAGATAGTACAAAATCAATAATATCATAAGTTGCACAAATACGTGACACCCTCCAAGGACGTTGCAATTTTACTTAAATAATTATTATTATTTAAATAAACTATTAAATATTGGTATACATGTATCGTACTAAAATTATAACAGGGACTATATACACACATCAAAAGTGTCTAGGGATCAAGCATTTTTATGCGGATTTCTTGAGATTGAGATGTGGCTTTGTAATAAATTTATGATTTTATAAATTTATATGGATCCTTTTTGGTGCATTTCATAATTTGAATCAGGAACTGTGAATCAAATTCGAGTAAAAGATGAAAATCAGCTGTCAATATTTTCCCTATAAAAACATACAACGCATTGAAGACATTATTAGTGCTACTGTTTCCCTACTACTGATTAAAACCAACGTTATTATGGAGCGGCGACGTCATTTAAGCAGGGAAGAAATGCTCAGAGCCGTGGGAATGATAGAAGCTGGTTCCCGGCAACGTACTGTGGCTTTAGCTCTGAATACAAGTCAGAGTGTTATCAGTCGACTTTGGACACGATACCGAAGCACTGGTACCGTGGCTGAGCGCCATGGAGGACGGTATCGCTGCACCACACGGAGACAAGACCGATACATTCAAATCTTAACTCGAAGAGCTCCAACAATAACCGCCATGATGTTAGCCGTGAGGCTTCATCACTCTTCAGGGAACTTAATTAGCGACCAAACAGTCAGAAACCGCTTGCATGAAGTGAACCTTCATTCCCGAAGACCGCTACGGGTACCACCTATAGCAATGCACAATCGTAGGATTCGATATCAATGGGCTCTTGAACACAGAAATTGGGCAGAAGAACAATGGCGTTTCGTGTGCTTTTCTGATGAGTCTCGTTTTGGTATGAGACCGGATACAAGACGTATACGACACTGGAGAACCCCTGGACGCCAACAGCGATTAAAATCCTGCCAGGAAGTCCATCCTTATAGCGGTGGAACCATCATGGTATGGGCGGGTATTTGGATCGGCGGAAGAACTGAGTTGATTTGGATCAGAGGCAACCTCAACGCTCAAATTTATGCTGAGACGATTGTATCAGACGTCATCGTTCCTCTACAAGTGCAAATCGGTCCCTTATTTCAGTTAATGCATGATAATGCACGACCGCACACCGCAAGAGTTGTAAGACAGACTCTCGCCGCAGCTAACATCAATGTCCTGCCCTGGCCTGCTCAGTCGCCAGACTTGAACCCGATTGAGCATGCATGGGATATGCTACAGAGAAGAGCTCTGCCGAATATGGAGGGTATCCAGTCGCAAGAAGACCTTTTTTTGTTGTTGCAACGAACATGGGCGGCCATTCCACAGCGTGATTTGGATGAACTCATTTTGAGTATGCCAAACCGATGTTCTTGTGTTGTTAGTGTTCGCGGTAGAAATACGGATTATTAATTGTTTAAGTTACCCAATAAAATTTTAGAGAAAACTGTTATTTCAGTCTTTTTTTCGAACTTTTGTGTTAGTGGTTCAAATGTCAAAAATCCCTTTATTAGGAAAATGGCAAATTTCTTTATTAATGCAAAGGTGACTTGGTTTATCGTTACTGTGACAAACGAAAACACTTTATTTGATGAATCCTTAAAGAAAATTTTAATTAATATCAATCAGGAGAAAAGTTATTGCAAAAATATATGTTGATCCCTAGACACTTTTGATGTGTGTATAATACTTAAATATGTATTATAGATATATTTATAAGAGGTATGTCACGAAAATTTATTTTATTATTACTTCGTATAAATTATATCAGATATGTTTATCTTGAAAAAACTCTATATAGCTATATTATAATAGGCTTTATTAATGAGATATTCCTTTAGAATTTTTTCAAAAGTTGTTATTCCAAATTTTTGATATTGTTAGGTATGTTGGAGTGGAGGATATTTTTGAGTTTATAGAGTTTGGAGAATTTGATACTAATTTCAAGTTTGAAAACGGGAGTTTCAGTGTATTCTGGTAGCGATCATTACGTCTTACTAATTTAATTGGAGAGTATAATTCAATATGCTTTTTCACAAACTTTTATGAGATCTGTTTTTATTTTTGTTAAAAACGTTTTATTTTTCACTTTTGTTAAACCAGAGCAACATCAATAATCGTTTAGGTTTACTTGACTAGCAGTGACGTGGGGTGAAAAAAAAGAAAGGTCCAAAAAATGACCACCGTGTGAATAAGCAAAACGTCATATCTTAACCTGTAAACACAGACTAAATTACATATCTTATAATAGTGTGTTAGTATACCTTTCCCAAAACTACAACGAAATGTTAGGTATGGTGCTTGCGTTGCGTTGTATGCAGTGTTTTCATGCGACAGAACATGCTTGCTTTAGTTGTTAGCGTTCACCACATTCACCATACATGACATCACTGGTATTATATAAACAGTGCATGTCGAGTATGACAAAAGGCGCTTTAAGAACAGCCGTATAAAGCACACGTCACTCACACCGGATTATGAATAAATATATAGAAAAACAAAGAACCAAAAAACTTACCAGCATCATCACAAATAAATACCAGCAGAAATACCGCAAGTATTTATTTCTATTCGACATACATACATAGTATCACGTCAGTATCCCCTATGGGGTAGACAAAGCAAAGCCGTAAGACACTAGGCCACGTTTTATTTTCGAACGATTGTTTTAATTAAGATAACTAATTTTATAGGAAATCTATGAGAGAACAATCTAGTTATACTAACGCCACCTATCCTACGTAACGGCAAGAAACAAAAAAAAAACACTTTAAACAACTCTTGGCAAATAAATAAAATTTCACTCCTTCCAATGCGAATGCGCGCGAAATAATGACCTCAGGTCAACAGAGCCGAGCGACTTGACCCTGATTGGACAAAAAAAAGCAAAATGAAACCTTAACACATAGCAAATAAAGATTGCAGGCTATCTAAGATCGGGTTATATCGTTGTTATATCGACGAGTGGTTGCATGTGGTAGTAATGTGTATGTGTGCGTGAAGTGCTTACATTTTATTTTTTTGAATTCCCAATATTATTAGCGGGTCATCCAGTCTACTACACTACAGTGTGTGCATTTGTGCGATTTCAAATACATTGCGTATTTTGAATCCAGCATATTGAAGAATATTTTTACAAAGCGCGCAATGTAATTATGCGCTTGCATTAACGTTTTTATACGTCAATGGTCACTTGTGCTTGAATGTAAATATATTATAATCTGCCAATGGAAGCCGACGGGAATCGTGTTCTAAAGAGGCTTCACCACTGCTGACAAGCAATCTCTCTTGCATATTTCGTAAAATTACCAAACACGATATGTGAACTGTACCCCTAGCACGAACCAATATCGAATTCGTATCGTTTGCGAGTCCGAAATGTCATTGTCAAATGTGTACTGATTTTAGTTCTCATTACTTCCTTTGTACCGCTGCTGTTCCATAAGTAAGTTTCCATACAAAATCTGACATTGACATTTTGGTTTGCAAACTATTCGAATTCGATATTGGTTCGTGCTAGGGGTACTGTTCGCTATCGAGGAATTCCCTTGTTTTTCTCCGAAAGTATTCAAATTTTTATCGCGATAATATCCAACCATTATACCGAAAAACTGATTCGTACAAAGAAAACACGATGCCTATGTGTTTTATCCGTATGAATCAGCTTTTCGGCATTAAATCAAACAATCATTTTCAATACCGCATTTATTACAATATTTTAGCACTCATTATTACTATAAATTCAGAAATAATGTCGTTTGTGTCAGGATTGGGTTTGTTTTAGCATTGTCCTTTTGCGTGTATATTCAGTAGGTCTTAGAAAACTATTTTACATACCCCTAAGTAATAAAGTTTTTTTTTAAGAATTTATTTGTGATTCAGCATTTTTACCCTTCTTACATCAACCCTTATTTTTAAGGCAGTGCAAAGTTCGCTGGGTCAGCTAGTAAGATAATCTAAAATTATAATTAAATACAATCATATTGGAGTGAGAGCGATAGAAAAACTTAGAATGCTATAGCTGCAACAATGATGTTGACTTACTATCATAATTTGTTTACTGTACTACTGCAATAAATCCGCACTTAATACCTGCGCTTATATCTCCTAATCTAAAGGAAACCCTGGAAAAATGAGCATCTGGAGGATACATTTTTTCATCAACTCCCAATACAACACAGGGATATATTCTGCTTATTATACTCTTACCAATGCACTGCATACAATGCATATAAGTCACAATTCAGAATCCATCGTGACAATAACCTTTATATTGCCGAGTACAACAGTTTGGTCGTCAGGTAACAATAATAAATGGCCTGTATTCTAAAGACTTGGAAGCCATATTGTTACGGCCAACAATGAAATCGAGTTTCGCATTAGATGGAGTCCTCATAGACCAACTGTACCTTTAGCATGAACCAATATCTAATTCGAGCTGAATTCGATCACAAAACGCGTCAAATGTCAAGAAGTTTTGTATGAAAATTTGAACAGGGCCTAGCCGGACGGAACAAGAATTAAAAATCTTCCATCCAAAACTTCTTGACATTTATCGAGGTCGGATTCAATTATTAGAATCCAAATATTTGATTCCACATTGAATTGTGATAAGGGTACTGAAACCGACCAAATGTAACTCGAGCTCGTATAATAAGTGTTCGAAACCATTATGCACTATATTTGAAATGCCAGGTCTAGCAAAAAAAAATCCAAAAACATCACGATTTGTATTTTGTATTTTGTTAATTAGTAATTTTAAAACTTTTTTGTTAAAAGGCAATAAATATGTCCACTTTTTAAAAAAAATCAACAGATTACCTGTTGTTGTTGTAAATTATTGTTAAATCTACTTGGTTTACCCACTGAGAACACCCTGGTCGTATAATACACTCCCGGACTCTTAAATCGAGCCACTTTACATTCCCGGGCCTAAAAGCCCAATACACAAAAAATATACAATATAACAAAAAAGTTTTTATGCATTTCTAATGCTGGCATATTTCATCGTCTTTCCCGTATGTATTATTCCAAATTTGAATTTTAGAATTTAAAATAATGAACAAAAGCCGAGCTTGGGCACTGATTTGAAAAAAATAATGACTGTTGAAAGTTGCTTTTGAAGAAATTTAATGTCGATTTGGTTTGAATTTTCGCAATTGTTGTAAACCAAAGTTTAGTTTAGTTATTTTTCTATAATTTGAACCGTTTTTTGCTATAAAATTAGGGATACTTCAGCACTTCTTCAATCTGGGCTAAGTCAGCGAGATGTGAGTTCACAACTTCACAAAAGTCGTTCCGCTGTTCAAAGAGTATACCACCGATACCTGGAGACTGGCGGCTTCGTTCGGCGAACAGGAGGACCTCGTTACCGAGTGACAACGGCGAGACAAGATCAATACATTATCACTACTAGCTTACGAAATCGACGCCTTAATTCTGTTCAGATACAAGAACAGCTCAGGGACTTTCACGGAGTGGCTGTAAGTGCTCGGACCGTTAGAAGGCGACTCAATGAACGTGGTTTAAAGCCCCATAAGCCAGCCAATGGACCCAAAATGACACGAGCACACCGAATAGCCCGTCTAGAGATTGCGCGCGAACATCTAAATTGGACTCGACATCAATGGAGCCAGGTTCTCTTCACAGATGAGTCCAATATAATGCTATACGGTAATGACGGAAGAACTAAGGTGTACCGAAGACAGAACGAGCGTTTCGCGTAATGCTGTATTGACGAGAAAGTGAGTTATGGTGGAAGATCATGGACAGTCTGGGGAGGAATCTCTATGGAAGGCAAAACTGAGCTAGAGGTAGTGTCGGGACCACGACTGCCGCCCCTAGATGGCAATAGATACATTTTAATGCATGATAATCTGCGGGAATCGTCAGAGAGTACTTAAATGACATTGGTGTCACTGTTATGAGATGGCCAGCGCGAAGTCCTGATATGAATCCCATAGAGCATCTATGGGATGAGCTGAAGAGGCGTGTTCGAACTCATCATCCTGCCCCGCAAACCATGCAGGAGCTCAAAAATGTAATTTTGGAAGAATGGGAGGACATTCCGCAACATGTCATTACGACATTGATTAATTCTATGCCAAACCGTATGAGAGCTATCATAAATGCACTGGGAGGCAATACAAGTTACTAAATAAACATTTCTTTTCATGTAAAACATGTCTTTATTTGAAAATCGATTAGATTTTTTTCCTTGAAAAAAGCAAATATGGACTTGTTTCAACATAACTCGACTTTTTTAATAGAACAGCAATACATCTTTTATAAGTTACAGTACTCCAAACCAAAAAAATCAAGGTGGCTTGATTTAGGTGTCCGGGAGTGTATTTATAAACATTATATATGTCACTGGACACTTGTCACTCTCTAATATCTTTTCTACTGCATGTCATTAATAAACAAAGTAAATATTACTAAATATATGTTACTAGTTGCCCGCCCTCGCTTCACTTCGGTGTAGAGCTGCAGTGAAGACTATAGTTTTTGTTCTCAGGCTTGTATTATAACACAATGACATTCTTCTAATACCTAATTACAATAGGCACGCGCCGCCAGGCCCCCAGCCCGGTAGCGTCGGAACCGTATGCCCCTGCATTTAAAATCTGTAATATCTTTTAAGTATTCATTTAAATTACATGCTTTAAAGGGCCAAATTGATCTGTATTAAATGCACAATGTATTTAAGGTACTTAATTGGTTAAGGATGAATGTTATATTGCTGAAAATCGCTTCGTAAATAAGCTATTTTTTTTCGTAAAAAGTATAGGATAAAAATTAGTTATTGTGGGTTATCCCTAAGAGATAGACATATACCATCGCGAACTTTTTTGTAGACCTTTTTAAAGTGTACTGACGAAGTGTGATGACAGACAGCGGGTACGACTTTGCTTTTTAATATTTAGTGATTTCTCACACAAATAACAAGTAATATGACAAAACATTTCGCTTGCACAGGGATGTAGAGCTTAGACGTAGTATTATCGAAACACTAAGGAGTTCAACGCATTTGAGCGTAAGCTACAGTTGCCAGGTTAACCCAGATACTTTGGAGAAAAATCCGTGAAAATCCGGAGCATACAAATTTACAGAGTGTATCTCACGAAGCTAACGTTCACCTAACAAATTGCCCAAATTCGAAATAAGGGCCGCGTGAAAATACCCTGATATTGAGGGACAGATTCATTTAGCGGTTGATAAATGTTGAGGAAGGGTGTGTTGCAAATTGAAATCGATTTTCTCTTTCTTGTAACCTCGGTATATTAATGATTATACAATAAAGTGAGGATGGGTCCATAAGTTTTTTTTATGTAATAAAGGAGGCGTATGAAAACAAGCGTATGGCCCGCCTGATGGTAAGCGGCCACCATAGCCTATAGATGCTTGCGATACTAAAAATACCACTCGCACCGTTGCCTACCCTGATCCAATCCTACCTCGCGAAGCCCTGGAACTACTCACAGAAACAGAACACCACCAAAAAGTAGTGTTATTTACTGTGATCTTTTCTGTAAAGTCCACCTTACCGTAAGGTTACTTCCCCAGACGACCGCTCCAATTCGGACTGGAAATCCGCTATGCCCTACCTGTCTCCAACTCATCTCATCTTACGGTAAAGAACGAATTTGTTTCACCTGCACTTGTTGTGACACAGTTTGAGATCAATGCCCGAACGGGCGAATGCGCCGCCGCGCCGCTACGACGACCGAACGGTGTGAATTGTTTTTTATACAATTAGCCATGCTTAAACGAGCATTTTGTATTGTAAATATTTGATTGAGTTAAGTGGATACCTACATAATTTAGTATGGAAAAGAACAAACGACGATCAATATCGTACAACAGCACAATTGCTGTTTTTGGTTGCTTGAACTCTTCAATAACACACCCAGAGATAGTTATCATTTTTTAAATTACCTGAAATATCGGAAATTCTTATAAATACGGAGCCTTCGAAATTTCAAGAATGATTTAAAAAATCCAATAAACTCTTCTAATAAACCCGTTGTAAAGAGATTTATTTAATTAAAACTATCTAAAAACTTTCGTGCAGTACTACAAGAAATATATTTCAAGACAAAGGGATCGGGGCTATATCTTATAACTTGAGTAGTAAATAAAGAAAAGTTTCACGTTTCGCCACTCCTTAATTACCTAACAAAACTTAGGCCTGACTGGAAATTAAAAAGAACAAAAACAGTAATTATGCTGAATGACCTAAAAACTAGTGTAAACAGACAAAAGCCTAATTACTGCGGACCATGGCCATTTGTTAGTGTAAACTCTAAGGTTGCTAATTAGGTCGCGAGAGGAGTGTGCATTTGTCATCAATTTTTTTCATTAAAAGTATCTATTTACATGTTAAATAGATATCTTTATTAAGAGCTTAATGTTCAGTCTATTCTTAGTAAAACGTATTTTTTTTTTATAGACAGGTCCGACAAATGACACCACCGCACCTGATGTTAAGTGAAGGTGAAGTCCAGATGCGAAGATAGCTAATACAGCAGTTTTACCTGCCACACCAGCGATCCTCACCCTGTCGGCCTGCATGTTGCTTCTTCACGCCTCTTTTAAAGGATCCCAGGTTGTAAGAGGGAGGAAACACGTGAGCGGGCAGAGTATTCCATTTACGGATAGTGCGACAAAGAAATGAATCACCAAATTTTTTTGTACGCGTTGCAATTGTGGCCACAGTTGGACGGTGACAACGTAACGTCTGTTAAGCTAGCATGGCAAAGTGAGCAGAATCGCTTTAAACAAAGTGCATCAATTAGTGCTAATTTAGTGCCAAAACCTGAAAGGACATTGCTCGTTCCCCATACCTACATTGAATGCCCTAGAACGCCCAGCAATGAGAAAATGCTAGTTGTGTTCGGAATCATTCATAAACTCTAATTAGGCATTTGTTGAGATACGGACAACTTGAGGAACCGCGGCCTACTACATAATGTATTACATTTTGGGGTTATAATTATTATACTTAATCATAAAAGATGTACACTTTATATATTCTGAATAGATTTAGTATTTACCTCTATGTAAGCACTTAAATAATATGCATTAAATGAACATAAAATGCAATTAATAATAAAAATAATAAATGCTTACATTCATATTGATTTATGAGTGTTGGCAGTTGGCAACTATGATACCTATACCTAACTGTAGTAATAATAGATTTCTTTTGAAATGAAATGTTCAAAGTTTTTCCATTTACCTGTTTCTATATTTGACTATCGGTAATTAGGTATGTACCTGGTTATCATTATGATTTTCATAAAAATGAATAGATATTACATGGGATGGGAGTATAAACTATCTTTACATAATTTCAGAAATAATATTTTTATAAATATCATATGAATGCTAGTAATAAGTATTATTTACTAAGGTACCTAGTTCTATTTTTATGTTGATAAATACCTATGGTTGCCTTTATTGCATTTATTAAGGTAAACAATCTTGGCACAACTTTTTAACAGAATCACCCATTTAATAATAAAATATTAATGAAGCCAATAAACTATTAAAATAAATCGTTATTTTAGACTGAAACCTATTGAATCCAGTTATCAGTTGATTTTTAATGCTGTTTTTTCAATAAAAAGGAGTGCCAAGATTGTTTACCAAATAGGACAAGTTGGATGAACAGACTGTAGTATCTAGTAACAGAACTTATATTTTTTGTTTTTTTAAACAGATTGTCCGTTTACTATGATTAATTGCTAACAAGTTAAAAAAATAATAGAAAAATAATAGTGAAGGACATTCTTTTGGGCATGCTAGGGCCGATTTCGTCGATGTCCTTTAATGCTCTAATAGTTTCGCAAAAAATTAGGACACTGCCAGCTTTTAATTAAGCTAGCAGTGTATTCCCTGAAACGCCTATATTAACGCGGTATAGAACTAAAGCAATGCATAGGGAATTTAGATGTTTAATACTTGAAAAAGTATTCATTTGACATTGTGGGTTACCTACAATGCGAAGAGATGGCGCTGCCTTGCAGCTTAAGGCTAGGAAAATTTCGACGCGGCTAATAGGGCCGTGGTAGCATAATGGTCAGTGCATTCGCCCGGATAGAGAAGGATGCGGGTTCGAGTCCCGTCCGCTGCCTGGTCCGCGTGGATTTTTTTTCTAGTAAACTTTTCTTTAAATGATTTAATTTTTTATCAATCAAAACTGCTAGTTTGACAGTCTGAGCAAGTGACCAGGTTGAATACATCACTCTGGATTGAAGATCTATGATCATCAACGGTTAGTAATTTAGTGCTCAATGAGTGCTGCCAATATGTGATAAAAAAATCGAAAAAAAATTAAAAACGAATCTGCTAGTAGGGTAGTCTGAGCAAGTGACCAGATTGAATACATCACTCTGGATCGAAGATCTATAATAATCAACGGATAATAATTTAGTGCTCAATGGGTGCTGCCAGTATGTGATAAAAAAATAGGAACTTTTTTTTTATTTTTTATCAATCAAAACTGCTAGTATGACGGTCTGAGCAAGTGACCGGGTTGAATACATCACTTTGGATCGAAGATCAATGATAATCAACGGTTAATAATTTAGTGCTCAATGAGTGCTGCCAGTATGTGATAAAATATTAGGATTCTTTTTTATCAATCAAAACTGCCAGTATGACAGTCTGAGCAAGTGACCGGGTTTTATACATCACTCTGGATCGAAGATCTATGATAGTCAACGGCTAATAATTTAGTGCTCAATGAGTGCTGCCAGTATGTGATAAAAAAATTGGATTTTTTTATTTTTTATTAATCAAGACTGCTAGTATGACAGTCTGAGCAAGTGACCAGGTTCAATACATCACTCTGGATCGAAGATCTATGATAATCAACGGTTAATAATTTAGTGCTCAATGAGTGCTGGCATTATGTGATAAAAAATTTGGAATATTTTTATTGTTTTTATTTTTATCAATCAAAACTGCTAGTATGACAGTCTGAGCAAGTGACCGGGTTGAATACATCACTTTGGATCGAAGATCAATGATAATCAACGGTTAATAATTTAGTGCTCAATGAGTGCTGCCAGTATGTGATAAAAAATTAGGATTCTTTTTTATCAATCAAAACTGCCAGTATGACAGTCTGAGCAAGTGACCGGGTTTTATACATCACTCTGGATCGAAGATCTATGATAGTCAACGGCTAATAATTTAGTGCTCAATGAGTGCTGCCAGTGTGTGATAAAAAAATTCGATTTTTTTATTTTTTATTAATCAAGACTGCTAGTATGACAGTCTGAGCAAGTGACTAGGTTCAATACATCACTCTGGATCGAAGATCTATGATAATCAACGGTTAATAATTTAGTGCTCAATGAGTGCTGGCATTATGTGATAAAAAATTTGGAAAAAAAATCAATCGAAACTGCTAGTATGACAGTCTGAGCAAGTGACCGGGTTGAATACATCACTCTGGATCGAGGATCTATGATAAGCAACGGTTAATAATTTAGTGCTCAATTAGTGCTGCCAGTATGTGATAAAAAATTAGGATTCTTTTTTATCAATCAAAACTGCTAGTATGACAGTCTAAACAACTAACCGGGTTTTATACATCACTCTGGATCGAAAATCTATGATAGTCAACGGCTAATAATTTAGTGCTCAATGAGTGCTGCCAGTGTGTGATAAAAAATTGGATTTTTTTATTTTTTATTAATCAAGACTGCTAGTATGACAGTCTGAGCAAGTGACCAGTTTCAATACATCACTCTGGATCGAAGATCTATGATAATCAACGGTTAATAATTTAGTGCTTAATGAGTGCTACCAGTATGTGATAAAAATTTTGGAAATTTTTATTTTTTATTTTTTTTCATAACAATTAAAATATTCCAAATTTTTTTATCACACTGCCAGCACTCATTAAGCACTAAATTATTAACTGTTGATGATCATAGATCTTCGATCCACAGTGATATATTCAACCCAGTCACTTGCTCAGACTGTCGTACCAGCAGTTTTGATTGATGAAAAATTAAAAAAAAAACTTTTTTATCACATACTGGCAGCGCTCATTGAGCACTAAATTATTAACCGTTGATGATCATAGATCTTAGATCCAGAGTGATGTATTTAACCCGGTCACTTGCTCAGACTGTCAAATTAGCAGTTTTGATTGATAAAAAATAAAATAATTTATTTTTTCGAAATTTTTCATCAGATACTGCCAGCACTCATTAAGCACTAAATGCCCTATGCATTGCTTTAGTTCTATTTCGCGTTAATATAGGCGTTTCAGGGAATACACTGCTAGCTTAATTAAAAGCTGGCAGTGTTCTAATTTTTCGCGAAACTATGAGAGCATTAAATTTCAGGTTTTGGCACTAAATTAGCACTAAATTGGCACTAATTGATGCACTTTATTTTAAGCGATTCTGCTCACTTTGCCATGCTAGCTTAACGGACATGACAACGTAGGCCAGCGCGCGTGGTCCTCTAAAGGAAAGGGGAAGGTAGAATAAGAGAGAATAACTACTCAGAACACATGCCGTGGTACAGACGATAGAACGCGCTTAGTGACGCCACGTCACGGCGTAATTGAAGAGACTCTAGTTGTTTAATCACCTCCTCATCGCCTATGATGAGGATCGCGCGCCGCTGTAACCTATCCAAAACATCGAGCAGTACATGGCGGAGCCATCCCAGAGGTGCGAGCAATATTCCACGCAGGACCGCACTTGCGTTTTGTACAACAAGCACAGTTGATAGGGCGTGAAAAAACACCGCACCTTGTTTAGGACTCGAAGTTTGCGTGAAGCTGTTTTGATCACGGTTTCGATGTAGTCGTTTGGATTCAAGTCTGAGCGAACTTCCATACCGAGCATGGTAATGCTGCTCTGTAGCGCGAGCGTTGTGCCCTGAAGAGAGGGAAGGGGAAGGAATGGCGATCTTTTTGCCGTTAAAGCGCAAGCCTGAGTTTTCTTAACATTGAACTCAACCAAGTTCCTTGTACCCCATTCGGAAATGTGGTCCAAAGCTTGGTTGAGTTCAATGACAAGATTCTCCTGTTTCTCCTTGGTTACCGCCTGCCTAGCCGCTGTTTGTCCGAGATCCCCGCATGCACTGTACTATCGTCTGTATAGCAATGAATATTCCCAAGAGGAATTAATTCATTGATATGCAGCAGAAAGAGAGTGGGGGATAGGACGGAGCCCTGGGGAACTCCGGCATTCACTGACATGAACCGCGAGCTGCCACCATCCGTAAGGACGATCCGTAAGGAGAAGGAGATATGCGTCAAGTACGCTAGAAGAGCACCCGTCGATTGTTTCGGTCTATAACTATATTGACGATCATTAATCAGGGAGTGATCCTCTAGGTAGCGAGTCATGGTTGTTGAGGACCTTTTCTAGAACTTTACATAATACTGAGGTGACTGCTATTGGCCGGTAGTTTGCCGGGTCTGACCGATCCCCTTTTTGGGTACCCGTTGCACGTTAGCATCTCTCCAAGTCTCCGGCACACGCCCCAAAGAATACGAGCATTGGTGCGTGAGCACGGGAGATAACTCCGCTACACATTTTTTCAGTACTACTGCTGGAATGCCATCAGGTCCACTGGCTTTCCGGACGTCGAGTGATTGCAATTTGGCTCGAACCTCACGCTGCTTGATTTTGATAGCAGGCATCGTTGTGCCACAATCAGGTAATGATGGTGGCAGTGCATTGCATTCATCGATTCGGGAGTTAGCCGCTAAGAGTTTTGCCAGTAAATCGGCTTTCTCCTGCGGCTTATAAGATAGTATTTCCGTCTGGGCATCTCAGAGGTGGCAGCGAAGGCTGGCAGAAGTTCTTTTACACGGCCTTGGCCAATCGCCAAAAGCTTCGGGAGCTCATAGGATGCGTTATAAGTTCGTGACCAACACGTGCCGTTGCACGCTGGGCATCCGCTCTGATGTAAGCCTTGGAAGCAATATTGTAGGCTGCTTTTAGTGAATCGATCCCGGGATCCTTAAGAGTAGGCCTCTGATCCAAGCACGATATGCCGGTTGCTTACGCGAAGCAGCTTCAGCACAGTCGTAATTGAACCAGAGGTTACGTGTGCCCTTACTGATGAGATTGGAATGAGGAATATAGTATTTTAATACCCATTACAATTTCCTCAGTAATAGCAACGGCGCTGGCTGATAGGTCCTTGTCACGGAAGCAGCGCTGCTTCCAAGGGACGGACCCAAAGTAGTCACGCATACCGTCCCAACCTGCCGACCCATAGTGCCAGATCCGTCGTTTTACCACTGTTGGACGTGGAGGCTTGCAGGCAGTGATCCGAAGAGCCCAGAGGGGCTCCTAGCACAACCTGATTGCCCTGCGGATGGGTCGTAAGCAGAAGGTCCAGTAATGAAGGCGCTTGACTTGAAATATCTGGAATCCTGGTGGGCTAATCGACCAGTTGCTTCAAGTCATGCGTGAGAGCGAATGTGTGAGCAGAGATCCCAGCATGGTCAATTTTCGAGGAACTTAACCACAAATTGTGGTGAGCATTAAAGTCTCCAAAAACACCAATTCTGCATTGGGAAGTTGCTCCTGTGCGTCATCTGCTGCCCGACTAAGATGTTCGAAAAGTCGAGTTGTCTCAACTTCGCCACAATGGTATATCTAGAGGCACACGTAGACTCTGGCCTGGGGACCAGAGTTGACGTGTACCCCCGACATGGAGAAGGAGGGATCTTCCAAGCAGCGGAGACGGCGACAACAAACATCCGCCCGAACATGGCAAACACCGGTTTTCGGTTTGAAGGACTTTTCAAGCATGTAGCCGGGTTAGTTAAGGTAGCCTGTGTCCGCAGGCGGAAGTATTTGTGTCTCCGTCAGGAACAACAATGCTGGCCTTGCTCTCTCAAGATGGTGGAGGAGAGCATTGAGGTTAAATAATTTGCAGTCCGCGTATGTTGCAGAACTCCATCTCAAACAGCGATGAAGGCGTGGGGGTGTGCATCGCTGTACGTCCTAACTTTGTTTTAGAGGCTGCTATGGTGGAAGTGAAAAAAAGAGACGCGAAAACGAGCGGACGTTGTCGCGAAGAGTCCGGGCAAATAAGGGAGGTTTGTTTTCCCGATTGACTGTCTGCAGAGGAGATGCGCCGACCCACCGGACGGAAGGGCCCCCGCACCCCCCCGGGAGTTTCACCATGCGCACGGTGGTAACAAACCAGGCGAGTGTTAGGTACACTACCATCAGAAGAGCGGATTGAAGCTCCGATCCCTTAGTCGCTTCTTACGACACCCACGGGAAGAGAAGGGGCGGTGAGTTGTATTCTTTTTCCGTCACCGCACGGATAAAAATATATTATTATCCGTGCGGTTAATTATAATACTGTATAGTTTAAACAGTACTCTTAGCACGAACCAATATCGAAATCGAATAGTTTGGGAGTCCGAAATGTCATTGCCAAACTTAGTATGGAAACATGAACTGCAGTGCCATAATAGACGTAACAAGGACTAAAAATCGGTACACATTTGACAATGACATTTCATACTCGCAAACGTAACGAATTCGATATTGGTTCGTGCTAAGAGAAGATATTAAATTCTTTTTATCTCGTTTTACAACCGGGTTGAACGCCGCTCGACCCATTTATAAAATAAGATTGAGCGTATACTTTATAAATCTTTCATAAGATGATCGCGTAGTCAAAATCAATATAAGGCATTATTTAAATATTAAAAGTAACTTTTAATACATACTGTATAAGGTCTTAAATAAAACGCATGCGTCAAGGACAGTTCGAAATGCAAGCTCGTAAAATTTTACGACTTCTTTTTTTATATGCGGAAGAATTTAGACCTGAGTTCTTTGACTCTAGGTGCAATTCTGAACGCAATATAGCAGGTTCAGACCGCGAGGAAAAGTGACGGCTATATGGCGACGTATAACCGACCATACATTTGAATATATAAATAATTAATATTAAATCAGTTTATAGTAAGTATTGGATCAAAATTTACTTCAAATGCGTTATATTAACAAACAATGACTAGATACCTATCGAAAAAACGACACTTTTCGTACTCTAAGTATAATTTTCGCATTTTTACGCGGAGCTCTGTGGCATCTTGACTTTGTAACGGTCCGCGCGTGACTGTGAACCAAAAAGTGCTTGAGTGGAGTTCAAGCACTTCTTGATTGGGACACATTTTGAGCACTCGTGATGTATTTAGGGTAGGTATATAATATCGTTGAATTTAAATCTCAGATCAAGAACACTCTTATGAATAAGGGCTATTATAAAGTTGATGATTATTTATATGATAGTAATGTATGGACATAGTGTTTCTTGTAATTTATTATTTGATGGGTATTAGTCATTTTTCATAACAGTAATATGGTACCTACCTACTGCCGCTTCTTATATACTAAATAAAATGTTAAATATTAAATTTATTGTAACTATATATTTATATTCTAAATGATGTAATGGGAGGTGACTTCAGACGTATCTCTGAAGTCATTTTTCAACTTGACGACTCTACATACAGGGAGAAAAAAACAGCCCTTGCTGAGTTTCTTGCCGGTTCTTCTCGGTACAAAGTCACCCGTCGTAGTTTTGTGAACCGATGGCGTAGCTTCTTGACCTTTACAAGTGCTTGTAACAGCCTAGACTGAATAAATTACTTTTCATTTCATTTTATAGCGAAGGGTGCGGGTTCGAATCCCGTCTGCTGCCTGGTCCGCGTGGATTTTTTTCTAGGAAACTTTCCTTAAATTTTTCTTTTGTATTAAATAGAAATTACTTTCTTACCTTGATAAGTCCAATAGATGAATCGGCGCGTTCCAAGCTACAAATGCTGAACTGGATCGAGGGTAGGTCCAGACGGTGGGAGAGCTGCCTCTGGAATGTCTGGTGGCGGTCTGGTACAATCGGAAGGGTCGTCTGCCGTAGAACCTACGAAAAGGAACAAGCGAATGAACCATCTGACCAATTCTGCTGGGGCACAGGTCTCTATGTATGAAATAGAGAGATTGGGCCATAATCCACAACTCGAACCTAGTGTTGATTGGTGGGTGCTAACAACTGCTGATGCAGCCGGGGACGAACGGCTTATCGTGCCTTGCGAAACACAAAAGAGCTCGAGATGGTATATTTTTGGTGACCCATGCGATGCCCGACCATTGCGAAGGATCTTTTTCTTCCGTGATCACAGACTGAACGCGTTAACCACTAGTGCCGTCAAGCTAGTCGAGATAAGTACCACGCGAAATTTTCTGCGAAAGAATATTATTTTATTGCCTTAATAATTGACTAATCTCACCTTAAGAAATAGCTATGCAAATGGAATTACAACTCAAAGCGTGACCAGACACAGAAATAAAGGAATCGGTTTCCACGCGTGGGTCGAATACAGGATGTATTGTGGAACGCGCGTACACGCGTGGAAACCGATTCCTTTAGACTTAACTTGGACCGAGCCGGGTCAGACACGGATTTAAAACTTCACGAATATAGGTATAAAGCAGTTCAAAATACGCCGTGTACGTTCAACGTACAGCAAACGCTGGCGTCTTAGAATATATATATATTTTTAACAATTTTAGTAGTCATAAATTAATTCAATAAACAAAACATCTTTATACCACCTTATTAATAAACGAAGAATAAGCTAGGCTTGGCTTTTTTTTTAAAACTCAAGATACCAACTTAGAGGTTACAGAAGGTTCATAAATCATTTATGGGTCAAAGTGTTCTATAATAAGATTCCTAATGATATTCTTGATTTGCCTCTTCATAAATTTAAAATACACATTAAGAATTGCTTACTTAGGAAAGCATGTTATAATACTGAAAAACAATATTTGAACGATAAAACGGCCTGGTTGTAATTTTACTTGTAGATAATTTTACAAAAGTTAAATCAAAACTGGGGATCTTAAAAACAATTGAAGAGAACCTTGCACTTACTCCCTTTCATATTCTTGTTCAATTTGTTTTGAAGATTGTTTTGTGCTATTTCGGGACTTTTCTTATTGTTACTAAATTCGTTAATTTTTATTGTTACCTATTTGACATTATGTGATGGAAGTTGACCTGACTACACTGTATCACTGTATAAAACAGAGAGAAAAATGCAGCGCTTGCTGAGTTTCCTTCCGGTTCTTCTCAGTACAAAGTCTCCCGCCGTAGTTTTACGAACCGATGGCGTAGTTTTCGAGTTTCACACGTGCATGTAAAACCTTAACTTAACTGAATAAATGATTTTTGAATTGAATTGAATTAAAACTACTTTATTTTTAAGCAATCGGGTTTTTTATTGTTTAAATTTACCTTTTTTTTCAAACTTAATGAAGGTTTGGTCTTACTTTGGTTACTTTTCTTATATTTGTACCATATAAATCATAACATAAACGTATATTTAAAAAATTTAACTATATTTTTGCGGTCTTAACACTGCCGCCCTACCTTTGAAATGACGAAATAAAAGTGATACATCTATCTCTTTCAAAACAATATCAAGCTTATTTATGAAATCAGAAAGTAAGACATCTATCCAATATAGGGAATATATTTGGAAGGCCTGTGCCCCAGCAGTGGGGACATTAATAGTCTGATGATGCTAATGAAGACATCTATATAAATTATTATTCTATGGCTGACGTTAAATTGTGACAACAGTTTGTTCGATCCATTTACAACGAAATTAAACTCTACAGCACGAAAACTCGTCGTCAAACAGCATTACAAACTTAAATTAAGATCCCAGGCTCTAGAATTAGTGCTAGCTAGACCCAGTAAGATGTAATATAACTTTTCATCCTTTAATCCGAAGACTATCCGTTTACATTATCTCGAAATAAAGGGACAAACGGTGAACAAATATTGATCTCCTTCGCAGACTATTTACTATCTTTAATTGTATTTCGCTTCTGGTCGGCTTTTAGGTCTAGACGATTAAATAAGAACGATTGAAAACAACAGCAGGGTCTCCAAATAGATCGAGACTGTTGACACCTATACACCATATTATTTTCAAATTATACCGCAGATTCCGCGGTGAAAAGTGAGTTTGTTATTACAAAATAGCATTGCTGGTAATATCACCAAACCGTTTGGGTGAAATAAACTATTGCTCCGTAATAAATAGGTAAAAGCAAGAGCAAATTAAAACAAATCTAACGCGAGAAATAACCCTAAAAGTTGTTTACGAACAACTCAAATAGCATTTAGCTACAGTACTTCGATAAAAAGCCGCCCGCTCTAAATCTCTGTAAATTAAACCTAAACTAAGTGTATACCTAGTATTTAAGCGTTCACTTGGGTCTTACAGAAACAGAACGATGTGTTAGTTATAATAGATGTGGCACAACACAAAGCAACATACAACATAGATAGTGTATTTTTCGATAAATTGTAACTATTGTGTTGTTACAATTTGATATTGTGTGTTGTTGTATATTGTGTTGTTTAACTGTTTTGTATTGTGTTGTGAGGGATATTACCTCCACTTTACTAAACAATATAGTGAAAAACCTACAGCCCATGGTGGAGGATAGGTATTTATTAAAAATAAGTTTCCAGAGTTCCACGTTGTAGAGTAGGGTATTTAGTTTAGAGTGGTGATAATAGTTGGACGAACTCAATTTTCAACCACCTCAGATATCTTTGCCAAACACCATTAACACTTAACATCAGGTGCAGTGTGGACAGTGGCAGTGGCAGTGTGGTATTGCTGCGTATCATTTACAAAAAGTAGCAATATAATTTGCGAAAGTTTCAGAATTAGAATTCTGTTACTACACGGATGGTACTCGTAGGACGCTTGCTAACGACCGATTTTCCGCCGGGCTTGGGCACGATTTTTACCCGGGCTGGTGCCGGCTAACGTTACGTTAACGCCGGGTAACTTGTTCACGAGCACGGTTTGTGCGTTTTTACCGACCGACCCCAAACCGTCGCTAGCACCGGTGTCCTTAACAAACCTTTATAGTGTCCCATACTTAACTGACGACCGAGCTTAGAAACACGCTAAAAACCGTACTTAGACCCAGGTAAAAATCGTTTTGTTAATGTCACTTCTAGGCTAGCACTATACAGCATTGGTTTTATAAGAGGAACTTAGATCATTTTCCTTATTAAACCTCCGCCTTGGGGCCGAGGCATATCTTAAGCTCTATCTTGAGTTATTAGAGAAAGTCTCTCTCTCATACTTTCGTGGAACATATTTTTATTGTTATCGCGAAGCTAGATTTCTTCTTTGCAAAACTGAACGCTAAGGATTTGCAATGCATTGGCATTCACAATTCCCAAACAAATTCTATTGATAATAGATTGGGACTATTGAAATAAGGTTTGTCTTTCGTCCTTTTTCTACATATATTTTTTCCTGTAATAGCATTACTGGGAGTGAAACAATTTATTTAGTAACGTAAGATAAATCGAATAATTAAGATAAATTGTTTTGAAATATACTTTTTTGCAATATAGTTATTTTAAACATGGAAAATAAACACGATGATAAAGCAAATTAAAATAATTATAATAGTAGACCTTCAGCGTAAATATAGAAAATGTACTTTAGTAGTCACTGTGTTTGTAGTAAGACGATTTTAATAATATATATTTATAGTTTAATATTTTGCTGTGTAAAAATATTCTTATACACTTAATGCGTTTATTTCACATAGTATAGCACAACATATTATGTTACCATGATAATTTATTGTATAATCACCGTATACATAAACACAATCACACTAATATTATAAAGGCGAAAACTGTTGTGAGTGTGTATTTTACTTCTTCACGTCTAAGCGGCTCGAGTGATTTTAATAAAATTTGGTATGGAGTTAGCTGATACCCTGGACTCGGTAATATTATCTATTATTACCGTGTATGTATATATACAGTATTGTGACTCCGCCCTGTCCTTGAAAATAAATGCCTACACCGAACGCTGCGTTGGCACGCGGTAGGGCCGCCAGCCTACAGTATTTTATGTAGTTTTGTTTTTAACGCGAGTGTAGGTAGATTACTCGTTTGTCTCTTTTTTCATCCTAACCACTTATTTATATATTATTTCAGATATTTTGCCCGATGGAAAAACCGAAATACCTAAATATTAGAAACAAATAACGCACTAGTAGATAGGTATATAAAAAAAATATTCTATAAAGGTAAGACACCTTTCCAATATTTCAGGTAATTTAAAAAATGATATCTCTGGGTGTGTTATTGAAGAGTTCAAGCAACCAAAAACAGCAATTGTGCTGTTGTACGATATTGATCGTCGTTTGTTCTTTTCCATACTAAATTATGTAGGTATCTACTTAATGAAATCAAATATTTACAATACAAAACGCATGTTTAAGCACGGCTAACTGCAAAAAAACAATTCAGACCGTTCGGTCGTCGTTACGGCGCGGTGGCGCATTCGCGACTGGGTGCACGCCGAGTGCACATCGAACTCGAGTGGCGTAGGTATGACTCGCTTTCCGACCGTTTGTATGAAGATAGAATACTGTATGATATTATTACCGTGCCCTGGATTAACACAAAGGCTAAGTTTTACTGCAGGAAAATATCCCTAAAAAACTGCGGGTAACAACGCGGCGGCATATTTAAATAAATCCCACATCAAACTATTACAAAATAAAAATATTTTTTTCAGATTTGTCCGCAAAATAGCCAATAAAATAACTAACCCGAGTGCCGTATCAGAGGTTCGTTAACACACAACTTTATCCACAAATATTTAGTAGTCGTAAAAGTGTCTGGTGAAATCTTTTACGTACCGCAGGAGTCGGGGCATAAAGAAAATTGGCAACCGTGAAAACTTTACTCTCGCTCTCTCACCGTGTAATAGATATATTCACTCATAATGATTTGAGAACTTGTCTCTGTGTTTTACTAGTTATAAGCTCTATGAAATGGGTGTAATGTACAAATGAAGAAAATGTCCATTCGAGATAGCAACTTTAACGTACCTTCCTAAGTAAGGCAGAGTTTGAAATAGATTATTATTAATTTATTTATCTTCAAAAAAGTTTCTACAGCGATTTTTGTGGATGTAATACAATAAAATATAAATACAATCTTAAGGCCAATTACAGAAACTTAATATGTAAACATAAATAATACAGATAATAAATAAAAAAAATAGTACAATAAATACCCATATAAAAAGGTTTTCAGGAATTTGTCACATGATAATTTTATGAAGTGTGGGTGTGTGTGCTTGTGTGTATGTGTGTGTGTGTGTCCATGCCGCTGCATTTTTTATGTTAAAAGGGTGGCAAACAAGCCTGGCTGACGTAGCTTTAATCGGCCACCAAAGCTTGCAATATTAAGAAAATATCATATTTGTTTCTTAGGTTTTCACGCACATCACTCATTAAATAAAACTAGTTTAAACGGGATAATGCACGAAACTTTATTTATTTATTGACGTTTCGTAGCCTTTCCACGCTTCGTCGTCAGAATAAAACTTTTGTTTAATTTGTCGAGCTACCTTCGAAAGACTTTTATTGAGCGTTTGGTTATTTCATCGTTCGATTTTTAAGTTTTATTGTCTATGTATGAATTTATTATTTAATTTACCTAATAAAGTATTTTATTTAAATTTCTTGTTTGTAATTTTGCGTTTATTTATTTGACCCTAACTACCGTAAACTACCACCGGTTCCAAAATTGGGAGACCTTCCTGAGAAGAACCGGCGAAACAAACTCAAGAGAGGCTTTCTATCTCCTTCTTATGTTAAATTATGCAAACAAAAAGAACTAATAGTATCATTAGGGGGACCAAACCACTACATTAGATTTGATAGACCACAGATCCTTGCAGCTGAGCGGCGTTTCGTTCCTCGAATGATGCGCGAGGCTATTGAGATTAAAAAATATCCAAATTTCAATAGGGAAGATGGTTGGTATATACCACCAGCTTGGGAACCTATTATACAGGAGATAAAATCCCAACCCCGAGCACATACTGCAAGACCATCAGATACTATTAGTTCTTTTTGTTTGCATAATTTAACATAAGAAGGAGATAGAAACCCTCTCTTGAGTTTGTTTCGCCGGTTCTTCTCAGGAAGGTCTCCCAATTTTGGAACCGGTGGTAGTTTACGGTAGTTAGGGTCAAATAAATAAACGCAAAATTACAAACAAGAATTTTAAATAAAATACTTTATTAGGTAAATTAAATAATAAATTCATACATAGACAATAAAACTTAAAAATCGAACAATGAAATAACCAAACGCTCAATAAAAGTCTTTCGAAGGTAGCTCGACAAATTAAACAAAAGTTTTATTCTGACGACGAAGCCTGGAAAGGCTACGAAACGTCAATAAATAAATAAAGTTTCGTGCATTATCCCGTTTAAACTAGTTTTATTTAAGAAAATATCACTCACATCGTTGTCTACCTTGACCCAATCCCCTGCCCCGTGGAGCCCTTATCTTACTCACCGACAGAAACAGAATACCACCAATCCGCACTGGGCCCGCGTGGTGGGTCATGGCCCAATCTCCATCCATAGGAAAGGTCTGTGTCCCAGCAGTGGGGACATTAATAGGCTGATGATGATGATGATCTTCTGTAATGTGGAGGTTACTTCCCCAGACGGGCGCTTTAATTCTAAAGAAAAAGAAATGATGTGGTGTCGTGGGACACCAGGTAGGAACGAAGTTATGTTTTTATTTATTTTTAAGCATTTAACTGCTAGATGTTTAAATCTAAAGAAAAGGTTACTAGAAAAAAATCCACGCGGACCAGGCAGCGGACGGGACTCGAACCCGCATCCTTCGCAATCCGGGCGAATGCACTGACCATTATGCTACCACGGCCCTATTCGCCGCGTCGAAACTTTCCCAGTCCCAAGCTGCAAGGCAGCGCCATCTCTTCGCATTGTAGGTAACCCACAATGTCAAATGAATACTTTTTCAAGTATTAAACATTTGAAAAAAGAAATAGCAATTATAGTTATGTTTTTATTTATTTTTAAGCATTTAACTGCTAGATGTTTAAATCTAAAGAAAAGTTTACTAGAAAAAAATCCACGCGGACCAGGCAGCGGACGGGACTCGAACCCGCACCCTTTGCAATCCGGGCGAATGCACTGACCATTATGCTACCACGGCCCTATTTGCCGCGTCGAAACTTTCCCAGCCCAAAGCTGCAAGGCAACTAGTTTTTTTTCTAGTAAACTTTTCTTTAGATAGGAACGAAGTTCCTTCGGCTAATGTAGAATCTCGCACAAACACACAAATTGCAAACTCGCTTGTGTATGCGACTGTCGCGCCTGCGCACGTCTCATTTAACGGTTTTATTCCACGCACTTTTTTCCACGGATTTTTTCTTACGGTTTTACTATCACATTTTTTTCAGTTCGGTCGCGCAGCAAAATCCCTATCCCCTCCAAGCCTGCCATAATGTTAGTATTCGCCACGTGCTTGTCCATGAATTCATGAGTATATACTATGCATTGGCGGGGTGGAGTGGTAATAGAAAGAGAAGGGATGAGAGAACGAAAAGAAAGAGGGAGAAAGAGAAAGGTATTATACACTACTCGCTTGTGTATGCGACTGTCGCGCCTGCGCACGTCTCATTTAACGGTTTTATTCCACGCACTTTTTTCCACGGATTTTTTCTTACGGTTTTACTATCACATTTTTTTCAGTTCGGTCGCGCAGCAAAATCCCTATCCCCTCCAAGCCTGCCGTAAGGAACTTCGTTCCAAAAATCCATTGTACCCTACCCCTGGTTAATATTGTCGTTTCCCCTTTTTTGACATTGCGAAAGATGCTTAACTTCCACGATGGCAGATCGAACATGCTAACCACAGCGCCATCGAGCTCCCCTCCCCCTCAGGTTCGAGTGGTCTAGTGGCTCCAGACGGAGAGGAGACTCTCCCCGTGGGGAGATGCCATCCGCCTGGAATACCTCTAGAGGCACTCGCGAATTCTCGACTTGAGGTCCCCTTAGGATCTCGCCGTCCCCAAACCCGGTGACGCTGTAAAGGTCATCTGCTATCAATAGCAGACACACTCAAAAAAAGGCATTAAGTTCCTCCTACTTATGCCCTCTTATCTTTAATAGCGCGAAGTTGAACTAACTGACCAGGAGGCCTACTCTATTTCAACGAAAAACGAAATTTCGATCGTAATTTCGCACGTTCCTTACTCTGTTTCTATTTCATTTCGAAAATTCGTTCGTCCGAATATAGTTTGACATTTAATTTCTCTAAGCCTACTCTAATTCACAAAACTTTTGAACTAAAAGTTGAATTTGACAGATAATTGTTAGTTCTCAATTTGACGAAATGAAAAGTGTTACCTTTTCATTTTCGTTTTGGGTTTTTTGTTTAAGTTAATCCTAAAATTACTAGTGAGTATTTTTAATTAAGGCTGCTTAGCGCGAGGAACATCTTTTAGTATGAAAAATTTACAAATAAATCTAATTTTTGTTTATTAATGTATTGCCAATACTTCAAAGTATTACACGACAAATTTAGGTTGACATACATTCGATTGCATCAACTCTATAAATTAGTCGGCTTACACTTACAAAAGAGGTTGTTTTAATGTAATTAAAAATGTTATCATAATGTAATATTGTTTTGAAGTAAAAAACGTTATCTAAAAAGTGTTGACAAAAAGAACTCACAAACATAACTCATTCCATTCGTTCACGATAATTGTCTGTGATTCCCAACTTTATGTGCGTGTTCGAAGATGAAATAGAGTAGAGTCACTGGCGAAATTTCGTTTAAAATTCGTTCGTTGCCGAAATTTCGTTTCGGAGAAAGAGAGTAAAGCTCCAGGTCTTTCTAATATGACAATCGAACAATCCAATTTGTATTAAATTGAAAGCTTCGAACTGAAGGAGAGAGCCGAATAATCCCTTTGCACCGTATCTATCGCTCCATCGCCTGGTATCCGTCCATATTAATTATTTCAATGGAAAAATACATGTGAAATTTTATCATTGCACAGATTCTGTGAAATTGCCAAAATTGCTTAGGGTTCTCGCGTCTGTTCCCGCTTTTGCCCGAACAGTGGCAACAAAATCCGTTTAGTCAATATTTTATTTTTTCCAAACTAGGGCTGGACACCTGCCGCCTCCTTCTGCGAATCAGAAGAAGGAAGCCGAGGTGAGTGAGCGGAAGGAGGACGCTCTAGCCGCTCCCCTCCGACGTAGACTGGTGGGCTGAAGAAGGCAGGCAGCCGTAACCTAAGGTGGTCTGGGCGCGGCTTGGCCACCGCGTGCCTTTGGTGCCATTCGGCATAGGCCATCTCGTTTGGGGATTGCCTAGTACCCTAACGCAATCCCCCAGAGGCGAGTCGCCCGGTCCACTCGTTGGACCGGGCCGGCTCGGGGGCGTTCCAGTGAAGTGGCGCACACAGAGGTGCACCGATCCTGAAACGCTCCCACATGGGCGTAGGAGGGTACCGGTGGGTTTTAGTGGATGGGACCGGCGTTGTTCCGCGCCGGGGAGTCCCACACCCAGCCAGTGCGCGGTACAATAAAAAATAGGGCTGGCCTTACACAGCCTGACTTATTTAATAATTCGTAGTCTGTGCAATCCACAGACTAACGTACTATTATCTGTGTATAATTAAATTATCAGCGCTTGGTCTAAGGCTAATAAGTAGACTTTTACAAAAGTCAGCGTCGTGGCACATGTTGTCACGACATTATAATGAGCAGTGGCCTATTTGGTACAAAAAAAATATTGACTGAGTTTTTTCTTGTAATTTATGCCAAATAAAGGTTTTTATTATTTTAATTTACATTTGTAGATACGCAATATAAATAGTATCCGTATCTCTTTTTAACGTTAGAAGAAGTTTGATTGTCTTACGACTGTAAAACGAGGGAGCGTAAACCTGAGTATACAAATAACTATATGTATATAAATTTCAACTTGATACCACCGCGCGTTACCGAGATAAAGGACCTTGACAGACATACAGATAAACGGCTGTACCATTTTTCAAGTTAACTTAGAAGATTGATATTTCGCAGCCTCAAGGAGTATCAAGGACAAGGGAGTATACAGTTGAAATATTAACTCGATACCTGCACACGTTTCTGAAATAAATGGTCTTGACAGACAGACAGACGGACCGACGGACGGACGGAAAGACGGACAGCAAAGTGATCCTATAAGGCTTCCGTTTTTCCTACCAACTTACATTATGGAGTATCAATTAATATTCCGTTCAGGATGTCTACCGTATTTCAACGAAAAACCGAAATTTCGATCGAAATTTTGCACGTTCCTTACTCTGTTTCCTTTTCATTTCGAAAATTTAATTGACAATTAAATTCGCAAAGCCTACTCTGATTCACAAAACTTTGGAATTAAAAGTTGAATTTGACAGATAATTATTCGAAATTTTAACCTCAAATTGACGAAATGAAAAGTGTTATCTTTTCATTTTTGTTTTAATGGAAGAGTATTTTTAATCAAGCTAGAGGAAAGTGTTTTAGCATGTAAAATTAACAAAAAAAAATTTTTTTTATTATTTATTGTAATTAGAATACTTCAAAGTATTAAACGAAAAATTTAGGTTGACATAAAAAAGATTGTATCAACTCTACAAATTAGCCGGCTAACACTGTCAAAGGAGGTTCTTTCAATGTCATCAAAAAATTTGCCGTAAACTACCTATGTTGTTTCCAAGTAGAAAAACGAAATCTCAAAAGTAGAAAAAAAAAGAACTCAAAAGCGTGACTCAGTCCATCGTTCACGAATACTGTTTGTGGTTTCGAACTTTATGTGCCTGTTCGAAAATGAAATAGAGTAGAGTCAGTGGCGAAATTTCGTTTCAAATTCGTTCGTTACCGAAATTTCGTTGCGGAGAAAGAGAGTAAAGCTCCACTTTCAGTGCTTACGTTTAATAGTGTTTTTCTTTTGTACATATAAAAGATAAAAGACAAAACAGATTCGAAAAGTGTAACTTTTTTGCTTTTCTCTATCCCTTACATTTTATATTTGTCAAAAATATATGAAACAATAATACTTTCTTTGAACTTTGAAAGGGGACAGCGAACGAAATCAATTTAGACATATCATTTTCAGCTCTGGGTGTTTCGATCTGTCTGACTCTGATTATTCCCATAAAGGCTCCTTGCTATATATCACGAGCTATATCAAAGAAGAATACGGACCCTCTTCACTTCGAGATGTGACGCTTTGTAACCCTCTCAGCTCGCACTATAATAGCGAAATATGGACACAGCAAATATTTGCTATTGAAATAAGGACTTTGATTCATGTGTCCCGCCGGCGGCGCTTTTAAAAGGAGCGTTGACCTCATCTGATGCTTTGTGGTGTCATATTATAATATTTTTTGCATGAAAGAGGGCGAAAATACCATTAAACCCCGCTGTTGATAAGCGAATATATTTTTTATGGAAAAAGTGTGTAACCAAGCATTTGGTCTGTCTAATGGTAATCGACTACTGTAGATTATAGCGGTTTCCAATCAATCGTATCACTCGCACGTTGTCTATACTACTCCATAACCAAACCCCATGGATGGAAAACAAATATGACATAGCAATCACAATCTAGGTGTACTGGTTGTACAATCAATGTGTAAAATAAAATTACACTACATTAAAAGTACACCTATAATAATGTATAATTCCTTGATATGAAAATCTGTCCTGCCCCCCTTTTTTGCGAATACTCTCGACGCTGTTAAGTGCAGAACCGCGAGATTCCTGTTGAGGGACTTCACCGCGTCTCCGCACGCAACATCCACCCGGCCTAGCCGGGGCTCCACAGCAGAGATAACCCGGGGTATCTCGCGTGATCCCGCAGATGTGCCCAGGAGTGCCAGAGCTGGGAGCTAAGTGCGCGGCCTATTGCCCACCGCAACGCTCCCCGAAAAAAGGAGTTAGCATGAACACCGCGATATGATATATATAACACGTTTTTATCACGCTCAATGTAAAATTACTATGGAGTTTGACAGTAAGACGTGATAAAAAACGTGATATAATGTAAATTGAGCTGCTCATGCTACAGGGACTGGATTGTAATTTCCACGTTTTATGATTGTATCAAATAAGTCTTTTAGGTAGTACAAATAAGTAGGGTCTAGTGGAGGACTATGTAACAAGGGGTTCAGTGTAACATAAGGAATATATATGTGTACTTTTCTTAATTGTCTTTGGTCTGTCTGCCGAGGCCATGCCTAAGTTAGACCCACGGCTAGCAAATAAGTTCTGCAAGCTCACAGGACATAGAGACTTTAATAAACATCTCTAATAGGTGTTTCGGACAATCCTCTGTGCAGAGCCTGCTGAGCCTCTTGGGGGACCTGGGACGGCATGACTGAAATCATCCACTCACGAAAAATAGGCACACGGTGTCGAGTTGCGGAGAACACCCACCGTATTGAAGAAGAAGAAGAAAATGGTCTGTCTTGACGTAGTGTTATTAATTGCATTAGCTGCTTTTTTAAGCAGCTGTCATCAGAAGTCAAATATCCGGGCCGGTTATAATTCAGAGATAATCCTTTTGTAACACTACGTAGAGTGGTACTTGACATTTTATATTTTAGTTATTGGTCAGAGTAGTCTATTTTATCAATTGAATTGTTTTATTAATGTGCAAAAATTTGTACTTCCAACACAATGTAATATTGTTAAGGAATAAATAAATTTAAAAAAATCTAGCGGATTATATTATATAGGTACTTTTCTTGCTTCTCCTTTTATTTAAATTAATAAAAAAACTATTTGAAATTTTGTAATATGAAACAATAGAAGAGGAAGCAGCCATTTGTTAACTTAACTCCTCTGCGTGAAATAAAAAAAATATAATTAAGCTCCTGCTGAGTCTCGTGTTGGTTCTTCACAATAAAAAATCGCCAGCCGTAACTTAGGGAACAGATGGTGTAGCTAATTTTTCGACTTCCATTAGTGCTTATAACAGACTAGACTGAATAAAGGATATTTAAGTTAAAATGGTGTTGTCTGACTGCATTATTCTGTCACTTCCCAAAATGGCGTTCCAATTTTCTTTTATTATAAAGGGATGGCAAGCAAGCATATATCCCGGCGTTTTTTTCCTAGTTAAGGTATCAGCCCACCACAGTCTGCTACATTGTACCATTGCTTCATGTAAGTCTTATTTAGATTATGGTATGAGGATTATGGGATATATTCTGTAACTTTAGCCTATAGACGCCTACCCTGACCAAACTTGTGAAACGCCGGAACTTTACTCACCGACAGAAACACAGCACCACCAGAAGGTAGCCTTATTTTACTGTGCTTTTCTCTTGAGGTGACTTCGCCAGACGGGTGCTCCAATTTGAGCGGATTATCCACTATTATACGGTTTTGTAGCCCACCCTCACTCACTATAATAAACAGCAAATATTTGCTATTGAAATAAGGGATCTGGGTTCATGTGAGGCGTTTTGTCGAACAATGACCTTTGGGTATCGTTGTTATTTTTTTTTTCCTTGTCTGAAGAAGATGAATGAGGTTCTTCTCTTTATTATCTTAAACTAAATATTATTTTCACGGAATTGTACACAAGAATAACGACACGAATCGAGTACGATAAGGAGATAATGATTATTGAGCCGAGACTAGAAGAAAAAAAAAGTTAAAAGAAGACTTTTATTGCTTGTTAATAAAAAGTTGAAAGTAATTAAGACTGATAAGAAATATACCATATTACTAAGTACATTATATCCCATTTCTTAATAAAAGCGCGTTACATCCTTTTCCTTTCTCTTGCCAAAAAATATTAAAAAAATGGAATATAATAATGGTTCCTGTAAAATTGTATATTTCTTATCAGACATAAATGATTTTGAACTTTTAGTTCTTTTTATTAACAAGCAATAACAAATTGTTGAAGAGAAACTTCTTAACGCCCTCCTGACTTGCGGGGTAAGCTGGCGAATGCGTTACGCGTTACGAAAAGTGTGTTTGGACGAATGGGAGTCGAGTGGAGGACTTAAGCAAAAGAAAGCAGTGCGCGCTCACATTTTCTTTCTCGCTTTATCTTATAGCTAGTAAATGAAATATGTATATGTACATACATGTATAAATTGTACACACATATATACATACAGATGGAGCTAAAGACGTTTCACTTCAGTCGTGTGGTCATAAGCACACTCGATTTTTTTTAATGTTTTTTTTTCTATAACTTTTTAGTATTTATGATTCGGAATTAAATGCATTTCGCCTTCTCTGAACGTCGTTTTCATTGTGTAATAGCTCTTTTTTAATTATGTGGTTTTGTGGGAACAACATAACTTAAAAAAGGCCGATTACGACTCTAAATTCAATTTCTTCTTATTATAGCCCAAGCTCGGCGAAGAATAAATTCATATGAGGGCTGCGTATTTGATCCAGCACTTCAGACACTTCTGTCTGACACAAAATAGATAGTACTGAAGGTAATCTATGTACAAAGTACGCTCGAGCAACGCACACATAGACATCGCTCACGGACAAGATATCACTGACCCCTTGAGACCACTGCGAGTGCGAGTTCCATTCCCTTGAGACACGCGTCTGTAAACTGTTCTATGTAGAAATAGAGCAATAAAAAAGTAATCATACCTACTCAGTGGAAGATTTTTTGAATTCACCATGAAACTGTGAATTATGGTTTTTTAATTTTTTATATAACAATAACATGAAATTTAAATAGTTAAGTTATTTTTGGTGTATAATTTCATTCTTTCTGTTTTATTTTCGACAATAAATCAAACAGCTTTAGATACTAGTGCCACCACCACTATGGTTTTATGTGCATAAGCCAAAGTTATCCTAGCGCAACCGCTTGCGTAGGTATGCAAAGAAAAGTACATACATAAATAAATACATATTTCCAATACTCACACCAATTAGCATAGCCCCAAAGTAAGCACTGTAAGGCTTGTGTTATGGGATACTAGGGTAACGGATAGAATACTTATACTGTACATATATAAGAATATTTATATAAAAATATATATTAAACATCCATGTCTGGAGTACAAATGCTCGTATTCATCACACAAACATCTGCCCCCACCGGGATTCGAACCCGGGAACTCTCGAGTCGGCGACACCATGAAACCCGGCGTACAAACCACTCGGCTACGGAGGTCGTCAAACATATGCAAAGATTACCTTCTGTACTCTTTATTGTGTGCTTCTGATGTGTGTTATTTACCTACAGCTTTATGAGCATTTATACATTCTTGCCTATATGTTATTTCTTTATGAAAAGTTAGTGCCAACCTGCTAGTCCAAAGGTTAAGCCGGTTTTATGATAAGCAATGAGATAACAACCTTTAATGGTAAACCCGATCCCAGTGACATCTTTAAATCATGCGCCTTTGTATGGAATCGGTTAGGGCTATAATCCGACTTGGTTCTGCCTAATCGGCTATTGGCTATTCAAATGGCATTTCAGCCTAATACAAGTCTGCGATTAGGGATTCAGATAAATAAACTTGATTTATTCCTGCGAAGGCTAGTCAGCGGTAGATTATTCTGGCTGGCAGGGACGTAGCCAGGTATTATGGGGCAATGCTATTAGGTACCATTGTCCTACCTTAAAATCGGGCGGCAGGCTGCGAATGGCGGCGCCCCTGCTTATACCTGAAATTACCGCTACCCTCTCTTCAATTGAACTCTGGTAACTGTTCTGCTTGCTGGTTGTTCTCAGTTCAAGGCCTCTCAGCGTAAATTTGCGAACCGATGGCATAGCTTATAACTATCACATGGTGCATGTATATCCACAACGATTTAGCATAAAATAGTATATTTAAAGACATAACCTATATATGTGAAAGTTTGTATTTTTGTCTGTTTGTTAGTCAATAACGCAAACTACTGACCGGATTTGGATAAAATTTGGTGCGCATATATGTAGTTTATGACCTGGATTGAGATACAGGATACTTTATACCCCGAAACGAGGTTACGTTCCTGACGGTTTCCCAAAAAACTAAAGTTAACGAGGACTAAGTCGCGTTCAGCCGCTAGTACTAGCACAAATTTAAGAGACGAAGCCCACATATTTGTATCCATAATAATTGTTCTCATCTCAAGTATACTTGAACTTGAACATCTCAAATACCTGTAAATTGACCTGTACCTGATTTTCCGTCCAGGGCCCGTGGTCCCACCGGTTTATTCTACTAGTAGGACCACGCTATACCACGATGTACCCGTGCACTTGGGCGATTAATATGGTATACTTACGTCCAGTAGGGGACCAGACATAAGAATACCATAATGATAAATATTTCCAACACTCACACCAATTTGCCTATCCCCAAAGTAAGCACTCTACGACTTGTATTATGGGATGCTAGGGCAACGGATAGAATACATGTACTGTGCATATATACGTATATTTATATATAAATACATATTATTTTTTTTGTTTCTTAGGTTTTCACGCACATCACTCATTAAATACAACTAGTTTTTACGGGTTAATGCACGAAACTTTATTTATTTATTGACGTTTCGCAGCCTTTTCAGGTCTGCATCGTCAGAATAATGATTTTTTATTTAAAATTGTCGAGCTACCTTCGAAAGACTTATATTAAGCGTTCGGTTATTTCATTGGAAGATTTTTAAAATTTTATTGTCTATGTATGAATTTATTATTTAATTTACTTAATAAAGTATTTTATTTAAAATTCTTGTTTGTAATTTTCAGTTTATTTATTTGACCCTAACTACCGTAAACTACCACCGGTTCCAAAATTGGGAGACCTTCCTGAGAAGAACCGGCGAAACAAACTCAAGAGAGGCTTTCTATCTCCTTCTTATGTTCTCCTTCGAAACGTCAATAAATAAATAAAGTTTCGTGCATTAACCCGTAAAAACTAGTTTTATTTAAATACATATTATTCATTCATGACTGGATTACAAATGCTCGTGTTCATCACTCAAACATCTTCCCCCACCAGGATCCGAACGTGGGACCTCCCGAGTAGACGACACCTTGAAACTCGGCGTACAAACCACTCGGCGACGGAGGTCGTCTATATACTATACAAACAAACTGACGACAGCTATACGACTCTCAAAACAATTAATAAATTGTGGTGGCATTTGGGATCACAGCTTCGGTCCCGATTGCCACCTCAAAATAATTTAATAATTACATGCCCCTGTCAGGACCACCGGTCGCGGTCCCACATGACTACCAACGCGATACAGTACGGATTATTCAAAGTTCAAACTTGACCTCAGGACACAATACGTGGAAGTTTATTCACATAGTGCCACGTACGTTCATCTCAAACTACAACAGAATCGAAATTGTTCATATTGGGTTTTTTTACATTCACCAGACGGTAGGTAAGCTTTAAAGTCCAGTAAAAAATCTTGCCAATTTAAATAAATCAACTGTTTGCTTTTTACTTAATAAGGTAAAATTTCATTGAACTATGCAAAGTAGACTTTTAAAACATATCTCCGTTTTCTTCATGCTGACTATAAAACTGTTTACTTTTATCTGGATGCTAGGGTAAATCACCCCGTTATAGTAAGACAGAGTCAATAAATAATAATAATCAAGACCTTTCAATGATATTGTTTACTCCTCAATTTGCTGTATTGTCTTTTTGCTGTGTGGTCAAAGTTGTTTCGTTCTTTTGTTATCTGAAAGGAGCCACTTTCATAGCGATCCCCTGACGCCCAGGAACCTTACTCACCGACAGAAACACAACACCACGAAACGTAGTATTATTTTACTGTGGTCTTTTGTAAGGTAGAGATTATTTCCCCAGACGGGCGCTCCCACTCGAGAGGAAAATCTACTTTGCCCTACCTCTTTAAAATCTGTACCTGGAAACTGTCACTGCTGCGGCACAGACTTTGTATATGAACGAAATTGGGAAAGCGGGATTTGACCAACGCGAGCCCTGCAGATACAGCCGGGCCTAACAGCTTAACATGTATTTCGTAGTATGAAGTAGCTTGCTTTTTGGTGACCTTGGACCCTTTGAGTTCTACCATCGCAGACTGGACTCGCTAGCCACTGTGCCATCGAGAGTGTTTTTTGTCAGTAAAATACTCTGTAATAATAAAGCTAAATGTGACTAAATTAAGTGAGCTTACCTTTATGACCTTTATGACTTTATCACAGAGACATATTCTCTATGTCACATACAGTTTACGCAATGAAGGGCATACTGAAATTCCTTGATTTTAAGCAAATCTAATAGTGTGAATCTTTGAATCACAAAGGTTTTGTTAACATTCACCCAAACATTAAAACAAAGAAAGGATAATAAGAGATTATTATCAGTGAAGGGACCGCATTTAATTTTAGATTCATACAAAATGAGGTTAAGTTCCGCCACTTCATTTGTGTGAAATACAAAATTGTCCAACCCCCACGGTACCGTTTTGGAAAATATAAATGTGGCTATCGCAGAACACGAGCAATCATAACTGTCTATATATTTTGAAATAGCTTGTTGCGACGCGTTTTTCTTTACATTATATTTCTATTGCAGCTATAGCAATATCCTATAAAGGTAGCACAAGTGCACAACAGAAATACCTCAGGTTCGAGTGGCCTGAAAGCTCCAGACGGAGAGGAGACTCCCCCCGTGGGGCAATGCCATCCGCCCGGAATACCTCCAGAGACACTCGTCTCCAAACCCGGAGACGCTGTAAAAGTCATCAGCAACCAACAGCATATACACTCAAAAAAAAACAGAAATACAACAGCATAACAATGGTTATTACGCTATGGTTTTCAGAAAGATGGAAGTTGCTCCTCTAGACAGGCGCTTTAATTCGACGAGCAAAAAAACTCTATGCCCTCAGCAACCCTTTTTAAAACTGACAAATCAGCGGTCAACTCTCGTATTTCTCGCCTTAACACTGAACATTTACAGAATGTTAAGGTGGGGAAACTTTTACGACCTTCTTTACACTGTCAAACTTTCAAAGTTCAGTGTGGTTAGATGCCACTCGCGTCTAACCACACTGGAGGTTGGCTAGATGCCACTCGCGTCAACTTTCATATTTGATAATTGTATAAATGTTTGATTGGATATGATGGAATTTGCCTCGGCCAACTACAATCCGTTTCAAATATTTTGAAAGCAAATATAAACAACAAATTTACCGCCTTATTAGCTGCCGTAGATTTTAATCAAATTTAACGAATAAAATCGATCCCTTGATTTTAATAAAGCCCTACGAATCCCTACGAAATCATCTCCGCAATTGATTTCGTAGGGATTCGTAAAGTGTAAGGGTTCAAACGATAACAAATTATGTTCAAACAAGACATATACTAAAGAAAATATAACTAGAAAATGATGTGGTGTCGTGGGACACCACAGGTAGGAACGAAGTTCCTTCGGCTAATGTAGAATCGACACAAATTGCAAACTCGCTTGTGTATGCGAATGTCGCGCCTGCGCACGTCTCATTTAACGGTTTTATTCCACGCACTTTTTTCCACGGATTTTTTCTTACGGTTTTACTATCACATTTTTTTCAGTTCGGTCGCGCAGCAAAAGCCCTATCCCCTCCAAGCCTGCCGTAAGGAACTTCGTCGCGCCTGCGCACGTCTCATTTAACGGTTTTATTCCACGCACTTTTTTCCACGGATTTTTTCTTACGGTTTTACTATCACATTTTTTTCAGTTCGGTCAGCTAGTGTTCGTAAAGATTGCTAGGCAGGACTGGCCCACAGTTTATAATAAACTACAATGTCAGATTTTTTTTTTTATAGATAGGTCCGACAAATGACTCCACCCCACCTGATGTTAAGTGAAGGTGAAGTCCAGACGTGACGATAGCTGATACAGCAGTTTTACCTGCCACACCAGCCATCCTCACCCTACCGGCCTGCATGTTGCTTCTTCACGCCTCTTTTAAAGGATCCCAGGTTGTAAGAGGGAGGGAACACGTGAGCGGGCAGAGCATTCCATTTACGGATAGTGCGACAAAGAAATGAGTCACCAAATTTCTTTGTACGCGTTGGAATTGTGGCCACAGTTAGACGATGACAACGTAGGCCAGCGCGCGTGGTCCTCTGAAGGAAAGGAGAAGGTGGGATAAGAGAGAATAACTCCTCAGAACACTCGCCGTGGTCGCCACGTCACGGCGTAATTGAAGAGGCTCAAGGTGTTTAGTCGCCTCCTCATCGCCTATGATGCGGATCGCGCGTCGCTGTAACCTATCCAAAGCATCGAGCAAGTACTTGGCGGAGCCATCCCAGAGGTGCGAGCAATATTCCACGCAGGACCGCACTTGCGTTTTGTACAACAAGCACAGTTGATCGGGCGTGAAAAAACGCCGCACCTTGTTCAGGACTCCGAGTTTGCGTGAAGCTGTTTTGATCACGGTTTCGATGTAGTTCTTTGGATTCAGGTCTGAGCGAAATTCCATACCGAGCATGGAAATGTTGCTCTGCAGCGGTAGTGTTGTGCCCTGAAGAGATGGAAGGGGAAGGAATGACGATGTTTTTGCCGTGAAAGCGCAAGCCTGAGTTTTCTTGGCATTGAACTCAACCAAGCTCCTGGTACCCCATTCGGAAATGTGGTCCAAAGCCTGATTGAGTTCAATAACAATAATCCAGTAATGCAGCCCCGTCGCTCTGCCACCCCCCTGGACTTAACCACAGTTTAGTATAATATACGACAATAATCCAGTGTTGGTATAATGCCACAATAATTTGGGGTTGCACCCCCGTCGCTCTGTCACCCCCTGTTAAGTACTGACCTTGTTATCATGTCTAGCTTAAGTTTACAACAGATGACAGGCGTTCCTGGTCCACAGCTCGGTATAACGTCACAAATATCCAGATTTCGTGTAATGTCACAATATTCCAGTGCTGCACCCTCGTAGCTGTGCCACCCCCTACATACGCACCTTATTATCATGTCCCGCTAGCGTGCGTAAAGGAAACTAGGCAGGACTGGCCCACAGTTTAGAATAAACTACAATGTCACAATAATCCAGTGATGCACCCCCGTCGCTCTCTCTCCTGCCGTAAGGAACTTCGTCGCGCCTGCGCACATCTCATTTAACGGTTTTATTCCACGCACTTTTTTCCACGGATATTTTCTTACGGTTTTACTATCACATTTTTTTCAGTTCGGTCGCGCAGCAAAATCCCTATCCCCTCCAAGCCTGCCCTAAGGAACTTCGTTTCAATAACTAGAAAAAAATCCACGCGGACCAGGCAGCAGACGGGACTCGAACCCGCACCCTTCGCAATCCGAGCGAATGCACTGACCAATTATGCTACCGCGGCCCTGACGGCCGCGTTGAAATTCCTCTAGCTATTCTTAAGCAAGGCAGCGCCATCTTTTCGCATTGTAGATAACCCACAATGTCAAATGAATACTTTTAGAAGTATTAAACATTTGAAAGAAGAAATAGCATTTTATGGTTATTTTCTTTTATTTTTTAAGCATGTAATTGCTTGATGTTTAAATCTAAAGAAAATATAACTAGAAAAAAATAAAAAAAACCCGTAAAAGTGCATTCGCCCGGATTGCGAAGGGTGCGGGTTCGAGTCCCGTTTGCTGCCTGGTCCGCGAGGCATTTTTCTAGTTATATTTTCTTTAGATTTAAACATCAAGCCAATCCCCTTTATTGATAAACGAGGAATAAGCTTAGACAAGTAACGCCGTGTTTTTTTCATGTCAATAACACCCTTTGTAATTAAATGAACAGAGACAAAACAGAGAGCAACTTATCCTATCTTATTCGTAGTTTATTAAAACGGGGGTTAATGTTCAGTAGTTTACGAGTTATGGCAGAAAAAAACTCACAAACATAAATCTCAAAACAAAACCATTATGTATAACCTTTTGCAGTCGTATAAAAAGAGATTTGAACAAACAGATCCCATTATAAGAACTCCAGATTACTGAAATTCGTATTTTATCTTGAATTTAAGCTAAATCTTATTACTTTATTCAGCAATTCGGCATATAATACATAAATTATTTTGCGTATCTCGGGAAAGGTTGTAATGATTCGGATGTGTGTTTAGATAAGGTTTAGCCTTTTAAGTCTACCTGAACATGTATTTAAATTTCGTGTAAATAGGCTATAAAGATCGCTCACGTTCTTTGTAAATATATTGGGAAATGTTTACCTTAAAGTCTAACACAATATTAGTTAACAACTTAATACTTACGTTCATAAAAACTTAATTACCACGTGTTATGTGATGAGATAGCACTGAGATTAGTATTATTTCTAACTTGGAACTATTGTTTTTATTTAGTCGGTTTTTAATTTTGTTAATCGATTTTATTTTTCAGTTGTTATATTGATGTACTTTCTTTTTACGTTTCATAAAATAAACAAGACCAACATATTGTGTTTGTCATCGAGGAGTTCCACTGTTGATGTACAAAAGTACCTTTTTTTTCATTTCTGGAAAAGGTTTCACGCATCCCTGCACCACCGGGGGTAGCAAGAACAGGGTATCCTTCTCAGTTCATTTCATCCAACCCCAGAGGCTCTGAGAAATGAGCAAGGCCTAACCAGTAAAAACCAGAAAATACTCCTGCACCTTTCACCTGACACATAGCCCGAGGACCGCAGTCTCTGGCATACGTGTCAGAAGGGCGGGCGCACGAGGTAAATCTACATGAGTCTGTCCACGAGCCCGCCGGATGTCCAAAAGGACTCCTTGTTATCTTACAAAAGTACATGGGGCCATCTCGAAAAATAAACTAATGACAGAACTACACTTATTTGACTTGTTGTGTTGTGACGTGTCAGAGAGCTATCGGGTTCATACAATTGAATTAAATTTATTGCACTCATGTAGTTATATAGATGGTTACAAGTTACAAAATGCATAAAGTACCTGACATGAACCCTGTCAGGGTATCGCAATATAGTAGTGTCACGGTAATAATATCATACAGTATTCTATCTTCATACAAACGGTCGGAAAGCGAGTCATACCTACGCCACTCGAGTTCGATGTGCTCTCGGCGTGCACCCAGTCGCGAATGCGCCGCCGCGCCGAAACTACGACCGAACGGTCTGAATTGTTTTTTATGCAGTTAGCCGTGCTTAAACATGCGTTTTGTATTGTAAATATTTGATTTCATTAAGTAGATACCTACATAATTTAGTATGGAAAAGAACAAACGACGATCAATATCGTACAACAGCACAATTACTGTTTTTGGTTGCTTGAACTCTTCAATAACACACCCAGAGATATCATTTTTTAAATTACCTGAAATATTGTAAAGGTGTCTTACCTTTATATTATCTACTAGTACGTTATTTGTTTCTAATATTTAGGTATTTCGGTTTTTCCATCGGGCAAAATATCTGGAATAATATATAAATAAGTGGTTAGGATGAAAAAAGAGACAAACGAGTAATCTACCTACACTCGCGTTAAAAACAAAACTACATAAAATACTGTAGGCTGGCGGCCCTACCGCGTGCCAACACAGCGCTCGGTGTAGGCATTTATTTTCAAGGACAGGGCGGAGTCACAATACTGTATAGATAATATTACCGTGGTAGTGTCTTACATAATGACGAATCTAATTTGTATAAAACAACTTTATTTCTCAAATCATACATAAATGTTATATTTTGATTTCAATAATTTTATAATATAACTTATTTAAATTATCTTATTCATAGTAGTAGTTTAATTTAGTGGTTTAATTATGTACATTTAGTACGGTTAGAGTGATAACGCTATCGGACCATCGCGAACGCCTTTATTCAGACAAAAACAAACGAACAAATCAGTCGACTAAACCTCATATATCGGAACCTCTTTCGTGATCAAAATCAATTATTCAGTTTAGGCTGTTACAAGCACTCATAAATGTCCAGAAGCTACGCCATCGGTCCGTAAATCTACGGCGGGAGACCTTGTACTGAGAAGAACAGGCAAGAAACTCAGCAAAGGCGGTTTTTTTCTCTTTGTTTTATTATTTACAGAGTGGTAAAGTTGAAAAATAACTTCAAAGATGATTCATGAAGTCACCTTTCATTACATAATGATTAAATATACATTAATTGTTTACCTGCGTTTTTATTGCTGTGTCATAGAGTATAAACACAAATAGTGTTATTTATTTTAAGTGTACTAAACATTAGAATCTTCAATATCAAGGAAGTTAGAGCAGACTCATCTCCGCTGGCAGTACCCGTTCACGAGCATGACGCATGAATTCGCTTCGCTTCGCTCAACCATATTTTAGGGAAGGTAACGACTCTCAGTATTGCTTAAACTACAGTCAGATTTTAAGTATTAAACAAAACCATTAAACTAACACGATCAAAGCTAAACGAAAGCCTTGTAAAAGAGATTGCGATAGGAAAAAGGCCTAACCACCCGTTTGGTAATTCTTTTTGGATAACATTAATTAAATTAAGTCGTGTTTAATAACTTCAAAGGAGCTTTCGTAACGCCTAAAACAGATATCTTAAGAGATTCTCAAAATCTATATTTACTTGATCGAATGTTGTTTCAGATTCTGTTGAAATTATGAAAAGGAATTTATGCCTGTTTAAAAGAAAATTACTTACATAAATGACATGTTTAGGTAATATTATTGAAGACGATTTAGTAATAAACTCGAGTAAGCTGAAACAGATTTCGGAAATGTTGTGACAGCGGGAATGCGTTTTTTTAACTATTCAACAAAATGTATATATAAATAATACATAATAACTGCCAAACTGCAAAGCAGTTTGTCGCCAGAGTTCTCGTAGAATATTTACTATCATCATAAGACCAATCAACCCTTTTTTTCTTTTTTCAATATCTCCTTAATAGGTACTATCACTACATAGCATAAAGCAAAGTCGCTGAATAATGTACTACAGTATTGTACACCTTAAAACTGTCTACAAAAAAGTCCACGATGGTAGTGTCTCTTAGGGATAACCCACAATAACCATTTTTTAATTACTTATTACGAGAAAATAATAGATTATTTACGAAGCGATTTTCTGCAATATAACATTCATCCTTATCCATTTTGATCCTTTGACGCATGAAATTTAAATGAATATTTTCGAAGATATTACAGATTTAAAATGCAGGGACATAGCCACGGTAATATTATATACAGTACTCTATCTTCATACAAACGGTCGGAAAGCGAATCATACCTACGCCACTCGAGTTCGCGGGACTCTCGGGGGACACCCAGTCGCGAATGCGCCGCAGCGACGACCGAACGGTGTGAATTGTTTTTTATGCAGTTAGCCGTGCTTAAACGTGCGATTTGTATTGTGAATATTTGATTGAATTAAGTAGATACCTACAAAATTTCATATGGCAAAGACCAAACGACGATATTGTACTGTTTTTGTTTGCTTGAACTCTTCAATAACGCACCCAGAGATATCATTTTTTAAATTACCTGAAATATTGGAAAGGTAAGACTATAGAATATTTTTTTATATACCTATCTACTAGTACATAATTTGTTTTTTATATTTAGGTATTTCGATTTTTCCATCGGGCAAAATATCTGGAATAATATATAAATAAGTGGATAGGGTGAAAAAAGAGACAAACGAGTAATCTACCTACACTCGCGTTAAAAACAAAACTACATAGGTAGGTAGTTTCCTAGACTAGGCTATCTACTTACTTAACTACATACATTATTGAATAACTAAACTACATAAATTATTGAATTAAATGAACTATCATTATGAAATAACTTACGAGAGTAATAAATGGTAGGTATTGTAGTGATCGGATATTTTTGGTGTATACTGGCAGGTTATTAGGTAATTTGGAAAAGAGACGGACGGATTTGTGCGCAGTTTAAAAAACAGTATTTTGTTTATTGATAATAATAATGTAATTTCCTGAAAATAAAAGTGTTTCAATGACAATAATTAGTTTGCATGAAATGATCCCTACAATATCTACCTAGTAAAATTTACCTACATTGTAGGTAATTTCCTTTTAACCCGACTTACATGTGCCATGACTTACAAATAAATATAACTAATATGTTTAAAATAATATTCTTTTATTGAATTATGTAAGAATAAAAATCAGCAGTCGGGTTTTTTACAAGCTTTTAATTAACTTGCAATATAGATAGGTATGTAACTATGTTTGTTCGGGTGGAATCTTGCAACTCAATTTTGAAGCAGATATCTTCAACCGGTTGAGCTGAAATTTTGTATATACACGTTTTGATTAAAAAGCACGGTTAGCTGTGTGACGTCATTCTTAATCCAACATGGCGGAATAGTTATTTTTAATGCATTCCTACGATATGGGTATATGGGCTTGCGGAGAATCTTTACATATAAAATAAAATATTTACAATCACAAAACTAAAAAGGAACTTAATTATGTAGATGAAATTAAAATAATGTAGGCGGGCAGCCCTACCGCGTGTGACGCACAGCTCGGCCGTAGGCATTTATTTCAAGGACAGGGCCAAGTCACAATACTGTATAGATAATATTACCGTGACATAGCGTTTCAGACGCTACCGGGCGGGGGGCTTGGCGGCGAGTGCGTATTGTAATTCGCTATTAGAAGAATGTGTATAATACAAGCCTGAGAATAAAAACTATAGTCTACACTACAGCTTTACACCGAAGCGAAGCGAGGGCAGGCCACTAGTATTATAATATACCATTAAAACTTTATAACTCTCTGCATTGCAATTCAAAAGTTACCACATTTACATTACAATACAGAAAGTTATAAATATCTAATATATAAAATTCTCGTGTCGCGGTGTTTGTGGTTAAACTCCTCCGAAGCGGCTTTCCCGATTCTCATGAAATTTTGAATGCATATTGGGTAGGTCTGAGAATCGGACAACATCTATTTTTCATCCCCTTAAATGTTAAGGGTAATCCCCTAAATTTTTTTTTTTCAATTTTAGATATTTTTTTTTATTTTTTTTATGATACATCATACAAAAATACATACAGTCCTAAATTTTCACCCTTCTACCACCAACCTTTACTTTTTTATGGCGGTACGAAGTTCGCTGGGTCAGCTAGTATAATTATAAAATACATTATATGATATTTTAATTTCGTTAATACACGATATTTTTTTTGTCTTAGTTGTACAAAAACTTACAAAAGCTAATTAATTAGCTGGAACTTTAATCCACCCGGAGACCTCACGGACCGTTCGAATTATTATATATTACAGATTATATATATACATATACATATATAGATACTTCATGCAGTGAAATATTCTGCAGAGTTATAAATGTAGCAAGCAGTTGACTGCTTAACATTAAAAATATATTAAACATCATTTCACAGCAATAAGATTCAATCAACATTTAGCCAAAAAATCAATATCATAAAGATGTATTGAATTAAAGAAAATTTTACTATAAACAAATTGCACTCAGACGGAGGAAACCTCGACCGAGTGGAATTATTTCTAGTAATATTTTTTTTTACATTGAATCACATAGCAGTCATGAGGTGGATTAAAAACATCCGAAATTAATAAAAATAAACTATTATGACTGAGCAAGAATAAATGTTTCTTAGATAATCTCCATGTCCTTTTTCGGTCTTTTAAGGCTTCAATGTACGCTTTCATAGACATTTTGAACAAAGTACGAACAGAGTATAGCAGGCTTCACATATTTTATGGTTTAGTCAAATTCTAGGTTCATATTTGAGGCACACCTGCGTGCCGAAGACGTGGTACTAAATTACGTGGTCGAACTTTGAAGTACGAGTAAGTATGCTCCCTCAGTGCAGCTGATACAAACTAATCGCTCCCACAACCTCTTTTATGCATATCACATTATTCCCAGCGTCTAGCGTCAATAGCCCGGTAATTCACAACGACAGAACTAGGTGCCTGTTCACAGTTCCACGTCACGACGTCGGTAGGCGGAAACGATCAAAACTACGCGCGGGGCAGTAAATCTAATCCATTTTTTAAATACTCGTAATTATGTCTGCTTTCTTGCAGCACTGCGGAAATTCGTAAACCGTAACCGGTAAAACGTAAACCATCGTTTAGCCTGCTTTGGGGTTGATAAGGGTGGTTTCTACCCAGTGAATTTCCGCAGAGCTACAAGAAAGCAGACATAATTACGAGTATTAAAAAAAAATATTTCATTCGGATTAGATTTACTGCTTAGCGCGTAGTTTTGATCGTTTCCGTCTACTGGCGTCGTTAACGTCAAATGAAACGGTAACGTTGTACCAAGAAGCTTATATACAACACTGGAGATTGCAGTGCAAACAATACCTTGAAGTGAAAAAATATGGCCTTGAATGACGTCACATATGTTTGTTATCTCTTTCTAAGGGTGACCATGTTGGAATTTACGTTTAGGATACATACTTACTGGTATCGTCTTTAAACAATTTATAAATCAAAGCGTTGGAGTTGATAGGAACTTGGGAACACATTATTTAATAGTAATAAAATTCACAAGTACAAAAATCATTTTATTCATATTAGATGCGTCTTATATTATGCAATGTCAAAAACGTTTATAAAAAAATAACGAGAAAGAATATGCAAACCCTTTTTAAAATCGCCAGAAATGCCTTTTACTAAGAACGGACTAGAAACTAAGCTACATATTTTGGCTGATAAATAAAATTGACTTTTTAATGGTATTGTTACGGGTCGGGATGGGATGCGAAATTATATGCCAGTTCACGATTGACAGTTCTTTATTCACCACACAGTTCACACAATTAACACACAATGTTAATTACAAAACACTCACTAAACACTGTATTTCACTGTACAAGTCTCTAAACAATCTCACTTGAACACTTTTGTTACTCTTTCATCGCCTTTGGATTCGCTCCGAAATCGCTGTTGAAACTCAACTGTCTCTGCGCGGCGCCAATCGCCCTTATATACGCCGATCGATGCATTCTAGAAAGTAAAAAAATGTGTGCGTGTACTAATGTACACACGTAAGAAGTGAAACTTCTTTATGGCCTTATTTTTCGAAAAATGATCTACATGCAACTTTCCAGAAATTGGTTAAATAAAGTTAAATTAGATAAAGTTTAAACAAAAGGATTTTATTATCATAGACATGAATACAAATTACTGCCTATGAAACTGTTATGATTACACGGCTCAGTAATCTAAGGCACATGTTCCACCTCCGACGATGAACGATAAGCGAGTAGAAACTAGAAAAAAATTGGCAGTCCTGAGTTAAAATGCACGCGCACGGCTTTTGACAGCCAAGCCAGCTTAACCGAGCGAGTATAGCTGAGCGAGTATCGCTGAGCTAGTATCGCTGAGCGAGAATCGCTGAGCGAGAATCGCTGAGCGAGAATCGCTGAGCGAGTATCGCTGGGCTAGTATCGCTGAGCGAGTATCGCTGAGCGAGTATCGCTGAGCGAGTATCGCTGAGCGAGTACCGCTGAGCGAGTATCGCTGAGAGAGTATCGCTATGCGAGTCTTATCTTTAATAACTATTGTCACTCAGCTACAAACGAGTAGAGAGAGTTCTCGCCGGCGACAGTGTGATCATTCAGCTATCAACTATTAATATAAAAAAAGATGGCGCGTAACGGAAAAATGTGACGCGTAACCGAAAAATGTGACGGTAATTTTTTTTCCAACGCCGATAAAGAAGTTTCACTTCAATAAATAAATAAATATTTCCAACACTCACACCAATTAGCCTAGCCCCAAAGTAAGCACTATAAGGCTTGTGTTATGGGATACTAGGGTAACGGATAGAATACATAAACTGTACATATATAAGTATATTTTATTTATAGAAATACATATTAAACATCCATGACTGGAGTACAAATGCTCGTATTCAGCAAACATCTGTCCCCACCGGGATTTGAACCCGGGACCTCTCGAGTCGGCGACACCATGAAACCCGGCGTACAAACCACTCGACCACGGAGGTCGTCGAAAGTCGAAGTTCTAGAAAGTACCTGTTAAATTAAGAATTACCTAGCACCCGCGAGTACGAAATAACTACTTATACCTATGCAAGTAACACGCATAACTTGTAAACAAGTGCAGATATCGTTTTTTCTCTCTTTTACGTCGCACTGCATAAGGCTCATTTCAGAATGAGCCGCCTTACTCGACTTCTATTGCGACACGCGGTGCTCTGGCAAATTCGATCACTAGCACATTCGCGGTTCCGTTTCGAGAGCGTTTGTGACAGTATAATGGACAACCAAGAATTGCTTTTAATGACATCTTTCGGGAAGCTGAAACATAAACAAAGGCATAAGACCGCTGCTAGATAGCTGTTATTAAATAGGTTTTCTACATCTAATCAACATGATCTACTACAGTACTTATTATAAACTTATTTTCATATTTTGAACTTTGTAATTAATATTTACAATAATACATAAGTATTATAACTTTCTCAAAATATCTCAAGTGTAGTGATAATGGTTACCCTCCCTACAAAACCAAAATTTATATTATTTTAATTTAATAAACTGCTGAATATGGTACCAAATGTAGTGAATAACACAAGAATAACGTTAATTTATAGCCTCAGGACACTATGATTTATAAATACTAACGTTTTATTATGATTACAACATAAAAATATAGGAATATGTTTATTTCGGTATTGGCGTAATGTAATACACTTACCTGTGAAATTTAGTGCTAGAATTTGGTTCCCAAACACTTCTGCAATCTCACACAACACAATACATATTATAAATAGCAAATTGAACAATTTAACACTTTTTAATAATAATCTAAACATTCGAAGCGGTAGATTGTTTTTGACAGATCGGAGATATTCTTCAGTTGATTTTTTAATTATTGTTGCTATTATACCAAAATGGTAGCAACCAGCAAACAGGGAAATAAAGGGCGTATTTATTAATTAGTTTTAAATATTGATTTCAAAGTAGTTGGTTAGAATTTGTCACACTCATCTTATAATAGTTATACAAGAGTAGGACTTCTGGAGATTGTAAAACTGATTGATATCTTGCATAGTTCTGTTTATTTTCACTTTCTGATTGGAATTTCTTGTATTTAACATGGTAATTTCAGATAGTGTGTGAGAGAGATAAAAAACATATCATGGGGTTAATGAACTCATCTTCATACAGAAGTTCTACATGCAATCTCCAGTGTTGTATATAAGCTTCTTGCGTTGTACGGTGCGTTGACATAACGTGCAAAGGAGAATGATCAATTTCGTCTATACTGCACAAAGGTAATGGCTACTAATCTGAATAAAAATTCAATCACTTTATCTGAAGATAACCACAGACAAAAGTTGTATCTCCTAGTCGATACCATCGTAAAAAATCGATTCAATTTATTTTATTCGTTTACTAAATAAAAAAGAAAAAATGATTTACTATAATTGGAAGCATCAAAGAACTGTAAATAGTCAGAAACATTTTTACCGTAATGTTTATCTAGTTGTCTACGATGTTTGAATATGTATGGATGGATGGATTATTTTCTCCAAATTATAATAAGGTACAGTAATATAAATAATATTTAAGTCATGGTTAGAACATTTTAAAGCATTTGCATTGCAAAATAAAACATTTATAAATCGATTGTCTAGGATTTCGAATCCTATTTAATCGGATCGAAATAAACCATTAATAACTGTACCCCTAGCACGAACCAATATCGAATTTGTATCGTTTGCGAGTCCGAAATGTCATTGTCAAATGTGTACTGATTTTTAGTTCACGTTACCTACTTTGTGCCGCTGCTGTTCAAGTTTCCATACAAAATTGGACATTGACATTTAGGTTTGCAAACTATTCGAATTCGATAATGTTTGGTGCTAGGGGCATGGCTAGGGGTACTGAACATTGCTGTCAATTTTTATTTCGGTATTAATTGTGTTAAAAAGTTACTACCAAAATGTCTGTGGCGGCGACATCTATATGGCCAACATTTATCCCACTGGTGCAGGAAATAATCACTCGCCGCCTCCTCAAGAGATGGCGCTGCCTGCGCTGCGATCAATACGTATGGAAGCCTACATCGCGCAAGTAAAATTCTGACGCTAACACCCCATTTATACAATGCCCGACCAACATCAGTAGGGCCGCGGCCCCCGAGTTACCATCTCTACGAGTTATCATCGAGTTACGAGCTCGGAGAAAAATCTTCCTCTTTGGCCTTTCTACATGTCAGTTCAAATTTGTTGACATTATAAATTATGTCAACAAGCTGTTGATTGTTGCTTGCTTCTGATGATTGTCATACAATTTTTATGTGATTTACGTTGATTTATATATCAATATCCGTTGAAGAACTAGAATAACTGACATAGCAGATCGCTGAGCTGAAGTGGCAATGGCCAGGTGCATAGTTCGGCGGATCGATGGACGTTGGGGTCCTAAGGTGCTTCAATGGTGACCTCGCACCGGTAAATGCAATGTCTTAAAACCTCTCACCAGGTGGACAGACGACATCAAGCCAATTGGTGGAACCAGTGGATGCGGAAAACGCTAGATAGTTATGCATGGGAATCCCTTGAGAAGCCGTATATGTCGTTGTTCCTCATCAGCCTATTAATGTTCCCACTGCTGGGACACAGGCCTTCCCTATGAATGGAGTAGGGAGATTGGGCCATGACCCACTACGCGAGCCCAGTGCGGATTGGTTGGTGCTAATTACTGCAGATGCAGCTAGGACCAAAGGCTTAACGTGCCTTCCGAAGCACGTAGGAGCTCGAGATAGTATTAGTAGTAGTAGTAGTCGAGGATTTTACTATTTGCACTGGAAAACTTGCAGCTCGTGCATTCAACTTTTGTTTTACTCCCAGTCCAAAATAGGAGACCGAGTATGTGATTTTTAGGTCACAACATAATTAAGTACAGTTTAAAGTAGTATACCTAGTAATAATTAAATATGGTATAAGTATCGAATTCAATCGAATCTAAACATGACAATCTTAGAATGCTTACGTAATATTAATATTAATATATTCTTCAAACTACTATTTAACTTTCTAATGATATTTTTCCTACGTAATATATACCTGATTCCTTATTGTTTGACACTTATACCATTAAGACGCAATGTTAATAAAATAGCCCAACTCCCATAGTAAATCGGTCATTCTCCTTTACGGTCAGGTTTGCAGCTTTGCACGCACCGTGCCGCGTTACCGCACCGTTGTACTTTGACGATGTCGTGACGTGGAAATGTGGACAGGCACTAATTCTAATTTCCCACGCCAATTTTAGCACATTTAGTACCAAAGTTTCGTCGCACAGATGTGGAAGAAGCATTAGATACTAACGGCTGTACACAGAGGCGTCCAATTAGTTTAATGTTTTATTTAGAACATTGGCATTGCCTCCTGTATCTGTTATCGCAGAGGAGGTGACAACAACAACTTTAGTTAAACTTAAAGTTAATTGACTTTTCTGATTACGGTTATCATCATCATCATCATCAGCCTATTAATGCCCCCACTGCTGGGGCAGAGGCCTTCCCTATGGATGGAAGATTGGGCTATGGCCCACCAGGCGGGCCCAGTGCTTGTATGCAGTCGGGACCAACTGCTTAACGTGCCTTCCGAAGCACAGAGGAGCTCGAGATAGTACATTTTTGATCACCCATCCAATGACCGACCACTGCAAAAGTTGCTTAACTTCAGCCGAATGCGTAACTACATTGCCAAACTTTAATATATTGATTTGGCTAAAGACGCGCAATACTCAATTACAAAATATTTCTATTGGAAAATTCAAATCATAAATTCGTTCCTAATAAAACAATCCAAGAAAAGATGAAAATATACCTAAATTCGGTTAAAGTTTTACTTTGAAATTTATCAAGTAAATATTTTTGAATATCTGTATTGAATGTTTACCGTCTTCTAAATTATGTGGAGGCTTTCCGTCGCTTATTATTTCAAATTGAAATTGTGGAAGATTAAGTTGAATTCCTACCTTTATAAATATAATTGTCTCCTTTATAATGAAAGAGTGTTGATTATAATTTTACATTGATTTTTATATTTATTGACTGACAATAAGAACTGCTTTGGCGTTTGAAGCAACAACTTATACTCATTTTATAAAGTAAATATTAAATAAATAAATATTTCACATTCACACCAATTAGCCTAGCCCCAAAGTATGCACCGGAAGGCTTGTGTTATGGGATACTAGGGTAACGGATAGAATACATATACTGTATATACATTTAAGTATATTTATACAGAAATACATATTAAACATCCACGACTGGAGTACAAATGCTCGTATTCATCAATCCCAGCCGAGAAAAGACTTTTTGAAGTGAAATTTCTTTAGGCGCGCTTGACTTGGGGTGTAAACTGGCGAATGTGTGACGATTTTTGCGTTACGCGTAACCGGTGACTCATCGGTAAACAATGAACAACGTCACAAAATACATGAAGAGCTCATGAAACAAAATACTAGTGCTTGGTGGGTGATTACGGACGCAGCGCGGATTGGTGGGTGATAATGGACCCAGCGCGGATTGGTAGGTGAAAGCGGACCAAGCGCGGATTGGTGGGTGTAAGCGGACTCAGTGCGGATTGGTGGGTGGTAATGGACCCAGCGCGGATTGGTGGTTGAAAGCGGACCCAGCGCGGATTGGTGGGTGAAAGCGGACCCAGTGCGGATTGGTGGGGATTGGTGGGTAATAACGGACCCAGCGCGGATTGGTCGGCGATAACGTACCCAGCGCGAATTGATGGGTAATAATGGACCCAGTGCGGATTGGAGGGTGATAATGGACCCAGTGCAGATTGATGGATTTTATATCAACAAATCTTCAGGTTAAATTTATGATTTTCAGATCATTGGAGTTAAAGAAGTTTCATTTCAGTCGTGGGGTCATTACTCGCACAAGCACACTCGCTTTTTTTTATTCATGATTTCAAAAGTTTAACTTGCATCGTGGTTTTTATGTACATATATTATTAAATTTTGACATAAAATTTTATATTCGTAGCTACTAAACCCCTCGTATCCAGCAAGAAACAAGTCCTTTACTAGTTGTAAACAAAACTTGTAGAATACTTGTTGTAGCTGTTTAAAACATTATTTATTTACACTGCATAGACAAACAACTAACACCTTATAAGTATAAATCACTTATTGACTTCACGTCATATTTTGTTTATCCAACAAGTTTGACGCAAGTATTGTACACTACATGTTTTATAACATGTATATATACAGGGCGTCCCACGGCTACCTCACACGGAGGGAAAGTATATTAAATATAGAAGATAGGATATTTTACTGAAAGAAGACATCATTTTATTTTAATAATAACAAGAACTGCGTTCATAGATTTTATTAAAATCGCCTGCTACAACTGGGAATCAAACTCGTGAAATTTTGAAAAAATAAACACAGCATATTTTACGATAACCATCGAACGGGTTAATCACAAGGATTATTTTTTGCTAAATGACATAGCATTTTAAATGAAAGGAATACCTTATTACGTGATAGAAATAATAAAGTGATACACAAACTGAAGCACGTATGCATTTCTTTTTGAACTCACAGTTACAATGCGATTGGCTGAAATTTATAAAAATGTTAATTAATTTGTTGTTAATTTATATGTTTAATTTTTATTTATATATTTTTTTATTTTTGTTGTTTTTTAAAATGTTGTTAATTTGTTTTACTTCAAAAATAGAACACATATATTTTCAAGTGTCTGCAATTTTATTTGAAATTATATTGTTAATTTACTTACCATGGCGTATCAAAATAAAATGGGTTTAAAGAAAGGTTACTTTATGAACCACAAAGACATAATATTAGCTTTGCGGTAGTACCTCGAAAGATACCCTGATAGAACCGTACCTTCTCGATATGTGTTTAAAAGGTTAGTGGATACTTTAAGAAATTTAGGACATTTAGATATGTGCTTACAGAAACATTTAAACTTTTTGAGGCGTATCCGATTTTAAATTAGTTTGTTAAATAATTTTAAATAAAATGTTAATTAAATTACTTTTATTTTATTTAAGATGCTATGTTATTAAGCAAATAATAATACTTATGATTTACCCTTTCGATGGTTATCTTAAAATATGTCGTGTTTTTTTTTCGAAATTTTACGAGTTTTATTCTCAGTTGTAGCAGGCGATTTTTAAAAAATCTGTAAATGTAGTTCTAATTAATATTAAAAATAAAACGATGTCTTCTTTTAGTGAAATATCCTATCTTCAATATTTAAAATACTTTCCCTCCGTGTGAGGTAGCCGTGGGACGCCCTGTATAAGTGTGAACAAAAAATTAAGACATTGGATATTAGTATCCGTAGTATTTATACCTTGGTGTAAACGAGGGGTTACAAGTATTCAATTTATACTAACAGAGTATTTTATAGAGCAGGCGATATTATTACCAAGCCTATTATGTCCCCTTTGCTACTGCACAGGCCATCCCTATGGATGGAATAGGGAGATTGGACCATGTCCCACCACGCGGGCCCAATGCCTATTATCATGGCCTCAACTGTATGTATGTACTAAACTACAGATAAAATTTCTTTCCTATGATATTTACATCTTAGCGGGGATGAAGTTCATTCGTGTTAAATGTATTGGAACTTGGTTAACAGTAAGTACTTCACTAAAAGGTTACCACTCTAAGTATTTATGGACTTTTATTGTTCTCTTTGTGTGTGTTGACCCTCAGATGTTAAAATGACTCTCAGCTATTAAAACTAGAACTTGTCTGGATTGCCACTCACCTACGCTTAACATACGCTTACGTTCCAGGAGTATTACACGCGCTTTGCTTAGCATACAAAAAAATTCTTTACGCCTCTTTTATAAAAAAATTGCATGCGTTTGATAATCACTCTCATTAAACTTAATGTCTGAAAAATTAAAAAAAAATGGAAAATTCTAAAGTGCACGCATCACATTCACTAAACAGAAACCCAGTAAATAAATTCCATTGAATTTCATTAATATCTTTAAAACGGTTATCAGTTCAGTAATTGTATTTATACTGTATGGCACAGCATTTAAAATTTACGTAAACATTTATTATTTCTCAGATAAAGATTTAATGGTGGTGTGGATTCTGGCATGGTTCTCTAGACCTAAACTTTGGTTTTGCAGCGGTGTATCCTTGTCTTTCTCTATACAGAGTTGAAGAGGGGCACTAATGTTGGATTTGGTTTTGAGTTTGGAGAGTAGTGGCAGAGTCGACACAAGTGTTTAGGTTATCACATGCATGTGTCCTATAGTTGTGTTTATAGTTTTTTTTATAATAATGTACATTGTTACTTGTTTTTTTTCCTATTTTGCAATCTAGTATCCATATGTGGTTATGCTCTCTTAAAAATATCTTCGGCAGTGTTGTATGAGGCGGGTCGTTACGTTTCCTAAAAAAACATTGAGCGAAGCGATTCCACACTGAAACATCTAAAGTTATTTCATTCATCATTACATCTAATTAATGAGTAAATTATATCATAGTTTAAATATGTACCTACAACATCATACAGATATTGGTCTGATCGCTAATTGAAACTGAAACACTTTTGATGATCACAGTAAACTTAAAAAAACACAGAAATGATTATTGCATTTCATGTCATGTGTAAATTCTACCAACCATGATCGTATACTGTGATCGTATTCCTGAAAAATAACGTACGGCATCAGAGGATTGAGCTCGAGAGAAGCATTTTGCATGTTTCAGAAGACTCAGCTATTTAGCTGAGATGAATTAGTGTAATTTTACACTAATTATTCAACGTCACTTGTATATTGCTTTCCCTCCATAACATTCCATATTGATATTGGCAGCGCTACGCAAAGTATAGTTAAGGCAGCGTGCGAATGAAATGTGTGCTAGTACCGCAAGCGTGTATAAGGAACACCGAACGACCGCAACAAAAAGGATATTCTTTTGTGTTCATTATTGTCAGAACAAGGTTTGTATAAAATATTTTTCTTTATTTGAAACAGAAAAATTCAACTAGTTCCAGATTTTATTCAAAATTCGAACCAGCATATTCCGCTATCCGTGCAGCAGCGGGGTTGGAATCCCGTTTGAAACCTGTATGTACCTACTGAATTTACTCCAACAAAATTTTCTTAAAATTTTAACTATAGCAGTAAATGCTTAAAATAAAAATAGAATAATGGCGGTATGAAGTTCGCCAGGTCAGCTAATTTCACATATAAGCTACTGAAGTTTTACATTAGCAACCCGCCCCGCTAATCGCTGCTACTGCGGCCGCAAGCACCCTTAGTTTAACGCCCTGAAAGTTCACGTTCTACTGGGCAATGTGTTCATTATTAGCAAATGAATGGCTGATTAATTTCTTCTGTACTGTCGACGGCAAGTTGCTAGATAATGATAAACATCAACGGAACCTTTGATACTCAGCGTTAAAAGCTATTTCCGCGGGGAAATTTCTATTTTCATGGCTCAATTCTGCGTGCAACATAATATATTGTGACACAGTTTTTCTCATATGAAATTTAATAAACAGAATGTTTATTTTATTGACCACCATTTTTTTCAATTTATTTAGTTTTGTGAATAAATCAATCAATAAAAAGCAATGCATCAGTTTTGTCAGTGAACTGAAAATATGAAAGCCGTAAGCAGAATGCTTAGCGAAATATTAAATTTCATTATTAGTTTTGAATTGTCTGTAATGATCGCTTTGTGTCTCTCAATCTAAGTCTGTCCTGATAATCTAAACTCCCTGAAAAACTATTCCCAAAGCCCTAAACGTCAATCAAGACGTCAATCAAGACATTGATATAGCCAATAAATTATATATTTTTTAAGAAGCCTATTCGTTGAATATTTTTCAATTAGACTTTGCACGTGACTTTATCCGTATGAACATAGGACTCATAAATAGTAAGAGACTAACATTTTATCTATAAAATAAATTCCAGAAAATTTGCCGTGACCTAATTACTTTGTTAGTACGGTTTTCGAGAATTTCCGAATGAATCTCCCAATTGGGAACCTCCGCCTTTTTATAGTCGATTAATAATATCGACTATAAAAAGGCGGAGGTTCTCAATTAGTCAGTATATTTTTTGTTTGTATTTTTACTAGCGCCCACCCGCGACATCGTCCGCGTTAACTTTACTCTTTTGAGAATCCCTCCGGGACCTATCATTTTTTCGGCATAAAAAGTTTCGACATAGTCGAAAAAAACAGTGTTTTCAACTTGAAGAAATTTAAATTTAATCTTCAGATAAAATAAACTTGGGAATCCTCTTGTCTATTTCAGAATGTTGGATAAGATTATCCATCTTCATTACTGTCTTAGATTTTATCAAATCTCCTGTTTAATACCTGACTGAACGACGTCGGAGCCTTGTCTCGTACAATCAGCAGCATATCAGTTTTATAGGTACTGAGATTATTTCTAATTGAACTTATGACACTTTAGCGCTTATAATATCAATATGATTATTAGTAGCTAAAGTATTAACTAGGTATCTTACCTTCTTCCCTTGGTCTTTATGCTCTTGCACATACTCCTGTTTCAATGGTTCCGTCTGCAAATCAGGTAAGGAGTGGCTGATGCGTATCGCTGCTTGACGAGAGAGAGAGTCGCAGTTGCTATCTTCGGAATCACGCCGAGACCTGAAAAAGTGGAGACTTGTTAATCTAATGAATGTCAACGGACTTTATTAGATATCTTTTAACACGAATTTGTTTATTTTAAAAACTTTATTAATTATTAATTCAAATCCTTTCAGCCGACTTTGTGTCATTGAGTAACAAATATACCAACTTTTTTGGGACAAAAGGGTGGCAAACAATCAAATGATGCTTGTGTACCAGCCGCTGCTAGCCGACAGCAGCCAGCAGGACAGCGGCCATAGTACCCAAGATGTACAACACTACGAAAAGCATAACAGCCAACACACATTGACGGTATAAGCAGTTGCACAGCAACATCCACTCTATATGTTAAACAATAGGCTAGTTGACCCTTTTTGGAAAAAGGTTTTAAGTGGTTAATAAATGTTCTATTAGACCGAAAAAAAATGTATTGTATTTTTTTGAGACCTAGAAAGCTACAAATCTTCAATTTTAAAATAGACTTTTCATGGACATACAAAAACGCTGTCGGCCATTTTAGTCTATAGATTATCTGTGCTATGACGTCGACGGTAGTAAACAAAAACTCGTAAGCGCGTAGAAAATAACCTATCTGAGTTTATATAATAAAAAAAACATGATTTCTAATAGATACCACGAAAAATATAGTAATTATCATTATTGTATTGTACGAGAATGTAAAAAAAAACCTTGAAGACTCCATTAAAGTTGTGGATTAAAGTGCCGAAAGAAATTAACCTACGCAATACCTGGTTAGAACTTGCTAAAAGTGATTTTGCAACTTTATCGACTCATAGTAATATTTATTTTTGCGAAGATCACTTTGATGTAAGTACTCATTGAATAATATTTTAAGACTCTTCATTTATTATCAGTTTTAATAATACAAGTTTTAAAGTTATGTATGAATGACATTTAGTTGTTTACTAAAAGAGACGTCACAATCATGGCGGATGTGGTGAACAGCGTTTTTAGTGTTTAAAAAGTATAAACTAAAAATTATTTTTTCAAATTAAATTTCTACAGCAATCTTCTGCTTTTATGAAGTGAAATCGATATATTTAGGTTCCCTAGACCAAATACTTCAAGAAATAAACATTTATTTAATACAATTCGACATGAGTCAACTAGCCTATTCAGTACATTTCACAACTGCCCATGATCCAGCGCCAGGTGGCCTCGCACTGGTAGTCGACAGCAGCCATCAGGACAGCGACCATCGTACGCAAGATGTACGACACTACGAAAAGGATAACAGCCAACGCAGTTGCACGGCAACATCTACTCTATATGTTAAATAATTCAGTACATTTCACAACTGCCCATGATCCAGCGCCAGGTGGCCTCGCACTGGTAGTCGACAGTAGCCATCAGGACAGCGGCTATCGTAAGCAAGATGTACGACACTACGAAAAGGATAACAGCCAACACACAATAGCGGTATAAGCAGTTGCACGGCAACATCCACTCTATATGTTAAAGAATTCAGTATATTTCACAACTGCCCATGATCCAGCAAACAAAAATTTTGTTACGCACTGGTAGCCGACAGCAACCAGCAGGACAGCGGCCATCGTACGCAGGATGTACGTCACTACGAACAAGATAACAGCCAAAACACAGCAGCGGTATAAGCAGTTGCACGGCAATATCCACTCGATATGTTAAAGAATTCAGTACTTTTCACACCTGCCCATGATCCAGCGCCAGGTGGCCGCGCACTGGTAGCCGACAGCAGCCAGCAGGACGGCCGCCATAGCAACCAGCAGCAGTGCCGCGGCGTAGTCTACGGAACTGCCGCGCACGCTTGACGGGCCCTCGAGCCCTTCGGGGGGCCACACACCTGCAACTAAAAATAAAGTTCAATAAAAAAAAACAACAAAATACGAGGCGGGCTCGCGCATGAAGGATTCTGTACCATATACACTCCACATTAGACAGTATATTATATCGAGCAAAAAAGGCAAAAAAAAAAACAAGTCTGTTGTAAAGGAAAATCCCCTTTAAATATTTATTGTATATTAATTACTATAATTTTTTTATAGGTTTGCTTGTAGATTAATATTTTTTTTCTTTTTCAGTTACTAAAATTTTGCCTGGGAGCTTTATTTTGGTTTCTTGATTTCCCAGGTTATAGGTTCTCTATGACTGTTTATATAGTTTCTTTTAATTTTTGCGGTGTCAATATATCTTCATTATCAGTAATATATGTCGTTTCAAATAGATATCATCACAATTTAAAAGCTCAATAAATATCAAATAATGAGCGTGCTTTTTACTTTTTGTTCCGAAAACTAATAGCATAATGTTAAAAAAATGATCTCAGTCTGCAAAATCATACTTACCAGTTGTCGGAACATATATAAAATAAAAATGTATTTTAATAAAAAAAAACAGCACGGTAAATATGAATATCCATAGAATCTTCTGCTAGCTCATTACGTTCTAGATGTCGTGCAAACAACTGAGAGGGATTTCGGTATTAGAAACTAGATGGCGTGAGGTTTCGGCAATTAGAAATAGATGGCGTTGCCGACGAATATATTATATTTTTACAAAAAAATGGTTTTTAAAAACACTTCCGAGCAGTCTAAACATCTCAAATAATCGAATGACGGTCTTTCATTTGGGCACCCATTTTGCTGCACTTTAAATATTTTTCATAATGATTCTAAACACTTTCCTGTGAACACAAACCTCTAAAGCATCCGAAACCACGGAAATATGTGATATAATTAAAAGAACACTTTCAACCCGTTTAAGTTAATGTTTTCTGTAATAAATACCTAGACATGCAACAGTTGGCTGCTCCATTTATATCATTAATTATAACGTAATGACACACATTCCCTGCCCTGCGAAATTCGCGCATTTAACAAGAGTTCGTGTTGAAAGAGTGAACTGTGTTACAAACAAACAAAGAGCGAGGTAGAGTAGGTACGTTCCTAAACACATTCGACTAATGAAATGACAAACAAAGCCCATGCTCGTGTAATCATAGTTATATGTTAAGGTCAAGGCCTTAATTGTCTTAATGTTTACTGTTATAACATAAATGTAACATATGTATTTGATTTTGTCGAGTTCACGGTGATATGAAATCAAATTTTTCTTTAAGCAAGCTTGTTATCGAAGGTAGTTTTTGTTTCATAATAACATCACTAACCATAGAGCAACAGGGACTCGAGCATCGTAAGGAGGTCCTCGTTGCTCTATGCCCTTAAAACTTTGAAAGCTTTCACAGATTGTTTGTAAGATAAATTTTTTTGCCACCTAATACCTATCTATCGAGGGAATAAGATCAAACCCATTTTAACAATTCTACACTTTGCCATTTGCGTAAACTCTTGAGACGTGTTAATTTGCACACAGCTTTTCAGTCTCACAAAGTCCCCTTGGCAACATTAAACCAATACTTAAAATTGGAACGTAACACGTAACAGAACTTCCACGGAATGGCGCCAAGAATCTCATACAGTTTTAAAGTTCTCCCAACGTTGAAAAGGAAAGGACTTTTGAAGTTCTATTACATCAACAACCAATAAACTGAAGTAAAAATTATTATGTGAAACGGTGTAATTTTGTAAAATATTCATTTCAAAGGTTTCATCCACATCAGAAGCAAAGCTTTTTTAACCCCAATTTTATGGTTATGGTTGTTTTGTTGGCAGCCTGATGGTAAGCGGCCACCATAGCCCACAGACGTTTGCGATACTAAAAATATCGCTCGAGTCGTTGCCTACCCTAACCCAATCCCCTAACCCGTGGAACCCCTTGAACCTTACCCACCGACAGAAACACAACATCACCAAAGGTAGAGTCATCACCATATGCTGGAGGTTACTTTCACAGACAAGCGCTCAATTCGAGCGGAAAATCCGCCATGCTTCACCGCTCTTTACACAAAAAACTTTAAGCATTTAACTTAAGCATTAAGCTTATTAATAATTAGTATAGCGGAGAGTTCGGGTTTGTGGTCAGCTGCCTGGCCGCGTGCTTTTACGAGTATTTCAGTAAAATTTTCCTTTTAAAACTTTAGTCAAACTTAAAAGTTAACTGACCACTCTTAAGTGGGAGCATTAGTCAACTTCGTTGAACAATGGGGTTTGGGGACCTATTATGTACCTATATATTTGAGTTACTAATATATCTTTATAAGCACTAACTTAGAGCAGAGAACCCTGTACTTGAAAACAGCCGTCGTTAAGGGGTCATTCAACCCGAGAGTTCAGTGAAAGGGCCCAACAGGTTGCACCATTACCGTTTATTTGTACGCGGTAACCGTTTAACATCCATTATGTACTTTAGTCTGAAAACTTTGGAAGGAATACATTTAATCAGATTATCTTAAAAGAGAGGCTCGATGGCGCAGGTGATTACCGCTTTCGGCCTGCGATCGTGGGATTTAAGCTACTTTCGCAATATTCGATCATTGGATAAGTGACCAAAAACTTAGGACGTTACGCCAACGATATTAAATACCTACCTACCTACATACACCACGAGTGCTCGAAATGTGTCCCAATCAAGTAGTGCTTGAACTCCACTCACTTCACTTCTTGGTTCAGTCACGCGCGGACCGTTGAAAAGTCAAAATGCGAAATAAATACTAATAGTAAGTAAAGTGTCGTTTTTTCGGCAGGTATCTAATCAATGTTTGTTATATATAAAATATGATATAAATGATTTAATATAAAATATTAGTGATATTCAAATCCGTGGTCGGTTATACGTCGCCGTATAGCCGTCTCTTTTCCTCGCGCATTCAGAATTGCGCGTTACATCAAAAACATAAAGTTTATATTGCTCCGCATATATCAATAAGTCGTAAAATTTTACGAGCTTGCATTTCGAACTGTCATAAGTCTTTGACGCATGCGTTTAAATTAAGACCTTATACAGAATGAATTAAAGGTGACTTTCAATGTTTAAATAATGCCTCATATTGTTTTTGACCACGCGATCATCTTACGGAGCTCCGTGGATCGTCCAATGTACCTATTGGATACGTTTCGGCCACAATTTTGTTCGTGTTGTTATATCTAGGCATAGATGAATGATTGGTCTCGCTTCACTCGACTAGATACCACCGGCGTACTTGTCTAAAGCGGCAACAAATACTATGCCGAAATCGGCCTACCCGAGGTTTCACCGGGCCAGTCAACCTGACAGTTGTGTATGGGGTGTACGTAGTGAATGTTTTATTAAAATTTGGTGTTAATCGAAAGTAAAATGCCAGTTTATGTAGTGAAATAATACAACAATAAATAACAAGGACGCTGGGATCACATAACATCAGTAAGTATAGTAAAATTTCGAAATTTCAACATAAAATAACATGAACCCTAAACGTCATTCAGGTGTTGCCGCGTATACAAGAATCAAGTCCCTATGGTTGAGATTTTTATTTATAATGTGAATTTATTGTTAGTTTATTTTATAATTGAACCTATGTTATTTAAACTTACTATTAAACTTGCAATTAAACTTAATCTAGTTTTATATTATCCAACGAGAACGAACGTGTGATCATTGCTGCCTGTCAAATAACGTAAGTATTTCGGATACCATATTGGCTATGAAGGTCTTCCATCTACTAGGGTGGCTACTGAGCTATGCTAGCACCACCTGAGAATCAGTCCAAGCATGGACATGATTACGCGAAACCTCTAGAACTTGAGACACTTCAGATAACAACTTCGCCAATAAGACCGCCCCACACCGCTCTAAGCGTGGTATCGATACTTGCTTGATAGGTGAAACCTTCGTTTTTGAAGTAACAAGATGCACATGTACCTGATCATTGCAGTCTACAACCCGAATGTACACGACAGCAGCGTATGCATCAGTCGATGCGTCGCAAAACCCGTGGAGTTCTACACAGTTATCTTCACGGCTAGTATGTATCCATCGAGGAAGAGTGAATTTTGTGAGTAAGGTAAGTTTATCTCTATATGTTATCCATTCTTGCAACAAATTATTAGGTAATTCTTGATCCCATCCTATGCCAGACATCCATAATTTTTGGATAAAGATCTTTGCCTGAATTATAGATGGCGCAATCCACCCCAGCGGATCGAACAACCGTGAGATATTAGAAATGACTTTTCTTTTTGTAATGGGTGTGTTTAGTTCTGGCAACTGTACTGTATACAGGAACTCATCTGTAGTACTATTCCACGTCAAACCTAAAACTCTTTACTTCATTTTCTTCCTTTGCTGTTCCTATTTCTAACCTATTACTATTTTTACTTACTAAACCTTGTGCTTCTTGTAAAAAATCTTTACTACTCGAACCCCATTTTTGTAATTTAAAACCGCCTTGTTCCATGAATTCATTAATTTGTTTATATATTTTCAGTCCCTCTTCTTTCGTCTGGCAGCCCGTCATCAAATCGTCGATGTAATAGTCTTTTAACACTATTTCAGCAGCTTCCGGATACGCTTCACCCTCATCGTAAGCCAGTTGATGTAGAATCCTGACTGCAAGATAAGGAGCACTAGCTGTACCAAAGGTAAGTCGCTGTAGTCTGTAGTGCTGTATGTGACGTCCATCACACCACAATATTCGTTGAAAATCTGCATCTTCTTTTGTCACCTTGACTTGGCGATACATTTTAACTAAGTCTGCATTAAGAGCAATAGGATGACGTCGCCAGCGCATGATAATATGCCTCAGATCCAGCTGTAAACTGGGACCTACCAACAAATCATTATTAAGGGATACGCCGTTGAGACCAGGAGAGGAAGCATTGAATACAACTGGAACTTGAGATGTAGTTCTATCTTTTCGCACAACAGCATGATGAGGTAAGTATACTGCTCCATGTAATAGTTTTTCTTTTTCAGGAACTACTTCCATGTGACCCAGCGTGAGATACTCGGTGATAACTTGTGAGTGTTGTTCTTTTAGTTCAGGATTTTTTGTTAACCTTTTTTCCAGGTACTGGAGTTTCCTCGCTGCAACAACCTGTGAGTTGCCATACTTACATAAAGGATCAGAAGAGCGGAATGGAAGCTTAACTATATACCGACCAGAGTCATCTCTAGTAGTAGTTTCCGCAAAAATCCTTTCGCATTCTTGCTCTTCTTGAGTAAGAATCCTTTTACCAACCATTGGAGGCTCCGATTCCAATTCCCAAAACTTTTTAAGTAAGTCATCGTTATCAGCGATAGCATACATGGCGATGACCTTGTCTTCGCTTGACGACTGGAGGCTGCCCACAGATTTTGTAGAAACCTGGCCAGATAGGATCCATCCAAGCTTTGTATTTTGTGCTACAGGTGTGCGTGGTGGACCCTTGATTAAGCCTTCAACTAAAATCTGGCTGAATATATCAGCTCCCAGAAACAAGTCAATTTTATTGGCAATGTGAAACTCAGGATCTGCTAATTGTACCCCTATTAATTGTGGACACATGTCAAAATTAACTCTACATGTTGGTAATATTGATGTTAATTTGTTTAATACATGGGCCCTGACGACTACAACATAATTGAGATCATGTATTGATTGAAGTTTGAAGCAAACTGATGCTGCATTATTTAAAAGCTCATTTGACTGGAGAAGCAGAACAGTTATTGAGACAAATACCAGTCACTGAGGCAAATTACGAAGAGTCTTGGTCACTGCTGAATAAAAGGTACAATAATAAAAAGTTCCTTTCCAACTGTTTACTAAAGTGTCTCATTGGTCAATCTAGCGTTACAGTAGAATCCTCGGGAGATATCAAGTCCTTATTAGATATAACTGTTGACTGTTTAAATGGTTTGAAAAATTTAGGTCTTGGTACTAATTCATGGGATGCAATTGTAAATTTTATTATTAGTTCAAAACTAGATACAGAGTCTTGCAAACTATGGGAAGCTCAAATAAGCTCATTTGATGATCTTCCATCAATGCATAATTTCAAAGAATTTTTAGGGAATAGATTTCGTTCCTTAGAATTTTTACCGAAAACTCCAAAGCCAAATGTCGTTCGTCATACAAGTAATGCTGTGAATACTAATGTTCATTATGCCACAGCAATTTCTTGTGTATTTTGTTCAGAAAGTCACAAAATAGGCAACTGCAAAAGTTTTGCTAAAGAAAGTGCAGTTGCAAAGTTGAAGCACGTCGTAATTTTATTCAGACCAATAACTTGTGCTTCAATTGTATGGGTCCGAATCACTCTGTGTTTGTGTGCCATCAAACCTCTAGATGCCGCGTATGTAAGAAGAAACACCATTCATTATTGCACCTCAATTTTCCAAAATCAACGGAAAACAATGTCGCTGATTCATCCGTTGACAAGAGAGCCATAGTCGTAGCCACTACTTCCTCGTCAGGTAGCATTGATGTTACCGAGGATGTTGATCAGGTAGTAGCATGTTACTCAAATGCTCACAGCCAAGTACTCTTGGCTACTGCCTTAGTTAAAGTACAGTCAAAGTCAGGAAATCACTGTACTCTCAGATCCTTGATTGATCAAGGATCTCAAGCCTCGTTTATTACAGAGGCCGCTGTGCAATCGCTTGGTCTTCAAAAATTACCAGCGAAAACCGTTATTTCGGGTGTTGGGGTCTAAAATTTCGGGTCTAAAATTTTTCCTAACACCGGTAATAATCCTATAGGCCTATACGATTTGGGCTGCTGGTAATCTCCTTTTCCTGGTTTTCTTAGAAGGATCACTGTGGCTTCCTTCCATGGGCGCGGGAAATGGGTCAGGGCAAGGCATTTGTTATATATAGCGAGGGCCATTTTGGTGTTTGCCTTGATTGCGGCCGCGCATATATCCGCCGTGAAGCCCTCTTTACCTGGTGCCTTTTTTGGGTTGAATGAGTCCACTGCGTGGACCAGTTCAGCCTCTACAAATGGGGGATCCCGAACATCATGTTCGTTCCCCTCATTTGCTTTGGCCGCCCCGGATCTCACAGCTTTGTGGACTTCATCCTCCCCGTCTTCGGCATCTTCCGGGTAGAAGGTTTCGGCCATAATGCGCGCCGACTCTTTGGGGCTGGTGGTAATGCCCGCCCTCGCTATTGGCAGATCTTCCGCCTGTTTTCGCGTTCTGCCTATGATCCTATAAATCCCGTCCCACATTGACTCCCTATCTTGTTTGCCACAGAAATCCTTCCAACTCTTCACCCTGGCTATGTTCATTTCACTTTCATACTCTTCCTTTGCTTGCTTGTATTGCTCGACTACATATGCTTTCCGACTGGGTGCAGCCCATTTTATCCTTTTCTTCATTCTATTCTTATCCTTCTTTAATTTTTCTAGCTCCTCCGACCACCACACAATCCTAATTTTGCTGTTCAACTTCTTAAGTTTAGAGTTATTCTTACAGCATCCCTCTATTATTCTACTATATTTTCCCACACATTCTTCTAATTCCTCTATATTATTTATTTCCCCTATGACTGTTTCTGTAAGTTTAGATTCCCTACATGCTTCCTTCATCTCTTCCCTAAATCCTACCCAATTCATTTTCTTTGTATTGTATATTCTGGTTGTCTTATTATTTACTTTTATTTCCTTTATTTCCCCCAATTCCAAGTTAAAAACGATTGTGTTGTGGTCGGAGGTGGTTATCTCTTCATTAACTTTCCAATCCTGCACCCTGTCCAACATATCTGTCGAGCAACACGTCACGTCCACTACGCTTTTATACTCTCTTTCTCCTCTCCAGGTGTGAAATGTTGGTTTATTCCCTACGTTTAGTACCTGCAGCCCTATATCATCCCATAATCCCATTAGTTTCTCTCCCCTCTCGTCACTTCTACTGCTCCCCCACCACTCGCTCCACGCGTTTGCATCTCCTCCTATAATAAGTTTATTGTTCCCTATTTTATTTATGGTGTTTTCAATTTTTTCCATATGCGGATCTATGTCAATTACCGGTTCGAAGTAGTAGGAAATTACTCTGATTTGCCAGTTTGGTGTTTCTAAAATAGCGGGTACTATGTTATGTGTTGTGAGGTCGGGAAATTGTCTTATTTTTATGTTTGCGTCGAAGACGGCAATAGCCGCCTTATTCACTTTCCCGACCTCATGTGCCGCTTGTATGATTCTGGTACCAGAGTAATCTCCCACCACTCCCGTGTTGCTCGTATATGGCTCTTGGAGGAGAGCAAACAGTGATTTCATTTTTGCAGCTTCTATTAAAATTTTACAAGTCCAAACTACTATACTAAATTAATTCTAATAAAGTTACAAGTCCAAATATCTTCTATTCTTGCTAAGTTATTTCTTCTATACAAATAAAGTTCAAATTCACTCACTCACTGTTTGTACCGCATGCCATACCATATGTGTTTCGTGTTCAGCTCCTGGACAACTCTCCATAAATATTTTCAAAACTGCAGCGCCCTCTATTGTCAAGGTTTGTTTGTATTACAGCTTCAACTTCGACTCAAACCTTTTGGAATTACTCCACAGCAGTAGCAGTAAAAGATAACACGGCAATAGACAATAAATTCCTCAACTCAACCTGAAAAACTTTTTTGCGCTGAACACGTTGCCTCTAGGTGAGCCTTAATCCGGCATACCGTAGGACCAATGTTTAATGTCCCAAAAAGGAGGTGGAACTAACTAAAGAATTAAACACCTGTTTCAATTTTAAATAGCGAGAGAGCGTTTATTGCTTTAATATAACATACTTATATTTCAAACAAAACAAAATAGTAACGTGATTCAGTGAACCATTCCTGCCATCTATCGTACAAAAAGTAAAGTAATTCTAAACAAGTATTTTATTTAAAATTCTTTTTTGTAATTTTGAGTTTATTTATTTGACCCTAACTACCGTAAACTACCACCGGTTCCAAAATTGGGAGACCTTTCTGAGAAGAACCGGGGAAACAAACTCAAGAGAGGCTTTCTATTTCCTTCTTATGTTAAATTATGCAAACAAAAAGAACTAATAGTATCTGTTGGTCTTGCAGTGTGTGCTCGGGGTTGGGATTTTATCTCCTGTATAATGGGTTCCCAAGCTGGTGGTATATACCAACCATCTTCCCTATTGAAATTTGGATATTTTTTAATCTCAATAGCCTCGCGCATCATTCTAGGAACGAATCGTTGCTCAGTTGCAAGGATCTGTGGTTTATCAAATCTAATTTAATGGTTTGGTCCCCCTAATGCATGTTCACACACTGCAGATTTATTTTCGCGCCTATGTTTCATATCTGCGAGAAAGTACTTTTTTAAGTAGATTAAAAAATAAATTCATACATAGACAATAAAACTTTAAAAATCGAACAATGAAATAACCGAACGCTCAATAAAAGTTTTTCGAAGGTATGGTTTTATTTATTTTATAAGCATTTAACTGCTAGATGTTTAAATCTAAAGAAAAGTTTACTAGAAAAAAAATCCACGCGGACCAGGCAGCGGACGGGACACGAACCCGCATCCTTCGCTATCCGGGCGAATGCACTGACCATTATGCTACCACGGCCCTATTAGCCGCTTCGAAATTTTCCTAGCCTTAAGCTGCAAGGCAGCGCCATCTCTTCGCATTGTAGGTAACCCACAATGTCCAATGAATACTTTTTCAAGTAATAAACATTTGAAAGAAGAAATAGCAATTATAGTTATGATTTTATTTATTTTTTTAAGCATTTAACTGCTAGATGTTTTAATCTAAAGAAAAGTTTACTAGAAAAAAAATCCACGCGGACCAGGCAGCGGACGGGACTCGAACCCACATCCTTCGCTATCCGGGCGAATGCACTGACCATTATGCTACCACGGCCCTATTAGCCGCGTCGAAATTTTCCTGGCCTTAAGCTGCAAGGCAGCGCCATCTCTTCGCATTGTAGGTAACCCACAATGTCAAATGAATACTTTTTCAAGTATTAAACATTTGAAATTTGCTATTTCTTCTTTCAAATGTTTAATACTAGCATCATTGCAAATTGACATACACACAGTACAATAATGAGCTGCCGCATTTAAGGAGCTGTTGTTTTTTGACAGCGCGGTATCTAGTCGAGTGAAGCGAGACCAATCATTAATATCGTTGCGTTACGCACGTTAAGCCGTTTGTCCCGGCTGCATCTGCAGTCGTTAGCACCCATCAATCCTCACTGGGCTCGCATGGTGGTTCACGGCCCAATCTCCCTATTCCTATATATAAGGAAGGTCTGTGCCTCAGCAGTGGGGACATTCATTGGATGTGATGATGATCCTAAAAACTGAATATTATTATAATAGGTACATACGAGAGCTCGCGATTTCGACAGCTCCGAATAATTTGATTTCTTTTAGAAACTTTCTTTGCAATAGGTTGATGATTATCCAATCAACTTGTATAAATCTTTATCTACTGTGGTTAAGAAATCTAAATCCAATCTATTGGACTTCGAAGAAGGATACACCGGCTACTTTGTAACAAAAATTTAATTTAAAAGGAGGAATATCTGAATGGATGCTGAAAAGATAATAAAACAGCAGCTAGTTAAAATAAAGTTAAAGGAAGCTTCTGACGATCTCCTTCTTTTGATGACCTTCTTAGCCGAGTGGTTTGTACGTCGGGTTTTAAGGTGTCACCTACACGAGAGGCCCCGGGTTCGAGTCCCGATGGGTTCAGATGTTTGTGTGATGAATACGAGCAATTGTACTCCGGTCATGGATGTTTAATATGTATTTCTATTTAAATATACTTATGAATATCAGTATATGTATTCTGTCCGTTAACCTGGTAACCCATAGGACATGCCTACAGTGCTTACTTTGGTGCTAGGCTTATTGTTGTGAGTGTTGGAAATATTTATTTATTTATTTCTTATTACATTTTTTTGTAAATTTAAGCCCGCAGGCAAATTTATAAAATTTGCAACCTTTTTGTGAACGATACAACCGGATTGTATAACTCAATTAGACTTCTTTAAAAGTAAAAAGACAGGCGCGAGTGGACTCGTGTATGAAGGGCTCCGTACTATTATCTATACAACATTAGGTAACAAAAATATCGAGTAAAAAATCATGTTTGTTATATGAGAGCCCCACTTAAATATTTATTTTATTCTTTTTTTAGTGTGTGTTGTTATAGCGGAAACAGAAGTACATCATCTGTGAAAATTTCAACTGTCTAGCTATCACGGTTAATGAGATACAGCCTGGTGACAGACGGAAGTGGAGTCTTAGTAATAGGATCCCGTTTTTACCTCTTACGTACAATAACGACTTCTGATATAACATGAAACGCGTCGCGTCGTTCAGTTGAGAACCGAAAGTAATTTGCATTTTGAGACCTTCTTTGCCGAGTGGTTTGTTCGCCGGGTTTCAAGGTGTCGGCTACTCGAGAGCTCCCGGCTTCGTGTCCCTGTGTGGGCAGATAGTTGTGTGATGAATACGAGCATTTGTACTCCAGCCATGGATGTTTAATATATTATTCGATACAAATATACTTATATATGTATCAGTATATGTGTTCTATCCTAAACCTAGGGGCTAGGCTAATTGGTGTGTGTTAGATATATTTATTTATTGCAGTTGCAAGTTGCTTGGCTCCGTCGCCAGTTAAAAAAAATGATTGTCATCTTTTTTTGCTTGAGAAGATGGAGGCAGCATTATACATTCAAACAAGTAAACTTTCCCTCACGTTTTGTAAAAAGGGGGATAATAGACGCCCGCTCTCTACTTGTACTTGAAAAATACCTTTCCGCTCGACCTCGAACAATGAAAACATCAAACGCAGATGAGTTCGTTTGAAACAAAACCTCTGGTCCTGATGTGTATCCTAAATACAAGAGTTTTGTGACAATGGAAGTTGCCCACTAAATATCGAGTAGGGCCGAACTGCGGCGCTTTTACCCGACCTTCGTAATTAAAGGCTATCATCTGATTTTAAAATTGATTTTAACATTCATGGCCTTATTTGTTTCGTACATTTCCATATCAATTGTTTATACATACAAGTGTAAAGCGACTTTAAATAATTTTACTTTTAACATCATTCTTGACTTAGTGTTCCGTATCGGGACTTCAAGAATAAAGATAACCGTGAATTAAAATAATAATTCACTTTTTTTCTAGTTATATTTTCTTTAGATTTAAACATCAAGCAGTTACATGCTTTAAAAATAATAAAAATTATAATAATTCACTTTATTTTTTGAAATTCCAAAAAAATAGTTGCCAGCTCTCAAGTAATCAACATTACTGGCAAACATTTTTTTTTAATTTTTTACGTAATTTATGTTTTTAAATTAAAAATTTTACATCATACGAAACGTCAAATTTATTTTAAAAACTTGGATACAATTTACACAAATAAATGGATGTCACAAAATTCAATTGATTTTAGGCAAACCGTCGCTAATATATTGTATAATCACTAATCATTTATTTAAATTAAATTTCATTGAGAGAAGTCTTGAGCATAATTAGAAAGGGATGTCGCTATATAGAGCACAAGCGACATCCCCTTCTAACTGTACTCAAGTAAAGAACGACACTTAGTTGTTATTCTGTAATACGGACCTAAGTGTTTTCTAGCTACATCAGTGCTATTCTGTAAGAAGAACAAACTCTCTTTTCACCGCGGAATCCGCGGCGGGATTCAAAAGTTGTATTCAATTTTGTATTATAATTTCAAATCACACGTGGTTTCCGCTGAGAAAAGTGACCAGCAGTCTTCGTTAAAGAGAATGTCACACAGTTCCACGAACTTACGAGTACTCCAAAACGATCGAAAAATTTGCCGTTGTGCCCTTACCTTTCTTAATTAAAGATACAAGGGCTTATTAAGGTCAAGAATGTGATTTGCAACGTGAAACTGCTCGTCATCAAAGGCTGGCGTTAATTACCCACTCATTACCGACAACAAATAAGTCTGAATAGGAATCTTTCGAAGAAAAGCTTCGTAGAAAAGAAAATGTACCTAAACAAGATGGCATCTCTTTCTTTTCGTGGAAGGTTACGTTAATATCAAATGTAATTTGTAAGAGAGACTTGCAGATTTGTCACGCGAAGGTTAACTTACAGAAGACCACCGTCATTACACCTTTTGGTTGTGTAGTGTAAAAGAGAAAACCGGGAGAAATGCATGGGTGAGGGAGTCAAATCATCTTTCAAAATTGTATTTAAATTTAGCCCAAAAAAACGCCAATTCGTTCATTGGTCACATGCGAGACGTTAATTGACGAATTGACGTTTTTTGCGCTCTAAATTTAAATACAATATAGAAATATGGTTTAACACTATCCCACCCGGGCAAATCTCCCGGCTTTCCACTACAGTGAATAGATGTGGTACTAGCAAAATTAATAAATAAGTCTTTTCGGGCTAAGGCTGTTACGGGTAAGTGAAACCTGACATTTTTTAAGTGGAGGGAGTGGTGAACATAGCTGATGCTATAAAAAAATACCGCTCCAGCCGTTCTAAATTTTCTGCCCCGTAGTCTTTTTTTCGATGACAGGAAGTAATTGCTAACTTAACTAAAAGATTTGCTAACAAACATATTCGGCATCTACCCTATATCCCAGGCTTTGAGACGCTACATCAACTGGCCCACTGGATCGAAGAATGAAGTCCAGTAGAATGATGGATCTTCGTTTATTGCTAGTACTCGTAACTAGGTAATACTACTCCACAAACAACCCCTTTAATCAGGTAAGACTTTCAGATCTCGATATGGGACTCCACATAATCCCTCACAATCCAATTGCTTCACTCACCAACAGTAACACAACACCACCATAAGGTAGCGTTAATTCCTGATAATCTTTAAGGTGGAGGTTACAGCCCCAGGTACTTCTATTCGAGCGCGAAATCTACTATATCTTACATATCTCGTCGCTACACACGCACACATGGACTGCGTTCAAACAAATTTGACATTAGAGTCGCACACATTAACATGAGACGTATATACGACTATATTTAAAGGTCCTACCTTTCGAATGCCCTTCGTTGTAACAAAACCGGGACACGTACAAATTGTACCTACATTATATTTTAAAAGGCAAAAACCATTAGGCCGTCACTAGTGGTCACCATGTCAAATTTCACCAGTGGCGTTTGTCTATTACTTTAAGTGATAGTAACTTGATATATTCAAGGTCTGCGGTGAGCGTCGAAATTCGTTTCCCGTCACTAAAGCTAAGTGGAGTGAAGTGGAGCGTATGATTTGCTACAAACCATCTAAAAACACGATTGGAATTTGTTACTTGCGCGCGCATTGTTAGGGATAGTACGCAAGAGCGCTTTTTCTCGCCTCATGTTTGCTGTTTGAGTTCGTACGTGTATATTTTGTTTGTAACTCTTGATTTTTTGGACTTTGAGCGTTGAAAGTCACTAATAAGTTCTCATGCAAACCTTACGGCACCGCGGCGTAGGTATTTTCTTTTCTCTTTAGATTATTATTAATGCCGTCTGTTTATTTGAAGTGTAATAAATGAAGAAGAAGATAATTTTAATCAAACTTTCAAATATAAAAATCAATTATCTTCAAATTTCCATACAAAATTTGACATTGACATTTCGCACTCGCAAACTATTCGGATTCGATAATGGTTCGTGCTAGGGGTAGGGGCATAATCCCTCTTTAATTACAGTCTTTATAACTAATGTTAAATGTCGAACTACACACCACATGTTTATCGATCCTGTTCTTACTTATGCAAAAACTACACGGTTATAGAGTTTTAGACCTGGATTGAGACATAGTATACTTTTTATCCTGGAAATTTTTAAATTCCTGTGAGATTCTAACGCGAGATCGAGATCTGAAAGTCTTAAAGTAAACGCGAATGAAGTCGCGTGCGGCCGTTAGAAAGGACTATATTTTATATGTTACATAAATATTTACAATTTAAAAACTTGCATCTCTAGTTCTTGTGCGATTACACGTGCTGTGTAAAATTAATAATAAAATATCGTATCTCTGCAACCGGTGGTTTTCCTATTTTATTTTATTTATTTATTTAGAGGCTTTCATTCTACCAATATGCCAGCCTCATCGTACCCTAAACCAAAACATACACAACTAATTTAATTTAAAACATTGGAGAAGGCGAGCTATTCTTACAAGCGAAAACCATTTCAAACATCGACTTTGCTGCATCTGAGTTTGGTAGTGCTAATATTTCCAAAAACGAACCTATATTTTCAAATTTAAGTTGATACTCTCTCTCTTTTGTTCTTCACACATTCCATCAAAATGTGTCGGACATCGTCCACTTTGTTACATACTTCACAATTGGGAGAATTAGCTTTATTCATCAAATGTGCAAACTTCCTTTATGGATAATGACCTGATCGTAATCTGTGAGCAAGGACGACATATGACCTATTTAGTTTTCCTATTTACAACCAGAAACTACAGTCCACCACTCCGAGAGCACAATATCATGAAAATATGTTCACGGTACACTGATTAACAACTTGGCATTACGTTTTTTTTTTTTATAGATAGGTCCGACAAATGACTCCACCCCACCTGATGTTAAGTGAAGGTGAAGTCCAGACGCGAAGATAGCTGATACAGCAGTTCTACCTGCCACACCAGCCATCCTCACCCTGCCGGCCTGCATGTTGCTTCTTCACGCCTCTTTTAAAGGATCCCAGGTTGTAAGAGGGAAGGATCACGTGAGCGGGCAGAGCATTCCATTTACGGATAGTGCGACAAAGAAATGAGTCACCAAATTTCTTTGTAGGCGTTGGAATTGTGGCCACAGTAAAACGGTGACAACGTAGGCCAGCGCGCGTAGTCCTCTGAAGGAAAGGGGAAGGTGGGATAAGAGAGAATAACTCCTCAAAACACTCGCCGTGGTACAAACGATAGAACGCGCTTAGTGACGCCACGTCACGGCGTAATTGAAGAGGCTCAAGGTTTACGTTTTCATAAATGGTAAAGCTATTCAGTATATTTTGCTTGATACATTTTTATATTTTGGCAGACTAAATACGAAAGGCCACCCACCACTGTGAGCGCCGAACTTGCGCTCTCTTGAAATATATATATATATATTTCAAGTAACAAAGACTCATACTATACATAATACATTAATTAACTATTTATTATTATTGATTAATTAAATTAAAATTATTTCTCAACATTCACTAATAATCAAAATTGAATTGCAACATCTATATATATAAAACTCAAAGGTGTCAGACTGACATAGTGATCTATCAACGCATAGCCCAAACAACTGGACGGATCGGCCTGAAATTTGCAGGTAGATGTTATGACGTAGGCATCCGCTAAGAAAGGATTTTGATCAATTCTACCCCCAAGGGTATAAAATAGGGAATGAAAGTTTGTATGAAACTTTGTCAATTTTAAACCGATCGGGCTGAGACTTTGCATGCAGGTATAAGAAGAAAAATAAATGAATGTCATTGTGTATAATACAAGCCTGAGAACAAAAACTGTAGTCTACACTTCACCTCTACACCGAAGCGAAGCGAGGGCGGGCCGCTAGTTTAAAATATGTCAATAAAATTAAATAAAACTTATAAAACTAAAAAAACATAACACAATGTCATTAATCTGCTCTGCCAGTGTGCAATGTGCAGTCTACAGCAGTGGTTGATATATGGGCAGTCAAGCCTTCTCCTAGCACATCCAGCATGCTATTGGCACTCCCACGCACTCGCAGCACCAACGAAGCGCCACGCTTGCGCATTATGGCATAAAAATAATCTGTGCGAGCTTCGCAAACATTGTAGAGGCGCTACAAAAACGTGGGAGCCCCATCAATATTCTAAACGCGTTGTTGAACTAAACTAGAAGGGCGTCATACGATTTCAGAGTGTAATTAGTCCAGAGGCTGCATGTGTAAAAAGAAGAGTAAAACGCCTTAAAAAGAGTTACTCTAACGTCAGTGGAACACCTCGCGAATCTGCGAATAACCATGTTCGCCCTGACAGCTAGCGCCTTTCGTTCCCGCTCAATGTCAGCATCGTCCTGCAAGATGGGAGTAACTACATGACCCAGATATTTAAATTCCTCTACTCTAGCCAACGGGGACCAATTCAGCAATAGTGATGGTACTTCAGTCACTTTCTTAGATCCACTATGAAATACCATAAGTTTACTCTTCCCACAATTATATATCAATCCATGTTCGGCCGCATAGCCTTCACAAATTTGTAATAATTTCCTTAACCCACAGAATATCATAATGTATTCATTTCTGTAGAAATCAAAGTGAAATTAGTTTAAAGTGTTTGTTGTGTTTGTCTGTAACCCCTCGTTAACACCAAGGTATAATACGTGCATTTAACAAATTTTATTTTTTGTTCACACTTATATACATGTATAATACATGTAGTATACAATACTTACATCAAACTTGTTGGATAAATAAAATGTGTGAAGTAAATAAGTTATTTATACTTGTAAGATACTAGTTCTCTATGCAGTGTAAACGAAATAGTGGCTGTTTAAAGCCACAACAAGTATTCTACTAGTTTTGTTTATAACTAGTATATGACTTGTTTCTTGGTGGAAGTGAAAGGAACAGAGGCTCAAGCACAAATTTTGACAGCTCCTTAATCGTACGGATCGTTTCTTATATCGAATCCAATATCGAATTCGAATTTTGTATGGAAACTTGGTTCGTGCTAAGTGTACAGATAACTTTGGTGGGATTTTTTATTTCCATCTGATTTGGAATCTTTATTTAAAGAAAAATATAGAATTATTATTTTACATTAAAAAACTAAGATACAACATTCAGGATAGCAATCCCAACAAGTTTCAGTGACAATAGCACTACTTTCATTATTTGGATAGCCAAATATAGAGTAGTCATAGTCATTTATTCCTTAAACAATTTTCACTGTGTTGGAAATCACAAACAATGTACAATAAAAGTACTACATGAAATTAAAATAACAATAAAATAAATATAACTATAGAAAGTAATTTTAGTCGCGACAACGACTCACGGTCGATTGCCACAGCTAATGTTAAGGTACGATGGCAACTAAACTTTAGTTTGGGGGACTAGTTGGTTTAAATTAAAAAACCATTTTGCTAATCTACTAGCAGAGTCGACAAACGTTATCCTGCCCATTCACAACGGCACCTGTCTGGTTAAATTGTAAATCCAAACCATCCCAGAACTCACTTAAATTGCACACATAGGCTTTTATACAGGGTGGCCGGGGAGTTGACGTTCAAACGTAAAATTTAGATACTTTATGATGAGGAGTATCCAAATCACCCCCATGTATGTTCTACGATTTTGCGTAGTTTATGAGTAATAATTTTTTTAATGATTTTTTTCGTAATTTTCACCTCACATCTGTTTTCGATTTTTTTCTCATTATGTTGGACGTTTCTAGTTCAGTTTTTTTTTTTATAATAGACTAACATAGTCTAACCTAGCACCCTAAAACTTATGGTTTATCTAGACATTGCAGAATTCACTTAGATTTTGTTCGAAAGTTCAAAATTACGATTTGAGCTCAGTACACACAAATTTTCAAAGTATTAAAAAAAATGTAAATGGGGGGATTTTGAGTTCAAAGTGCTTTTAGAAAGTTCCTGAAACATTAAACTTTAAAACAAGGCCAAATAAAGATAGGGTAAATGCGGGTTTTTTTTTGTGTAACCGACCTTCAAAGTAAATTAAGGCATTTTCAAAGGAATTATTTTATTTTATTTAAATCTTTGACTTTCTATGAGTTATGATGGATTTGAGTAAAACGCAGTTAATTGTGAACAAAATACATTTATTTAAAGCAAATTTTCAAAAATGAATGAATTTTTGCTCTCAGTTCTTCTTCACTCAAAGCTTCTCTGGCGTACGCAATTTCTTTAAAGTAGCCCTAGATAAAAAAAATCAATAGGGTTGAGGTCAGGCGAGCGTGGTAGCCAGGCAATTGGCCCTTGTTCCGCTATATACACATGAATAGAAGATATATAAAATAAGAATTATTGAGACCACTATCCTTTTTCTTATGCAACCTGTTTTATTACCTACTATTCTTTATTACCTACTATTTACTTTAAAAAAGTCAATTAATCTAGTGAAGCTGCAAAGAGACATAATGATAATAATGCATAATGCATTGCTATTTATACAGTGTGAATGCTATCATTCCATCTTTAAGTGATTTTTGTGCATTGGTGAAATGTTAAGTTTAAAGTCACTCTTGCAAAATAAGAGAATACATATTTATTATGATATTTAGTACCAATAAATGCAGTACTTAGGTAAAAGATGAAATACTTATCAGGGCAAGAAAATGCACTTTAATGACCTCCAAATATAAGCAAGCATAGCTAGTTTTAACGGACTTGGTGTCCACAGAAATTTATGTCAATTTAATAAAGACTGCATATTGTCTATAAATTTAAAATAATAATAAATTTAAAATGATTATTGTGATATCAATATTACAATTGCACACCTTGTTTAAGGAATGTAATAATTTTATTATGACTCCACCATAAAATGCAGCAGCGATGTAAGTTTATTTACTTTTCAGAACTCCCGTAGAGGTTCATACCGATTAATGAGATTGCACCGCAACAAACGTTAGTAATTTAATGAGTATTAAAAAAAATGAAAATTTGCATATACTATGTAGCATAGTTTTTATAAAATTGTTAATTTATAGGTAAATGCTTTGCCATTTATGTATAAATATATTTTTTTTTATTGCCATATGACTATTTTACAACACAAAATGTTATTTGTTTGTATGTAGGTATTTTTAAACGGTGTTGTGATCATATAAGTTCAATTTTTCTTAGATTATAAGAATTATCAAGTATTGAAGAGTTTTTTTGGTAACAGTTATTATGTTAATTTATTACTAGCTTCTTATAAATTAGGAAACAAATCATTTTAAATTTTCAATTTTCTGACAGCAAGACCAATACACTTATCATTCCATGAACATAATGTAAAATTTAGTGGTGCATGATTGCAGTGCATTTTTTTTGTTTGCTTCTATTACAAAACTGATTATACTTATCACAGCATAACATCCTTATAAATTACCTAACATTAAGGTTAACCATTTATCATATTACTTGAAAACATAATAATAGTTTTTATTGCATGAAATGTATTCTTAAGAAGATGCTTCATTATTATCCTCAAAATATTATTATGTTTAAACACAAATAATCTTGTTATGAAGTTTTGTAAAACAGCAGTTAACAGAAATTCACATTAATCAGCTTTTTGGATTTGATACCAAAAATTCCATAAATCATCAACTTCTAACAACTAACAAGCAGGCCTCAATATCTTCTTCAATTTTTGACGTGACAACGTCTTATAATTCGATGGAGCCGGCTGCACGCATGAAAAAACATGACTCATGCGGCGTTACCTCGCTCTGAGGCGTTCCATTTAAGGCTTGAAGTGCAAGCGAGAGCGCGCAACGAGGGACAAAGAGGCACAATCGGCCTCCGCGTTCGCCAGCGTTCGACGTTTGTCTCTCTCCTACTTGAGTGAGCGATGCGTCCGCGTGAACAGCTGCTATACAATAAAACATTTACATGGTTTCGTCAAGTATGAAGTGCAGTGAAACGTGAATATGGTGTCAATTGTTTATAGCAACGATGATTGCGGCGATGAGATGATGTTTTCGATATTAAATATATGATCAGTGATATATTGTCGAATATTCGTGCTTTCATCATTAAAATAAATAGCATCGGTCCGCTAGTGCAGCGATTGCAGGTTAAGCTATAATTGACAAAACTATAACAATAAGTTAACAGAACTATTTCACGATGAGTAAAAAATCAATTGCTTTACTATTCTAATAAAACTATGTCCATTGTAAAAAAATGTTGTCACGTTCAACTATCGTCAGTAAACCGACTTTACAGACAACCGTTTTTACCGTTATAGAAGAAAAGGTATAAATATCGGTCGAGGTTGACCAAGTCGGTTCTGAATTAAAGATTGTTGTAAAGAAAAATTTACCATTTTTTCTAAGTGTTTACGCCCATACTATTTATTTACCAATTTCGGCTCAGTTTTCCATTAGCTATGGTAGAGTAGCGAGCTGATTTTTTTGTCACGGTAAGTATTAGCAAATACCAACAGGATTACGAAAAGGCTCTCAACGGCGACGAACACAAAGACTGACTGACGGATCTGAAAACAAACACATAATGGCAGGACATCTGTCATTTTGACGATAGTACCAACATAATACACATATTTTTTTACGAGAAAAATGTTATTTTTGCATGAAAAATTGGCAGCACTAAATAAAATGGCTATCAAAATTAACTTTTAACCTACAAAAATATTAATTTTCGATATTTTTTTTATATCGAGTTCTATTCGTTTCCGTTTAAAAAGATTTCTTGTACGTGTTTCTAATAATTAATACTTTCCGGACAAAAATTTAAGCTCCCTACTCAACCATAACTAATGGAAAGCTGAGCCCTTAAATGTTTTATCCACTGGTATAGATTAATATTTGGTTTAATTTAAACGACCATGATATATTGATCTATTTGTATTAAAGATCAGGGTAAATTCAAGTAGGTGCTTTCTTTGAGGATAATACCAATCAGAATGTATCACATTAAGAAAGAAAGTAGGTAATTATGTTTCAGGGCAGCAGCACGTATTGCCACACCAAGAAACATTATTCTGTTACTGTTATTGACATAACAGATAGGTTAGATAAGTTTGGGACATTCGGAAGCGTACATGTCTTTAAGAACTTATACAAAAAAATGTTCTAGGATAATATCTGGTACACAATCATCGTTCACCTCTTGGGCCCAGGAAGTACAGTTTTATCGAGTGGTTCACTCTAGTTTACCGCATCTTCTTGATTTTGATTTTCTTTTTGTCATTTGTTGTAGAAACTGACACACCATTTATTTTGAATTATGTTTAATAATTTGGTGTGTTAAATTAAACTATTTAATATATTTTTTTCTTAAAAACTAAATAATAACATGTGGAAGGTATCCGTTACAAAAAAATAATAATGACTTGACAGATGGTGACAGATGACATAAAGATATTTTTTTAATATCCTCTCTAAACGTGTAACGAAGGAACTTCGTAACAAGGCTCATACAAGGTTAATTAAATGTAGAGAACATTGAACGAAGAATGTTCTCGACATTTAATTAACCTTGTATGAGCCTTGCTACGAAGTTCCTTCGTTACACGTTTAGAAAGAATATTAAAAAAATAACATTCTTCGTTCAATGTTCTCGACATTTAATTAACCTTGTAGTGAGCCTTGCTACGAAGTTCCTTCGTTACACGTTTAGAGAGAATATTAAAAAAATATCTTTATGTCATCTGTCACCATCTTCATTTTTAGTTTGAATTTATAGTTTAATAATTGCACAAAGCCCTTCCACAGCATAAGCAGAGTTTAAAACAATAAACAAGCCCTCACCGAACAAACCTAGACAAGAAATTTTGGACACAAACACCAGATATTGGCCAAATCCTGAGGGAGCCATCACTGAAGAAATCTATCTAGTTTAATAATAATAAACGTTTTATTACAGAGTAACAATTAAACCTTCAAAACTATGTTAGTACATTTTGAACATAAAATTTATTTAATTCATATATTTTCCCTCTGAGGCACGGGTCACACGGTCACCGGACGTGGATATGTATCCAGTGCCTCAGAATGGTACACTCCGGTTTTTTTCCAATAATATCAAGAATGCTGTCAGCGCTTCTACGAACCCTGTGCATCAGTGATACAGTTCTATTGACTGAAGGGGAGTCATCTAAGTGGGCATCGGCGAATATATCCCATGCATTGCAGTAGCGTGGGAGCCAGTGGGAGCCCCAACAACATCCTTAGTGTGTACGGAAATATGCGAATCATACTTAAAGTTTTAAAGAATCAGATTAGGAAAGGATTTATACGCCTAATACATTAATTCCTTGGGCTTACCTTCCTAAATATAATGAAGAATTAATTTTATTGACTTTAAATTAGCAGTAAATATATCTGATGTAATGAATAAGTTTTATTTTTTGTACAACAAACAATTAAATCGGCACGATAATGGTAAATTATGCTCTTTTATTCATGAATTTACTTCTCATTTTACAAGTAGGTATTATGTTTTTTTTATATAACAACTTTTAAAAATAACAACTTGCGACATTTTTCTTGGTGATACTTGAAGTGTCTATTGAGTTGAACAAAAAAAGAACTTGTCTGAGAAGAGAGAGAGAATTTCGATGTCATTCAATTGAAGGCGGCAGATTATGTTCAAGAAATGTGCTAATTAGTATGAAGAGAGCAAGTTTATATGTTAATTTAGCAATGAAATGGGGCTTGCCTTAATGGAGTCTACCAAAATTTATGTAACATGCCTTCGACGGAAATTATTTTATGACTATCATGCACTACTCTCTCTCGCATGAGAGGATTGGGCAGTTTTTTTAACTTGATTGCAATTAATTTTCCGAATCTGTCGTATTCATCATCACTGGATTGCCCTTGCTGTTTATTTATTTTTTATTTTTACAGGTTTGGCTATTTCATTTTTTCTTTAGCCATGGTAGTAACATTCCACGGTTTCTCGGTTCCTTCATTGATCTAAAACATGTAAAAATAATGCTTGTCAAAAAATAAAACTGCTTCTTTTTGTCATAACCTAGGACGCTTGTTACCCGGGCCGATGCCAGTTAAACTTGTTCACAAGCACGCTTTGTATATTTGTACCGACCCCAAACCGTCGCAAGCGCCGTCGTCGTAGGACATGTCATGTGATGTAGACGCGATTTCGAGCCGTGCCTAGATCCAGGTAATAATCGTCTCGTAAACTAACGCCCTTATATGTATTTGTGGCAGATAATGCATTTTCACTGAACACTAATATCACGTTCTACGTATTCTTGTACATACACACAGAAAGAAGCAGAGTTTCATGATATCCATGATATTGAAATCGTGAACCAGATAAATACTATTTATAAATGAATATTTCCTACACTCACACCAATTAGCCTAACTAAAAAATTAGCACGTGAACCTTGTGTTATGGGATGCTGTAATGGGTAGAATGCATATACAAATGCATATATGTCTAATTTATCTAGAAATATATAAAAAATAACATCCATGACTAAGGTACAAATGCTCATATTCATCACATTTGCTCCCACCTGGACTCGAACCCGGCAACTCTGAGTAGGTGAGACCATGAAACCACTAGGCCACGAAGAACGTCATTTCTAACCTGTAACATAGTTATTAAAACATTTGTAACCTATTGGTTATAAATGTAGCAAATAAACCTTAAATATGTTTCCTATTAACAAAGTGTCGTAATTAAGATATACTTATGTCATGTTGAAATAAAAACTATGATATTGATATTTAACATATTCCTAATGTATCTTTGCCAAAACATAAGCATAATTTCCGAGTCGCTTTTAGTATTTGTATATGCTAATTTCCATTTTTTTTGTTAGATTTATTAAAATATCTAGGTATGCCACTGATTTGGAGTGAATGTCTAACGAATAAGCTTTACGTGAGTTGTCAAATTGCAGTAGATGGTAAAATAACTAAAGGAGCCTGATTTTCATAGAAAGTTAGGCCATGATTGTGTTTTAATGAAGTTTATACCAAACGATAGGAAAATGGCTATAAATTAAGTAGGGAAAATGTCGTCACATATTGCTATAGAAGTTTAGAGAAATCGTATCATAAAGTGTTAGGGTTAGTGATATTCGTAGAAAATCGGTATGAATTTGTTTTTAAATTGGCAACATTTGAATTTTCTATGATGGTAACTCAATGCCTTGCCGCGTAATCTAGCTCGAACGCTATTGGTCAACGGGTATTTGTCATTGGCTAATCAGAACGCTTTATCTTTCCCGCGGCACTAATAAATGACCAATCACAGGCGAGAAGTTTTTAGTGGCAATTGAGAGAGAAATTACGGGGAAATGACGACTTTTGCACATTCTTCCTCACGGTGTCGTGAAGTGAAGACGTTTGTAAAGTGTTATAAAGTGTGTAATTAAAACTAATAAGAAGAAGGTAATTGCTTTCATTTAACGGAGCCTTAGAAGCATTAGTGGCCAGTTCGTCTAACGCATAAAGTTCAGAAGTGGGATGAACAACTTATAATCACGTAAGTACACGCCCAGCTACCTAAATCTTGTTTTTATTTCAACCGATTTCAAAATGGAGGTAGTTATATAGCGTTTAGATTCCATGGTGTTTTTAGAGGGTTCTATGGGTGCTTAATAATTAGCCAACTGTGCATTTATGAGTATCTAAAAGGGGGCAAAATTTCGTTAATTTTTGCCTACGACTTACCGTTTTCGAGATATTTGACATTTAAGATTTTAAAACAATATCGAGCTGGTTGTTCGTAATTTATCTATAGAGTCTCATTTATTTAATATAAATTTAGTGTCTTATGGATAAAATCCTTTTGCACTCTATCAATCACTTGTTTTTCTAATATTAGATTTTTCCCTTTATGAGGCATTGCATCATGGAAGATCTATCGGAACGCTCACGAAGGCAACATTCCGATAATCGAAGACTGGAAACACCAGGTCGGAGTTCAAGACGTGATGGCGCCTCACACAGCCAGAGCTGCCCGAGGAGTCCGCGCAGAGATAGAAGCCGCAGCCAGCTTCAAGTTAAGAACCGGAACGCTCAAGATGCTGATCTGCAGCAGGATCGTGAACGTGTCAAGGCACTGGAAGATCACCTGCTGAAAGAACGTCGGCGACTTCTTCAGGCTGAGGAGCGAATGCGCTCGTCCTCTTCAAGACGCAATCGCGAAGACCGAACAAGGAGCCCCAGTCACCACAGCGTGCGTCGTACTACTACGGGCCAACGCAGCCGCCAGCATGGGTCGGTGAACGGAGCAGCCGAGCCACGTGTCGACGAGGGACATATGACAAGGTCACGTAGCCCTTCCATTACTAAGAAAGATTTTCTGGATATTTTTAATTGTTTAAAGGATAGTCTAACTTCTCAGCCATCCTCTGCGAATGTACAGTCCACCTCTAAAATCGATCATATGAATATTTTGCCCAATTTTGATCCTTCTCAGAAAAACCAGCGTATTGACATATGGTTAAAAAAGGTTAACGAGTGCGCCGCAGTGTATGGGTGGGATGATCGAACAACTATACATTTTGCAATGCAAAAACTCCAAGGCCTCGCCAAGACCTGGTACGAAGGGTTGAATTCGGTATTATTCAGTTGGCAAGAGTGGCAAGATAAGCTTGTTAATGCATTCCCTTTCGAACAGAACTATGGCCAAGCATTGGAGGATATGCTTAAAAGGAAAAGTAGGTTTAATGAGCCCGTTGAGGTATACTACTATGAAAAATTGACGTTACTTAATCAATGTGACATTATGGGTAAACGAGCGGTAGATTGTTTGATACACGGAATTAGCGACAGGACTCTTAGATCGGGAGCGTTGGCATTACGTTGTAGTGATCCTGATCAATTGTTGCAGTTCTTGATGAGTAGTAGAGATTCTAATCATTCTATTGATAGGAATCACACTAGAAACAGGGCCGATAGTGCTATCAATAATAATTCTTTTAATAGTCGAGCCAACAGTAGACAGAGCTCTAATTCGAGCTGTTACAATTGCAAAGAAAAAGGTCACAGTTTTCTTCATTGCCCTAAACCACTTGTCAAGTGTCCTAAATGTTATATGCTAGGTCATTTAGCAGAAAATTGTTATACAAACAATAAAACTGATAAAACCACAAAAATTAACCCTGTACAAAAAACAATGTGCATTGATAGTACTATGGATCTAGTCATAGAGAATAGTCGCGGTTCTAAGTTTTTAAAAAATGTGTTAATCAATAAAATGTCGTTTGAAGCTTTTGTTGACTTCGGGAGCGACGTTACTCTTTTGAAAGAATCTGTAGTGCGCACTTTGGGGCTGACTCACGATAACTCTCAATCACACTTAAAAGGTTTTGGTAATAGCGTTGTCCAAACCATTGGAGAGTTGCTGTTAGATCTTGATATTGATGGAGTCGAAGCGTCGGTGACATGCAAAGTGGTGCCTGATAGTTTTCTGGAAAAACCTGTTTTAATTGGTCAGTCTTACACCGAGCAGTCACATATAGTAGTGTACAAAGATGCAACCAAACTAAAATTTATTGATATTGGCAAAGAATTACCTACCTCAGACCTTGCATCGGACTTGGAGTCCCCGCTAGTAATCAGGACGACAGATGTAGTAGAGTTGTACGGACCAGCATCAGTCAGGGCTAGGATCGAATCTGGTTTCAGTGGTGCTGCCCTCCTAAGAAGTATCGTAGAGGGAGAACCTAACAATCAGTATCTCATCTGCGGAGGACTATGTTTTCCTAAAGATGGTCTTTTAGTGGTTATGATTCTTCCCTATTTCAGTGTCTGCGTTATATCTAGGAACACCGTACTAGGTAGGGCAGAAAAGGTTGAAATCGTTAGCAGAGTTATCGTACAGCCCGCAGAGACGCCTGAAAGTTCAATTAAGGAACTTGACGAATGTCAAATCCGTGTGGACGATAGCGTGTCGGACGAAGTCAAGAAAACTCTTTTTTCAATACTAAAGAAAGATAGCCATTGTTTTGCCAATTCACTCAAGGAATTGGGATGCACAAATGTAGCTGAAATGACTATAGAACTCTGCAGCGAACGTCCGATAGTCTACCGTCCATACAGATTATCTCACCATGAGCGGGAAAAGGTGCGTGCTATGATAGAAGAAATGCTTGAGGCAGGTATCGTGAGGGAGTCAATATCTCAATATGCTAGTCCTATACTGCTGGTCCGGAAAAAGGATAGCTAATTTAGGCTTTGTATAGATTATCGTATGTTAAATTCAATTACAGTCAAGGAGCGGTATCCGATGCCTATAATTGAAGATGAAATAGCGCGCCTTAGTGGGCAGGCTTGCTTCATAACCCTCGACCTTGCTTCTGGGTACTATCAGGTGCCTATTAGTGAACAGAGTAAACACCTAACATCTTTCGTTACGCCAGACGGCCAGTACGAGTTCAATCGGATGCCGTTCGGCCTAGCAAACGCGCCCGCTGTGTTTCAGCGCATGATCAATTCCATCCTCGGTACAGCTCGCTTTACAAAAGCCACTGCGTATATCGATGATATCCTCATATTCGGGAGGGGCGCGGAAGAGTGCTTACAGCGACTAGAGGAAGTAATGCAGGTAATTGAAAAGGCAGGCCTCACCTTGAATTTGTCCAAGTGCGAGTTTCTAAGTAACAAAATTAACTACCTGGGTTACGAAATCGGTGCGTCTGGGGTCCGTCCGGGTGAGAAAAAAATATTGTGCGTCATGAATTTTCCACAGCCTCAAAATGTTCACAACGTCCGACAATTTCTTGGGTTGGCCAGCTACTTCCGTAAATTTATCCAGGGATTTGCGAGTATTGCCTCGCCGCTTAGTAAGTTGCTCAAAAAGGATACGGTCTGGGAATGGGGCGTCCAGCAAGAAGAGGCTTTCCATACTCTAAAAAATCGCTTAATTGACCGGCCAGTCCTAGCAATATATAATCCTAATGCTGAGACGGAGCTACACACGGATGCTAGTCGGCTAGGCATTGGTGGTATATTGTTACAGCGTTCCACAAAAGATGATGATTTTCGACCAGTGGCAGACTTCTCCAGAAGAGAAAAATTTTCATTCCTATGAATTGGAGACTCTGGCGGTGGTATGTTCACTGCGTAAATTTAGAGTTTATTTACTGGGGAAGCAATTTAAGGTTGTGACTGACTGTAGTGCTCTTCGCTCTACTTTCACTAAGAGGGATCTTATTCCGCGAAACGCACGTTGGTGGTTATCGCTTCAAGAGTTTGATTGTTCTATCGAGTACAAGTCAGGTTCAAAAATGGTACATGTCGATGCATTGTCTCGAAATGCTATCTATGATGACGAAACTTCGTCTGATCAGTATCCTGCTGTTATGTCAATTACTAGTGACGATTGGCTACATACGCTCCAGCTTGGTGACAACGAGCTTCGTCGACTTAGAGATATATTAAGTTCTAATCTCGATGATAAAGGGCTTCAGTATATTAAGGACAATTACGTACTGAAGGATAGCAAATTGTACCGCTATATTAACGGGGACAAGAACAATTTGCGATGGGTTGTTCCGAAGGGTGCAAGGTGGCAACTGTGCCGCCTAAACCATGATGATATTGGTCATTTTGGTGTGGAAAAGACCTTGGACAGGATGAAGAAAACTTATTGGTTTGCCAAAATGTCAAAGTTCGTAAAAAAATATGTAAATTCATGCATTGAATGTGCATTTGCCAAAAACAACTCGAATAATCGCGAGGGTTTGCTTCATCCCATTATGAAGGTCGAACAGCCTTTCCACACAGTACACGTCGATCACCTTGGACCCTTCGTTAAGTCAAAGAGAGGTTTTACTCACCTGCTTGTCCTCGTAGACGGATTTACCAAGTTTTGCGTCGTAAAACCTGTCCGTAATACTAATAGTCAGAACACAATAAGAGCTCTCAATGATATTTTCTGTACCTTTAGAAATCCTAACCGCCTTATTAGCGACCGAGGCAGTTGCTTCACAGCACACTGCTTTAAGAACTTTTGTTCAGAAAAAGGCATAAAACATATATTAAATGCTGTAGCCAGTCCAAGGTCAAACGGTCAAGTTGAGAGGTACAATCGTACCATTCTTGACTCTATGCGTGCCATGGCCGTCAAGCATGGAGAAAAGGATTGGGACAGTCATATCGGCACTATTCAATGGGGAATAAACAACACCGTTCATAAAACTATAGGTAAAACTCCATCGGAAGTATTGTTCGGTTCTTGTATGAATGGTGAAAAGAAGTCGTTCCTTAGTGACATAACGACTGCGACACAAAAAAAATTGCGATGTTTCTGAAATGCGAAAAGCAGTCAAGGCGAAAATTGACAGTGAGCAAATTAAACAGAAACAGGCCTATGACAAAGGCAGGAAGCCGGCACGTACATATAGTATAGGCGATTTAGTCAAAATAACTAAAACTTGTTTCGGTAATGATGGACAGAGTAAGAAACTTTTGCCTACGTTTGTCGGGCCATATCGTGTATCTCAAGTGTTAGGTAGAGATAGATATAGGCTAACTCCTATTCCGGGTATGAGTAACCAAAAGAAACGTCAGACTACAGTTGCCGCGGACCGCATGATGCCGTGGATTCATGTTTCCACATTAGAGCTTGATGATTGTAATTCTGACCCCGAATGTAATAGTGACAATAGTAATTTATCCGATAATAGCAACGAGTAAGATATTGCGGACGTGATTGACTGATTAAATAAACTATTTATAAGGTCCCTTATAACAGCAAATTTCTACAAGCTGATGCTTTGTTGCAGATCAAATACGAGAATCGACCGGTTCGTGTTTGATGCAAACTACGTCACTGCTGTTCTAAGTAATCGAGTTCTTAGAGGCAGGCGCTTCCAGACTACCCATAATCGATTCTTGGGTAACTGGAATACCAATTGAGGAATCGATTTTTAATATTTCCCCATAATCGAGTTTGGGATTAGGATGTTTTTCACGCGTAAATAAGCTGTAGATATCCCCACGTAATCGATCGTTGGGATAGGTTTATATGGATTTTAGCGGCATTTCAAGTAATCGATCCTTGGAATACCTAAAACTATACTCTTTCATGTCTAGTATTGTCTTTTATGTCTAGTATTTTCAAACAATCTTCCTTTATCGTCAATTCATAAGTATTTTGATTCGATGTATTTTGTAAAATACAAATAAAATTTACAAATATATAAAATAAAATACCAACTTTTTGTTACCATATTTCTTGTATATAATTATAAAAATGTACCTATTGTCGCCAAGTTTTGATCAGATTAATAGAATTACTTACACTATTGTTAATGTATATGTTTTACTATTAGCTAAATGTTTTGCTCTTTGTTTAGTGTATTTATATAAGTTATAACTAATTTCAAACATCATGTTGTAATACATAAATTTTAATGTTTACTTACTTTATTAAATTGTTATACATTAGTGCATTGGTATAATGTAATTTGGTTACCTTATTTCTTAACGAAGATCGTGCAACTGGTCATATCTCCGATTGTTAGGGTGCCACTTGGGGTCGTGTGCGGGGTCGCTCACGATTTCAGGACGGCCGATTGTTAGGGTTAGTGATATTCGTAGAAAATCGGTATGAATTTGTTTTTAAATTGGCAACATTTGAATTTTCTATGATGGTAACTCAATGCCTTGCCGCGTAATCTAGCTCGAACGCTATTGGTCAACGGGTATTTGTCATTGGCTAATCAGAACGCTTTATCTTTCCCGCGGCACTAATAAATGACCAATCACAGGCGAGAAGTTTTTAGTGGCAATTGAGAGAGAAATTACGGGGAAATGACGACTTTTGCACATTCTTCCTCACGGTGTCGTGAAGTGAAGACGTTTGTAAAGTGTTATAAAGTGTGTAATTAAAACTAATAAGAAGAAGGTAATTGCTTTCATTTAACGGAGCCTTAGAAGCATTAGTGGCCAGTTCGTCTAACGCTTAAAAAAGTAGTAAACAGTACGTGAAATCAAAGGAAACAAAAAGCCCACGCAACCTTTTTAAAGGATGACACCACATACACTTAACTTAATCTTTTTCATTTTCTAAAGCAAAAGTGGCCGGTCGAATTCTTTATTTATGTAGAAATTTGTAAACATGCTTTATCGATTTAACAGTGACAGAATTCGACGTTTATATGCACGTTAAATGTTCTCAAAATAACTGGATTATATGGAACAACCCAGCCGTTGTCAATCTCTGCTCCATTATTGACAAAAGTAAAGCTACCTATGTCTCGAACATCTTCTATTATGCAGGTAACCGTCGTCCCCGGTTTGTGTTTCACTAAGTAGAAGCCTGGGATACCTCTTAGGACATTTTTTGTTTTTCGTACAAGATGACTTTATAATTAAAAATATCCGCCTGGTGTACTAATATAATACACCAAGCGAATATTTTTAATTACGGACTTTATTATTTCGAACACGCGTTAAAATTCATCCATATAAAACTTCAACAGCCTCAATTCCTCTTTCAGTATTTCAGAAAAAACTAAAAATGATAAACTTTATAATTCATTTAGATAAGTCTTTGTACCAAGTTTCAAGTTTATTAACTCAAGAAAATCGATTTTTCATACTTACTTGCATTCACTTTTTTACCCCTCAGGGGTAGAATTTAAAAATCTGGATACATGTTATTCTTTATTTGTGGTGTCAAGTATAAATACTGAGTTTCGAGTTAATCGAATACGTATTAAAATTAATAAAAAATCGGCACTCTCCAATCAAGGGGGATTTAGAGGTACTTTAGGAAAACCAAAATTGGCAAACTTTATTATTTATTTAAAGAAGTATTCGTAACAAGTTTTATTTCTATTAACTCGAAGAATAAAATTTTCCCTACAAACTTTCATCCCATTTTTACCCTGTTAAGGGTAGATTTTCGAAAAACCATGATATACGTTATTCTTTAATGCTGGTCTTTAGTAAAAATGCCAAGTTTCGAGTTAATCGAAATGCCAATTAAAATTAAACCATATAAAAACTTTGACACCCTCCCAATTCCCCTTTGGGGGGTATTATTGGAAAACTAAAAATGATAATTTTATAATTTATTTAGATAAGCTTATAGCGTGCCAAGTTTCAAGTCTTTTAACTCAAGGAATAAGATTTTTCATACAAACTTTCATCCCCTATTTTAATGAAATCCTGGATGATAGAAAAATCCTTTCATATTGCACCCCTAGGCCTCATAAGGAATCTACGTGCCAAATGAGAAATCTTTAGACCTAGCGGTTTAGGCTATGCGTTGATATGTCAGTCAGTCAGTCAGTCAGTTTCTTCTTTTATATATTTAGATTAAAAAAAGAAAGATCTTAAATCATGAAATTATTAAGCAGGAAGTCAGTGCACCATTAGTTTGTATTATTTTTTTAAATACATTGTGCTTTTACATAAAAATTAACAACACGAAGCCTTAATTCACAAAGCTTGTCCGTACAATAACAAACAAAAAAAAGACAATTAGTTTCAATTGTTCGGATGTTATACACGTAGGTACATACTTTCCGACGATTCATTTTTATATGTATGTATAGATAAGGAAAAATACACACATCAAAAGTGTCTAGGGATCAAGCATTTTTATGCGGATTTCTTGAGATTGAGATGTGGCTTTGTAATAAATTTATGATTTTATAAATTTATATGGATCCTTTTTGGTGCATTTCATAATTTGAATCAGGAACTGTGAATCAAATTCGAGTAAAAGATGAAAATCAGCTGTCAATATTTTCCCTATAAAAACATACAACGCATTGAAGACATTATTAGTGCTACTGTTTCCCTACTACTGATTAAAACCAACGTTATTATGGAGCGGCGACGTCATTTAAGCAGGGAAGAAATGCTCAGAGCCGTGGGAATGATAGAAGCTGGTTCCCGGCAACGTACTGTGGCTTTAGCTCTGAATACAAGTCAGAGTGTTATCAGTCGACTTTGGACACGATACCGAAGCACTGGTACCGTGGCTGAGCGCCATGGAGGACGGTATCGCTGCACCACACGGAGACAAGACCGACACATTCAAATCTTAACTCGAAGAGCTCCAACAATAACCGCCATGATGTTAGCCGTGAGGCTTCATCACTCTTCAGGGAACTTAATTAGCGACCAAACAGTCAGAAACCGCTTGCATGAAGTGAACCTTCATTCCCGAAGACCGCTACGGGTACCACCTATAGCAATGCACAATCGTAGGATTCGATATCAATGGGCTCTTGAACACAGAAATTGGGCAGAAGAACAATGGCGTTTCGTGTGCTTTTCTGATGAGTCTCGTTTTGGTATGAGACCGGATACAAGACGTATACGACACTGGAGAACCCCTGGACGCCAACAGCGATTAAAATCCTGCCAGGAAGTCCATCCTTATAGTGGTGGAACCATCATGGTATGGGCGGGTATTTGGATCGGAGGAAGAACTGAGTTGATTTGGATCAGAGGCAACCTCAACGCTCAAATTTATGCTGAGACGATTGTATCAGACGTCATCGTTCCTCTACAAGTGCAAATCGGTCCCTTATTTCAGTTAATGCATGATAATGCACGACCGCACACCGCAAGAGTTGTAAGACAGACTCTCGCCGCAGCTAACATCAATGTCCTGCCCTGGCCTGCTCAGTCGCCAGACTTGAACCCGATTGAGCATGCATGGGATATGCTACAGAGAAGAGCTCTGCCGAATATGGAGGGTATCCAGTCGCAAGAAGACCTTTTTTTGTTGTTGCAACGAACATGGGCGGCCATTCCACAGCGTGATTTGGATGAACTCATTTTGAGTATGCCAAACCGATGTTCTTGTGTTGTTAGTGTTCGCGGTAGAAATACGGATTATTAATTGTTTAAGTTACCCAATAAAATTTTAGAGAAAACTGTTATTTCAGTCTTTTTTTCGAACTTTTGTGTTAGTGGTTCAAATGTCAAAAATCCCTTTATTAGGAAAATGGCAAATTTCTTTATTAATGTAAAGGTGACTTGGTTTATCGTTACTGTGACAAACGAAAACACTTTATTTGATGAATCCTTAAAGAAAATTTTAATTAATATCAATCAGGAGAAAAGTTATTGCAAAAATATATGTTGATCCCTAGACACTTTTGATGTGTGTAGTTTTATTTACTAACCTGTAAGTTTAAATGGCCAAGAAAACTATGCATTGTCGCAAAATCATACCATTTTGGTTGGATATCCTTGCTTGCACTTTCAATTAGAAACTTTTTATAACACTCAATAAGTTTTTTCATTTTTATTTCTAGGTCCTGCACTGTCCCAGGTCAACAAATATCATTTTTTATTCTCACCCAGGCGGCGGCGCAACGAAAATAGTCCCCGTGATATCGACATTCTGGGTTCCACAAAACTGGTTCAGACTGAAAACTTTCTATGAATTTCAATGTACTAGCATAGTTCCAGTACAAATTTTTACATTGTGAATTATTTAATAAATCCATAATTATTTAATGAATTGACAATCAGGCACTAAGCAAACAAAAAAATGAGTGCAAAACGCTAGACGTCTGGTTATCTACAAATTGCGCCAAAGTGTTGATATCAGGAGGACAAATAAACGAATTTAAACTTTATAAAATAAGATTATACCCAGATGATAACAAACAATTACTTTTGTTTGTTTCATTTATATCAAGCGAGTAGTGTTGAAGTTATGACAGTTTCCGTTTTCTGTCTTTTTTAAATATTTTCTCCGAGCGCTATGCTCGTGTGATATCATCTCACCACATACCGTTTTCATAGTACAATCTACAAATCATCTGCTTACTGCGAAAACCGAATAAGTGCAGAATGTGGCATTCTGAGTAAATCGATTTTAAACATTTGGGCTCCTCTTAAAGTAATATAATAATCTTTCACAGGCTGATCTTTGTTGAAAAAAGTTGAAAGAAATACCCTTCTTTATAGTTTGACCTCAATTTTGTGTGCTGTAATAGTAAAAACTGTTTTAAATTGAATTTTAACATAGGAGGGTGTGCATTTATCAGATTTTGCCTGAAATTAGGGAATGTATTGTATCTACGGAATTTACCGACTTAATTGTCTAATTTCAACTTAATGCTGTCGTGTTTTGTATTTGAGAGTAACTTTAGTATTTTAACACTGTGTAAAGCTATAACAGCTATAAATGCCATTTTTGGTCATTTATCAGTTTTTGCTTGAAGAGAATTTGTTATTTTTTTCTCTTATTCAACTTTTCACCATACAAAATGATACACAAATTTGGTTAAGATGTAAAGGACTTTGTTTTTATTTTACTATGAAGTTAATAAATAAAACAACCTATAAAAATATAAATTTAAAGAATTCAAGTAGCTACAATAGCTAGGAATAATAAGAATTAAAATAACAAAGAAACGTATGCATCATGATTTTTTAAAATGTCTTTCCTGTATATTTTTCCCAAAATGTGTGTACTTATAAGGTTTTCATCCTAGCTATCTTTGCAACCGTATGACCTATCATTTATCCGTTTTACCAGTAGAAATAGCACAAAAAGTTACGTATAACTGTGTTCATAACTCAATTTCGTAAAAAAGTGCATTAATTTGGTTTTTGCAGTAAGCAGACGAATCGCCGTTAATCATTGCTTTTCTAAGGGATATTTCTCAAGTTTGACTAAATAAAATCTATTACACCTTAGTTTTGTATGTGAATTAGCGTTACAATAATGTCGTATTATATTGAAGTCGAGATGGCGCTGCCTTGCAGCTTAAGAAAGGTTAGATAAAATTTGACACGGCCATCAGGGCTGCGGTAGCATAATGGTCAGTGCATTTGCCCGGATAGCGAAGGGTTCGGGTCTCGTCTGCTGCCTGGTCCGCGTGGAACTTTTTCTAACACAATTTTCTTTAGATTTATATCTAACTTCTTTTCAGCCAAGATTCAAAGGAGTAAATATGCAAAAGTAAGTGAAGACCTACGTCATAGATTGTTTCGAACACTGGTTTTCATGGTGTCGTCCGCTCTTGTTGGTCTGGGAACACAAAATGTTTGTATTCACCCGAGTTACGGCTGTTCGAAAGAAGTTCCTTTTTGGATGGTATGGGGGTTGAAAGGCGACAACTTAGCGAGACAGTTGGCTAGGCAAATGGGTGGGTGACCACTGACGGCGGTGGCTGTGGACTTGGTTTAAAGATTTATTTAATAGTTTGACGGAATTGGGGGCTCGGGCCTTGACACTACCCGGCCACAGTGCGGATTGGTGGGTAGGATACCTTTTTCGATGGAATAGGGAGATTTTGAGATGGTTAGAGAAGGGCACTGGGCCAATTCTGCTCTGGTGCCCGGTGCGAATTGGTGAGTAGAATATTTTTTGTTGGAATGGGGAGATTGGGACATGTTTCGCCACGCGTAGTGTTAATATTTAGGAAATTCAAAAGCCATGATAAAAATCCTGACATTTCGATGAAAGTCCGGACTTTTTAGACACAAAATGGTACCATTACTGACTTAGTTACAATGGTATGATATTTAAATCAATATGTACTTTTATTATTCATATTCAATATAATTAAAAAAACCGGACAAATTAAAGATCCGGATAAAGTCCGGACATCTCCGGTCCAATCCGGATGGATGGTAACCCTATACGGAATATACGGGACACGAAGAAACCTCAAAAGAGCTTTTAAAAAATACCTTACTTTCAAAAGAAGAGTGGATGACATTAGTGATTATGATTATGATTATCACTTTATTTATAGTCCAGTCAATGAAAGCTTAACTTTGCCATTTTGAGTTGATCACCTGCAACCAACGCGAAAATTTCCGCAAGGGTTCGTAGATTAATATACTAAAATTGCAGGGTGCTGCATTGACGGCAAAGGGTGAAAAAAAAATGCGAAATGGTGCAAAAACGAGTTTTTCGTCAATATCTCGCGACTGGGTGGAAAAATAGAAAAAGTTTGTAGCACAAAGTTGTAGAAAATTTAATTTCCTACAAAAAAGGTATCAACTTATTTTCGCGTATCTCCCATAGTTTTTACACAAAATGCAATTAAAGGTGCAAAATAAAAAAAGAAAAAATATTGTTTATGGTTTTTTTTCCATTTTTAAACGATCCTACGGGGCAAATTCAACAATCACCAATCACTGAAATATTTAAGGATGAGTTTTCGGCAGTCCACTGAAATGAAAATTGTCTACCGAAATGGTAAAAAATTACCACCGAAATGATACAGCCAAGAACATCGCCTTTGTAGTAGAAGGGTTCCCTATTTTGAATTTAAATAAATGTCTTTATTCTATGTAAATATTTTTGTTCATTATTTTTTAATAAGAATTATTAATGAAGAATTAATTAATTGTTACTCATTAAGCCGCATCTACAGGTAAAACCCATTATGCTCTACGATGCATACTTCCTGAAATAGCTAATGAATAAACAAAATAACTGCAAATTATTTCCAAAATTCTTGATTTAAAACCTAATAAACCCATTCAAAACACTTAAATTTGTAAACGTATTAATTGTTGAAACCAAGTTTCGGATTTAAACTCATTTTTCATGTACACTTAAAATATCCTGTGAGTATCCTATAATTGGCTTTGACTTGACTGTTTGAATTTTACCAGATATTTTAATTTTACTAGATGAAGTAAAAACTAACAAATCTGTCGCTTTTTGCAAAAAAAATATATATAATATGTTTGCGTTATATTTGAGGCAAGTAAAAGAGGATAGATCGAATCGATCGACAGGTGACCTTCTAGCGTACGTGACATATATCTGGGGTGAGGCTATCAGTGAGCTTTGATAGGGTCTGGCACATAAGTCTTCTCTCCAAGCTTCCTGGATACGGTCTGCCTACTCAGTTCTGTGCCTGAGTGGCTGACTTCCTGCATGAGCGTCAACGGACGGCGACCGATGTAGTTCGCAGTTCATGTCAGTGAATGCCGGTGTTTCTCAGGACTCCGTCCTATCCCCTACACTCTTTTTGCTGCATTCAATGATTTAATTCCTCTTGAGAATATTCATTGCTATGCAGACGATAATACAGTGCATGCGGGATATTTTGGATACGCAGCCGTTGGACAGGTAGAAACCAAAGAGAAACGGGAGAATCTTGTCATTGAACTCAATAAAGATTTGGACTGCATTTCGGAATGCGGTACCAAGAACTTGGTTGAGTTCATTGCCAAGAAAGCCCAGGTCTGCGCTTTCACGGTAAAACTAACGTTTTTTCACGCCTGAGCAACTGTGCTTGTTGTACATGACGTAAGTACGGTGATGCTTTGGATAGGTTACAGCGGCGCGCGATCCGCATTATTGTCGATAAGGGGGTGACTAAACAACTCGAGCCTCGTCAATTACGCCGTGATGTAGCGTTATTAAGCGCGTTTTATCGACTATACCTTGGCGCATGTTTTGAGGAGTTATTGTCTCTTAACCTACCTTCCCCTTTCCTACAGAAGTCTACACGCGCTGGCTTACGTTGCCACCGACTTACTGTGAACTACTATTCCCACTGTTCCAACGTGAACAAAGAAATTTGGTAACTCGTTTCTTTGTCAGACTATCCGCAAATGGATTACTTTGCCCTCTTACGTGTGTGAAGTAGCAATTCTGCAGGCCGGCAAAATGAGGATAGCTGGTGTGGCAAGTAATACCGCTGTACCAGCTATCTTCGCATCTAGACTCCTCCGTCATCTAACCTCTGGTGGAGTCATTTCTTGAGCCTATTTATAAAAAAAAATCTATAGCAAAGAATATTTTTTGATTTTTGCTACAAAGGTGTCATATCTGAGGAGTACCATGGATTATGCAGAACTTTGGCTACAGAAATAAGCCAATCTGATCGTTTGCCTTCAGAAACCATTTTTGATGACTCATCATGTGCAAGCGAGTCAAGTCAAGTTTTTTATATAGAAATACTATCGGCCGCCAATGACTTCATCCGCTTTAACTTTAATATACATTTTTAAACTAGAAATTTTAGATTGAAATACTACTGCATCCGAAATATCGAACCTACAGTTTCTCGGTAAACATACATCACAAACCGATATTATTTAATATACCTATATTGACTCAAGGATCTCTAAAAACTTATGGATGTATCATATCGGCGATACTTTCATTCCCTGGACTCTTATCGGCATTACAAACCACCGAATGAAATGAAATGAAAAATCTTTATTGGCCATGGTATAAGGAACAGGAAAAAAAATTTAAAAAAGAAACTTAACCTAAGAACAAAAATTAATCATTACATTTAAAATGGCCAATCAGGACCCTGCCTCAGCTTATGCTGATACAATGAGAAAATATTCTCTTACTGTATCAGCGCTGGTATTCTGGCAGGGCCTGTTTGAGGACATGTTAGGCACTATAGTAAACAAAATAACATAAATACTTGGTATCGATTCTGGCGTGACTCTCCGAACCCAAAACCAAATTCAACACCAGTCCCTCCCCTTCATTCTGTATAGAGAATGACAGGAATGCACCGCTGTCAAACCCAAGACTAGCCCTAGAGAATCACGCCATAATCGACATCATTATAAAAGAATACTTAATAATAAAAATAAAATAGGAACAAAAAAAAAGAAGGACATTTCGACATTTACACTTTTAAAAATTATAAAATTACATCTTAGGCACACGTCAGACAATTGCACATTAACTGTATATACATACTCGTACATGCACGCACATCCACAGATACGCATATATATTCATACACAGCACGTACACATACATACACACACAGATATATATATATATATATATATATAGAACATAATATTCATAAATAAAAATAAAATAAAAATACATTTACATATATAAAACTAGCTCAATTGTCCCCATATCACTGAAATGGTATGCTTACTATTTGGCGGGAATCCACAATGACGTTGTTGCGCGTGCGTGTGATCCACCTAAGGCGGCCTGGCTCGAAGGGAGCACTGACTAGCGGGATACAACAAAACAATGTTAACGAACCTATTTCACAAAAACTTACTGTCCATGGAAATGATAACTTTTTCCAGGACAAAAGTTGTGTGCTTGTTACATGTATAAGAAAGAAGGTAAACAAACAATAGTGGATTTTGTTGATAGGCTATATTATATTGAGGTATAAGGTTGAGAAGTAGTAGGTACTTCTCAACCTTGGCAAGAAGTACCTACTACTTCTCAACCTTGGCAAAAATAATTAACCAAGAAAAAATACAAAATCATAAAAATCAGCACATTGCACTGCCGCTCTGAGGAATACCGTGTATTTTTTTTGCTCGGGGAGTTTACCCCTACATGCTTCATTAGGATTTAATTAATATGTTTCGGGTATTTATTTATTTATTATTTCCTTTTTTCATATAATAAACTTGACAAAAAAAATATTTAAATTTTGTTATATGATAATGATAATACATATTGCAAAGATATGTTTTAAACGTAAATTTTGCGCTGAACACGATGAAAGAAAAAGAAATGGTAAAATTAAATTATCATATAATAAAATTAAATATTTTTTTTTTAACTATATTTTTCGTCATCTTTCTTGGTAGCCATCATTTTAAACTAAATACGCAGAATAGTTCACCCAGTAATGTTTATTAGTGATTAATTAAACAAAAGAATAACAGTGTTGCACAGCGCACGATTCAACAATGAATGAATAAAAGTGAGCAACTCACTCGCTAGCGCACGATCTGTGTACGGAAGAGACGGTTAAACATGGATAACTGGTTTTAGCTGAAGCATAAATTTTAAAGTAACGATGACTAACGCTAATAAATTACAGTGGAAGAAAAGAGTAAGCACTGATAATCGATTTTAGCTGAAGTAATTTATAAAGCGTCAAATAAAAGTTATTCAGTAAAAACAAATTAAAATTCGGTATCTTCTTTTACTTGCCTCAAATATAACTAATTCCATATATTTTTTTTTTCAAAAAGCGACAGGTTTTTTAGTTTTTACTTCATCTAGTAAAATTAAAATATCTGGTAAAATTCAAACAGTCAAAGCTAATTACCGTGGGATAACTTTTTTTAGTGGAATAATCTCACAGGATATTTACTCTAAGTGTCTACATGAAAAATGAGTTTAAATCCGAAACTTGGTTTCAACAATTAATACGTTTACAAATTTAAGTGTTTTGAATGGGTTTATTAGGGTTTAAATCAAGAATTTTGGAAATAATTTGCAGTTATTTTGTTTATTTATTAGCTATTTCAGGAAGTATGCGTCGTAGAGCATAATGGGTTTTACCTGTAGATGCAGCTTAATGAGACGGGTCGATTGGTATTATAAAAGTTCAGTAGCGGAAAAGTGCAGATCATCGGTTTTGGCACTAAGGGGACGATTTACTAATAATAAACTTCTCGCTTTCTAAACGCGCTTTGTTCGTTATTTTGAAAATGTACATATTAATAATTATAATTAGTAATAATATTTAATAGGAGTAACAATTAATTAATTCTTCAATAATAATTCTTATTAAAAAATAATGAACAAAAATATTTACAAAGAATAAAGACATTTATTTAAATTCAAAATAGGGAACCCTTCTACTACAAAGGCGATGTTCTTGGCTGTATCATTTCGGTGGTAATTTTTTACCATTTCGGTAGACAATTTTCATTTCAGTGGACTGCCGAAAACTCATCCTTAAATATTTCAGTAATTGGTGATTGTTGAATTTGCCCCGTAGGATCGTTTAAAAATGGAAAAAAAAACCATAAACAATATTTTTCTTTTTTTATTTTGCACCTTTAATTGCATTTTGTGTAAAAACTATGGGAGATACGCGAAAATAAGTTGATACCTTTTTTGTAGGAAATTAAATTTTCTACAACTTTGTGCTACAAACTTTTTCTATTTTTCCAACCAGTCGCGAGATATTGACGAAAAACTCGTTTTTGCACCATTTCGCATTTTTTTTTCACCCTTTGCCGTCAATGCAGCACCCTGCAATTTTAGTATATTAATCTACGAACCCTTGCGGAAATTTTCGCGTTGGTTGCAGGTGATCAACTCAAAATGGCAAAGTTAAGCCTTCATTGACTGGACTATTATTTGCATAAAACATCTTATAACATGATATAATATAAATATAAATTAATCGTCGAAAAGTATTTATGCGCATCACTTCCGAACGACTAAACCAAATCAGTATTACTAGATTTATAAGGAAATGTAAAAAATGCACATATAATAAGATACACAAATCAAAAGCGACAGAAATTATGCTTATGCTACTCTTAATAAGTCGTAAGGGTCGACTGAGGGGTTTACTAACTGTGTCTGGAGAATATAGGGCAAAAACCTTAAAACCAATCTTAACACGTACTTGTAATTGTGTGTTAGCTGGGTTCCTGTGTATTTGCCAAATTTATTGTTGTTTTTCTGTTTTTGCATACTGCCTCATGTTGTTTGTCCTTTCTTGCTGTCAATTATTATTTTTTGCAATTCATATAATTATTTCTTTGTGTGTGTTTTTAATAATGTTGGTGTATTTTTCTTTTGTTTTGGAGGTTGCAGTCTGTAGTCTTCTTCTTCTTCTTTTTCTTTTTTGTGGCAAGCACGGTTTGTGCATTCAGCCAACGTCAAGTAAAAAGTCTTCTTGTCTGTTCTCCCACAGGTTAATCATCTTTTTTTTAATTTTTGTACTTTCCTGTAAGCCTAAGGATAGTAAAAACATTCAGCCTATGTTAATATTATTATTTTTTATGCGTACATGGGTAGGTTGTTTCTTTTAGTACATTACTATTGTCTTAAAAAAATCCAACCTTAGGCCCTGCCAGAATCCTCAGCGCTGCAGCAGCTCTGGTGTTGCTGTAGTATTAAGCTGAGGCAGGGGCCTAGTTGGCCTATTTTGGATTGTTTTTTATTTATGTTAACATGACTTTGTTTATGGCGATTAAAAATTATTTCCTTGTTTCTTTCTTTCTAACACATTTAAATAAATATAACAAGTAACCTTCGACGATTTCGTGATCACCCTGCTCCGTCCACTCGTCCCTCGGGGAATACAAACAAAAGGAAAATTCCCTTCTAACATACAAAATTTTACTGCCTATATATTAGGTGAGAATTAATAAATAAAATAAATATTTCCAACACTCATACCAATTAGCCTCGCCTTAAAGTAAGCACTGTAGGCTTGTATTATAGGCTACTAGGGTAACGTATAGAATAAATATACTAATACATATATAACTATATTTGTATATGTTACAGTTAAAACCAGTTTTTAGATAGAACGCGTTTACCCTAGTTAGAACCGGTTTTTACTAATAGCCTTTGTTAAGACTAGAATTAACTAATACTCAAAATGGAATATCAGTTAAAACTAGTTCTTACTAGACAACACGCGTTTTTCTGAAGCGAGTCAGTTAAAACTATTCTCAAAATTCATCGTACCTTATTCTCAATAAGTTTATTATTAGATGTATTCTTTTTTACCAATTACATAATTAATTTAATTTAATCATTTAGCATACAGTTACATAAATACAATTTATATATATTAAAAAATTTAAGTACATATGTTATTGAAAAATTAACTATACTTCAGCATAATATGCTTAGAAAAGTCTTTTAACTTTTTATTAATTATATAACTGTTTTTCACCTACTTATAAACTCGTTTATTTATAGCTTACTACCCTGCCAAAAATTAACTAAAACTGAAGAATTTATTATTAATTGGACATTATTACACATAAATATGATTGAAAGTCCTTTAAATAACATTTTATTAACGTAAGTCCAAATTTCGAAAATGGTGTGCCTTACTTTAATTTATCTTAGGTTCTTGTTGTTATTGCTTTTTATTAATGCTTAATGTAATCTCACCTTATTGAGAAAAAAATAACGTAAGCTCCATGCTATTTCAATTTTTTTCTAAACTATATTAGCTGGCTTTTTAAGATCTCATTTATCTAAAAGATCATATAAATAAAAGATAATTGCCATAAACATCATTTCAACAGGATAAGTATGTATAAAGTTATAATATTTTTTCTAATTTTCAAATTACTTTTTGCCTCTCCTGAAAAATTGGCTTTTGGCGGTTACAGTAATTCATATTACAAGTGACGATATGACTCTGTGTCCTAGATCTTTATAATAAATATTTTTAAAACTATATCTTGTTTTCAATCCCAAATTAGTTTCTCTAGTGCTAGTTGTAACTAAAGCTCGGAGTGACAACTAGTTTTATCTGAAAATCAAATATATCATTGGTAAATTCTAGTTTTGACTATTTATTTCTAGATTTAGTAAAAACTAATTTTAACTAGGGAAATCACGTTCTATCTAAAAATGGGTTTTAAACGTAAGCTATACAAATACATATAAAACATCCATGACTAGAGAGTACAAGTGCTCGTATTCATCACACAAACATGTGCTCCCACCGGGAGTTGAATCCGGGACCTCTCGAGTAGGCAACACCTTGTAACCTGGCGTACAAACCACTCAGCCAAGGAGGTCAATTCGTCAAAACGCCAATAACTACCTATTTGATTTCGTTTCGGCGCTTGCGCCAAATCGAACACCTAACATTGGCTCTGTTGAACCAAGCCAAACTATGTATGTCCGAAGAGTTTTTTTTTTATAGATAAAAGGAACGGAAATGGGAAGGGTGAATAAGAGAGAATAACTCCTCAGAACACTCGCCGTGGTACAGACGATAGAACGCGCTTAGTGACGCCACTTCACGGCGTAATTGAAGAGGCTCGAGGTGGTTAATCACCTCCTCATCGCCTATAATGGGGATCGCGCGCCGCTGTAACCTATCCAAAGCATCGAGCATGTACTTAGCGGAGTCATTCTAGAGGTGCGAGCAATATTCCACGCAGGACCGCACTTGCGTTTTGTAAGTACAATAAGCACAGTTGATCGGGCGTGAAAAAACGCCGCACCTTGTTCAGGACTACGAGTTTGCGTGAAGCTGTTTTGATTATAATTATAGTAATAAACACCGAAGGATACGCAGCTAATAGTGGTCGGTTGACCATTCTCCCACCGACGCATGTACAGTGGTAGTCTGCGTCATTATGAACAAGAGCAAGATGCAATGACATAAATGTTCGGCGTTATGGTGGGGGAGACAGATCTATTAATTGCCTTGCGGCTCATTATTCTAAGATGGAATCGGAATTTATCTGGAGACGTTTTAAATCATTGACATTGGCTACTGTTCATGAGAAATCTGACATTGGTATACACGTCATTTTGCATGTATCACAGACATATAATACTATAGCAGACGGAACATAAAACCTAGTTATATTTATGAATCAAAACATGATCTTTTATCCTTTTTGTACTCAGCTACAACTTGATAGTGGCATCTCATTCTTTCATCTATTGCAATACTGACTCACACATCAACAAATGTCGACGCGTGTCATTTTTATTCCTCGCCGCCATTTTATACATGACTTATCGGACATGCGACTTTTCGGTGTTTATTAAGAATATTGCTTTGATGAAACTATATTACAAAACGAGATTATTCAATTACTATGGTCAAGTACAGTGCGTATCGATGTGAAAGTGCTACCTACAATAGAACACCAGGATTAACGTTTCATCAGTAAGTTTTTATGTGTCTTTGTTGTGTACTGAAATGTCTTTGAGTCTTTTTGAAGCTTATTTAAATATTATCGTAACATGTAACATTTTTTACGTAGGATTATTTATCTAAGATACTACCGGTGAAAAGTAATATCTTAAAAGTAAAGAAATAGAAGTAATCAGGTTATATCATGATAGGAAATTCCAATTCTGACAACTGAAGTACTATTGCCATAACAGAGGACGGACTCGGTATCAAAGACAAAAAGTTTCTCGGCATTAATTTTGTTTGCATTACATTGTATTATGAATGTGAATGCAATCAAGAACGTAAATAGATAGGCACCTATTACAGACTAGCTATTCATATTTCTTGGAACATTGGCATCGGTAGGTATATAACCCAAATAACCACATAAACAATTTTGTTCTAGGTTTCCAAAGGATAAAAGTACTCGGAATGCATGGTTAAAATCTATGAAACGTCAGGATTGGCAACCAAATACTTATAGTGTTTTAAGTGTTTTTTGTTTTAAAATAAACAAAAGTAATGATTTTAATAGTTTGATTAAATTCATATGTGATTATGTCGATTATTCAATATTTGACTCGAACAATCCAGATCATGATATAAACCATGTCCACTTGCTTATTAAAGTTGTTAAAATTTTATTATGATCTTAGATGTAAACATCAATGTTAAGAAACAAATGTATCTCAGAGAAATTTTCTAAAAAAACTTGCATTATTTCAAAATAAATAGATAAAAACTATGCCTTAATTTTTTATTTCAATTTTCCTAATTGTACCTATGTCCTTTCCCTGGGTTAATTCTATCTCCGTGCTCAATTTCATCATTATCGGTTCAGCGATTTCGCCTGGCTAAATTCGCCATGAAGATATTAAACAGACAGATTTTAACATTTATAATATTATTAGCATGGACATCACATTAGGACCTATCTATTCGGATAGGTATTTCATGAAACAATAATGAAATCCATTATTCTACTATACTAAATGCGGCCCATGCTTTGGTAGAGTTTCAATGTGTGTGTATTTGCCACGCTGTTTAAAACTGAATATTTCGTCTGCTTCTAGTTATATGTCTGTGGCATGTATGAATGCATCGGTGCAATGGTGTCATGTAGCACCTGGTTTTGTACCCTTGTGTACCCTTCAACGGCCAAGTCACACAACATTAAATTTAATAATAAAGAAATCGCAGTAAGGAACCTTAGACTTGGCACGACTTTGTCTAGATTTCATTACTTTTTGGCTAGTTTTTTACAGAATGTTTTTGGTGGGATCAATTTGTAGCGCCATGTAATGAATTTTCAGCTGGCAGTAAATATGAGAGTTACATTGCTTAAAGATCTATCTACAGAAGATAGTAATAATAATGTTTATTGACAGAATACTTGTTACAATTTATGTTTGATTCCCCTGTATTCCAAAATAGGCATTTGCCTGGAGTATGGGATCCAGTGTCCTCTCCCATCATGTACATCAGCAGTAGTACTGGAGTTTACATAACAAAACATTATTTTTCTTCACAATTAATGTAAATAAAAAATAACTAAATTATATATTTAGGTGTGTGGTGAGTGTAGGTGTAGGTGTGCTTTTGTGTGTGTGTATGTGTGTGTGTCTGGGTGTTGCGTGTGTATGTAAGTGCGTCTTGTCTTAAAGCACATAAATATCGAATAATAAATTATAACATTTCTCCAAATAATTGCTAACTATGGTAAAAGCTGCGCGTAAGCTTTGTCACCCTCTAACTGTGGCCACAATTCCAACGCGTACAAAAGAATTTGGTGACTCATTTCTTTGTCGCACTATCCGTAAATGGAATGCTCTGCCTATTCACGTGTTCCCTCCTTCTTAAAATCTGGGATTCCTTTAAAGAGGCGAGAAGAAGGCCGGCAAGGTGAGGATGGCCGGTGTGGCAGGTAGAACAGCTGTACCAGCTATCTTCACGTATGGACTTCACCGTCACTTAACATCAAGTGCGTCAGTCATTTGTCGGACCTATCTATAAAAAAACGGTATTCCAGTCGAACGGATAGCTTTACATTTTTTCCAAATTATTGTAAGCGGTACGAAGTACACCGGGTCAGCTAGTATAAAATAAAAATACCTCTCTAAACTTACATATTTTGCATGTGTAAATTCACATTTACATTTTGAGCCAACCTCACTGACTAACTAAGTATAAATTAAGCACATATAGTTTTAAAAATATGTCATGAGATACTCAATTCCATCATACAGTAAGTGATTCAAACGTTTGATAAGTAGAAGCAGTAATTTCATTATTTTAATTTTAATTTCTCGTTATCGTTCTCGATTGATTAAAAAGAATGGAACCTGTCTTAACCCTTTGATTAGTGAAATAAGACCATTTTTCGTTTTTCCTAAACTAGTATTTCATCAAAAGAATACTCAACGGCTGTAGTTTAGGCGATACCGATATACCTAAGTGTCCCAGCCCTAATAAAGTTTTTAGTTCTGCGCTTAATAAAACAACTTCTATGAAACGGTTTTCAAAGCATTTTGAATTTAATTCTAGATATTACAAAGTTGTTTTATTAATTTAGTAGGTGTGTTTACACAGAAGCCCTAAGGGCTAGTGAAATTTATGAAATTAATTAATTTATAACTATAAAGAACTGTTACGAAAACTACAGCTGAAGTTTTTTGTACATGTCACCGTAAAATTGTTAATACCGTTTTATTATAATCTATCTCGCGAAAAAGGATACAATAAAGTTGTAATTTTAAGTGACAGCAAAAGCGCTCTGCAACATATAAAACGATGTGTAGCTGGTCAAAGAGCTGCTCCCATTGCAATAGTTATACTTAAAAAAAATCAAGAACTACAAATAAACAATTATGTTACAATGGATACCATCACATATTGCACTAACTGGTAATGAGAAAGCAAAAAAAAAAACACTATGCAAAAAATTCTATTTCTGAGGACTGCCACTACGCCACCGCGCACGGATTCGCAAGTACCCCTTAGTTTCCGAGCAAAATAGTGTCTATTTTCGTATTCGTGAGACTACCTGGTGCCATACTGTGCCAGCGGAGATCGCCGCGCACGTAGCCGCAGGCCTGAGCGCGCCGTAAGGCGCTGCTCGGCCAGGATCGCGCAGGCGTAGACCCCAGTACGCAGCATGGCTGACCAGCCGTCCCCGCAGCCGACTACTTCGCAGTGCCTCACTCCGATTTCGGACGAGGAGCTCGCCAGCGTTTTAGCTCGATCGATCGAGATAGCATCGCCCGGCGTCAAATATGCATTTGACGCCACGATGGTGTCCCGACTCGTCGAATCGGGCATGCTGTCGGATAGGCTGAACCGCTGGCTGAGCTCCTACGTCCGTCTGTTGGAGTTCGAGGCGGGCGAAACTCCTGCCCTCTGCCCAGCCGACGAGATGGCCTTGGAGGCGTTGCAGGCACTGAGCGGATCACCGCTTATGCTTCCGCCTCCCATCACGCCTCTCCCTCGCAAACGCTGCCTAACCACCACGCCGCAGCCAGAGAGCGAAAAGCGCCCTCGCACGGGACAACCGCGCAACCCGCGCATTCGTCGGTCGCTCAGTAGCGGCGACCGCCCCGTTCCCCAGCTGCCGTCACCTGTGCCCTCTTCACCAAGCCAGGCACAGACCCCAGCACCACCCCGGGACCACCAGCCCAGGCGAGTAATCGCCACAGCCGCCACCCCAGATCAGCAGACTGCATTACCGACACAGCCGTCGGTAACATACTCGGTGGTTGCGAAAAATTTCGCGACTACCTCCGCCCGCCGCCGCATCACATATCGACGCTCCGCCCGCGCAACCAGTCCACGGCACCGCTCCCACGGCCCAACGGGTACAGAAATACCCGCCGCTAGTGGTTGAGCACCTGCCGGACTGGGCAGCGCATATGCGCCTTCTTCACGACGTCCTTGGCCGCGCACCGAACGCGCACCCGTTCGGAACGGGCTTGCGTTTCATCCCAACGGACGATGAGGAAAACCGGCTCATCCAGGCCTACCTCTCCAAGCTGGAGGGCCAAACGGGTTTGAGCTGGTTCACTTACGCCCGCCCCGAGGACCGCAGCCTTAAGGTGGCCATAAGAGGGCTGCCTTACAACACCGAGCCGCATCACGTTGTCGAGACCCTATCTGCTAAGGGGTTCCAATGTGAATACGCCAAGCAGATCCGGGCGCGAGCAGGCCGCCCCGGATGCATTTACTACGCAGCCCTGAAGAGAACACCAGACACCATCCCGGCCATATACACAGTGAGTGAGCTCCTGTGTATGACCGGGATCACCATAGAAGCCTGGAGGGGCAAGAAGGGCCCTGCGCAGTGTCACCGCTGCCAGGGCTTTCGACACTCCTCCAAAGGATGTCACCGCGCGCTTGCCTGCGTGCGATGAGGAGACCCGCACGCCGCCGCCGACTGCCCCCGCCCGCGTTCGTAACTGGCAACATGTGCGAATTGCAAGGGCCCGCACCCCGCGAATCACAGTACGTGCCCCGCGAAACTCCGCGAGGCGCGCAACAAGAAGGCCTCCACTGTGGCCCGCTCAGGCCGCACGCCCAACCAACCGCCACCGAAACAAACCGAGGTGAGTGAGCACGCACCGGCCACACTCATGGCCCCAGCGAATGCCCCGCCCGCCCAGAAGCAACCGAAGCCCCGCCGCCGACGCAACAAACGAAGCCGCTCCACCTCCAGGCAGAGGGAAGAGGCGACCCCCGCTACCAACCCACCCGACGCAGTCACTACCCAACCCGACGCAGCCATAGCTACGGTACCAACACCAGCAGAGGCCCCACACTTCGATTTTTCACAAATCGACATCCAGGCGTTCAGCGCGGACCTCGCCAGCCGGATACTGGATGTCTTCAAAAATTTCGGGTAACCGAAATTTTCATCTACCCACCACCTAGAGGCGCTCCCCCCTCTCGCCTAAGTCCATCGCCCGCTCGCTGGTCGCTCACTGGGCCTCCCCAATGGGTCCCACCCGGTGGGCTTGACCGCGCCGAGGGCGATGGTGAAGTCGCAGGGAGGGAGGATGACCCAACGACCGTCCCGTTTGTAAACGGAATGCGCACCCGCCGCATCTAAAATGGCAAGACGCCAGATGACTCCCCGCACGCCGCGGCGCCTTCGGCGCCGGCGACGCGCGAGACGACGACAGTTGCTATTTCTAATGGATCAAAAATATTTATCTTGCCCATGTATACTGAAACATTATGTAAGTTTAGGGTAATTTGCTATAGGTTATGGGCAGAATATTTTAATGAAAGATCTAAAATGAAAGGCACTTGGTGCAAAACCATAGCAAGTAAACCTCCTCATCATATACCTTGGTTCAATAATGGTAACATAGATCGTATATATATTATGATTATGCACCGACTTCGTTCTGGATATATTCCATTAAATAAATCTTATTTCTTCTAAAAATAAACAATTCCCCTACTTGTGAAACATGTGTAAAACTGGAGGATGTGCAACACATTTTAATGGAATACGTCGAAATTGAAGCGAAAAGGAGACATGCAGATCGGCATATTGCAGGGCATCCCAGCCAACCCCCTATCGGAGGAGGCTGGTTCTGATTTGCAATATGGTAGCAAAAATTTTATATGATAATAAAGTAATTTTAAGAAAATTGTATGGTCAGGTTACGATGGACAATTTGGTCCGAAAGCCCCTTAAATAAAAATAAAATAAAATCTCGCGCGATTAAAACATTGGAACGCCCTATTTTTCGGTAGATTAAAATCTCAATGTTGTTGTTCCGTACCGTTACCGGTTCCAACGGAAGACTAGCGCTGATAACCTAATCAGCATAATGCTGTGATATAGATATACGAATTATTGCCTTATTATGCGGTCCCCGCTACTTCGTCTGCATAGAAGGAGTGGTTTTCAATACAAATTTTAATTCCCTTCAAGTTTTACTAAAGTTACAAAAAGTAACTCATATCATGTCGAGTGATTATTGGTTTCATAATTTTAGGGTTGGTACCGTTGAAAACTGCGTTTTCTTGTTCACAAGCTGGGGAAGGCTGCGATTTTTAGGTAATATTGTAACTATTGCTATAGGACTATTGTTAGAACACGTCTCCTAGAATGGAAGCCGTGGGGCAAAAAGCGCCCGCAAGGAAGACCACAGATGCGCTAGATGATGAAGTGAAGAAGGTTGCGGGATATTGCTCGAATTGGATACAAAGGGCACAATGCCGTAATGAATGGAAATTGTTGAGGGAGATCTTTACCAAGATGGTCAAAAACAACGCTGAAGAAGAAAATTGTAACTATGAGGATTTGTTCTTAGTCTTTGAGAGCTCAATGAGGCTTTGGACCACATTTCTGAATACAGTACCAGGAACTTGGTTGAGTTCAATGCTAGTAAAAACCCAAGTTATCGCTTTCACGGCAAAAACATAGTCATTTTGTTCCCTTCCCTCTCTTCAGGGCACAACACTGACGCTTAGGCTTGCCAGGTGGCCGAAAAATCCGGAATTCTCCCGGAATTTTGCGACTTATTCCGTGTCCAGGAATTAAACTTTATTGTCACGGTTTCCGAAAACGTACTAGTTTTCTAACTAAATAAAGTAATAACGAATGACACGGCTGGCCTGGCTGTAATTACAGGCGGCGCGCGGGATGGAAGTGCGATAGTTGACTTCCAAGGAAGGGTGTTAATTCTGGGGCAAATGCCCAGGGACTGATCGGCAGAAGCCATGGAAAGGCATTCGCTACTGACCTATATTTTGATTTCATGTTTTAATTGTGTGGTGGGGGGAGGGGGTGCAAATGTCAGGATTTGAACGGCAAAAGGTATTCTTTACCGACCTATATTTTGATTTGATGTTCTAAATCAGTATCTGGCAACCCTGTTGGCGCTACAGAGCAAACCATGCTCGGTATGGAAGTTCGTTCAAACCTGAATCCGCAAGACTGTATAGAAACCGTGGTCAAAACAGCTTCACGAAAACTCGGAGGCCTGAACAAGGTGCGGCGTTTCTGTAAAAACGCCGCACCTTGAACGATTAACTGTGCCGGTTGTACACAACGCAAGTGCGGTACTTCCTCTAACTTTTGGAGGTAAATATTTATGGAAGTTGGTAACCTGCTTAGTGAAGAGGGCCTTAGCATAACATTCGCTGTTTGGTTAATAATTATGTTATCTCATTACAGACTCGGTATAGCGGCAACAGCGCAAAGCCCTACGGAGCTGTGCTCATCTCACTCCCTCATTTGAGTCGCTCATATCACCGCTCAGTTGGAACCGCCTCAGCGCTCGGCTGTGATAACACTCCCCCTACCCCGCGCGCGCGTCGATTTTGGAACTATGTATAATCCCTACCTAGGAATTAACTAAACTTTTGAACTATATTCCTACCCTGTACATATATATATAGAGATATGAAAATAGAGCGCTTTGTATTGGTCCCTGTTAATAACTATACTTTGAAAGTTGCTAATCACGAAGCATTTTCTTTTCAAATTTGACAAAACAAAAGATAATTTAATAACCCAGGAATTGAGTTAACATTTTCGACGAAAATTAACTAGACATCGCGAGAAGCCGTGATAAATTTCGCTTTCACGAAATTAAGCCGAGCATATTATTATCTCCGAGGTGTTATCAGAATTGATGATCCGTCCGCTTCAGCCATGAGGTGTGCCTACGTTTTTTTGGGTTCTGTAGGCAACGGTACAGCGAGTAAAGAAGAACTATGCTCATTACTCATAACTCAATAATTGCAATCCATAATGTTACAACAGGTTTTCAAGATATTTATAGATCAGATTAACTGGACTCTGTCTGGCACAGCAAATAAGAGTTATTATAATAATGGCTATTTCTAACAAAATCAATATGAAACATAATCAAAATAAATTTAAATCAATTTGTGATCAGGCTTTATGATCATACACAATAAGTTTATTATGAGACATATTATTATTTTTTAAATTACATAATTAATTTAATTTGCTCATTTTAACATACATTTACATAAATGTCATTTTTTTACAATGAATTATAAATTTTTCCTGCGTGAAAGAATCAACTTAAATAACCGATATCGCTTGAAGGATTGCACAACTGAACTGGCAGTGGGCGGGACAACAAATAAAAACAATCATAAATGTGAACAAAATATAAATATATAAAATCAGAATTTTAAAAATGATATGCCTGTCGAGTTCGAACTCGACAAAATCTCTTGCATTACAACAGCATCTGTTGCATTAAACCTAACTACTACTAACGACATTGGTTAAAATTAAAATAAACATACTTTTTTATACAGAGTTGTCATTGGTGACGACAAGGCGATCACGGTGCTGCTTGGTTAGTTTGTTAGTTGGTTAGTTTATCCCATCTCAAAAAATGCCCAAAGTACTTAAAGAAGTTTTCGCTTCAAAAAATGTATCAAAGACACACACATGCTTAAAAGACTAATAAAAGCTTGAGCAATGGATGGTACGAAACCTTTCATAAACGCACCCAAATCGCTCTTGGTCGGTTTTCAGATATAAGGTATTAACCCTCTACACCATTATTTGTGTAAATAAATAAAGGATTGTAGCGGCTTTGTGATTCCACTTTAAAATGTACACATACCTCATCGTCACAGCCTAATAATGTCCCCATTGCTGGGGTACAGGCCTTCCCCATGAATATAATAGCGAGATTGGGTCGTGACCCACCACGCAGATTGGTGGATGCTAGTGACTGCAGATACAGGACCAACGGCTTAACACGAAGCATGGAGGAGCTCGATAGTAAGTTTTTGTCACCCATCCATTGACTGACCATTCCTTTTATCAAATTATCTTCCAGTTGTGAATCTTATTCTACACCATCCAGGGATATCAAATGAACACCATAAAAATTCGTTGAAACCAGTTAAGGGCCTTTTTACAAAATTGCGCCGCTGCCGTACTGATCGGCGCGTAGGTAGATTTGCACTAGTATATATAGCATTTTACGGGTGATGTTTCGAGTCTTTTAAAATAATTATTAATGAACTAATTATAAAAATATATACATATATCAGTAGTTCAATGATGGTAGATTACTTTTATGAAAGTTTTTGAAATTAATTCTATTTAATTCAATATCAAAATACAAAGTAAACCTTCACTGTTTTTTGAGAAAACTCACGGAGGTTAGATGTTTGTTTTGTTAAATTAATGAGATGTAAAATCAAAATTCTAATACATTATGTTACAATATAAACATATTTCTGATGTCGTAGTAATTAATTTGATCTAATTTATTGAACATTATTGAAAGTTTGAGGCGTTTGAAATTGTGCATATTATCGTTTTTTCCGTAAACTAGCTGCGGTAGAACGATCAGTACAAAAAAAGGAAAATAGTAGTTGCAAATATTCTACATTAACTTGCAATAGGAAGAATATAATCTAATCTGTTTACTTCTATTGGAAATAGTCAAAATCTTTTCTAAGGGACTAAACGAGGCACTCAGAAATTACGATTTTTTGCAAAAAAATGTGAAAGGGCTCTTAACCGTAACCGTTGAAATTTTCACTGATAATGGTTTTGCCGTTATAACAACACTACTAAAAACAGAATAATAAATATTTGTGGGCTCCCCTTTATTCATTTTTTATATATAGGTCCGACAAATGATTGCACCCCACCTGATGTTAAGTGACGGTGAAGTCCAGGCGTGAAGGTAGCTGTTACAACAGTTCTACCTGCCACACCAGCCATCCTCGCCTTGCCGGCCTACATGTTGCTTCTTCACGCCTCTTTTAGACGATCCCAGGTTAAAAGGAGGGCACACGTGAGCAGGCAGAGCATTCCATTTACGGATAGTGCGACAAAAACATACGTGATTTTTTACAAGAAAATTTAGTTGTATGTTCACTTTAAAAACAAATAATAAAATTTAAATAAAATAAATATTTAAGTTTATACAACATACGTGATTTTTTGCCGTTTTCGCTCGATATTATAATATAGTGTCTAATGTTGTATAGATTATGGTAGGGAACGCTTTGTGCGCGAGTCGGACTCGCACTTGGCCGATTTTGTATGTAAAATCTTTGTGGACGAGGTCCGCGCTGATGCTAAGAGGCCGCCTTAGCCTATTTTTTTTTTCATTATTGGGAATAGTTAACAAACAATAGACAATGGACGCTAAGACGCTTGCGATACTTAGGTTGACCTTTTTTGTGTCTGGGAAATGCCTTATGCATCTTTCAATAACTGGGGCAGCGAGAAGAAGGTATGTGGGACTCCTCCCTGCCCACTTCAGCCAGCCCTGAGACCTACGCCCTGAACAGGGCCACTAAAAACCAGACAATACTCCTGCACCGTCACCCGACACGCACTATGAGGACCGCGGTCCCCCTAGTGCATGCTGAGAGGGCGTGTGTGCTCGCGGCTCCCGCTTCCGAATGTCCGCGATACTTAGGTTGACCTTTTTTTTATTATTGGGAAAATACGTGACGCATACCCCGCCCCTGGGTGAGAGACGGGGTTATGTGGAACTCCTCCTCCCCTCAAATGAGGGGGGTACGGAACGGGTTTGTCGAGTCATTGAGCAAGCGAGGAAATAAAGAATTTTTCTACCCGCCATCGAAATAAAAAGGGTGAGTAAAATAACAAAACCAGGCACTAATTGTTTTACTCAATTCAGGATCAAAATAAAGACTTTGTAAATATTATCTACGCAGTTTAATAGCATCTCTCGTACAGTATAGAATGATTACAATGTAACACCCTCTTTGTGGGCGAGTGTTATTACTAATAAACCCGAGAGTCATTTGCGGTAGGCATATTCTGACGATGAAGCGGTTTTATCGTTTATGTGTAAGCAATTTCGATAATAGATGGTTTGTGGTAGGGTGTATCGCGAAATGGAATAAGGTTTTACCACAAATTTAAAAGTACAGAAGGTAATCTACATTCAAAGTGCGCTCGAGCAACGCACACATAGACACCGCTCACGGACACTATATCTCGAACCATTCGAGATCAGTTCTATCCGCTTGAGACACGTGTCTGTGAAATTTGGACAAAAATAGAGCAACAAAAAAAGTAATTGTACCTTTTCAGTAGACCGGTGAATTGTCGTTTCTTTAATTTGTAATATAACAATAACATTGAAATTAAAATATTTTAGTTATCATTGGTTTATATTTCCGTTCTTTTTGTTTCATTCTGAACACTAAATTAAACAACTAGATACGAGTATCACGACCACGATAGCTTTTTGTGCATAAGCCAAAGTTGACAATACTAGCGCGAACGCCGAGCGTAGGTATGTAAAGTGAAGAACATGCATGAGATTACCTTCTGTACTCTCTATTTTATAGTTTTACTAAGGGACGTTCCTGTTAATGAAAGAATAATATGTTCCTTGTTTTTTTATGAGTGGTTTGACCAGATGCATAATTATACCGTATTGTTCGGCAGCTCCTCAAATGAGAATTGATATTTCCCATCCATCCATCCGAACACAATGCTCAAATATTTTAAGAGAAACAGACCGAAACAGATTATTATACCATTCAATTAAACGTTCACATGAAAAGAGAGACGAAACCGACTTTCTTTTTGTCAGCTCAAACTGTCGTAAACGAACGGAAACACCGATTTATCGAGAAAAATCTCTGAGGGGATGGAGAGAAATTAATGGTAAAAAACTAAGCTATATTCCGTGCCTTTTTAAAAGGTCAGTCACCTCACAAATTGATTGTGAGATAAATTAGAGATAATAAGGAATAAACGGTTCATTCTTCCGTGCGAGCACCTGCATTAGGTTGTTTTGCTTGAGAAATTTAAATTTAAAGAATGCCCTGTGTAAGTTCATTGTTGCGAAACCATTTCGCTGACCGATCAAAGTGAAACCGCTAAAGCGTACGGCAACAGTACAGTCGAGGGATTATACTCTGAAAATCGATCATCTAAATTTTTGTCGTGCTGCAAAATGGGAACTTTACTGCATTAGAAACTTAGAGCAAGATGAACAACGATGATTATCACGATTGATCGATAGTCTACTTTAACAGTCGGAGCCAAGGCATGTTGGTATCTATTTAAAATTGACTGTGACTTTATTACTTAGTATTAATAGCTAACGGATTTTTAAATCAACTAGTACATATACTAGTAAATATATTTGTCTTCCACTCACGCAATTAGCTTAGCCCCAAAGTAAGCACTGCAAGGTTTGTGTTATGGAATACTAGAATATGTATACCTATAGAAATTTGTAACTGTTGTTTATTTTTTTGCAAAAGAAAAGGTAAAGCAGGCAAGATGCTGCTGAGGGTAAACTCGGAGACGAAACACGTGCAAAGTCAGCGATGTCAATTCAAATTATCCCAGATGTTTCCCAAAAACCGGGGTTTACAAAACTTGGATAGGTAGATGGGAATCATTAATTTAGGAGACTTCGAAGAATCAAGACTAACTGTATTATAAAGAATAAAAAGTGTTTTTTATTTAAAAATTGCAACATTGAACTTCCTTAGCAAACTTCAGATTCAGATTTATGTAATGTTCACCAATAATAATTAATAGAAAAACAATAAAAAATCCCAACCACCCAATCATTGTTTCACAACAAACTTATTGAAGTCAAACGGTTACAATGACGAAGACAAAAAAGTATATTTATTTATATTTCTGGTATGTTTTTTATTATTCGAAAAAATCCATTTACAGTAAAATGTAGCTGCTTATCGTCTGCCATAAGCTCGTTTCTTAGTCTTCCAACATTGATAACCATATTTTCTGTTCCAGATCAGCATAGGATACTAGTCTATTCAACATACCTACCTACATTTGTTATTTAAAATCATTAACAGGAAATATTTTACACAATTTAAAAGAATGGTGCTGGCGGTGAGTTCTGTGACTCCCTTGGACAGCGGTTCAGACCAAACTCATGAATAAATTCGAAAAATCTAAATAACTCAAAGCTACGAAGCCTTAAATTCTTTGGTCACTAATTATTTAAAATCAATAATCAATGGAAGGAATCGTTGTCCACTGACAAACGGAGGGCGAACGGTCACGCGGTCGGTCACTTAATCGCTAGACAGACTTAATAACTAAGTAGCTAACAGTATAGCTTGTCTGATTCCTCATCACCAGCCTTTTTTATAAATAGGTCCGTCCGACAAATGACTTCTCCACCCCACCTGATATGAAGTGACGGTAGAGTTCAGATACGATGATAGCTGGTACATATTTGTTTCTTAGGTTTTCACACACACCACACATGAAATAAAACAAGCTTCAACGGTATAGATGCACTGATTTATTTATTTATTGACGTTTCGCATCCTTTTCAGGTAACGTCGTCTGAATTATACACCTTATAGTAGTTTAAGGTACACCGGCTTACAAAAAACAGAAGCTTCAATACAGTAGTCTATAGTGCCTATGACCCCTGACACTTGGGACCGCAACGAGTGGAATCGCATCGCAGTGACTGCGTTATCCAGAAAGGACGCATCATCGTTAATTACTAACACTCATTTTTCCTTTGAATAAGAAACAACATTTGTAACTAACACAAAGGTAAAAATTATTTCCAGAAAAAAACACAGAAGTTTTTTCAGTTTTTCATGATTCTAAACCTTGAATTTTTTACCAGCCATGTCTAAAAAACTTAGCGTGTCCTTATTTTTGATATCCAATGTGTCTTCATCATCATTATGAAATAACCTGAAAATGGTTTAAAATGTTATCTCAAACCATTCGTTGTATCTTAAGACATACTATTGAACAAATATAAACAAACAGTGAAGATATCAAGTGGCTAAAATAAAAAGGAACATCAATGAGCAACCGGTTCAATGTTAGACGGAAATAATTCAAAGGTTTCGTGAGGCGCGCCGGCGTACTTCCCCCGGTCGGGTGATCGTGACGTAAACCCGGGCCAACCGGATGGTCATGACCCAAAACCGGGCCATCTGGGTGGTCATGACCTACAAACTGGCGTGCCTCGGTGATCGTGACCCGTAAATGGGTTTCGCACGCCCGGGCGTGATCTTGACTCACAACGACTTTGATTATGGCCGCGTTTTCTCGCACAAATGCGACTCGTACGAACACGTACGAATAAGTACGAACATGAACGAACATTCTTCACTTTAGTTTGTAGTTTTTATACGTGTACACATAGGTAGTTTCGCCTCTAACACTATGTTAGTAATTAACGGTGGCCATCAGAGACGTATAATAAATTCATTAATAATTTATTAAATAGCATGTTGTTTTATTTATTCATTGGCAAAGAAAGTAACACCGTCAAATTTAATAAAACTTTAATTAATGTCTCTTAACCAATAAACTTTAAGTTTCACTAATATTGATTCTGTTTCTTTAAGGCATACACATAACAGTAAGATGAGACTGCGTTATATTAATTTGACGTTACCAAGTACGACTATGAGTACGTTTTCAATAAGATATCCTCTCTGGCACAAAGACATCTACCCGGTTTCCGGAGAACCATATTTTTGTAGGAGAAAACAATGTCCAATGAGAGCACTCAATTCATACGACCAGTATTATTACGTATACGTATGTATTAAACAAATTCATATCCAAACTGCCGCTGGCCTTAGCCATCTAAAAGACCGAGTTGTGCGTACTTAAGCACACAAAAGGCGCACTGTCCCTTTGATTTACTCTTGTCCTTGGAATTAGACGTAGTTCCCCTAAATGTTATCGAGAAAATAATATATTTCTAGTTCCGGTTCATTTTGCCATGAATGATAAAATCAAACCTTTTTGCAAGATAAGAGGTCGAGGCAGAACGCCCGGGATCAAAAAATTTACCCGCAAGCAAATCAACAAAGAAAACCCCTACATTCGTCTATAAAATCGTATTTTCGTTACTTTAGGTCTACTCTAATTAAAATCAAACGAAATTTTGATTGAAACTACGCACTTCTCTTACTATGTTTCTGGTTCGTTTTTAATTACAATAATATTCGTCGTCGGAGTATAGATTGAGGTGTAGATTTTTTTTTTTTTTTTTTATAGATAGGTCCGACAAATGACTCCACCCCACCTGATGTTAAGTGGAGGTGAAGTCCAGACGCGAAGATAGCTGATACAGCAGTTCTACCTGCCACACCAGCCATCCTCACCCTGCCGGCCTGCATGTTGCTTCTTCACGCCTCTTTTAAAGGATCCCAGGTTGTAAGAGGGAGGGAACACGTGAGCGGGCAGAGCATTCCATTTACGGATAGTACGACAAAGAAATGAGTCACCAAATTTCTTTGTACGCGTTGGAATTGTAGCCACAGTTAGACGGTGACAACGTAAGCCAGCGCGCGTGGTCCTCTGAAGGAAAGGGGAAGGTGGAATAAGAGAGAATAACTCCTCAGAACACTCGCCGTGGTACAGACGATAGAACGCGCTTAGTGAAGCCACGTCACGGCGTAATTGAAGAGGCTCGAGGTGTTTAGACACCTCCTCATCACCTATGATGCGTATTGCGCGCCGCTGTAACCTATCCAAAGCATCGAGCAAGTACTTGGCGGAGCCATCCCAGAGGTGCGAGCAATATTCCACGCAAGACCGAACCTGCGTCTTATATAACAAGCATAGTTGCTCGGGCGTGAAAAAACGCCGCACCTTGTTCAGGACTCCGAGTTTGCGTGAGGCTGTTTTTATCACACTTTCGATATAATTTTTTGGATTTAAGTCACAGCGAATCTCCATACCGAGCATGGTGATACTGCTCTCTAGCTCCAGTGTTGTGCCCTGAAGAGAAGTACATAAAAGGAATGGCGACGTTTTTGCCGTGAAAGCGCAGACCTGGGTTTTCTTAGCATTGAACTCAACCAAGTTCTTGGTACCCCATTCAGAAATGTGGTCCAAAGCCTGATTGAGTTCTCCCGTTTCTTTCTCCCGTTTCTCCTTGGTTACCGCCTGCCCAGCCGCTGCTTGTCCGAGATACCCCGCATGCACTGTACTGTCGTCTGCATAGCAATGAATATTCCCAAGAGGAATTAGGTCATTGATATGCAGCAGAAAGAGAGTGGGGGATAGGACGGAGCCCTGGGGAACGCCGGCATTCACTGACATGAACCGTGAACTGCTACCATCCGTAAGGACACGAATTCTACGCTCATGCAGGAAGTCAGCTACCCAAGAACAGAACTGGGCCGGCAGACCGTATGCCGGAAGCTTGGAGAGAAGGCTTTTGTGCCAGACCCTGTCGAATGCCTTGGCAATGTCTAGGCTGATAGCCAACGACTCGCCCCGCTTGTCGATAGCCTCACCCCAGATATGAGTCAAGTACGCTAGAAGATCACCCGTCGATCGTTTCGGTCTAAAACCATATTGATGATCATTAATCAGGGAGTGATCCTCTAGGTAGCGGGTCAGATGGTTGTTAAGGACCTTTTCTAGGACTTTACATAATACTGAGGTGACTGCTATTGGCCGGTAGTTTGCCGGGTCTGAGCGATCCCCTTTTTTGGGTACCGGTTGCACGTTAGCATTTCTCCAAGTCTCCGGCACACGCCCCAAAGAATACGAGCACTGGTACAAACGCGTGAGCACGGGAGACAACTCCGCTGCACATTTTTTCAATACTACTGCTGGGATGCCATCAGGTCCACTAGCTTTCCGGACGTCGAGTGATTGCAATTCGGCACGAACCTCACGCTGCCTGATTTTGATATCAGGCATCGTTGTGCCACAATGAGGTAATAATGGTGGCAGTGCATTGCAATCATCGATTCGGGAGTTAGCCGCAAAGAGTTTTGCCAGTAAATCGGCTTTCTCCTGCGGCATATGAGCTAGTGTTCCGTCTGGACATCTCAGAGGTGGCAGCGAGGGCTGGCAGAAGTTCTTTTGCACGGCCTTGGCCAAACGCCAATAGCTACGGGAGCCCGTAGGATGCGTTATAAGTTCGTGACCAACACGTGCAACGCGCTGGGCATCCGCTCTGATGTATGCCTTCTTACAGGCCTTGGAAGCAATATTGTAGGCTGCTTTTATAAGCCTACTCAAAGAAAGCTTAAATTTGATAGTTTTTTGTTCAAATTATGTATAACCTTAAATTGACGAAATTAAATTTCGTTTCAACTTCGTTATCGAAAGTTCGTTTCGGAGAAAAAGAGTAGACCCCCATGGTTTCTATTGACGAATTGTTTTTCTTTATACAACTAATTTTATGTAAGTCAAATGAAAATTTATTTAAAGTATGTAAGTCTGTATTAATAAAATATCGATATTACAGAATAATTTATATTTTAAATACGTATTTAATGACTAAATCAGAAATTGTTACTGAACCAAAATAATTACGTGAGTCGCTACACATACACCCAAATAAGCAAATGAATTTCGTTAAATTATTGGCTAGCGACAGCACAAACTAATCTAACAAATTAAGTAATTCGTTTAAAAAAAACTGTAGCCTACGGGCATATGAGATATTTTCTTCTTCTTAATTAAATTTCACCTAATCGCTAGTTTCGATGAAGGGATTCTTATTTGTTGCAAGTACCTAGTGAACTTTTATATTATACAAAAAATTACTTGTGCGCTACCGTGGTTTCTTACAAAGAAGAATAATTCCTCGATCGAGACTGGTTCCCAAGAAGAAAAAGTTGCAAACTTGCAAGCTTCTTGGTCATGACATCACTCATCAAAGGAGGCTGCTACCATCCTTTTGTTATTCATGAAAAGAGATTTTGTTTTTAACAAATAATTTAAATTCTTAAGATGGAAATAGAAGAGGGGCATAGCTTTATTCCCCCATACTTATAATATATTATCTTCAAAGCTAGAGTAAAAAGGCATTACTTGAGTCTGTGTGCTCCAGCTTAGACCGCATCACTGCTTAGTTTCGGACTTGTCAAACGGATTCAAATCTTTTATAAAAAAAGGCTATAGTGGATTTACTGTTAATTACTGAAAATCTGTGATCTTTGGAAAGGTATCCTTCACCTTTTTCACAGTGAAATTATACTGTCTTTTAATAATGTTGTATTTATGTGCATGAATGGGGTTCCAGGGGCCCACAGAGTAGGAAATGAGGTTAGGGTAGGTGACGGTGCAAATGACATTCTGGTATCGCCAAAAAGTTAAGCTAGGTTGTTTGTCAATAACCGAATCGTTCGAGAATGATTTGGTATATTTTAATGTTCTTAATAGACAAATTAAGGGGACGAAAACTATAAAATTATTTATTCAGTGAATCGAAAACCCGAGAAAATCATAAGAACTTTTTCGATAGGACATTTGTACGAATCCAAGAACATAACTCACGATTAGAACAATAGCTAAGCGTGATTCATTGTTCGTTGTGTGAGAAAATTACAGGGATACCATTTATACATATCTCGGAAAATTCAAGCTTCACAAGTCTTGTCTTTATGTGAACGACGTTAATTGATTTATTCCTTTGTTCAACATATTCTTGGAATGGAATAACTGAATTTAAAAAGTAAAAACGTATCTGAATTTTACATGTAAAATGCAAACGATCTCTGCAGTTAAAAAGTGGATATAAAAAATGTACTACATATAAAATACATACACAGTCAAGTGCTTTAATTTGGGAGCAATTTGTTTAAAATATGATTATAAAACACTCATAGTATGCAAAACACTCTAAACTTCCATTTTTATAAATTTCTCATCAAAAACATGTATCGTACCAGAGCTTACTTGGGGCTAGGCTAATTGGTGTGAGTGTGCTAAATATTTATTTATTTTTGGGTTCGAAATTCTTACCACATCTACTGTCTCGAGTTCACTGGTTATTGCGACATAGATTACCTAATAATTAGGTTTACTCCTACGTAATAGCATCGCAACAAAAATTCTTAGAAAAATCACACCAAACCCGTGTAACGAAAAAATGTGAAAATTGTTATTTTCAGAGAATCACAAATGAGCTGTTCCCTACGTATGGTATTGAGTGACTCCGTAGGATTGATGGGCCACTTCGGGTAGAAGGGCAGGAATGACAGGTCCATTACTACCTGCTTGACGAATGACCCCGAGGGACGCAAAGAAGTTGGCTCATGCGGATGACGAATTACAATCTGGTGTTGGTTTCTGAATTTAACTTCGGTGATTTTGGTGACAGGTGTATAACTACTGGATGTGATATCAGAAAGTATGAGACGTACAAGATTTATGTGGAAAGCACGGCCGCTTGTTTCCGACTAAAGCACCTCACTCACTAGACGACCACGAAAAGTGGCCGCAACGACCAGATAAAGAACTAAAGAAACCATATGAACGTCGCGCACTTGGTCGCAACTGCCTACTGGCTGCACACCGGGCCGGCACGGTCGTTGCAGCCAAACTACGTTAGTTTGCTGTAAACATTCTCAGTTCAAGCGGACAGTTCGAGAGTGAACACGCTTCGTATCATTTCGCAACTCAATAGGACGACGTTTTTTTCGTCGTCGTCGGCTCCGGACAAGGCTGCATAGATAAGAATTCTTTGCCGTGTAAAAAACTGGGAGAGAGAACAGAAAGAGAGAGAAAAAACCTTTTTACATATTTTTATCTGGCCGGAAAAGGGTGACATGGAGCCAAGCAAGCGAAATAAAGAAAATAAAGAAAATGTGCTCTACCGCAATCGCCACGTACACAAACAAAAACTCAAAAACAAGAAACAATAATAAGGATACATACAACTGTAAATAATTATAATCATAATAAGCTGAAAAGCAGTGCGAACGAACGGGTGCATCCAACAAAGAATGTAAATTACAGTGTATTTAATAGTAAAGACGTAGATAAAGCTATGGCAAACAGGAAGCGGCTTTCAAAAGCAAAGCAAAGCTAACACGGCACACCCACCCAAGGCTTGCAAACGGCCTGGACGCGACCCCATCTAGTTAATAACCTCAGTACTATGTGAAAAAAAAACGAAGCTCAGATCCAAAAGTCTGACGATTCGGACGCAACGCAAGCTCGTGACGGCTTTATAAAAATGCAAAAATCGCCATTTGGAAATATTTGAGCGCGTCAGATTTTCATACAGGCGGTTCAGCTTGATGACCGCTGATGACGGTCATGCTGATCCATAATCTGACGAATATTCGGAGGGATTTTCTTAATCTGACGGTTTAAACAAATTTTTCTCTGTCATTTTTTTTCAAATCATTGAATGTGATAAATAAAAATAGCATGCAAATATAAATAAACTGAAAATCTAATCAGGGTTAAATTAGGCCAAGATACACTCATTGTAAAAAAATCAGTTCATTTACTTCAGCGGTTCGTGCGAAAATTTGACAAAAAATTTATACACGTATTCACAGGCATGTCCGATATTTAAAAAAAAAGATAAATTTAATAAAATACAATTAAAAAACATTGTTACATTTCAGTCTCTGGTAAGCTTACAGAAGATAAGGTGGAGTACTCTATACTCGGACAAAAGCGAGTTTGATGCTTAAAGTCGGACATTTGCAGAAAAATCCTTTTTTTAATATTCATAAATAAGTAACAATGCAACAAAACATTGCATTTGTGTATTGTTCATGACCTCCACCATGAAATAGTGCGAAGATTTTATAATACAAGAATATATTTGATTTAAAAAAAATACCACACTTATTTATTGAAATAAAGCGTGTCCCAATTAAGTGTACATTTTACGTACTATGCACTCGTGTATGACGTATTTGTCGGACAAAAAATCAATTTTGTTATCTGCTATGTCCCAGTATATGTTAATGCACGTGAAAATGCCCCAATTTAAGTTCATATTCAAGATTTTTTCAAATATCGTGTTTACGCATAAAATGAGGTGATTTAAATATTTTTATGCTAGTAACTTGCTTAAAAGAACATTATTTTTTCATTGCAATAAAAAAAACTTTAAACCGTATTGATTGATTTTATATTAATGTTAGTTGTAAGTGGAAGATAAAGAAAGAGCGAAATAGAGAGAGGCGTGTAGTATGAAATACATGCTTCGGTGCAGCTGCACGCGCAACACTTTATTAAAGATTTTTGTTACTTCGGCTTGTCCAAATCGGCAGATTATAATTATGTTTTTCATGATCCTTGAATTAAGAATTAAAAATCTCAAATCGTCAGATTATTGAAATACACACTTTTCAGCATTTAATTAAACCACCATACCTTAATCTGACGCGCTCGAGTATTTCCGCCTATCGTTTTTTTTTTTACTATTCTAATCGGCTGGTCTACGCGCGCGGCACTACATGGAGAACTCAGATTTGATAGAGGTACTCTACTAGATGTAAGGTATCTTCCCATATATTAATCTGCCACGCTCGAGTAAATCCCCAAATCCCTCTTGGGCTCCCCTGTTAAGAGAGGTGGAGCTTACACAGATTTATTTATTAATGAAATAAAGGAACGACCAGGCCGCTTTACGGCCAGTCGTGGCCTTAACCGCAAACGTGGCCGCAAGCCAACCGTATCTTCTGCGGCCAAAGTTACGACCACGACAACTGGCCCATCGTGCCCGTCCAGTATGTGAGGTGCCTTATAAGGTTTTTGTGTTGGTGTTGATGCAGTAGCCTTTATTTTACTGTTTTCCCCATGTATTTTCTGCAATATGGAAAATAGTTTCCAGTTCGTGTAGAAGTTTTTTTGTTTGATGAAATTGTACAAGAAGTTAAATTACTTCACCCCAACTGATGCTATGCATGGGATTAAAGTGTCTAGGGCTGCATCGATACGAGTATTTTTAACGATACTTTTCTTTCGCTACCTAGTAGATAATAGATACATAAGTAATGTAAGTATTAATTATATTAAACTTGTACATTATTTTGACGACCTCCGAGGCCGAGTGGTATGTACGCCGGGTTTTATGGTGGGTTCGAATCCCGGTGGGGGTAGATATTTTTGTGATGAATACGAGCATTTGCACTCCGGTCCTAGATGTTTAATATGTATTATCTATATAAATATACTTATATATCTATCAGTTTATGTGTTCTATCCATCCCATAACACAAGCCTACAGTGCTTGCTTTGGGGCTAGGCTAATTGGTGTGAGCGTTGAAAATATTTATTTATTGTGTTTATTATTTATTTTATTAAAGCTTAAAGTAAATGATAAGTGCCTACTCGACCTTTGTAGTCATTTATTTAAGTACAAAATAAACTGTTATAAAGAAATTCCTTGGTTAACCGAATCATTAAATAAGCTTACAAATAAATATTTACTCATTTCGAATTAAATTAATTTCGTTACGGCGCAGTCAGAGAATTATTCACTTCCGATCATTAAATAAGCTTACAAATAAATATTTCCTCATTTCGAATTAAATTAATTTCGTTAGGGCGCAGTCAGAGAATTATTCACTTCCTCAATTTGATTTAATTAATTATAAAATCAGTGGAAAAGGCTGCCGCAAGTGGTGATAATAAATTTTATTTAAAAGACGAAAAAAAATATTTCGTTTGTTGGTAGTGTTTCTGTTACTCGAAACTATAAAGTCTGCCAGTAACATCTTACCCGCAATTACTTCAGTTACTCCATGACTTTTTTTTATAGTAAGGTCGGACAAATGACTCCAACCCACCTGATGTTAAGTGACGGTGAAGTCCAGACGTGAAGATAGCTGGTACAGCAGTTCTACCTTTTTTTTGTAACTCAGGTAAAAAATCTTTTTACAGACGACGGCGCCTTTAAGAGGCACACCGCCGAACGGACCTCAAACCTGGCTCCCGCAAGTCTTATGGACCCCCTAGTGGCTGACCACCGAGGACCCCGCAACTCTTACGGGCGCTTTACGGCCTAATATCGGCTAAAAAAGTCCTGCGAATACCTTCTACACTCCTTTAAGCGAAGCCGCGGGGTCCCCGTTTAGGGATTCTTCCGTGACTCCTCACCCAGCAGCGTCCCGATCTTGCCGGGGCTCCACGGCAGGGGTCTCCCGACGTATTACGGGGACCCCGCAGACGTGCACAGGATGGCCCGCGCGTGGGGGCTGAATACGCGGCCTAGTGCCCACCGTACCGCCCCCCGTCCGCTGCGGAGGGCTACTCGGGCGTACCCATGTTGTAGAACATGGGTAGAACTGCTGTCGGCTACCTCCGCCGACAGCAGTTCTACCTGCCACACCAGCCATCCTCACCCAGCCGGCCTGCATGTTGCTTCTTCACGCCTCTTTAAAAGGATCCCATGTTGTAAGAAGGAGGGAACACGTGAGCAGGCGGAGTATTCCATTTCCGGAAAGTGCGTAAAAAAAATATTCACCGTCACCATAACGATGACCCATGTTCATGGTTCCTAAATTAAGGGTAGTAATCCCACTCATAACGGTAATTACTTTAACATTAGCGACCATAAAAGTTTAAAACAATATAATATTTGATTTTCTCTTTTAACCTCGCTTGTCCATTTCACAACAACGTAACTGGATAAAGCAAAACTTCAACAAAGCCTGCTCCAAAGTCTGAAAACAAGCGTCATTGGTTTAGATTATTAAAAAGGGAGTGGAACTGATTTCCCCGGAAGCCGGAAGTTGAATTGGGTCAATGACGTTTCTCGAGGACTATTCACAAAACAACTCGCTTATGAGTTGTCTGGTTGTCACGCGCATTCTAAAATCGGTCTTTTGTGGAACAAAACATTTCATCAAGTGCCTTTTTTCACATACAAATTAAGCTTAAATTTGCATATGTGGGAAAGGTACTTTTTTAAGAAATAAAGTTGATCTAAGTATCTACTTGTTTAAATGCGTAGAATTGATTCTTGTCACAATTACTGAAATATATAGAAAGATATAGTATAAAGAGATCAATCAAGAACATAAAAAGATCAAAAATGAATCATGACAGTAGGTTCTTTGTTGTTTTGAACACAAATAAGAAACGGAATCATTTCGTCTCATTAGATATAACTTTTAATTCAATAAAATAATAGGTTTTGTTTTCATGTTTCTCCGTCGGCTTTGTCATATTAACCTTATATGCTTATTTTTTTTAAAGTTTATGTAGACAAACGAGCCGACGAAATATATTATAATATATTATTATCATCATCATCATCAACCTATTAATGTACCCACTCAATAGATGAAATCTCAATAGGGAGATTGGATCATGAACCACCACGCGGGCCCAGTGCGGATTGGCGGGTGCTAACGAATGCAGATGCAGCCGGGACCAACGGCTTAACGTGCACAGAGATCTAGAGGTAGAAGATTTTAGGTCACTCATCCAATGACCGACCACTGCGAAAGTTGCTTAACTTAACGCAGCCGAACGCGATAACCACCTGCGCCATCGAACTCCTCATATTATGATCACTTATTTCTTAGGTATAGACGAAACGAAGAAGTTAAAGAATCAGCTGCCTCGTATGTAATAAGTAGTTTCTGAGTTTACCTGAAACAAAGAAAAGAAGCTATTACTAATTAATGTTTACATAATCAATTAATAATACAAAGTCAAGTCGAGTTTGTTCATTGCTTCGACCTCAAGTTAGGTCGCGTTGTTTAACCGAAAGTTAAATTTAGCTGTAGTTAATGCCACGTCAAATACATAGAAAATTCGTAAAACTTTGACAAAGAGTTATTTTTTTTTCATGATTTTTTCTATAGGATTTACATTTCTTTACTCGTGTGATTATACTATAGTTTTTTTTCTTTTGATGAAACAACGAGGCCTTAGTAGTCAACAATTGATCAACACATTTATATTAATGTGCACCATTCAACAAAGTGAATAACGAATTCTATGCTTGACATTATTAAAATAAATAACGGCAAAGAAGGAATGGGAAAATAATAATTTAAATGAGTTTTGTGAGTATGAGAGTGTGTACATGAATATGAGGGTGTCAATTAGGAGTATTTTTTTTATAAATGACTTCGCACGGCTTGTGCATTTAGCCAATGTCAACTGTTAAAATGTTTACAAATACTCGTGGTCAAAGTAATAAATCAAGTCAAAGTAAGTGGCAGTCAAGTCCACCCCCCTTTCCCTATATTTCAGTAAAAGTGTGAGGATTTACTGGAACCTCCCCGTGGGCTTCTTGAGGGAACGTCGAAAGACACTTTCCGCTATTTTGTTTCACTTGCCAACACTTGTGCATATTCCCGAACACTTAGTGGTTAATAATCCACCATTATTAGACACTAACATCCGCCACAACACAATTTTTAACAAGAAAAACAAAACTACTTAAGTGACGCTTCCCGATCCCGCCAAAAAGTCCTAGGAGTGTTGTTTTAGCATGTTTTTTTTATTTAACTTTTTTTTATTAAATTGCACCTTTTAAGGGTAAAGCGTGCCTTTCGTTTGTTATAACATAAAGAAAACTTGATACAAGGAAAATGCACAAGCCGAGCGTATCGTGCCACGCGCAGTGTAGGGTTCCGTATTTGCCCGTCCTCACCACAATATATTTGAGCAGAAAGCTTTATTTTCTGTATCGGAAATAAAAAAAAACAATTAATAGCAAACTATGTGTCTCAACTAAAATACCTAAATCAAAGTCAAAATCAAAATCAATTCGATATATTTTTTTTATGTATCTTTTCAAGTGCTTTATAAAAACATAATGATAACGCGATTCAAAAGTCGTTGCAGTTAGTACTCGCAGTAGCTTTGTGGAACTAATGAACGACATTTTATTATGGTTCATAAATAGTTTTTAAGCTATTGTATAGCTTTTATCGCGGGCTTTGAGCGCGGCGACCGAATCAAGAAATTCCGTAACGAAAAAAACCTTACAAGAGTGCAATAGAACACAAATTTTCGCCATTCAATCTAAACGGCGCAGTGTGTTAAATCTGTGCCACCGTTCGACGCATCACCGCGGTCGTCGGTTCAAATCCCGCAATCGTTTTTTTTTATATTTTACTTTTTAATATAAGGTTTTACGCTACAATAACTTCATCTATGTCACTATTAATATTTTCTTCTAAAGAACTGAATAGGTAAGAAATTTTCTTTAACCAAAGTTGAACGATAATTACTCTGAAACTACTAACAAATCTATCTCAACCGTTATAATTTTCCTTAAAATGTAATGAAAAGCACGATTATATATATATAATCGTGCTTTCATCCTCCTTTATATATATATATATATATATATATATATATATATATATATATATATATATATATATATATTATTATGTTATCGCGATTTTTCAGGTTTTTCAAGCCAATGGTTTATCTTTTAGAGCCCCCTCTTAAAACAAAAAGGAGATTGCTCAAATTGGCCCAAATGCACAAAAAATATTGACATATACGGTAATTCTTGGCGCAATTTATAATTTAATTTACAGTCATTAGATTTCAACGGACGGACACCTTTATATAATATATTTACTTTAAAAAGGACTTTTAATTTTACCGGTTTGGTAAACATACGAATCTTTTTTAATGGCTAAGGGTGTAGTAACATTCAGCCAAAGACTGATCGAAGTTGTTTATCTTAATATATATAAATCTCGTGTCACAATGTTTGTCCTCAATGGACTCCTAAACCACTGAACCGATTATATTAAAATTCGCACACCATGTGCAGTTCGATCCAACTTGAGAGATAGGATAGTTTAAATCTCAAATTATAGTCGCAATTTTAATTTATTGCAAATTATTACTTTTGGGCGGTACGAAGTTCGCCGAGTCAGCTAGTATAATATAAAAACAAATCTATTTTGTAAAGATCGATAAAATAAATCATTTTTTATTACACTATGGTATTAATATCCACAACTATATTACCATTTTCACTACATGCAAATGTGCTCAGACAATTATTATAGATGGTAGGCAACATCATAAAGTCTATTGCCATACATTTTTCGCCAAATACCTCCATAAACACATTATAATCTGTATATGTGTTAGACTTTAAGGTATCTATCTATCTATGGGCCTACGTTGCCTGACTATAAATTAATAAATAAATAAAATTATAAGGTGTGATACACTATAAATCTAAAATATGGTTATATTTAAAACATAACAAAAATAATGAAGCTACTGAATATATGGCTATATAACCTAAATCTCTTAGCTTTCTTTGGTTAACGAGAGTTTAAAAATTCTCTCTAATCTGTCGCTCATTCACAATCATCACACAGTTTCTGTCACAGAGTACCTGATTATAACCGGAAATGCATAGATGACACCTGATTTCAAAAGTTACTCTTATGCATTAACTTTAAAAACAGGCAACTATCTGTTAATCTACATGCTCTATATACCTGAATCTAATCCATAATTTCGGTACTTGGCTTGATTTCCCTAGTTTACTATAAAACTTATTTGTTTTTTATTATGTTCAGTGTATATGGTTTATAGAAGTTCTCAGGGGTGTCCGTCAATAATATTCGTTTCTACAGTAATTTATATGTAATTTCGAATTTAGGAAACAATTTTTCATAATTATTGGTCTTTAGGCCAAACATGTATGGAAGCTGAGCAATCTCCTTTGCACTTTACTGTTCAATATTTCGCAAACGGATCGCTAAATCGAAAAATAGTCTTCAAACCTCTTAATTTTTTTTAAAGGACCTATTCAACGATATCCTATAAGATAGGGAGACGGTATAAAGAAGACCTACCCTAAAAAAAATCAAAATTTTATTCTACCATTTTGTCGGCGTGATTGATATACATATCTCCACAAAATTACAGCTCTCTAGTGTAGTCTAAAAACAGTCTCCAAGCAAAATCGGGGGCAGACAGACAAACGGACATGACGAAACTATAAGGGTTCCTTTTCAGGATTCCGTAAACCCTAAAAACCGGTCACGTGCGCGTTGGACTCGCCCACCTAGAGTTCCGTATAAATCTGTAGGTACGCAACATAAACAGCCTTATCCCTTTTTTATGTTAACTTAGAAGTGTGATTTTTCACAGCTTCAAGGGACCGTAGACTTACTAAATAGTTTAAATTTCAACTCCATATCCCACCTGTTTTCGAGATAAAGGGTCTTGGCAGGCAGACAGATAAACGCCCGTAACTTTTTTTATATTAACTTAGAAGTTTTTTTACAGCTTCAAGGGACTATAGACTTGAGTATATGGTTTAAATTTCAATTCGATACATCCGCGCGTTCCCGAGATAAAATCTCTTGACATACAGACGAACATGAACAACAAAGTAATTCTATAAGGTTTCCATCTTTTTCCACGAACAACAAAGTGATTCTATAAGGGTTCCGTCTTTTTCTACGAACAACAAAGTGATTCTATAAGGGTGCCGACTTTTTCCTTCTGAGGTACGGAACTCTAAAAATGGTTTTACTTATCTATACATCTGGGACGTCACTGCGAGTCATCAAGCATAATAACTTTAATTAAGAAAATGAAATAAGAGAAACGGTTTGTTTACAACAGGATAAAGACCAAACGTAAATTCACAATTTCTATTTTGTTGAACTTTGTTTTGCGACTTCACTCATTATGATTTGTGGTCACTTTAAGTTTTTGTTGAAACTCACAACAATCCGACAATTTTAAAGATCTATTTTTAGGAGGTTACAAATTATATCACTTTCGTTAGCCGCTGAGTATATTAGTTAATGTGTCAAAGAACAAACTTCACGAATACAAATACTTTTATCTTTGATAAAATATATATTACGTCGCAGCCATTTGTTGGATGCATGGGCCGGTCATTCCGGTCAGCCGAAATCGCAGTATTCGCATGATCTTCCTAAAGAACAATTGTAACCAATTCATTGAACGCAACTTTTTGCGTGTAGTTAATTTGGCAATTGATAGATTTGTGATGTTTGATTAGGTTAGGTTTGCTTAGTAGAAAACTAGTCGTATTGCGAAAACAATAAAAATCTGAACTTTAGAAACTCGAGTTTGTTAAACATTGAGAGATTCTAGTACAATTAGGTATCAAACTAGGCATAAAATTGTTTGGGATTTAATAAACGCCTAGGGGTCCAATTGGCTAGCTAATTCAACCAGATAGCTACGACACATTATACATTTTGTGAATTATATATTATTTAAGTAGTTTTTTATATTTATTTGATTATTTACATAGAAGATAATATAAATTACAAAAGCTTAATACTACTTAATGACAAAAACTTAAAAATCTAATTATTTTAAAATTTACCTACTTAAAAAAATACAAATTTACAAAATACAAAATATATCACCCCCATCGTCGTCAGAAATGGTGTCCAATAGGCTGGCAGCATTTCCTCGTTGGATAGCAAGGCTGATCCGTTGACCAAGGTAGCTGCCGGCCTTTTGATCACCAGTCACCTCGTTTACTTACTTGGATAACTCCTTAAAAAAGGAACGAGCGCTTGGACCCCATGTTCCCATGGTCTCAACACCAAACGGTACAAATATGTAGCTCTCATTGAGAGCTGAATATTTGCGCCGCTTGGAGCACTCAGCCGAGGCTGCAGCCGCGCCTGCTGCTAGGGAGGTACTACCTGTATGGCACGGTGCAAGCGTATCCACGCAAGGAGCGTCCCATACAAGAGGACGACCCTGCTTCTATGGTACGAGCGTCATTCCGTCAGGTCTCTTGCCATCATCTCGAAAGATGCCACTAAGCTCTAGGGCCGCTGGCACATTGACAGCGACAAGAGCCCGGCGGATGACGTCATTGATGCAGGCGTGGCGGGAGACTCGACCAGGGCTCATTTGGCATAAGAGACCATGGTGTCCCAACTCACCGACGCGAGTTCCGCAACGACAGCAATGGGGATGATTGGTGTTAACGCCAAGTCTAAGTGAAATGGCAAAATATAGAGTGCTCCTGTCAAGCAAAGTCCCGATATTGGCTGAAGGAAGAGCTTTCAGCCGAGAAAGACCGCTAGGAGGCGAGCACGCTCAGTTGCGTTTTCAGAGGCAGCTAAAAGATCACTCTGAAGACGCAATCAGAGTAGCTCGTCCCACTGCCTCTGAGAATATGGTGAGGATGGTAGATCTACTCCCGGGCATGCCCTACACCAAGCTTGCCATGTGAAGATTAATTTTTAAAAAAATTTCGGAGGATTGCTGAAATTCGGAAATTTGTTCACCAATAAAAATCGGAATAGCATCATCAAATATGGAGGGAACCTAGGAGACGTAGTGATTTATTGTCAAGAATTTTAATATTTGGAGCTAAAACCGAAAATTTGGTAATAATGTGTTGTCCCTGAACAGGAGAAAATTTTGATTCTGGAATGAATAGCTAACATTTTGAATAATTTAGATCTAGGCCAATATTTTTGAATTAATCAATAATAACGTGAAAATCTGAAAGAACTGTTGAAATATCGCCAGCGATAAGTAAGTAGTAGTAGTTAAGTAGCTTAAGGTTATTTGGAATGTAAATTTTAGTAATCATGTAGTTTTTAAGTTTTTGTTATTTAAATGTAAATATGTGTAGAGGAACTCAATGGCGCGAGTGGTTAGCGCATTCGGCCGCGATGGTAGAAGTTAAGCAACTTTCGCAGTAGTCGGTCATTGGATGGGTGACCAAAAACATCTATCTAGAGTTCCTCCGTGCTTCGGAAGGCACGTTAAGCCGTTGGTCCCGGCTGCATCTGCAGTCGTTAGCACCCGCCAATCCACACTGGACCCGCGTGGTGTGTCATGGTCCAATCTCCCTATTCCATCCATATGGATGGCCTGTGCCCCAGCAGTGGGGCCATATGATAGGCTGATGATGATGATGTGTAAATATACATAAGTATCTTCTAATTATATTATCTTCACAGACAGGGACACGTTTTTATAAATAACAATCTCCGAGTTTGTCATACCCTTCTAGAAGACAGTATAAGTAAGAACGACTACTAGAATTATATACTTTAATTACATACGTACAAAGTTCGTTTTAATGTTTCACATTTACGTTTGAAAAAATACTGAAAACAGACATGTGGAAATTTCACAATGTATGTCCCTAGTAAGAACTTGTAACAAGTATCCCGTATATTATATTACTGCTCCGTAACACAGTTTATAACTAGAACGGAAAGTAAATTCTTAAAAACTGCATTGTTATGTAAAGAACATATTTTAGGTATATAATGTCCATGCTATTGTATAATATTTATACAAACGCTATGTTTGGTAAATACCTAGTGCCATACACAGTGAGTGAAGTGTTAAATATATATAAGCAGAAACCCAAATTCGTAAGTAGTTTCAAAACTTCATACTTTACCGCGTAGGTTATTTTAAATAGCATAATAAGTTGCTTCAAGTTAGTTTTGTTTCAAATTTGTGGAAGTGCTATTGATATCCTTAAGTAGTTATGTGCAACGACTAAGTATTGTTTTGTTTTAAAACATAGGTAACTAAACTAAGTTTTCTATTTTTATTTTTGATGTGTAACATCTTTCCTCTCGCTTTCCTGCAATTTGTGGGTGTGATTTCGTGAAATGGGAGAGAAGTGTGTAACAGGAAGTCGTGAAAGCGCGCGCTATTTGATTTGATTTTGGAACATAATGTTCAAATGGCTTATACCCTTTGTAGTAGGTTTTATTTCTTTTTTTACTAATATAAGGTGAGGTTTCAAATATTACACATCATACGCGACTACTGTAAGACTCGCTCGTTTTTTTTATTCTAATACTGTTTTGTCGATTTACTGGTTGTGCATGTATATTAAGAAAGAATATTCCAAGTGCAAAATTTATTTTAATTTTGCTTACTTAATATCGCTAATGAAACTATCATCACAGCCTTAAATTTGTATAATATATTATTTCCATCCTGAACTGTCGTAACAATAAGGCCTGGTCCTATTAGGTAGCGGAGGCTAATGGCGTTTTTTAACGAAACGATTTCCGGGCTGTTGCCGGCTCAGCTTGTTCACGAGCAAGGTTTGTACGTTTAAATCTAGCGCCAGTGTTGTCGACAAACGGTTTAAAACCGTGCCTAGACCCGAGTAGAAATCGTCTGGTTCAAAATCGTCCTTAAAGCAGCGGTCCTCTTTATAAAACAAAAGTTGGTAAGTGAATTATCTATCTAATTCAATATACTTCAAGATATGCCCCAGCATTATTACCCAGGTACTTCTGATCTACAACAATATCGTTAATACTCTCAAGACGACACAACTACATAAATCACTTTCACCTGAGCTAAGTGAAAAACATTGTAACGTGGGTAGTAAAAGTTATTACCATCATTTAACTGAATAAAAGCTTTTTCCTGCCAATCCTCTTTTTATTTTTATTTTTTCGAACAGAAACCATATCCTTCGGTTGTTTTTCTAGAAATAACTTTAATTCATCTGCTTGGTAAATTTGAAATGTATGGAATTAGCATGATAAAGAAGCCAGCGGGTTTGGTCGGAACAGCAGTGGTGACTTACACAGAAAACAGCGGAAACATCAGCTAAATTTACATTGAAATGTCTCATTAAAAGTGTCCATTTTCATTAGAAACACTGAATGGTCGACGTTGACATTTAAAGATATTATTATTCAGGTCATTGCTTATACATTTGACCCTATGACCTACTGTCGAAAAATTACCCGTTTTAAAAAAATGGGTTTGATTCTTTTTTTCTTAAAAGTACCAGTTTTTGCTCTAATTTTATGTTTATTTCATATTTTTATCTCTTAGATCAGACTTTTTACTATTTTTATGTAGAAGGCATGCCAGTCCACAAAAATAAATAATTTAACTTGAAAAAATTGCTATATGTTAAAAAGTCAGGTATAATATAAACATACCTGCTATGAAATTATTATCCGTTTAAATTACGCAGATCCTAAAAACAGTTTTACTTGAAACAATTTATGAAAATTAAAATTGTCAAGGTATCATAATTGCTCAATTATTGAGTTATCGTAAAAAGTAGTAGTATTTTTTGCGGAAACATAACCTAAATCGTTATCTGAATTAGCTTGTTAAGTTGCTTAGGTAACTGAAAATTCACGGTGTATAGAAACATTTTCAATAGGTTAGTTTTATTTATAAACGCGAAATATGTATGCTATTTCAGAAGAAGCCTCATATTGCCGAAACCACCTGTTACCACGCCTACAATTGTAAACTTACCTCGGTACTAAAAATACACACCAAGGCTGAGTCTTGGCATATATATTTGTTTAAGTATATGTTACTCATGAACCATTTCATATTCATGCGTAATTACATTTACGGTTGGAACGACTTGACGTGTTAAACGTTATGACCACGTTATGACTCTTTTGAAGCGTATTATTCGTTAGATCTGATTTTGTGTAAGCGTCGCAATTATGATTTGTGAAGTCAAACTCTTCATTTTAAATGTTTGCTCTTTACGTGACTGGCATTAGAGGAGTGTAATGGTTTCATGGTTCGTGTTTGTGTGTTTGTTTGTATCACCATTACTAGAAAAATCCTGAACTGATTTGCATTTTAAGATGAAGTTAGAACTCTTAGAGCTTGGGTTGAAATTTTAAATTCTGTTTTTTTTTAATCATGACGGTGGAGATCGGGCCTCATTACTATTAAAGATTTTTACACAACTTCCAAAAAACGACTTCAAACCTTTTGTAGAGTTTTCCTCCAATCATTACAATGTGAAATCAAATTGAAGGCATCATACCTTAGCCCTTTTAATAAACAGGAATAACGAATTATTTTAAATAACATATTGCAGTCTAAGACCCAATCGCACCAAAGTCACCAAAGTTCTTAATTCTATTTTTAAATTAAATATTTTTTTTGATCCCGAATCCGAAAGGACAATGCCCATACCCCGTACCACATTGCGTCATAGATATATTAACACCAAAAATAATGTTTTATTTATATGTAATAAGTACTGACTTTTAACCAATTTTTTTAACTATATTTAAAAAAATCATTAAATGATGCTAAATAATTAGCAATTACCTACTTCCGCAAAAAATTACATATTCTTATCTCAAAAGTTCATTTCCGAAATTTTGCACGTTCCGTTAACAGTTGTCTGTTATTTCCGACTTTAACAATGAACATAAAAATCTTTATTCGCCTTATTAGCTTTAGCCATTGTATAAGTAAATAAGATTTTAAAGTAGAAAATAAAATATGTAATTCTTTTTCATCGTTTTATTTTATCTCACCATTTCATAAAGTAAGTCGCTACACGTATTTTCGAGACTCAAAACATACATTAATCGCGATTCGGAACGCCTAATTACGGAACCTTTCCGTTTAATGAACGGAGAGAAAAGAAACCCACTTTTTGGCGGGATCGGGAAGCGTAACTTTAGTAGTTTTGTTTTTCTTGTTAAAAATTGTGTTGTGGCGGATGTTAGTGTCTAATAATGGTGGATTATTGACCACTAAGTGTTCGGAAATATGCACAAGTGTTGGCAAGTAAACCAAAATAGCGGAAAGTATCTTTCGACGTTCCCTCAGGAAGTCCACGGGGAAGGTTCCAGTAAATCCCCACACTTTTACTGAAACGTAGGGAAAGGGGGATTGACTTGAATGCCACTTACTTTGACTTGATTTATTACTTTAACCACGAGTGCTATGGTATTTGTAAACATTTTATCACTTGACATTGGCTAAATGCACTAGCCGTGCGAAGCCATTTAGAAAAAAGAAAACGAAAAACGAGAACAGTACCAAAAAAAATTATGGAACCGTCAGTGTCAATGTCAATTTCGTTTTTGTTTTGATGATGTTTGTTTGATCGATGTTACTCTTACTGCGTTTGAGTCGATCTGGTAGTTTTATCGTTTAATTAATTCACCACGTCTATAATAAGTATTGACAGTGATGAGATAGTGACTCTTTTCTGTGAATTATCGAGATAGTGACTTTGAAGTGCCATGTCGAGACAGTGACTCTGTAGACGCCAGCCAATGTTGGAATTATAATAACATTGCAAACCTAATAATAATTTAAGTAGTGATACTATAATATCACAGCTCTTACAATGTACCTGCGACATCTATAATAATCACGCTGATCCAAAATTCCAAAAATGTTATCATAAGGCGTTTTCCAACTTATGTATTTTTTTCTAAAATGTGGTTAAACATTGACAAAATATTTTGTTATAGTAAAAAGTTAGATAAAAACTAAGCTCTTGAGAGTAAATTTGATTTGAAGCTAGTTGGTACGGATCCTCTTAGAAAAATGGGCACTGTCCTTTATATATCAAAGGGTTAAAAATAAAATTTATTTTTTAGGTAACCCTGACCACGACCCGTGTCCGTGTGGGACCTTGGGCGGATCGCAATCCCAAATCTGACCCCAGATTCGGATTTAGCGACCACATATTACTACATAACCACGTTTCTAGGAATCCGCTATGCCCTACTTCTCTTATGCTTACTACTTACTTAAGCTTCATCATCAGCCTATTAATGTCCCCACTGCTGGGGCACAGGCCTTCTTTATGGATGGAATAGGGAGATTGGGCCATGACCCACCGCGCAGGCCCAGTGCGGATTGGTGGGTGCTAACGACTGCAGATGCAGCCGGGACCAACGGCTTAACGTGCCTTCCGAAGCACGGAGGAGCTCGAGATAGTAAATTTTTGGTCACCCATCCAATGGCCGACCACTGCGAAAGTTGCTTAACTTCAACGGTCGCAGCCGAACGCGCTAACCACTTGCGCCATCGAGCTCCTCCTCTTAAGCTTCATATACAAAATTGAGTGTGTAGCTAAATCATTATAATAACAAACAATAGAGTTTGCTAAAGCTTCTATGTATAGTAGACAGACAGTGCTCTCAGCCCGTTATCAATTCAGTTTGAATTTCGGTTTGTATATAGTCAATCACTGTCAAGTTCGGAGGATTGCGCTATTCAAACTGCCGGTGGTATTGTTGAATGATACACTAGCCTACCTACTGACAATAGCGAAAATTTCTTAATGCCCCTCTCGTTGTTACGAAGCAACAGTGCAAAAATAGAATTATTTATTACTCGTACTTATAAAGACCAATAAGACGAATTGGTAGACTTTTTTTAAAGAAAGTGAGTGGAAACGCCACCTGATGGTAATGATACTAGTTCACGTGAAATTCTTTTTTTTTTAATGTTAATACGGTGGTGAACAATCATATGGTCTGCCTTATGGTAAGCGGCTACCAAAGCATGTAGACGTTTGCGATACAAAAAAAAAACGACTGTGCTTATAACCACACGACTGCAGTGAAACTTCTTTAACTCCATTTGTATGTATATATATATATATATACATGTGTACAATATATACATGTATGTACATATTTCAATTACCAGCTATAAGAGAAAGAGGGAAAGAAAATGTGCGCGCGCACTGTTCTCTCTTACTTATATCCCCCACTCAACACCCGTTCGCCTCGCCCGATCACACTTTTCATAACGCGTTCGCCAGCTTACTCCCCAAGCGAAGCGTGCGTAAAGAAGATTCACTTCAAAAATATCAGTTGCGCCGTTGCCTAACCTGGCCCAATCCCCTAATAGGGGTGATGACGGGGTACAGTAAACGAAATTCTATTAAGTCCGTCAGTTAGATGATCAAAAAATAATGGACACATATTTTTTCTTTGGGCAATCAACCAAAAAATTATAGGTTATAGCGCGTCAAAGTTTGGGAGTAGGGGCTCATGACGTCACTTTTGAGTGAATTTTCACTTAAAAGTGTACCAAAACGTGACGTCATGCGACTTTTCAAATCGATATATCTCTGCAATGTTTATATTATGTGAAAAAAGAAAAAATACGTGTCCAATAAATTTTGGTAATCTACCTGATAAAGAAAAAAAAATAGTTATCATCCCTATGGAGCCCTGTAATCTTACTCGCCGACATAAACACAACACTAACAAAGGTAGTGTTATTTTATTGTTTCTGTAAGGTGGGGCTTGATTTCTAAGACGGGCGCTCCAATTTGATCGAGGAATCCGCTCTGCCCTACTTTTTATAAATTAATAAACTAAAAAACTAGATACCTTCGATTCGCTAATAGACAATCAACAGGATTGCCCAAATCCACGTCAAAAATTTAAGGTATCAAAAAATTCACCCTTTCTCGTTATATATATATTTTTTTATATTCATGTCCACTTCTGAAATTCATCCCGAACGCCCCAGGTATTCACCGAGGCAATCAATCTTCCACGCCCCAGCATCATCGCGACATTATTATAACGTCTGATGTTTTTCGGACGGCTATCAATAATTTTTATTTCCGTGACGTCGCGTTCAATCTACTCGTGCCGGCTTAGCCTAAAGCTTAACACGGGAGCCTCGTCATTATTTAAATCAATCAAAAATTGTTTAAATTTATCTTATCGATTGATGAATAAATTATTTTTATAACACATTTGCTAATAAAGCGTCTTTTATTGCACCAATTTCAATATCATTATTCATCACATCACACACGCGTGCGGTAACGTTAAGTAAAACGCACGGCTTATTATGTTCCGTCTAAAAACGAACGATACTTTTTTAAATCTTAGCAAAGAGTTTTTATGTCAGAAAGGTAGCCAACATTTTCTCAAAACAATTAACTTTGGGAGATAAAATATAATATATAAACATTTAATAGGCTAGTTGACCCTTTTTGGAAAAAGGTTTTTAATGGTTAATAAATGTTCTATTAGACCGAAAAAAAATGTATTGTATTTTTTTGAGACCTAGAAAACTACAAATCTTTAATTATAAAATAGACTTTTCATGGACATACAAAAACGCTGTCGGCCATTTTATTCTATAGATTATCTATGTTATGACGTCGACGGTAGTAAACAAAAACTCGTAAGCACGTAGAAATTAACCTATCTGAGTTTATAATAAAAAAAACATGATTTCTAATAAATACCACGAAAAATATAGTAATTATCATTATTGTATTGTAAAAACACATCCTTGAAGACTCCAGGAAAGTTGTGGATTAAAGTGCCGAAAGAAATTAACCTACGCAATACCTGGTTAGAACTTGCTAAAAGGGATCCTGCAACTTTATCGACTCATAGTAAAATTTATTTTTGCGAAGATCACTTTGATGTAAGTACTCATTGAATGATATTTTAAGACTCTTCATTTATTATCAGTTTTAATAATACAATTTTAAAGTTATGTATGAATGACATTTACTTGTTTACTAAAAGAGACGTCACCATCATGGCGGATGTGGCGAACAGCGTTTTTAGTGTTTTACAAGTATAGACTAAAAATTATTTTCTTAAATTATATTTCTACAGCAATCTTCTGCTTTTATGAAGTGAAATCGATATATTTAGGTTCCTTACACCAAATACTTCAAAAAATAAACATTTATTTAATACAATTCGACATGAGTCAACTAGCCTATTCTTTAATTTGATTCATTTTGACAATAAATTACAACCATGTATCGGTAACAAATTCACAAAAATATTAATTTACTTTATTAGTAACACTGGCTGTTTGTTGTTCCTTTGCCTAAAAAAAGCGTTGATGCGCATCGCTAATCTGTGAAAAAGTAATTTCTTTTTCTTTTCGCTGTATTGTTCTTATTTGAAAATTTTGTCATAGTAACGAATTTATTAATTTGACATAGCCAGAAGTCTAAAAAGGCTACGCTACGCTTGCCCGAAAAATCCACGGATAGATATTACGGATGGATTGACTTATAGTCAAGCGTATCAAAATTTGTGTATGGAAAACAAACAAAGTAGCAAATTCATTTTCAGAAAGTACGTACGTAGGTAGTATTATTTCCTCGCAAATGTGTTATAAAACGTCATATGACATATGTGTGGTTTGATAATTACAGCCTCTGTCTTCTTATAGCCCTTACCTACGGCTCGGGCCAGCAATATCGCCTCGGCTGTAATTCTCAACTTACCGCACTTACATCATAATGTACAACTGTATATTATAGCTACTAGTAAGTATCCCCTGCTCCGTGGAGCCCTGGAACCTTACTCAACGACAGAAACACAACACCACCAAAAGGTAGTGTTTTTTTACTGTAGTTTAGCGAATGTAAGCATAACAGACGAACAGTATTATTATAGATTATACATTTGAATTTATTTCCACCTTAGATTATGATAGATTTATACATTTGAAAAAAACCACTTCTGGATAACTGGCCATGATGAGCCAAGCTCATTGATATAATAGGTAGCAGTCGTGTGAAAATCCGCGAATTACCGGGTACAGTGCAGTTGTAAACCATATCGGTTGTACATATAAATTAATTCCATAATTTTAACAGTTTCATGAGTACAGCAATGACAAACAAATCAATTCAATTCAATTCAAAAATCATTTACTAATTTTAGACTCTTACAAGCACATGTGAAAGTCGAAAACTACGCTATCGGTTCGCAAAACTTCGGCGGGAGACCTTGTACTGAGAAGAACAGGCAAAAAACTCAGCAAAGGCTGCTTTTTTCTCCCTATTTTATTTCATACAGTTCGAGTCCCGTCCGCTGCCTGGTCCGCGTGGTTTTTTTTCTAGTAAACTTTTCTTTAGATTTAAACATCTAGCAGTTAAATACTTAAAAATAAATAAAATCATACAGTGTCGTCAAATTCAAAGTTGAAATCAAACTTACAAACATGTGTTGAGGTCAACTTCCATATCCAATTGAAACAATAATGTAATTTCTGACCCCTAAACTAGTCTAAAACGCCTGTATCTCAGCAGTTAATGAAAGACAAACATGTATCATCACTGTAAGTAAACACAAATGTTTTATGTAATAAGTCTCTGACCTTATCAAATGCAACTTTGTAGAACGACGGCTGCGAAAAAAAATGTGCGGCGGAATTGAAGTAAGACTGCGAAATATGAAGTACTCTTAGTAAGGAAGCGCGCACTGCGGCAATAAAACGCTAGAAATCTTCATACAAAAAAACGAGTATGCTTATGACCACACAACTGAAGTGAGACTTCTTTAGCTCCATCTGTTAGTATATACACAGTCAGGTCATAAGTATTGTCACACAGTAAAAACTTTTCTTTTAGAATGCTGGCCACAAAAAAGTTTACTGAATTCGAATTTCAAATTGTTCATGAAAATAAAAATGTATACTTTTTAGAATTCTACTTATTTTTAAATATGGAGTGGACGCTTAAAGAAGATCGTGTTGCAGTTATTGCGTTGCATCGTTGCAGTTACGCGCCAATTCAAATTTTTGACATACTGAAAATTTTGAATATAACCAAAAGATTCGTTTATCGTACCATCAAACGATACAATGAAGACTCTAGTGTAGATGACAGGTCAAGAAGTGGTCGCCCTCGGTCTGTGATAAAAGCTGTGAAGGCGCGAATTCAAAGAAATCCCAAAGTAATCAGAAACTGTTGGCCCTTCAGATGGCTTAGGGCTTCGGGCATATCGAAGAAAAACAGGACATAGTTTGAATGCTCGTCTAATGGACCTGAGACTGAAGAGATGCCGCGCTTTGTTAAAGCGGTACGCGGGAAAAAAAATTCGGGAAATTCTTTTTTCGGATGAAAAATTTTTTACCGTGGAAGAGAGAGATACAACAAACAAAATGATAAGGTGCACGCGCACAGTAGTGAAGAAGCGAGCAACCGTATTCAGCGTGTCCAACGAGGTCATTTTCCATCCTCGCTCATGGTATGGTTGGGAGTTTCTTATTGGGGCTTAAGAGAGGTACATTTTTGTAAGACAGGTGTAAAAACGATTGCACTTGTGTATCAAAATACAGTCGTGACGAACCTTGTGGAACCTGTTTCTCATACCATGTTCAATAACAGGCACTGGGTATTCCAACAAGATTCGGCGCCCGCTCATAGAGCGAAGAGCACAAGACTGGCTGGCGGCGCGTGAAATCGACTTTATCCGGCAAGAAGACTGGCCCTCCTCCAGTCCAGATTTGAGTCCGTTAGATTACAAGATATGGCAACACTTGGAGGAAAAGGCGTGCTCAAAGCCTCATCCCAATTTGGAGTCACTCAAGACATCCTTGATTAAGGCAGCCGCCGATATTGACATGGACCTCGTTCGTGCTGCGATAGACGACTGGCCGCGCAGATTGAAGGCCTGAATTCAAAATCACGGAGGTCATTTTGAATAAATTTTATTGTCATAAGAATCTATGTTTTGTTAAGTTCATTTTGGTATATAAATGGTTACATAATGAATAAACTTGTTTCAATTATTATATATTAAACATGTGACAGAATTTATGACCTGACTAGGTATATATATATTTGTGTACAATAACATATTTAATTTTCTAGCTATAAGAGAAAGAGAGAAAGAAAATGTGCGCGCGCACTACTTTCTCTCGCTTATATCTCCCACACAACTCCTGTTCGCCTCACCCAAACACACTTTTTGTAACGCGTAACGCATTCGCCAGCTTAAGTCAAGAGTGCGTAAAGAAGTTTCACTTCAAATACATGCTGTTTTCCTCTGCACGGCTAGTGATGTTTAATGAAAAAAAAAATCAATACTTTGTCTTCTTTTCACTATTTTGAAAAAGAAAACATAATGTAAAACTTAGGACCGTTGTTATTTTCTAAATTTGCTTTTTTCAAGATTCGAGAGGAAGAAATAAATGTTTTTAAAGGTTGTATCTTATTATTATTCTTTTAAAAACTAATATTCTTCAAATGCGCTCTGTTAACTGCTTTCTGAATACTTCAAACAAACATAAACCGATCGGGAAATTCGATGACTTTACTGTACGTCGTGATTTTTGCTAATTGTTGAAAACCTGGTTGTAAAAAAAGTGTTAGGTTTTAAAATAAACAGAAAATTTGAATATAAACTCATAAGCATTAATCTTTACCGAAAACTTCATTTATAATTACGCATTCTGTACTCGTAAAAAATCATGCTTCAGAAAAAAAATCACGAATCTTCCTTTTTTTTAAAGAATTTTCCAGGTACAAAAAAAACAGTCTTATGTTTTGTATTTTTTAAGCATTTAACTGCTAGATGTTAAAATCTAAATAAAATTTTACTGGAAAAAAATCCACGCGGACCAGGCAGCAGACGGGACTCGAACCCGCACCCTACGCTGTCCGGGCGAATGCACTCACCATTATACTACCGCGGCCCTGACGGCTGTGTCGAATTTTCTCTGGCATTAGGCTGCAAGACAGCGCCACCTCTTCGCATATTTGGCACCTAACGCCTTGTAGTAACCCACAATGTCAAATGAAATTTACAAGTATTAACAAGTATTAAACATTTGAAAGTAGAAATTGCAATTATACTTATGTTTTTTATTTTTTAAGCATTTAACTGCTAGATGTTTAAATCTATTTTTTTTTAATTGTGGGTTACCTACAATGCGAACAGGTGGCGCTGTCTTGCAGCCTAAGGCTAGAGAAAATTCGACACGGCCGTCAGAGCCGCAGTAGCATAATGGTCGGTGCATTCGAACGGACAGCGAAGGGTGCGGGTTCGAGTCCCGTCTGCCGCCTGGTCAGCGTGGATATTTTCTAGTAAAATTTTATTTAGATAAAAACAGTCTTGTTAGATCTCTAGGCTGTCCACGTAGGTCCCTAATATTCAATCAAATATCCATATCCGAAGTCCGTTATCCAATTTTATGAACACACCCAAGCGCAGCCAGTATGCGTCGCTAGTGAGGCACGAGCATCTTCTGACGTCACAGCCTATTCTGGATCCATTGAGCGGGTCCCACGCATGCGCGCGCTCCGTGATCCTGACCCAAATACGGGTCAAGATCATGACGGGGACGCATACAGCATTCATTGAGCACATTATTATGAAAATTTTTAATGTGCTTGCATGAACATCTGGCTTCTTCTTCTTCGTAGCCTTGGCCTAATTACCCGACTGTGCAATGCAAGAGCGCGAAGCGCGACGCGCAGAGAGGGTATAGTGTTTAACAGTCTATATATGTATGTTTGTTCCTTTGTGGCACACTAGAGACTAAACGCGTGGACCGATTTTCATGATTCATACATCAATCGATTTGTCTCAATCGTGGGAGTGCTACCAAAGATATGATAGTAATCAAAATTCAATATGGACAAAATTAGGCGCCATATTGTGACGAAGTAAAAAAATTAAGTTGACAAAATATGTCGAGTGGGGTATCACTGTCTAGATAATCGAAAATCATGTTTAGGTTTCTAACAACATTTTTCATTTTATTTGATTGTTTAGGATCTACAACAAATTAAAGTTGCATATTAGGGACTTACGCTTTGAATTTCAATCTTACGTTTGTATAGTGGATCTTTGTTACTCTTTCACCCAAAAAATACTGAATGAATTTTAATGCAACTTAACAACAATATAGCTCATACATAATAATAACACATCTCTTATCTAATAGACAAGTCCGTCCGTCCGTGGTGCTGTTTCAGCGGCCAAACCGTAAGAGATAGATAAAGAGAAGTTATAAGTTAAGAATAGTCTGATAAGACTACAAACCGGATTTGAGTAACGTAGCACTTCCGGTTTTCGAGAAATCACGTGATTTCTATTTCAAACGAAACCACACAAAATCTTCGAAGTTCTCAATTAATTAAATACATTTTTTTTTTTTTGGTGATCATTTGGTTCTCTGGTTTGCTAGTAGATTATAATTTTTGTAGCTTTTGAGTGAATAGCATAGAAAACCTCCCATCTGCGAGCCATTTCAGCCTGAACTGCAAAAACAGTAAAAGTTACATGAATATGATGTATCGTGAAAATGTATCTCTTAAATAGTTCTACAAAAAAGTCTGCGACAGAATATATCTATTTTTAATGTGTAAGCCATTATCGCTAAAACAGTGAATCAAAAATAAAACGTTTATTTGATATCCATTTCCAAAATGCACATTTTGGATTCAAAATAGTTTTGTATTAATTAAATAAATACTTTTATAGCTTTTGAAATTGAAAGACGTTAAACTTTGCCTTTTACACAATGTCATTTCGACAAATATTTAAAAATTTACAACGATGACAAAGTGATAGCGCGGTATACTCTGCAGGAATACTACGAGAAGAAATTTAATTTAGGTGTTTATAAACGTGGATAAAACCTAGGCGAAAAAGAAAAAAATGGGCTACTCGCAGTATCTGATCCTATACCTACGAAGTAGTTACAATAAAACTCTGATACAGTTCCTTCTTATTAAACGATGAAAAATAAATTATCATAATAGGTATTTATGATTATTAAATATTAATAAAAAACTCAGAATTATATTGTTTTTAATTTTTTTTAACGATATTACTTAATGTTACAAAAAAGGTTTACTTAATATAATGACAAATAACCCATTTTTCGCTAGTAGGTACATACTTATTGGAATCCTTGTATTTATTAATCAGCTCTCGATAATATTGGTTTGGTAATTATAAACGATGATTCTGCAAAATTCAAAGTAAATAATATAGATTTTTATAGGTAAATCACCCCATCACCCTACGCCTATAAGTATTGTGACGTTGTAGCTAAGAACCAAGTTCCCATCTACTTCTATAGGGGAATTCATTATAATCGATTTAGCTATTAAAACTCACTTTCGTATAATATTATATTATACTTACTAGTGATCCACCCGGGCATTGTACGGGCGAAATTTATTTTATCGGGATAAAATATAGCCTATGTCATTTGGACAAAATGTATTTAAATAAAGAAAAATGTAATAATAAATAATGTAGCTACCTTATGATGAATTAATATTTGAAACCGGTTCAGTAGTTTGACAGATTATTTGTTACAAACATACAAATCTTGCCTCTTTATAATATTAGTATAGATAGATAGGATAATAGTATTTAATTGATGAAAAAGATTTAAAAATAAAGTAAGTAATAGGTTTATTTGATTACATTTGTAAAAGTTACTTAGCATAATATGTGCTTAACAGTGATACGTTAATTACGGAATTGAGCCGTCAGGTAGGGTTTTTAAAAAGTAAACTTTAAATTATAACTTTATTTATTTAAATGTTTTACAAAATTACTTATACTAATTGATCCCGATGATCCGGTCTTACAAACTATACGTCAAGATGCTTCCACGATTGAAGCTCAAGCAACTCCCAAAACTGTCCGAAGGTTTTACACTAACTAAATCTGTCTAATAAGCACTTTTCAACACGATTGCTCAATCGAGCCACCTGCACTTGGGAAACACATAATGTACGCGTGACATATGAGTGACGTAGACGAGTCTTGTACTCGTAACACCTTCCCTCCTAGATGAGCAACTATTTGCGAAGATTGAGAGCAAATGTTGCGGCTTTTCTTTCTTCGATGGATGGTGTAGAACCCGCTGATGCCATTTCCATCTCTTGAGGCTGTGTAGATTTAACTCGCTGTTGGATCTTACGCCGTCTCAGGTAGTAAGCCACACTAATGAGTGCAAGTGCACTTAACAGTATGATGACGTATGTAGGTATCGTGGTGTGATATAAGCTGGATAAATCCACGGTGTTAATTCTAACAGGTGGGTCCATGAGTAATTGATGTTGAATATTGTGTAATTTGTTCAAATCAATTGTTGTGAAATTATAATGTGGTAAGTTTTTCTTCGAATTTGCTGACATCGGAGTCGAGTGTGGGAATGTCATTATTTCAACAGGTTGCCCACGAAATTTGTCATCAGTATTAACAATTGTGAATTCTGGTGTGTGAATGCTGCAATTTCGGGGAATCGTTGCGAAGTAGCTTCCTTTTAACAGATGATATTCTTCTTGTCCGCATGATATTTTTACTTTGATTTTGTTAGGTAATGATAAAATATAATGTTGACTCTCCAGTTCTAGTAGTGCTTCCTTCAGGAGTGATATGGATGTAGGATGGCACTGTCCTGTATTCTGATGATAAATGAGATTGAAGACGCAGTCACTGCGTGTTCGGGTTTGATGGTTAAACTGCTGCTTGCATATGTAACAGGTGTCGATCTTCGGGCATTCAGCCTCCATGTACGCAAATTCCTGGGAATTGGATGCCATGTATGGGAATGGTGGAAGGATAATTTCTGAGTTTTTATTAGGAACAGGACAGAGTCTATAAAGGTCATATGTTTCTAGAGACATTATAGGAAACTTCAAGACAATTACGATTTTCTTATGAATAAAATATGATCCTAAGGTAATTAGATCGTAATAAAACCTAACATCTAAGTTTAGTAACGCATTGGGATTATATAGATTTTTAAGCTGTGTTAACATATTTTTTAAATCACTTATATATAGTATAGAATGGTGCATTACGTTTGTGCGACTAAAAGCTAAAATATTACCTAATCTAGTTATTTCAGATGAGAGTTCCAGAATATTTTCCGTAAGTATGCTAAATAATTGGGAAATCTGCGTAAATTGATACATCTGTTCTTTTTCAGTTACAGATGTAATACTTATTGAAATTATTGCTTTTTCTAATTTTCTTTGATTTGAAGAGATATTATTTAAAATTTGAGTTTGTTGGATGGTAATTTCTTTATATAAACTAATATGCTTATTAAAACTATCCGAAAGGTCTTAAATTATTAGGGAAAGTGGCTTGTTGCATGAAATGGTATTTAAAAGGTTTAAATTGATGTGTAAGCATTCCAGAATTGAATTGTCTCGAAGGCATAAATGAGTCATGCGAATTAAAAGGTGAGTAATTAAACGGGGCATTGTTAATCGATTTCTTAGAAATTAGCGGGTTACTGGCTTTCGATTGTAAGTATAAGACGTTTAATTCTTCCTGAGCGAAATCCAAGGTCTTTTCTAGCGAGTCGGGGCGCATACACCTGACACGTGAGCCTAAAGGCTTGGCTAGACCTCTGGTATATGTTTGAAGAGCTAATTTTTTTGTAAAGTTCACGTTTAGCCTCAACTGTTGTTTTAATTTGTTCGTGTAATTCTACATAAGTCATAATTATACTAAGTAAATTTTGAACTCGCTCGTAAAATATTTGCGGTGTATCGGAACCTTGAGTTAACATAGATAAATCGGTGTATAGGGCGGACTCGTCTCTGTGATCCGAAAAGCTGTTAATTAGCGCATTTCTTATGCCATTCCAGTCCTGGGGGATGCCATTTGTTGCTAATGTTTTAGCAGCAGGCCCGGTTATTTTATTTAAAATTCCATTAATTAAAGCGTAATTATTTAGTTCATTTCCCGGAGCTGGATTAACATATGTTAAAATCAGTTGGTCGCAAATGTTCAAAAATCTAATTAAAATGTTCGAATTTCCATCAAACTCAGGGACTAGTCTTAAAGATTTCCAAATCCTTTCTGTCATATCGTTTGAATAAGCTACAGATTGTTGTTCGGTCGCCATTTCCTCTTCTATGCTTTCTAATGTAGATAATTCGATTTCGCGATGAAACCTTAATTCTCTAGAATTAGGACGAATACTGCGCCGCAGATTCGGTCCTATATCTCTACTTTTCTTTGGAAAAAAAAATCTTGAAAACTTTCTAAACTATTAAAAGAAAACTTAATTAATTTACTTATTAAGTCCTACGGGAGACAGGAAAGGGGCCGCTGTCAGCCAATAGGAATAACTAGCAATCTTTCTAACTATAAAAAATTAATTTACTTATTACGTCCTACGGGAGACAGGAAAGGGGCCGCTGTCAACCAATAGGAATATCTAGAAATCTTTCTAACTATTAAAACAAACTTATTTAATTAACTTATTACGTCCTACGGGAGACAGGAAAGGGGCCGCTGGCAACCAATAGGAATACGTAACTTATATAATAAAACTCACAGGAGCAGGATGCTTAGCTTAGTGTGGTGATGGGCCATCGATTTTTGGATTAGCGCCGGTTTTCGAAGTTGATTCTTCTTTCCCGTCTGACGACTGCTTCGCGTAGATTCGTAGAGATAGTCGACACGCCGACGACACGACTATCAGGCTGATCGAAGTATGATGCTCGCACTGACTCGACTATCCTACCGACTGCGCCAATTACGGAATTGAGCCGTCAGGTAGGGTTTTTAAAAAGTAAACTTTAAATTATAACTTTATTTATTTAAATGTTTTACAAAATTACTTATACTAATTGATCCCGATGATCCGGTCTTACAAACTATACGTCAAGATGCTTCCACGATTGAAGCTCAAGCAACTCCCAAAACTGTCCGAAGGTTTTACATTAACTAAATCTGTCTAATAAGCACTTTTCAACACGATTGCTCAATCGAGCCACCTGCACTTGGGAAACACATAATGTACGCGTGACATATGAGTGACGTAGACGAGTCTTGTACTCGTAACACGTTATTCGGTATCTTTTTATACAAAATAAATATTTGGAAAATAATTGCCATGATTGCACTATTTGCAATACCTACTAGGCTGGTAGCAGCACGCTTGATAGGTGGAAGTACTCTTCATGCGAGCTTTACACTACCAATAAAAAAGGGTCGATCACAAAGTCTTTGACCTGTTATATTTGAAAGCTTTAAAAGAAAAATACAAAGAGAACTATAAATTGATAATAAATGAGATTGCTATGGTGCTCTACCTAACGTTATGAAAATTTTATTATGCGCATTTAGTTTAATCAAATATTATAAACTTTGCTTTGGTGATTGAATAATTATTTAATTTAGTGATCTAAGGCAGTTGCCACCATTGTCCAAAACAACAGACGGGAATCACTGCTTTCTTCAACCTGCGATATAAACGCCATTGATTGGTATTGTATGTATGGTGATTAACAACATTTGAAGTTAACTTCTGGCATCTACATATTGGGTTTCTGTGAATTATGTAGGTATATCAAATTATGAGACTAGGATATGACACTGCATTTGTGTATATCACAATCTTAGAGCCGGACGTTGACAAGAAAATGCAGCCACTGCCAATTTTAAATAGTCGACGAATAAAAGTAAATGAATTTTATATTTACTACTAAACTGTTAAAAAGATCATAAACAAAAGATGACTTTTTGAATGAGTGCTAGTTTACTATAAAATTAACATACATTAGATATTTATGTAACGAGTGATTTAACTTCACACATTTTTGCGAAAATTGAGGCCCATCTGCAGCCTTGACCCCGCTGGTAAAGTCTCTATATGTCTTAATAAATCAATCTTTTAGACCACCGCAAGGTACTTAATAATTCGCGCGATATTAATTCCCTTACTGAAGTAACAAGACTACGGTATATACCGTCTTAAAATACTAACTAACTATAAAGTGTGAAATAAATATAAAAAATCAAAAAACCCGACTTCTTAATTATACTTCAAATTGAAAAATATTGAAAAATATTATGTATTCTTGAATATCTAATGGGTCCCGACTGTTAAAGTAGCTTTGTTCCTTATTAACAGAATTATAGGCTACTGGACTTGTTTTTTTCTTTTCAGTTTTTATTTGAAGTATAATTAAGCAGTCGGGTTTTTTGATTTTTTATTTAGGGTCGATCGCTGCACATATTTTTTTTATATAACCCACCGCACCTCTTAATTCTAAGAAACGGGGGACTCCATACGTGCAGGAAATTGATTTTTATGTAAATTCCTTTCACTTATATGGAACGCCTTATGATAGCATAAAGTGGAGTCTAACGAGGGCACAGTGCAACAAAAACAATATTTCTGCCTTTTCTTATTTTCTATGGTCTCTCTTGACGTTTTATTAGTTTCATATGCCGCATCTTAAGAAACTGCTTTCAAAGCCAAATAGCCAGGTATAATTATAATTTCGCTCTAATTTCAATGGGCAGACAGTGTATGTAAGATTAGTTAAATTTTAAGTATTTGTTTGTGTTATTGTTTGTCAAAGTAATTTAGAAACTATGTCTTTGAATTATTATAAACCATGCACAAAGTTACAAGCGAATTGTAAACATTGAATCCTGTAATTGGCTTTGCGCTTTGTAACTTACCTTTAATTATGAATTGTTTTTTATTGTTATAATGGTTTTAATAAATAAATAGTCCAGAGATTTTTTTTTCTATTTTGTAACCTAGTATCCATATATTGTTATGAGTAGTCATGCTCTCTTAAAAATCTCTTCGGCAGTGTTGTGTGAGCTGGATCGTTACGTTCCCTAAAAACGGTTGAGCGAAGCGACGGCTGGTTCATGGGTCTTGCTCGTTAACGAATGCTGCTAGCGGAAATGAGCCTGCTCTTGCTACATTGGGTACTACTAATATTAATCGTTGTATTTAACTTTAACCGTATTTTTTTCATGCCTAAACTAAGTAGGACACTGCATTCCTAAACTTTGTTAAATCAGTTCTTTTTTATTTTTTTTATTTTAAAGTCATATTTTTTTAACATTTACATTTGTAATGGAAAGTGACTTCATGAGTTATCTAATATTGAAGTCATATTTCAATTTGACGACTCTGTTTATAATACAAGGAGAAAAAAACAGCCCTTGCTGAGTTTCTTGTCGGTCTTCTCAGTACAAGGTCTCCCGTCGTAGTTTGCGAACTGCTGGCGTAGTTAAAAGCCTAAACTGAATAAACGATTTTTGAATTGAATTGTACTACCACCATACCTGAGCCCTTTAGGTATATGAAGTCGAACGTCTAGGGCAGCAAAATCAAAATTCAACATTCGGCCATGATTTTGGTTCATCCTCGAGTAGAAGCTACTGGAAGGAGTTCCTTGCATTTTGAACGCCATGTATCGGAATATTTAATAGTCGCAATTCTGTGATATCTTGTAATGTTTTATTTATCGGTTACGACCTCCATGTCCGAGTGGTTTGTACGCCGGGTTTCATGGCGTCACCGACTCGAGATGTTCTCGGGTTCGAATCCCGGTGGGGGCAGATATTTGTGTGATGTATACGAACATTTGTACTCCAGTCATGGATGTTTAATATGTATTTCTACATAAATTTATCTATTTATGTACAGTATATGTATTATATCCGTTACCCTAGTATCCCATAACACAAGCCTTACAGTGCTTACTTTGGGGCTAGGCTAATTGGTGTGAGTGTCGGAAATATTTATTTATTTTTCTTTTAGATGCGGTCCTGAATTTAGAGCAAACTGAACAATAGATCCTTATGATAATATTTGCAGACGACCTTGCACTATTTATACAGTTACCTGGAGAAGATGCGTGGGCGTGTCTGTAGTACTGTACAGACAGCACATTCCGTGAATTAAATTGTATTGACGTGACTCAAACGCCCACCCATTCACTGAGCGCGCTGAGAATAAACGTGAGCTTACTTATCAACAAATAATATTTCTAAATAGAGAATGTTTTAAGAACTCATACATAATATTGCATTGCATAATTTCGTTATAACAAAAAGTTTGTCTGCAATTCGCTTAGACATATTCGCTGAGCCGACCCCCTAAGGTTCGAGTGATCTAGAGGCACCTGACGGCGAGGAGACTCCCTCCGTGGGGAGATGCCATCCGCCTGGAATACCTCTAGAGGCACTCGCCAATTCACGGCTTGAGGTCCACTTAGGATCTCGCCGTCCGCAAACCCGGTGACGCTGCAAAGGTCATCTGCGGCCAACAGCATACACACACACTCAAAAAAAACGACCCTAAATCGACGCTAGCGCTGGTACAACACCAGCATAGTAACCCATACCTAACCTACATAGTATCCCATACCTAACTAACGACCGGACGTAGATACGTAAAACCGTGCCTGAACCCGTTGGAAAATCGTCTCGTTAACAAGCGCCCTTCGAGTTTAAATTAGTCAAGTTTCTCATTTTCTCATATAAATTACCTATTAGCAAAGCAAGTAACTTGTTCCAATGTTTTTACTAAACTTTAACTATGTTTATATACTTGTATCGAACTTAATTAACATAATATAAATACAACCTGCCATAAATTTGTTTAGATAACACAAATAATTTCAAGGCCAACAAACAGGTATCGCAAAATTAGATATAATTTCCGTAATGAGAGGCGGACCTGAAAACTCGAAACAAGACTTCTTATTAAAAGAAATGAAGCAGTTATTTTGATAATAACAAATAACTGTGCTTCCAGGATGTAAACCATTTTATATTCTTTAAAATTTGAACATGATACTTACATACAATACCGCTCAGTGGTTAGGGAAAAACCGGGAGACTTGCCCAGGTGGGAGGGTAAAATTCTCCCATCTGGGCAAGTCTCCCGGTTTCCCCCTACGTTGCGCTCATGCAAATCGGACCGTTTAAAAATAGGGTTAAAGTTATTTTATTTTTATTTTTTAAGCATTTAACTGCTGGATGTTAAAATTTAAAGAAAATATTACTAGAAAAAAATCCACGCAGCCAGGCAGCAGACGGGACTCGAACCCGCATTCTCCGCTATCCAGGCGGATGCACTGACCAATTATGTTACCACGGCCTTAATAGCCGTGTCAAATTTCTTCTAGCATTTGTGAAGCTACAAGGCAGCACATTCTCTTCGTATTGTTAAGACAGGGTTACAGTTATTTTACAAATTGCTTGATTGAATAGAAATAACACTAATGTGTTTGGATAGCTTTGTAAAACAAAACCCAAGCTATTTTAAGACTAACGAACAAATGCGGGGAAATAAACTAAACATACGTTTTAAAGATAATCTCCACTTACCAGTCAGTAGATTAGAAATGTTTAGCAGTAGTACATTTGTCATGTGCATTAAAATATATAATAAAATTCCACAACACTTGAAGTCGGAGGTTGGTGATAAATAATTTCTAAGAGCTTTAAAAGATTATTTAATAGGTAAAGCATTTCATAGTTTGGAAGAGTTTTTAAAGTAACAAAATGACATTATTATACTAAATTGACATTGAAAAATACTTTATTGACATTGCATTTTAATGAGCGCCTAATAATAAATTGAAAGATATTTATATCAATTAGTACCCAATTGTATTCAAGCCACGTTGATATGTTAATAATATTGTTTGATTTTTATTTATTTTAAAGTTAATTGTTGTATTATATTGTAGTGCCCCAACGGGGTTCCATGTTTGTACTTAATGTGTTATATCTTAAGACCTTTTAAACCATGGAGACGTTATAATTGATTCGTTCGCCGGATTATTACAACATTGTAATAATCCGACACAACAAAAGGAGTTCTGCCTTTCAGGTTATTTAAACACAATAAAAATGGTATTTATAGATTTCAGCTGTTTCAGTAAACACTACTGATTATTTTGGGAGAGGTGAAGCATAGTTGATTTCTAGCTCAAATTGGAACGCGCGTCTGATGAAGTACCCTTACACGTCCAGCAATGGACAAACACCGGCGGATGCGTAGCCAATTGGAAATCAGGTGCCACGACTACATCCGCACTCTCGAAACGCATTGGGAGGACTGAGGTCCTCTGAATGCATGTCGGGGGACGGTGCAGGAGTATTGTCTGGTTTTCAGTGGCCCTGTTCAGGGTGTAGGGAGGGCCCTGCATATTTAATCGAGGGCTGGATGAAATGAGCAGGGAGGAGTCCCACATACCTTCCTCTGGCTCCCCCGGTGGTTGAAGGATGCATAGAGCATTACCAGGGGTACTTTTTTAACCCACCTTACAAAAAATCACAACAAAATAACACTACCCTTTGGTGGTGTTGTGTTTCTGTCGCTGAGTAAGGTTCCAGGGTCTCCACAGGGTAGGAGATTTGGCCAGCGTAGGCAGCGGTGCAAGTGAAATTTTTGGTATCCCAAGCGTCTGTAGGCTTTGGTAGCTACTTAACACCAGGCGCGCCAGAAGATAGTTTGCCACCCTTTTAACATAAAATAAATATATACTACTAACGTTACCCTTAATACGAACCACTTTCGAATTCGTAACGTTTGCGAGTACGCAATGTGAATGTCGAATTTTGTATGGAAACTTGAGCAGCAGCGCCACAAAGGACGTAACGAGAACTAAAAATCAGTACACATTTGAGAATGAGATTTCGGGCTTGCAAACTATTCGAAATCGATAATGGTTTGTGCTAAGGGTACTTAAAACACTTCTCTAATTTTAAGGATACAAAGCTCAGGAAAGGGGTTTTATAAACTTGAATCCACTATGTCGCTTATTGAGTCTTAAGTTATTACAAGCACTTGCGAAAGCTGAAAACAATTAAGTAAGTAAGTAGTGCTTTAAATTCTAAGTCAGAGAGAAACCGGCTGGAAACCCAGCAAGGGCCGTTATTTTCTCCCTGTTTTATTACATATAGAGATGTAAAGTTGACAAATTGCTATATTAAGCGAATCTCTTTTAAAATAGACGAGGGTTTTGATAAACTCCAAAGATGAAAAAATTTACACATCATTAATGCATAATTCAATGAATATTGAAGAAGCATATAAGGTGTGGGAGTTGATTGCAGATTTGGCTGTAGTCGTTAGCAGGTGTAGCCAAGATCAGCGACTTAAGAGCCCTTTTACAAAATTGCACCGCTGCCGTACTAATCGGCGCGTAAGTAGATTTGCACTAGTATATATTGCATTTTACGGGTGATGTTTAGAGTCTTATAAAATAATTATTAATGAACTAATTATAAAAATATAAACATATTTCAGTAGTTCACTGATGGTAGATTAGTTTTATGAAAATATTTGATGGTAATTCTATTTAATTCAATATCAAAATACGAGGTAAACCTGCATTGTTTTTTTGGAAAACTCACGGAGGTTAGATGTTTTTTTTTCGATAATTAATGAGACTGAAAATCAAAATTCTAATACATTATGTTACAACAAAAACATATTTCCGATGTCGTAGTAATTAATTTGATCTAATTTATTGAACATTTTTGAGAGATTCAGGCGTTTGAAGTTGTGTATATTATCGTTTTTTCTGTAAACTAGCTGCAGTAGAACGATCAGTACAAAAACAAACAAAAGGTTTCCTACAAAAGTAGGAATATAGTATTTGTATATATTCTGCATTAACTTTCAATAGGAAGAATAATTCTACTGTAAACTTCTATTGGAAATAGTCAAAATCTTTTCTATGGGGGTAAATGAGGCGCTCAAACATTACGATTTTTTGCAAAAAATGTGAAAGGGCTCTTAACCTGCCTTCTGAAGTACAGTCTAATTTGAGTGATAAATCTTAAATAAAACTTGTCTTAAAGGGGTAATGCACGAACTTTATTTATTTATTGACATTTGAGTGATGTGCGTGAAAAACTAAGTAACAAATATGACTAACGTTAGTCACCCATCTTATGTATGCCTTGCCTTGTCTAACTTCCACGATAAAAGGCAGAACGTGTTTGTTTAACACTGCGACACTGAGGTCTTCCTTCCTTGTGGGCTTATTTGGATTTAAATTCCATATAAGATATTGCAGAAAAACATTTGCGATTCCGCAATCTCAACGGAACAAAGTAAAGAAAACAATGAACTATTACAGTCTTTGTAGAGTTGTGTTTATTGGAATGGTGTAGTGAATAAATGGACCGTTTATGTCTCTGTCCGTTTTATATTATATTGTCGGCGCTAGAAAAATCTGTGTAATGAATTTGATGTTTTGTCCTTTTTTAGTGTACGGAAATGTAATATGTGTGCCTCAAAAGAAAAAATAAAGAATCTTATAAGATTTGAGGACATCGATGGCGCAGGTGATTAGCGCGTTCGGCTGCGATCGTTGAAGTTAATCAACTTTCGCAGTGGTCATTGGATGGGTGACCAAAAATCTACAGTGCCCCAGCAGTGGGGGCATTAATTGGCTGATGATGATGATAAGATTTACCGGCAGGCGGGCCGTTGCATGTGCTATAATAATGCTTTATATGAATGGGTTTGGAATTTTATAAAAACAAAAATAATTTATTCTGTCTAGACTGTTAGAAGCACTTCTGATAGTCGAGTATCTACGCCATTGGTTCGCAAAACTACAGCGCAAGACCTTGTACTGAGAGGAACCGGCAAGAAACTCAGCAAGGGCTGTTTTTTCACCCTGTAATATTACATACAAAGTCGTCAAGTTGAAAAATTACTTCAGGGATAATTCTGAAATCGCCTTCCATTACATAATTTAAAATATAGCAGCAAACAGCAAGTGATGTTTTTTTCTCTCCCTATATTATTATATACAGAGTCGTCAAGTTGAAAAATTAATTCAGGGATAATTCTTAAGTTACCTTCCATTACATAATTTAAAATATAGCTAGGTATATACAATAAGTTTTATAGAGAGCTTCACATTTTTGTTAGTTATATAGGAAGCGGCTTCAGATACCACATTATTGTTATGACAAAAGGTCTAATATCATTTCATTACAAGAAACACTAATTTAAATTTGGCCAGAGGAAGCTCAAACAGAGCTTAGGGAACTTTATTAAAAAGTGCAATACTACAATCTAGAAATGAACCTCTTGATTTTTGGAGTCTAAAACTTGGAACGGCAAGCTTGTTCTTAAATCTTGTGTTAAAGTTATGGGTTTGACTTTGTTTTGCAAATCCGTCATAGTCTTTTCTTCCACATATTTTATAGGTACAATATCAGAAGTTACATCTCTACCCCCTTTTAATTATAAATAAGGAATAAGCTTAGACTAGTTACGCCCTGTTTTGTTCATATCACTCAAATGCCATTTATCATTCAATGAACAGGGACAAAACATAGAGTAAATAATCCAAGCTTAGTCTTTGTTTATTAACAAGGGGTCTAATGTTTTACCATCATCGCAAGGGAAGTCATTGTCGTGAAGATATGTAACTCATCCCTCCGTGATGTAAAAAGGGTGGCATACAAACATATAATATCGCCCACCTGATGGACACTTGCGATACCCTCACCACAAATAAGCTTACCAACAGCATTTTCTCGGTTCTCAATGTCTCAAAGCTGAGAATCCGTAACATATTGTTAAATGTCACCGCTCAAACGTAAGTTGTCGACAAGTGACGCGTGTAAAGCCCACTTATGTAGACTCGAGACAAGATCTGAAGGACGTACTCCAGGATCTCTTATGGATCATCCGGCTTAATCCACGGACTAGATTGCATTTCGACGCTTTTATGAAAAAGTCTGTGAGCAATTCTCATATCCCAATCAATGTATATTTTATATTGGAACAGGTTTAAAATGTGAATCTGGAAACAATATTTACAAATATATAAAAAAAAGTGTTTACATACTGTTGAAAAAGAAGCAACGAAATTCTTTTAAATGTGAATGTTAGTGTGTTAATTACATAATCACGCAATCGTTAATCGTTCTATTTATATCTATATGAAACAAGATCCTTATCATCCAATAAAAATAGAATCTCCATATGGGGATACAAACTACAGATAATAGTCAAATAGGTCAATTATCTATCTATAATTTTCATTGAAGTTTCTCCTGTGGAAGGAGCCATGGGCAAGGTTTTTACCTTCATAATTTGCACTTATAATACACCTACTAATAATACAAAAATAAATAAAAGTACATAAAACAAAAACAGATAATTGATAAAAGAACGGCTATCCTGCCAAAAACACACTAAAAAGTCAAAACGTTCATAATTCAGAACTATTAGATCAGAAAATGTTCAGATCATCCGTAACAAAATAACCCACGAAATGTTTTATTTTCGCGATAAAATGTAGCCTATTATTACAGCCCCTACTCTCCTCTTATCAAAATATTAAACTCATCAATATTTATTCATCTGTCTAGGCATGCCAACGTAATAGATAGACAGAGTTATTTTCAATTTTTTATATAATAGAACTTTCATAATTTTTGTAGTATTTCTTTTTTTCAAATATTTTTTCAAAAATACAATATTTGGTAAATAAATGTTTTATTAAAGTGTTTATGTCCGATTTCAGACATATCGGGGGGCACGGCAGTGCCCCCGCCAAGTCGAGCGCGAAGCAAACACTGCCGTACCATCCTTTACTGAACCATTTCGCCGCATTTTCAGGCCCCTATTTGAGAACCTCTGGATAAGACCAGAAAGCAGAAATTTTCGTCATCCAGTAAACCATAATTACATACTTAAAATACAAAATTTCAAGTCTGTGAAAAGCAAAGTTTCGCATTTATGACAGTCACTCACTCATGATCATCAGAATAGAACTAGTACTTCCCATAAACTCAGAGAGCTGAATTTTGGTACAAAGTAAGGGTTTAATGGCCACATAAAGGGAAAACTAAAAAAAACAAGGATAATCAAAGATCTGGAGTACTTGGTGACCCTGATTAGAAAATACAAGAGCCCAATCAAACTATTAGAAGAGATCGACATACCGCCTTTACAAAAAATATTCAACTTGGTGGGCCACTTCATTTGATGTCAAAAATTGAAGGTCTGAAGTATCGGATGAAGAACCCTCAGCTGGTCTCAGCTGTATTAGAGATATGGTAATGCCCCCTTCTACTATTGGTACACAAAAAAAACGACTATCATTGCAAAAATCCAGCGTAGTGGGACACATCTTTTAATTTAATCTAGCCTATAGCGTCCCACTGCTGGGCGAATGCCTCCCCTTCTACTTTTAATACGCATATAAATAAAATTAAAGGAAAACTTTAGATAACACTAGACTGGCTTTTATACTTACACTTACATTACACAAATTAAATAAACAAATTACACTGAAATATTAATTTCACTCATAATTTGGTCAAAATATAATGCATTGGACTAAGAGTGGCAATGATACCAAGGTCTAATATATATACATATATATACATGCAACATAACGTGTAAACGCAACTTTATCAAGGCTAAAATTGACTGGTTATTCAATCAACGTTTTCCAAGTGGCAATTTTCCATCGTCAATGGGTAGCAGTTCTGGCGACAGATTGGTGCAATGGTGTCATGTAGCACCTGGTTTTATACCCTTGTGTACCCTTCAACAAGCAAGTCACACAACATCTTTATATATATAATTCTTCTGTGAGTGTGTATGTCACTGAACTTCTCTTAAACGACTGGACCGATTTTGATGAAATTTTTTGTGTGTGTTCAAGGGGATCTGAGAATGGTTTAGATTCACAATTTTGTCCGCTGGACAACCCCTATTTTTTTAGGGCGGTACGAAGTTCGCTGGGTCAGCTAGTTAACTATAATAATAAAGAAATCGCAGTAAGGAACCTTAGACTTGGCACTTTGTCTAGATTTCATTACTTTTTAGAGATAAACAAGCAGCTCCATCGAGACTTGGCTAGTTTATTACAGAATGTTTTTAGTGGGATTGCTTTTGAAAATTAACATTCTTCAAATGCTTGCGTTCATTTTTCAAGCTAACATAAGCCGAACATAGACTTAAAGGAATTACAAGTAACCAACTACAGTAAATTAATAAAATTTTAATATACACCTTCAGAAGAACGAGTCTTACTTTACTTAGCTTCGTGGATAGGGACGTAAATTCTTATAATTCGATTCGAGATTCTTGAATGACATTAAATAAATATGTATAAGTCGGGCAAATATCAATATTCGATATATCGACTATATCAACGATATTTATCGATATTTTCAGTATCTTTTGTAGCTGTAGCAGTAGTGTTTTGCCAACAAACTGTAAGGAGATTTTATAAATTTGCAATACAATTATTTCCAAATAAAACAAATGACCAATACCTCCGTCTTTCTGTCAGTTAGTTAAATTTACAACCAACTAATATCAAGCTCCCTCCAAAATAAACTCACGGTAAATATTGTAGTGTTTGCTATAAAATTATAAACTATTTGTATGCATTTTAGAGTTTAAGGTTCTTTTGAGTTTAAAATGTTAGATTTAGTAATACATACATAATTTGCATTCAATTAGATTTAAATAGTAAGCACTAGCACTTAGAGTAAATAAATATTAGGTATATAGGTAGTAACCTTACAAACACATTTAATCTCCCAAATATCGATATTTTGAGTTCTTCGATATCGATATTATCGATATCCATGAATTTAACATATCGATATAATTAACGGTATCTTGAGTTCGATATTATCGATTTTTCGATATTGTTGCAACCCTTTTCGCAGGTGGGTGGGTGCTCACGACAACTGATGCAGCTGGGACCAACGACTTAAGGTTCGTGCTCACATACCGTACTACTCAATGGTTATACTGTAAAGCGAGTATAAATCTAAATTAGATTTCTTTGCCAAACATAAATTATGATTAATGGTACGTTTGAAACGGCCAATACTGCAGAACTGCAAAACAAAGAAAATACCTACCTAACTACTTTTGGCGTTGCTATGCGTTTAGTGTGTAGATAAGTGCCATTATCACATCCAAACAAGCTCTTATATCGGTCGATGTCAATGAAAGCTTAAAAACTTAAAACTCTCAACAAATAAAACAGCAAAGTACCAAGCTCCCGCCAAAGAGAGCGTTGATCCCTTGAACTTTTTCAAGAACTTTATATAATGTTGTGTTCCCTTTTGCTTAACAAAAAAGCAAATAAAAATGCGTCTACAAAAGAAATAATGAAACCTACTATTTGGAATAAAAGAATATTTTCATTAAAGATGAGACAACGAAAATAAAAAAGGGTATATTTTTTGGATATTCTGTTTTTCATTTTTAATTGGAAGTAAATCGATTTATATAAACTGAAAGGACCATGGGGGATTTTGTATGTACGCCGTCCCCACCCTGCAACAGACACGGAATGGATTTCATTCATTTCACTCAAAAAGAGATGAAATACTTGTTTTAGTTGGAAAATCGATGTGGTTTAATTATAATTATTAATCAAGCGAAATAATCACGTATTAATTTGATGAGGATCTAATTAGTACTTTCGGAGAAAATAAAGGACTCCTCAATTACAAACAGTTAGTACTGAATTCGTATATGGTGATTATAAGAGATATGAAATTGATAATATCCGCGAGCCTGCCCTGGGGGGACGGGCTCGCATTGCACAAGCTCTCTCAGGATGTCGATGCCCCTGATGCTCCGGGGCATCTTCATCGGGGTGGGCATTCGGAAACGGGAGCCGCGACCACACCCGCCCTCTCAGCATGCACTAGGGGAACTGGGGTCCTGATAGTGCGTGTCGGGTGACGGTGCAGGAGTATTGTCTGGTTTTTAGTGGCCCTGTTCAGGGCGTTAGGTATGGCCGTGTTTATTTCACCCGGCCACAGAGCTGGCGGAAATGAACATTGAGGAGTCCCACATACCTTCTTCTCGCTCCCCCAGTGGTTAAAGGATGCGTAAAGCATTTCCCAGACACAAAAAAATTGTGTGTGTCAGCTCCGACGCACGACCGGAGTTTACACTCTAAAAACGATTGTCTTTGAACAGACACAAAACAAAATCAAGTCCGAAGAAGTCGGTTACAAGTAGAGATACCTCAGGAATCGTCCCATGGTTTCGACTATCATAGGTTCCATGTCACACATTTTATCATCTAACATCAGCGATAATCATCATATATTTTATTATGTATTTCTGGAAACACACAATTTCAAAAATATCACACACTAGTCATCATTTTGTAAATATGTATTATAATTCCATCTGTACTGAAAATCACTATTCCAGAGTGCTGGACACTTACCGTCATTTCTCTTTATTCTGTTATTTATTTGTTTTCATTAATTTTGCTCCGATTTCATCTATTTTTAGTTTATTTATTTTATTGACATTTGTGACAACTTAATGTTTTTTATCCGTTGCCATGGCTAAAAGTGAAAGGTGCGCAGATGAGGTTGCGCACAAAAACGTAACGAGGTCATTAATGTCATTCATCGATAGATTTTACTCCTCACATTTTTCTCATACCGGGCCCCTTATTTAAGCAAATCGATTTTTAAGGAGTAAACTCCAAAAAGGTAGGTACCAAGTACTTAGTAAGTTAATCTTGCTCTGCCTTATAATAGGTGTAAAATAAAACATTTTTTTTAAAAAAACAACACAAAAAAAGAAATAATGCATATTCTTTACTTATAATCACATTCAAAGTAAAAAATAATTTGAAGTCGATGCCATGCGTATTGATAGATCTGAGTTGCCATTTACTGCTTGGGTGGCTTGGATTTGCCTTTGGGTTTTTCAGGTTCTAGTTAATTCGTTTTACATAAAGTTGTGAAGTACTGGTCTGATTTCAATAATTCTTGTGTTGGATAGTGCATTTATGGAGGAAGGTACAGCCACATAACATTAAAGATACAAACAAAAGGAGCGGAGCAACAATGAAAAATGTTGCAAATACAGGAAAAAAAATCCATTTGAGAGCTTCCATTGCGTGCTTTGCCTAAACGGTAAAAGATACAAAAAAAATATGTATAACGGAATTGTACTCCTTTAAAAGTTCTATAAAAATATCCACGACAGCATACGTCTATCTCTTAAGGTTGACCCACTATAACCTATTTCCTCAAAATAATGCGGGTGCAACTGCAGGGTACTTCTAGTATTTCCAAAACCTAAACCCCATTTATTTGAAGTATGTCGCCATAATAAGAAATTATCTATCCTACTAGACGCTTCGAATGATAGGCTGATTATATTGATGTAAGTCAAAATTTATAGATAAAAATTCCCAAAATCCTTTGTTACTGCTTGTCTAAACCATAAATGGAATGTACTGTCAAAATTTCATAGTTCTAGCTTGCTTTTAAATAGTTTCGGCTGTGCGTTAATGAATCGGTCACGCAAAAAGATCCTTATAATATTTGTATTATAGAGAATATGTGTGAAAAGGACAAAAGGAAGGGATTTGTCATTTCTGAATTTATGATTCAGAATAACATAAAACCACAGACAAACAAACACATTAAACGCATCTGCTGCTTATATCATTCACCGCAAGTCGTAAAAGTCAAGTCGTAAAGGAATAAATTTCTTATTTGGGATGGTGTTGTTTGCGTTTCAATTTAATTCCAAACTGACTGAAGGACGTAATGAAAATTCGATCCAATTACATAGTAGACATTAATTTCACACAGATATTTAATGTATACGCTATATCTACATTATAAAGAAGAAATTTAATCTACACTAATATAAAAGGGGAACAGATTTGTATTCCTTATGTATGTTACAAATATATTCAAATCTATACTGACCGATTCCAAAAAATCTTTCACCATAATAATCCTACATTATCGCTGAGTAACACAGACTATATTTTATCGTGTTAAAATAAAGTTGTTTTGTGCAAAGCAGGCAGATTGCTAATGTTCTATGTATTATTGAAGTGAAACTTCTTTACGCACGCTTGACTTGGGTGCTAAGCTGGCGAATGCGTCACGCGTTACGAAAAGTGTGTTCGGGCGAGGCGTACGGGAGTTGAGTAGAGAAAGGAGTGCGCGAGCACATTCTTTCTCTACGTATATGTACATACATGTATATATTGTACACACACATATATATATATATATATATGTTTTGGTGCCTACGACTTATCTCATCCCTAAAGAATATGCGTAGTTTATTACTAACTTTTATACTAAAATGTACTTAAAATGAAATGAAATCATTTCCGTGTTATAATTGGAAGGGCTTGTCTGGACGGCGAAAGGTCGTTCGTTTGAAACCTGAGTTGAGTCATATATTTTTTTCTTCATATAAAAAGTTCTTCATGTATTTTCGAATCTAAGCATCTTAAAATTCACACAATATTTAATCACACTAATATTATAAAGGCGAAATTTTGTCAGTGTGTGAGTGTTTAAGTTTGTTACTTCCTCACGTCTAAACGGCTGAAGCGATTTCAATAAAATTTGGTAAGGAGTTAACTGACACCCTGGATTAACACATAGGTGAGTATCACCGCGAGGCACAGCTAGTAGAAAATAATCCCAGGCTTATTTATATAAATATTAGTAACTTTCCGCTCCCAGCATTGTCTGCGTTGTCAACACGAGTATTATTTAAATATTTAACTACTTTAAAGATAAAGTCAAAAAATACGACTACTACCTTTTTTACCAAATACGACTGAATTTTAACTTATGAAGCAGTGGGCATAAAAAAACAATACTGGAGCAATAACACTTCTTTATTTCAATTGGGCAGAGTCTTGTCTGCGCAATTAGATAGTAGCTAGAGACAAAATATCAGCATTCACGACCTTATAAAGGCTTACCCCCACCAGACGTCCGATGGAAGGGTTTCAAATCATGGCTGCATAGACTAATATGGACATCTAGGCTGTATGGACGGCTGGCTGTATGGACGGCTGGCTGTATGGATGGCTGGCTGGCTGGGTGGCTTGGCTTGGCTTGCCGACTAGAGCGACCTGCTCTTATTGACGTCGTGCTACACTTATCATTCTGCCCCTTTCCAAAATCTTTTTTTTAGCTGATGTCTTTCAATCATAATCTACCACCGTGCCAGTTTTTACTTAATAGACATCAGAAGTACATCTTGAAATTTCATGATTAGTTAGTGAAACATTCCCTTCCCTTAACAAATTCAATACAATTCAAATTATTTATTTCCGAACTAGATTCCATAGTGTTAGTTACATTTGATTTGCTTATAAATATGTTAATATAATAGAGAATTACATAAAATATTATTACAGGATATGGAGCTTCATCCAGTATCGTAGCAGAGGAGTGTCCCACCGGTCATTAAAAACTCTCAGGAGGCTGTTGGTACTAGAGCGGAGCCCAGTGAGCATGGAAGCGGACCTCTTTCTTATAACAGCATAGAAGCCGTCCGTATGCGCCTCCGCGAACATTTTTGACGCGTTGCAACGCCACGACAGTCTCAACAGCATCCTGAGGGCGTTGTTATTTTATACGCAGGTCGCTGTATGCCTGCTATGTATAGCTGGTCCAAAGGCTGCACGTATACAACGATTGGCAATAAGTCTTAAAAAGAGTGACTGCATTAGTACACCGTGCAAACCTTCGGGTCAACATATTACATCACACAGCCAGCGACGTAACAAAAGTTAAAATATTTTTTTCACATCCAGTTAACCATAATACTTATTATAGAATATGACGGAGTGTGTATCTGCACGCAATATTACTAACAGTTGTCTAATAAACCTTAAACTTGTTTGTTTTCTATGATAATATATAATTAGGAGACAAGCCTCAATCGCGAACCCTGTTTATTGAAACGACAGTTTTTCTTTCATTCTGAGAGCTCAACTTGACTATTAACTTCCACCTTTCAGGAGACTGCAATAACAAAAGCCGATCAGAACCTTGATCGAAACTACAAGATGAAAACGTTAAAAGTAGACAGCATTTTCCTCAAAGGGATAAAAATAATTTTGCGTTATAGAATATTGTTCAAGAACGCTCCAGGAGGATTACCTTCTGGCCAAGGTCGGTTACTCGAGGATCGAACTAGGAAGCCTTGACCAGAGTGTCCTCAAACAATGTTGCACAAAGTTTTTTCCTCTGCCGTAATCCTTTGCGGAAAGTTGGGAGGGACGTTATTAAGGGGCCACCGCCAACGATACCAGCTTGAACTTGCCAACTGCGCCACCTGAGATATTTGGACTGATTTTTAAAGCAGGCTCAAGGTGTTTTGTCATATTAATAACTAAGGATTGACAACGAATTGATATCAAAAGAAATTATAAAATAAACACTACATGGTGTTGTGTTTCTGTCTGTGAGTAAGGGTCCAGGGCTCCACGGGATAGGGGATTGGCTCAGGGTTGGCAACGGCGCGATATTTTTGGTATCGCAAGCGTCTAAAGGCTATCGTAGCCGCTTACCATCAAGTGGGCCATACTCTAGTTTGCCACCCTTTTAACATAAAAAAAAACTCACGTTTTACCTCGTTATCCACGGTGCGATTAAAATTAGAAGATGAATTTCAAATTAATTTCAAATCACACCGGTGAATTCCGCGGTCGTGTTCTTCCGCTTCATAGTATCCCACACAAGACTGTCGACCGTACGACCGAACGTATACCCGGTTTGACGCCGAGTTCAGCTCCAGCGAAAATCAATTCAGAATAGCACTGCTCGATTTACAATTTGCTCTTTAGTTAGTTAAAGAGCAGGCTGACTGGTGAAATGGAGTGTGCTTGGACTCGAACGCGCTTATAAAAAGAAATTGCTACACTATGAATCCATAACCCCTCTTTAACACCAAAGTATAATCCCTTCGGCCGTCTACGAAACCGTAGTTTCGTAACTGGTTACGGTGAAGGAATTATTCTTCCTTGTACGTAACCATGATTGCGTACAAAGAAGAATAAATCCTCTCACGAAACTAGTTACGTACAAGAAGGAATTATTTCTTCATCGAAACCAGTAACGTAATTACGCTTTCTTAGAGGACCGAGGGGGTAGAATACAATATACGTATTTAACAAATTTTGTAGATTGTATTCTTTTTTTGTTCACACTTAACATGAAACATACATTTTTATACATGTATAAAACATGTAGTGTACAATACTTGCATCAAATTTGTTGGATAAACAAAATATGTGAAGTAAATAAGTGATTTCTACTTATAAAGATACTAGTTGTCTATGCAATGAAAACAAAAGAATGTTTCAAACAGTCAGAACAAGTATTCTACAAATTTTGTGTAAAACTAGTATATGACAGTCAGAACACGTATTCTACAAGTTTTGTGTAAAACTAGTATATGACTTACTTCTTGGTGTAAACGCGGCGTAAGAAATCCTACCTGTTACTCGTAATTTTCTAAATAATAGAAAATAAAGTAAGTAAATGTTGTAATTACTTTAAAGAGAAGACTAGATATTTAGTTAACGCTTGTTTTGACCGCGTGTCATTGCGATGTGGACTAATTATCGTAGTAATGTGCGCCTGAAGCTCATCCCTTTCTGGTAACCGACCGGAAATAAAGCCCAGAAAACAGGTAAATGTACCCACAATTTAAGTGCAAATAATACTCCCATTAACTAAGTAATAAGGACAGTATCACTGTTAGTTCACCGACTGATCTTACCAAAGCTATAACAAACAAAATTTTAATGAATTACAGCAGAAATCTCTTTGTTTTCATTTAATATTAAAACCATCGTTTGGGTGCATTGTCTTAAAAACAATGAAGCAACCAATGTAGTTATATTTTTGTGAGTCAAAAAGTCACTGAGCAATTATGGCTAGTTCTACAAACTAAGGAATTTCTGGCAGATTAGCAAAAATATCATGAAACATTTATACTAAATAAATAAAGTTTCATGCATTAACCCGTAAAAACTAGTTTTATTTAATGAGTGATGTGCGTGAAAACCTAAGAAACAAATATGAAACATTTGTTAAAAATCAATTTATTCGTATAACATACTGTAAAATATACCTATGTCTAGCTGGTCTCTAAAAACAATGTAGATTTAAAATTATTTTGTTGACGATTTTTTTTCTAAGCGTCAAATTTTCAGGGTCCATCGTGGAATGTCTCTCATACAAAATTGAATCCTAAGTGGACCTTGATTTATTTACTATGATAACATTTAGGCCATAAAATATACCAAAATAGAGTAGTACTTATGATTTTTTTTTTTAAGCATTTTACTGCTAGATGTTTAAATCTAAAGAAAAGTTTACTAGAAAAAAATCCAATCCAGCGGACCACACATACTTATTATTTTTTCTTATCTGTGGTAAATATTAATTTATTTTATTATACCAAAAATATTATAAAATCCTATTTCAGAATTGGTACCAACAGTTTTATGTCAGGATCCTGTTCGATCTTAAATAAACGAAATATTCAATTTTCTATTCGCCGAGCGACGTTGTCGTTTTACTGAGTCAATTGTCCCTACGAAAGAAAAAAGAATACCACCTATCTGTTTCCACCTAACGTGTTGTTTAGTCAGGAACTCGTGTCGTAATCAGTCGAATTCACAGAATCCTGGTAAGATATTTACCTACGTAAATAATATAGTAATTTTAGCATTTTGATATGTAAGTCGCTTACACGAAAGCTTAGTTCTGCTTGAATTTGGTTTAATGTTTTAAATTGATGTTTTATTTTCCAATATAATTCAAATATTCTTAGAAATCTGATCTCAAGATCCTATCAAATTAAAACCCACGTTGCTGAGCAATATCCAAGATCCCGAGTGTTTATCTATATCTATACTTATAATAAATCTGTAGAGAGGTCAATTCTGTACATGAAATATATTTTCAAAATAACTATCAGGGGGTGATTAGTGATCGATACTGATGCCAAAAATGCAAACAGTAAAATTTTTGTCTGTCTGTCTGTCTGTCTGTGTGCATGTTCCTTATAGAAACAAAAACTACTCGACGGATTTTAACGAAACTTGGTACAATTATTCTTCATACTCTGGGCAGGTTATAGTATACTTTTCATCACGCTACAATCAATAGGAGCAGAGTAGTGAAGGGAAATGTTGGGAAAACTGGAGAAGTTACTCCATTTTTGAAGCTTCCGTCGCGTGTGCAGCCTTAATCGTTAAAGTTGCATAGAAATCATGTATGACCGAAATATTCTACATAAAAGTGTCTAAAAAATATCCCGCAACAGCATATGTCTATCTTTTATGGTTGACTCATAATAACACGTGTAACTCCTGATAGCTTAGCAGTTCGGAGCATTCTGATTATATTTGTTTACTCTTACGTTTATAATACTCTCACTCATCCCTAATTTAATAAAATTTAACATTATTACCTATTCAATAAAAAGAGAATCATAGAAATCGGTATAGAAACACCAAACTTATACATGAAATAAGCCATCGCGCCGTCGCACGTGAATACTGAATCATGCTATAAGGATTATTTTTGTGTAACGGTTGCCGCGCTCGACACGGGTCGCGGCGGCGGTAGGGTATCAAAAGGCGGGAGGTCCGAAAGCGAGCTTCTCCCCCCCCTCAGACCTTCAGTCGCTCTGTCCTAAACCGATACGGATGCACATCAGAGTGCATCCGTCCTCTAAGCGCACTATGCAGTAGTATTTACTAAGGCAGCGCTGCATCATCCCCTTCTCAGGGGTTGATCGCATCAGATGAAGCCTGTAAGGCCCCTAAGGCCATAGGCATCCCCCACGGGTGCGTTTTAGTCGGTTAACGGTCATTTTTAGTTTTGTAAACAAAATTAGCAAATAAATCATGTAAAACGTGTAGAAAATGAGTACTGGAAAACGGAAATATGAGAATTTTAGTTTGATTATAAATACAGGTAATAAAAATGACCGTTTTTATCTATATATGTATATAAAAGTCAAAGGTGACTGACTGACATAGTGATCTATCAACGCACAGCCCAAACCACTGGACGGATCGGGCTGTAATTTGACATGCAGGTAGATGTTATGACGTATGCATCCGCTAAGAAAGGATTTTGATCAATTCTACCCCCAAGGGGATAAAATAGGGAATGAAAGTTTGTATGAAACTTTGTCAATTTTAAACCGATCGGGCTGAGACTGCATGCAGGTATAAGAAGAATCATAGATGAATGTCACTGTGTATAATACAAGCCTGAGAACAAAAACTGTAGTCTACACTTCAGCTTTACACCGAAGCGAAGCGACGGCGGACCGCTAGTATTAAAATATTGTTTTATGCAAGATAATTTGATACTTTTTTCAACTATACCTATAAAGTTAAAATAATAAAGCCTTTAACTAAACTAGTAAGCACTTTATCTAATTAATAAGATTTGATACTGCTCTTAGTACGGCAATTCGTAATTGTTTCTGAGCAACGAAAAAAAAGGATAAATACAAAGTAATCGCACATTTAAAGCCCCGTGTCTATACTATACACTTCTTAATTAAGTATATGCCTGACCTTGAATTCCCATCAAAATTGTTAAATCGCAAAGTGCAATTGTAAACATGAAGATTACAGTCACATTTTGGTTGCAGTATAACGTGGTAAATAATTATAGATACTTGCATAAATACTTTTAGCGATGTATATTGAAAAGTAAAGTTGGACAAATACTTATGAACGGTAGTTAGTCTACATAGGTACAAAACTGCGGTGATTAAAAGCATGAGTGAATTAATTTTATTTTTTTAAAGCCAAAAAAAAAACAGGCAAGGCAAGAAATATAAGTAAAAAAAAGGATAGCTGAAAAAAGAAATACGAAAAAATAAAGAAATATCATACTCCTACCTAAAGATACCTCATCAAAAATTTCTTGATATAAATAAATAAAGAATCGTTATTGCCAGCACCAGCGTTGATTCTAAGATTAAAATTAGCCACAGAACGGACACAAAAGCAACCTATTAAAGAAACCTCAAGTTGAAACAAAAAATATTTTAATTGCTAAGCTGAAACTAAATTTGAGGAAATATAGTAAAAGAAGCCAAAGGTTGAAAAAACAAAAACAACTAATACCGCAATGACCAAACTAGCTGATGATCTAAAGGGTTGATGTGGTTAAAAAGGCTTTATTCGGCGATACATTAGAAAAATAAATCGCTAATAATGTATCTAATCTGAAGACCCGTCAAGAGATGAAAGTAGTTAATTAATTATTGTTGGGGCCGATTATCAATGAAAGACAGGTTTTCTCAAGAACCGGAAATATAATAAGATATTAAAGTTTGTGTTATTAGAAAACTAAAAAATGGCAAGGAAAAGAAATAAGACTGCTAAATGTTGTTGATTTCCGTTATAACAATTGTTAACAATAATTCTGTTAATTTGTTATAGAAGAGATTTTATATACTATGTTTTAGAATTATTACTTAAAGCCCTATCTATCGATCCGTAAGCGATAATATTATATACTTAATGATTAAAGTTTCTATTCAAGACTGGTTTAAATAGAGAATAGTGTAAGTCAAAAACGGCCCTTATTTTCGTTTTTGTCAAAATATTTTACTGTTACAAAGTAATAGTTAGAAGAATAATTTTAGTTGGTGAAATTATTAATAAATAGACGTTGATCTCGCATGTTTTTCCTTTTGTTCCTCAGTTTCCTGGTTACATTGTCAGTTTCCTGCTACTTGAATTTCTTGAAATGCCCATAAATCTAAAATTATATAATATTTTGACTGTTTCACTTAACAAAGGCTAAAAGACGGTGTATTCTTTACGATAGGCTATATTTTGCAACCAGAATATAAAAAGAAACAGACTGGAATCAGACTCAGTTTCATCCTTAGTTTGTAGAAAAACCCTAGCAACATGAATTGAAAAATTTAATCCTAGTTGGTTTTTGCCAAGGTTGAATTCAAATTTGGAGCTTTTTCTATGTTAACAGGGTGGCAAATAAGCGTATGACTATCCACTGCAACCCCTTGAGCCCTCGAACCTTGCTCACCGACAAAAACACAACACCACCAAAAAGTAGTGTTATTTTACTGTGATCGTCTTTAAGGCAAAAGTAACTTCCCCAGACGGGCGCTCCAATTCGAGGGGTAAACCCCACATTGCCCTACTTCTCTGTAAGAGAGAAACACTAAAAGGGTCCCTTAAAACCTAACTTCTGTAAGGAAAAAATTACTTCCCCAAACAATCGCTCCCATCTAAGTCGAAACATCTCTGTCACCTCATATTTTCCTGTTAATACACGCAACGTATTACGCGCCGATGTGTAAATACGAGTACGTACAACTAATATCGCGTGACAGCGACGTGCTACCAATTTATCACCGGCACGTTGACTCGCTATAAAAGCCATTTGTGACTTTATGACATTGAGATACAACCAAATTCAACAAGCTGTAGAAAAAAAGAAGACTGTAATTATTAATACAAGGTTAGCTGGAGAGATCGATAGCGCAGGTGGATAGCGCGTTCGGCCTGCGATCGTGAAAGTTAAACAACTTTCAAAATGCTCGTTCGTTGAATGGGTGACCATAAACTTATTATCTCGAGCTCCTCCGTGCTTCGGAAGGCATGTTAAGCCGTTGGTCCCGACTGAATATGCAGTTGTTAGCACCCACCAAACCGCCAAATCCCACTGGGCCAGGATGGTGCGTCATGGCCCAATCTCCCTATTCCATCCATTGGGAAAGCCTGGGCTCCAGCAGTAATAATAATAATAATCATATACTCTTAACCCAAAATTTTACATTATAAGTAACTATTTATCAAATTAAGTCTATGGGTTTACATAAAAAGGGGGGTCATTATTAGGCTGGTGATGATGATTTAGCTGGATAGCTAAACATGACTACTAATTGATTTTACAATAAAACCATCTCGTTTTATTGTTATTTTATTTTAATTGCATCAGCTACTCGAAGAAGTCAGAAGAGTTTTAGTTTTTCTCGCTTGTTTGTACAAGAAGTATGTAGCAAAATAAAGTCTAAGATCATTTTTGAACGATTAAAACGGGAATGGGTATATCCCATCTATTCCTGTTCTTTGTTCAGTATAGTTATCAATCACAATGCAATATTAAATATTCTTGATCTGTGTAACACATAAAGAATGTAATCTTAATATATATATATGAAATAGCTGTCACAGCGACCTTCATAAAAATTGGGGGTTGGTGGTAGACGGTTGAAAATTTAGGGTTGTAAGTATTTCTGTATGATGTGTCACAAAAAATATTAACAAAAAATTTTGTCCCAAAAAAAATTAAGGGTTAACATTTGGGGGGATTTAAAATAAATATTGTCCGATTCTCAGACCTACTGAATAGGCATATAAAATTTCACGAAAATCGGTCGAGTCGTTTCGGAGTAGTTCAATTACGCACACCCTGACACGAGAATTTTATATATTAGAGTAGATTACGCGTCACGTTGTTTGTCCAGGATGAACTCCTAAACTACTTAACTGATTTTAATCTAATTTGCACACCGTGTGCAGTTTAATCCAACTTCAAAGATAGGATAGCTAACATCTCAATATATATTCGCAATATTATTTTATTGCATTTTATTACTTTTGAGCAGTACGAAGTTCGCCGAATCAGCTAGTTAATTATAATAATTATTTTAGTAACGATATATTTCTATGTTAATGTCGCTCCTGCCTAAAAAGTTGAGAAGTATCTTCGCCCGTTCTTCTTGCCAGCTAAGAAATGACCTTAACAGGCGCTAAGAAAAAAAATATATAAAGACGATTAAAAAAATCTTTTAATAATTCAACTTTAATAAAATATATTTTTATTTAATTTAATTCAAAATCCAAAATCATTTATTTAATCTTGACTGTTACAAGCACTTGTGAAGGTCAAGAAGCTACGACATCAGTTTGCAAAACTACGGCGGGAGACCTTGTCCTGAGAAGAACCGGCAAGAAACTCGGCAAGGGCTGTTTTTTTCTCCCTGTATTGTTATATGCAGAGTCATCAAGTTGAAAAATGACTTCAGAGATACTTCTGAAGTCACCTTCCATTACATCATTTAGAATATAGATACACTCCCGGACATCTAAATCGAGCCACCTTGATTTTTTTGGTTTGGAGTACTGTAACTTATAAAAGATGTATGTACAAGGAAAATGTTTTGATGCAGTTTTGGAGCTGGTATACTCATCATTCATTTAGAGTGCCACTGTTCTAAATTTGAACTACAGTTTATTAAAAAAAGTCGAGTTACGTTGAAACAAGTCCATATTTGCTTTTTTCGAGGAAAAAAACTAATCGATTTTACATGAAGAGAAATGTTTATTTAGTAACTTGAATTGCCTCCCAGTGCATTTATGACAGCTCTCATACGGTTTGGCATAGAATTAATCAATGTCGTTATGACATGTTGAGGAATGTCCTCCCATTCTTCCAAAATTACATTTTTTAAGCTCCTGCATGGTTTGCGGGGCAGGATGATGAGCTCGAACACGCCTCTTCAACTCATCCCATAGATGCTCTATAGGATTCATATCAGGACTTTGCGCTGGCCATCTCATAACAGTGATACCAATGTCATTTAAGTACTCCCTGACGATTCCCGCAGTATGGGCCCTTGCATTATCATGCATTAAAACGAAATCTTAGCCAATAAATCCAGCATATGGCATCACGTGGTTCTCTAAACATTGGCGAATGTATCTATTGCCATCTAGGGGCGGCATCAGTTTTGCCTTCCATAGAGATTCCTCCCCAGACTGTCCATGATCCCCCACCATAACTCACTTTCTCGTCAATACAGACAGCATTGCGCGAAACGCTCGTTCTGTCTTCGGTACACCTTACTCCTTCCGTCATCACCGTATAGCATTATCTTGGACTCATCTGTGAAGAGAACCTGGCTCCATTGATGTCGAGTCTAATTTAGATGTTCGCGCGCAAACTCTAGACGGGCTATTCGATGTGCTCGTGTCAATTTGGGTCCATTGGCTGGCTTATGGGGCTTTAAACCACGTTCATTGAGTCGTCTTCTAACGGTCCGAGCATTTACAACCACTCCGTGAAAGTCCCTGAGCTGTTCTTGTATCTGAACAGAATTAAGGCATCGATTTCGTAAGCTAGTAGTGACAATGTATTGATCTTGTCTCGCCGTTGTCACTCGGTAACGAGGTCCTCCTGTTCGCCGAACGAAGCCGCCAGTCTCCAGGTATCGGTGGTACACTCTTTGAACAGCGGAACGACTTATGTGAAGTTGTGAACTCACATCTCGCTGACTTAGCCCAGATTGAAGAAGTGCTACAGCTTGCGCGGCTACTTCAGGTGAAGTATCCATAATTTTATAGCCAAAAACGGTTCAAATTATAGAAAAATAACTAAAGTAAACTTTGGTTTGCAACAATTGTGAAATTGCTTCAAAAACAACTTTCAACAGTATCATTATTTTTTTCAAATCAGTGACCAAGCTCGGCTTTTATTCTTTATTTTAAATTCTAAAATTCAAATTTGGAATAATACATACGGGAAAGACGATGAAATATGCCAGCATTAAAAATGCATAAAAACTTTTTTGTTATATTGTATATTTTTGTGTATTGGGCTTTTAGGCCCGGGAATGTAAGGTGGCTCGATTCAAGAGTCCGGGAGTGTATATAGTTACAATAAATTTTATAGTTAACTAGTTAACTTTTTATTTAGTATATAGGAAGTTGGTACCATATTACTGTTATGAAAAATGACTAATACCCATCAAATAACAAATTATAAGAAACACTATGTCCATGCATTACGATCATTTAGATAATCATCAACTTTATAATAGCCCTTATTCATAAGAGTATTCTTGATCTGAGATTTAAATTTGGGATGATTAAATTTGGCTCAATCAGATGTTGGGGAACTTTATTAATGCAATTATTTTCATTTTATTTCAGTCTTCAACAGGCAAAAATCCTTCTTTTTAGTGGCGAATAGTAAAATCTATCTATAGATAACTGTAGAATACTTAAAAGCCACATTGTGAACGAAATAATTGTCTGCTGACATATATCATAATATGTAATAAATATTTCCAACACTCACGCCATAATAAACATACATGGAAAATTATTTCAGTGCCCCATCGTTAAGTTGGGACAGATTAATGGAAGCCATTGTTTCTCTACAGACCCTTCAGCGCGTCTATTAAAGCCCATTAATGGCGCATTGTGAAACTAAATAGACGATGAAACCCGAGCCTTATGTATTTCAAAAGATAGGTCAATTTAAAATTGTATGATAACGAGTTTCTCTGCAGCCGCATCCCTTGGGATCAATTAGATTTACTAGGGGTAGAATATTTTGCAGACTTCTCAGCAACATTGGAGTACTACCTGGGTAAGTAACATCCACCTTGCAGTAGGTAGTTTTTTTTTTATATATTTACAAAGTTTTAAATTTTCCACATAAGAAAGCTTACGAATCCAGTTGTTATTTTAATTTTGCAATCATGTAGATTTAGTGGCTTAATGTTTATTAATTAATTTACTTAGTTAATTAAACTTAACAACAAAGGTAATGTATTTACGCGTATTGGACAATATTACTGCGAGTGTAGCTATTTTGTTTGGTCCGTAATCGCTTTGCATCGCTTGTAGACAATTAGTAGAAGATCCGCACCTATATCGACTTTCACCGAGCTGATAATACAATGAAACATATTTTATCATGAATTTAGTATATTAGAAAATATATTAAAAATGGGTTGTCTAAAAAATCCTGGACAGACTATTTTTAATTAAATGTTGCAACATCGAGATAATAAGAAAATGTTGTCCTGACTTCACTACATAGTTTAAAGTAAAGTCGTTTCCTGCTGTCTGTCCCTATGTCCCTATGTATGCTTAGATCTTTAAAACTACTCAACGGATTTGTTGATTTGACAACTCAAGTAATTTAAGAGGAAGGTTTATATGTATAATACATGCATAATATAGTAGAGAAACACTGATAATTTTAGAGGTTTTTAATGTAAGGTCGTAAATAAACACCTTTTTTGCGCTTACATTGCAAACGCTGGCTGAACCCTACGAGATAGATCAAAATAATGTACTACAGTATTTTACACCTTAAAAAGGTCTACAAAAAAGTCCGCGATGGTATATGTCTATCTCTTAGGGATAACCCACAATAACCATTTTTTAATTACTTATTACGAGAAAATAATGGTTTATTTACAAAAAAGCGATTTTAAGCAATACAGCATTAATCCTTATCCTATTAAGTACCTTATAATATATATACCTAAATACATTTTGCATGTAATACAGATCAATATGGCCCTTTACAGCATGTAATTTCAATGAATATTTTCGAAGATATTACAGATTTAAAATGCAGGAACATACCGATTCGGGCGGTACTGGCCGGGTAGCCGGCGCCGGCGCGTGCCTATAGTTATTAGGTATTTAAAGAAAGTCATTGTGTTTAATTTAGAAGCCTGGGGAACAAAACCTATAGTCTAAACTACAGCTCTACACCGAAGCGGAGCGAGGGCGGGCCACTAGTAAAGTATAAAACGAATAAAATGTGCAGCCGTTGGGTTGTCCATTATTTACCTAGGCGAACAACTGGGTTGACAGGTATAAACAGGTATGTAGATGCTAGTTACGTTACCCAACGGCTGCCGATTTTATACGTTACTAGCTGTCCCAGCGAACTTCGTACCGCCATAAAAAATAGGGGTTGGTGATAGAAGGGTGAAAATTTAGGGTTGTATGTATTTTTGTATGACGTATCATAAAAAATTAAAAAAAAATATCTAAAATTGAAAAAAAAAATTAGGGGTGGATTACCCTTAAAATGTTAAGGGTAATCCACCCCTAATTTTTTTTTGGGGGATGAAAAACAGATGTCCGATTCTCAGACCTACCCAATATGCACACAAAATTTCATGAGAATCGGGAAAGCCGTTTCGGAGGAGTTTAACCACAAACAACGCGACACGAGAATTTTATATATTAGATATACTTTAAGTCAGGACAACATTATATATATGTATAATTAATTAAATAAAGTCTGTCCAGGATTTTTTTGGGTAACCCATTTTTAATATATTTATTAAAACACTAAATTCATGAAAAAATATGTTTCATTATATTATCAGCTCGGTGAAGGTCGATTTCGGATCTTAGACTAAATTGACTTCGCTTTTTCTTAGTAAGCCTATATCTATGCTTCACTCGGCCCATGGTACGTGAAAAATAAAACCTGATGTGCCAGAAAATAGTGTACTATTTATCGGATACATGCGTACCAACTTTCATCTAAATCCGTTTACGAAATTTCGCGTGATTAAATAAATCTTACAAACTTTTTCATTTACATGTATGATTTTAGTACGAAGATGTCGTCGGAGATAAGATCCAGCATTTGTACCACATCACATATAGATTTACGTCGCTTACAATCGCCTCTGCTTGTTGAAATAATATTCATAATTCAGAGGAGCTCATTGGCGCGGGTGGTTATCGCGTTCGGCTGCGAACGTTGAAGTTAAGCAACTTTCTCAGTGGTCGGTTCTCCGTGCTTCGGAAGACACGTTAAGCTGCTGATCCCAGCTGTATCTACAGTCATTAGCACCCGCCAATCCTCACTGGGCCCGCGTGGTGGGTCATGGCCCGATCTTTCTATTCCATCCATAGGGAAGGCCTGTGCCACAGCAGTGGGGACATTAATAGGCTGATGATGATGATGATATAAAAATAATAAAGACTTTTTTCTTGATATTGTTTTATTATTTTATAGTAATTTTTTTTTAATTTATTTTTTATATTGTTTTAAGGGATGTTTCGACCAAATTGTCCAAACCAACCCCATCGTAACCTGAGCATAAAAAATATCTTGTAATTAATTATATATAACACACAAAATATTACATAGCACATCAGCCCCCTCATATGTGCACGCGCACTGCTTTCTCTTGCTTATATCCCCCACTCAACTTCCGTTCGCCTCGCCCGATCACACTTTTCATAACGCGTTCGCCAGTTTACTCCCCAAGTCAAGCGTGTGTAAAGAAGTTTCACTTCAAAAACAGTTGATTTTTTACTCAATACTTTGAACTCGTGAACCTGTCTAAATTACCTGTCCAAATTATTTACGGTGCGGAGAAAAGTGGGGAGTACTTACAATAACAAATTATGACAAATCATCCTATTGAACGGCACCCAGCAACGAGATACTGTTCGTTCGTAAGAGTGGTCGATGACCTCTCTCTTTATTTTAATTAAATCCCTCGTCAGACGCTCGGGATACAAATGGGAATAGACAAGCTTTGTGAAAAAAGAAACATTAACTCATTCGACATTTTTTTCCCCTGTTATTACGAAATTTTTCAATTGCGATCCTTTTGAAACAAAAGGTCAATTATTTTATCTCTCATTTTGCTAGGTTAAAAACCAACGATATATGTAATTTATTCCCTTACACAGAGACGTCACTTAAATAAAATTCTTGTGTTGTCTTATTCTATCCTCATTTCGCGGAAAATTACCACACTAACCAAAAAGTTTTGTAAAATATCTTTCTTTAACATAATCACCATCATCAGCCTATTAATGTCACCACAGCTGGGGCACAGGCCTTCCCTATGGATGGAATAGGGAGATAGGGCCTTGACCCACCATGGGTGCCCAGTGCAGATTGGTGGGTGCTAACGACTGCAGATGCAGCCGGGACCAACGGCTTAACGTGCCTTCCGAAGCACGGAGGAGCTTGAGATAGTAAATTTTTGGTCATCCATCCAATGACCGCCCACTGCGAAAGTTGCTTAACTTCAACGATCACAGCCGAACGCGGTTACCACTTGCGCCATCGAGCTCCTAAACGTAATATACATGTTTAATTAAAATGTTATGTAATGAAGACACACCTTTCCACCAGACTACAAACAAATATATTTACTTTGTAATAAGATACATTGCCTAAACTTTATATGGTTGAGGATTTAGTTGCGGCTCATAAGACAAGTTTTATGTAAGATTATTTACAACAAACATTTAATTAGATCAAAATTTACGCGTTTTTACTTTAACAAGATTGTTTAAGCATATTTTTTAGGTTTCCTCCGCTTTTTGGCATTGAATAATTTTATTCATCTGTCACTCTGATTACAACCTACCGTAATCTCATAAACGGTAAAAGATGGACAGTTCAAAATTTTCACAGAATATGCATTTTTAATGCCGTTATTACGATTGAATTTTTGGAATAAAATGAAATAACGAAACCGTAAATTGAAGGTTTTTGCTCAACTAGACAAGAAGTATACCTTGTACAGCGTGTTGAACATGCATTAGCGGGACCAAACCATTACATTAGATTTGATAAACCACAGATCTTTGCAACTGAGCAACGATTCGTTCCTAGAATGATGCGCGAGGCTATTGAGATTAAAAAATATCCAAATTTCAATAGGGAAGATGGTTGGTATATACCACCAGCTTGGGAACCCATTAAACAGGAGATAAAATCCCAACCCCGAGCACACACTGCAAGACCAACAGATACTATTAGTTCTTTTTGTTTGCATAATTTAACATAAGAAGGAGATAGAAAGCCTCTCTTGAGTTTGTTTCGCCGGTTCTTCTCAGAAAGGTCTCCCAATTTTAGAACCGGTGGTAGTTTACAGTAGTTACGGTCAAGTAAATAAACTCAAAAATTACAAAAAAGAATTTTAAATAAAATAGTTTATTAAGTAAATTAAATAATAAATTCATACATAGACAATAAAACTTTTAAAATCGAACAATGAAATACCGAACGCTCAATAAAAGTCTTTCGAAGGTAGCTCGACAAATTAAATAAAAGTTTGATTCTGACGACGTAGCCTGTAAAGGCTACGAAACGTCAATAAATAAATAAAATTTCGTGCATTAAACCGTAAAAACCAGTTTTATTTAATGAGTGATGTGCGTGAAAACCTAAGAAACAAATATTGTACAGCGTTGTTATGGACCCTTAACTTCATCTGTACATTTTGAGAACTTGTCATTAATACTTACGTAATAAATTGCTTTTGCGCATATTCAGCCAAGCTTAGTAACCGAAACAAACATTCAAACACACTTATACATGAGGAGCTCGATGGCGCAAGTGGTTAGCGCGTTCGGCTGCGTTCGTTGAAGTTAAGCAACTTTCGCAGTGGTCGGTCATTGGATGGGTGACCAAAAATTTACTATCTCAAGCTCCTTCGTGCTTCGGGAGGCACGTTGAGCCGTTGGTCCCGGCTGCATCTGCAGTCGTTAGCACCCACCAATCCGCACTGGGCCCGCGTGGTAGGGCATGGCCCAAACTCTCTATTACATCCATGGGGAAGGCCTGTGCCCCAGTAGTGAGGACATTAATCAGAAATCAGAAATCAATATATCTTTATTCAAATTGGATGTATAATACAAATCTTTTGAATCGTCCAAAATTTTTTAGCCCTACCACTCGTTATGGACATATTTTTTAGCTGCGGAGAAAAAAATCTTTTTTATCGACGCACTTACACACGCGCACACACATACACACAGGCACATTCTTTGTGTACCGCCACAGTAGCGCGCCGCGCTATACATTGCGTACTGGAAAAAAAATGTATTTTTTTTAACTTAAATATACAAATTATTCCCACGTGTAATATTTTGTAATATTATTTGTTTGGGTGTACAGAATGCCTAGTTTTAGTCTTTGTCATAGGTTTTTTTTACACCCTGTATATACATATATATGTGTGTGTGTGTGTACTATATATACATGTATGTAAATATACACATTTCATTTACTAGCTATAAGAAAAAGAGAGAAAGAAAATGTGCGCGCTTTCTCTTGCTTATATCCCCCACTCAACTCCCGTTCGCCTCGCCAGAACACACATTTCGTAACACGTAATGCATTTGCCAGCTTACCCCCTAAGTCAAGGGTGCGGAAAGAAGTTTCATTTTAAAAATCTTTACATTTACAACAGATTAAATTTTCGGTTATCATAAAAAGAAGTCTTTTCATCACACACATGATTAAGGTTTATCTTTGAAAGTATCACATTAAAGTCCACTACTTACGAGCTGATGGTAAAATTCCTAAAAAAAAACTTGCAATTTTCTCACATAAAAAACCTTCTAATAAAAACGTGGAGAAAATTTCGACTTTACCCAACCAGATACTTCAGACGCAATTAGCTCCGAGTTTTTAAGTGTGATTAAGACAGTGCTTAAGGAGTACTTATTTCCTGCTCGAATTTCGCGAGAAGACTTCGTGAACTTTATGGGAACGCTTGCTGTTGCTCTCGACTCTGTTTGCATTGCAATAACTTAATTTTCATATGATTTTCATCCGGTATTTGACAACTTTTTTGAAAACGATCTCACGTTATTTGGTGTTTCTGGACTCCATAAAAATAGGTTATTTAACAATCATCCTGTTGTGTATTTCAGTTAGTGCATTCGCTCGGATAGCGAAGGATGCGGGTTCGAGTCCCGCCTGCTGCCGGGTCCGCATGATTTTTTTTCTATTAAAATTTTCTTTAGGTTTAAACATCTAGCAGTTAAATGCTTAAAAAATATAACTACTTAGTAAGTATTTAAATATATGTATGTAATTTAAATACTTCTTAAGTTACTACGCAAGTTTATCGATCCCAGTAGCTATAAGTCAAATATTAACCAATTCACTACATTCCTGTCTCGTCATAATCTTTTTAATCCTCTTCAATCCGGTTTCCGTCCTGGGCATAGTACTACGACTACCCTCCTGAAAATTACAGATGACATACGCCATGGGATGGATCAAGGTCATCTCACAGTATTGACGTTATTGGACTTCAGCAATGCCTTTAATACTGTAAATTTTGACATTCTTCTGGCTTTGCTGCGCTCTCTTAACGTATCTCCATCGGCAATTGAGTGGTTTCGCAGCTATCTGCAGGGACGCAGGCAGAGGGTTCGCCTCGATGAGATTTTTTCCTCATGGAGCGACACTTCTGCTGGTGTTCCCCAAGGCGGCGTTTTATCTCCTCTTCTCTTCGCTATATTTATTAATTCTATTTCCAATAATATTTCTTCTTCCTACCACCTGTATGCAGATGATCTTCAAATTTATAGGCAAGCCCCTCTCGGACAATTATCCGAAGCAATACTGGCCACAAATAATGATCTGCGACAAATTGTAGAGTGGAGCGAATCTTTCGGGCTAGAAGTAAATCCCTCCAAAACACAGTGCATCATCATTGGTAGCTCGAGGTTGATTGCCAGAGTGAACTGGCAATTACTTCCTACCATAACTCTTGCTGGCACCAATATACCATTCAAAGTTTCTGTTCAAAATTTAGGATTAACTGTCGATAATTGCTTGAGCTGGGGTCCACAGTTACAAGCTGTTAGCCGAAAACTGTTTGCTTCGGCAGCCTCGCTGAAGAGACTCCGCAATTTCCTCCCTACTGCCACCAAAATTTCCCTAGCACAGTCTCTGCTGCTTCCTATTCTTGATTACGCTGACGCCTGCTATCTTGATCTCACGGAAGACCAGCTTAATAAGCTTGAGCGACTTCAAAATTTCTGTATTCGTTTCATATTTAGCTTACGCAAATATGATCATGTGTCACAATTCCGATCACAGCTCCAATTCGATTTCGCCGTAATACTCACATCCTCACACTTCTCTACAATATATTGTTCAATCCTTTGTCCCCGCGCTATCTCAAGGAATGCTTCAATTACCTTCATAGCTCAAACGCGTTATCTCTTAGGTCATCAGAAAATTTAGCCCTAAAAACTCCTACTCATGACACAACCTTCTATGGTCGTTCTTTTGCCGTCCAAGCTGTTCGCCTGTGGAATTCTCTTCCAGTAACCATAAGACGAGCACAATCTATTTATATTTTCAAAAATCTTGTTTTCAACCATTATTTGTCGATGTAACTGCATTTTTATTTTTATTTTTAATATTTTTTTTTCTGACTGGACTAAACTTATATATGTGTAGTCTATGTATGTATGTGTCATATATTTGTATTATATGTATATATCTTATAGTTATATTATGTGTATATATTATGTATGTATGGTATGTACATATATTTAAAATACATAGTTATATACATTTTTATATCCCTTGTTTTTATTTTTATTTTTTTTATAACACCACCGATTCCAGTTTCTTTCAATCCTCTCCATCCAAAGGTTGTCTGGAAGAAATCGCTTTTAGCGATAAGACCGCCCATTGAATCACTATGTTTAAACATAATGTATTTACCCCATTTATGTACTATACTGTGGTGTTTTCAATAAAGAATTGTGTATTGTATTGTATTAAATAAAATCTTGTGCTTATGACACGTAATTTAAAATTCATTCCTTAAAATACATTGTCTTCATATTGTCTTGTCTGTAATTCCAAAAAAATACTTAAATCATTATTGTTCATATTATGGAAGTGGAGAGAATGAAGGTAATTTAACCTTAAGTATTAGTCAATTTACTTAATTTAATCTGCTCTTTTGTACACCACCTTCTAATCTTACTGCTACAAATCTCCGGTTGACTGGTAAAGAATGCCAAATGGCGTTAAGTCTACTTCAATCAATCTACATTAAACTTCTGTGATTTGCCATTCGGGATAATTGGTCCGATATATCGATTTTTTTTGCGATATATCAAAGCCGATATTGATGTTTTTAAAATATCGATGTATCGGTATATCGATATTTTTTTCAACTTTCGAAATCCCTAGACGCGGCTGACGGATCTAATTACAGTATAAGAAATTCCTAAGTGCAATTACGCATTCTCTTCATAATAAACTTCTCTGTTTTGACATTTTTAAGCGAATTATCGTGCGAGTGGGTCATGGATTAATTTGTTCGATAGTTCCATGATCACGGTGTGATTCGGTACTAATCAGCAATCCGGCTAATTATAATAATGTAAAATACCATAAAAGTTCAATATATTAAAGGCACTCTTTTCCTTTGTCTGCATTAAAAATTGTAATGAAGTTTTAATTAATTAAATTAAACATTGCGAGTTCAAACAATCTCACTTTACGCGCCAAGAATTAAAAGGATTGAGATGTTCTGACACTGTTTGTACGGGAGTATTTTTTTCAGTTTTTACAAAGCTCTTTATCTTTGTTTTGTGTAAGTTAATTTAAATAGCCTGAGCCATAATAATATTATCAAAGAGATAATTAATTATGCATCAGTCTAAAGTGATGGGCGAGCATAAGCTTTACGTACAGCCCACCTAACTGTGAACACCGCCACTACCTATAGAAGTATACCAGATTACCGTGCCGTACTCTGAACTCCGTACCGTATAGACACTTGCGTGTTGCCTACCCCATGGAGGCCTAAAACCTTACCCAACGACAAAAACACATACGAATTAAAAAAAGAAAATTACACACCACTGGTTACGCGCTTTCTAGGCAGAACTGAAAACCAGTGCTTTGCTCTTAAAGCAAAGGTATCGCTGAGTTTTTGCCTTTTTCTAACGTCGCGGCACACAGTTACATATTTAGTAATTAATTCTTCAATTTGTTTATTTGAATTTGTGTGCTGAACTGATGGGAATAAATGATTTATCTATCTATCTAATTATCTCCACCAATAGGGATGATGACAGGGTGGGGATGTACGTAGTTTAAATACTATTTAGTCTGTCAGTTAGATCATTATCAAAAATCAATAAAACCGAAACCAGATTTTTTTTGTTTTGTCAATCAATCAAAAAATGACGAAGATAAAGCACGTCCAAACTTGGCTCGTGACATCACAACTAAGTAAAATTGGATTCTGTACTGTTTTGAATAATGTCAATAAAAAAAAATACGTGTCTAATCATCATCATCAGCCTATTAATTTCCCTATTGCGAGGGCGCAGGCCTTCCCTCGACCGTTGGCGGGTGCTAACAAATGCAGATGCAGCCGGGGCCAATGGTTTAGCGTGCATTCCGAAGCACAAAGGAACTCGAGATAGAAGATTTTTGGTCACCCATCCAATGACCGACCACTGCGAAAGTTGCTTAACTTCAACGATCGCATCCGAACGCACTAACCACCTGCGCCATCGAACTTCTCTTTCGTTTCGTGTCTTACAGTTTTTGTTAATTTATCTACCTGATAGACGAAGAAAATAAGCTAGTCATCATCCCTATTGAATATTAAAACAATTTAACATTTTAGGCTTTTCATTACATTTTCTCGTGCAAAAAAGCTTTCTATTGTGTTTTTTTACGGTTATCAATAAAAAAAATATTTTTCTGGAATCTAATAAAATGGCCTAAAGCTTTACATTACCTGTAACCGTCGCAATACTTATCCTTTGAGCGAGGCTAAGCCTCTGGTCAACAAGACCGCCATTAACTATTATTTTATTACCATTTTAAATGTAATAATGCTTTTCTATTTTAAATGTGCATTCATACCAAATAATACCAATTTTTGTCAATAGCGTGCTTCGGAAGTCACGTTAAGCGATTGTTCCCGGCTGCATCTGCAGTCGTTGGCCCTACCAATACGTACTGGACCCGCGTGGTGGGTCATGGCCCAATCTCCCTACATCTTCCATAGGGAAGGCCTGTACTCCAGCAGTGGGGACATTAATGGGCTGATGATGATGTTGAATACCAATTTTGTTATTAATGTAATAAATGTTTTAAACTTTCATGGTCACTAACCAGGTCATAAAAACAAGGTACATTGTAGTCTTCGATTATTTACTCTCTAGATAGAACATGTGTGGGTAAACTTAATCAAATCAAATTAGTTTATTGTTTACACAATTAAAAATAATAGATGTTGAAACATCTGTAAAACTTATAAATTTATACTTGGATATTTACATAAAAAATATTTGTTACAATTTTTTATTTATTAACATTATTTTAGTTAAGCCATGATAATATAGAAACAAACAACAATGAGGACCTTTTTTATGTTATGATGATTAAGGCCTTTAATTTAGTAGTCTATACTAATATTATAAAGAGAAAAGGTTTGTGTATGTAAGTATGTTTGTAACGAATTGGCTCAAATAGTACTTGACCGATTTTAAAAATTCTTTTACCATTTGAATGCTGCATTGCAAAGTGATGTACTAAAGTTGTATAAAGGATACCAATATCTACAAAAAAATCCGCGATACCATAAGTCTAACTATTAGAGTTATGTCACAACTAGAGGTCCCCTGCCATTTCACCCGCGTTAATTAGAAGAAAAAGGTTTATAGTGAGTCATACTTAAAATAGAGACAGGCTGTCGTAGGCTTTTTTACAGAACTTTTAAAGGAAAAGAATTCCGTCGTACATGATATTTGTATAACTTTAACCGTTTACCCAGCGCACGCAACGGAATCTCACAAATGGAATATTTTTACCCGTTTTTGCAACATTTTTCATCGATGCTCCGCTGCTACTGGTCGTAGCCGAGTAATATATAGCCTATAACTAGCTATAGGCTATATATTACTCGGCTATATTAAAATGATCTGAGCATATAATCGTAGTTTTGCTGGTTGCCAGAAATCTTCTCCACGACTTCTCTTTGTGACATCCACCCACCGACTTTTCATTATGGGATCATTAGGTAGTCTGGGAATAGTGGACTTTATAAAACAAAAAACCGCCAACGGTTTAAACGTCCCGTTGTCATATCCCGCCAGTTAATACAAAAATAAATTCATATGTATTTTGAAATTATATAGAAAATTGAATATAACTGTGGTATGGACATGGTCGTAGAATATAAACAAAACCGAGTACTATTAAAAATTACATTACATATATTTGGTGTTGATTATGAACCACTTTGTCCTTTAAAATAATGAAATGAAATGATAGATAGGCAGGCATAGACTTCGCCCACGTTTTTTTTTGAAAATTCCTTTAAGAACCTGACACTTTCCCGGGATGAAAAGTATCTATATCTCAATCCCAGGTCATAAATTATATGTGCACCAAATTCCATTTAAATGCGTTCAGTGATTTTTGCGTGATTGAGTAACAAACATACAAACTTTTTGACATTTATATTTTTTTTTATTTATAGCGAGGTTAAGTGGTAATAAAGTCCAAACGCGAAGATAGCTGATACTGAAGTTATAAACTGCTACACCAACCATCCTCACCTTGCCGGCCTGCAAAAATGCTTCTTCACGCCGCTCTTAAAGGACCCCAGATTTTAAGAAAGTGTAATATAATTAGGAGCATAAGGTATCCTTTACAAAAATATTCTGATTTTATAAAATAAGAAAAAGCAAACAAAAGTCCATTACATAAAATTTTTAAGATAAAAAACCAAACAAAAACGATAGATAGATGAGTTATTAACTGTTAAGCTGTATTATTATTTTTTTACATGTAGGGAGACTCAGACTAAATAAATCGATTACCTTATTTTTGCTTATTGAATTATATTGCGCTTGAAGCCTGTTTATAGGAGAGTAAAGACCTAAATTAGTCTTGCAATATTTTGGTGTAAACAAGGAGTATCTTGACAGACGTGGTAGGTTGGAAGTGATCGAGAAGTTAAGTTTATGTATCAATTGGGGGCAATTTACGTTACCATTTGCAACCCTATGGAGAAAAGGTAAGCTTATCATATTGCGCCGATTTTTCAGTGATGAAAATTTAAAATGCTTTAAACGTTCGTTACATCCGTGCAGTTTTTTTGCGAGGTTGAATTTATAGGACCAATGATACAAGAACCTCTTTTGCACGCGTTCTACTTTATTGGAGTGTACATCATAATAAGGGTTCCAAGCTGCACTGCAATATTCGAGAGGCTTTCATACAATCGTTTTTAAAGTTTTTAGTGTTTCTTATTACGAATCCCAGACATTTAAGTGATCTAGAAACTATATAATCGAAATGTTCTCTTAAACTAAATTTTTTATGTAGGATTATACCAATATCACGAACATTTTTGACTTCACGGAGAGGTTGGTTAGATATTGTGTAAGATCCAGGCACATCGGAGTGGTTACGAGTAAAGCGGATATAGTAACATTTCGCTACGTTTAAAACCATCTTGTTTTCTATACAACAACAGTTCAATTTATTTAGATCATCTTGCATATCCTTGATTGGTCTCAATAATTTAAGATCTGCGTAACGATAAACTTTGCAATTTTTAAAGCATTTCGCCACGTCGTTCACGAATATATTAAAGAATGTTGGCCCCAAATGGGATCCTTGAGGAACTCTAGGAAGATTTGGAAAAGGACTACTACTTTAGGTTACCTCCTTGGTTGCCATGTTCCGTAATAAAATATCGTTCCATTCTTAAATTACTCGTACATGACAGTTGAGTTTACTACTCGTATGAAATTAATTTGGCCGCTAAAACACGACAGATTACGGATTTTCATACAACTTTTCGCCGGCCGCTGCTTGCCTGTATGTGGCCAGTACAGCAACTATGATTTATCTCGGAAAAAAATGTAAAAACTACGAAAGAAATTAAAGTTACTTCAAAAGAATGAAAAAAATAGCAATATTAACATAATATTCAAAAATAAAATCAAATAGCACGCGCTTCCCTGACTTGCTGTTACACACTTAGATCTCATTTCACGAATTCACTCCCACAAATTGAAGCACGGAAGCTAGAGGAAAGTTGGTACGGATCAATTATCTATTTCAATAACACGTGCAATTACATACGTATCATTATGAAAAAAAAATAGAATTAGAAAACAAAGATGATAACAAGGTATCAAATCTAAAAACAATTATTTCTATAACAACGTCCAAAAATTCTAAAAGCACGAAGATCTTTCGGAGCAAATTAAATAGGACAGCTAAAAAAAATAATTAAAAAAATGGTATCTGCAGTCAAAACAGTACAAAAGCTTTAAAGCTTCTTAAAGGCTATTTTTAGTTCAACAACACGTAAAAATATAAGATAATTTTTAGGTAAACAAAAGTGAACATGTAGATATTCATCTTTTATGTTTTTAATTAGGCTTGCGAATATAAAATGTAATTTAACCAGATACTACCAGTGTATTCAACGCATTTTATGTAACATATTTTAATCATAAACAAAAAATTTAAAGGTATCGAAAAATTCCCGAGTGAGGTTTATTCCAGAATAAAAATGCGAAATCTTTTTAAACGCTTGTGCAATAATTAGTAATTGCGATACCAGTGTTTCATTCATCTATCCTGATCCAATCACCTGGAACCTTACTCATCGACAAAAAAAAGGCGCTTTTATTTCACTATAATCTTCTGTATGGTGGAGTTTGCTTCCCCATACGAGCGCTCCTATTCGAGCAAAAGCATCCTATAGCTCTATGTCACGTAACCATTCAAACGAACAGACGAATTCTAAAGCACAATCGTTTCATTTTTTTATGTTTAAAAGGTGGAAAACAAGCTTATGGCCCGCCTGATGTTAAGCGGCCACCGTAGCCTTTAGACGCTTGCGATATCAACAACTTTCGCAGTGGTCGGTCATTGGATGGGTGACCAAAAGTCTTCTATCTCGAGTTCCTCCGTGCGTCGGAAGGCACGTGAAGCCGTTCGTCCCGACTGAATCTGTAATCGTTAGCACCCGCCAATCCGCATTGGGCCCGCGTGGTGGGTCATGGCGCAATCTCCCTATTCCATACATAGGGAAGGCCTGTTCCCCAGCAGTAGGGACTGAGGCACCTGCTACTTATGGGCACATGATGCTGGGTTTATGATGATGATGATTCTATAAGGTGGAGATTACTTTCCCAGAAGAGCGCCCCAATTCGAGAGAAAAACTCGGTACTGTACCTTGTCTTAATGTGATAGAAGAAGAAAAAACAGCCCTCCGAGAGAGATGCGTCCTCTCCATAAATCTAATTTCAAAACACGTTTTCATTAGGGTCGCATAAAGAGCGCTGTAAGTGGGTAATTTATGTGTTTAACATAAACATTGCTGAGTAAATTCAAACTGTTTACTCAAATTTATAATTCAAAGGTATTGTTAAAGTTATTAAGCAGGTAACTGTAGACTAAATAAAGTGTTATAACCTAACTAAAGTGGGGTCGTTCGAATAACCTGGACTTACATTGTTTGACAAAAACCTACCAGAGCTTCCCAAATGACAAACGAGCAAGAGCAAGGGAAAGCTAAGTGGCAACCAAACAAACCTATCCCTCATAAAGTCCCACTTGAAACTCTTTCACTACTTAGTATTGGTCATGTCAGCGCACCCAGAAACGTTAATTAGGTTTTAAGTGTGATTAAGTTAGTAATATCTCTTTCTTGGCGATGAAGACAGCATGTAACTTTAAATTTGCCATCCCTGAAGAAGACATTAGTTGATTAATATATTAGCTAGATTCATATATCCAAAGAAACCTAGCGAGCAAATGTTTGCTCGCTCAGAACTACTGTGAGCTTAAGTAGAAACTCGGCATAAGTGCTTGGCCACGGAGACGGACTAGGCGCGGTTGCGGGTGGCGGCGGCGGTTGGCTAATTAAACAAATGTATGAGAGTGTATAAAGTATGCCACGACTCGCGCGCGGCGGGCTAGAGCGGCTGCGGCTGGCGGCGGCGGTTCGGGGCGCGGGACGGATCGAGCGAAACAAAAATTTTTGGACGAATCCACGAGCGGCTGCATTTCATTATGGACACCGAAGCTAAATGCTTACACAAATATTAAACCGACCACCTATATGGATGTCTAAGCACCCACAACACAAGTATAAAAATGTAATAAAAAGACTATGGGAAGAAATCAAAGAGCTTTTTCCAGATCAGGACAGTAAGTTTTGTTAGATAGTACCTAATTACTAATAATTAGGTAAAAGTATAGTATAGTATTCGGCAAAAAATACGAACTGCTTTCAAGGAAACTACGCATCACTTTAGTTAGAGCCATCCTCAATACGTCCACTTAGTCAGCCGCTGTAGCCGCTACTGAATGATACGTGGCATGCCACCCGCGCCCGCAGAAATCACCCGCACCCGCGCTTAGCCTAGCCCATCTACGTGGCCAATGCGTAACACGGCAGCATTATATATAGACAGGGCCCTGCTTGAATAATAATCTTGTTGTTTCAATCTAAAAAAAATCACTAGATAAAAATCCACGCGGACCGGGCAGCAGATGAAACCATTATGCTACCGCGGCCCTAATCTCCGATTCGAATTTTCTCTGGTATTTCTTAGGCTGCAAGGCAACGCCATCTATTCGCGTTGTAGGTAACCCACACTAAATGAAGTGAATAAAATGATGAAATGTTTTAATTTCCTTCATTTTCTATTAGTGCCATTTCCTTTGTCTTCGTTCGCATGTGATTTTTTTTATGTGTCTTCCTCATCTACTCTCATCTTACTCGCCGACCTTGTAGATATTCCCGTTTCGTTTCCTCAACATTTATAAGCAGTAGCGAATCATGAGCATCGGTTTCTCAAAGCATTTCACATGCCCCTTAGGCCCTTGTCCCACCGCTGTCGATTAACGACAAGCAAGGAAAGCTAGAAACTAGGAACGAGTTGGCAAGCAGCGGAAAGCGAGTGTGTAGTTCCGATAGTTTTATCGCTGGACTATAGGCGAGTGTGTGAGAACGACGGCCGATTAAACGCACCACTCGCTCGCGGTGACAGTCAGACTGAACAAAATGCACGCTCATAAGTGTTTTAAATCCAAGCGAGCATCGTTTGTCGCTCAGGGATAAACTAGTGGATTATTAGTATTCCCCGGCAGTGTGAACAGTTAGCAATCAAGTATTTACCAATGTTTTAATGTATTTATTTTAGTGACTTGAGCCAGAAAATAGCAGATAGTTAGTCGCTTCCTCTTCGCTGGCGGTAGGACGAATACCTTAGGAAGCCATTAAATTGATCGGCAAAGGTCCTCCGTAGGACTGCTCCAAGCTGCTTGATTGAAATTGTCCATCACTACCAAATCACTAAAATTCCAAGACGTGAGTAAAGTTCAGATTCCAAGAACGACAGAATTTATCAATAGTCTCATTCGTGCGTGTAATTTGACACACATTTTGAACTTTGCCTCAACTCAAGCGACTATATTATATATTTTACGAAATGTAGGACGCTGTTTGCTACCTACATACTTTTGTGTTTATACCTACTTATTATAATTCAACTAAAATACTAGAGGTATTTAATATACCATCGGGTTGGGATACTCGAATAAAAACTTTCAATTATCATTTTTGATCATAATAAAAACCTTTTTTTTTCATTTTGCCTGTTTTGCCGCTGAAACAAAAATAACAATTCTTTTTATCTTAATAAAAAAACGGGTCAGGTACGAGTGGTACTCCCAAACGAAGAGTTTCTTTATCAAGCTTTAACGTATGAAACACAGTGATTTGTATGTCAAAGTCTTAGGCCCATCTGCACCAAAGTTCTTTTAGCGTTCGAGAAAATGGACAGAAATACGTCTTTCTATTAAACAAAATAGTACACTCGCCCGCAAAAATAAAGGGTCACTCCGAAAAACTTTGAATCTGCGATCGAATCAGCTCTTTCAATCAAAAAGTATCTACAAGAAAATTTAATTAGCCATAAAATAAACAACTCAGTGTGATTTTTTTGGTTTTTTAGCTTACAACTGCTGCTGGTGACGCTGCCGTTCAGCTTAAGAAGGGCTAGAAGGATTACAACACGGCCATCAGGGCCGCGGTAGCATAATCGTCAGTGCATTCGCCCGAATAGCGAAGGGTGTGGATTCGGGTCCCGTCTGCTGCCTGGTCCGCGTGTTTTTTTTTTTAATATTGTTTTCTTTAAAAAATTCAAAAATTCAAAATTCGATATCGTTTATTCAGTCTAGGCTGTTACAAGCACTTGTGAATGTCGAAAAGCTACGCCATCGGTTCGCAAATCTACGGCGGGAGACCTTGTACTGAGAAGAACCGGCAAGAAACTCAGCAAGGGCTGCTTTTTTCTCCCTGTTTTATTTCATACAGTGTCGTCCAATTGAAAGTTGACATCAAACTTGCAAACATGTGTTGAGGTCAACTTCCACTACATAATGTCAAATATGTAACAATAGACAATCAACGAATTTACTAACAATAAGTGCAAAGAAAAGTCCCAAAATAGCAAGAAACAATTTTCAAAACAAAATGAACAAGTATATGAAAGGGAGTTTAAACTCAGTATGATTCAAAATAACAATTTACTAATTTAAAAATGAATATTTGATATTGCTGATTTCACAGTAATAAAATTTGCTAATGTATGATTGACAAGACAAGTATTTTTCATAGAAAAGCCTGTTAAAATGGAGTAGTTCGAACGAGCAGTTTTATATCTGTAATTTGGTTGACGGTTTCTTAAAAAGTGAATCGCAATGGTAGATTAACATTTATTTAGCGTGAACCCTTGGGTATTGCTTAGGGCTTTATTGTAAAAGCAAACACAGGGACTTCAAGTCTGAGTAAACAATTAATATCTTAGCTATTAGCAGCTAAAATTAAGTTGGTTACTGTTATTTCTAGTTTCTTCTTTTCTTCCAAATAATAGGATTTTAGTGTGTGTGTTATTCTGCTAACTTCTAACGAATTTCATAACTTTGAGATCATAAATTTATTGCATTAATTGTTTTATGAAGCACAAAATAAGCCGGATATTACTGGATGCCGTTATTGGATGCCGATGCCATCAAGTTTTTATCAACGTTACTATAGCAACAGTGCCACAAACTTATCTGTGCCGGTGGAGATGTCGCTAGCGCTAAACAAATATGTCATAAAAAAAATGCTATGGATAAGTTGTAATTCAAATGTTTGCCACCGGCACAGAAAAGTTTGTGGCACTGTTGCTACAGTAACGTTGAGCTTCACAAAAACTAGATGGCATCGGCATCCAGTAGTATTGGATGTGCGCATCCAAACCTGGCATCCTGCCTGCGTGCAAAACCTACGCTCTGAGTGAAATTTTATATGTAATAATTTTGCCAGCATTCAATTTTTTCAGATAACATGTCATCAGTAAATAAATGGTTTTCGATTACATTTCAAGTCCTGATTCAAAGAATCGAAGAGACACACCCACACAAAACACGCATCTGTAGAAATTCACATTGCATCGTATCCTGTGATACAAGATATCGACATTCAGTTGACATCGATACGATGCCGGCATCGATGCGGGCATCCGATGCGATTTATCTGATACCGATGCGCATCGATTTCAAAAATATCTAAAAACGCCCATCTCTATATGGTTGCAATATATATTGAGTTTTATGTATATCTAACTATGTCATCACACTAATATTATACAGGCGAAAGTTTGTGAATATGTGAGCGTGTATGTTTGTTACTTCTTCACGTCTAAACGGCTTTAATAAAATTTCGTATGTATTTAGCTGACACCCTGGATTAACACGTAGGCTACGTTTTACTTCGGGAAAATATCCCTCATAAACCGGAGCCTATGGTTTTTCACGGCTACTTTGTTCTAGTGAGTACTCGAAATCTGACACGTTCGGTTTACATACAATTTTAAGTACATGCGGCGTCTACTTCCATCTAAGTCTATGGTTGTTTCATTTGATAGACCCAAAGTGACTTTGTGTCCAATTGACCACTACATTTATACCGGAGTTCGAGATAAATGCAGTAGTTAACAATATCTCTTACAATGCCAATTATTTGATGTCATCTTACGTCTGGAATATTCGTCATGATTTTGGTTTTCGAATTGTTGATTTTAGTCTAGCATTGCTGACTCTTTCTGTAGGTCAACAATCATGATAATTCATTTGTTGACATTGTCGATACGAACGCGAATTTCAAATTATTCAGTCAAGCTTTTTGATTAGTCATGGATAATTTTGGAGATACAGTATCATTTGACTGGACTTTTTCGACTAAACCCGTCGGTTAATTCTAAAGTCATACGATATGTTTGCTTGACACCCCTAATGTTCGAGGGGTTTGTTAATGCTTTAAGCGAAAGCACGAAGCGTACATCCGCTCCACGTGCTGTTTCATGTCTTTTCATAGAGCCATTTCCGGTAAAACGTGGCGCGAGCGGATGGGGCACGCTCGATTGGCTATCTTCTGCGTTGTGTCTTGGCTAGGTAGTATTATCAATAAAAATCCCTTACGAACTGTTCACCCGCGCGATGGAAATTGTACTGGCGACGCTACGAGAGGCTGGAGTCGACTTTGTCCGCGACGGACGTCCGCTCTGTGCCCCCCTTAAGGTGGGCCTTACCTTTAGGGAAATGGAGGCTTATTAATAGCTCTAGTCGATACCGCAATTCGCAAGAGCCTTTTTTAAAAGTATTCAATAGACACATAACAAACAAATACCTTTCCCTAGACCAGTTCAATGTTTGCTTATACCAAAGTGTACAATAACATACAATTGTCACTATACATACAGAATAGAATTACCCGATCAATGCTAATGAGAAATACTACAAAGTTCAATTTTCTGAACAACGGAATTACAAAATAATATAAAATGAGTCCGTTCAACACTTTGACGTATGAATAGCATTATCTAGTATTGTAATAATATAATGAGCATAAAAAGGGGGTTTTGAATAAAGCCTCCCCTGCTTATTGTGGCTTTTAGCAAGTTCATTCACCGGTTAGCTCATATTTAAACTCATCCATAAAAAATCAACATGAACTTTTTAGAACTTTTGACAAATAAATTGGTTTTATTTGCGACTGAAGCAAGAAAACGTTTGAATAAATAATACATTTCACAACGATTATATAAAATATCAACTGCTAAAACTTGTAGTTTGCGTAAATGATGCATGTTGCTTACACTTTCTGATGTGATATTTAAAAAACAGAACGCAAATAAAACCTAGACTAATCTTCGTAAAGATTTACTGCATCATGCATGACTTAGCGAATCTGGACGTTATCTTGTCTGGTGCGCTAAGATGTAAAAACATGGGTCCAGTTAAGGATCTACTAAATATCTAGGGAATATCGAAATCGTTCCAATCGTCTAGGAGAAGTGCAATCACATACATACGCACAGAAAAAGCATACACGTGTTTATAGATATATACTTACATATTATATTCTCTATAACTAAAATGAAAGGTGGTGGAGATAAAATTTTAGACAAATCAACATTTTTTATATTTCCAACACTCACACCAATTAGCCTAGCCCCAAAGTAAGCACTGTAGGCTTGTATTATAGGTTACGAGGGTAACGGATAGATTTGTATTATTCTTCTAATTCGAAAGCAAACCATTGTATCAAAATTATCTTCCACTAACTAAATATCCTTAAAATTACTCAGTAAAGTTGTGGTAGGACTATCGAGTGGAAGATGACAATAGCTTTTCATTTACGACTAATAATAAGTCCTAAGCTTTTGAAACGATAAAATTTCAGTGAAACTTTATAAGTATTTCAATATTTACCGCAAAGTTGTTCAATGCGTACCTAAGGCCGCCCTTGTATAATGAAGACATCGCTTCATTACATTTCATCGTGGACTCAGTTTAATTAAAATTTTATGAAATCTCCTTGAATTTACCTGTTGATTCCGAGTGAAGCCACTTGTAGCCCACTAAATTAATGGTCCTCAGCGAACAGACTGCTTACGCTAATTATAATATCGCATATTTATCTTTTAAAGCATGTCTTTATATAAAATGTATACTAGATTAATTAATCAAAATTTTATAAAGAAAGAGGAGTTTGTGAAAGAACATTCAAATTTACAATCTCTTATCTAAGCCTAGATTTATTCTGACTTCATGACTTCATGAGTTATCTCATATTGAAGTCATTCTGTACAGAGCGGAAAAAACAGCCCTTGCTGAGTTTCTTACCGGTTCTTCTCAGTACAAGGTCTCCCGACGTAGATTTGCGAACCGATGGCGTAGCTTATCGACAATCACAAGTGCTTGTAACAGCCTAGACTGAATAAACGATATTGAATTTTGATTATTTTTATCTATCTTCTTAAGGTGACATTTAACAAATAGACGGATTCTACTGTTAATAGTAGAAGTTACATTACTTATATTTATCTTGATTTGCCCGCGGCATCGCTCGCCCGTTTTACCCCTTTAGGGGATGAGTTTTGAAAAATCCTTTCTTAGCGTACGCCTACATCATTTTAGCTATATGTGCGCCAAATTTCAGCGCAATCTGTTCAGTAGTTTGAGCTTTGCGTTGATAGATCAGTCATAGTAACGGTTGCCTTTTATATATCTATTCCAGCCATAACTTCTGTTACAATTTTTCATGAAATAATGTAATATTATTAAAATTCATACCTACATATTCATTAAATCTCAGCAAAAAATAAAAAATATTCTATTTGAAATGGTCACCTTAGCCTTTTGTTTATACAGGCCTTTAAACTGTTTGGCCACGAATCTATGGATTTGCGCACTGTTTCCAAGGGAAATTTCGCCACTGCTTGCTCAATAGATTTTTTAAGATACTCAATGTCGCCGTGTCTTTTAGAGCAGACCATGCCCTCTAAAACTGACCATAATTTGAAGTCTAAAGGTTTGAAAATTTGAGGTCTGGGCTAGATGAGGTCCAGTCCTCAGCTCTTATAAAGTCCGAAACTTTGGTTTCAAGCCAGGCTTGGATAGTTCGTGCCTTGTGACCATGTGCAGAATCCTGCTGAATAGTCCACGGTATATTTTTAAAAAGTATATTGCTGAAAGGTTTCAGAACATGATCCATGTATGTATCTTGATACACTTTGGCGGAAGTTTTCACTCCTTTTTCACAAAAATATAGTTTTGTGACTCCTTGATAAGATGCGCCCCACCAAACCATCACTGACGCAGAATGATGACCACGTTACACGGAAGAATCCCTAACGGGGATCCCGCGGTTTCGTACTAAGCAGCTTAGAGGGTATTTGCAGGATTTTTAGCGGATATTATGCCGTAAAGCGCCCGCAAAAGTTAAGGGGTCCTCGGTGGGCAGCCACTGCGGGGACTCGTAAGGCTTGCGGGAGCCAGGTGTGAGGTCCGTTCGGCGGTGTACCTCTTAAAGGCGCCGTCGTGTGTAAATAGAGGTTTTGCCTGCGTCACAAAAAAAAAGGATGATGACCACGTTGTAGGTACCTTTCCGATCACTTGAGCAGCTTCTTTAGAACTGTGAGCGTACACTTTATCATTTTACTTATTGTAGTGTTCTTCAATCGTGAAAATTTTTTCATCGGTAAAGAGGATATTCCTGTGCTTTTAACCTGCGTATTGCGACAGAAGGCGTTTTGATCGATCCACTCTCTTTAATTGTAAAGATTGATTTAGGGTATGTCCTGTATAAGCACCGAGTTCAGGTTTTGTTTTATAATACGCGACAGAGTACTGGGGTTTCGACGAACTCTGACTTTAACAGCATTAACAGCCTTTGTAGTTCTAACAGCACGTGGCCGCCCCGATCTTTTCTGGTCTTTGACAGACGAAGTGTTGTTGTATCTGTTGATAGTACGATATACGTACATACCGCTGATACTAAACTTTTGAAGTGTCTGGAATATGACCGACGGATCCGGCGATCGACTTTTTCTCCCACTTTGTGCAAGGCGATCACTGCAATCCTATTTTCTTTAACACCCCATTCCATATTGTAATTTGATAATGAAACAAAAAAATATGTGAAATGGCGCAAAATCGAAAGAAGTTTTTAAAATAATATACGTGTTCTAAATAAAAACTAATTAAAAAGTTGAAAGATAGAAAAGTTTTAAAGTAACAGTATTTATGGCCAGACTAGTTATACACACTTAAATTAAATTAAACTGAAGCTGTATAATTTTAGTTTAGTCTGTTCACATTTATGAATTATGAATATAAACGATAATACGAGTAATATATAAATAACATACAAGTGCTTAAAAGGCGAGCAGCTCAGCAGGATGTTTGGTGATTTGCAACTTGACGAAGATTAGAGAAAGATGAATATTTTATTAAGCATCTAATCTTGGATCGATCGATCGTTCGTACTAGAGTTCAGACGTGCTCATCGCGCATTATAAATTAAATTGACGTTTTATTAATTAGTCACCTAGTTTTTGGATAGTGTTCAAAAGTATTATGCATATACGCACATTGAGTGACAATATACTTTTTTAATTATGAATTGAATATTGGTAAATAATAATAAGGGTTTTATCAATTATGTCTGCTGAAAGTAGTCCTTTCAATCGAAGCGGAATTACTCGCCGCACTCCTCCACCAACGACGCCCAACCAACCTAAGACCATGATGATATGAATACCACTTCAGTGGTAACTACCCCGGAAATTCAAAGCTGGTTTTCTCAAATTGAACAATACTTGCATGTAGTGTGTACTATTTCGAAAGAGGGGAAGCTTTTGCCGGACCATAAACTTAGAATAAGTTACCTTTGTCGAAAAGTAGGACATGAAATAGCTCAAATGGCTGTGCAATATCAGTCATTAAAACAAAAGGCAATACAAACCCAATACTAATTATTCAGATTTATAAGGCCTTATGTCAAACAATAATTCAATATTGCATAACTTCCTGGGGTGGAGCACTTCAAACTGTCCTAATCCCTCTTGAACGAGCCCAGAGAGCTATCCTAAAAGTTGCACATTAATTTCCTTTCTACTATCCTACGCACCTGCTTTACAAATCTTGCAATGTGTTAGCAGTTCGCCAGCTTTTCATTATATTTACCATATTAAAACACACACACTCGCTTCATGGACCCTGACGTAATTATAATTAACAAAAGACGGAGAGATAAGGTTTGTATCACACAATCTACTTCTAAACTCGTTTTTACAAAAAGGTTTTTTAGTTTTCTTAGTTCTTTATTGACGTGACAACGTCTTAAATTAGGTTGCGGCTGGGAGTCACTTATGAAAAAGTGTAACGCTCGGTAACGTTACGATGAGTCTCTCGTGTTTAGTTTAAGTTTATATGTACAATGTTTTAGTAAACAAAATATATTTCTATAGTTAAAATTTGTGCAATTCTTATTTTCATTCAATTCCTTGTTCCTATTGTGCAATTTAATTATATTCATATCAATAAATATTCTACCGAGAAAAAGACGTTGTCACGTAAAATCTTCGCCCGTAAAACCGACTTTACAGGCAACCATTTTTTATGTAATAAGCTAAACAGAGTTATAAGTTTATACACGTAGAATTATTTTAATTGTAAAAAAAAATAGTTATTTGCACAACCTGACAGCTTTTAATTTGTAAATAAATACTAGGTTCTTTTATAGTTATAATTATTAATACTATATATTTAAACTATACTATATATATATATATATATATATATATATATATATATATATATATATACACCTACGACCTTTACCTTTAAAATGCTGTTGTTTCTATTGTTATTAAAATTATTAATTTATTACTTAATCAAGCATAAATAATAACGTTTAACCTCAAAAAGCCTGAAATGGAGGTTCAATTATAATGTAACCTAGTGGGCAAACTTGATTATTGCATATAAATGTATAGAGGAGCTCGATGGCGCAAGTGAGTAGCGCGTTCGGCTGCGATGGTTGAAGTTAAGCAACTTTCGCATGTGGTCGGTCATTGGATGGGTGACCAAAAATTTACTATCTCGAGCTCCTCCGTGCTTCGGAAGGCACGTTAAGCCGTTGGTCCCGGCTGCATCTGCAGTCGTTAGCACCCACCAATTGCACTGGGCCCGCGTGGTGGGTCATGGCCCAATCTCCCTATTCCATCCATAGGGAAGGCCTGTGCTCCAGCAGTGGGGTCATTAATAGGCTGATGATGATGATGATGATGAATTAAATAATTTTAAGAAAATTGTATAGTCAGGTTACAATGGGGCTGGTATGGGCTTTGGTCCAAAAGTCCCTAAAACAATAAAAAAAAGTAATGTAATCTATTTGTCTTGAATAAATTATTTTTATTATATCGGTCTGAAATCTCAGCCACGGTAAGTATCTTTCATAGTCGATGTCTCAAATAAAACAATTAGGTTTGGGAAAAAGTTTCTTCGCATTTTGTATAAAATTCCTTTTTTTTTTAAGTTTATTTACATTTAACTAATGAATGTAGGTGCCATTTTGTTTCATAAATTTTTGCCATCTTGTAGGTACGGTCATGATCTCGATGCTATAGAAATTTTAAGGGCTTCTGATCAAAAAATCGCGACAAGTGGTTTTAGCAGTCATCTCGTGATGTAAACCTGACTCTGCTAAAGAATTCAGAAGAGACCGAAACAGGTGGAAATCTGAAGGTGCAAAATCAGGACTCCCAGTCAAACTCTCTTATTTTTTGCTGAGTAAGCGTTATCATGATGAAAAACCACATCCCTTCTGTTGATTAATTTCGGTCGCTTTCTATTAACTTCTTGCTTTAATCTTATCATTTGTTCGCAGTAGAGTTCAGATTCGATGGTCCTGGCTGGCGGTAACAGCTTATTATGAATAATGCCTTTTAATCCCACCATACACACAGTCATCTTGTTGCGAGTTAACCCGGGTTTTGCAAGAGTCTGTGAAGCCTGACCGGGTTAACTTTTTCAAAATTGGCATCCATTTTATCCATAACAAGGGCGACCAGAGCGATTTTTTGAAATCAAAATTTAACGCGTATACCGAATTTGTGAAACTTAAACAAACTTCCACAGACACCGCACTAGGTCCATAAACATCACATTTTTTTTCGGCTTGCGTTGCATTTTTCCGTTTTTCTTGACAGTGAGACAAACAAATGAAAATCACACATTTTTCTAATTTTAATTTGGAATTATCTTACAGCCAGTTACAAGTTTATCTATCTATACTTATAATAAATCTGTAGAGAGGTCAATTCTGTACATGAAATATATTTTCAAAATAACTATCAGGGGGTGATTAGTGATCGATACTGATGCCAAAAATGCAATCAGTAAAATTTTTGTCTGTCTGTCTGTCTGTCTGTGTGCATGTTCCTTATAGAAACAAAAACTACTCGACGGATTTTAACGAAACTTGGTACAATTATTCTTCATACTCCTGGGCAGGTTATAGTATACTTTTCATCACGCTACAATCAATAGGAGCAGAGTAGTGAAGGGAAATGTTGGGAAAACTGGAGAAGTTACTCCATTTTTGAAGCTTCCGTCGCGTGTGCAGCCTTAATCGTTAAAGTTGCATAGAAATCATGTATGACCGAAATATTCTACATAAAAGTGTCTAAAAAATATCCCGCAACAGCATATTTCTATCTTTTATGGTTGACTCATAATAACACGTGTAACTCCTGATAGCTTAGCAGTTCGGAGCATTCTGATTATATTTGTTTACTCTTACGTTTATAATACTCTCACTCATCCCTAATTTAATAAAATTTAACATTATTACCTATTCAATAAAAAGAGAATCATAGAAATCGGTATAGAAACACCAAACTTATACATGAAATAAGCCATCGCGCCGTCGCACGTGAATACTGAATCATGCTATAAGGATTATTTTTGTGTAACGGTTGCCGCGCTCGACACGGGTCGCGGCGGCGGTAGGGTATCAAAAGGCGGGAGGTCCGAAAGCGAGCCTCTCCCCCCCCTCAGACCTTCAGTCGCTCTGTCCTAAACCGATACGGATGCACATCAGAGTGCATCCGTCCTCTAAGCGCACTATGCAGTAGTATTTACTAAGGCAGCGCTGCATCATCCCCTTCTCAGGGGTTGATCGCATCAGATGAAGCCTGTAAGGCCCCTAAGGCCATAGGCATCCCCCACGGGTGCGTTTTAGTCAGTAAGAGTCTGACATAACCCTACAGCCGGGTATCCATGAGGATTTCACACCCGCTCGCCCGCCTGGGAGGAAACAAAAAAAAGAAAGAAAGCGAGCTTCATTCAATATTTGGCTGTTGATGCGTTCAGAGCGTTCGACCTTATTGACAGACAATAATTGATATTAAGAAACCGTGCTTATCTTAGAATTAAAACCAAACATTTGTAAACAAAATTAGCAAATAAATCATGTAAAACGTGTAGAAAATGAGTACTGGAAAACGGAAATATGAGAATTTTAGTTTGATTATAAATACAGGTAATAAAAATGACCGTTTTTATCTATATATGTATATAAAAGTCAAAAGTGACTGACTGACATAGTGATCTATCAACGCACAGCCCAAACCACTGGACGGATCGGGCTGAAATTTGACATGCAGGTAGATGTTATGACGTAGGCATCCGCTAAGAAAGGATTTTGATCAATTCTACCCCCAAGGGGATAAAATAGGGAATGAAAGTTTGTATGAAACTTTGTCAATTTTAAACCGATCGGGCTGAGACTGCATGCAGGTATAAGAAGAATCATAGATGAATGTCACTGTGTATAATACAAGCCTGAGAACAAAAACTGTAGTCTACACTTCAGCTTTACACCGAAGCGAAGCGACGGCGGACCGCTAGTACATACTATAATGCGAAAAGACTTTTTCCTCAACCTATTATTATGCAAAAAAAAATACGTAGTCTGATAGTGTTCACGTGGTACTTTTTGGATGCTTAGTAGTAAAGCATTCCACAGGCGTATAGCAGAAATAGTGAAAGATTTGGATCCCAAGCCACAATGATGTAAACTCAGGTTTATAATAACTTTAACTGAAATACATTGTTGTATACGATCGATCGATTGAACTATTCATCGTTGTTTATTATTCAGTGAAGGCTGTAAACACTTATGTAAGCCGTAAATTTATGCAAATCTACGGCGGGAGACCTTGAACTGAGATAACCGGCAAAAAACTCAGCAAAGACTGTTTTTTTCTCCCTGTTTTATATACAGAGTCGTCAAATTAAATAATGACTTCAATATGAGAAAACTCATGAAGTAAATTATATAAATATTACGGCTATACAATGAAAAAAAAACTGATTTAACAAAGTTTAGGAATGTCGTGTCCTACTGTTTAGGCATAAATAATGATGACATCATATCCCCTTAACTTGGGAACGGACCTACTACTAACCTACTTACCAGTGTTGACAGGTCTGATTTAGAATCGGGAGGCGTTACAGAAAATAATCAGTAGATGTATGAAAAGAGCTGCAAGAAAAAACAGTCTATGCAAGGGCGTATTTTTCACGATTTGTTACAAAAACTTTTTTTTTAAATCTAAAGAAAAGTTTACTAGAAAAAAAAAATCCACGCGGACCAGGCAGCGGACGGGACTCGAACCCGCATCCTTCGCTATCCGGGCGAATGCACTGACCATTATGCTGCCACGGCCCTATTAGCCGCGTCGAAATTTTTCTAGCCTTAAGCTGCAAGGCAGCGCCATCTCTTCGCATTGTAGGCAACCCACAATGTCTGTACAGATCCCACATAAAAAATGAAAAGGGTTTCTCGCGCTTTTAGCTTTTGAATACGTAGATGAAATAAAAAAGACAAAACTGTGTCCAAGGCGAAAACAAGAAGGATTTATTTCTTACCAATTCCTTATATCTACAACACTGACGCGAAAGTTTAGCGCGATTCATAATGGTACAGCGCCATCTAGTGGCAAATGTTATAACTACTAATTGTATAATATATTTTTAATGCTTATTCGAACATACCGCCCACCATGAACCAATGGTTCATTAAATAATACCAAACTAAAATAACAAACACTAAAAATAAAACAGCAAAATACATAACAATATAAACAGTGGGTGGGCATTGGATACTTTTGGAAATTGGATAATTTGAACTTCACAAACGTGCTAAAGTAACACATTATATAAACAGCTTGTTATAAGAAAAAATATTATGTAAATGCAAAAAAAATGTTTTGAACGTTACTTAGCAATTGGTAAAATACATAGTTTTGATACTGGTCTCTTAATTACATTACCATTACATCTTAGACTTACTACACGAGTAACAAGCCTGTATGTTTGTTTGTTATGATGCCATAAAGCCACCTTGCAGGAGGAAGGTTATCTTCCTTCACTAACACAATATCCCCTATATTTGGTTCAGGTGTTTGGTAACTCCACTTATACCTATGCAAGAACTGTGCAAGGTATTCCTGCGACCATTTTCGTCAAAACTCTTGAACCATACGTTGAGTAAGTTGCCACCTCCTCAAGGTACTAACATTGGATGACATGTAATTGGCATCTGGTACTAACATAATGGGCTCGCCGACTAAAAAGTGTCGGGGTGTCAACGGCATTGGATCCTCAGAATTAGTACTTACACATGACATGGGTCTCGAATTGAGGCATGCTTCAATTTGAGCCAGCACTGTACTCATCTCCTCGAATGTGAGTGTCGACGTTCCTTTTACTCTCCGTAGGTGGTGCTTGGTAGACTTTACACCAGCTTCCCATAACCCTCCGAAGTTAGGAGAGTGGGGTGGTATAAAATGCCATTCGGTGCCGTTGGAGGCCAACCATTGTGCTATTTCTGGTACCAAAGCAGATCGTTCATCAGCGAGAAGAGATTTCAGTTCGCGAGCTGCTCCTACAAAGTTAGTTCCATTATCACTAAAGAGTTCAGAACAGTGACCTCGTCTTGCTACAAATCTTTTAAAGGCGGCGATGAATCCTTTGGCTGTGAGATCACTTACCACTTCAAGATGTATGGCCCTGGTCGCCATGCATACAAACAAACATATATACCCTTTGTATGCGTGATGACCACGGCCTTTTGATGCTCGAATGTTGATGGGACCAGCATAATCTACGCCGCTCTGCTTGAAAGGCTTATTAGGAGTAATTCTGGCAGCTGGTAACTGTCCCATCAATTGTTCTCGATTACGGGCTGCATGACGAACACATACTACGCAACTACGTACAAATCGTTTCACTTGACTTTTAGCATCAATTATCCAATATTTCGATCTCAAGTAGTTTATCATTATTTGAGGACCTCCATGCATAGTTCTTAAGTGTGCTTCAGAAATTATTAAACTTGTCATATGTGACTTTGATGGAAGAATAATTGGATGCTTACTATCGTGACTTACCATCGCTCTACTCAAACGTCCACCTACTCGCATTATGCCTGCTGCATCGATAAATGGATTTAAAGAGGTAAGTTTGTGTTTTTTCTTAACCATACCATACTTTCTTAAACTTTCTAATTCCTCGTTAAAACTCTGGTATTGATATTGTTTGATACATATATATAAAGTTTCATTTAACTCTTTCCCTGTTAGTCATTGAGGAAGACTGTCAGAGTTGCGTTTTGTACTTCGTAATATAAATCTTCTACACCATGACATGACTCTGACAAGTCTATTCAATGTTGAGAATCTTACCCAAATAGAATTATCCTCCATGCTAGCTAGTGTTTGACAAACCTTTACCGATTTTTCTTCTGTATTAGTCTCACACTTTGTATCAATGCCATAATCTATTGTTTTATCTTTAAGCCACTCAGGTCCAGTCTTCCACATTTCAATTTTACATAAATCGGATGGCATAACTCCACGTGAAGCGCAATCAGCAGGGTTCTCCTTAGATTACACATGTGACCATTGTGATCTGTCTAAGCTGCTTAATATTTCCTATACCCTATTGGCCACGAATACTTTCCACCTGCTTGGGTGGCTACTTAACCAAGCAAGAACTACCGATGAGTCGGTCCATGCATGTGCTTGTTGCTTGGGGATTTTTAAAACATCACAGACTTCCACTATTAATTTTGTGAGGAGAACTGCACCGCACAGTTCCAGGCGGGGTATCGATATCTGCTTGATCGGTGCCACTTTTGTTTTGGATGCTATAAGATGGACGTGAACTTCTCCGTTTTTATCAAGGACATGCAGGTAAACTACTGCTGCAAAGGCTGCATTAGAAGCATCACAGAATCCGTGAAGCTGTACGCTTGTATCATCACTGCATGTTCTTATCCATCTTGGTACCCCAAAATTTGAGAGTAGACCCAATTCACTTCTATACGTGATCCATTCTGATAACAATTGAGGGGTAAGTTCATCATCCCACTGTAGTCCTGACATCCATAGCTTTTGAATGAATATTTTTGCTTTTATAATGACGGGGGCGAGCCAGCCTAAAGGATCATAGAGTCGCGAAATGTCTGATATAACTTTTCTTTTTGTTACAGGTTCATCGAGTGGAGCCAACTGCACTGCGTACGTAAAGGTATCACTATGCCTATCCCAGGTAAGACCCAAAATTTTTGTTATTATATCTGCTTTTATTACGATTTTTTTGTTTGTTTTTCCAGCTTCCTGCCCAGTATTTGCAATAGCTTCACCCACTTTACCAGCCTGTACTTCACTTTTCATCCATTCCATCAATTCTTCACTATTGCTGGCCCATTTCTGCAGTTCGAACCCTCCTTTGGTAAGTAATTCATTCAATTCTTGATATAATAGTTGACCTTCTTTGAACATTCTGACAGCCACACATAATATCATCTATGTAACTATGTTGCAGCACAGCCTTAGCAGCCAATGGAAATTGAGTGCCTTCATCGTAAACGAGCTGCTGCAACGTACGAACGGCCAAGTAAGGGGCTGAGGCAGTCCCAAAGGTCACGGTCAAGAGGCGGTAGTGCTGCAGCTCCGAATTAGGATCTTCTCGCCACAAGAAACGGTGAAAGTCGATATCCTCGCGACGAATCAGTACCTGGCGATACATTTTAACGATATCTGACGTAAAACATATTGGATAAGTTCGCCATCTGATAAGAATATGTCTTAAGTCCGCCTGTAAGGTAGGTCCGACCAACAAGTCATTATTTAAAGACACACCATTGGTGCCAGGACAAGAAGCATCGAACACAATACGAACTTGTGTCGTACTTTTGTCTTCTCGTACAACACTTAAGTGAGGTAGATAACATAAGTCGACTTTTTCTATTTCCGTTGCTGGTACCTCTTCCATGTGACCTAAAGATAAATATTCTTTAAATACGTCTGAGTATCTGCTTTTGAGAACTGGATTTTTCGATAACTTTCTTTCTAAATTGTTCAACCTTTTAATTGCAATCTGTTTAGAATTGCCTTTAGTACATTGAAAATTATTGTCCTTAAAAGGAAGTTTCACAATATAATGACCAAAAGCATCTCTTTTGGTCGTGCTTGCATAAATATCTTCGCACATCTGTTCCTCTTCCGTTAACATTTTTCTTGTTGTTACAGATACTGGATCCGATTCTATCTCCCAAAACTTTCGCAGTAAATCATTTTCATTCAATTGAAGATGCATATTCACTATAAGATTGTTGCATTGAATCGGCTCTCCAGCAGCTTCTTTTGTTTCTCCAGATATTATCCACCCAAGATAAGTGTTTTGAGCTATTAAGTAACTTGAGGGATACTTTACTAAACCTTCACGTAAAACTTGACCGTAAACCTTAGCACCGAGTATCATATCTATCTTGTGCGGTGTATCGAAGGTTGGATCGGCTAACGACAATTGTGCAAATTGTGACCACAATTGAACTGCAACCTTCTTGCTTGGAAGAAGATTCGTCAGTTTGCTTAAAACATGAGCTTTCACCCGAATAACAAAACTAGGGTTGAGAAGTGATTGCATTTTAATGTAAACAACATTCTTAGAGACCACCGATGGAGTCGTATCACTTCCCAACACTGAAACATAACTTTTGCTTGCTATTTTTTGCAGTCCTAGCAATTAGACTGCAGACTCCGTTATAAACGAAGCTTGAGAACCCTGATCTAACATTGACCTAAAAGTTATGTTTGCGCTTGTTCGGGACTCGATATCTACCAAGGCAGTTGCTAATAAAACTTGCGAGTGTATGTTAGAGAAACAACTTGTAAGAGCTTGAGCAGTATCGCCCTGAGGTATGGTTACTGTGGACACAGTTCCTGCACCGGCAGGTGGTTCATCTACGTTTTCCTTTACATTTTGACCTATATTGGGATTGTGCAATAAGGAATGATGCTTCCTTCTACAAATGCGGTATCTAGTTGGTTGACGGCATGCGATTACTGAATGACGAGAACCTAAGCAGTTGAAGCACATGTTCTGCTTTTGGACAAAGTCACGACGTGAAATGACGTCATCATTTGCAAACTTTTTACAAGAATAAAGTTTGTGATTATCATTGCAATATGGACACACATTGGAAGTGACGTGAAATACTTTAACTTTATGTGGTACATTACGATTACTATTATTTTTTAAACTCTTAGTATCTAAAAACTCCAGTGCCCTAAAGCGCTGTTCCAAAAATTCTTTAAATATACTCCATGTTGGTAATGGCTCTACAGACTCACTAATTTTTATTTCCCATTGCTTGCGTGTTTCACAGTCTAATTTTGAACTTAAAATGTATATTATAATAACATCCCATTCGCTGACATTTACTCCTAATTGTCTGAAAGCATTAAGACATTCATTGCTAGTATCCAATAACTCCTTTAAAGCACTAGACGATTCGACATTTATTATTTTTTGATTCATAAAACGTGAAAGAATGCAATTAGATAAATATTTTTTGTTATAATAACGATTTTCTAATTTTAACCAACAAATTGAATAATTGTCACTGGTGACGGGAACATGGCGCAATAATTGCTCCGCTTCGTCAGATAAATGGCTTTTCAAATAATGAAGTTTTTGGACGTCGTCTAATGACTTATTATTGTGTATAAGAGACATAAACAAATCTCGGAAACTTGTCCATTCTACATATTTTCCGCTAAACATGGGTAATGTTATTTAAGGCACCTTTAAATTATTAGAAACATTTTCAGAGTTACTCTTTGATTTTACACTTAGATTTGTGTCACTTAACTTAAATTTACGCAATATTTCTTTTAATTCGGATATGTAATCGATGTAAAAGTCTTCGGTCTCCGCATATAAATCTGTACTTTGATATACGGAGCTTTTAAGTTCACTTTGTGAAACATCTTCTATAATTTTCCGATGTGTGGTATAAAACGATTCCCACAGTTTTTCTAACATTTCAAGACGCGCTTCTACATAAGACATAGTTATACGGTCTTTAGGAGACTTTTTAAAATTAATTTTTGCTTTAGAAATGTTGGATGCAGTATCCGATTGAAGCTTAAACATCGACTCCATTTACGAACTTTGTATTTTCTATGTATAAAAAACAAATGTATAAACAACAGAACAATAGATTACTTAACACCAATAAATCATCAGTAAATTTGGCATAAAATTCAATTACTACTTAAAAACACTCATTAAAAGTCGATGGGAATGTCCAATTTCGTTCAAACAGCACGCAGATAAAACAGATGTAGGTAGTCACAGGTCGATTACGTTGAGAAAATATGCATGGAAGTTCAACTCGTAGTTATAAATTCGACGCAAACACGTAGATTAAAACGAAGAATGTTATGATTTCACGAAACTTTCGTCAATATTTTTACATTTGACAAAGTTTTTGCACCATATGTAAATGCATAAAAATAGCAAAAATCAAACCACTTTCCTGCTTTTGGCTGTTGTAATATCCAATTATCTCGCCGTTATTGCATCTGCCAACTATTAGTTTCTTCTTTATAATGTATAATGATCGCACACACACACAACCACTAAGCCACTCCGACTCGATAAGGACCATTTACAGTTCCCACATAAAAAATGAAAAGGGTTTCTCGCGCTTTTAGCTTTTGAATACGTAGATGAAATAAAAAAGACAAAACTGTGTCCAAGGCGAAAACAAGAAGGATTTATTTGTTACCAATTCCTTATATCTACAACACTGACGCGAAAGTTTAGCGCGATTCATAATGGTTCGATTCATAAAGTTTAGCGCGATTCATAATGGTACAGCGCCATCTAGTGGCAAATGTTATAACTACTAATTGTATAACATATTTTTTAATGCTTATTCGAACAATATCAAATGAATACTTTTTCAAGTATTAAACATTTGAAAGAAGAAATAGCAATTATAGTTATGATTATATTTATATTTTAAGCATTTAACTGCTGGATGTTTAAATCTAAAGAAAAGTTTACTAGAAAAAAATCCACGCGTGGATTTTTTTCTTTTATATTTAATCAATTTCAAAAAGAAAATCGTATTCTAAGAAAAACATAAGATTCATTTAGAGACATCGAAAAACAGGAGACATTTCAGAAAAACAGGAGGCCTCCTGTAAAATCGAGAGACCTGGCAACCCTGGGCCAAACCCACAGCGTGCGTTCAACGCGGATTGGTGTGCGCTAACGACAAAAATGTGTAGAATTTTTAAATTGACACTTTTATAATATCGTCACAAATTTTTTCGTACTTCGTACATCATTAGCATGTCATATCGCATTACGTTATTTAACATCCACAATCATCGACTGGCTAGGGGGCTAACCACTGTACCATCCAGATCCTCGCCTAACTTCAATCTCACCTGAAAATATTTTTTTTCCAGAAACAATAGCGCATGGGTCGCCAGTATATTGACTACACAACAATTTTTCTACGCGTTGGTCGTTTAAAGAATAAGCCTATCTTTAATTTTTTTTATAGCAAGGTAGGCAAATAACTCTGTCCCACCTCATGTTAATTGAAAAAAATCTGCATTGAAAGATTAGCGACTACGACATTTTTAAAGTGAATCTTTTTCATCACCACATTGTTTTTCTGTTATCGTAAGCATGTCGCATAACATTTTTAATTGTTGTTAAAAAAATTAAACTCTATTAACAAGCTTCGGTAGTTTAGTGTTAACATGCTCGCCAGCCACGCGGGCGGCCTGGTTTCAATTCCCAGCCGAAGAAAGTCTTTTTTTATTTTCCCACTTTTTATAAACCGAAATAACATCAATTTTGATTAATTTTTCGAAACTTTCGAGTTTAATACCTGCGATCCGAAAAAAATTGTAAAACAATTAAAATGTTTCACTTGCATCGTGTTTTTTTTCTTTCGTTCTAGACCAGCAATGGGTATTATAAATATTATAAAGAACACTGTGAATATTAATTTATCAAAATCATAACACAAGAATTACCGTCGGAACACAATAATTATTTGGGTGCAATCCAATATTTATCTGGAATACCACTATCTAATTGTCTTTTTTCTATGCTTAATAGGCAGGGCGTTTGACCATAATCTCGCCTGATGCAAAGCGATGATGAGGCCTAGGATGGTACACGCCTTGCTAGATGATGCCTGTTCACTCGGGCCTTGAAAATGTCCAGATTATAGTGGTCCCGGAAACCAAACCTAATTTGTTTTTCCATGAAAATGGGAAGACAACGACACGAAACTCGAGATTCAGTAATTTTGAGATAATAAGAAGTTGTTATTGGAATGAATCAAATTTTCTTTGTACGTGTCTGTAATATACAGAAGATTTGTCCGTGTTTATAAAAAAACATTTCTTTTTTTTTCTCTCACAGCTTGTGAGCTTAAGTAAAGATTTTAATACTATATAATTAAAAAAACTAGTTTATACTCTTGCTTTCATTGTTGCAAAAACATACATTAAATAACACTCCGAGTTTTTTATTTTGTTACTCCAAATAAACCATTATTTTTTTTTAAATTATTTCAAATGATTCAAAAATTCAGTAGCACGGTGTATACTTTTTTTTACTACAAACCGTATTTGCAGCTGCATATTTCTTTAAATTGACTGATTATTTTATATTTGTTTCTTTCGATTCAAATATTTAAGCACGAAAAATCTACAAAATTTCACACATTTCACCATTTTTGTCGATAAAATTATCACTTAACGCTAAAATAGTAGAAATAAACAGATAAAACCACCGTAATGTATCCAATTCATTTTCAATTTTTTTTTTACTCTTTCCTTGGAAGAAATTTTAAATCCATTATTTTAAAATAAAAATAATTTTGAAAATTCACTTCTATTCGATGATTCAAGAAAGTACGTCAGTGATTTTTTTTTTAAATAGGTTTTTTTTATTTTACGTAACTTTATAGAAAATAAATAAAACCATACATCACACAAGTTTTCTTTTGTATCATCGATAACAAAAAAAAAAACAAAAACATCGAGTGCCGGTTTCGAAATTCAAATTGCGTGGAGCACTGACCTTCGGCGCGGGCTTCCCTGGAATCGTCGAGGATCAACAGGTGCGGTCGCCGGTAGCGCTCGAGCTCGAGCTCGGCAGGGTGCGCGGTAGTACTGTCCCGGAGAACGCCCATCACGGTCGGCGGTCTGGGCGCGAATGGCGGCGGGTAACGGAACGCAGGTACGTAAGCCCGTAGCCTTTTGCCCGCTCGCTGCAGCCGAGCCGACGGATGGTTGACTCGCAGTAGAATGGAACGCAGTATGCCAACCCCAGGGTGTAATCGATTAGGTGCCCGTTACATGCTCGGCCAGAAATAAAAAAAAGAATCAAATTTGGCTGTACAGATTTTTATTTTTATAGGTAGCTATATCGTTGTAAACGTGGGCATGCGTAGCGGTTAAAAATATTTACTCTTCATAAATTACTAACTTTCGCGAAAAACTACGTGTGTTAATAATAAAAACCTTTTGCCTCGGAATTATTTTCGGCTATACCATTAATATCGATACGTCTTATACTTATTTTATTTATAATCTACTAAATACAGAATGAAATTTCCGAAAAAATCTTTCATACAACCCTTGTCCTCAAAATGTAGTTCATACTTACCTATTTAATTTGAGTAATGTTCTTACTTACCTATTTAATTTTATTTCTAGACTGAAAATGATTTTATATCAAATTGAAACATTTAAAATATCAAAAGCAAGTACAGAGCACAAAGGGTACTTACTGTAAGGGTTTCTGATTCCTCGAATTACTTTCGTTCCCGAGGCACGGTAATTCTCGAGGCCGAATTTCCGTGTGTCCTCGAGGCTTTCAAAGAAGTTTGCTTATATCTATCTATATATATAAATTTCAAAGGCAGGCAAAGACTGACATAGTAATCTATCAACGCACAGCCCAAACCACTGGACGGATCGGGCTGAAATTTGGCTTGCAGGTAGATGTTATGACGTAGGCATCCGCTAAGAAAGGATTTTGATCAATTTCACCCCGAACCGAAGCGAGGGCGAGCCACTACTTAAGTAATAAAATGTAAAAAAACTTAATAATCACGAAAGAAACGTATATATAATGCGTCCAACTGCACTTACAAATAAAACCGACCAAGTGCTTGTCGAGCCTGCGCAGTGTAGGGTTCCGTAGTTGCATGTAGTTACCACAATATATTAGAGCAGGAGTCTTTGTCAGAAATTAGAAAAACCAATTAATATCAATCTATGTATTTTCAACTAAAATACCTAAATCAAAGTCAAACTGCGTCTGAAACTCATTTCGATATTATTATTTTATTATATACGAATGATAACCGCCGATTGATTCACCGCTGTCCGTCCAAACTTTGTTTTAGGGGCTGTCGTGATGGAGGTGTAAAGACCCGGAAAATTATGGAGGTGTGCTTCCCCGAATGACTGCCTGCAGAGGAGATGTGCCGACCCGCCGGATGGAAGGGCCCCCGCACCCCCCCCCCCCCCTGGAGTGGCCGCCGTGATCCCACGAGATTATGCGTGACATGATGGGGCAGCCTCGCGAACTGGTTAGTAACGCTCGGGCCCCTGTACTGTGCCATGGGTAGGACAGCCGTTTCTTTGGGACTCCCTGGACGGCGGCTCGATGCAGTCCTCCCGGCATCGGTTCGACGGATGCCTCCCCTTGGCCGAATCCGTCGCGACAACCCCCACTCAAGGTCTGGTTGTACGCTAGCTGACCCCGAAACGCGCCAGAAGCACTTCACGGGTTTTTCACCATGCGCACGGTGGTAACAAACCAGGCGGGTGTTAGGCACCCTACAACCAGAAGAGCGGATGGAAGCTCCGATATCCCTTAGTCGCTTCTTACGACACCCACGGGAAGAGAAGGGACGGTCAGTAGTATTCTTTCTCCGTCACCGCGTGGATTATGAAAAAAATATAATTAAAATATGTATATTTAATTATTGTGTATTACTTTCCGGCTATCCAGTATTTCGTAACAGAGACGTTACAGCTTTACTTAATTTACTTTATTAAACAAAAAAATACTCATCAAAATTTATAGCTTACCATTAGCTGTAGTACTTATGAACTCTATATTATATTGATAAATGTAATGGTATGATAACATACCAATGAATTTTATTATAATCACATTAAAGATTATAACATGGAAAGCGTTGCTCAATTAATAAAGTGTTTTAAAACCAAGCTAATGTAATAAACTCTCCAGGATCCTCGTTCATACCGCGAAAGCAACTTAAGTGTATTGTTAACATTAACGCTAAGTAACTAAAAGCACACGTGCGTACTTAGTAAGCGAGTTTATGGCTTATTTACTTGCCTGACGGTTGCTTAATAAGCAATATGTTGCTTGTAAGCTTCGATGCAGCTTTTAGTGGAGCATTATATTTTAAAGATACACAGAAGATAATTGCTGTCATCAATAGACTTCGCATTGTAATAATAATAATAAATATTTCCAACACTCATACCAATTAGCCTAACCCCAAAGTAAGCACTGTAAGGCTTGTGTTATGGGATGCTAGGGTAACGGATAGAATACATATAATGTACATATATAAGTATATTTATATAGAAATACATATAGTATTCATCACACAAACCCACCGGGATTCGAACCCACCTCCGGGACCTCTCGAGTCGGCGACACCATGAAACCCGGCGTACAAACCACTCGGCCACGGAGGTTGTTTACGTTGTATGAGCGGATTTCGATTGCATTTACACACTCTCTAAATAAGAAGAAGTTTACAACTAAATAAAGATTTTATATAGTTGTGGAGTATAGAAGCTTTAGTATTCGGCCCGCGATCGTGGAAGTTAAGCAACTTTTGCAATAGCCGGTTATTGGATCGGTGACCAAAAACTTAGTATCTCGACTTCCTCGGTGCCTCAGAAGGCACGTTAAGCTGTTGGTCCCGACTGTATCTGCAGTCGTTAGCACACACCAATCCGCACTAGGCCAGCGTTGGTCACGGCCCAGTCTCCCTATTCCATCCATAAGGGAGGCCTGTGCCCTAGCAGTGGGGACATTAATGGGTTGATGATAATGATAATGAAGTTGTTGAAGTTTACTCCTTAAGAATCGATTTGCATAATATAAGGGGCCCGGTATGAGAAAAATGTGAGGAGTAAAATCTATCGATGAATGACCTCGTTACGTTTTTGGTGCGCATCCTATGTCGCGCAACTTTGACAAACTAAGATGACGCATTGACATTAATATTTTTTTTAAATCTGAACTTAATTTAGATATTGTTTCTGATAGAGCAATGGGGACAACGAGGTATGGTACAACCATTGATGCGGTATTTTCAAGATTCGTGAACTACGTATCTACGAACGTCCATGTGTCTTATTTTAGTTTCCATAAACCACTTCTCACTGTAATTAATAATGCAGACAATGTTGATTTAATTAATATTTAAAAAAATGCTAATAGTCTGATAATAATAATTACATAATTTATCTACATTCCTAATAATATATTTATGCACATCTGAAATTGACTATTGTAAAAAGTTTAATGTTAAATATTTCGTCGATTAGTTATAATAAATGTATATGAAATGAATAAATATATATTTATATACGTATATTATTTTTATTAATTTGTTAATTTACCCTTTCATACAGTATCAATCTTTTTTAAGTTAAATAAACTCTTTTTGCGACTGGTTAGACTATCGAACTTAAGGAGTAAACTCCAGTCGTGCGTCGGAGCTGACACACACATTTTTTTTTTCGAATACGGTTCGTAACGTTTGGTTAAACTGTCGTAGCTGCTGTTCGTAGCAAGGAAAGTTGTAGCTCGTAGCAGTAGTCGTAGCTCGTAGCCTAGTAACTTTTGAAATGAAACTGTTTAATAGCTGTCTAGATATAAATATTATACTTGCAACACCCTGACAGGGTCATGTACCATGCTAAAATAATAGGGTTTTTGACAGTATTAAAACTAAAGTGCCTTTTGTTAGCATCTGTATTTAGAATGAATATTGGCAGAAGATTTTTACTATTTTAACAGAAAAGATATTCATAATTTTACTAAAAACCCACGATAAAGATAATAGTTTTCTTGTCTATTGTCACGTGAACCAAAACTCTTGAGATTGGTGGAGCCTAAAATGACGTCACACGCAAGTTAACTTCCGGTTAAAGTGACATTTGATTGTATGGTTTGACGTTTTAATGACAGTCGTGTGACGTCACACACCAGTGAGACGCCATATTGTCCAAAGATACGTTTTTCGCGGTAACTTGAAAATAGAGTTTTTTACAGAAATACACAACATAATGATGAATATCCACTTTTTATGGACTCTATAAACATTAGTAAATAACGTGAGAGCGTTTTCTACAACTTGTCAAATACCCTATTGTTTAAGATCCTATACTGTACATGTGCAATCAATTAAATAAATAAATAAATAGTGGTAAAACACATGCGTGCATTGTAGTACTACAAACTTGCAGACTTTAAAAAGCACTTATTTGTACAGGGCACTGGTGAGGGATCATAACCCATTAGCTCTAATCCATACATGAGTGATGATCAATTAATTAAATAAATAAATAAATAGTGGTAAAACACATGCGTGCATTGTACTACACAATGAATAGAGATAATGGGTCATGATCCCCCACCAGGGCCCTGTACAAATTGGTGATTATTAAGGGCTGCAAATGCAAACGTGCCCTCTGAAAAATGGCGGCTCAAAACAATATATTTTCAGTTACCCATCCTGTGACCCACCATTGCAAGTTTTTGAAAAGGCAGAAGCCATATTAAAACCCCCAGTACCCACGAACGTTACCATACATTACTTCACAATCCCAAAACGAGCGTACTTTCTAATGTGTCGTCGAGTTAACAACTATTGGCCAAGTTACCCAGTTTCAATACATACGTCCCACACATTAGCGGAACCCAGACGTGGGTATAGAAGCTTTAGTATTCGGCCCGCGATCGTGGAAGTTAAGCAACTTTTGCAATAGTCGGTTATTGGATCGGTGACCAAAAACTCGGTGCCTCAGAAGGCACGTTAAGCTGTTGGTCCCGACTGTATCTGCAGTCGTTAGCACACACCAATCCGCACTAGGCCAGCGTTGGTCACGGCCCAGTCTCCCTATTCCATCCATAAGGGAGGCCTGTGCCCAAGCAGTGGGGACATTAATGGGTTGATGATAATGATAATAAAGTTATTGAAGTTTACTCCTTAAGAATCGATTTGCATAATATAAGGGGCCCGGTATGAGAAAAATGTGAGGAGTAAAATCTATCGATGAATGACCTCGTTACGTTTTTGGTGCGCATCCTATGTCGCGCAACTTTGACAAACTAAGATGACGCATTGACATTAATAATTTTTTTAAATCTGAACTAAATTTAGATATTGTTTCTGATAGAGCAATGGGGACAACGAGGTATGGTACAACCATTGATGCGGTATTTTCAAGATTCGTGAACCACGTATCTACGAACGTCCATGTGTCTTATTTTAGTTACCGTAAACCACTTGTCACTGTAATTAATAATGCAATTTAAATATTAATTAAATCAACAAGACGATTTTGATTTAATTAATATTTAAAAAAATGATAATAGCCTGTGGAATTCTCTTCCAGTAACCATAAGACGAGCACAATCTATTTATATTTTCAAAAATCTTGTTTTCAACCATTATTTGTCGATGTAACTGCATTTTTATTTTTATTTTTAATATTTTTTTTTCTGACTGGACTAAACTTATATATGTGTAGTCTATGTATGTATGTGTCATATATTTGTATTATATGTATATATCTTATAGTTATATTATGTGTATATATTATGTATGTATGGTATGTACATATATTTAAAATACATAGTTATATACATTTTATATCCCTTGTTTTTATTTTTATTTTTTTTATAACACCACCGACTCCAGTTTCTTTCAATCCTCTCCATCCAAAGGTTGTCTGGAAGAAATCGCTTTTAGCGATAAGACCGCCCATTGAATCACTATGTTTAAACATAATGTATTTACCCCATTTATGTACTATACTGTGGTGTTTTCAATAAAGAATTGTGTATTGTATTGTATAATAGTCTGATAATAATAATTACATAATTTATCAACATTCCTAAGGAGATATTTATGCACATCTGAAATTGACTATTGTAAAAAATTACGTCGATTAGTTATAATAAATGTATATGAAATGAATAAATATATATTTATATATGTATATCATTTTCATTTTAGCCGTGTAGTGCGGGCCCAGAATAGAATAGCACTACCCCCTCTCATCCCGTGGGTGTCGTAAAAGGCGACTAATGGAAACTTCACCTAAGGAGATGGGCAGCAGCATCTCCTTATGCGAACCGGTATACTGCGATCGCCAACCCGCCTGCCAAGCGTGGCGATTATATCAAACCCCCCATATGAAGCGAAACAACACAAAACGGCCCCTAGTCCCCGGCGGCCCCGCTATTTCTGGCTACGGTAGCGGCCACGGTAACGGCGGGGCAGGGGGTGCGAAGAATCCCCGGGTAGGTCACGGCTACCACAACAACCGAATTCTGGCCCTGGCAACCTACAACACGCGCACACTGAGGACCGACGCCAAGATGACAGAGCTGGAAGAAGCTATCAGCAAGTTACACTGGGACCTCATCGGGTTATCTGAAGTCCGAAGAGAGGGAGAGGACACGATAACTCTGGACTCCGGTAACTTGCTGTACTTCCGGGAGGGCGACCAACAGTCCATAGGTGGTGTCGGGTTTATCGTCCACAAGTCCCTCGTCAACAACGTGCTGACCATCGGTAGTGTTTCGCATAGAGTAGCGTACTTGGTACTCAGAATATCATCACGATATTCGATGACTGTCATCCAAGTCTACGCTCCAACCTCGAAACACACCGATGACGAAGCGGAGGCTATGTATGAGGAGATCTCTCGGGCCATGCATAGCCACAAAACCCACTACACGATTGTGATGGGGGATTTCAATGCAAAGTTGGGAAAACGTTGCGGCGACGAGCTGAGAGTGGGGCAATTTGGATTTGGGAAACGGAACGACAGGGGCCGATGCTGGCGGACTTTTTGGAGAAGGAGAACCTCTATATGATGAACTCCTTCTTCATAAAACCCGTCACCCGCAAATGGACCTGGATAAGTCCCGACGGCAAGGTCAAAAATGAGATATATTTTATCATGTCGACGAAGAAGCAAATATTCAATGATGTCTCAGTGATCAACGCTGTTAAGACAGGAAGCGATCACCGCATGGTAAGAGGCACATTGAATATCAACGTTAAGCTTGAAAGATCGCGACTGATAAAATCAACGCTCCGACCGGTGCCAGCCCAAATTCAAAACCCCGAGCGCTTTCAGCTCGAGCTCCAGAACCGCTTCGAGTACCTTGAGAACAGCATAGACGTGGACGATCTGAACGACCTGGTGGTGGATACTGTCCGTACGGTAGGGTCTAAACACTTTAAAACCCGCCGTACCAATTAAAGAAACTCTCCGCATACACACTCGAACTCATGGATAGAGACATGAAATGAGACTACAGGACTCAGCGGATGCTTCGTTATAGACAGCTTAATAGACAGATCTCGAAGTCGTTGACGAGCGACCTTCGCCACTTTAATACCGAGCGTATTAAAGAGGCCATAGAGCGGAACAAAGGCTCCAAAGTGTTCGCTAGAGATCTGTCTATTGGGCAAAGTCAACTGACGAGGCTGAAAACTGAGGACGGTAGTATCATTTCATCGACTCCTGAAATCCTGAGGGAGATTGAGAGTTTCTATAGGCAGTTATATTCCAGCAGAACACCAGGCGAAAGCAGAGCTCGAGATCCTAGAGCCAAGCTTACCCGACATTATACCGAGGATATCCCGGACGTCAGCCTGTACGAGATTAGAATTGCCCTCAAACAGCTTAAAAACAACAAGGCGGCGGGAGATGACGGAATCACAACAGAGCTTCTGAGAGCGGGCGGTACGCCGGTACTTAAAGTCCTCCAGAAGCTCTTCAACTCCATCATCCACCAGGGCAAAACGCCGAAGGCATGGAGCAGAAGCGAGGTGATTTTGTTCTTCAAAAAGGGCGATAAGACCCTACTGAAGAACTACAGACCCATCTCGCTTCTGAGCCATATCTACAAGCTGTTTTCGAGGGTCATTACGAATCGTCTCGCTCGCAGGCTCGACGACTTCCAGCCTCCCGAACAAGCCGGTTTCCGAAAAGGCTTTAGTACCATAGACCACATCCATACGCTGCGGCAGATTATACAGAAGACCGAAGAGTATAATCGGCCACTTTGCTTAGCGTTTGTGGACTATGAGAAGGCCTTCGATTCGATCGAGACCTGGGCGGTGCTGCAGTCTCTCCAGAGGTGCCAAGTGGACTACAGGTATATCGAAGTGTTAAAGTACCTATACCAAAACGCCACTATGTCGGTCCGAGTACAGAATCAGAGCTCTAATCCTATCCAACTACAGCGAGGGGTGAGACCGGGAGACGTTATATCTCCAAAACTGCTCACTGCTGCGATGGAGGATATTTTTAAGCTTCTGGACTGGAAAAGACTCGGCATTAACATCAACGGCGAGTACCTGACACACCTTCGATTTGCCGATGACGTAGTCCTAATGGCGGAGACCTTGGAAGACCTGAACACCATGCTCGAGCATCTCAGTGACGCATCCCAGCGAGTGGGTCTTAAGATGAACATGGACAAGAAAATCATGTCCAACGCCCATGTTGCACCCGCTCCAGTTAATGTTGGGAACGTTACACTTGAAGTTGTTGACCACTACGTTTACCTAGGACACACAATCCAGTTAGGTAAGTCCAACTTCGAGAAAGAGATCTCTCGTCGAATCCAACTCGGATGGGCAGCGTTCGGGAAGCTGCGGAACATCTTCGCGTCCAAAATACCTCAGTGCCTTAAGACGAAAGTCTTTAACTAGTGTGTGTTGCCAGTGATGACCTATGGCAGTGAGGCGTGGTCGTTTACTATGGGTCTCATAGGCCGGCTCAAGGTCGCCCAGCGGGCAATGGAGAGAGCTATGCTTGGTGTTTCCCTGCGTGATCAAGTCAGAAATGACGAGATCCGTAGGAGAACTAAAGTCACCGACATAGCTCGAAGAATAGCCCAGCTGAAGTGGCAGTGGGCGGAACACATAGCGAGGAGCCGATGGCCGTTGGGGCGGAAAGGTTCTCGAATGGCGACCGCGTGCCGGACGACGCTCAGTGGGAAGACCCGCTACAAGGTGGACCGACGATCTGGTGAAGTTCGCGGGAAAACGCTGGATGCGGGCGGCGCAGGACCGATCGTTGTGGAGATCCTTGGGGGAGGCCTATGTCCAGCAGTGGGCGTCGTACGGCTGATATGATGATGATGATGATGATTATTTTCATTAATTTGTTAATTTACCCTTTCATACAGTATCAATCTTTTGTAAGTTAAATAAACATTTTTTGCGTCTGGTTAGACTATCGAACTTAAGGAGTAAACTCCAGTCGTGCGTCGGAGCTGACACACACATTTTTTTTTCTTATTTTTGTGTTGTTAACTTAGTCCTGCTAATATTTTAATTGTGTGTGTATGAATATTTTTATTCAATCACGCAAAAATGTATGAACGGATTTGATTTCCATGATAGATCTAGTGAGAATTTATTTTCTCATTAGATCCTGATTTTAATTTGCTTATCCGCAATTTTCATTAAGATGAACGATTTTTTTTCCAAAACACACCAATTAGCCTAGCCGTAAAGGAAGCACTGTAAGGCTTCTGTTATGGGATGCTAGGGTAACGTATAGAATGCATTCACTGTATAAATATAAAGTATTTTCATAGAAATGGGATAGAGTCATTTGCCTACCTTGCTATAAAATATTAAACATCCATGACTGGAATACAAATGCTCGTATTCATCACACAAACATCTGCCCCCACCGGGATTCGAACCCGGGACCTCTCGAGAAGGTGACACTATGAAACCTGGCGTACAAACCACTCGGCCACGGACGTCGTCAAGATATTGCACCGGAGTGTCGCTCTTATATGAGCGGAATATCCGCTGCAACTCTTTTTACACAAATAACTTGAGTAACAGCACGCAAATTTGCTATTTAAAACTGTTTACATGCGATAGAAATGTCCGTAATCCACGGACTTTAATTAATTAGTTGATTTGCAAAATCAATATTTAAGTTTAAGAGGGTATTTGGATAGGACTTCCGCTTTACGTTGCGTAATTGAATATTATCAAGCATTTTTGAAAATACGTCGAAATGTTTGGAGAGTTGAAGAAAAAAAAATTTGATCTTGTTTTAGAACCAGGAGGCCTACTCTATTTCAATGAAAAACGAAATTTCGATTGAAATTTCGCACGTTCCTTACTCTGTTTCTATTTCATATCGAAAATTCGTTCATCCGAAAACAGTTTGACATTTAAATTCTCTAAGCCTACTCTAATTCACAAAACTTTTGAACTAAAAGTTGAATTTGACAGATAATTGTTCGAAATGGAGATTGCTCAGCTTCCATACATGTTTGGCCTAAAGACCAATAATCATGAAAAATTGTTTCCTAGATTCGAAATTATATATAAATTACTTTAGAAACGAATATTATTGACGGACACCCCTGAGAACTTCTATAAACCATATACACTGAACATATTAAAATAATAAAAACACAAATAAGTTATACAGTAAACTAGGGAAATCAAGCCAAGTACCGAAATTATGGATTAGATTCAGGTATATAGAGCATGAAGATTAACAGATAGTTGCCTGTTTTTAAAGTTAATGCATAAGAGTAACTTTTAAAACAGGTGTCATTTCCGGTTATAATAAGGTACTCTGTGACAGAAACTGTGTGATGATTGTGAATGAGCCACAGATTAGAGAGAATTTTTAAACTCTCGTTAACCAAAGAAAGCTAAGAGATTTAGGTTCTATAGCCATATATTCAGTAGCTTCATTATTTTTGTTATGTTTTTAAGATAACCATATTTTAGATTTTTAGTGTATCACACTTATAATTTTATTAATTTATAGTCAGGGAACATAGGCTCATAGATACCTTTAAGTTTAACATATATACAGATTATAATGTGTTGATGGAGTGTGGTGTGAGGTGTTTGGCGAAAAATGTATGGCAATAGACTTTATGATGTCGCCTACCATCTATAATAATTGTCTGAGCACATTTGCATCTAGTGAAAATGATAATATAGTGGTGGACATTAATACTAAAGAGTAATTAAAATATGATTTATTTTATCGATCATTACAAAACAGATTTGTTTTTATGTTATATAAACAACTTCGATCAGTCTTTGGCTGAATGTTACTACACCCATAGCCATTAAAAATGATTCGTATGTTTTCCAAACCGGTAAAATTAAAAGTACTTTTTAAAGTAAATATATTATACACAGGTGTCCGTTGAAATCTAATGACTGTAAAATAAATTATAAATTACGCCAAGAATTACCGTGTATGGCAATATTTTATGAAAAGTGTTACCTTTTCGTTTTGGGATTTTTGTTTAAATTTAACCTAAAATTATACTAGAGTATTTTTATTTTAGGCTGCTTGGCATGAGGAACATTTTTTAGTATGAAAAATTAACAAATAAAAGTTTTGTTTATTATTGTTTGCTAATACTTCAAAGTATTACACGACAAATTTAGGTTGACATACATTCGATTGCATCAACTCTACAAATTAGTCGGCTAACACTGTCAAAAGAGGTTGTTTTAATGTAATCAAAAATGTTGTCATTAAGTAATATTGTTTTAAAGTAAAAAACGATATCTAATAAGTGTAGACAAAAAGAACTCACAAACATAACTCATTCCATTCGTTCACGATAATTGTCTGTGATTCCGAACTTTAAGTGCGTGTTCGAAGATGAAATAGAGTAGATTCACTGGCGAATTTTCGTTTAAAATTCGTTCGCTGCCGAAATTTCGTTTCGGAGAAAGAGAGTAGAGCTCCAGGTATTCAAATAAAAGAAACGCATTTTGTTTGTTCATCACAAATTTTGAACACTTTTGAATTTTAATGTCAGTAAACTCGTTTCTATGAATAGTTCATTTTGAGTATACATTCCGTGTAAACAAAAGAGATGCATATATAAATAGTTGATCGCTGACTGTTAGTTGAACAGCGAAGGCCGGCGAGAACACGCTCTACTAGTTTGTCGCCGAGCGATAAGAGCTATCAAAGATAATACTCGGTCAGCGATACGCTGGCCGATAGAAAGTGCGCATAGTACTACCTCCATGAGCGAGTGACGCGAGTAATCGCCCGTCATACTTGCACACTCACTTATAGCCCAGCGATAAAACTATCGGAACCACACACTCGCTTTCACCGATCGTCAACTCTTTTCTAGTTTCTAGCTCTACTCGCATCTCGTTCATCGTCGGCGGCGAGACAACTGCTCAATGGTCCTGAATAACACTTCCTGTGCAACGCATACAAAATTGGTCAGAGAAGCGATTGAAATAATCAAATAAATCGTGAGGATGGGTTTAAATTGCCAAGTGCAAGTAAAACTAAAAAAAGCGTCGTTCCACAATCTGAAACTGTGAGTATTGTGTGTCGGGGACAGGTGCGAGTGAATAGTGAGAATATGACTAGTGGTAGGGGTATCGAGCGCAGTAAAAGACAACGTCAGAGGGTATACCGATATGTCTGCCAATAACATCTACCCGCAATCACTTCATTTACTCCGTGATCATGGCGCTTACAACAGCACCGAAATATTGGAGACTAATAAAAAACAAGGTGCCTACATGATAACAATCCCGGTAATAGCTATAATGTTAGTGACCATGAAAGTTTAAAACAATATAAAAAAAATATTTATATCTGTTATTTGTTGCATACCTACTAGTAATTACTTAATTATTAATATATTCTTGTTCCGTATAAGTATTAAAGTACGGTACCTTTGAAATAAAAAACTAGAAACGTTTGACAGATTACAACCCTAAGGACTCTTTGTGGACTTCCACAAAGTTTTTCATTAGTAGATTAAATTCTTAAACAAAGATTTACCCAACAAAAGAGTTTTTATCCACAGTTTTACCTTAACCTAATAAAGATTTAAAAAAAACCGACAATAGGGTATTTGACAGTATTAAAAATAAAGTGCCCATTGTTAGCATCTGTTTTTAGAATGAATATTGGCCGTTTTTACTATTTTTACAGAAAAAATATTCATAATTTTACTAAAAACCCACGATAAAGATAATATCTTGTTTGTTTTCACGTGACCCAAAAGGCTTGGGATTGGTGGAGTCTAAAATGACGTCACACACCAGTAAGACGCCATATTGTCCAAATATACGTTTTTGCAGCAACGTGAAAATAGAGTTTTTGATTAAGTTTTTTTTTTACCGAAATACACAGCATAATAATGAATATCCACTTTTAATTGACTCTATAAACATTAGTAAATAACGTGAGATCCTTTTCTAAAACTTGTCAAATACCCTGTTGGGTAAAGAAGATTTTCTCACATCACATCACCAGTTTAAGAAACTCTCCTACGCGATCTTTGACAAGGAAACTTTTCAAGAAAAGCCCAGAAATATTAAATCAATTGGCTCAATTTACACAGGTCGTGCCCGTTGTTCCTGTATACGATGCATTTTGATTGCGTATAAATTGGGTCATTTGAATTCCGATACGGAAAATCCCGTTTCATTCTCAACGAATAACGATAAAAACGGTACACCGTATTCACATATATGTGGTAGTATGTAAGAGTAGGAATACATGTTCAAGTCTAACATGTATTCACCTCTGGTAATGCTTAACTTAGATTTTTGATTTTAATGTTTCTAATAAGTCAATTGGGAAAAAGTTAATGTTATAATTTATATTTAAAGGATTTAACTGCTAGATGTTTAAATCTAGAGAAAATGTTACTAGAAAATACATATTATTATTTGACGACCTCCGTGGTCGAGTGGTTTCTACGCCGGGTTTCATGGTGTCGCCGACTCCAGAAGTCCCGGGTTCAAATCCCGGTGGGGGCAGATGTTTGTGTGATGAATACGAGCATATTTGTACTCCAGTCATGGATGTTTAATATGTATTTCTATAAAAATATACTTATATTTATATGTACAATATATGTATTCTATCCGTTACCCTAGTATCCCATAACACAAGCCTTACAGTGCTAAGTTTGGGGCTAGGCTAATTGGTGTGAGTATTGGAAATGTTTAATTTATTTTTTTATTTATTCCACTTGGTCCAGGGGGGCAACCGCCTAAAGGGATTGCTATGGCTATCACTTACGATTTCATTTTGTTATTTCTAACCACCGGAGGTTCTCAAATGCCTCACGCTCATTATTTTTTCTTTTGCCTTGGTAATAACAATATTAAAGAAAATGAGCGCAAGGTATTTGAAAATCTTTGGCGGTCAGAAGTAACGAAATTAAATCGAGATCGATTCCGTTAGGCAGATGGCCGCCCAGGTTTCGACCGGGACGACCGCCTCTTTCTACCCTAGTGGGACTAGTGAGCGGCGGACAGGGTGGTCCGCCGTCCGCATTGCACAGTCTCACCCGTCGAGGGGGGATGCCTGGGTGCTCCCGGGCATCCCCCTGACCGCCAGGAGGAGGAGGAACCCCTGCCGGGGGTAACGTGGAGAGTCATCCGGATCCCACGAAACCCGTTCCGGCAGGCGAGGGAGCACTGTTGGGTTTTTAGTGGGTAGGGCCCCCCCTTCATCCCGAACAGCCGCTGAGCCAAGTTGGCTCAGCGGGTGGGCGGGATTTGGGGGGAGGAGGGACTCCTCCCCCCAAAAACAAACCAAAGTCCCACATAACCCCGTCTCTCACCCAGGGGCGGTATTTTGCTTCACGCATTTTCCCAGCATTAAAAAAAAAAAAAAGGTTTCAGCCGGGATTCACCTTCCACCCGGATAGCAGAAGAGGAGGATAATTTCAGAATGAATCTAAGTTCAAGTCGATAGCTGCTCGCCTTTTTTTTTACGCAGGCAAAACCTCTATTTACAGACGTTGGCGCCCTTAAGGGGCATACCAATGAACGGACCTCACACCTAGCCTCTTGCAAGTCTCACGGGTGCGAGACGGAGAAGCCGTTAAGAGCGGACGCGAGCTGACAGACTTTTGAGAAATATTGGCAAATACGGTGCGATAGGGACAACAGTAGTAAACGCTGAAAATTGCGTATAAAATTGCAAAATTAGAGATTGGGCTCTCGACAATTTCGTCCTCGAATATTAAACATTATATTAAAGAAATTTTACCCATAGAATTATAAGTAGCTATACCATGCCTCTTATGTTTTGCTTTTTTGTACATTTTTATTTAATCTCCGCACTAGACGTATTTGGTGGAGATATTTTTTTTTTAATTTTTGTCATTTATATGTCATGTCGATAACTTGAGTTGCAAAGTAACAAAAAGCAGTCATTCTAGTTACTTTGCAACGCAAGTTATCGAAAAAAGGAAGACATTCCTATATCTTGATATGTCCTCAATAGATTGAGTAAAGTTATATTCCATGTATGAAAATCAATTCTTTGGTGATAAAAATCAAAGAGGAATCAGTCGAGAACGCTTGTATGGAAAAAAACATTGCCCGCCGAGCGCTTACGGCATACTATCAGCTAAAAAATCCTGCGAATACCCTCTACGCTGTTTAGTGCGAAACCGCTTCTATGGCTGCTCACCCTAGGAAGAGTCCCTGCCCCCTCTAGCAAAAATCTTTAGCTGCGCCAATGAGTGCCTTCCACGTGATGTGATGATTTTCCAAATCGAGCAGTAAAGCCTTAATTGACATCAGCACAATCTAACCGGTTTATAGAACATCAACTTATGTTTGGGCAACTTGTTCGCACAAAAGAAGCTTCTGCGAAACAGAATTTGGAGTTGGCGTGAAAGTTTATGGTATTTCGTATCAATAAGTCATCACAAACTTGTACACATAAGTTGACTTATATACTAATGCAGTGTGTAGACGGATGTTCAATAGGTAATTTCAAAATAAGATTAAGGTTTAAATTAATGACTTGAAAAAATGTTACTGATATTTCATAGATTTATGTCTGCATTCTGCCAAGGTGTTTACGATAAAAGACACTTAAAGGTCGTCACCCACGATGTTTTCAACCGCGCTAGCGTAAACGTGATTGAAAACCACGCAAAAGCACAATAAATAAACATGTCCGCCTCTCGAAACAATGATTTTGATAATCATGCGCTCTTTAAAGGTCTTGTAACACCATAATTATGATGATATATCATTGTGTAGGTTAGATTGCGGGACTAAATAAATCTTTCGAGGATTTGAAGGATTATATGGTACAAAAGTACCTATATAATATTTCTGTGTCATATACACTCGGGAGCAACGAATCCGGGTTACATAAAGAACCCAAAAAAAATTGCAAACTAACAATGCAAATATATAAAATATATGAATCTCCACATTTTATTTAAAAAAAAATACACAAAGAAAAAACTGGCTAATCTCGCCTTAGAGCAAAAATAGGAAACATGACATTTTTGAATAACATTACGATTTTCTTGAATTTTAATACTTCGTATTAACTCCTCGTGCTTCCATTACTGTACACCAAGTTTCTTATACGATTTTGGGGAATATTCTCCCATTCCTCTGTGAGAGCAATTAAAGCTCACGAAGCGTAATTGGGGGAGGGTTTCGTTGTTTTACGTATCTCCCTAGCTCGTCCTAAGCGTGCTCGATCGGGTTGATATCCGGGCTGCGTGCTGGCCACTCCATACGAGTAGTGTTCATCTCTTGAAGGTAGTCATTCACAATTCAACCGGGTCGGGCATTGCCATGCATAAAAGTAGCATCCTCACCCAAATTTACCATAAATGGAGCAACGTATTCATTCAAGATTTCTTCCACATATCTTTCGCTAGTTAAAGAGCCGTTTTCTATGAACACCAGTTCTGTGCGACTCTCAGAAGAAATTCCGGCCCACACAAGTACAGACTCACCACCGTAGGCTACTTTTTCTTCGCTGCATGCTTGCTTGAATCTTTCCCCAGGTCTTCCATATACTCTGTGTCTTTCATCGTGCTTGTAGAACATAAATTTTGATTCGTCGGAGAACATAATTTTTTACCAACCATCAGCAGTCCAATTAAGTCGTTCTCGGCATATCTTAGTCTTGAAATATGATGCCCACGCTCCAGTTTAGAGCCGTTTGCAGATCTAAGTGGTTTATAATTTCAGTTCCTGTGAGAAAGTGATTTCGCAACATGGTGTTTAAGTATCGATCTTCTCGTGCTGTAGTACACCTGGTTCTGCCTGTTCCTGGTCTGCGTAGGTTAGAGCCAGTTTCCTCGTAACGTCGGAGAACTCTTTGTACTGTTGACAGCGACACACTGACAATCCTGGCTGTATCACGCTGACTCCGGTCGATTTCCAGCATTGTGAGAATTCTGGAACATTCTTCAGGTGTAAGCGACATGATTACAGCTTGAATAATTAATATTGAACACTATCGACATGGTTTTAATTAGACTATCAATTAGAATTTATTTCATTAAGCTAGCACTCTTAGTTTGCGAGATTTTAAGGATTTTTTAAGTGACCCCGATTTCATTTCTCTCGTATTTATCTCCGACACCGTGTTGCGTTTGACTGAAACTAATAATATTATTTAAGTATAAAACATAATTATTTTCAAAAATGTATATTTAACCAAAAGTGAGTTTTCAGTTTAAAAATACTCTTTTGTTCAAGGCTAAAGTTCGCGAAATCACAATAAAAGATCTTTACTAAAAATCTTTCACCCACGCAGTAAAACTTATTGCGGCGTTCAAAATATTGATACCTTTTATCTGTCTATTTTTAGATGACCGAGATAGATAGAGAAAAGTTCTTTTTGCCCTGACTAAGCCTATACAAATCAGACGCACAGTAAAAGACAGAACATCGTACGACACAGTATAGAGCCACACAGAGCGCACAGGCTTTTACACAAATGTCTGTAGGGTTATTCTCAAAGCCTGCACATCCTTTGTTGTAATGATGCGGCATAGGCAAAATGCCTCATTTATTTTTACTAAAAACCCACAAGTCATATACTCAGATTAAGTCTCATATTTAAGTTGACAGCCACAATACCTAAGGGATTGGAATTCTTTTATTCGCCTCGTATCGTTGATCATTGTAAATTATTTTCCTTGCATATTTCTTTGTAATACACACATCAAAAAATTCTAAGCAACACCCATCATTTACAGAAACTGTATGTTTTATTTAATTTATGTTTAATTTTTTTCTTCGCAAAGTAGATTGGTATACAATCTTTTCTGTTCTCGAAAATATAATTGGCTGATTTTTAAAATATGAATTTCGTTTCCAATAGTATAGGACAAATAATACAATAGTAAAAATCGTTCAAAAGTTCAAAACCATACATATTGGAGTCTTATTAATGATGGATGACTAACTCAAGGTTTGACGACGAAGTATAAAACGTGGATATACATATATCTAATGCTGCATTTGCACCTAGTGCTCAGAACAGTTCCGAACGAGCACACATTTATTCGGTCGGTAAAAGGAATGTTTAAAACAATGTTGCGTTGTTTCCATTGACAATTAAACATTCGTTCCCGGAAAAAACGTCAAACATCGTTGTATGAACTCATTCGCACGTTCCAAGCGAATGTTTGCTCGTTAAGAACTGTTCTGAGCTTAAATGGAAACGCAGGATAAACAACATCGTCATTGATATCAACGTTGAGTTACATATAAAAATAGCACTATAAAACGAATAGCAGCCATTCCTAAACTGTGACTTTGCCTAAATGTGTGCGCACAGTTATAAAGTCTAAACGAGGCACACATACAAGAATCTTTATCTCCTTGAACGAACTTGAAACACAGCAGAGCAACTGCAAATCAGTAACTTATGTTTTTTTATGATTGTGAGTAGGTATGTTAAAATAAATGTCACGGGATTGGGTTTAGGTTCAAGCCGGCAAAGTGACGATGGCTGAAGCGGCACACCTTCACCATCATCTATCTTCCCGACTGGTATCCACTTACTAAAATTAATGGGGTAATATGTTGCGTTGTGTAAAAAAATAGTTCCTGGGATAATTTATTTAAGAAAATTATAATGCTATTAATAATATTGGGCTAGATTAGACTATACTAGTACAGTAGTGTAGTAACGTAAAGGATTTATGGGCTCTTTGTGTCTTCAAAGTTAAATGTTCTGAATTAGTTACTGTAACACCCTTCCGCACTGTGACGCTGTTATGTTATGTACACGACCACTAAAGCCATCTACTTTCTTTAGCTAATACAAAAACATGGGATGTTTTTCTAATAAATGAAGGGACTCATTCGAGTAATGAACATTAAACTGAACCGGTTATTCGAGCAACGTTTACATCTGCGTTGAAGGTAAATAGTGGACTGACCGATAACATTTCATAGGAAAGTTTATCCTTGAACCGATCGGGAATCGAATCTGTGTTTTATATAGTTATAGCAAGGTGGATTTACCGATCGAAATGATATTACATTTATGCGATTTATTTAAAAATCTACTCAATGTAAAGTTTTATTACGTCGTGGAAACTTATTTCGCTTACGCATAAATCAAATATTTTGTACTTATATGTATTATAAAAAGGCTGCATGTTTTCCTTAAATAACAAAAAAAAGAATTGAAGCGCCCTACTGGGGAAGTGACATCCGCCTTACAGAAGGTAACAGTAAAATAACACACACCTTTTGAAGGTGTTGTGTTTCTGTTGGTGAAGTCCCCGGGCTCCACGGGGTAGTGGATTAGTTCAGGTTTGGCAACAGTGCGAGTGATGTTTTTGGTATCGCAAGCGTATATAGGCTATGGTGTCCGCTTACAATCAGGCGAACCATACTATAGTTTACCACCCCTTTAACGTAAAAAAATAAAAGCAAAGTACAGTAACAGTACCTTTCGGTGGTGTAGTGTTTCCGTTGGTAATTAAGTAATTAAGGCTTCAGGGCTCAATGGGGGTAGGGGGTTGGGTTTAGGCAGGCAAGGTAGGGATAGCTGAAGAGATAATTTTCTTACGCATCAACTATATCAGCACGACTGGACTCCATTTACTCTTAACATCAGGAGGGATGATGCAATTTGCCGCGCATCCTTAAAATAAATATAATATGGATAGATAAATAAATATTTCCAACACTCACAACAATTAGCCTAGCCCCAAAGTAAGCACTGTAACTACTGTTTTGGGATACTAGGGTAACGGATAGAATATCAAAACTGTACATATATAAGTATATTTATATAGAAATACTTAATAAACATCCATAACTTGAGTACATGGATGCTCGTATTCATCACACTAACGTCTGCCCCCACCGGGTTTCGAACCCGAGACCTCTCTAGTCGGGACTAAAATTGATTTGATATAGGAATATAGAAATAGTAAAAGTTCCAATCATCAAAGAGATCAATCACGTACATCTTATGAACAAATCACGGTTGTATGAAAACTAACCGCGCACTTGTCAAATATCAAAAAGTTTGTAAAAAAATAAAAGAACGCGGGAAATACTCGTACATTCCACCTTCGTTCATACTCGTTTACTCAAATTGGACGACCTGCGTGGCCAAGTGGTTTGTACGCCGGGTCTCATGGTGACGCCGACTCGAGAGGTCCTCCCGGGTTCAAATCCCGGTGGGGGCAGATGTTTGTGTGATGAATACGAGCATTTGTACTCCAGTCTTGGATATTTAATATCTACTTCTATAAAAATATACATATATATGTACAGTATATGTTCTTCTACAGTATATGAGGAGCTCGATTGCGCGGATGGTTAGCGCGTTCGGCTGCGATCGTTGAAGTTAAGCAACTTTCACAGTGGTCGGTCATTGAATGGGTGACCAAAAATTTTCTATCTCGAGCTCCTCCGTGCTTCGGAAGACACGTTAAGCCGTTGGTCCCGGCTTGCATCTGCAGTCGTTAGCACCCGCCAATCAGCACAGGACCCGCGTGGTGGGTCATGGCCCAATCTCCCTATTCCATCCATAGGGAAGGCCTGTGCCCCAGCAGTGGGGACATTAATAGGCTGATGAAGATGATGATATGTTCTTCTGTGTATTCTATAGGTTACCCTAGTATCCCATACCACAAGCTTTATGTGCTTACTTTGGGGCTAGGCTAATTGGTGTGTTGTTTTTTTTTTATAAATACTATTAATTATTTTCTGTAAAATGTCTTAATAAAGAACAGACTCAATAAATGCAAAGCGAATGCTGCTATTACATGAACGTGCACACTGTTCGCTGGGGTTGACACTTGCACGCGAATGTTCGACGAGTGGGCAAGTGTATAGGGAGAGAAATAGCAAGAACGAATATGCAAATTCGGTATAAGGTGTCGTCTGGCAAAATCATGTTCCGTTTTGCAGATTCAATTCCCGGTTGAGGTTGATGTAGAATACGTGACCGTTTTATTAAATTGTGTCTAGTCTGGCTGCTTTGTTTTGGTGGTGCAAATGTTTACTCTCCTTTGAAAGAAGAGATTTATAATAGTTTCTTTACCCAATAAATAGTTTTTGTAGATTACTAATAAATATCTCTGAATCTTAGCACACTTTTTTCAGGTAGCGTAAAATTAAGACTATTATACACCCCGGCTAATTTTTATAGACTATAGACAAGGAAACCTACACAGTAGCAATTTCACATAGAAAAATGTCTAGAGTCTGTGCGGAAAGAGAATAGGATTTAATTTGGAGGGCGCTGTAGTGCTTTTCTACCGTATCTGTAAGGTTTTCCCCTTTTAGGCATGATTTAATACAAAAAACCGCAAGAAATCACAACAACAAACAAATCCGTATCAATACAAAACTTTTACGCTTTACAGATTGCTGGGTTTCATTGCCAAATAAAAATCTTAATGTTAGTTCCGTTTTTCGCCACACTGTTGGTTTTCTAAAAAAATAAATAAATAAATGACAATCGAATAGACAAAGTGATCCTCGGTTCCTGTTTGGGCATGGAAGTGGAATCTTCTTCAATAAAAACTCGGTGTTTTTCGTAATTTCCCTTTATGTAATCGATGGATACAATTTTACAATTAACAGTTCAAGAGAATGACATTTTGCAAGTTATAACTTTTTATGGCCGGTAAAACAGCTGAATATAAGTACACGAGCTACATCTGCCGTCTGCGGGCGACGTCCAAAGACTTGTACTAGGCGCGCTACAGATTCGATCCAATAGATGGAGCCACCTGTTGAATAAGTGCAATCCTTTGCTATGATTTTGTATTATTCCTTTTTTTTATATATGGTTAAAGAATTTTATTTCTCAAAAAGAATAATACAATTCACTTACTGAGAAAAATTAAGTTTTAACGTAATGCATAATATAACATTTGAGCGTACACATATAATAATAAAATCAACGTGGGTACATCGAAATTTGTATCGCAACTCGCACAGTTGCACTAGGCAACCACGGATGTACAAAGAACGTCTGTTTGGGATCGATTCTATTTAGATGCGGCATAGCATGTTTGATGTAAATTAAACAGACTTGGTTTAAGTTTTCCATTTATTTATGAACTTAGCAGTTCAATAGCAGTGCATAAAAGCAATTTCTCTTTTTTTTAAGCATTTTAGCTTAAAAAAAATATTGCTTTTATTTATTTAGTTTAACCTTTTCATATTATGTTAACTTTTTATTAATTTACTTGGTAGGTAAAATTATTTATATAAAAAAAAAACATTTTTTTTATAGTTTATCGATATCAAATCTAGGTTTATACGGGAGCGAACAGTTCCGTTTTTTCGTTTCGACGAACAGCACCCTGAAAAGGGCATGTGTAACTTTTTGTAGAGAAAACAGAAATTGAAATGTATAAAAATATAGGAAATGAAAATTCGTGTCAAGAAAACGAACATGTCAAAACTCTTAAGTGTAGACTGTATCATCGCAGGGAAACGTATGATGAGCATCTTAAAATATTAGATAAACTAATGATATTTTTTTCACACCTTCAGTTACATTATCCAAGTTTTCATACGGAATCCAACTTTGTTTAAAATACTGTATATAGTTCATAAGGGATAATATAGGATTATAAATGTGAAAGATTTTTTCAAATCGGTCAAGTAGTTTCGGAGCCTATACAACACAAACCAAAAAATCTAATCTTTCAAAGTGTGGAGCGCGGTGGACTGAAAAAATTCTATACAACAGGTCGAACAGTGTTCAAGAAACAAACAGGAAGTTCAAAGAAAATTTTATTAGAAAAAACTCCACGCGGTCCAGGCAGCCGTTCCGCGTCGAATTTTTGCTAGTAAAATTTTCTTTACATTTAAACATCTAGCAGTTAAATGCAGAACAAATACAAAATAATATAACAACTAAATTTTAACCTGCGCTTTCCATTTTTCGGGCAGGTATTTGGCTTTAGAATGGTTTTTTCTATGATATTATCATTTTATTGAAACGAATACACCTTACAACATTTATACCAAGTATAAACTATCTATAGTAATAAGTAATGTTGTCTGACTTTACTGTAACTGTGAACAACGTTCGACCCTGACCTATCCTTGCTCGTCTTATAGGCCGTAAAAACCCACGTGAGGTCCTACAGGCGATCGTAAATATATTACGATGATGCTGTGAGTGCCTAGATGAAATTATGGGGAAACTGATATCATACTATTATATTATGATGAATTAACTGATGCCCACGACTTGGTTCGTAATGGAATTGTAATTACGCCCCTAAAAAGATTCGAGTATGGTCTCGCTCTATTATGGTTCCGTACAATGAACTTCACAACTTACAAAGTACATTCTCTGTCTGTCAGTCTCAGAATCTGCCTTTTCAGTACTTGTTGTTTAAATAAATAAATAATAAATAAATATTTCCAAAATTCACACCAATTAGCCTAGCCCCAAAGTAAGCACTGTAGGCTTGTGTTATGGGATACTAGGGTAACGGATAGAATACATATATAAGTATATTTATAAAGAAAAAAATATTAAACATCCATGAGTGGAATACAAATGCTCGTATTCATCACACAAACATCTGCCCCCACCGGCATTCGAACCCAGGACCTCTCGAGTAAGCGACACCTTGAAACCCGGCGTTCAAACCACTCTACCACGGAGGTTTTCATCAAATACAGCGTATGAAAAATCATATACAAAAATTTCATGTTCTTAACTAGTTTCCATTTTGAGATATACCCCGTTACAAAAATGGTCTCAAAATGACAACACTGACGAAGTCGCGGGCGGGTTTTACGCGGACGAAGTCGCGGGCGGGTTTTACGCGGACGAAGTCGCGGGCGGCCGCTTCTCATAGATAAATCCAACAACTTTACCTCAGTATTTTAGGCCTTTAAAAATATTTTTAACCAGACTTTAAAAAATTGTCTTTTTATATTCTCTCACTTTCATGTTTATAAATAGAAATAGCCTAAATATTTTATTAAATTCCTGCCTCGTGTCGTGCCGTCGCCAAATTATATTTCACCGGACATTTTATTAACAGCCATCTAGAAATTGCGGCGAGTTACTTTTTGAAATTCGAGGTTTATTTCCTTTTGAGGAAACATTTTAATCAAGAAACTGCGAATGTCTGCGCGTGCCGCCGAGTGGAAGGAGTTTGATTCAGAATGTTCGGAGCAAAGATTGGAGTAGGAGAAGCTACCTACTCATTGGTTGATATCTTGAAAACAAGACATTTGCGATATTGCGTATCGTTTTAGATTCACGACGGTACAGGTATACTATGCTTTGCTGCTCAATTCTTGCGATTAATTTACATGTAGCACTGACTTGTATTCACAGCCAGCCACGATTGTCCAAAGCCAGAATAAAAAAACGAGTGTACTTATGAACACACGACTGAAGTGAAATTTCTTTAGCTCCATCTGTATGTGTATGTGTGTGTGTACAATCTATACATGTATGTACATATTTCATTTACTAAAAAAATAGCTATAAGAGAGAGAGAGAGAGAAAGATAATATGAGCGCGCACTGCTTTCTCTTGCGTTTCCGTTCGCCTCGCCCGAACACACTTTTCGTAACGCATAAAGCATTCGCTAGCTTACCCCCCAAGTCAAGAGTGCGTAAAGAAATTTCAATTCAAAAGTTTTTTTGGCAGTTCCTGTCTCTACTCAGTGCGCGCCAACTTGAATATCATTATCTGGTTTCTGCAATACACTGCATTTCTGCATTTTCTGTGGCCGACTTATTGGTTTCTTTTTATTTAATTTTTTATGTGATTATATTACTTTTTTGTATATTTAAGGTGTGAATAAAGTGTAAACAGGACGTGAATATTAAAGATTTGCGCTGGATGGAAATTAAAAACCAAAAATAAGTTGGTTGAATTCACCCTCACAGGTACATTATATTAATCTTTTCAAATGCAAGTTCAAGGTGAAAATTAAACAATATCCAGTACCTATTTGCTATTATCCGATAGAAATTTAATTTTCCAAAAATATATATTATACATCTTGTAAAGAAAATGAATAGATTGTAAACACAGCTGCGAACACAATAAACTATCTTGTGAACTATATTCCTATGACATGTTTTGTGATGCGAACAGCACAATGGGCCTGTTTCCTTCACGTACTTCGAAATTACAGAGGTCAATTATAATCCTCATCAATTATAATCCTATGACTTATTTTGTGATGCGAGCAGTACTACTTGGTAAAATATAGTTTACATTTGTAAACTATATTTAATTATAAAACAAACCTAACGTGGTGTATCAAGGGTGTTTAATATCGTTGGTTAAATAGGAAAAAAGGCATCGTATAAAATTTTAGAGAATATAATTATATCAGTATGTATGTATAGTTTTTTTTACAAATTCTTTGTTAATTAACACGCGTAAATTAAAGCTGTCGGTAATATCTGAATATAGTATAATAACGATTTTCGGGTTCTGTATCTATACTAATCTGACATGCACCTGACAGATTTTTTGTATTACCATCTGTTAGGCTACATGACATGACCCGCAAAAGGTAGACAGTAAAAAAAACTCACAAAATGTCTCAGTATTACATACTAAATACTACCTGTACTAAATATGGCCCTCCCACAATTATTAGCCCTTTGCATAAACACTAAAATATAAAGAAATTTATAAATACACACATCAAAAGTGTCTAGGGATCAACATATATTTTTGCAATAACTTTTCTCCTGATTGATATTAATTAAAATTTTCTTTAAGGATTCATCAAATAAAGTGTTTTCGTTTGTCACAGTAACGATAAACCAAGTCACCTTTGCATTAATAAAGAAATTTGCCATTTTCCTAATAAAGGGATTTTTGACATTTGAACCACTAACACAAAAGTTCGAAAAAAAGACTGAAATAACAGTTTTCTCTAAAATTTTATTGGGTAACTTAAACAATTAATAATCCGTATTTCTACCGCGAACACTAACAACACAAGAACATCGGTTTGGCATACTCAAAATGAGTTCATCCAAATCACGCTGTGGAATGGCCGCCCATGTTCGTTGCAACAACAAAAAAAGGTCTTCTTGCGACTGGATACCCTCCATATTCGGCAGAGCTCTTCTCTGTAGCATATCCCATGCATGCTCAATCGGGTTCAAGTCTGGCGACTGAGCAGGCCAGGGCAGGACATTGATGTTAGCTGCGGCGAGAGTCTGTCTTACAACTCTTGCGGTGTGCGGTCGTGCATTATCATGCATTAACTGAAATAAGGGACCGATTTGCACTTGTAGAGGAACGATGACGTCTGATACAATCGTCTCAGCATAAATTTGAGCGTTGAGGTTGCCTCTGATCCAAATCAACTCAGTTCTTCCGCCGATCCAAATACCCGCCCATACCATGATGGTTCCACCACTATAAGGATGGACTTCCTGGCAGGATTTTAATCGCTGTTGGCGTCCAGGGGTTCTCCAGTGTCGTATACGTCTTGTATCCGGTCTCATACCAAAACGAGACTCATCAGAAAAGCACACGAAACGCCATTGTTCTTCTGCCCAATTTCTGTGTTCAAGAGCCCATTGATATCGAATCCTACGATTGTGCATTGCTATAGGTGGTACCCGTAGCGGTCTTCGGGAATGAAGGTTCACTTCATGCAAGCGGTTTCTGACTGTTTGGTCGCTAATTAAGTTCCCTGAAGAGTTATAATTTTTATTATTTTTAAAGCATGTAACTGCTTGATGTTTAAATCTAAAGAAAATATAACTAGAAAAAATTCCACGCGGACCAGGCAGCAGACGGGACTCGAACCCGCACCCTTCGCAATCCGGGCGAATGCACTGACCAATTATGCTACCGCGGCCCTCACGGACCGCGTCGAAATTCCTTCTAGCTATTCTTAAGCTGCAAGGCAGCGCCATCTCTTCGCATTATAGGTAAACCCACAATGTCAAATGAATACTTTTACAAGTATTAAACATTTGAAAGAAGAAATAGCAATTATAGTTATAATTTTTATTATTTTTAAAGCATGTAACTGCTTGATGTTTAAATCTAAAGAAAATATAACTAGAAAAAATTCCACGCGGACCAGGCAGCAGACGGGACTCGAACCCGCACCCTTCGCAATCCGGGCGAATGCACTGACCAATTATGCTACCGCGGCCCTCACGGACCGCGTCGAAATTCCTTCTAGCTATTCTTAAGCTGCAAGGCAGCGCCATCTCTTCGCATTATAGGTAAACCCACAATGTCAAATGAATACTTTTACAAGTATCAAACATTTGAAAGAAGAAATAGCAATTATAGTTATAATTTTTATTATTTTTAAAGCATGTAACTGCTTGATGTTTAAATCTAAAGAAAATATAACTAGAAAAAAATTCCACGCGGACCAGGCAGCAGACGGGACTCGAACCCGCACCCTTCGCAATCCGGGCGAATGCACTGACCAATTATGCTACCGCGGCCCTCACGGACCGCGTCGAAATTCCTTCTAGCTATTCTTAAGCTGCAAGGCAGCGCCATCTCTTCGCATTATAGGTAAACCCACAATGTCAAATGAATACTTTTACAAGTATTAAACATTTGAAAGAAGAAATAGCAATTATAGTTATAATTTTTATTATTTTTAAAGCATGTAACTGCTTGATGTTTAAATCTAAAGAAAATATAACTAGAAAAAATTCCACGCGGACCAGGCAGCAGACGGGACTCGAACCCGCACCCTTCGCAATCCGGGCGAATGCACTGACCAATTATGCTACCGCGGCCCTCACGGACCGCGTCGAAATTCCTTCTAGCTATTCTTAAGCTGCAAGGCAGCGCCATCTCTTCGCATTATAGGTAAACCCACAATGTCAAATGAATACTTTTACAAGTATTAAACATTTGAAAGAAGAAATAGCAATTATAGTTATAATTTTTATTATTTTTAAAGCATGTAACTGCTTGATGTTTAAATCTAAAGAAAATATAACTAGAAAAAATTCCACGCGGACCAGGCAGCAGACGGGACTCGAACCCGCACCCTTCGCAATCCGGGCGAATGCACTGACCAATTATGCTACCGCGGCCCTCACGGACCGCGTCGAAATTCCTTCTAGCTATTCTTAAGCTGCAAGGCAGCGCCATCTCTTCGCATTATAGGTAAATTGTGGGTTTACCTATAATGCGAAGAATTTTTTCTAGTTATATTTTCTTTAGATTTAAACATCAAGCAGTTACATGCTTTAAAAATAATAAAAATTATAACTATAATTGCTATTTCTTCTTTCAAATGTTTAATACTTGTAAAAGTATTCATTTGACATTGTGGGTTTACCTATAATGCGAAGAGATGGCGCTGCCTTGCAGCTTAAGAATAGCTAGAAGGAATTTCGACGCGGTCCGTGAGGGCCGCGGTAGCATAATTGGTCAGTGCATTCGCCCGGATTGCGAAGGGTGCGGGTTCGAGTCCCGTCTGCTGCCTGGTCCGCGTGGAATTTTTTCTAGTTATATTTTCTTTAGATTTAAACATCAAGCAGTTACATGCTTTAAAAATAATAAAAATTATAACTATAATTGCTATTTCTTCTTTCAAATGTTTAATACTTGTAAAAGTATTCATTTGACATTGTGGGTTTACCTATAATGCGAAGAGATGGCGCTGCCTTGCAGCTTAAGAATAGCTAGAAGGAATTTCGACGCGGTCCGTGAGGGCCGCGGTAGCATAATTGGTCAGTGCATTCGCCCGGATTGCGAAGGGTGCGGGTTCGAGTCCCGTCTGCTGCCTGGTCCGCGTGGAATTTTTTCTAGTTATATTTTCCCTGAAGAGTGATGAAGCCTCACGGCTAACATCATGGCGGTTATTGTTGGAGCTCTTCGAGTTAAGATTTGAATGTATCGGTCTTGTCTCCGTGTGGTGCAGCGATACCGTCCTCCATGGCGCTCAGCCACGGTACCAGTGCTTCGGTATCGTGTCCAAAGTCGACTGATAACACTCTGACTTGTATTCAGAGCTAAAGCCACAGTACGTTGCCGGGAACCAGCTTCTATCATTCCCACGGCTCTGAGCATTTCTTCCCTGCTTAAATGACGTCGCCGCTCCATAATAACGTTGGTTTTAATCAGTAGTAGGGAAACAGTAGCACTAATAATGTCTTCAATGCGTTGTATGTTTTTATAGGGAAAATATTGACAGCTGATTTTCATCTTTTACTCGAATTTGATTCACAGTTCCTGATTCAAATTATGAAATGCACCAAAAAGGATCCATATAAATTTATAAAATCATAAATTTATTACAAAGCCACATCTCAATCTCAAGAAATCCGCATAAAAATGCTTGATCCCTAGACACTTTTGATGTGTGTATAAACAAAATACTAAACAAGTTAACTTTTATTATTATGTGATGGAAATTCTTCAATGTTCAGTAGCAATTAGAATTTTACAAAAAGGTATTTTTTTTTACAACAAAGTTTGATTGTCGCCTGTTCGCACATGCTACGAAAATGCAGCTTTACTGAAGTCATAAAGGGATAGGTAGGTGTTTTAAAACACGTTTTTCTTTAATGTTTAATTTTATCGATATTACAAGTAAAATATGACTACTGCATTAATGAAAATCCTTTTTTAGCAGAGTTTCACCTAAAATTCAACAAGTTTTAGTGTGCTATTCTTTTCGCCACTATTAATTTGTAACTTATTCTGTTGATTTAAAAAAAATACATATTTATATTGAGTATATTAAAGTCATTTTATTTTGATATTTAACTCCCATTTAATAAGCATTGTGAAACCATAAAAAAAAACAAATCATGATTTACTACAGGTAAACAAATGAAAAATTCCGCTTAAAGAGCTAATCATTATAAAGTCTACCCTATTTCTATCGCCGTAAAAACAACAAATAACAAAAATAAAAGCATTGTTATTAAAAGTCGAAGGTGGAGGAATGCAATACTCGCTTTATACAAGGTTTTTATGAACAACATGACGTCTCCACATCTCTACTGTCCTATTCACACCTCTCCAGCCATCTGTTGCGACCGACGTCCATTTCTCTGTCTATCTGCATTGTGAGACAAAACAATGGCGCTCGTAAGAACGCGACTTCAATTTTGCAATCTCATTGGCCGATCAAATGAAACACAATCAAACATTTTTTTTATAGATAGGTCCTACAAATGACTCCACCCCACCTGATGTTAAGTGACGGTGAAGTCCAGAGGCGAAGATAGCAGGTACAGCAGTTCTACCTGATACACCAGCCATCCTCACCCTGCCGGCCAGCATGTTGCTTCTTCATGCCTCTTTTAAAGGATCCCAGGTTGTAAGAGAGAGTAAACATGTGAGCGGGCAGAGCATTCCATTTACGGATAGTGCAATAAAGAAATGAGCCGCCAAACTTATTTGTACGAGTTGGGATAGTGGTCTCAGTTAGTAGGTGGCAAAGTAGGTCAGCGCGCGTGATCATCTAAAGGACAGGGAAAGGTGAAACAGCCCGCTTGATGGTGAGCCTATAGACGCTTGCGACACGAGAGAACCACTTGCTCGTTTCCTACCCTGGCTGATCCTAAGAGCGCTTATTTTCCGCTGGGTCCAGGCACGGTTTTACACTATATCTACGTACGATCGCCAGTTAAGTATAGATCACTATGGAGGTTTGTTAACGACACCGGCGCTAGCGACGGGTTGGGATCGGTACAAATGTACAAACCTTGCTGGTGAACAAGCTTAGCCAGTACCGTCCCGGGTAGAAACCGGGTAGAAATCGTCTCGTTAACAAGCGCACTAACCCTTGCATTGTGGAGCTCTGGGGGTTGATTGCACGATTCATATAATATGTACCTGATTCATATAATATTTATAACAATTTTTATTGCAGTCGAGGACCTCGTAGATTGAAAAAGAATTATTTATTTTTAAACAAAAACCTTTTTTTATAAAACGGAAGTTATTCCGTCAGATAAAGTTTTTCAGTCATACTATTTTCTTAAAAAATTTGGAACCTACCAAGACAATTACCTACCAAAACCTTCTTCTATGGAGACCAGCTTTGTAAAAAAAGCTAATGGAAAAAAAATCTTGCCAGACGCTTTGTGTTAGAGTTCGTTGCTTATTTTTTTCTGAGATACCTATTAGACAATCAATGTATGCTTGATTGTTTTGTTCTCAGAATGCAAAATTTCTCAAAGCAAATAATGTAAATTTAAATTAAATGCAATAAATCAAAATCTCAGTCTGAGTGCCTACTTGACGTCTGACTCACCATTTGCCTGTGATTTCTTTCGCGTTGAATGGTTGGTTCCTTTGAAAATTACACTCGAGGAAATTTTTACTTGTTCTTCAAATATTTTCGTTAATTTTTTCCTTTATTAACTCACTATACATATCCCTATTCTATCCATAGGGAAGGCCTGTGCCCCAGCAATGGGGATATTAATAGGCTGATATTGATACATATACGAAATCCAACTAATAAATATTCATGTAATTTTTCAACAGTTATTCTATTATTTTTAAAGATTATATGAAATGAAAACTTAAAACAGTGTGTCCTGTATCATTGTTACGTCACGTCGCGTCGATTCGCTGACGGTGAGTTTATTACTGCATTACTTCGCCATTAAACAAGCATCATAAATAATTTGAAAATTGCGGCGAATCAGTTGACCTGTAACTACCTATAGTTCACAAAGCACACGGCCGACGTGGCCAGAAGCGGAGTAGCCATAGTGACATACATCATACTACTTAAATCATTCTGCTCCTTTTTGCGGGGGCGAGGAATATTCACACAAATGCAGTCTAACTTACATTCGCAAAAAACGAAATTGTAATAACGACTTACACACATAAAAAATGACTCCTGTCAGGTATAGTATACCCTAGCGTGTGGGTCCTTTAAGCCCTTTAACATCAAGCCGAGAATATGCGAGTGTCTCTAGAGGTATTTCCGGATGGCATCTCCCCACGTGGGGAGTCTCGTCTCCGTGTGGAGCCTCTAGACGAAGGGGAAGGGAAGACGAAGACTGGATGAAGGGGTCGGCTCAACTAGAGGACGTCTCTGACACTCGAACCTCGGCTTTAGTTAGCCGTTGTCGTGGGGGGCGGGGAAAAATGCGCAGGTACGTATCTGTACCTGGTATAGCGTGTCGTGTGTAGACCGGGTCTTCGCACTCCTGTCCTACGGGTGCGGTGTCTGCCTAATGCTAAGCTAGTGTGCAAGTATGCTAGCTGTGTAGTGTTGGTGCTTGTGGCCTGTGTGGGAGGAGTCGGAGGCGCGTTGGCGCGGGTGATTTCGTCGTCGGGGTACTCTAAGACGTGCCTAGGCCGACGGAGGGACCTGCGATTGGAGGACGGGAGGGCGGACGTATGATAGCTAGAGGCTTTGACTACAAGGGGGTTCGGATGATGCGCGGCTTTATCGAAGTAACGTCTAGAGGCGTCCTTCATATACTTCGCGATGGAGTCTATTTTGAGATCGCGATGCAAATCGATGTTGCGCACATACCACGGGCAACCCGTGGCACCGCGCAACACACGTTTTTGCAGCGTTTGTAGTGGTTTAAGACGCGACGGGGGTACGTGGGCGAAGCAAACACTCGCGTAGGTCCCAACTGATATTGGTCGGGCATTCTTTCTATACAGGGTGGTCAAAAAGTCGTGGATCAAACGAAACATGGAGATAAAGAAGGTTATTTCCAACAAAAAATCTTTCTACAGCATGGCCATAACTTCATTGCACGAAAAGTTATGAATAATTTTGTTTTTTCTATGAATCTACCGAGTTTTTTTACAATTTAATCAATAAAAAAATAAATTGATTAAACACAATAAAACAAAAGGTGTTTTAATATGACCGGATTATGTATCAATACTACAAAAATTGTATTGGAGCCCTCAGTACCAAATTTAACGAGCAATGAATTTTTTTTTCGTAAATTTTTAAACGTGACAAAGAATTACTTCTCACTTTAGGAGCAAATGTGAAAAAAAATGTATTACAGAAAAGTGACCCTGTATTCAAAAAACTTGCTGATTTAATGCTGATTCAAATGAGGTACAACATTGTATTGTGTGACCTTTAGTTTCGGTTTTATGGTCGTTTTTTCATGTCAAGGTGCAAATTTATAAAATGGTAAATTGAAAGGAAAATTTAGATTCTTGCTCATACATACTATGTAGTAATTTCAGAAGCTATCGTGAAATAAAAAGAACAATCTCTCCTTTTCATTCTGTATAGAGAATGACAAGGATACACTGTTGTCAAATTTAAGTTTAGATTTAGAGAATCATCCTAGAATCGACACCTATGACTTAGTAATTTTATTACAATTGAAATGTTTACATTAAATGTTCAAAGTTCCTACCTCTGGCCATAATGCACAATCTGCACCGCCTAATAAAATTCCCACGTAATCGGCGGAATGCGCCTCTGTTATTAACAATTTGTAACCTAGCGAACTCGAGCTTTTGTCGTAGTTCTTGTTCGGTGTTATTCTCTCCTTGATACACTATTTCTTTGAAATAGCCCCAACCAAAAATGTCTATTGAGTTAAGGTCGGGCGACCAGGCTGTCCTGTTGTGGAGTTAAGGTGTGTGTGACCAATCCACCGGTTAGGGAAGCGCTCGTTCAAATGTCCTCGAACTGCTCGAGCATGATTAGGCGGGGCGCCGTCTTGTTGCAGCCACATTTCAGCCACTCTATCTTCAGGAATCTCAGCTTCGTTGAGTATTTGGTTCAAAATTAAAAATTCAAATACAGAGCACCATTCAGCCTTGGTGGCAGTTCATGTAGCACAAGCTTCTGGTCAATTATTCCAGCCCACATGTTTATACCAAACAAATGCTGGAATCTGATGATATTTCTGATGATATGTGGGTTTACTCTTGAGTAAAAGTGTAAATTGTGGATGTTAAAAATTCCCATTCTTCTAAAATTTGACTCATCAGTCCATAAAATTTTGTTGAAGAACTGCGGATCCTCTCTGTGTCCTCTAAGCATCTCTCTGCAAAATACTATTCTAGGTCCATAGTCAGAGGGCTGTAAAGCTTGCACCTTTTGCACGTGGTAACCGTGGTATTTTTTTCTTTTAATAATAAGCTGCACCGTCGATCGTGGGATCCCGAGATTTCGTTGGCGTTGGCTAATACCAGGGTTCATTCTTAACTGTCTCAGTATTTGCTCTTCATTGTCAAATCGTACCACTGGTTAGCTGTTCTCAATTTTTGACAAAGGATTAAATGGTTAATGTGAAAGAGTGTCTGTCCATTTCATGAATCCTAAATGTGACAAGAACAGAACATTTCTAGCATTCCAACGTACAAAAAACTAGCCGTTTATGATCAACTAATTTGAAAAATTATTTGAATAAGGTTAATTTAATAAAATTTGCACCTTGATATGAAAAAACTACCATAAAACCGAAACTAAAGGTCACAAAATACAGTGTTGTACCTCATTTTAATGAGCATTAAATCAGCAAGTTTTTTGAATACAGGGTCATTTTTCTGTAATACATTTTTTTTTCACATGTTGCTCCTAAAGTGAGAAGTAATTCTTTGTAACGCATCAAAATTTACGAAAAAAAAATTCATTGCTCGTTAAATTTGGTACCGAGAGCTCCAATACAATTTTTGTAGTATTGATACATAATCCGGTCATAATATAACACCTTTTGTATTATTGTGTTTAATCAATTTATTTTTTTATTGATTAAATTGTAAAAAATCTCGGTAGATTCATTGAAAAAAACAAAAATATTCATAACTTTTCGTGCAATGAAGTTATGGCCATGCTGTAGAAAGATTTTTTGTAGGAAATAACCTTCTTTATCTCCCTGTTTCGTTTGATCCACGACTTTTTGACCACCCTGTATATGGAGTGTTAGCCTCCGAATTCCACTTGCTAGGGGTGTCCACTCTGAAAAAACATCGATGTAATTTTTGATTCGATACATCGCAATTATACATCGATGTCTTTCGATGTATCGGATGAAAACATCGATGTACTTTAAACATCGAGTACTTTTTTTGAAATTTTATCACAAAACTCAACTTATGCGGAAAGTGACACATATCAAAAGAGGCCATCTTTTCACAGTAAAAAATGTTACTATTGAAGTTTACGAAAAGACCTTAATCCATAATTTTTTTATAGTTTAGATATTAATCTTTCATAAAATAATAGAATTAACTCCTTTCATAATGAGTAGGTAAAAGTAAATACGAGTAAAAGCCATGTATCAGAAAAATCTATATTATATTTTACAAAAGGTCAAATTGAAAAACACAAAATAAACCGCAAAATTTTTGCTAAGTCTGTCAAAAGAATATTAGAAATATACTTCAATCTTAGTTTGTTTCACAAAACCAAATGTTATTAAATGTTTATAAACATAGAAACTCGTAGATATTTTTTACTGTCACTGCACTGACTCTTGCGCAGTGCTGCCAACATCGGGTCCATATCAGAGAATTCGAAATAATGATGCTTTCGTAATAGTAATCAGTAAAATTTTAGTGGTCAAACTTAAGTTTTTATTTACTGAGGTCAAACCAAAGAGAATATTATTGATCAAACTTTATTAACAATTCGATGTTTTTAAAACATCGATGCATCGAGTATATTGAAAGTCTTTCAAAACATCGGATCGATTCGATGTTTTTCAATGCAAACATCGATGTTTTCGATGCATCGATGTATATCGAATATCCCTACCACTTGCTCGATGTAGGCTCCCATACGTTGTGAGCACAGCGCCGGTAGCGCCATCTCTTGAGGAGGGGAGTGATTATTTTCTCCATATTGATTATATAAGGGGCTTGTAGATGTCAACGCCACAAAAAAGCGCTTAAATTATTGAAATTAAGAATTGAAGAATTGAAAAATAGGAACAGTGATGAAATTAAAGTTATAGGGTGACATATATTATAATTTTATAAAAAGCAAATTTTTAGCTTTAATATTTGATTTCCTGAAATTAAAATGTATGGTCATCCTATTAAAAAGGGATAAAAATGTCTCTGTTCTAAATCAACATTTGATATTTCTTATTTAAATCACATACTACACCGCGATAAAATTACAATATGCCTCACAAACCTGGAACTCATATTATAAAAAATATAGTGATCAACTTAAAAACTGTAAAAAATGTACGTCCATAAATACATGTTTTTGGTCGTTAGTAAATTTATCGACATGCCACTACTGTAGAGTACAACTCTAAATCCTTCAAAGAGAATATTCAGATATTTTGATTGACGGATAGACAAGTTTTTTATTTTGTCAAACAAGTGGGATGATGGAATTTTTACAAAATAATATGAATATTGTTGTTAAATAGAATAAATATGTTAATAATTCTATTTATATGTGAAATTTAACACCATCCTTTTGTAAGTTTGATATTCCAGATATGTTTTACAGCAAATAACAGAACATTTTGCAATTTTTAAAATCTAACATACACTCGCGTGACTTGTCTCAGTCTAGTGAAATATCGGAGCGCAACTAGTTTTGTTACGTGTACTGGCCCAATGAAAGCCCAACAGTGGGGGAAAATCGACAGAGAGGAAAGCTGGAAATGCCTACTCCCCTCCTGGCCGCGTCGGCCGTGTTGCTTTATGTTGTAGAGCATACCCTAATAACCTATCTTAAGAAAATTTTACAAGACAAAAATGAATTTATTGAATTCATCATCATCAGCCTATCAATGTCCCCACTGCTGGGGACAGGCCTTCCCTGTGGATAGAATAGGGAGATTGGGCCATGACCTATCATGACATAGGCCCATTGCGGATTGGCGGGTGCTAACGACTGCAAATGCAGCCGGGACCAACGGCTTAGCGTGCCTTCCGAAGCACGGAGGAACTCGAGATTTTTGGTCACCCATCCAATGACCGACTACTGCAACAGTTGCTGTACTCCAAACCATTGCAGCCGAACGCGCAAACCACCTACGCCACCGAGCTCCTCAATTGAATTCATGAATTCGTCCAATAAATCCTAATGTTTCTATAAATTAATATACATAATATACTTACACTCTTCCACAAAAAAGATTACGATTTAGATTTAAAATCACATAGAAATACTGTTACTTTTAAGTTGAGAGTTTATAAACGGAGCTAGGTTTGATAATATCTAAATCTCTGTATTCTTACCTAGATGTAAAGACCGTAACGAGATGGCATACTCTAATTACAAGTTATCAACTACTTCGTACGGAATGACGTGGAGGCATTAAGTCTGGCGCGTATCTACGTGGCCCGCATATGCAATAACGTAGTCGGCCATTTCGCAACGTGACCAGGGCACGTAAATGACGTAAATGGCATGCACGCACGTTTGAATATTGCATCCGATTATTTCTACAACTTTTTTAATAATCAACGCAAAGTAAACTTTTTGTACAAGAAGAAAAGAAACAGCCCTTGAAGAAAATTTTACTGGAAAGGGCAGACGAGGCGGGTTCGAAACCGTCTGAAACATGGAGATAGTGTTATTTTTTTTAGTAAAATATTCTTTGATCAGTCAAATGCTTAAAATAACAAATAAAAGCCTTGCTGAAATTTTTGCCGGGTCTTCTCAGTACAAGGTCTCCCGCCGTAGATTTGCGAATCGATGGTTTAGTGACATTCATAAGAACTTGTAAGCTGTAACCGCCTAAACTTGAATAAATATTCAATTCATCATTATATTATAATCAGACTGCTTCTCAAATCACCTGCCGAAAATATTTCTTCCTATTTCATCCATAAAGCTGGATTTTGCTCTAGTAATTACTAGCTAATTACTTTTATTATTATTATGCTTATGGGGGACATTAATGTGCTGATGACGTGATGAAAAGTATGAATGAAGTCATGATAAATAGGAACACAACCTTAACTACGTCATACACCGCCATAGCTCTGCATTTTTTAAAGTGAAACTTTTATTTGACAAGTATTTCGTTCATCTTTAGCATGGCGCATTACATTTGGAATTGTTATTAAAATATCAGAGCTTATCAATAAGCATCGGTGGTTCAATGGTATCCCGACCAGCCCTGGTTCGATTCCTAGTCGGGAAAAGACTTTTTTATTTTCCACTTTTTATAAAGCAGAGTAGTTACTTAACATCAACTAATTATTTTCCACTTAGCAAATCACTCTACGCGACAGTGTTTAGGTTATGTGAATTCGTGTGTAGAGCCATTAAAATAAAGGTATATTTAAAACGATAATAACACCGTATGACATTGATTGCTATGCAGACGACAGCACAGGTGATACCTTATTTACCGGTCGCGCAAATAATTTACGGGAAAACGTAATGGAGAACCGGAACAAACATGTGTCGGAAGTTGAGACTTTGCTCAGCAAAGTATCAAAATGGGGACGACTTAATCGAGTCCAATTTAACGCCACAAAGAGACAAGCGTTTACAGCATAAAAAAACCTTTGGCGTAACCCCCCCTTTTTGAGAACACTCCCCTCACTGCCTCCGCTAGTATTGGTATTCTTGGCGTTGACATATCGAGCGACATCCAGTTCCGTTTGTTTATCTGGAGGGCAAGGCCAAATTAGCCTCCATGAAGCTTGGTGTGCTCAATAGATCGAGGGGGTACTTCACACCGGCCCACCGACTGCAACTTTATAAAGCACAAGTTCGGCCCACATGAACTACTGTTCTCATCTTTGGTGGACTCATCCAGCGCCGAGCGGCTCGAACTGTCGACGACCAGAACCTTTCCAATGATAAGCTTGATTCGTTGGCTTTGCGTAGAGATATAGCTTTGTTCTGCATTTTCTATCGCATTTATCACGGGGAGTGTTCTGAGGAATTTAAATAAAATTTTCATCCCCATCATCTTGATACGTGGCTATCCACAACCTTGAGATATTGTAATTTTCTTTTACCACGTACGACAAAACTGTGGAATACATTTTCACCAGCAGTGTTTCCGGACCTATAGAACCTGAAAACCTCGAAAAACAGAGTGTACTCTTTCCTTAAAGGCTGGCATCGCATTTGTGATAATACCTGGTGTAGCAGGTGTCTATGGGTGACCGTGATCACATACCATCAGGTGAGCCGTGAGCTGGTATGCCCCCTGTAATATAAAAAAACCGTAATTGTAAACAACCATCATTCTATTTAATTTGGTACAACAATATCGTAAAATAAAATTAATTAACAGGCAATAATAAAATCACCCTTAGTGGTCAGGGTTTGTTTTCGTCTTTGTTTATTTTTGTCCCTTCACAGGACACCGTCAGGGGTGCTCTGATTAACTCCCAAAATAGAAAGGTCAGCTTGAAGTGTCGCTTGACCTTCAAAAGCCCACGGTCCTCCATTTATTGACAGTCGAAGATTTTGTTATTTATCAAATTACTTACTAGCGGATAGTACCCAGCATGTGCTAAGTGCGCTTAAAAAAAGAAACTGGTAAGTAAATAGGTACATTTGTCAATTAAAATTTCAATTTTGTGTCTTAGAACCCCAACTTTTGCCGAGGTTGAAAATGTATGGGAAAAGTCGAAAATCGATATCATGCACGAAGTGTACCCCTAGCACGAACCATTATCGAATTCGAATAGTTTGCAAACCGAAATGTCAATATTTTGTATGGAAACTTGAACAGCAACGGCACAAAGTACGTAACGAGAACCAAAAATCAGTACACATTTGACAATGACATTTCGGACTCGCAAACGATACTTCTAAACGATCTTCGATATTGGTTCGTGCTAGGTGTACTGAATGTGCCTTTTGCACTGGGATCTACCTTTTAACGCAGAACCTTTCATGTCATAAAATTATTATGTATATCAATGGATGGCTTCATCTTTAAACATTCAAAACTCATAATTTTGTAAACCAAAATCATTTTAAAGCAAAAATTTAATATCCACAATAATTATCTATTTTTATCTATAATACCTAATATTGAATGATTACTACCTAATAGAATACTGTTTGTATTTTTATTGTATGACACAGCAATCAAAATGTGAGTGGACGTTGTATTGGTAGCGACATTTTTTTTGTAAATGTTGCCACTTCTATTTCTTGCGCCCATTCTTCTGATCAGCTAAAAGATGTCCTGAAGAAAATGTAGGAAAAAATATCGGACGATTCAAAAGAACTTCAAAAAAAAACGGTTTCTACGTCATATTCAATTTCAATGTAGGAAATTTCACCATGGTTACTTCAATAGATGTAAAGCATATCATACTTTAGCACTTCAGAAACGCAGAGAAATGGCGGACATCTCCCTTCTATTGAAGACCGTTAATAGCAGCATCGACTACCCTGAATTATTAAGTAAAATATTTATTAGTACCCCTGACAAAATCACTAGACACACTAAAACTCTTTATGTGCCGTTAGTCTCAACTAATTATCGTCAAAATTCTTTCACAATAAGAGCTCTTCACACTTTTAACCAGTACTCATCAGGCCAGTTAGATATTGATTTGTTTTGTGACAGCTTGAATTCATATAAAAAAAACAATAATCTTTTCTTTGAGCTGAGTACTTAAACTATGTATTTTTTATCTTTCTGCTTTTTTAATTGCTTATAAGTATATATAGTATACATACCTACTTAATAATGCAAATAAGCATCATGTGCGCTTCATGCCGACTATTTTTTTTTTATAGATAGATCCGACAAATGACTCCACCCCACCTGATGTTAAGTGAAGGTGAAATCCAGACGCGAAGATAGCTGATACAGCAGTTCTACCTGCCACACCAGCCATCCTTACCCTGCCGGCCTGCATGTTGCTTCTTCACGCCTCTTTTAAAGGATCCCAGATTGTAAGAGGGAGGGAACACGAGAGCGGGCAGAGCATTCTATTTACGGATAGTTCGACAAAGAAATGAGTCACCAAATTTCTTTGTACGCGTTGGAATTGTGGCCACAGTTAGACTCGATAACGTTGGCCAGCGCTTGTGGTCCTCTGAAAGAAAGGGGAAGGTGGAATAAGAGAGAATAACTCTTCAGTACACTCGCCGTGGTACAGAGGATATAACGCGCTTAGTGACGCCACGTCACGGCGTAATTGAAGAGACTCCAGGTGTTTAGTCACCTCCTCATCGCCTATGATGAGGATCGCGCGCCGCTGTAATCTATCCAAAGCATCGATCAAGTACTTGGCGGAGCCATCCCAGAGGTGCGAGCAATATTCCACGCAGGACCGCACTTGCGTTTTGTACAACAAGCACAGTTGATCGGGCGTGAAAAAACGCCGCACCTTGTTCAGGACTCGCGAGTTTGCGTGAAGCTGTTTTGATCACGGTTTCGATGTAGTCCTTTGGATTCAGGTCTGAGCAAACTTCCATACCGAGCATGGTAATGTTACTCTGTAGCACCAGTGTTGTGCCCTGAAGAGAGGGAAGGGGAAGGAATGGCGATGTTTTTACCGTGAAAGCGCAAGCCTGAGTTTTCTTGGCATTGAACCCAACCAGGTTCCTGATACCCCATTCGGAAATGTGGTCCAAAGCCTGATTGAATTCAGTGACAAGATTCTCCTGTTTCTCCTTGGTTACTTGGTCCGAGATACCCTGCATGCACTGTACTATCGTCTGCATAGCAATGAATATTCCCAAGAGGAATCAAGTCATTGATATGCAGCAGAAAGAGAGTGGGGGGCGAACGCCTTGGCAATGTCAAGGCTGTTAGCCAACGACTCGCCACGCTTGTCGATAGCCTCACCCCAGATATGAGTTAACTACGCTAGAAGATCACCCGTCGATCGTTTCGGTCTAAAACCATATTGACGATCATTAATCAGAGAGTGATCCTCTAGGTAGCGGGTCAGATGGTTATTAACCTATATTATCCCAGGGGGTCGCTAGCGACCCAAATTCTGTAACTACCTTATTTTATTTTTTTATTTTAATGTACTACAATAATTTATACCAAATGCATTTTCTCGGCTAGTTGCAAGTGTGAAGTATGTTTATAAGTAAAATTAAAATGATTATAGTGATAAATTAGACTTCTACAACTCCAAAACTTTTTGATTTGGGATAAGTGTGAAATTTCTGTGCCCGGAGTTACGAAAAATGTAAGTATCACTTTTGTCACTTATGTTGATAGAAATTTGAAATATTGATATCATAATTAGATAACTAATGTATAGAAATGTACTATTTATAATAAGTATTTTTGTTTTTTATACCATAAAAGAGATCGGTAAAAATATTTGGGTCGCAAACGACCCAGTGGGATAATCCCTGACCTTTTGTTTCCTTTTATAGGTCATCGCGTGGCTATTCTGCGTGTGAAATTTTGGAAGTTTTGGAGACTTTAGTGGAGGAAGACGATGTTGGTCAGGTAGACGTATACTTGGACCATCCTGGAGATGGCCAGCAGTCCGAAGGTGACTCGGGAGACGAAGACTGTTCGGATATAAATAGACTTTCTCGTGCGCAGCTCCAATCTAATGCACAGCTAAATCGATCTGAATCTCCTGAAAATGAGAACGTGATTGAGCCTGAAGTAGTGCAGCCTGGACCCAGTAGAATTGGAAAGTCGAAATCTTCGAAGAAGCCTACAAGACCGGTTCGAAAATGGATACGCAAGGTTATGATACCGACGAGTGAATCATGGAAACAGCCTTTACCCCGTGCAGTTTTATCCCTTGGACATGAGTGTGAAGCAATACAATTCTTCCAACTATTTTTTGGTTTTGACGTAGTCGAAAATTTTGGTGAAGAAAACGATTATTTATGCCGTGCAAAAAATAATCCCAAACTCTTCTTTCCAGCAAATATGACGTGGAGCCTTTGAAATCAGCTACGCGTTATTCAGCAGCTGCAAAATCAAGAGTTACTGTATCACAGCCAGATATGATAGCTCAGTACAACCGCGATATGGGTGGTATAGATCGCCTGGACTCCAATGTTGGAGCCTATCGTATAAGTATACGCGGTAAAATGTGGTATGGCTTTTGGATGTAGCAGTCAACAATGCTACGCTTTTAGCTAAGTCCATGGGATCACTCCTATCAACATTAGAATTTCGAAGATCCTTAGCTACCGCTTTACTCCTGACATATGGATCTCCTCGCGATGCTCCAGGACCTTCAATCACGAGCAGGCGGTCCATACCCATGAGTTTTCGAATGCATAATGCTGAACATATTCTTTTATGTAAGCAAAGAAGGCTTAGATATGTTGTATGTAAAAATAAAACAAACAAAATCTGTAAGAAATGCGGAGTCAATCTTCATGATAAGTGTTTCGAACAGTTTCATTCGTAATTTTCTTTTTTATTAGTACTTTTGGTGTCATAATATATATTTTTATTAATTTACAAATTAGTCTCATTATGTACATTTTTGGACATATATTATCCCATTGGGTCATTAGCGACCCACTTAAAAACAACCCTTTTTCCATATTTTTTTCCAATTATAATATTTTTGCCTTTTATTTCAACCAATTATGAGCAACATATGTAAAAATTAAAAATTTTGGTGATCAAAATAGTTACGGGCATATATGGGTTAAGGACCTTTTCTAGAACTTTGTATAAAACTGAGGTGACTGCTATTGGCCGGTAGTTTTCCGGGTCTGAGCGATCCCCTTTTTTGGGCACCGGTTGCACGTTAGCATCTCTCCAAGTCTCCGGCACACGCCCCAAAGAATACGAGCATTGGTACAAGCGCATGAGCACGGGAGACAACTCCGCTGCACATTTGTTCAGTACTACTGCTGGGATGCCATCAGGTCCACTAGCTTTCCGGACGTCGAGTGATTGCAATTCGGCACGAACCTCACGCTGCCTGGTTTTAATATCAGGCATCGTTGTGCCACAGTGAGGTAATGATGGTGACAGTGCATTGCAATCATCGATTCGGGAGTTAGCCGCAATGAGTTTTGCCAGTAAATTGGCTTTCTCCTGCGGCTTATGAGCTAGTGGTCCGTCTGGGCATCTCAGAGCTGGCAGCGAGGGCTGGCAGAAGTTAATACTGTAACTAGAGTTGTTCAAAGTAGCTATAAAGCAATAGCGTGCTGCAAACTATATACTACTTTTAAAAAACGCGCTATTATATACGCTATGTTAATAACGCGCTATTTACTTGGAAGCTTGTGGCGGTCCGTTGACACGTTAAATCTTGCAGCACGCTAGATGCTAGATATCGTTGAGTTTTGTTATGTATTGCGTCACAATCTCGCAGGATCCCGGGTTCGATTCCTGGTCGGGTCAACTTATACAATTACTATTTTTATTTCTTTTATTTATTTTCACACGTCCAGATTATTGTTGTACCGCCATTTTTTCCGATTCCCTTGGCACAAAAGCTTTAACTAAGTAATTTTAAATATTAACTATGTATGTGATATTTTACAATATTTATTTATTTTGACATCGTCTTTTATATATCAACCGCATATATATTTTATTAATAGTTTATTTCGTGGTCATTATCGTTAGACAGCTTGTATCTAATCTTCATGTTAAGTAAATATTTAGTGCTTTTTATTTTTTAGTGCCGCCATCTATCGCGAATTTGCAGCATTTCTATATATTTACTGCTATCTATCGTAAAAGCAAGAAAGTGTTTTTGTAAACAATCAACGCCGCAATCTCGCGGGGTCCCGGGTTCGATCCCCGGTCGGGTCAACTTATACAATTACTATTTTTATTTCTTTTATTTATTTTCGCACGTCTAGATTATTGTACCGCCATTTTTTCCGATTCCCTTGGCACAAAAGCTTTAGCTAACTAATTTTAAATATTTTATGTAATGTTTTACAATATTTATTTATTTTGATATCGTCTTTTATATATGCGGTTGTTAATAGTTTATTTCGTGTCCACAAACACAAACTCTTATAAAAAATAATGTTAGAAACCACGCAATCTATTTATCGCCCGCGATAATAAATGTTTTCCTGCTGCGACGCGACGTTGCAAAAATTAATAGTAACCAGTGTTTCCACAATGAGGGGAAATTCCCCTTTTAAGGGGAAATTAGGGTCCAGAGGGGAAGAAAAAGGGAAGAGAAGATATGAAAGAAGAAGAAAGTGAAATTGCGGGAAATTATGGGTAAAGCCTAGATTAAAATAATGCGGCACGGAACAAATTTAAGTTTTATGGACTAGAGTGTTGCCGTATAAAAGAAACTGTGGCAACACGTGCAGATTTTATATATTTTATTTATCTGTTATAGAATAAGATAGATTAAGATCCTTTTTTTTTTTCTTTATTTACTACACTAGTGCCAAATCTGAAAACTACAGCAGAATAATTTTTGAGGGGAAAAATGTCCTAAGAAGGGGAAATCTGAATTGAGGCGTGGGGAAAGGAAATCATTAAAGTGGAAACACTGATAGTAACGAACCGCTACTATCAACGCGCACGCGATTACTGGCTGGCCTTCCTGGTAGCGTCGCGTCTAGCGCCTCCCGCTGCCCGCTGCCGCGCGCGGTCAATCAACTCAATATGTGCTATATAGCGTTAGCGTCTTGTAGCTATATTAAATAGCATGCGATACGTGCTATGGACAAATTTTAATAGCGCGCTATAATATGGCGCTAGACGCTATATTAACCACCTCTGACTGTAACTAGCCGCGGAAACTATTAATTGGCCTTAAACATAAATATTATGCAGAATAGCAAGAAAGAGAAACTAGCTGTAAGTTTCCCAAAAACTGTAAAAATAAAATAAAAATAAACTTTCAATGAATAAAAAAAGCAGAACCATAACCGTGGGTGAGATTTTAAGGGGAGAAAACGGTTTATTGTGATTTTCGGAAAAACTGCAACTTTATCGATAAAATTTCAATGACATGTAATACAATTATTGTAGGTAATTAAAAGATCTACAACTTTTGTATTTACACTTTTTTCACATAACCTGAAAATACCCGATGGTTATTTTGATAGGTAATAGTTTTCCTGAAATTCGCCATAAACCGTCGTGACGATGCATTTGCATTTTCTGAGAATATTTTCCATATGTAGTAATGTATATTTTTTATATACTATCAGAAAGTAGAGGTTCTAAGGAACAAAAAACTTGATTAAAAACAAACTTTTATGAATCATAATATCTACTGATTAAATAAGTAAAGTCCGTGCGGAAAGAGAATGGGATTTAAATTGGAGGGCGCTGTAGTGCTTTTCTACCGTATTTGTAAGGTTTTACCTCTTTTAGACATGATTAAATGCAAAAAACCGCAAGAAATCACAACAACAAACAAATCCGTATCAATACAAAACTTTGACGTTTTACAGATTGCTGGGTTTGATTGCCAAATAAATTCTTAATGTTAGTTCCGTTTTTCGCCACGCCCATTCTCTTTCCGCACATACTCTAGTTATAATCATAGACTTATTATATATAACACTAGCTGACCCAGCGAACTTCGTACCGCCCTAAAAAAATAGGGGTTGTCCAGCGGACAAAATTGTGAATCTAAACCATTCTCAGATCTCCTTGAACACACACAAAAAATTTCATCAAAATCGGTCCAGTCGTTTAAGAGAAGTTCAGTGACATACACACTCACAGAAGAATGATATATATAAAGACTAGCTGACCCAGCGAACTTCGTACCGCCCTAAAAAAATAGGGGTTGTCCAGCGGACAAAATTGTGAATCTAAACCATTCTCAGATCCCCTTGAACACACACAAAAAATTTCATCAAAATCGGTCCAGTCGTTTAAGAGAAGTTCAGTGACATACACACTCACATAAGAATTATATATATAAAGATAAGTACTAACATGACAGTAAAACTTTTTTGTAAAAATAGAGCGAGTTTATGATATAAAAAAAGGTTTTCACCAAACGTAGGTCTTTTGATTACCTACAAATTTCCGTTGATTTTTTTCGATAAGGGTTCTAGTTTTCCTGAAAATAACTTGCCCCCTTATTAGGTCACCCCCACCCTTGTCGGGCTCAAATCACTCGTAATTTATTTGTCCTTTTTTAAAATATTTTAAAATATATGGGTTTCATCCCGTTCTAAATTTTTTTGCACACAAAAATTATCGGCCCTGGCCTAACATTTAAATAACACTGCCTTTTGGTTTCATTTGGTATGTTGCTGAATTTTAGGTAAGAAATAGGATTGAGTTTGAGCCAGCAAGCTGGGAATGACTGATGCAGCACATTATTCTTCGCGTTAGGATAGGATTAGGATTGTACGCAGTTTTTTAAGCAATCAAAGTTATTTCTATTTCCATTAGAGTTTGTCTTATTTACTGCGCCTCGTATAAAAACATATTTTTCAATCAAGAACGAGAGGAAGAACATTCGATGTATTATTATCAAAACAGACAATCGTTGAAAAAAAATCCATCGGCCCCTATTCATTCCAGCGCATTGTTTGCATTCAAGGCTCTAGTGCCTACTCCTGTTGTAGGAATTCATTTTTACCGATACGAACAGTGACATCACTGGAGTGTAGCTACAATTTATTACAACTTTTTTGGTTTTTTTTTTTATGAAATGGGTAGCAAACAAACATATGGCGCGCCTGATGGTAAGCATAACATAGCTGTCGCACTGGTGCCTACCCTGATCCAATCCCCTACCCCGTAGAGCCTTTTTAAATTCTGAGGCACACCGCCGAACAGACCTTACACCTGGCTCCCGCAAGCCTTACAAGCCCCAGCAGTGGCTACCCACTGTGGACCACGTAACTCTTACGGGCGCTTTACGGTATAAAAAACCCTGCGAATACCCTCTCAGCTGCTTATTTGTTCATCAGGGAGATAATGTACAATTCTAAATGTAAAAGAGTTTTTCAAATCGGTTCAGTAGTTTCGGAGCCTATTCAATAAATCAATCAAATCTTTTTATTTATTTAATTAATTGCACATGTACAGTATATATAGGATCTTAAAATTATTTTAGCATGGTACATGACCCTGTCAGGGTGTTGCAAGTACAATAACTATATCAACACAATTACTAAACAGTTTCAGTTTCAATCAAGTTAATGAGCTTTCCGTGACAGTTTCACTTATCATTCATAAATTCATTTACCGAATAGTATGCTTTCTTGATAAGATGTTGTTTGAGTTTCATTTTAAATGTCTTAATATTAGTATAGAAGTATAGATACAGAGATGTGTAGGGAAAACCTATTGTTTATAACAAAAATAGCAAATTATCCTAAATGTAAAGTGTCGCTTCAGCCTCCCAATTCTCATCAGGCTATTAATGCCTCCACTGCTAGGTCACGCACAGGTCTTCCCTAGGATGGCAAAGGGACAATGTTCCCAGCACGCGGGACCCACCAGTGCGGATAGGTGGGTGCTAACAACTGCAGATGCAGCCGGGACCAACGGCTAAACATGCCTTCCGAAGTACGGAGGAGCTCGAGATAATAAGTTTTTTGGTCACCCATCCCAATGGATGGCCGGTCAATGGGAAAATGTCTTAACTTTCACTATCGCAAACGGAACGCGCTAACCATCTGCGCCATCGAAGTTTTACTTCAGCAGCAGCCTATAATATTTTCCTAATGGATGTGTACAACTACAAACCCTCCCCATTTATTTTTTAGATAGTAAATTATTCCAAGTGTAAATGGCGTCCGGTCATGAAAAAAATTACGTGACAAAAAAATGTCTCCAACCAACCGATAGGGTGCTGAAACTAAAATTCTTTGAACAAAAAACTGAAAATCGTATTTGCCTTTTCGAAACTTATATTGACGTGATCGTCGCTCAATAGGGAAGATGCAATATTTTTATTTTTGTTTTCATTTTAAAGAATTCCATACAGAATAAACCACAGATATATTAAAAAATTAAAACATTGTGATTTATCGGAAAAAATGCGGTTTTAAATTGACAATTTAAATTTTCGCGCGAAAACGAACCTATGGTTGCGATGACGTCACTCCTGTCTGTTACTGGTCGTACTTGTTCTTTGCTGGCTTAAAATTTTCAAACTTTTGCATATTTTTTCGAATTTCGAAATATTTTTTAGAAAAATTTAAAATGGACTATCCATCAACATCATGTGATCATAACAATACCACTAATATTCCGAAAAAAAGCCGTGTTGACTCATGTTCTGTGCCAATCTACTTCAACGAAGTTCCCAAATAAATTGTTTTTGACTGAAACTTCTGACCCAAAACTGAAAAAAAAGTGGTTTCAAGCTGCGAAGAGAAATGACAATTATTCTCCAAAGACCATTATTCGATGCTGAGAAGATCACTTTGACGTAAGTCGGCGAATATACTTGTTATATGCTTAATTAATCTGCTTGTACGTAAAAACGCATTAGTAACCTACCTAATACTTACAAAACCTGTCTTTAATATATTTTTAATTTTACAGTTGGAGAATGACGTCGAAAATTAGATAAAGTTTAAAATGTGAGGCACAATCTTCACATTGGCAGGACTGAACCTAGCTTTGCGTTTCATTTAAAATAACTGTAACACGATAACCTTCTTTATGTACTTTATGCTCCGGAGAACTCGACCTTTTACTGTACATAATTCTCCATCTCTTTTAATTTGGACATAGCCGATTGCATTATCGCCGTAAGATTTGTAGAAGCCGCTGAATAAAATACGAAGTTTAACAACTACGATTTTTACATACCGTAGTAATTTAGTCCCTTTCATTTCTACACTTAAAAACTCTGCACTTTGGACAAAAAAAGTTATAACCATGTCAACGCTAACTCTTGGTAAATTCCTGGAGTCTGCTTTGATAAACGCAACTTCCATTTTTATTAAATGTAAAAAAACGCATTAAATATTCCCATAAAATAATATTTACTTTAACAACCATAACCTCAAAGAAGTTGTCATAACAGGAGTGACGTCACTAAACGCTGATTGGTGTTTTAAAATACGTTCCGTTTCAAGTATTTTTAATTCGTAATAATTGTTAAAAAACAACATTATGTAAAATAAAAACGTTGCAGTGGCATTTCTTTTATATTTTTTTAACATTTTAATCATAAAATTTTCATAAATATTATGTATGCATCTTCCCTATTGTTTTGGCGTCCCGGAACCTCTCCATTAACATATTAGATTGTATTGTATTAAAGTTCAAATTTACTTTTAAGTATTATTACGAATCGTTTGTATGGAAGTATAGAAAAGTGTTATTTTTCCTCTTTTTCAGACAATTTTTTAAAATTTTCTCTGCGTAAGAACCATCTTCGTACTTCAAGGAATATTCTAAAAAGAGAATTATCGTAATCGGTTCAGCTGTTATCGAGATTTGCGCTTAGTAACACATTCAGCGATTCATTTTTATATTATAGATTGTATATTAAGTCGGCTACGAAGTTACATACTACTGCAATAATAATGACGCAACAGAAGTTAGTAGGACGAAAAGTTCACATCTATTTGAATATTTCTAACAGTGAATTTTCAAATGATATACCTTAGAAGTTTCATAATCTAACAAAACATATTACTTCATTTGGCTGCAGGATAGCCGAACATTTTTTAAGAGTTTCGTAACTAAATTTTTTTTTCCACATATCACAAACTTAGTCTGTACAATATTAGTTCTATAAATGTAAAAAAAACATCTCACTTTTATAAATGTAGAAGTTTGCATGTTCGTTTACTCAGTCAAGTAGATATTAAATGAAGTGAGATTTTAATAAAATTCGGCACGCTAAAAATCTGGTCCGATTTCAGCTTGATATCTGGCCCGAGTTGGATTTTCTCTAATACAAATTTTCTTTAGGTATAAAAATTAGTTAACTATAATACTGGATGATTTGACCGTGACCACTTAGAGCTAAGAAGGGCAACCTTTCTCACAAACGTAAAACCACCGGATGCTGTTATTTGTCTAGAATCTTCAAAGGTAGAGGTTACGTCCCCAGAAGGTCGTTCAAATTCGATCGAACGCTCTGGTAAGGTATACCAGAGAATTCAATCGAATCTAATAATACCTAAGTAAACTTTAAAAAATCACATTCTCTTCGTACTGACAGTCTGTGAAATCTGATGTTTTAAAACTTGAAAGTCTCATCAATCTCTTGGTAAAAGCATTCGCTAAAAGCCAAAAGTTTGATTCACATCTGGTCACTTGAGGGAGCTATTTTTGTATATCTCTAAAAAAATCTTTTTCAATTTATATGACGAAGAGTTCTTGATGCTGTCCTCAAAGCTTACAGGAAACTTAAAGGAAAAATAAATTGTGTGCACAGTCCATGCACATCTATTTTAACTTAGATGTGTATTTTTTTTATAGCTTTGAGGGGCCGTAGATTTGGGTATATTTTCCAAATTACAACTCGGTACCGCCACGCGTTCCCGAGATAAAGGGTCTTGACAGACAAAAAGACTGACAACAAAGTGATCCAGTAAGGGTTCCGTTTTTTCCTTATGAGGTACGGAACCCCAAAAAGAGAAATACTTATTCTTAATGAACCTCCTCCTTAACTGTTTTGAGTTCGGCAAAATAGAAAACTCTTTTGCACAAACCACGTTCATATAAATATCCCAGTTTAGTTATTTATGATATACATGTGCGGTAAGTTGATTTTATTACAAAAAAGTAGACGAATGTAAGCCCGAGACGAAGTCGAGAGCGTACCATAGTCCCGAGTTTGTAAACACCAACTTACCGCACTTGTATCGTTTTCAATTCAGTAGGTATGTTTTTTTTTCTTATGTATGGACACCGATTACTCCGACATTTCAGATCCGATTTACGTAATTATTTTTTTGTTCGATATGGAATAATTGCTATTTGGTCCCATAAAAAATTAATCCTTTTTGGTTTAGTAATTTCAAATAAACATTTTGTTACTTGTACGATGTAATTTTCACGATACTGTTTTCATTGGTACATCGGTTACTCAAAGATTTCCTATCACTGAGAATAAAATAAATAAAATTGAACATTGAGCATTTGCCATGTCATCTACGTCATGGCTGTTTTTATTTATTTATACAACCCTAGTACGAGTATCACATGTCTCACAGACTACAGTGGTTACTTTTGGGGCTAGGCTTATTGGTGTTAGTTTCAAAAAAACTTTGTAAAAGATGCCTTTCGACTCCATTACTCTTTTATTCTGATACAAATGGAGTAATTATTGTTTCCAATAATAACTGCGGCGAGCGTTGCCGCCGCGCTGCTGTGCCGACAACACGAGACTGCTTATATACGTATTCCCATTCTTTTAAATCTTAATTTATTTTATATATTACTATTATCGCTATATTGTACGGACAGACGTTCTCATTACTAGCACGGAAGCACGCTTTTATTGAGCACGTGCACTCCGAGCGCGTGTGAACAGGTTTGCTTATGAGCATTTTATTATCGATTCGATCTCGATCCATGACAGTTGCTGCGTCAATTACGAACTCAAATTCTCCTTTTTTTGTTTTTTTCTTTTTCACCAAAAATGTTTTTACTCAATTCCGTTGCAAGCAATATGATTATTTATTGAGTTCTGTACGGACTGCACTTTCACTATATCTTTACACATCCATTTTGACCGAGGGCCTGGTGCCAAATAGCACGTCTGTCCGTACGTTTGCTTTGAGTATGCTTATTTATGCATATGCTTAAAACAAGCATGCTTATTGCTGGCAAATGGGACAGCAGACTTGCTTACCGAGGATTCCGTACAAATTTGTAGGTACACAACATAAACGGCCGCATCTTTTTTTAACTTAACTTAGAAGTTTGATTTCTCACAGCTTCATGCGATCATATATCATATAGACCTAAGTATAAGGTTTAAATTTTAACGCGATACCTTGACGCGTTCCCGAGGTAAGGGTCTTGGCAGACAGATAAAAGACCGCATCCTCTGATCGTTTGATTTTTTCACAGCTTCAAGGGACCGTAAGTTATATTGTCAAAATTTTATTCTACCATTTTGTCGGCGTGATCGATATACATATCTCCACAAAATTACAGCTCTCTAGTGCTTATAGTCTCCAAGTAAAACCGGTGACGGACAGACGGACATGACGAAACTATAATAGTTCCACGAAACACTAAAAAGGCCTTCCCTATTAAAGGAATTCAGAGAACGGGCTCATATGAACTTGTACAGATTGTTGGGTAAAAACGACAGCAGATGCAGCCGTTACTAACGGCTGCATTTCGAAGCACTTTACTATAAAGTATTGTACGTTATTTCGGGTAATTGTACTCTATACTTTATGCCAACAATAAAGTACGCGAAAATACTTTATTTAATGTGATTTGATTACACGCGGATTAATTTTACATAAAATATACAAAAAGAGGTTGATAGGAAGAATTTTTGCGTAAAACGGATAGAAAGTATGAATATGTTGCCCTTAGCTAATTCCTGCAACATTTTCGTGGCTGTGTGCCTTTGTATCATGACCTTTCCCATTGTGGAAAAAACTACAGTAGCCGCAAATTATTTATTAATAGTTGCTAGTAGCAACGTAAAATATATTTTTAAGCTTACTAATAAAGTGGAATAAAAATTACTCTATTTTGGACACAATGTACTTTTTATTTCTACCTTTAATATCTAATGTACTTTATTTCGACAAAAAAAAGGTGGCAATCCTTTATGTAAGGTAAAATAGGATGTACGCCTACAATGACATCATAAATGACTACCAAATAACACTGCATGAAGAATGATTAATAATATTCCACCTACGGGATCTCATAAGGAAAAGGAGCTTGACTTTATTATATTTACTATCATAAAGTTTCAAGCACATAATGTTCAAAGAAAACACATTACGTTTATTAGTAACCATATTGTTTTTTTTTATAAACCTTATTTTATATTAACACAAGATGTTTTTGCTTTTTCACTTCCAACCTCTCTTCACCGCAAACCTATAGTACGCATTTGTTCCCACTTGTCCTACTGAACAGTTCTACAGTAGAACTAATGAGAATATTTTTTCATTAGTTCTATGATTCATAGATTAATTAAAGCTTTTTTTATTTACGATTTCAAGAGATAATAGTTTTCAAGAATTACCAAGAGAATTATTAAAACATTTCGTTTTAATCTAAGCCTACGTATCACATTGTCATTCTACGTAGCTTAGATTATGTACCAACTTACCTACATCTCGAAAATCGAAGGGGATTTAAAGCTTTCACAAGTCAATCTACAAAGAATAATGCTTGTAACAGACAACATACAAAGGTTGAGTTATATGGAAAATCTACCGTTTATTCGGGAAATGAATATAGTTGGGTTCTAGTAAGTCAGTGTAGGCTGACGTAAAGATTTTGGCGAGACGTCGCGATATTTGAACCAATATCCAATGTACCATGTGAGAGTGATTCCGTCCCGCTTTCAAGAGTTATCAGCGTAGGCGATCTGGGCTACATAGACGAGTTATCTGAATTCATTAATTCATATAAGTACATTATGTGTTATTCTCATTAAATATGTTTTTGTATTGTTTTGAAAATGAAGCAGAAAGGACCTCATTACTGTTGTAATACTAAGCGGGCTTGAAAAGTGTGTTGATAATGATGTCCTTCTATCAAAGTTGGCTAACGTAGGTTGCACACCGCACACGTTGTCATTTTTCGCCTCATACCTACGAGACCGATGCCAATACGTGGATTGCAGCGGCAGGCTATCCGAACCCTATTTTACAAGATCAGGTGTAAGTCAAGGCAGTAATATAGGACCTCTGCTATTTATTTTAATAATCAACGACTTGCCGAAAGTAGTCAAGATGTCTACACCATTGTTATTTGCTGATGACCTAAAATTAGTTTGCACAATAAAGGGATCCGGTCATGACTCTTTCCAACAGGATATAGATAGGGTAGTAGAGTGGAGTTTTAAAAATAAATTGTACTTCAACGTGGACAAATGTTCCGTATTATCGTTTAGTCGAGCGCGTAGCCCGAGTCACCATCAGTACTACATGGACAGCATGCCACTGAAACGTGTATCCGAAGTGAAGGACTTAGGCGTGCGCTTCACTACCGATGTGAATTTTCGACAGCATATCGTAGAAGTTTGTAAGAAAGCTTACCGGAATTTGGGCTTAGTTTTACGTCAAGCGAACGAATTCACAAATCTCAGTGCAATAAAAGGTTTATACGAATGCCTCGTAAAAAGCCATTTAGAATGCAATGCTTTAGTCTGGTCGCCACAAGAAGCGAAATATAAATTAATGTTAGAACGCATCCAGAACAAATTCGTGAGATTTATTTTTTTGAAGCAGTATGGTGTGCTTTCCACTTTTGTACCCTACTCTGTTCACACTAGGCATGACGGGCTATTTTAAATTAGAAGTAAGGAGGGAAGTGTCTCTGGCCACTTATTTATTCAAAGTGATTCATGGTAAACTAAGGAACCCAGAGATTCTTCACACAGTTCAGTTGTGTGTGCCCAACGAGTACGCGGGGCGACGGAGGCAGCCTCCCCTGTTGTGTGTGCCGCGCGCTCGCACTAACCTGCAGCACTGCGCTCCTCTCACGCGCGCTCTGCGCGCACTCAACACGCTGTCTCTGCACATTGACTTGTTTCAATGCACATTGAATGAATTCACACGGGCCGCATACTATCATAAAAATGTTTATTTTATTTTCGTGTTTGTGTTTTTTTTTTTTATTTTTAGTTTTGTATAATAATTGGTTGTATCGTAACTGCTCTATTGTATTAGGTTATACCTGTAATGATAGATGTAAGTGATTATTAAATATATAATTATAAAAAAATAAATAAATAAGTTTCAACGCACTGAGCGGGCAGAGAAGTCTGTGGAAATTCATTGTTAACGTGCAGTTTCTATTTGTCTTTCTTTTTATTATGATCCGAAAAGCGGTCAGTACGATTTTCCAGACTTTGCAATCTATTTTCCTTATAGACTGCTGTCAATATTTTGAGACATGTGCCGGCGTTTAAATAATGTTTCATTTTGGTATAATTTTAACATTATTTTAATCTAAGCATTATTGTGTTTACTTTCTGAATTAATTTTAAAAAAAGAACTAAAAGTAAGAAGCGCGCTGATTATTTTATTTTTAATTTGTTTCCTATCTACGGCGCGACGACGTATATTATTACCTACTGATAATGAAGTTTTATTGACACCGCCAGAATTAAAATAAACTACCTAAGCAGTCATTGAGTACCCGTGAAATCAAGAAACCAATATATTTCTCCCATGCAAAAGTTTAGTAACTGTAACAAATTTGTGTTTTATTTCCTCGCAGGTATAGTATAAAAACACTATGTATCCCTCGAAAGAAAGTGTTATTCCCAACTTGGGTGTATTAAGGCCCGAGGCGAGTAATCCTCCTCTGGAAACACTGTCGCAAAGCAGCTGAATTTGAATTGTCCCTATATTTTTCAAGTTAATTTACAATAATCTTGTTAATTTAAGGTTCTGAACCAATACATCATTAAGTAAACATTAAATATTAAGTGTTTTATAAAAATACCAGTGTGAATAACGCATAAAAGTGTAAAACAATTGTGAATAATACCGGCTTTTTTTTGTAAGTCATTGTCATATGTTTTCAAGAAATTTCTCTCTTTATACGCAGTAAGTGTAACAAGTTTTATTAAAAAGTACTTAATTATTACTGTGCTTATATTAGTGTTGGATAAAATTGTAAACATGACGAGATAAAGCCAAACATGATGACATGTAAGGCTTTATCTCGTCAAGAGGAGTCCAAACTCCAGCTGACTTTAAGAGAACTGAAGTCATCCAAGGAATTGTGTGATCAACTCAACAGGGAACGGGATGACAATGAAAGGGAATTATTAGACGTTTTAAGTAAAAATCAAAAGTTAAAGAGTGAAATGGCTGAGCTACACAAACAGTATAGTGATGCCATTGATGCTCGGGACAGGCTGCAGTGCATCGTGGATGGCTTTGATCAGTGTAGAAATGAGTATGAGCAAACATTGCAGCGAATTCATATTTTAGAAACACAATTACAAGATGCCAATCACACAATTTCACTCCTAGAAGCATCAAAACAAAACATAACAGCCTCATTGAATCAGAGCCTTTTCGATGAGCTAGTGGTTTATGCCCCGGACATGGTTTCTGCTACAATTAATAACCAGCCCACTGTCACAATAGACCTCACACATGATGATACTAAAAACAGTAAGAATACACTGGGGGTTATTGGATGTAAAGGAAATAAATTAAAGAAGTACATAAAAATTAATAAATACATTAAAAAAACTCAAAAACTTGTAAAAAAAACAAAAGTTCTTTATAAAAAATGTAAAATTAAACAAGGAAAGATTGCAAATAATTGATAAATTGGATATATATTCAATAAAATATGACAACATTAGCCTAAGATATAAAAAAGACACACAAACATTGCAAAGTAAAATTGAACAAATACAAGAGTGTCTTATAAATGTTACAAAAAAATATGAACTGTCACAAAAAGAAATAAAGGAACACATGAAGGCACTGAATGAGTTGGTTGAATTATGTAATTACAACAATGACTAATTTAATTCTTTAACTAACAATCACACATGTGATTGTAAACAGTTAACAGCTCAGTCACCTGTCAATTGTGATTCCTCCATATCACAACATGTAACTATTAGTTCCCCACAGCAGCCATCAAAGGAATGCTTGACTACAGTGAAAACAATTCACTCGGACAACTTAGTTTTAGATAATAAATATAAAAAAATCATATTATTTAGTGATGAAATTGGCAAGGGCATGGGCCCTCTTTTATCTAAAATGGGAAATTCAATTATCAATCCTAAAGCCTAATGTTTCTTATAAGGATATCTTAGGAAATTCAATCAAACAAAATTACAGTAAATGAACTACTTTGTTATTTTTTGTGGGAAATAGAGGCAATTTGAACAAAAATTCATTGATTCAATATGTGAATGACCCGAGCTCCTTAAATGTTGAAAAAATTATATTGTTTACATTGCCCTATTGTAGAAGTCTGCCAAAGGAGGAAAATATCTTAAGATATAAATTAAATATGCTTTTGTTCACAATGTGTAAAAGTGAAAAATTTCATAATATTGACACTAACAATTATGTTAGAAAGGACAATGGGCAAAACGCACCCAGCTCCGCCAACAATGTAATTAGTATGAATCGATAGATCTATGAAAAACTAGCCTTTTTTATTATGACACCGAAAATAAATATCCTGGGAGTCAAAAGATATGACACTGTAAAAAATATTCTGGTACTCAATAGATATGACACATGGGCATATTTAAGTAGCTAAATAAATTCATTTTATAGTACCTTCATTTTATATGATTAGTAATCATAATAATATGCTATATCGTACTATACAACCAGATATACGACAAAGCCTGCCGACCATCCTGCACTTGCTCTTACTGAGACATTTCAAAACGGTTTACGGATGATGAAGGACTTGCAGTTGCAAATAGTCGACTCGTCTTACTTCTGCTACTGCTAGTTGATTGATTTTTATCTAACACGCTTTGGATATTGAAACACGATTATCGGTTTTGTCAATTAGTATGGATGAACAAGAATCATGTGTTCTCCGAAGCGTGGATAAGTTTGTGTAATCTGTGGTCGCTCCGTTTTACATAGAAAACAATTTACTATAACGAACAGAATGTTTAAAAAAACCCAACCCATGCGGGGATGTTTCGATTTACTCTAGCGCGGCAGAATAACATAAGAGGGCACCCTTGCACCTTGTGAAGTACTCCCATAATTTCTGAGCACCCTATGTAGAGTCGAACTAACTAACTAAATTAATTCCCTTGTTTCATTAATGTTCGTTAGTTATAGTACTTGTACACATTTAACTTAAAATAACTAAAGACCCCCGGGATGGAATTTGATGCGCTTTGGCACAGATAATCTTGACTATAATACCTTTCAAACAAATGTAGTTTATGCCGTGGCGGACGTGGGTGCAGCGTCCATACATTTTTGCCCAATGTCCTTTATATTTGACCAAAGATAAATATTATCTTTCTAATTATTATAAAAGACAGATAGCTAAGTCGCTATCATATTATTTTTATATAACAGCCAAAAACTTGGCTAAACAAATTGCTTTTATTGAGCAATGTTCTATTGACTTGACAGTCAGTAACTCTTCTACTGACAAATTACAAAATAATAACTATTGTTTAAATTAAATAATGAGACAACAGACAACTCGTCTTGCTTAATAATAAATAATTATTGTAATAACTTGCATAAAAATATTGATTTAATTAAGAAAAATCCCAAACAAATAAAAGAAAATGTAAACTTGCATATAAATATTCAAGGAATGATGGGTAAGGACTTAGAAATTGAATTATTTTTGAATTGTAACAATATAGATATATTTTGTATCACAGAGCATTGGCTTAAGAGTCATCAATTCATCTTTAGTTTTAATAATCATCAGGTTTGTAGTTCGTTCAGTCGAGAAGATGCGATTCGCGGTGGCTCTTTAATTTTATTAAATAATGCACTTAAATTTAAGGAACGTAAAGATATTGTGAGCCTCTCGGTTGAGCGAACAATAGAAATTGCCTGTGTGGAACTAGACCGGCTTGTTGTATTGAGTGTATACAGACCTCCTTCAGCATTGTATGATTGTTTTGAAACTATTATGGATGAAGCTTAGAAAAAATTGCCAACACGTAAACGATTAATTGTTTGTGGTGACTTTAATATTAATCTATTAGAAACCTCTAGTTTGAGTATTAATGTAGAAATCTATTTCAATCATAATATAATCTTGAAAACTTGTTCATGGAGCCTACTAGAATAACTGCCACTTCGGCCACTTGTATTGACAATATTTATACGGATATAATACCACATTCAAAAGTAATTGTTAATCAACTAGATAGTGATCATTGAAGTCAGATGATTACTTTTCCACATCCAAATAAAAATATCACCAAGAAATATATCACTATTGTGCCAAAATCTGTTAATCGTATAGAGCGTTTTAAAATTCAATTAGATAGGAATTTGAGTTATTTAAAGTATAAAAGTAGTCCAAATGATATGTATAATGATTTTTTTGTAAAGAATTTAATGATGTCTTTGTTCCCAAAACCATATGTGTTAGTGATGCAGTAACTTTTAGCGAGTGGGCCACCCCAGGCATACATAAAAGTAGAAGGAAACTTTATGAACTTTACAATGAACGCAGCATTAATACTAGTGAAAGTTTCAAAGTTTACGTACGTAATTATTCAAAGTTATTTAAAAAAGTATGTCGTACAGCAAAATCAAATTATTTAAGTAGTAAGATTAAGAATAGTAATGACAAAATCAAAATGACTTGGAACATTATAAACAATGAAACTGGAAAATCTAAAACTCGAAATACTAGTTTTAATTTAAACATTGAACATAGAAATGTTACATCAGATGTTGAAGTTGCTACAGCATTTGAGAACTTTTTCACTGATATTCCAGTTTCAACTACAAAATCTTTGAACTCGTCCCCCATTGCTGCTGAATCAATATTAAAAGAACACACAAAACAATATACTAGTCAATTTAAATTTAAGTATATTAACTGTAAAGATGTAATAAATTATTTAAACCAATTAAAAAAAAGAAAACTGCGGATCTGTGGGGTAACTCCGTGAATGTTTCTAGATCAGTAATTGAGACAATAGCTCCTATTCTGGCTAACATTTTTAATCAATGTGTTGACTGTGGTGTTTTGCCTGATCTAATGAAACACAGTAAAATAACTTCATTACATAAATCGGGTAGCACATCTCACCCCACAAACTTTAGACCTATATCCGTGTTACCCACCTTTAGTAAGATTTTTGAAAAGATTATGCTAGATCAGATGCAATCATATTTTTATAGTAATAACATTCTTCATAGTAAACAATTTGGTTTCACAAGGGGTCGCTCAACAACCGATGCCGGTGTTGAGCTTGTACAGCAAATTTTTGATGCCTGGGAGAACTCGCAAGATGCATTAGGTGTATTTTGCGACTTATCAAAGGCTTTTGATTGCGTTTTTCATGAAACATTGATCAGGAAACTTCACCACTATGGATTTAGAGATACCACTCTGAATCTTATTGTATCTGATTTGAGTGATAGGGTTCAGAGGGTTGACATCAATGGAGTAAAATCTCCTGGTTCATCGGTTAAGATGGGAGTTCCGCAGGGCTCAATCCTTGGTCCTTTCTTATTTTTAATTTATATCAATGACGTACCCTATTTTGTAAAGGATAACCACGAAATAGTATTGTTTGCGGATGATACTTCACTTTTGTTTAAAATTAAACGTAGGGAGTCACAAATTGATGACGTGAACAGGTATATTTCGAAGATAGTCCACTGGTTCAATGTTAATAATTTGATGCTAAATGAAGGGAAAACTAAGTGTTTAAAATTTGTATTACCTAATGTCAAACAGGTAAAAACTAATGTAAATATAAAGGGTCGACGTATGAGCTCTGTTGATACCACAGTGTTCTTAGGAATCACACTAGATACTAAGCTGCAGTGGGGCCCACATACTGATAGATTGTCGAAGAGACTTAGTTCTGCAGCATATGCTGTAATGAAAAAAAAGTAGCTTCTAAGTTTGATAACAGGAAGTTGTTCTACGGAACTTAAAACTGAACTTAAAACCCTTACCACTCAAATTCGAATAGTTTTAGAGTCCTAAATGTCATTGTCAATTTGGTTTGGAAACTTGAACAGCAGCGCCATAACAGACGTAACGACAGCTCAATATCTGTAGACATTTCACAATTACATTATGTACTCGCAAACGTTACGAATTTGATATTAGTTTATGCTAGAACCATTATCGAATTCGTATCGTTTGCGAGTCCGAAATGTCATTATCAAACGTGTACTGATTTTTAGTTCTCGTTACGTACTTTGTGGAGCTGATATGGTGCTACCAATATCGAATTCGAATAGTTTGCGAGTCCGAAATGTCATTGTCAATTTTGTTTGGAAACTTGAACAGCAGCGTCATAACGGACGTAACGACAACTAAAAACCAGTACACATTTGACAATGACATTTTCCAGAGTTACAATAGTTTTATTCGCAGTAGCGTGGTTTTAATAAAAACCCGTACAAAGACGACCTCGGACACTAATGAAAAAAACAGATTTCGCCTGTGAATTTCCTTGTCTTGTGTAGTAGAAACACATCCTTATAATAGCAATAAAACAATTTATTTACGGTTATTTCTGTAAATATCGACAATTCATGAAACGCAACAATTGCATGCAAGGAAGAAGTTCATTATAATTTTGATAGATAATTACTTTGTACATAATTGGGAACATTGAATTTGATTCGCGAACATAAAGATTTTACATTTGCTATTGCATAATTTATTTTGTGATTGTGCATTGTTTAAATGCATTTTTTATGCTAATAAGAAGCTTGAGAAGTTTTCACCTAAAATAATAATAATCACTTTGTGTTATTGAAATAAGGATGTATTCTCTTTGTGTTTTTCTGTCAATCCAGAATAGCAGACAGCAAAAATTAAGATAATATGTATTTGGATGCCATGTTTCTGTACAAGATAATTAACAATCACATAGACTCAGCTCAACTTGTGCAGAGTATTGTACTCAAAGTTCCTCGTTTCTCCTCATGTTCAAAAGATACCTTTTATGTTTCGAGTTGCCATACCAACTATGCTAGAGAAACCTTTTTTAGAGGGACATGTATTTTTTACAATAAGAACTTGAATGAAGCAGATATTTTCAGTGAATCACTTTACAGCTTCAAAAGGAAAGTGAATTATTGTTTAAACTGCCAGATAAGTCTACTTTAGTTATTTTCATAGTGTAATATCTTACGGTATTTTACTGTGGGGAAATACCGCCGACATTCAAACTATATTTGTGCTGCAGAAGAGGGCTATTCGATCATTTTATAATCTTAATGTTAAGGATTCATTAAGAGATAAGTTTAAAGAAATAGGTATATTGACAGTTGCATCACAATACATATATGACAACTTAGTATTTCTAAACAAAAATATTAATTTGTTTACTTAAAATAGTGAAATACATACACATAATACTAGAAATAAAAAAAATGGGTGCGTGTACTTATGTAGGCGCGTGAGAAGTTATCCTTCTTTGGCATCGTTTAAAATTAGTTTTTAATTGCATGCAAATAATTAATTACAATAAATTAATAAAAAGTCTGGAAAAGGACACAGTCAATAAAGTTCAGTTTTAATTTGAAAAAATAAATAAATAATCAAAATATTCAATTAAAATCGCTACTGAATATAATTTATTAGAACATATGTGATTTGCACTTGTATGCAACTCAAACACGTATTCCGAATATACAAACTAGAAACATGTGGATAAATATTATAAATATGAACACCTATAACTGTTACTTTATTACAATAATAACATAAAAGTAACATTGAAAAATAAAGATGTGGTTTTTGGTTCTACTACACCAATGGTCAAGAGATGGCGCTGTAGTCTAATTTTAATGTAGTAAAATTTCTAATTGTAGTAAAATTTTGTGTTACAGTGATGTGCGCGCATCTTAAAATTTCACTCTCATCTGTTTTTCATAACGCGCCTAAAGAAGTATAACTTCAATAACTTAACTTTACCTGCTACCAGGCTCCACAAAATCAATAATTCGTTTAGAGGTCTTAGTGTTCGCTTTTACAATAAAGATCCAAGCAATATTCAAGAGTTAAGCATGGCTAAATTTAAATCGACCATTAAAAAATCACTAGTTAAGAAAGCATATTATAAAGTGTCTGATTATATTACAGACAAAAATGCTTGGGTATGAACTGTTCCAACCATTCCAACGGGTATTTCTATATGATTTAAATTATGAATTATGTGTTGACAATACTATAATTAAATTGAAAGCTGTATATAAAGTTGATAACTTAAGGAAGATTATCAGACTGTTTAAGAATATTTGATTGACAAAACGGCGTGGTCTTGATTTCTCCTTTGCTTTGTTTTTGTAATTGTTTGTGGTGTACTACAGGTAAATGACCTTAATTTAAGTAAATATGTTGTAGTTAGTATGGGTAGTTATGGGTAGTCATGCTCTCATAATAATCTCTTCGGCGGTGTCGTTTGAGGCGGGTCGTTACGTTCCCTAAAATATGATTGAGCGAAGCGATGGCTGGTTCATGCGTCATGCTCGTGAACGGGTGCTGCTAGCGGAGATGAGTCTGCCCTAACTTCCTTAATATTGAAGTTAATGTTTAGTCACACATTATATTTATACTGTACGACACGGCAATCAAAATGCAGGTAAACAATTAATGTATATTTAATAATTATGTAATGAAAAGTGACTTCATGAATCACCTCTGAAGTCATTTTTCAATTTGACGACTCTGTAAATAATAAAACAGGGAGAAAAAAACAGCCCTTGCTGAGTTTCTTGCCGGTTCTTCTCAGTACAAGGTCTCCCGCCGTAGATTTACGAACCGATGGCGTAGCTTCTAGACATTCATGAGTGCTTGTAACAGCCTAAACTGAATAAATGATTTTTGATTGATTGATTGAAATCAGTCACTTTCTCCTCTAGGTGAACAATTATTGTATGGCCAATAAAATAAACTCAAATAAGTATTCAATCAAACGCTTTTTGAACTGGTATGAGCGCGATTAATTTACATAAAAGTATCCGAATTATTATTAGCGTATTTCTTCCGCTAGTTCAAAACTTACCTATAAGAACTACTAGTGTCCGCTCTCGACTTCGTTCGTGTTTACTTAAATTTTTTAAAAACCCCCCAGGAACCTAACACTTTTCCGGGATAAAAAGTAGCCTATATCTCAATCCAGGTCATAAACTATATGCGTAAAAAATTTCATCCAAGTCCGTTCAGCCGTTTTTAGTGTATGTTGGGTTTACAGTATTCCTACATTCCTTGTTAATATTATTTAGAGGTACCAGACAATTACGGTAAATAATTATTTAGACTAAAACCCTTTATCTAGAATTCTAGATAATTCCATTTCCGAGAGAAGAGAAATAAATATCGAATGTGCCAACTGCTAACTTTAATTGAATTCGGATCAATATACCGATGTAATGTGATCCAATTTATACTTTGTTGTCAGCACAGTTGGTATTGTTGTGATCGCAAGTTCCTGAAGTTCGTTAAAACTTTCCGCAAATGAACTATTGTTTTCGATGATTGTTCGAATCATAAATGAGATATGGGAGCTCCCTACTTAATTAATTATTACTGTTAAGTATCCCTGATTTTGTAGGAACTATTGTTTTGAGCTGAATGAGCTAGGTATAATAAATCCTAGGTACATTTTTTTATACTTATTGTATAAGTTGCTGCATTGTATAAAACTTACAGCACCCTGAAAATAACGCCACCTGCAGTTTTGTGTTAGTTTTTGGGATTCCTTTGTTGTCCGTCTGTCAAGTCAAGACTCTTTCTCTCGGATAACGCTTAGGTGTCAAGGAAAAAAAACCATTTAGGTAGTTACTCAAATCTACATCCCGTTTAGGCCACAGAGTCCTTTTTATATAGGGATTAGGCTTTGAGCTGTAATTTCGGAAAAAGTTTAACATAGTGCCTACAAATTTGTACGGAACGCTCGGTATGCGAGTCCGACTCGCACTTGTCATATGAGAGTGAATTCTGGAGCGTAGCAAGAAAATTTAGATTTTCGACATTAACGCGCTTATAAAATTAGGTAAAAATTGCGCCATGTTTAAGTATAATGTTAAGGTAATCTTGGTTTTCTTCCACCTGCTTGCATAATTTCAACAAATTTCAACTGATAAACTGTGTGTACCCGATAACAGGTTGCCAGCGCCTTCACCTACAAAGTTACCGAAGTTTCTATGTTACTTTTACTATTATATTACGGAAACTTAGAAACTGGCTCATTCTACGTTTTTGTATAAATAAAAAACGGACCCGACCGACAGACATTGTCCTGCCCAAAAAAATATAGGAAACAACCTGTGGGGTAGACTTACAATTAAACTTTCTTTAATTTATTTAACTTTTTAATTTTCAGCGCATCTTATTTTTTTACCGTAAGAACTTTGTACAAAATATTTATCGGTAAATCGAATAGATTAAATCGGTAGTCTTTCTCTAGTTATAGATAGAGTCAAAGATTTAAATCGTTAGATATGCCCTGACACCGAAAACTGTGGCTAAATTTTGCAATGACGTTATGATGATGGCTGTTTTGAAACATTACAATAGTGAAGTGAAAGTCAATTTACTATCGAAAAAATAAATTAATGCTATTCAATTAAATGCGAGTCTCATCTAGATATATTTTTGGGTATTTTAACCAATATTGTAAACAGAAGCTGATCAAAAGGGTTGAATCAAATGAAAAATATAAATGTCTACATAAGCTCAACGATCCTATGTGCGGCGATCGTTTTGATTTATTTATTCTACAAAAAAAAATACAAATGCTTAGTTATGTGGTTAATAAGTACATTGCAACTATATGATCACTAGCTAACCCGGCGAATTGCGTACCATCTTTATAAAATTCGATAAATGTGGCTATCTTTAATATCTAGCTTAATTGAATTTAGGACTTTACAAGCGAAATAAAACAAACACAAAAAAGTTCAATATTCCACTCGGTTAATCTACATATAAAACGTAGGCGTCTTAGTTAGAATACTTATAACTCAAGAATGGCTGGACCGATTATTATGAGAATTATGATTTTTTTTAAATCTCTCCGCCCCGAATAGCAGAATAACTATTACAAAAAGGAAAAAAGTAATAAATAAAATAAATTGTCATTATATAAATTAGGTTTGGTATTCCGCCTGCTTTCATAATTGATAGCTCACGTCACAAAAGCACAAAGTTTATTTGTACCTACTGTACTGTACTGTATAGATAGAAGATGATCACTTTAGAGAGTGATATTAAAATTTAAAGAAAATACTGTAATCATAAAACAAGTTGCAATACTAGCCGATATGTTGCTAAGGAGACGATGTATAATACTTCAACACTGTACTGAAGTATCAATATCGCAGTTTTCATTTCATTATAACATAATTTTACTCCATTTGTTTTAATTTTTCAAAAATATAGAACTATGTATTCCTAATTTCCCAAGAAGTCATAGGGTACTGAGAGATTAAATAGTCTATAAGGATAATATACCTATATGGAGAAAATGAAATATCACTAACTTATACTTTACTAGTTTATCAGCGAAATTTAAAACGGGGTTTATTGTTGCCATGTATTTGCCTAATAACTATTATCCAAACAAAGACATCCCTTAAGAGCATTTTTACAAAATTGTGCCGCTGCCGTACTGATCGGCGCATAGGTAGATTTGCACTAGTGTATATTGCATTTTACGGGTGACATTTCGAGTCTTATAAAATAATTATTAATGAACTAATCATAAAAAAATATACTATTTCAGTAGTTCAATGATGATAGATTAGTTTTATGAAAGTTTTTGATGGTAATTATATTTAATTCAATATTAAAATACGAGGTAAACCTGCATCATTTTTTGGGAAAGCTCACGGAGGTTAGATGTTTTTTTTAATAATAAATAAGATGAAAAATCAAAATTCTAATACATTATGTTACAACAAAAACATATTTACGATGTCGTAGTAATTAATTTGCTCTAATTTATTGAACATTATTGAGAGATTGAGGCGTTTGAAGTTGTGCATATTATCGTTTTTTCCGTAAACAAGCTGCAGTAGAATGATCAGTACAAAAAAAGGAAAACAGCATTATTCTACATTAACTTACAATAAGAAGAATAAATCTACTGTTTACTTTTATTACAAATAATCAAAATCTTTTCTAAGGGGGTAAACGAGGCGCTCAAAAATTACGATTTCTTGCAAAAAATGTGAAAGGGCTCTTAACTTTTTTATATTTGTTTTATTGCGGCTGCAAAATCATTAATTTGATAAATATAAATGTATATTCATCGACTTTCGGGCGGTACGAAGTTCGCCGGGTCAGCTTGTTAGATATAAATAAATAATAATAAATATTTCCAACACTCACACCAGTTAGCCTAGCCCCAAAGTAAGCACCATAAGGTTTGTGTTATGGGATACTAGGGTAACGGATAGAATAAATATACTATACATAAATATTTTTATAAAAATACATATTAAACATCCATGACTGGGGTACAAATGGGGTTCGTATTCATCACAAAAAAATCTGCCTCACCAGGATTTGAACCCTCGAGTCGGCGACACCATGAAACCCGGCGTACAAACCTCTCGGCCACGGAGGTCATCATAAAGAAAAGATAGAGAGAGATATAATAGTTAAATGTTTTAAAAGTGATTTTTTTACCGTAAGTCGTAAATATAAAATTATACATGATATATTATATTAACTAAATATAATAATACATAATATAATATAGTTTTGTAAAATTTTAATGCTAAGATTACCGATTCTATAAATGTTATGACTAAGTGCTCGTCACTAAAATGAGAATGAAGAACAGTAATTAGTTCATATTTGTTTCTTTGGTTTTCACGCACATCACTCATAAAATAAAACTTGTTTTAAAGGGTTAATGCACGAAACTTTATTTATGCCGTTTCGCAGCCTTTTCAGATCTGCTTCGTCAGGACCGAAGGCTTTTAACCGCCGCCTCCAAAAGTCCACCTGCACTAGGCCAGGACGGCGCATAAAAATGCCATATGTTTTCCATCTCGCTGATATTTGACCTAAATTCATCGCTGATAAAGGATTTCCAGTTAACTACTTCTTCTTTCAGAAGTCTGTTAGCCTTAACGAAATTAGTGCCGTTGTCACTATAGAGATGACCTGGTGTGCCTCTTCTAGCCGCCATTCGCTTTAGTGCTGCTAGAAATGCTGATGCTGATAGATCGGAGACTAATTCAAGGTGGATCGCCTTTGTTGCCATTCACACAAATACCGAAATGTAATGTATATTCTAGAGGTTTTTACTCCTCTTCTTTGACTGAACTTGATATCTACGTATCCCGTGAAATCCACTCCCGTATGATAGAATAGTCGGGATAGATTTGACCTTGCTTCGGGGAGATCTCCAATTAATTGATCTTGCTTTATTGGTCGGTGTCCTCTATAACGGGTGATAACGCAACGGCTCAAGTGTGATTTAACGGCTCTATTGTCTCCAATCCAATGATCCAATATTTCTGACGCAACCATGCTAAAGTCACTCGGCTACCTCCATGATATGTCATTGTATGTGCATGATCCATTAATAGTTTTATTAAACGACTAGAATGCGGTATTATTAAAGAGTGAATCATGTTTTCACTGATATTAGCATTCTTCAATCGGCCTCCCACTCTCAATAAAATTAAATTAAGTAATCTGCTTTTCGGATGTAATGTTTTGTGTTTTTGTAAGTTATATAATATCTTGACTAAATTCTAAATGCTGAACGTGTTTGACAATCTTGAATCTCGCTATTCTCAATTCCGGAACTGTTAAGTAGCTTGGTTTGCTGTTTGATATTCGCATACGTAGTACATATGCTAAAATGCGTGTTACTCGAGTGATGCTGCTATGTCTATCTAATAAGCACGTGATAATGTTATCCTCGCGTGAATATGTAGACGCGTGACTTAGTTTTCATTTTTTAATTTCTACATTAGTAGAGTAATTAGGTAGTTTCTTCTCATTACGTTTTTGGAAAATTTTCAACCATGTAGGCCCATGCCACCACAGGGGATGATGAATAAGCTGCTCAACTGATATTCCACGGCTGGCGCAATCGTCACGATTCTCACTGGATTTGACGTAACGCCAGCATCCGCTGGTAGGGTTTTAGTGACTTTCAGTACTCTGTTGGCCACAAAGTCTGTCCAGCGACCTGGGTCTCCTTGCAGCCAGATAAGCACCGCTGTGGAGTCGCACCATCCGTATAACTGTATGTGATATCCTGTGATTAAATTGTTTTGATTTCCTGATGTTCGAAAAGTTCTGTTAATCTTGCAATATATGACGCAAGCGTAGGCATTTGTAGAAGCATCACAGAACCCATGCAATTCAATTATGTCGTTTCCACAAGTTTGTAACCACCTGGGAATACGAATTGATGTGATATGTTTTAAATCTTCTTGGATAGTCATCCATTCTTTGTTTATGTCTCGAGGTAGCTCAGCGGCCCAGTCTAAATTATACATCCAAATTTTCTGAAATAGTATTTTTAGTTTTGTTGTTACGGATGTGAGCTATCCTTAAGGATTAAATAACCTGGAAATATTTGATAATAGACTTCTTTTTGTTAACTTTCGTTGTGACAGATTCAATTTAAGATCAAATAGAAAAATATCGGATTCCGGGTGCCATCTTAAGCCCAAGGCTTTTATTGATTCGTGATATTTGAAATTATAGCCTTGTTGATATTATATAGTGTAGGGTGACTGATCCAAATGCTAGCACTGCACCAAATAATCAGCACTCTGAATAAATAGTAAAATAATAAGGTTTTCACTAACTGATTTGGGTTACCACTTTAAAAAATAAATAAATTGTTGTTTTTGAAATCCTACCACTGGCAATAACATACTTTCTGACTTCAAAATGGCAAAAAAATGTAAAAATACGTTTGTGTCCGGCAGTTCGTCTTATTTTTGCCTGTTCTTAGAGATCGAAGGTAAGTTCACGTGTTTACATTTAATGCTTTAATAGATCTTTTAAATATTTTATATTAATACTTTTGATTTATGTGATTTCTTAGATAGTTTATCAGGATAGTTTGAAAAGAATAATTTGAGGTTATAATGACATATTGTTAAAAAATGTGGTGCTAATATATGGGTCTAATATTTTGCGAATTCCAAATTATCAGCACTGGTGCTGATAAATGGAAAATAGTACGTAAATACTTATACCATATTTTTAATTGTAAACCGTGCTTATTTGATGCATAAAATTCATTTTTTTTCGTAAAAGTAGTTTATGCCTTCGGAATCCAAATCTTAGCATAGTGCTGAAATTACATTTGCTATTTGTCAGCATAGTGCTAATAATTGGATCAAAAGCATGCTGATAATTTGGTTCTCCTAGCATTTCATAATTTTTAATTTTTTCAGACCCACCTACCATGAAACTAAAGGAAGTAAATATGCCAAATAAAAGAAAAAAAAACTCTTACGAAAATCTATTAAAAGACTTAGATGCATTAGAATAGGGTATGTCCAAAAAACTGGCCTCGAAAACCTTCAATAAACCTAGATAAACTATCCAGTCGCGATTAAGAAAGCCATGCAAGAAGCTACCAGACCCTGATCCACTATTGTCGAACGATGAAGAGGAAGTTTTAGTAAAAGTGGGTTTTAGATTGCTGTCGGAAAGGATTCCCAAACAAAAGACTGATTTACAATTGAGTGTAGCAAGTTTCTTAAAGAAGACAGAAAGAGATTTAGAGACCCCTTAAAGGATGACATATCTGGTAGAAAATGGTATGACCTTTTTATGTGCCGTCATCCAGAACTCAGCGAACGCATTGCCGAAACTGTAATATCAGTCAGTGCTAATGTATCAGAAGAAGACACAAAAAGGTGGTTCCACAATTTTGAGTTTTGTCCTAAGGAAAACAACTACTTTAACATCTACCAGAACCCGTCTCGTGTTTTTAATGGGGACGAATCTAACTTTCAGTTATATCCTAAGAGTGGTAAAATCATTTCATTACGAGGAGAAAGAGACGTATATGAAGTTGATCACGCTGCAGCCAAAACTGTCTTTATTGTACTGTTTACGTTTTGCGCCAACGGAGATATTACACCTCCACTAGTTCTGTTTCCCAACAAGAGGTTTCCCAATGATAAAAAATCATAAGTCCCAAATGAGAGGGGCATTGGTTTAAGCTGTACTAGCTAGATGAAATGTGATTTTTTCTATGATTATATCAAGAATGTATTTCATTCATTTCACATCATACTATTTGTAGATGGACACAAAACACATCTTAGTCTTGAAGTGAATAAATTGTGCAGCAAGTTGGACATTATTTTGATTGCTCTAAAGCCAGCCGACACATGTCAGCTTTTAGACCTCTCAAAAATGCATGGAAGGAAAGTAAAATGGAGGAGAGATTACCCTTTGGAGACTCTCACAAAGAATGATTTTGTACCTGGTCTTATAGAGGCTTTAGAGGTCAAAGATACAACAGTGATAAATGGATTCAGGACTATTGGCTTATGTCCCTGTAACTTTGAAGCCATCAACTACAAAAAATGTCTGGGTAAAGGAAATAAACATGATAAAGAACCAAAACAAGACAAATAAAAATTACAAGAAGATTGTAATGAAGATAGAGTTATGACACGTGAAACTTTAGAAAAGATTGTAGGGCAAAAAATGTACCTACATTTCTGCAAAGAACGCCGCTTGAGAGTCTAATAGAAACAGAAAGGATTTTAAAGAAGATTTGTTGTTATTTCGATGATCAAACTGATGCGTCCACAACTTCCACATCCCAGGAAGCTGTTATCAAATTTCTCAAAATTGATCAATTTCCAGTAATATTAGCATAAGATTTTGTAGATGAAATGCAAGCTATGATCTCTGCAACCACTAACGAACCATCTGATGGTTCATTATACTGAATATTGTCTTGGAAGTGCGCAATTTTTATGTCTTGATAGTCAACAATATTTGCCAACTCCAGTCAGATTAAACAATATTTACTAACTGCAGTAAAATTACAGGACGTATTGGTTACGGAAAAAAACGCCTGAACGAAAAGGTGTTAAAAATGTAGAGAGATCATCATTTGTTCTTACTTCAGCTGAATGGAAAAAGACTGAAAACAACAAATTAAAAACTAAACAACCTAAAGAAGAAGAACAGGCGACTCATAAGAAAAACAGATTACTGAACAACACGAAAAAATAACGCAAAAGTAGAAACCGCTATTAAAAAACAAGAGAAAAAAAGCTAATAAAATACAGGAGAAAAAAGACAATACAATAAAAGGGACAATAGAAAATAAAATACAAGATACAATAGAAAAAACAAAATAAAAGAGATAAAAGCTAACAAAACACAAGAGACATTATCATAATACATGATAATAATACGAAACTTTGTTAAGTTTATAAATACAATTAGATTGTTGTCAAATATTTTTTTTGATCCTTAGTCACACATTACCCACCTATATTAAAATAAGTCAATTAAAGAGATTATAGGTACTAATAACATTTTTTATTTCATATAATTTCAATACCACTATCATAGTGCTGTTAATTGACTCACTCTATGCTATTAAATGGTGGTGATGGTGCTATTAAATGGTAAGATGGTCATTATTTACTCTTGTCCATCTAAAAAAAATGGATACCTAAATATAAAAAATATTTTTTAAATAATCATCTTACTGATTGAATATTGAAACTAGAAAACTCGTCATAACGGGTGAAACAGCATTTTTCAATGTGATAAACGGGCTTAAGTTTGGACTAACTCTTAAAGTGCTGATAATTGGATCAGTCACCCTATATATTATGTAGAAGTTCGGGTGTGTTAGTTGCCCACTTTCTCACATTGAACCCTGCACTTCTGAGCAACTCTATTAGGTCTTTTTGCAAATGTTTAGCTGATGAAATTTGATGCTGGCCGTGAAGTAAATCGTCCATGTAAAATTGTTCTTGTAAAACTTTCGGTGCAGAGCTGGATTCGAACCTGAGCCCTTCATCTTGCGCTAGTTGTTTTAATACCATCATGGCAAAAAAATGGTGCTGCTTTCGTGCCATACGTGACGGTTGGTAATTGATATTCCATTAAAGAGTCCCTAGGCGACTCTCGCCAAATATTTTTCTGATGACGCTGTTGATCCTCATTGATGTTAATTCCACGAATCATTTTTTCTATGTCTGCGGTGTAGGCATCAAACGGCGTCAGTACAAATAGACGCCGTTTGATAATTAATGATATCAAACCCTGTTGTAGGTTTGGGCCTTGGAGCATCACGTCATTGAAACTATGTCCACTTGATGTTTTAGAGAATGCATTAAAAACTACTCGTAGCGCAGTGATTGCAGACTACGCGCGCAAAACGGCGTGGTGTGGCAAATAAACGCTTGATATCATATTACCTGTGGATAATTGCATGTAACCCAATTTTATTTATTTATTTATTTAATTCAGGTAACAAACAGTCTTATACAAACAATTTTACAATTTATGTTTACAAATAGACCTAAAGTACCATTAATTGATATATAATTATTATATTCACGCGGCATAAAAGTGACGGATAACTATAAACATCGACGCCGCACATGTTAACGTGTTTGCACCGCAATGTTTATTTAAACAATAATTCACTTACTTTCCTTTTGAAGCTGTAAAGTGATTAACTGAAAATATCTGCTTCATTCAAGTTCTTATTGTAAAAATTACATTTCCGTCTAAAAAAGGTTTCTCTAGCATAGTTGGTATGGCAACTCGAAACATACATCCAACATGGCATCCAAATACTGGCGTCTATAGACCAATGACTGCACTTCATGTCTTTTTGCACTCTCTTCATAATCATTATGATAAAATCCGTCATGATAATCTAATGATTTCATGAATTTGCGTTGTACACGCTCTATTCTATCCTTGTGCACGGCATACTGAGGACTCCAGACCACGCTACCAAACTCCAATATACTCCGAACGTATGCGTTATAAAGTATCTTAAGGGTACTGCCCCTTTTTTTTTAATACGCAGGTCTCAAAAATCTATTTACAGAAGACGGCGCCTTTAAGAGGCACACCGCCGAACGGACCTCCCACCTGGCTCCCGCAAGTCTTACGAACCCCCCAGTGGCTGCCCACCAAGGACCTCGCAACTCTTACGGGCGCTTTACGGTATAATATCCGCTAAAAAAGTCCTGCGAATACCCTCTAAGCTGCTTAGCACGGAGCTGCGGGATTCCCGTTTAGGGATTCTTCCGCGTCTCCGCACCTAGCAGCCTCCCGGTCTAGCCGGGGCTCCACGGCAGGGGTCTCCCGGGGTATCACGGGGACCCCGCAGACGTGCGCGGGTAGGCCCGCACGTGGGGGCTGAGTACGCGGCCTAGTGCCCACTGTACCGCCCCCCATCCGCTGCGGAGGGCTACTTGGGCGTGCCCGTGTAGCTCCCTCCGCCGCCCCCCTCTTTGCAGGACAGAACTACAAGGGGGGGCTGCCGTCACGGGGTCCGTCGGTGGCCGGCACGGCCAGCGCCATGCCGGTCAGCGAGGGACTCCCGGGTAGGGTCATGGGACGGGCGCAGCCAGGGCGCGCCGCCGTCCTCTCCTACCCGTAAGAGTACTGCCCTTGGCGAAAGGCTTTCCTAGTCGTAGGATTAGCCCCAACTGCTTAAACGCCTTGGCTACCATACTATTACTCCTAAATCGCGAATAGAATTCGTGCGGATTATACTTTGATCAGAGATTCTGTAATTATACTGGATAGCATTATTTTTACGAGTAAAGTTTATTACATGACACTTATCTAAGTTCAAGAGCAAGTAATTGTTTTTACATAAACGTTCAAAATTGTTCAAATCTTTCTGTAAACTTTCACAATCATCAGAATTTCGCATTATTTTATAAATTTTTGTATCGTCAGCGTACATGAGAAAGTGTAAGCGTTGACATAAAGACAAAATAAAAGTGGTCCCAGGTGGGACCCTTGAGGAATTCCTGAGGGAATATTTAAGAATCTCGATCGGTAACCCTTGAGTGCAACAGCTTGACTACGATTTCTGACATATGACTCAATCCATCTTAGCAGATCGCCGTGTATACCGTCCCCGAAAAGCTTTTTTATTAATAAAGAATGATTTATTTTGTCGAACGCCTTCGAGAAGTCGGTATACACGGCATCCACCTGATATCCAGCATCCATAACATTTAGTACGAAGTCAGTGTAAGTAACCAAATTTGTATTGACACTTCGACCTTGGAAAAAACCATGCTGTTCTGCGGTCACGGTATGTTTCAATTGACTCGACAAAAAATGAAGTCACTATTTTTTCAAATTTTTTTGCTAGAACACATAGCTTTGAGATTGGTCTATATTGTTTAACATCGTGTTTTTTACCACCCTTCGGAATTGGTGTTATTAACGCTTTCTTCCATATCATCGGGAAACTACCTTCAGAAAGAAATTTCCTAAAGATGATTGTAAGTGGTAATGACAATTCAGTATAAAGCCTACGAATTAAAATTGGATGAACATTATCATTACCAGCGCCTTTATTAATATCCGCTTGTTTAAATAATTTAGCAACTGATTTGGTGATGCGTTACTACATGTTGGGTGATCGAGATTGCTAGTGTTACCATGGCATACGAAAACTGAATTAAAATATTCATTAAACATATTTGTGATAGATTCAATATCCGTTGATGTCTCATTATTATAGGACATGTGTGTAGGGATATTCTGGTCGCCGAACTTTGAATTTATAAAAGACCAGAATATCGTGGTCACGTCGCTATCTTATCTTCAGAAAATTCTATAAAGTTTTTATAACATTCTCGTTCAAATTGTTTTTCTTTGAACCTGATTGTAGAAAAAATTTGATAATCAAGATCACACCGATACTTTTTCCATTTTTTATGAGCTTTTAATTTTTGTCGAATCAATTTTATTAACGATCTGGAATACCAAGGCGGATAATTAGAATGCGGGTTGATTACTGTTTTTGGAATGTATTTATCCATCAACTCATTAAATACTTTGTAAAAGTAAGATACACATTGTTCTGTATTTAAAACGTTGAATTCTTTCACCCAATCAATATTTAATAATGCCTTACTCATTGATTCAAAATCAGCAGCGTGATAAATTAATTTTATCCGTTTACACCCTTTTATGACACCTATTAGTGGCAATGTCAACGAAATTTCAAGGGATTTATGATGGGGATCTTCAGTGATAAGAGGCGAGTCTGAACCAGTAACAGTACAAACACTGCTACTCATTACTAAATCAAGAATACGCCCGTTAGAGTTCGTACAGCTGTTAAATTGTAATAAATTACATAAGTTCATAAATTCCAATAAGCGTGTGGCATTAACATCGTTATTTGTATTCAATTGCAACTTTGAATTATCATCATAATACCAGACCGCATGCGATACGTTAAAGTCACCCAGGATTAGAAAACTATCATTTGGGTTATCTAAGATGAGCTCGGATGTGTTATCATAAAAAGATTGGAGTGCGACCGAGTGATTGCTATTGTGCGGAAAGTAACAACAAGCTAAATGTAACTGCATAGTGGTGGTGGAAAGCACGGCCGGTGCGCCGGGCGCTTGCATCTGGTTCGGCTCTAAGGCAGTAGCCATCGAGCCGCGGCCATGAGCGTACGGAATACTGAGTGTAAGCCAGAGTTCGTCGACGTTGTTACTTGACCGCCACTGGTCCCGGCGCTGTGCGTACTGCTATAAGTACTCCTCCGCCGCGCGAGCCGCGTCCGTCCTTTTCGTTACGATCTCTTCGATAAACATTATAGTTATTATAAAAGACAGAGGATTTATGGGGAATATCAACATATATAATAAAACCGATTATCACTGTCATTGCGCCACAACTGGCCATTATATTTAACAAATGTATTGATGAGGGAGTGTTTCCAGATTTAATGAAATGTGCTAAAGTTATCCCTCTTTTTAAGGCTGGTGATAAATCAGATCCCAGCAATTTTAGGCCTATATCTGTATTACCAGCGCTAAGTAAAGTATTTGAGAAAATAATTTATAACCAATTACTAGCACACTTTTCTATAAATAAGCTACTTCATTTAAAACAGTTTGGTTTCACTAGAGGCAAAAGTACTACTGATGCTGGAACTGCACTTCTCAAACACATTTTTGATATATGGGAGAGTAAGCACGATGCTATTGGCATTTTTTGCGATTTATCTAAGGCGTTTGACTGCGTTAGCCATGAAACATTGTTAAATAAAATGAAGAGCATTATAGAGTATCAAATATTTCACTAAGTCTGATACAGTCTTATCTTTCTGCTAGGATTCAGAAAGTAGTTATAAATGAAGCTGAGTCTACAGGAGCACCCATTTCTATGGGCGTGCCCCAGGGTTCAATATTGGGCCCATTGCTTTTCCTTATTTATATTAATGACCTTCCTCACTTTACAAGAGATTTGTGTGAGACAGTACTATTTGCTGATGACACCTCTTTAGTGTTTAAAGCTAGGAGAGGAAATGATTGTTATGACGAAGTAAATTGTGCTCTCTCTGAAGTCCTTCACTGGTTTACGGTAAATAATTTAAAACTAAACTCTAGCAAAACAAAATGTGTTAAGTTTACTTTACCTAATGTGAGGCAGGTTAATACTAGTTTAAAAATAAATGACCAGCCTGTAGAGTTAGTGGATTCTACAAACTTTCTGGGTATTACTTTAGACTCGCATCTGCAATGGGATCCTCATATTGATGCCTTATCAAGTAGACTGAGCTCTGCGGCCTTCGCTGTTAAAAAAATAAGACTCCTAACTGATGTGGAAACGGCAAGAATGGTTTACTTTGGTTACTTTCATAGCGTTATGTCATATGGCCTTTTCTTGTGGGGCTCAGCTGCTAATATAGAAAGTATTTTCGTACTGCAAAAGAGAGCTGTTCGCGCCATATATAATTTAAAGGCAAGAGAATCTCTTAGAAAAAAATTTAAATAAATTAATATTTTAACACTGGCATCGCAATACATCTATGAAAATATAATATATGTAAGAAGAAACTATGACGCATTTACAAAAAAAAGTAAACCCATAACTTAAACACGAGATTTAAGAACAAGCTTGCCGTTCCATGTTTCAGACTCCAAAAATCTAGAGGTTCATTTCTGGGATGTAGTATTGCATTGTTTAACAAAGTTCCCCAAGATCTGATTGAGCTTCCACTAACCAAATTTAAATCTCAGATTAAGAATACTCTTATGAATAAGGGCTATTATAAAGTTAATGATTATCTAAATGATCGTAATGCATGGACATAGGGTTTCTTGTAATTTCTTATTTGATGGGTATGAGTCAGTTTAACAGTAGTATGGTACCTATCTAATGCCGCTTCCTATATATACTAAATATAAAATTTGTTGTAATTATATATCTATACCCTAAATAATGTAATGGAAGGTGACTTCAGAAGTATGTCTGAAGTCATTTTTCAACTTGACGACTCTGTATATATCAATACAGGGAGAAAAAAGCAGCCCTTGCTGAGTTTCTTGCCGGTTCTTCTGTGTGTTTGGGTTAGGTAATCGTCATTTAATTTTAAATAAATCGGATTCATTTGTGATACGAAATATATTGGATTTATCAGTTTTTCGAATAAATATCTTACAGTCTTTTACCCATAGATATGGGTATTTCTTTTCAACCTTAAGCTATAGAGGAGAAGCCGGTCCTGGTATTCCAATATCAGCGGATGTGATGCCCGTTGATCGACGTGCCCGCGCTGCTGCAATCAGCTGGTCCTTGCGCCTTCGTTGAGTAAACCGCACAATTACTGACGGATGACGAGCTGTTTGTTTACCACGTTCATGGGGCGCATTGGTATTTTGAGGATGGGGACGAACTCGATGAATAGTGTCAACATCGGTATCGGAAAGCTGAAGCCCCAAAACTTGACAAAGGTTGTAAAATAATGAATATAAATTTTCACCACTGGTCGAGGGTATTCCTGAGATTTCAATATTATTTTGTCTGGAAAATTGATCTTGTGCATTATTTTCTAACTTCAATTCTGATATGGTCTCAAGAGCTTTTGTAAGCTCTGTTTGAAGATCTGGTAGACAGGATAACTTCCCCTCGGCAGTTACTAATCTGTCCTCAATACCAGAAAATCGATTTTCCATTTCGTTCTATTTGGAGTTAAAATCTTCCACAGATTGTTTAGTACTGCGAATATCCGATTGAATATTATTAAAATCCTTTTTCATGGCGTTGAAGTCCACACGAAAACTTTTGATTTCATTTAGTACCTCAGCCATAGTAGCACCTCCTGTCTCAGAGGTCTGAGCGCGACAAGATATACAGCGCCAGGCTGCTTTTTTCTCCTGTCCCATCTTCCTGTAACTGGCCTCGGAAACTCCTGCACATCCATAGTGGAAACTTCCATTGCACTTACTGCACGACACAGAGTCGGTAACAGTATCCTTACACTTTGCACAAAACATAGCTATTTATGGATTTTATAAAAGCAAAATATTATTCAGAGTTTGTATAGATGATAAAATTAAAATTTTGAGCAAATAATTGCCAAAATTAAATGAATTGACAATTTAACGTCGGTAGCCGCGGGATAGTATCCGTCACTTATAAGCGCGCGCACCTGACTGACAATTTTATGTATTCCTGTATAAATGATTTGTACTCCTATTCTATGGAAATTTGATTGGAGCTCTTCTGTATGTTGCGAGTGGAACACGGCCAGACGTATCTTATAGCGTAAACTATTTGAGTCGATTCCAAAATGCTTATAGTGATACTCATTTCAAATATACCTTGCGAGTTCTCAAATATCTTTACTGTACGAGACACTTAAAGATGAACTAGGACGCCAACTATAAAGAACAATTGGACGCTTATGTAGACGCTGATTGAGCCGCAGATAAATTTGATAGGAAGTCGACGACAGGAATTCTCATAAGAGTTTTTAATAATCCGATCATGTGGAAATCACATAAACAAAAAATAGTGTCAAGAGCATCAACTCATGCCGAGTATTACGGCAGACTGTGTTGAAGAAGTGCTTCCAGTAATAGGTGTGTTATGTGATTTAGGGGTTGAGATTAGGGACCCAGTAAAAGTTTACGAAGACAACACCGGGACTATTGCGTTATCATAGAACGGAGAGTTTTGTAAAAATTCTAAGCATATTGACATTTAAGCTACCACTTCGTATATGACTACGAGAAAAAAGGTATTTGTACGGTTCAAGCGTACATCTCGCGAAGTCATCACTTTTTCATAGTTGTGTTAATAGTTACAAATTTGCAACAGTTCACGTTTCCATACCAATCGCGGCGGGCGCGCACTCATCTATCGATCATTTATCATAGCATAGTATCAGTTTTTATATAGTAATAAATAGTTTAAATTCTTATATCATCTTTTACTTGTCATATCAACTCTAGGTGTACCATACATGTAAATGGTCCTTCGAATATATGAACAAGTGCGATCATTTACGCGTAGACTAAAAGTGTGACAATTTACCTAACGGTGTTCATGTAAGTGGTTTTGCACAGCAAATTGGAATACAGTGATTTCAAGAAGGAACTCGCCTATAATCTATATACAGGCCCAGGAGCTACATCAAACAGGACACCACCAGGTTTACTACAAGTTACATACAGCCAGCTCTTAAGTTAGATCTTTCCTTTTTTATATTAATTATCAACTCTATCAAGCAAAATGGAAGATCTTCTAGCTCAAACTCAAATAGTACTTATACTAACTAAATAGTACTATACTTCAACGTTGCACTGACATCTTGACTTGGTTCAATGCTTAAATTCATTTCCATTGGTGTCTCAAAGTTCTTTGATTCGATTACGTTATACTTTTCAGCTATACTTACAATGTATTTTTCCTGGCTTAAAGTCATTCTGCCTTCTTTTGGTTCAAAAACTACATCTATTCCAAGATACTGTTTTACCTTTCCCAGGTCTTTCATTCGGAATCTATAGTTCAATAGCCTTTTAACTTCGTCAATTGCCTCATTTTTCTCCCCAAATCAAAATATCATCCACATATATATTTATACAAAGATATATATTTATATTATTAACACATCCTGTATACAAACAATAGTCAACCTCTGACTTATTGAAATTAACGCTTGACATGAATTCGTGAAAGCATTCATACCAATCACGTGGGCTTTCTCGCAATCCATGATGAGCTTTTTGTAATTTGCGTACTTTATTATTCTATGTTATTTATTTATTTATCTTTAACAAAGTTTCTATAGCGGTTTTTTGTGGAATTTAATACAATTAAATATAGATACAATCTTAAGGCCAACTACAGAAACTCATATGTATATATAAATTAAATGTAATAATTACTGATATATATGTATATATCAGTAATTATTACAATTTAATTTTAAAAATTGTATAAAAGTCATATAATTCACTAACATAAATAATAAAATAAAATTAAGATTGGACAAAACATAACAAAAAGACAAAAAAAAGAAAAACAAACACTGAATATCCATATGACAGGGTTTTCAAGAATTTGTCACATGATAACTTTATGAAGTGTGGGTGGGTGTGTGTGCACATTACATCTGATTTCTTTCACTTTCTTACCTGTTTGATTTTCCACCATATTTACATAATCTCTAAAACAATTAAAAACATCACTCTTGTTATCAATTAGACATAGATAAGCTAACCTACTACAGTTCATAGATATGAATGACACAAAGTATCGTTGCCACATCCGTGTGGATAATCTCTAACAAGTCTGTTGCACATCGTCTTCGATTTCCAAAAGGTAGATTTGTCATTTTCTTCATCAAACAAACTTCACATTGCACGTAACCCTCGCCTAAAGTGATAGGTAACCCATCTACAACCCTGTGCCTGCACATTTCATTTAGTTTCTTAAAGTTAGAATGCCCAAGTATTCTATGCCATTTTTCTTTTTCTGACATAATGTTATGACTTGTGTATGCTACTGTACCTTCTTTTTTATAACGCAGGTAAAAAATCTTTTTACAGACGACGGCACCTTTAAGAGGCACACCGCCGAAAGGACCTCACACCTGGCTCCCGCAAGTCTTACGGATCCCCTAGTGGCTGACCACCGAGGACCCCGCAACTCTTACGGGCGCTTTACAGCATAATATCCGCTAAAAAAGTCCTGCGAATACCTTTTACACTGCTTAATACGAAGCCGCGTGGTCCCCGTAAGGGATTCTACCACGGCTCCGCGCCCAGCAGCTTCCCGGCCTCGCCGGGGCTCCACGGCAGGGGTCTCCCGAGGTATTACGCTGTTTTCGGGACCTTTATTTTAGGCCCCTCAGACTTTCTTGGAGCTGGTTCACCCTTGCTCTGCGTGGGCTCCTCCTCTTCTTCGCAGGATCGGGGTCGGCGGCTGTGCTCCCTGTATTTCTCCTCCCTCTCCGGACGATCGTACACCACTGTTCCGCCGGTTCCGCCCTCATCGAGGTCCCCGCCTCCCGCCGGTCCGCCGCTAACGGTAGGCTGAGCCTTTTCAGCGGCGGGGGCCTCTCCTCTAAGGAGGCCAGCCGAGTGCTGACCATCTCCCCTATGGAAATCATAAGGGAGCGTTTCAGCTCCTCGACGACCTCCAGCGGTATTAGTTGTGTGGTTGGAGGGGCCGCAGGGGGCTCTCTCCTCCATCGCTGTCCTCAGCGATTCCAGCTCCTTCCGCATGTTCGCCATTTCTGCCTTCACCTTTTGATTCTCCTCTCGGAGTCGCAGGTTCACGTCCTCTACATTTTTAGGTCTGTCCGCCGCCTCTACCTTACGCAAGGCCGCCTCCAGGAACTTCTTCGCCTCACGGGTCATCTGCATTTCTTCGCCATCACGTGCTTCACCTCTCGCCTTCCAGTCCAGGTAAGTCAAGCGAGTGGCGATCGCGGACCTGAACTCAGCTGCCGTGAAGGTATCTGGCTTCTTGGGAGGAGGAAAGTGAAGGTAGAAGCCTCCCCTACCTTGACCTCTACAAGGGGAACCGGGGAAGCTCTGCGCTTACCTTTTCCCCTGCGTGCAGTGTTCCCCTTGGGGGGCATCGGTGTTAAGCCCCTCTCATCCTCCTTATCCCCGCCGCCTCTCAGCCGCAGGACAACTTCTCTTTCAGACGCCTCGGTAACCAATTTACCACTGCGGGACCCGATAATCCCGCAGCGCCGGTGGCCAGCCGCAGAGTACATAAGCCGCTAGTAGTCAATTTACCACTCTGAGGCCTAGCTACCTCAGTGTCAGCGGGAGAGCATGACAAACAATTCTCAATAGGCGACATTTTCATTACGATGTCCCTCTTCCGGGGGAGGGAACCCTGCCTGGCCTCATCGGTCTCAGGTTTTCTCCTTTTGACCCCCACCCCGAAGGGTGGCAGCCCCCGTTCCCGCACCGCGTGCAAAAATTTTCATTTTTCGTAATTTGCACCATCAAATATCTGATTGCCTACTTCTCCTATCTTTGCTTCCATTTTCGGTATCTTACGTCTTCAATTGTTTTGGTACTGACCTTGTCAAAGAATTTCTTCTTATTTTCCTCTTTCTATTTATTTTATTCATCAACGCACCTTTGTTACCATATTGAGGAAGTGGATCGTAGAAAGGAAAGACCATCAGCTCCTAATATTTAGTTTATGTAGTAGCAATCACATTTTACATTTGATAGGTATACACCGTTGACGTATTTTGCAAAAGTTCTAGTATGAAGTAACGGTGACAGAAAGATACCATTGACTCGCGCTAACAAGAAGGTTTTACATAAAATCATAACTCCAACACAAACTTAAAAACGCACAACGCAAAATAGTGTTTTCTCTTTTTGTCTTGCAATATTTTCCAACACTACTTACTCTGTCATGCGCTGTCCGATCAGATTTCAATATTTATGACAATGAAAGAAAACAATTTTTATAAATAATGAAATCAAAATATTTACGAGTGAAATGTTACACATTAGCTTTTTAATACACTTTTCTCGCAAAAATGCCTGCGGTATTTTATTCACCAACGTCAAACTGTCACTATGTTCAGATGAACACTGATTAGACAAACCATGATGATATGGGACTTAGCCTATTCGAGTGCTGTCATCTTTCAGAGCGGTCAAACTATGGTAACATTTCAAATCTTTGGTTAGAGTGAATAAATGGAGGATTAATATTTCTATTAGAGTAAGACTTACCTTTCACTAACCACTGGAAATAAATAAAAAAATATTGCGCTACTGAATAAAATTTCAGGCAATTATGATTGTATTAATTGAGTTAGTAATGAAAGTATTTTAACGGAGATCCCATTGCGGTAGAATCGGTAACTTAATTAGCTACCTCCTAACTACATTAGATGTATGTAGTAATTTTCTAGCTTAAGTGGCATAGAGTGTAATTATTACACTATGCTAGTGGTAAATGAGATTTTATGGATTCTCATTTGACACTCCACCACGTTGGTTAGGTTCCGCACAGCACAGTTCTATCATCCTCCTACACGATCCGTCTTATGGTTGAGAAGTTACTTGAAGCTAGAGGTAACGAAGCTAGAGTTACCATCCGTTTGGATTAGACCGGACTTTTACCGTATTATTAATAAAACTGACCTGCTTCTGCCATAACCCGAACTTACACAAAGAGTAGCTAATCCCTTATTAGCGAAGGAATACCTTTGCGGTTACGAAATTATTAATAAAAATAAAGTAAGCTTAGATTTACTAAGCATTCATGCCACATGGATAAACATGTGTCAACATTCGTAATTTAAAAGTAAAAAAGAATTAATACGAACTAGTTTCGCATTCATTGTCAGGGACACAATTCATCGTTAGAATTTTTTAAGTGAATATTTTACTTTCATTCTGCCTTCTCGGCAAGAAACGCAGAGATTTTTTTATGAAAAACATTCCTAACATGTCTAATAAACGGAATCACTCCATTAATTGGGATGTTGTAGAAAAACTTAAATTGATATTTTGGTTATCCTACCTGGGGGAAATCAATCGCCTAACGGAAATGCTTTGGAAAACGCTAACGCTTACGTTTTTATTTTGTTATTTCTGGCCGCCTGCGGTATTCAAATGCCTCGCGCTCTTTCTTGCATTGGTAATAACAATATTAAAAAAAATGAGCGTGAGGTATTCGAAAACCTCAGGCGGCTAGAAATAACAATATTTTTATATTGTTATTTTATAAATTACGATACCATCCACCAGTGGATGGTATCGTAATTTATAAAATTTAAAATTATGCGTTCGTATCAAATTCTTTTTGTAATCTTATATTTTCTTTATAGTAGTCTATTTATATTTCTAATAAAATTAAATAATTTTTATAAAAGAGCTGAAAAAACTTTTATAGGAATGTCAGTCTTTTGTTAGTACTTTTCAAATTCCTAAATGGTAACCCTAGATGATGCAAAATCCTTAATTTTTTTGGTCTACTAGGTAGATTCTCATACTTGCCTAAAACTAAGAAGATTTAAATAGCAAAGATGTCCTTGTATAACTATTTACCAATGTGCTCAGCAATTTGCATCACGTTCAACCACTGTTTTTGCCTGGCGTTTGGCGGCCATTAGACGCTCATGCAGCCGTTTCAACTACATAAGCAACTCTCACACACGCACACGTCTGTAAATAACATTCAATCGAGCAAGCGAGACAAAACTCTACGCTTCAACGCAGAGCAAGCGAAACGGCGAGTTCGTACGGCTGAGCTGTATTTTTGTCCTTTTCTTGATAACAAAATGGTGATTACGTAAATAACATTCACGACAAACAGTGATTTTTGAGAGAAAAAAATATTTTACTGTTTTACGAATGAGAAGTGTTGCCGAGGCATTTGATTTTAAACTATTTGTGTTCTTTATAAAAATATCAAAGGCATTGTTTTATCTTTATAACACAGAATATACGCACTATTGTTATATTGAGTGCACACGCAGCGTGCTTGAATGTTCAATTGTGACTGCAGCGAATTGTGGTCATGCACCACAATTTAAGCGGATCACTTTTGAGCCGCGAGTGCCGTACCTTCCTTTTTGTTTTAATCTAAGGTCATGAATGATAAAAAAACCGGCCATGTGCGAGTCAGACTCGCGCACGAAGGGTTCCGTACTTCTATCTATACAACATTAGACACTATGATATAACAACATTAAAATTATATTTTCTCATAGGTTTTCACGCACATCACTCATTAAATAAAACAATTTTGAACGGGTTAGATGCAGTGATTTCTCGTTCTGACGACGCCGTCGCAGTCCTGCAAGGCTGCGAAACGTCAATAAATAAATAAAATCAGTGCATCTATCTAACCGGTTGAAACTTATTATTTGATGAGTGATGTGCGTGAAAACCTAAGAAACAAATTGTTTAGTGTCCCAAAAAGGAGGTGGAACTAACTAATGAATCAAACCGAGCATTTACTGCTTGTACATAAAATACTTATGTTTACATAAAAACAAGCGATAGCGCGATTAAATAGACTATTCCTGCTATCTAGTATACAAAATATTATTTTGATTCCTAACATACCGCCCGCCATTGACAGCATGTCCATAACAAATGATGTTGCAGTTTTAATTATAAATCAAAAGTTAACTTTATAGTAGATTATACATATAACAACACAAATTCATAAAATACCTAGGTGACATTCGCACTATTATAAAATGAACATCTTAGTCTATGAAAAAAATAAAATTCTTCATACTTTAACATAAATTGAAAATGTTTAAAATAAGAACTTTATAATTGAACAACAACATAAAAATACTGAATAATAAATCCATTACAGTCGTAGGCAATATTTAAAAAACTATAACTGAGAAAACATTGCTAAAATTGTACAAATAAATAAACAATTAAAGAAAACTAGCAAACCAGTGAACCAAATGTTCACCAAAACCTGATTTAAAAAAAAATGTATTTAATTAATTGAGAACTTCGGAGATTTTGTGTGGTTTCGTTTGAAATTCGTGATTTCTCGAAAACTGGAAGTGCTACGTTACTCAAATCCGGTTTGTAGTCTTATCAGACTATTCTTAACTTATAACTTAAATATTCTCTTTATCTATCTCTTACGGTTTGGCCGCTAAAACAGCACCACAGACGGACGGACGGACTTGTCTAATAGATAAGAGATACTAGCAAACCAGTGAACCAAATGTTCACCAAAACCTGATTTAAAAAAAATGTATTTAATTAATTGAGAACTTCGGAGATTTTGTGTGGTTTCGTTTGAAATTCGTGATTTCTCGAAAACCGGAAGTGCTACGTTACTCAAATCCGGTTTGTAGTCTTATCAGACTATTCTTAACTTATAACTTAAATATTCTCTTTATCTATCTCTTACGGTTTGGCCGCTGAAACAGCACCACAGACGGACGGACGGACGGACTTGTCTAATAGATAAGAGATTTTAGTCGAACAAGTCTCTTTTTAGAGAACCTTTGCATAGAAAGCCTATGACACGCGTAATGTGATCTAATATAACTAAATATGTAAGAATGCCGTATACTGCTTTAGCAAACAAAACCAAAAAAAAACATCATACGAACCAATGTCACTTTGTGTTAGTCAATTGGAGAATTCTTAAGTTAAGTTCAATATTAAACAGTTTACCGCTTTTAATCTGAATTTACCGCCCATCCTGAGGACTTCCATTTTTGTCCTGGAAAGGTTCCTTTTGGCCTTCTTAAGTTATAAAAAGCTTCTACCTAAGTGGACTGTATTTAATATTTACATGTAAACCAAGAGAGACCAATTTTAAACAGGCTGTGGTAAACAAATGAAAAACTTCTATTTTTTTACACTATTGGCAATGAATAAGATGACTATTGAGCCATGCCCCTGTATTCAACCCAATCCTGCAACAAATTCTCAAACATGTATTGGTACCATTCTAATCCAGTCATACATATTTTTGAAATTTTTGTTTGAAAATAATTTGAGAATTATGGAAGACGCAACCCAACCCAGCGGATCGAACAATCGTGAGATACAAGAAATCATTTGTGATGTATTTCTGTATTTCCGTGCTTTAGTATACTGAGGTAGTCGAGTAGGAATATTTTTTCTAAGAACTGAAATATATTCGTTGCCATGACCTGTAAATTGCCATGTTTGTCAGGTAAATGTGCGGAATAGAAGCTTGACTGAACAGACATTTTTGTTGGTAATTTCCGCGAATAAACTTTGACGTTGTTGCTCTTCTTGAGTAAGAATCTTTTTCATTTCTCATTCTCGGAAAGTGGTGTTGTTTTGATCTGTTTATTGGGTGGAAAATGCTGCTTCCCTCCCTAAAGAGGGAAAAACTCATACAAATTACTTCCCGCCTAAGGGCCGGAATGAACTTTAAAAATAGAACTACTGTCAGATGAGAAGAGTTTTATGTAAAAAAAAATGCTGAGGCCATGTGAGTTTCTAAACAGGCAGTGTGAACTTAACACAAACTTCTTTGAGTGGAATAAGCCGCAACAATTACGCTGTTCCATATTTAAATTTAAAAAGTCGACATAAATTGGCGGGATACTAAACTGTTATGTATCTGTGAAGGAATAAAAAAAAATTTTAAGTAAAACAGAGCAATCTAACTTTGAATATTAAAAATGAGTTCAAGCGATTTAGAAATGTTGACACCGGATTCAATTAAAGACGAGCCAAATTGTGTTATAGAGAATCTTTTGCCAGAAATGTCAAAAGAGAGATACCTATATGAATACATACAATGATTTTCTAAAGTGGCGAGCAGAGACGAATATAAAATCGTATTCCGAAAGTTTATTTCTTACATATTTTAATTGACTGTCTAGCAAACTACAGCCTTCTTCTCTATAGAGCCGATATTCAATGCTCAAGAATACACTTAGTGTAAAACATAATGTAGAAAACATTCCATAATTTAACATCATTTTTGAAAAGACAGTCTCAGGGGTTCAAGAGCAGGAAATTTATGGTTTTCACCTCTAATGAAGTGGATTTTTTTTAAATGAGAGCATCTTTTAAAAAAAATCCACTGACGAGATATATTTGGCAATGAAGGTAAGTTTACCTTAGTATTTATAATTTATTTTACAAAATGAACTTATTTATTACCCAAATACTGAAAAATTACATTTTTCACAGATGGTATTGATACTCGGTATAAGCGGCGCTTGCAGAAGCAGTGAACTCACTAATTTGACAACTAAGGACATTAAAAGTGAAGGCCAATTATTACTAGTAAAACTGACTTAAACAAAAACAAATATTGAGCGCTCGTTTGTAGTACAAAAAGAGTTTACACAAATAGTAAAGAAATATCTACAAATGAGACCTAGTGACGTAAAAATGGACCGTTTTTTCTCAACTACCAGAAGGGAAAATGCTATAAACAAGTGATCGGGAAAAACAAAATCTCAGGTATGCCCAAGCAGATTGCAAGATATTTGAATTTACCAAATTGTAAGCAGTATATCGGACATTGCTATAGGCGAACATCAGCAAAACTTTTAACCAATTCTGGGGCAAACATTACAACCTTAACTCCAAGAAAAAGACTTGGAGGCTGGAAATCCAGCACAGTCGCCGAAGGCTACATTGAGGATTTAGTCCAAAATAAAAATAAACTTTCAAATCAATTAACTGAAACTATTAAAATACGCCCCAATTCGCCTCAGCCAACAACTTCCAGGGAGTATCCGCCATGGAATCCATCTTTTGATGAAATAACAGAGTCGCCTACTTTTACAGATATCCAAAACAGCCAAATTTGTAAAAGTATATCAAGCAGCATAAATATTCCAACAACATAACTTTTAATTTCTCTAATTATCCTAATATGACAATTAATTTTAAATAGCTTCTTCTAATTTTATGGTATACAGGGTGGCCGGGGAGTTGACGTTCAAGCGTAAAATTTAGATAATTTATGATGAGGAGTATCCAAATCACCCCCATGTATGTTCTACGATTTTGCGTAGTTTTCGAGTTATAATTTTTTTAATGATTTTTTTCGTAATTTTCACCAAACATCAGTTTTCGATTTTTTCTCATTCTGTTGGACGTTTCTGGTTCAGTTTTTTTGTAATAACTGACTAACAGAGTTTAACCTAGCACCCTAAAACTAATGGTTTATCTAGGCATTGCAGAATTTACTTAGAATTTGTTCGAAAGTTCAAAATTACGATTTGAGCTCAGTACACACAAATTTTCAAAGTATGAAAAAAAATGTAAATGGGCCATTTACATTTTTTGAGTTCAAAAAGCTTTTAAAAACTTCCTGAAACATTAAACTTTAAAACAAGGCCAAATAAAGATAGGTTCAATGCGGGTTGTTTTTATGTAACTGACCTTCAAAGTAAATTATGGCATTTTTCAAGGAAAAAAAATAATATTTTATTTTATTTAAATCTTTGCCTACCTCTCAGTTATGATGGATTTGAGGAAAACACAGTTGTTAATGACCTAAATTCTACTACTACTTACTTACTCGTCTTGTTCTGCCGTTTTTTCTCGACCACTATTTGCCTACCGATACCGCCGCTGCTTACTTGTTTGACCCCTGCTTGTTACTGGATTCCGTAGTGCCTAACGATTTGGACTGTAGTTACTTGGAAGTGTTAGTGATGCCCTACACTCTGAGTGAATATGCAGAAATTATTTCTACGGGGATCAACTTCAACGCCGAGGCGGAGCGCAACCTGATCATTACCCTGACTATCGTGTGTTCATTATTACTCACAATACGTTAACGGCATTCCTGGCCAACGTAGCGGTGAAGGCATTCAGGGGGTTGATCAGGAACGCAGAGAAATGTACTGAAAGAAGTGCAACGCAATAGTAGTGCAGATGTAGATTGTGTATTATTATACTCTTTATTGCATCATATAGTTAAAACATATAGTCAAATACATAGTAAGCAAAGGTGGGCTTATCTCTCAAAGAGATCTCTTCCAGCCAACCTAGGTGGTGTCGGAGATTCACAACTTAGCGGGAAACAGAAAGTGCAATAAAAATTAAACTAAAAATAATTTATTACTACTGTTATAGGAAATAGACTTAATAAATAATAGTTATATATATATATATACATTACATGATACATATACCTACATAAATAAATTTGCATAAATATACATAGATAAATACAATACCTATCCAAATATACATAACATACATATAAACCTGATAAATAAATACTAATAAGAAACAAGATACTTCGTGAGAATGATTCATTAAGTTTGAGATTTCTGTTTGAGAAAATGATCTTACTTTAGACTTAAACGAGAAGATGGTCGGACATTCCTGAATATTGGTCGGATGTTTATTCCACAGATGTGCAGCCCTAAAAGAAAAGGAATTCAAATAGGAGATGGTATTACTTTTAGGAAGCTCAAGCGTCTTAGTAATGCAAGGTCGCCTAGAGCGTGAAGGAGGGGGAAGAATCTTAAATCGGGAACGCAGGTATACTGGGGAGTTTGGATCTTTGAGAATCTTGAATAAGAAGACAAGCATATGCAAATCTCGGCGAAGACGAATAGGGAGCCATTGAAGTAGAAAGCGATAAGCTGACACATGATCATACTTCCGCAGACCAAATATAAATCGTATGGCTAAATTTTGGAGTCGTTCTAATTTATTGAGTAGCTCTTCATTTGCATCAGGATAACAGACATCGGCGTAGTCGAGAATTGGAAGAAGGAGTGATTGCGCTAACATAATTTTGGTTTTAAATGGTAAAAAATATTGAAGTCGCTTGAGAGAGTGGAAAGAGTAAGCAGAGTATACGCTTACTAAGTGTGTATTTCTTAGAAAATTTTGATATTTTGCTTTAAATAAATGTATTTTGTTCACAATTAACTGCGTTTTACTCAAATCCATCATAACTCATAGAAAGTCAAAGATTTAAATAAAATAAAATAATTTCTTTGAAAATGCCTTAATTTACTTTGAAGGTCAGTTACAGAAAATAAACCCCCATTAACACTTTCTTTATTTGGCCTTGTTTGAAAGTTTATTATCTCAGGAAGTTTCTAAAAGCACTTTGAACTCAAAATCCCCCCATTTCCTATTTGTTTTCATACTTTGAAAATTTGTGTGTACTGAGCTCAAATCGTAATTTTGAACTCTGCAATGCCTAGATAAACCATAAGTTTTAGGGTGATAGGTTAGGCTATGTTAGTCAGTTATTACAAAAAAAACTGAACCAGAAAAGTCCAACAGAATGAGAAAAAAATCGAAAACGGATGTTAGGTGAAAATTACGAAAAAAATCATTAAAAAAATTATAACTCTAAAACTACGCAAAATCGTAAAACATACATGGGGTGATTTGGATACTCCTCATCATAAAGTATCTAAATTTTACGCTTGAACGTCAACTCCCCGGCCACCCTGTATATATACCTATTTATGAATAAATATTTTTGATAAACAACTAGTTTTATTTTCCTCATATTCGAAATGAAAAGTAGAGTGTTTAACTCGGGTAAAAGAATCAATTCCTACTCGGACTATAGCCGTCTAAATACCTCGGGAATTGATTCTTTCCATCCTCGGTTAACAATCTACTATTTACTGGCTGTGAGAGACTTCATCTCTGACTTCGATTCCCAACATTGAAGAAGTAAATTATCTTTACGCTTGTTGGCATATTAGGTAACTTTCTTGCTTAGACTTTACAAGTGGAGGCTGCCCAAAGGTTTTGAAGAAACCTGGTCTGATAGAATCCATCCATGCTTTGTATGTTGTACTTTATGAAAGCTTAGAGGACTCTTGAATAAACCAACGACTAAAATGTGACTGATCCTATCAGCTTCCAGAAGCAAATCAAAGTCTGCTATTTTTACCCCTTCTAACTTTTGATACATTTAGATATTGACTTTATGAGTCGATAATATGGACGTTAATTTATTCAATACATGAGCCCTGGCGTCTACAACATAATAATTGATGCCATGGATTGGTTGAAGTTTGGAAATTGACGATTTCGTTACTACAGAGAGAGTCAGAGATTGTCGATACCTGATATAAAAGCATTCGCTGAAAACTTTTGGACACCTAGCGATTGCATAGTGGCACCTGAGTAAATGAAGATTGAGATCCCTTAGCAACCAAGGATCTGAAAGTACAGTGATTTCTCGACATGGACTGTACTTTAACTAACGTAGTAGTAGCTTGACTATGAGTAGTTGAATGACTCCTTACTACGTGATTGACTTCCTTAGTAATATCAGAATTACCTGACGAGGAAGTAGTGTCTACAACAATGGCTCTCTTGTCAACGGATGAATCAGTGGCATGGTTTTCCGTTGATATTGAAATATTGAGATGTAATAAGGTATGATGTTTTTTCTGACATACGAGGCATCTAGAAGCTTGACATCAGGCAAACGCGTAGTGTTTTGGACCCATACGATTAAAGCACAACTTATTTAATCGAATAAAATTACGACGCACTTCAACAGTTTCATGCTCAAAAAAGAAAATCTTGCGTTTTTTCTAGACAAAAAGCCCTATGTGTGTTTTTTGATAGTATAGACCAGTGTCGATAATTTTAAAAATGGTGAAAAGTGAAAAAAAATTATAGTAGGATGAAACCCATTAGAAAAGGTAGAGAATATAACAAAAATGAAAGGAAAAATAAATTACGGGCGATCTGAGGTCGGGAAGGGGGAGGGGGTGAGTTTTTAAGGGTAAAAATGGTTAATCTCGATTTCCGGTAAAATTGCAAGTCCTATGAAAAAAAGTTAAATGGCAAAGTTGTAGGTAATAAAAAGATCTACAACTTTTATATCGACACTTTTTCACATAACCTCAAAATTTATGTGAAAAATGCGAATAACCGTGTTTTTGGTTTTTGATTTTTATTTTTTGCAAAAAAAAATATGTTTTCACGGAATTTGGTGAAAACTTACCTTTGTATGTCCCAAACATACAGTAATTTTTTTGATTTAAAATATTCATTTTTTCACCGTATTTTGACTTAATATCCAAAAAGCACCCTAATTTTCAATCGAAAATTCTCACGTCAAAATTTCTGCTTTTTTAAAAAAGTTGGGGTGTTTTTTGTTTGTTGAAATCTCTACTTTCTGATGGTATAAAAAAAATATACACTAGTATGATAAATGTTCTCAGAAAATGCAAATTAATAATGAAAAAAACCTCGAATCTGAAAATCCTATTTTTAATACCTACTTACAACAACTATTTTTGCATGTTTTATGGATTTGTAATTTTTCTGTTTATCAATATAACATGAAATCTTACGTTTTTCGAGTAATTAAAGTGTAAATTTTAATAAATAGTTCAAAATTATACATAATGATTCAAATCAATTTTTCGGATTGGAGTTTTTGTCATTATTAATTTGCAGTTTCTGAGAACATTTACCATAGTAGTATTTTTTATACCATCAGAAAGTAGAGATTTCAACAAACAAAAAATACCCCAACTTTTTTAAAAAAGCAGATATTTTGACGTGAGAATTTTCGATTGAAAATAAAGGTGCTTTTTCGATATTAAGTCAAAATAAGGTGAAAAAATGAATGTTTTAAATCAAAAAAATTACTGTATGTTTGGAACATACAAAGGTAAGTTTTCACCAAATTTCGTGAAAAAATATATTTTTTTGCAAAAAATAAAAATCAAAAACCAAAAACTCGGTTATTCGCATTTTTCACATAAATTTTGAGGTTATGTGAAAAAAGTGTCGCTACAAAAGTTGTAGATCTTTTTATTACCTACAACTTTGCCATTTAACTTTTTTTTTAATAGGACTTGCAGTTTTACTGGAAATCGAGATTAACCATTTTTACCCTTAAAAACTCACCCCCTCCCCCTTCCCGACCTCAGATCGCCCGTAATTTATTTTTCCTTTCATTTTTGTTATATTCTGTACCTTTTCTAATGGGTTTAATCCTACTATAATTTTTTTTGGTCTCAAAAATTATCGACCCTGGTCTAGTATGCAAATTACACGGGAACTATTGGAGACAAGAAAAATGTATCATTTTATTCGTAAGTGATAGAACTATTATCAATAAATTATGAAATAATAAAGTCGGCATTCACATGACAGATCAGAATATTTATTAATGAAAAAAGAAAACAACGGTTGCTATGACACACACATGACAGATTACAAAAATAGGGTTAACAAAATTAAAAAGAGTATTTATCAAAATAATATAGGGTGAAATTGAATGTTTCTATGAAACTTCGTGAGATGGTTGGGTTACGTGTATAGAGTATGCCTGATTTATAATTTGTGTATTTTTATGTCCTTTCCTCCTTTTGAGTAGTTATTCATTTTAAACAAACAAACTTACATATCCAGTGAAAAACAACTAATAAATAAGCACTTCTAAAAAACGGAAAACATTAAAATTCCACCGCGGGTCAACGACCGACCGCGCCCGCCAGCCGTTGAGTGAGTAGGTACCTCAACACAGAGCTCAGCTGACTCCTTTGATTTCACACAATACAATAAAATTGTCTTAGATGCCTTTATTGAAATTGAAATAATAAGCACAAATGTCATCTTCTCTTAAGCAGAGAAAAACTTTAAAAGTTAATAATAATTTTGTCACTATTGGAAATAGGCAAATGTTAAACAAAAAGAAATACTTATTGCAGTTCAATACTTGGGTCAGAATGAAATTTATAACCAGGTATTAAAAAGTACTTACGAGACCGGCGATGTAGGTAGGTACAACGAGGAACGAGGAACATATTCATTTTTTTCACTAGAACTTTTTATCAAATCAATCACACTGGTAGTACACAATTAGTTGTTTCAAATCAAAAAGTATTTACACTAGCAATAAAAAGAGACTTCAATTATTATCTGCAAAATTGTTGCTCTAAACCACTATTTTGCTGCAAACAAAGGTAGGCACGTTTGCGGACGTGTCTTTTCACCTTTTTTAAAGTGTCCCTATCACTACTCACTGCACAAAATGCAACTTCTATGGTTTGGGGACTCATTCGTAAACCAAACCTACTTCGTCACACTCGCGATAGCAGTACACCATCTCTAAATATTCTTGGTTCGTATACCGAGGCATAATGAAATTATCACAGTGTATGTCACTAAGTCAAAAATGCGCACGCCCACGCACGATTGATATACTTGCGACTGCGCTTTGCATGCAATCAAAGCAAACCACCGCGTGCGGGGAAGAGGGGATGTGGGCGGAATTCACATCATCAAAGACGCCGCAACCGGCGCTAGTGCTGCATGTTTGTTGCCAGCGTGCGGCGCGCCGCCCGCCCGTGCTTGCCGCAAAACAACATATTATTATGTGTTTGTGTGTGTGTGTGTGACTGTGGCTGTGATTAAATGTGTTCGGAATTTCATGACGTGGGCAAATCAGACACGAAGAGTTCCTTCCTTTACCAAGCTCGTAAGTTATACCGATTTGCTCTGTATGATTTTTCCCAATTTTAAATAAGCCGTTTGTGCTTAAGTTTTAATTAAACGCGGCAACTAACATTAACCATAAAAAAGAAGTTCTTACACTAACAGACAGGCTTTACCGATTTAAAATCGTGACAGTCATATTAACTTTATAGGATTTTTAATTGCTCTAACAGAAGATTTATTTTATTGATTAATTACCTGTGCTTTATGAAATAATAATCAAAGGTATTGTGTATCAGTGAAAAAATAATTATAATATAGCATCTAAGACTATTTTATTGTAATGTTTATAAATAGTGTGGAATCATAGCGGAGAGTAGGTAAGCGCCGAGTCATCTGTGCGTGTAGTAGGTACCTACACAGGCGGCCGCCGGTCGTCGCCCCGTCCGGCGCTGATCTCGACTGGAGGCATTCATTAAGTTTCCGTTTTTTTAAGGAGTGCTTATTTTAAGTTTCTTTATAACTACTATGTAGACGTGTTTAAAATGAATAATTATTCATAAGGAAGAAATGACAAAAAAATAACCAAATAAAAAATTAAAAAACGAAAAAAAATAATTTAAAAAATCCGAAAAAAATCAGGCAAACTCTATACACGTAACCCAACAATCTCACGAAGTTTCATAGAAACATTCAATTTCACCCTATATAAACTCCTTTAACATCCTCCGTTTTTGGCAACCCTCATTATATTAAGCCTATGTGCGTAGCAATTGACACAATCCGTGGCTTATGCAATGCCTTAGTTAGCAAATCCGCTAACTGGAACTCGCTGGGAACATACTCCACATGTATTTCACCTTCGGTGATGAGTTCTCTGACATAGAAATGTCTTAGACCAATATGCTTAGTTCTTCTATGGAGTTCCGGGTTATGTGAGATCTTTATAGCGGCATCATTATCCACCTTGAGCTTGGGAACCTCTTTTACATCTGAAATCTCGCTAAAAAGTCTTTTAATCCAGACAATCTCTCGTGCTGCTTCACTTGCTGCGACCAACTCTGCTTCGGTGCTGGATATTGCTACACAGGTTTGTCTTCTACTCAGCCAAGATATTGCTCCTCCAGAATATAAGCATATTATCCCTGATGTCGACCATCCGGTGGTATTGTCTCCACCGTGGTCAGAATCACTATAACAATCCAGAATGCCACTATTGAAATTCCTCTTATATACTATTCCGTAATCCAAAGTACCTTTAATATCTCTTAGGATACGTTTCAGCTTATGAAGATCTTCTTTACTGGGGGCTTTTAGTGTTCTGGATACGACGCTAACAGCATAAGACAAGTCAGGTCTTGTACCGACTGTTAAGTATGTAAGCGCACCAACAGCTTCTCTATAAGGATATGTTATTGGATTCTGTTCTTTATCGCAATCTGCTATTCCATCCTTTTGCATAGGAGTACTGACAGGCTTGCAGTCGCTCATTTCAAATCTATCCAACAATTTCTGAGCATAATGTTTCTGAGACACTCTAATGTTTTCATTTGAGATCTTTATTTCCAATCCTAGAAAATATGAAGCGTCTTTGACTGTGATTTTGAATTTTCTCTTTAGCTCTAGTATAAATTTATCAGAGTCCTTCTGATTTGTATAGGCAATAAGGCCATCGTCCACGTACAGAGCGAGAATAATCTTATTATTTCCACGCTTTCGAATAAATAGACATGGATCATTATTACACTGCTTGAATCCAATGGTCTTCATATAATCTACCATACATTTATTCCAGCAGCGTGGAGCCTGCTTTAGACCATATAGACTTCTTTTGAGTCTATACACCTTATTCTATCCGTCTGTATAGCCATCAGGTTGCTTCATGTAAATTTCTTCGCCTAATGAACCATACAGAAATGCGGTAGAAACATCAAACTGTGTGAGTTTTAATCCTTCATTTGCAGCTACACTTAACACTTATCTTATCGTTGTCATCTTAGCAACAGGACTGAATGTCTCATCATAGTCGATGCCTTTCTTCTGGGTGTAACCTCGAGCTACTAGCCTAGCTTTGAATTTATCAAGAGAGCCATCTGCATTGGTTTTGATTTTATACACCCATTTACAGGATATAAGCTTTCTATCTTTAGGAAGATCAACAAGTATCCATGTTTTGTTCTCCTTTAAAGACTTCACCTCACTCTCCATTGCTTTGACCCATTGATCTTTCTGAGGACTAGTCATTGCTTCGTTATAGGTCTTGGGTTCATTGATTCCATTTATTACTTCCGCTGACATCATGACATAATCATCGAATCGAGTAGGTGGTCGTAGCTGACTTCTATCTCGTAGATTCATTCTAGGTGTTATCTCAAGTGAGTCATCTGAATTTTGTTAATCATCAGCATTGTCAACATCATTATCATCGAAGGCTTCACAAGTTGACGGTATTGATGGTGTTATAGTTGGTGATGGTTCAGTAGGGTCTTGGTTTTCTTCTTCCTGGCTTACGTCCAAACCAAGTGATGTGGAAGGCATAGTTAAGTTCTGCTCTTGATGACTGTTTGCTGTAATAGTCTCAGACTCAGTGCGATTATCCTCCCTTGCATTGCACATTGGTGGTGTTGTAAGCGGTATGGTGACTCCGATTGAAGGATGTTCTTCATCGTCATCTAAACCAGTCGATTCCAATACCGATTCATCAAAGATTACATCTCTTGACCTCACCAACTTACCATGCTTATTCAGTAAGCGATAGCCTTCATCACCATCATAACCAATTAAAATACATTTCTCAGCCTTCTTAGACAGCTTTGTTCGCTTTGGTTGTGGAATGTGAGCATAACATTCACATCCGATAACTTTAGATGTTTAATTGCTGGTTTTTTCTTAAACCACAACTCAAATGGTGATTTACCATTTTCTGATGTTGGACCAGTTCTGTTCAGTATGTATGTAACAGTATTTATTAACTCTGCCCACGTAGCAAGGGGTAATTCTTGATGAGAGTGCATCATCGTACGAGCGGCTTCGACCAAGGTTCTGTTCTCGCGCTCGCTTACGCAATTTGTTGGGGCGTATAGGGCATTGTGAGCCTTTGCCTTATACCAGCTTCTGATAAAATGCGTCTAACATTCTCATTATCAAATTCTTCTCCGTTGTCACTAAGGAATTGCTTAACAGAGTATCCGGCTACTTTACACTCTTGTAACATTTGTTGGAGATTCAAGTGAACTTCCGATTTATGTGTAGGTAAACGTGTCGATATTTACTGTAATCATCTTTGATCAGAACAAAGTATCTTAATTTATTGAAGGACGGAGGAAAAGGACCACACACATCGGCGTGTATAATTTCCGCAGGTGCTTTAGCTCGTTCTCTAGTCCCAAATTTTCTTCGGTGTGTTTTTCCATAAATACATCACTAACTCCCGGTATCTTTGGGTATGCAGACGACAGCACAGTTTCGGAGAGATATCTGCCGGATGTAAAGTCTGATACAGATGTCCGATCATTAAGGGAGGCGATGGTGGAGGGAGTGAATGCAACCCTGGAAGCTGTTTCCCTCTGGGGTGAAGCCAACTTGGTTGGATTTAATCCCTCAAAAACACAGGCCTGTCTCTTCTCGACGAAACGGAGTCCATTCCATCCGACTCCGACTTTCCGAAATGTCTCCGTGCCGGTTAAAGACCATCTCGAGCTCTTGGGTATGGACATCTTATCCAGCCTCAATTTCGGTCGCTACATCGAGTCCATTGCTAAAACCGCTGCCAGAAAACTTGGAATACTTTCTAAGGTCAGGTGATATTTTACATCTGAGCAGCACCTTAGCCTTTACCGACCCCAGTTCGCTCCTGCTTGGAGTACTGTTGTCACCTTTGGGATGGATCTGCTCGGTATCAGCTGGATGCACTGGACTCGGTGGAACACCGTGGGAAGGGACTCATAGGCAATGACGCTCTCGTTGAGGCTAATCTTCAGAGCCTTGACCACCGAAGACGTGTAGCTTGCCTCTCGGTGTTTTATCGGTTACATTTCGGAGAGTGTGCGGAGGTATTACATAATTTGATCCCCCCTTCCCCTTTCCACCACCGGACGACCAGGCGCGGCGAGGGCTTCCACCCTTATGTTGTCGAAGTTCCTCCCATTCGCACGAAGCGATTTGCTTCGGCCTTCATTATGCGAACGGCTAGGGAGTGGAACTCCTTGCCGAGGTCTGTTCCCCCGGACCAATATAATCTGGACATCTTCAAGGCCAGAGTGAACAGGCATCTTCTAGGCAGGCGTGTACCATCCTAGGCCTCATCATCACTTTCCATCAGGTGAGATTGTGGTCAATCGCATTGCCTATTTTGCATAAAAAAAAGAACTTAATGATCACCCGCAGTAAATGTAAAATCATGCCGACAAACCCTGCGACTAGTACTGGTGTGCAAGATAATATTATGCAACCTAGTACTTCCCAACATGTAGACAGCGTTGCCCCGAGTGAGACGTCAAAGTCAAAATTATCACGCTCGTCGTCCACAATTATGGCTCAAAAGGCCGCCGTAGAGGCCCTCGCCCTGCGCCGACGTCTTGAGCATGAGCAGGAGCTCGCTGAAAGTGAGAGGCAACGTGAACTACAGCTGGCCGAACGCGAGAGGCAACGTGAAAGCCGACTGGCAGCACTCCGTCAGCAGGTAGAGGAGGGCGAACTGCAGGCCGAACTTGCCGCTCTCGACGCGGAAGCCGCGGCAAGTCGCACCAGTCGCAGTGGTTCTGCCAGGGTAAGCGTAGAAAGAACAGAAAGATGGGTACAAAGTTTAGGACAGCAAGTTTGCGTCGGCGAAAATACAATTAATAGAGGCAGAATAGGGCGCGAGCAAGTAGTGGTTCCGCCTCCCGGCCACCAGGCACCTCTGCCGGCCAGTGGGTCAACTGCATCCCCTATTAACCGTTTTGTTCATCAGAAGCAACTTTTAAACGTCACTAAAGCGTCCGAGGCGGCCGTGCTTACGCGACCGCTCATTTCCAAGGTGCGCACTGTCATAAACATAAGATCGAATTGTTTCCTTTCGACGGAGACGCCGACTACGGCGCGGCCCGAGATGCAGTCGCGTCACTGTTGCTGGCTACAGACGACCCGAACGATATTATGAGAGCTCTGGAGGAGAACTTTGCTCGCCCGGAAATAATAGTATTTAAGGAAGTGACCGCTCTAAATCTACCACGCTTAGGAAATGACTAGAAAGAGTTAATTACGATAACGAATAAGATACGTAATTCTATATCTTCTTTTAAAATACTGAAACAAGTTGAGTACTTGCACTCTCCAGAACTATTTCACGCCGTCTTAGGAAAATTAAACCCGATTACTAAAGTAAGATGGACGGACTTTGCTATGCAAGATACTACAGGGCGTCCTAAATTAGAGATTATTTCCGATTTTTTGAGGCGCAAGTTAGATATCAGCTTATTCGGTTCGGTTTATCGCCAGAATCTTGTTCGATCCAACATTCACAACAAAACTCTCAACTAAACAAACCGTATAAACGAGAAAATATTCACATAATTACACACTCAAAACCAAATTCTAAGGTGATGTCTACACAAAAGCCTGAATGCGCGTTTTGCAAAAAAGATCACAATATTAAGTCATGTTCTGAGTTCAAAGCCTTATCTGTTGATGAAAGGTGGGTCTGGCTGCGTGAGGTAAAAGCGTGTTATAGATGTCTTAGGAGTAGTGCACATCAGTGGAAAACACGTAAAGTTAACCCTTGTGGCGTCGATGGGTGTCTAATACGTCATCACCCGTTACTGCATGGCAAACAACCCGCCTCTTCTGTCAATACTACGTTCGACACGCAATCCACCGAAAATGATCATGCGACTACACACCACGAACCTGCATCTGTCGAAAAGGTAATAGTTTCTACCATTTCTACAGGTGTTCAAGAACCCAGCTCCATTTTAACTCTGTGCCCACGTGTATTTTTGAAAATCTTACCCGTTACTGTCTCTGGTCCCTCAGGAAGTTGCAATGTTTACGCACTTCTCGATGACGGTAGCACTGCTACGCTCATTGACTCAAGTATTGCTGCTCAAATCGGTGCGACAGGGCCTCACCAGAAAATAACGGTCAATGATATAGGCGGTCTTAGTAGAAACGCTACGATATCGTATGTAGATTTTCAAATTTAGGGTAGGCACACACGAGACACATTTTTAGTGAAAAATGCGAGAGCTATGGAGTCTTTGTCTCTGCGTCCTCAAACAATTAGGCAGGAAACTATTGCTTTTTTCGCACATTTAACGGATTTACCTTGCAACGTAACTTACGACGAAGCTACTCCAACAGTTTTAATTGGGGCAGAGCATTGGCATTTGTCAATCAGCAGCGAGGTAAGGTGTGGTGGTAAGAATGAACCCGTTGCCTGTTTAACTGCCTTAGGCTGTGTGCTTTATGGAATCGCGTCCGGTAAAACTAAATTAGTGGAGTTTGTTAATCACAGTGTGTGTATCGAACCTTCCGATGAGGAGAAATTAGACTCTCTTATTAGGGAACAATACAAAATTGACTCGCTAGGTATTTCTATAAAAGAAACTCTACATTCTAAGTCAGATAAACGTGCAGTCGAGATTTTAGAAAAAACTGCTAGACGTCTCCCCACTTCTGCTCGGTTTGAGGTTGGTATGCCGTGGCGTGACGATATACAGCGCATTCCCGACAGCTACTCTCAAGCCATGTCACGATTTTTAAGTCTAGAAAGGCGCATGGCTAAAGACACTGACTTTGCAAAAGCATACAACGTGTTCATTTTAAACATGATCGCAAAAGGTTATGCAGAAGAATGCGCTCCTGAGTCATACTACGCTAACTACATTAAAGATAAACAATCTTCTTTTATGAGGCTCTATTTACCCCATTTTGGCGTGTACCACCATCAGAAGCGCAAGCTTCGTGTAGTTCACGACGCCGCAGCCACGAATGGGGGCGTCAGCCTGAACTCTTTGTTGCTACCTGGTCCAGACCTGCTTCAGCCCTTGTTAGGTATTTTACTTCGGTTTCGCGAGGGCCGTATTGCTCTCACTGCTGATATCCGGGAAATGTTCTCTCAAGTAAGGATCAGGGAGCAAAATAGGGACGCCCTCCGGTATCTTTGGAGGTCAAGCAGAGACCAACCTATAAAAGAGTTTAGGATGACAGCCGTCATGTTCGGTGCGTGCTGCAGCCCATTTATAGCGCAATTTATTAAAAATAAAAACGCTCGTGAGCACGAAAGTTTATTTCCTAAAGCAGCTCATGCTATTTTGTACAATCATTACATGGACGATTATATTGACTCTCTCGATGACATTCAGGAGGCAGCACAACTGGCGGGCGATTTTGTTGCCGTTCACAATGATGCCTGCTTCGAGATGCGGGGCTGGATTTCCAACAACCCATCAGCGCTAAAATTAATTCCTGCTGATTTTAGGGCCACTCAACCGTCGTCGGAAATCAATCTTGGCAGCTGCTCTGCAAACAATATTAGAGCGTTAGGAGTATTGTGGAATCCCACAACAGATAATTTAGGGTTCCGTTCAGGATTAGGTGAAACATTTCCAAACCCTCTCACAAAACGCAAAGTTCTTTGTCACCTCATGCGTGTGTATGACCCGTTAGGCTTATTAGCTCCAATAGTTGTTAAGGGTCGAAATTTATTTCAGCAAACGTGGAGGTCTAATGTCGACTGGAACACCGAGTTCCAACCCACGGAAGCATTAAGGTGGTCTGATTGGTTTCAGGAGTTGTCAAAAGTAACCTCTTTGGAAATTCCGCGTTGGTATTCTAACTCTAAAAACTCTGAACCAACTCAGAGGGAGTTACACGTTTTTGCTGATGCAAGTGAGCTCGCGTACGCATGTGTCGCTTATTGGCGCCTTTTGTACTCAGACGGCAGCATCGAGCTTTCTCTCATCTCTAGTAAGGCAAGAGTTACACCCTTGAAATCTACCTCTATCCCACGTCTAGAGCTCCAGGCCGCTTTAATAGCTTCTCGTCTCGCGGTTACCATTAAGGACAGTCACAGAAAACAACCGGCACGTACTTTCTTTTGGACCGATTCTATGACAGTCCTTCAGTGGCTACGTAGTGACGCGCGCTCCTTTAAGCCTTTTGTTGCCCATCGTTTAGGCGAAATTATTGAAAACTCTTGCGTCAGAGACTGGCGATGGGTACCAACAGACTTGAATGTTGCCGATGACGCTACCAGAACGCGATCAATTAACCTCGACGCGTCCCACAGATGGTTTCGCGGTCCATCTTTTATTTTAAAATCCGTCGAGGGCTGGCCTACAGAGCCAAGGTATGCCTCACCAAACACCGATGAACTTAAGACCAATAGTTATGAGTTGGTGGGTCTAACTTCCTTTGTCGAAGAGTTACCGACTCCGGTCACAGCCATTTTTGCTAATTTTAGTAATTGGCAGCGCTTATTACGTGCCACAGCCCGGGTACTTCAAGCTGCGGCAAAGTTTGGTGTAATTTTGGCTTCCATTAGAAATTCCAAATTGAAAGGCGAAGTTGTTTGTTCCCGCTATCCGTCAGCGTCCACTACTCTATCACCTCTTAGTGCGGATTTAATAAAGGCCGCTGAAAGGCAAATTCTGCAACGAACACAGCTCGAGAGCTTTTCCATAGAATTTCTTCATATCCTGAACTCGAAGCCTATTCCTCCGAACAGTTGTCTCAGAAAACTGTCACCCGCTTTGGGAGAGGACATATTACTGCGGTTAGCCGGAAGAGTTAAAGCCGCAGAAGGCATTGACCCTGACACACGCTTCCCCATTCTTCTTGATGGTCGTCACCCAATTGTACGTTTATTTAACCCTGAGCAGTTTACTAGCCGAGGCAGAAGCCATTGTCAATTCACGTCCATTAACTCATGTATCTACAGATCCTGACGACCCGACAACACTCACACCATTTCATTTCTTAATCGGTTCTTCGTCCGTGCAGACCCTACCTACTGCCTTGAATGATCATGATTTGGTCAGCCGTTCCGAATGGAGGAAAGCATTGAGGCTAGCGGATCATTTTTGGTCGCGTTGGATGCGCGAGGTTCTCCCTTCCCTACAACCACGTGAGCAGTCAAGAGGCAACCGCAGTTCAATAGTTCTTCAAGAGGGTGACGTAGTAATTATTGCTGACTATAACTTGCCCCGCGCAACATGGCCACGAGGATGTGTTGCGAAAGTGTACCCTGGGAAAGATGGCGTGATAAGGGTAGTGGACGGTGCAACAGCGAGAGGAATGCTACGCCGACCCGTGCGAAAGCTAGTTAGACTCTCCACCTAAGGCCTTGATTGACCTTAGTTAGCATAACCAGTTTGTGCTTAGCTGCACGAGGGGGAGGATGTTGCGGAACTCTTTGCTATTTTGATAGCTGATGTAGTTTTTTACTCGTTGGTTGCTTTTGACGTTGTCTGTTCTATTTACCTATTTCTTTCTGTTAGCTTAATTCTCTGCTTTTATTAAAAAAATATAATTCTTCAACTTGTATCATCGTTTTATCATTTGCGGAGATCAATTTGGTTTGTTCATTACAGCATCTAATGCACCAGGCATACCTTGTAATAATAATGTGGCCTTGAATTTCCATGTAGTCCAATTTTTCGTACCTTCTAGGTGACCAATATCAATATTGCAACTTGGTGACTGCATGATGAAAAAATATTGTGTTACCGCAGAATGTTTTCCAAAAAAAATTGTTGCTTATCACGAGCTCTGATTTATTCCATAAATTTTAAGGCACTGCTACCATCATAGAACTATTATCAATAAATTATGAAATAATAAAGTCGGCATTCGCATGACAGATCAGAATATTTATTAATGAAAAAAGAAAACAACGGTTCCTGTGACACACACATGACAGATAACAAAAATAGGGTTAACAAAATTATAAAGAGTATTTATCAAAAGAATATAAACTCCTTTAACAGTAAGAACAGTTTTAAAGTAATTAATGTAAAAATATTTAGTCTATATTTATTTTGACAGTTGCTGACACAGTTGACACGAGATAAAGAGCGAGGTCTAATCTGCTTCATGAATGAGAATGAAAGAGACTACTTTAGTGAAAGGGAACTTGGGGGATACAATATTCAAAGTTTTTTTTTAGATGAATAGCTAAGCAGTATAAGCTTTTCATCACGTAAAAATCTTTAAATATTGTATGTTTTGGGATGCTAAAGTTTTAAACGCTCATCCTGAAAAAAAAATGTTTTTGCATAAGTGACAGTGTCGCACGGGAGCTGCGATATTGTTTTTACAGTAAGAAGATGCTTTGTAGTCTGTGGTGTCTATATCAGATAAAATATTTAGGTGTGTGTCTACAAAAGATTTCCATAAAACTTCTAATCTTTCCAACCTTGCCTCTATATCAAATCAAATTGGAAGAGCTTGGCATACATGGCGACCTGTTACGGTGGACGGCGTTTTATCTAAAAAATCGCTCACAAGCTGTAGTTATGGCTGGGAAACGTTCTGACTTTATATCTATTCCCTCAGGAATCCCTCAAGGTTCGCATTTGGGTCCACTTTTTTATAATGCGTATATACAGGGTGTAACAAAAATACAAATAAAGCTTGAAGGGCGTTGAAGTACATCATATAAGGAGTCTTCTCTTATTTTCTTAAAATGTTTGCATGAAGTTTTAACTTTTTATAAAAACAGTTATTTTTAATGATTAATAAAAATATCGATCATTTTAAAACACATCATTAGTTCGAGGATCAATAAAAAAAACTGACAGACAGACGGACAGCGGAGTCTTAGTGACTCCCCGCTTTTACCCTTTGTGTACGGAACCCTAAAACCATCTATTACCCCATTAAACGGCAGGTCATCCATCCGTCATTAACTGCCAGCAACCTCCTGTTGTAATGCTTTTAATGCGTAAGTTACGCCACCTCCAGGCTGTCATTTTAATTCTTTCAATGCATGTTCGAAATTGCTACATCTATCCGCAGCACTCAGTCGTTAATGAAATTCCCCCATATCCCAGTAGTTCCATTTTCCAGTTTTATTATGGGACCACTGGGATTTTTTCTCACGGTAGTTCCATGGCGATATGCTTCGATTAGTCAGTCACGTGTTGTATTTTTTATTTTGTCAAGCGTGTTATAGGCTTTGTGGCGTTTCCGAACGCCACGATATTTTCGTTATGTTGGCAACCACGCCGCAACGATCGGGTGGTTGGCCACAGCGCTCTCTCTTGCCCAGGCGCGACTTCGGTATAGACGTGTCACGTAGTAACTGTTCATACTGTGTACCTAGAATACGTAACTCAATCTTGTATTGTGAATGTGCATACATTAAATATATTCTACGAAGTTCTGTGTTTCGTTTCTTCGCGCCTGCGTTCCTCAAGAAAAGGGAAGGGCGCCTCCGCCGGTAGTCATTCCCATATTGGTGACCCCGATAGAAGACCGAACGCGTTTTTCATCATCGCAACACGCCGCCATTTTTGCTTCGACGCGCACCACGACGAACGACGATAGACAATTACGCCACGCACGCTCGTAGGTACTGCCTACCTATGAACAGCGTCCGCAACTGCAAACAACGCAACGAGACCTCATAACGTTTCCTGCGAGTCGAGCGACTCCGAACGACCCGGTGAACGTATCACCCGACATCGCGTCGTGAAGTACATAATATTTTTAATATTAAAGAATTGCTCAGCATGCCAGGCGTAACAATAGAGGCGTGGCGAGGCAAAAGAGGACCGGCGCAGTGCAACAGGTGCCAGGGCTTTCGGCACTCCTCGAAAGGATGCCACCGGCCCTTGGCCTGCGTCCGTTGTGGTGAGCCCCACGCCGCCGCCGACTGCCCCCGCCCCCGCACCGAACCTGCCACCTGCGCAAATTGCGGTGGCCCCCACCCGGCTAACCACTCTTCCTGTCCGGCCTTAAAAAAAGAAACAAGGAATAAAAAGGCTAGCACCGTGGCCAAGACAGGCCCATCCACAGGGCCGATCACCAGAGCAGCCATTCCTCAGAACGAGGTAAGTGAAAGCGCTCCCTCAACTCTGATGGCCCCGGCGAACGCAGGAAATAAAAAACAACCCACACAAATGGAAAAAAAATCTACCCGCCGCAAAAAAAAAAAAGAGAGGAAAAGGCACCGCCCACTCAGATGCCGCACCCAAAATGGCGTCTACCGGGGAACACGCCCCCACCTCAATACCACAAGGGACCACAACAACAGGTACCCCGGACTGGATACAATTGCTCGCCAATAAAATGGCAGAGCAATTCTCACATTGCTTCCAACAGATTACGGCTCAAAATTCCGGCCACTAAGGGTAGTACACTGGAATGCGCAGTCGCTCACAGGGAAACGACGCATGCTCGCGCATCTTTTGCGCGAGCGCGACGTAGATATCGCACTTGTGAGCGAAACCTTTCTCAAACCGGGCGCTGCCTTTAGTGTACGGAATTATTTTGCGTACAGGCAGGATGAAGAGACGCCAGAAGGGCGAACCTTTAGAGGACTCCTAATCCTAGTCCACAAACGGATAGTATACCAGCCGGCCCCGATAACGCAGCCTAAATCGTTTTATGCACTCGGTATAGACATTGAGCTAGAAGGCATAACCACCCGATTCTACGCCGTGTATAGACCCCCTAAGGTAACCCTAGACGTTAAGGAGCTCCGGGACCACTTACACCCACTACCAACGATAATGGCCGGAGACCTTAACGCCAAGCACACCAACTGGAACGCAAACATAATCAATTATGCAGGAAGAGCACTGCATAACGATGCAACCACACATGATTATGCAGTATTCGGCCCGGACGAACCCACCAGGTACGACTCGGACGGGAACGGGGACATCCTTGACGTGGTGGTATGCAGAGGCGTCGACGATACCATCACACAGGAAGTTTTAATGGACCTCCCATCCGATCACCGCCCAGTACTTCTCACAATTGTAAGAATACCCACCAAATTTAATATTTCCCCCCCCCACCCGCCGACTAATAGACTGGGAAGCTTTCGAACAAAAATTGACAGAGCACACACCGACGCGACCTATTAACACCGTCAACGACGTAGACGATGCAGTCACCGAATTGACTGCGGCACTGCAGTCGGCGCTCGAAACAGCTACCCACACACGCTCTCAAGGTAACAAACAATTCGAAATACCGGTCAGAATTAGGAACCTAATAGAGGAAAAGCGCCGCCTCAGACGCCTATGGCAGCGCACCCGCTGCCCCACCACAAAGACTCATCTCAACCACATCACTGCCAAAATAAAGAGGGAAATGGAAACACGCGCCGTCTCCGCATGGGAAAATCACTTGCTAGCAGTGGGCGATGACATGCCCTCTGCCTATCGCCTCTGCAGGCAACTAACTACGCAAAAGACTCCGGTGAGACCACTCTTAGACCACACCAACACACCCAGGTACCAGGCCGCTGACCGAGCCGAATTGTTTGCCGAGCACTTAGCACAACAGTTCTGCCCGAATCCGACGACAGACAGCGAGCACGTGTCGGCCATAGAGCTGCATGTGAATAGCTGCCTGTCACACCAACCCGTCGCAGAAGATGACCCCGTGGTGTTCTCGCCCAGCCTGGTCCGGAGGGTGATTTCCAGGTGTAAACCGCGGAAGGCCCCGGGCCTGGACAATATCACGAACGCTGCACTCCGCCACCTGCCATTTAAGACTATCGCTGCAGTCACCCGAATTTTCAACGGCGCACTCCGTACCTGCCATTTTCCGGCTGAATGGAGACGCGGTAAAGTTATCATGCTACACAAACAGGGGTAAAATCCGATGCTACCAGCAAGCTACAGACCGATAACGCTGCTCCCAACCTTATCGAAGGTACTTGAAAAATTAATATTAAGCCACCTGTCCCCGCACATAACACCACGCACCGAACAGTTCGGATTCAGGCAGGGACACTCGACAACGCTGCAGCTGGCCAGAGTTTTGCACAACCTAGCGACTAAACAAAACAAGAAGGAGCACTCAGTCATCGTGCTCCTCGACATGGAGAAGGCATTCGACAGGGTATGGCATGAGGGCCTGCTATTCAAACTGTCGAAGTCCGCCACACCACTGCGCCTAATAAAAACAATCGCTTCATTCCTGAAAAATAGAGCCTTCTGTGTAACCGTGGAAGGCCACCTATCATCGGAACACCCAGCACGCGCCGGCGTCCCACAAGGCAGCTGCTTGTCACCGGCGCTATACGCAGCTTTCACAGATGACATCCCAGTGATAGGCGACGTAAAGCTCGCCCTTTATGCGGATGACACAGCTTATTACACCGCCTCAATCCGCCCGAAACACGCAGTGAGTAAATTGCAGCCAACGTTAGATGCGCTCACCGCATGGTTAAATAAATGGAGGATGTCTATAAATATAGACAAAACGCAAGCCATGACCATAGGCCGCCACTTAAAACAACCACCGCCACTAACAATCAAAGGAATACCTATCCCATGGCTCACATCTGTTAAATACTTAGGTATTACAATCGATGCTCGCTTAACTATGCGCGCCCACGTTCAAACAGTGGTATCTCGCACAAACTCCACTCGGGCGCTTTTGCGCCCCATTCTACGCAGTAAATTACCGATAAAAACAAAACTAACGATATACAAGCTTTATATAAGACCCATACTTACGTACGCAGCACCGGCGTGGTTCGCGCTAGCGGCAGAGTCTCATAAAAAACGGCTACGTGTCCAACAGAATACCGCACTACGCGCTATCACCGACGCACCGCGGTACGTACGCAACGCCACTATTCATAAAGACCTAAAAATGGAAACAATAGATGCATTTGTGAGTAGAATCGCAAACAATATGTTCGACCGGGCAGATCATTCGGTACACGCGCACTTGCGCGGCATAGCACTGGTCTATGATCGCCCCCAGATACGCAGTAGCAGAGCGCTCCCAAGGGAGCTCCTGCCCACACCAGAGGAGACTCCACCGGGTTCCCGCTCGCGATCACCACGAGCGGTCGAACCCCCACCACCACACTGATGACTACCCCCGCCCCTACCGCGGGCCCTCGGACACTACAACCCCCAATTTCCAATCCTTAATCCCAAAAGATGTAAATACATATATATAGGAAAAAAATAAAAATAAAAAAAATAATATATAATATAATAAAAAAACAAAAAAAAATAAAAATAAAAAATAATAATAATAATAATATAGAAAAAAAAAATGTATATATGTATCACCCCTAGATATAAGATGCAATCAATACTAACACTAACGCACGATTACGAAGTACTATCCCACTCACCTAAGCCCGCCGCCCGCTCGCAGGTCGCTCACCGGACTTCCCCCACGGGTTCCATCCGGTGGGCTTGACCGCGCCGAGGGCGGTGAGTGAAGAAAGAAGAGGACGGACACCAACGCCCACCCTACCCCGACGATAGGGTGCGATCCCGCAACTTCTGAAGTGGGCACTCGCCCAGACCAGATTCCCCGCACGCCGCGGCGCCTACGGCGCCGGCGACGCGCGAGAAGACGACAACGAGACATCGCGTCGCCCGACCGAATCTACTATCAATTTGAGTATATGTGTGTGTGCGTATGCGCTTCTTGGTAAAGCGATTTCGCGACGATAACTTGCGCACGCTTCAATCAGAGCAATTCTTGTTTTGGCTGCAAATTGTGCTCGTGCATCAACTTTGCTAAGCTTTCATTTCAAAATTATCATTAATCCAAGCTTTCAACTAACGCCCGCTATTTTTTTTCTTCTTTGCATTACTGCTGTGAAGTGCTGTGACTTATTCGGTTCCACTCACCGCAAATTCCGTGCCTTGACGTCATTGAACTAACGACATATGAGATAAAATAGACCTAAGTGACAGTGTCATTAGTGATTCAAGGAATAGAGCGACCAACAAGGTTTGCAAAACACTGGCAAAACAGGTACCTATAGACTTTTATTTCTTATTTTATGCATCAAGATCATTTAACATTCTACTGCAACTTAATCTAGTAATTTACGTTTATCCAACTAATGTTTACTTTTCACTTTTCATGGTACTGAGTTAGTTAACTTATTCAATAGTTAGATTTATGTTTTACAAGATTAAATATAAAATTTTGGAAAAGACGAAAATTGTTATTTCATGAGATTATAATATTCTTGCCTAAGCTAATTAAGTTAGATATCATCAAGTAACCGATTTTTTTTTGTCTGTCACATTTCATTCTAATATATTTTTTTTATTATTGTTTCTTTCTGTTCCTTTTTATATAAATAATTTATAACACAGCAGTGGGTAATAATGGTCGAAGACATCCAAATTCTTCGAGCTCGCTTAAACCAACTTGAGCAGCAAAACGCAGCCTTGATGGCCGACGTTGCTGCCCAACACGCAGCGAAACCACTTTGTGTGTCCAAAGTATCAGTGAAGCTACCTCCATTCTGGGCAGACCGACCTGCTGTTTGGTTTGTGCAAGCCGAAGCCCATTCCACCTGGCTGGGATTACCACAGAGCAAACCAAATTTAATCACGTGTTGTCTGTTATCGATCAACGCGTCATTGGAGAAGTCGAAGACATTGTACTCAATCCACCTGCTACAGGAGCCTATAACAATCTCAAAGAGGAACTCATTCGCAGACTTACAGCGTCAGAGGAGCAGCGATTACACCGTCTCCTTAGTGATGAGGAGCTTGGAGACCGGAAGCCATCCGCATTCCTCAGACACCTTAGGTCCCTTGCTGGCACCTTAACCAAGGATGTCAACATACTTCGCCAGCTCTGGTTGCGTCGTCTGCCCAACCACGTACAAGCGATCCTCGCCGCTCAAGCTGACCTCAACTTAGACAAAGTCGCGGAGCTCGCGGATAGAATCATGGAGCTGCTTACTTCTCCTCCCCATCATGTGGCCAGCGTGAATGAACCCTGCTCTACCCTTACTCTCACCTCGCTTGCTGAGTGTGTTGACCGGCTTTCGAAGCAAGTTGCAGCGCTCACTTCTAGTAACCGGCAGCGAGGCCGGTTCAGGGGCCGCAGTTTTTCTCCAAACTGGAGGTCCCGCAGTTCCACACCAGCCGAAAGCACATCCAGACTATGCTGGTACCACAGCAAGTTTGGTACTGAAGCGATAAAGTGTATTCAACCATGTAATTTTAAACCGGCTCAGGGAAACCTGAACAGCAGCAGTCAGTAAAGGCGGACACGGACTGCTGCTCAATCAACTCCACCGGCAGCCGCCTTTTTGTGACTGATACTACTTCCAAGCGCCAGTTTCTCGTCGACACAGGCTCGGATCTGTGTTGTTACCCACACCGTTGGCTACCTAATCAGAGGGTTTCCTGTGACTGGGAGCTTAGCGCCGCAAATGGCAGCTGAATGAAGACCTTCGGTCTTATCACCCTTAAATTGGATTTCGGACTGCGAAGGGACTTCACATGGCAGTTCGTGGTTGCGGAAGTAGATTCAGCCATTATTGGATCCGATTTCCTCGCCTATTTCCATCTACTTCCCGACTGCACCAGCAAGCGTTTACTCGATGGAAAGACCGGGCCCTCCTGTGTAGCCGCTGTATTTTCTGTTGACCAGCCAAGCGTCAAAACAGTAATCGGAGCAGACTCGACATTTAGACATATCCTGTTGGAGTTCCCCAAAATTATGCAGCCCCCAGGCACACCTAGAGTCACTAAACACGATACTGTGCATCATATCCTCACCACTGACGGTCCACCTGTTTCCTGTCGACCACGCCGCCTCGCGCCCCGTAAACTCGCCGCGGCGAAGAAAGAGTTTGAGGCCATGCTGCAATGCGGCACTGCTAAGCCATCCAAGAGTCCCTAGAGTTCTCCATTGCAGATGGCAGTAAAGAAAGACAGCACTTGGCGACCGTGTGGCGACTACCGTACGCTCAATGCGCGAACTATTCCGGATCGATACGCTGTCCCGCACATTGCAGATTTTACTCATCAACTCGCGGGATGCACCATCTTCAGCGTGCTGGACCTCGTAAAGGCCTACCAACAGATACCAGTAGCCACCAGGGATGTGTGCAAAACGGCCATCACCACCCCATTCGGACTCTTCGAGTTTCCCTTCATGTCGTTTGGTCTGCGCAATGCTGGCCAAACCTTCCAACGCTTCATTAACGAAGTGCTCCACGGTCTCACCTTTTGTTTTGCTTATGTCGATGACATTCTCGTTTTCTCCCAGAATTCCGCACAACACGCCGAACATTTGCGCCAAATCTTCAAGCGTTTTGAGAACTACGGCGTAGTACTTAACGCCGCAAAATGCACACTCGGCGTCCATCAGCTTACTTTCCTGGGTTACAAAATCAGCGTTGCAGGTACCCAACCACCCACCGAACGCATCCAGGCCATTAAGAAGTTCCCACCGCAGCCCGCGAAGTCCATATCGACATCATCGGCCCTCTGCCGATATGTAAAGGCTACTCTTACTGTTTAACTGCCATCGACCGTTACACCCGCTGGCCGGAGGTTTGGCCGATGGTTGGCATAACTGCTGAAGAGGTTGCCGACACTTTCATGCAGGGTTGGATTTCTCGTTTTGGGGTTCCCTGCTACATCACCACAGATCAAGGGCGTCAATTTGAGTCCGATTTTTTCAACCAACCACCACTGTGCAGTAAAACGTACCAGAACTACAAGCTATCACCCGTGTGCTAACGGCATGATCGAACGTGTCCATCGCCAATTAAAAGCGGCCCTCATCTGTCGCTGTGACTCTTGGCTCTCATCACTTCCCCTCGTCCTACTCGGAATGCGTTCCACCTTCAAAGAGGACTTGAAAACTTCCACAGCGGAGATGCTCTACGGCGAACCTCTACGCTTACCCGGTGAGATGCTGACCCCTCCACCCGGCACAGAAACATCTGATGATCCAGCAGATTATGTAGCGCGACTACGACGAAGGATGTCCGAGATACGACCGGTACCTGCTTCACACCACAACAAGCAAGCAACATTTGTTTTTAAGGATCTCTCCACTGCATCCCACGCATTTTTGCGCGACGATACCGTTCGACGTCCATTACAACCTCCCTACACAGGTCCTTTCGCCATAGTAGACCGATCCAGAGATGGAATCCCTTGATATCAAGGGCAAACAGGTTGTGGTAAGCGTCGACCGCATAATACCGGCCTACATTGATCAGGACGCAACTTCGCCGTTAGCTCAACAAACTATCACACCTGCAAGCCCCTCAGCTCAGAACCCTGTCCCAACCCAACCAAACATCCCTCCCTCTGATATAGTCCCTCTACCAGACAAACAGACAGTGACCACACGGTCCGGCCGGCAGGTCAAATTTAAAAACCAAATTGACTATTTCTACTTTTAGTGTTTACATAGTCTAATTCTTCCCTTACCATACGCAGTTCAATTAACCTACGTTTTATTTTTGCAATTTATCCTACTCCGTGGGGGGGGGGCGTTCCCGAACGCCACGATATTTTCGTTATGTTGGCAACCACGCCGCAATGATTGGGTGGTTGGCAATAGAACGCCACAGCGCTCTCTCTTGCCCAGGCGCGACTTCGGTATAGACGTGTCACGTAGTAACTGTTCATACTCTGTACCTAGAATACATAACTCAATCTTGTATTGTGAATGTGCATACATTAAATATATTCTACGAAGTTCTGTGTTTCGTTTCTTCGCGCCTGCGTCTTACTATGAGGCGGGCCATAGTTTGTTTTCCAAAACACAAATCTGTTCAACTTTAAGCCTAATGCTTAGTGACATTATTGTTTGGCTTAAGCATTAGATTAATCATTCGGTCAAAAATATTGTGTGCGGCTTTTCGTATACCTTTCAGTATAAGTACTATCCGGCCAAGTGTCCGCCCTAATTCAGTACAAACACCGGCTTTCATTTTAACAACTGGCAACTCGCGCTACATTTTCTGTCCCTATCGCTTATCGCTTCAGGGAATAATGTGCGAGGGTGATTACTTACTTTATTAGCTCGAGATTCAAACGTGACTAGGGATGCAACATCGTTCTGAAAAACATCGATACTTTAAAACATCTATATTTGCATGAAAAACATCGATTTTCAAAAATATCGTTGATAAGAGCGATATATCGATGTTTTTGCCGATGTTTTTTTTTTTTAATAGGATGCTTCATTGCAACAAAAATACCGCTCTATTCGGTATAAGTATGCTCGATGCATAAAGGTTAATAAAAATAAGAATGACATGATGGTAAATTAAATTATAACAAAATGATTCTCATCATTCAATTAGGCAAATAAACAAATTAATATGAACTATCAGTTCACAAGCTGCTTTAATCAACAAGCTATTCGTTTTGTCATATTTTTAACCTTAAAATTATACGCTCAATTTTCACGTACCGTTATAAATTAATTCAACGAGTACATTACTCACCCAATCAAGAAATCTAATATGTGTATAGGTATGTAGTCAAATAATCAAATTATATTTAATCAAATTATCTACGCTTTACGTGTCAGCACAACCATGCAATGCGAGCGAACGTCATAGTGATTCCGAAAATCCGAACAGACAAGAACGATGTCGATGTCAGTAAATGAAGTAAACGATGGTATCGACGATATATCGCTCATTAAAACATCGATGTTTATGACCGATACATGTTTTACAATCATCGATGTATCGTTTGCATTCCTAAACGTGACTGAAGATCCGTAACGATTTTAGTTGAGAATGCAGATTTATAGAGCTACGGATTCCATAAAGTAGTTAAATTTTTGTTCTACGACAAATAGCGAGCGTGCATAGACGCTACTAAAGTTCCACCGGAGTGAACCACGATCGAGCTTTGTGACGTCACACGTTTCAGCCGCCGGTGAATATTGGCTACCATAAAATTAGTTATAAAATCGCAGCGAATGAACCGACTTCGATGATTTAAAAAGTATATTAATTAAAAAGCTTATAAGTTCATTATACTGTTGATTTCGAGTTCATTTGCTGACCTAGTAATGATTCTCATTGACAAAGGTTCCAAGGTTCCATCATTGAATTAACAGTAGGTAAGCAAGCAGATTCACATGGGATGACGGGACACGATCGAAGGAAAAGTTAAATTAAATAAATAGATCAGTGTGATTAACTGAATGAATAGATTAAAACAAATCAACTTATATTGATACATCAATTTATTTAATTAAACCTAAATCAAGTCAATATGTATGATAAATCCATACAATAAAACTTAACCTACGTGACTTTTACAAACTAGAACTTCCTTAATGGAAAACGTTAAAAAGAGCATAATATATATAGGACAACATCTCTCAAATCTTCTATCTCCTACATTTTACAATTTTTGTTTCGAGGACAGAATCTGAAATAGTGGAATGTAACTTCCAAATTCACATTGTAGGTTTCTTAGATAAAAACGTCTACTACGGGAATATACTATAAACTTTTGAGTTTGAATTTTGTTAATAATAAAATTACATGTTATGTTATATAACACATCATTATTTATATAGAACAGTATGAAAACAAAAGTATACACTTTGGTATTGGTGTTAAAACACAATCTGTTATTACATATATAAATTAAAAATACTCTAGATATTCAACTAAAGTGCAGAGTATTCACATAAAATTATTCTCTCAATGAAAAATATTTTATACAACAGTTGTCCTTTTAATGTTACGATAGAGATATTTAACAGCATATTCAAGTAAAATCTATCGACAGCAGAATGTCAGGGCACTTCTGACTTTACAACATTGAATTGTTCTGAGTATACATACGAAGTATAAAAAAATCTTTTTATAACCTCTCTTCGGTTGTAGTTGAATATAGTCAATCCAGTTATGATTGTAACAAACACGCACTATCTTTCTGACTTTAACACGAAGACCTTAGACCACCTTCACAAAACATCTTATGCAAAGTTTATGGAAGTGTATATAGGCTGTGTTAGTGTCTCGGTTCACGGCGCTAGAAGTACCGTTATTCTTAGTATGAACTTGATATTTCAGAATTTAGTAAGAGATGTTGTGTAGTAATTAAGTAAGTATTGAAGGGTTGTTAATTATGGGTATAGTAGCCTGTGTCAGGGAGTTTTCCGTGTAACTACATAGATGTGAATTGTTTAAAGAATCATGTCAGAATCAGTACATTGTTACCAATCTGTAATCATGACTGCAAAACTTGTGCGAGTGTCAGAATGTCTAGTAGAGGAGTTCCCAACCAGGGGGGCGCGCTTCCCAAGGGGGGCATAGAGAGATGTGATAGCGACCTGATGATAGCTCTGGCAAAAACAGAACCTAGAATCAACCAACTAATGCAGAACATGCAATCTCAATTGTCTCGTTAGTCATTAGTTACAACCTACAATTAGTTTATTTTAACTTTTAAAGTTTGTTTATTAAAATATAAAATGAAGTCTTAAGTAACATAACGTGTGTGTGTTTTTTTTTGTATTTAATGAAAAAGTAAAGGGGGGTATGAAAATATAATTTATAGTCCGGGGAGCCTCAACAACAAAAAGGTTGGGAAACCCTGGTCTAGTGTCATCAAATCCAATAATAGCAACATTCAAATCAAGTTCAAGTACAAGTGGTAGATACCCAGGTCGTATAGAGTCTGTCATATTATATGAGTGGCGTTTTATAGTGTATGTGCATACCTAGTCGGTGGCGAGGGCGGTGGAAGGCCCAAGCACGAGTAATCGTCAAATTTTGTGTTGATAAAGCTAGTTTGTTCTCACGTCCGCTGCGCTGCTTGAGATCTCATACAAACATTGACGACGCTGCTGTTAAAATCTCGCGCTTGGGCCTCGTCAGTGTGCGGTCAGAATGTAGTGTGGTGTGTGTGTGTTGGTTAGTGCCTGGGGTCGCGGCGGTGGTCGCGGTCGCGGTCGCGGTCAGCGGGCGGCGGGTCGCGGTCGCGGCGCTCGCGGTACCGCTCGTCGTAGTAGGGGGCTGTGGTCGCGCGACTTTTGGTGCTGGGCGCGTCGCCAGCACCGCTGTCCGCTGCGGGCTCTACTGGCGACTTCCTAGGCCTAAAAGATAATTACAAATGAGGAGGTTAGGAACAAAAAGTGTTAAAATACGAATTTTGCTCTATTCAGTTTATTTATTTTAAGCAGCTCAAAATGTTAAATTCTTTCTGTAACTCACAAGATTTTGTTAAAAATGTCAATAGTTCCATAGAAAAATCGATGTGAACTGCTGCTTCCGGAACAAAAAGTTACATTTTTATTCAATCACAGTGATTATTAATACTTGAATCAAAAAGTGACATATTCTTAAGAAATACGTTTGAAAAGTCTTTAGTCGGTTCAAACTAGGAACCTGATTGTGAAGTGGAGGAAATGAAAATGTTTTGTGTGAATCTATTTTTATTTTCATAACGAATGTTTGATAATGTAACATTTTTTAGACAGTGGGTTTCAAAAGGTGACATTTTACAAAATATTTGAATCAAATAGTGACACATGCATGCTATTGGATCAAAGGGTGTCATTTGATATATATATATATATATTTATTTATTTCCAAGTTTTAAAACCAGCAAGATAACCTTAGAATACATTAAATTTACTACAATAATTGACACATAAATGGTTAATAAAAAATAATAAAAATTGCTTAGATCAACTTGAATACTTATTTTCTCAATTTACTCAAAAAGTAACTGTAAATGACACTTTCTGTTCCTAACCTCCTCAAATGTTACTTTTTGACTCCGAAACAGCTTTAGACCGCACTAAGGTGACTGCGATTTCGTAGAAACAAACTCATAGAAACATATGTCAGTGGCCGGACTGCAGAAACGTCAAGCAAAAGTCGACCATCTGAACTTAGCATGAAATGCTACTCTGGACACCAAAATAAAGCTTGAACAATGAAAAATTTAAGTAGTTTTAAAAATAAGCATATCGACTGTGGAAAGGCAAAATCACATAATTGCGAAGCGATTTTGCCTTTCCACTGTTGATATGTTTTTTTATTTATAATCACATCAGTGTGTATACTCGTAATTATACTGAAATGATCCATTATCATTATTATCTAAACATATAATAAAATGGTAGGAAAGTCAAAACAGTACATTGAATATTTTATTTAAAGATTGGGGTTTGATCCTCAATAGATACCGAAGCCGAAAATACAGGGTGTTACAAAAATACAAATAAAGCTTGAAGGGCGTTGAAGTACATCGAGTCTTCTCTAATTTTTTTAAAATATTTTATGAAGTTTTAATTTTTTATAAAAAGTTATTTTTAATGATTAATAAAAATATCGATCTTTTTAAGACACGACACTAGTTCGAGGATCATTAAAAATAAGACTCCTTATATGATTTACTTCAACGCCCTTCAAATTTATTTGTACTTTTGTAACACTGTATAGTTTTTAGAATTTTTGCCTGTTTGTCTGTATGTATGTCCGGGATAAACTAAAAAGGACTGCATGGGTTTACTTCAAATTTGGTACGAATATTATTAAGAAGTCGGGTCAACATATAGGCTACATATTGTCACCTAAGGGGAACGACACCTTTATTTCTAACTAACTACACGCGTACGAAGTCGCGGGCGGCCGCTAGTGAATAATAAAATTTTACCTTTCTTCCCTGCTGTGACCCCTGTTGTAGTGATCGGCGCGTTCACGATCCCTAGACCTGGAGCGATCGCGTTCCCTTTCACGGTAATCTCTGTAATACCTGCAGGAAGAGGATAAACAATGTTAATCATAATAAGTAAACATTGAAATGAATTATCATGTGAACATGACCGATTAACGGTTTGTTACTGGGCAAAATTTTTTTTTAAAAAACTTATCGGCCTTGTTTCATTTCCCAAATGAATCTTTAGTATTTTTACTCATCGAATTTTATTTATTCGGTGAAATTTATAATTTGTTAAGTTTTATTAAGTCAAATGTTTATAAAAAAACCTATTACTTTATTTCTGCTGAAAATAGTTTGTTCAAATTGTCAATTCATTTTTTTCCATTAATTGACTAAACATTTAGTAAAATAATTATCAAATGAAAATTTGCGATGTGATGTTTAGGGGACAGTTAGGGGAAACAAATAACATTCAGTGAAAAGAAAACATGAGTAATATTATAAAAGTATAAGAAAAAAAATAAAGATAAAGGCTCGTTCGCAAAAAATCTTACCTTAGAAGCGCGCTAAAAGAAAACCGAGTACTTAGATTAGAAACACAACTATTCGAAATAAAAAAAAACGAGTGTGCTTATGACCACACGACTGAAGTGAAACTTCTTTAGCTCCATTTGTATGTGTGTATATATGTGTGTGTACAATATATACATGTATGTACATATACATATTTCATTTACTAGCTATACTACTAGCTACGAGAAAGAAAATGTGCGCGAACACTGCTTTCTCTTGCTTATATCCCCCACTCAACTCCCATTCGCCTCGCCCGAACACACTTATCGTAACGCGTAACGCATTCGCCAGCTTACTCCCCAAGTCAAGCGTGCGTAAAGAAGTTTCACTTCAATAAATCAAAAAAGGTAATAAAGCTAAATCATCGCTAACGAAACTCAAACTTTTTAAAGAATGCACTTACGCATCGCGGTCGCGCTCACGATCGCGTTCCCTTGACCTTTCCCTGTACCTGACAACAAAAAACGAATTTTAAGTTGAAGCCAGGGGTTGTACTGTACTCTTAAAATCGATAATCGATCTATCGTGAACTTCGTCGAGTCAAATCCTACTCTACTGCATTAAAAACAATGTAGGTTAGAGTAGGACAGACGATAATGATGCTGACGATATATCGAAAGTCAACTTTAAGAGTACAGGCGCAGTACTTACAATGCTAACAAGCAAAGGTCGTAATTTTGATTTCCTTCTACATAGGAATAGGGATTTTAAAATTATGTTGATAAGGGAAATGATCGCGACCGCGATTTATGCGATTTACTTGGTGCACTTTTTCCCACCACCGCCAACGATCAGTGTGAAGCGAGTACAGCTAAAAACTAGATTCGAGTTGGCGAGCAGCAGAGGCGTCGCGGTACAAGGGGCCTCGCGCCTCAAAAATTTTTATGCATTGCTTAAAAGCGAATTTCTTTTTTTGTATTATTTTATAAAATCCGTCTTCAGGTCGCCACAGAACAGGGCCTACCGAAATCTGTCTTGCCCACATCAAATTTAGGTCTTGCCCCGCCACTGGCGAGCAGCGAGAAGACCGGTCGCTCGGCCGGCTATGACTTTACCTCTATGTGCGACGACTTAGAGCGACGCGTCGACCGTAAAGAAATAATGTACTCCCACAGTGACATTTGAATAAACATCGCGATTTCGCATTAACACAGAACATCGCGGCATTTGGGCGGGATAACTTTTTTGGTGGTCTGGGTGTTGCGGTTTTTACAAACCTAGTTTTTATTCTTAATTTACTATTAATTTTATCATTTCTTCAATCATTATTTTCTTATTGTTAATGAATAATACACGCAGTTCAGTTCGATGTGTAATTAAATTTTATCGCGAGAAGTCCTAGCTTTTCTCACGATTCGATCTCTCGTTATCAACGCAGTTAGCGTTGCCAGGCGTGCGGATAAGCATTTTCCAAAAAAGTGTACTTGTCTTGAATTTATGCTTATTTATAAGATATCCCATTTTTGATGATTTTTTTTGTATTAGATATTATTAAGATACATGATAGTTTATGACAGTATATTTAATTGTTGGAGATTAATCTATTATACGAGAAATCATCAAATTAAACTAGCTCTGAAGAATAAAATGTCAGTTTTGCGACTATCTTAAACGCTAGTTATCTACTAACTATGAAGAAAGACGCAAAAGATTTTAATTGAGTTACGAAGATTATCAGTAATTAATTATTGCAAAAAGGCCAATTTAATCACCAACTCAATATAATACTAATTATTCTGGTTTTAAGTTCGGTTTTGTCACAGCTGATGCCAAAGTAACCGTTACTTTTACGATTAAACAATGAATATGTAGTTTAACCGACAAAGTAATTATTGGATTCGGGTCTATTTAAAACCTAAAATTAAAGTAAAGTTAAGGTTAAATTAAAATCAATATTATATTTTATTTTTTTAAATAATCATCATAAAAATATAAAATTAAACAGAGATCAGACACACTTACTAACACGACAGTTAAAAAGAGGGGATTTGATTTTTTAAAATTTAGTACACAATCACGACGAATCGAATGACACCTCGCAAGTCAAAATCCGTCGAACCGTTTAGGCTGTAGGGCGTGCCAAAGAAATGGACATACATACATACAATATGCTCGAAAAACATTACCCTCCTTTCTTCGTCAGTCGGGTAAAAAGGTAATGCCATCATGTAGTCTTAGCTTTATGGTGTCGGTTTTGCGACTTTACTAGTCAGCTTGTAGGTCACGGGGTAAAATGTCGCAAAACTGACGTGACGTTCACTTCCCATTTTATATTCAAAAACTTACTCTGACGAAAACTTTTACCTACGTTTGTTACCAAATGTAAATAACCTTACATTAGGATATTGCTCATAATTTAAAAACAGTTAAATAAGTTAAACTTACCTGAATTAGTAGATAAATCTGTGTCAAACCCGAAAGGAGAAATCTTGACGGCCGTGGCTCTCACATAAACACGTCTGTTTACTCGAAGGGTATTTGACAAATATCTTTTATAAAATGGCGGTCGGTGGGTAAAAAGGATGTTGTTGCCATTTCAAAAACTGAAATAGTCTTGGTAATTTTTTTAAATGCCAGTTTTAACCGTGTCAAAACCGACATGTACGTTCGGTACCACTTTTTACGACTTTTTTGAAAAACAAACTGTATTTAAATGATCATAAAACTTAAATTAAAAACTACCGGCGACGATAGATATATCAGTGTATTTTCAAACGCTACCACAAATGATGCTATCCTAGTAGAAAAAATTACAGTATCGCCTTCCGACATCGAATTACACGAGTGGGGGACATCAAAATGTGAACCCTTGGTATATAAAAATGGTCATTATTGAAATATTAACGCAAAGAAGTAAGATTTTTGTTTAAACTTAACTAGTTTACGAGTGTGTTTAATGCTTTTCAATCATTAAAATAATTTTTGAGACATTAACTATATTTTTTATTATATTTCAAACACGGCGGACAGCTCAATAGTGGGGGGTACACCTTTTTTGGAAAACGCTCGGATACACCCGGACATAGTTAGGCTTTTTGATTATGTCCAGCCAAAATAAACGCTGCCTAACAAAAGCCAAATTTTTACATTTACAAACGAGCGAGTGCCAAGCGTGGCCGAGCGCAAGCGAGTACACTGTCGGCCACTTTTATTTTATGTACAATTTTTGTCAATCGAAGTTACAAAAATCCTAATAATGTAGGGTGTCCGGCCTTTTTACTCCAATGTCCGGCCACACTGGCTGGTCAGTCCTGCTTATAGGTTTGGCGACCTGGCAACCCTACCCTACCTAACCTGGCAACCCTACCCTACCTAACCTGGCAACCCTTGCGTAGTGCAATTAATTCGAAGTTGAATTGCCATCAGCCGTAGCATTAGTAATGAGGAGCTGGCGAACAAAACGGAATAATTACGCATATGGTTTTGACCATATACAGTAGAAACAGTTTAATGCGATCACGCTTAATACGATTTCTCGCATAATACGCCATTTTGCGTCAATCCCTGCAACTTGAGACATGTTTTCATACATATTTTAACGCTCAATACGATTCTTCATCCCGTTAAATGCGCCTAAATCGCCAACTTACCTCATTGACGTGACGACTGTCGAGCGACGCACGCTAAGCGGCCCCCAGTGTTTTCCTGGATATTCTTCCATTGATGAGAATGTGGCACAGTATAAATTTCAATGAGAATGTGAATAACACACAAGAAGAGGCCCTATAGTACAGTCAATCTGTCGAAAAAAAAATCGTTTCAGTGAAAAAAAACCTAAAGGGTAAGTCTTGTTTTTGCTGTTGCCAAATGACGTCAGTAAGCCACCTTGGCGATGGGCATGTTCAACTCGTAGGCGTTTTTTGAAAAACTCAAAAAAAAACCCAAAATATTTTTGAAACGCATATCTCTTGTTTTTATGCATTTTAGAAACTTTTTTTTCGACCATAATTGTAGAGGGCGTTGAGTACTACAATTTATGTTATTGTTGCAATCTCGTGCAACAAAAAATGCGCATTGTAGGTGGCGCTAAAGTCTAAAAAAAAGTGTTTTTTCACTTTTTCACCCTGAAAATATCATTTTAATGGAAACCTTTAAATGGAAAAGTTGTTCCGTACATAATTACAAATTTCCGTGTTAAATTGTAGGGTCAGTTGGGGTAAAAATGATCAGCTTAATTATTTAATAAACAAATGAAAACACACTTATTTTTGTGTACTGATATTTTAAACAAACAACTAAAGAATCAATTACGCATATCTAGCAAAATAACAAATCGCTAGAAGAACTGTTTATTCCTTTTTTAAGCCTGATAATTTTTACCCCAATCTGATCATTTTTACCCCAAGTGACATTGACAAGTTTCTTTATATTCTGCTACTTCAGTATGACAATGAGAAAGTGACACAGTGAGAAAGTAAAATGACATTGACACAGCCCAGGTATAAATGAATTTCGTCTAGGATATACAGTTAGGAATTCGGTACAGGCCAGTTAGTATACACCTATTTCATTGATTACTGAAAATGTAAAATTCAACACTTCAATATATCATATTTTTCATCTGTATAGTTAATAAACTATTAAAGGATTATAAGATCTATCACTTACGAATAACAAATGTTATTTAATAAAATTATTTAACATGTCACATTTACCCCAAAGTCTCAGAATTACCCCGATTGTCTTGTTAATAAAAATGTAATATCGACAAAATACCTTAACAACTCTTGCCGGTGACTCTCAATCTGTTTAGCAGCTCGTTCGTGATCGCTGTATATCCGGTAGCATGTGCTGTGAAGGTCTGGAACTGGAATGCTGTCGTCTTCAAGCTATTTAAAATTTTTAGAATCACCTCTAACTATTGCCGCTTTAATTAATGTTTTTCGCCCCCCTGCTCCCACGTGACGAACTTTATTTTCAACACTTTTACAACAAACAAAACAAACAGGCACATTATCACTCATTTTTACAGAGCCAGATTTTTCCGTCTTTACTGTCCGAAACTCACATAGCAACTGAAAAATGTACTTTGTGAATAGACCAGATGGCCGAATTGGCCCTTTTATCAGAACTGTGCCGACGCCAACGGAGAAAGTCTCCATAGGACCGAAAAAATTACCGTTACTAGCACTGTGTTGTATACGTAGCGCTGTATTGCACTGTAACTTGAAAACTGTAAGTAATTTTAAAAAATTGTTTACGCAAAAGTTGTTGTTAATTATGTACGGAACAACTTTTCCATTTAAAGTTTTCCATTAAAATGATATTTTCAGGGTGAAAAAGTGAAAAAACACTTTTTTTGAGACTTTAGCGCCACCTGCAATGCGCATTTTTTGTTTTACGAGATTGCAACAATGACATAAATTGTAGTACTCAACGCCCTCTACAATTATGGTCGAAAAAAAAGTTTCTAAAATGCGCCTACGAGTTGAACATGCCCTTCGCCAAGGTGGCTTACTGACGTCATTTGGCAACAGAAAAAACAAGACTTACCCTTTAGGTTTTTTTTTACCACTCAACCTACAGATTGACTGTACTACTAAGGTGGGTTACTCACCGGTCGCGCTCGTCCCGTTCGCGGCTGCGGTCGCAGTACCGGCTGGCGGATCGGTCGCGGCACGTGCGCGTCTCTATGCCGCGCCCGCAAGCGCCGCGGTTGTGGCGCGTGGGTTACGCACCGGTCGCGTTCGTCCCGCTCGCGGCTGCGGTCGCGGTACCGGCTGGCGGATCGGTCGCGGCACGTGCGCGTCTCTATGCCGCGCCCGCAAGCGCCGCGGTTGTGGCGCGTGGGTTACTCACCGGTCGCGCTCGTCCCGCTCGCGGCTGCGGTCGCGGTACCGGCTGGCGGATCGGTCGCGGCACGTGCGCGTCTCTATGCCGCGCCCGCAAGCGCCGCGGTTGTGGCGCGTGGGTTACTCACCGGTCGCGCTCGTCCCGCTCGCGGCTGCGGTCGCGGTACCGGCTGGCGGATCGGTCGCGGCGGCGCGGCGCGCGGTGATGCACGCGCGCGTCTCTCTCCCGCGACCGCGAGCGCCGCGATCTGTCGCCGCTGCTGTACGATTTGGTCTCGACGCCGTGCAATGTATCTTGGAGGGATGATATTAGGATCTTGCAACGGTCGTCGTGAGCCACCTGCATTGGAAAAAAAACGTGTAAATAAGTTTTTAATACAGTTGCTCAAAAAGTGGCGTATTGCAGGGACGTGTAGCGTTCGGGATCTGGGCTATTTCACACTCGTGCTTTTTTTTGCCTTTCCCGAACTCGTGCGTTTTCTTTCCCAACTGTCAAAATTATTTCTATTAAAAAAAACAACCATGAAGTTTTAACTAAAAAAAATCATAGAAGTTTTTGGGATTCATGCAAATAGGTTTATTTGTTTTTAAAAAGAAGCTACCTATACTAATTTGTCCAATATCAGAATTAATTAATTGATTGAATGAGTTAGGTAAGGTTTCAGTTCATTTCATATCATTAAATTTCAATTTCATTTCTTATAATAAAAAATACTAAGTACTGAAGACTTGGCTGTATGGGCAGTTCCCTTTGCCTACCAGAATGGGTGAAAAAAAACTGCTTCTACGGTTGGCGCCATTTTCCGAAATTTTCTTTGCGAGTTTAGTTGTTTTTTACACAAAATGAGTAATTTCGACCTAAATTTTTTTGAATTAACTCCACCGGAACTCAGTATAATTGTACAAAATACTTCGGAGAACATTTTACCGGAAAAGTCAAAAATTCGCTACATATCTACATACGATGAATTTATTGCGTGGAAAGAAGAGAAAAAAGCAAATAGTTTTTCAGAAAATGTTATGTTGGCATACTTTTCCGAACTCTCAGCAAAATTAAAACCTTCTACGTTATGGTCAAGGTTTTCGATGATAAAAAGTATGCTGAAAATAAGGAACAACGTGGATATAAGTCAATATCCAAAATTAAATTCTTTCTTAAAACGACAATCAGACGGGTTTACCAGTAAAAAGTCGAAAATATTAACATCGAATGACGTGGAAAGGTTTTTGAAAGAAGCTCCCGATGATTGTTATTTAGCCACAAAGGTAATTTATTAATAAGTATACATATCTACATTTTTCTTTAGTGTTCAGTTTACAAAATCGCAAAAGACAGTCAATACATTATTTATATGAATCAAATCGTTTTTTTTAGGTTGCTCTGATTTTTGGCGTTGTTGGAGCTTGCCGCAGAGAGGAGTTAGCCAATATTACTTTAAAAGATATTGAAGCCCATGGAGAAATGCTACTTATCAAGATTCCAAACACAAAAAATAAGATACCGCGAAGCTTTGTTGTTGAAGGAGATTTTCTCACAATAGTGAAAAAATATATGAACCAGCGGTCCCAAAAAGGAAAATCCGACCGTTTTTTACAAAATTTCCAAAAACGGAAGTGTACAGCTCAAGTAATCGGCATAAACAAATTTGGTAATATGCCAAAAGAAATAGCTACGTTTCTTGGTCTGCCGGATGCTGAGTGTTATACTGGGCACAGCTTCAGAAGGACCTCTGCTACATTATTGGCAGATTCAGGAGCCAATTTGACGTCCTTAAAGCGACTAGGTGGTTGGAAATCGGACAAAGTTGCATGATTCATTAAACAACAAACTAGAAACTGGGAAAAAGATCACACAATCCATTAATTTAAGGTCCAGTCCGTCTCCTTCACATGCTGAAGAGAACGTTCGTCCATCTACGAGTACCTTCGTTGATAATGATAATTCATCAGATCCAATTCCATCAACTAGCAAACGCCATTGTATGACAAATATACATGAACAATCATACGAAATTAATAATAGTTTGTCTCAAACAGTAAATATGCAACGTAAAACTTCCCCAGTTAGTATAAAAAACTGTACCAATTTCAATGTATATGTGAATTATAACTTTTATAAGAAATAAATGATTAGTTAATTGAGTTTATTGTGTTTTTATAATTTGATTAAATTGCTTAATTTTTTCGCAACTGTATTAAAAATAGTCGTTCAGTACACGTACGGAACCGTCATTGCAACTCGTTCCGACTGTCAACCCTCGCCTTCGGCTCGGGTAGACATTTGTCGGAACTCTTTGCAATGACAACCATTCCGTACTAGTAATGAAATATACTATTTTTAATACAGTTGCTCAAAAAGTGGCGTATTGCAGGGACGTGTAGCGTTCGGGATCTGGGCTATTTCACACTCGTGCTTTTTTTTTGCCTTTCCCGAACTCGTGCGTTTTCTTTCCCAACTGTCAAAATTATTTCTATTAAAAAAAACAACCATGAAGTTCTAACTAAAAAAAATCATAGAAGTTTTTGCGATTCATGCAAATAGGTTTATTTGTTTTTAAAAAGAAGCTACCCATACTAGTTTGTCCAATATCAGAATTAATTAATTGATTGAATGAGTTAGGTAAGGTTTCAGTTCATTTCATATCATTAAATTTCAATTTCATTTCTTATAATAAAAAATACTAAGTACTAAAGACTTGGCTGTATGGGCAGTTCCCTTTGCCTACCAGAATGGGTGAAAAAAAACTGCTTACGTTCTACGGTTGGCGCCATTTTCCGAAATTTTCTTTGCGAGTTTAGTTGTTTTCTACACAAAATGAGTAATTTCGACCTAAATTTTTTTGAATTAACTCCACCGGAACTCAGTATAATTGCACAAAATGCTTCGGAGAACATTTTACGCTACATATCTACATACGATGAATTTATTGCGTGGAAAGAAGAGAAAAAAGCAAATAGTTTTTCAGAAAATGTTATGTTGGCATACTTTTCCAAACTCTCAGCAAAATTAAAACCTTCTATGTTATGGTCAAGGTTATCGATGATAAAAGGTATGCTGAAAATAAGGAACAACGTGGATATAAGTCAATATCCAAAATTAAATTCTTTCTTAAAACGACAATCAGACGGGTTTACCAGTAAAAAGTCGAAAATATTAACATCGAATGACGTGGAAAGGTTTTTGAAAGAAGCTCCCGATGATTGTTATTTAGCCACAAAGGTAATTTATTAATAAGTATACATATCTACATTTTTCTTTAGTGTTCAGTTTACAAAATCGCAAAAGACAGTCAATACATTATTTATATGAATCAAATCGTTTTTTTTAGGTAGCTCTGATTTTTGGCGTTGTTGGAGCTTGCCGCAGAGAGGAGTTAGCCAATATTACTTTAAAAGATATTGAAGCCCATGGAGAAATGCTACTTATCAAGATTCCAAACACAAAAAATAAGATACCGCGAAGCTTTGTTGTTGAAGGAGATTTTCTCACAATAGTGAAAAAATATATGAACCAGCGGTCCCAAAAAGGAAGATCCGACCGTTTTTTACAAAATTTCCAAAAACGGAAGTGTACAGCTCAAGTAATCGGCATAAACAAATTTGGTAATATGCCAAAAGAAATAGCTACGTTTCTTGGTCTGCCGGATGCTGAGTGTTATACTGGGCACAGCTTCAGAAGGACCTCTGCTACATTATTGGCAGATTCAGGAGCCAATTTGACGTCCTTAAAGCGACTAGGTGGTTGGAAATCGGACAAAGTTGCATGATTCATTAAACAACAAACTAGAAACTGGGAAAAAGATCACACAATCCATTAATTTAAGGTCCAGTCCGTCTCCTTCACATGCTGAAGAGAACGTTCGTCCATCTACGAGTACCTTCGTTGATAATGATAATTCATCAGATCCAACTCCATCAACTAGCAAACGCCATTGTATGACAAATATACATGAACAATCATACGAATAAATAATAGTTTGTCTCAAACAGTAAATATGCAACGTAAAACTTCCCCAGTTAGTATAAAAAACTGTACCAATTTCAATGTATATGTGAATTATAACTTTTATAAGAAATAAATGATTAGTTAATTGAGTTTATTGTGTTTTTATAATTTGATTAAATTGCTTCATTTTTTCGCAACTGTATTAAAAATAGTCGTTCAGTACACGTACGGAACCGTCATTGCAAGTCGTTCCGACTGTCAACCCTCACCTTCGGCTCGGGTAGACATTTGTCGGAACTCTTTGCAATGACAACCATTCCGTACTAGTAATGAAATATACTATTTCTCAAACATGCTTGGAAATTTGAGCATTACTTTCACAACCTTCTTCGAGATAAATCAAAATTACTGTACTGGTCACATACATGTGAACAGCAACCGGCATAAGTAGTAGGAAAATCCATATCATAACCAAAATCGGTCGGGCCGCGACCCCCGAACTAACATCATCCAGCTCGGTAGAAGACCTTTGGCCTCCCTAAAGGTCCCTTAAGCTGAACTGCTGCTCAAAAATTTCAACGGTAGCCAGACTAGTTAATAGATTTACCTTGCTCTGTTTAATGAGGGATATGGCAGTGACCAGAGTCTCGATGGCCGAGGCGTATTCCCCTGCGGCCGCGTCGCTGACGGCGCGGGCTATGGCGCTTGAGGACACGGTTCGATTCCTGCTCATCACTTCCTCGAACTCCGCTTCAGATATCACCGGGTGGGGTGGGAGAGCAGCGTGAGGAACGTGCGGTATCGGCGCTGGGTGATGAGGAGCTCTCGCTGGCTCAGCTGGAGCTGGGTAGTTCTGTTGAACAACATAATGGTGTCAATTCTGGCATAATTCTCTAAACTAAATTTAACATCACTCTCTCCTCTTCATTCTGCATGGAGAATGGCAAGGATGTACTGTTGTCAAATTTAAGATTAGGTTTAGCGAATAATGCCAGAATCGACACTAATATAATTATAATTAAATACATATAAAATAAACAGTATGAACTTAAACCGCCTTATTCCAAAACGCGGAATTTAGTTAGTTTAAACCTAATGTTGTGTGTCTTCCATTTAACAAACAAAAGTCACAGCATCTGTTTTAGTCCAGTTAACTTTAGTCTACGTTTTGTAATAAGGCGTCTTTACGCTATAAAGAGCTGTCATAAAGAGTCATGCCATCATCATCAGCCTATTAATGTCCCCACTGCTGGGGCACAGGCCTTCCCTATGGATGGAATAGGGAGATTGGGACATGACCCACCACTCGGGCCCAGTGGGGATTGGTGGGTGCTAACGACTGCAGATGCAGCCGAAACCAACGGCTTAACATGCCTTCCGAAGAACGGAGGAGCTCGAGATAGTAAATTTTTGGTCACCCATCCAGTGACTCAACGATCGCACCCGAACGCGCTAACTCAACTCGCTCAACAAACAATGCCAAAATCGGGTCCATTATTAAAGTAAACAATAAAACAAACTTTTTTTTTGTCTGGAAAATGCCTTACGCATCCTTCTCCTCCCTGGGACTCCTCCCTGTTCACTTCACCCAACTTTGGAGCTCGAAGAAGCGACCATGGTCCTCTACCAGAGCGGTAAAAACCAGACAATACTCCTGCACCGGTCACCCAGCACATATTCTGAGGACCGCCGTCCCCCCAATGCGCGACGGGAGTGCGGGTTTGTGCGGTACCCTGTTCGACTGACCGCGCACCCGCAAGGTGATTTGTCCGTTTCCGGACTCCCCCACGATGTGCGGTACCCCGGAGTAAAAGGGGCAATGAACAATAAGACTAACCTGCGGCGGTCTCCCATACGGCTGGCGGGCCCCCGGCGGCGGGCCCTGGGCCGGCGGCGGGGCCCCGTGAGCGGGGTGGCCGTACGGCGCACCCGGCCCTGGAACGAATTGTGCTGAACAACCAACCGCTCTACGTTAGACACTCAACGACAACACAAAACTTAACTACCAACTAAATAAAATAATTAACTACACACATCGAAAAAGTCTAAGCAACATGCATCGGTTCCGCAAACTGCAAGTTTTATAATCTACATAAATTTGTTTTCGCATGAACTTAATAAAACAATAAAAACGAAAGAAGTCATTTTATAAACCAAGTAAAAAATAGATTTGTTATTCTATCGTAAAATTGAATTTTGACATTTAAAATGTTTTAGCTTAGGTAGCAGCAAACTTCTTGAGAAAAACTATAGACAAACAAACTTGCACAGAAGACGATTTTGTATGTAAAATTTCGCAGGCTTCGTTGTTTATGGTTTAAGTTTGCTGGGGTGTTTATCGATATGGTACGTTCGGTTTTAATTAAAAATGAAGCACAATGGGTTCTCTGCTTATATCTTTAGGTCGTGGACTACAGGGTCATGGTAAAAATTTATAGGTCATTTGAACCACCAGAAGACCTATTTAGAAAGATAGAAGGACATTAAATAAAAAGTTTCAGCACTATGCCGTCACTTGTAAACTGTCCAACTGAGTGCAGGTGAGAATTTAAAAGTGCAGATAGAGGGAGTACATTTTGGTCATATAAACGTCAATAAATAAATTAAGTTTCGTGCATTAACCCGTTAAAACTAGGTTTAATTTAAATATTAAATTTATAAAAATTTTTGATTATCATCTAAGTAATTAAATAGATCGTTCATAAATCAATATTAATAATCAGAAACAATAGAAATGTTAATTTTATTCATGACAGTACATATTTCAAATAATATCATAGTAGCAGAAAATACTTTTTATCACTATCATTTATGCAATGTGTATAATTAATAATTAATTTTACAAATTAACCCATTAACCGCCAAAATTAAAACAGGAAAGTTATTTATGTAAAATGTTTATGTAACTATTGTTTATATATCAAATAAAGAATTAATTATAAAAAAATATTTAAATTGTTACTAGGCCCCCTTTGGAGGGGGTGTACTCAATTGAGTACAGTGGCGTATTACCGTTGAAATTTTTCAAAGCATTGTTTTCTACACATAATGTTTTAGACACTTTTTGCATTGCCAGCGTACTCTTCAATGACATATTACACATCGTAATGGTTTTTCAAGCTTTTGAGGATAGTGTCCTTCACCATCTTGAGGCAATCCTGGAACTGAAGAAGATGAAGGTCGAGCCTTATATTGTGTTTTCCGACGTAAATAATATCTTGCAATGACACGTCGAAACATAAGCTGATCCATGGTATCACTGTGACTCATAACATGTAAATGCCAGGAATTAGTAATAACCATATCTATCATATAGGTAAACAAAACCCAGCACTACTTCTTTCCATTAATTGCTATCCTATATAGAGCCAGCCCATCTTATATAGAGATATGGACTGATCTAACTCACCCATGCTACCCATGTTTTTATTATATGTTTGAAACATTTTTTGTATATTGACATCAGTATTTTCACATTGCACAGGACACTATCGTTTTTCAACTCCCAAGGTTTCAATGGTGTCATAATTAGTTGCCATTGTATAAATTCTATTGTCTTTCCATCGCACTAATAAAACCTCATTTTGCTTATCAAACCTGTAATCATATGAGGCACGATCTTCTTTCTTTATCTGTTTAGTACTTCTCAGTGGACACTTCTTTGTCCTATTTTCCCTTATTCCAGTAGCACGATATCCTAAGTTTTTGAGCTCCAATAAGAGATTATAATTTGTAAAGTTAAAAAACACTTGATGACATGTTGGATCAGTGCTCAATTTTACAAGTAAAGTTTTGACTACTACGGGGACCCTATGGGGTCAGTGGAAGCATCCATGGATTTTCCACAATACAAATCGAAAGTATAGCAGTACCCCGTAGAATAGCCAAACCGTGCTGGCTTACCTGTAATAAATTGTTTAGCTGGATGATGGCCGAAATATTTAATTATTTGGGACTTTACTTTGTCGGAAAATGGTTCGTCATCACTGCTGTCGCCATTGTCACTTTGAATGGTGTTATCAACAGACCGAAACACTTCTATATTACCAGGCACATCTCGCGGCAAGGAAGCAGAAACCATGTCTTCGTCGACACCTACTTCCTCATCTGTGAAAACGCTGGGTTCTGGCGGTATTACAGCAAATTCGTATTCATCATTACTGTCACTTTGCTCTAAAATAGCATGAATTGCTTCCTCTAAGCCGCTATAATTGATAGAAACGTCAAACCGTTTGGAACTCATTATTACTAAAACCAGAAACAAAAAAAAAGATGTGTGTTCGTTACATGGATTTAGCCGCTGTACTCAATCAGGTACAGTACTGTTTAAAGCACAATATCTATGCAAATATATAATAGAGAGTAGTGGTTTATTAGTTAATTTATACATAAATATATGTACTACAAAAATTATAAACACAAAATATTTTTTTGCATATGCTAACCCTTGATAATAATAATATGATGTACTTACTTTTATACACAATTCAACTGCTATGTTACAATCCTCAAAATAACATATTTTAAAAAGATATCCACTTAAACTGTTGTTATTTTGAAGCACTATTTCTATCTCTTACTATAGCAAACGGTAACTACAATTATTACTAAAAAGCCTCATAACTACCCTCAATTGTTTTACTGTACCCAATCACGTACAGAGGCGCCAAATGGGTTAAGCCTTTTACATTTTTAACAATTTTTAAGAATATGATCATTCAAGTGTGCAATTCATTTTGATTAGTCTCTATGAATCCCCATCACTTAACTGTCAATGGTCAGACTTGCCTACCTCTTTGTTTACGTTAGGAACAGACTATAATTGGCCGTATACACGTAGTAAGCTGGCTACAGGAGCCAATCTACCAGCGCTTATCAGTAATGCAGAAGCTGTCTGGCAGTCTACCTGACACGTGAATGTCGAGCTCATCACGGAACTTGCCGGCGACGTTCGGCGCTGATTCAGCACAAATGATGAGCGCTGGCAGATCAATTGGGTAGCCAGCTTTCTACGTGTGTACAGCTGTAAGTACTAGTATTACTTAAAAACCAAATCAATGAATAGAGATATATTATGAAAATGTGAGAGGACTTACAACGACCTAAAGGACAATTTCGAAATATTTGTTGAAGGAATTCTTTAGCGTTTATAGATACAAGCATCATTTATGTTTTACCTGGCGGGCCGGGCTGCGGGGGCTGCGGGCCGGGCTGGGGCTGCACGGGCGGCTGCTGATTAAAGAATGCAGGATTCACGTGCGGAGCTGGAGCACCACCTACACCTGGGGGGGGGAGGTAGTAGGAAACGATTGGATATGGTCGACTATAGTATTTGCCGGCTAACGTTCGTTTTTAAATTTCCGACTAGCAGGCAATGCCGATAATTCTAATACCTGGTCTATCTTAGGAAGGTGTTCGGAATATTTCGTCACTGGTCAGCTTGCTCTAAAGCAAGCCGTTCCTAACCGCTTCCTAAGTTCCTAATTCGTATCATGTTACGTTATTTTTTTGTTAATATTGTCACAAACGCTCTCGAAACGTAACCGCGAAAGTGCTAGAGATCGATTTTGCCAGATCACCGCGGGTCGCGATAGAGGTCGAGTGATGCGGCTCATTTTAAAATGAGCCTTATGCAGTGCGAAGTAAGGGAGAAAGTGCAACGACATCTTCACTTGTTTACAAATTAGGCGCGTTACCTGCGTAGGTATAAGTAGGTACATTGTACTCGCGGGTGCTAGCTAATTCTCAATTGAACAGGTACTTTCTAGAATGCGTCGATCGGCGTATATAAGCGCGATTGGCCCCGCGCAGAGACAGTTGAGTTTCAACAGCGATTTCGTAGCGAATCCAAAGGCGATCAAAGTGCAACAAAAGTATTCAAGTGCGATTGTTTAGAGACTTGTATAGTGAAATACAGTGTTTAGTAAGTGTTTTGTAATTAACATTGTATGTTAATTGTGTGAACTGAGTGGTGAATAAAGAACTGTCAAGCGTGAACTGGCATATAATTTCGAACCCCATCCCGACACGTAACAATATTTTAAGAATAACTGTATTTATTTAAACTTTATTGACCAAAATATATAACAATGGTACAAAAGGCGGAATTAAGACTAAAAGCACTCTCTCCCAGTCAACCTTTGGGAAAAATAAAAACAAGAACGGCGGCATAAAGCTAAATACGAATATATGTTCAAAAAAAGATAGATACATATATAAATACGTACCATAAAAATAATATAATACATAAAAACATAACACTAATATTTAAATATATAAATAGTATATATATACACATAATAATGATTAAAAACTTTATATACATACTCAGTACAGTGGTACAGTAGGTTCCTAGGTTTATAAATTATTTTTAATTAACAAGCGTAAATTATTAGTTTTATTTAATTTTTTTATGTGCCGATTATAATCGGGATTGTTTTGCCGAATAGTCGTCTTTCCCAATAAGTCTGCGCCTATTCGACCATCTCTAAGAAGTCAAACAAACCAGATACATATTTATAGATTACTAGCTGACCCAGCGAACTTCGTACCGCCATAAAAAAATAGGGGTTGGTGGTAGAAAGTTGAAAATTTAGGGATGTATGTATTTTTGTATGATGTATCATAAAAAAAATAAAAAAAAAATATCTAAAATTGAAAAAAAATATTTAGGGGTGGATTACCCTTAACATTTAGGGGGATGAAAAAATAGATGTTGTCCGATTCTCAGACCTACCAAATATGCACACTAAATTTCATGAGAATCGGGAAGGCCGTTTCGGAGGAGTTTAACCACAAACACCGCGACACGAGAATTTTATTTATTAGATATGCATATTTTTGCATATCTTTCTACGACAATGTTTTGTAAGTTTTTTTTTTTAATATAATTGTTTCTGTGTGTGTCCAGTTCACTCGTTTAATTTCTTTAAAATTACCCATTCTTTCGATAATTTCAATTAGTTTCATTCAGTTTTACAGTCCATCGCTATCACATGATATGCTAAAGAACTGATTACTGATATTGATTTCGTACCTGGGTGTTGTGGCATCGGCCCGGGTCCTCTAGGCGGGCCCTGTTGATGAGGCGGCATCTGGTGATGCGGCGGCGGCATGCCTTGCCCAGGCGGCTACAAATATTAGATATCATTTAAATAACATATTAATATGTCATAGCAATAAGGAAAAAGTGTGATTGAAAATGTTACAGTGTATGTGCAATATGCACTGTATAATTTCAGCCACATGTTTTAATTATTTGTTTTACACTCCAATCGGTCAATTAATCTTCTATATATATAAAAATGAAACCCGTTTTCCGTTGTCACGACATAACATGAAAACGGCTTGACCGATTTGGCTGATTTTTTTTTAGAATATTCCTTGAAGTACAAGGATGGTTCTTACGAAGAGAAAAATTAAAAAAAATGCCTGAAAATGTCAAAAAACAATACTTTTCTTTACTCCCATACAAACGATTCATAATAATACTTAAAAGTCAATTTGAACTTTAATACCATACCATAAATTTCAAATGTTAGTGGAGATTTTCTGGGAAGGCAAAACAATTGAGCGACGTGATGTCAATAGAAGTTTGGAAAAGATAAATATACCATCTTCAGTTTTTTTATAATCTAGGTGACTGACTGACGTAGTAATCTATCAACGCCCAGCCTAAACCACTGGACGGATCGGGCTGAAATTTGGCATGCAGGTAGATGTTATGACGTAGGCATCCGCTAAGAAAGGATTTTGATCAATTCTACCCCCAAGGGGATAAAATAGGGAATGAAAGTTTGTATGAAACTTTGTCAATTTTAAAACCGATCGGGCTGAGACTTTGCATGCAGGTATAAGAATAATCATAGATGAATGTCATTGTGTATAAAACAAGCCAGAGAACAAAAACTGTAGTCTACGCTTCAGCTCTACACCGAAGCGAAGCGAGGGCGGGCCGCTAGTAGGTAATAAAATATTAAATTACAGCTATAAATATTGTCTCATCACCAGCTTACTAATGTCTAATGACACAAAGCTCAGGAGGAAACGAAATCATGGTTAATATTTTTTTAAAAATTTGTTTCTATTATTAATCTATTCGTATTTATTTATTAAGATAAATATAAGGATCTAAGGAAATTTCACAAAATAAAAATCAGGCTGACACTTGGGCCGAATGGTCTTAATTTAGATTTTTTTGAATCAAGAACTTAAATGCCAAATGCAAAAATAAAAGTGATAAAAGTTCAGAAGTTGGAAAAGTTAGACAAAAATTTGGTGCTGCAGTGACCGGCGTAGTTCTTGACCTTCACAAGTGCTTGTAACAGGCTAGACTGGATAAATGATTTTTGATTTTGACCGCGTGGATCCTAATCTGGGCCTGGGTGAGGGCCTGCATTGCTGTTCTGTAAGACCAAACTCACTTTTCACCACGGTATTGGCGGTTGTGATTTGAAATTCGTATTCCAATGTTCGTACTGAATAGCACTGCTGAAGACAGATTAGTATAAGTCGCGGCACGAAACTCTAGCGCTGACCGTTATTGGGCGAAAGTAAAAATTAAGATTATGTTGGGGGAAGACGAAGTGAGCGGGCGGGTGTGCGTTGCGCCGATTGTCTCTCCAGTCGTACCCATGAGCAGCTAGCCCTGACGCGTTTTGTTCAGCGCTAATTACATGGCGCGTCTTGTGCAGACCGACAGACAGATTAGTGATACATGGTGAGGTTTAAGATTATCCAGCCCCTTGGTAGTGGTATTGCGTACTGACCGCGTGCTGGGGCGGCAGATGCTGCGGCGGCACCTGGTGCTGGGGCGGGCCGTACTGCGGCGCGGGCTGCGGCTGCATGTGGTGCGGGGGCCCGCGCCCGCCCCACTCCGGGCCCGGCCGCGGGCCTGGCGGGCGCTGCATCTGCGGTGGCCCTTGGAACTGGGTGGAGAGTCGTGTATTCAGTAGTCTTATAAGAGATGATGTTGTTTATGCATTGTATTGTTGTAATTGTTGTCAATTTTAAGTAGATTAAACTATATAATGTCTTTTAAGCGGAATTCTTCATTTGTTTATCAATAGTAAATTCATTATTAATTTTTTTAAATAGGGGTTACGTATCAACATGAAACCACTTTTAAAAGTTCAATATTAATATGTATTAATTGGCATAGCAAAGAATAGCACACTAAAACTTTGATGTTTTGTTAAATTTTAGGTGAAACTGCTAGAATACAATTGTCATCTATGACAGTACTTATATTTCACCAATTATGCCAATAAAATGAAACATTTAGGCGCCTTAGGTCCCAACGAAATTTTACATTGTGAGGCAAAAGAAATATCTCAACGCGAGCGCACAATTTAATACCATGTTTTTAAGTTAAAAATTGATATAGAATTTCCATTATATTTTTAAAGTTTTTGTTTATGAGTTCACTAGTAGAAATAAGTGTAAAATAAGACATATATTTTAAAATAGGGATATATTTGATTTTATTTTTCTATAGAGTCAAGTACACTCAGAGGCACAATTAACCGCCCACCCGCCTGAAGTGGCATAACTTTGTTTACAATAACGAAACGCTTATGACATTGAATGACAATTTGTTAAGTGGGTAGTTTATGATAAAATGAGAGAATTATTACCCTTTTTTTAAAGATACCCTCAAGTGTGAGTCACTTTTATTGAGTTCACTCGAATATTGATTTTCGAACTGTTTGTTTTGCGCGTACATAAAGTGTTACTTGTGAAGTTTTTAAACAAATTTCTTTGTTCTTAAGTTGTGGCAGGCTTTGTCATTTGCTACTCTACTCACTCACTTATTCAGTAAAATGCCATGGGTGCAGTTGATGCAGCTAGAGCGGTGGCGCTTTCTGATGCTGGGTATAGCCAGCGTCGTATAGGCCGTATGCTGGGATTTCCTTGAACCACGATACGAGATGCCATTCGACGATACCGAGAAACTGGATCCTACACCAGAAGAGCCGGGCAAGGTCGAACAAGGTGCACTTCTGAGAGAGATGACCTTTTCATTGTATCCAATGTTTTAAGAAATCGCTTCACTACGGCTCCGGAGGCTCGTAATCGCCTATTTGAGGTACGAAATGTAAGTGTTAGCGTTAGAACAATAAGAAGAAGGCTTGCAGAGCGTAATTTGACTGGTGTCCGGCCAGCTCGAGTACCCGCGTTGACCACAGAGCCCCAGAGAGCCCCAGAGAGCTAGACTTCGATTTGCTTGAGCAATACCGGAATTGGACAATGAAGCAATGGAAGAACGTTCTCTTCTCTGATGAGTCGAGAGTAGCTTTAAGAGGTCCTGGTCGACACACTCGCTGGCGAGTGTATCGACGGCCGGGGGAGCGGTTTGCACAGTGTGCTGTACTCGAAACAGTGGGCTACCAAGGTGGCTCAGTAATGGTATGGGGTGGAATTTCTTATGAGGCTTGTACAGAGTTAGTTTTGTTTGAAAAGGGCAGCGTAAATGCTCAGAGGTATGTGAAAGGGGTCTTAGAACCTCATGTTATCCCTTTTGCCCTATTTATTGGAGAATATTTTCTTTTAAAGAACGACAACGCCCGTGCTCACATCGCTAGAGTGGTTACGGAGTACCTTGATGCTGTGGGTATACCACGGTTACCATGGCCAGCTCGAAGCCCGGACCTAAACCCTATCGAACACGCTTGGGACAATCTCAAAAGGCGGGTACGAAATCGTAAATGTTAAATAAACTCACCGGTCGGATTCCCGCTCCTACTTCCATTAATGAGTTGAAGATTGCCTTGATGGAGGAGTGGGAGAATATACCGCAGTCAGATATTCAAGACATTATGGATGGTCTTCCAAATCGACTGGAAGAGGACATAAGAGCCAGTGGAGGCAATACTCATTATTAAAAGTGAGGTTTTTAATGTAAACATAAAGTTTTAGCTTGTTTGTCAACTCCTTTAATTTTGTTTGAAAAACGGTAATTTCAAACTTTTTCAAAATTAAAAAAATTAAATCAGCAGCAACTGATTTTTTTCACTTATTACATTTTAAATTATCCATTTTATTAGATTTTTAAGAAAAGAAGTTATTCTAAAATGACTTTTTGAAATTACAACGAAAAATGTAAGTGGGCGGTTAATTGTGCCTCTGAGTGTATTTGTAATTGTGTATTCACTATATGATTTCACTAGTTAAGAGGCTCAACAATATCAAATATTTTTTTAACTCAGTAATTAGAACAATTTAAAAAAGTCTGAAAACTTCTAGAGCTCTTCATAGATATTTCGCAAACCGGTAACGAATTGTTTAAAAACACTGATCCCTTAACTTCTTTATATTTTAATATTAATGCAAGAGGGCAAATCATTGGAGGTCAACATTAGAACAGGTTCCGCTACGCTACTTATAGTATGTATTAAGTTGACACTCGTAAATGTTAAATAAACTCACCGGCATGGGCGGGCGGTGAGGCGGCGGGCCTTGGTGCGGCGGCGGGCCCTGGTGCTGCATGTGGTGCGGGGGCGGGCCCGGGTGCGGGTGGTGGTGCGGCCCGGGCGGAGGGCCCCGCATCTGGTGGTGCGGCCCGCCGCCCATCATCATGCGCGGCCCGTTCGGACCGGGGCCGTTGGGGCCACCACCGAAAAATTCTAAACGATTTTTAAAACAACGTTCAATACGCAGACACCTGTTTATAAAACGGCGTGGTCATGATTTCTCCATTGTTTTTGCTTTGTAATTGTTTGCAGTGCCCTACAGATAAATTACTGATAATTATGGAGGTACTATAAAATTATTTTATTTAGCTACTTAAATATGCCCTGACATATCTTTGACTACTAGGATATTTTTTTGCGGTGTCACATCTTTTGACTACCAGGATTTTTTTTAACGGTTTCATAATTTAAAAGGCTAGTTTTTCATAGATCTATCGATTCATACTAATTACATTGTTGGCGGAGCTGGGTGTGTTTTGCCCATTATCCTTGGACACTATTTTAGGCGGTTTTGATTGACTTCAGTTGAAAATCAGCTGGCCCAAAACCTCTGGGCTGTAAAAATAAAGTATTATATGGTCAAAACCATATGCGTAATTAGACCGTTTTGTCCACCAGCTCCTCATATAATACATGGCTGTCATTGATACAAATCATTAGCAAATACGGGTAGTGCAAAATGCATTTTGACAGGGCTCTCATTAAAACGTCAAATGGTACAAAGTAATGTCGTCTCGTCAGATGTTTGCAAGCAAGTGACGTTATTTTAGAGCCTGCGCTGCATTAAGCGGGAGCACGGAGCGGGTGTCCACCTCACGTGTTTGATTCTTTCTCCCGCGCCGCGCTGTTCTATGAAATGACATAAAAACTGCACGCCGCTACGTGATCCCGCTTAACGCAGCGCATGCTCTTAGGCGTTATAGGTCACGTGACAATAGATCAAAAAATACTTTTCTATTTGATGATTTTTAGTAATATTATCAACTACATTTCATGATTTTTAATGATATTATCAACTTCTTGTACTTTTTGTCAGAATAGTGTAAGGGGGCGTCCATAAATTACGTGAGATGTTTAAGGGGAGGAGGGGGTCGAGTCAAATCTCATCTAATCTTACGTTGGAGAGAGGGGAGGTCTGGGCAAATATCACGCATTTTTTTTGACAGTAGTTACGATTTAGTATTCTATTGTTAAATTTTTATTACACATATAACATTCAGCAATATTGATTACTAGTCTTAACTAGTCGTAAATAAAAGCACGAAGCAAATTTTATTTTCTTTTTACAATAACAATCCAACGCGTTTTCGAAAGAAACCCACATTTTGAAAAATCTCACGTGAGGTTGGGGGAGGGGCTTGAATAAAATCTCACGACATCGCACCAGGGGGGGGGGGGGGAGAGACAGAATTCATAGTCACACGCGGACCGTTGAAAAGTCAACATGCCGCTGAGCTCCGTGAAAAAATGCGAAATGAATACTTATAGTACGTAAAATGACGTTTTTTCGACAGATATCTCATCAATGTTTGTTAATTTAACGCATTTGAAGCAAATTTTGTTTTGATACTTACTATATAACTGGTTTAATAGAAAATATTTGTGATATTCAAATGCATGGTCGGTAATATAGCAGTCTCTTTTCCTCGCGGTCCGTACCTGCTGTATTGCTAACAGCGCATTCAGAATTGCGCGTAGAGTCAAAGAATAAGGTCTATATTCTTCCGCATATACAGGGTGAAATTGAATGTTTTAATGAAACTTCGTGGGAATGTTGGGTTACGTATATAGAGTATCTCTGAATTTTTTCGGATTTTTTAAAAAATGATTTATAATAAAATTTTGTTTTTTTTTTGTTATATTTAAGTCCTTTCCTCCTTTTGGGTACTAAATAATTATTCTTTTAAAACATGCATACAGAGTAAGTAAAAAACAAGTAATAAGCACTACTAAAAAAGACGTAAAAACAGGAGACGGGCGGCCGGGAGCAATGACCGCTCCCGCCGTTGAATACCTTCCTGCCTACCTATCTAGGTATGCGCGGTGCACAGCGCAGTGAGTGAGCGGAGTCTCAAGCGCGCGTGCGTATCTTTTAAATTTGTGACAAGACAAGATTTGCAAATAATGCCTTGATTAGTTCTTGTTCTGTGCCCTCAATATAAGAATTTGGATATGGTGTGTTGTTATTGCGAGTGTCACGGAATACTCAGCAGAGCCACAAGGCTTTACGAAAGTAGGTTTGGTGATTTATTGGGAAGTTATAGAGAAAAAAATTAATAGGTACATCGGTCTCTTAAGTACTTTTGAATACCTGGTTATAAATTTCATTCTGACCCAAGTATTGAACTGCAATAAGTATTTATTTTTGTTTAACATTTGCCTATTTCCAATCGTGACAAAATTATTATTAACTTTTAAAGTTTTTCTCTGCTTAAGAGAAGATGACATTTGTGCTTATTATTTCAATTTCAATAAAGGCATCTAAGACGATTTTATTGTGTGGAATCAAACGAGTCAGCTGAGCTCTGTGTACGTACCTACTCACTCAACGGCTGGCGGGCGCGGTCGGTCGTTGACCCGCGGTGGAATTTTACTGTTTTTTCGTTTTTTAGAAGTGCTTATTTATTAGTTGTTTTTCACTGGATATGTAAGCATGTTTGTTTAATATGAATAACTACTCAAAAGGAGGAAAGGACAAAAAAATACACAAATTACAAATAAATACATGAAAAAAAAATACTTCAAAAAAATCCGAAAAAAATCAGGCATACTCTATACTCGTAACCCAACAATCTCACGAAGTTTCATTAAAACATTCAATTTCACCCTATATAGCAATGTCGTAAAATTTTACAAATTTACATCACGGACTGTCATAACTCTTTGACGCATGCGCTTTGATTAGGACCTTATACAGTGTGCTTTAAAGGTGATTTTCATGTTTAAATAATGACATATTGTTTAGACTATGCGATTATCTTACGGAGCTCCGTGGATCGTCCAATGTACCTTTTGGACAAGTTTCGGGCATGATTTTGTTCGTGTTGGTGTATCTAGGGTATTTAATATCTCAACGATATTAAATATCCTAGATACACCAACACGAACAAAAATACACATGCCAAAATAGGTACTTTATTTTTCATACTGACAAATAGCCTAATATATATTATGACCTTCTCATTTTCAGACTTCATATTAAAATTAATGAAATATTTACCTCCAGGATGGGGTCCAGGCGGCCCGCCTGGATGGGGCCCTCTCATGCCAGGGTTGTTCGGCCCTGGCGGTGTAGACCGAGTCTTCGACTGGCTCTCAAATTGATTCAAAGCCTGTCGAACAATTTGCTTGCTCTAATTCTGTACCACACTAGCCTCAAATTTATAAACAAAATAGAGATGATGACTAACTCTATTTTCTTCGTCAATTAGGTAGATTAACAAAAAGTATTGGACACGCATTTTTTTTTCACATGATGAAGACATTAGAGATATACTTATTTGAAATGTCGCATGACGGTCACGTCTTGGTACAATTTTTACTTAGAAGTAACGTCAATATTTGGGAGCGGGGACTCCCAAACTGACGCGTTTTATCTTTGTAATTGTCCGATTGATTGACGGCACAATTACATTTGGTCGTTAGCCCGTATTCGGGTGCACGAAAGACATTACTCAAATTCGGGCACCCGAAGCAATAATTTCATGGTTTTCACACTCGTGTTCGGGCTAAGGACCAAGTGTAATCGCGACATAACTGACGACGGACTTAACAGAATTAAGTTTACTTTACCTCGTCATAATCTGGCTGATATAGATAGTTTCTACTCTTAATCTATATCTATAGAGTGAGTCAGACACCACTATAGTAGGAAAGCCCAAGCGAGGATTTTGGGATTTGCTCGAGCGAGGCAGAATAACATAACCAACGCTATAGTCAGATGAGAGTATTTCACAAGGTGCAAGGTCCCCCCCCCCCCCTCCTTATGTTATTCTGCCGCACTCAAGGAAGAAATAAAATCTTGTTTTTAAGTTTTTTTTTTACTCCTAGTTACAGAGCAGGCTTGATTGATATATACAATTTACCGCCTGTCGGTCACTCGTAAACTAGGCTCGTCGATATATTTTCGGTGTTTAAGCCTATGATATAACCTAGCTCGCACCGCCATCTATGGTTACAAAATCTAACATAACCTAATGGTCAAAAGTGAGATCTAACCTAACCCTTCATTATATGGTGAATTGCATAGTGACCAATAGCGATTATAATAAACATCAGATTTACATTTGATGGATCGTGCATCCACTGTAATGGATTATTTTGTATTTAAGTGGTTCTGATATTTTTACCTGTTTAGTTGGCATTGTGACAACTGGATGTTGTCCGTGGATCTCCTTCTTCGGCAGTCGATCCATGACCATGCGGATCGACTGGTCCGACCCGAGAGATATGACGCAGAACCCCTTCGACTGTCCATTCGACCTATTCTCGAAGAACTTCACATCTTGAAAATCCGTCACGCCAACGTCGGCGACGGCATTAGCTATGTCTTGATCCGTTGCCCACTGAAAAAAGGTGACCCACAAACTCAACTACTATAACAATTACGGGCTAAGCAAAGTAATATATTAAATACGTACTTGGCATCACCATTTTTTGACACAGTTTTGACAAACCCGATACGGATTTTACCTCCCTTTATATCGCGGTCTCACCTTTGACTAATTTCAACCTATTATTACTAAAGCAGAGAAATCTTGAAAACTTTCACAAAACCGATTCGTGTCCGTTATACTTTATTTAGTACGAGTTTTTATTTCCTTTACTACCGTCACTGTGCAATATAAAAATCTGACTCAGTTTAAATAATTTAATTCTCAATACTGAATTACTCCTCAAACAAATACGCGAAGGAGACGTTGGGAAAAAGGAAAAGCTTTATTTTGAACCATATTTTTTATTTCATTAGCATATCACAGATATATCAAATATCACAAAACCATTTTAATGGTACAGCCTTACTACAAATTTTGTTAATTTAATAAAACAGTTTGCAATTCGGACATTTAGTTGGAAAAAGCCCTCTTGGACAAAGAGGCAAATTTTGTACAAATTAGATATTATCATCTTAACTATATATTCGACACTTTAATTTTACTTGAATATAATAAAGAATAAACATATTTCATTCAAAAAATATGAACGACTTTTAAATTAATCGTCAATCGTAATTTCTTTCGAAAGAATAGATATTGTTGAACAGCATGTTTTAGGTCATGAAAATACAGTTTAATCAGGTACCTACTATTTTTAATTAGATAAATAATGATTCGCTATTGGTAAAAAAATGCAGTAGTAAAACCATAACAACATCTGTTTGTGTTTTAAAATCATGAATAAAAATAAACAATCTAGTCTAAGAATTAACGCGGTTACAGCCCGAAAAAGTTAATAATTGACATAAATGTTTTTGCAACGAAAACAATTAGACATGTTGACTAATCAATAACAGAATAATAACCGACACAAGATATTAATAACATTTCTGAACAAAACGATACATACTACGTCAAGAGGAATAATTCGCATAATGAATACCATAATGTTTAAAATACCCATCGTCATTCGTCAAACATAATTAATTATGTTTCAATACGTGATACCTTTACACACAAACTTACCATTATACATAAATCTTACCATTTAGTTATTACAATAATTGAACACGTCGTTACACCACATTCAAAACCAGTAAATTTTCAGAAACACAATTAAAAAAAATAGTATTCTATCCTAAACAAAATTGCACATAAACTACAATAAACAAGCAATGATCACCTTACCTCCTTTTTAAACCTGATAAAGAAAAATTGTTAAAATACAAATCAAAAACCAAAATATTGGGTAAGTATATAAATATAATAGTATTGCCATCCAGCATAGTCTGTACCCAATATTGTGATTTCAAAAAAAGCGTATTTCAGGCAAGTCATTCTACAAAAAATAATTAATTTGTCATAAATACAAAATGTCCTCCATTCCATCTAGACCAGAGATAGGCAAAGTACAGCGCGACCAAGATGTTGTGGCACTTTTATAACATTGACAGGAGGGCGCTGCCGGTTAATAGGTGGGGAATTATGGCACAAATTACTTAAAATCTCCTCACTAAATGGAACGTTATAATTAAAAATATCTCGGAAAGACTAATAGGAAATATCAAAGGATTATTTAAACCATCCTCTAAAAATAAATGCCTTGCATTTTATATCATCCTAAAATTAGTTCCGAATTCGGCCACGCGCCACAAGATCTTGGACAAACTGCTGTACAGGCCGTAGCAGAAGTACAGCGCGACCAAGATGTTGTGGCACTTTTATGACATTGACAGGAGAGCGCTGCCGGTTAATAGGTGGGGAATTATGGCACAAATTACTTAAAATCTCCTCACTAAATGGAACGTTATAATTAAAAATATCTCGGAAAGACTAATAGGAAATATCAAAGGATTATTTAAACCATCCTCTAAAAATAAATGCCTTGCATTTTATATCATGCTAAAATTAGTTCCGAATTCGGCCACGCGCCACAAGATCTTGGACAAACTGCTGTACAGGCCGTAGCAGGCTAACACCCAGCTCACTAGTGTTTTGAGTTGGGTATGCAGAATCAATTTGTGACATATGACTTGCCACATCAATATAAATTTTACCGTAACCTGTAAAATTTATCTTATAGCCTATATTGAATAGTTTGCCCACCACTGATCTAGACTACGGTAATGAATGACAATATCATGTCTAGACTATTTTAGCCTACAAAAATGACAAATATCATGAATTAAAGCCATGATCACAATAGTGCTAGGTGTACTGAATAAATTAAGGGGAAAGGCATAGCCTTCAGAATCATGTTATCTAAATCATATCTGGGCAATACAAAATAATAATATAAACATATAAAGTTATATTTTTTTGTTCAACTGATAAATTGGATTATAGGAATTCACACAAGGAATTATAAACTCGAGTTTATAAATAGATACACACGAACATTGTATGTACAAACACAATCATACATCCCTCATCAGTCAACAAACAAACTTCATAAAGTCCAAAAAATCTCACATACATAATGATAGATTTGTCAAAAAAAACAGTCATATTAAAACAGATATTCCATACTAATAATACACCATCAAAGAGATATTTACAGTTATGTAGTAATTGATAAATTAAGAAAGTATTTAAGTGCTAAGTTCATCTACACCTACAAAGTTTTTACAATAAGCAACAATCATTTAACCATGTTTTCTTATCTCGTCATGTTTCTGATATTTTGTTGATCAAATGCTTAGCTTCCTCTATAAATCTATTACAATTGGTTATTACAAGTGGAAGCAATTTGAAGTATTTGAAACTAACAAACATTCAGAATTGAGACAAAATCATAGTACACAGATTGTGCATTACAGAAATACCCTGAACAACATGATGTCTACATACTTCTTACATGCTCTAACTGCTTATACATCTTAAACATATTTTATTACAAATATCAAGTTATTAATATTTAAGTATTAAAATTTCTCATGAGTTATATTTGCATACTGTACTATGTGAATAGAAGATTTAACTGTCAAATTAATCTTAAAGGTATTGGGTGAAATCCCTGAATAAATATGACTTCTTTTGACAGATTTCTATTCAGAACTACCAGAAGATGGCATTATACTGGTCTTAATAATTTTACATTGCTAATGAATATGTTACCTAATTTTTGAATTCTAAATGTTTATAATTATCTTGAAACTTCAGACTTAATACAACAAATGATTGTGATTTTGACATTATTCAACTGAAAATATCTCTTTGAATTATTATCTTTTTATAGGAAACAGTAAGAAACAAAATAACAAATGGTAAGTGATGTAAGTACAAGTAAATTATGGCCGTGAAATTTTAAAACCACATAGATTTAAAAGTTCTTAACTTTTTGGGTACAGTTAACAATGAATATCAAATAAAACAAAAAATATATAGTAAATAAGTGGATTGAATTCATAATAGATTATTCATAAACATTGGGAGTTTAATTGCAGTAGAAACTTGATTAACCAGACTCAACCAGGTACCACTAGATAATTGATAAATTAAAACTATGAGAATAACCTTTTATTTGAGGCTTAAAAATAAAAAAGTAAAGTAATGAAGTCTTGGTTGCTGCCACAGTGCTTTTAACAGGTGACACAGATGGCAGTTTAGAATCTAGATAATCACAAGTAAGTACTCATCACCACTACTCATTGATTAGGCACAACATATTAAATGTGACTACATTTAATATTTATTGCTAACTGTACAATATCTCTGTCTATGAATTTAAAAGTCTTCCAACCATTGTAAATTACCTTTCAAAAATTTGCAGAAACAGCAAGAACAAGTATTGAATCATACAAAACTTCATTTAGAATAAAATAGTTTAATAGTTTAATACTTGTACTTCCTCTATCACTGCTATTGTATAGCATTTTGTCAAAAAATCAATCGATAGACCATAGTACTGGTCCATCAATTTTTATTTGTTTTACAAAGCAGAAGAGTCTGCTGTATAAGGCATGTTATATAATATTATTATAGAGAATTCCAATTTAAAACCTGTCTCTTTGTAGCTGTCACAGTATAAACTGATTAAATTGAAGCAGATGTTTCTTTTTTACAACATACCAACGAGGTGTAAATCAATTAATGATGCTGTTACCGCAACTCGACAACGTGTGCCTATTTTTGAAATAAGGCAGCCTAAGTAAAGCTATGATTTTACTGTGTGTCACCTTTATTTTTAAATTTTACTATGAGACAATGCATAGGTATTATAGCTCAGTCATCTCAGTTTGGATAGGTACTTATTACGTGTATTTTTTTTTCTTATAAATATTAATTTTTAGACCTGTCTGGACGTACGATATAGAACTCTGGGGCTTACAGAAATACCAAAATATCGCTTTAACAACTATCTCAAGTGCACACTGGTTCATGAGAAATATGGAGATATATGAATATCAGGAGATGCCTAATCGGACATGCTCCATAATTGTATACCATTACTGCTCTTGTATGTACAAGAAAATTGTATTGTGAAAATGGCGCTTAAGTCTAACTGAATGTTGTTTTCGGAAAAGTTTACATCCAAGAGTGTCCTACTTTGACAAACTTTATTTCTTACCTACATGCTTTATTAAACTGTCTGTATGTATAATTTACATTGTACATGTAAATAAATGTGTAAAAAATACACTAGATTTTACTATATAAAAAAAATACAATAAAGATTTATTATTATTAAAATTTTAATAAGATATGTTAATTTCAATTTCTATTTTGGGCTAAAGTGAGTGCACAGCTAAAATTTTGGTTTTGCTGAAGAACCCATTTCGGTCGGACACTAATATAAATAACATACAGCCAACAACACAGCTGCAATTGATGGTAGTCCCTGATCTTTTCAACCGACTTTTAAGTAGAGACTGGCATGAGTCCATGAGATAACAATATATATTAAGTGACAAAAACAGCTGCTATACCCATTATTATTCTTATGATGATTTTAAGTAGTAAAGTTATGGAATGTTAAATTTAAAAAATAAATGCTATTTCAAGCATAGTTCAATTGGTGTTCAAAATAGAACCAATGTTACTGTCTTTTACTTCACCACAAAACAAATATCATAGTTCTTCATAGAAATATTGCATCATTAATTTTAACATAATCCATAAATAATAATACTAAGTAATATTTATAATCATTGAATGTAGTTTACTTTGACTGAATAAAACTATTCATCATCACAGTTCATTAACTCCTGTATGTCATAATACTTTGTAAATGTACATTCATTACTGTATGTCATAATACTTTGTAAATGTAATCTACTTAAAAAAATGCCATTTGACCCACTGGTTTTGTAATAAAGCTTAGAAACATTACATTTATAGAACTGATAAATTAATAATACTTTGAAATAATATTTTTTTGTTATACCAACATAACCTATAGAGTTCAAGTGAATAAAAAATTTAATCAAATGTCTTATCCACTAAGAAATTACAATAACCTTAACCCCTTAACATTAGGAGGTACTTCAAAATCTATGACATTCCATTACTATTATTGTATGACATTGAATAACAAATTTTTAGTCTTGAAACACTAATAATAATTAACAACATTAAACTGATATTATGTATTCAACTACATACCATCTGATCAAATGGTGAATTAGGGACATTGCCAAATAATTCTAGTCAATATTTTGTTTTGAATAAGCAAACATCATTATAATAAAAGTTTGATAAGATCAGAACTAAGAGATATCCTCAAAACACAGCTAAAAAAGATTGGTTGCAAAATGTTAAGTAATCATTTATCATTCTTCTGTAACATGATCCTCCCTGTTTTAGAAATTTACCGTGGTTAGTATAATGTTTTTAGAAATGGGTTCATACTTAATTGAAATATTTAATAAAATTTACACTTATTATAAAAAAAAAAGTCTCATTTAAGAAAACTACCAATTACATTTATTACAACACCCTTATATTATGTACACTAACCCCCTTATTAATAAACAAGGAATAAGGTAAGACTAGTGACGCCGTGTTTTGTCAATGTCACTCAAATGCCATTTGCCATTCAATAGACAGAGACAAAAAATGCAATAACTAATCAAAGCATAGTCTTTTTTTATATCATAAGATATTCCCACAAATGAACTAAATTACAATCAAAATTACTCAAAAAGTTAACCATAATAAGAAGTAAGTAACATGTTAGCACCTATTATGTTTTTACGTTAATTTAATTCGATATTTGATTATGTTTTGAGATAGAGCATTACAAAGTTTTATTCAAGACAAGTTTATCTGTATTACTAAACAAATGTTATGATTATACAGTCAGTTGAAGTCATGAGTCAAGAGTAAACAATTTTACCCCATGATGGCACATTTTCAAATATGCCAAAAACAATTACTTATATTGACAAAACCAGCGATATCAGATGGCAATTTAAAGAAACATCTGTTTCAATTTTTCGAAAGAGCCAGGCATAGGAACATTTGACATATTGCTGTATTTATTTACATTACTAAATGAAACAAAATCATGTACAAACCCAAGTGAGGTTGCCGACGTAAAGTTGAAAGCGGCGGCCATGATGGTGGCTGGGTGCGTGGTGATATGGAGCGTTGCCATTTGTTTCTTCGGGAGGGTGTGCATGCTGTGGAGCTCCGGAATTCGGCGGCCCATCGCCATCCTCCGGTTTCGCAGGCGGAGCAGCGATCACGTCATCGTATAAATCCACATTCTCGCCTCCAAACTCGTCCTGCAAAACGCCGCCCAAACACGGTGATTTACAACGTAAAACACGAGAATAATCGCAACAATAATTACATATAAAAGAGAAAATACTTTCTTATAATCACATTAAAATAAACCGTACCTGTCTATTAAAATCTGATTCAATATCATCAGCGTAAAGATCTATGTCGACGCCTCCGTCCGCCATTTTGCGAATCGAACGCACATCGAACAAACGCGATCAGTGAGAGAGAAAAACGCTAAGGAATGGAATGAAATGAAAAATGAAATCAGTGTGACCAGAATAAATTTTACGAAAATACCAAAGCACCTCAAAGAAAATACTGAAATGTACCGACTTGCGCAGAGAAAATATAATTATTGATTTTTAAAACAGATCTAATTTATTCATCAATACATTTTTGTTAATAAATCTGTTTCTTATACTGTCTTTCTAAAATTTATCTGTGAAAATATGGCTTGCGTGCAATATTCGGTACTGACTGGTACACATTATAACAGAGATTTATTGATATTAGAGTATTTTTCTATTTAACTATAATATATACCATATATCCTACTTAATATAATAAATGTAAAAGTTTGTATGTTTGTTATTCAATCTACTAAACAAAAACTACTGAACGGATTTAAATGAACTTACTTGATACCACCACCAAGGCAGTGATAATTATTCTGTTCATCTTTCATTACATTATTAGGTAATTTTTGTGGGTATTTTATTTCAAGAAAAATCAATCATAAACTGATGAAGATATATTTCTATTTATTATATTAATCCACAGAAAATAATTATTGAAAACTAGGCTGTTTGTTTATCCTTTTCATTCCATTAAAAATAACATTCTCACTTTCATTTCCGGATCTGGGTTAAGTTTAAGTATCGTACTAATAGATGGCACGACAATTACTTAAATAAGTTCATAGGTTAAACATACAAATTATTGTAAATTGATTATTACTAAAAGAAATTATTATCGTATTTCATATTTATTATTATTTTTCCAGGTTCAATGATGTTTTCGATCCTTTTCATGCTTCGTCGTAACAAGAGTTCATAAGACTAGGATGTTGGGTTTTTTTTTATATCAATAGTATTATGTCTTATTAAGTTTTGAAAATGGCAGGTAATTATTTCTCAGTCAGTATTTATTTATTAACACATAGTATGTATTTTGTGCACCTTTGTACATATTATTTTACAGATTTTTATTTTAGTGACATCTATGGAAATGATTCTGTATTTCTTGTGATGCAGTTGCTTTGTGCTTTGCTGCCGCGTTGTGCTTGTCACAAAGGCTTGTGCTGCCCTCTAAAGCTTCGGACAAGATGGCATGCGCGGGGCGAGCGGCGGGGGGTCACCGTCCATCCCTCGCCATTTTACGTCAAAGGCCGAGCTCAATCAAGTTAGCTTCTGTCAGTCGTTGTGTTTGTGTATAGTGTTGTGAAAAAATTATCTGTGTCGATGAATCTCAATGGGAAATCGTGCTGATTACGACTCCAAACAATGGGTCGGTCTTTGTGTTTGTGTTTCTGATGCGTTGTGCCACTAGTGATGATGGCCAAGTGATTGATGAAGTGAAGTGTTTTGTGTCGTATGTTGGCCAGTCAAGGCAACACCGAGGGCTTTTCTTTGGATAAATCGTCCTCACGACGTCGGACCACAGGATAGGAAGGTGACACCATGTCGGCAAAAAATATCCCAGGAGATAAGGTAAGACAAGCAATGTATACAGCCTGCAATGCTTGCCCAAAAAGAGGTCATTTTTTGTTTCAATCATTGAATATACCTCGCCTCGTTTTGAGAAGTTCTGATTAGGTAACTAGATGAACTGGTCAACCAGATGAATTTAAATAATTCGACACCTTTATTAAATGCAATCAATATTTAATATTATGTTTTGTTTTGAAAACTGTATCTTGTATTATTTATGTTGCTAATTGTTTGGCCTTGCACTGCATAAGTAAAATATTACATTAAATATTGGTTCTAGATCAAATCTATCTCTTTCCTTTCATGACAAAATTTATATTTAAGTACATACTGGATACAACAATATTGATGCTGATGATGCATAAATACAACTTTAAATTTATTAAAAATAGTTGGTTGCATTTGTACATAAAATTCTGGCATGATTCTCTAAACTTAAATTTGACAACAGTGTTTCCTTGTCATTCTCTATACAGAATATATGGAATGACTGATGTTAAATTTAGTTTAAGGTTAAGAGAATAATGCTAGAATCGACACCTTTATAACTATAACAACTCATTGAGCATCAAATTATATTACATTGCTCCCAAGGCCTGAAATATTGATTGCTGCCTTCTTCCTCTATAGGGTTTAAATCATTGAAAGTTTCAATCATCAAAATCATGTGCTTTTATTTAGTATGGAAGCAGGGCTTATATGTAAGTTCCAATAGTAGTTGTAAAATATGTTTGTACAAAAATGAATAGACCATATAGTACCCACAGAATATATCAACATTCAACATCATCAACAGCCTAATAATTTCCCCACTGCTGGGACACAGGCCTTCCCTATGGATGGAATAGGTAGTTTCAGACCGTAACCCATCACAAGTCCCAGTGCACCAGTCCATGCGTGCTAACAACTGCAGATGCAGCCGGGACCAACTGCTTAAAGTGCCTTCCGAAGCAGGAAGAATATATACTACATACTTATTTTATTACAGCTTTAGATATGCATTCATATAAATATAAAGATTATCCCACTTATTATAACAATAAGGAACTGTGACAAAATAATTATGTGTACAAATACAGCAAAAAAATTCAAAATACCTACTACAGTTATAAAATAGTAACATATTTGATTTAAAATATTTCAAACACTCACACCAATTAGCCTAGCCCCAAAGTAAGCACAAAAAGAAATGTTACCTATTGTACCTAATTCAAAAAATGTTTCTTTTCCATTTTGGAATGTTATGCTGATTTATATTATTAATATTATAGGCAAACTTCTTTTGCAAAACCACAGACAAATATACTAGAGCAGTAGAACTTTTTGTATGTAAAATTGCTACTGCGCAGGCATCCTTGTCTATGGATGATATTCAAGAAGTTTGCTGAGGCCTATACCTGTTTGGCATCTTATTTTCCTCTGGTTACCTTGAAATTAAATCAATTTCAAGTTATTTTTAATTTTACTTCTGAACCTGGGTAGCTGTTCAATGTTTGTTGAAATCTATAAATTTTATAATTTATTCTCTTATATAGGTACTAGCTGACCCAGCGAACTTCGTACCGCCCTAAAAAAATAGGGGTTGTCCAGCGGACAAAATTGTGAATCTAAACCATTCTCAGATCCCCTTGAACACACACAAAAAATTTCATCAAAATCGGTCCAGTCGTTTAAGAGAAGTTCAGTGACATACACACTCACAGAAGAATTATATATATAAAGATATAGGTACATATATAATATTCTTGCAGCCTAAAATTAATTGAAAATGTTCTACATCAAATGTTAAAATTTGCTTTTGCAGATAAGTAATAGTTTTCTAACATAACATCATGTTGCGGTTATCCAATAGGGATGATGACTAATTTTTTTTTCTTCGTTTATCAGGTAGATTACCAAAAAGTATTATACACATATTTTTTCTCTTTTCACATAAAACAAACTTTGACGCGCTATAACTTTGTCATTTTTTGGTTGATTGCCCAAAGAAAAAATACGTGTCCATTATTTTTTGATTATCTAACTGACGGACTAAATAGAATTTCGTTTACTGTACCCCGTCATCACCCCTATTGGGATATGAAATCTTTTATACTATTCCAAGCTACAATAAACAAAACAAACACTGGTGTTGATTGCGGCATTATTCTCTAAACCTAAAACTAACTTTGACAACAGTGTTTCCTTGTCATTCTCTATACAGAAAGAAAAGGAGAGACTGATGTTAGTTAAATTTAGTTTTAAGTTTAGAGAATCATGCCAGTTTCAATTCAACACCAATCCGTCCTTCAACATTTCCTATCCATCTGTGTACTGGTATTTCATGATCCATCCAGAGACAGTGTTACAGAATGTGTATTCCTATTGCAGCTGTAATGATAACCAATAATTTAAAAAAATACTAAAACTAAGAATTAAAGAGGGAATGAAATGAAAATTTTATTGGTGTGATTAAAATGTTATTTTTTGAACTATGGCGAAGAATGGTTTGTGTGCGAATCTGACCACCAAATAATTGTTTTTCTTGCCAATCATATTGAACACTTGTAACAGAATAAATAGAAACCATAATACATGTATGTGGTGCCTACTTCATTAATTCATCATTATAAATTGAAGTTTACACTACCCACACACTTACTAGGAAGGAAGCAAAAACTTAAAACTACTCAACGTTACGCCCAGTGCGTCCAAAGCAAAGCGTTCCGTTCCAATCTCGATTGTACAAGCTTCCAGTACTACTCGTATTTAGCAGAATGCCTTGTTCCGATGCAAAGTTATGCACCAATAAGCATTAGCTTCAAAACATTGGCAGATTAAATGATTCCCCTAGTGAATAAATAGCTTTACTCGCTCTCTTTAGTGTACCATTTCCCGGGTCGAATCAGGAGATTATAAAACGAGGTCACTCGTGGGATGGCATGAGAAAGGTTTCATCAAAATTACAGCTTGAAAGCCCCAAAATGCGACTGGCCATTGTTAAGTAAGCCAACAGAATCCACTTTGCGGGTGTGCTGGAGAAACTTAAGTACAGATTATACCAACATAAATTTCCAGATCCAGTTCCATTTGTCTGAGAGTTTTTCTACGCACGGAGGAAAGGAGCCGACCGACGGAAGCTTTTATAATACGCGCTGCTATAAGGCGTCGTCCTGATAAAATGTGACCATTGCTGGTTCGCTCGAATTTTTTTCATTACAAAACAAACGAATCACATCACGCTATTGGACGAATGACTTTGAATCAGGAAAAGTATATCGCAAATTTGGCTGAAAAATATCAAGTTTGATGCAAACGCAAGTAATTTGTATTTGTATACTATATGTATTATAAATGTATAAAGTGTGAACAAATAAGTAAGACGTATAAAATTTGACAAATATATGTATTACCTTGGTGTAAACGAGGGGTAAGAATGCCTTGCGAGTTTTGTTATATTTGTAATGCACTTATGTAGGCGCCGATTGGGCTGTAGATATACCTAGTCAGGTCATAAATTCTGTCACATGTTTAATATAAAATAATTGAAACAAGTTTATTCATTATGTAACCATTTATAAACCAAAATGAACTTAACAAAACATAGATTCTTATGACAATAAAGTTTATTCAAAATGCCCTCCGTGATTTTGAATACATACAGGCCTTCAATCTGCACGGCCAGTATCGCAGCACGAACGAGGTCCATGTCAATATCGGCGGCTGCCTTAATCAAAAATATCTTGAGTGACTCCAAATTGGGATGAGGCTTTGAGCACGCCTTATCCTCCCAGTGTTGCCATATCTTGTAATCTAACGGACTCAAATCTGAACTGGAGGAGGGCCAGTCTTCGTGCCGGATGAAGTCGATTTCACGCGTCAGATTTCAGTCTTGTGTGTTCTTCGCTCTATGAGCTGGCGCCAAATCTTGTTGGAATACCCAGTGCCTGTTATTGAACATGGTATGAGAAACAGGTTCCAATAGGTTCGTCAGGACTGTAATTTGATACACAACTGCATTCGTTTTTACACCTTTCTCACAAAAATGTACCTCTGTTAAGCCCCAATAAGAAACTCCCAACCATACCATGAGCGAGGATGGAAAATGACCTCGTTGGATACGCGGAATACGGTTGCTCGCTTCTTCACTACTGTGTGCGTACATACACCTTATCATTTTGTTTCTTGTAGCTCTCTTCTACGGTAAAAATTTTTTCATCCGCAAAAAGAATTTCCCGATATTTTTTTCCCGCGTACCTCGCTTCAACAAAGCGCGGCATCTCTTCAGTCTCAGGTCAGACGAGGTATATTACCCTAGCGTAACAATTTCATAAGTCCATATCCTTAGGTATATAGTATTTTGTTGCTAATTTGTTGCTATTTTGTGCCGCAAGAATTGATTTTGTTGCTCCAAGATTTCTCCGAAAAACGCCTGTGACGCTGGCGTAATATTACGCTAGCGAAACCACAGCGATATCTCGGAGGCAAAAGCAGTTAGAGATATCAGATGAACGGTATATTTTGTTGCTGTAAGATAAGCTGGTTAGATATAAAAAAATATAAGCCCTTCATGGGGGGCTAACTACCCTTATTCTTAAATATCTCCGATTTTTGACTTTCTGACGAAGTAAATTGTGCTCTCTCTGAAGTCCTTCACTGGTTTACAGTAAATAATTTAAAACTTAACTCCAGTAAAACAAAATGCGTTAAGTTTACTCTACCTAATGTGAGGCAGGTTAATACTAGTATAAAAATAAATGACCAGCCTGTAGAGTTAGTGGATTCTACAAAGTTTCTGGGTATTACTTTAGACTCTCGTCTGCAATGGGATCCTCATATTGATGCCTTGTCAAGTAGATTGAGCTCTGTAGCTTTCGCTGTTAAAAAAATAAGACTCTTAACTGATGTGGAAACGGCAAGATTAGTTTACTTTGGTTACTTTCATAGTGTTATGTCATATGGCCTTTTGTTGTGGGGATCAGCCGCTAATATCGAAAGTATTTTCATACTGCAAAAGAGAGCTGTTTGCGCCATATACAATTTAAAGGCAAGAGAATCCCTTAGAGAAAAATTTAAAGAAATTAATATTTTAACACTGGCGTCGCAATACATTTATGAAAATTTAATATATGTAAGAAAAAACTATGATGAATTTGCAAAAAAAAGTCAAACCCATAACTTTAACACGAGATTTAAGAACAAGCTTGCCGTTCCATGTTTCAGACTCCAAAAATCAAGAGGTTCATTTCTGGGTTGTGGTATTGCATTGTTTAACAAAGTTCCCCAAGATCTGATTGAGCTTCCACTGACTAAATTTAAATCTCAGATCAAAAATACTCTTATGAATAAGGGCTATTATAAAGTTGATGATTATCTAAATGATCGTAATGCATGGACATAGTCTTTCTTATAATTTGATATTAAATGGGTATTACTCATTTTTCATAACAGTAATATTGTACCTATCTAATGCCGCTTCCTATATACTACTTAAAATTTTAACTATAAAATTAATTGTAACTACATATTTATATTCTAGATGATGTAATGGAAAGTGACTTCAGACGTATTTCTGAAGTAATTTTTCAACTTGACGACACTGTATATAACAATACAGGGAGAAAAAAAACAGCCCTTGCTGAGTTTCTTGCCGGTTCTTCTCAGTACAAGGTCTCCCGCCGTAGTTTTGCGAACCGATGGCGTAGCTTCTTGACCTTCACAAGTGCTTGTAACAGCCTAGACTGAATAAATGACATTTCATTTCATCATTTCATTTCGTATCTCGTGAGCTAAAGCAGCTAGCGACCCGAGACCAACGGCGTATTTTGTTGCTGTAAGATAAGTTGCTTAGATATGAAAAAATAGAAGCCCTTCATGGGGGGCTAACTACCCTTATTCTTAGATATCTCACATTTTTCGTATCTCGTGAACTAAAGCAGCTAGGGGCACGAGACAAACGGCGTATTCTGTTACAATTTTGTTGCTATAAGATAAGCTGGTTAGATATGAAAAAATATCAGCCCTGCATGGGGGCTAAATACCCTTATTCTTATATATCTCTGATTTTTCGTATCTCGTGAACTAAAGCAGCTAGCGGCACGAGATAAACGGCGTATTTTGTTGCTGTAAGATAAGCTGGTTAGATATGAAAAAATATCAGCCCTTCATGGGGGCTAAATACCCTTATTCTTAGATATATCTGATTTTTCATATTATGTAAGATACGAAATATCTGGTGTCTTTGGGGTCGGAGGTTGGTCATACCCCGATAAGGGTTGTGATTATGATGTACGCAGCATGCCTATTTTATAGCAACAAAATAGCAACAAATAACACCGTTTGTCTCGTGCCGCTAGCTGCTTTAGCTCACGAGATACGAAATATCTGGTGTCTTCGGGGTCGTGGGGTTGGTCATACCCCGATAAGGGTTGTGATTATGATTGACGCAGCATGCTTATCTTATAGCAACAAATAACACCGTTTGTCTCGTGTCGCTAGCTGCTTTAGCTCACGAGATACGAAATATCCGGTGTCTTGGGGTCGGGGGTTGGTCATACCCCGATAAGGGTTGTGATTATGATTGACGCAGCATGCCTATCTTATAGCAACAAATAACACCGTTTGTCTCGTGCCGCTAGCTGCTTTAGTTCACGAGATACGAAAAATCAGAGATATCTAAGAATAAGGGTATTTAGCCCCCATGAAGGGCTGATTTTTTTTCATATCTAACCAGCTTATCTTACAGCAACAAAGTAGCAACGAAATATGCCGTTCATCTGATATCTCTAACTGATTTACCTCCGAGTTATCGCTGTGGTTTTACTAGCGTAACAGGCGTTTTTCGGAGAAATCTTGGAGCAACAAAATCAATTCTTGCGGCACAAAATAGCAACAAAATACTATATACCTAAGGATATGGACTTATGAAATTGTTACGCTAGGGTGATATACCTCATTAGACGAACATTCAAACGATGTCCTGTTTTTCTTCGATATGCCCGAAGACCTAAGTCTTCATTTAACACCCTTTTCACCGTGGTTCTGCTTAAGCCCATCTGAAGGACCAACAGTTTCTGCTTACGTTTGGGATTTCTTTGAATTCGCGCCTTCACAGCTTTTATCACTGCTGCCCCTCTAGCATGACCACCGAAACGGGATATGATAAAGCGATATATCGACATTAACTGTCAGACTGCTATGGAGTTTGACAGTAGTCTGACAGTTAATTTCGATATATCGCTTTATCATATCCCGTTTCGGTGGTCATGCTAGAGGGGCTGGAGTCCTAACAGACCGAGGGCGACCATTTCTTGACCTGTCATCTACACTAGAGTCTTCATTGTATCGTTTGATGGTACGATAAACGAATCCTTTGGTTATATTCAAAATTTTCAGTATGTCAAAAATTTGAATTGGCGCGTAACAGTCTACTTTAAGCGTCCACTCCATATTTAAAAATGAGTAAAATTCTAAAAAGTGTACATTTTTATTTTCATGAACAATTCGAATTCAATAAACTTTTTTGTGGCCAGCATTCTAAAAGATAAGTTTTTACTGTGTAACAATACTTATGACCTGACTGTGTATGTATGTGACTGAAAGTCGATGACAGCAATTCTAATAAGATGTTTTAACAATCCAATATGTGGAAGTTACAGAAGATAGCATCAAGAGCATCAACTCATGCCGAGTATTACGCGTAGGCTGACTGTGTTGAAGAAATACTTCCGTTAAAAGGTGTATTAGAGTTTGGAGGACTTAACCCAGTAAAAAATTATGACGACAAATGACGACCTCCGTGGCCGAGTGGTTTGTACGTCGGGTTACATGGTATCGCCGACTCGAGAGATCCCGGGTTCGAATCCCGGTGGGGCAGATATTTGTGTGATGATTACGAGCATTTGTTCTCCAGTCATGGATGTTTAATATTTAATATATAAATATACTTATATATGTTCAGTATATGTATACTATCCGTTACCCTAGCATCCCATAACACAAGCCTTATAGTGCTTACTTTGGGGCTAAGCTAATTGGTAAAAATCAAGTAGGTACTATAGCTGAGGTAAGAAATTTGTGAAAAAGATGATTTAAGCGATTTTTCACGTGAAAACAGCGTTAAATAAGGAAAACAACTTGATTACTTTCCTTCGCTTTTAATTAAATAAGAAAAACCAAAACAATTTCCAGAAATACGTTTTGTGACGGTCCCCGCTGCAGCATGTGGCTGCTGCAATGTCTGGTAGTTTCAGTTTTATCTCACAGTCATAGTATTTATCACATTATGTCACCAGTCAACATAACATTACTTTGTGTTTCAATGTGTTATTGCCCTTTATTGTTTTCACGTTAACATCGATAAATAATTCTTACATAAGTTCTGCACGCACATGAGTTAATTTTTTCGTTTCCTAAGTTATTGGAAAACAACTTTGTGCCAGCTTGTATGTACAATTGTTATCGATTTCAATTGAGTTGTGATCGCTTAAAATGTCAATGCGGTTAAATTAATTGGTCACACACAATTGCTGTACCCAGAAAATTACTCATGATGATGTTTACTCATCATAATTAGCGGTCTTAGATTAAAACAAAAAGGGTAGATACGGTACGCTCATACTTGCATCAAACAAAAACTGGTCCCACGGCAGCGCGAACGGGACGGCGAGATCCGCGTCACTGCATTACCGACCCGAGCGAAACAGCACGTTGAAGTTTCAACGGCAGCGCGAACGAGACGGCGAGATCCGCGTCACTGCACTACCGACCAATCACGCGACCAGAATTCGACGTCACTACCGAATAAGATTCAAAACAAACAGCCATTTTTATGAAAAAATATATTTTATAGTACTTACGACTGAAAAGTGATGCCGTGGGTTTTATTTTTAGTTCTTGAGCAATTTGAGCACTTTTTAAAAACACACTTAGGCATTGTTTTATCATATAAACACAAAATATTAGCAATATTTCTTTTTGGCGTTCACATGTACGTCGTTTGCATGTCAAGTTGTGACTAAAGCGATTAGGGTCGTGGACCACAATTCATGCGGATCACTTTTGTGAGGCTAGTGCCGTATCTACCCCTTTTTGTTTTAATCTTAGAAATCATAATGTCTCTTATTATTGATTGATTTCCGTATTTGCTGAATACAGTACTGTTACGGTGACTTTGAAGCCCTCACAATGGCATTTAACTTTGACATTACTGTCAAGCATAATTTAATTTATACACAAATAAACTTTTCTTTATTCACTGTGAAATATTGGTATTTTACTATTTTTTAAAGTAACGCTCTTACGTAAAGTTCTTATAAATTATTGTATATTGTAGGTCTCGTGTTGTTATACTTAATTATGAATATGGGGTGAGCCTGTCCGGGTCCTCTGACCGGAATTTAGAGATCATTATTTTTATTATCGCATTCGGAAATGTAACGACTTCCATATTTTTAAATTATTGGAATATCGACTGAAACGTTGTTACGGTTGTTGTTATATATTATTAGTGGTATTTTGTGCTCTTAATTGTTGCATCTTTTATTCAATGATTTTAATTATTATTATATTTCTATTAATAAGGTATAATCGTTTATGTACCAATTTTGTTAATTATAATAACAGGTTTTTGAAGTGAAACTTCTTTAGCGGCGTTGTACACTTTTTTTGTATGGGTAAAAAATGTTAAACTCACGTGACCTAATCGAAAATTCGTAAAACGAAAACAATAAAATTGGAAAGGTTATTGACTTTCAATATATTGGACGAAACAAAAATATTATATTTTATCGTATTTAAAGTCTCTATCTAGGACGTCCAGGTGGCAGCTTTATTGCGAAGAAAATGTATTTTTTTTACAATAGATGTCGCTAGGTGCGCTTAAATGTGATTCATGTAAGTTGATTTTTCTGAGAGATTAACTTTTTAATGTTATATAAATTGTCATGTTTGTGTACGATAGCGCAATAAATAAATATAGTATTCTACCACATAAATTATAGTACTTTTATACTGATAATTAAAGCAATTCGTGCAAAATTATTCCCTAACCATTCCAAAATATCAAAAATATCAAACGTTAACATTCAAGTTTTCACTTCTGCCGGCACTCCCGGTGTGCAACCCGTCCTTTTTTTTCATTGTAATGTCTCTTATAAAGTTATACTATGTATACTTCCAAAATGTTCGTGGTTTACGAACTAAGACCGAGTTTTTTATCGTAATTTAATGCATACAATTAGACGGGACTCTAACCCGCACCCTTCGCTATCCGGGCGAATGCACTGACCATTATGCTACTGCGGTGCTGATGGCCATGTCGAATTCTTTCAAGCCTTTCTTAAGCTGCAAGGTAGCACCATCTCTTCGCATTGTAGGTACTTAAATTGTTTTTTAATAATTATTTTTCAAGCAATGCGCAGCAGATTTGCTCTATGTTTAATCATTACTTTTGCTCCGTCTTTGTACCACGTTCGGGTATTATAACTTTAAGAACTGTTCTACGTTCATGCTTTTGTTTAACTTCTTTATCCGTTTTGTTTTGGAATATGCGTACACTGTATGGGACTCACAGTATAAGGTTCATATAAATTCAATACAGAGAATTAATCATAAATTTAAAAAAATCATGGATATAACCAACCTGTAATAATTACTTCTTTGATGGATCGTCGTGTTGAGAGAGGTCAAGTCTTTTCTTTCTTCATAAAATTATGAACAATCTTATTGACTCTCAATTTTTTTTGAATAGCATTGGTTTAAAATGCCCTCGGGCAGGCTCCCGTATAAAGAGTTTATTTAGTTTGCCTTTGATGAGCACCAAATATACTGCAAAGACATTTGTATTAGGGTGGATCTCACAAATATATTTTTTTTAAAGCATTTTTTACCTTCCACAGGAATTTCTCTCTGATTTCAATCTATTAGCATACATTCTATAGTCTACCTTTCTGACAACTTTTTACAAGTATTTGGACCACGTTATCTCTTGTAGATTTTGAATAATCAAGAAAATTGTATTTATTGTCATGAATGTAATGACATCTATAGGAGTGTAATGACATTTTAATATTGCTGTAAAGAAATAAGGTATTTAAGGTTTATTTAAGGTATTCTTGTAATGATCTTATTTTCCTTAAGAATTTTAATAACAGACGGTAATGATCAATACGTTTATTTAATAAAAAAATAACGATAGTTTAATAATGTACTTTAGGCATTATTATACGTAGTACGATTTTGTCGGATAGGCCTATCAGTTTCAGTCTCATCAGGAGACCATCATAATTTGCAAGATAACTACGCTAAGGTCCTAAGTCCTTTGTAATTTAATCAAAGATAAATTCAAACAAAAATACTAGTCAAAACATAAAATAGGTAAGTCCAAAGATAAACTCGATAACAAAAATTCGAATAAAAAAAAATACAACTAAACAATAAACAATTCGAAACAAAATTACAACTCGAAACAAAAATAAACAACAATACCTACAGTTCGTAGAATTAATAAGGATTTGATTTTATAATAACAGAACAGTAACAAATACAATACTTTACTTTCTTAAATACTTATACAATACTTTCTTAAATGTAGGTAACAATTACTTATGTAGGTAGGTACTAACTGCGATATAAAAAAGCAAGGAATGATTAGGTGCTGATAATATACAATTAGGAACATAAAGGAGATCAGTCAAATTGCACCAAAAACATAAAACTATCGGCCAACGAAAATAAATTGCAGATTATTATTGTAAGCAGTGTAACGATCATTTTTTGTTATGACGTTAATAGTGTATGATTAGTGGCCAAGTGTTATTCAAGTTAGAAAATGATAAGAAAATGACATTTTCGAACTTGAATAACTGCTTGGCCACTAATCGTACACTATTGACGTCTTAACCAAAAATGATCGTACACTGTTTGCAATAGTATTGCTCAATTTATTTTCGTTGGCCGACACTTTTACTTTTTTGGTCCAAACATGTATGAAGCGTGACTGATCTCCTTTCAACTTTGAATTATTATTTAACCCAATTAAAAATATTCCAAAATCAGTAGTATCTTCGAGATCAATAGAATTTCTAATTCGTAAAGTACAAACTTAGCTTCAAAAACATCTAATTACTTTAGGAGTCAAACGAGTAAAAACATCTAAGTTCGTAATCTTATTATAAAATAAAAAGTTGACCTTAAACTTAATACCAGGCTTTTCATTTCTTTGGCTTTTTAAATACTATTTTTGGTTTTAAGAAATCTTCAAAATCAGCTAAATTTTCTTTATTGTCCGAAGATACGGTCGTCATGTCTTTAGATGTAGATGGTGTTGACTTGTAGGCGGATACCAAAAAATTTGTCATTTCCTCGGCCCCCAAAGAAATGTCCTGCAGCACAGTTATTTTATTTGATACACCATCATTAGGAAAATATTTCCTACTGCCTTTGGTGCGTACAAGCGGTGCAACAAAATCTTCTGGCTGTTGGATCTCTTTATTGAGTCTAGTTGGGTTTTTGGTGAATCCAATATGAAAGCCGTGGCCACATATTTCACCCGGGCTACAAGAAAAGCAGGTCAGGTTTCTAAAAGTGATAAAATCCTTATCTTTTTTCCAAAGAACTTGATGCACGGAGAGAGTGCCACGAAAAGTGGTAAGATTTTTTGGCATGAGGTTATCTTTGTCTGTTACCATTTCCTCTGTCACCGGCATTATAATAACATTCTTTAATTGTCCTTCTAAAATCTTGGTAAAATCAACAAAATTAGCAACATCTTTTCCAAATTTAACCGCTGCATCTGCTGTTCGTTTTACAACTGCACCTACACCATCAGGGGCACCTTTGCCGTGCCCTTTCTCGGAATAGTTCCATATAACACATTCAATTTGTGGAAAATCATTACAAAGTTGAGAAATCATGAAGAAAATGTACTTATTCCTATACTGCGACGTGGGGGAATCAGATAGAAAATATAAAGTAGTTACAAATGGGTTTTTTTCTATTGTCAGACGAATTAATGGTAATAGGTGCGCCCAAATAGCAGGTGCATCGTGACGCACACATTGGCTGACAGTACAAACCGACATAGGATCTACAGTTCCAGTCTGAAAATTATGGGTGTATACTACAGCTGTATGAAGGGTTATTTGGGAACGACTGCCACCGAAATGTAGAGCCTGAACTTCTTGGGCGAATTTAATACAGAAATTTTCTGAAAAATCTACATGTAGGAGGGCTTCATGGTTTCTCAACTTTTCTTTTAACTTTTTAATTTCGTTGTACTGGTTTACAATATTAAAACAGTGAAGAAAAAAGTCCGGCAAGTCATCGTTAAGTTTTTGAATTCATAGCATCTAATGGCGAAATTTTTGTAGCTATTTTGGTTGTTATATTGCATATTTTCTTCTTCCTGTCTGCAGTTATGTACTCCCTTTTCTGTCTCTTCCACGAATAGTATTCAAGTTCTTTATCATTACTAAATTCTTTATAATTAAGCAGTTTTTTCATGCATGAAACGCATTTTCTAGTAATACATTCGTATTTGTATCCAGAACAACAAAGCGACGAAATTAGCTCCATCGAATTCTTCTCTTTTATGATATTTGCTCTATGCAGTGCCTGAACAAGTAAATCTATGTTTGAATGAAGCTCGCACATACATGTGTCTCTATCCGAATCTTTAGGAAACACGACCCAAAACGGCCGGTATCGGCAAAAAGTTGAGTAACTGATAATCAGATGTTCATTTTCGGCTCTGAATTTATCATATAAATTTTTCAAATTGTCACTCAAATATCTTTTTTGGCGGCGTTCTTTGTTTTTAGTAACGAATTCTTTTTTTCCTGACCCAATCCGGCTGTTGAGATCGTCTTCATAAAACTTTTGGATTCTTATTAAAATATTATTTTGTTTTGATTTTATTTCTTGATGATAGTTTATTCTGCTCTTATTCTTTAAACAATATTTGCATGATATTTCCTTATGTTTTGAGTTTGTAATTGTTTTCCTTAATCTATTTAGTCTTTGGCGTAAATCTTTGTTTTTCTGTTTTAGTTTCTTTATTATTTGCAACAAATTCTCCCTCTTCTTTGCTTCCCTATATTTAATTCTCTTCACTAGCAATTTTTCTGGCGAAGTAACAGTTTGAACTTGGAAGGGCGTACCAGAGCTTAGTGGATCTTTGGAATTTTTATCGGTACTCTCAAGGTTTTGAGCACTCGTCGAAGCTTCCATCATAACTATGTTTTCTGCTTGTTGTTTCTTCTTCTGTTCTGCTATTTTCTGTCTGTGTCTCCTGGTATTTTCTCTCCATTGTTTACGCTTTAAGCGCTGATCTCTTGAATTCAATTCATGTATACTTAATATTTTCTTATTTTCTTTTCTTTTCAAATAATCAGCTTTATTTTTCTGTTTCTGTTCTTCGTATAATACTGGGTCACTTTTTATTCGAAGGTTTTGACGTTGTTTTGCTTGTCTTTGTTTTTTCAAAATTTCTTCCTTTTTCTTGTTCCCGCTCGGCATTCTTTCCTAAAAGCAAGCAATTTATAAAGGTTTTTTTAAATAAAATCATTAGAGCGCATTCCCGATTCTATCCTCAGCGGTAACGTTTCAGTGCCAAATACCAGGCCAATTCTAAGATAGTCTTAACGCTAGATGGCGTTAGGGACCTTACCCTAACTTCCGAAGCAATTAATTATCTTCTTAAAGTACAGTCACGTGATTCAGCCTACAAAGTCCTATCAAACTGGAAACAACTAAACAAAGTAGTAGGTATGCAAGTTATTTTAATTTTTACTTTATTGCATTCATTCACAATGCAATTTTTATTATTGAAAAATTTAAAATGAAGTATTTAGAAATGAAGTGCGTAAGAAGTATTTTAAAAATTCGACGCCTTTCGTAACATCTCCGTAGCTCAGTGGTTAGAGCAGTCGCCCGGACAGCGAAAGGTCGTAGGTTCGAGTCCCATCGGAGCTGGTTGTGAGACGGGTCGAATTTTTCTAAATTCTTAATTTTCAATTTTTAAAAGTAGTATGCTGTCATGGGATTCGAACCCACATTCAGGATCTCAAGGCAAACGTCTAGATCGCGGGGGTGATTTGATTTTTTAATAAAATATTTAGTCAATAAACACTTTATATCTCAACTCAATGAAATGTCATTACATTCATGATTATGTCATTACGATCACGGTAAATTTGAACGTAATGACTACGAGCGTAATGACAAGACGGGCAATCTTAAATTATATTTTTACTAAATACGAAGTTAGATAAGAAAAACTCCATACAATTATCGTTGGGAACCAGGGTCTAATATATGCATAAATTAGAATTTACTCACGGTTGATCCTTTACAGTTACACGTTAAAACAGAATGACTTCAGGTAGTGACAAAACACTGCGAACGAAACTTTGTTAAAAAAATATCATTAAAGACACGTCTTTCTCCCAGTAATCACGGCCGACGAATGAACGTCGACCGGCGGGCGGGCGTTCAATGAGGTTTCGGCGTGTCACGACATGATCAAACTTGAATTTATAGACTTTCAAAAGTTGAATTGTCATCGTGAACTGAATGACGGATTTACAGTGACAAAACTTTGAACTGAATTATTTTTTAAAATATTAATAATTTCATATTATTATAACTACAAACTGAATGGGACATTCATCAAGCCTCCGTTATTTTTTTTCTTACTTGGTCCTAGTAGTAATTTTATTTTTATTAATTATGTTTTTATAGGAAGACGGGTTGGCTTCAAGCACCTGAATGACACTTTGCATAGTTTTTAAGCCTATTTTTTTTTAGAGTAATAAAACACATGTAATTGTTTCTTACCTAGTAAGTATAACCTTATACTCATAACTTGCAGCTAAAATTTATTTAGAAAAACTGGAATTTTATAATTAATCAACGGTAGATTGCTGATATCGAATTTTGTAAGATCCACCCATTAAGGTCTTGTACTGACTATAATAATAGGTTTATATCTATTGATATATTTAACTATTCTACTAGTCAGTGGAAAAAATATATACACGATATAGTAGATTGCTAATAATTATATTAATACTTGTACTAAAAAAATGGTAAAAATTTAAACATTTTTTCTCTCGATTTTAACAATCTTAACTCCTTTGTGTTATGTTATAGTGAAAACTTTACTTATGTATGTAACAAACAATGAAATAAAACTTATAACTAGAGCTTAGTAAGCTCTAGTTATAAGTTTTATTTCATTGTTTGATTCCCAAATAAAGATAAAATAAAATAAATAAACATATTTAGATCATTTCAATACAACAAAGGTGTACATAATAATTACTGTTCTAAAAAAAAACCGATTAATTTTTTTTTTGTTGACTATATAAGATTTTTACTGATAATGAACTTGAAATAGATTTTATATTGTCGACTTGAAATAAAAGTATATAGTGTTTATATGGTAGTTGTCGTAATTTAACGATATGTCCTACTTATAAGTAGAAAAAAAAACCGTCGGCCATTCCCAATGACCTCAAGGGGGGGTTAACGATCCACCATATTATGAGATGTCTCGCTGGCTGATCACAAACAATGCGCGGCAACTGTAACCGCGTCAAAGTTTCGTCACGCGCTCTGTGTTGCTAAACCGTTCCCTTGCTCTAGAAAAAAAGAAACAAAATTATGGCTTTCTGTACGGCCCATTTTTAGTAGGCTAATGTTCCGGCATAATTGGCACATTTGATTCGCCGTTTCTTAACATTGCAAATGTGCCCTTCGCAATATATTTTTAATCTGTGACTTGCGAAAATGTTTTCTTAGTGATCGTTCACCGATAATGTCTAATTAATCTATTTATAATTAGTTAATTAGTTGGTATACCAGGAAATAATAAAGTGTAAGCAAATTAGCAGTAATTCCGGAATAGGTATATTTAAAATTCCATATTAAAAGAATCGAAACTACGCAACTTTAGATATAAATGAGGTCAGAACTAAAATAAAACAATTTAAAGCACAACAGTAGAATAATTTTAGCATATTGTAAAACAATCGCATACGAAGACTGAAATGATAATGAATTAATGACTCACTGCCTTCCTCATATCATAAAACCTTCAGAAATATGTGTTTGGATTAAACAAAGGATGCAAAAAAAAACTGCTCGAATTTGGGGTCATGTTTTTAATGGAGCAAGGCTAATGTATCTTTTTTTCTCATTAAAAACAATTTTATTTAATGAATTAGGTTAATAATAAACTAGTATAATAACTCCTGCTTTGCTCTTTGGATAGTGACGTCTTAAAAATTGATTTCGTCTGCCACATAGGTATTTGATTTTGAAACCTATGTTTTTGATATTAAAGTTCTTAAAGCAAAGTAATGAATGATAAATTTAATTAACTGACTAAAGTATTTCTTAATTATTATTATTAGTCACCTCAAAGTTTGTATTTATTATTGCTATTATGTATAATAGTTGCAAGATTTATTTTATTTATCTTTATTATTACAGTTGTATATATGCGGGGTGCCTCCCTCTCCCCCTTATTTCGTCCAGCTCTATGGCTCCGCAGAATGACCCGCTAAAAACTAGGCAGTAATACTCCTGCACCGGTCACGCGACACATTTTGAGGGCCTAGGTCTCCAGAATGTGTGACGACAGTGCCGCCTTTATTGTGGCACCCCGTTAAAACTAGAAATGATTATAGCAGTTCTGGGTGTGTTTACATGAACCAGCACGGGCATGTTGATGAGATTGACGCTACTGTACCAATCTAAATCTACAATAGAGAGGATAAGCAAAAGCAGTCTGTACACTATTTAAAGGTGCCTACGAAACTATGTCGGTATTAGTGAAATTTTCTTCGAAAGTTTTCTACTATGCTAACTCTGAATTTTATTTCAATAGTATGTTTAAGGCGTTCCCTTGTGTAAGGTTCTGATCATAATATATTTTGAAGAAACTTCCTTTGTTAACTCAACCGCAAATATTTTAATTACCTACCTTCGTTCAATATGGAAGTGATTTCGGAATATAGCAGTCAGACGCTCTATGTTTTCCTCTTTAAGTAGCCGCAATAATAAACAGACGACAGTACCTTAGCACGAACCAATATTGAATTCGAATAGTTGAATTCGATCATTTCGATCTCGATCCGCTTCAGATGTCGAGAAGTTTTGTTTGTTAATTTCAACGGCGCCACAAAGGACATAACGAGAATTTAAAATCTTCCATACATACATACTTCTTAACACTTGACGAGTATCGAGATCGAATTCGATATTGATTCGTGCTAAGGAAGGGTTCTGTAGTTTTGCACAAAGAGTGTCTAGCATTGACTCATATATTATAAGTCACACGTCTCCCTCAGTGATTCTGTAATGACCGCCCACGGAATTTCTATTGTGCATGATGAATACTCGAGAGATTTGACGCTGAAAATGTACGCGTCACTCAATTTGTTAACTTCATTGTATTCGCTATGACCTTCTTTCGTGTTTAAATTAAACGTGGTTGAGTTCATTACTGACAATTTGAATTTCACATCAACTTTGCTAGTTTTGAATATTTTTATCCGGCTATTGCAATTGCAATAGATTGCAATATAACAAGAGAACATTTCACTGACAAACCTTAAATTTAATTAACGTCTATGCGTGTGGCCAGATAATTTAGTAAAGCAAACATTTAATATAGTATAAAGAAAAATACTAATTCGTTAATAAAATGTTTAAAACAAAAGTGCGGCTAAAGAAAGTGCGGTTAAAATCACAGAAAAAAAAGCATGTAGTAAAATAGAGGTTCGAAAATAAACTCTAATTCTGTTGCCATAAGGAACTGATAAGACATGTCAGACAGGATCGTAAATGCACTACTTTAAGTGAAACTAAATCTATTGTTATCTTTGTTGTAATTGCACGTGGTTATAGCGTGTTTTACATTTATTTGTGTTAGTTCACCGCGCGGGGCACGCTTAGAAAGTTTGCCTAATACTATAGGAAGTAATCTACTTAAGATTCTATGTGTACCATCGCTGATCCTATTAAGTACCCGGCGAGCTGGGAGCCGACTGCTACTTCTAATCTGCTCTTTGGAAAGCTGCACACGCGTTCACAAACCTTGGAACTCAAAGATTCTTGCCGTATAACGGACTCAGTGCAAGTCTTGATGATACCACACTTGAGACTCGGTACTTTTTCGTGTCCTAAAAACCGGATGAAGCTGAAATTAGTAGGCATTGTAGCAGACATCCTGCAGCAGCGGAACCGTCACAAACAGTATTTATAGTAACTGTTTTTACTTATTTAAATAAGAAAAACCAAAACTGTGGTGAAAATACGTTTCAAAGGCAAGATCATAAGTTTTCACTTGATAAATCGCTTAAGTCGTCTTTTCTCGCATATTTCATCTTGCCGATACTAGAAAATAGCGTTAGGTACTCTCGTGAAAACAACTTGATAACTTTTCTTTACTTTTAAATAAATAAGAAAAACCAAAACAATTGCCGGATGTTGCTGGATGTGTCTGCTACAATGTCTGCTAGTTTCAGCTTATAAAAACCTGTCACGTACGAATTGGACTCGCTGACGAAGAGTATAAAGGGTATGTATAGGTACTATAAAGATGTAACTAGGGCTCGTTACCTGATTGATACATATTTAAATGTAAGTATAGTTGAAAAACCTTAGGCCCCTTTGTTTAATACATACTTAATTACATTTGTCAATGTCACGTCAAATACATAGTAAAATATATAAAATTTTGAAATACCTACAAAGGAGATTGCTCAGCTTCCATACATGTTTGGCCTAAAGACCAATAATCATGAAAAATTGTTTCCTAGATTCGAAATTATATATAAATTACTGTAGAAACGAATATTATTGACGGACACCCCTGAGAACTTCTATAAACCATATACACTGAACATATTAAAACAAATAAGTTATATAGTAAACTAGGGAAATCAAGCCTAGTACCGAAATTATGGATTAGATTCAGGTATATAGAGCATGTAGATTAACAGATAGTTGCCTGTTTTTAAAGTTAATTTAACTTTTAAAATCAGGTGTCATTTCCGGTTATAATAAGGTACTCTGTGACAGAAACTGTGTGATGATTGTGAATGAGCCACAGATTAGAGAAAATTTTTAAACTCTCGTTAACCAAAGAAAGCTAAGAGATTTATGTTCTATAGCCATATATTCAGTAGCTTCATTATTTTTGTTATGTTTTTAAGATAACCATATTTTAGATACCATATTCCATGGTAACAACCATATTTAGTGTATCACACCTTATAATTTTATTTATTATGTATGGCAATAGACTTTATGATGTCGCCTACCATCTATAATTATTGTCTGAGCACATTTGCATCTAGTGAAAATGATAATATAGTTGTGGATATTAATACCACATTGTAATAAAAAAAATGATTTATTTTATCGATCTTTACAAAGTAGATTTGATTTTATGTATAAACCGGTAAAATTAAAAGTCCTTTTTAAAGTAAATACATATATTGTACAAAGGTGTTCGTTGAAATCTAATGACTGTAAATTAAATTACAAATTACGCCAATAATTACCGTGTATGTCAATATTTTTTGTGCATTTGGGCCAATTTGAGCAATCTCCTTTCTACGGAAGTTGAAGGAGGTGAGCGAGGCCCCTCTCACTTCTATAGTCATATTTTAACTATGAATCAAAAAACGGGGCCTCACACGAGGTAAAAAAGACCTTTAACTACATTTAAAAATCTATTTCGGTATAAATAAGTCATAATTTGATAGATGACGTCAGTACATATTTTTGACTATTTATAAGTACAGAATAGCTAGTTTACATAATACTTTATAATTTAGTTTTACATAATACTTACACTACTAAGATATCTCTTGTAAGTGTTGAAGCAACATAATACTCCAGAATTTTATAACCTATTGAACTCTTACGATGTTCGTTTGAGAACCTCTCAATTAGATAGTTGTACTCGGTAGTTTCTCCTTATGCCGGCACTTCGCATGCCAATTCGTATTCGCTATTTGTAAACTTGACGTTCAGTCTTTCCTTTTTATTCCCTATAAAGTAAAATAAGGACAATGTGCTATCAAAATGACAAATAGCAAATACTGAAAGTATTTTAGTGCTGGCATTAATTACATCACAGATCGAAACAAACAAAATTAATGATAGATTTCAGTAAATTAAGAATGTTCGAATAACAGTTTATATAAAAACGCTAACCAAAGGTATTTTGTTCCAATGTTTGGTACCAATATTTGTTCATATGAAAATTATCTTGCTATATCATTTAGCCAAATGTTTCGTTCCACTTGACATCAATTAGAAGGAATTCGTGTTCCATTCGATTCCTGATCACGTAGTTTCATGATGCTTATTTTTTTCATACGAGGCGCAACAAATTACCCCACTCCACCTGATGTTAAGTGTTAGTGGAATCCAGTCACGAAGATAGATGATGCGGCAGAAGGTGTGCCGCTCCAACCATCTTCACCATGCCGGCCTGAACCCAATCCCCGTACCCGTACTCACCAACAGAAATACAACCCACCAAAAGGTATTGTTATGGTCTTCTGTAAGTCAAGGTTGCTTACCCGGATGGGTGCTCCAAATCGAGCGGGTAATCAGCTGTGCCCTACTACCTCTTTTTATTTCTTCTTCTTCTTCGGCCCTTTTCAACCTACTTGATGAAGTACTTCTAATTCCATATGTTCTAGTGTTGAGCTTTTTTCGGTCAATTCATTAATTTGCAAAGTGCAAGTGTGTTAGCTTTATTGAATCAGTTAAAATGGACAAAATGATCTGCAAAGCCGTTAGGTGTGCAAAACAGTATTCAAAACAAGTTATTTCCGATTGCTAAATTAGCAGTGGCTTTGTCGACGCCAACTATAGTGTCGCTACCATATTTGAATTGTAAGACGGATTCATGTATGTATGAATTTAATACGCGTGATTGTCATGTTACAGGTATAACAGTCAAATATGATTTAATGTTATTTTAAAAATATTTGCGAGTTTTTTGTCCAAGTCCAAAAACCGTTTTAACATTTAGAAAATTACTAACAGGAGCCTTTTTCACGTATATTAAGCTAGCAGACCATGGTCGCAACGCGCACATCTAACCTACTGGGTATTTAGTTGCTAATTAGTTTCACTATTCCCGATTTAGTTGCTCAATACCTGTAAAAGATGCAAGCGATCTGCTAGATTAAGTCTTAACCTAGCAGACCACAATACTGTATCTTCGGTTCTCGTAAAGATATCTTAGTTCTGCAAACGGCATATTTAGTTGCTAATTAGTTGCTGTAGAACAGCATTATTTGTATTATCCCCCCATCATCCCCTAATAGCTGCACCAGCACCCACACTACCCCCGAAATACGATAAAATTAAAAAGAGCTCATCAGATAATATAAACTACGGCGTATTTTGTTGCTAATTAGTTGCTGCAAAATAGCGTTGTTTAAAAAATTTAATTATCAACCCTTAACTCCAGATTATCCCTGCAACCACCCAGAATAGGACGATATCGGAAAATTCTCGTAGGCGGAAAATAGACGCGGCATATTTAGTTGCTAATTAGTTGCTCGCCAAAAACGCAGATAAGAGTAACCTACAATCATCCCCTAACCTCAGATCCACCCCCTCTACTCACTAAAAAATAGTAGATGGTTTGAATTCACACGCAGATGTTTAAGACTGCTGGATATTTTGTTGCTAATTAGTTGCTGCAAAATAGCGCTGCTTCTAGTATTTAATTATCAACCCTTAACTCCAGATCAGCACTGCAACCACCCCAGAATAGGACGATATCGGAAAATTCTCGTAGGTGGAAAAAAGACGCGGGATATTTTGCAGCAACTAATTAGCAACAAAATACGCCGTAGTTTATATTCTCTCATGACCTCTTTTTCACATTATCGTATTTAGAGGGTAGTGCGGGGGTTGATGTGGCAATAAGGTGATGCTGGGCGAATAATACAAATAATGTTGTCCATAAGCAACTTATTAGCAACAAAATATCCACCAGTTTAAATCTGCGTGCGAATTCCAACCATCTACTATTTTTTAGTGAGTAGAGGGGGTGGATCTGAGGTTAGGGGATGATTGTAGGATACTCTTAATTGCGTTTTTGGCGAGCAACCAATTAGCAACTAAATATGCCGCGTCGATTTTCACCTACGAGAATTTTCCGATATCGTCCTATTCTGGGTGGTTGCAGGGATGATCTGGAGTTAAGGGTTGATAATTATTTTTTTTAAACAACGCTATTTTGCAGCTAATTAGCAATAAATACGCCGTAGTTTATATCCTCTGATGAGCTCCTTTTAATTTTATCGTATTTCAGTGGTAGTGTGGGTGCTGGTGCGGCTATTAGGGGATGATGGGGGGATAATACAAATAATGCTGTCCTACAGCAACTAATTAGCAACTAAATATGCCGTTTGCAGAATTTCGATATCTTTACGAGAACCGAAGATACAGTATTGTGGTCTGCTAGGTTAAGACTTAATCTAGCAGATCGCTTGCATCTTTTACAGGTATTTAGCAACTAAATCGGGAATAATGTAACTAATTAGCTACTAAATACCCAGTAGGTTAGATGTGCGCGTTGCAACCATGGTCTGCTAGCTTAATATACGTGCCATTTTCGTATGAGTTTGTATTGAGCTACCAACTTCTTTTGATTAAGGTTAATATGTAATAGTATAATATGTATGATTATAGACGCGATTGAATTTGAAGGTCCATGATTCGAAAGGGATTAGGGTACAGCACGTCTGACAGGCCGTTAATAAGAACGTTGTGCACCCTTGTTAGTTTTACACCCACCCCTCTTTGTAATCTTGCATGGCGTGTAAATAAGTTTTGCTCCACGTAGGAACCATTTATAGGGTTTGACAGGGGGTACAAAGTTTGTGTTCTGTTTATGAAGCGTAATCAGAACTTTCTCGAAATGATGACGAAAGATGTGGATTATTTCTATGACACTTCATTAATTCTCTCAATTAAAATTTACATTCAATGAGTTACAGCCTTACACAGAATCTTAAAAACGTCTGTTAAGCTAGCATGGCAAAGTGAGCAGAATCGCTTAAAAAAGTGCATCAATTAGTGCTAATTTAGTGCCAAAACCTGAAATTTAATGCTCTCATAGTTTCGCGAAAAATTAGAACACTGCCAGCTTTTAATTAAGCTAGCAGTGTATTCCCTGAAACGCCTATATTAACGCAGTATAGAACTAAAGCAATGTATAGGGAATTTAGTACTTTATAAGTGCTGGCAGTATATGATAAAAAAATTCGAAAAAAAAAAAATATTTTTTATGAATCAAAACTGCTAGCTTGACAGTCAGTTTTGATTAATAAAAATTTCCAAATTTTTTATCACATACTGGCAGCACTCATTGAGCACTAAATTATTAACCGTTGATTTATTATAGATCTTCGATCCTCAGTGATGTATTCAACCCAGTTACTTGCTCAGACTGTCATACTAGCAGTTTCGATTGATTTTTTTTTTCCAAATTTTTTATCACGTAATGCCAGCACTCATTGAGCACTAAATTATTAATCGTTGATTATCATAGATCTTCGATCCAGAGCGATGTATTCAACCCGGTCACTTGCTCAGACTGCCCTACTAGCAGTTTTATTGCAAAAAAATTTTTGTTTTTTTTCGAATTTTTATCACATACTGCCAGCACTCATTGAGCACTAAATTATTAACCGTTGATGATCATAGATCTTCGATCCAGAGTGATGTATTCAACTCGATCACTTGCTCAGACTGCCCTACTAGCAGTTTTATTGCAAAAAAAATTTGTGTTCTTTTCGAATTTTTTATCACATACTGCCAGCACTCATTGAGCACTAAATTATTAACCGTTGATGATCATAGATCTTCGATCCAGAGTGATGTATTTAACCCGGTCACTTGCTCAGACTGTCAAACTAGCAGTTTTGATTGATAAAAAATAAAATAATTTATTTTTTCGAAATTTTGCATCAGATACTGCCAGCACTCATTAAGCACTAAATGCCCTATGCATTGCTTTAGTTCTAGTTCGCGTTAATATAGGCGTTTCAGGGAATACACTGCTAGCTTAATTAAAAGCTGGCAGTGTTCTAATTTTTCGCGAAATTATGAGAGCATTAAATTTCAGGTTTTGGCACTAAATTGGCACCAATTGATGCACTTTATTTTAAGCGATTCTGCTCACTTTGTCATGCTAGCTTAACAGACGTATAGACAATACAATACATAGACAATAGAGCACTTGACTTAATATAAAAATTAAGTCAAGTGCTTTATTGTGAAAAAATGTCTGCATTCAACTTTAGTCGAACCTAAAAGTTATTGATTTCATTGACGATGTGATTCATTATTATTATTGCTAATTTATCACAATTTGGACTGTGTGTTAATGTTGGTAAATTATGTTTTAAACAAATTGCAACAGCCGCACTAAGCACTTAGGGCGCTGTACCTATGTTGAACTTGTAAAAAAGTTGGTTAATTATATCTTCTTCTTATATTTTGTTGTGTTATTTATTATTTATATATCTTAGCTTTAACATAATTTACCAACATCTCAACAACCAGGACTCAGTCCTAACTGCGATAAATTAAATTAGCAATAATAACAATTAATGACATTGTCAACGTCATGAAATATTAATTTAATACAATGGAAGTCATGAAACATTATTATCCTAAAATAGCTTTAACTTCGTCGAGAGAGAATCTTATGCACAAATGATATAAGCAGGATGAAAAGCTCCCTGATCGGCAGATGTTTTTCCATTAGGACCGTGCTGGCAGCCTCACTCGCACCATTACTTCGCAAATGGCTCGAGCAAGAGCCCGCTGGATTTTCGCTCAATTCCGCTTTATCCACGTTGAATATTTTATATCTCAAACATGAGGATATGAAAAGTGGGACGCTTTGTATAATTCTCAAATTAACGTGACCTAGTCTCGTGACTTCGTGACATTGAGACAAAACCTTTTCAAGTTACGATTTAGCCATAAACATAATAATTATCACGAGACCGCAATTCAAAACAATATTAAAATTGTTTGTAGAGTGAATTCCGATATGGCATGACCCCATTACCGGTCAACCTAGACAATTTTCGGCAATTAAGTTAAACGGATCAAATTCTTAGAACAACAAAACACGCCCGGATTATCAAATTTCACCGTCACTAAGCCGCAAGTGACCTTTTAAAACAATAAACTGCTACGGCTATTCGGGTTTCGTATAAAGCGCAAACAATTCTTTTAAAAGTTAACGGCATACGTAACTTTCCTTCTGGAGGTATTAAGTAGGTACATTTATTAAATCAGGAGATTCAAATTAATATTCGCACACCAAATCGAATAAACATAACACTGAAAAATATGACCGTTTTGCTAAAAAGTTTTTATGAAGTTTTACCTACTGTCTTTAACGAAACAACATTCCTAAATCATAACCTTCAATAGTTTAATTACAACTTGCTATTACTATTTAACCGACTTCAAGCACGAGGAGGTACTCAATTCTGCCGGTATGTTATTTTTGTATTTTTACTCATTCACTGTAAAACGTTTATCGAATCAGGCGACAAAGGTTCAATCGATAAGTGAACCGTTTTGTTTTTGAGACAAAGCGTATCGTAGCTTAGATTAAGGTGACTTATCGAGTAGCGTAATGCGCTGTAAAGAGATATAGCAATGATCCCGACTAATGCTTTGGGGTTGACGCCCTTTTCTTATATGTGCCGTTACAGTACCGAATTCGAGGGTGCATTCTCGAGTGCAGGGGCAATAATCCCTTATAACGAGACGTCGCGTGTCCTGAGCGGACTCTTAGCCCCCAAAGGACGTTGCGTAATATTATTGCGCCTTGTGAGCCTCTCGGGAATAGATTTTCGTGTACCAAAGGAGTCGAAACTCGAAACCAGATATTCTTTCACCCATATATGAAAATTTAGTCGGATAATGCTCTGTGGACTACATACCTAGACGGAAACTTTGAAGAAGAAACACTTCCAGTTTTGTATCAGGTGCAATGCGGTAAATTTACTTTTCTACCTATAGATTATAGATGCCTTTAGTTACTGGCAATGGGCATTTAATTCGTGTCTAGTGCTCTCTGCTGACACGGCCCGAATGCGGCTGGGATGCGGGCAGATCTCGAGAGTCGATAAACCGTGGGTAGTTGGAAGTTTTATGGCGAGGCCGGTAGCGCAGCCTGTTTTCCCGTTATCGCCGACAAGGGCCTTTAAATCAGGCGTCTTTTATTCTTAAGGCTTTAAGCTCGACAGCATTCGACGTACCGCAGGCCTCTGGGACCGATATGAGGGGAGATCTTTGGTAAAGTGATCCCTTCTGTCTTACTATGAACGAGTTTGCGCTTAAAAGCTTATTGAGTGGGTATTTTGTAAAGAAATAGCTGCCAACTTCAAATTTGAGTAACGTGTTCTATATTTGTTAGGTATATTTGTGACAAAAAAAGATAGCTTAGCCTTATACTTGACAGTAAGCTAAACTGGAGTAACCATGTGGAACACAAAATCAAGACAGCCAGCGGTAACACTTTGGCAATGCCGTCAAATGTTAGGGAAGCGTTGAGGTCTTGCACCAAAACTGTTCCTATGGTTATAGTACACAGTCATACGACCAATGGTAAGTTATGGCGCCATCATATGGTGGCCGAGATCTATCCAGACTACTTGTATCAACAAACTACAAAGCTTCCAGCGGCAGATATGCAGCGCGGTGACCGGGTGCATGAGTACAGCTCCAACCGCAGCACTGGAAGTTATTTTAAACATCACACCGCTGATATCTACATAAGACAGGAAGCGCCTAAAACAGCGTTGAGACTAAAAAAGTTTGGACTGGTAAGGTTCGAAAGAGCAAGGCATCTCAACGGTATACTGAAGGAATGGGTAAACACTCCGCTCATAGATGCTGCATGTGACAAAATAATACCCGCCTTCATATTTGACAAAATGTACAGGATACATCTACTGGATGACAACGATCCAAAGGTAACACACAAGGCTCTCATGATCTACACCGACGGCTCTAAAACCTCATCGAGCACGGGCGGGGGTGTTTTCTCTGAGGACCTCAATATACACATCGCGTTCCCCTAAAGCCCGTACAACACAGTTTTCCAAGCAGCAAATCAGTCCTACAAGCTCTAGATGCCTGTTTAGTCAAATCGAGTCTCCTACAAGAATGCCACCAAACCTTAAACAAGGTAGGGTCAAGCAATTCTATTACCATCCAATGGATCAAGGGACACAGTGGATCACGCGGAAACGACGCTGCGGATGAGCTGGCCCGGAAGGGATCCGATACGACCCCAACAGGTCCAGAACCAATCGTCCCAATACCGGTAAGCTGTCTCTTCAATAAAATCCGCGAGCACACAGCCACACTACACCAGCAATACTGGCTCGACCTGGAGATGTGCAGGCAGACCAAGCTCGCTTTGCCACGTGTGAACGCTGCCTTCTCCAAAACTCCTACAGCTAAGCAAACCCACGCCGCGCATGGTTACGGGTGCTATCACTGGACATGCACATTTTAACAGACATTTTTTCAACTTAGGTGTCACGGACAACCCCCTATGCAGAGGATGCATGGAGGCTGAAGAAACAGCTACTCACGTTCTGCTGGAATGCAACGGAGTGGCCGAATACCGGGCGAAATACCTCGGCTCACCAGGAAACCTTCAAGAGGTAGTCACCAATGTGAAGGCCCTGGGGGCGTTCCTGGCGGAGCTGGGCTGCCTGGAGTGACTCCGGCCATACACCCTCCTCACGTAAAACAGGCGCCATAAGGACGTCGAGTTGCGGAAACGCCCGTAGCAACAAGAAGAAGAAGAAGATAGCTACTAATACGATGAGTGTGAAGTGAAAATTTTATTTTTGTCTATTATCAACTTAACAATGCTAGCCTACGAGCATACCCTCAGGACGGAATAGGGAGTGTGAGCCATGAACACCCACGTGAACCCGAGATTCATCAACACCAATGAGGATTGGGCCAATCCTGTATGTATAGAGATAGATAAATAGAAGGTGTGTGCCCCTGCAGTGCGGACATTAATAGGCTGATGATGATGAATGAGGATTGGTCGATGAATACTTTTATTCACCTTTGCGTGCGATACTTGAGATATTTACATAGTTTATCATCAAGGTCATATTTCTCCGGAATATGGAAAAATTCAATGAGTAAGTATCAGCATCAATACATACTGAACATTTTTAATTTGGCTAATGAAAATACAGACCTTTGATTCTAAAAATTCAAATAATTGATTTCTTGAACTATATTTATATACATTACAGTGGCATCGTTTATGAAATATATTAGGAAGCCAATTTATCAAAAAAAAAAGTTTAAGTTGCTGAAAGTTGTTCTTAAAGCTGTTGTAACGGTTAAGAACTCAAAATTGCCTGTCAATTTTTTATTCCTATTCCCTGGAGTATCGGTATACTCCAGGGAATAGGAATAAAAAATTAGAGCCGGTATAGACTCTTTTGTGAAAGACCTTCTCATGTGGGAGCCCCTGGGCCAGAGCCCCGTCTGCTCTGTCTTAAATCCGGCCCTGATACCGAGATTGTAATTCAAATAGGAGAAGATATATATAACAGAATCTGTTGAGGGGAATCAAAATTCTGCTTAACCGAATTATGTTAATGGTGGATACTGACTTACATCTTATGGTCACAACGCGCACATCTAGCCTACTGGGTATTTAGTTGCTAATTAGTTACACTGTTCCCGATTTAGTTGCTCAATACCTGTAAAAGATGCAAGCGATCTGCTAGATTAAGTCTTAACCTAGCAGACCACAATACCACAGCGGTGACACTCTCTGTACGTGAGAGTTCCAGCGTCAGTGACCTTGAGCAGGAGCGTGTATGCGCTAGGGTTGAACTTGGAATTTAGACTTGTGCCAGTGAATATTTATGTATAAGTAAGTTATTAAATGTAAACTTATTCAAGGATACTGGGGTAAATAATGAAGGATAGGTTTGATTATATAATCAATTTTTAATCTTTTAATGTAGGTACTATAACAAATTGCTAACTTTTATATATTTTCTCCTTTTTCGATTCGTTTTATAATTCTTATTATTATCTAAATAATAATAAGATTGCGTAACGTAGTCAGTCTGTGCGTGCAATGCAGTGCAACGCTATTATTTTACTATTTCGCTACTGCCAGCCTTCGGTCGAGGCAGTCGGCGACTGCCCTCTCCACGTCCCGTGCGCCGCGCAACGCCCCCGCGCACCTCCAGACCAAACATCTGCGTGCGAATTCCAACCATCTACTGTTTCTAAGTGAGTAGAGGGGTTGGATCTGAGGTTAGGGGATGATTGTAGAATACTCTTAATTGCGTTTTTGGCGAGCAACTTATTAGCAACTAAATATGCCGCGTCTATTTTCCACCTACGAGAATTTTCCCATATCGTCCTATTCTGGGGTGGTTGCAGGGATGATCTGGAGTTAAGGGTTGATAATTAAATTTTTTAAACAACGTTATTTTGCAGCAACTCATTAATGGTGGGGGGATAATACAAATAATGCTCTCCTACAGCAACTAATAAGCAACTAAATATGCTGTTTGCAGAACTTCGATATCTTTACGAGAACCGAAGATACAGTATTGTGGTCTGCTAGGTTAAGGCTTAATCTAGCAGATCGCTTGCATCTTTTACAGGTATTGAGCAACTAAATCGGGGATAGTGTAACTATTTAGCAACTAATTAGCAACTAAATACCCAGTAGGTTAGATGTGCGCGTTGCGACCATGGTCTGCTAGCTTAATATACGTAATTAAATCTGAATCTGAATCAAGATTATATTGTGATCTATCATTGCAATCAGCTTATGCTTTGATGTTTCATTTCACTTGTCACAAAGCTCACTTCAACGCAAATGACCAGGATGAATGGTATTCTATTAGTTACAAATTACTGTTTAATAATTAACTTACTGTTTAATTATTACTTTAGTTGACGTAGCAACATCCAGTAATAAATGTGGTTTATCGAATGGCCCTTAAGCACTAAGTCAGTTTAGCGAACGACTTTTTGGTAATGTGTGACTGCCTGCAGGTTGGGTTGGGTTACAAATCTCCCTGATAGTTCCCATATGGCAATGGTTGGGCGATAAATCTGTTCAGCTATCCAAGTGAACTATTCTTACCTCTTTTAAACCGAGCATATTTCTGTAGCGATTTACTCGGCATTCTACAAATAATAAGAAAACATGTTTTTATTTAGCCCGCGACTTCATCCGAGTTATAGTTATTTTATGAGAATCCCACAGGAATCTTATTTTTTTCCGGGACAAAGATCTCCAATGTCTCAATCCTAGTAATGAACTATTGTATTACTTATGTGTGCTAAATTTCCTCCAAAATTCCAAATCCGTTGAACCGTTTTTGCGTGATTGAGTTACAAATATCCAAACATACGAACTTGCAGATTTATAATATCAGTAGGATGATTTGTTCAATTAAATTATACATAAGTCGTTGTGTTGACGACATCCTTCATTCAAATACTTGTTTTTTTGGTGTAAAAATACAAATAACGTAGTCGCTTTTTTTATCCGTCTGTTTATTTACGTTTAAAGTTCCTTTTGGGTACACGTCGAATATTATGTAGTCTCGAGGGTGGATTACTAGTTTGGCATATAAAATATTGTATTAATTCTGAAGCACCTCTGGAAGGTTACAACGTAGAAGGGGTGAAACTTATGAGCACGTTTGAAAAGGATACTCGATGTAGTTCCACTTTATTGTGCCTACCAGGAAAAGGGAATTTGGCGTATTTAGTAGGAAACAACGTTCCCCAGCGTATGTAATCTATATACCGAAGGGCGGAGTGTCTGCATGTGGGTTTATTGCCGATAAAACATCTATGGACGTTTATTTATGGAGTTTTTTGTATTGGGTAACATGTGTTGATATTAAATATTAAATAAGAGAAGGCAGTGAGAGTGGTGTGGGTGGCACCTGCGTCAACTTGTTAAAGTTTCTCGGAAAGCATTACTTCATTATGATATGAATAATTTCGTTTTATTAATTAAAACTTTTTCAATATAGAATTCAATAAAACTTTGGCTTCCACCGTCATTTTAATTGTCTCATTACATTACAGAGCAATGACAAAAACGTTACGTACACGATTAAGACTATGCCTTTGTTTTTTAATAATATTTAATTTAATGACAATCTTTTGAGTAATTAGTTTTTCAGTCGCATTGGATCTGGTCTTTCATTAATGCTTTTGAAATAATTCAACGACTACTTGCTTGAATATCGTCTATGAATTAGGAGTGACAAATTACCTACTACATTTTTGATATAAAAAAGTTACCTCATTCTCTTTAGCTACTTTGAATCTACTTTTAATTTTTTATTTAAAAACATTGAATTTTATTATTTCAATCAGGTAAGTGGATTCAATGTGACATTTTCTACGTCTGTAATCGTCATTAATAAAAATGAATTTGCCGAAATGTACGCACGTAACTTTCGAAAGACTGCACCAAATTGGAATTGGTAATGGCGTAAGTATTTATTAGTTACTGAGACGATATTTTGATGATTTATAAAATGAGATAAGTCATGTCCTTTAATGACAAAGATTCTGAACAATGTCTATCGGTAATAACAAAATACGGTGATTATATGGCTCATTATGTTCATAATACCTATTTTTGTCTTTGTAGTTTTAAAATGAACGTCATTATCCGCCAGATCGCCAAATAGAATAAGGCATTGAAACCATTTCCACGTCATTAACAAGCTTTGTAAATACATGAATGTCGACAACGACAATTAAATTCCAAAACTCACGTGGAACCGAAATAATGGTTTACGATGACTTTAATTATTAGACCTGTCACGTTACCGCGCTGTATGTCGTTTCAAATAAAGCTGGCCTTTTAAAATGTTTGCATAATCAGCAGTACTAACTAATTCAGTGACGCGCTCCAATGTCCTCTCCAAACAATGTCCTGTGTGGTTCGTTCTCCCGGGCTGGGCTGTTATCTCACACTCGCGTTGAGGAAGGTCAGTAACCCGAGCGGCTGCATGTGTTGCTCGTTATAGCGAGTGACACCACGGCGGTGCTGTAATTTGAGAAAGTGAGAATATTCTTACGTCGCCCTTGAGTAAGTTGTGTCGAGAAGATGTGTGTGAGTACTCTCCTGTTTAAGCCCTTTTTGTGCCAGGAATAGAACTGTTAAAAGAGTGGCAAACAAGCATAAATGGCCCGCCTAATGTTAAGCGGCCGCCATAGCTTATAGCTAGTATAGACGCTTACGATACAAAAAAATATTACTCGCGCCGTTGCCTACCCTATCCCAGTAAACTACAAAATGTTCAGGTTTTTGAACATAGTTTCGCAGGACATACAACTTTGTTAATTAATTATGTTTTTAAGTTTAATATTTCCTGAGCCGTATTACTTGATTTCATATTGAAAGTAAAACAAAATCAACTGTGTACAGTTAGGCATAAATTGAAAATGGTCGTATTTGTTTATTTATAGCAAATTCTTCCAAAAACATACTGGATTGACAAGTGGTAATGTAATAATGGTTAATTATTCCGCTATGCTATGAATTTTCTCAATGATGATAATGGAAGTCCTGTAGTAAAAGCAAAACATATTTAACAAATAATAATTATTCCGCTATGCTATGAATTTTCTCAATAACGATAATGTAATTCCTGTGTTAAAAACAAAAATGATGTCGCAATCAAAGCTCAATAAAAAATTTATTGGTCTGTGTAAGATTGCAACAATTGTTTCGCCACCTTGAACGTCAGGATAGATATTATTTTGATGTCTCGAACAGATAGTCTATATTCTTTGAACATACATTTTAGATTGTGAGAACCAGGGTTACAAAATTACATTACCAGATTACAAGTTAATTAGCTTAGTGGCCCAAAAGTAGGCGTTCTGTTAAATGGAACAATTTGTATCAGGTTTTTTGTTCTTATATCTCTAACATGTTTTTGATTCGTTTAGATATTAACACTATTATTAGTATTACGTGTTGAATAGGAGGCTAATAATGGACTGATTTGAACCGATTATTTTATTTTTTAAGCTCCTATTCTCCAAAACTCCATTCGCTCGGTCAATTTTTTCAAGTAAAAAAAATCTTTAGGTTTAAATTTTATCGTCATATTTTACTTTCCTGTAGGTATATGAAATGAATGGAACGAAGGCAAGCGAAAAAAGTTACATGGTTTGTTCCCTGTTTTTTTGCGATTATGTATTTTGTAATTTACAGGTTAAGTATATAATAATAATGTTCGGTAGCCCTAGCGACGACCTAACAAAGAGATTTAAGATAATTATAAAACAATGGATTTATTTCTTCACTTACACTGTCGCAAGAAAACTAAGCCCATGCGTGGGAAAAATGTGTTATAGTAAATACGTTTTGTTAAATAAACAGAGCATGTCCAAATGTTCCCATCCCACCTTATGTTATAGAAGACGTCGTTCGCCTTTCTTCCGCGCAAAATATCCTTAAAGAAACTCAAATGGGGAAAAAATAACCGCGTAGAATTATAGCATACTCTGAATAGTTTTTTTTACTTACATTGATATTTTAATAAATGTCTTATAATAATAATAACTTATTGTAATTAAATTTCTACTGTGATAAAAAATAAAATTATTGGAAATGTCGATATTTTATTGTATTGTAATCTGGGGTCCTTTTGATTTGCATTTCTGCAGACCGGCAAGCTCGAGTCTGGACTTTAGTCCCACATAACCCAGTCTCTCACCCAGGGGCAGGGTATGCATTACGCATTTTTCTAACAGTTAGAAAATAGGTGGAGTGTCGTCATTTGCCTACCTACCTATAAATAAAAAAACTAAGAACGGTCATCTTTCATTCGTTAATACATAATTCCAAAAAATAATGTCAAGCCAAAGCTGTTACTGTTCAGTCTTTCGTTATCAATACTAATTTAAATTGGATAAAATACTATTGCCGCATCTGTTTATTAATAACAGAATGTTCTCATATCCTGTTATGACTTTTTAAATAATTTGTTTACATTCAATACTGTGCTTCAGGAGCCGCCTTCATATTTACCTTATTCGCATATCAATAAATAAATACATGATGCAATTCGATGTTTTTCAGTTTAATATTCGATAAAGTTAACAATTTCCCGCGTTCCATCAGAAATAGTATTCGTATGTGTTATAAATTAGTATTCACAAGCCAATTCAAATGAATGCAATGGACTTTTCTAGGCACTCTCATTTCAATTCTACCTAGATCTAGAATAGAAATGAGAGTTTGCCTAAAAAAATTGCATCCATTGACCCGTATGGCAAATCTAGCTTTTTTTATGAATAAATATTATTGTTAGTTATCGCCATTAATTTGGGAAAAGGGGTTTTTTTTATAGCCAGGTAGGCAAATGACTCAACCACACCTGATGGTAAGTGGTGATAAAGTCCAAACGCGAAGATAGCTGGTACAGCAGTTATAAACTGTTACACCAACCATCCTTACCTTGCCGGCCTGCAAAAATGCTTCTTCACGCCTCTCTTAAAGGACCCCAGATTGTAGGAAGGAGGAAACACGTGCGCGGGCAAAGAATTCCACTAACGAAAGAAATGAGTCACAACGGATATAGTGGGTCACCATTAAAAGATAGACATATTATGCTGTTGCGGACTTTTTTTTATAGAACTTTTAAAGGAAAACAACTCCTTTATATACGTTTATGATTTATGTGTAACTTTTACTGTTTACGCGGGGCACGCAACAGAAACTCTCAAATGAATGTTTTTCCTCCATTTTTGCATCATATTTTCATAAAAGTAGCCTTCCTATTTCGAAGTGCCCTATATCTCCATAAATGTTTAAGTTGAGTCCGTTACTATGGATTGATGTTCAATATATACAAGTTTTTACATATCTAGTCCAATATCTATCAATTAACGGACAAATCAACCTCGGTAACTGTTGTAGGCTACCAATGTTATTTGCGGCGTTTCTGGTTGAGGTTTGACTACGGATTACCATTATTTCTCTTAATGCTTTACTTCTGCTGCCTTACCAACCCCGGAAGATATGATTATGTTTAATCCTGCGGACAATATCTGTGCGCTTTAAAAAAAAAACAATAATAATAATAACTTTATTTTCTTTAACATTGGTTTGGTTACATTCTATACAAGTGATTGAAGCCAAATTTTAAGCAAATAATACCTGTGACAGGTGACTCCGCTCTTCCATGCCACAAATAATAATGGACGCTACGACTGTATTATTTATCCAAATTAATTTTACTTTATATTGCATGAATGTTTACTATTGTAATTTTAGATATTCATTGGTCGAAATATTCACCTACTGTAGGTTGTTCCCCTTAACAATAATGACACGGTTTTTAATTGTTGCGTATACTCCTTTGTGGCATGCGTGTTGTAATGCTGGCTTGTTGATTGTTCATAAAGTACCGAATGTTAGTTCACATTTTGTGGAACGTTTGCGTAACCAACCGATTCAAATGTAACACCGACACAAAAGATGCGATCTTCAGACGTTACCAGAGAGAAGGTTCTATTTATTGCCACGATAAAGCGACGGCATCTGGCGTGGTCCGCGATTGCAGGTCGGTTTTTTGTTTTGTTTTGTGGTCGAACAACATTCGGCCGGACAGTGGTTTAAAGTTTTTCTTAATTGTGAAGTTATTAATGGGACTTTACTTTTGCGTCATCGGTTGGTTACAAGGATCGAGCTAATGGGAGATTTGGCTTTTAAAGTTTTATTGTTGTCATTATAAAATCAAATAGTACTTATTTAGTGATAAAGTTAAAAGATTAGTCTTATTTTGGTTTAGAAGCGAAATAAAAGATGATCCAGCTTCTTATGTTCTCTCAGTATTTAATTATCAATCAAGGAAACCAAACAAACCTGTAACAATGATAAAACTTAGACTACAAATACCATATGTTAGTTAAAGTATAGCACAGCACTTAATAACAACACAAATCTCTCGGTTTTTTACATGTACAGTCTTCTTATGTGGATAATAACACTATGTCAGATTATCTGAAACTATAAAATTTTATTTCTATAGTAATACGTTATTTTTTCAAAAATGTTATAAGTATTGCTAAAAATCAATTAGAACATTTTACACTTTGTTAAAAACTTTATGAGAACCTTCTGTGAAACCAGCTGACATAAATATAATTAGGACCACCTTTTCTTGTTCCTAAAATAACTCGACGTGATCCTTTACTAGCTATAGCTTACGGGTCTTTGTTTATGCTGTTATATTACTACGGCTAGGGTCGTCAATATCATCTTTCTATTTTCGTATTAAAATAAATAATTAATTTGCCTATTTATGTAGTCAAAAATATAGGATACAGACGTACAAATAAATTTTGGTATAGTTAAACAAAATTGAATTATATGGTGCCACACACAAAATATGTATTGTCAATGTAATTGAAATGAATTTAATGTTTTCATTTCACACATCATCAGCTTATTAATGTCCCCACTGCTGGGGCACAGGCCTTCGTTATGGATGGAATAGGGAGATTGGGCTATAAGCAAACACGCGAACCCAGCATCGGCAAGTTGGTAAATCGACTGAAAATCTGTATATTTCATATCACAGCCCAAAGTTTTGTAATCAATTTTGGAGATAGTGCTTGTAAATTGGTTGAGACGTTTCTTTAGATTAAGACACAGCAATACGGGGTTATGATCGGTAACAAGGGAGTCAATTACTATGGTGAGTGCTGATAGATTAGTTTTGAGAAGTACATGATCGAGGCAGGCGCCGCGCCGTCTCGAGTAGAAAGAGTATGAGCTGGAAGTATGCCATGCGAGGCTAATAGGTCCAGATAATCTGCAATTTTATTGGAGGATATGCTACAGGAAATATCCAGGTTGATGTCTCCGACAATAGCTATGCATTTGAATGTGGTTAGTGTCAACAAGAGAGCTTCAAGTGAGTTAAGGAATTTTGTTATGTCATTGAAAGAAGGGGATCGGTAAATACATATTATTTGCCTTATCAGTGCCTATTTTTATTACCAGACAACTAGCATCAGAAAAATCTGGTTCTACTGTATATTTTCCCAAATTTTTAACATAAATCACTATGCCATCGTTTTGATTACAATTATTTTTAGTTAGATGACAGGAATAGTTAAAAATGTGGGGGATAACATCTTTACATCGCATTAGCCAGCACTCAGTCAGTATGATTACTTCACATTCGAGGTTTATTCTGCAAAGCAAAGTTAAGAAAGAATCAATGTTAGCATTTATAGAGCGAATATTTTGGGTTATTATTTTTAACTGCCTCGATAGGTTGATTATATATTTGGAACATTCCTCGGGCTGACAATTTAGTGTAGTAGAAACAGTGAGCTGATCAATAGTGTTAGCTAATTCTGTTATACTATCCACGGCTAAAGTAATCTTGTGTGGGTCTTCTAAATTGCTGCGTCGCTATTGAAAAACAGTATGTTGCATTAAGACTTAGATTTTTTATGTAAAGAATGCAGTTGAGGCATATCTTCCTGTATATGTTAAGTATAAGGTAGGTGTAAGTGTAAATATAGTATTTGAGTAAGTGTAGAAAGTAAAGTGTTTGTGTAAGATATGTATACATATGTAAAATCTAAAAGTGTGATTGTGTTTGCTTATAATGAGTAGTTTAGTTTTACCATGCAAAAATGTTCTAACAGAGCAAAAAAATAGAAAATAAAATTGAATGAAACATAATCTAATAGTTACATAAACTAGTCATACTTGTTGCAGTTTTTCAATATGGGCTTCGTTTCTGATGAGAATCGCTGGTTGTTCTTCGGCTTTTCTTATAAGTACTTTTCCTTCGGCAAGCCAACAGAATTTATATAGCTTTTGTTTTATTAATTGACGAGCCATATAGTAAAGCTTCTTAGAGGTAAGTGTCAAGTCTTCTTGAATGTATACTGGACTCGGAGTTCCACTCATTCCAAAGTGGGAGGAATTAAGTTTTTGCGTCTGATTCGATTTATTGTAATCTCTAACGCAGGTGAGGATTGCGTGTTTAGTTGTTATAGAATTGAGCTCCAAGATTACTGGTCTCGTTGTTCCTTTCTTACCAGGAACACGGTATATATGACTTATATCACTTGGTTGAAGGGTACAGTTGAGTGAACTTGCTAAGTTAATCATCATCTGGATCAAATCAGTATTAGACTCTTTATCCTCACAAGGTAAGTTACGAATTTCTAAATTATTTTTTTTCATGTTATATTGCAGATCTTCAGCTTTGATGAAACTGAAACTAGCAGCCGACATTCTCTTGAGACAATTTTTTTTTTTTCAACTAAAGTATTAGAGTATCTTGGCTGAAATTACACCCACTATTTCTTCACCCTAAAAAGAAGTTCTGGGAAAAATTTCATCAATTTCGTATGTGTAGGAGATGAGATAAAGCTTTTTTAAAAAATAAATAATCTTTCTCCTGAGAGAAAATATTTTTTTACAACTTAACTATTAGAGCAGCTATACTCTAAGTGTGTTCCGCGGAACCCTAGGGTTCCGTGATACCTCTGTCGGGGTTCCGCAAGAATTTAGAAATAAAAAAATCAAAACACCTCTCTCTGGTCGCTCCGCGGCTGTGCGGACTCCGCGGCCGCGCGGAGACAAAACGCTATGAATGTTATTTATTTATTTATTTGTATTTGTATAAGCTTGTGTTACATTAGCTGGTACAATATCTCATAAGTTTGGTCTCAACAATTTTATACTTGTACAACGCGTTCGCTCTAAGTTTGCCGGTCTGTGGAATGCGCGTACCCTCCCCCACGTGACAACAAAACTTATAATGTGTCATAGTTTTACCCAAATATCTAACGTACACAATTTTTATTGTTACAATTAAATAAAAAATTTCGAACGTCATACACTCATACCTATCGCCAGCGGCAAACTTAAAACGAGCGGGTAGGTATACTTGTAAGCGCTCAGTCTCTTTGATAAAAGCCGCCTCTGAATTAGACGCTATAGTTGTCAACTAGCGACTTTCGTCTCTAACTTCAAAGGATAAAGTCGATATTGTTTACAACGCTATTTTTAAATTTCTGTTTTTATTTTTGCTTTTTGTTTATCAAAGGTGCCGACTCGAGTATTTTCGAGAATATTTGAGATCGAGTCTAGGACTAAGTATAAAAGCGGCGATCGCGCGTTGGCGTCGTCAGTTGATGATTAGCGTTCGGAGCGATAAGTTACTACCTACTTACAAGCTCGCTAGCGAGAAACTGGTGTTCATTGTTTTACTGCCTGCTGTATTCTGTTGTCTCAGTTTTATACATTTCTTCCCTGTAGGTTCTAAATTTAGTCTCTTATACGCAGTAACGATTGTGCATTATTTAAACCCCACTATCCTGACTTGTAACATTATAAATAAAGAAGAATGGAACGTTGGCTTAAAGGTGTTAAACGTGTTCCAACAACATCTTCTAATGACGCTGAATGTTCAAAAGCAATGCGCGCGGAGAATTTAGCAATCACCGATCCAGAAGATGATGCCACGAGTGCCACGACGTCAAGCTCGACGGTTTCAAAGACGAAAAAAAGGAAGTATGATGAATCTTATATCAGTTTCGGATTTGTTGATTCCAACGGCTCACCTCTCTGCATGCTCTGTAGTAAACTGCTTCCTAATAGTTCCATGGCACCTGCCAAATTGCGTCGACATTTAGAAACCGTACACCCCGAGACTAAAGACAAGAATAAAGAATTTTTTGTTCGCAAAAAAGATCAGTTATTAGAAAGTCAAAAAAATATGATGCATGTAACACAAACTACCAACGAAAAGGCCACGGAGGCATCATACTTAGTTAGCTATCGCATTGCACAAGCAGGTGAAGCGCACACTATCGCTGAGAAATTAATAAAACCATGTGTATTAGACATAACAAAATGTATGCTTGATGAAAAATCTGCAAAGCATCTTTCTACTGTTCCGCTATCAAACGATACTGTTTCACGACGAATCCATGATCTGGCAAGCTACGTCAAACAAGAACTAGTTACACGTCTACAAAATACACGATTCGCTTTGCAAATGGACGAGTCGACTGATGTCGCTGGTTTGGCTATCCTGCTGGTTATTGTGAGATATCCATATAAAAGTTCTTTTGAAGAAGACATGCTTATGTGTTCATCGCTGCTTACAAACACTACCGGGGAAGAAATTTTTAATAAAATAAATATATTTTTTGAAGAACATAATCTCAGTTGGAACAATTGCATTGACATTTGTACAGATGGGGCCAAGGCGATGACAGGTAAAACAGCAGGAGCAGTGTCACGAATGAAAAATAAAGCGCCTAATTGTAGTTCCAGTCATTGTATTCTGCATAGACAAGCACTTGCGATGAAGCAAATGCCGTCTAATCTAAAATTAGTTATGGATGAAGCGGTAAAAATAATTAATTTTATCAAATCACGACCACTACAATCCCGATTGTTCTCATTATTGTGTGAAGATTATGGCAGCAAACATAAAACACTGCTGCTCCATACAGAAGTGCGATGGCTGTCTCGGGGAAAAACTTTAACAAGGCTATTTGAACTTAGAGCCGAGTTACAAATGTTTCTTTCAGCAGATACTTCTTTTAATTTGAAGGACCGTTTGTATGATAAAACTTGGTTGTTCCGATTGTCTTTTATGGCGGATATCTTTCAAAAACTTAACGAATTAAATTTATCATTGCAAGGTAAACAGACAACAGTGTTTCAGGCCTATAATAAAATAACTACTTTTAAAAGAAAATTAGATTTTTGGATCATTTGCATTGGTAAGAAAGAAATAGAAAGTTTTACGTTACTCACTGAGTTTGTTAGCGAAAACGACTCAGAAATGTTTGAAGATAATGTGTTTGAAGAATTGGTCCAATATCTCAGTTCGATGCGCGCATCTTTTGAAAAGTATTTTCCCGAAGAACACAATACAAAAATTAAAGTGAACTCCTGGATTCATAATCCTTTTTTACCCAACTTGGAAAAGCCTGAAAACATGTCAAATGAGATATATGAATCTCTTTTAGAAATGTCATCAGACACAAGTATGGAGTCATTGTTCAAAACGACGCCTCTTAATGATTTTTGGTGCAGAATCCAAGATGAATATGCAATGCTTGGCCAAATGGCTCTGGATATTCTTCTCCCGTTCCCAACTACATATTTGTGCGAAACAGGATTCTCTACCTACGCAGCCACGAAAACAAAATATCGCAATAGACTGGACGCCGAAGCTGATATGAGACTCCAACTTTCTTCCATCAAACCTGATATCAAGCAATTGATGAAAAATAAAAAACAGTTTCATACCTCCCACTAGTTAGATTTTTTCTTTTTTAATGTTTTCTATTATTGTCCTTACCAAGTGGTGAAGTAAATAATAATTAGTAACGGATACATTGTACTTTTATTATGCTGATTAATATAGAATACACTTATAAAAATAATTGTTTTATTGTAGGGTTCCATCAAGTATTTTGCTTCCCAAAAGGGTTCCGTCATTTAAAAAGTTTGAGAACCACTGTATTAGAGTATCTTGGCTGAAATTACTTCCACTATTTCTTCACCCTAAAAAGAAGTATTGAGGAACATTTCAGCAATTTCGTATGTCTAGGAGATGAGATACAGCTTTTTAAACAAACAAAAATTTATTCTACTGAGAAATTATTTTTTTACAACTAAACTATTAGAGTATCTTGGCAGAAATTACTTCCACTATTTCTTCACCCTAAAAAGAAGTTTTGAGGAAAATTTCAGCAAGTTCGTATGTCTAGGAGATGAGATTCAGGTTTTTAAACAAAAAAATATTCTCCTGAGAAAATATTTTTTTACTACTAAACTATTAGAGTATCTTGGCTGAAATTACTTCCACTGTTTCTTCACCCTAAAAAGAAGTTTTGAAGAAAATTTCAGCAATATCGTATGTCTAGGAGATGAGATACAGCTTTTTAAACAAAAAAAAAATATTTTCCCGAGAAAATATTTTTTTACAACTAAACTATTAGAGTATCTTGGCTGAAATTACTTCCACTGTTTCTTCACCCTAAAAAGAAGTTTTGAAGAAAATTTCAGCAATTTCGTATGTCTAGGAGATGAGATACAGCTTTATAAACAAAAAAAAATATTATCCTGAGAAAATATTTTTTTAAAACTAAACTTTTAGAGTATCTTGGCTGAAATTACTTCCACTGTTTCTTCACCCTAAAAAGAAGTTTTGAAGAAAAATTCACCAATATCGCATGTCTAGGAGATGAGATACAGCTTTTTAAACAAAAAAATATTCTCCCGAGAAAATATTTTTTTACAACAAAACTATTAGAGTATCTTGGCTGAAATTACTTGCACTGTTTTTTCACCCTAAAAAGAAGTTTTAAAGAAAATTTCAGCAATTTCGTATGTCTAGGAGATGAGATACAGCGTTTTAAACAAAAAAAAAAAATATTCTCCTGAGAAAAAATTTTTTTTGAAACTAAACTTTTAGAGTATCTTGGCTGAAATTACTTCCACTGTTTCTTCACCCTAAAAAGAAGTTTTGAAGAAAATTTCAGCAATATCGTATGTCTAGGAGATGAGATACAGCTTTTTAAACAAAAAAATATTCTCCCGAGAAAATATTTTTTTACAACTAAACTATTAGAGTATCTTGGCTGAATTTACTTCCACTATTTCTTCACCCTAAAAAAGAAGTTTTGAGGAAAATCTCAGCAAGTTCGTATGTCTAGGAGATGAGATACAGCTTTATAAACAAAAAAAAATATTCTCCCGAGAAAATATTTTTTTACAACTAAACTGTTAGAGTATCTTGGCTGAAATTACTTCCACTATATCTTCACCCTAAAAAGAAGTAGTGAGGAAAATTTCAGCAATATCGTATGTCTAGGAGATGAGATACAGCTTTTTAAACAAAAAAAAATATTCTCCTGAGAAAATATTTTTTTACTACTAAACTATTAGAGTATCTTGGCTGAAATTACTTCCACTATCAGTCAAGATACTCTAATAGTTTAGTTGTAAAAAAATATTTTCTCGGGAGAATATTTTTTTGTTTAAAAAGCTGTATCTCATCTCCTAGACATACGATATTGCTGAAATTTTCTTCAAAACTTCTTTTTAGGGTGAAGAAACAGTGGAAGTAATTTCAGCCAAGATACTGTAAAAGTTTAGTTTCAAAAAAAATTTTTTCTCAGGAGAATATTTTTTTTTGTTTAAAACGCTGTATCTCATCTCCTAGACATACGAACTTGCTGAGATTTTCCTCAAAACTTCTTTTTAGGGTGAAGAAATAGTGGAAGTAAATTCAGCCAAGATACTCTAATAGTTTAGTTGTAAAAAAATAATTTCTCAGTAGAATATTTTTTTTTTGTTTAAAAAGCTGTATCTCATCTCCTAGACATACGATATTGCTGAAATTTTCGTCACTACTTCTTTTTAGGGTGAAGATATAGTGGAAGTAATTTCAGCCAAGATACTCTAACAGTTTAGTTGTAAAAAAATATTTTCTCGGGAGAATATTTTTTTTTGTTTAAAAAGCTGTATCTCATCTCCTAGACATACGAATTTGCTGAGATTTTCCTCAAAACTTCTTTTTAGGGTGAAGAAATAGTGGAAGTAAATTCAGCCAAGATACTCTAATAGTTTAGTTGTAAAAAAATATTTTCTCTGGAGAATATTTTTTTGTTTAAAAAGCTGTATCTCATCTCCTAGACATACGATATTGCTGAAATTTTCTTCAAAACTTCTTTTTAGGGTGAAGAAATAGTGGAAGTAAATTCAGCCAAGATACTCTAATAGTTTAGTTGTAAAAAAATATTTTCTCGGGAGAATATTTTTTTGTTTAAAAAGCTGTATCTCATCTCCTAGACATACGACATTGCTGAAATTTTCTTCAAAACTTCTTTTTAGGGTGAAGAAACAGTGGAAGTAATTTCAGCCAAGATACTCTAAAAGTTTAGTTTCAAGAAAAACAATTTTCTCAGGATAATATTTTTTTTTGTTTATAAAGCTGTATCTCATCTCCTAGACATACGAAATTGCTGAAATTTTCTTCAAAACTTCTTTTTAGGGTGAAGAAACAGTGGAAGTAATTTCAGCCAAGATACTCTAATAGTTTAGTTGTAAAAAAATATTTTCTCTGGAGAATATTTTTTTGTTTATAAAGCTGTATCTCATCTCCTAGACATACGAAATTGCTGAAATTTTCTTCAAAACTTCTTTTTAGGGTGAAGAAACAGTGGAAGTAATTTCAGCCAAGATACTCTAATAGTTTAGTTGTAAAAAAATATTTTCTCTGGAGAATATTTTTTGTTTAAAAAGCTGTATCTCATCTCCTAGACATACGAAATTGCTAAAATTTTCTTCAAAACTTCTTTTTAGGGTGAAGAAACAGTGGAAGTTATTTCAGCCAAGATACTCTAATAGTTTAGTTGTAAAAAAATATTTTCTCGGGAGAATATTTATTTTTTGTTTAAAAAGCTGTATCTCATCTCCTAGACATACGATATTGCTGAAATTTTCCTCAAAACTTCTTTTTAGGGTGAAGAAATAGTGGAAGTAATTTCAGCTAAGTTACTCTAATAGTTTAGTTGTAAAAAAATATTTTGTCTCAGGAGAAAGATTATTTATTTTTAAAAAAAGCTGTATCTCATCTCCTACACATACGAAATTGCTGAAATTTTCCCCAGAACTTCTTTTTAGGGTGAAGAAATAGTGGGTGTAATGTCAGCCAAGATACTCTAATAGTTTAGTTGAAAAAAAAAATTTTGTCTCAAGAGAATGTCGGCTGCTAGTTTCAGTTTCAACAATTTATTAAAATTATATTTTTAGGAGAGGAGATAAAGGTACCTAAACTTGTCACGTTAATTTTTAATATTATTTGTAATTTTGCAACGAAAAATTCTAATTTTTAAAAAATATAGAGCCCGGACCCTATCTTCTATGTTTCGTCCATGTCGGCTGCTAGCTGGTGGCTGCTAGTTTCAGTTTGATTCAGCTTTGGCTTCTAGCGAAGATATAAATAAGTAGTTGTCTTTACATTGCTTTTCTAGATTTATTATCTTTACTTGCATATCTTCGTACTGTTGAGAGATAAATTGTAAAGACTTCTCAAACTCTGAAGTTGTGGATTGTAACTGTGCTAAAGAATGTTCCATTTTGTCAAATTTGGAATCTAGATCTGATTTCCAAGAAGTCAACGTCTGTTTTAACTCGTTTTAAAAAGCAATAAAATCTTCTTTTGTAATGGATACGTCTTCGTGTTTGCGCTTGGTTCTAGCATTTGCAAAACATGCCGGACGCGATGGTGATTGGACCTTAGTTAAATCAGAATCAGAACCTGCTTTACTTGGTAACGCAACATGATAATACTCCTTTACTTCGTAGTAGCTATTTCAAGGGCCAGTGATATTGCTATTGTAGTTTAGATAAGGTATAAGTGTTATGATGATAATAAGGGCTTTTCTCATAGTACTCAAAAAAAACACTGTCATAGATTAGATAACAAATGCATGTCACTATAATAATGACCTAGGAAGCAAATTCTTCAACTGTAGAATAAACTATAGGCATTATTTATAGTCTCCTTTCAGAAGCAACAGAAATGTTGACAGCGATCGGTCATCGACAGTACATAATAGCCAAATGCGTGTTAACACACAATACAAGAACTGGGTCAATACCAAATTTCTGGCAGCAAATCTGTAATAGCATCGCAAGTTTTAACTAGTAGCAATAAGGTTGTTAGTCGTTTGAATTATTATTCCCATAAATTTAACCAATGAACCAATGCATTCGGTAAAATATTATGTAACACATGTGTTAGGATGGGACAGTCACATGATAGTTGACTAATCAGTGGTCTCTGTGTGTTAATTAATACACTTAGTATAAGAGCGTAAGTTTTGTAATAATCTGTTGAGATTGGAATGTGAAGGCAGGCATTATAAATCTTACACTTGGTCGAGTATGTGATAACGTGAATGTAACATTAAAAGTCCTTTTAACAGTAAACAGTTTGTTGGTGTTGTGTTTCTCTCGGTAAGTAAGGTTCCAGGGCTCCACGGGGTAGGGGATTGGGTCAGGGTAGGCATCTGTGCGAGTGATATTCTTGGCATACCATCAGGCGGGCCATACCTTTGGTTTGGCACCCTTTTTAACATAAAAAAAATACTTGGAATTTTCCCACTCGGTATTACGGTATCATATCTTAACCTAAATATGTACCTACCTACTTGAAATGCAACGCTAATATATTTTTCCAGATAATATCTTGCTCATGATCACGACTTTGCTACGGGCGTCTTTCCAAATTGTTTTGCTAGGTATCTGACCTTTTGTTTCTTTTGATATCATCATAGGCGGTATTCGCATTCGCTTGGCAGTTTAATATCAAGGTAATATTAGATCACCCTTTTCAAAACTGCTACCTAGACTCTAGAATACTTGATAACATAAGGCTAGTGTAGAATTTAGAGTTTCAAGATTTTAAGCATCAGTCATATCAAATACGTCCGCTTTAACCACTATACCATCGGGCTCCTCACATCAAGTGAAATATTGGCTCTTTTAAGACAATTCATGAAGAAAAATATCACTGACTATTGATATTAAGACACCATTGTCTCTAAGGCTAATGAATTATTTTAGGCAAATTTAACTTAGCGACCGTGCTTTCAATACAGTACGAAATTTAAATAAAGGCCTGAAGTAATACTGAAAGAAATTATTTGGGTAATTATCCCATAAATTACACTAAGTCAAGGATAAATCTATAATAATATGCTTAAATTTCTTGCAGTATATTGACATGAGAACACCGGAACTTCCTCCTCCTCGATTTATGTGTGAAGATACCTAATCGGTGACACTGATGCCTTTTACATAATGTCGTACCCCTTACGTGATTACAGAACATTAAATATAGGATATCAGGATTATGTAAGGGAACGAAAAGCCCTTTTCTATATTCTTAATGTTGCTTAACAGAGAGAGCACATGAGTAAAGAGATGAAATGGATGCCAGCACAGTGTTCCTATCCAAGGTCGATGTCCTTTCGTAAAGTTAGTAGATAAACCTGTTAAGATCTTTGAAGTCTAAATCTACTGTGACATAACATTTAACTATAGCATGAGCACCACAATTGACATTATATCATGCTTTTTATCGCGCCTAAATGTCAAACTTCATAGTAATTTGACAATCGAGCGTGATAAAAATGATCATATGGCTGGCGATGCTTATGCTAGGCATCGACAAACGCACGCTACGCGAATAGCTAGCACCCACAGACCCGTAGATAACGCAAGTGTTTCTATGTTACTTTGCGTGCCATAATCATGCTAAAAGAAAAGCATAACAAAGCTTCCTTCAACGCTATTTTATTTCGGTGTCACCGTTTCGATGCCGAATGACAATAGCAATTAAAAAAAAATGTAGCTGAAGGTGGTCGGGCTTTCTTTTCACCACTCGTGATTTTTCAAAATATGACGCTCGGATTTTCAAACACTTTTAAGCACTGGCGTTGCCTTCTTAGATATAGGTCTGTACGTGCATAGCACTACCGAGGTGGCGGCACAGATACGGCGTGTTTTACGTGACTTTAACGCCTCATTGGCGCCGAGCTTACAGATAGGCGACGGCGCACAGTGGTCCGAATTTTTAAAATAGTGGACTTAGGATCAAAGTTGCAAATTTCAGCTAATAAAAAATTGTAATTGATAGTAAATTAAATGCTGATTAATATTGTTCGATACTATTTTTCATGAAAAATTGACTCGTTCATACTGTAAAAAAATATTTACGAAAAAAATATATGGAAGAAAATCTATTTTATTTTTCTTCTTGGTAGGTTAGCAAACCTCATATGGTGATGAGGGACTATTGACCTTGACCCAACAACACCAAAATTTTGTGCGTGTCAAAAATTTTAAAGTTATTTATTTTTATACCTGTTCTTTCTCTACGTATTTTACGCGTTTCTAATTAAAAATATTTTTTAATGTCTTTTTTAACAAAACACATCTTAATAAGTTTGCAATTAGAAACATTGCTGGAGTATTTTGTACTTAAACAAATTATGTAAGTAAGTTTATCATAAGCCGCTTGATCTTTGTTATTATTGTTATTGTATTCATTATTTAATGCACACAATGCACAGTGTACCTAGATTAGGCGCACTTAATGCTTATTGTCATTCTCTACCAATCAACTATTAAGCAAAAAAAAATATTTAGTTTGTCTTCCCCTTCGGACTACAGACGACCAGAAACCAGCATACATAAATCTCTACAATGTTTGTTGTTTTGTTTGCGAAAAATTCAAAGAAAGTAAATCTCAACCTTATATGGAACTTTTTCATATTCAGGTAAAAAAGTCGATCGCATGCATCATTGTTGGTTAGTGCATTGTTATCAGCAGATGCGCAGGTAGATTTTTTACCTGGTTAGGTGGTTTATCACTACTTTGGTAGGTAGGCACCCTTCTGCTGATGTTGTTTTGTTGACTCAATACACTTCCCTCGTTACTCACTAGTTGCGCGAGATTATTTACTACTAGTACTAATGCAAGCAAATTTGGGCGCATTCGTTTCTCAACCCTTGAAGAAGGAGCATCTAAAAACTTGTGCGTGGTAGTTACCTGAATTACGTAATGGCTACATTCGTAACGAACTTGGATATTTTCATGTTCCTTTGTAGTGAAGGTGATTTGAAAAATTAGACTCGAATCTATGAAGCTATAATACGTTGCGTCCCAGTGGAAATATTTTCAGAAGGTTTATAAGCAGTCAAGACCTTTTTGCAGAATACCGACAAAAATCTACATCGCAGATGGACCAGTGCTTCCAGAAATCAAAAGACTTTCAGTGGCCACATTGCTCCAGTGTAAATTTATCAGAGGTTTTTTGCGGAATAGGTGAAGTTACTGAGAACATGTTAGAAGAAAATAACCCTGTTGAAGTCGACATGGCGGCAATGGAAACACCAGGAACACTAAGTACTATATCTGTGGGCACATCTACCGAGACCCACATTAGGAACCCTCTTGCAGACCTCGGCAACGACCAGAAGAAAAGACGTTCAGAGTCCCTTCTGGACTAGTCAACAGAAGAACTTAGTTTTGCATTAGTGACAAAGTTAAAAATCGACGAAAACAATGATTTAGCTCGTATTTTGATCATGTTACGAAGAATCCAGACAGTATTGCAGTTGTTCAAAATGCATTGTTCGGAAACGAGAAGGGAAAAACTCCTGATCAAGGTCATGCTCTAGCCCTCTATACATCATTAAATCTGTCTAAGTCGAAGTACTTGTGTTTAAGAATTGTGCTAGCTGACTATGATGTACCTTTTCTGCTCTCTTATCGTAAACTACTTGAAGCTAAGAACAACTGCTCTCCAGGGGACTTAGAAATAACTGAAAGGGGTGCTAAAGTGAAACTTCAAGCATTATTGGATTTGACAGTCAAGAGAATTCTTCAAGTTGTTGGTGTGCCAGTGAATTCATCAGTTGAGGGATTAAAGTTGATAAGCAAAGGAGATTGCTCAGCTTCCATACATGTTTGGCCTAAAGACCAATAATCATGAAAAATTGTTTCCTAGATTCGAAATTATATATAAATTACTGTAGAAACGAATATTATTGACGGACACCCCTGAGAACTTCTATAAACACATACACTGAACATATTAAAATAATAAAAAACGCGGCCCGACAATGACCCATTATTATGAAAATCCTTTTGAGTATTTTACGAAGATTCTGTTATTTTTTTATCAGTCAAAAATAAAGAAAATTGTATTTAATGTTATAGGGTAATAAGAAAATGTAATAGGAAATGAGATAAATCCTTATCTCATTTTAAATAAATGATTATAAATGTAGATCTAATCAACTAATTGTATGTTTAGTGCTTAATATATACCATGTTAATTTATGAGCTTTAATTTTGGTTTCATGCTTCAATAAAATAAAAAGGTTTTTAATATGTCTTAAATTACTTTTAGTTACTAAGAATTAAAATTTTATTTAAAAAAAATATTTTATCTTATTCTTGTCTAAATTTATTCTGTATTTTACTGCAACTATTAACTTTTTAATAATTCATTTTACAACATAATTATAAAACTATTGATTCGAAAAAATGCTTTTTATTGGTACAAATACTCCAGCAATATGTCTAATTGCGAACTTATTAAGATTTGTTTTGTTAAATAGGACATTCAAAATTATTTTTAATTGAAAACGCGTAAAATAAGTAGAGAAAGAACAGGTATGAAAATAAATAACTTTAAAATTTTGCTGGCCCCAAGGCCGCAAGGATACGCACAAAATTTTGGTGTTGTTGGGTCAAGGTCAATAGTCCCTCACCATCATATGCGGTTTGACTGCTACCTTTTGCTAACCTACCAAAAAAAATAGATTTTCTCCCATACATTTTTTTGTAAATATTTTTTCAAAGTATGAAGGAGTCATTTTCATGAAAAATAGTAGCAAACAATATTAATCATCATTTAATTTACTATCAATTACAATTTTTTAATAGCTGAAATTTGCAACTTTGGACCTGAGTCCACTATTTTATTTAAATCCGCACCACTGTGCGGCGTGAAGCTGGCTGGCGTTAACAAGACGTAAACACGATTCTGCTCAGATTAGCTGCTGGTAATGTAGTGGATAACCACAAGGTCCTGCGCAAATGTTAAATGAAAAAGACCAATGCTATGGATTCTCGCTTATATTTTATGACCCCACAGATCTAACTACCCAAGCGAGCGACTGTCCACATTCCCTGTTTCAACAAAAGATCTAAGGAAAAGTCGACAGACGATATGTTTTTTGCGCGACCCAGTCCGGAAATTTTCTTGGATGTATAGGTTTTTTGCAAACGGTTTATTTCACCTTCTTACGCTTAATAAAAATGACGTGCACGGCAAAAAAATATGTATTGTGGTCTGACGGGACACTAAAATTCTTACGTCCTAAAACTTTACGATAGTTATTATATTTATAATTTTGTTATATACCATAACTATTACTTGCATATTCCTCCACTTATTGCATCATCATTTGCGCATCACGCCACCATCATACGATCCTTACGATCACATGATGTTTTCCTCTAAATTAAATATGAGACCCTTTGTCCTCCATCATATTGCGTATGACATGGCCACCCAAATTGCCACCATAAAATAGTTGATTACTTGACACCGATCATTAAAGCTCATTATCGCTTCTCATTAGAAACCATTAGAACTTCAGATAATCTACGGTGACTCGATATCACCTTATTCTTTCGCGGAACATTCGCAATTCGGCAACACGTGAGCACTTGTTTACACCTTCCTATAAAAGCCCCAAATCCCTCGGGACCAAGTCAGTCTACATCAGATACTCGCCTCAGGCACTCATCAAGACTCATCTACCGGTTCGCGACGCTATTCGTCTTCATATAACACCTCCTCTCTAAATTAGTCTGAGTGTAAGCCAGATCGGCATAGCAGTAAATAAATAAATACTTAGAAGCATCAACTGGTTTTACTTCACGAAGACTCCAGCCAAAGGGTACATAACAAAAATTTGGTGTCAGAAGTGGGATCCGTGGCACTTGCTCTTCTCTAAAATACCTGACAATTCGAGAAGAATAAAGCAAGGCGGTCTCCAGACCTTGGCTTGAAAACGGATCCACACATATAAAGATACCCAACGGCATACCACGTCAGTGGTAATCGTCAGCACTTGATCGTGACGGTTTTGGCCCTCGACGGCGACGACGACGACAAGGCAGACCCAGAGAAAGGTATTCAACGGAGCAATAGACGTCAGCGACACCAGCAATCATACCGAAGCAAAAACTCAATCAAGAGTTCTTCAACAATAGAACATCTTCAAGAAACAAAAAACGTCACTTCGAGTGAACTATGAAGATTTTAATATTGTAAGTAGAATTTAAGTAATTAATTGTCATTTTTTTTTAAACATTTTAAAAACTATAATTCATATATAATTTTATTAATATTGTAAAAGGTCGTAAAAAGTAAAGGTCGCAATTGTTCTTTTAAAGCATATTTTTTAACTTCATTTTAAATCAATTTAGTTCTTTTAAAATTTTTTTGGTAAAACATGGCACATTCAACTTCTATACCCAACGTATCCCAAGACGTTGCTGGGAATTCCAACCCAATTTCCATAATGTCAATTGATACACTTCTGAGGTTTATAGAACCTTATGATGGAGATCGTGACAACCTAAGCTCTTGGTTAGAAAAGTGTGACCGAGCTTTCCAATTAGCATCCGATAGCCAAGAAAGAGTATTGTTCGCATACGTGCAAAATAAATTAATTGATAAAGCTCAATCTACATGTTCCAATACCGTTTTCGACTCATGGAAAGATCTTAAAGACTTTTTGAAGTCCAGATTCGGGAACCGAAAACACCAAACGCATTTGTTAATAGAACTTCAAAATTGCAAACAGTTTCACAACGAAACAGTAGCTCAATACATCACTCGCTTAGAAGGATGTCTTAAGAGACTACTTAGTACGATTAAACAGACAAGTACTGATAGAAATTTACTGCCAGGACAGATAGATAGTACAAATCAGTTAGCACTACATACATTTCTATTAGGGGTAAACCCGAAAATCTCACAAGTCCTCAGGTCTCGTGAACCTAAGGATCTAAATGACGCGTTTAACATAGCCCTAGAGGAAGAAAAATTTTCATTACTCGAGTCTAGCAAATCATTTGAGCAACCGCGTAGGTACTGCACAAAGTGTAATCGAGCTGGACATACAGCAGCATTTTGTAGAAGTAATACCAGTAGAAATACAAATCCGCGTACATTTAATGTTAATAATAATCTTTCAAATCGTAATAATTTTAATCGGAATCCAAATAATAGACCTTTGTTCCACATGAACGAAACATCTTATTGTAGATGCTGTAATAAACAATATGACCATCGCGATATACATTACCCCGTCCGATTTCTATATAACAATCAAACAAACTATAATGATCAAAATCAAACCAATAACAATTTTCAAAGAAACCCTTATCCATTAAGGAGACCTAGCGTTGAGCAAAGAAACAATCAAACTGTAAATCAAAACTTTAATCGTCATCAACAACAGCGACCAACGCGCGAGCCTTATCACACTCGTAGCTTCTCTCGCAGAAATACAATTGACCTTAATACAATGGAGATCGATCATTTAAACGAGAACGAGCTCATGGAGAGTGCCGATCCTATGAGCTTGGAAGATATTCAGGCACAAAACAACATTCAATAATTTTATCTACTCAATTTATTAATATGATTAACATCCAGTTACCGATAGACGAAACATATGACTATAATAGACCATTAAGATTTTTAATTGATACCGGTGCCAGTATATCAATTATAAAAGGTGAAAAACTACACTCACGATTGCCAGTCAATGTTAATAGAAGATTAGATATTCATGGTATAACCGAATCGAAAGAACCATGTAAAACCATGGGATTTGTCAAGATAAATTTAAATATAAATAATAATAATAAAATAAATCATTACTTTCATTTAGTGGACCAAAAGCGAGTCCCCACTTTAAAATACGATGGTATATTAGGAGATGACTTTTTGATGAAGAATAATGCTAAAATTGACTATAGAAATAAAATTATATCTTTGAATGGCTTAAGCATTCCTTTTGAAAGAAAATATAGTAATAATTGCCCAAATAGGACTTGTGGAAAAATTGATAATAATGTTAATAAAATAAAACAAGATGTACTTCTCACCCTAGAACCTAGGACAGAAACTCTTATGAAAGCATGTGTTTTAAACCCCGAAATAAGGGAAGGTTTTGTTGAAAATAAAAAACTACTAGAAGGTGTTTATTTATCTAGTTGTATCACCCGAGTAGGTGATGATAATAAAGCTTTTGTATCTATACTAAATTGTACTAACAATCAAATCAAAGTGAATAGGATGAATTTAAAATTGGAACCATTGGGAGATGATAATTCCTCCATAATAAATACTTATAATGTTGAAAATAGAAAGAATAATTATTCAACTCATGAATTACCAAGAATTGAAAGATTGCGTAACGAACTTCGTACTTCTCACCTTAATTCAGAAGAGAAATCATCATTACTTAAAATCTGTGGAAAATATAACGACATTTTCTATCTTGACGGAGACTTACTCACGTCAACTAATACAATCTTACATGAGATAAATACAGATCCCCAACAGGGCCCTATCCATACTAAAACATATCGTTACCCTGAAATTCATAAAAAAGAAGTTAATACTCAAATATCTAAAATGTTGAAAGACGGTATAATACGCCCGTCCACCAGTCCCTGGTCTTCACCCTTATGGGTAGTCCCTAAGAAAAAGGACGCTTCAGGAAAGATCAAATGGAGAGTCGTAATAGACTATAGGAAACTCAATGATGTCACTGTAGGCGATGCCTATCCTCTTCCAAATATAACTGATATATTAGACCAACTAGGTCACTCCAAATATTTTACCACCCTAGATTTAGCTAGTGGTTTTCACCAAATAAAAATGAATCCCCGAGATATTCCAAAAACAGCATTCTCAACCCCAACCGGCTTATACGAATATACTCGTATGCCCTTCGGTTTAAAAAATGCCCCAGCTACTTTCCAGAGATTAATGAATAATGTCTTAAGCGGACTCCAAGGACTATATTGCTTTGTTTATTTAGATGACATCGTAATATACGCAAATTCTCTCCAGGATCATGAATCTAAATTAGAATCCGTTCTTAAGAAGTTAAGAGAGCATAACCTCAAACTACAACCTGACAAATGTGAATTCATGCGACACGAAGTTGCGTATCTTGGTCACGTCATATCAAATAAAGGCGTTTCCCCAGACCCAGAAAAAACAAAAGTTATTAGTCAATTTCCCATACCAAAGAATCAAAAAGATATCAAATCATTTTTAGGACTTATAGGATACTATAGGAAATTTATAGAAAATTTTTCACAATTAACTAAGCCGTTAACTAAGTTATTAAAGAAAGACATACCTTTTATTTGGAAAGAAGAACAACAAGAAACATTTGATAAATTAAGAAATATTTTAATATCTCCTTCAATTTTAAAATACCCCGACTTTAGTAAGGAATTTATATTAACAACTGACGCAAGTAATTTTGCAATAGGCGCAGTTTTGAGTCAAGGAGAAATAGGTAAAGATCTCCCAATAGCATACGCATCACGCACACTTAATAGTGCAGAAGGTAATTACAACACAACTGAAAAAGAACTTCAAGCCATAAAGTGGGCAATACAACACTTCCGCCCATATCTATATGGCAGACATTTCAAAATAGTAACTGACCATAGACCACTTACCTGGTTATTTAATGTAAAGGATCCAGGTAGTAAACTTGTAAGATGGAGATTACAGTTAGAAGAATTTGATTACGAAATCATCCACAAACCAGGAAGAGTAAATTCAAATGCAGATTGCCTTTCACGAGTAGTAATAAACACACTAAATACCGATGACAAATTAGAAACATACACAGACTTTCAGAACTTCTTTTCACAAAACAATGAGTTCACAGTTAAAGATTTCTTAGAAATTGACGAAAAATTATTTAACGAAAAACATGAAAATGTAGCAAACTTTACAAATGTAAATTTAGATGAAGAAGACCCAAATACATTAGAAATTTTTACTAAATGTAATGATATCGATTTAATAATATCGCAACCCAAAGAAATCTACCAGATATTTAAAACAACTTCAAATAAACAAAATTTTTATCATTGTGTCTATAAATACAATCATTACGATACATTAACTCCAAAGGACTTATTTTATACTTTACGAAATCTTCGTAATCGCCTTTTAGATGATGGAATTAAATTAATATATTTACCTAACTTTAAAGATTCATATAGTTCGCTTCACCCTGATAAAATAAAACAAATAATATTCTATGTATTTCGTAATCTAGATATCTCTATTCGCATGTGTCATAATAAAATCGTTACACCGAATCCAAGTGAAATACCAACGATACTTAAAGAAAACCACAATAGTACAGCCTCAGGACACAATGGAATTGTAAAAATGTACGCCAGAATAAAACAAAATTATAACTGGCCTAATATGAAACTTGATATAATGGAATATGTTAAATCATGCAGCCAATGCCAAGTAAATAAAACAGTTAGAAAAAAAATAAAAGCTCCAATGATAATCACAACAACGTCAACTCAAGCATTTGAAAGAGTAGCATTAGATATTGTAGGACCCTTACCAGAGACTAAAAAGAAAAACAAATATATATTAACACTACAAGATGACTTGACTAAATTCTCTCAAGCTTTTAGTATTCCCTCTCATGATGCTGAAACAGTATCAAGTAAACTAATACTCTTCATGACTTATTTCGGCATACCTAAAATGATCCTAACCGACCAAGGAACCGAGTTTATGTCTAATTTACTGAAAGAAATAGCAAAAATCTTTAAAATAAAGAAACTCACATCAACGGCGTATCACCCACAAACAAATGGAGCCTTAGAAAGAAGTCATTCCACCCTTAAGGATTATTTAAAGCAATATGTATCCAAAGAACAAGATGATTGGGACGATTATATACCATTAGCAATGTTCGCATACAATACAAGCGTACATAGCAGTAGCAAGTATACACCTCATGAATTAGTATTTGGCCAAAAGCCCAATTTACCAAGCTCTGTTGAGAAGATAACAGGCGAATTAAATTATGAAAATTACGTTCAAAACTTAAAATATAAATTAAATAAAACATTAGAAATTGCCAGAAATAATTTGATCACTAGTAAAGAAAAATCTAAAGTCAGATACGATGAGAAACATAATGTACATAAATATAAAGTAGATGATGAAGTATATTTAAATTTTAAGAGTATAAATAAACTTAGCCCAAGCTGGAAAGGACCTTATAAGATTACAGCAGTAAAAGCCAATGCAAATGTAGTTATTAAGACAGAAAAAGGCAAATTAATAAGGGTACATAACAAAAATTCAGAAGTGTTATATACCATAACTATTACTTGCATATTCCTCCACTTATTGCATCATCATTTGCGCATCACGCCACCATCATACGATCCTTACGATCACATGATGTTTTCCTCTAAATTAAATATGAGACCCTTTGTCCTCCATCATATTGCGTATGACATGGCCACCCAAATTGCCACCATAAAATAGTTGATTACTTGACACCGATCATTAAAGCTCATTATCGCTTCTCATTAGAAACCATTAGAACTTCAGATAATCTACGGTGACTCGATATCACCTTATTCTTTCGCGGAACATTCGCAATTCGGCAACACGTGAGCACTTGTTTACACCTTCCTATAAAAGCCCCAAATCCCTCGGGACCAAGTCAGTCTACATCAGATACTCGCCTCAGGCACTCATCAAGACTCATCTACCGGTTCGCGACGCTATTCGTCTTCATATAACACCTCCTCTCTAAATTAGTCTGAGTGTAAGCCAGATCGGCATAGCAGTAAATAAATAAATACTTAGAAGCATCAACTGGTTTTACTTCACGAAGACTCCAGCCAAAGGGTACATAACAATTTAAACATTGCTAGGTTTTTTTATAAACGATACTAGAAAAAAACCACGCGGTCCAGGTCCAGGCATCAGACTGGGTAGGATACAATTACTACACTTTCGATGAAACTGAAACCAGGCGCGGTCCGAAGGGGGGGGTCACAGGGGACATGACCCCCCCCCCCCAAATCTAAGGTCAAATTGAAAAATCTCTAAAATTTACCAAATAATAAAAGGAAATTGCAAGTTATATCTCCTAACAGCGATAAATTTATAGTTTGCTGACATCTAGTGATGTTTTTACGAACTACGTACGATGGCCAAAATATCTTGAAAGTGTACTAGTTTAGAAACAAGGAACCGAACTACGTAGTTTTGGTAATTCTAGCCAAATTGATATGCGTCGTTATGATTAACATTGTATAACAATATTCTAATAATGTAATTTGTCGGTTTATTGTAAAGATTCAAGATAAAGGTTGTCTACTTAGTTAAAAACGTGGTTGAAAGCCAACATGTTAGAAGAGAGATTAAAAGATTTAGCTCTTCTAAACATTCACCCGGAAATAGTACCAGACGTCTCAAATATTATGACCCGATTCGTAAATACAAAAAGACGACTTCCACTTTGTTTTATAAGTGCAATAATGTTTATTTTATTCCAGATACCTATTTTTAGGGTTCCGTACCTCAAAAGGAAAAAACGGATCCCTTATAGGATCACTTTGTTGTCCGTCCGTCCGTCCGTCTGTAAAGACCGTTTTTCTCAGGAACGCATGGAGGTATCAAACTGTAATTCATATCTAATACTCAGGTCTACTGTTCCTTGGAGCTGTGAAAAAATCAAACTTCTAAGCTAAAACAATCAAAAGATACAGCCGTTTATGCCGCAAATTTTCGAATCTCGCACGGGAATCAAAACCTACAGGGTACTCTCCGTGAACTTAGAATCTTGAAATTTGGTACAAAGTAACGTCTTATAGTACAGATAAAGGAAAAATTGCGAAAACCGAAAATTTTTAGTTACATCATATAATAAAAAATATTTTTGAAAATTTAGGTGTATACGGAACGGTGCGCGAGTTCGACTCGCACTTGGCCGGTTTTTTTTATTAGTGTAGTGAGTGACCCCCTCCAAAATTTTAGGCTGCGACCGCGCCTGACTGAAACTAGCAGCCGACATTCTCTTGAGACATTTTTTTTTCAACCAAACTATTAGAGTATCTTGGCTGAAATTACTTCCACTATTTCTTCACTCTAAAAACAGGTTTTGGGGAAAATTTCAGCAAGTTCGTATGTCTAGGAGATGAGATACAGCTTATTAAACAAAAAAAATATTCTCCTGATAAAATATTTTTTTACAACTAAACTATTAGAGTATCTTGACTGAAATTACTTCCACTATTTCTTCACCTTAAAAAGAAGTTTTGAGGAAAATTTCAGCAATTTCGTATGTCTAGGAGATGGAGATACTCTAATAGTTTAGTTAAAAAAAAATATTTTCTCAGGAGATTTTTTTTCGTTTAAAAAGCTGTATCTCCCCTAGACATACGAACATGCTGAAAATTTTCCTCAAAACTTCTGTAGAGTATTTTGTAAAATCAAGTACTAGAAATTCTACCCCAAAACGTCACGCGAGCTTGACGAACAGAATGAGGGTTCCCAGTACATCTAAGTGAGTATTAATAAGGTATATTACCCTAGCGTAACAATTTCATAAGTCCATATCCTAAGGTATATAGTATTTTGTTGCTAATTTGTTGCTATTTTGTGCCGCAAGAATTGATTTTGTTGCTCCATGATTTCTCCGAAAAACGCCTGTTACGCTAGCGTAATATTACGCTAGCGAAACCACAGCGATAACTCGGAGGCAAAAGCAGTTAGAGAGACCAGATGAACGGCATATTTTGTTGCTATTTTGTTGCTGTAAGATAAGCTGGTTAGATATGGAAAAATTACCCCCCTTCATGGGGGGCTAACTACCCTTATTCTTAGATATTTCAGATTTTTCGTATCTTGTGAACTAAAGCAGCTAGCGGCACGAGACAAACGGCGTATTTTGTTGCTATTTTGTTGCTGTAAGATAAGCTGGTTAGATATGGAAAAATTCCCCCCTTCATGGGGGGCTAACTACCCTTATTCTTAGATATTTCAGATTTTTCGTATCTCGTGAACTAAAGCAGCTAGCGGCACGAGACAAACGGCGTATTTTGTTGCTATTTTGTTGCTGTAAGATAAGCTGGTTAGATATGGAAAAATTCCCCCCCTTCATGGGGGGCTAACTACCCTAATTCTTAGATATTTCAGATTTTTCGTATCTTGTGAACTAAAGCAGCTAGCGGCACGAGACAAACGCCGTATTTTGTTGCTATAAGGTAGGCATGCTGCGTACATCATAATCACAACCCTTATCGGGGTATGACCAACCCCCGACCTCAAGACACCAGATAATTCGTATCTCGTGAGCTAAAGCAGCTAGCGACCCGATCCCAACGGCGTATTTTGTTGCTATTAGATAGGCATGCTGCGACCATCATAATCACAACCCTTATCGGGGTATGATCAACTCCCGACCCCGAAGACACCAGATATTTCGTATCTCGTGAGCTAAAGCAGCTAGCGACCCGAGACCAACGGCGTATCAGGGGTTGGTCATACCCCGATAAGGGTTGTGATTGTGATGTACGCAGCATGCCTATCTTATAGCTACAAAATAGCAACAAAATACGCCGTTGGTCTCGGGTCGCTAGCTGCTTTAGCTCCCCGATAAGGGTTGTGATTATGATGTACGCAGCATGCCTATCTTAAAGCAACAAAATACGCCGTTGGTCTCGGGTCGCTAGCTGCTTTACCTGACGAGATACGAAATATCTGGTGTCTTCGGGGTCGGGGGTTGGTCATACCCCGATAAGGGTTGTGATTATGATGTACGCAGCATGCCTATCTTATAGCAACAAAATACGCCGTTGGTCTCGGGTCGCTAGCTGCTTTAGCTCAAGAGATACGAAATATCTGGTGTCTTGGGGTCGGGGGTTGGTCATACCCCGATAAGGGTTGTGATTATGATGTACGCAGCATGCCTATCTTATAGCTACAAAATAGCAACAAAATACGCCGTTGGTCTTGGGTCGCTAGCTGCTTTAGCTCACGAGATACGAAATATGTGGTGTCTTGGGGTCGGGGGTTGGTCATACCCCGATAAGGGTTGTGATTATGATGTACGCAGCATGCCTATCTTATAGCTACAAAATAGCAACAAAATACGCTGTTGGTCTCGGGTCGCTAGCTGCTTTAGCTCACGAGATACGAAATATCTGAGATATGTAAGAATAAGGGTAGTTAGCCTCTCATGAAGGGCTGATATTTTTTCATATCTAACCAGCTTATCTTACAGCAACAAAATACGCCATTTGTCTCGTGCCGCTAGCTGCTTTAGTTCACGAGATACGAAATATCTGGTGTCTTGGGATCGGGGGTTGGTCATACCCCGATAAGGGTTGTGATTATGATGTACGCAGCATGCCTATCTTATAGCTACAAAATAGCAACAAAATACGCCGTTGGTCTCGGGTCGCTAGCTGCTTTAACTCACGAGATACGAAATATCTGAGATATGTAAGAATAAGGGTAGTTAGCCTCTCATGAAGGGATGATATTTTTTCACATCTAACCAGCTTATCTTACAGCAACAAAATACGCCGTTGGTCTCGGGTCGCTAGCTGCTTTAGCTCACGAGATACGAATTATCTGGTGTCTTGAGGTCGGGGGTTGGTCATACCCCGATAAGGGTTGTGATTATGATGTACGCAGCATGCCTACCTTATAGCAACAAAATACGGTGTTTGTCTCGTGCCGCTAGCTGCTTTAGTTCACAAGATACGAAAAATCTGAAATATCTAAGAATAAGGGTAGTTAGCCCCCCATGAAGGGGGGGAATTTTTCCATATCTAACCAGCTTATCTTACAGCAACAAAATACGCCGTTTGTCTCGTGCCGCTAGCTGCTTTAGTTCACGAGATACGAAAAATCTGAAATATCTAAGAATAAGGGTAGTTAGCCCCCCATGAAGGGGGGTAATTTTTCCATATCTAACCAGCTTATCTTACAGCAACAAAATAGCAACAAAATATGCCGTTCATCTGGTCTCTCTAACTGCTTTTGCCTCCGAGTTATCGCTGTGGTTTCGCTAGCGTAATATTACGCTAGCGTAACAGGCGTTTTTCGGAGAAATCATGGAGCAACAAAATCAATTCTTGCGGCACAAAATAGCAACAAATTAGCAACAAAATACTATATACCTTAGGATATGGACTTATGAAATTGTTACGCTAGGGTAATATACCTGTATTAATAAGAAATCCTACTGCAGTACAACAATGTCTGAGATGTATTGGAGCAGGATCCACGCGTGTTAATCATTTGAAAATGCTAACTCAGTTCGGCTCAGCAGATGGGGATGTATTTTAGTAGTATAACCGCATACGCGGCTCGTCCACTCGTCTACTTTAGAAAGGCATAAAAAAACTTTATTTTACGAAAAGAAGCAAGATCATTATACACTTAATTAAAATTTAATTTTCTATCTATCTAAATTCACATATATACATGTGAATCTATATGTCGAATTTAACAGATGTCATCAACTGTTTTAAATTATTACGGTCAATTAGTTGTCAGAGCGCGAAAGTACACATACTCTGGCGTCGCTTTAATTGCACCAGCGCCGGACGACTTCGTTAATGTTGTAATCTTTTATGATTAACACCATTTACTTGTTGTTTTTGACATGTGACTTGGTGGTGGATGGTGGCTCTTGTAGTTACAGAAATTTATTGGTTAAATCTTTCAAGCATTAATGCTTTACGACACTTTAATGTCTTAAACGGAGAGCTTTTTGTGAACCTCCATTTCAATTAAGTATGATTAAAAATAAGAGACTTCATTAGTTACCCAGTTTGTGATTTGATGTGCCCCATATCTGGAACGCATGTCGTAGCGTCTTGTCAGAAAGAAGAGTTTTTTTTTATTAATAATCATTATATAAGAGAACCTACCATTAAATACGGGACCGAGTGGAGTTTTAATATATGATAAGTACTATATTTTTCCCTTATTCCCAAATTCTTAACCCAGTCCATTTCTTACTCACGCGTAGGTGGAATGAATATGATATGAGATAAAATATAGAGCAGTTTAATTTTGATCATCCTATCACTCGCCACAAAACAGCACAGCAAATATTTGAAGCTAAAATTAAATCAAGCTTGTAAGTACCTAATTAATTTGATAATATCAGGATAAAGAACTAACCGCTGCTTGCTCATAGTTTGCTACTCATTAAATTTTAAAATGTTCCGTAACCACATGAATTAAAGCTTTTTATGACAATCTATTCTCTGCGCCCCGGTTTGGTATAAATAGAGGGTGACTAAAAGTATCATATTATGAATGTTTGTTTAGAGGTCAATCATCATAATCATCAGCCTATTAATGTCCCCACTGCTGGGGCACAGGCCTTTCCTATGGATGGTATAGGGAGATTGGGCCATAACCCACCACGCAGGCCCAGTGCGGATTGGCGGATGCTAACGACTGCAGATGCAGCTGGGATCACCGGCTTAACGTGCCTTCCGAAGCACGGAGAAACTCGATAGAAGATTTTTCGTCACCCATCCAATGACCGACCACTGTGAAGTTCAGGCACCATCGAGTTCCTCCTAGAGGTCAATACCGTATCTAGAATAAGTTAATTGTAAGATTACAATAGGCTGCTAAGGTGCATTTTTTATATCAAACAATAAGTAGTTTGTTGTTTTAGGGTTCCGTACCTCAAAATGAAAATAACGGAATCCTTATATTCTGTGTCTGTCAAGACCCTTTATCTCGTTAAAGCGTGGAGGAAATTTCGCTCAGTTTTAATGGTATTGTAATAAAAAATACTGTATTTGTACCTATATCTTTGTCTTTGATGTTTTTGTTTTGTTACAGGTACATCAACCAACATTAAGCCACTCACTTACACCTGGTTAGCTGTAGCTATAGACTCCAGCAGACTCCAGATAAGAAAGCAATTGCAAATTCTAACAAAAACTGCCTGAGTGTCAGTTATTTTCGACTGATGTCAGATTTGATATTCATTTTAGACACCTCTAATAGAAACCTACTGGACCAATAATGTAAAGATAATTTACCGTGGCTTAGGGCTTGTGAGCCCCTGCCTGTGCTAGCAAATTCCATCTGAGACCTGGAATACAAAAGTTATCAGTAACTTGACAATAACTTCTTGTAATTTTACTAACAGAAAGCTGTAAAGTATCAAGTAAAATTTGTGCTAAGTACTTTAATATCAATGACGGGGATCCGTCGTTTTGTACATTAGACTGTGTGGTCTTTCGGGTAGTTGTTCATTCGACACCAAGTAAATTTGTCACAGTTCTATTTTTATGAAGTAAATTGTATGTGACGAATGAACACTCAATGTATAGAGGAAAAAAATTGTGAAAAATTTTCTTTGTCTCGAATGAATAACACATTTATCTTCGAAGGACTGATACAAAGCGTTGCCGTGAAAACCCCCCTGGATATCCTAACCAAAAAATATATCTGGGCTGCATGAAGTAAGTACCCGTGCGGTGTAAACATGCTGACGTCTGCCTTGGTATTTATCAAAAGAGAACGTCAAGTTGTCCTAGATTTCAAATCAATAACAGTTCCGGTTGTTCTATAATGTTCTTCTATTCCAGAATTCTATCGCAAATTATTATTTCATAAATATTTTTTGGCAACGTTATGTTCTGTGGTTTTGCTTCACCAAAACATCAAGAACTCAAATATTCATATGAAAAACATTAAACTTCAAATACTTTGTAGAATAAAAGATGGGAAATTCGTGGCCTTCGGCCATCGGTTTTGGGGCCTGTAAATTATAGTTAGGTAGTTACAATCTAACCATTAGTAGTGAATTTATCTGACTTCTGAATACATCGGGCGGTACCAAAGCTGAATGGTGGGTTTTAAAGTTGCAGCCTTGCAGCTGCGATCGGTCACCAATTACATGCGTGGAAATTGTAGGAGAAAAGCAGTTTTGATGACTCATCTAATGATCTAGCTTTTACAACACTTACATATAAAAAACTTAGAATTTTTTTATGCTAAATAACGGCAAACAAGCATATGGCTCGCCTGATAGTAAGTAAGCGGCCACCATAGAATATGGACGCTTGCGATGCAAAAAATAACACTCGCACCGATGCCTACCCTGACCCATTCCCCACGTGGAGCCTAGGAAACTGACTATCCAAAAATATTTTAAGGATCTCATGAGAAACTATTTTGTCCAGAATAAAGGTATCCTGTGTCAATCTAGGTAATAAACTTCATTATGTCATCCAGATCCGTTTAACCGTTTTAGCGTGAAATTATAACAAAGTTCCATACAAACTTTCGCGTCTTTAATATTAGTAGGATTGTTTCCAGTTTTAATCGGTCATACTTTCTGCTCCTAAAAGTCCTCGGTAGGATTTAATTTGGGCAAAGAGCGCAAATTACATTTGTTCTGGCGTTCTTTATTATATGGATTATTTAGTTTCCATAGTAACAGAAGTGAAGTGAGACAGTTCTAAGGAATTTCAGTACTTACCTATTCACTTTTGATATTTCCACTGCTGCTGCATATCTAAAACTGTACGGTACCAAATCGTAATCGTTCAATAGAAATAATTTCCAGGCTATCGCTCAGGGATAGGGTTGCCAGGCCATAAAATGCAAAGGCCGGACTGCGCACTATATAAGGCCTGACATTTTGCCCTAAAAGCCGGACATATTTATTATATCAGACAGCGGGGCGGGGTAGTCACACTGACGTCACGCGCCGCGCGCGTCAAAAGTTTGCTCTCTTGTCCGCTCGGACGCTCGTCTGCCCATCGTCGTACGAATCGTCACTCTGACAAAAAGCCTGACAAAAGCCGGACAGGCCAAACACGTACATATTAGGCCGGACGCGACCGCAAAAAGCCAAACATATCCGGCTAAAGCCGGACACCTGGCAAGCCTACTCAGGGAGGACAGTTTGTTTCTACGCAAAAACATGAAGGATTCTTATACAATTCTAATATGAATTAGGAACAAATAATGGAAAAACTGGGACGCTTTTCTCGGAGACGTCAATAGACGTCAAACAGAACACCGAAACTTTATTAGATCACAGTGAAGAGGCATATTACATCTCGACTGTGATTTTTGCGTAAATTGGCGTTCTTGATCTCAGAAACAAATATACATTAACAATTTCGATCTATTGAATAGTGCAGAATAACTATTGGCCTAGTTCGTAGCGGCCTCGCTTTTTGTAAATTTTGCTTAACTTTTTAATTAAATCCAAATTTGCAGAGGTAGCGGCCTTAGAATTTTGAAATATCTTTGATTTAATATAGAAAAAAACTTATTCTAAACCTAAAAATCTTCGAAAATCGCTTAAAGTTAATTGCGATTTACTCCTATTTACGATAATATTACTAAGCAAAATTTATACCAGAACAATTGTTACTTCATGAGGAATAAAGATTTTATAATTTTAAAGCATGAATTTATTCACTTATTTCAATTAACACGATAAATACAACTGCAAAATTACTACAAAATGCGATGCGCCCGGTCGTCAGTGTTGCCACCTTGGCGGTTTTTCCACCAGAACTGGTGCTTTTTCACGGCTTCTAGTGGTATATTTTCATGATTTAGCGGGTATATTTTGTTAGTGTTTTTTAGTGGTTTTTTAACATGAAATCTAGCAACATATTTTAATTGGCAAATCCCCTAACTTTTCTGAATTTCATAATGTTCTATGCTTACTCTGTGACAGGGGAATTCCTGCACGCGTTTGTCTGTTAAGAGCGCGCGTTCGATTTTGCGCAAGTCAAAATCTACACGATTAGTAGTCAATCTGTAGGTTGAGTGGTGAAAAAAAAACCTAAAGGGTAAGTCTTGTTGTTTCTGTTGCCAAATGACGTCAGTAAGCCACCTTGGCGATGGGCATGTTCAACTCGTAGGCGTTTTTTGAAAAACTCAAAAAAACCGTCAAAAATTTTTAGAAACGCATTTTTCTTGTTTTGTATGCATTTTAGAAACTTTTTTTTACCATAATTGTAGAGGGCGTTGAGTGCTACAATTTATGTCATTGTTGCAATCTCGTACAACAAAAAATGCGCATTGTAGGTGGCGCTAAAGTCTCCAAAAAGTGTTTTTTCACTTTTTCACCCTGAAAATATCATTTTAATGGAAAACTTTAAATGGCAAAGTTGTTTCGTACATAATTACCAACAACTTTTGTATAAACAATTTTTTTGTATTACTTACCGTTTTCAAGTTATAAATTGCGCAGGTATGAAAAATCCAATAGAGCGGTTTTGGGCAGTTCAAATACACATTTGCAGTGCACATTTCAATGTACGTTTTTACTATTTTTTTTCAATCATGAAAAAAAATAAAAATAAAACCATTTATTTTTTATTTTTAAAAAATTTTTGACGGTGTTTTTGAGTTTTTCAAAAAACGCCTACGAGTTGAACATGCCCATCGCCAAGGTGGCTTACTGACGTCATTTGGCAACAGAAAAAACAAGACTTACCCTTTAGGTTTTTTTTTCACTGAAACGATATTTTTTTCGACAGATTGACTGTACTAGATCTATCGAAAGGAGTACGCGCTGCGGCACAATGTTTTCTCTGTGTGCGTGAGCGCTAAACAGTTAGCACGAATCATTTTGATACTTTTATTTATTTAGGATCAATTTTATGATTTAATTTTTTGAATCTAATTGTTATAATAAATTAAAACAACAAACTTTAAAGTAATTATCTAATTTTATAATTGCACATCTCTAATTGGCATTGACCGAATTTTTCTCGGATCGATCAACTCAGGCAAAAGACATTTATTGTAGAACTCCAATAATTTAGGTTCCATTTTTGTTGTCCAAAATATGTCGTCTCTTGTAATTTTTGTGGTCTTTACAGCGAATTCCTGTCCCGTCCACACCGCAAACAGACACACATTTTTTTGACTGAAAAAAAATATTGAAGTACATTTCTATCAATGCTGAGCTAATACGCACAGTCAACCGAACGTTAGTCGTTACAATAAAATAAATTGATAGTGATTCTCACCTGATATGGAGCTGGCCTTGGATTTGAAAGTATCAGTCGTGGTTGGTATTTAGTGACCCATCAATTTTCCAAAATTTAAGTTAGTTCGTCCACAACAATAATGTATGATCTGCGGGCGTAGGTACTGACCGACCGCGCCAAAATACTTTATAATACTTATCAGAAAAGGGTTATTGATTTCTGTGCTGTAAAAAGAACTTAACAATTTGAATATGCCCACAGCAATAATAAAGCATAAAAAAGGATTTCTAATAATGTACTAATGGGATATTAATTAAATATGAAACACTTTTTTATATATCTTTCATTCCATATCTTCTTTGATCACAATGTTATAGATAGTAGATATAATGAATAAAAAATCGAATAGAATCTTGTCCAAAATCCACAGCAAGAAGTCGTCCAAAATATCAGTTTCGGAAGTCTTAGGCAAGCACTACTCAACAGCCGCAGGGAAAGATTTCGAAAGTCCAAAAGCAGTCTAAGTTACATATAAAAACAAATCGCAGAGAAAAACACAATACGCTGATTTAAATATTTGCAATACGCATGCACAAACAACGATATTGATAACAATAACAACAACAAATCGATGACCAGCATGACAGTGACAGTTATAGTTTTTTGCGTTAGAATTGGCGCCATACTCTTTTTGTATTGTGAAGATTGTTTATTAAGGTTTCAGCATAATATTGAAAAATAATGTTTCCCGATATTTTTGATAGATAATTATATATAGTTTAAGCGTAAAGCGATGCAAAACATACGAACAACATACTTGAAGTTGATTTCATCACTAAAATCACTTAAAATAAATGGCTCAAAAGCCATGATGCCAAGACACAATAAAAAAAAATAAAAAAATAGTCAATTGTGTTTCCCTTTATTAAGTTTTTAATTCCAGACTTAGACAACCCTCCTCAATTGTTTGATAAATCTTTTGAGATTATTTTATTAACATTTTTGATAATGACATCTATAGACGCTAAAGATTTACTTCAACAAATATTTCGCCATTGTCCTTTTTATTATTCTTTCACTAACCTATAATCAAAATACTTACGTGATCTGCACCACCATAGTTTAATGCATCATTGGGCTTACTCGCCTGTTCTTCAACAGAATTCTTTTTTTGTTTGAAAGAATAAACCTACTCATAAATTCAATTTAAAAAAGTTATTAAAGTAAACCTAATTAGGTATAGGCGCTTTTGACCAGTCAAAAATAAGCACATTTTACGCGGGTACTTACATATACATACAAACCTTTTAGCTCTTGCTTTAGCCATATTTTCTAAATTTTTGCGTTTTGCGCTTAGTTTTATTTCCCATTCCGTCTGAAACATAATTTATTGTCACTATCAAATAATGTCGGTCAAAAAACTTACGCAAGTACTTACGATCACTATAAATATTGCTGGTCGTCAAAAATAAAATTTTACTCACCAAAGTACTAAGATTTGACGATCACGCTATAAACTTGAGCTATCCTTGGAACTACGCGTACGCACGGCAAAAGTCAATAGCGGTCAAGCAGAGCGCAAAGCGACGTGTCCTCTCTCTGGAATAGCTCGCTGCCGACTGATTTGAATAGGTTCGAGCGCAGAGTTTTATAGTAGATTTAAAATATTTATATAAAAATAATAGAGCTAATTTAGTTTACTTTTTTAATCGTAACTTATAAATGATGCATTCTTCTATTACAATTAATATAAATTATATTAAATTAAGTAATATGTATTGGTTAAAAAATCATTTCATCGACTGTAATTTCTAAAAAAAATCACTTTGTATGGATTTTAATTTCATGAGTTTGGAACCTAAAACAAAAAATCCCTTTAACTAATGATTTTCTTAAGGATCTTTGCTGTTAGTTAAAAATTTTTGTTTATTAGATCTGTCAGGAATTTCAGATATTTTTAGCTTCGAAATTGACACTGAGAGTCAAATCCAGTAAACCTCTGTTCAGTTATCTTGATGGTATTCACAAACAATGTTTTAATCGCAAAAAAACTTTAACTAACGACATAGATTAAAACATTTCCTAAAATTATAAGCAATTCACATGTTTGTAAGATAATTGGTTGGTGGACAATCTGGTTTGAAAAATCACGTTTTTGAGGCAAACAGCGCACGGAGCGCCTATACGCTCTTAAGGGCTTCCTTTAATCGTTCAATCTGTTTCAGAAATTAGGTTCACATTCATTGTGTTGTTAAAAAGTGTAAAAGTTTGATCAAATCAACATTAACAGTGTGTGAACTCCTGAAGCTGTATGTTTAGATTATTCAATTATATGTTATTATGGAAATTCTATTCAGGAATAAGAATTACTTACAAAAGTATAGAAAAGAATGGTAATCACTCGACGAATTCCAAACCTGGCTTAAACCTTTAGCAGGTGTTGATGCGAAGGTGTTTTGTTCATTTTGTAAAGCAGAATTATTAGCAAAAGTAGTAAATTTGAGAAGACATGCTAAAACAAAAAAGTACAAACAAAAAATGCAAATTCTATCCGGCAATCAAACGATATCGATATTTATTTCTTGATTATAAAGAATGAATGTAAATACATATTTACCTGGTTTTATTTCTTTCTCTAGTACTAGTAAGGTAACGCTCGGAAAAGTTATAAGTTAGTAAAAACAATATTGCCATTTTTTTTCAAATAACTAAATTTTACTAATTTAGGACGACTGCGGGATACAGTTATTTCTGTAGGATTTCAAACATATTCACTGGTTTTTTATTTAAATTAGGGTTTTTTGTTGTCTGAGATGTAATTGTAATTTAGCGGATTTTGGTGTATTTTATTAAATCCAAATTTTTGCAATCTGGCGATATTTTAAATTGTATTGGCGCCTTAAAAAATCCAAGGTGGCAACACTGCCGGTCGTCCGAACTCAGTACTGCGCGAGCGCTCCTCAGCGTCGGACCTGTGTCAAATTTTTTCACATTTTTTGCGCCATAATCGATCGAGCGTCAGAGTATAGTGCGACCAACAAGTTTTGATCAGGTAAGTATAATTCTTTTAAGTGTTTGTTTTATATGGAACCTACATAGCATTGTGTTCAATTATTCTTTTAATATTAATATTTATTTTATTATTTTTGGCATACCATATATATATATAATATTAACATATAAGAAAAATGTAAACGGGCCAATTTTGCATTTTTTTTTAAATTGTCTTCTTATGATTTTGATGAAATTTTGTTTTTGTATTGCTATTCGTCCTCTGTAATAAATATTATTTTGACGATAGGAATAACTAATTTGGAACCATAGCAGCCCAGCCAAACTGTAAGAGATACAAATGTAGACACAATGAGTATTTTGTAATGACCTAAAAGTCGAATGTCTGGTGCACCTGATGTGAAACTCTATCAACCCTGCTAAAGTATAAGAGATATTCAGCACTAATCATTTATAATGTCACTGTTTCAGAATGAATAACTTCTCTGCCAAGAAAACATTATTATTTCCGATGGATAAAGAAAATATCATTTTCACTACTGTATTATTGTAATGATAATTAATTGATTCTTGACAAAGCAATCAAATCAACAACTACATATTATTTTTCTATTTAAGATGTAATAGTGTATAGGTAAACACATGCATATGTCCTGCAGTTGTGTTTTTTGTAATAATGAACACAGGTACTTATTTATTTTTTTCTATTTGCAATCTAGTATCCATATGTAATTGGGAGTAGTCATGCTCTCTTAAAAGTTTCTTTGGCGGTGTCATGTGAGGCGGATCGTTACGTTCCCTAAAACATGGTTGAGCGAAGCGATGGCTGGTCATGCGTCATGCTGGTTAATGGGTGCTGCTTGCGGAGATGGGTCTGCTCTTGCTACATTAAATGGGGTCCCAAGGAGCTTCAATGGCGACCTCGAACCGGGAAGCGCAGTGTCGGTAGACCCCTCACGAGGTGGAGTGACGATATCAAGTGAGTCAGGGGGACATACTGGATGCGGAGAGCGCAGAATCGTTTCGTATGGAAATCCCTTGAGGAAGCCTATGCCCAGCAGTGGACTTCCGTCGGCTGATAATGATATCGTTATATTTGACTGTAATCGTAATTTTTTATTATGTCTTAAGTGTCCTACACGGCGTTCTTAAAGTATGTGTTAAATAAGTATTTTTAAAGTGTTAGTATTTTTTTATATATTTTATTTGTGTTTGTAACGGAAAATGACCATGAATTATCTCATATTGAAGTCATTTTTAAATTTGACGGCTTTGTATATAATGGCAGGGAGAAAAAGAGCCCTTGCTGAGTTTTTTGCCGGTTCTTCTCAGTACAAGGTCTCCCGTCTTAGATTTGCAAACCGGTGGCATAGCATTTCGTCATTCACAAATACTTGTAACAGCCTAGACTGAATAAATGATATTGAGTTATAGTTTTATTCGTTACAAGAAAATCGTTTTTATTTTTGAGGGAGTACATTTCTGACATCTGTGAGTTACTCGTAACAGGGTATTCCTATTGGCCACCTCATAGCAGGATACCGCGGTGGCTAAGAGTAATACCGTTATAATATGACTAACTGACAAATGTCAAGAACGCATTCTCTCAGCGGGCAGGTTATAATATGATGAATCTGAAATAAGCTCATGACTGTTGCTTTTTCACACAAAAATCATTAGATCGATTTGATTGAAATTTGGCAAATAGGTAGTTCTGACTTCGGGTGTTTTATACTGACATGTAAATTATCAAACATAATAGTAATATATATCTATAATAATATATAAATAATAATAAATATCTAATCTTTTATTTTAATCTAAAACGAAAAAAATAAAAAATAAATTTTGTTTTTAACAAATATCATCTGTCTTATTTATGGTATCATCTTCATTTAATCTGTTTATTCACATATGAGACCCTCCATGGCACTCTAAAAATGTGCGGGTATAGCGATAACGAATTACTACATAGAAATACTAAAAATATACAAAACTTGGAAAAAATCGCTTGGTCGTAGGTTCAACACAGTATTGTAAACTCGTGACCTTCAATGAGTTGTCGGGAACGCTTCAAATACCCATTCTCGCAGAGTGCAGATTTGTAATAGGGCTCTTAATATTATAATACTAAACTAGATTAAGAATTTTTATGTTCTCTTTTTAAAGAGGATCAATATAATAGTACATTGTTCACCGAGAGGAGAAAGTGACCTATTACCAACGAGGGTGTAGTTGGGAGGGTGGGTGCAGCTAAGACCTTAGATTAAAACAAAAACAGTAGATACGGTACGCTCATACTTGCATCAAACAAAAACTGATCCCACGGCAGCGCGAACGGAACGGCGAGATCCGCGTCACTGCATTACCGACCCGAACGAAACAGCACGTTAAGTTTCAACGGCAGCGCGAACGAGACGGCGAGATCCGCGTTACTGCACTACCGACCAATCACGCGACCAGTACTCGACGTCACTACCGAATAAGATTCAAAACAAACAGCAATTTTTATGAAAAATTATATTTTATAGTACTTACGAATGAAAAGTGATGCCGTGGGTTTTATTTTTAGTTCTTGAGCAATTTGAGCACTTTTTAAAAACATACTTAGGCATTGTTTTATCATATAAACACAAAATATTATCAATATTTCTTTTTGGCGTTCACATGTACGTCGTTTGCATGTCAAGTTGTGACTAAATCGATTAGGGTCGTGGACCACAATTTGTGCGGATCACTTTTGTGGGGCTAGTGCCGTATCTTACCTTTTTGTTTTAATCTAAGGGCAAGACCTTTATTACACCCAAGTTGGGAATAGCACTTTCTTTCGTGGGATACTTAGTGCTTTATACTATACCTACGAGGAAATAAAAGACAAATTCTTCTATTTAAATTTATATTAAAGTTGTTATAGTTACTAAACTTTTGAATGGGTGGTTTATATTGGTTTCTTGATTTCAAGGGTAAAGGTCCCATACATGGCATCGTGCAAAGTTCAAAATTACGGGCCATACAACGGAGCATGCGGTCAAACATTTTACCGCACGCTCCCATAAATGCTCCGTGCGATACCTTTACGGCTTTTTTTAAATTTCGATCGAACCTCCTCGGAAGTGCTTTTAGTCTATACCTATGTCTCACTTAAATACTAAAAAGAAAAAGAGACTAAAGATATATTCTAATTTTCATCACCCGCACGGGGCGCCATTTTGAAAAGCGCGCCACTTTCTTATTAGAAAAAAATTGCTTCATTACTTAAATTATGTAAAGTGTTTTCACGCAAATGTGTTGAAAAACGTTGTATGACATTCGTGCGGATTGTTATTACAAACTAAGTTACATTCGCCTACTCGTTACCAACTTACCACACCAATATCATAAATAACTATTACCACAAACTTCGCCGTATGGCCCGTAATTTTGAATATTCGACAATGTATATTGCAATAACCTTGGTAAATGCAATTTTTGAAGAAAAATTGTTGAAAAATATTTTTCACTTTGATACTCATTATCGTGATGAACTAGGCAATGCTAACTATCGCTTAAAAGTCAAGTATAGCTACATAATATTTATCAAAATTTCGTTTTTGGAAACCGTTTAATTTAAATATGTATCAAAGAGTGTCTTAGAATTTGGTGTTATATTTAACAGTTACTACCTTTTTGTCATTTTGCACAAGTTAAGTGATATTATTCTCTACATCACACAATTACATGATGAAACACATTGAGAGTGATAGCGGTGCGATGCGATGCGGTATGCATAGCTAAAGAAACTCAATACGTCTCAAAGAACCCTTTAGCCCTTAAATTCCAGAGGCTTTTAGATCTCCGATACGGGCTATCAATCACACAATTAGCCTGCACTAGCGACGAGTGTCCGCAATCTATCAATGTCGAATAACAAGAAGAGAGATTGATTATGTTTTATTAAATTATGGCTGACTCTGTTTGACTGACGCCTGTCTTATAATATAGCTGAAGATCTCAATTTCTCATTGACATTTTTTCTGATGAAATTTCGATATCTTCCTAAATAGAAGGGTATTTTAAAAGAGGAATAATAAAAAAATCAACTTGCTTCAAGTATTACATAGGGTTCGAACTTAAACACTTTCCAGACGGAAAGTTTTTTTGCCTTGTTAAGCTACCGGAATCTAAGAAGACCTGTTGAAGTTATTCAAATTAGACCTAATTACACCAAGCTTTGTTATTCATTTAACAGCTTGTCAATTCCTTTAAACGGCTGTTAGACCTAATTCAACCAAGCTTTGTTATTCATTTAAGAGCTTGTCAAGTCCTTTAAAGGACTGTTAATATTTTTTGTGTTCCATCAAACACTCTCAGAGGATTTTCCTCCTTGATGCGGTGTTAAACTTAATCACGGACATAGAAGTATAGAAGTAAATAATTAAGAAGGCGTATTACGCCTTCCGACAATTTTGACCGTGGTGTATGAATTTTTATATTTACTAATCAAATAAAAAAGTTATAAAAAGTCCCACACTCAAGCAAATCAAGAAACAATGAATCCCAGAAATATTTAACATTACAGCGAGCAACAAACATGGCAAAAACAAAAACACAAGTGGTTGTGTATCAAATCTATCTAGTGAATGTCATATCAGTTTTGGTCGCCTTACCTATTATGCTTCCGTTGAAAATAGCAGGCGACATTATATTTATGCCAAACAAATAAATACATTATTTTTAGTCGTTTTAAAATATGAGTGAATGGTTCTCGAGTCATTCGCTTGATGGTTGATTTAGCAATGGTCTGTAACATTTTCAGTATAGGACGTTAATTAATTTTTAACACATTTCCTCAAAAATACATTTACGGAGATTGTATATATTTATACATTGTTCTAAAGTTCAAAATTACGTGCCATACAACGGAGCGTGCGGTAAAACATTTTCTGCACCCATACGTGGCGCCGTGCGTATTCTTTACGGTATTTTTTATATTCGATCGTACCTCCTTGGAAGCGCTCTTAATCTAATACCTTTGTCACACTTAAATACAAAAAAAAGAGACGAAAGATGTCGTTCTAATATTTACCAACCGCACGTGGCGCCATTTGGAAATGCGCGCCATTTACTTATTAGAAAAAGTTTGCTTCATTACTTAAATTAGGTAATTTTTAATAAATTAAGTATTTTAAAGTTGAAAAACGTTGTATGGCATTTATGCAGAATTGGTATTTACAAACTCGTGACTGTGGTAAGCCCTCGACGTCGTCTCGAGTTTACATTCGCCTACTCGTTTGTAATAACCAACTTACCGCACTAATATCATAAAGAAATATGACAGCTTATTTTAAAGAACCATTAGCTAACAAACCATTTGACGAAGTTTGGTGGAATCGGATCTTATCTTATTCTTATATTGCTATCAGCTTCTTTTAATCTCAGTATCAAATGAGACATTTATACATTACAAGATTCGAATAAGAAGATAATTAGAAATGTTTAAACACATACTTGTAACAAAATCATAACTACTGTTATTATTCTGTTAGTACAGTCAATCTGTCGAAAAAAAAAATCGTTTCAGTGAAAAAAAAACATAAAGGGTAAGTCTTGTTTTTTCTGTTGCCAAATGACGTCAGTAAGCCACCTTGGCGATGGGCATGTTCAACTCGTATAGTCCAGTCGGAATAAACATGAGACCTATTCTAAGACACCAGCGCTTAGCCAATTTTTTCCTAGGTAGTATAGACCCCCACGAATATGCCCTCCATTTGTCCCCGCTAGAACCCGTGTTTTGTAGCCAGGAAAATTTTTTAAACAAAGAAAAACCGTTTTTTTTTGTTTTTTTGCTTGTAAACGGGGATTTTGAAATTTTTTTTGAATCAAAGTTGTTCATTAGCTTGCCGTCTACAAAATCAGTTCTATGAAAAAATAACGTGAGATTGTTAGTTTAGCAGTAAATTGCAATTATGTCGGTTTTACGTTTGCAATAATTCAACATGTTATAATAAACATTTTGATTTCTAAAGTAGTTTATCATGTGGGTAACGCCACTCCCAAGAGAGTCATGTAAAATTTATCGACCTGTGTCGCAAACTTTAGCAACAATTCTCAATCTCCGAAAAAAAAGTACTTGCCTGTCCCGTCTTTCCCAGACGAACTCGAATATACGATTGAAAATTTAAAAAATTCAGTTTATTTATGTACAGAAATTATTTACAAAACTATTAACTAAAATTCGATTACAAGACTGCGTTGTATTCTATATTTCTAATTAAATTAATTTCGTCCTTTTTTCTTCCGGTTCATAATCGGAATTCTCAGGGTATATTAGTATATATTCAGAATAGTATATTCGAGTTGAGGAGAGAAAAATACATTAGTTAAAAAAAAAAAATATTCAACGTCAATTTTTAAAAAAAAATTAAATCGTCCAAAAACGAACATTTTTACTAACGATTTTTTTCTACTCGATCGATTCCTCAAAATTCTTGGTGAATCGAATCACCAGAATTTTTTTTCCCGCTGTGCGCCTTCTGGGAAAGACGGGACAGGCAAGTACTTTTTTTTTCGGAGATTGAGAATTGTTGCTAAAGTTTGCGACACAGGTCGATAAATTTTACATGACTCTCTTGGGAGTGGCGTTACCCACATGATAAACTACTTTAGAAATCAAAATGTTTATTATAACATGTTGAATGGTTGCAAACGTAAAACCGACATAATTGCAATTTACTGCTAAACTAACAATCTCACGTTATTTTTTCATAGAACTGATTTTGTAGAGGGCAAGCTAATGAACAACTTTGATTCAAAAAAAATTTCAAAATCCCTGTTTACAAGCAAAAAAACTCAAAAAACCGGTTTTTCTTTGTTTAAACAATTTTCCTGGCTACAAAACACGGGTTCTAGCGGGGACAAATGGAGGGCATATTCGTGGGGGTCTATACTACCTAGGAAAAAATTGGCTAAGCGCTGGTGTCTTAGAATAGAAGTCGGTCCAAATTATGGCTATTCCGACTGGACTAGTGGGCGTTTTTTGAAAAACGCAAAAAAACACTAATATTTTTTGAAACGCATTTTTCTTGTTTTGTATGCATTTTAGAAACTTTTTTTTCGACCATAATTGTAGAGGGCGTTGAGTACTACAATTTATGTCATTGTTGCAATCTCGTACAACAAAAAATGAGCATTGTAGGTGGCGCTAAAGTCTCAAAAAAAGTGTTACCCTTTAGGTTTTTTTTTCACCACTCAACCTACAGATTGACTGTACTATGTCTGTCTCTTCGACCTTTGTCGACGAAGTTAATAACTGAGTGCAATGACAATAACAATGTATGAGAATATAAGTAGGCTTTGTTGCTAGACGGATTAAGGCGTGTAACCCAACCTGGACCTAATGTTCCTTAAATATTTTCCTAAAATGTGTATATTTTTATTAACCATTTCTTTATATAAATAATCCAGATCCCTAGGCAAGCAGGTAGTTCAGCTGTGTTCATACTCGCAATGAATCGTTAGTTAAGCAAATTCTCTAATATTGTAAGGACAGAGTTCTAAATAAAGTTGAGTCGAACAAAGTCTCGTCTCTTACTTATAACAATATTCGTTGCTCGTATTTAATAAATTAATGGTTTAAATTTATTAAGAATTAATAATGTATAGGTAGAAGTCTATGATATATTAAAATAAATATACATATTAATAATAATAAGAGTTTTTAAAATATCAAAGTTTTATATTTTTTAGAAACCGTTTCAAAGATGAAGATAAAAGATGTATCAAAGAGTGACTTAGAATTTTGTATTATATTTAACAGTTACTACCTTTATGTCATTTTGCTCAAATTAAGTGATACTGATGTAAACAACTCAGTGCGATGACAATAACAATTCATGAGAACATAAGTAGGCTTTGTTGTCTAGACGGATTTAGGCGTGTAACCCTACCCGGAACCTGAGCTCGCAAGCCGGATATTCAGCTACCTAAGTAGTTCAGACATGAAAATATTGAATAAAGAAAGTTTTCGAAGTCGCTCATCCGAGCAATGAGCTGACGCACCTGGCTTGCACGCTGTCGTAACCAGAAAACGGTTTGTTTCACATCGGGTGACAATTTTCTACGCCATTCGCGTAGTCTAAGTACTTACTTTCTTTCCACTGTACACCGCAGAGTTTCAACTCTCTGGTGGCTTTCGGGGTCTCTCTGATTTCACAAAAAAGAGTTGGCAAAGTTCAATTATGATTTCTAATCTGCTAATTGATGTGCGAGCGATCTATGTTAGAAATGAAATGTTTAAGAGAGGTTTTAATATGTGTAGAGAATATTCCTCTTGATTAAGAGCGCATATCTTGAGAACGACCTTCTGTTTTTTTACATAAAAAGTATTGATAATAATTAGTATATTTTTATGTCACAGTGTTTGGGTATTACGGATGGGGACGTAAAACAGGCATTGAAGGAGCGTTTCTTTTGGAGACTGACAAAAGTACTGAATTGTCTTTTTTCGGGAGCCAATAAGGTGCACGCCTTCAATGCCTGGGTGATGCCCCTATTCACATACTCCTTTGGCATACTGAGATGGACTCAGACTGAGTTAGACACTCTGGATAGGAAGGTCCGTCAACTGCTCACAATGCACCGTATGCTTCATCCGCGCTCATCTGTTATGAGACTGTATATCCCACGTAAGTGTGGAGGTCGTGGCTTATTAAATGCCAAGAATTTCCACAACCGAGAGGTGTGCAGTCTCAGGGATTACTTCCTTAACAGTGAGGGTGGGTTGCATCGTGACATTGTAGCAGTTGACAAAAACCTAACGCCGCTCTCCTTGGCGAAAGAGAACTGGCGCAAGCCGAGGGTGCTAAGCATCCAGGATCGCAAGGAAGTATGGAAAAGCAAGGAGCTCCACGGGCGGTTCTATCGGGCCCTAACAGGGCCTGATGTGGACCAGCTCGCCTCCGTGAACTGGCTACGATTCGGTGATCTCTTTGGGAAAACCGAAGGGTTTGTCTGTGCAATTGCTGACGAAGTCATGATGACGAACAACTATCGGAGATATATCCTGAGGGACGGAACGGCTGACATTTGTCGAGCATGTCGTCGGCCTGGTGAATCCCTCAGACATATCGTTTCTGGTTGTTCTCATCTGGCCAACGGTGAGTATTTGCACAGACATAATCTCGTAGCCAGAATTATTCACCAGCAACTTGCTGTTCAATACAACCTTGTAGAATCCGAGGTGCTATACTATAAGTACACACCGGTGCCAGTTCTTGAAAATGGTCATGCAACGCTCTATTAGGATCGACCTGTCATTACGGACAGGACTATTATTGCCAATAGGCCTGATATCGTATTGTCAGATCGATTGAAACGCCAGGCAGTGCCCATCGATATCACCATCCCGCATGACGAGAACCTCGTGAAGGCCGAGAAGGACAAGCTCAGCAAGTACCTGGACTTGGCCCACGAGGTAACCGCTTTGTGGGATGTGGATTCGACAATCATTGTCCCTATTGTCGTTAGCGTAAACGGTCTCATAGCGAAGAGTCTCGACCAACATTTAAAGAGCCTCTCGCTAGATGGTTGGGTCAAGGGGCAGATGCAAAAGGCAGTACTCCTGGACACGGCGCGCATCGTCAGGCGGTTTCTTTCTCTGCGGCCCTAACCACCGGTAGCTTGGGCCTCGCTCCGCTGCTGGTGGCCTTCTAGGTTAGGTTTTTTATACTATATTTATTTTTGTATTTACGTTTTTGTATTTTACTTTTATATCTATTTTATAAAAAACCTAACTTGTGAAATGAAATAAATGAGAGAATTATATTTTTATATTTGAAGCATATAACTGCTACATTTTAAAATCTAATGTAAATTTTACTATAAAAAATTGCACGCGGTCTGGGCAGCAGACGGGAATCGAACCCTCACCCTCTGTTATCCGGACGGATGCTCTGACCAATTATGTCCGTGTCGAATTCCTTTTAGTATTTCTTAGACTTGAGGAGCTCGATGGCGCAAGTGGTAAGCGCGTTTGGCTGCGATCGATGAACTTAAGCAACTTTCGCAGTGGTCGGTCATTGGATGGGTGACCAAAAATTACTATCTCCAGCTCCTCCGTGCTTCGGAAGGCACGTTAAGCCGTTGGTCCCGGCTACATCTGCAGTCGTTAGCACCCACCAATCCGCACTGGGCCCGCGTGGTGGGTCATGGCCCAACCTCCCTATTCCATCCATAGGGAAGGCCTGTGCCCCAGCAGTGGGGACATTAATAGGCTGATGATGATTTCTTAGACTGCGAGGCAGCGCCATCTCTTCGCATTGAACTGCCTAGACAGCGTGGATTTTGCCTAGTAAAATGTTCATTAGATTCGTTTATATTTATTAAAAAAAAATGCCACGTCCACGTCCAAGCTTTTACTAAGAGCTACAGAAAAACAAGCATTCTGAAATATTATCATCGGACTGACTGGGCAGGATGTAGATTATAGTAATCGGTGGGGTGTTTGTGATGAATTCGAGCATTATTTATACCTAATTAATGGATGTTTATTATGTATTGTTTTGTTTGAGCAAATCTTTTATCTTGTTTCTGGGCAATAACTCAGAGCCATCCACTAGCCTACTGGATAGGTTTGAGTTTACCTACTGGCAGTAGGTATTTATCGTGAATTTTTTTATATAGTTATACTAGTTGAAACCCGTGAGTTTGTCAGCTTAGCTATTTCACCCCTTACAAAATTTATTTATCAGTAATAAAAAAAGTATCATTTTTCCCTCTAAAAGTTCATTTTTAACTTGAGTGTCAACTGAAATTCATAATAAATGGTTCTACTATTTAGTCGTAGTGGTGTAATGACACTCAATTTTGCATTTTTAGTATTCCCGCTGATTAATAATATCGATCAGTGTCGTGTTTTGCTATTCACATAAATATTTATATTTCCTACTTATTTGATTGGTCGCGCGCGTGGAAAGCGCTTCCGACTTGGAAAGTTGAATCCTGAAACAGCATAACATAAGGTCGCTTTTTCCGCCTGACTTTGTTAATAAATTCCATACTATATAATACATATTTAGATGTAATTTTTTTATGTCCGATAATTCGGAGAATTCCTTACAGTATGGTTATGTTAATATTTTTATTGCGTACGAATATGAGCAATCCATAATTTAATAGCTGTATACTTTATGGTGTGCCTTTCCTGAAAAATATATACTTAATATTTTATTATCATAAATTAAGGAACTGATCCATTTATTTGGTGACATATCCATAACTTTCTATATCAATGTATATAGATATCGTTATTAGGGTATTGCACATTAATTTTAAATCTCAACTTAGGTGACAGAAAATATTGCTGGCTTTTAATAAAAGGCAACAATATTTTATTTATAATATAAACAAATTTAAAAAATGTAATGTACACGTACGGCGGCTGCATTCTGTAGTTGTGTGAAAAGCCAACTTTCAAATAATAGCCTGATTTAGATTTAATATCTTTATTTCGCCTGTGCTAAAGATACGGTGATCAGATTTTACCAATCAGTACTGCTCCGTAGTGAGTGATGAGTTTTGCTCCATTTGAGAGACGTTAATTTCGAACTTTCAGAACAGGCTATGATAATAATTAGATATAGACTCGCTTTGCGATCGTCAAATTATGCCGGATAATGTTTTTGTACAATCTCGTTAATGGTTCGACATTGAGAGCAAATCGGAACCATCCTTTGCTGTCAATGTTTTATTTAACTGTGCCTTTTTATAATTTTCGAAATAGCTGCTGAATAATGTATTTGCAGTAGGCAGATGTCTTTTCTCCCAATATATTTCAATATATATATTAGCTACTTTTTCGATAATTATAAAAAGGCATGTTAAATATAAAATAATATATTATTATAAGCCTTTTTTTTTCTAAATGTCAGTAAATCAAATATACAATTCAATAAATTTAAATTTGGCCAAATAAACCACCCCGTGTCGTTCCTGGCGCAAAGGTGCCCATTATGCTTGTAGCATTGCCACGCTGGATGGCAATAGACAGTCTTTGTACCAGAACAGAAATCAGTTTTTTGCTTGAGTCGGTGGCCCAGGTCCCACAAAAATTAATATATATATATATATATATATATATATATATATATATATGTATATATATGTTCCAAAATATTATAATAAACAATTAAATACACAACTCATTTACTTCAAATGACGTCTTATTTTTTTCTGAAATAATTGCAAATTTCTCAGGAAGTACCTCTGAACTGAAAATATTATTGGCGTATTACGAAAATTTTTCCAAGGCGGTTGCAGCAAATACATAATACCAGCAGTCTCCATAATGAAAATCGATAATCGTTTATCCATAAGTGCCTCTCGCTGGTCGAGCGCTGCGACGATTTCTTCACGCTAAACGGTCGTACGAAATCGGTCGGATAATCAAAAAGTACCCACCGATAAATTCGACGAATATGAGCAGTTTAGCAATATTAGTTTAGCTCCGTTAGGTACCGTAGTAGGTCGAGCAAATTATGCGCTAAAAGACTCGATATCACAATGCTTGTTTTACAATGAAGTTAGTTATGTTTGACCATTTTTATGACCATTTTGATTATAATTTTGCTGTGTGTTTTATCATCTAATGTCATCTTTGTTGTTATAACCTATAAACTTATTTGAATTTGATCATAAATGTTTTTGGGAATGACACTAAATACAATGGGTGATAGATTTACATTGTCTAAATTTTGAATTTAAACTTTAAGACAGCAAACTTACGTTCTATTAGAAATATATTTTGCAATTCAGACTGGATCACATAGTTTATAGTGGGTAAAACATTCTAAAATGCATACCCAACAAATTATCATCATCAGCCGATAGGCTTCCTCAAGTGATTTCCATATAGAACGAGCTTGCGCTCTCCGCATCCATTGGATCCCCCCGACTCGCGTGATGTCTTCAGTCCACCTCGAGAGGGGTCTACCGACACTGCGCTGCCCCATGGCAGGTCGCCATTGAAGTACCTTGGGATCCCAACGTTCATCGGATCGCTTAGGTATGTGTTTCGCCCATTGTCACTTCAGCTTGGCGATTCGTTGAGCTATGTCGGTTGTTCTAGTTCTTCTATGGATTTCCTCATTTCTGATTCGATCACGTAGAGAAACACCGAGCATAGCTCTCTCCATCGTTCGCTGTGCGACTCGGAGCCTTCTTATGAGGCCCATTGTCAACGACCACGTCTTAGCTCCGTATGTCATCACTGGCAACACGCACTGTTCGAAGACCTTGGTCTTCAGGCACTGAGGTATTTCGAAACAGTCAAGTCTCTTACGTTGATGCATTTATTACGTGATGTGACATTCAAAAGGTTGTAGTGGCCATAACATAACGTACAACTATTGTAAAAGATAAGTGCAATGTCCCTTGAAGTATTAAAATTTGAATATTCAAGTAGCATCGCGCTGGCCGGTGTTACTTCGCTTGGCAGCGTCTACGCCAGAGGGGTCTATTCTCAATGTTTCTAAAATGAATTAAAGTTGTGGTACTCTTACAACCCGATATTTTGAACGCTCGTTAACGAAATTTCACATTGTTTTGAATATATCTTTCAACTCCGTTAAATGTTTTTTTATACGTTGATGTTCGAAAAACCGGATAATTTTTTTAGACCTTATTCGAAGATCATTTGAAGTATAGTGACTAAAGTTATAATATGACATTTATAACACGCTAAGTACGGCCTCCATGCTCGAGTGGCTTTGCTCATGGTCCTGGTTCGATCCACTGCCAGCGGTTTCCGGTCTGATTTCCATAACACCATTATTTCAGTCGCTTCCTTTGGAAAAAACATTAAGTATGCACGTGTTATCTAAGTTATACAAATAACGAAAATATGAATGATCATATTTATCATGGTTAAGTAAGCTTAAGTTACCTTTGATTATTTATTATTTCAAATAATGGGTGCTGCGAATGTATGTATACTAATGCACAAAAAATCTCAAAATGTTTTAAATTTTAATCGTATTAGGGTGAAGCCAAACGAGCGTAATTTTGTGAGTTGTGAGTCGCTTATTTTCGATCACTTATTTTACGTTCAACTGAATTTTTGTTGAGCTGCCATACGAACGTAATTTATTCAGTTACTATTGAGCGTTAGTACGGGGTGTTCGTGTCGTCGAGTGCAATGGATCCGTTAAAAATATTGTGTATTTACGAAGCATATTCAGAAGATGAGGCCAGAAAAAGAAACTGGGTAAACCCACTGAATAGTTAGAGGCTGATATGTGGACAGTTCCATACTTTATATGAACATAAACGTGCAAATCCAGATATGTTTGAAAAGTACTATCATATGCCATTACGTGTTTTTCAAGAATTATTACACCACGCAACTTGTAACAAACTGTTGCTTCCCCACTCCCCTTCCTTGCCCTACCCTCACCCCGACCGAAATTCGGACGAGCTTCGAGCTTATGCGCATTGAGTCGGCAGACAACTCATTTTGCGTTGTCGTGTGGCACCAACTGCCTTTTTGTATGAAACCGAATGCAGCAGAATTTCTGCGACCGAAATTCTGCGACTCACCACTCACAAAATTACGCTCGTTTGACCTCACCCTTACTGTAATGTTTCGATGACACGCGAAATCAAGATTCCGGGCGTTGAAAGTAGGTCCCTGCTTTCGCTGCACTCGTAAATAATGCATTTCATTGGCCCTTCGGTCTTGTTCTGACCTTTTCTGATGAAAACAAACTGTATTCTACGAGTTTCTTCTAAACAAACCTTGACGTTTGTTTGTTCGGACTTATTTTCAGCTTTAGTAGGTGAAAATAGAAACTAGTTGGTACGTACCTTATTAAATAAAACAACTTTCAACGGTATAGATGCACTGACTTTATTTATTTATTGACGTTTCGCATCCTTTACAGGATGCATCGTCTTAATAATGATTTTATTTACTTTGTCGAGCTACCTTTCGAAAGAATTTTATTGAGCGTTCGGTTATTACATTGGAAGATTTTTAAAACTTTAACTTTATTTTAAAAATCTCGTTTGAATTTATTTTATTTTATTACTTTTTTTATAATTTTTAGTTTATTTATTTGACCCTAACTACAGTAAACTACCACCAGATCCAAAATTGGGAGAACTGGCGAAACAAACTCTAGAAAGGCTTTCTATCTCCTTCTTATGTTAAATCATGCAAACAAAAAGAACTAATAGTATCTGTCTGCTGGTGTTGTAGTGTGTGTTCGGGGATGGGATTTTATGTGTTTGATAATAGGTTCCCAAGCTGGTGGTATATACCAACCATCTTCCCTATTGAAATTTTGATATTTCTTAATCTCATTAGCTTCGCGTATCATCTAAGGAATGAATTGTTGTTCAGTTGCAAGGATCTGCGTTTTATTAAATCTGATCAAGACAAGTTCAACTGTGACCATTATTAGGATAAAATCAGTAATAAGTATACTGCAGTTACAAATCTGCAGTAAACTCCGAATTAACACTTTTTATAAACAACTACTACTGATATGATATGTAATTATGTATTTACTTAAGTGAAATTCAATCGCCATGATAGATGATGTGACAGAAAAGTGTGTCACTCCATCTATTCGTATCTTTTTGAAAAGGGTTTTTTCAATATTGAGATAGAACCCATAACAAAAATGGTCTAAGAATTACAACTTTGTCGGCCCTTCATTTCTTTGTTATTGAAAATAATAAAAATAATATTTATGTTACGGGCAACGTGATTAACTGGGCATTATTAATTATGACCGGCCATTATTAATAATGCCCAAGAGTGATGGCGAAAGCGATTAATTTAGCACTTTTACCGGCCATTATTAATAATGCCCGGACTTATCAAATTGCCCGTTATATTTATATCTTACTCACGGAGCTCTAAATACTGATGTGTCATGCTGGGTAAAAAGAAAAAAATCGTCTCCTTTTCATGTTTTCAATTTTTAACTATAATTCGGCTTTCGGCAAGCTTTCTTCATAAACTACCAAAATCTCTGTTCTGTAACTCATTCCTTTTTGCCACGCCTAGAACGATCTAGAGACCCGTGGGATACGGACTGAAAGACAACAGAGTGAGAACGATACGGAAAAGGATCCCATTTTACCCTTTGGTTACGGGACCCTAAAAATGCTCATCTGAAGAACAAAAAAGCAAAGTAGATGAACAATCGTAGTAATTGGAATACTGTTCTCTCCTCTGCCCACGCATGGCGTAACAGATTTCAATTTTGTCTCTTATAAATTTCAAAACAAATTGAACTCTACGAGGTCAATCTCAAACATGCATTTCGGAGATAATTTCGTTTCATTTTAGTCAGCGCCAGCGGGATCATGATTCCGTAGCGCTTTAATCAGTGAGTCGGTATTTTCATCGGGGTTTGGTGAAATAAAGAAAAATGTGTTCTACTTCACGAGCGCTTTGAGTTCACATTCATCTGAAGTGCGTAGCTCATCGGTGTGAAATAGCGTTAGCCCCTAACCGTCAAGGGTTCGAATAGTGTCGGTTAATCAATTTGAACTTGAGCTTAGTGAATATGTGAACTGTATTTTAGCAGACAAATCACATTAGTAGTTTACTAATGGCGCAATGACATTTCATCGTGATCATGAAAACGTCAATTAATTTAACGGGTTGAAACACGCATTTGTAATGTATGTTTTCGCTCCTTCTAGAGGTGGGCGTTTTTAGAATAACGATGCGCGATAACGATGCCAGGTTTGGATGCGCGCATCCGATGGGACTGGATGCCGTTATTGGATGCCGATGCCATCTAGTTTTTAAATAAATGAAGTTTAATGAAAAACCTTCGGATTCCTTATCACTTTTAAGAAAGTGTGTAATGGATATATAATGTATTTCTAATCAGGATAAGAAGATATTTTACAAAATAGAATACTGTATTGGTTGATAACATTGCCGCCCATCATTAGTCCATAGGTATTTTTTTCTTTTAAAGAAAGGAGCAATGTTTTGATGTACTAATAATATGACAATTATCTTTGAATGTTTTATGTTAGTATAAAATGAAATTATTAGACTACCATAGGCTTTAATAATTATATTGTTAAAGACGGCGCCACTAATAACTTGTTTGAGGAGGGTGGGTCTAAAGTATAAATTCAGATGTCTGTTTATTTGATATTCATTACTTTATCAGCGAGTCTTCAGATAATAGTGTGCAGCCTAAACAGCCAGGGTCATGTGAGTTAAGTAATCATTTTCCTATTGTTATTTATAACTTTTATTGGAATGATATTATTGTTTAATATTATAAGTTATAGTATAATAATATGCTTTGTCTGTCATTTACAATAGAAATTACTTCTTTAATATTATAAATTAAAATAAGAAGTTTAGTTATTTGTGAGTAAAGATTTTATACTTTGTTTTGATATTTTGGTTTAAATAATCTGTATGAAATAAAACAGGGAGAAAAGAGCAGCCCTTGCTGAGTTTCTTGCCGGTTCTTCTCAGTACAAGGTCTCCCGCCATAGTTTTGCGAACCGATCGATGGCGTAGTTTTCGACTTTCACATGTAATATATATATAATTCTTCTGTGAGTGTGTATGTCACTGAACTTCTCTTAAACGACTGGACCGATTTTGATGAAATTTTTTGTGTGTGTTCAAGGGGATCTGAGAATGGTTTAGATTCACAATTTTGTCCGCTGGACAACCCCTATTTTTTTAGGGCGGTACGAAGTTCGCTGGGTCAGCTAGTGTAATTATAAAAACCTAAACTGAATAAATGACTTTTGAATTGAATTGAATAAATAGTGTTTTTTTTTAATATTTATAATTTCGAAGGTAGTTATTTTTCTTATAAAGTAAAGAAATCTGAATTTATTGTACAGTTATATTTTAATTCTATTTCTTTTTATTACTTTATAGAAGTTTCAAAGTGTTTATTAAATAAATAGGTAATGAAATCATAACACACTCGTACTAAGGGTACTGATTTTATTGTTTTCGTTTCAATACAAATAAACAGTGTTTAAATTCTATCATGAAATCATTTGCGTCTTCTTAAATTTTAAGTATATTTGGTTAGTTTTCACCAAAATGGACATAGAAACATAATGTACAATTACGAAAAGTATGATAGCTTTCGTGAGCTCAAACTCGTACTAAGGGTACTGTTCGCTAACTGCTTTTGACAGATGGAAGTGATAATCGCTGAGCTATTTAGTGATCCACTACTGCTTAATTATAACGTCACTAAGATACTTGTTCTGAACAACATCGATGGATACGCAATTTTCTATTCCGTTGAAGACTGTGGGGCCGTTCAAGTATTACGTAAGCAGATTTATTACAATTATTTACCGCTTCCTTCCCCTTGTCAGCAAAAGTAAGCAAAGCTCTTACCCCCCCCCCCCCCCCATGCTAACGTAAACATTAATACCTATATGCATTTTGCCTTTACTGTATTCTGTTTTTTTATTGATTCATGAGCTTCATTAGCAGCAGTACTTAAATAGGCTTAGGATAGAGGACTAACAATATTCATATAAACAAACTTTATTCAACATGGAGTAAGGTACAAATATTATAATCTTATTCAGTACTATTACGAACAATACAAACATCTTTATAATTTTTGGTATACATACAAATTCCAATTAACAATTTTCAGTCCATTACACCCGAATCCATGATGCTGACGTAATCACTACATCGACCCCACCCCTATGTCATCAAAAATAAGCAAAGCAAAGACCCCCCTGCCCCCCTACAATGCTTACGTAATTCTTGAACGGCCCCTGTAAATGTCAAAAAAGTTAGCGAATAAGCCGTCAGCTAACACAGGTCGTGGTCACCTTTTCGAACCGTTAAATATGAGTCTTCATGGCAGGACTTCATCTTCACTTAACATCAGGCGTGGTGGAGTCATTTGACGGACCTATCTGTGAAAGATATATATATGTATATATTTATAATTGGATAATGCAAAGCAAAAGTTTCAAAGATTTTAAGGTTTGCCGTCTTGTCATTTTATTTGCGATAGCAAGTGATCTAGACAACATTTCACTTTAATAAGTTTAAAATTAGCTACCAACTAGTATCTTTAAATATGCATGTTGATTGAATTCTGGGTCAATTTGTTTTAATTCGTGACTGTGTCCATCTGACCTGAATATTTATTTTAAGTGTGTTAGATAATGTATGGAGGAAAGACAATCTAATCTTTACGTGAATATTACCTAAACGTGGATTTGAAAAACAAATAGCTAATATCATAAAATTAAGGGAGTCTCTTTAATTTTACTCTCCCGATGGCACGATTCTCTGTTATTTCGTATTGTAATAGTAAATATTGCATATACAGTAGAACCCGTTTAATACGATTTCTCGCATAATACGCCATTTTGCGTCAATCCCTGCAACTTGAGACATGTTTTCATATATAACTTAATGCTTAATACGATTCGTCATCCCGTTTAATACGATTAGTCATCCCATTTAATACGCCTAAATCGCCAACACGTACCACACATTTTTTTTATAGATAGGTCCGACAACTGACTCTACCCCACCTCGTGGGGTCCAGACGCGAAGATAGCTGATACAGCAGTTCTACCTGCCACACCAGCCATCCTAACCCTGCCGGCCTGCCTGTTGCTTCTTCACGCCTCTTTTAAAGGATCCCAGGTTGTAAGAGCGAAGGAAACGTGAGCGGGTAGAGCATTCAATTTACGGATAGTGCGACAAAGAAATGAGTCACCAAATTTCTTTGTACGTGTTGGAATTGTGGCCACAGTTAGACTCGATAACGTTGGCCAGCGCTTGTGGTCCTCTGAAAGAAAGGGGAAGGTGGAATAAGAGAGAATAACTCCTCAGTACACTCGCCGTGGTACAGAGGATAGAACGCGCTTAGTGACGCCACGTCACGGCGTAATTGAAGAGACTCCAGGTGTTTAGTCACCTCCTCATCGCCTATGATGCGGATCGCGCGCCGCTGTAATCTATCCAAAGCATCGATCAAGTACTTGGCGGAGCCATCCCAGAGGTGCGAGCAATATTCCACGCAGGACCGCACTTGCGTTTTGTACAACAAGCACAGTTGATCGGGCGTGAAAAAACGCCGCACCTTGTTCAGGACTCGCGAGTTTGCGTGAAGCTGTTTTGATCACAGTTTCGATGTAGTCCTTTGGATTCAGGTCTGAGCGAACTTCCATACCGAGTATGGTAATGTTACTCTGTAGCACCAGTGTTGTGCCCTGAAGAGAGGGAAGTGGAAGGAATGGCAATGTTTTTGCCCTGAAAGCGCAAGCCTGAGTTTTCTTGGCATTGAACTTAATCAAGTTCCTGGTACCCCATTCTGAAATGTGGTCCAAAGCCACAAAATCTTTTTGTCAAATAAAATAAGTGATTATTAATAATAATAATAAACGTAATAATAATACACTATTTTTTTAATAACGTACATAATTCTTAAATTTTGTACATTTAATACCTCAATAGTTACATTCGAAATAATTTTTTCCCTTTCCCGCATATTGATACGCTTTCCTGCTTAAGACGCATTTTTGGTTGAGTCCCTGTGAAATCGTCTTAAACGCGTTTTACTATAAAAATCACAGTCTAAATACAATTCATAAAATGAACTTATTTGTTTTCTCACATTCAATGATAAAGTATAGAAATTGCTATTATTACATTATTCTGTGTAAGAAACTGGCTTATGAATCTGTATGTATATCATTACAACACGACACTATTGTTTAACAAAAAGATAGCTCACTCACTACATCGTTGCTATGACAACATATCTCCACACCTGGGCCGTAGTTGAATAGCCTAATCAGATTACCCTCCACACATTAATTTATAAATCACACAAACACAGTCAAGTACTATAGAGATCTTTGTTGGGTACAAACGTACATTGAAATTTGCACTGCAAATGTGTACTTGAACTGCCCAAAACCGCTCTATTGGATTTTTCATACCTGCGCAATTTATAACTTGCAAACGGTAAGTAATACAAAAAAATTGTTTATACAAAAGTTGTTGGTAATTACGTACGAAACAACTTAGCCATTTAAAGTTTTCCATTAAAATGATATTTTCAGGGTGAAAAAGCGAAAAAACCCTTTTTTTGTTTTAAAAAAAAAAGTTTCTAAAATACATACAAAACAAGAAAAATGCGTTTTAAAAAATTTTTGACGGTTTTTTTGAGTTTTTCAAAAATCGCCTACGAGTTGAACATGCCCATCGCCAAGGTGGCTTACTGACGTCATTTGGCAACAGAAAAAACAAGACTTACCCTTTAGGTTTTTTTTTTACTGAAACGATACTTTTTTCGACAGATTGACTGTACTATTTATCGTTATAAATATATGTGTTACAATTAAACTGTATTTATTACATTTGAGTTCCTAAAGGTGCCGTCATTGATATTCAGTAGCTGTTATATGCCCGCACTTTTATTTAAGTTAAAAGAGTGGAAAACAAGGATAATGGCCGCGTGGTGGCTGTGACGTCACAGAGCTGTAGCGCTCGGCTCGCGCTAGGTTTTGTTTGTGTGTTGGTTTGATGTTCAATCAGTTCATCAGCGTTGGTTTAGTTATACACTCTTATCCCAAACACTATTGGTCCAATTTGCAAAATTATTTTTGTGTTTATTTGTCCATTTATTAAGAGTGGAAAACAAGCATAATGGCCCGCCTGATTGTAAGCGGCACCAAAACCTTTTTATACAGCATGCTTGCGATACAAAAATATCCCTTGCGCCGTTGCCTGCAGTGGAGTTCTGGAAATTAATCAGCGACAGAAACACAAAACTAATAAATATTATTATTATAAGTAGTATTATTTTGCTGTGGTCTTCTGTAAGGAGTTACTTTCCCAGACAGGCGCTCCAATTCGAGCGGAAAAGCTGCTATGCCCTACCTCTCTTACACAATATATTAATTAATTCATGAAGAATGTTGTGTTCGCAAGGATAAGGATCTTAAATCCATTAATTATTAATACTATGAGAATTGCGTGTAAAACTAATACATTGCGGGGTTTCAGATCTTGACAGGTGAGACAGCATATTAGTATCAAGAATGAATTACAAATTAAAACAATTCTAAGGGGAAGCACTTTAAACTCTGACTGAAGCACTCAAGACTAAGATCCACCTTGAGCAGATATAGTCACGTCCGATAGTCATCGACTATTCATCGTCAACACGACGGTGGCTTATGAATATTGATGACACTTTCGCGGATCCAGCGTAATCCGTCCGTGGTCGATTCTCGACTGATTGGGTTTTGTACGAACCCGTATTATGAATAGCAAGGGAATAACGTTGGACCGATATAATCCCCGCACAATGACGACTCTTTCGGAAACCGTTTTTTTATTTTTCACTCCGTCGCCTCTCTTTATTGAAATTTGCGAACTCAGTTGCTGGATTCGGAAAAGTTTTATGGTTAATGAACATCTTTAGTGAGCAAAGATAAATGGTTTTAGTTCATGCTGAAAAATCTCTTAAATCTAGATTGTAAGTCTATGTAAAAGTAGATTTTGACTTTGCGATACATATACATACGGATTACTAATAATTTATGTATGTATAATGCAAAAATTGCAAATTTTGTACAGGTAACATAATTTGATTTCACATCAAAGCGTATTCCACGGAACGACGAAACATCACCCTAATCCAAAACTACTAGCGAGCAGATCAGTGTAATGTAGAACAGAGGCCCTCTCATGAATACTGAAGAGGTCCGGTGTCTGTGGGACTCGTTCAAATGCTCTGGCACTGCTCTAATTACATTCACTGCCGTAATACCTTGTGAAAATGCATGAATTCTCGATAACTTCCTACAATTTATTCTATCACAGTTTCAATATTTTTTTAAAACCCGCAATGAGGTTCGTTGTGTTAAATTGAGAAGTAAAAAAAACTGTTGTTATGCCGCTACAGTCTCGGTATTTCCGCTACAACGCGTTATAGAGAGGTTATTGCTCAAGCCCGCGACTTGCTGTGTCCTACTTCCTTTAGCCATTGTTTTTATCAAAGTGGCCCTGTTTTAAAGTATATTTTGTTTCGAACCAGATGTTAAGTTTTGCCTTTAGCTGGGATCTGCGATTTGGTATGTTTGTGTAGTTTTTGATTTCTACTTTTGCAACCTCAGAATAATATTGTGTTATATGATGATGAAATATTGGGTAAGCTAGTGAAAAGTTGGAAACATAAGAAATTCAGTATGTGTACGCACACACCCGTCAATCGCTTTGTAAATTATGCAAACATGCTGAAATAAAAAAGAACCTTAGTTTCACTTTTGCTTCCCACCCCGTATTTATTTCGGTGCATGCGAGTCGTTTAATCTTGGGAAATAAGTCTCCATGATGTTTTGTAAACACGCATCATATTTTTTACCGTTATTTGTTATCGGAAATAGAATATTGTAAATGTTAAAATTCAATACAATTAGTATACCTGCAATGTGTTTGTTTATCCTTTTTAACATCTTTGTAGATTCGTTAATGAGAAATGGGAAAACCGTTATATCTAATAGTACGAAATGGATTTTGCTATGCGTGGCGCGATGTGCCACAAATAGAGGTATATTCGCCCGAAAACTGCAGTAGCCGGATATTAAAGCTAACTGAGCGGAACATCGTCCGGTCGAACTCCCTTCATGGTCCTTCGAGCCGGACGCAAACTCCACCGACGTGGCTTGTTGACTAACACGTTTACCGAGTGCAAAACGATGTGGGAAAAGATTTATTATACCAAGAAAACTTTATTCTCAAACTTCATAAATATACTAACTTGTGGGAAAGGTAATCAAAAGTGTTTGTACTGCACATGTACTTTAGACCAAATAAATCAGTAAACTCAACGGTATTTATGTACTCCTTACCAAATAATTCATTAAAACTTATTTTTTTTTTAATTAAAAAAGACAGTGCTGCATAAATTCCCGTGGATTCATTCTTCCTCAGTTTTCGTATTGTTTATTGAAGTCATTAGTGAATCATAAGATTTCGTACTTACCCTCACTCGTTGGCCACAAATTGGGGTCTTGCGCGGATTTTTTCAGTACTGCCCTCTGGGCGTCATAAAAAGAATTTCTCAGCCCGCCCAAGATTAATGAGATACCTCGAATAGGCCGATTATACGGCTATGAATTAATTTTGCAAGGGATTCACGAGGTATAGCAATTTTTCGGAGTGCAACTTGGCGTCTTATAAATTAGGATTTTTGCAGGTAAAATGTTTGTTAGTAAGGGGAGTGATTTGTTATTCTTATCTTATTATTGTCATAAAAATGTACGCACTGCCTATAAGTTCTGATGATTTCCCTTGTATCCTATTGCAATCAATAATTTGCATATATTAGTGGAAACGGATGGACAAATTATCGGAATCGATGGAGTGACTGAGAAAACACACAAAAACTCATCAGAGCTCACAATTTCATAGTAAAGAAAAAAGCTATTTCCTGCAAAAGCTTAGAAATCAAATTTGCCCTGGGCGACTCTAGATGAAATTCAAATCATCGACCGATACTCGACTTGAAGTGTAGCGTTCACCTGAGGCGAAGATGTTTATTTCCGAATATTTTTCTTCCATCTTATGCTTCCGCGTCCTGTTTCTAGGGTTTCGAAGTCAAAAAGGAACCCAAAGTTTCGCCAGCCAGATCCATCCCTTTGCTACAAACTTAGTTCATAGATTGTTATTATATTACTAAAAAGCTGTATTGTGGCATAGTTGGAAATGTTTTTATGGGACTTTCAAAAATTTTTGAGGATTGTCTACAAGCTACAAAGCAAAGCAAGTGAAGGAGCTCAGCTAGATGTTCAATATAAGTGTAGAATGTCATACAGTATAAAAAGTAATACGATATGACTGTACCTGTATCATAGTGTAATGAGGTGGTTTAATTAAAAGTAAACTGTAAAGCGTCGTTAATCGATTTAATAATGAGGATCCATAACGCTTTTATTTCAGAATGCAAATTAATAGAGCTAAAATTCCATATGATACAGTGTTAATTTTTTGTTCTCCGATAAATATTGGCGAAGTAATTACCAAATTACTAAACGAATTTTTCGACTGAACCGCGTGGTGGCTGTGATGTCACAGAGCTGTAGCGCTCGGCTCGCGCTAGGTTTTGTTTGTGTGTTGGTTTGATTGAACGCGTTGGTTTAGTTATACACTCTTATCCCAAACACTATTGGTCCAATTTGCAAAATTATTTTTGTGTTTATTTGTCCATTTATCGAGGAAGACTTAAGGCTATATAACATGACGCTACAGCCAATAGAAGCGAAGCATCAATGAAAAATGTTGACAACACGGGAAAAATATCCCTTTTGTGAACTTCCAATGAGTGCATTGCGTACAAAGTTAAGTTATGCAAAAATCATGTATGACGAAATTTTTTCCCTTAAAAAGTTTAAAAGTCCACGACAGCATAATGTCTTTTTTAGAGTTCCGTACCCAAAGGGTATTAACTGGACCCTATTACTAAGACTCCGCTGTTTGTATGTCTGTCACCGGACTGTATCTTATGAACCGTGATAACTAGACAGTTGTAATTTTAACAGATGATGTATTTCTGTTGCCGCTATCAAAAAACTATAAATAGAATAAAATAAATATTTAAGGGGGGTCCCATACAAATAACGTATTTTTTACCTTTTTTTGCTGTATATTACTAAGGACAACAGGAAGACCCTTGAAATATTCACAGAATATTGAATTGTATATTCACTTTAATATAATTATTTAAGGTGGGCTCCCATACAACGGCAAAAACCGTTTTTTTTGCTTGATATTATAATAAAAAAAGTGTCTAATATTAGATAATTGTATGTAATTGTAACCCTTCGTGCACGAGTCCGACTCGCACTTGACCGGTTTTCAAGGTTTTACTTATTAATAAAGTAATAGTGAGTATCATCATGATAATAGTTAGTCACTATAACTTTTTTAAATTAATGCAGGTGAAACAACCTGAAAAATGGGACCCTATTAATAAGACTCCACTGTCTGTTTTTCACATCACACATCACACAGGCTGTAAATCATGAACCGTAATAGCTAGACAATTGCAATTTTCACAGATGGTGTATTTCTATTGCCGCTATAACAAAAAATAGAATAAAATAATATTTAAAGGTAAAACCCATACAACAAACGTATTTTTTGGCGTTTTTTTTTGCTTTCTAATAATAACAGCAACAGTGGTTTTGAGTTCATTTGTTGACTTCGAAATGATCCTCATTGCACAGTCAGTAATTGACCGGCTGTGTTGGCGCGGTACTATCGATTCGTTGCAGTCGGGGCAAGGTCGCAGCGTGTAGGTACCTCGCACGGCTGGCCGATCGGGGAACGTACAGCTGGGAGATTGAACACTTACAGCGAGACATCGAATAAATTAAATGTCGTGTAAAGTCACATCTTGTCTTATATTCATCGAAAAGAAAGTGATATATTAATTTTAACAAACTATGTTGATATCTCTGGGTGCGATCTTCAGTCTTCTTGTTTGCGTTCAAGAATTTATTTTGTAAAAAAAACGACTTCAAAATCGAAAATGGAACTAAAAAGTTAAAAATAATATCTGGTTCATGATTTGGAAGGTGAGCGTGAGGTCAAGATTGAAAGATGTATTATTACCGATCAGAAACTTCCAAATCATGAACCAGATATTACCTATATTTAACCGACTTCAAAACATTGGGAGGTTCTATATTCGACTGTATATATATATATATATATATATATATATATATATATTGTTTTTTAACTCAGTCGGTTGCAGACGGTTTTAGTTTTTGTTTAATAAAAAAAATATTTCATCCGTTTTAGTGAAAATTACATCGTCCAAGTAAACAAAAACACAATTGACGAATAAATCGGTGAGCATGCATTAAAAACATCGTGCGTGCTTTTGATATTTGAAGGATTCCCTCGATTTCCCCGGATTCCACCTTCAGATCCTGACTTGGTTCCAATGGGAGCACCTCGGAAATGCACTCTTTCGAATAAAAAAAGAATTTTGAAAATCGGTCCACAATTGCCGAAGATATCGATGAACATATATTAAAAAAAAACATATATACAGTAGAACACAGAACCTCCTCCTTTTTTGAAGTCGGTTAAAAATAATGTAATTGTCTTGTTAGCGTCTTTATATACATCATCATCATAGATACATTTTATCCATAGGGAACTTACTGCTGCTGCCTTTTGCTTTACAAGCCTTCCCATACTTTTATTAAAATATTTTTTCTACAATATTAATATCTGTTTAACAAATTAATGTTAAAATGTCAACAACATGAGCAAGTAAATTATGTATGTGTGCTTATAAAGTCTTGTGTAAATCTAATCTTATTTGAACAATAATAGGAATGTAGTATAGAACCCTACCCACATTCGTTTGCGTCTATGGTTAATGCCGGTAAAAGATACTACCTGCCTGCTGCTAGGGCGGTATTTCAGTTTCGTTCCGAGTGTCATTCATCACGTCACGGTGTAAGGTGCTTATTGTGTTGGGTGGCTCGAACAATTCTGTGTAACACAACCCTTCATGGGAAGGGAACACAACCGCAACCGCAATATTCCTCTCGTCTCGTCCCGCTACAAGATTTCGACAATGCTATCCTCTATGGTTTATATACAGAAACCTTCTTCGATTTTCAGCATTCGCCTGTCATTGTTTACTATTTAATATGGTAGCGGCTTGTTTTATACAAGTAGATTTATTCATACATTCCGTCCGACTATCTCGATGACCCATTTCGCATTTATATAAATAAATATTTCCAACACTCGCACCAATTAGCCTAGCAAAGTAAGGCTTGTGTTATATATAGGATGCTAGGGTAACGGATGGAATACGTATACTGTACATATATAATAATATTTATGTAGAAATACATATTAAACATTCATGACTGGAGTACAAATGCTCGTATTCACCACACAAACATCTGCCCCCACCGGTATTCGAACCCGTGACCTCTCGAGTCGGCGACACCATGAAACTCGGCGTATAAACCACTCGGCCACGGAGGTCGTCAATCTTTGCCATATCATCTTTCAGACATTCTATGTATTCATTGTTTGGCATTTCTTTAATTATATTTCCGCCTAGAACCGGTTACTTCGTCTTAATGAAATAAAAAAATAATTCATATTTTGAATTCTGTAAGTAAAGCCACTCTATCACTATTGATTTGTGATAATACATACATTTAATCCTATTTTATTACTTTATTGCCCTTAATTAAAGGAGATACTTGGGAATAATGCTGATGATATCTTCTAATGAAATCTTTATCAGCTATTTATGTGGTAGGTACATAACTCAAATTCAATCTCCAATCTGTATTTCACATTTACCTCATTTATGCTGTATCACAATACCAGATTCGAGTATACGAATCGAGCGATCATGTGATACATCAAAGGCTGAAAATGTATGTAAACCGTCATGAATGAACGTTTGCGAAACGTCACTCGAGAGACAACCTAATAGAACGTACTGAACAAATTCCACGCAAAAATCACTCGAATACAGATACACGGATGGCGTGGCTGGCAGGTTGGATGGTGGCGGCCCGTTTAGAAATTGGGTCACAGTGTCATTCTGTACTCTACACGTTTGTATATTTCGCGGATCGATTCGCCGACACGTCGCCGGATCGCGCGCGCGTCTCTGCGACTCGTCCGTGGCACGATTTATGCTAATCTCAGCAGTGCCGGTTAACAACAAATAACATTTATGAAGTTTGTAAATTAGTTGTTAAAGATTTGAGTAAAGCCTAAATTTAATGTGTAACACTCTTTATGTACAACGGAGGAGAAATGTGATTTGAACCGACCTGAACAATAATTATAATAAATGTTACCTATAATCTTTCAATGCCTGCTTTGTCCTCTGCATCTGGTGTAGGTGACAACATCATCATATTTATGCATTTTTAAATCGAACTGTTAAACTATATTAACTATAGGAAAATAAAATATAAGCATATTGTTATTTAAGCAAGAGCGGTATAAGCACAATTAACAGTTACCAATATAATTAAGTATAAATTGAAATGATTTATAAGTACCACCTTTTTCTATAAGGAAAAATTACTCCGTAAATTTATTACTGTCACCAGCAGACTCGTGCCTGTGTCACGGAACATCGCCAGTCGATCTTCAAATTAGTCCCTCGATCGGAAGCTATTTGCGATTCCTCACGACTTTCCAGTTTCTTTTGAAAAAACCTTTTAAGTTCGATTCCAATAGTTCCTAGATAACAGTATAAGATTGTGTCAGCCATGGAATTAGAAAGCCCAAAGTAGTTACATTGAAATGAGGTCAGCCGAGATATTTTTATTACTAACAGTTTAAACTTAACATTTGTTGTTTAAGCTTTAAATGCTGTAGACAAGTGTTGATCTGTTTGTAACATTTCGATTGAATAAAACAATAAAAACACAATCCTCTAAAGATTATGTTATTGCATGTACCCCAGCAGTAGGTGTGTTATAGAAGCTACAGCAATTATAGTGCTGTCAAGTTGACAGTTGAGTAAACTAGTCGTGACTCATGGCAGATGCACCGTGTACTCTTTTGCAGGTTGTATAGAGCATTCGTTCTATTTTGCTTTGAGCATTGAGCCGGTATACAGAACTGCGACGGAGTAGGCGCGAATAAATTTCCTGAGCGTCCGATGTCTGTTTCTAATATCGGCACTTCATTTGGCTATTCGTGTCTATTTTGTATTGTGATTTATAAACTTGACATCAGTCTGTCCTTTTCATTTCTTATAAAACATAATAAGGACAGGCTGTTGACAAGTTTACAAAGAGCAAATACTTACGCAAAGCCAAGTGAAGTAGGTATTTATTTACCTTTTTTTACCAAAAATAGGATACCATAACTATCGCAATAGTAGTGTAACAACGCATTTTCTACTTAATGAGACAATATAAATTGTTTATGACCTATTTTAACAGCTTTGTTTACTTCCATTCAGGCAGTTTATTGTCGCTACGCTAGCTGTCGTCGTCAAATAGTCGTTTGGCACTGTCAATATAATTAGCATTTTGTGCCAGCACTTTATTAAATTCCACCATACCGGTATTGTGCAACAAAGATAAGCAAGGAATATTAAATCTTGTCGCAAAAGACATCATGGAGGAAGAATTAAAATAAAAACAAACAAGGCATGTTTCATTATCCTTGTTTTCAATCCGAGCAAGATTTGTTTCTCCGCTGATTAAACAACGGATTTGAATTCTAAAAAGGGAAAATGTGAGTATTTCAGATTTTTGGTATAGAATGAGAACAAAGGGACTTTTAGTATCAGATGGAGGGATCATTATAATTTGCGGTTATGTCATGGAACTGTATTCTTTGATTTGGGTTCGGAGTTTTGCACCCAAATGAGGGCTATCGCGTATGATCCGCCGCTAGAGGCGCTTCTGTAGTGTGAGATCTCTGAAATGACAGATGTTATTGCTTGTGGGTTGACTACGCGGGTTTATTTTTAATTAACATAATGTTGTGAATATTTGGTAATAACTCAGATTAATTATTGCAAATATGAGATACGTGTTATTGAATGTCAGTTATTTATAAGTGCAGCTGAGAAAAAATGTTTATGTCCTCTTTTTTTAACATTGAAAATGTGTTTTCGTTCGCTCCAGTAGGCCCCCATTTTTGCTGTAAATGCGACTTGCTCGTGATACCCCGAGGTTTAGGGCCACGAGGACGAATTAGTTCTCAAAAGACGCGTAATTTGAAGGGCTTTAAGAAGATGGAAGAATTATTTTGGAAAGGTCGTAAACTTATTTGGAAATCGAAAAAAACGGACAGAAAATTCGTGTGTTTTCACAGAAAAGTGAAACCGAATTTCAAAAATATTAAAAAAAATCACCTAGGTATTGAACTAAGGAACATTTTAGGTCATTACACTTTTTTCGATATTGGTGACGGTTGAGGTGCCCTTAGCCTGCGCGGCGCGAGGTGCGATATCACGCGGCGGGCGGCTCGCGTGCGGCAACGAGAACGTATGAGAGCTCCAAAGACGCGAAATTCGAAGGGCTTAAAGATGATGTAAAAATATTTTGGAACAGTTGGTTATAAAAAAAAGAAAGTGGTGAAAAAAAAATATGTTTTTTTTTTAATAATCACTATGAATCTACCTAATTCATTTTCAATGCCCTTTCAAGTCGTGTAGAGCACGAGATCTGTGGATTTTTCGGAACTGCGCAACACTGTGGCATTGCCGATTAAGTTTTCGATACGGATCTTTTGTATTAAAATATGATTTAAATGTAAACTTCTGAATTCACGCGCGTATTATCAATTATCTTTTCTTACTCACCTGCAATTACTCTAAACACCAAACAAGTCCTCACTCAACATTGGCGCCATCTGGTAAGACAAAAAAATGGTAGCCCTCATTTCCCCAATACATATTTGTGAACTGTTTCAGGCCATGAATTAAAGAATGAGGCAAAGCATGATTTTGTTTTAAATCTCATTTCATTTGTTTTGGCAGTATTATGTTCTGCCATTGGAGTAGGTATGTGTAATTTGTCCGCGGGAATTACAACGCTTCCAATCGTGCCCGCCGGCCATTCAGTCAAAAGGACCCGATCGTCGGAATTGGATTACTCGATACTTTTTGATTGCTCCACTCGTGATGTGCTTCCATATTGTTTGTTTCGGTGTGCTCTTGTGGCTGCGGGCTCAGCTTTTGTTTTGTCATAACCAACTTGACTGATAATATCTTTTGAGGAATTCGATTCAATTTGTTTCGATAGTTATGGCTATGGTCTTAGTTTAATGCTGGCACTTCACATGGCTATACGTATTTGCTATTTGTCATTTTTCCAACCTGCTGGATCCTCCTTATCATACTTAAAGGGGAATGAAAAGGAGAAACTGTTGTCAAGTTCACAAATAGCAAATATGCACGAATATCCATTTGAAGAGCCGGTATAATTAAAGTGATATTTCTCTTATGGAACGAGTGATGCTTTTAAAATACACCAATAGTGTGAACACTTATTAACATGTATTATTTTGGTAATAATATTTGGCTTAGTTTTTTGAATTGACCGACATTTGGACCACTGGGTCAATGGCATTGTTCTGTGAACATCTGAATACTTTAAAAGAATTGCTGCCTCAAGGCCGTTCATAATTCAAAAGAATCGCTATTGTTGACGTGTTCTCAATGTTGTAATGACCTAAAAGTTGTATATCCGTATAGTATGGTGTGCATTAATCATTTATATTATTTCATGCTTGGGGATATTTTCACGACAAAACTTTTTTTGTTAGACAAGCAGGATTTCGTGTTTGAGATATAGCTACCGTTTGGGGAAGAAACCTCCACCTTACGTCAATAAACGAGCACTACTCTTAAGTAATGTTGATATGAATTGTACGGGACGCCGGGCTGTCGCAGTAGCGGACAGTTACCGACTCGTACTGAGGGGGTGGAGGAAGTTACACGCAGGAGTCTTGATTGTAGTGGACTGTAGTTTCGGCGAATAAAACCCCTGGTGTTCGGTATTGAAGAAATCGGTGGGCGCTGATAATGGATGGCCGGTGAGAGGAGGCTTCAGGTCCAGAGTGAACCGCTTGATTGTTTCTTCCTGTTCCTTAGGGTAGGAGCGCCTGTCGCTGAATGCATGTCGGGGCATGTTCCGACTCGAATTTTATATGCTAGGACTGAGCTGGCCAGCGATCCATTACCTCACCCACGCTATACTTTATTTTTCATTTTCTCAAAATTTACAATAGTGCGAGCTTAAAACTAATTGTACATACATCGGGCATACATTTAGGCATATTTTTAACATAGTTATGTGTCCGTAAACACGATATTTTAGGTGTGGCGCGCAAAAAATAGGTCTCCGCAATATTTATACTTTCCCCCTCCATAGGGCTTCGCCCTGCCACGGGGCTTCGCTGCCCCACCCGCGCGCTCCGAGCGCGCCGGGTGGGGAGCGCGACATGTCTCAGAAAACGGTTCTATACAAACATGTTTTTTCTCCTACACGGTACATTTTTACACTTATTGATGTGATACCTATTTATTTACGTAGCCCTACGTGTTACCTATCTAATACAACAAGTTTCTTACAAGAATATTAATAAACAACAGCTGTACGGCCCTATAAAGTTTACAAATTAAAAGGTCTTAAAAAACCTACTTATACTCGCTTAATGTCTAATTATCATACACCATTTTAAAGAAGAAGTAAAAACACATAAAATGACATCATTATTATAACAATTATACCTATATCCTATTGACTATTCATAAAAAACTATTCCCGATATTTTCCTTAATTACGCTTAAACTACTAACACGATTCATACAAAACTTCGATATATTATTCCTATAACTACCTACTATCTAATAAGACATAAAATAAATCAATCCAAACATAAAACATACTATTATCGAAAATTGTCAACTCAGGCAAAATCCTATAAGACGTGTGACAAGGACAACCTATTGTCTCCGTCCCTCCTATAGGTCGGAACTATCAGTATTCTGACTAGTTTCCCCGCGCCACCGCTTGGCGTCGTGGCGATCGTTTAGATAAAGTCTTATAAGATTATTGGAGAGAACGGGGCGGAATATCGCTCTGAACTATCAGTTTTACAATGGTTTACTATGGGCAGAGCTATCTATTATTGCGATATCCGACTCATTCTAATAAGACAACAAGGGAATGATATTTTTAATGCGTATACAACCAATTCATGTGAGATTATAGATACATTTTTATACATTGCTCTCGTATCGTCGTGAGTTCATTTTCTTTCGCTTCGGTCGTCGCGTACATACTCCCGCCGTGCAGCGTCGGTTGACTCGTCGCTGCATCCATCTTCCGTGGGAGTGGCGGCCGATGCGAATATCACCAGTCGCTTGGTCGGTCTGCGTAGCACTCCTCCGGCTGTCTTCAGATCGACGACTCGTACTGTGCCGTCTCGCCCGGGAAAAGTGGCGATGACGACTCCCTTGGGCCACGTGTTGCGTGGCAGGTTGCTGTCGGCGATGAGCACGATGTCCCCGATGGCGATGGTCTTCCCGGTCCCGTGGGGCTCCCGCCGGTGTTGCAGCTCGGGTAGGTACTCTCGTACCCAGCGCGCCCAGAAGTGGTCGGCGAGGCGCTGTGCTGCTCTCCAGTGCGGGCGGCCTATCAGGTCGCTCTCGTCGAACTCGCCCGGCAGTGGGACGCGCGCTGAACCTCCCAGCAGAAAGTGGTTGGGAGTGATGGCTTCGTCGTCTTCATGGTGCACGGACACGTGGGTGAGAGGCCGGCTGTTCACGGTGTATTCGGCCTCGGCGAGTAGCGTCGTAAGTACCTCTTCGGGCGGACTTCTTTCTTGCAAAACCGCACTTAGCGCGATTTTGACGGACTTCACGAGGCGTTCCCACGCCCCGCCCATGAATGGTGCTCCCGGCGGTATGTACCTCCACCGGATACTGCGGATGCTTGCTTCTTCGCTCGTCGCCTGCTGCACTGCCTTCTTCATTTCGTTTTCTGCGCCGTGGAAGTTGGTCCCGTTGTCCGACCAAATTTCGGTAGGGCACCCGCGGCGCGCTATCATGCGCCGTAGTGCGTGTATGGCGGAGTCCGTCGATAGTGAGGCGGCCAACTCGAGGTGCACGGCTCTCGTAGTAAGGCATGTGAAGAGCGCGACGTAGCGTTTTTCTTGACGCCTGCCCACGGTGACTGTCAACGGCCCGAAATAATCCAATCCGGTGTACGTGAATGGCCGTCGATGATGAGCGAGGCGCGTCGGCGGCAAATCTCCGGTAGGTGGCGACGGTGGCGCCGCCCTCCTTATGCGGCAGTTTATGCAACTGCTTATTATTCGTTTCGTGACGGGTCGAATGCGTAGAATCCAATAGTGTTGTCTGCACTCGTTGACTGTAGTTTCCACCCCGGCGTGGAGAAGGCTTCTATGTGTGTGTTCTATCCACAGTTGGGTGGCTCGATGGTTCCCGTCGAGTATCGCCGGTGTCTTCTGAGTTTCGGTTACTCCCGCCGCTGCGTTGACCCGGCTTCGTAGGTACAACACGCCGTCGTTGACTATTAGCGAAAGTGGGCGGAGTCGACTGTTCGTAGCGATGGTGGCGCCCCCTCGCAGTTGTTTCAACTCGTCTTGAAATGCGTCGTGTTGTATTACGCGAACTATTATTTTCTCTGCGCGTTCGATGTATCTTCGGTCGATTGCGATGAATTTTCTTTCTTGAACGGTTGGCGTCGTTTTCTTCTTATGTGTCGGCGCCGATTTTTGATTTTTCTTCCAGTCGGGTTCCTTTTCGTTTTTCTTTCTTCTGTAGTTAATTCGGTCGGTTTTCGCTTGGCAGAGGTCGATGAACTGTAGTACTCTTGCCGTAGTCCGAATTAACTTGTCCCAGCGCGAAAATCGAGTGACGTCCGGTGCAGCTTCGGATATTGACGGCGCTTTTTTCGTGCTTATGTGGTGCACGCGTTCTTCCCCGGTGACTTCGGTTGCGGTTGCAGTTTCGGCGGGCCATTCTTCTTGTTTGTTTCGTAGAAACGGAGGCCCGGTGAACTATCTGTGGTGGCCGTAGAAGTCGTGCGGTGATATTCTTGTGGCGTCGTCTGCTGTGTTGAGCTTCGTGGGCACCCATCGCCACTCGTTGATGGTGCTGAGTTCTTCTATGGCGGCTATGCGATGCGCGACGAATGGCTTGAATGAGCGCGATCCCGTTCGCACCCAAGACAATACTGTTTTGCTGTCTGTCCAAAATGTCTTCGATTCTGGTTTTCTTGAGTGCTCTTCTATCACGGTGGCGGCCATTCTTGCTCCCAGGACTGCGGCTTGTAGCTCGAGGCGCGGTATTGACGTGACTTTGAGTGGAGCCACGCGTGCTTTCGCCGTGATGAGTGTCACGTCGACTTGACCTCCCGGCGACTCGGCCCGCCAGTAGAGTGCGGCGGCGTACGTGGTGGCGCTGGCGTCCACGAAGACGTGCAGCTGAAGTGAAGTGGCTTCGCTGTATCCTATGTAGGCTCGTGGTACTTTGACGCCTCGTAGGTCCTTCATGTGTTGTAGCCAGGTCGTCCACTGCTCTGCGAGGTCGGTGTCGATTTTCTTGTCCCATTCTGTGCCGCGTCGCCAAATTTCTTGTATGATCTGTTTTCCCCTGACTGTGACTGGTGATGCAAGTCCCATTGGATCGTAGATTGACATCACAATCTTCAAAACTTCTCTCTTCGTGGGTGCCTTATTTGCAAGTAGGTCCGATGGGATGCGCGCCAACTCGAGATTGAACCCCAATTCGTCCGATTGCGGGTTCCACATGAGTCCGAGTACTTTTTCTATTCTTGATCCGTCGTTGAGTGTTATTGGTTGTTGAACGCGTAGCGGTCCCTCGGTGAGTGCTTGCCTTATTCGATGCGAGTTCGACACCCAGTTGCGTAAGTCGAAATTTCCGTCGGCGTGTATTTTTCTTACTTGCGTCGACACTTCGATGGCTTCTTGTTCCGTTGTAAAGCTGTCTAGGTAGTCATCCATGTAGTGCGCTTGTACTATGGCGTTGACGGCGGTCGGTTGCGTTTCTTGATATCGCTCGGCGTTCTTGTTCTTGACGAAAATAGCGGCGGCTGGTGAACACGTAGCGCCGAAGATGAGTGACTTCATTCTGTATTCTTCCGGTGGTCCCTCTCTTCTTTCGCCGCGCCATAGGTACCGCAGTGCATCTCTGTCTTCCGGTCGGATCCCCACGCGCATGAACATTTCGGCGATGTCGGCTGTCACGGCGTACTGGTGTTGACGGAATCGCATCATGACTCCTATCAACGATCGAAGTAGGTCCGGCCCGGTGAGAAGGCAGTCGTTGAGTGAGGTGCCTCCGGTCTTCGCAGCTGCGTCGTGTACGATGCGTAACTTGTTTGGCTTCAACGGGTTGATGACTGGAAAATGCGGCAGGTACCAAGTTCTGTCTTCTGTTGATGTCGGCGGTGCTCGCTCGGCGTATCCCTTTTCGATGAGCGCGTCCATTTGTTCTATGTATTTTCCCCTTAGGCGTGGATCGCGATCGATTTTCTTCTCTGTGGTGAGCAGCCGTCTGTACGCATTTTCATAATTATTGGGCATCTTGATGTCTTCTTTCTTCCAGAGTAGCGCGGTTTCGAATTTTCCATCTTCTTTTCTGTGGGTGTGTTCTTCTAGCATCTTGATGGCTTTCTCCTCTGGATCGGAATGCGGTTTTTTCTTTTCGATGTCGATCGATTCCAATGCGAAGTGATGACGAAGTAGTTCATCCATTTTCGAATCTTCTGTTTCTTCGGTGAGGTGGTTCACGAAATGAACCCGGTGACCGATGGTGCGCGAGTCTGTGCCGTGGAGTACCCATCCCAGAGCCGTCTTCGATGCCACTAGCTGTCTTCTGTTTCCCCGGCGGACTTCGCTGGCCAAGAGTAGGTGCCAGTTGTCTTGCCCGATGAGGATGGTGGGCCGGGCGTCTTCATAGGTGACGTGCTTCTCGATTCCCCGCAGGTGCTTGCAGCCCCATAGGTGTCTTTCTTCTATGGTTTGCGGTGAAATCTTCATTTGGTCGATGGTGCGCGCTTGCACCTTGAAGCCTCTGTTCTGTCCCTCGATCTTGAAGGTGACCCGGCGCGACTGTGTCTCTGGCAGCTTGGCGTCGATCGTTTCTATCTTCAGTCGCTCGGTAGGTCCCTCGGCTCCTATCTTCTCGGCGGCCCTCTCTTCTATAAGTGTGACTGTAGAGCCGTCGTCCAGTAGCGCGTACGTATCAAAATGTCCGCTCGGTCCCGTAATGCGAACCGGAATTATCTTCAAGTACGCGTCTCGCTTGCGGCTGCTGTGTGTGCTGGCCACCCTCTCGGTTTCTGTGTTGCTCGTGGCTGGTTCTTCTTCACGTTGCGACTTCGGTTTGTAGTGAAGAAGTGGGTGGTGTGAGCGCTCGCAGCCGTCCCTCTCGCACGCTCGCGTCTTGCATCTGTGCATCTTGCTTCTGTATTGTAAGCAACGGAAACAAAGGTTGCTTTTCTTCGCTATTTCCCATTTTCTATCTTGATCGGCGGTCTTGAACGTAAAGCAGGTGGCCGTCGAATGTCCGGATTTCTTGCATACCGGACATGGGAATCGATCTTCAGGCGCTCTTCTATTATGTGTCGCCTCGATGTTATGTGTTCGAAATTTTCTTGTTGTGGAGTTTTCTTCATTTCCAATGTACTCCGGTGGGGCGTATCTTGCGTTATTCTCTGCCTCGACTTCGATGAACTCGGCGAAAATCAATAGTTCCGGATCCGTCTTCATTTTTTCTTGCATTCGGTGATTGTTGACGTAATCGTTCCATCTGAAGCGGATAGTCGACGGCAGCTTTTCTATAATTGTCTTCATGATGTCCGGCGCACGTAGGTACTCGTTTTGCCCCAGTACTTGTAGTGCGACGACGCTATTCTTGATTTTGTTTGCAAAAATCACGATGTCCCTCGGCGAATCGGTGAGTCGGGGTAAATGGCGCAGCTTTTCTATTTCGGTTGCGGCGATGTTGTCCGGGCGGCCGAATCTGTGTTCCAATTGCTTCATAATGTCGCCCGGCGTAGTGTTGCTTATTAGCATGCTGCCCACGGCTTCTCTTGCCTTCCCCTTGAGGGCTCTTCTTAATCTTGATGAGTTTTCCGCTGACGATAGGTAGGTTGCGGATTCTAGGTACGCCGCCCTGAAGGTGAGCCATTCTGTGTGCGCGCCGCTGAAGGGTGGCAGCTCTCCGACGTAGCGTGGACCCGGTGCAGGCGGTACGGCGGCACGGACGGCGGCGTTGATTGCGACGGCCAGCTCGGAGACGTTCATTCTGTCTTGCTGGACCGGCGGTGGCGGTGGCGGCAACGTAGGGGCGACTTGTTCTTGAGCTTCATCAATGCGGGACGGCGGACTCTTCTTAATGCATGGCTTCAGCGCCCCTGGGACTGGATCTTCGGCAAGTGGTGCGACGGACCCACCAATCTGTACGGTGTCCTCGACGGTCGGTCTTCTATACGGTTCGGTGGTGCCGCCGTCGGGGGTGGTGTCCTTTGTCGCTGTGTCCAGCCAGGTGATGACGCGTTCTTCATTCTCGGTGCCATGTGTGCTATCGGTTTCTCTTCTATCTTCTATTTGCGGGTCCTCTTGGTCCTCATCTTCGCTATCTTGCTCTTCCATTCGTATCTTCGCCCTTATAGTCTTCTCTAATTCTTCATATAACGCCGCCAGGCGCTTCTTCTTTGCTGCTCTTCGTGCAGCTATCTTCGATTCTGTTCGGTGTGATGTCATTGCAGCTGATGGCGACTTCGGCGGTTGGTCGTGGCGCAGCGGGTACGGTGGCCGCGTCACGGTGTCGCTCCCTTCCGATGGCGCTCTTGACGGGGGTTGGACAGGATTCTCTCCTGCAGCGGTTCGCTCTGGCTCTTCGATGCTTCTCTCGATGCGCTCCTCTTCGGCCTGGTCCATTTTGTCAGCTTGAGATCTTGTTCGTGGCATTTTTCTTTCTTCAATCTTCTATAATTTTTCTTCAATTTTCTGTCTTCAATCTTCTATAATTGACCACGACGATCTTCTTTCTTCAATCTTCTATAATTTTTCTTCAATTCTTCCTCGGCGCTGTAGATCCGGCTCGATGCGACCAAAAAATGTACGGGACGCCGGGCTGTCGCAGTAGCGGACAGTTACCGACTCGTACTGAGGGGGTGGAGGAAGTTACACGCAGGAGTCTTGATTGTAGTGGACTGTAGTTTCGGCGAATAAAACCCCTGGTGTTCGGTATTGAAGAAATCGGTGGGCGCTGATAATGGATGGCCGGTGAGAGGAGGCTTCAGGTCCAGAGTGAACCGCTTGATTGTTTCTTCCTGTTCCTTAGGGTAGGAGCGCCTGTCGCTGAATGCATGTCGGGGCATGTTCCGACTCGAATTTTATATGCTAGGACTGAGCTGGCCAGCGATCCATTACCTCACCCACGCTATACTTTATTTTTCATTTTCTCAAAATTTACAATAGTGCGAGCTTAAAACTAATTGTACATACATCGGGCATACATTTAGGCATATTTTTAACATAGTTATGTGTCCGTAAACACGATATTTTAGGTGTGGCGCGCAAAAAATAGGTCTCCGCAATATTTATACTTTCCCCCTCCATAGGGCTTCGCCCTGCCACGGGGCTTCGCTGCCCCACCCGCGCGCTCCGAGCGCGCCGGGTGGGGAGCGCGACATGTCTCAGAAAACGGTTCTATACAAACATGTTTTTTCTCCTACACGGTACATTTTTACACTTATTGATGTGATACCTATTTATTTACGTAGCCCTACGTGTTACCTATCTAATACAACAAGTTTCTTACAAGAATATTAATAAACAACAGCTGTACGGCCCTATAAAGTTTACAAATTAAAAGGTCTTAAAAAACCTACTTATACTCGCTTAATGTCTAATTATCATACACCATTTTAAAGAAGAAGTAAAAACACATAAAATGACATCATTATTATAACAATTATACCTATATCCTATTGACTATTCATAAAAAACTATTCCCGATATTTTCCTTAATTACGCTTAAACTACTAACACGATTCATACAAAACTTCGATATATTATTCCTATAACTACCTACTATCTAATAAGACATAAAATAAATCAATCCAAACATAAAACATACTATTATCGAAAATTGTCAACTCAGGCAAAATCCTATAAGACGTGTGACAAGGACAACCTATTGTCTCCGTCCCTCCTATAGGTCGGAACTATCAGTATTCTGACTAGTTTCCCCGCGCCACCGCTTGGCGTCGTGGCGATCGTTTAGATAAAGTCTTATAAGATTATTGGAGAGAACGGGGCGGAATATCGCTCTGAACTATCAGTTTTACAATGGTTTACTATGGGCAGAGCTATCTATTATTGCGATATCCGACTCATTCTAATAAGACAACAAGGGAATGATATTTTTAATGCGTATACAACCAATTCATGTGAGATTATAGATACATTTTTATACATTGCTCTCGTATCGTCGTGAGTTCATTTTCTTTCGCTTCGGTCGTCGCGTACATGAATTTTCGGGGCTTTAGTGGATGGCGTCAGGGTAGCGAAGCAACGCGTACCTTGCGGTCTGAAAAGGGCGGCGAAAATCATATGTTTTCTTATTTCAATTTGGAATTATCTTCTTTAAAATTTAAACTTTTAATGATAGCAAAACCAGCCATATACAAATGGTATAGCCAAAGAGATTTTATTACAAGTTCATACATACGATAATGCGAAAATATTATTTCCCCAACCTATTATTATTAGGATACTAGGATATTTTACGTGCTATACGTGCTATCTTAGACTATGTTTAGGGAAGAAGATTTTATCTTACTAAAGACTATACAGTTTAAACTATACAGACTAAAGTGCCTGTAAGAGTTACGGGGTCCTCAGTGGACAGCCACTGTGGGGGCTCGTAAGGCTTGCGGGAGTCAAGTGTGAGGTCCGTTCGGCGGTGTGCCTCTTAAAAGCGCCGACGTCTGTAAACATAGGTTTTGCCTGCGTCACAAAAAAAAAGGGCTCGACAGACTATATAGAGGCCAGTGTAGACAAAGTTTAGGATTTTCTTTTATCGCAACCCACGTACCTGAAAAAAAGACGGACGTCACCTCGTCTTACCGTGAGTGAAGCAAGACAATGGCCGCCCGCTTAAAGCGTGTGCGTGATTTGAGGGTTGTCGGGTAAATCATCAATTAGCCTACTTTTTAAAGCTCGCACACTAAAACATTGTTAACATTATGTAATCAAATATATATTATAATAACGGGATATTTACCACTTGATTTACTTGTGAGCTTCCGATATTTAAGCACTTCAGAAACATTACGGTAATTTTACCTATCAAATTCATTTTTATGAACATAGAGATAGAAAAGAAAACTCTTGTTATGTATAAAAAAGAATATTGCTTACATATAAATATTAGTGTCTAACAATACAATACAAAACACTTTATTGCACACCACAGAAAACATTACAATAAATACAGAGCCATTTAAATCAATTGTTACAATGGGCGGCCTTATCGCTAAAAGCGATCTCGTCCAGACAACCTTTGGATGAAGAGGAATAGAAGGAAATTGGAGTGACGGCGGCGTAAATTTTAATTTAATTTATTAATATATGCATATCATATACATACAAAAACAAATACATATATATTTTATATTTATAAATTACATATAAACATATACATACAAATACATACACAAATCTAGTTCAGTCGGTAGAAATTACAAAAGAGATTATAATACAACAATTTTACAATACAAGACAAATAATTTATAAAAACAAGGGACTTCACGAGATTCTTAAAAATGTGGATCGATTCCGCACGTTGTATCGAATCTGGGAAAGAATTCCACAGCTGAACGGCTCGAACTGCAAATGAGTGACTGTAAAAAGTTGTACTGTGTACAGGAGTCATGTGGATAAGGTTTTCTGATGACCTAAGTGATAACATCTTAGAAGTGTGAAGGAAATTAAAACATTCCTTGAGATAGCGCGGGGACTTAGGATTAGACAATATGTTGTAGAGAACAGTAAGAATATGAGTTTTCCGGCGAAGGCGAATAGGTAGACACTTGAGCTGCGAACGAAATTGAGAAACAAGAGAAGAGAAGAAGAAAAGAGAAAAAAACAAAAAGAGAAGATACGGCATTCGCGGCTCAAAAGTGATCCACTTAAATTGTGGTCCACGACCATAATTCGCTTTAGTCACAATTTGACATTCAAACACGCTGTCTGTACACTCAATATAACAATATTGCGTATATTCTGTGTTATGAAGATATAACAATGCCTTCGGTGCTATTATAAAGAACACAAATAGTTCAAAATCAAATGCCCCGACAACACTTTTCATTCGTAAAACTGTGAAAACATTTTTTTCTCAAAAATCACGGTTTGTCATTATCAAATATTATTTACGTAATCGCCATTTTGTGAGCAAGAAAAAGACAACAATACGCTGCGCTGAAGCGTATAGTTCTGTCTCGCTCGCTCGATTGACGTTTATATACAGACGTGTGCGTGTGTGAGAGTTGCATATTTATTTGAGTCGGATCATATTTTATTTGATGCTAGTATGAGCGTACCGTATCTACCCTTTTTTGTTTTTATCTAAGATTTGCGCAAACCAATATGAATCGAATACAAAAGTTTTGAAGTCGCTCAAGCTTATTCTCTGTGAGATCAAGATAACAGACGTCGGCGTTATCAAGAATAGGAAGCAATAATGACTGTGCTAAGGCAACTTTGGTGGTGACGGGCAGGAAATTACGTAGTCTCCTAAGTGACGCTGCCGATGCAAATAGTTTGCGACTGACTAACCCCGTAACGAAAATTTCGTTGGAGCAATTGAACATGTGACTGGCGCTGTCACGCGGAGTCAAATGGCAGCTGGTTAACTGACCTAGTGCGTTTGTGTGAGTGTAGGTAGTGTACAACAAACAAAATTGTAGGACCTTGCATGCTTCACATCATTTTAGTTTGATGTTACGTCCGTCTTTTTTTGAGGACCGTGTCGCAACCATCTATCTTTATACTATGTTGGCCATTTAACAGCAGACGGGATTTATGCTTGTTCACCACTGCGCCTCGTGTAAAAAAACATATAATGTTAATAGGATTCCGTTTTATGTTATCTTTATCTTCGGTACAAACTTTATCGTGAAACCTAACGACGGTATTATTCTTCCTTGACAAACAGTAGCGATATCTGCTTTATTAAATAACGCCCCATTTGATTAACGGCAATTTCCTAGATTGGTCCACCGTAAGATGGTATCTGTGGCCAGTGCACATCTCGTACTAAAACCACAAAGTATTTACAACGATCGGAGGTTCAGGTTATACTGGCAATCCCGATACAATGTTTTCTGTTTTCGGTGTTTACTTACTCTTGTATTGTTTTGTTACAGGTAACAAACGGATATGTGATGTGGTGTTCTCCCCTTTCACTAGACGACGAACCGTGAATATGAGTAGAATACAAATACATTATTTAGTGGGTATGTATATACCTATATATTTATACGATGTCGCCGTTTCTTCTTTATGTATGTTTGGGAATTTATATGTTTTTCAACAAAGGTTAAACATCTTGCTGCTATGTTAATACCCTTTTAAGATTTTCTCAGAAAATGTAAATAACGTATTCGTGCATGTGAAGTTTGACGGTAAACTTTTTTTGTCAAAAAATAAATTGTGTTTCCTTGTTTTAGTACAAATTACAGTTAATCCATTCGTCTTTATTTAAAGTCATTTTTATCTTTATTTTTGAAAGGGTCATCAACATGGTCCTCCTGATTGTCGGGCTAATAAGTTTATGATTAATTCTATCACATTTGAATGAGTGAGGTCATAGAGATTTACTGCTTGAATTGGAACGGACAGATTCCTTCATCATACAGAAGACCACAGTATAATTACAATACCTTTGGCTGGTGTTGTGTATCTGTCGGTGAGTAAGATTCCGGGGATCCATGGGGAACGGGATTGGGTCAGGCTAGGCTACGGCGCGAATATAGCTTTGGCATCGCAATCGTCTATTAGCCTATAGGTTATGGTGGCCGCTTACCATCAGGCATATGCTTGTTTGCCACCCTTTTACCATAAAAAATTATATATCCACCAATATTCCCTCAACTTGGAAGTATGCCACAATGAGCGATGATTTTATTAACCAATGCAGTACTCAAGCATCGATGTGGTTAATATTTCTTATATGCATAATAAATCATATATAACATCCTTAGCAAGTTATATTTTTAAAATCTCTAAGTCCAAAGTATGACGAATGTCCCTGCGGTATTAATAGATAACTATCTCTATAGCTTCATAGTTCAATGAGGGTAAGTTTTAATTACACTCGAGATCCCGCGCGCCCGGATTCGGAAGCCTCAAGCCACGGTGCGGCGGATTCCGTTTGTTCGAAATTCTTTTATTTTCTGCAGTTATACCAAAGTTTTACCTCAAATTAACTAGCACGGCCTATATATACTAATATCTAGAATATAAAAAAAATAGATTACTAGAGATTGTTATAATAATAGCCCATTTACTGTACATGTCTTTTGAATTTTTCTGTGTGTTTTGAATGTGGATTGAAAGCAATGCGCGATCGAGCCTTTTGGTAACGCAAGTTTCTAAAACAGCCTGTGTGTTATAATATCCGTTTTGTGGTTATAATTACCCCTGCTATCATTATTTCCCAAAAAAAACCATCACATTTCAATAAAATTTTATTACTTTCTTATGTAAATTAAAAACAAAATTGACACTCGAACGTAAAGTCAATTAACTTATCCATTTGTCTGGGACGATAGCGAGAAACCGGACAAAGTTGCGAAAGGACATTGTTCAGCGTCCATACATAGTTAGCCTAAGAACCAACAATCATGAAATATTATTTTCTAGGTTCAAAATCGTAAGTAAATGACTGTAAAAACAAAGATTATTGACGGACACTTCTGAGAACTTAAATTATTAGGAAAATTAATTTTTTTTGAGGTTATGTTTAATATGAATGAAACATAGGTCCACCCCGGAATTTAGTATAAACTCAGTATTAAGTGAATTAATATTACAACTAATTCATTTTATTCGGTGTGATTTTAAAGAATAACTATTAGGTTTTAAACTTGGTTAGGTAGGAATCATGAATAAACTAAAAACTGTAGTTTTGCTTCTTATTTATTGACTATTTTTCACATAATTGTATCATATTGTTTATTGTATTTATTTGTATATCACATATTGTGTAAATATGCAGCGTGAATGTGTATCATTTGTTCTTGAATAATTTGGCAGTATGATCCTCTCAGGCTGTTGTGGCACAGGTTCACTAGCACTTGGTAATAAGGGCTCTGCTCTTTGGTAACATCGATGGCATATTAGATAGCCGAAATAGTTAAATTAAAGGAAAAACAATCGCAAATAAACACACACAACCGGTAATCCGAAACGAGAACGCACCACAGGAACGCACTTTCCGGTATATAATACTACTCTTTGGAATGCACGAATGCCACAGATTACTACGAATGCAAACTGCATGCACCACAACCACAGAGTAACAGTTTTATGCCGGCCCTTCACTTGACAACTTTTTGTCCTTGTCATGCTTAATAAGGAATGAAAAGGACAGACTGATGTCATGTTTTAAAATAGCAAATACGAATAGCCAAGTGAAGTGCCGGCATTAGGAAGAAAGAGTGTTTTGTTTGCAGCGCTGCCATAGATTATACACATAAAATGATATTTATTGTCTCAGATTATTTTTTAACTTTTTAATTTAGCTTACTTAACTGGAAGTGTCCGTCACAATCTAAATACTGATAATTATCGCAAAAAATATACTAAGAATTATCATAAATTCCAAATTGGTGTTGGTTCTTAGGCCAATTTTAACATTATCCTTTGTTCCCCAAATATAAAGGCCCTCCGTTGTCCTAAGCAGAAACCAATCTTACACTTGAAATCAACGAAATATGTTTTGTTGTTTCATTCTTCCTGTTATCATGTAAACCACTTTGAGAGGACTTTATATATTGACATTATTTTGCAGGATTACGAAGATGACAGTGTTGAAATGTCCGAGTCTCATGCTTTTAGGTCTACTTGTAGCAATTTTGCAAAATCTCGATTTAACTTAAACTAGATTTTCCTCATACAGGAATGTCAAATTGACATTTGACATTTTTGTACGAGCTAAATCTAGTTTAAACTTTTTTTTTTTTCTCTACCGATTAAATTGCCTACACTTTATATAATTTAAACCTGTGTTGTCTTTGCGTGCATGCTTTCAGAAGAACAATAATAAAAGCTCAAGGAAGAAGGGTTATTCGGATAAAATATTATTTTGTTATCTGGTAATTACCGAGCAATCTTTCCCTTACCGTGTCTCTCTCACTACGGGATATTGGCGAAATTTCTGTGCGAAACGGAAACAGCCTAGTATTAGTCAAAACCTAGGCTTGCTGCAAGTAGGCCTTACTCAAGGGAATTTGACGAAGGAAAGTTAATACATTGTTTGTATGCTTTTTATGTGCGTGAATCAAATTATTATTTATTGTACGATACTTTCTGGAACAACAAAACCGATGTCCGAAGAGCCGTGAAAATGATATTCAAATGTACATTTTCCGTTCTAGCTGATATTTCTTGACACTTAAAATACTTCCAAGGATAAGATCGAAGCTCAATAGAGCTTCGCGATAACTTTTCTCACGTCTGCTATTCGAAAAAGGCAAACAAGACATGACAGTATTTTAAAGAGGCTCGCAGACGGATTTTATTTGATGAGCAGATATTTTTAGATTAATATTTTACGTGCCACTTGAACTTGTAAAAGGGCGAACAACGCATGCTTGTGCATGAAGTAGATGTAAGGAAATGATGTCTGTAGAAATAATTAGGTTTTTTTTAAACCATAGAATCAACTCTGAAAAGGATCGTCACCTTATCAACTCTAGCCGTTCAGTAATCTTTGTATGAAACTCCCTACTGCAACGCACACTAATCGGAACGTAATCGCCTCACCTAGGGCACGAGCTTGTCCTAGGCGAGGCGATTAAGTACAGTGCCTTTCCGGGTTGATATGTCTGCTACGGCCATAGTAACAATTACAATAAATAAAACATTAACAATCTAGCTACATTTAAATGAAATTAATACCAAACTTTTTATGAAAGTATTATAGTACTTTGTAATCCTAAGTTACATTAACGTCTTCTTTGATTAGTAAATATTGTAATATAAGTAATATAAAAATAAATATTGTAGTGATTTACTTAAATTTAATAAATCCCTAGAATTGAAAAAATCTTATATTACTTAAACCTAATGATATATTGATTTAAACTTTCTTGGCCGTCATATAGTTTTTGCCATGCCGTTGTGATTTATATTATGAGAACAGTTAATACAAATTCCACGAAAACATCATTAGGTTTATAGTAATTTATATTATTTACGGGATTGTTACTATGTACCTTGGTTTTAACGAGTTTCAGATATTTCGGCACTGTTTATGTGTAACAGTGCCGAAATATCAGGTAACAAAATTAGTCTAAACCTAATGATGTGTCCGTGGAATTTGTATTAACTGTTCCCATAATATAAATTACAAAGGCATGGCAATAACTATAATGACGATGTAATCCCTCAGTAGTACAGGAGAATCGATAGCAGTGTTTAATGTTCATAGAAGTTGATACTTCAAAATGTGTTACGTTGTGGAGGCAGTTGCTGTTCCAAGAACAGTACATAGGCGAGAGGTACGGATGCGCAAACTTTTCGCAATCGGTAAATGTCGTTCAAATGCGGGTATCCGTGCGCCTTTGCGTCGGATCTCTGATACCTACAATGAGTTCTTTGTTTTTGAAGATATATTTTTCATCTCAGGTGTGCAATTTAAACGCGCTATACACTCAGCCCTTAGGACTTTGGATCAAGAAAAGATATAATATAACTATTATTTGGTTTGTTTTTTTTCTTGGGTGAAATTTTGAGTTTTAATTAGTTAACTGTTTTAGTGTTATTTGTTATGACTGTTAAAGTCAGATTTTGCACCACCGTTTATACAGTTGAGTGCCATAGAATAGGACCAAATTATATTTAAGTGATTGTTAAAGGTGACTAGTTAATCTGTTGTTGCTTAGCATCTCACTATAAATTGCAAATACTTATTGTGTAAGCTGTGGATAGAGTATTTGATATGTTATTAAAATTAACAGTAATACTATTATACATATTGTAAATGTGAAGTAGTTAACTATTCCCAATAAATGAAAAAAATAGTGGGGTTTTGAATAGGCACATTTCCATTGATACTGAAGTTGGATAAGGTGCTATTACGATCTTGGCTGCATCTGCATCTGAGGCAGCGCTTGCAGCGGGTGCAAGTCGCCCAGCTGCGGTTGCACGATTGGTTTATATGCATTTGTATGAAATGCATTCCTAACCTGTCTGTCTTTGTTACATATGATTGTTGTGGAGGAGCGGAGCCTCTTGTCACAGGCATTCTAGAATGCATATTAGGTTGGTTCCAATTCAAATCACTGCATACAGGTGAGTATTTCTAATTGACTGCAATAAAAATTTTTTTGACATTCCGTACGCGGCAGCATCTGCACGTGCTGCCTGCATCTTCAGCTTGCAGCCGCATAACGCTAGCTAGAATAATGAGGTTAAACTTGAACTCCCATAAAACTGAGGTGTGTTTACGCCATGGCCCATTCTTAACATCACTAGCCAGAGGCTCTAAAATTTTGTTTTTCACTTACTATATCTATAAATAACTTACAAAAAATTATTGGTTCCAGTGGACCCCCTGCTGCTACATTATAACATATTATATAGCTAAAGCTCGTCAAAAATGTAGCTTGTGTTCTAAAATGTAAAGGAGTAGAAAGTTACTTTTATTGAGTTTAAATATTTTAAAAATGGTAAAACGGTCTTAAAATATTAAATATTATAAAATGAAGGTGAACTTATACGCTTAATATTTTGGAACTTTTTATATCGCTTTCAAGGCAGATAACATTTTGTTTTTAGCAGTATTTCGGTGTCCTATAAGCAAATTTTATCCTGTATTGTTATGTAGATTTATTTTTAACCTAATGGCAATCTCAAGCTTGCAATATTTATTGTGGTTTAAATAAACCTTTAAAACAAAAAGCAAACGTGAGTGAGTGAGTGTTTGGAAAACTCGGTTGTAACCAAGTTTAAAATCTTGATATACCCCATCAATCCGCACTTAAGTGCGGCCGACCGAGTCATGGCTATTCTATAAAAAAAAACGTATCCTACCTATAAATATGCACTGGAGCCGCGTGGTGCGTCAGAGCCCGATGCCCCTATTTCATAAAAGAAACCTAGCCACCAATGCACACTGGGGACGCGTGGCGGGCCATAGTCCTATCTCCTTATTCCGTCAAACCATTAAACAAAATCTTAAACCAAGTTCACTCTCAAGGGCGTCGCCAGCTTAGGACTAAGAGAGGGGGGGGGGGGGCAATGGGGCAATATAATAGGTAAGGAAGTCAATTGCTCGCACTTTGATCGCTTTGCGGCTAGCTACATTGGATCTCTAGGGGGGCAACAGCCCCCCCTGCCCCCCTATGGCGGCGCCGTTGTCCACTCATTTGCAACTCCAATACTACTGATGTGTCCACCGATGTGTGTGGACAGGCACGCCGGACGTCCGCCTGAACCCCTTTGGTACGTGCCACAAAAACTGACAACTATCGGATTGATGGCAGACGCATCTGCAAACGTCAAATACCCACCACAGACGCGCAAACTACCCCGTCTACACGTCGGCGGACGCATCCGCGGATGGCATCATGCGTCCGCCGACGTGTAGAGGGGGCATTAGACAGATAGCTGCCTCCGCTAGGTTGTGGTGGAAGAATATTACCTTTTTTTCGCCTAGCCCCCATCCGCTATATCATCCGAAAAGGATCTTCATTCTAAAAATAAAATATAATGATTTCGCGCTGGAACGCCATTGGAAATATCCTTCGAATGCGGTGATATGGTTACACTCGACTACACTAGATACAATAGAACATAAAATTCATTACATTCCGGAATACGAGTAACTAGCGATTTGTTCCTAGTACAAATGTCCTGTCATTTACTCGCATCCAACCTAAATAAGTTTAACAAACAACAGCGCTCACATCGGACATGCAATTAAATGTTGATAATTCAATTGATTTAATTCACGCGTCATAACTTTCATTCTCGTTACCTTCCACATGGGCTGGTGAAACCCGACTTTCTACATCGGCTTTAACTGTAATGCTAAAAGGTCGGATCTTGCATAAGTTTATCGATTCATACTCGGGTGAATGAATCACTCTCATGTACACATGCATTGCCTCTGATGTGATAATTAAATGGATACACACAGTATTCTCGATCGCATGTTGCTCTAATTGTAAAATTGCGGTGCTCCGTGTTATAATCAACTACATTTTCAGTTTGTAGGTATCAGTGTTAGTGTACCAGATCACTATGGAATTGTGCCAGTTCAACGCTCGACCATCAATTTTATTAGAGTTTATGGAAGGCACGGACGTAAAGTTTTATTTAGCAATTGTCACAATTTGCTGCGTTTGCGCATTGGTTCAGATCGGACAAATAGCGGTTATTGAGTTGCGGTTTCCATTTCCTTTCTCTTGTTTACTTCGTTTGGTGCGTGAAAGTGTTGCCATGTCGGGCCCACAGCTTTTTTAATGTTATGTACTATATGAATGAAGTGCGTTAAGTATTCCCGATTTGACGCTTGGAAACGTTTTTGAAGTTGATGTGTTTAAATAATATATTTCAACATGCTAAAGGAGAACATTGGAAACTTAAGTCATACTTCACAAGAACTGAAGATTGAAATACAGAGTATACGATCGGAATATTCTGACATTAAAAACTCTGTGCAATTACTTAATACCGTTGCAGGCTTAGAGAGTGAAATAAGTGATATGCAAGATTCCGTTCAGTTCACTACTGACCAACAAGATGATATCATTAAAAAAGTTGAGTTCCTCTCGGATAACACTGATTGAAAAGTTTAGCAGTGAACTGGAAGAATTGAAGAGACAGAACCGCCAATTGAAGCTTGTTTTGAACATTAATGAGCAGAGAGACAGATTGATGAACTTAGAGATAGTGGGAGTGCCCGAAGAAAAAGATGAAGACTTAGCGGTTATTATGGCACTGACAGCTAACAAGATGATTGACATGATTTAGAAATCCGCAGCTGATATCATACACATAAAAAGAGTAACGCCAAAAGTCAAGATTCAAGGACGGCCTAGAGTTATCATTGCCAAGTTAAGATCACGCCTACTCCGCGACAATTTTATCTCACGAGCCCGCAAAAACCGCTTATCAACGGAAGATTTAAGTTTACCTGGTGCCCCCAAACCTATATACATAAATGAACACTTAACGGTTTCTAACAAAATGCTATTGCAGAAGTGTAAAGAACTTGCTAAGTCAAAAGAGTATCAGTACGTGTGGTCGAAATATGGAAAAAATTATATACGGAAAGATGACACAAGCCCGGCGGTTTTTATTGCCTCGGAAGAAGACTTCAAAAAAATTGTGTAGTATGGTACCGATGTTATGTCTTAGGTTACAGTTTTATTTTTATTTCTATATGCTTTTCCATGTCACTGTTGTGTTTAAATCCTTTCACCTCTGTGCAACCGTTATACCACGGTAAGAATATCATACAGTATTCTATCTTCATACAAACGGTCGGAAAGCAAGTCATACCTACGCCACTCGAGTTCGATGTGCTCTCGGCGGGCACCCAGTCGCGAATGCGCCGCCGCGCCGCAACGACGACCGAACGGTCTTAATTGTTTTTTATGCAGTTAGCCGTGCTTAAACGTGCGTTTTGTATTGTAAATATTTGATTTAACTAAGTAGATAACTACATAATTTAGTATGGAAAAGAACAAACGACGATCAATATCGTACAACAGCACAATTGCTGTTTTTGGTTGCTTGAACTCTTCAATAACACACCCAGAGATATCATTTTTTAAATTACCTGAAATATTGGAAAGGTGTCTCACCTTTATAGAATATTTTTTATATACCTATCTACTAGTACGTAATTTGTTTCTAATATTTAGGTATTTCGGTTTTTCCATCGGGCAAATTATCTGGAATAATATATAAATAAGTGGTTAGGATGAAAAAAGAGACAAACGTGTAATCTACCTACACTCGCGTTAAAAACAAAACTACATAAAATACTGTAGGCGGGCGGCCCTACCGCGTGCTAACGCAGCGCTCGGCCGTAGGCATTTATTTCAAGGACAGGGCGGAGTCACAATACTGTATAGATAATATTACCGTGGTTATACTCTGTGGCGACCCGAGTAAACAACATTCTATGCTCAATACTGAACACTCAATCGAAACATGTGAGTATAATTTTGCCTTACACGCCAAACTCGTTCTATACAATCATACTATTTTTATTATATCACGAATATGATGTTAATTATATTAAAGAAAAACTATTTTCATTTTATATTTCGCGTTTATATACACAATCACTGCTGCCGATTTTATTCATTCCTAAATCAGTTTTAGTTATTTTCTTAAAATTTAATTTACTAACAATAAATAAAAAACAATCTGCTGTAATTTATAAAAATCTTTCAAAGATATTATTACTCAATTTATGCGATACAGTACCATATAACAGTAACGAATCAAATCACTCGCACATTCTTTTTACGTATACGCTGTGCAGGGGATGGCTTTTGTTACTACTAGTAACTTATTGCAGCCCGACGAGCCGGTCGAGGTGTCGTACGTTTATCGCTTTTGCTAATTACCCCCAAAATTATTATGAATAAAATTATGAAGCCAAAACGAATTGCAACCAGTTCGAATAATTTTATATATTACTAGTTGACCCAGCGAACTTCGTACCGCTATAAAAAATAGGGCTTGGTGGTAGAAAGTTGAAAATTTAGGGATGTATGTATTTTTGTATGATTTATCATAAAAAAATTAAAACAAATTTATTATCTAAAATTGAAAAAAAAAAATTTGGGTGTGGATTACCCTTAACATTTAGGGGGATTAAAAATAGATGTGGTCCTATTCTCAGACCTACATTTATAAAATTTATGAGAATCGGGAAAGCCGTTTCGGAGGAGTTTAACCACAAACACCGCGACACGAGAATTTTATGTATTATATACTTTTAAAAAAAATACTTTGTTTATATTTATATGTCGGTTTTATTATATAGCTTTATTATATATTTATAGTCCGATTAATACTCATGACGGTATTTTATATCATATGTTAAAATATTTTAAGCTTTTAAACTTTGTTGGTTATCTGGTAGCTGAGCTTCGTGCGACAAAATGACTTCAAAACTAACAGTTTTTTATCAGAATGTTCGCGGGTTAAGAACAAAGTGTTTGCTATTTAAACAGAGTTTAAGGCTTCATAATTTTGACATAATCGTAATTACCGAGTCATGGTTACAAGATGGTTTCTTTGACGGTGAATTTTGTGACGGGGAGTACGATGTCTTCCGTAGGGACCGTGACCTTGACTTGAGTTGTAAATCTACAGGTGGCGTCGTACTGATTTTAGTTAAAAGTAGCCTGGGAGCGCGACGGTCTAGCGAGCGTGAACAGCTCCCACCAGTTGAGATGCTTACAGTTTCGATACCTTCGCACGCGATTAACTCGCCGGCAGCACTTCACATAAGCGCTATATATATACCACCGGATCCTAGTCGTATTACACAGGATATAAACCTAATCGTGGACTCATTAAACGAAGGTTTTAACTGCAATCTATGCGATAATCATTTTATACTCGGCGACTTCAATCTTCCACAAATTGAATGGAGTGCGAACAAACCCATCTTCGCACAATATCTATCGCTGTGCAAAAGGCAAGCGTTCACTTAATAAATAACCTATCCCTATTAGGGTTTTGTCAATACAATAATTTTACAAACTATGTGGGGAACGTACTAGATTTGGCATTTTCTAATTTACCTTTAGCAGTTGAAAAACATATACCTTTTGTTAAGGAAGATCGTTCCCATCCCCCTCTTATTATTGAAATATTAGACGTGTCAGTTAAGCCATTGAAGGAATTTAATAGCTTAAAACGTAACTACAGAAAGGGAGACTATGTCAGCTTAAATAAGCACTTTACTGAAGAAGATTGGAATTCTATTTTGTCATCCCGTTCAGTCAATGAAGCAACAGATACCTTCTACAAAATTGTCTACGATGCCATCAATAAATATGTCCTCTTTAGCAAGCAACGTGGTTCGCTCGTATCCCACCTGGTACAGTAAGTCCCTAATTAATATTATAAAAGATAAATCCAAGGCTCACGCTAGGTGGAAAAGGCACGGAAACCTATTGGACTATGATGATTTTTCTTTGTTACGTAAAAGACAGTGCCGTGTACGTGAAGCCTGCTTTCAAAGTTACATCAACAACGTTGAGCGCTCTGTTAAAACTTGTCCCAAAATGTTTTGGTCATATATAAAGTCACTTCGTGGAGGTTCTAATTATCCTCGGACTGTTACTGAGGGTCAACTACACTCACAGATGGTTTTTTGATATGCGAAGCGTTTAGTGATTATTTTAAAAGCACCCCGTCGTTTCAACAAACATCTACGAGCATCGATCATGCTTCTAAATTAAATATTTGTGTCGAAACAGTATCTAAAGCTTAATTCAACTTGGACTGCTCCAAGGGCGCTGGCAGTGCATTCCTCCAATATTTTGGAAAAACTGCTCTAAAACATTGGCTTCTCCACTAACAGTTATTTTTAATCGATCGCTATTTGAGGGCACTTTTCCCACCATTTGGAAAAAATCTCACATTACTCCGTTACACAAAAAAGGCTCCAAAACGTTACACAAAAAAGGTGGAAAACTACAGAGGAATTTCCGTACTTAATACAATAAGTAAAGTCTTCCAGAAAATGGTGTACGTAGCGATTTACCCTGTTATCTACAAAGGATTATCAGACCGTCAGCATGGTTTTCTTCGTCGTCGCTCCACTATTACTAATTTATCCACCTTTGTGAATTACACTTTGATGAATATGGACAGCGGTGGACAGGTAGACGTGATCTACACGGACTTCGAAAAGGCTTTCGATCGCTTCGATCACGTTATCTTGCTTCAAAAGCTTTATGGTCTGGGGATCCACGGGGACTTGTTACGTTGGATACAGTCATATTTAGAAAACCGCTCTCAGGCATTTGTTTTGGGTGGATATAGATCAAACTTCATTGATATACCAACAGGCGTGCCTCAGGGGTCGCATCTAGGGCCTTTATTTTATAGCGCTTACTTGTACGACATTGGGGTTCATTTAAAATATGCCGAACACTTGTTATATGCAGACGACAAAAAAATTTTTCTTCGCATCATAAATATGCGCGATTGCGAATCCCTACAATCCGATCTAGACAATCTTAGCAAGTATTACATGGAAAACAAAATCACTGTCAATATAAGCAAGTGTCAGTGTATCTCATATACACGAAAAAGCAAGCATATTCATTACAAATATACACTCAATATAAACCCAATTGCAAAGAGTGACGGAGATTAGAGATTTGGGAGTTATATTTGATAGTAGGATGACTTTAACGCCTCATATAGACCACGTTGTTAACAAGGCCTACAAGAGCTTGGGCTTCGTCCTGCGTTCGTGCAAACCCTTTAGTGACATGGCCGCCATTAAATCAATTTACTGTGCATATGTTTGCAGTACATTAGAATACGCTAGTCAAATTTGGTCATCCCAATATAGTATACACAAAGATTAGAAGAAGAGAGAGAATCCAAAAAAAAAAATATTAAACATCTTAACTATCGACAACGTATTTCCCCTGATTCATATCATAGTGGATGTCAACATCATGGCCTCTTGAGCTTAGAGGAGAGGCGGGTAATGCTTGACATGTGCCTACTGTTCGACACCTTAAATGGGCAATTTGACTGCGCGGATTTAGTAGCGGGTATCGGATTTTGTACTCCTAAGCGACGCACACGCCATACTACCTTGCTTTGTACTCCTAAATACTCCACTAGATATGCTAGTAACAATGTCCTCATTCGTATAGCACGTACATATAACACAAAATTTAACGAACTTGAACTTTTCGGGATATCGAAACACACATTTAAACAGCGAGTTTTGCAGTATTTCAGTTAATACGTTCGGTATGCTATTACGGCAAAAATTATACTACATTCATTATATTAACAAAGACTCGGGCCGCCGGGAGCAGTTGGTGATGGGTAGGGCTGCCATCTCTAAAAGGTGGCAACCAGGATCAGAGGCGTGATAACCCCGGATTTTGGAGCCCAGAACCCGGACAGACCAATAAAAAAACAGTTAAAAACGTTACAAATCAACTTTTTTTTGTAGATGTAGGCAAAAGAGCTAGCGGTCTACCTCATAATAAGTGGTCACTGCTGCCCATGGACACTTGCAGCACCAAGGAAAGCTGATCTTTGTTGGAAGTCTGCATTTATAGTTACAGTGTTAGAATAGATTTATTCATTTTCAAAGACATTTAAATGTACGGATTAATTGGCAACCCAAAACAGGAAATTTTTAAACCCGGAACACAAATGAAACCCCGCCCGGACGCTCCCCGGACGCCCCGTAAACTAGGACAAATCCGGGGAAACCCGGACGGATGGCAGCCCTAGTGATGGGGGACTATGTACTTGGTTCCCCATCATACACAATAAAACTAGTATTTATTAATAAGCAATAGATCATGTCTTCCCACGTCTTAGTACAATTGTAAATTTCATAGAAAACCTATTATTGGCCTTAGTATTAGAAAGTATGTAAAAGAAAAAAAAATTTGTTACGCTGTTGGTTTTCTGAATAAATAAATAAATAAAATAAAAAAATACTGGTCGTTGAAAAACCATTTAGGCTTAAACTCATTGGTATAATATAATAATACATTTTATTTGGGATATTATCCAAACTATATTTTCAATTACAAAGTTTAATGTTCACATCATTATCGAAATGAAACATGCTATTAGAGTAGAGTTTAAATTAGGGCAGTGAATAAAAATAAACAATTTGTCGTATTTTCCTGGTCGGCTGTATAAGTCGATAATTAAAATTTAATTGTTGATGAAAAAGGTCCGCTCTCAAGGTGACGAAATGAGGACGGTCTGTAGGAGTTTTTAGCCGACGGCATAATTCCATTGGAAACATTGCAATAACATTCGCAACAACTGCTAATAATAAAAACAACACATAAAATCTTAATAGACCACGACTCTTTATGGACAGACTTGGGCCATAATTTCAACGTTTTACTGTAATGAAGAAATAATAAAAATATACTGTATACATTCTACAATATCACGTTTATCAACACATTTGCGAGAAAACATTATACCTACATTTTTTAAGTAATGAAGCATTTTTTTTCTAATAAGAAAATGGCGCGTTTTGTAAATGGCGCGTGCGGGTGGTGAAAATTAGAACTACATCTTTCACCTCTTTTTCTTTTTAATATTAAAATGAGACACAGGTATAGACTACAAGCGCTTCCGAGGAGGTTCGATCGAAATTAAAAAAAAAACCGTAAAGAATCCGCAAGGTGCCGTGTAAAAAAAGCTTTTTTAAGCATGCATAATTTTTTATGCACAACGCTTAAACGTTGAATAAATTTAAGCCGTTTTTCTCATCGCTATTTAAATATGTGCCATTATAATGTAACCACGAGATTGCAGACAGCAAGATGCGTCACAAGAATTTGCATTTCAAACTAACCTCATCCACCCTGAATTCAATTTTCCTATCCCGCGAAGGTCTTATTCACTGTAGCAGGAAAAATACTTTTGTATTGTAATGTAACTGCAGTCTTCTTTTATAAGCTTCCCCAGACGAACGTTCTAAATCGAATGGAATATTATATCTAACTAAAAATATCATTATTGCCGTACAATTTTTTCAAATATTCTCTGTGCTCTTTCCCTCGTATCCAAATATTCAATTAACTGAAATTTTATATAAGTTAATTGAATATTTGTTAAAAAGTTAATTTGATCTTTTAATCATAGCAGTCATCATCCGTTAGGCATCCGTACAGCAAGATTATTCTATCGGGCAATTACAAAGGGAGATCACTAAGTGCAGTGATATTAGATGCACCATATGGTCTAGATACGTGAATAATTTATGGATGTGTCTGTCCAATAAGCTCCCCAACCAACAAAATATAGTTCTATAAAAGAACATAGAACGTTTTGTTGAAATTGTATCGGTGGTGAAATAAAAGGCCAAAGAATCTACAAGGAAAGTGGCGAAATTATATCTCTATTTTGCTCTTAACAGCCCTTTCACATTTTTTTGCAAGAAAGCGTAATTTTTTAGCGCCTCGTTTACCCCTTCGAAAATATCTTGACTGTTTCCAATAGAAGTAAACAGTAGATTTATTTTTCCTATTGTAAGTTAATCTAGAATAAATATTCTAGTTATATATTGCAAATGCAAATACTATTTTTCTTTTTTTGTACTGATCGTTTTACTGCAGCTAGTTTACGGAAAAAACGATAATATGCACAACTTCAAACGCCTCAATCTCTCAATAATGTTTAATAAATTAGATCAAATAATTATTAATTATTACTACGACATCAGAAATATGTTTTTGTTGTAACATAATGTATTAGAATTCAGATTTTCCATCACATTAATTATTATCAAAAAAAAAAACATCTAACCTCCGTGACTTTTCCCAATAAAATAATGCAGGTTTACCTCGTATTTTGATATTGAATTAAATAGAATTGCTATCAAATATCAAATCGAAAAAAGCTTCTGCTTTTTTCGATTTTACTAGTACATGGTTCTCCACGTAGGGGTAAAAAACAGAACGCGAATCCATTGTCAAAAAGTCTATAGAAAAAGTACAAAATGCAAGGAAAATTGTTGTTTGGGTCGGCCTCTGAGCAAGATAGTTTCATGGAATTTAAATGCAAGATAAATTGTAATGTTGAATAATAATAAATTAATTACTAAAGCACGATGAGCAAAAGATTCCATTTACTGTAAGCTTTTAATCGTGGTCAATAAATGTAGTGTTTGTAGATCTATTTACATTACAAGCACGGGATGACGGACTTAAAGATGCTAATACTGTGTGAATCATGGTATAGGATTAAGACACTGTTGATGAGATGATGGCTGATCTAGAAATATGGAAAAATAATATATTTATGTGATTGAAGAAAAATTTAAGAATGTTGAACCAATAATTGATTCGTAAAAAGCTTGTTAACGTATTAATATTATTTTATCGTATAATATACAAGCAATAAATTCGATAATGGAATTAGGATTATTTTCCACTGTCTCACATCGAAGTGTAAAGATTATATAGGTATTTCATTTATGACGACCTCCGTAGCCGAGTGGTTTGTACGCCGGGTTTCAAGATGTCGCCTACTCGAGAGGTCCCGGGTTCGAATCCCGGTGGGAGCAGATGTTTGTGTGATGAATACGAGCATTTGTACTCCAGTCAAAGTAAATATATATCAGTATATGTATTCTAGCCGTGACCCTAGTATCCCATAACAAAAGCCTGCAGTGTTTACCTTGGGGCTAGACTAATTAGTGTATGTTGGAAATATTTATTTATGTATATACATGGAAATTCATATTCTATTTGCTAGCCTGAAAAATAATATCGGAGAACGTAAATAAACCCTAGCAGCGTGCTTTTCGTTTACTATCCACTGAGCAAAGTCACTGCTGGCTTGGACGTCATGGCACTGTGTTTGTGCCTAAATGTAAAGGAGATTGCTCAAATTGGCCCAAATGCATTGACATATACGGTAATTCTTGGCGTAATTTATACTTTATTTTACAGTCATTAGATATTAACGGACACCTTTGTATAATATATTCATTTTAAAAAGGACTTTTAATTCTACCGGTTTGGAAAACATACGAATAATTTTTAATGGCTATGGGTGTAGTAACATTCAGCCAAAGACTGATCGAAGTTGTATAAATAACATCAAAACAAATCTATTTTGTAAAGATCGATAAAATAAAACTTTTTTTTATTACACTGTGGTATTAATGTCCACAACTATATAATCATTTTCACTAGATGCAAATGTGCTCAGACAATTATTATAGATGGTATTCGACATTATAAAGTCTATTGCCATACATTTTTCGCCAAACACCTCCATAAACACATTATAATCTGTATATGGGTATGGTCGCGAAAAATTGTACAAATATCATTTTCGTTTTGTCCCCATTTTATTTTTCTCATAATTTCGAAGTTATTTGATAAATGTCATTTGTTGAACATTGTTCTGAATGACGAGCTTCTGTTTAGATTATTTTGACGAAATGTAACCTACCATCCCTAAAAAATATATGTAAAAAAAATATAATTTAAAAGGTAGTGCTTTCACTCCCATACAAAAATTGTTTGTCCAACTACCACCTTTGTATTAAAAATTGCCAATAATTCCGAAAAAAAAATAGTATTTCTAATTATTAAATTGTACTCATGCTTTATGATACTTTCTCAATGTGTTTCTAAACGTGCTTATTAAAATAGCGTTTCAGTTACATATTTAATCGTTTTTAAAAAAGTGTCCAATTTTATGATGAGTGTGTAACGTCATGAATGTAACGTTTGTTTCTACCAGTTTCCTTTATGTGATTTGATAATTTTTGCTATTTTCATAAACTGCAACACTATTAAGCAAGATACAACATTCAGAAATAAAAATCGGCCATATTTTTCCGAATAAAAATCGTAATTTGTGTTGACTTCAGATTTGTCGCCAATAAATATTGTTTTTTGTATGTTTGCTTGCAAGGTAAGTGCTGCTTGTTGTGGTATACTGTTAACGTGTTTAGAAAGATGTATTATCACAGAAAACGGTAACCCTACGTCACAATCCATAGTTGTTTGCAGTTCAATGATATTTGAATTTTAGGTCATGTCGCACGCTTTTTTGTGTCATGAATGTTACAATGTGTAACGAAATGTGTAACGTTACAATCATGACCGATTCTAAGGCGGAGATTACACTATTTTACTTAAAATATAACCTTACCGCGACTTCGTCTGAGTTAACTTTGGTTTTTTGAGAATCCTTTGAATGTTTATATGTTCGTTACTCAATCACGCAAAAACGGCTCAATGGATTTTGATGAAATTTGGCACACATTATATGTGTATACTATATTGAGTAACGAACATACAAACTTTCACATATATAATATTAGTAGGATAAAATTAGTTAAAAATATATATTCCAGATGCCTTTGACCAATGCCGAAAGGCAAACAAAATATTGTGAAAAGTTACGAACCCAAAATCCTTCGAAGTACGAAGAAATAAAATCAAAAAATGCAGAAAAAAAAAGAAAAAAACCACGGAATGTACCGAAGACAATAAAAGATTGAAAAGAAAACAGTGGCGAGCCAGTCAAAATCGTCGCAGACTGAAGTCAAAAGATACTGCGAAAAATGATAATATCACTGAAGTGTGCTGAAACTCATGAAAACACATTCTTGGTACGAAAACTACAAAGAAGATGGGCTAACCAAAGAATATTATATGAAGAAAAAATCTAAAGCCAAACGTTAATCAAAAAATATAATATCACCACCACAGGCCTAGAACTATTTAGTACCAGTAGAACTACTACAATAGGTTCTATTATGAACTAAGCTTTATGATGGTCATGTATGTAACGTTCTGTCATGTACGTAACGTGTGTTACGATGTCATGAATGTTATTTGTACAATTTTTTGCGGCCATACCCATATATGTTAGACTTTAAAGTATCTATCTATGGGCCTACGTTCCCTGACTATAAATTAATAAATAAATAAAATTATCAGGTGTGATACACTAAAATCTAAAATATGATTAAAAACATAACAAAAATAATGAAGCTACTGAATATATGGCTATAAAACCTAAATCTCTTAGCTTTCTTTGGTTAACGAGAGTTTAAAAATTCTCTCTAATCTGTGGCTCGTTCACAATCATCACACAGTTTCTGTCACAGAGTACAGTATAACTGGAAATGACACCTTTTAAAAGTTACTCTTAAGCATTAACTTTAAAAACAGGCAACTATCTGTTAATCTACATGCTCTATATACCTGAATCTAATCCATAATTTCGGTACTAGGCTTGATTTCCCTAGTTTACTATATAACTTATTTGTTTTAATATGTTCAGTGTATATGGTTTATAGAAGTTCTCAGGAGTGTCCGTCAATAATATTCGTTTCTATAGTAATTTATATGTAATTTCGAATTTAGGAAACATTTTTTCATAATTATTGGTCTTTAGGCCAAACATGTATGGAAGCTGAGCAATCTCCTTTATATCACGAAACGATTCTCTTGCATTTCGTGTAAGTAAATATTTACATGATATTTGTAAAAACATACATGCTGTAACATGTTACACTAAAACCCATTAAGAGTTAGTTACAAATGGTATTGTTTTTTTAATTTTACAAAATATCTGTATACCTAATATGAAAAGTGTACTATGTTGAAAGAAAACTACGATGCAAGTCAAACTATTAAAAACATGAATAAAAAAGAAGTCCTTCCTCGGCTGGTATTAGAACCCAGGCCGCCCGCGTAGTAGGCGAGTTTTCTTTCACTAAATCACCGATGCTTGTTGATAAGGTCTAATTTTTTAATAACAATTAAAAAAGTAACGTGACAGGCTAAAGATGTGCGAAAAAATTGCGACGATTTAATAAAAGTTTCACTTTAATATCTTTAGCTAATTTCAGTTTAGTTTGTGCAGAACGCACAGATATGCAACTCGGCACATTCCAAGTAAGGTCATACCATCACTCCTATTTCTCCTTCCTCGCACTGAAACAATGTAAACAATTTAAATTGCTCCAAGCCATGGACTCGCTTCCGGAGTGCGAAGCTCTCAAGTAATTTTGTATATTTAAGATAGATATTATTTTATTCTAAATAAAGCCAGTAGTGTTCATAAATAAAATTAACATATTTTCACGTACACAACTAGAGTAGAGTTACGCTAGCACTCAGGGCTTTTAAAGTTAACAAAAGTTTGTGGTCACTCTCACTTTCTTTGCGACAACAATAGATTAGCGGCCAGTTTCAATAATCTACTCATTCCCATTGGATTATAATGACATAACAATATATTACGCTGCGCTTTGTGTAGTTAACAATAAATTCGTTTCTGTCTGTTACTCAGTGTTACCAACCCTTACCAAAAATTTCCCCTAAGTATTTTTTAAATACCCCTATAATCCCCTAAATATAGAATTTTATGTGTACCTACTTATTACCTAAATTCTTTCGTTGCTCATAAATTAAAACTTTACATATTTAGTTACAGTAAATTATTTTATTGAATGAATACAGTTTCCGAAAGAAAAATCAAACGAAAATGAGCTGACAGGCTGTTAAATCTTATTTTCATCCCACCACCTCGGAAAGTGTAATTTTGCGCTTCGAAATCTGGCTGGAAAATTCTATTTTATTCGCTTGAGCGGCAAAGTAGATTTGAATTTAGAACATCACATATAATGAGTACTCAATATAATTGTAAATTCAAAACGTCATTAAACCTATTTAATGTAACCTCTATGGTGCCAAATTTATGATTAGAACTTTTTAAATTGTGAAAAAATTTAAATTTGGAACCTTCTTGGTTTCTTTGTTTGATTTGCGTGCTTCGCGCCATTCTAGTTTTTCACGTTTTATTGCTTAAATATTTTGTCATTATAAATTGTTTTCTTTTTCATTTTGTCATTTCCTCGCTGAGGTGGGATGAAAAGTTACGTATTGCACTCGAGTGGAAAGATTTTTCACCTTGTGCTCGTTTGTTTCCCTCGCTGACGCTCAGGATTCTAATTTAGAATCACTCGCTGCGCTCGTGATTCAACTTTAGAATCCTTCGCTTGCTCGGTCATCCAAATCGAGCACGCGGTTAAAAAGGAACTTTCCACTCTTGTATAATAAATAACTATTAGCTGTTTTGATTGGTGGAATAAAATCATTAGGTTTTTCAACAACCAATCACAGCAGTAGACATGTGATTCAATAGTGTGTCAACTTTTATTAGTTTCACCTGTATGTAATTGACTCGTTTGGGCCCGAATTTGGTCCACTTCCCGGTTTCCGATTGAGCTGAAATTTTGCACGCATGCAAAACCCCTAAGTTGGGAACCGTGCTGTTACTGCCATTCATTTGCTTAAGCAAATGAGCAAGTTAGCTTCCACTATCGCAGAGGGAACGCGCTAACATTTATTTGGATAGATTTTCACATACTGACACATCTATCGGCCCACTTAGCGTTATAAATTTCAACGGTCTGTAGAAAAAAATAATTAAGTTAGCTTGGGAATAATTATATATTAAAAAAAAACGTGTGGCACTCAGGGACTGCCGCGGTAAAGCTATTGCATAGCATTTTTTATCTACTTATGCAATTATAATTATCTATTTATGCAGTATTTTTTTTTCTTTGATATACATTCAAGTTACTCTTTTTGAGCGTGGTGACCCACAAGAAATCCTTTTTTTTTTCTTTTATTGAATATATAAGAAGTTAAAGTTTGTTTAAAATATATTTATTATCTTATAATACATGTACGTTATTCATGATTTTTGAATTGAATTGAAACTATATGGTTGTGGTAACTGAAATAAGAAGTTAGCAGCTAGTCTACACGCATAGTCACACGCACACAAACACCGTGGCTGCCGATTTGAAACGACGCTAGACGATGCACGATTTTCAACCGTCTTTCAACGCCGCACCTGGAGCTCTACTCTCTTTCTCCGAAACGAAATTTCGGTAACGAACGAATTTCAAACGAAATTTCGCCAGTGTCTCTACTCTATTTCATTTTCGAACAGGCACATTAACTTCGGAACCATAAACAGTTTTCGTGAACGAATGGAATGAGTCATGTTTGTGAGTTCTTTTTATCTCTACTTTTAAGAAAACGTTTTTTTTACTTGGCAACAATATAGGTAGTTTACGGCAAATTTTTTGATGACATTAAAAGAACCTTCTTTGACAGTGTTAGCCGACTAATTTGTAAAGTCGATACAATCTACTGTATGTCAACCTGAATTTGTCGTTTAATACTTTGAAGTATCGAAATTACAAAAAATAATAAAAAAATGGTTTATTTGTTAATTTTACATGCTAAAAATGTTACTCGAGCTAAGCAGCTATTATTAAAAATACTCTTGCAAGTATTTTAGACTTAATTAAAACAAAAATCTCAAAACGAAAATGAAAAGGTAACACTTTTCATTTCGTCGATTTGAGGTTAAAATTTCGAACAATTATCTGTCAAATTCAACTTTTCCTTCGAAAGTTTTGTGAATTAGAGTAGGCTTGGAGAATTTAATTGTCAAAATATTTCGGACGTACGAATTTTCGAAATGAAAAGGAAACAGAGTAGGAAACGTGCGAAATTTCGATCGAAATTTCGTTTTTCGTTGAAATAGAGTAGGCCTCCTGTAAGCCGTGCGTCGTCTAACGTCGTTTCAGTTCGGTAGACTTCGTGCCGAAGTCTAAACGACGAATTTCTTGATTCGGTCGCCGCGCTCAAAGTCCGCGATAAAAGTCATTCAATAGCTTAAAAACACACGAACGTGATGTTTAATAAATCAGCTTCAAAACTGTGTTAAATCTTTCTGCTCAATGTAACATTTATTTTTAGCTAGGGACCATCGAAACCATATCAAACCTAGGTCAAAACTTAAAATGCTAGGTGGGCCGATAGATATGTCCGGGAGTATATTTATAAAATTCAGTATTAGAAAAAGGTTTTTAAAACTGTTGGTCTCATTCGATTAGTAATACGCGCAAACCCAGCAGCCGCCAGTAACGGCGCGAACGAAGTTAATGCGGCCGTACATCAATTTTACAAAAGCCATAGCGCAATAAATTGGCGGCACGCATAAATAGAAACCCGCATTATACTCGTACACGACACGATTTATAGACGAGATAAACGCAGCCGTTTCATTGCCAATGATATTACCTTACAGGAGTCGTTTCTCTTAAAATTTGTGAGTAAAAAAGGAATCGGCCGTCTACGTGTCGGAGTCGCGCTCGAAGGGTTTCGTACCATTTATCTATACAACATTAGACACTAAATTATAAAAACAAGGATGAAACGGCAAAAAAAATCACGTCTGTTGTATGGGAGCCCCCTTGGATTATTATTTTATTTTTAAAGTGAATGAACAACTAAATATTTTAAGCTTCTACTTGTTGCCATTACCAATATTGTGAAAAAAAAATGCAATAAAATGTATTTCTTGTATGGAAGCCCTACTTAAAATAATGATTTTATTCTGCTTATAGTATTTCTTGTTATATTGGCAACAGATACATCATCTGTGAAAATTTCTACTGTCTAGCTATCCACGGTTTACGAGTTACGTCATGGTGACAGACAGACATAAGGAGTGTGTGGAGTCTTAGTAATATGGGTGACCCTTTGAGTATGGAACCCTAAAAATAATTTTTAGACAGTACTTAGGTATATGACATACCTAAGTAGAATATTTTTTATATATTTTAAAGATGTTTGCATTCATTGCAGCTCTTCGACTTTCATAAATGTTTTGTATTCTTTGTATATTTTATCCTAAAAAAGTGTCCTGTCTCAATTCAAGTCATATGTTATATGCGTATTGGCGTAGGTACCAAATTTCATCCTAATCCGTTAAGTAGTTTTTGCGTGATTGAGTAAAGTAGGATATATTTGTTCGTTAATAAGTTCCACTCATGCAATAATCAATTTGCATGAACAGCAGGCAGTTTGAAGCGATCTACTATAATGTATGGCCTATTAGTTAAGTCTCTAATCCACCAAATGCAAATGTTAATCGAATCTATAATTGTGTAATTGTTTCCATAGTATTGGGATCTAGGGGGCCATTCGCCTAACGGAAATGCTTTGGAAAACGCTTACGCTGACGATTTCATCAGTGTTATTTCTAGCCGCCTGAGGTTTTCCAATGCTTTGCGCTTTTTTTTTGCTTTTGTATTGGTTATAACATTATTTAAGAAAATGAGCGTGGGTATTTGAAAACCTTCGGCGGTCAGAAATAACAAAGGAAATCGAAAGCTTTAGCGTTTTCCAAAAGCATTTCCGTTAGGCGAATGGCCCCCATATGAGCGCAATAATGTATGCAAGCCTATAATTTAAACCTTCATGGATTTACTTATAAAGGTTAAAGAGATCCATAGGGAATCATTAATTTAACAGTAACTTCCGGAAGAATACAACCAAATGACTTTGGCCGTGTTAACTTTAGTTTTTGAGCGTCCCACAGGAACCTAACATTTTTTTTTGGGATAAAAAGTATCCTATGTCTCAATCCAGGTCATAAACTATCATCATCATTACCCTATTAATGTCCCCACTGCTGGGGCACAGGCTTTCCCTATGGATGGAATAGGGAGATTGGGCCATGACCCCCCACGAGGACCTCAATGGCGCAGGTGGTTAGCGCGTTCGGCTGCAATCGTTGAAGTTAAGCGACTTCCGCAGTGGTCGGTTGAAGTTAAGCGACTTCCGCAGTGGTCGGTTGAAGTTAAGCGACTTCCGCAGTTTTGGTAGAAGATGATAGAAGATTTTTGGTCGCCTATCCCATTGGATGGGTGACCAAAAATCTTCTATCTCGAGATCCGCCGTGCTTCGGAAGGCACGTTAAGCCATTGGTTCCCGCTGCATCTGCAGTCCTTAGCACCCGCCAATCCGTACATAAACTATATGCGTACTAAATTTCATCCAAATCCGTTCGGTGGTTTAGGCGTGAAAGCGTAACAAACAAACAAATAACCAAACAAACTCACTTTTCGCGTTTATAATATTAGTAGTTAGGATAGTTAGGATTAGAATAGTGTTTAGTTCCTTCAGTGGTTTAGGTTTCCAATGCTCCTCGGACTTGGGGATGAAACATTCCTTCAAGCATTCGCCGTTAGACCGGCGGTCTCGTTTGTATTTCTGCACCGTGTATATGTGGCAGAGGTATTTACTTGACTATAAAATTAGGGCAGGTGCATATAGAGTTACCAACTTGTTGTCTATCAAATATAGTATTTTTGAAGCTGTTACGTTTAAAAATATAGCAGATGACAAAAAAAATAGTAGGTAATTTTAAAAATAATATTAAAAAAAAATGATTTTAAATTTATATTTTTTTGCTACTCTGTGCCTTACTATGTTTTTTATTTTTAAGGACGCTTTTACTGGATAAATATTCTCTTTATGCAAAATATAGTAGTTTCACCTACTATTTTCTTTTTTTCAGAAATATAGTATTTGGTCTCCTAATATAGTAGGGTTGGCAACCCTAGGTGCATGTCCGAATTGTTCATGAAGGGTTCCATACCGTTTAAACGGCGAATTACCATTTTTGTGAATGTCATACGTAGTATTGTAACTAAATATGTATTTCTATTGAAAAAAAAATGCACAATACTATCAGTACTCATGCTCTGTATAGAGCTTTATAAAGAACATTTCTATTGTGTCCATGTTGTTCAGACGTGTACCGTGAAACTGGCCGTTGGCGCCCAACAAAAGCGTGAAAACTCGCTGACCATTGTACCAACGAATATCGTGTTTTTACAGTTCAGTTCTCTGAACGAAACTCAGTGCAGTATTTTATTTTTACGCAGATACGACTTTCATTATATGTACTATGAATCAGTAACTTTGTCACGCTTTGTTTTCACGACTAATTTAATAATTACCAAATGAGATAGATGTTTTAAAATTTATCATCAGCATATTTATATTCCCAATGCTGGGACTTTGGCATACATAGGTCTTCCCTGTGTGGACAGATTGGGGAGAACGACCGTAATGCAATAAATTATTTAAATCTAATCAGATTAAAGCTTAGCTTACTAATATAGGCTTGTATTTTATGCCAAGTTCCTACAAGTCAATTTATTTTAAAATATTCATGTTCTTGTAGGCTTCAGGTGTTTGATTTCTTCCCAAGGGGAAAAAAACCGATCTAAAATTGAATAACAAATTTCCATTGAGACACAAATTGTTGATTAAAAAGTGTAAAGCAAATAGGTACCTATAAAGCTTTTATTTTCTCCAATAATCAAAGCTCCCGTACTGTAGTTGTTATTAGTTTTTGTGAGTTTCGGAAGAATATTGGTTGTTTTATTTATTATAGTAGGGGAGCCCAAACGGGGATTTTTATATTTACTCCAGCGTGGCAGAATAACATAACCATTTTTGTACCCAAGTCTATAAAAACAACCATGCTTAACCAATTTTGTTCTAGAGACCTCACTTACGAAAGACTTGAGTCATCTGCTAGAGGAGTGTCCTAAGTATTTATAACCACGATTCAACCACATACAAACCTGCAGAGCCCTAAAAATTCACAAGTCTTTAAAAACAACCATGCTTAACCAATTCTGTTCTAGAGACCTCACTTACGAAAGACCTGAGTCATCTGCTAGAGGAGTGTCCTAAGTATTTATTACCACGATTCCACCACATTCAAACCTGCAGAGCCCTAAAAATTCAACTAAGGATTGAAGTATCCAATTGCTTCTCTCCTCGCCAAAAAAGAGAAACCTACTACCTATTTCATAGAAATAAAAATAAGAGAAATCAAAGAAGATTAAAAAAAAACGTCATATCCTTAAGTTCAAACTTTTTTTTGCTGCTCTGGACGTTTGGCCCTGCGTAGAAGGCACAGGAATGGTTAGAGTACTTCACAAGGTGCAAGGTTGCCCCCTTTGTTATTCTGCCGCGCGCCCCTACCATTAGAAAAATTATATCAATATGACGGTTGTTATAAACAGGAAAGTAGAGGAAATCAAATAAAATATATTTAATTCCATTATAGCTTAAAATCCTGATATAGAATACTTCATTCTTTTTATAGGTTATGTGCTCCGTGGTGTCTAATTTTCAAACTAATTCTTTTATTGAAGAAGACATTCATCCTTAGTATTTTAATTAAGATAGTTATTTCAGGCAGGTACATTAGCATACCCTGCGAGTTTGACAAGACGTAAATCCTCTAACTAAAGAAAAAAAATACCAGAAAAAAAAAACTTACACGTCCTCACTGCCACGGTATTACCGTAACACCGTCATGGTACCATCACCCTTCGCTGCAAGATCAATTGATAAGGTTTTGCTTACAAAGTTCGTATTATTTTATTCTCTACCATACGCAGTAATGTATTATTTTTTTCTCTGTCACATGCTTGTGTGGCGGTTCATAACTGCTGCGCCAGCTACCTTCGCGTCTGGACTTTACAAGGTAGTGACACCAACGACCGAAAAGAACCAAAGATCGTCATTTTTTTCTGTGTTCAATGAAAAGAAGAGTAGGTAACCGATTACTAAATATGGTAACACCGAGTCTGGTATGGTTCGACAGTTTGTAACCTTTTAAACAATCACAAATATTTAACAGGATATTGTAAGACACCGTTTAAATAAACCCAATCTTTGGATGCCAGTATTCGAAGACGAGGAGTAATAACTATTTAATATATTCATTGGAGCATATTTCTATTGGGTATCTCAAACATTTCTGAAGCTATGCGGTTATTTCACTCTGCGATCTCGGATGGATCGTGGGGAATCTGTGTGGAAGAACTCTATAATAAAATATGTCTGATATGATTAAAAAGAGCGTAAATAATTTGGCTTGGGTGTATATTTCCTGTTGGAACATTAGAATCCCCCAATAATGCTCGTGTTACCAGAATTACTGATTTATTCGCAAAGGAAATAGATTGGTAATAGACTTTTTTCTTTCTTTTATCTGACTGCAGTAGGAGGGTTGTTTTTTTGAGAATGTATGTATAAATAAATACTACCTACTCACTGCACTGACTTCTACGGTACAGGAACTGTAGAAGTCATTTTTTCGCTGATTGCTTCACCAGACACCAGATAATCTTTGCCAAACATCTGACTGTTTTCGAAGGTTTCTGAAATAAGACGACAGGTGCTCAATTTGAATATAACTGCTTTTAATTGCCTTCAGTAGCCTTGTTGAGGTAACTTTCTGGAATACCAATATTTATTAAAAGGTTACGAAGAAAAAATTACAAAAAGGAGGATATACTTTGCATTGATATTAGTCATCCGTACAATTATATATTTTATTATATTGTTGATTTCCTTTATCGATGTCAGTGTAGGTGTCGATTACACGTTGTAAACAGTAGCCAGATGGTCCACCGCACTGGGACATTGGTATTTACATAATGTAGTAAATAATTATTTTTTTGAGGCTGATAGTTTGTCAACAGAATCAAATAAACCAATAAGCTATAAAATCGGAATAAGCTATAAAATGACACTATCAACTTACTCATTATTAGGTGATTATATTATTTGATTGATGTATATAAATGAAATCGGACAGGTAAAACCTTTCCAAAGGATATGAGTCATAAAAGTTCATATTCAAAAGCGTGTACCTACTAAGCCTTAAAGTTTTTTTTTTCTCTTTATTAGGGTAAACAAACAATGATACAATCTTGTTACATTATAGATTAATACTATCAGTGTACTAATTGCATCATCCACTACATTTTCCACAGAGTTTCTAACAGTAATTAGCATTGGGAGACTGTATACATTTAACTTAATTTTACTATTAATTTACTTTATTTGCCTATTATACTTAAATATGTAAATACATACTCTATAATACAATTTCTGATTATTAGCCTATTAATGTCCCCAATATGGAGCACAGACCTTCTTTATGGTATGAATAGGGATATTGAGCCATGACCAGTGCGAATTGGTGGGTGCTAACGACTGCAGCTGTAGTCGGGACCAACGGCTTAACGTGCCTTCCGAAGAACGGAGGAGCTCGAGATACTAAATCTCTGGGCACTTATCCACTGATCGACTATTGCGAAAGTTGCTCTACTTCCACGATCGCGGACCGAACACGCTAACTACCTACCTGCGCCATCGAGCTCCTCATCGAAGATTATTCGGTTGTGACTTATTCGAGAATCCACGACCACCTCGACAACTGAATCTAATCTAAACAGCGCTAGGAAACTTTTCAGTTAAAATTGGAATGGTTCTTTAGGAAAGTATCTTTTACGTTACTTTTGGTCCAATATTAGGCTGTTATATTCTACATGATGAACAGTAGCGTTAGTTACGCTTTACCTCAAAGTTACAAAGGATTGTTGCAGAATTGTGTTTCGAGAGGAACATACTCCACGTATTGTTGTTGTGAAATGTGCACCGCGTCACTGGGCAGTGTATCGTCGGTCGGACAGTCGCAGTTGGTCCGTAGTGTAGTGTCTCTTAGTTCTTGTGGACCGCACAACGAGCCTGCCTAGATAAAGTTATCAGCGAGCGGTGACAGTCCTCGTCCATGCGTTTGTCTCAAGCGACAAGCGGCTAGACGATTAATGTCCTTATCATTTATGCAAGTGTCGTCATTGACGTTTTATTGTTATGACGCGAACTTTGCACGGGCTGTTTTGTCATTGATAGATTATATTATTCACAATTTAATTAATTTAATTAGAACAGTTGGCTTACTGACGTAAGGAGATACCCATACGCTTTTAATATTTCAATTGATGTTTTTTGTATTATTCCAGGTGAAACTTGAAATGACAGATTTGTTTTTGTTTTCTATTTTGCTTCTTTCTTCTTTTCAATTAACCATACTAGTTTTTGTTTTTTTTTTTATAACTTTAAATGAATAACGAAAATAAAATACCAAAATAAAATTGATTTACCTTTTAATAAGTTTAAAGTGTGTATAAAAACATAGGTATATTACCCTAGCGTAACAATTTCGTAAGTCCATATCCTAAGGTATATAGTATTTTGTTGCTAATTTGTTGCTATTTTGTGCCGCAAGAATTGATTTTGTTGCTCCATGATTTCTCCGAAAAACGCCTGTTACGCTAGCGTAATATTACGCTAGCGAAACCACAGCGATAACTCGGAGGCAAAAGCAGTTAGACAGATCAGATGAACGGCATATTTTGTTGCTATTTTGTTGCTGTAAGATAAGCTGTTTAGATATGGAAAAATTCCCCCCCTTCATGGGGGGCTAACTACCCTTATTCTTAGATATTTCAGATATTTCGTATCTCGTGAACTAAAGCAGCTAGCGGCACGAGACAAACGGCGTATTTTGTTGCTATTTTGTTGCTGTAAGATAAGCTGGTTAGATATGGAAAAAATCCCCCCCTTCATGGGGGGCTAACTACCCTTATTCTTAGATATTTCAGATTTTTCGTATCTTGTGAACTAAAGGAGCTAGCGGCACGAGACAAACGCCGTATTTTGTTGCTATAAGGTAGGCATGCTGCGTACATCATAATCACAACCCTTATCGGGGTATGACCAACCCCCGACCTCAAGACACCAGATAATTCGTATCTCGTGAGCTAAAGCAGCTAGCGACCCGAACCCAACGGCGTATTTTGTTGCTATTAGATAGGCATGCTGCGACCATCATAATCACAACCCTTATCGGGGTATGATCAACCCCCAACCCCGAAGACACCAGATATTTCGTATCTCGTGAGCTAAAGCAGCTAGCGACCCGAGACCAACGGCGTATTTTGTTGCTATGAGATAGGCATGCTGCGTACATCATAATCACAACCCTTATCGGGGTATGATCTACCCCCGACCCCGAAGACACCAGATATTTCGTATCTCGTGAGCTAAAGCAGCTAGCGACCCGAGACCAACGGCGTATTTTGTTGCTATGAGATAGGCATGCTGCGTACATCATAATCACAACCCTTATCGGGGTATGATCTACCCCCGACCCGGAAGACACCAGATATTTCGTATCTCGTGAACTAAAGCAGCTAGCGACCCGAGACCAACGGCGTATTTTGTTGCTATGAGATAGGCATGCTGCGTACATCATAATCACAACCCTTATCGGGGTATGATCTACCCCCGACCCCGAAGACACCAGATATTTCGTATCTCGTGAGCTAAAGCAGCTAGCGACCCGAGACCAACGGCGTATTTTGTTGCTATGAGATAGGCATGCTGCGTACATCATAATCACAACCCTTATCGGGGTATGATCTACCCCCGACCCCGAAGACACCAGATATTTCGTATCTCGTGAGCTAAAGCAGCTAGCGACCCGAGACCAACGGCGTATTTTGTTGCTATGAGATAGGCATGCTGCGTACATCATAATCACAACCCTTATCGGGGTATGATCTACCCCCGACCCCGAAGACACCAGATATTTCGTATCTCGTGAGCTAAAGCAGCTAGCGACCCGAGACCAACGGCGTATTTTGTTGCTATTTTGTAGCTATAAGATAGGCATGCTGCGTACATCATAATCACAACACTTATCGGGGTATGACCAACCCCCGACCCCGAAGACACCAGATATTTGGTATCTCGTGAGTTAAAGCAACTAGCGACCTGAAACCAACGGCGTATTTTGTTGCTATAAGATAGGCATGCTGCGTACATCATAATCACAACCCTTATCGGGGTATGATCAACCCCCGACCCCGAAGACACCAGATATTTCGTATCTCGTGAGCTGAAGCAGCTAGCGACCCGAGACCAACGGCGTATTTTGTTGCTATTTTGCGACTATAAGATAGGCATGCTGCGTACATCATAATCACAACCCTTATCGGGGTATGATCTACCCTTGACCCTGAAGACACCAGATATTTCGTATCTCGTGAACTAAAGCAGCTAGCGGCACGAGACAAACGGCGTATTTTGTTGCTGTAAGATAAGCTGGTTAGATATGAAAAAATATCAGCCCTTCATGAGAGGCTAACTACCCTTATTCTTAGATATCTCAGATATTTCGTATCTCGTGAGCTAAACCAGCTAGCGACCCGAGACCAACGGCGTATTTTGTTGCTATTTTGTAGCTATAAGATAGGCATGCTGCGTACATCATAATCACAACCCTTATCGGGGTATGACCAACCCCCGACCCCAAGACACCAGATATTTCGTATCTCGTGAGTTAAAGCAGCTAGCGACCCGAGACCAACGGCGTATTTTGTTGCTATTTTGTAGCTATAAGATAGGCATGCTGCGTACATCATAATCACAACCCTTATCGGGGTATGACTAACCCCCGACTCCAAGACACCAGATATTTCGTATCTCTTGAGCTAAAGCAGCTAGCGACCAGAGACCAACGGCGTATTTTGTTGCTATTTTGTAGCTATAAGATAGGCATGCTGCGTACATCATAATCACAACCCTTATCGGGGTATGACCAACCCCCGATACGCCCTTGGTCTCGGGTCGTTAGCTGCTTTAGCTCACGAGATACGAAATATCTGGTGTCTTGGGGTCGGGGGTTGGTCATACCCCGATAAGGGTTGTGATTATGATGTACGCAGCATGCCCATCTTATAGTCGCAAAATAGCAACAAAATACGCCTTTGGTATCGGGTCGCTAGCTGCTTTAGCTCACGAGGTACGATATATCTGAGATATCTAAGAATAAGGGTAGTTAGCCTCTCATGAAGGACTGATATTTTTTCATATCTAACCAACTTATCTTACAGCAACAAAATACGCCGTTTGTCTCGTGCCGCTAGCTGCTTTAGTTCACGAGATACGAAATATCTGGTGTCTTCAGGGTCGGGGGTAGATCATACCCCGATAAGGGTTGTGATTATGATGTACGCAGCATGCCTATCTCATAGCAACAAAATACGCCGTTGGTCTCGGGTCGCTAGCTGCTTTAGCTCACGAGATACGAAATATCTGGTGTCTTCGGGGTCGGGGGTTGATCATACACCGATAAGGGTTGTGATTATGATGTACGCAGCATGCCTATCTCATAGCAACAAAATACGCCGTTGGTCTCGGGTCGCTAGCTGCTTTAGCTCACGAGATACGAAATATCTGGTGTCTTCGGGGTCGGGGGTAGATCATACCCCGATAAGGGTTGTGATTATGATGTACGCAGCATGCCTATCTCATAGCAACAAAATACGCCGTTGGTCTCGGGTCGCTAGCTGCTTTAGCTCACGAGATACGAAATATCTGGTGTCTTCCGGGTCGGGGGTAGATCATACCCCGAAAAGGGTTGTGATTATGATGTACGCAGCATGCCTATCTCATAGCAACAAAATACGCCGTTGGTCTCGGGTCGCTAGCTGCTTTAGCTCACGAGATACGAAATATCTGGTGTCTTCGGGGTCAGGGGTAGATCATACCCCGATAAGGGTTGTGATTATGATGTACGCAGCATGCCTATCTCATAGCAACAAAATACGCCGTTGGTCTCGGGTCGCTAGCTGCTTTAGCTCACGAGATACGAAATATCTGCTGTCTTCGGGGTCGGGGGTAGATCATACCCCGATAAGGGTTGTGATTATGATGTACGCAGCATGCCTATCTCATAGCAACAAAATACGCCGTTGGTCTCGGGTCGCTAGCTGCTTTAGCTCACGAGATACGAAATATCTGGTGTCTTCGGGGTTGGGGGTTGATCATACCCCGATAAGGGTTGTGATTATGATGGTCGCAGCATGCTAATCTAATAGCAACAAAATACGCCGTTGGGTTCGGGTCGCTAGCTGCTTTAGCTCACGAGATACGAATTATCTGGTGTCTTGAGGTCGGGGGTTGGTCATACCCCGATAAGGGTTGTGATTATGATGTACGCAGCATGCCTACCTTATAGCAACAAAATACGGCGTTTGTCTCGTGCCGCTAGCTCCTTTAGTTCACAAGATACGAAAAGTCTGAAATATCTAAGAATAAGGGTAGTTAGCCCCCCATGAAGGGGGGGAATTTTTCCATATCTAACCAGCTTATCTTACAGCAACAAAATAGCAACAAAATACGCCGTTTGTCTCGTGCCGCTAGCTGCTTTAGTTCACGAGATACGAAAAATCTGAAATATCTAAGAATAAGGGTAGTTAGCCCCCCATGAAGGGGGGGAATTTTTCCATATCTAAACAGCTTATCTTACAGCAACAAAATAGCAACAAAATATGCCGTTCATCTGATCTCTCTAACTGCTTTTGCCTCCGAGTTATCGCTGTGGTTTCGCTAGCGTAATATTACGCTAGCGTAACAGGCGTTTTTCGGAGAAATCATGGAGCAACAAAATCAATTCTTGCGGCACAAAATAGCAACAAATTAGCAACAAAATACTATATACCTTAGGATATGGACTTATGAAATTGTTACGCTAGGGTAATATACCTTAAAAACATGTATCCTTAAAAAAGGTTACTATACTGTTAAAGATTTCATAAATGATAAGGCACTTTGGGCTTAATATAATAGACTAAGTTGTTTTACATTGCTAATTTGGTTGAAAATTGTTTAATCGCCACTTCTTAATTTAAAAATAGTACCTAGCTATAACTTTTATTTATTAATAATATTATTCTGATGAAAGTTGACATCAACCCATGTTTTCAATTTTTTATGTCATCTTTCAATTGACGACTCTGTATGAAACAAAACAGGGAGAAAAAAAATAGCCCTTGCTGAGTTTCTTGCCGGTTCGTCTCAGTACAAGGTCTCCCGCCATAGATTTACGTAGGCGTAGGTAGCGTTTGACTTTCACAAGAGCTTGTAACAGCCTAGACTGAATAAATGAATTTGAGTTGAGTTTGAGTTTGAATTAAATGAAAACCATTTCTTATCTCATTTCCATACTGACTGACTTACAAACATAAAGACAGTTGGCTAGTATTTTTAGCTTTTTACTTGCACCAAATGGACGCTGGACCCGACAAGCCCACCGTGCGTTCCCCATCTCGCAACTCGAATCTCACTTGAATAGAATAACCATTGAAACGTGACCGGTGTGTGCTATTGAATAACTTTAAGTTGGCGAGACGCCCCGTACATTGCGGCTTGTGTTTGTAGCCTTTGTTTATGCTTAGTGTAAGTTTGAATATATAAAAACTGGCCATAGAGATGCATTCAAGTGTTAGAGTAATGTTTTGAAATCACTCGGGTGCACTCATCTGGCGCCGTGAATGGAGATGACGTTTATTTGTTACCTTTTTCTATCAGCAGTTCATCCTTTGTTAATATGTAGTTATAATGATTATACGTAGGTAGTCTCTCTAAAGTTGAAGCAATACCTTAACATCAAAAATTTTAAGGTATAAGGCTGACACGTAAAAATTGTGTAGCCAAAAATTGGTTACTCTCAACCAAAACAGAATGAATGATATTATGTCATTCACTTTAAGACCGGATCTGAAAATGGAATACAACAAAGAATTTGACCAGATGCTAGAAAGACGATCAGTTTTTATACAACCAATATCTATGCAGTATTGACGCCGCACGCTTCATCTCTTTCATGCCGGCACTTCACTTGGCTATTTCATATTTCATCATCACCAGCCTATTAATATCCCCACTGCTGAGGCTCAGGCCTTCCTTATGGATGGAATAGGGAGATTGGGCCATGACCCACCACGCGGGCCTAGTATGGATTGGTGGGTGCTAACGACTGCAGATGCAGCCGGGACGGCTTAACGTGCCTTCCGAAGCACGGAGGAGCTCGAGATAGTAAATTTTTGGTCACCCATGTAATGACCGACCACTGCGAAAGTTGCTAAACTTCAACGATCGCAGCCGAACTCGCTAACCACTTGCGGCATCTTCCTCCTCATATTCATATTTGCTATTTGTAAACTTCACATCAGTCTGTCCTTTTCATTCCTTATAAAGCATAATAAGGACAGGCTGTTGTCAAGTTTACCAATAGCAAATATGAATAGCCAAGTGAAGTGCCGGCATGAAAACTGCCTTCAAAGATACCTAATAGGTATATTGTAAAGCAATAGGGTAGATTCCAAAACAAATGTGGTAGCTCCACTGCACACGCGTAAATAATCAATGCCTAAAAATTTTTACCTCGTTGTGATGTACTTCATAATTTTGTTTACATGAACTCGATCCACTCTCATTCCAAAAATTTGAATTTTAGCACACGCGGTGTGAATCTGTTAACGCATTAGAATCAATGTTTATGGTGTTTTTTATTTGTTCCAGGTAACAGTCGGATATCAACTCCTGGTGTTATTTGCCATTCCCAAAGAATGGCAAGTGACACTTGAAATCAGTACAAACCATACCTATAATGTAATGATGAAATGTAAATTCGTATGAAACTATAAAAAATAATACGCGAACAAAACAGCTTACAACTGTTTTTTTTTTGCAATAACGTAGTTAATGTGATGCAAATGTATAACAATGAATTCAGTTATGCTTTGGCCTTAATTGCCGAGAGATTTCGTAAACTATTAAACAATGCAGTGTATTAGAACTAGCGAAGATTGTAGCAGCTCGATAGGGGGTGAGCCGCGAGCCTGAATTATTCCAACGCTGTGGTCGACTAGAATACTAACCAGTTTGTGTTTGGAGCGATCGTGTTGAATTTCACACAGCCGGAATGGGGTATATTATAACTTTGTAAGCAGAAGATTGGAGGTGCTCGCTTACATTGACGCTGAATGGAACGGCAAACTCGTAATGGGTTCATGAATATATGCCAATGGTTGATATGATGGCACACAAAGACTACTACAAAATTCCGTTATAAGTAAAATCGATTCAAGCCGTATAAAAGCACAACATTCGAATTTACACACCAACTAAGTCACAAACATTTTATTTATAAGACAACTTCACACCCTAATAACATATATAAGTCGCGGAACGAAACTCTAGCGCTGACCGTTATTGCGCAGAAGTAAAAATTAAGATGTCTTGAGGGGAAATAGAGGTGCGCGGGTGGGCGTGCGTTGCGCCGATTGGCTGTCCAGTCGTGCCCATGCGGAACTATCCCCTCCGCGTTTTGTTCAGCGCTAGCTAGAGTTACATGCCGCGAACTGTATTTTCTTTGTTCTGTCGTAGCTATCAATTATGGCACCGTCAAAAATATAACATGTGTTCATCAATGTTATTTTGTTACTTTGCTTATATTTCGTGTCCATTTTCACTTTTGCGCATTGAACATCATCTGAACCATCATCACGTCCACAACGTAGTTTATAAAGGGAGAAAATGTTAAGGTTGACGTTCGGCTCAGTAAAAACATGACATGTTCCCAGAGGAAATTAAAACAGTAAGGGAAGTGCGCAATCTGTTTTATATAATGTAACTTGAAACAGTATGCATGTTGTCGCTTCCTCTGCGTAAAATAAGGTTTGGACTCCAGAGGTCGTGCGAGGTCACCTTTGGAATCCAATCAGTTTTACTATAGACAGACCGACACAGACATACTTTCGATATGTGCAGCAATAAGAAACTCATGTGGCTTTATTGCGCTTGCGTTGTATAAATCGGTCGTCAATGTAGCAATAATAAAAAAAAACTAATAGTTATTTATCATGTCCATGGGTGCAATTGAATAATAATTATAAGTAGGTATTATATTAGTATTTTCTGTGAACACACAATTATAACACACTTCTACGACGAAGACGAAATCTGTTCAAATATTTGATTAAGAAAACTAAAAAGATACATAAAGATGTCTTGGTACATCGGAACCATCTACTACGCTCCGCCGGAAAGTTTTAATAGTGATATAAAAGTCTGTTTAAAATAGTTCGTCCCCTGTTGGTCTTCACTGGAGTCGGGTCGTAAAGAACTTCCACGCTGGAGGGATGTTATAAGTTGAGCAATACTGCTTGCTTTCATGGATAATCTGAGGGATAAAGGTCATTGTTCATTAAAGCCACCCGGCACCCGTCCAGCATCGCCTCCCCAAGTCCAGTAAGTTTTGTTTTTAAATAAATTTTAACGAAAATGCGCTCACTGTATCAACTTCGGTTCGCTTGGCTCGCAAGCTTTACCAAACACGGACGGCGAATCGACCACGCTAGGGAAAGGTAATTTTATAACCTGCTGGCGGCAAAACAGCTTATTTGGCTTTGCCTGCGCATTTTCAGGTACCGTAGGTACGGCATTCCGTAATAGGAATAAGCAATATTTAACAACTTGAGACCGCAGAGCGATTGCGTTTCTGATATTTTTTTGAAATGAAACTTCTTTGCTCTCGTTTGACTTGGGGAATAAGCTGGCGAATGCTTTACGGGTTACGAAAAGTGTGTTTGGGCGAGGCGAACGGGAGTTGAGTGGGGGATATAAGCGAGAGAAAGCAGCGCGCGCACATTTTCTTTCTCTCTTTCTCTTATAGCAAGTAAACGAAATATGTGTATACATACAGATGGAGCTAAAGAAGTTTCACTTCAGTCGTGTGGTAATAAGCACACTCGTTTTTTTTTGTATAAAAATGCTATCAAACCGCAATATTTGTCTTGGTTCAGCAGAACAGTAATGGAGGCGTGTATAGTGTTGTTTACTTTTAATAAATTTCAGCATTTGATTGTCTCTTTTTGTCATGCGATGCTGTAGCAAAAACTGTAGCAAATCAGTTGCAAGTTAGAAAATTGGACCGCTTCTCTCGAGTGGGCCGCCTGTTGACCACGCTATGTTTATTAGTTGACTAAGCGTGGTTCATTGGCAATAACGAGTTGGCGCCAAAGGTTGAGGCTATTCTGGTCGGGTGCCGGCCGAGCGACTTTAATGTACGATGACCTTAATACACGAGATTGACCACTTCAGTCTAGTCAGCCAGCTGCTTAGCTATTTAATAGGAAGCCTTATTGAATATCTACTTTATTCCAATTTGATACGAGAAGCCTCAAATATCATCGAAAGAAAATTGTGGCCTCCTCACGAATCAAACCTATCTACTATCAATAATAAAAAATGAAACGTATGTAAGACATTTTATTTATAATATAAAAGTTGTCTTTTCTTTAGGTGATAATGGGCAAAGCTAAAAAGATTGAGCGCCAGTGAAAAGGCTGCAAAGGACATTGTTCAGCGTCCATACATAGTTAGCCTAAGAACCAACAATCATGAAATGTTATTTTCTAGGTTCAAAATCGTAAGTAAATGACTGTAAAAACAAAGATTATTGACAGACACTTCTGAGAACTTAAATTATTAGGAAAAATAAACATTTTTTGAGGTTATGTTTAATATTCAATGAAACATAGGTCAACCTATGAATTTAGTATAAACTCAGTATGAAGTGAATTAATATTACAACTAATTCATTTTACTCGGTGCGATTTTAAAGAATAACTATTAGAAAAAACTTGGTTAGGTACCAGGAATCATGAATAAAATAAAAACTGTAGTTATGCTTCTTATTTATTGACACAGACATAGATATGTATGTGTTTATTGACTATTTTTCACATAATTGTATCATATTGTTTATTGTATTTATTTGTATATCACATGTAGGTATATTGTGTAAATATGTAGCGTGAATGTGTATCAGGTGTTCTTGAATAATTTGGCAGTATGATCCTCTCAGGATGTTGTAGCACAGGTTCACTAGCACTTGGTATTAAGAGCTCTACTCTTTGATAACATCGATGGCATATTAGATAGCCGAAATAGTTTAATTAAAGGAAAAATAATCGCGTTTATTTGCGACACACAACAGGTAATCCGAAACGAGAATGCACTTTCCGGTATATTAAACTACTCTTTGGAATGCACGAATGCCACAGATTATTAAGAATGCAAACTGCATGCACCACAACCACAGAGTAACGAGTTTTATGCCGGCCCTTCACTTGACAACAGTTTGTCCTTGTCATGCAAGGTAGTTTTCCAATTACAGCACAAGAGTGCATTATGCGGCATAATGCTTATCGTTGAATGTTTCAACTACAGCAACGCTTCGCACAATCGAGCACTCTCAAAAGTAATGTTTTCGTGTGATTCGTGCAATCGTACCAACTCAGTGACAGAAAATTAACAAGTATTTTTTCTTTAAGTTGGCATTGATCGAAATGTTTTATTTATAAGTTATCGTTAGTAATATTATTTATGTTGAAAAATTTTGAAAACTTTTGTTTCATTGTAGTTTTTTTTTAATAATCAAAGTTAATTCAAACTGTGTTTAAAAAAATATAAGTATGGATAAAGGTACAAACATTGACTTTTTTTTCAACACTGAACTTAGCGCACTCTGCTGGTGCATTTGAAAACTAATTCACGTTCCAATTAAGCATCAGCATAATTTGGCATTGAGCGCCACTGTGTCGCATTATGCTCTGTAATTGGAAAACTACCTTAATAAGGAATGAAAAGAACAGACTGATGTCATGTTTTAAAATAGCAAATACGAATAGCCAAGTGAAGTGCCGGCATTAGGAAGAAAGTGTTTTGTTTGCAGCGCTGCCATAGATTATACACATAAAATGGTATTTATTGTCTTAGATTATTTTTTAACTTTTTAATTTAGCTTACTTAACTGGAAGTGTCCGTCACAATCTAAATACTGATAATTATCGCAAAAAATATACTAAGAATTATCATAAATGCCAAATTGGTGTTGGTTCTTAGGCCAATTTTAACATTGTCCTTTCTCCGACTCTGAACGTTTATTCCAATAATTATTATAAGAATTTTCTTTTATGTTAAAATGATGGCTTTAGTCACCTGTTGGCAAGCGGAAATCATAGCACCATAAAGATCTCTGGACACCTGACTTTAGAAACACGACCTTATCAACGTAGCTTTCTTTTACTGCAGTCTTCTGAAAGGAGGAGGGTATTTCTCCAGATAGGCGCTCCAATTCGCCCGGCACCTTCACTACTGTCATACCTCTCTTTTTTTATTGTTCATCGTTTTATGGACCGTACAAGTTACAACAAGTTGCATTGTTCTTAAATCTGATGCCACTGTACATCGCATGAACCCCTTATTCTTCATTAGTGAACAATTTATCTGTTAAACTGCATGAGTCATGTCAGTATCACAATTGTATGCAGTGAAGGTTTTGTAAATGACTAACGGAAGTATATTATATTTTTGTAGCCCAGGTATTTTTGCATTTAAAAACACCGTTGCAACATAAAAACTGAGCGAGTGAGTACGGTAGCTTTTAAAATTTCTCGGTCCTTTTGAAAGTTATCAGTGAATCATGTGGGCAAGAGAAAGCTAGAGCCGTAAGTCACAGTAACAGCGTGATCTGTCACTCGTTAACAACCGGCGGATTTGCTTAAGCGGCCACGGCGGTTGCTTCATAAAATATAAGAGTGATACAGTTGTTGTACTTGAGACTTACAAGTAACCGTTACAACGAGCAACTGTTAACAATCGCGTCACGTCTCGTCTAATCTCTACTTTTATAAAGGTACTCGATAATAACCGGTTGCGAGTAGCTACGAGTGGTGCGATTGTGAACTTGTGGTATATCGTATACGTCCGCCACGCTCGGCAGGTCAACGCGCTTTGTGTGAGTCACACACGCACACTGCATGAGATACCACGCACTAGGTAACAAATTGATGTGCGCTTGCGCAGCTAAGGACAAACTTTGCTGACCATCAGGAGCATATTTATCCTAGGGCTAAGAGGGCCCAAGGCGGTAGGCGGCGACGGGCGGCAGAAGCCATATAAAGGCATTCCTTACCGACTGCACTATATTTTGATTTGATTTACTAATTCTAGTAAATGGCCCGGGGTTACTGATTTTAAAATACGACCCTTGCTGACCATGCATTTTTATTTCCTAATGTCGATGTGGAAGTCGCTTATGCAACTAAAGATCGGAGAAATTTGAGGTGAATAAATGGTATTGAAGTCTTCTGTCATAATACCGGCTGGGCGCAATCTTAGGTAAATAAATTAAATATTAGTTATTTTTTATCAATTTTCCCCTTATCACGCTGTTGAAGAATGGCAATCTCGAAGAAGTTGGCAACGCGCTTCTTTTTGGTGTCGTATGCGTCTTTAGATTATGGTGGTAAAGTGATACTATAACAATTCCTATTTTTATTTGAGCCCTACATATAATAATACACTTAGGGACGAAACGATTCCATCTAGGTATTGATACTTTTACTCGATACTGTATCGGTCATAAAGTATCGATGCCTACTCGGTATCTAGTGTAAAGTATCGATACTTACTTGTATCGAATGAAAAGTATCGATACTTACTTGATCGATAAATTTTGACGAACGATATTAAAATTACAAATTCAGTAACAGTTTTAATTTGACGAAAACAAAATAACGCCTCATGCCAAGCGATGAACGAATAACTGACTGAAAAATTGGAATAAATATAAATCATACGCAAGGCTGTCAACTGAGCAGTAGAAAAGATGCGTTCGCGTTATAAAAATTCCAACTAGACACATTACTATAGAGTAAATAATCTGCCTATGGGTTTTTTTCTATACTTCTCAGTGAGTGACCGACCGAGTACCGATACAAGTACTTACTTTACGATACTACTTGTTACTCAGTTCTAAAGTATCGATGCCAAAAGTACTTGGTATCGAAAGAAAAGGATCGAGTAGTTATTTGTATTTACTCGTATCGTTTCATCCCTAAATACACTACAATACAAGTTGAACAAAAAAACAGTACCAATCAAGTCTCGAAAATTTGTTATGAATTGTTGAAATTAATATACCAGCCTCGTCGAACATAAGTTTTCAATTAAGGTGGGTAACTTGCCTGAACACTTGAAATATTCATGCTGGAGTTAAACTTTTGTGTAACATTCACAAATTAATCATAATATGTATTCAATTCTGTAAGACAATACTACGGTTGGATGGGTATTATGTGCTCATTGTTTTGTCTAAGAGCCAGTGATCCGCAGACTTACGGTATAGTAGCAAACTTCATATTAATGCTAGTTATACTAATTCATCTGCCGGTGGTCAAATGGTGGTTCACTATTCCCATAGAGGGTTCCTTTAGGCGTGCCGAGAAGTCGAAAAGCATGAAAATCGACTTTCAAAAATGTGATCGCAGCATGTCTGCCACTTTGATATCTTAATATAATTTTCTTTATAGAAAAACTTAATGGCAGACACTTTTTCCGGTTCCTACTAAATTTTATATAATATCATAGTTTCCAAAATTTCATAAATTTTGCGTTATTTTAGCAAAGCTAAAAATTACATAAAATATGTTATTTATATTACCTATATTTATAGGCGTGGTGGGTCATGGCCCAATCTCCCTATTCCATCCATAGGTTCAGGCCTGTGCCCCAGCAGTGGGGACATTAATAGGCTGATGATGATGATGATAGACATATATTTACAAAACAGACCTATAGGTCGGTTCTGACATGCGGGCAGACCAAACGATACTTTCTCAGTTGTGCTATTGCAGTTGCATGATTTTGATTTTCTCACTCTTAATTTCGCAGGGTACTAGTGTTTCAGCAAAGCTGCAATTTATGTATGTTTTTTACATCATTATTATACATGTATATTTAAAAAACCAGACAGATAAGTCGGTTCTAAAATGCAGGCAGACTACATAATAGTTTCGCAGTCATGCTAATGGAGATACACGATATTGACTTTCTCAACCTTACTGAAATTAAGAGTGAGAAAATCAAAATCATGCAACTGCAATAGTACGACTGAGAAAGTATCGTGTGGTCTGCCCGCATGTCAGAACCGACCTATAGGTCGGTTTTTGTAAATATATGTTTATAATATGTTTACAAAAACATTTAATAAATTAACATATTTTATGTAATTTTTAGCTTTGCTAAAATAACGCAAATTTTATGAAATTTTGAAAACTATGATATTATATAAAATATAGTAGGAACCGGAAAAAGTGTCTGCCATTAAGTTTTTCTACATAAAAATATATATATTTTAAGATATCAAAACGGCAGACATGCTGCGATCACGTTTTTGAAAGTCGATTTTCATGCTTTTCGACTTCTCGGCAAGTCTAAAGGAACCCTCTATGGGAATAGTGAACCACCATTTGATCTACGGCAGATGAATTAGTATAACTAGCATTAATATGGAGTTTGATACTATACCGTAAGTCTGCGGATCACTGGCTCTCAGTCTGTAATATGAGGTTTCAATAGTACCTAATGAAGCCTGATTTTCTTAGGAAATTATAAACGTATACCGATAGTCGTCAATTTAATACCATGCTCCAATTAGTTACGCGTATTTGTCTAAACAAATCAAAGAAAGTTAAGCATTAATTTTATAAAAAACTTAAGGTAATTGATATCAATGAGTGAATCTTTTTTTTTATTACCAGACTCTTACTTCAGCTTATAAAACTGTCAAACTACACGAAACTTCTGTTTTGGTAAGGTGGATAGCCGAATCCCCTGATTGTCTATCTGTATAAAGTAACATTCAATGAGAAATTTGAAAGATATTTACAAACTTTAAAATAAATTATATGTAGTATTTTTTTTTATTAATAGGAGTTGAATATAGAAAAATCAGAGGGCAGAGCCAATAAGTAGAGACGCCGAAATCAAAGACAGTTTATTATTTGATGACGTATAAATAAAAAATAATAATCTCGATGGCTTAAGTGGTTAGCGCGTTCGGCTGCGTTCGTTGAAGTTAAGCAATTTTAGTAGTGGTCGGTCATTGGATGGGTGACCAAAAATTTACTATCTCGAGCTCCTCCATGCTTCGCAAGGCACGTTAAGCCGTTGGTCCCGGCTGCATCTGCAGTGGTTAGCACCTACCAATCCGCACTGGACTCGCGTGGTGGGTTATGGCCCAATCTCCCTATTCCATTCATAAGGAAGGTCTGTGCCCCAGCAGTGTGTGTGCAGTGGGACATTAATAGGCTGGTGATGTGTATAAATTAAATCTCTATCATAAACGTTGTAAAACGTATCTGTATTGATAATCACGGATCACAAATTACACACTAGCACGATCATTACTGGTAGCAATTATCATCGAAACCAGTTACATTACTATCATGACAATATCCATAGATCCAATAAGAAAATAGAAGCTTCCGAGCAAACACGTGAAGAGCTCTCGATATTACCTTATAAAGCAGCTATAAGGCTAGAACACACACGCGCCGTAACAATACTGTTTGTACACGACGTGCAAACAACAGCAGTGTTTGCGCTCGTACGCACGAGACCGTAAGAAATATGCGATTTGTGCCGATCCATCGATACTTACAGTACAGTCGACTATCAGCCACACAGTCTCAAAATTACTCAACCGATTGTGAACTTTATATCTAACTAGATTAACGCTGAACGTCAGTGATTCAATCGAGTTTTGGTTAAAACCTCAGACCCAAGCAGGAATTTTGACAGCTCCGTAATCGCATGACATCATCAAATTGTGTATAATAAATATTTCTAACACTCGCACCAATTAGCCTAGCCCCAAAGTAAGGACTGTAAGGCTTGTGCTTTGGGAGTAGGGTAACGGTTATAATACATATATTTTGATACATATATAAGTATATTTATATAGAAATATATAATAAACATTCATCATACTAACAGTCGAAATTCGATTCGCGATATGGATAAAGCTAGTTTGTTCTTACGTCCGTTAGGGGCGCTGTTTAGTTTTCATAGAAGGTTTGCGACTTCCTGTTACACACTTCCGTCCCATTTCACGAAATCACTCCCACAAATTGCAGGAAAGCGAGAGGAAAGATGTTACACATCAAAAAATACTTCTAATTGATTGTGAACCGTAAATATAGCTAGATTAACGTTAAGCTTTACTAAACATTAGAGATTTAATCGATCGTTTTCGATTACTTTACCTGCATAGTTGTCGCGCCTGTTGTTCATTATTTGTCGGAATACTTCAATTGAATTCAATACATCGATACAAACAGTTCCACATTGTGTCGAGAGAGCGTGTGTGTTAGTAAAAAAAAAATGTTTGCCATGCTTAAAACTACAACACCGATTGTTCGCAAGCTAGTTGGCTAGCGAAGTTGTTTCACAAATAAACCTTGTTGAGGTTGTTACCGCGAATTATAAGCAGAAACATGTTTTGATTGTAGCTCACTTCACGTGAATAATGTTATTGGGTACGAAACTAATGATCCCTATCGAATATTACAATGCAAATACTTCACAAACGAGCGTACAAAAGGCTCAAAAGTATAATCGGAAGTGAGCTTTAGCAAGATTTAATCGTTACGAAAGCGTATTGGGATGTCGTTCTTTACGTAAATGTAGATTGTCAGTATTATTTGCAGATTTATGTAAAAGTCAAATATCCTTATGCATGACGGAGCATCCTTGAGTTTTGGCTAATAGATTCTAACTCAAAGGTTGACAAATTCTGTATACGCGCTAGCTCCGTACAATTCATTTTTCCCGCATCAGCACTTTTAACTTGCCCTCATTTTACATTATTGCACTCAACAAGCTACCATAGCGCGCCTACTCATACTATTGTCAATTAGCAAAGAGTTTATTGGGGTTCCGGAACTCAAAAGGAAAAAACGGAACCCTTATAGGATCACTTTGTTGTCCGTCCTTTCATCTGTCAAGACCGTTTTTCTCAGGAACGCGTGGAGGTATCAAACTGAAATTCATATCTAATACTCAGGTCTACTGTCTCTTGGAGCTGTGAAAAATCAAACTTCTAAACCAAAGCAATCAAAAGATACAGCCGTTTATGCCGCAAATTTTCGAAACTCGCACGGGAATCAAAACCTTCAGGGTACTTCCCGTAAACTTAGAATCTTGAAATTTGATACGAAGTAACGTCTCATAGTACAGATAAAGTAAAAATTGCAAAAACCGTACATTTTAAGTAACATCATATAATAAAAAAATATTTTTATAAAATCAGGTTTGTACGGAACCCTCGGTGCGCGAGTCCGACTCGCACTTGGCCGGTTTTTTTGTGTTCTTGTCAAATATACTATTTTTACCAATACCAATTCTTTCATTTATCGGGGCATCCCGATCACTCGGTCTGTCACTGAGGTCTTTCACTTGAACGGAAATAGGTAGTCATAAAATATATGTAAGAAATAAAGGAGTCTCCTTACATGAAACGATGCAATGGGGATTTGCAATATGTTTTTTCAAATCCCCATAGCAAACGAAATGGTTGTTCTTATCGAAAAAGGTATTTTATTTAGGAAATAATGCTATTCTGAAGTTTATTGTGATCACAATGTCAATTTTATGCCGAATGGAAGTAAAACGTTTATTCTCCTGAATAGCTTTGCTTTGTGAAGAGAAAATGTCAAAAGGCGTAAAATATAATCAAATTATAAACGGCTTTCACTATTCAAGGGTCTCCCCTTGTAAATGTTGGTCATTGAAATTGAATTTCAGTTATGCGATTTCGGTTTTTGAAACTTTTTTATACTTACCGAAAGATTTTCACTTTATTTGTTTGGTACTTCCAAACAAATAAAGTCTTTCTTTTAATATTCATTAAGATAAAATAATTATTTTATGTTTATCCATACTGAACCTTTATATATTCTATTAAAAGACAAAATGCCATCATGTGCTCGGTTTAAATGTTATGTAAGCCCATGTACTTCTGAATTCCTAAAAAAAACGGCCATGTGCGGCTCCATATCATAAGTACTTCGTTAATAAGATTACAGGCAGTCCTCGTACTTACGGCATGTTAGGTTCTTGAAATACGCGACGTAAGTCGAGACCTCCCCACGGACATAGACCTCGCGACAAGTGAATTCACCTATGCCGGAAATCGAAACAATTGACGTATACTTGAGGAAAAGTGTCAAAACTTTGTTTGTCGTAACTTGAAACGACGTAAATCGAAACGACGGAAGTCGAGGACTGATACTGGAATCCAACTTATATGTATCTCATTGGGCCTAGCAGGTTATCTTAAGTCCATTGGCAGATTGTATTTATACTGTATGGCACAGCAATCAAAGTGCAGGTAAAAATGAATGTATATTTAATCATTATGTAATGAAAGGTGACTTCATGAATCATCTCTGAAGTCATTTTTAAATTTGACGACTGTGTTAATAATAAAACAGGGAGAAAAAAACAGCCCTTGCTTCTCAGAGCAAGGTCTCCCACCGTAGATTTACGAACCGATGGCGTAGCTTTTAGACATTTATGAGTGCTTGTAACAGCCGAAACTGAATAAATGATTTTGATTATTGATTACTGACGGACGTATAGCGAATTCTTACTTAAATTGTTCCGTGTTGTCATAATTTGGGCACGGAACCCTAAAAATGATAAAAGGTACATTCGAGCGGTAATCCAACTCACACTTGCCAATTTCTCATTGGACCCACGTCACACCTGCGCCCATTCGCCGCGAGTAATTGACAAGTGAACGAGGGTACAATGCGGTGTATTGCATGCATCACCTAACACCTAACCCACCAGGCAACAACCCCAATATTGACGTACGTTTTGACAACATAAGTCAAGGGGTTGCGGTAGTGCTATTATGTACGTATATTAATACGCACGCAACATTGAAAAGTCGTCGATCAAAATGCTGCTTGAGCCTTGATGTCGAAGATTTTATTAACCATTTACCGTAGTTATTATTAGAATGGTACTGATGAAGTGTGAATATATAGTTCAGGATTTTGTTTTGGATAGCTTTACTCGATGTCTGTATATTTTATTATACTTATTATTAAATGCGAAAGGAAAATCTTTATGTCTTACCTCTCTCAAAATTTTATTTTATAAAAATATGTAATATTTCTACGCGAGATTCTGGATGGTTAATTTAAAATACATATAGACTTTTAAATATATTCTGAAACAGGCAGAGCTTTATCAAGTTAGTTTGTAAACTAATACGCTTCTGAAATAAGGTATTTATTTCCTTAACGACAACCTTTAAAACGAACGGTCCTATTTTCTAAGGTTACCCACGTTATTACCCACGTACAAATGAGGAGGAGCCGAGTTTTGGAACCGGAGATAAGTTGCTTTAGCAAATGGATGCTGTTTGCCCAACCTTAATTTACAACACAGCAGTCAAACAAAATCAAGTCTAGTGTCTTTGTTGCCCTAAAGGAATTGCGTTTCCTCGATCAGCAAACGGGAAAATTGTTTTCGGGGTAATCTATTACCAGGGATTTAAACGTTACCTGAATTCAAGCCTACGTTCTTCTAAAGGTGCTGTCCGACCGCCTGTGTTGTCACGGGCGCGGCCGCGCCGCGCAGTGTTGCCAAACGTATGAGAACTCTAACGTTTGAGATTTAGCTGTCTCTATACATGATACAAGGTAAATAGAAATCTCGTTCACTTTGATATGAGATTGAACAATGTTGACTGTTTGTGCAAACCAAAAACATTATCAGAAAGTAAATAAATGTCCAGAGGGGTTATTCTGTATTTTTTTTACGCGCGGATCCGATATACAGAATAATCCCACAGTCCACAAAATATCAACTCGGTAAGTATAGCTTCATTATGCCATAACAAAGTGTACGAGATTTCTATTTACCTCATATCATGTATAGAGACTGCTAAATTTCAAACTAGTTAGAATTCTCATACGTTTGGCAACACTGCGCGGCGCGCCCGCGACAATACAGGCCGTCGGACAGCACCCTCTAACCCTTTTTTACCATCTAATAAAGTTTTTTGAAGAGCTCGATGGTGCAAGTGGTTTCGGCTGCGATAGTTGAAGTTAAGGAACTATCGCAATGTACGGTCATTGGATGGGTGACCAAAAATCTTCTATCTCGAGCTCCTCCGTGCTTCGGAAGGCACGTTAAGCCGTTGGTCCCGGCTGCATCTGCAGTCGTTAGCACCCACCAATCCGCACTGGGCCCGCGTGGAGTGTCATAGCCCAATCTCCCTATTCCATCCAAAGGGATGGCGTGTGCCCCAGCAGTGGAGAAATTAATAGGCTGATGATAATGATGATGAATAAAGATTTAACGTAGCATAAGTGAAGAGGGGAAAATTCAATCAATTGGAAATCAATTATATCTAATACTGTTCATCTGTTATGCTTTCACAATTGAAATCAGTATTGTTAAATTATTTTAGAAAAGGGATTTCTCAGTGATATAAAAGTTCCAATTTGTCAACGTCACAGCACCTAATATGCAATTACGCTTTCCTAGATTATGTCATTCTTCAAATCTGCAATATACTCTTTATCAGAAAGGGTCTTCTGCCAGAAATACCATAAATACAGAACAATTCTATAAATTATGGGTCAGCGCGTAAAATCCGTCTCGGTAAATATAGCCTCACCAGAGCCATGAGATCTTATTTTAAATTTATTCGGTTAATACAAAACGAAGTAACTCGCTACCCTCTAAAGTCTCAAAAACTCAAAATCAATAAGGTTGATTTCACATTTTCCTTATTTCACCTTCATCGCTTTTTTTGTTCATTGGGAATCGAATGTAGCTGCATAAGTTTATACACACGCGGACAGTTTTTAGCATTGATTTTGTATGCAAACCGTTACCTATAGAATTGTTGATCGAAGTGTGTAGGGTCTTAATTGTAAAGAAAGAATGGGATCCGAGGAAAAGGGATCCCGCTGACGCAGCGGCAACGGATGTCGAATGGCAATTGGCCGCTTGTGAGGGAAATAGGACAGGGAGCTTAGCCCATTCTCGGATGAAACATCGTTACGGCACGCCTGTGCGATTAGAATTAATGCAACTTCAGAAAGACTTTGAGGAGCTCCAATCCTTAGAAGCGATGGCGAAAATATTGCCCTAATAACCGCCGCTTTGAAGTTTTTAATGCTGCGTAACACGGATGAAATCGAGTTTGAGACGCATTCCCCCATTATTACAAATCTTGGGATTAAGTTCCACTAGGTTTGTGTACATTAGGTTATGCTGTCCTACTTTTTAGGAAACAAAGGTGAGAATATCATTTTTACACCCTGGATTAAAGTTAACTTCACGATTTGTAATAAAGGATTTGTTTTTGGTGTCGCATGACAAATACCGCGGACAAATCGGAAGGATACCTCTTTCTATTTTGCAACTTACAAGGGCGAACATTGTTACGACCGTTGTTGTATATAATTTAGACGGACAGTTAGTGCAACGGCAGCGCTCTTGCCCTCTAATGCAATAGTTCTGTTGGAATAAAGCCTCCCCTCCCCCCTTACTTCGTCTTCAGCGCTACACTCTAGACCCTGGGTTCCGAACCTGGGGCTAATTACCCCTCCGGGCCTAAATCAGCCATACTTCGGGGGTAACAAAGAACCTAATTATTTGGTCAAATCTAAATAATACTACTTTATGGAGCATGCGCTCCTTCTTGCTAGTGAGCCCGCGGGGTGCTGAGTGTGGGAAGCGGGGCGAGATTTTCTCCTGATGATGACATTATTAGAGACGAAGATGTAGCGGCCAAATTGGAATTACTTGGACTGATGATAATATTTTAAAGTCAGGGTAAAATCTGTTTTCCTAATAGGTTACAGGGGTAGCAGTATTGGTCGGTACAAGTCGTTCCACTGAAAAATATTTATTTCAGCTTGATAAAATTAAATTTAATGAACTACATCAAAAAGGTTACCAGAGCGAGCACTGGAGACTCAATAAAAAAATTAAGTGTCGTCAAGCTCAACAGAGGAATGATTTTCATTTCAGCAATCGTTATTTCGCTACGCCATGCCGGGTCGTTCCCAGTGGGTCTGCGAATTGTTTCGTCCATTTTGTCTCGCTCGACTAGTTAAAGCTTCCAAATTTGAGCAATAAGGGGGCCCAGAGCCACCATTGCTCTTCTGTAGCGAAATTTGGGAAATCACGTTAGGTGCAAGCGGGTGGTGACTAACGAACGCAATCTCAGACCCCGAGTTTGAGGTTTGTCAGACAGACAGCAGGGGCGATATAATGTTTCATTCACACCCTTACTAATCTTTCAAATCGTTATAAATTACGAGGGAAACGCCAGTAATCTCATTAGACATAACTGGTTTTATTGCTTTAATAGGGATGGATGGATGCATGCCGTTAAAGTAAGAACTACTGAAGTAACTTGCAATTTTAAGTATTACTAGTTGATGATGATTTGGTTAACGTATCTTTTAATTGTTTTCTTTCAAGATACTACGTTGTAAATAGTTTTAATTAAAAGTATAGATAGTAACATTCGATGCAGCCTCCGTTGTTTTATTTTTTTAATCTTTTTTCCATCTTGGGAAAGGCAGCAGCCTCTGTTAATCCAGGACGAAAGCTGACAAGTGCCGCGGTTCTCAATTTAAATTTGCGTGTTTTGGATCGGCGGCAGGCAAAGCGCGGCCTACTCGATTGCAGTGCGTTTTGATAATAACAATCTTTGATTACGTTTAGTTAATTTGAAAAGTTAAGTTTTACTAATAATTTAGTTTTATTTATTTCTTAGGTTTTCACGCACAACACTCATTAAATAAAACTAGTTTTAACGAGTTAATGCACGAAACTTTATATATTTATTGACGTTTCGCAGCCTTTTCAGGTCTGCTTCGTCAGAATTTCAGAATATTTTATTTATTTTCGAAATTAAATAAAAAAGCAGTATTCTCACGAAGCAGACCTGAAAAGGCTGCGAAACGCTAATAAATAAATAAAGTTTCGTGCATAACCCGTTAAAACTAGTTTTATTTAATTTAGTTTTATTTCATTTTAGTTCACGCATTACGTGACAAAGATAAAGATTATTGTGGAATATTATGAACTTACTAGCTACCAACTTCGTCGTAATAAACAGATATAAAACGGATTTATGAATGTTATATTTTCATGTCATGTCAATGGAATATCAGTTACAAGCTATAACAGAAACGGGGCGACTTAAAAACCTAACCTCATCCATATACTCAACTTTAGTCAAGGAATAGTAAATTTAAAAAAAACGTCTTTATTTAGGAGGATTAAATTTAGGAGGTGATTAAAATGAAATTGTTTAATTAAATTTTCTTGAAAATAGAACGTAATTAAGCTTGCTAGGAACTATAATGAAACTACGATAGGATGTTTCGAACTCTGGCCTCGTCTAACTATTGTTTGGACAAAAAACCTGATCAGTAGGAAAGTGAACGGTAATTACGAGATGCTTGTAATAGTTATTCACTCGAACTAAGGTCATTGGAAGAAAAAACCGTCAGTCGTGAACTAAGTACGTGAATGGTTTTCCTAGTGGGTTTTGTACTTTCTAAGGATAGTTTTTTGGTAGGAACCCATTTTTAGATAAAAAAAGGATTGACAAATCGCTTCCTTGTTTATTAATTATGCTGTTTGCCGTGGAGTCTATTTACTAACTAATATCCCAGACCCAGATTTAAATATATATTGCTCAGACTTAATAATGATTAAGCTACTAACGTGTTATGCAACTCTGTGTATATATATGGCTTAGAATTAAACTTTATTTAAGAAATAAAATTTAATGATGGAAAATTACTTCAGTGAAATGGTTATTCCTGTAGCTTTCTCAGACTATGAACAAAATTTCTGAGAAATATGAATTTTCTTAGACTACGCGCTGAACATGATAAATCACATCAAAATTGAATCCAACTGTTTGATAAGCTGTATTGTATTTTTATGTCGATAATTTTCTAAATAGTATGTACATTTAAGTATACCACGTCGCAACTGTTACAGTGCCGGCACGTAAGTTGAACCCAAATTTTAGTTTTTAGCGCATGTTTTTTTACAAAAAACATCATAGCACTAAAGAATTATTAAATATCTAATGAAACACAACAACCGTTTTGTTAAAAAAACATTTAGTTTTGTGTCGTTTTTCTGTGGAAAACTAAAATTTGGGTTCAACTTACGTGCCGGGCACTATACGTTTATGTCCCGTAGTTTACTTTCTTTAGTAAATAGGTACCTCTATTTGTTATTTCATGAAGTCGTCAGATCAATAAATAGTATCTATAAGTACCTACTAATACTATAAAGAGAGATTGTTTGTTAGTTAGAAGGAATCTGTAGAACTATTGAACTGTAATTTAATATTCTTTCACCAACAAGCAAGCAAGCTACATTATAATGAGCTTAAAGTTTTATAAATAAATGTTACCCGTCCAAAGCCGGGGCAGGGCGCTAACTAACAATATCATGCTTAAATAAAATAATCGGCCCTTTAAGTAAAATTTTAGGTTAACTCACAACTACTCAGTACCTTGTTGCCGAATTTGTCATAATAAAATAAAGATTATGCAATCAATAATAATAAGTAGCGATATTGGGTGTCGCATATATTCCGAGATTTATGTTAGTAGGCCATTCGGCGGGCGACCTTAATCCGGAATTCATAGCTTTCAGTGCACGATAAATAAAGTTTTTTAAACAGCAGCGACCGCGAGCAACGTCACGCATCGCACTGGATTCCACCCAAACCGCTGCCTTTCACTAAGGAAAAACTTTTTGATAAAGGTACGCAGTTGTTTATGCAAATAGTGGGTATAACATTATTTCATACATTACTACTTAACGTACTCTTCCGTGCATCGTGGCCGATCCAGCCGCACGCGATCACTCGTTTGCGATTGACGCGGGCGGCTGATGGGACAATAGTCAGTGATGCGCACGACCTGGGAAAGACGTCGCCCGCACACGGCGTCATACGTTTCCATACACTTACTTATCGCATCATCTGCGTGTGTCAGCGCCAGCGCCAGCGCCAAAGCGAAAATATTATGCCTTACACGCAAAACCCTAAAGAAGACGCACCCGAACATCATTTTAGTCCTAAATGGCTGACTACAGTTCCCTCTACTCTAATGGGGGAGAGGATATGGGTTGTGCGCTGTCACTCGGTGTTAATGTTTTTACCACTGAAAATTTAACAGCAGTGATCTGATTCGATTTATTCATTGATTCATAAAAAGTGTTGAAAAGTTCTTTTGTTGATGCAAACAAATATATGTAGTGTTTTTTTTTTATGTAGACGATTTTGATAGGTTTTTATTGATTGTGTAGGGCAAAACACGCGATGGAGCCTCCGCCACCCACGACAATGGCTAACTAGAGCCGAGGTCCGAGTCTCAGAGACGCCCTCTAGTTGAGCCGACCCCCTCAGGTTCGAGTGGTCTAGAGGCTCCAGACGGAGAGGAGACCCCCCCCCCGTGGGGAGATGCCATCCGCCTGGAGGCACTCGCCAATTCTCGGCTTTAGGTCCCCTTAGGATCTCGCTGTCCCCAAACCCGGTGACGCTGTAAAGGTCATCTGCGACCAACAGCACACACACTCAAAAAAAAACGCGCTGGAGATCCGGCTTACGGTATTCTCGTATGTGTAGTGTACGTGGATGCTGTTATATCGTGTGTGCACGGTGATCGCTTCCAGGTATCACAGTATTGCGCAGTTAGTCGGTTCGGATCCAGCAAGCCGAGGCTCTGGCGGGAGGTCGTTCGGAAATTTTCCCATCAACCAGCTGTCCGCCGGGATTAACGATACAAACAACCACACGTGCAGTTACCACAAACTGACAAGTTTTATCAACAGATTGCAAATCTTATATCAAGAGTTACAAAGCTCAATGTTAGTTACAGCTTTTCCACAAACTGACAAAATGTTTTCAACGAATTGTGATTCGTATATAACGAGATACAAAGCTCAATGTCAGTTAGAGAAATTTAACAGTTTCGGGTTAGTTGATCTGCGGCTGTCTGTACAAATAGAACGCTGAGCCACGAGCTATCTAGCTGCGTACTTAGGCTCTACTAATTTCTGCAAAATGGATTTCTTTTTAACGTGAACCTTTTGTGTATCGTAGGATAGTATATCGTAGAATAATATAATTTAATCAATCAGATCTAGGGATTTTGCGAAAAAGCGGATAATTGACAATAGCGATTACATTTCTAATTATCTTAGTTAAAAAAGAGAATTTAGCGAAAACGCACGGCGCCTCAGTTAGATTGCGAAAAAATCGTTCTTTCTTTCCCGCGAAAATTCTATTTATCGTTTCATCCTATGACATACAGATGACAGAAAAACACGACCTATCCCTGGAAAGGATTTAAACTAGAGGTCATTAGCAACAAATTAAGTCCAGCGGTTCTCCGATTTTTTAGAATTCTTTTGAATTGCTGCCAAAAACCATGAAAAGTAAAGTAAAAGTCAGTAAATTTCTGAAAGCTGAAAATTTTGTGATCATTTAAAAAAATCGCTCACCCAAAACTTATACATTCTCAGAAATAAAAGTAATGTATTTATTAAGGAATATAGGCTATATAATTATACGCTACGACTAATAGGAGTTAAGCACCAATGAAAAGTTTGGAAATACGGGAAAAGTTCCGCTTCCGTAGCGTGCATTGCGTAAACGATAAAAGTCCTTAAAGTAACACAAAAATCATCTATGACAGAATTGTTCCCCTTTAAAAGTTCTATAAAAAAAGTCCAGCATATGTCTCTAGTACTGTACCCCTAGCACGAACCATTATGAAATTCGAATAGTTTGCGAGTGCAAAATGTCAATGTCAAATTTTGTATGGAAACTTGAACAGCAGCGCCATAATGTACGTAACGAGAACTAAAAATCAGTACACATTTGACAATGACATTTCGGACTCGCAAACTATTCGAATTCTATAATGGTTCGTGCTAGGGGTACTGATATAACAGAACTGTAAATTAATCACAATGAAAAGCTCGATGCCGGAAGTCGTCGCGGAATTTAAGCAACTATCGCAATTGCCTCTTAGTTTAAGTGTCCAAACATTTATAATCTCGAACTTTTCCGTACTTCCATTGGCACTCGTATTCGGGCTAACGACTATGTTGCTACTTCAAGGATCTGAACTCACATGCGGTTTTACTCGAATGAGCAAACACGTCGAGTTAAAACAACGGCACGGGCGTCCGTCCACCATTCAGCATTCTTTTATCGACTGGCGCGCGACGTTCATAATGGCGCGATTACACTTAGAGCCTAATACGATTGCCAGTGGAATTCGGGTAAACGATTAAGTGTAAATGAACGGAGTCGGAGTACGCCCGTATTCGGGTAGATTGTAGATTTTCTTTTGTTTTCCCGACACCGTCTTCCGTCAACCGAATGCCCGAATTCGAGTAATGCCTTTCGAAGGAAACAGTGGCTGCATTTAGCAAGTCTCGCAATTTTGCCGACACGTACAGACGCTCTGGTTAAGCTCGAGGGTTCACTTGGAGTAGGTGCGAAGGAAATGACATTTATTTAATTCCATCGAGCCGGCGGCGTGATGCGAGTCTACGAGTTGTGAGGTCCACACGTTGATATTTACTCGTTTTAGAGTAAAAGTATTGGGTATCTAAGAGAAGTAGGGCATATCGTATTTCCGCTCAAATTGGCCCGCACGCCCGTCTGGGGAAGTAACCTCCACCTTACTAAAGACCACAGTAAAATAACACTACCTTTTGGTGGTGTTGCGTTTCTGTCGGTAAGTAAGGTTCCAGGTCTTCACGGGGTAGGGGATTGAGCCAAGTTAGTATGCAGCAATTCTCTCGTATATTGTAAACGACATAGCGGACCACACATATTGCAGTGAAATCTGTAAACAAATTGGATCATGTCATAGTGGTTTGTTATATTAAAATATGTAGATACTAAAATAACACTACCTTTTGGTGGTGTTGTGTTTTTGTCGGTGAGTAAGGTTTCAGAACCCTACGGTAATTGGGTGAAGGTAGGCAACGGCGCGAGTGATATTTTTGGTACCGCAAGTGTCTGCAGGCTATGATGGCCGGTTAAGGTACTATTCCGTGCAACGCGATCGATCGCGGCCGCGCGCGGTCTACGACTGTCGTCGGTCGCGCGCGCGACAATAGTCAGAGTATGAAAATGTATAGCACCGCTTCCGAGGCCGGCGACAGACGCGCGCGGCCGACGACTGTCGTGATCCGCGCGCGGCCGTGTCTCAAAGTTAGTCGGTGTTGTTCGGCAGATCCCTCTAAACCTGGTTCTGCCGAAGTCAAAATCATGGTCGAAGTGCTAATTGACATTCTTGAAGAAGAGGAGGACGAGGAAGACGAGCTGCTGTTGTTATATTATGAAAAAGAGAACCAATCGACCCAATCTATAAAAGCAGAAATGAAGGGATACTACCAAAAATTTGATTCAAAAGCATTTGTATTGTGATGAAAAAAAGTTTCCATAAGTTCGAAAGTTTTCTCCTGCGTTCCTAGACATGTTTGCGCCATGAAATCCAAGATGTTGCTGAGCGCTGTGCATGTCGAGACACGCACGGCTGCACGCGGCTCGCGACAGTCTTGTTTGCCGCCACCCTTTAATATAAAAATCTCGAGCTTTTCCGTACTTCGAAAGGCACGTGAAGCCGTTCGTCCCAGCTGCATTTACAGTCGATACCGATGGCACTTTCCACAGTCTATATCGAGTAATTCCGTATGTGAGTACGGACCATAACGTTGCGTAATATCGCAGTTTCAAAACGGCGGTTTCATTACTCGCGGCTCGTTGGTGCTGACCAACGGCCGGTGTTGCGCGTCGAACCAAGTAAAAACATGTGACGATCAACGAGCCAGGCTCGTCGGTGTATGAAGCCGCGGTTGTGCAGCGACACACGTGCTAACTATACCGACCAGCCACAAAACAGCGGTGAAGCTCTATTGACGATAACAGATACCTTTTGAACACTTTCGCAGCAATAGGGATGGTGATGGGGCAAATTAAATGAAATTCTATTTAGTAGTAGTTTTTTATTAATTTATTTTCCACAGAGAAAAACACTTAATATAACTATATTTCTGCCAAACTACAATGCAGTTTGTCGGCAACAGTTCCCGTGACAGATGTATTTATCGTTTTCCCTATTAACAATTGTTTGTCTTATTTATTAATACTACACTTAATTAATACCTACACCTTAATTTTTTCCGATATTCAAAGTATCGGTAGCTTTTGCGCGTCTGAGTAACAATTACAAACATACAAAGTTGCGAACCTTCACGATTATAATAAAATAATTATTTGTTTTTTTTATCAAATGACAGATATAGCGCGTCAAAGTTTGGGAATAAATTAAATGTACCAAGAGTAAGTAAACTGTACTAAGACATGACGTCATGCGACATTTCAAATCAATATATATCTCTGTAATGTTTTTATTATGTGAATGAAGAAAATACGTGTCCAATACTTTTGTTAATCTACTAGATAGACGAAGAAAAAAAAGTAAGTCGTTACCCTATTATCTCGCTCATAACTAAGCATAGCTTGTATTATAGACACTAGACTAGATAACGAGTAAAACATACTTATACACGCCACCCTGTATAAGTATGTTTTACAAAAGAAACGAAGGGGTTTGAATAGTGCCTTCCGAAGCACAGAGGAACTCAAAATAGAAGATTTTTGGTCACCCTTTCAAGGATCGACCACTGCAAAAAGTTACTTAACTTCAACTATCGCAGCCGAACGCGCTAACCACCTGCGCCATCGAGCTCCTCCTCAAAGGTGTTATGTTATTTTAAGTGAGAGTTTTATATGAGAGAATAAGTAAATATTTGTGTATACCATAAGATTCAACCTTATTTAAGCTGTCCTAAGACAAAGTGTTCTTTGAATGTGCAATATAGCGGATACTTTTTCAGGTTTACTATAAACAAAGTATGGTGTCATCGTTTATTGTTTCTCTATTTAGTTCCTAAGCGTTTGCGGTTAGAAAGTAGGTAGTTAGTGTTGACTGACTCTTAGATCTCTAATAACCGAGTTATGCAATCGTCTTAGCCATCGGATAGGAAGCGAAAGTCTGTGGAATTGCATAAAAAACGTTAGTTTAATTAAAACTACAGCCTCGAGTTATTAAATTCATTTACTGTAGATCTAGTAAATTAATTAATAGGAACAATAAACTTTTATGCGTGATTTTATGATATTTTAAATAAAAAAAATCACAGATCTCGTGCTCTACACGACTTGAAAGGGCATTGAAAATGAATCAATATATTATAGATTATTCAATAAATAAATAAAAATCATAAAATTTTATTTATTTGTTCAAAACCAAAAAAACATTTACAACATTAAAAAATGCAATAATCCTGCTTAGCTTTCCTGTGCTCGAATAGATTACGTTCAGGGGCGTTTTAAAATTAGGCGCCCTGGGCCACTTAGGTACCTCGCACAATTAACTAAAGTTGGCCGTGCAGCCAAGTGCCTGACTTTCGTATGGTTTCTATAGTTAATCTGTTCGTTGCGGCCACTGGTGTGGTCGTGGCCGACTAGTGCGCGAGGCACTTTACGATATCAACCCCCTCTCTTAGAATTAGTAAATCATGCATTTATAGGTATGGCTTCTGCCGCCCCACGCAGGTCTTAGTGTCGCCGCACACGGGCCACACGCCACAGCCACAAACGCCGCCACGAGAAGCTAGAAGCGGCTACTAAAGTGGCTGAAGCGCGCGACAGCGGCCGACTAAGGCAAGGGAGAGAGGGGTGGGGAATTGCGCGAGTGACGTTTGGCGGCGTTTTGTATCGGCGCATTAAGTGGCCGGTGCGGGCCACAAGAAGCGAGCAACGACGATTTGTAGCATGTGGCGGCCACCGGCGCGTACCGTGTGTGGCGAGTCCATATAAAATGTATGAAAACTACAAGAAATATGCCGGTGGCGGCGTTTTGTGTTGTGGTCGGTGGTCCGTGTGCGGCTTACTTGCAACTAGACTTGCAACGAATAGTATATTCGGCAGTATACCGAATACCGAATATTCGGCGAGGCCCCTGTCCGAATAGCCGAATATTAGGCAAAAGTATTCGGCTGGATTTTAGCGCCAAAAACTTGTACAGACGTGAGTGTTTTGCGCTCCTTTGTTTTATTCTAATCTGCCGTCCTCAAGCTAAAATGCGGCTAAATGACAAAACCAACTTTTGAGATATGGCCAAAAACGGCCATTAAATTATTGCTATTATGTAACCATTCATCACATGACTGAATGAATTAATAACTGTAACCTGGGGGCCAATCGCCTAACTGGATTGCTTTGGAAAACGCTATCGCTTACGATTTCATTTTGTTATTTCTAGCCCCCTGAGGTTTTCAAATGCCACGCGCTCTTTTTTTTTCTTTTGCATTGGTAATAACAATGTTAAAGAAAATGAGCGTGAGGTATTTCGGCGGTTAGAAATAACAAAATGAAATCGTAAGCGATAGCGTTTTCCAAAGCAATCCAGTTAGGCGATTGGCCCCCTGTTTTATGTACATACCAATGACTACTTAATAAATGATTATAAAAGAAATGAAAACCTTACCCTTCTAAATTTTGATTACCACAATAATTCAAATACAAAGAATCCTCCATTTTTCCAATTCAGAAGATGATTATGTACCTGTGTTATGTACCAATGACTACTTAAATGATTATATAACAGAAATGAAAATATGAATATATACGTAATCATTCGATTTTAATTTTTCATTTTACCAATTATTTCGCTTTGACAAATATATTATTTAAGTATTCGGTATTCGGCCGAATATAATAAAAGCAGCCGAATAGGCCGAATACCGAATAGTAACCGAATATTCGTTGCAAGTCTACTTGCAAAGAAATCACCCTTCGCAGCCAGCCGCACCCGGACCAAGGCCTTCACTGAACATAGAAAGAGGTTAGAAGGGCCTTGTCGGCGGGGCAGACGCGCCACAGTTATGTGTGAGCAAATGCTAATAACGCTCACACCCGAGAGCAACTACGCAATCAGAACCAAGTTTTGTTCAAGTTATGAGCATTTGTTTACACATAACTTTGGCGCGCCTGTCCCGCCCACAAGCCCCTTCTAACCTCTGTGGTCTATGGTCACCCGTCTAAGCTGTTTCTGTGTTCTATGAAGGCCCTCTTGGCCCTAGGATTAAAACGCTACTGACTATAATGATTTATTTTAGCTCTCCCGTGCTAGATAGAAAAGATTACAGTGAATTCAGTGTTATCAACTCAGGGGATTCCCTCCAAAATAAGGTGGAAACGTTGGGTTGGTTGGGTGTCCTTAGTACTAAACGGATTTGATTTTATTAGTATATTTTAGTCGTTTTTAAAATGATTACCTAGACTTTTTTTCTTTAGAAATAACATTCGACGTTACAAAAACTAGTTTTTCAAAACCAATTCGTTTACTCACGGTGTGAATCGATCAGAATCAACGTTTAAGTAAGTATCACTGACTTTAGCAATCTGGTGACGCAAGAAAAAAAATCTTAGCAGTTATAATAACACGAAAATTAATTTTGCCGATAGACGCGCTCTGAACACGCAATCTTCAGACGACTGTGTTTGCTGCAGTTTGCTGGTTCATAATTATGATTTAATTCCCTACTTTGAATCTAATTTAGGAGACATATCGATTAAAAATGTTTTTAATAAACTTGTTGAGTTAGAGGTGTGGTTTTTAACACCAATGTTAATTTAATAAACCTTGAGGTAGAACAAGTACTTTTTGACAATGTTCACTATCAAGAACGCAGTAAAAGCGCTTTTTAGTTTGTAACTTGGAAAATTTAGAAAGAAACTAATTGTATGTACTTTTTGTATCTAAATAAAACACTGTTTCAACGGGTTAAAAAAGAAGTATTAGAACACGAATGTGTAATAATAGTATCACATGAGTGTTTTAATACCTCATTATAACAGTTGCATATAAGACTTTATCTACACCCATGATATGAATCCTCTATTACAGATTCTGATTCCATGTGGCGTTTTAAGAACTTAAAATTCATGAAAAGTTTCGGCGCTGTGGTAGTGAAGCGAGCGCGAATGCCAATATATTCTTTTTTGAAATTCATAATACCACGCATCCAGCAGTGAAAATTGTGGCTGCCTGATGAGCAAGCCCTTGGCCCGGAAGGGATTTAAAAGCGGAACAGTGTTATTTTGAAATTTATTAATAGTAGTTTATGATACTGTTGCATAATAAGGGTTCTTATAACATGAGTGTGTTTTAAAAAAACGAGCCGTAGGCGAGTTTTTTTATAGTATCACACGAGTGTTATAAGACCAAGTTATGTACAGTGTCATACACTACTTTATCTACTCTCATACTATAATACGTAAAACTATATTGCAAATAAAACGCTGAATATAACAACAAATTTATTTTTACTTGTAATAATTATTGATGTTCTGAATATTACAATTATGAAACTGAATTTGAACCGGACAGGAAGCGTTATTGGAGGTACTCAGAGAGGGTATGTTAATGTTGACCTCATTTCTGTTATTTTCAATACTGTTAAGTATTGAATTGGATACAGCGATCTTGTTAGTCATTTAATCATCTATATAGCCTTCTGCAACTGTCGTTAACTTCCTGCCACCGTGTCGCTTTAGTGCCGTTATATCTCCACCAGCGTCAACTAGCAAGGTCGCAGATGTTCGGCGAAAGCAGTGTCCTGTGTACAATTCGGAGTCGGTCAGTTGAAGATAGCTGGCAATAACTTTGCCTAAAGCTCCAAATTTGTTAATGCCAACTCTGCGTCGTGCATTTTCCGGCAATATAGTTTAGAAAAAAACTGGGATTGCTGCACTCAGTTGGTCGTGGCTCTATGTATTTTTTGCATTGTTCATAATATTTCCCAGTAACGGTAAAAGAGCGGTCCGTCTTGGTTTTAGTTTTACTTATTTTGATCAATAGTGTAGTTTCGAAGACTTGAACATCTTTGAATTGTATGTTGTATAACTCTTTCCGTCGGCAAGCACCCATTATACTAAATATTAGTGCAATCTGTAACAACTCATATATATATATATTACGGTAAATTAACTCAATATTAACAAAAAAATGTACATGGTTAACTGATAAACAACTAAAATACCTTTGTGAAGAGATATAATGTGTCTGGAGCTTCATTTAAGAACTTATTCATCTGCTCTGCTGTAAAAGTCTTGGATATTTCCCTTCATATCCTTGTGAGTTTCGTTTCAAAAATGCAATCAGCTTGCTATATTTAGTTATGTCAACTTCGTTGTAAATATTGAGTGTACTTTTAATCATGGAGTATTTAACCCACATACTTGACACTTTATATTTTTCTGATAACTCTTAAAAGTACGCTAACAATACATTTTCAGAAAATGATGTAGCATTTTTATTCATATATTGTTTTAAACTTTCATGGTCACTAACATTATAGTAATATAAGTTATTTACGGGATTGTTACCATGTACCTTGTTTTTAGCGAGTTTCCGATATTTCGGCACTGTTGCAAGCGCCATGATCACGGAGTAACTGAAGTAATTGCGGGTAGGCTGTTATTGGCAGACATATCGGTCTACCCTCCGACGAAGTCTTTTATTGCGTTCGATACCCGTACCACTGTTCACATTCTCACTATTCACTCGAAACTGTTCTCGACACACAACACTTACAGTATCGGATCGCGACACGACACTTTTTTGATTATTTCCGGTTTTACACATACGAACCACAGGATTCCAGACACTCGACAATTTAAACCCGTCCTCAGGATTGAAATTTTTATGTTTTGTTATTTCAATCGCTTCCCTGACCAATCTTGGTATGTAGTGGCGTTCTGTCGAGATAATCTGTGGGTTATGAAACTCAACCCAGTGGTTAGAACCAGAATCTATCAAATGTTCCGCGATGGCTGATTTCTGCGTATCGTTGTTCTTGATTGCTTTTATGTGTTCCCTCATTCGGCATGGTACTGTTCGCTTTGTTTGGCCAATGTACGAACTGCCACAGCTGCAATCGATCTTATAGACACCAGGTTTCTCCAAGGGAAAGTTGTCTTTAGGAGACCGTAGGTATTGTGAAACCTTTCGCACAGGAGTGAAGACAGTGTTTAGTGAGTACTTATTCAGTATGTTTGAGATCTTGTCAGTCACTCCTTTGACGTATGGTAAATAAACAGGTTGTCTGTCTACTCTGTGTCTCTGGTGTCTTAGTTTGTGTCTTGATGGAAAATGTCCCTGGTATCCATTACTCTATAAGACTCGTCGTACATGCTCCAACTCTTCTTGAAGATGTTCCTCATCACACAGGTCATATGCACGGTTCGTCAGTGAAGTCATTACAGAGTTAAGATGTTTAGGGTGGTGATGCGAGGAGGCGTTGAGATAGCGGCCAGTGTGTGTTGATTTGCGGTAAATGGAATGACCAAGCGAACCGTCATTCCTCACCCGAATCTTCACGTCCAGAAAGGCCAGACTTCTGTCTTCTTCCATCTCATAGGTAAAGTTGATTTTGGAATGGATACCATTTAAATTTGCCAAGTGAGACTCGACATCATGTTTGTTACCTCTTAATATACAGAATACGTCATCGACATACCTCTTCCATAGTTTTATTTCTGTGGGTGCGGTGATAAAGGATTTTTCTTCAAAATGCTCCATCCATATATTGGCAACCACTGGAGCCACGGGACTGCCCATTGCGACCCCATCTATTTGGAGGTAGTACTGACCCTGATATATGAAGAAATTCGTCGACAAACAATGATGCAACAGCTTGGCATATTCCTTCGGGATGTCATTTTCTTGCAACTTCACCTTCACCACTTCCAGACAATCCAACACAGGTACATTTGTGAACAGCGATTCTACGTCAAAACTGACCATCAACTGATTTTCATCTACCTTGTTTTGGTGCAAGATTTCTATGAAATGGCGGGAATCCTTCACAAACGACGACGTTCAGGGGCGTTTTAAAATTAGGCGCCCTGGGCCACTTAGGTACCTCGCACAATTAACTAAAGTTGGCCGTGCAGCCAAGTGCCTGACTTTCGTATGGTTTCTATAGTTAATCTGTTCGTTGCGGCCACTGGTGTGGTCGTGGCCGACTAGTGCGCGAGGCACTTTACGATATCAACCCCCTCTCTTAGAATTAGTAAATCATGCATTTATAGGTATGGCTTCTGCCGCCCCACGCAGGTCTTAGTGTCGCCGCACACGGGCCACACGCCACAGCCACAAACGCCGCCACGAGAAGCTAGAAGCGGCTACTAAAGTGGCTGAAGCGCGCGACAGCGGCCGACTAAGGCAAGGGAGAGAGGGGTGGGGAATTGCGCGAGTGACGTTTGGCGGCGTTTTGTATCGGCGCATTAAGTGGCCGGTGCGGGCCACAAGAAGCGAGCAACGACGATTTGTAGCATGTGGCGGCCACCGGCGCGTACCGTGTGTGGCGAGTCCATATAAAATGTATGAAAACTACAAGAAATATGCCGGTGGCGGCGTTTTGTGTTGTGGTCGGTGGTCCGTGTGCGGCTTACTTGCAACTAGACTTGCAACGAATAGTATATTCGGCAGTATACCGAATACCGAATATTCGGCGAGGCCCCTGTCCGAATAGCCGAATATTAGGCAAAAGTATTCGGCTGGATTTTAGCGCCAAAAACTTGTACAGACGTGAGTGTTTTGCGCTCCTTTGTTTTATTCTAATCTGCCGTCCTCAAGCTAAAATGCGGCTAAATGACAAAACCAACTTTTGAGATATGGCCAAAAACGGCCATTAAATTATTGCTATTATGTAACCATTCATCACATGACTGAATGAATTAATAACTGTAACCTGGGGGCCAATCGCCTAACTGGATTGCTTTGGAAAACGCTATCGCTTACGATTTCATTTTGTTATTTCTAGCCCCCTGAGGTTTTCAAATGCCACGCGCTCTTTTTTTTTCTTTTGCATTGGTAATAACAATGTTAAAGAAAATGAGCGTGAGGTATTTCGGCGGTTAGAAATAACAAAATGAAATCGTAAGCGATAGCGTTTTCCAAAGCAATCCAGTTAGGCGATTGGCCCCCTGTTTTATGTACATACCAATGACTACTTAATAAATGATTATAAAAGAAATGAAAACCTTACCCTTCTAAATTTTGATTACCACAATAATTCAAATACAAAGAATCCTCCATTTTTCCAATTCAGAAGATGATTATGTACCTGTGTTATGTACCAATGACTACTTAAATGATTATATAACAGAAATGAAAATATGAATATATACGTAATCATTCGATTTTAATTTTTCATTTTACCAATTATTTCGCTTTGACAAATATATTATTTAAGTATTCGGTATTCGGCCGAATATAATAAAAGCAGCCGAATAGGCCGAATACCGAATAGTAACCGAATATTCGTTGCAAGTCTACTTGCAAAGAAATCACCCTTCGCAGCCAGCCGCACCCGGACCAAGGCCTTCACTGAACATAGAAAGAGGTTAGAAGGGCCTTGTCGGCGGGGCAGACGCGCCACAGTTATGTGTGAGCAAATGCTAATAACGCTCACACCCGAGAGCAACTACGCAATCAGAACCAAGTTTTGTTCAAGTTATGAGCATTTGTTTACACATAACTTTGGCGCGCCTGTCCCGCCCACAAGCCCCTTCTAACCTCTGTGGTCTATGGTCACCCGTCTAAGCTGTTTCTGTGTTCTATGAAGGCCCTCTTGGCCCTAGGATTAAAACGCTACTGACTATAATGATTTATTTTAGCTCTCCCGTGCTAGATAGAAAAGATTACAGTGAATTCAGTGTTATCAACTCAGGGGATTCCCTCCAAAATAAGGTGGAAACGTTGGGTTGGTTGGGTGTCCTTAGTACTAAACGGATTTGATTTTATTAGTATATTTTAGTCGTTTTTAAAATGATTACCTAGACTTTTTTTCTTTAGAAATAACATTCGACGTTACAAAAACTAGTTTTTCAAAACCAATTCGTTTACTCACGGTGTGAATCGATCAGAATCAACGTTTAAGTAAGTATCACTGACTTTAGCAATCTGGTGACGCAAGAAAAAAAATCTTAGCAGTTATAATAACACGAAAATTAATTTTGCCGATAGACGCGCTCTGAACACGCAATCTTCAGACGACTGTGTTTGCTGCAGTTTGCTGGTTCATAATTATGATTTAATTCCCTACTTTGAATCTAATTTAGGAGACATATCGATTAAAAATGTTTTTAATAAACTTGTTGAGTTAGAGGTGTGGTTTTTAACACCAATGTTAATTTAATAAACCTTGAGGTAGAACAAGTACTTTTTGACAATGTTCACTATCAAGAACGCAGTAAAAGCGCTTTTTAGTTTGTAACTTGGAAAATTTAGAAAGAAACTAATTGTATGTACTTTTTGTATCTAAATAAAACACTGTTTCAACGGGTTAAAAAAGAAGTATTAGAACACGAATGTGTAATAATAGTATCACATGAGTGTTTTAATACCTCATTATAACAGTTGCATATAAGACTTTATCTACACCCATGATATGAATCCTCTATTACAGATTCTGATTCCATGTGGCGTTTTAAGAACTTAAATAGCTGGCAATAACTTTGCCTAAAGCTCCAAATTTGTTAATGCCAACTCTGCGTCGTGCATTTTCCGGCAATATAGTTTAGAAAAAAACTGGGATTGCTGCACTCAGTTGGTCGTGGCTCTATGTATTTTTTGCATTGTTCATAATATTTCCCAGTAACGGTAAAAGAGCGGTCCGTCTTGGTTTTAGTTTTACTTATTTTGATCAATAGTGTAGTTTCGAAGACTTGAACATCTTTGAATTGTATGTTGTATAACTCTTTCCGTCGGCAAGCACCCATTATACTAAATATTAGTGCAATCTGTAACAACTCATATATATATATATTACGGTAAATTAACTCAATATTAACAAAAAAATGTACATGGTTAACTGATAAACAACTAAAATACCTTTGTGAAGAGATATAATGTGTCTGGAGCTTCATTTAAGAACTTATTCATCTGCTCTGCTGTAAAAGTCTTGGATATTTCCCTTCATATCCTTGTGAGTTTCGTTTCAAAAATGCAATCAGCTTGCTATATTTAGTTATGTCAACTTCGTTGTAAATATTGAGTGTACTTTTAATCATGGAGTATTTAACCCACATACTTGACACTTTATATTTTTCTGATAACTCTTAAAAGTACGCTAACAATACATTTTCAGAAAATGATGTAGCATTTTTATTCATATATTGTTTTAAACTTTCATGGTCACTAACATTATAGTAATATAAGTTATTTACGGGATTGTTACCATGTACCTTGTTTTTAGCGAGTTTCCGATATTTCGGCACTGTTGCAAGCGCCATGATCACGGAGTAACTGAAGTAATTGCGGGTAGGCTGTTATTGGCAGACATATCGGTCTACCCTCCGACGAAGTCTTTTATTGCGTTCGATACCCGTACCACTGTTCACATTCTCACTATTCACTCGAAACTGTTCTCGACACACAACACTTACAGTATCGGATCGCGACACGACACTTTTTTGATTATTTCCGGTTTTACACATACGAACCACAGGATTCCAGACACTCGACAATTTAAACCCGTCCTCAGGATTGAAATTTTTATGTTTTGTTATTTCAATCGCTTCCCTGACCAATCTTGGTATGTAGTGGCGTTCTGTCGAGATAATCTGTGGGTTATGAAACTCAACCCAGTGGTTAGAACCAGAATCTATCAAATGTTCCGCGATGGCTGATTTCTGCGTATCGTTGTTCTTGATTGCTTTTATGTGTTCCCTCATTCGGCATGGTACTGTTCGCTTTGTTTGGCCAATGTACGAACTGCCACAGCTGCAATCGATCTTATAGACACCAGGTTTCTCCAAGGGAAAGTTGTCTTTAGGAGACCGTAGGTATTGTGAAACCTTTCGCACAGGAGTGAAGACAGTGTTTAGTGAGTACTTATTCAGTATGTTTGAGATCTTGTCAGTCACTCCTTTGACGTATGGTAAATAAACAGGTTGTCTGTCTACTCTGTGTCTCTGGTGTCTTAGTTTGTGTCTTGATGGAAAATGTCCCTGGTATCCATTACTCTATAAGACTCGTCGTACATGCTCCAACTCTTCTTGAAGATGTTCCTCATCACACAGGTCATATGCACGGTTCGTCAGTGAAGTCATTACAGAGTTAAGATGTTTAGGGTGGTGATGCGAGGAGGCGTTGAGATAGCGGCCAGTGTGTGTTGATTTGCGGTAAATGGAATGACCAAGCGAACCGTCATTCCTCACCCGAATCTTCACGTCCAGAAAGGCCAGACTTCTGTCTTCTTCCATCTCATAGGTAAAGTTGATTTTGGAATGGATACCATTTAAATTTGCCAAGTGAGACTCGACATCATGTTTGTTACCTCTTAATATACAGAATACGTCATCGACATACCTCTTCCATAGTTTTATTTCTGTGGGTGCGGTGATAAAGGATTTTTCTTCAAAATGCTCCATCCATATATTGGCAACCACTGGAGCCACGGGACTGCCCATTGCGACCCCATCTATTTGGAGGTAGTACTGACCCTGATATATGAAGAAATTCGTCGACAAACAATGATGCAACAGCTTGGCATATTCCTTCGGGATGTCATTTTCTTGCAACTTCACCTTCACCACTTCCAGACAATCCAACACAGGTACATTTGTGAACAGCGATTCTACGTCAAAACTGACCATCAACTGATTTTCATCTACCTTGTTTTGGTGCAAGATTTCTATGAAATGGCGGGAATCCTTCACAAACGACGACGTTCGTCCCACTATCGGCTGCAATACTTTTGCCACGTGCTTGGCCAGTTCATATGTAGGTGAGTCTATCTGACTCACGATCGGACGTAGGGGCACATTTGGCTTATGGATTTTCGGCAGACCATATAGTTTTGGAGGCTGGATGTTCCTAGGACGTAATAAATATTTGACAATGTCATCGTCTAAAGCGTGGGCGCATTCTTTTATGAGTGAGCGAGTGTTACGATCTGTCCTTGCCGTTGGGTTGGGACGAACGTCGTCGTTTGTGAAGGATTCCCGCCATTTCATAGAAATCTTGCACCAAAACAAGGTAGATGAAAATCAGTTGATGGTCAGTTTTGACGTAGAATCGCTGTTCACAAATGTACCTGTGTTGGATTGTCTGGAAGTGGTGAAGGTGAAGTTGCAAGAAAATGACATCCCGAAGGAATATGCCAAGCTGTTGCATCATTGTTTGTCGACGAATTTCTTCATATATCAGGGTCAGTACTACCTCCAAATAGATGGGGTCGCAATGGGCAGTCCCGTGGCTCCAGTGGTTGCCAATATATGGATGGAGCATTTTGAAGAAAAATCCTTTATCACCGCACCCACAGAAATAAAACTATGGAAGAGGTATGTCGATGACGTATTCTGTATATTAAGAGGTAACAAACATGATGTCGAGTCTCACTTGGCAAATTTAAATGGTATCCATTCCAAAATCAACTTTACCTATGAGATGGAAGAAGACAGAAGTCTGGCCTTTCTGGACGTGAAGATTCGGGTGAGGAATGACGGTTCGCTTGGTCATTCCATTTACCGCAAATCAACACACACTGACCACTATCTCAACGCCTCCTCGCATCACCACCCTAAACATCTTAACTCTGTAATGACTTCACTGACGAACCGTGCATATGACCTGTGTGATGAGGAACATCTTCAAGAAGAGTTGGAGCATGTACGACGAGTCTTACAGAGTAATGGATACCAGGGACATTTTCCATCAAGACACAAACTAAGACACCAGAGACACAGAGTAGACAGACAACCTGTTTATTTACCATACGTCAAAGGAGTGACTGACAAGATCTCAAACATACTGAATAAGTACTCACTAAACACTGTCTTCACTCCTGTGCGAAAGGTTTCACAATACCTACGGTCTCCTAAAGACAACTTCCCCTTGGAGAAACCTGGTGTCTATAAGATCGATTGCAGCTGTGGCAGTTCGTACATTGGCCAAACAAAGCGAACAGTATCATGCCGAATGAGGGAACACACAAAAAGCAATCAAGAACAACGATACGCAGAAATCAGCCATCGCGGAACATTTGATAGATTCTGGTTCTAACCACTGGATTGAGTTTCATAACCCACAGATTATCTCGACAGAACGCCACTACATACCAAGATTGGTCAGGGAAGCGATTGAAATAACAAAACATAAAAATTTCAATCCTGAGGACGGGTTTAAATTGTCGAGTGTCTGGAATCCTGTGGTTCGTATGTGTAAAACCGGAAATAATCAAAAAAGTGTCGTGTCGCGATCCGATACTGTAAGTGTTGTGTGTCGAGAACAGTTTCGAGTGAATAGTGAGAATGTGAACAGTGGTACGGGTATCGAACGCAATAAAAGACTTCGTCGGAGGGTAGACCGATATGTCTGCCAATAACAGCCTACCCGCAATTACTTCAGTTACTCCGTGATCATGGCGCTTGCAACAGTGCCGAAATATCGGAAACTCGCTAAAAACAAGGTACATGGTAACAATCCCGTAAATAACTTATATTACTATAATTTTTATTCATTTTCCATTCCATGAATTCGTGGTAACATTTATTATAGTTGCTCCTAGATTTCGCCGGCAACAGGTTCATGGTCATGTTTGACGCAGCTTCCAGAATGTCTGGTGGTGTACAATCACCACTATCCCCGCGTGTTTTTACACAGAAACTTATGTATTTTACAAACATAACCAAACTTTGTTTAAATATTGAAAAGATTTTTTAAATGTCAAATGTTGGCGCCAAGGTGCAAACATCGATTGCGCATGCGTGTTGCGTCGTCGCGGACTCGTTCATTGAAACCTTTTTAAAGTAGAGGTTCAACCTCCTTGGTCCAGCTGGAGGTTGTATAGGTGTAACGTTATGATTAAAAAGTTATATTAATGCAGGTGTCCATACAAGACCTGTATCGTAATTAAACTTTTTTTTTATTATTTTTGGCCTGTACGTAATGTTTGTCATAAGCATTTTGTTTTCAGTTTTAGAATCTTTGTATTATAGTATCAGAGTAGATAAAAAAAACACTAACACCCAAACGGGTATGAGAATGTTTTTTTTTAATTATGATATTGAATGATTTAATGTTGGCAAATAGGTTAACTGTTTCAGAATCTTTAATAGCTGTTTTTAAGCATGGGTGTAGATAAAAGTATTAAAAAAGCATTTTAAATCTCGTAAAACCAATGGTTTTATTTTATTTAATGAGAGGTGTGCGTGAAAGCATAAGAAACAAATCAAATAGTAAAGTAGTTATATTTAACACGTTCGATTTACAACAAAGTTCAACTAGCAACAGCTACACAATTAGTTCGAGATTCGGCACCGGCACGCTCTGTATGCCGAACCCGACAAAAGCGTCATTCGCGAATCGTTCGTCATCCGTCGAGCGCTCGTTTTCTACAAATTGTCGTTCGATATTCGAAGAAAGCTATTCCTGATTCGCTCACTGCAACGAGTGCTGTCAACTCGTCGCTAGACGAACACTAGAAGCGAGTGATAGAGTTAACATCAAAAATTAAACGTCTTTTAGCAGTTTAGTTTAGATTTCATTACGTTAGGTAGATACCTAATGAAGAATGAATAATGAAGTAAATACAGATGTATTTACTTCATTATTCGAGACGCATGATTGGAAAACAAAGAAAAACAGCGTCAAATGACTGCAGCCCTAAGGCAAGACTTAAGCTGCAGTCGAAGATGCAATTTCAAACAAGCGATTCAGGAATAAGCCTTTCAGACTGGAGGCTGTCCTGATTAGACGCAGATGTGCCCCTGCCACATGCACACTGCACAAAATAGTACGGATTACGTAAAACCATCAAGGAAGCCGCTCCCGTGTTTTGTTCTTAGATAAATCTAACGTTCTATTTGAATAATAAACAGTTAAAAGATTTTTTTTTCAGTATTCGTTTGCTTTATACGTTGAAAGATATATTTTATACTGATTTGAAATAAATATTTTTTTATACTAACATTATAAAGAGGAAAGATTAGTTTGTTTGCATTGAATTGGCTCCGAAACTACTGGACCGATTTGAAAAAATCTTTCACATTTATATTAAATATTTAAAAAAAAAATGTTAGGGATCCCTATGAAAACTTCGGTAATGTAGCCAAACGTTTGAAAAAATACTAAAAAGAAACCTTATGTCCCCTACGCTGCAGATATTATTGACAATGGAACAAAATAAGGTACTACATTTGTACAGATGACATCAATATCTGCAGAAAAGTCCGCGTTACCATATGTCTATCTATTACAGTTTTAAATGTAATAAAGTACTTTTTCATGTTAAAATATGCAATAGTAACCCGGTAAGCTATACCTGTACATTTCTTTTTCAAACTTATCATTTGTGTAATATTATGTGAGATTAATAAATGTGATGGATGTGTACAAAACACTGCATGTCTGGATTAGATACCTAGGTTTAATAATAAGGGCATGATACACTTTTTTAACGGAAGAGCAATCCTGTACTATATAACGGGTCTTTAACTACGCAACAGAATTTTCACTATCGGATAGATAATTTTTCGCCGAAGGTTTACGTATAATACAAGCCTGAGAACAAAAATTTAAGCCTCGATGACACGGGGCGAGTTTACAAGCTACTAGCGAACTCGCTGGCTTGTAGTTTGTAACTCGCCCCGTGTCGTCGTGGCTTTTAAGTCTACAGCGAAGCGAAGCTAGGGCGGACCACTAGTGTTATTTAAAAATAATCTATCTTTGACTTGTGAATTTCTCAGTCGTATATTTTGTAAACTCACACTTTTTTTATAAAGATCACATTTTTATAATATTTTTATAATATTATTTTTATAATAAGTTCTGTAAAAGATTAAAAGTACCGAGCTCATGTTTATGAAATTCCACCAGAAGAGACTTGGTTGGAAATATTTATGTCACCCTTAATTACTGAACTCGAGTGGGGGGCTCGACTTTTCGCACCGACTGCCAACTCTGTTACCGAAACTTATCTCTGAAACTTTGAGGAGTTCAATGGCACTGTGATGAGCGTAATTACTCCGCCTCCGACTTCCTAATAAGCCAGTATGAGTATGACTAAACATGTATATCACAAAAGTCGTATATGTTTTTAACGTCTTGCAATACCGAACTGTTTTGACACCGCTTTTTACTAGTTGCATTTCACCTGTATGTAACGGAATGTATAAATGAGACTCGTCCACTTCAAACGTCTGGTTGAATTGATTTTTTTACACTTATCAAGGACTGATGAAAAAAAATATTGGTGTGGTTTTTTGGAAACCACGATGCAAAAACAAACTTTTGAAATCATTCATAAAAAAGCCATTCCTCGGCTAGTATTCGAACCCGGACCGTCAGCTTAGCAGGCGAGCTTTCTACCACTGAACCATTGATGCTTGTTGATAAAGTCTGATTTTTTTAATAACAGACAAAAATGTTATGCGACATGCTAAAGAATAACAAAATAATAATTACGATCTAATAGAAGTTTCACTTTAAAAGCAATAATTAATAAAAGGCGAAGAGTAAAATATTAAACTTATAGGAAATGCGTGGGGTGTTTCAGATTTTTTTTTGTTGAGTTATTGCCCCAGATGCTTTCACGATTATGTAGCAACAAAGCTCTAAGTTCATGTGTTTCAAAAAATATAATCATCAGGTCTTCAATATCCTGATTGCTAATTAATATATAAGCACACATAGGCTAAAGATGGACAGATGTAAAATGGATCATAGGGTTATCCAACTTAAGACGAGCAGGCCTCAGGTGTAGTGGTTGAGGTGCTAAAGTCTTTGTTGCGGGCTCCGTAGTTAAATAATAATACCACTGGTCGGTAATGTACTGAAGTATAATTTCTGACTAGATTTTGCAACTAAAAATACAGGTATATATATTAATCTATAAACAAAGAAATTAGTAATTATATTCTGTAGGGCGGACTTACTGGGCCTAGGAGCGTTCCTAAATATACAGAATCTCGAGACATTTTGTATGTTTCTTACTCAATCACGCAAAAACTACTGAACGGAATAGAATGAAACTTGGTACGCATATAGTTTGGACGATTCAAAAGAGCTTTCAATAAGTCAATTTGAATAAAGTATATTTTCATTTCATTTCCTTTTTGTTCATGATCTGGTTTGAGACATAGGATACTCTTATTCCCGGAAAAATGCTAGGTTCCTGTAGGATTCCCGAATAACTAAAGTATATTTCTAAGTAAAGGTTCCTGTAGGATTCCCGAAAAACTAAAGTATATTTCTAAATAAAGGTTCCTGTTGGATTCCCGATGTCTAAAAGTCTATATCTAAATAAAGGCTCCTGTACGATTCCCGAAAAAGTAAAGTATATTTCTAAATAAAGGTTTCTGTAGGATTCCCGAAAAACTAAAGTATATTTATTTCTTACTAACCATAAATATAATGTTTTGTCAGTAATCTTATATCGAACAACTACCTTTATCAAAGGTGCTTAACCTCTCCAAGTCAAAGTACGAACCCTTACCTTTGCACTATCGCTGTTAAGTTAATAATATTCATGTAGGTAGTCATTAACAAATTTGACAGAAATTCATTACTTGAGTAATAAGGAGCTTGCAAAGCAATTATGTATTCCTACCGTCGGAATGAGAAGTCATTCCTTTAGGCGGATATTACTTTACCAAATATATTGCCCCGTCTTGCATCCCCAAAATCTCGTGGTCTCTTTAAGTTTACGACTTAACCAAAAATATTTCTCTCGACAAAGACGACTCCGGCTTATTTTCACGTTTCCAATTTCCGCTGTGGCGTTGTTAGGGCATTCTCTTGTTTGCTTCTTCTATCCATTGTTTTGTTTGAAAGTTGTTTGCTTGTCGAGGCCATTGTTCCCAGTTTAATAATAAGTATTCGCGTAATGAAGATTATTAGACGTAGGTACCACACTTCTTTGAATTGTTTGTGAGATTTATGGAAGGACTCCGGTCATTGGAAACAATGAGTTATTACGTTGGATTAGTATATCATATCAGATCAGAAAACCATCTGTGTATTTAACTTATTTGTGGGTTAAGGCCTGCGCTGCGTTAAGCGGGAGCACGGAGCGGACGTCTGCTCAGCGTGTTTGTTTCAGGTTATTTCATAGAGCAGCGCTGCGAGAGGCAGGTCTCCCGTCTGCTCTATGAAATGTGTTTAAATAACATTTAACTGCAAGCTGAGCGGACGTCCGCTCCGTGCTCCCGCTTAACACAGCGCAGTCCCTAAAAGACAATAAAAACATTATAATTACGATGAAATTCAAAAATAGCTAAACCGGTCGAGCCGTTCATAAGTGTTGATCTTTTATGTTGCTGTAATAAATGTTTAGGAATCTTACATCGTCCAATATATTTCCTATGGTTTCACTTTATTTATTTTTTCTTATTTCTGTTACAGGTAATGGATCAACGCAACTCTATCAGTTTCTAACTTGGTAATTATAATAGGTGTCATTTTTAATCTACAAAAATATTCAAATATTTGCAAAATATGAAAACTCAATCAAGGTACAATAAAAAATATGACCTTTTTAGGGTTCTGTACCCAAAGGGTAAAAACTTAACCCTATTGCTGTCACTGTCTGTCTGTCCGTATGTCGCGGGTCTAGCTAAACAGAACGAGTTTTAGAACTGAAATAATGGTATTTTATGTAGAATGCCTGCCCAAAGCAAAGCCGAATCTTTACTTAAATATTCAATTAAATTATTTTTCATGTGGGTCCCATGCACGACAAAGAGATGATTTTTATTATTTTTTACCCTAGCATGTGACACATCATTGTGTAGAGCTCTTTGAGTAGGATATAAATATAATTTTGGTTTTCAATAACAAAGAAATGTCGGGCCCATAAAGTTGTCATTTGTAGACCATTTTCTTCTTTGTCTATCTAAAACTCGAAACTAGGTAAGAATATAAGATTTTGGTATATGATGTCCCATATGCTGAATTTAAACAACAAATACTGAAAACGCCCATCCATAATGTACGATCGAACAAACTGATTCTTGACCCACTTGCCCGATAATTCTCTTAAAAATGACAAATAAGACAAGTTTTCTTCTTTAGAGAATGCGTAATTGCACTTAAGACATTCTAATTACAAGGAAACTGTATTATTATAATATGGACCAACGATTTTTTTTTTAATTTGACCTTTGTTTTCAATCTTTGAGATAAAATTCTAATTGCATTTTGAAATTCGAAATAGGTTTCAAAATTTAGATTAGATTTTAAAAAGAAACTCTTTCGATTTCTTGACATTAAGGAAAAATAAAAGGAAAATCCTAAATCTATGTTTTAAACTCTAAATAGCTAACATTCATCGTAAGTACTTTTGGCAAGATATAGACGACTTATCACTAATGACTGGCCAATATGGCCGTTAAATCTTTATATATATAATTCTTCTGTGAGTGTGTATGTCACTGAACTTCTCTTAAACGACTGGACCGATTTTGATGAAATTTTTTGTGTGTGTTCAAGGGTATCTGAGAATGGTTTAGATTCACAATTTTGTCCGCTGGACAACCCCTATTTTTTTTAGGGCGGTACGAAGTTCGCTGGGTCAGCTAGTTTATATATAAAAACTATTGAATAGCTAACGTCAACATAATGTCACAGTGTGGCGGCAAAATCTGTCATTTCAATTATGATTGTTCTGAAAATAACAACTTTGTTTCCAGGGATACTACATACATTCGCGAATAGCGAATGTTTTGTTTTTCATAATGTTTTGAAGTGGTTGTAAGAAAATAAGCTTATAGTGGGTCAAGAATCAAATTGGCTGATCGTACTTTGTAAGTTGTGTTGTAAGTAATAATAAACAAATGATTTTACGGAACTCTAATAGAGCGAGGCCAGACTCGCGCTTGGCCAGTTTTTTTTACATATCATTATCGTCTTCTATGGTTAACCGCTTTGAGAAATTTTCGACCTTAAATACTGGTTAAAAAAGTTTTTTAATAGAGTTCAAAATAATATAAAAGGAACAGCTCATTTAAATATTACTTATAACTAGCGGCCGCCCGCGACTTCGTTGGCGTCAACTTTAATTTTATGAGAACCTTAACACTTTTCCGGAGTAAAAGTATCCTATGTCTTAATCCAGGTAATAAACTGTATGTGGGCCAATTTTCATCTAAATCCGTTCAGCCGTTTTTGCGTGATTAGGTAACAAACAAACAAACGGACTTTCGCATTTATAATACACATTAGCAGGATAGTAGGATTTATGTTGACAGTGTTACATCTGTACAATGTGTTTTTGATGGTAGTCGACCCAAGACTAGTCGCAGCGCGGCGGGCAAAACCTCAACATATCAAATAACTATCAGGCCACGCTAATAATACACACCGTAATTGCTTCATTGCGGCATGCCGTGCTCCGAGATTAATTGCCTTATTAATGCACTTGCCTGCCCCGCATACAGCAGGGCTGAGCAAACTTTTTCCTTATCGTGCCTATATTTTCTATCAGAACACTATGGCGGGCCAAGTTTTTGTTCAGGCCTCTCTCCCCTAGAAATTGGCCTCACCTCACAGCTCAGAAGCGGGTAAATTGCGAAGTAAATAGGTAGGTACAGGTCCGGCAGCGGGGTGGTCCTGTCCTTACCGGAACATGTGAAAGAATGGTACTTGTTGGTGAGAACCTTTGATTTTTGTTTAACCATTCCAGGCCCGGAGATGGCCCGCCATTGTTTACCCATCCCTGCACTACAGTATCACTATAATTAGAACAACGGAATGCGGTATTGTGTTTGGAGCATTTTGTTTCGTTGCTCACGGTCGATACCAAGTTTAGGAAAGTTATTCCATTAGTTCTTGAACAAGAGGGCAACTCTTGATCAAGAATTCCAATATTAGTTTTTAAAAAGCCTAAATTAATTGAAGACAATACGGTTGTTTGTAAAATATTTATTACATAGTCTCGTAGTTCTTCTAAGAATCCAATTGAGAATGTTATTATTATGTTTCTTTTTATGTCGAAATTGCTATTCTCTTTAAAAATGTTACTAGTAAGTAAAGGTTTATTTAAATAAAGCTCGTTTTAACGGGTTAATGCACGAAACTTTATTTATTCATTGACGTTTCGCAGCCTTTCAGGTCTGATAAGCAGACCTGAAAAGTCTGACGAAGCAGACCTGAAAAGTCTGACGAAGCAGACCTGAAAATGCTGCGAAACGTCAATAAATAAATAAAGTTTCGTGTATTTACCCGTTAAAACTAGTTTAATTTAATGAGTGTTGTGCGTGAAAACCTAAGAAACAAAATAAAAGGTTTATTATTTTATGGTAGATTACCCAGAAATAGTAATAAATAAACGTCTCTTTTAAGGTAAGATAAAAATTCTCGCAACCAATTTGTAGTATTAGATCCCTCATCGTAGTACGAACAAAGAGAAGTGATTGTTTCTTTTTTTATGACCATCCATAAACTGATCTGAATGGAAACCCTTTGGATGGTAGACAGACGCGTTATCAGTCGTCAAGTGTACGTCGGCTCTCTCTGGTCAAACGGCAGCCTGTATCGTCGGTGATAACATTTTATTTCCCTGGTGGTTTACAAAACCTTCTTGCGCAAAGTATTCGTAGATGGGCTTTTATTCATTCCTTTATGGCACCGGTTCTTTTACTATTGTAATGTCTACGGTATATTCGGCGTGAATAAATCGTCCACATGTCACAATGATATGTATTGTTTCTAAAGAAAAGTTGAGTTTGTTCTGATGAATGTTAAGAATGTGTTATCGTGTATGTGTCGTCTGTGACGTATGTTTGATCATCAATACCGTCTCTTGACTCTTGATTTAAGTCTATTAAAAATTCTACCTAATTGGTGATTGACCCCGCGGGTCTGGCTGGTGATGCTTCCTCCTCAATTTGGACGACAAACGATCGTCGCCACTTCTCCCAGATTGGAATTGATTGAGCGTCCTTAGTGACGCGTTCCCGCTCACCGAAAATCTTTAAAAGGATTTCCATAAGGATTCCTCGATCTATAATTACTTTGCTATTAACGTTCCATTAATATATCCGAGAAAGGTCTACTCTTTAGGGGTTTAAGCGGTGTTACTATTTATATTTTTTTTCAATAGTTAAGATTTAATTAGTAGTTTTTTATAGTATTATGTACAGTGTTATGAGATTAAAAGTTTATTTGACTACGTTCTTGTTTTAAACTATTTTCACACAAGAAGCTTAAAAACGTATCCATTGAATTACTTATTATTTCAAGTATCGATAAATATGATAAGTGCGGTTTCTATGTTCAATCCCCTGTGATAATTTTATGTCTCTTTGAAATTTGTCAAGCAGACTTAGTGGGTAATAAATAATACAGTTATAGGAGAATCCTTCATTGTAGCACAAGTAAAGGGATGATTAAAAAAACGGTATATTTGTGGAATGTTAAAAGGATCCATTATTTTCCCCATACACCTCTTCCCAGTCTTGTACCTCAAGTATTATCATGCATTTATGTGTAGAAAAATACGCCGAATTCACCAAAAATATAAATGGAGTTTATTATTAATTCATCATGGCTACCACATCAGGCGCGTCATAAGCTTGTTTTACATCCTTTTAACATAAATAAAATATTATACATTAAAATTAATAGCTACACATATAATATATTATGGTAACTGTGCACCTTTACGGAAATCACGTGATTTTTGATACAACAATCAAGGAAATGATTTTATGTCAATAGTATTAGCTCTCATCCGTCGGTCAATGACAAATTGCGTCTAAGTAATAACGTTTCTTTATACATACACAGATTCCCTATTTAAATTCAGATTATCATTTTTATTTTATTAAACTTATTGAGACTGATGAGTGTGTCTTTCATCCGCTATGTGCTCAATACGGATGCCAATCGCAATTTTTACAATTATTGTCTAATTGTGCCATATTGGGCTATATAAACGATAGAATTGAAACAGGTTGCCGGTGGCCATGCTTTGCTACCACTTCATTTGTCATCAAAATATGACCACGCTCAGTTTTCATAATAGTCAATACACATGCGTCGTCTATTTAAACCTAGCTCTGTGGCTCCATCGCTTCAAACATGAACCACGTTCTCCTAATAAATTTAGTTTATAGGCAGCCCCTTGTCCCTTTGATGGGCTACGGTTCGTGCTAATTATAATCGTGTAATACTTACACCCTCGCTGGGAGCACGTTGGTGCATGTTAATTGCTTTCCGTCAATATAAGGTACTGTACTGTGAAGTTGAGTTACCCAACTCGCATCTCGGCACGCTTAGTGGTGCAAATTTTGGCTTTGATCAAGCCAAATAAATGGATTTTGATTAAATTGAAAATTTCATTCCAATTCTATGCCGTTAACTTATTGACGGTGATGTTAAAATAGAATTTCGCGCTACTTTGTTTTCACGATCTGTGGCGTTGACATAAAACCCAGTGATCGCTCTTATTAATAAACGAGGAATAAGCTTATACTAGTTACGCCGTGTTTTGTTCATATCACTTTAATGTCATTCAATAAAAAGAGACTAAACATGGAGTAACTAATCCAAGCTTATCCTTCGTTTATTAATAAGGTGGTTAAGATATTACTCTATAGTTTTCTCTAAAGCGACTATAAAGAAAATCAACGTGTGGACCGCAAACCTTACAACTGACTGGTGAGCATTTGTACTTACATATGCTCGTATTCATCACACAGACATCTGCCCCCACCGGGACTCGAACCCAGGAACTCTCGAGTAGGCGACACTTTGTAACCAGGCGTCATACTCAGCCACGGAAGTCATAATTATTATCATCATGCTGTCGTCATTATGTTGATATAAATTAATTTCAGGACTGACCATTGAACTTGGCACCCATTTAGATCTCACTTCGTCGTCATTGAAGTCAACAACCAAGGCATTGTCATAAAACTGAACTTGGCTCTCAATTCTCATTTTTGTTTTTGATGGAATAAATTTATCGTCTCGGAAACTCTATTTAATATTGCTAAATAACTTTAATGCTTACGCGAATTGAAGAGTAAATCCTTTAGAATGAAGGAAGTAGTATCGGTTACAGAGCTTATAAGCTATAACTACAGTGAGTGGATTAATCCATCTACTTATTACGAAGCTTCTCTGCAAAATCATCTGCTTTTATTGATTTGATATACATATAATAATAATAAGATTTATTGACCAAAAAAATCAGTACAGTAAGATTACGTAACAAACTTAGCACTAGTTATACAGAAAGTATAATTTATTAACCTCTGCTGCTGCTGAACTAGGCAATGCCTGCATTTCAGCACTCAGCGCCATAAACCCCCACAGACATGAGAATACCAAACTAGACTAAATACATATCTCATAAATGAAAAGATCAATAGGTAGCAATTCATTTTAAAAGCAAGGCATCTATGAGTATAATATTTAAATTAATATGTAATGTATGAAATGATGTGTGTGTGTGTGCTGTCTATATAAACTTTGCTGTCGAAAAATCTCAATATTTATATTTGTTTTATCACAATTTTAATTGCCTTCTCAATTGAACACAGTAACTAACTAACAGCGATCCCAATTCTCCGAAAGTCTGAAAAACATTTTGTAAGTGGTAACAATCAACTTGTGCTATGGCTCAATCAATACGTATATTTGCGCTAAAGAACGCGTGGGTTGTTCCCGTCCCTTGATAATAAACGAAAAATATGCTCGGAACCTTGGACTAGTTGTACAATGTTTTTTTCACATCACTCAAATCACATTTATAATTCGATGAACAGATTAGTTCAGTTTAGTTTTTCAGGGCGGTTCCTGTACTTGGTCCAATAGACCATTGTGTGTGTCTCGAAACATTCCCGTTTACTCCAGCCAGCCTATATTTGTCCAGAAGGAAAGCAGCCTTGGTAGACTGCTGCAAGCTTCCGGAAACGAGAAGTCGTGCTCGTTGGTCGGCCCCACTGCTGCATTCCATGATGATATGCTATGGCGTTTCTTCTGCCTCCATGCATCCTATGCACAGGGGGCTTTCTGTTACGCCTATTGTATATAGGTGTTTGTTTAGGGGACAATGACCAGTCAGGGTTCCTATAATCTTGCGAAGTTTGTCCCTATTTAGTCGATGAACGGATACGACATCGAGTAAGTAGTCCAGACCTAGGGTCAGGAAACACTGAACGACCGTCGGCGACCGACAATGAAAAAGAAAAAATTGTGTGTGTCCGCTCCGACGCACGACTGGAGTTTACTCCTTAAGTTCGATAGTATAGACGCAAAAAGAGTTTATTTAACTTAAAAAAGATTGATACTGTATGAAAGGGTAAATTAACAAATTAATGAAAATAATATACATATATAAATATACATATATTTATTCATTTCATATACATTTATTATAACTAATCTACGAAATATTTTAATTTAAACTTTTTACAATAGTCAATTTCAGATGTGCATAAATATATCATTAGGAATGTTGATAAATTATGTAATTATTGTTATCAGACTTTTATCATTTTTTTAAATATTAATTAAATCAACATTGTCTGCATTATTAATTACAGTGACAAGTGGTTTATGGTAACTAAAATAAGACACATGGACGTTCGTAGATACGTGGTTGAAAATACCGCATCAATGGTTGTACCATACCTCGTTGTCCCCATTGCTCTATCAGAAACAATATCTAAATTCAGTTCAGATTTTAAAAATTTTATTAATGTCAATCCGTCATCTTTGTTTGTCAAAGTTGCGCGACATAGGATGCGCACCAAAAACGTAACCAGGTCATTCATCGATAGATTTTACTCCTCACATTTTTCTCATACCAGGCCCCTTATATATGCAAATCGATTCTTAAGGAGTAAACTCCAATTACTGATTATTTGATCGTCCAAGATCAACAACACAGTGTACAAAATGCTATAATTGTAACAGAGTATTTTACTACTTCGACAACAGAACCGGAAAGGTGGATAACAAAACAAGATGTTTGTCTGCTGTTACTTGTGTGATTTTTGTTCTATATGGTTGCGTACAGCTAGATGCTAACGTGTCTCTATGACTGTAAGCGGACGATCGGCATAATGCGTACGAATGTGCTACTTTTCACCAGTTATATTACAAATGGGCGACGATCAAATTGCCTTGACCCTTTCTCTTAGTTTTCATCTCAGATTACAGAACAGGAAAACTTTAATTCTGTAATCTGAGGTTATCACGATCTTGTTTAAATACTGTACGACCCTAGGTAATATTTTATTTCCTAATAACTAAACAGAGAAGCGAAATAAACAAAGTTTCTTTTCTATTACTCAGTTCATTCATCCCGAAATAGAGATTAATGAAACCTGCAAAGCTATCTTGTCGCCATTTCTTCTAATTCGCGGGCGGAGGGGCCGCGCGCGCCGCCGTGGGACATCGCAGGGTTAATTAAAGAATTAATCGCCTCAGCCTCTCGGTTGTTCCGTGACTGAAATTTGTCCTAACCTTATTTATTATTACCCAGAAAGAAGTTCCGAACTGTTGCGTGTGTGGGAGCAGTTTTTTGTCTCGCGTTTGTCTTTTAATTTACTAGGTATGTTGGTCGATCGATCGGGCTTCTCCGAAAATAATACCTACGTAATAGGTACGTATTTTGTTTATGTTTGGTGTATAGAACATAAATGTCAGATTTAAGCTCATAATTTTCTACATCAAAAGTTCATTTACTTATTTTTGAAATTAGCTTTAAACTCCGAGTTAAAAAAGGACGGGCAAAAATACTTTGCGAGAAAATGAGGTTACCATGGTACGATTTACCAAGACTCACAGACGTCAATTAAATGTATCTTGTCGCAAAAAAGGGACATCAAATTTTAATCGACTTCTTAAATTGCCGTCTGAATTCAGTTATTAGTAGCTAATCGGATGTTATCTGAGTCATGCTTATTGATGGATCCTGGATGGACATCTCTATGTCACTATTAATTCTACTCCGTCCCTTTATTCGTAATTAACAGATTTACTAACTAAATCCTGCTTAAATTGCATGGCGCATAATAAAAAACGGTCTATGATAGCTCAAAAAATATTTACTTTCCTTAAACGTCCTAACCGAGTTAAGAAAACGGCGGTATAACCCCTCGCAAATTAATTATGTATGTGCATCCATTCCACTGCCGGTGAGTGTGAACCCGCCCGAAAATATCTGTGATGAATGCCCCGGGCTGCGCCGCGAACAATTTGCTGGAGGTTAGGGCTGCCAGGCGTTCGTAGAAATCTGGACAAAGGGCTTTTCAGTGATTGCCCTGGCAAATGAGACGGGGACCAGCCTGGACTGTGTGAGTTTGTCAGTCTTTACATTCGATCAAATGAAAAAATAAAACTGCATTTCAGATACTTGGAAAGGTTTTGGATGTATTAATAATACTCAGATAGTATTTATTGTTTTTTAAAATTGAGAATAGTATATTTTTTAACTAAAGCATGTTAAAAAAAGAAGTAAAACTTGAAACATCGGAACCGGTCCTGCGCTTACCGCATCCAGTGGGTCCCCTCGACTCGCTTGATGTCATCAGTTCACTTGATGAGGGGTCTACCGACACTACGCCTCCTTGGGACCCCAATGTCTATCGGTTTTCTGAACGATGTGCCCCGTCCATTACTACTTCAGCTTTGCGATCCGTTGAGCTATGTCGGTTATTCTAGTTCTTTTACGGATTTCCTTATTTCTGATTCGATCATGAAGAGAAAAACTGAGTATAACTCTCTCTCTCCATATGTGTCCTATTTTATTCATCCAAATGTCCGCCTATATTTGCCATTCTGTCCGGCTATACGAATATTTTTTTACACTTGAACAAAGTGTCCAATTTTTACCCGGCTACGCAATGCAAGAGCGCGAAGCGCGACGCGCAGACAGGGTTATGTGTTTAACAGTCTATATATGTATGTTTGAATGAATGAATGAATGAATGAATGATCACTTTATTGTACACCATGATTTTTTAAATTACAATTAATTAAAACTATTACATAATAGTACAAACGGCGGCCTTATCGCTTAGAAGCAATTTCTTCCAGGCAACCGTATGTTAACTGGACTGTTACATAAAGAGTGGGAAGTAGATGGTGTCATTCAAAGTGCAACTACCATTAATAACACTTATAAATAATTATGTACAACAAAAAATAAAATAAAATACAAATACATAAACATAATACATCTATTTATAAAGACACTAACACTTCAATCATATTTTGGATGATGTGACGACCTGCTAAAATGTCAAGTAATGTTCTTTTAACATTCTTTTAAAACAAGCTAATGTTTTAGCACCTCTGATTGCTTCTGGCAAGGCATTCCACAAACGAGCAGCCTGAACTACAAATGACTTGTCCATAAATTTCGTGGAGTGCATTTGCATCTCGAGTGTTAAGTTTTCTGACGATCTCAAAACACGAGCATGTGTATCATGCAGGAAATTAAAACGGGCCTTGAGATAATATGGAGTAAAGGGATTAAACAATATACTGTAAAGAAGGGAAAGGATATGCATGTTCCGGCGAAGGCGAATTGGCAACCACTTGAGCTTAGTGCGGAAATCGGATACATGATCATATTTGCGCAAGCCAAATATGAACCTAATACAAAAATTTTGAAGCCGCTCAAGTTTATTCAGTTGCTCCTCGGTTAGGTCTAGATAGCTGACATCGGCATAGTCCAAGATTGGTAGGAGAAGAGATTCTGCAAGCGCAGTTTTAGTAGCAATTGGAAGAAAATTACGTAACCTTTTCAAGGAACCAGCTGCAGCAAACATTTTACGGCTTGCTTCCTGTACTTGAGATGCCCAAGTAAGGTTTTTGTCTATTATAACCCCCAAATTTTTTACTTGGTTACTAGGTGACAAAGTATTACCATCGAATTTAATCGTTGGTAAACGTGCCCAGTCGATTTTATTGGTCATTGCGGGGCTGCCAATTAAAATAACCTGAGTCTTCAGCGGATTGACTTTTATGCCGTAAGACTTGCTCCATTCACAAATAAGTTCCAGATCGCGGTTGACTGTGGTAATTGCAGAGAATAGTTGATCAGGTGAAGCATGATAATAGATTTGCAAATCATCTGCATAAAGGTGATAGGATGAAACTAGTTTGGATGAAATGGAATTGATAAATATAGCAAAAAGTAATGGAGATAAAACGCCACCCTGCGGCACACCAGCAGAAATATCACACCAGGAGGAAAATAAATCCTCAATGCGAATTCGCTGTCGGCGACCAGACAGGTAACTACGAAACCAGTCAATCACTGCTGGAGATATGTTAATGGAACGTAATATGCCAAGTAAAATGTCAAAGTCAACGGTGTTAAATGCGTTGGAGAAATCAAGTAAAGAGAGAACCGTTACTTTTCCATGTTCCATACCTGACCTGATGTCCTCTGTAACATTCACTAATGCCGTGGTGGTACTATGACCTGCTCGGAATCCTGATTGGAAAGGGTTTAGGAGTTGATTTTTAATAAGGAAATATGACAGCTGGTTATGTACAAGGCGCTCCAAGACTTTGGAAAGGAATGGCAGTATGGAAATTGGCCTGTAGTCTGAAAAGGACGATGGTTTTGACGTCTTAGGTAATGGAGTTACGTGAGCTTCTTTCCAGGCAGAAGGAAAAACACCAGTAATTATGGAATGGTTAAGGATGTGTGAGAGAATAGGGAGGATTTCTTCTATAACAAGGATAATCATTTTCCTGCTGACACAATCACCACCCATGGCACCAGAGGCAATCGACATGACGCTCTTTTTAACATCACAGTCAGAAAATTGACTAAGAGAAAAATATGGATGATTAGGGCACGGCAAAGATGAAAGATAGTTCAAAGTATTAGACTTGCTAGATAAGTCAGAACATTGTGAGGAGGAGAAGTGCTTATTAAGCAAATCGATATTTAAATTAGTAAAAGAAGATGTTTGACGTTGTTTTCCTATGCCCAAAGACCTTAGAAATTTCCAGACCTTCGTCGGATCTTCGTCTTCAATAGACTTGTGTATATAATGGCGTTGTGCATTCCTACACACCTTATTGCATTGATTGCGCACCTTGACGTACTTTTCCCAGTTGGAAGGAGTGGGTCGGCACTTGTACCTAGTTTTGGCAGCAGCTTTCCGCTCAGATATGCTCTTAATTTCGTCAGTGAGCCACGGTGAAGGACGATGTTTCATTTTTACGGGCCGAATAGGAGCATGAACATCATACAACCCTGTGAGTGCCGAAACAAAATAACCTACCTTTTCGTCCACAGAATAACAGTTAAGGAGCTGTGACCAATCAATATTAGCAGCGTCCTTCCGCAGGTTTTCGTGATTGATACTACTAAAATTGCGCTGCAAAAGAATTTTGGGCTTAGCTTTTGGTGGACGGATCTTGTACGAGATAAAAATTAAATCATGGTAGGAAAATGCATCAGCTGAGAATTGACCATGTTTGGCGACATGTTGGGAAGACGAGACAACAATAAGGTCTAGAAGCGAAGGAGAACAGTTAGGAAAATTATGTGTGGCTTTTAAAGAAGGTAAGAATAAATTATTACTTTGTAGGACCGAGCGAAAAATAGCTGAACGGGAATCATTTTTAAGAAGGCAGGTGTTAAAGTCACCCATGATAAGAGTATGACTGTAAGAGGGACACAACATCTCCAACTTGTTTTCTAGAGAAGAGAAGAAATTTATTCGGGAGGATGGACAATAGTACACGCCTAGCAACACCTTTGTATTGCTAAGATTTATTTCTAAAAAGAGATGTTCACCAGCATTCACCGGGGGCGGCTGAGGTGACATGTCAACAACTGTGAAAGGGATATGTGCACGGAGATATATAGCGACACCACCACCACCACCCACCGTACGATCATTTCTTATTAGGTTGAAGCCAGGCAAAGAATAGGTTGCAGAAGGGAGACATGGTTTAAGCCATGACTCTGAAACGAGTATAGCATGAATGTTCTTACAGTCAAAATTTGTCAGCATATCAGAAAAATGAGCCGGAATGCTTTGGGCATTTATATGGACAACGTTAAAATTTTTCGAGACATCAGAGAAACAGGAGTTAAGTGAGTCGTTTAAAGTAGGAATACTTACAAAACTATCATTGTCACTACTACATGCTGATTCATAAGTATCAGAGGCACTGTCATCATCCAACAATAACATGTATATTTAGAAAGAATAAATAAATAATAAATATAAATAAATTTATGTACGTATATATTATGTAAAGTATAATATAAAATAAAATTATGAATAAGTATCAAAAGCAATTTGCCAACAAATAAAAACACCATGTACCACCCGCACGTGTTACAAATATAAATAAAATCTACGTAATAACAAAGAGTCGATAACGGAAACACACATCAGTACAAACTTGAAATTATTAATTTGATCTCAGTAAGAGACAATGTTACAAAACAGCACCCAGAAAATGAGAATAAAAACAAGAGGAAAAAAAAAAAAGAATATTAAGGCTGTGTAAACATACATATCTTTGCCTTCACGATCAAAAAATTAAAAGAAAAATGAATGACGTTTACGTGACGTTGTTTGTTGGTGATGTGACATTAATTAGCTATTTGTTAATAATTTTACCTTTATAAAACTAAAATAAAAACATTTAAAACAAAATAAGTAAACTCAACTAGAGATAGTAGATGTTATAAAAGTTGCAACATTTTTATGATTTCGTATCAACTCTATAAAAACAAGTCACTGTTAGATGGATACAGACAGCACAATCAAGAGCAATTTATTACTTTTTTGTAGCAGCAGCACGTCGTCGTGCCTTTGGTGCTATTTTTGCAGCAGCCGAAGATTTGTCCGGCCCAGGCTCCATTAACTGAATCTCTTCAGTGCCTGAAGCCCCGATCGGTTCAAGTTTCACCAACAGAAGCTCCTCAGTGCTAGTGATGCGATGTCTGGTGTTGTTGGGGCCGAGCACATGAATAACGCCATACTGAGTCCAACACCTATTGATGCCGAACTTTTCACGTGCTGCAAGGAATGCACTGCGACGAGACTGCGTCAAATACTCGGACAAAGTTACACCAGTACCTTTTAGCCTCGATTTGTCAAACCAAACCTTATCTCGAACACTGATTTGCTGAAACTTCACAATGATGGGCCGAGGTTTTTTGCGATTGTTCGAGCGACCTAATCTGTGTGATACCTTTATGTCCTCCAGTACAAAGCCATCAGTTTTTAGTTTTCCGGTGATGACCTCAGTAATGAGTTGAGAGGTATCTTCATCATCTTGTTCTGGAACTCCATGGAACAGCAACATCTTTCTTCGGCCATACATCTCCAGCCTATCAATTGCGCTTGCAACCATATGAATTTGGGATTGAAGTGCGTTGAGTGATTCCATAATGAAGACCTTGAAAGCTGCAAACTCACTGGACAGAAACGCGGTGCTGGTGGTGTTGGTGTTGGGTGAAGTCTGAGTCTTCTGCAATTCTGCCTCAAAATTTTCCATTCTGCTATGAAAAGTCTCCATCAGCTGCGTTAATGTGTACTGTACTTGCTCCATAATGTGTGTTAATTTTGTTATTTATCAAACTTTCAAAGGAGATAACACTGCAGTGGGTGGTTATTAATGTTAGCAATTAATTATGATCATTAATTGGTAAGTAGTAGTTGTAAAATAATTAAATAATATTTAAAATCGAGAAGTGTTTAAATTTACGACTTTCTTCACTGACTACCCTCAATCGAAAAAAAAAAAAAAAAAAAAAAAAAAAAAAAAAAAAAAAATTTGTTCCTTTGTGGCACACTAGAGACCAAACGCCTGGACCGATTTTGATGATTCATACATCGATTCGTCTCAATCATGGGAGTGCTACTAAAGATATGATAGTAATCAAAATTCAATATGGGCAAAATTAGGCGCCATATTGTGACGAAGTAAAAAAATTAAGATGACGAAATATGTCGAGTGGGGTATCACTGTCTAGATAATCAAAAATCATATTTAGGTTCCTAACACCATTTTTCATTTTAAATGATTTTTTAGAATCTACAACGCTTTAAAGTTGTATATTAACCACTTACGCTTTTAATTTCAATCTTACGTTTGTATGGATCTTTGTTACTCTTTCACCTTAAAAAGTACTGAATGGATTTTAATGAAACTTAACAGTAATATAGCTCATATATGATAATTACATATACATAATAATTTATGTAGTTATTGAGTGAATTGGCCAATATATAACAATAAGTGTCACATAAGACGGAAAAAAATCTCCCATCTGCGAGCCATTTTGGCCTGCACTGCAAAAACAATACTGAAAATGCATCTCTTAAATAGTTCTAAAAAAAAGTCCCTGACACCATATATCTATTTTTAATGTGTAAGTCATTACCGTTAAAATAGTGAATCAAAACTAAAATATTATTTGATATCTATTTCCAAAATGCACATTTTGTATTAAGAAATCATTTTTTATCAAAACAAATACTTTTATCGCTTTTGATATTTAAAGACGATAAACTTTGCTTTTTACACTATGTCATTTCGACAAATATTTAAAAAGTTACAACGTTGACAAAGTGATAGCGCGGTGTACTATGTAAAAAAAAAGGTAAATTTAAAAAATCAAGAAACCCGACTGCTTAATTATTCTTCAAATAAAAACTGAAAAGAAAAAAAACAAGTCCAGTAGTCTATAATTCTGTTAATAAGGAACAAAGCTACTTTAACAGTGTTGAAAAAAAAGTAAATTTAAAAAATTAAAAAATCAAAAAACCCGACTGCTTAATTATTCTTCAAATAATAACTGAAAAGAAAAAAACAAGTCCAGTAGTCTATAATTCTGTTAATAAGGAACAAAGCTACTTTAACAGTCGGGACCCATTAGATATTCAAGAATACATAATATTTTTCAACAGTGGGTCCCGACTGTTAAAGTAGCTTTGTTCCTTATTAACAGAATTATAGACTACTGGACTTGTTTTTTTCTTTTCAGTTATTATTTGAAGAATAATTAAGCAGTCGGGTTTTTTGATTTTTTAAATTTACTTTTTTTTAACCAAAGGTTTAAGAACTGGTCACCCTACTCGGGACTTCGCGCGTCGACGAGATTGATGGTGCGATTCGGAAACATGTCGGCTCATTGTGTACCTACCTTTACGACTCCGCCAGGTGAGTTCACGGAAATACCACTTTGTACAGATTTGAATTTGGATGTAGAATATTACATATTACTAATTGAAAATTATAATTACATATTACTTTTTTTATTTGAGATGCTTCCCGTTCGAATTGGAGCTCCCGTCTGTGGAAGTCGGAGTAACCTCCACCTTACAGAAGACTACATTAAAATCAATATTACCTTTTGTTGGTGTTGTGTTTCTGTCGTTGAGTAGGGTCCAGGGTTCTGCGGGGTAGGGCATTGGGTCAGGGTAGGCAACGGCGCGAGTGATAGTTTTGGTATCGCAAGCGTCTATAGCATATGGTGGCCAAGAGCTTCTTTTACACTCGTTTTACATAAAAGTAGCTGACCCAGCGAACTTCGTACCGCCATAAAAATAGGGGCAGGTGGTAAAAGAGAAAATTTAGGGTTGTATGTATTTTTAATACCACATTATAAAAAAAAATGTCCATAAAAATTTTAGGGGTGTGTAACGTAGTATTCTATCAATTTCCTAGGATAACATTCCTCCTAATCTATATGAGAACACTATGCCACAATACCCAATAGTTTGAATTTTGGCGCGAAGGCGCATTGTAGGTTTCAGAACACTACGTTACAGGTGGACAATCATTATCACATTAGGATATGAAAAATAGATAGTAGCCGATTCTCAGACCCACGGAATATACATATAAAATTTCATAAAAATCTGTCAGACCGTTTCGGAGGAGTATGGTAACTAACATTGGGACACGAGAATTTTATATATAAGATAATAGAAACTTCTTTAGATATAATGTAATTTGGAGCTTAGTCAATGGTGTAGTTTTTCTTGTTTCTTTTTTAAGTGGAGTCCAGTCATAATGATAGCCTGTGAAGTCCTGCCCTTACACCTTTACGACTCGGCCAGGTAAGTCCACGTAACAAGCTGCATGTTAGTTTTTTAACTTAGTCTTAAGTAGAAACTTCTTTTTGAATAGGACGTGACGTGAAAACTATGTTCAATAGTCTAGTATTTCTTGTTTTTTTTATGTGGAGTCTAGTCACGACGAGACTAGTTCAAACGAGCCTTACCCTGGTACCTTTACGACTCGGCCAGGTGATGCCGTGGTAGCATCAGTTAGTACAGATTTGATTGAATCTAAAAATTGCTTATCAGTTTTTTACTTGAAAAGAAACTTCGTTGAAAATGACGTGACGAGAAAGTTAGTCAAGAGGTGAAAATTTTTCTTGGACTTTTTAGTGAAGGTCAGTCACTAAGATAGCCATGCTCACCTTGCTGGCTTGAACAGAATCTCCTACCAAGTGGAACTCTGCCCTGGGACCTTACCCATCAACAGAAACCCAATACCACCAAATAATAAAAAATGTCCTTCCTCGGCTGAAAATCGAACCCGGACCGCCCGCGTTGCAGGGTCTGAATGTTTTAATAACAATAAAAAATGTAATGCGACATGCTAAAGAAAAACTAAAAAAATAGTAGCGATGAAATAAAAATGTCACTTAAAAAATTGAGTTATTCGTTATCGGAGAAGAAGAAGACATTAAGTCTTCTGAAAGACTTCGCAATCCGAGTGGAAAATTAATGAATTGATGTTCTTGTTAACGGAATATTCCTATAGCTTCTCTCCTGTCACAAATTGGACGTTGTTAAATGAAAAAGATCCATCCCACAACCTTATTGAAAATTAGTTAAGTATACCAAAGTACTCCGTACGGTCCATACTATTAAAACACGACAAAGTTCTAAGTAAAATTCAAGTGTCATATGATTTTGTTTTTGTATTTTGTAAAAAGATACAAGTTGAGAATCTAAGAAGAAATACAGTCTGAAATTAAAAAAATCATATCTCAAAATTAAGTTTGGGTGGGTTGGATCCTTTTCATTTAACAACGTCCAATTTTGGGTCAATTGTTGATATTGTTTATGTCTTTTGCGACATGTTTTGCGTTCTGTGAAGTACAGAAATTTTACAATTTCTTATTTTTTTAGTTCGATTATGTATTCCTGCAGCTATAGTGGATTTTTCAATAACTTAGGTTTACTTACTTCCTTTCATTTAGGATTTTGTACTATTCTTTCAACAATCGTTCACCAATCATCTATCCAGCCCATCTGTAGAATATTAAGTTTTAATGTTCATTTAGGTAACGCACCGAAAACCGATTCCACTATGTCTAGACTTTGCAGAAGAGAAGTTATTATGCCCAGAGCAAATTTTGAGTGATATGAACTGCATGCCGAGAGCCCTTAAATTTCGTCTAGAGGACATTTAAAATTGCGGTTAGAGTTAATATTCTGATATCTTTACCAGGAACAACATTGTTTATTTGCACTCAACTCAACACGGGGAGTGCCCGACGGTCTTCACGTTTGCTCGTTTACTATTCGTGCAAGAAACACATTATGAATACTTGATACTGCAGCTCTTCCATCCACTTCAGCAAATAGCGCTGCGATCCGATGGAATTAGCGCTGAATTTGCTGCGCTCCTTCTAAACAAGCACAAGCAGACAGGCGAGTCCCTGTAATCTGAATAATGTATGAGGATCGGAGAGCGACGGTCCCGGGGTCGGCTGCCGTTGCCGCGCCAAATTGTATTTAGTAGAGAGCGCTGTAAAATTATTGCTCGTTAACTCGTGACATAAGTGATTTTTTTTGTGAAAACGTGCTCGAATGTGGTTTATGTTCGTCGATAAATTGATGGGGGTGTGTCGCATTTTTATTTTGTTTTCTTAAAAGAATAGTGTTCTAGTGGTCCGCCCTCGCTTCGCTTCGGTGTTGACTATAGTTTTTGTGCTGGCAATATACATATTTAGCCCACTACACTAACAAAAAACGTGGCTTTCTGTTGGTAAAATAATTTTCAAAATCGGTTCAGTAGATACAGAGATTTACCCCCTACAACCTCACAAACTGACATACTTTATTTTTTTTATAATATTATTATAATAGATTTATAATTCAACAATAGAACATCAACATATAGCATCAAAAGACCGATTATGAGACTAATGAGAAAGATAATATGTAATAATACAAGCATATTATAACAGCAGAGAAAGTACTTAAGTAGGTTCTTACGTTCTCTGTCAACCAATTTCCAAAAATATGATAAAATAATTTAATCTGTTGTCGTATTTCGGAAATCACGTTTACATCGTAAAATGTTGAAAGAAAACCTTCATCTGCATATTGTCTTTGACGATGGGTTGATTCTTTTTTTTATCATTATAATTTATTGTTTACTCACGGGCGTCTTATTGCGTACATCTGTAAGTGTTGCAGTCTCTCCGCCTTAAAACACGGTAATGATTCCAGATCATATTTATTTGCAATTTACACGTAACATTTCGTGCTCTTTTTGTAAAAAAAATTAGCCAAGCATATGGCCCGCCTGATGTAAGCGGCCACCATAGTCTATATTAGTCATTTGCACGTTGCCTGCACTGGCCGCATTTTCTCATCATCATCAGCCTATTAATGTCCCCACTGCTGTGGTACAAGCCTTCCCTATGGATGGAATAGGGAGATTGGGCCTCGACCCACCACGCGGGCCCAGTGGAGATTGGCACCCTAACGACTGCAGATGCAGCCGGGAACAACGGCTCAACGTGCTTTCCGAAACACGGAGAAACTCAGAAATAAAAGATTTTTGGTCACCCATCCAATGACCGACCGCTGCGAAAGTTGCTTAACTTCAACGATCGTATCCGGACGCGCTAACCACCTGCGCCATCGAGCTCCTCTGCACGAAAAGTTAGTGTTATTTTACTTTGGCCTCTTGTAGGGTTCCCCAGAGCGTTCGATCCGATTCGTGCTAGAAATTCTGTTCTCTATCATAAACGAAGATAAAATTCAAGGTAAAAAGGTTCACATTAATATTTTATATAATGTGATAAGTATAATATGAATACGAAAAAAATCCAAACAAGTTCAATATTTCACTCAAAGCGATAGGATTTTAATTTAAACATTCCCATTAACGATTCTATCCATCAAACAGGCCGTATAAATCTTACTGGAAGCGTTGCATAGCGCTACGCTACGTAGCTCTAAAACGCTGTCTGAGCCAGCATGTACGAACGAACAACGAAACGCAATAACAGAGATATGAAAAAAGGACAATAAGGGATCAGGCAAACGCTCTTATAAAGGCAGTGCCTGTTACAAAAAGGCAAGGGAATTACGACAGCATAAAAATGAAGGGAAACGACCGCAGTGGCTCTAGACAATGCCCCTGGTTCGCCATTGCTTGTTATTAACTCCCCCCGCTGTAAATATGTATCGCTGAAATGGAAATGCTTGTATTTATCCTCCTTTCCCATAAAACTATAGGAGATGAAAGACAGCAAAGGAGTTTGCACCAAAGTTCCTGTGTGAAATTAAAGACAAAATCATGCTTCAGCCACGTTTCATCTACACTGGACAGCAAAGAAATCGGGTCACTTGCTACCTCGGAACTCTGATTTGATTTTCTCAAAAAGTATAGAACTTACAACTATGTTTCGAGGAAATATAATCAGAGTTCCAAGGTCTAGTACCTTGGCATTACAAATTACTTCATAGTTTACAAATAGTTTCAAGTTCAGAGTAAACCGATTAAAGCTGATCAAGGGAAACCTAATTGAAATGAAAACTTTACCATAATCACATCATCGACATTTAAATTAAATTATGCCTTTTATTACCACTCTCATGATTTTAAATTACCTAACGCAATACGAATGCTATCGTGTTTGACAATAAGACATTCCATTAAGCGTGCTCCAACGTACCGGAGACAGTTTCTGAATCAATGAAATAACGTTTTGACGTCATTGGAAGTTTCCAAACGTTAAATAAAAGTCGGTTTTCCATTCAGTAAGTATTCTTCCTTGCTGAGTCCATTCCGGTCACGTCTCGTTCGCGGATATAAACAATTAATTTCTTTAATCAACTATGCCCGTCGCGCGACGTCAGGGAGATAGAGAACTCTTCTTATAGTATATTAAAATTACTCATTTTATTTGGTAGTTAACCTAAATATTTTAGTGCACAGAATTCTTCCTTCACTATTTATACGTAGAGGTACCCAATTTCTGCACGGGGTTTATTGCGCTTTCTCTAGAGTCTAGTTGTATATTGTTGTTGAACTGTATTTACTCGTATGTTATGCTTTTGATATTTAGACGACTGTAGAGGTAGGACATAGTGGATTATCCGCTCGAATTGGAGCGCCCGTCTGGGGAAAGAGGTACCCAATCTCCACCTTACAGAAGACACTAAAATAACACTACCTTTTGCTGGTATTTATTTTGTTTCTGTCGGTGAGTATGGTGTCAGGGCTCCATGGGGTAAGGATTTGGTTAGGGTGGGTAACGGAACGAGTGATAGCTTTGATACCGCAAGCTTCTATAGGCTACGGTGGCCGCTTAACATCAGGCGGGCCAAATGCTTGTTCGCCAACCTCTTATAATAAAAATAACTGTAAAAGGTAATAAAACACGACTTTCGTGAACACTATGTCTTTTGTGATGTTGACATTTGCGCTGTCTTTAATTTCAACTCCGCAATTTCTTTGAATCCATTTTAATAAAATAATTTAAATGCAATGTCTCTGTCTGAATTTTCGTTTATCAGAAATATGTAATGTTTATAATTAACTTTGTAATGGCAATACTAGGGGTATTACAATGTTGGATTGTGAACATTGAATGAATGCGATCCCGCCATAGGGGCGATTATGATTATGAGGCGCTGGTTGATGGTATGGCAGGCTGACATTTATTCTTCTAAAGACAATTAGACAGTAGAATTTGGAAATCCTATGAAAAGTAAGAGAATAAAAAGGTAGTACCTACTTTACAATTTATAATAAGGCGAATTGAATATTCGATAAAAAACATAAAATAATGGAGGATGAAATGAATGAGAATGAGGTTTTCTATATTTATTTCTGACGTTTTCACGCACACTAAATAAAGCCTTAATAAACGGGTTTAAACCGTGTTTCTTTATATCTTTTAGGGGCTTCAAGATAGACTGAAATAGTGTTCCACGAAAGGCAACGGCATGGCTGTGTCACTGGTATTGCTAATCCCATCCGTCCGCTTGTTTGCCTTCGAAAGGCAATAAAAAAAGTTTTCTACGATTAAGCAAAAAGAAAAATACTGAATTTCGTTAATAAGATCATCATGATCAGCTCGTTAATGTCCCCACTACTGGGGCACAAAGCATGGAGGAGTATGGAGATATGGAATTTTGGGAATTATTTAAACGATTTTCAAAAGAATAATAAATTTTCATCTATGAAATACAATTGGCAACTTAAAGTTTAGGTTAACAATTGTATTTTTTGAGGATAAACTAGGTTTTGTTTTGATTATCATTTAAATATGTGCCTTAAATTTTTATCTCACAACCTATGACCGGCCATTACGAAAGTTGCTTAAGATTCACAATCAGACGCGCAAGCCACCGCATCATCAATCACCATACACAAATCCTACTAATGTTATAAATGTGAAAGTTTGTATATTTCTTACTCAATTCGGGAAAAAACGGATGAACGGATTTGGATGATATTTGACACACATAGCTTATTACCTTGATTGAGAAATAGGATAGGATACTTTTATCTCGAAAAAAATTTAGGTTCCTGACGGATTCTCAAAAACTAATTAATAACACGGACGGATGTCGCGGGTGGCCGCTAGTAAGTAGATATTTTACCTTAACTATGGAGCGTGTTTGGAACTGTCGTTATCATTTTAGACACTGCACCGCTGTTAGTTGGCGAGACACTACGGGTTTAATCGCCGTGTAAGCAATACTTTAAGTTGGTCAGGGCGAGCGCGGCCGCTATCTTTATTGCCATTTCGGTATCGTTAGAGTTAACTGCGACGACCGATGCGAAGCTTGGCCACCGTTACGGTTATATCTCTGAAATCGGACTTGCGGACGCAATTCACGAGAGGTAGCCGCCACTGGTCCGCTTCAATTACTTTTGTGACGAACTTGCACGTGTTAGAATTTTCATTAATTATTAATTTTATAAACACTTTGAAACTTATATAAAGTAATAAAAGCAAATAAAACTGTTCAATAGACTCAGATATCTTTATTTTATAAGGGAAATAACTACGTTCAAAATTATTGAAGTTTTAAAGTACACTATTTATTGATTATTAAAATACCAAAACAAAGTATAAAATCTTTACTCGCAAATAACTAACCTCTTATTTTAATTTATAAGATTACAGAAGTAATTTCTATTGTAAATGGCAAAAGTGTATTATTATGATTTACAATATTAAACAATAATATAATTCCGATAAAAGTTATAAACAACCATAGGAAAATTATTACTTAATTCAGAGCTCCTCTCGGTCCGATGGCTCGATACAGAATCGCCCCGCAAAGGTTTTTTTTTTCTTTCCTCCCAGGCGGGGGAGCGGGTGAGAAATCCTCATGAATACCCTACAGCCGGCTGCAAGGTTATGTCAGACTCGTACTGACTAAAAAACACCCATAGGGTCTGCCTCTGACCGGGAAGGCCCCTAAGGCTTCATCGGTAGCGATTGTCCCCCAGTGGGGGGAGCGACGCAGCAAAAAGGCTGGAACTCGGCCTTTTAAAGGCGGGGAACAACTAACGTCATCGGGCCGTTCAGAAAACGTGTACAAAGATTTCGCTGACTACACGCAATTTATGAAATATTCTATTAAATTATGTAATTTAGTACTAGCAATAGATTTTCATAGTATTTTATATAAAACCTACATTACAAAAATCAAGTATGAGTATGGAAGCAGCAATAACATCACTGAATCAACCATTATTAAGTGTTCAAAAATTATACAGCCGTCTCGATGTTTATTATCTAACACACGCGTTGCGTTGTTCTCAAAAATTAAACGTAGCACAAACTATTGACGAATTCATTTTTTTGTTTTATTATTCGATCACTAAAAATAAGCTAAAAGCGGCCAACATAGCCTTTGGCTGGAAACAGCGCTCGGCCGACGATCGGAGCTGAAGACCGACGAGCAACTAAAGTGTATGTATGCACTTTGTGCTGCGCTGGAGGATCGATTGAGCACACGCCCGTATGTATGAACTTTGGAATTGTACTCACGCGTCTAGTAACCTCGATGACACGGGGCGAGTAGCAGAGGGTAAAAAAGCCGATGATACGGGGCGAGTTTACAAGCTGCTAGCAGACTCGCTGGCTTGTAGCTAGTAAACTCACCCCGTGGCATCGAGGCTTAGATGCATTTTTAACAATTATTTTGTCGGTCGGTGCGATGGTCAGGTCAGAATGTATGAAGAACCATTAGTGCCGTTATAAAAAATGTAGATCATAAAATGATCTATAAAAAAGGTATTCATATTTGTTAGGTATTAATAAAGTTTCTTAGGTATCTCAAAATTCACTGTGTATAGAATAGAACCGTTATTTGCATCGCTTCTCTCTGTTAGCTTGTCGCTTGTACCCAGATAACGGTCGCACGCGATGTTATTGCTGCCTCGCCCTTGTCCAGCGATGCGATGGCTTGCAGTTTTCTACCGAGACAGATTCTAACGTCCTCTTTTTTTAGTAACGACAAATCACATCAGTATCATGTGATTGTAGTACGCGTCTTATTTCCTTTTTCCGGATCATCATTACTAATTTCTTTAGCGGTTCTTATTGATTGAGGTCGACGCTTGTTTCATGATGGTGTTTGGGGTTCCGTGGGGTAGAAACGGGATCCTATTACTAAGAGTCCACTGTTCGTCTGTCTGTCACCAGGCTGTATCTCATGAACCGTGGTAGCTGGACACTTATAATTTTTACAGGTGATAAATTTCTGTTACCCCTATAATTAAAATGTTTCAGTGGGTCTCCCATATTGCAAACGTGATTATTTGCCGTTTTTTGCTAGATATTAATAACAACAACAGCTAGAGACTTGAAGTTGCATATTTACTTAAAAAAAAAGTAATTAATTTAAAACAAAATATTTTTTTTAAAGGGGCGTGACTTATTTGCCGTGTTTTGCTCGATATTACAATATAGTGTCTTATGTTGTTTAGATAATGGTACGGAACCCTTCGCACGAGTACGACTTGTACTTGGCATCTTTATATTATTAGTATAGATAAACAAAATAAAAAATAATAACCTTAATTTTTTATTAAGAATAATTAATAAAAGTAATATAATACATTATCTCCGATATCGAGTTGATTGCTTTTTCCATTAACTTTTTTATTTTACGTGAACTCGTGCCATAAACATTGTGAGCGGCATCCATGACCCAAATATGCAGTCCGCTTTATGCTAACTCCAGCCTATCATATTTATAGCGTTTCTAGATGTGCTGCAAAGCAAGACAAAAAAAACGTTACTTCGAATCAAAATAAAAGAAACATACATGCGTCTCAAACTTTAACTAACTATACTCTAAATCTGAAATGAATACGGACTTTGTGAGAATCGAACTCGCAGATGAACGGTTCCATACTATCTGTACATTAATTGCAAATTAGTCCACTTTAAAAACGCCTAAAAATTGCGTTCCATTTGTAGTTATATTTTTAAAGAGAAATGTACATTCTAAAAAGTTACAATTATTATATCTACCAGTTACCGTTGTCCGTTGATAGACTGACAGACCGCAGAGGCTTATTATAAGCGAACTCAAGAGAACCTTTGGCTTGGGACAGAAGGCAGGAGCGCTAGTAAAAGGATAAAAATAAGAAATAGTCAATTAAATGACAGAAATATGAAGTCTGGAAGAGTTATGGCAGCGAGAGCTCTTGATACAGGCAAATAAACTTTCCTACTAGGGGTTCTCAAATGTTGTAAATTAGCATAAATATTGGTTATGAAATATGTTTTTTTTTTAAGAATTCGAGTAGAACTTGAAAAGCAACAGTCCCCCATATCCACTTCAGATTTTATAATGAAGAAACAACTCACCAGGGTGAATGTCACTCGCATGGCCCGCTGCCAGTTAAAGCCTTCAACTGTACTTATTCATTTGGAAATCTCATACCATCATGTGGCTATTTGAATACAGCACACGCAGACGATTATGGCATCTAAACAAACCGAAATTACAACGAATTTTATATGAAGTTATACCATCACTATGTGCCTAGTTAGTATGCAGCAAACCCCTCGTATATTGTAAACGACATAGCGAACCGCACATATTGCAGTGAAATCTGTAAACAAATTGGATCGTGTCGTATTGGTGTGTTGTATTAAAATGTGTAGATAAAATAACACTACCTTTGCTGGTGCTGTGTTTTTGTCGGTGTGTAAGGTTTCAGAACTTTTTTTTTATAGCTAGGTAGGCAAATGACTCTACCCCACCTGATGTTAAGTGGTGATAAAGCCCAAACGCGAAGATAGCTGGTACAGCAGTTATAACTTGCAAAAATGATTCTTCACGCCTCTCTTAAAGAACCCCAGATAGGGTTGGTGTTGGATTCGAGTTTTTTTCATTATTAATTTCCATTTTCTGAGAACATTTATCATAGTAGTGTATATTTTTTTATACCATCAGAAAGTAAAGATTTCAACAAACAAAAACACCCCAACTTTTTTAAAAAAGCAGATATTTTGACGTGAGAATTTTCGATTGAAAATTAGGGTGCTTTTTGGATATTAAGTCAAAATAAGGTGAAAAAATTTATATTTTAAATCAAAAAAATTACTGTATGTTTGGGACATACAAAGGTAAGTTTTCAGTTTTCACCAAATTTCGTGAAAAAATATTTTTTTTTGCAAAAAATAAAAATCAAAAACCAAAAACTCGGTTATTCGCATTTTTCACATAAATTTTGAGGTTATGTGAAAAAAGTGTAGATACAAAAGTTGTAGATCTTTTTATTACCTACAACTTTGCCATTTAACTTTTTTTCATAGGACTTGCAGTTTTACCGGAAATCGAGATTAACCATTTTTTACCCTTAAAAACTCACCCCCTCCCCCTTCCCGACCTCAGATCGCCCGTAATTTATTGTTCCTTTCATTTTTGTTATATTCTCTACCTTTTCTAAATGGGTTTCATCCTACTATAATTTTTTTTCACTTTTCACCATTTTTAAAATTATCGACCCTGGTCTATTCCCCTTCAAATCAAAAGAATAGTGTCAGTGTGACAAATCTATAATATAAAAATGAATCGCTGAATGTGTTGCTAAGTGCAAATCTCGAGAACAGCTGAACCGATTAACATAATTCTTTTTTTTAGAATATTCCTTGAAGCACGAAGATAGTTCCTACGCAGAGAAAAAAATTAAAAATTGCCTGGAAAAGTCCAAAATAAACCCTTTTCTATACTCCCATACAAAAGATGCGTAATAATACCTAAAAGTCAATTTGAACTTTAATACCATACCTTAAATTTCGAATGTTAGTGGAGAGGTTTCAGGAAGGCAAAACAATTGAGTGACGTGATGTCAATAAAAGTTTGGAAAAGGCAAATATACCATTTTAAGTTGTGTTCAAAGAATTTCAGTTTCAGCACCCTATCGGTTGGTTGGAGCGACACTTTTGTCAAGTATTTTTTTAATTACAGGAAGCTATTTACACTTTGGATAATTTACTTTCTAAAACATAAATGGGGAGGTTTCGTAGTTGTACACATACAGTAGGAAAACAATCTCCTCCGTACTTTGGACGCATTGGTGGGTCCCGCGTGGTGGGAAATGGCACATTCAGGTCTTCCCTAGGATGGCCCCTTTGCCATCCTAGGGAGACGACCTATGACCTGTACGTGATTTAGCAGTGAAGCCATTAATAGCCTGATGAGAATTGGGAAGCTGATTTGTTATTTAAACAGTAGGTTTTCCCTACAGATCTCTGTATCTTTACTACTATACTAATATAAAGGAAAGATTTGATTGTTTGTTTGTATTGAATAGGCTTCGAAATTCACATTTAGAATTATACATTATCTCCCTGATGAACAAAGGCTATAGAGTATTTTCAAAAAAGTTAGGGTTCCGTATGAAAAGTTCGATAATGTAACCCTATGTGTGAAAAAAATACCAAAAATCAACGTTATATCGCGAATTCATTGACAATAGAGCAAAGTGATGTACTATTTTTTTATAGTGAACATCAATATCTTCAAAAAAGTCCGCGATACTATATGTCTAACTATTACAGTTATGTCACAACTAGAGGTCCCGTGCGATTTCACCCGCGTTAATTTGAAGAAAAAGGTTATAGTGAGTCAAACTTAAAAGATTGACATATGCTTACGCGGACTTTTTTGTAGAACTTTCAAAGGAAAACAATTCCGTAATACATGATTTTTGTGTAACTTCAACCGTTTACCCAGCGCACGCTACGGATGCTCATAAATCGAGTATTTTTACCTGTTTGTGCAACATTTTTCATTGATCCTCCGATCCTACTGATCCTGACGTGATGTTATAAAGGTAGCATAAATAAATCAAATCAGACCAGAATTTTAGGATAGGATTAGCGCGTTCAACCAAAAAACAAACAAAAAAACTCTCCAGCTTTATAATATTAGTAAGTATATCCCATGTTCTCTGAAGGTTTATAATTATATGAAGAGTAATTTTACTCTACACCGAAGCGAAGCGAAGGCGGGCCACTATTATATAATATTTATAACCTTTACTAATAAAGAAAGCAATGGCGGAAATTTACACAAGTTTTAATTACGCACATTATTGTAATCAAACATTCATTGCTTGAATACATCGGTGTCGCACATGTTAATAGATATGAGCTGTTATTTACTCCTTAAGTTGACATAGCACCAACAATTAAAAGTTGATTTGCCTTTTGATTTACTTTAGACATAAGAATAGAATAATGTATTATTTCTTACTGTTTAGGACCACTTGTACGAAAGTTCTTTACTCGAGTTAAGGCTCAATCGTGTTTAGCACATCATTCCATCTTTGTCAATTGTTTAAAGTCAAAAGGCAAAGTGCGAGTCGGACTAGCCCATAAAGGGTTAGGTAGTAGCAAGCAACATAATATAAAACCTGTCCCCCGCGCGCTCTGCACCCGCTACCGATCAAGCCACGCTCCGCGCGAGTTATAATTATTATTTACTTAGCCACCTATTACACATTTATTATTAGAAAATAATGGTTCACGGTTTATGTATGACGTTTATGTTTATGAAATTATATTTTTTCTTTTTATTTTTATATTTGAGTTGATTAAATGAAAGGTAAATAGCGGTTTACGGTTTATGACGTATTAAATAACACTACTAACTAGATCTCGTTCAAACCAATTTTCAGAGGAAGTTTGCATGGTAATTCATTCAGTCTCTTATTTTAGAAGTTACGGGTGGGGGAGACACATTTTACCACTTTGGAAGTGTCTCTCGCGTAAACTATTCAGTTTAGAATAAAACTGATATTAGAAACCTTAATATAATTTTTCAAGACCTATCCATATATACCCCACCCCACCCCGTATGGTTTGATGAAAAAAATATATTTTGAATTTCAGTTCTAAGTATGGGGAACCTCCAAAATTTATTGTTTTTTTTTTCTATTTTTGTGTGAAAATCTTAATGTTGTTCACAGAATACATCTACTTACCAAGTTTCAACAATATAGTTCTTATAGATTCGGAAAACAGTGGCTGGGACATACGGACGGACATGACGAATCTATAAGGGTTTCGTTTTTTGCCATTTGGCTACGGAACCTTAAAAAAGATAGAATGCGGCTTTAACCTGATTAGTTTTTAAACTTGAATTAAGAGCTTGCAAGTAAGCCATATTGGTTGTTATGAAGTCGGTTTTTTATATGTAATTTGGATCCTGGTTTGGTCTCTATAAACATAAAGACTACATAATGCGTTATCTTAAAAATATATATTATTTCAACGTTTAAGTTAAAACGTTTTTAGAATTAATTAAAACATTCATTCATTCGTGGAGACGACGATCAACAACAAAGCCGCCATTTTAATAAGTACGAAAATTGAATTTGGCGTCTCGCATTAACAGCCACTTTGGATTTATTTTTAAAATAAAGTGTTCTAAGGGATTCAGAAATCAAGGAAATTATGTAGTCTAATGGTTACGATATAATGAAATATTAGTTAATTATTTTTGACAATATTAACCATAAATATATTCAGACTATGTAAAATTGATCGATTTTTCTTCTTTCTTCTATAATAATTTTTATTTTATTGTCTTGTTCTAGGTAAGCCTCGTGGACTCCTTTTTATGAAACACAAACACAAAGGTTAAGTATGCAAATGCCATTAATGATGTTGGAGTCACATAGGTATATAATATAAAAAAACAGGGACAACAGGATACGATATGAGAAATGGAGCAATCTGATGAAGGCATCTTCACACACACAATCGGACACTGATCTAAATCGGATTTCTGTGTTTCGTTTCTGTCACATCTATGTATATGGAAATAGACACAGATGCAGAACAGTAACTGTAACCAGTGAATTTTGCTGATTGACAAGGATACCGTATCTATAAAAAATAACAAAGAAAACGTCGATTATGAAGAATGTTAAACCTAATTACAAGAAAATTAAGTCATTCTAATGTATGTACTGTCAAATGTACATCAAAAAAATTGTTGTTGATCCTCAAAAAATATAACCTAACCTTTAGGTTACCAATTGTATTTTTAGGTGATCATTTATTATTTTCTTGAGGATCATTTTAATATTTCCCTCAAATTTCTACCTAATCGCAAACGAGGATTGTTTTGTATATTAGTATACCAATATTACTATGCTAAGATCGGTTGCCTCGAAGTAGGATTAGAGCGACTTATCCCATATCCACGTAGACTACGGCGCTAAACGTCAAGCCATTTGCGAAATGTCTATAATTGGGCATACTATTTAAGACCTCGTTCGCACGCCAGTGAAAGCAAAATTAAAGGTGAAACCGCACTATAGTGACACTGCAGCGGAGAGGCGCGTAGCGGCATCGGAGCGGCGCGTCAAGAAAAATATTTTTTCTACTGTTTCTTATGAAATAAAACGCATTATAGCGGTACTGCGGTGAAGCGGCGCGGCGCGTCGCGACACAGTTGACTCCCGGAGAATATTTTGCCGCTCCACTCACGCCGCGCCGGTCCGCTGCCGCTAGTGCGACATAGCTCGCGGCGGCTGAGAGGCGCGGTGCGACCAGTTAGTTCAGGTTGTAACGTATCGAGCGAATGACGCCACATATAGTAGACGACGAAAAATTTATTCTTGTTAGTAATTTCGTGTTCTAAATCATATATTCCGGAATTATATGATTTAGAAAACGAAAACTATATGGATCATGTGAGAAAAATCAATATATGGAACGAAATAAGTACATTAATAGGTGTAACTAAGTAAATTCATACTTTTTGTGTTAATAATTATGTTTATTTAATAAAGTTTAACCAACATCCCTAAAGCATGTTTTATTGTAATAATGTAATAGGAGATGGAATAGGAATGTAATTATTCCGTCAATCTTGTTCGTTGGGTAACCACGAATGAAATAAAATGTCGCTCACTGTAGCGCCGCTGCAGTACAGTGCGGCTTGGTAATGCCGCGCCGCTCCGATGCCGCGACGCGCCTCTCCGCTGTAGTGTCACTCTAGTGCGGTTTCACCTTAAGGCGTATTATTGAAGAACAGTGCTGATACCAATAGTCTCATTTACCCGTATGTGTTTTATGTTTTATTGTGCATACATTTCACCGAGTTTAAATTTGGGCAGTTAACAGAAATCATTATAATTCCTAAGCGCTGGGAGATTTCTGATTCTTGTTACTAGTGTTTCATATTCCTCGGGTTGTCAAAAATTGCAAGAGCGATTTGAATGGTTAGATATCGTCATGGCTACTCCTTTCGGCGTAGCTCTATGATTGGAACATTACAAAATTGAAATCCGGAGTATCTTCAAAAAACAAAGGCTCAAATCTAATTATGAATACAAAATTAACAAATGAAGTTTCCTGATCTGTCCGTGACTGACGAATAATTATATCCAGCCAGCCACTGGTAACCGAATGTAGCAAACCAATTTGTTTCCCGTTACACTGTTTGGTTTTATCTCGACGGTGTTAATATTTAATTAAGCCTTGTTTTGTTTGTTCCCCACCTCGATTGGCAAATCGAAATTTGAGCAATTATTGCTGTGCCCAATTTCATAGATAGGTACTTGCCTACTAGGAAATTGAGAGGTTTATTCTGATCCAATCAGACGACATTTTGTTTGCTGATTCGTTTATACGTGCCTTTTTTATGTTGTTATCGTGGACTCGTCAATCGTTTTGTTCGTTATTAGCAAAACTTTGTTTTTTCGTTTCTGTTGTTTACAGAAACTTTACCTTTTTATTTTGCGATTACTAGTATTAAAGCGCTCGCTTACTTTATTTCGTGTTTGCTAAGTAGAGCCACAGCTGGTATATTATTTTAAAAATAAAAATATTTATTGTTGAAAAGCTTGGGAAAGTTTAACCTTATTCCAAAGTTATATAAAGCATGTATATAGAAATATCTATATATACATCTATAAATTTATCGGATCTCATGACAATGTCAAGCCAAGCTTCTAACTTCACATGCCCTAACTCTACAATTTAATTGACAGTGTGAGTCGTCTTAGCAACATTTTACATGAAAATGTTTTTGGTGGGATCTGTGTTAATCAAACTTATTTGTCCACAGTCCGCACGTAATTTTTTATATTTTCTTAGAACTAATCGTGGACACCTATTATTGGCCATCTGTTACTTATTATTGTTATTTACCGTCAACTATGTACGTTTTAAGGAGCTTTTGATCTTCCGAAAAAAATAGAAAACCATTAGGCATTTGCTTATTTTTAAAAGGTCCCTCCACTGTATTGACCTCATCCGCAATCGACAAGGCTTTTCTTCCGATTATCATATACTGAATATTTCGACGCAAATATTTATGCCGACAGCCAAAGAAAGCAATCATCTAACCATCCTACACATCTAAATAATTCAATTTGATTAGTTCATAAAATTTCTGATTCCGTTTGTCAGTTGGAGGAAACTTTTCATAAGAACTTTCCCTTGTATTGACCTCATTCGTAATTGCTAAGGCTTCTCCTCCGATACTTTAGTATAAATCTGAATAGCTCGACAAAAATATATATGCTGACAGACAAGGACGCGACCGGGGCCCGACCGTCGCACACCCGCCTGCAGGGGATTTGAACAACGTGCCACCGAAGGGTTGCCGTTTATTTATTTTTCATTTCATAACTGTACAGGAATTTTGTTATTGTTTTAGCTAAAAGAAGGTCGTGCGAGAAACGAGATCGGCTTTGCATATTTCTTTCGCTCTATCATGGCCTGCGTGAAAAAGATCCGCCGAGGCCATCCAAACTTTTATTTTTTTGCGTGTGGGAAATGGCTTTCGCATACCCGGACTCTCCCCTGCCTATCTACTAGTCCTCTAGTCGGTAGGCACGAACGTACCGACTAAAACACACACGGTGTTCCAAGCAGCACTTAGGCCTTACCACGGGTCCGGTATGCATCATGACTGGGCGATGCCGATTGCTTCCCAGTTGGCATGCCCACCTCCGTTTAAGGGAGCAAGGCTACCATCATATCCCTCCCATCCGTCTTTGGGCGACGCACCGGAGCATATGGCGAATCGCATGATCTAACCTTTGTTTTATCCAGGGGAAATGCCTTTGCATACCAACATATCGCGGGGAGACAGGGTGCTTATGTGTGACTTAAACACATTAAAACCCCCTGGGTGTCCCACCGCCTCTGTGCGACGTACTCCCAGCTCATTAAGAAATACTTCTACCGGAGTCGCCGCCGAAGGACATCTAACCTAACCTAACTGAAAGGGTTAGGTAAGGTTACACGACGAAAGCTTATGACAAAGTACAGCATGTATTATTATTGCACCATCTGTTACGGATTCGATGCACACGGTGTGCGGACATTTAGAGAAGCGCACACTATGGAAGTAAGTATTCTCAGATTACGTTGTGTTGTAATTAATATGGAGTTTAAGAAAAAGAGAAGACCTTTTAAAAGATAATACTGGGTCCCTTTAAATCAGATTGAGCGCGTAACGAGGACTTAATTTCACATAAGTTCTTTTTTTTTTTCGAGGACAACGCCGTACTTTTGTGCTTCCGATCTCTCGGTGTCCTCGGTGGTCCGTGGGACTTTTTGTACTCCCTACTTTAAATCCCTTGTTGTGTAACGTTACTCAATGTGTACGCGATCTATTTTCTTTGGCAGACAAAAAAGGAGGATTTTAGCTATCTCCTTTTTTAGTTTTATTTCTTGCGGGAAAAAAATATAATACATTTGTGCTGCAGTCGGGCTTTAGTATTTTTAAATTTTTATCTAGGAGCACAACGTCTGTCGGGTAGCAAGCGGAGCCGAAATATTGTTATGCCCTATAAAAAACTGTAGAGACAACCATAGTTTATCATGTAGACATTTTGTTAATTGTTCTTCCGCGTGTCGCACCCCTAGACATTTAACCCGTTCAATGCTGCGCCGAGCTCCAGTGGCCTAGTTGGCACGCGGCAGCGCAGGCACTCGGGCACGCGGCGATGACGTCATCACCCCAACGCCCGCTAATGGCCGACCTGGGGGCCAATCGCCTAACTGGATTGCTTTGGAAAACGCTATCGCTTACGATTTCATTTTGTTATTTCTAGCCCCCTGAGGTTTTCAAATGCCTCGCGCTATTTTTTTTTCTTTTGCATTGGTAATAACAATGTTAAAGAAAATGAGCGTGAGGTATTTCGGCGGTTAAAAATAACAAAATGAAATCGTAAGCGATAGCGATTGCGTTTTCCAAAGCAATCCAGTTAGGCGATTGGCCCCCTGGGCTAACCCATCCATAAAGTTTAAGAAGATTTATGTTATCAAAAAACAGGTTGCGAAGTAAATTGTTGCAGATAGTCGACCTGATGGAATAGGGATATCCATTCGATACGGCTGACGGTTGCCCATTCGTCCAACGCTAATGATGCCTTGAATTCGATCTTTGTCGCCGCCGGAAATTTCGAAGAAGTATTATAGGTATTATATTTTTTTTAAACTTTCATGGTCACTAACATTATAGTAAAATAAGTTATTTACGGGATTGTTACCATGTATCTTGTTTTTAGCGAGTTTCCGATATTCCAGCACTGTAGCACGCGCCATGATCACGAAGTAACTGAAGTAATTGCGGGTAGGCTGTTATTGGCAGACATATCGGTCTACCCTCCAACAAAGTCTGTTATTGCGTTCGATACCCGTACCACTGTTCACATTCTCACACTTTTTTGATTATTTCCGGTTTTACACATACGAACCACAGGATTCCAGACAATTTAAACCCGTCCTCACGATTGATTTTTTTAAGTTTTGTTATTTCAGTCGCTTTCCTGACCAATCTTTGTATGTAGCGGCGTTCTGTCGAGATAATCTGTAGGTTATGAAACTCAATCCGAACGGCCATGGCTGCAATCGATCTTATAGACACCAGGTTTCTCCAAGGGGAAGTTGTCTTTAGGAGACCGTAGGTATTGTGAAACCTTTCGTAAAGGAGTGAAGAGTGTGTGTTTAGTGAGTACTTCTTCAGTATGTTTGAGATCTTGTCAGTCACTCCTTTGACATATGGCAAATAAACAGATTGCCTGTCTACTCTGTGTCTCTGGTGTCTTAGTTTGTGTCTAGATGGAAAGTGTCCCTGGTATCCATTACTCTGTAAGACTCGTCGAATATGCTCCAACTCTTCTTGAAGATGTTCCTCATCACACAGGTCATATGCACGGTGATGCGATCTCAACGCCTCCTGAAATTGTAAAAAGTTTTATTTTCATAGATTTTAAGAAATAATTACTGGTTGCGAAGTAAATGAATTAAGAGAGCAGATAAATTTGTAAGGAAACAATATAGAATAAGTGTTTAAAGAAGTAACTGTTGTTAACTAACCATACTTGGTATAACTATTTTCAAAATAAAAATATTTGAAGAATGACAAACGAAGCTTGTAAAAATTATTTCTACACGTAGTTCAGTACCCCTAGCACGAAACAATATCGAATTCGAATAGTTCGCGAGTGTCATTGTCAAATGTGTACTAATTTTTAGTTCTCGTTAAAGTTTCCATACAAAACTTGACATTGACATTTAGCACTCGGAAACTATTCGAATTCGATAATGGTTCGTGCTAGGGGTTCAGGTTCAGATAAGCGAATGCGTGTAAGTAAACACGCAAAAAGTTCGTGTCTATTCGTGTCTAGTCTAGTCCGTTCGTACGTTCCTTCGTATCTAGTCTAGGGTTGCCAGATGCTGGATTATCAATTCCGGAACATTCCCCCCCCCCCCCCCCCCCAGAAATAAAACGTCACAACCAAATATAGGTCAGTAACGAATTCCTCTATATGGCATACTTCTTTCGCCCCTCGCAGGTAGAGGTGTCGGTATTGTAATATTGTGAAAAAACTGGTGTTTGGGGATTCCGGGACAATAAGGTCTTATTACTGGACACCGACCAAGACGCAGAATTCTGGGACAATCCCGTTTTCCCGACCATCTGGCAACCCTAATCTAGTCTGATAAGCAATAAACTGCGCAATTGAACATAAAGTAACTGAATACTTATCACAATAGATTTTGGGTCGTACTTAGGACGTTATTGATCGCAACCTTGTATGAACGCCAAAATTAGTCGTCGCGGTAAGTTATTTGTTGATCGCTTTCAAATTAATGCGGTCAATACAATGCCGTCACAATAGAACGAAACCATAATAATGTGTGTTTGGTTCCCCAGACGCTGGTTATATGGCTATGTGACGCGATTCACATGACTCATGGCGTCTGGCCTTGGCAACCTTGAACTACGACCGAGGTCTTGCTCGCGTTAACAATAAGCTGAATTGCCACACAAAATTGTGGACGTCACGAATTATGTATATGTCCGATTTGTTCATCGTCACCATCGGTCAAATTAATGACTTTAATGTGAACCTTATTATCATAATCAGCCTATTAATGTCCCTACTGCTGGGACACAGGCCTTCTCTATGGATGGAATAAAGAGTTTGGGCCATGACCCACCACGCGGGCCCAGTGCGGATTGGTGTGTGCTAACGACTGCAGATGCAGCCGGGACCAATGGCTTAACGTGCCTTCCGAAGCACGGGGAAGCTCTAGATAGTAAATTTTTGGTCACCCATCCAATGACCGACCACTGCGAAAGTTGCTTAACTTCAACGATCGCAGCCGAACGCGCTAAACACTTGCGCCATCGAGCCTTATTAGGTAGACGTGAAATGGTTGATTTTTGCTGGTGTTGATATGGCTGGTGAATTTTCAATTCAACACAACATTTATTACCAAATCTCCATTCACTCGATAAGAATTGCACATAGAAATCTAAAACGAGGTCTTGTTATAAATATAAACCACAGTATACAAAATTAAAAAAAAAACGCATTGCCCTCCCAATGTGCCGCGTAGCTTGCTTCGAGTAAAACAGCTAAATGTTGGTGTGCCATATATAGCTAATCAAGAAAAGTGGACAGGTAACAACTTGGTACAAATAACTGTTACAAGGTTTCGCATTTCTATCCATCAAATACCTCTTATCCTGTCCTGTCACGTCACGTCACGTAACTGGACAGGGAAGCCGCTACGTAATATTTAAGTCAAAGTATATGAGATATCTTCTTCATGATATGATATCGATAATGCGTCTATTTTGGGTTTGCCATTGCGGATATTAAGTAACTTTTTTGACGGCTGGTCTTCGGATGAGAGATCAAATTGTTACATGAGCCCTTCCGAATTTTGAAAGGCATTTGAAGCGGTATGTATAGTTATTTCAGAGGAGCTCGTGGAAGCAAGTGGTCAGCGTTTTTGGCTGCGATCGTTGTAGTGGTCGGTCATGGGATGGGTGACCAAAAATTTACTACCTAACTCGAACTCCTCCGTGCTTCAGAAGGCATCTTAAGTCATGGTCCCGACTACATCTGCAGTTGTTAGCACTCACTAATCCACAATGCGTCCGCGTGGTGCGTCATGGCCGAATCTCCCTATTCCACCCATGGGGAAGGCCTCAGCAGTGGGGACATTAATTAAAGGCTGATGATAATGACGATGATGGTATGGTTGTTAAAAAAAATAAACAAGTGTGCAGCTCCCACTGTGGGCTTGTGGATTATATTGTGATTCTCCATAGCGAGAGAAGTGCATGTGTCATTAAAAGTAAGATCATTAATAAGGTGACGAAGACAACAAGAATAAAGCAACAAGGAGATATTTTTTTAGTATTTCATTATTACACTAAAATTTTATAAAATAAAGAACATGTTTTGCTGGCACGATTCCCCAAGAGGTGATCTTCATGAATTACTAACTCGCATCAAGCGAGTTGTTGTACTTGTCGTAAACAGCATATTTGTCTAAAGTTTGTTATGTACCTTGTTAAGAACTTATTGAAGTGAAACTTCTATAAGTACGCTTGACTTGGGGGGTAAGCTGGCGAATGCGTTTCGCGTTACAAAAAGCGTGTTGGGCGAGGCGAACGGGAATAGAGTGGGGGATATAAGCAAGAGAAAGCAGTGCGCGCGCACATTTTCTTTCTCTCTTTCCCTTATAGCTAGTAAATGAAATATTTATATGTACATACATTATTAACATTATATTGTACACACACACACATTATATATATATATATATACATATAGAGATACCAACACGGTAAATGTTGATCTTTCGAGACGTACGATCAGTTAATTGTTGATCCAAAAACAAATGTTGATCCGGAGGCTTTATGTTGATCCATTACGCTTTTTCTCATACTGATGTGGCTCCGATCGGATCAACATTTGGTATTTTTGTCACGTGACTTGGCTGCAAATTACTCTTGTCAAATGTGGCTCCAATATACAAATCCGCTCCGATAAATGTTGATCCGATTCAAACGGACCAATCAGGATGAAGCCCTTTATTACTTCCTCCGTGATTGGTCGATGCAGGTAAATACAACGTTGCCGTTCCGCTTACTACAGTTGTTGATCAGTTGAGAAACGAATCTTATATTAATATTCAAAAATCGAACTTTGAATATTAATATAAGAATGTATTCGTTTGAATTGAGTTTAATGAAATGCGGTCAGTTATTAGATGGGTGGGATTCGGCGAAACGAGTTATTGGATGGTTGGTTGTTTGGAATGGGTGTATGGTTGGTTGGGATAGGTATTTGTTTAGCTCCCACCAAACACGTTGACGTTTGCATCAGTGGACTTGATGACTCCATAGAGGGCTCCCATGTGACCAATGCTGTTGCTAAGGAGGGAGCTCTGTCGAGCAAACAAAAGTAGGTCAGATCAGGAGCAGCACTGGGGGAGTCGGCCCGGTCGTGATCAAATGTCCGATCGCAACAGTGAAGATGCTTGCCGACTCCGGCAGATTCCTGATCGGATGGTCGTCGGTGCAAGTCCACCACTTTAGGTACGTGGGGCGGGGCCACACCAGGCAACTCTGCCCGTCCGACACAGACCGCAGTGCTCCCTGCTTCAAGTGCCGTCTGGACAGGCACAAAGCTGCAGGCTGCACCGCAAATCCCAAGTGCCATATCTGCACAGCCGCCGGATTGTCCGTCCCATTGTCTTGCTTGACGACCTGGGCAAAGCTCTTGAACGCATAATTGTAAAGGGCCAAACCGAACACTTAAACGACGAGGAGCCCAAACTATTGGAGAACCAGTAAGATTTCAGAAGGATGCCCACCGTAAACGCGATACTCAGACTGAAGCGGCTGTCCGAACAGGCTGTTAGTAGAGGGGAGGTTGTCATAGCGAAATGAAATATTTATTTAAACCTAGGTACAATAATATAGGAACAATGACAAAAGTGATCGATAATAAATGCATTAGTTATAAAAATGTGCATAGCGAACGCATTCAACACTCTTCCCTTCTAGTATGAGGGAGGCCCTCTACCACCAACGGCTCCCCACATACATAATACGGTAGTTAGTTAATTGGAATAGTTGAATAGATGATTGGGGTGATTAAGTGGTTGGTTAAAAAAATATTATGGTTGGTACGTTGATTGGAATGATTGGTCGGGGGGTCAATCGCCTATAGGAATTGCTTTGGCTATCGCTATAGCTCACCAATTTATTTTGTTATTTCTGACCGAAGGTTTTCAAATACCTTATGCTCATTTTACTTTTATATTGTTGTTACCAATACAAAAGAAAAATAAGAGCGCGGGGCATTTGAAAACTTATGGCTGTCAAAAATAACAAAATGAAAAGATAAGCGAAAGTGATAGCCATAGCAATCCCGTTAGGCGATTGGCCCCCTGGTTGGATGGTTCGTAATTTAGTTGATTGCAATGGCTTGTTGGAGTAATTGGTAAAATTATAACAACAAATGTATAAAAATAAAATTCTTTTTAATTTATTAATTTTAAAAAGGTTTACAAATTAGCATTAAGTACCAGACATCCTCATACAGCGTATGCTTTGTCTTCATTACACTCTGTATAATAATTACATGGCAAATAAATTAACTTAAAAAATTGAAAATTAGAGGTTTCTCTATTAACAAAAAATTACTCTTCTAAAATACTTCTTTAATATTACACTATTATTAAATCTTTGTAATATAATTCGAAGGAAATCAATTTGTGGAACGATGTTACAATGCTCGAAAGAAAATGTAACATGAACTTAATTTACTAATTGGTAACAATATATTAGACTCTAAAATAGTAATATACTAGTGGACCGCCCTCGCTTCGCTTCGGTGTAGAGCTGTAGTGTAGGTAGATTATAGGTTTTGGTCTCAGGCAATATATAAAGTAATGTATTGTGTTTTGTATGATACACAATATATTTCTTAACATAATTTTAAACCTTCCATAAAAAAAAAACTTGTTTTAACTTAAAGTTCTATAAAATAGTCCGCGACAGCATATACCCCAAACAAACAAAAAAATATTTCCTCTTTATAATATTAATATAAAAATTCAAAATTATCAAAAAAAAATCAAAAATTTCTTAAGGTATAACAAATCCAAGGGTTGTAAATATTAAAGATCTCAAAAAATGTAAAATTGTTATTGATAAAGTAAGTGCTTGCTAGCATGGTTTTTGTGGTTTTTAATCTATTTTTACTAAACTACTGAAGATTCCCAACTTTTACAAAAATCATTAAAAACCACGAATGCCTATTAGTTCCGTACCCTATAATAGCAAGCGTTAGTGTAGTTTTTCTGAATTTATCAAGAAAATTACAAAAAAACTATACCTGTTAAAATAACATTGAACAAAGGGACTTGAAATTCTTCTTGATTGCAATATAGGAATTAAAACATCTTCTTAACTGGTAATTATAATAAACCATAATTGTTTCGTGGAAAGAAATAAAAATGTTGGTATATTAGTACCACAAAATCACAAAAAATATACTTTTAACGACAACATATTTATTTGTTTTTGTAAATATTATTAACGTATGAATTAAGTTGCATCCATGTTCTTCTTTGCAAAGCTGGTGCTTTTTTGAGCACTTCCAAACATTTAGCCTTTCCAGGGTTTATCTTCTTTTTAATGTACTCTTTAAAATAAAACTTCACAGCCTTGATTTCTTCATCTGACCAAAACCTATGTGTCTTTTTTCTTCTTCGCACTATAATTTCTTCATCACTATCTTGTAATGGATGTTTTCTGGTCTTCTTCTGTATTAGTTTCTCACAGTCTTCTTCACTTGAAGAAGATACGTATACTCGTGCTTTCTTTTGTTTCTTTATTGTTTTTGGGTTTTTCTTTTTAGTTTCCGTCTGGTCAATATCTTTGTCACTGTCCTGTAATGAACGTTTTTTGGTTTTCTTCTGTATTGGATTTTCACAGATTTCATCATTGAGGTCTTCATTGGTAGAAAGTGAGTCTAGTTGTGTTTTTTTTGATTTCGTTTCTTTTTTATTAATCTTCTCTTTGGTTTCCGTCTGGTCAACATTCCTCCTTTTGAATCTTGTTTGAATGTTACTACCATACTTCTGATTATTATGGAAATTTATTTTCGTCAATTTTTTATTCAATTTAGAAATAATAAGCTCTTCCGGCATGTCTTCTTGGTTTTTTTCTTCTGATTTTTCTTCATGGTTTTCTTTCGATTCTACTCTATCATCTTTTTCTTCTGATTTTTTATCATCATGTTTGTTTTCTTCTTTTACCGATTTTTCTTTATTATCTTTTAAATTTTCATCTTCTGAATTGACTTCCGAATCTACTCTATCGTTTTCTTTAGCAAATTCACTGTTTTCTGTAGCCTCCCCATTTGACTGAACTGGTTCTTCGGAATATTCTCCTCTAGGAACCATAATTTGCTTTTCGGTGTTAATAATTTGAGGTGGTGATCTGTTTCGATGAGGTTCGTATTTCATGAGCTGGGAACCAACCACTGCTTTTTGCAACACTTGTAATGGTAATCTGTAATTTTTGGCATGCACAGCAATGTCATGCCCCAAAAATCCAGCTAAATGTTCTGTGTATTTGTCATTTTGTGTTGAATGCAATTGAGACATAGTCGCTATATGATGTCTCATACCAGTTGAAGTAATCATTTCAGGTCGTTTTAAATTACAGAGTTCTTTTATTTTATCTAAACATTTTCCTCCATTAAAAGGTTCATCTGTAAACGGTCTTGCAAAAAGCAGCGCATAGGTATTCGGAATTTTTAAATCATCGCGACAGGCTATTATAAGGTCTATATTTTCCTTCATGGTTTTCGTAAGTAGTATTGGCACCGAACGTGTTCTCTTTCCGGGGATTTGGAAAACGTCTAAAGTCTTAATTGATTTTCTTTGATCAGGAGTTAATGTTTTTAGAACTTCTTCAGGAATTTCTTCATTTCTTCTGTTGATATAAAATGTGAGCTCTGCCTCAGCTACATCTCCAGCACGTTTTCTATCTAGCATAATGATGTGAGCTATAGTCACAGTGCATAAAGACTCATAGTTAATGACGTTACAATCAATTTTCAATTTTCGTGCATATTTGCCTTCTAACTTGACTATGGTTTCCATCACTGTTCTAATATCGTCTTCTAAAGGCAGAACATTCTCTTTTATCATGTGTCGGCGCTTCTTGGTTTTTTCTGCGTTAGAGGATACTTCCCACTGCCAATTGATAGTTACAAGTTGTTTGAAGTCATCTAGTTTCTTTTTATAAAGTTCTTTAAAAGCTGTCGACTCAGAGCTCATTATAGACTGCGTGTATAAAATATCTACACAGCCGAGCACCGCTGGTAATATTCTAGCTGGAATACTTGGAACCCTCACTTGACCTGTATCTTCATTGAATCCACACATTTCTTTTATGGATGCAATAAAGACTTCGTACTTTTCCGGATCTAAAGCATCTGTTAATGTTGTAATAGAACAATCGTGTTTACGAATTAACACCAATAAGGTTGCCAAATCCCTCATCTTCGAGCATATTGCTTTACGGCTTCGACGTTCTTTCTTTTTTTTTAATAATCGTGTCCCATAAGCCAAGATTAGTCGATCATTCTTCACCACCAAAGCAGTTTCATCCGAACGCAAGTGAGGTAATATCTTTTTTTTAAGCTCTTCAGATGCTGTCTCCGTATTTGGTATTATCGTTATGCTGTTCTTCGTAAGAACTCTGCCTTCACATGTGTTTGTCCCACATTTCTTAAAATGTCTAAAAAAGGTAGAGCGTTTAAATATCCCTAAACAATTCTTACATGTTGCAAAGCTTGAAGGGCTTGATGTCATGTCTCTCCTTTTAGCGGGTATTAATGTCATTGATCCATCTCTGTCAAAACATACCTTAGAATTGTGCAAAAAGTTGCCTTTGTTTCTGATCTTATCTGAAACTTCTTGACGTTTCATTTTACGTATTTTTGGATCCTCATCTTTAATAGATTTATATTCAATTACTTCAAATTCGCTTTGATGGTTCCGTAAAAGATGCCTTGTGAAGTTAGTCACAACTTGCTGGCAATAAAAACAAGCATTTCTACGTGTCCATGTACGTTTACTATTTCCAAATTTATTTTGACATTTATTTTCTTCAACGTCTTCATATTTCATATGTAATTGCTTTTGAGTTTTTGGTGAATTAGTTTCTTCGGGGATATCATTTGAACTGCTTTTTAATAACTCTTTATGTTCTTTACTGAATTTCTTAAATTGCTTTTCACTTTTATTTTTAAGCCGTTTTTTGGTTCCTCTTACATAAAATTCCATTTCTGTACCCTGCAACAACAGTCATCAATATAACTACCGTTATCATTCTTTATATCGCTTTTATGTCCTTGTTTGATAGATACCACAATACATGGTGTAACATAAAATGCGCAAAACCATAAAATGAACATCAAACTGGACAACTTTGAACAATTTTTTTACAACCGGTGAACTCTGAAATCGCAGAAAATAAGTTTTTTCTTACAAAAATGTATGAAATCAAAATGCGTGAAACAGTTGATTTTTTTATGATTTCAGAGTTAGTCCAATAGTCTTTAAGGTTTGTAACTTCAACTACCGAACTAATATGTAAATCTATGAGAAACTTCCTTAGCATGATGGTCTGAGTGCATGCATCTCATCTGAGTCCCGAGTCCAAGTTTTCGGAAAGCTAACCCTTACACCCTGAATAAGACTGTAAGATAACTAAGTTATATAATACTTACATATTCTTCATCGTGCATGGAAATATTGCCAGGATCAAAATCAGAACCATCGGTTGGTGAAAAATCAGACTGGTGACTTTCATTTTTTTCCGTCGTCTCATCCGGTTGAGCCTACAAAAAAAAATAAAGATTAACAAAATCTAAATTAAATGATAAAAAACTTTTTTACTCAGACAAAACAAAATATGTTTAAATAAATACCTTGTTGATTTCACAATCGTCTTCAACGTTTTCTTGCAGTGAGTAAGGTAGCTCGTTATTCTCATCACCATCGAGTTCTCGAAGAGAATCAAAGGAGAAGGGTATATTTTCTGTTAAATATGATGTTAATCCACTTTCATTGATACTAAAATTTTCTAAGGATATATCTATTGGCGGTTCCAGATTATTAAAATTTAAACTTTTTCTCACATTGTTTAACTTTTTTACATTTAATTGATCAAGTGTTGAAGATTCCTTGAAAAAATATACATGTTAGAACATCCTAAGAATCACAAATATTCTATAATCATGACAAAACGGCTAAATGCCACTGGCCCCCATATGATTGTTCTAAGATATTGAATTATTTAAAAATAACCCTTTATTGTTATAATCGTTTTCACACTTAGCTAATTATGTAGGATTTTTGAGTAAAATATCACGATGACCAGCACCGGTTCAATAAACTGCTGTACAGCTAACCGCCAGTTGCAGAAAGCTCCATTAAAGTTAATGAGACATTAATCTATTGCTAACGGTTCCTGTTTTCATGACAACGAAACTGACAGCAATAGACTTGAGCAATTAATTTTAATAGAGCTTTCTGCAACTGGTGGTTAGTTACTTAGCTGTACTTAGTAATAAATAACATTTGATTTCAAATTAATTGGTAAGTAGTTGCTGGTCGCTATTGTTTCCATAGACAAACTTACAGTAACTTCATGCGCTACGCTCCTATAATCTCCTAGCATCATATCATCATCAAGTAACGTAACCGTCATATCTGCATCTTGCGATTTGAGTTCTGTAAATTGAACATTGATACACTCACATATTTTTATTCCTTTGAAGTAATTCAACCATTTTTTTTTATTTTGCCATGACTATCAACTTTGATTGCATTTAACAGCCTAAAGTTAATTAATTAAAAACAATAGCAAAAAAAGTTGGTAACAAAAAGTTGTATTTTGCTGTTGCGCCGCTTTGATAATGCATGAACTATGGGCAATTCTAACTGCAAGCAAAGTTGTAATAGTGGACAAAAATGAAAATAAAAACAGAGTATATACAACTTCCAAAAAACTTAAATTTCTTTTACGGTAGGGTTGCCAACCGTCCTGTTTTCCCAGGACATGTCCTAGTTTTTGTAGTGTCCTGGGGCGTCCTGAATAGATTTTAAGCAGCGTCCAGGGTTTTTAAATTTATAAACTTCGTGCGCCTCTTCTCAAATTTTTACGCTACATGTGATTATTTTAATTACTTGAATTTCATTTCGCCTGTTTTCACTAGATATTTATTTAACTATCGCAACTCTATTTATGCGTCCTGTTTAAAAAACGGAATTGTCCTGGTTTTTCCAACTTCAAATCCTGGTTTTTTAAATTTGAGGTTGGCAACCCTATTTTACGGTGAAAGGGAAGGGATCCCTAAAACTAATACCATGGACTCAGATTATCATTTCAACAACTTTCTAAAAGAAACATTTCTCGGGCATAAAAAAATACTTACCATAGAAAACTTCCGAATGAACTTGCCAATTTCGAATAAACAATCGATTTTTTCAGATCACTGAGAAAAGTTTCTTTCAAAAAGTTGTGAATTGTGGTCTGTGTCCATGGTTGACTCCGTCTCTTACACACTATGTTATTTAAAACTTTAATAAACCAAATAAATACGTCAATTTAATAACAATATTATTAACCTAAATAAACCAAAATAAACAAATACGGGATACAGCTTTCGCCCTATTTTTATTACTTTCATACTCATAGTGCCGTTTCACCGTTTATGTATAACCAACTCTGTGTTTATACTAAAACAACGCGACTGCGTTCGCTTGGGCTTGGGTTTATCTTTCCTTCGTTCTTTGTTTAGGTACTCTTTGCCCCGTGCCACATTGCTCTCTCCCTTCCTTCACTCCCCCTCCCCTCTCCCCATCCCCTCTATCCACCTATCGTTCTTTCACCCCTCGCCTCTCACCCGTCTCCCCGCCCCCTCTCTCCACTTATCCTCTCACCTCTACCCCTTCCCCTATCCTCTCACCCCTCCCCTCTCCTTACCTCCCCCTTATCCCTTCCTCTCCCCCTCCGCATCCCCCCTCCCAATCCGCCTGCCCCTTCCCTCTTATTTGTTTCTTATCAAGTGCCTTAATAAAGTTTTACGGTGTCATCTTCATTAATAACGAACTTCCATACAAACTTTTGTTCCCTATTTCAACCCCTCCAAGACTTTTAGCGCGATAAAAGGTAGCCTGTCCTTTTCCAAGCTCTAGTTTATCTGTGTACAAAATTTCATCAAAATCGGTTCAGTGGTTTAGATGTGAAAGCGTAACAGACGGACAGACCTACGTACAGAGTTACTTTCGCATTTATAATATTAAGGAGCACGTAAAACCGATTTCTGGCGGGGCGACTCATGACATAGCGACGCGTCGCCACGCTATATGATGGTATAATACTCGTAAAGTCTATATACAGTTGTGTGTACAGTGCGGCGACGACGCGTCGCCATGCGCAATCGAATTCGATTTTTGTATTTAGTGAAAATAAATGTTCATTAAATAAACAGTCATCATTTTCTGAAAAAAAATCGGAATATATTATTTCAACATTATGCCATATTTAGCAATCTGTTCTTTTCTGCATATTACTTTGACAAAATAATGTCAATGTTTCACATCTGCCAGGCGTCCCGTGAAGGCTCACATTTTTTTTCTTTTTTGTTTTCATATTGAAGTATTGAAGTTTTGTATAGAACGGCTGATTTTCGTGATTTCAGAGCCTTTTTTTGTGTCTGGGAAGTTCCTTACGCATCCTTCAACCACTGGGGGAGCGAGAACTTCAGTTCTACCTATAGATGTAAATGCGGTTGTTATCGTTTCCGGCCAGCCGATAACAACCGCTTTTTCGCTGATCCGGTTTAGGTTTAAAGATTATTCTCATAGAAACAAAGTTTATTTACAATGAGAACACTAACTATTATTGTGTGTTGCGCAGCACAAACACGAATTAAAAATATTTCCCATGTGTAGGTATAGCTATCTACATACTTATCTTTTTACTTTCATAATACCTATATAAACCTTAAGCAATTTTAAAACTCTAAGCACATGTACAAATCATAATTAAACTTGTTTCAAATGCACAAATCACAGACTATTTATATGATGACTTATCAATTGAATTATCATATATAACTGTTCAGTATCATAGGTATAACCCACAAACAGCGGTTGTTTACGGTTGAAAACATTTAATTATGTTTTATTATATCGATTTATGTTCTAACTGATTATTTTTGTTTATCTACATACAACTACCTACCTACTTACTTCATACGTGCGCTGTGGCACTGTCTCACAGACAGGCAGGAGTGACGGTTCGCGTAGTGTATATATTCTGTGGTGACGGCTAGTTGTATTCGCTTGCAACAATGTAAGCGAGTGGTAAATACGAGCGACGTGTCGAAGAAAATAAGTGTCTGCGAGACACTTAAAAGCGGCTCACTTTTGAGACTTAAGTCATAGCCGTCACTTACTTTTTTGATTTAATCGTCTTTCGTATTTGTAGTAGCGTCAAAGTTATTTTGAAATAACATTTGAATTTAATGTTTCGTCTTACTAGGCCTGATCACATAATAGGTAGGTACCAAGAACACGAAACAAAAAACAGACGTCGTAGGTACACGTGTGAAACCCTTTTGATACGTCTTACGAGTTAGGTAACCATTTAAAACATTTTTTGCGCGGCGGTTTCGGTATACCTACAGATTAAATACCATTTATAACCTAGCACAGGCACAGAGGATACTATAAAATGTTTATTCTAAGCTATACTGTATATTGTGTTGTACGATTCTTGTAAAACTGGCTTGTGAAATAAATAAACATTATTATTATTTATGTAGCTACGTCAAAAATAAGTAGGTTAGTAACATTCAATATTATCTGCCGTGTTGAAGGACATTGCAAAATAATTCATAATATTGAACATTTTATGTTTTATACCATAACAAAGTAGGTAGGTATTGTAGTAATAATACCCATTTGTATATAGCAGCTCGTATATTTTAACAATTTCGACTCAGAAACAGTTAAAAATTGCAAAACCTTTTGGTATTGATTCGAATAAGCAGCCAGTTGTCAGACGCTGTATATACATTGTTGAATTTTTACACCATGGCATAGTAGGTACCTAAATAATATTATAACATATTCGACTCAGGAACTGTAAAACTTATAACACCTTGTGGTATTGAGACGGATAAACAGGCGGAACTTTGGATAATTATCCGATAACAACCGCGGTTTTACAACTATATCCTACCCATATTAAGAGAGCAACTCTAATAGACTTATAACTGCACATAGGTACCTACTACCACTAACTGGCCATACTTTTTTTTTAAGTGTGTATGCTGTTGGTCGCAGATTACCTTTACAGTTTGTCACCGGGTTTGGGGATGGCGAGATCGTAAGGGGACCTCAAGCTGAGAATTGGCGAGTGACTCTAGATATATTTCAGGCGGATAGCATCTCCCCACGGGGGGAGTCACACTCCGTCTAGAGCCTCTACACCACTCGAACCTGAGGGGGTTGGTTTAACTAGAGGGCGTATCCGAGACTCGGACCTCGGCTCTAGTTAGCCGTTGTCGTGGGAGGTGGGGAAAAACGGCAAGGTACGTACCTGTAGCTGATATAGCGTGTCGTGTGTAGACCGGGTCTACACACTTTTATCCTACGGTTCCGGTGTCTGCCTAATGCTAAGCTAGTATGGAAGTTTGTTAGCTGTGTAGTAGTGTTGTTATTTGTGGCCTGTGTGGGAGGAGTCGTTGGCGCGGGGTGATTTCGTCGTCGGGGTACTCTAAGACGTGCCTGGACCGACGGAATCGGAGGAACCTACGATTCGAGGACGGGAGGGCGGACATCTGATAAGTAATGTCTTTCACTACTAAGGGGTTCGGATGATGCGCGGCTGTATCGAAGTAACGTCTCGGCGTCCTTCATATACGTCTAACTTAAGATCGCGATGCAAATCGATGTTGCGCATGTACCACGGGCAACCCGTGGCACCGCGCAACACACGATTTTGTAGCGTTTGTAGTGGTTTAAGACGCGACGGAGGTACGTGGGCGAAGCAAACACTCGCGTAGGTCATGATAGGACGGATACAAGTTTTGTAAACTTATGCCTAAGTGATATTTTACTACGCTTCCCTATGAGGTGGACCAGCCTGCCGCGAATAAATGCTGTGCGATCACGAAGTAGGTATCTTGAGATTAAATAAATTTATTTTAAGTGATGCGTATCATACTATTTAAAAGTACGTTTAATATAATACACAGAATATCTAATAGCGTGCTACGAGTGTCAAAAACAAAACAAAAGATACAATGATAGGGGTAATACCCGAAATCAAAGAGCATTACTTTATTCTTTAAATCAAAAGCTGAGCATAGCTCAGACTATCATAAGTAGGTATCATAACTCTGACACGACAGCAAAAAAAAGTTTGTATACCGCATTGTTCTTAGACATTGACTCGACAATCTGTCTTGTAGATTCTGTACGAAATAGGTAACATGTTTTTGAATCGCATAAAAGCTTGGTAGGTAGGTAATAGTAAGCAATTATTTTTAAAACAGAGTGGTTAAGCTCGGCGCATACGGGCCACCGACCACAGCCACCGGTGGCTGTCGCGTGCTACCGCCACATTTATAACAGTGTCAAAAGTGAGCGACAGCCACCGGTGTTCACTCCGACACGGAAAGTTTGCTCGCGCTATTGTTAATACGCCGAAGACGTAGACAACGCCGTCGCTGCCTATATTGTTAACTGCGCGGGGGGTAGAGCAGCGCGGCAATGGCGTGTGTCGGCGTCTTGTGTGGCCCGCAGCGACCAGAAGTGGCGAGTCGCGGACACTGCTGTAGCTTGTAGCCGCCACTGGCCACACGCGTGCGGCAAGTTTTAACAAAATGTATGAGAAAACGTTTGAACTGCTTGTTGCTGGCCACCGGTGGCTGTTGTCGGTGGCCGGTTTGCGCCGAGCCGAGTTAGAGTTGTACATTTTTACCTTAATTTTTGGCAAAACTTTTCATTTGCTATCATTTATCAAGAAAGATGCAAGAAACCATACCTACAGACTGAAGCGATGGAGTTTATAACCAATTATTCAATCTTTATCGAGCATTAATTTGGTGTAGTTAAAAATAGGTACCTATCTACTAATTTCACCTGTAATGCATCATGAGCCCTGATTTACAGACACAGGTTTGTTTTTACACTTTCATCACAAAATACCTACATAACATTAAAGTGCCTATGCTTTTCTGCGACTTTACATGAATAAATATGCAAAATTCTAATACGATATGACACAAAATTTAACTTGATTCCTAATTCGAATTCATTTTATCATTACTACTTCTATAACATTACTTAAATCTAATTATTTGTAGATAAAGTAAATAACGGCAATTTAAAAACAATAAACTCGGTACTCACCATTATCCAATCTTGAAAAATCTGTTGCCATCGTGAACACAGAACACAGTCTCTAGCTTACTTGACAGCGAACAGACTGACTCGAGCAACGTGGCCACTTTTATCACACGATCTACCAAAAATGTTGCTAAAATCTACTAAATTCTACCAAACCCTGTTTCAAATTATTTTTAAATTCTACCATTAATAATTTAATGTTTCTAGGTGTTTGGTTCATCAGATAAAACATATTTATGACCATTTTTTTCATCATCATCAGCTTATTAATATCCCCACTGCAGGTTTTCCCTATGTATGAAATAGGGAGATTGGGTCATTCATGCGGGCACAGTGCGGATTCGCGGGTACCAATGACCTCAGATGCGGAATGGCTTAACGTGCCTTCTGAAGCACGGAGAAGCTCGAGATAATACGGTCACCCATCCAATGACCGACCACTGCGAAAGTTGCTTAACTTCAATGATCGCGGTGGAACGCGCTAACCACTTATTAAATTATTTATTTATTATCGGCATTAGCATCACTATCCTTTCTTAACATATTTATACAAGGTGTATCTCTTTTCACGACAAAGCAATTGTTACGCAAAATGGCTCACATTTTCAAATTTGGGTTTCTTTACAACATGATGTTGCTTACGGACTGACACCAAGTAGGTACTCGTAGCATTAAATAAATAAATCGGCGACGCTGCTTCTGTAAAGTTTGGTGCCCTAAATTCATTGTCAGTTTATTGAATTTCATTTTCTGGTACAATATTGGAGAATTTAGAGGATTTTGGATTACCATTTTTCAGAATGTCCTTAATATATCGATTTTCTACCGAATCTACTAAACTATACCGATTTTCTACTGAAATTACTACTAAATCATTGTTCGCTTTGCCTCAAATCTACCAATAAGTAGAAATCTATTAGAAATGGTTACGCTAGATTCGAGTAAAATACATCTCTTCAATTCAAATTTATGCAGAAATACGCGCCATCACGTTGTACTCATGTTGTCTCGCTTTAACTTCAAGTAGGAACATATGCTTGTTTCATTTGCTCAATAGCGCGACGTTGCCGTACCGTTCATACGGAGCCACATTTATCACTAAAAGTCAGATATAAATCGGAGCCACATTTTGCGCTTGCATATCATTTTTTTGACCGTTATTGGATCAACTAAAACCTTAAAATTTTATGACGAGTAAATTGAAAACGGGTAAGAGCACATCCACTGACGTCAGACGCTGAATTCATATATTCGATCTATACAGCCGTATCTGAATCCAGAGCTGAATGTACACACGAAATAGGAGGATCAACATTTGTTCTAAATCAGTACTGGATCAACATTTACCGTGAAAGGTTGATTATATATATATATATATATATATATATATATATACACACATCGAGCTAAAGAAGTTTAACTTCAGTCGTGTGGTCATAAGCACACTCGTTTTTTTATCATTAATTTCTCATTTTTTTGAATAACAATTATCTTTGATAATGGTCGTATTGATGATTCTAATAGAACAGAAGTAAGTATTTATGTAGTCATTGGCGATAGTGCATTTCTTGAATCGCAATGGAATTTTAGGTAAGTATAATATAATTGTACTGTTGTCAACTAACTAGAATACAATAATACATTTAATTAAATATATTTAGAATTCTACTAGATTACAATTTATGATTGTAAGAAACAATAAAATCATGCAAAAAAATAGCAATTCATATTTACGAAATGCTGTTACGTATTTTTTTTTTCAATCTCAATATAAGCATATTCTATGATTGACAGATAATATAGGAACTAATATGTTGCTGTGTCATTCCTTCCTACATACGATGAGATGCTTCGGATGACAAACAATATTTGCAAATTGCTATCTACATCGATCAATATAATATATGTTTACTTGTTTTTTGACGTTGCAAAGGGAAAATAATTATATTGTAAGTTTTCTTAACTTCAAAGGAGGTAGGGAACTGGGTTGTAAGCAAAACGTAAGTTATGAATACTAATTTCACTCTTATGGCCTGCGCAGACGACGGACTTTTGTCCCCGTATCATGAAAAAATTGTCCGACGAGGACTTGTCACGGACTCGACGCTCACAAGGTGTGCGGACATTTTTTCATACTAAGTCTTTTCAAATACAAGTGGTCACCATTACTAGCATTACGTAAAATTCTACATTTGCGTATTCTCCATCGTCCACAAAACGTCGACAATAAACTCCGTATTGTCATTTAAATGGAGCTAAAATAAGAACGAAATCAAGATAGGTACCGTTAGCTACAAAAGTGTAGTTTGGAAGCTAACGGCGGTGCTGACGTAAATGCCACCAGCCGCGTCGTTTAGTGCAAATGAGTTATTTGTGGTCGTGCTGACCGAATAATACGACCTGATTGAGTCGTATTCCGAAAACATGCTTACAGAAACTGGGTTAATGATCTATTGTGATCCTTAGAGGCACCGTTTCAGGGTCGATAATATATTATAACATTTTGACGTTGTCGTTAATAAATGTCACTTGTTCACGCATTTAATAATGATCATGTGTACTTTTTCATGCAATTAGCTCTTTAGTTACCGTAGTAATAAATTAGTTTGTGAATAGAAGTTTAAAAGCAAATAATAATGATTAAATAAAACAAGTTTCAACGGTATAGATCACAGAACACAGAAAGAGGTTAGAAGGGTGATAAGCGATCGCCAGTATGAGGACCGATGTCGCCGGCTCGTCCCCACTATAGCGCCATAAAAATAAAAACATTTTATGAAATAATATTTTCTAAATATCCTCCTATTAAAAGTTACAAAGTGCTTTTACTGTACGAATTAGATGTCGCTTAAGCGGAAATCACTCGGCCCGCCATAAGCGACATTGGTTCAAAAAACACCAAAATTTATGTCGCTTCAGCGCTGCGAACAATAAAAATCTTGAAAAAAAAAAGAGTTGCTGTTGTTGCAAAAAAGTACTCAAATCTTCACTAAACAAACAGATTGACGCAGTAAAAAAATCTGATTCAAATGATATAATTATACACAGTCAGGTCATAAGTATTATCACACAGTAAAAACTTTTCTTTTAGAATGCTAGCCACAAAAAAGTTAATTGAATTTGAATTTCGAATTATTCATGAAAATAAAAATGTATACTTTTTAGAATTTTACTCATTTTGAATATGGAGAAGACCGTGTTGCAGTTATTGCGTTGCATCGTTGCGGTTACGCGCCAATTCAATTTTTGACATCCTGAAAAAATTGAATATAACCAAAAGATTCGTTTATCGTACCATCAAACGATACAATGAAGACTCTAGTCTAGATGACAGGTCAAGAAGTGGTCGCCCTCGGTCTGTTAGGACTCCAGCAGTGATAAAAGCTGTGAAGGCGCGAATTCAAAGAAATCCCAAACGTAAGCAGAAACTGTTGGCCCTTTAGATGGGGTTAAGCAGAACCACGGTGAAAAGGGTGTTAAATGAAGACCTTAGGGCTTCGGGCATAACGAAGAAAAACAGGACATCGTTTGAATGCTCGTCTAATGGACCTGAGACTGAAAAGATGCCGCAATTTGTTGAAACGGTACGCGGGAAAAAAATATCGGGAAATTCTTTTTTCGGATGAAAAAAAATTTACCGTAGAAGAGAGCTACAACAAACAAAATCATAAGGTGTAGTGTGTACACAGTAGTGAAGAAGTGAGCAACCGTATTCCGCGTGTCCAACGAGGTCATTTTCTATCCTCGCTCATGATATGGTTGGGAGTTTCTTATTGGGGCTTAACAGAGGTACATTTTTGTGAGAAAGGTGTAAAAACGAATGCAGTTGTGTATCAAAATACAGTCCTGACGAACCTTGTGGAACCTGTTTCTCATACCATGTTCAATAACAGGCACTGAGTATTTCAACAAGATTCGGCGCCAGCTCATAGAACGAAGAGCACACAAGACTGGCTGGCGGCGCATGAAATCGACTTCATCCGGCACGAAGTCTGGCCCTCCTCCATTCCAGATTTGAGTCCGTTAAATTACAAGATATGGCAACACTTGGAGGAAAAGGCGTGCTCAAAGCCTCATACCAATTTGGAGTCACTCAAGACATCCTTGATTAAGGCAGCCGCCGATATTGACAAGGACCTCGTTCGTGCTGCGATAGACGACTGGCCGCGCAGATTGAAGGCCTGTATTCAAAATCACGGAGGTCATTTTGAATAAACTTTATTGTCATAAGAAGCTATGTTTTGTTAAGTTCATTTTGGTATATAAATGGTTACATAATGAATAAATTTGTTTCAATTATTTTATATTAAACATGTGACAGAATTTATGACCTGACTAGGTATAACTATTTTCGACCAAAGTGGCGTATAAGCGATTTTGCCTTTCCACTGTCGATATAAAAAAAAATAGGTAAATTGTGGTGTTAACTTTTCTAATTTGTGTTATTTGTGAGCGTATAAACTATTTGCAGGCTTCACAATAATATGTATGCTGTAAACAACCCAAACAACCTAAATTGTAACATCATTCCACAGACGAGATAAAATATACAGAAGGTAGTTTTACTTCTAAGATTTATTGAAGTAGGTACTTTCGTTGAAGCCATCTGAAGCGCTTCTGTGTATTAGCTATCAATATTAAAATAACTTATTAGCTTTGCAGCTACATGTAAATTATGTGTAAGCAGAAGCACATACTGGAATTGATCGTGACATCATGATATCAGTGCCAATCTGAAAATGTCAGGCACTAAAATATCAAGGATCTGAGCGGGTTTCCTTCGGGTTTAATACGGCAATGCTGTAGTGATGTGACGACAGGAATCAATCATCGCGACGTAATCGAGAATTAAAGGTAAACTTTCTTCTTTTTGGAAAATGGCGGTGCACTGTTGTGGATTTCGCCAGACTCGATTGTGATTCGGCTTGGTTGTTCAGTAGGAATTGACTTTGCTTTTTTTTCAAGTATGTTATGAAAGCACAATATGTGTATGAAGGGAACAATGTATTTCAATTTTGTTATTGGATATCTGTTGTCTTATCTGAAAGACGGTTAACTTTGCCAGCCAACGATTATTAAATACCCTAGATACACCAACACGAACAAAATCATGCCCGAAACCTGTCCACAAGGTACATTGGACGATCCACGGAGCTCCGTAATTTTGATCGCCTAGTCTAAACAATATAAGGCGTTATTTAAACATTGAAAATCACCTTTAAAGCATACTATATAAGGTCTTAATTAAACCACACGCGTGAAAGAGTTATGACAGTCCGATATGTAAGCTCGTAAAATTTTACGACTTATTGCTATGTGCAGAAAAAGAAAAATAAAGACCTTATTTCTTTGACTCTACGCGCAATTCAGAATGCGCTGTTAGTAATAAAGCAGATACGGTCCGCGACGAAAAGAGACGGCTATTTTATCGACCATGCATTTGAATACACTAATATTTTCTTTTAAATCAGTTTAAATTTACTTCAAATGCGATAAATTAACAAATATTGATTAGATACCTCTCTAAAAAACGACGTTTTACATTCTATAAGTATTTTTTTTCTCCCGTTTTCACGGAGCTCAGCGGCATGTTGACTTTTCAATGGTCCGCGCGTGACTGTGAATCAAGAAGTGCTTAAGTCGTATTCAAGCACTTCTTGATTGGGACACATTTTGAGCGCACGTGGTGTAGCCAGGCTATTTAATTTCGTTGTTGCCAGCACACGGAAAATTGATGTACGGACCACTACTGCATCTTTCTTGAAATATTAGATTGATTGGAATTGACTGTTTGATTGGGTTTTCGAGTTGAGTAGGCTGATACACAATTATGAGGTCTTCTCTACGGTGATCAATTGTTCATATCAGTTTGAACTGTATATAGTATTGTTAGTATGATTAGAATAGGATTTTTCGAAAGACCCGATGGTTAAACATCTTAATCTAACATTGCATAAGGATACAAATTACTATTCACGATTTCTCAATTCTAAAACACAGTGGTTTTTTTTAAGGTACACGCTATAAAGATCAATAAATAAATTCAATAGTTAAAACTTGAACGGGTACAGTATCTACTACAAGAAAGTATTTGTAAATCAGAAAATACTTTAAAGTTTAACAGTTAATTAAGTTTTCACATTAAACGTGTGAGGTATCTTGCTAGCAGCATCACATTTAATATCTATCTCTATCGGTATTCTTTCGTTCTTTTTTGACCTCTCATTAGAGAGACGGTTGGTTATTTCCGCTTCGCCCTCTCCGGACGTCCGGTTTCCGACATTGCGCTATGGAGACCGGAAGTAGTTCTTTCGTCGTTACCGACCCTTACTTCTCGGTTGGAATCTTGCCTGACGGTTTTTGTGACTACCTATCTGCGAACGATCGACCTTATGCATTTTTTCCGTCACTAGTTTGGTGGATCATGTTTGTCCATGGACAAAATTGCTTCGAATCTCAAAGCGTATTTAATTGTATTGAGTAGGCTCGATGTACAATGCTCAAACTTTGGTATAATCGTTGTTTTAATTGTTGAACTTTTGCTATTAAACACCGATCCTTTCCAAAGGTCCAATAACAGTCGCTATCATTACAATACTTCTACGTCGATTTTTTTAACGGGAATTTAAATGATCCATAGAAAAAAGTAAATAATCTTTGTAGGTGACTTACACTTAATTTCTTTATTTATACATAATTAATTCACATACTTAATTATATTTACATTACGCTTACTAAACTTATATTTATTTAACAACACACAAATATATTTTATAATAATTATACTTACACAATTTAATATTCACTGAAATTATCTTTATACAAAATTATATTTATCTACATATTATATTATTTACATCATCCGAACATTTGCCGGATGATACGGTATGGCCCACTCGCCGTCGTGAAATGGAAACGTGCAACTCAATAGTCGCCGGACCGGTTTCCCTATACAAGCAGCGCGAGCGCACAACGCAGCCACGCATACCAGTCGAGATTGATACACCGCGCGAAGCCTATGTCACTCGATACTAATTCCTAAGCTTTCGCTAGCTCGTAAAGTGCTTTTGCTTAATAATATTATAGCCGTAAGTAGTTATCTGTGCTGTTTTGTGCTTTGCTTACTTTCCGAACTATCTATTCTTCTTGTGTACTTCCTTCTGTACTTTAATATGTGTGTGTAATTGTGTGTTGGATTATAAACACTACATGAGTTAATCTGGACAATTATTATTGTGAGTAATCACGCCACCGTTTCTCATACGTATGAACGTTAACACCTCTGCCCACTATAACTGGTGACCCCGACAGAACACATTAATCACAAGTTCACAACCATCATCGCTAATTACTCTGTACCTGGAAATCGACTAACAATATTTTTGTCAAAAAGATGGCTAGTGATAGCGATGATTCCACAAGAACAATTCTGGAAGGATCCACGAGTGACGTCAGACGCCAAGACGGCCATTCCGAAGTGCGCGTGTCCACTACACCATCCGACGTTTATCGAGTCGGAGTTCGTGTCGCACCTTTTTGGCCGGATAAACCTGCGATATGGTTCGCACAATTAGAAGGGCAATTTGCAATATCGAATATCACTGCGGACACGACAAAATTTTATTACGTCATTTCTCAACTCGACAACCAATATGCAGCAGAAGTTGAGGAAATCATAATTACTCCTCCAGAGACAAATAAATATCAGAAGCTCAAAAGCGAGTTAATTAAGAGACTCTCAGCTTCAAAAGAGAAGAAGGTGAAGCAACTCCTTATGCACGAGGAACTTGGCGATACAAAATCCTCCCAGTTCCTCCGCCACCTGCAGAACTTAGCTGGCCCTGGTGTTCCCGAGGATTTTGTGAAGACGATCTGGTCTAGCCGCCTGCCTCACAACATGCAGCAGATCATAGCTTCCCAGACCACCTCTTCACTGGAAACCTTAGCCGATCTTGCAGACAGAATCCAGGATATCGCTCCTTCAGCTCCAGTAGTTGCGTCCACTTCTGCTACCACCTCAGCCGGTTACAATCTGAAAAATATGGCTCGACAAATTGCAGCGCTTACCAAACAAGTTAAGGCACTGACAGCGGACAGATCCAGATCCCGTAACAGATCCATCCCCCGTCATCGAGGTCGATCAGCATCTTCCCGGAGATCGAGTTCCCGCTACAAGAAGCAGCCACTCTGTTGGTACCATGCCAAATTTGGAAGCAAGGCTCACAAGTGCATCGCCCCCTGCGATTTCAATCCGGAAAACACTCAGGGCGGTCGGTAATGGCGGCTGACGATTGCCCAAACAAGACTGGTCGCCTGTTCGTGACAGATAGTAGGTCGAAAATCCAATTCCTTGTGGATACAGGTAGTGACCTCTGTGTCGTCCCACGATCTACGTTCCGCGAGCGCCGTGCGAAGACTACCTACCAACTGTGTGCAGCCAATGGCTCAACAATAGACACTTACGGTACTGTTCAATTAAGTTTAAACCTTGGACTTCGTCGAGACTATGTGTGGCAATTCATAATAGCTGATGTTACTAAAGCAATCATAGGCGTAGATTTTTTGTCATTTTTCAATTTAATAGTAGATGTTAGAAACAAACGCTTAATTGATAACAAAACTAATGTGTCCACTGTAGCTTCTATTTCTTTTGCAGACAGCTTGATTTCAAGTGTAAAAATCTTGACTGGCGTTGGCAAGTATTACAACATTCTCGGTGAGTTTCCCGAAATTACACGGCCAGCGGGCACACCACGCCAAACACTACACAACACTGTACATTATATTCGCACCACACCAGGCCCCCCAGTATCATGTAACCCTCGTAGACTTGCTCCTGACAAATTGAAAATTGCGAAGTTGGAATTTGACGCAATGATAGCAAACGGTACTGCTCGTCCATCTGACAGCCCCTGGGCGTCGCCTCTCCATCTTGCTCCGAAAAAAGATAACAGCTGGCGTCCATGCGGCGATTATAGACTTCTCAATTCCAGGACTATTCCTGACAAGTACCCTATTCGTCATATCCATGACTTTGCACATAGTCTTTCCGGATGCACAATCTTTTCTACAATTGACCTTGTAAAAGCTTTTAACCAAATCCCTGTTGCCAAGGACGATATTCCGAAGACTGCAATTACTACACCCTTCGGATTATTCGAATTTCCTTTTATGACATTCGGTTTACGGAACGCTGGTCAAACTTTTCAGCGGTTTGCTGATGAAATGACGCGTGGACTCGATTTTTGCTACCCTTTTTTGGATGATTATTTAATATTCTCAAAAAGTCACTCTGAACACGAAGACCACCTGCGTCAGCTCTTCGACAGAATGAGAAAATATGGAGTCCTTATCAACACCGCCAAATGCGTCTTTGGACAGCCTGAGGTATCCTTTCTCGGCTATACCATATCTCATTCTGGCGCTAAACCGCTGCAAAGTAAAGTCCAGGCTATCCAAGACTTCCCTGTACCTAAAACTGTCAAGCAATTAAGGAGATTCTTGGGCATGATCAATTTTTACAGGCGTTTTTTGCCCAACGCTGCTCAAATTCAAGCTCCCCTAAACGCTTTGCTGACAGGTTCCGTCAAAGGTTCAAAACCAGTAGATATAACCGGAGATGCATTAGATGCTTTCGAGAGTTGCAAGAAAAGTCTTTGCAATGCAACCTTGTTAGCACATCCAGATCCTCAAGCTAAGTTAGCTTTAACAACTGACGCATCCGACATTGCTATAGGCGCAGTCTTGCAACAATATAGTGATGGTGCTTGGCAACCTCTTGCATTTTTCTCCCGCAAGTTGAGTCCCTCGCAACAGAAGTATTCTCCTTATGACCGTGAGCTCCTTGCTATTTACCAGAGCATAAAATATTTCAGGTACATGCTGGAGGCTAGGCACTTCACTATATTTACAGACCACAAACCTTTGTGTTATGCTTTTCACGAGAGAAAGAGCAACTGTTCTCCGAGACAATACAGGCATTTAGACTTCATATCTCAGTTCACTACAGACATACGACACATAGCTGGGAAAGACAATGTCGTCGCTGACACACTTTCTCGTGTCGATGAACTGCAGATGCCAGTCGACTTAGAAGCTCTTGCTAAAACTCAATCTACTGACCCGGAGTTACAACAACTACTTAAAAGCGAAACTTCTCTTCGTTTGGAGAAAATCAACATACCTGGAAGTCGTACCCGTTTGTACTGCGACGTCAGCACAACGACTCCCAGGCCTTTTGTAACCAAAGAGTTTCGCAGGCAAATATTTACACATTTGCACTCTTTTAGTCACCCCGGTGCAAACTCCAGTGCTAAGTTAGTCGCTCAGCGATATGTATGGCCTTCAATGAGAAAGGACTGTCGCGAATGGTCTAAGTCATGTTTGCCTTGTCAGCGTGCTAAAGTGAATCGACATGTATCGTCACCTTTCGGTACACTAGATTTACCTAAGGCGCGTTTCAAATATGTACATCTAGACCTCATAGGTCCTTTATCTCCATCTGCTGGTTATAGGTACTGTTTGACAGCAGTCGATCGCTTTACGCGATGGCCTGAAGTTGTCCCAGTTGCCGAAATTACAGCAGAGGCCGTATCAAAAGCTTTTATATCAGGCTGGGTTTCTCGATTCGGTTGTCCTACCGATATTGTCACCGATCGAGGAAAACAATTTGAGTCAGCCTTATTTCAATCCTTAGCAAAGTTGATAGGATTTAAGCATCGGAAAACTACATCTTACCATCCTCAGTGCAATGGATTAGTCGAACGCTTTCACAGGCAACTTAAGACAGCCATTACTTGTCATAATAGCCCCAATTGGACAGAAACCTTGCCGTTAGTCTTACTCGGTATCCGTAATGCAGTTAAAGACGATTTGCAAGCTACCTCTTCTGAACTGCTATACGGAGAGACCTTGCGAATGCCAGGTGATTTTTTTGGTCACAAAACTGACTGTCATACCACCGACGTTACTGATTTTTCTGCCCGTTTGCGTTCATTTGCCGAAAATTTACAACCCGTTCCAACTTCACATCATAACAAAAGTAAAGTTTTTGTTTATAAAGATTTACATACTTCATCACATGTCTTCGTTAGAGATGACACTTTAAAAGGTACATTTAAAAATAATTATAATGGTCCATTCGAAGTATTAAAACGGGGTAACAAAACTTTCAAAATTCGTGTTAAAGGAAAAGATCTAACAGTATCCATAGACCGCCTCAAACCGGCCTATATATTGTCGGATACTATCCTTCCTTCTTCTACGTATACGGAACCACAGAACACTATCCCAAGTCCAGTTATAACACGTTCGGGCCGAAGGGTAAATTTCCCTAACTATTATCGCCCGTAGACACGGTCTCTGGAGGGGAGTGATGTAGGTGACTTACACTTAATTTCTTTATTTATACATAATTAATTCACATACTTAATTATATTTACATTACGCTTACTAAACTTATATTTATTTAACAACACACAAATATATTTTATAATAATTATACTTACACAATTTAATATTCACTGAAATTATCTTTATACAAAATTATATTTATCTACATATTATATTATTTACATCATCCGAACATTTGCCGGATGATACGGTATGGCCCACTCGCCGTCGTGAAATGGAAACGTGCAACTCAATAGTCGCCGGGCCGGTTTCCCTATACAAGCAGCGCGAGCGCACAACGCAGCCACGCATACCAGTCGAGATTGATACACCGCGCGAAGCCTATGTCACTCGATACTAATTCCTAAGCTTTCGCTAGCTCGTAAAGTGCTTTTGCTTAATAATATTATAGCCGTAAGTAGTTATCTGTGCTGTTTTGTGCTTTGCTTACTTTCCGAACTATCTATTCTTCTTGTGTACTTCCTTCTGTACTTTAATATGTGTGTGTAATTGTGTGTTGGATTATAAACACTACATGAGTTAATCTGGACAATTATTATTGTGAGTAATCACGCCACCGTTTCTCATACGTATGAACGTTAACACCTCTGCCCACTATAATCTTCATAAAATATCACTGGTAATCTCACCTTTCGTTGTATTTTTTGGTGATCGTTTAGGTTCTTTTTTGTTTGAGGAGTATTTAAATATTTTCCGTGTTTTACCAATATGGTGTAGTTTGGTCGTATTTACGGACTATATTTTTATAGATATGGTCCGCGATTGAACCAATGTTCTATTTCCGTTCCATTCCAACTAGTTCCGATGCTCACCGCTTGCGGCGGAGTGCAGGCACTCGATCACGTCTCGCCTCTTCTAGTCGAATCCACTTAGCACTTTTCAGTGCCCCTAAGTTTAGTAATATTATTCAAGAAATCTTTTTCTTTTGACCCTGACTTTTATTTCTGCCTTGAATGTTACATTATTTATTTGGCTTCCCCAATATATTTTATTAAAAGTAAATAAATTAATATGTCCAACACTCACACCAATTAGCCTAACCCCAAAGTAAGCACTGTAAGGCTTGTGTTATGGGATGCTAGGGTAATGGATAGAATATGTATATAAATATATTTACGTATATAGAAATGCATATCAAACATCCATGACTGGAGAATAAATGCTCGTATTCATCACACAAAAATCTGCCGCCACCGGGATTCGAACCCGAGACCTCTCGAGTCGGCGACACCATGAACTAACCGACCACGGAGGTCGTCAAAAGTACTAACTTTTGAAGACAAAATCCTTATCTTAAGAGGGGTAGGGCATAGCTGGGGTTACTATTTAAAAATTTGAAAAGTCCTGACAAGAAGCCGGACATTTCGATAAAAGTCCGGATATGTTAGTCACAAAATGCAAACATCACCCTTACAAACTTAGTTACAGTGATATTATACGCGTGGTAGCAGACGCTCGAATCGCGAGGAGGGGTCTCGTTGTTGATTTTTAAAGATGGTTTATATTTTGTTCTTAATTAATGAGAACTTAATAAAGATTAATTGACTTATTTGATATAACTTAATAAGTAGTTTTACTCATATTCAATCTAATTAAAAAAGCCGGACAAATTAAAAAGACGGACAAAGTCCGAATTAAAGGCAAAAAGTTCCGGACATGTCCGGACAAATCCGGACGGATGGTAATTAACCCTAGGCATAGCGGACTTTTTGCTCGAATTGGAGCGCTCGTCTGCGGAAGTCCGTCCGAACCTCCACCTTATAGAAGAAAACACACTTAAATGGCACTGCCTTTTGGTGGTGTTGTGTTTCCAGCAGTCGGGGAGAGCAACGGTGCCAGTGATATTTTTGGTGGCCGCTTACCATCAGGCGAGTCATATGCTTCGCCTTTTAATAAATTTATTATGTAAATAAATAAAAATTTCGTAAGTGAAACTTGAGCTTTTCTATCTACATCTTTTTCTACCTATATACCAACAAATTAAGCGGTATCATTAGCCACAGTGATGAATGTAACAGCATCGCCGAAGGTAATTTTTGCGTTTTTCTTTGGAAGTTTTTCTTTAGAAGAAGCCCCGTAATTGGCTCGGACAGTGATAATAATTAAGGGGATCCTTGGCCCAATTGGCTACTTACAAATGGCGGTTTGAGGGCCACTATGCCGGCTGTGACGTCACAACCTGAGGCCACAGAGCACCCCCACTAGAGTCCGCTCATGTTTTGTTCGAAATCGAAATCGCTAAAAGATGGCGACGTGCGCTTACATGTCAATGTGACGTCACGGTTGGTTTGAGGGCAATTGTGAAATTATGTATCGCCGTAGTTTGCCGTATGGAGGCATGTCACATGATAATGTCATAATAAAACTTAGACTTTAAACAATCGGATGCCCTTGTATGCGGTCTCCAGTGGAGGTGATCTGTGTCTCGGTTCACCCCCACTGGGGGGTAGTGGGGTTTCGAACAAAAACAAGTTAGACAATAGACACGCTAGTGAGGTAGTTGGATGTATGCGTGCAATAAAATGGATCCAATCGATGACCAATCTGTTTTGATTGTATCGGCCATCTTTAAATGCCTCTTCTTTGTACGATAATGTTGTTATTCTGTCTGTGTCTTCATTTGTTAATTACATGGTAATAAAATAAATATTACCATCACACACCAATTAGCCTAGCCCCAAAGTAAGCACTGTAGGCTTGTGTTATGGGATACTAAGGTAACGGATGGAATACAAATACGGATATGTATATTTACACATATTGAACATCCATGACTATAGTAAACATGCTCGTATTCATCACACAATAGTGTTAGAATTTTGTTAATTTGTTAAACCGTGAAAATCTATCTAAATGTCTTGATCTATTGTAACTATGGTAGTAACTACCTACCTACTTAACCAAATAATCAATTTGTGGTTGGTTTTGCAAATATGTCTTATATTATAATATCAAAATATAAAGATTACTTACAATTTTACTCAGAGGAAAATTATATCGATTAATTTATTATATAAAAGATAAAGCGCGTCAAAGTTTGGGAGTTGGGGGTTCGTGACATCACTTCTAAGTGAAAATTGTATTAAAGTGTGACGTCATACGACATTTCATATAAATATATCTTTGTAATGTTATGATTATGTGAAAAAAGAAAATAAGTGTCCAAGGTTTTTAGAGAATCTTAACTATCAGTTACATTAGTTAGATCAAAAAAAGTTAGTCATCATACCTATTACTATTTCATGTAAACACAAACAACGTTACCCTGTCTAGCTAAGCTAGATTCATTAATGCCGCGGCAAAAATACGTTCCCTCGACAAAACCCGCGTAATACATATTTAATTACCAACATAACTTTGAGAGATGGCGCTATTTAATAGAGCCCAAACAATGTTCGCGGAACTGACCGTAATTAATACTGGCTGTGGGCCAAACGGACGTTGCATACTATGCGGCCTTTGTTACGCGAACTTGTATGGGGAAAAATTGCTCTCGTGAGGAGATTCCCGGGAGAAACGATGAGAAGGCAGAAATTTCTGATTTGCAAAATACGGAAAGGGGAAGGAGTGAAATCTGATTTTAACTGCAGTGCAGTGCAAGTTATATCCTAGCGAGAAGCTGAAAAACTATATACAGCAATGTTTCACTATAAAGATAATAAGCAGGTACTACTAAATTACGAGTCATTAGTGTTTCTCGAAGTAAACACCATTAGAGTTGTCCTTTTTGCTGTTTTCTGATACAGGGACGTTGATTGTAAACATTTGATTTGACATTTAAAGATTTTTATTCATTTATTGAGCTTTGGCTCCAGGGCCATCAGCAAAATTGACGACATTTAAAGAAATTTGAATTTCGTTTACAAGATTGATATTTAAAGTTTGTTTTTTCATTTATTGAGCTTTGGCTCCAGGGTCATCAGCAAAATTGATGGCATTTAAAGAAATTTGAATTTCGATTACAAGATTGACATTTAAAGATTTTTTTTCATTTATTGAGCTTTGGCTCCAGGGCCATCAGCAAAATTGATGACATTTAAAGAAATTTGAATTTTGATTACAAGATTGAAGTTGACTCCGTAGTTTGCTGTTTTCATGGTTTAGGCACATGAGTAAAGAAACGTGCAGGTTCCATTTGTTTTAATGAATTCAAATTAGAAACCCCTAAGAAAATTAAAAAAGTTTTTTTTTTAGTTTTTTATTTAGTAAGCTGTGAAAGCATGAAAAAGAGTATTATTGAAGTTTATATACCTATACTTATAACATCGTTTATATATATATACTTCCATCATGCTTCGACATTTCCTAGCTATAAGTAAATGTTTAGCTGATTTCTCATCTCTCTCAACTCATCTTTATCGATGGTTAAAAAAAAATTACAGACCCTTAAAACCATAAACTTCTAACACTAAGTGAGCCGATAAATGTGTCTGAAAGTATATTTTTATCAATATCCAGTGTCAGTTCCTAGTTTGCTTCTTGAAATGCCTATCTTTATTGTCGCTTGCTAGATTAGGATAAAAATTGCTGACTATGAATATAGATGTGTGGGTAGGGTTGCCAGATGCTGGCTTATCAATTTCGGGACATTTGCAGCCCCCCCCTGAATAAATAAATCATCAAATCAAACCCCCCATCACCCCCCCCCCCCCCCCCCAGAAAAACATCAAGCGGGTATCATTCGTTGTTTCTTAATTTTGTTAAGAAACTAGCACATTATAGGAATCCGGGACAATAAGGTCTAATTACTGGACACGGCACAACACGCAAAATTCCGGGACAATCCCAGAGATCCCGGCCATCTGGCAACCCTATGTTTGGGTGGCACCTACACACGAGCGGCAGATATCCACCAAACCATTGAGTGCGTATCCTAAATATTGTCGAGGACATTTGCCGTCTTATTCAAACCTGGACTAAATCTGGTGCTGTCACTTTTGTTTGCTAAAAACAAGACAGAGACAAAATACGGTTTAAACCAAAATTAACTTTAGTCCGCATTTTGGAATATTAAGTGGCTAAGGATTTTCTACAAAATATAAGGCAAATTCCTTAATTACTTTAAACTTTGATCCTATTATCACTTAAAAGTAACTCAAATCATTCATCATCTAAGTTTATACTTCTAAAGAACGAATGAAAGGGACCTGAGACATGAGAAGAAAGAATACATCTTGAGATACATGTGATACTTTGTGACGGGTGCAGACTCAAATGATAACATTTAACTTAAAAAGTAGTAGCTACCAGATCAGAGACGTGAAACATAATATGCAAAGATAATGTATATATACATAGGACGATTTCCATCACTTTATGGGTTTAATAGAGAAAACAAAGTTTTGTTTACCTTGTAAAGATCGCCAGTTGAATATGAGTGTGGGAGTTTATGTAAGTTATCATGCCTCCGGTCCTTTGAGGTTGGCCAGACGCAATTATCTCTTGTTTATGATTATTATCTACGGCTTTATTGCGAAATAATTGTCCTTGATGATACGCTTGGGCTTATTTACTATCAATGCTACTTGAATAACGGCAAATATTTTTATTTAATAATTTAACCACTAGACTAGACTAGATAGAATAAATAAATTAAAATTACCAAAACACACAACAATTAGCCTAGATCCAAAGAATGCCCTGTAGGTTTGTGTTATGGGATACTAGGGTAACGAATAGAATACATATTTATACTGATATATATATATTTTTATAGAAAAACATATGTAATGACTGGAGTACAAATTCTCGTATTCATCACACAAACATTTGCCCCCACCGGGATTCGAAACCGGGACCTCTCAAGTAGGCGACACCATGAAACCCGACTGACATACAAACCACTCGGCCACGGAGGTCGTCGAGATTATTTCCTAACCACTTCTTTCGTAACCATCTACGAAATAACAATTTACCGCTATATAATAATGTAAATAAAGAAAAAAACATTTCTATTTAAAGAAAGTTTTTCAGCGTCAATAATTCCAAACCACGACTACTTTGTATGTTCGCCATGTTTAAATTTCAGTGGCTTGGAAAATAACACATTCTCGAACTACCATAGTAATTATGCACTGATATAAAATAAGTGCGCCTTACCCCTCGTTTACACCAAGAAACAAGTCATATATACTAGTTTTACACAAAAGGAGATTGCTCAAATTGGCCCAAACGCACAAAAAATATTAACATACACGGTAATTCTTGGCGTAATTTATAATTTAAATTTACAGTCATTAGATTTCACACACCTATGTATAATATATTTACTTTAAAAAGGACTTTTAATTTTACCGGTTTGGAAAACATACGAATCATTTTTAATGGCTATGGGTGTAGTAACATTCAGCCAAAGACTGATCGAAGTTGTTTGTATAACATATAAACAAATCTATTTTGTAAAGATCGATAAAATAAATCATTTTTTTTTATTACACTATGGTATTAATATCCACAACTATATTATCATTTTCACTACATGCAAATGTGCTCAGACAATTATTATAGATGGAAGGCGACATCATAAAGTCTATTGCCATACATTTTCGCCAAACACCTCCATAAACACATGTTAGACTTTAAGGTATCTATCTATGGGCCTACGTTGCCTGACTATAAATTAATAAATAAATAAATTTATAAGGTGTGATACACTAAAAATTTAAAATATGGTTATATTAAAAACACAACAAAAATAAAGAAGCTACTGAATATATGGCTTTATAACCTAAATATCATAACTTTCTTTGTTTAACGAGAGTTTAAAAATTCTCTCTAATCTGTGGCTCATTCACAATCATCACACAGTTTCTGTCACAGAGTACCTTATTATAACCGGCGGAGGCGGCCTTACCAATTGCGAGGCTCCGGGCGGCAGGTCTTTGCGAGGCCCTTTGTCCTTCGTGAAAAGTATGTGATGCGAAAGTAGGTCTGGTTGTTTGGTTTAGGTATTTGTCATGTTTAAGGAAAAATGCTTAAATTATAAAAATAAATCAAATTTGAATTTTAAAATATTTTACATTGAAAGATTCACAAAATTAACAAATACAGAGATGATAAATTTTAAAATTGATGTTTGCGGCTTTTCCTAAGACTAAAATCTTTAATTAAAGCACAATTATCTAACGAATAAGCTACGTCATTTTCGATTGAAAGAATAGCGAGGGCTGAAAGCCGATCTTGTGTCATTGAAAAAATAGTATTTTTTTTTATATTTTTAAAATTTGCTTGGGTTGTTGCGCGAGGCCCCTGTAGGAGCGAGGCCCCGGGCGATTGCCCTGTTCGCCACCCACTAAGACCGCCACTGATAACCGGAAATGCAAAGATGACACCTGATTTTATAAGTTACTCATAAGCATTAACTTTAAAAACAGGCAACTATCTCTTAATCTAAATGCTCTATATAGCTGAATCTAATCCATAATTTCGGTACTTGGCTTGATTTCTCTAGTTTACTATATAACTTATTTGTTTTTTATTATTTTAATAATGTTCAGTGTATATGGTTTATAGAAGTTCTCAGGGGTGTCCGTCAATAATATTCGTTTCTACAGTAATTTATATATAATTTCGAATCTAGGAAACAATTTTTCATGATTATTGGTCTTTAGGCCAAACATGTATGTATGGAAGCTGAGTAATCTCCTTTGTAGAATACTTATTGTGACATTCATTCGTTTACATTGCATAGACAACGAGTTTCTTTACAGGTATAAATCACTATTTACTTTATATATTTTGTGTATCCAACAAGTTTGACACAAGTAGTGTATGCTACACTTGTAGTGCGTTCGGCTGCGATCGTTAAAGTTAAGCAACTTTCGCAGTGATCGGTCATTGGATGGGTGACCGAAAATTTACTATCTCCAGCTCCTCCGTGCTTCGGAAAGCACGTTAAGCCGTTGGTTCCGGTTGCATCTGCAGTCGTTAGCACCCATCAATCCGCACTGGGCCCGCGTGGTGGGTCATGGCCCAAACTCCCTACTCCACCCATAGGGAAGGCCTATGCCCTAGCAGTGGGGACATTAATAGGCTAATGATGATGATGATGGTTGTATGTTTATGTAAACATACAACCATCATCATGTATAAAACATGTGTTTTATACATGTACATATATAAATGTGTAAACATTGCATAAAATTTGTTGAATACATACCTTGGTGTAAACGAGTGGTAATAAATAGCTGATTATAAACAAAGCAAAAATCAATTAGCATTTGATACATTGCGATTGATTTCCTAGCACTTATGCGATATTTTTTATCTATACTATCTATACTAATAATATTATAAAGAGGAAATGTTTGATTGTTTGTATTGAAGTTTTCATCGGTGCTCCGCTCCTATTGGTTGTAGTGTGATGTTATAATAGCCTTTAGCTTTTCTAGATTAATGCACTATTAAACACAAAAAGAATTATTCAAATCGGACCAGTAGTGCTTCATATTAACGCGTTCTACACCGATTCGAAGCAAGGGCGGGCCTAGTGTGAAATAAATAGAAACTGCTATCTAATCTTAAATCAATGTAGCTGAACATAATTTTAGAAGATTGAAAACCAAGCGAGGGCTTCTCAAACTAGGTCAGTGTAACTAAGTTAATATCACTTATTAGTTTTATAGCGACCTGGGCTAGGCACTTAGACTAAGGGAAGGTCAGACGGACGGACTTTAGCAAACTAACATTAACCAACATTTAATTGAAAACGCTGTTCATCACGGTACTCTTCGATAATAATCTGATCCTTCGAATTCCCTTAATAGTAGGAAAGTTATTTTGTTAGACTAACGCGCTTTAGAGATTGTTACAGTAGACCTCAGTATTTGATATAAATTTCAGCTATCCATATAACACGCGTTCCAGAGAAAAAGGGTCTTGACAGCCGGACGGACGAACAACAAAGTAATCCTATAAGGGTTCCGTTTTCTCCTTTCGAGGTACGGAACCCTAAAACGAGACAAATTAAGTCGAAGACAAAACATAGAACAGACAAACGGAAGTAGTATTGTGAATATCAACGTTAACCGTTGACATCGACTATTTCCTAAATTGCTAATGAATCACTCGCACAGTTGCACTTTCTAATGAACGCCGAGTTCGTAACTAATCTATTTATTTTCCTTCCTTCCTTCCTTCAAGGACCCTCGTTACGCTGTTACTGTTATTTAATTTGTGCCTCCGACACGACGTTCACAAAAATTAAAATTATCATATATGTACTACACATCTGGATTTATCCGCATTATACAGTCAGGGCAAAATTGTTTCCGCAAGATTTGGCCATGCGAGATTTTATCTTGTGAAATTTTCTTTGGTTATAAAAAAGAATTTAACTGTTAGATTTTATATAAAATTTAACTAGTAAGCATCCTATTTATCCCAGGTTCTTGACCGTAATCTTTGTCTATGGTGAGTAGGGTTGCCACCAGTACCTTATTATAAAGTATTGTACGTTATTTCGGGTAATTGTACTCTGTACTTTATGCCCACAATAAAGTACGTGAAAATACTTTATTCAATGTGAATTGATTAATAGGGGGTTAATTTTACATAAAATGTACAAAAAGAGGTTGATAGGAAGAATTTTTGCGTAAAACGGACAGAAAGTATGAATATGTCGCCCTTAGCTAATTCCTGCATCATTTTCGTAGCTGTATGACTTTGTATCATGACCTTTCTCATTGCGGAAAAGAACTACAGATATCTAGTAAAATATATTTTTAAGTTTACTATTAAAGTGGAATAAAAAGTACTTTATTTTGGACACAATGTACCTTTCTTTTCTACCTTTAATATCCAATGTACTTTATTTCGACAAAAAAAGGTGGCAACCCTAATGGTGAGACGTTTTTGCCTAAGAAATATTTCAAAATCAATTTCACTTCTCACAAGAGTTCACTCGTTTCGGGTTTCAGACAAGATTGGAACCCGCGTTTACATCTATCCGGGCGGTCAGTTGTAACAAATGAAATTTTACTACAGTATTCAAGCGGCCATGATAGATGAGTGGCGGCGTGTTGTGAAGCTTGCCACCAATACCTGAATTGATGACCACGACCACTCTGTCAAGATTGATACCGATAAAGAAGAAGATTCAAGTGGAGGCTACTTTTCCATGACAGGATAGAATTGGAATTAAAATCTTCTTCGCCTGGTTGTTTTAGTTGTTTTACCCTGGAGTTTCAACGCTGCTACAAAAAATTTAGCTTTTATTACCATACTGTTAAATAATGAATTACAACGGTCGCTTAAAGTGTAACTTCCCGCTCAAGAGCTACCGGATGGGACCTGATTGGGGACAAAGTTACATTTCGAGTTCAAAAATTAACCAATGTATGCCGAAAGTTTTTGTTTTGATATTTATTTACTCACATTTTTAATATTATTAATTAACAAAAGTTAAGTATAGCTAGGTAGGTACTATTTTTAAATTTAGAAGTGGCGATTAAACAATTTTCAACCAAATTAGCAAAGTAAAATGACTTAGTCTATTATATTAAGCCCAAGGTGACTTATCATTTATGAAATCTTTAACAGCATAGTAACCTTTCTTAAGGAGACATGCCTTAATGCCACTTTGCTCGGTTTTCTTGATACCTCATTCTGGGAATTATTGCGCACTAAAGTTTGTATACATACAATCGAAAAACGGACAACAATAGGAGTTAATATTTACGAATGCTTAGTAAAGGTTGAAACAGAAATTCTGTACCCGACAATATCTGATATGTATACAAACTGCAAAGATCTTTATTGTTCATCGATTACCGATAATACTTTGTTTATTATTGATAGATTTGTTATTGCATGATGAAAGAAATATTAAGGAGCTTCATTAAAAGAACACATCTAAAGATATAGGTTAATATTAAGATTATAAGAGGTACATAAATTCTTTGTGTTTATGAATGATATTTAGTTTGGGTAGATTCATTCAAAAGAGGCTAACTTAAATCTGGATTAAATTTAATTAATTATATTTCAGCTTTGACATAAAAAACAGGACTAAACTAAATAGGTTACAATACAACTTCATTTGCGGCCATCTTACGCCACATTAATCACACTAATATTATAAAGGCTAAAGTTTGTGAGTGTGTATGTTTGTTACTTCTTCACGTATAAACGGCTGGAGCGATTTTAATAAAATTTGGTATGGAGTTAGCTGACACCCTGGATTTCCCTGCGGGAAAATATCCCTAATAAACCGCGCGTAACACCGCGGGGCACAACTACTTCAACATAAACAAAAATAATAATTACTTTAGACTAACATTGACGCAAATGGTTTTTTTTAATCTGTTAATTGTAATGCTTTGTCGTCGTCGCATTTCATGATAGATTGCCAGAATATATAAGCAGATACTGTGTAGTAATTAAAATACCGTGTTACTTAAACACCAATTTAATTAATATCGACCTTGTGGAAAATTGGTATCGGTTCCTCAATCGATGAGGGTTGGTAATAAAAATAGATTGGAATCCGACATTGAACGTCAATAGGGTAACTGTTATTTTATTATGTAAGGAGAGATACTTCTCATTAATTCCACATTATTATTATTATAATTTATTGTATCAATTTGACATTACATTATTATTTTTTGCATCAATTTGACATACATTATTAATTTTAAATCAAACATTGTTTATTAATTACACTATTTTTTATTGATTATTCATTGGTTATTGATTATTAATTCCATTTATTATTATTGATTATTTACATTGTACTTTTCTCAATCGAATGCTGTGTTTGCTTGAAAAGGCTTGCATATATGTCTTAGAATAAGTATTATTTTATTTTTTTAATGTTTTTATATGTTTAGCTGTAAGTACACCTATTAAATAAATAAATAAATACTTACAGAAGACTACTACCGGTAAATATAGTCGCTATAGCTTCACGGTGTATGAATCCTATCCTAAAGCATGAAGCTAACCCCTGACCTTGAACTTATGATCAATCAACTTTCAATATATCTATCTTTCTTTACAAATAAGAATAAGTCCATTCGTTTAGAGGCTATACTGTACTTGCTGGGCCCAAAAGGTGATACTTCATCCTAGGTTAGGTGAGTGTTGGGACCACAGAACACAGAAAGAGGTGTGTTCTGTGGTTGGGACCAGAACGCGCGAGCGAAGCGAGCAAAGCGAGCGTGCCGCAACAGGGGCCGGCGAAGCGCTAGAATAAAAACCGGGTAGAAATCGTCTCGTTAACTAGCGCCCTAATAATCTTAAGTATTAATACCCACAGAACAGAGAAATTCAAATAATTATAATCCTCTTAACTGTTCCGCAATCCCTTTTATTTCACCTTTTATATGCGAAATAGACTACGTACCGTAAGTTATATTTGTAATTGCTTTTATGAGGGAGGAATAGAGAGGGATTTATGGAAAGAGTATTAATTAAATAATTGACCCTTGTACAGTAAGTAACGAAATTAAACTAACCGTCCAGAACTGTCATACATTGGTCTGATGCGCTTTCGCTATACAGTACGACCCGTTTAATACGAGCACGCTTAATATCGATTTCTCGCTTAATACGCCATTTTGCGTCGGTCCCTGCAACTTGAGACATGTTTTCATACATTTCTTAACGCTTAATATGATTCGTCATCCCGTTTAACACGCCTAAATCGCCAACACGTACCACACATATTACCTCTTGCGGCAGCGGCCAGCGATTGACGTGACGATTGTCGAGCGACGCACGCTAAGCGACCCCCAGGGTTTTCCTGGATATTTTCTTCCATTGATGACAATGTGGCACCGTACCAAATTTAATCAATTGACGATCTTATTGAGAATGTGAATAACACACAAGAAGAGGCTCTAAGTGATAATGATCTGCGATATGAAGATGAGTGAACTGCGATTTAGTCACACGCCCAGGCATTATCAGTAGTTAATGATTTAAGACGCTATGTAACTTCTTTTAATCAAAGCGAAGACGCACTGCAAAAGTTAATTTATGTGAAAATTTTGTAATTACTAATGCCTCAAAATCTTTTTGTAAAAAAAATGATAAGTTTTAATAAATTTAATACAATCGTAATAATAATACACAATTTTTTATAGCATACATAAAATTCTTAAATATTGTACATTTAATACCTCAATACCTACATTCGAAATTTCCCTATCCCGCAATCCCGCTTAAGACACGTTTTTGGTTGAGTCCCTGTGAAATCGTCTTAAACGGGTTTTACTGTATGCAAAATATGTGCTGCATACAAAAAGCCACTAAAACGTCAAGTTTGTTACCGTTACCGGCTGTGTTTCTGCAGTCACATTCTAGGGAATTGCTAGCTTGCATTTATTGGCCCTATTTTGTTAAGATAAGTCGACAACTAACCTTCGCTTTTGAAATACATTTTTTATTTACTCTACGGCTTTTGAATAAACTCATCTCTCGCAGAGCGGCCGTGTCGCCAAGACGGTCATCGTTCTGTAATGAAATGAAGTTAACCGAACGACCTCACGAGGACGGCCGACGGTGACGAGCGTTGGAGCGACGCCCTCCTGCTGCCGACGCCCTTAACAAACAAACCTTTGTTTGTTACAGTCTGGTTATTCGAAATCATACACTTACTGTGAACAAGTCAACGACATTACTTAAAAACGCTTTAACCGCTTGGTTCCCAATTCTATTCAATCTCCATCAAGCTTTCGTGAGAAGTCTCGATACCAGCGTAAGGTATGGGCATGTCGATGAATTTCTAGCTAAGCCAGGGATGGGCAAACTTTTCCCTTTATCGTGCCTATGTTTTTTATCAGAATGTATGGCAGGACAAGTATTTGCTCAGGCCACTTACTATTTGCTCCGCTCCCCCCTTGAATTTGTAAATTATATAAAATCAAAATATACCTAGCTCAGTAACGAAAGCCCAAAAAAACAAATAAAACACTATGTACTTACTCGACTTCCATTCTATGTATGATGTATATATAATGTGATTTTCATGAATTTGTATCATATTTTCATGAATTTGTATCATATTTTCTTCTTCTCTATACAAAAACGCGGCACCATAGACAGAAAAATCACAATAAAATATTCTACGTAAAATCAACACCGAAACGAACGATACAAAAAAATGACAGACATTGACATTATATTTTAAAAATATTTTTCTGTTTCACAGAAGTAAAAATCAATATCCGTTTATATATTAGAAAAATGATTAAAAATAAAGTATTTTCGTCTTTATTTTTATGACGTTAACTTATTTTGTTTAATTCATCAAATAATCAAAATAAACAATTTACATGTAGTGAGCAATAGCTGGTATTAATGTTATTTTGAAGTATAAACAACTGCATAAGCCGGAACTGAACCACGACACTGTTTTCGCGTTTTATTATTGCTATGGATAATGTGATGTTTCGATATAGAAACCTAAATTATTTTATTTCTAAATGTATGCTTTTAAAAATCTAGTTCATATTTTAAAAATTACTGTAAGTCCCCTTATTTAAATTTTCAATGTTTCTATCATTGGACGGCTTCTAAAACATTTGGGCTTACATTCGCCGTTCTTCTTATACATAGGATGATAAGTACGTTGTCTCAGTTTGTCTCCAGCTATTATAAATGTCATAACAAACAAGGTAATTCCATGGATTTACTATAAAAAAAAAAAATGTCGCTTATTTAGAAATAATCTAATTAAAATCCATTTCATAACGTGCACCTCGTATATTTGTGCACACAAGGTGTATTATGTCACCAAATGAAAGTACCGCGAACGCTTGTATTATTTATATATGCGCAGCACCAAGTTATTTGACCTCCTTATTATACACACACAGTACACGTAATCATGATCTAACAACCAGACAAAACTATTTCAAGGCTCAATTTGAAAACTCAAATCCGTCTAGATTGTGTTTTAATGTTCGCGATAGCATTCCTTTGTATGGAGTTAATTATCGATACCTTTAAAAGTAAACTGTAACCCGTATTCAAATGTTTTATTTATCAGAGAGAGACACGATAAAATCTATTGTTTCTTGTGGTACCGCTCGAGCGCTCTTGTAATAAAAACATTTTACATCAAGTCTTGTTTTCCAAAGTCACGCATAAATTCCTTACTCACATCAAAAATCAAATTCCATCATTCCCGATCGAAGGCGGCGGAAGGCGGCACTCTCCTTATTCCATCCATATTAATTATATATATAATATTAATATTATATATAATTAATATGGATGGAATAAGGAGAGTGGAGTAACGACTGCAGATGCAGCTGGGACCAACGGCTTCGTGCCTTCCGAAACACCTAGTAACTCGAGAAACTATTTTTTTTATCACACATCCTAAAGGTAAAGGAGAAGATTAATTCCCTTAATCGTAAACCAAATCCGCTAACCATGTACCATGGAGCTCCTCAGATGAAACTTATATGTTAATAATAAAGTATTATGCAAAACAAAAAATCACATGAATGACAAAACCCTTTCAAAGTGTCACTAATGGATGCTAATGACCTGCACAATACGCTTTGGCTGACAAAAAGTTCCGCGAACCAAAGTCCCTCGCTTCGCAGGCCATAATACGGGTATCAGACGTTTAAAAGTTTTAGACGAGAATACAAAAATTTGTCCTAATAAAAATTGTAAACATCTTCCAACCCTCACAGAAAAGCGTCCAATATATTGTACATGAATTATGGACTGTAATTAGAAAGCTAAACGTTTTATTTGATACGAACACAGATTTAATTTAATTTTATGAATTTGGAGTCCGACTGCTAACCTCTCTTGGTCTTGTTCAAACAATGATAAATCCGGATGAAAGGCAACCCTAGTCTGTTACTTGCTATCCCCAGGGCCCAAATTATAGCGGCGTTCGCCACAACAATCATACAGCAGTGCCACATGCCATAAAATATTTTCTCACTTGGTTTGGCGGCTTTTGAATTGTTAAGCTTCTCTACATAACTTGACTGCATTGCTGTATAAACTGGATTTGCATAGCAATTAATATCTATTACATTTCATTTACTTCCGTGAAAATATTACCAGTAATAAAAATTATGTAGGTAAGTTTGAGTATTTTGCTTTTTCACATTTGTTGAATTGAGTCAACATCTCAATATAGGAATAAGGTTTCCTGTTGCAGCAATTTTGCTAAATCTTGATTTAACTAAAACTATTATTACATCATCAATTATTTTTCCATTCAAGGTATTATCGGCAAGTGAATTATAAAATTTCATTAGCTGAGGCGGAAAGGTGGCCAGATTTTACTGATAATTTAGATGGAATTATTTCGTTGAAAGGGACTATGCAAGTTCACCAATGCAAACTCTGCCGAGACTGAAATGATGAGTTACCGGATATTGAGCTGTTTTTGCATTGCAATGTGTGTGATAAGTACGACTGAGGTGTTTGTGTTTTGTCGCCATTCCGACAAAACTTTCGAATTTAAAGATAAAATGAAGTAATAATTCGATGCTTTATATGTTTCTAAAACCTAGTACATAATTTATATTATGAAAAATCTAAAAATGACAATGCCAGATTCTAACCCACCATTTGCAGTAATATTAAATGTATGAATGACTTTTTTTGGCCTACTGAATTAATTATTCTCTTTAAACATTATGGATCTAATAGGCATTTAGGTTATAAATATAATTAATTCATGTTTATAAATAAGTTTAACAATTCTAGTACCTTTTATATTTATATTATATGAACTTCTGACATTGTAGTTTGTACCTGTAGGTATTTTCGGTAGAAAATAAGGACGACCCATATACCTAAAATGTATAACCTCTGTCGGATAGCGTTCATCCCTCTCTTAAATGGTTGTTTGTTATTGCTCGGGTTACATTCTAAGCTAAGAAAGAGGACCGTGCGCATTGCTGTAGTCCTTGAACTTTGCTTAAATCTCTTTAACACGCCTACATCGTTTGTTACTCCACCTCGCACATTTGTCTAATACAGGTATGTAAACAGGTAAGTAACAGACATCTCGAGAGTGACTCCAAAAATATATTTTTATTCGCCAGTCATAGCAGTATACTATACAGCCGGTTTGTCCTTGCGTATATAAAAAATTTGTTTTTCATGAAGCGATAGCGACAGTGCAGTTTGGTAGGTATCGCCGCATCGAGGAATTCTCTGGCGGAGCGCCAACCAACACTCAACTCGCCTACTACTGCAATAAGGTAATGAGGCAGTTTGATATTTCTACATTCACTAACACGGCATCAGTTTTAATTAATCCGTTATAAATTACCGTATCGCATCGTGCTTTTTTTAATATCTGGGAAAGGTTCTTATGCATCTTTCAGCCACCGGGGGAGCAAGGAGAAGGTAAATAATGTGGTTGAGGCACTATCGTATCGTGTCTGGCGGATCGACGTAAAGATATCAGGAATCCCAATCTAAAGTTGATTGATTGATGTCAACTTTGTAGTTTATATATTGTTTATTTGAGGAGCTTGTTGGCGTAAGTGGTTAGCGCGTTCGGCTGCGATCGTTGTAAATAAGCAACTTTGCAGTGGTCGGTCATTGGATGGTTGACCAAAAATTTACTATCTTGAGCTCCTCCGTGCTTCAGAAGGCACGTTAAGCAGTTGGTCCCGGCTGAATTGCAGTCGTTAGCACCCACCAATCCTCACTGACCCGCGTGGTGGGTCATGGCCCAATCTCCCTATTCCATCCATAGGGAAGGCCTGTGCCCCAGCAGTGGGGACAATAATAGGCTGATGATGATGTTGTTTATCGTTAATCGCATTGGGATGTTCTGCGATTATTTCTTTATTTAAACTCGGCTGAAATTTTTTTTACAGGTTACGAAGCAATCTAATCCCAGTTATCGTTGATCTGGTCCTCGTTTTGAGTCTTCCAAAGTCTAATTCCGTCGATGCAGTTATGTGCTGCAAAGCCTATTTTCTTCCACGTCGTACTAGGACAACAAGAAGTGTTTTTTCGCGCAAATAGAAAATATAAATAGGAATTTTCGTATAAAGTATAGAAAAAGCCTCGTCTGATTTAAATTGACCACCCACGGGAATACGATGAGACACCGCGCCATGTGTAAATGAAATGATATATATACTAACATTTTTATATTATAGTACTATTTTCTTTAATTTTATTATTTGATTGTTTATTTTTCGGAAAACTAACCTCACAATTGATTTCTTCTGAAAAAATATCTACACCAGTTTAATGTACGCCAATGGAACTTGTACGGTAGATAGACATTTATAATAGCATAGCACCATATATTCGTTATGCCTGTTTGATGAATTTTAATATATACAGTTGGGCGGACTGGGTACGGAAGTCCCGCCAGCTATAACAAAAACGGAGGGCTCCGCGCAATTCGGCCTGCATTGCGGTCCCATAACATTAACGCCTGGGCTTGCCTGAGGCTGCGGATGCCAAACATTGCCCGCTTTATTGTTTTTGGCTTAGATTCGCGGGGAAGTAGGTACTGACTGTTCAGATTGGCAATACGTCACGCGCGATATGTTGCTTATCTAACGTGATAGTGCTTATTATAATTATTTGTCTAGATTGTACCGGGGACTTATCTTTTGGAACCGACTTCAATAAGAAGGATGTTCTCAATTAGCCAGTACATATGTTTTTTTTTTATTATTGTTCGCGCATATCCGAGGTCCGTGTACCGATTTTGATGATTTATTTTTTGCTTGAATCATTTCTTTGGCGAGGTGGTCCTATATTAATATGGTGAAGATCTGATGAGTACTTTATGAGAAAACAATGGAACTCCTCAATTAAAAACTGTATAAAATTTTAGTGTTTGTTTATTTTTAGAGATATGAAAGAGATTTATTGCAGGCCAGGTAAAATTGATGTTACTGTACATTATAAAAAGGTGAAAATTAAATCTTTCACCAATTGCATGGCACCGTCAACAAATGTTAATTTGAATTTAAATGTAGTTAAGATATAAGTAATGAATTGAATTGTTTCTTCTAATCAGCACTTGTTAACCACATGAAACGCAATAAACATTTCAGATTTCAGCCCCTCTACATCATTTTTATCATGCTCAATTGTTGAAGTATTATGAAGTTTGACAGTTTAATTTGATACCTATATCAAATTGCGGTTATTGTGCGAGTTTTTTTTTATGGTATGAATTTATTATAATACTAATACCGTTGACTGTACTGTTATCTATGTTACAATCATGAGACAACATTATAGCGTTATGTTAACATGTATATTAACATAGGTTAATGTTGTTTTTTATAATAATACAATACATGATAAAGGTACAAGTAATCCTAGCACAGCACTATGTTAAAATTGTGTTTTACAACCAAGAATTGACGTCACGGACATACAGAAAATTATTAGTATAACTATGAACTAATAAAAGTATGTGTTCATCATTACATTAACATTTGTTTTTCTCCACAGCTAAAAAAATATCCTTAACTGGTGGTAGGGAAAAAAATATGGACGATTCAAAAGAGTTGTATTTTGCATCCAATTTGAATAATAGTGCAGTCATTGAAGCGAAAAATACGGTCTTACCTCCGAATTTTTTAACTGTGAACCGATTTGCATGAAATTTTGGAATTAGGCTCATCTTACCCTTAACTTCAAAAGTGAAAATGATCTGAACTCCGCCTATTATTTTTAAGGGGTGTAAACAACCCCTTAATGGAAAAATTTACATTGAGCCATTTTATCGCTAGAAAACATGTCTAATAGTAAGTGGTGAAATTTTAAAGTATTTTCTAACATAATTACCTCATATTAAAATCATTTTCAACCCCTTGAAAATCTTACAACCCTTGCAAACAACCCCTAAATTGAAAAAATCACAAAGAAATACTTTGGTATGACATAAAAAGATGTAAGTATAGAGTAAGTAATATTTTATATTCTTTATAATAATTATCAAATTTTTAACCCCCTTTCAACCCTTGAAAACCACCCCTTGATAAAAAATTGTATAAAAAAATTTTTGATAAAATGAAAAGGATTTAAATATTATTCCACACTCTCGAAAATGATTATCATATTCTTTAGCTTTTCTACCCTTAAAACTACCCCTAAATTAAAACAGTAAATATATATGATTACATATTTAAAAATAATTTAATTTTGAGTCAAAAATTGCCGTTTATTGAATAAAATATTTACAAATTATATAAAATTGTACTATTATTATTAAAATATAATATTATTATTCATGACTCAATGTCGGAGTCGCTGTCACATTCAACATCTTCTGGCTAGTAGGCTAGTCAATAAATAATTAAACAATTTACTTTATTTACAATATAAATTCAATTTTATAAAATTACCTGATGATACCAGATGCAGACTGGATTAAGTGCTGCTATCGTGCTCTTTGAATAGTACGAACGTCAATACTAGTAGAATATATTTTCATTAGATTTTTGGATAATATAATTTTAAGGCACAATTTTAATAAGATATTATTAAAAAAGCAGGTTTTTTATCTACTTATATTTTTTTATTAAACAAAATGTATTGAAATTGGGTTTCTAGTTAAAATATTATATTAAACACGTGCTCATTCCTTTGCAGACGGAAATATACTGGTCACATAATCACATTATAACGAATAAACGGAGCACGCACACACAGTTGATCACATGGCTTTTTCGTTGGCCCCTTCACTCAAATGTGTTATATATACATATAAGAACGTTGGTATGTATTCATGCCTACGTTTCCAAAATATATGAGCCATATTATGTATATATACACATTACAATAGTTGTGGGTCTCTATTATACTGCGTACTTTCACATTGCTCCAAATGTTCACACTGAAATTTTCAGTTACTAAGTAGAAAAAATATGATAAGTTTTTGGACCATAACTCCTTCAATTTTCATGCTATCACAATTTATAAAAAACCATTGTAAAGGTAATTAAGGGAGCTACAACATCCTTCATTGCAATATATAGTAAAAAATCTTTTTCTAAAACGGTGAAGGGTTAAAGGGCTTAAGAGAGGCTGTGATTGCGCTGCCACGCGCTCTTTAAACAATCATATCTCCGTCAATTTTTGTTTGACAGAAAAAACAAAAAAAAAACAAATTGTTTGTCAGAAAAATACCTAAATTTTTAATCCGTACACTTTTATACGTATCTGTCGTCATTTTTGAGATATTATGAAAAAAGTGGGTTTTTTTAAAATTTGATTTTTTTTTTTTAATCGAGATTTTTTTGAAAAATATGTGTCTTGAAGCAGCCAAACTAATACTGTCTATCTATCAAACTCTTCATAATAAAGTAAATTCTAGGCGGAATACGATTAATTTTAATTTTGGTGGAAATGGCACTCATGAAACCAATTGATTTAAAAGAAAAAAAAAACAAAACGGGTTTTACCTGCTACAATTTTGTTCTTTATAAAATTTTCGATAAAACGTATATTTTTGGAGATATTTGCAAAAAACCGATGAAAAACGTGAAAAAATTGCGAATTTTCAATTGCGAAGAACTTGAAAAGTATTGGATTTTTTGAAAAACTTTATAGATGATTTTTTTGCTTAAAATTAAACCTTCTATCGATATCCGAGGTTATTTTGAAAAACAAAATCACCCCCGAGAAGGGGTGGCAACCACCCCCAGGGTGGTTGCGGAGTTCAAATCATTTTCACTTTTGAAGTTAAGGGTAAGATGAACCTAATTCCAAAATTGTATGCAATTCGGTTCACAGTAAAAAAATTCGGAGCAATAATGCTTCAATGACTGCACTATAAAGATATTTTGACTTTTAACTTTTATTAAACCACCATGCAAGTGATTTTTTTAAAATCATTAATTCAAAGAAGTTCTTCCTTGTTTAGGAAACAAACAGAGCTGCCCGCCGCGTAATAACAGGCAAGCTTTCTACAACTGAACCACCGATGTTTACTGATTAGGTCTGAATATTTTAATAACAATGAAAAATGTAATGCAACATGCGAAAGATAAAATAAATAAATATAAATATTTCCAACACTTAGACCAATTAGCCTAGCCCCAAAATAAGCACTGTAGGCTTGTGTTAGAGTAATGGATACAATACATATAAAATATGTACTGATACGTATATAACTATATTTATACAGAATATTAAATTAAACATCCATAACTGGAGTACAAACGCTCGTATTCATCACACAAACATCTGCTGCCGTCGGGATTCGAACAACCCGGGACCTCTCGAGTAGGCGACACCTTGAAACCCGGCGTACAAACCACTCGGCCACGGAGGTCGTTAAATATATTTTGTGGCGATGTAAGATGAACGAAATAATATTTTATCGATGTAATAAAAGTCTCCCTTTTTAAAAACTAAACGTAACATAACAATTAACAAAGCAAGTAACTCACCTACCTCAACGAAAATTAATTTGTAAACTTATTCAACGCGCTCAAATGAGCTAAAAAGTCTTTTCTATAATCATATTACGAAAGTCTGCGAGCTGCCATTGTTAACATTACTATAATAATTTAAATGAAATATAAGGTATTATGGTAACATCGTCACTGTGCTAGCGTAGTCTGGACGTTATAGGGAAGATGCAATATTTTTATTTTTGTTTTCATTTTAAAGAATTCCATGTAGAATAAACCACAGATATAATAAAAAATTAAAACATTGTGATTTATCGGAAAAAATGCGGTTTCAAATTGACAATTTAAATTTTCGCGCGAAAACGAACCTATGGTTGCAATGACGTCACTCCTGTCTGTCACTGGTCGTACTTGTTCGTCGCTGGCTTTAAATTTTCATACTTTTGTATATTTTTTCGACTATTTTTTTCGAAATATTTTTTTGAAAAATTTAAAATGGACTATCCATCAACATCGTGTGATCATAACAATACCACTAATATTCCGAAAAAAAGCCGTGTTGACTCATGTTTTGTGCCAATCTACTTCAACAAAGTTCCCAAATATATTGTTTTTGACTGGAACTTCTGACCCAAAACTGAAAAAAAAGTGGTTTCAAGCTGCGAAGAGAAATGACAATTATTCTCCAAAGACCATTATTCGATGCTGACAAGATCACTTTGACATAAGCCGGCGAATATACTTGTTATATGCTTAATTAATCTGCTTGTACGTAAAAACGCATTAGTAACCTACCTAATACTTACACAACCTGTCTATAACATATTTTTAATTTTACAGTTGGAGAATGACGTCGAAAATTAGATAAAGTTTAAAATGTGTGGCACAATCTTCACATTAGCAGGACTGAACCAAGCTTTGCGTTTCATTTAAAATAACTGTAACACGATAACCTTCTTTACGTACTTTATGCTCCGGAGAACTCGACCTTTTACTGTACATAATTCTCCATCTCTTTTTATTTGGACATAGCCGATTGCATTATCGCCGTAAGATTTGTAGAAGCCGCTGAATAAAATACGAAGTTTAACAACTACGATTTTTACATACCGTAGTAATTTAGTCCCTTTCATTTCTACACTTAAAAACTCTGCACTTTGGACAAAAAAAGTTATAACCATGTCAACACTAATGCGCTTACCACACGCACAAGCTTCACCACAGTTTGGCCTGCGCAAGCATCTCGCACGAAAAAACTGTACGCTTTGTGCGTTACCACACGGCACAGTTAAGTACGCGCAAGCCTCATTCTTATCGAAATCATTGGCGTGGAAACAATGTTTCTTAATGAAGAAACATTTCTTATGCTACTATTTTTAAAGTGTTTGCTATTAAAAAAAAACATGTAAAAACGATAGGATATGTACAGTATATGTGTAAGTAGGTAGATAGTAGGTATTAGGCATAGGTATTTAGTTGCAAAAAATATGTTTTTACCTCTTTCATTTTATTTATCATTCTTTCGTAGGCGTCGTTCTTTTTATTTCGGTCGGAATAATCTTTATATTTAATTTTCCAGAGTGCAGGCAGAGATTTGTATAAACTTATTAATTCAGACGTGAATTCGTGATTTTACGTACGCAAATCTGCCATTTTTGAGTGACGATGACGAACGACCTCATGAAACGATGAGCGAGCCTCGACACAAAGTACACTCGACTGTGGCTTGAACACTGAACGCCCAACCACACGCACAGACAAGTACGCGCAGGCCGGGCTTGCGCAGGCAAAATTTCAAGCAAGTCGAAAAATGCGCAGGCCGCGCTGTGGGGTTGGCGCGTGATACAGTTTTACCAACTACACGCACCGTGTTCTGTGTACAAACCGGCCTGCGCAGGCAAAACTGTGGTGAAGCTCGTGCGTGTGGTAGGCCCATAACTCTTGGTAAATTCCTGGAGTCTACTTTGATAAACGCAACTTCCATTTTTATTAAACGTAAAAAAACGCAATTAATATTCCCATAAAATAATATTTACTTTAACAACCATAACCTCAAAGAAGTTGCCATAACGGGAGTGACGTCACTAAACGCTGATTGGTGTTATAAAATACGTTCTGTTTCAAGTATTTCAAATTCGTAATAATTGTTAAAAAACAACATTATGTAAAATAAAAACGTTGCAGTGGCAATTCTTTTATATTTTTTTAACATTTTAATCATAAAATTTTCATAAATATTATATATGCATCTTCCCTATTGTTAAATTATTACGTGTAGGAATGACCGAATGCTACGCTACTCCCACAAAATGATAGAACAGAAGGTAATCTCATGTATGTTTTGTACTGTACTTTTGACGACCTCCGTGACCGAGTGGTTTGTACGCCGGGTTCCATGGTGTCGCCGACTCGGAAGGTCCCGGGTTCGATTCCCGGTGGGGGCAGATGTTTGTGTGATGAATACAAGCATTTTTACTCCAGTCATGGATGTTTAATATGTATTTCTATATAAATATATTTATACATGTACAGTATATGTATGAGCTTACTTTGGGGCTAGGCTAATAGGGGTGATGACGGGGTACAGTAAACGAAATTCTATTTAGTCCGTCAGTTAGATGATCAAAAAATAATGGACACGTATTTTTTCTTTGGGCATTCAACCAAAAAAGGACAAAGTTATAGCGCATCAAAGTTTGGGAGTAGGGGCTCGTGACGTCACTTTTGAGTGAATTTTCCCTTATAAGTGTACTCAAACGTGACGTCATGCGACTTTTCAAATCAATATATCTCTGCAATGTTTATATTATGTGAAAAAAGAAAAAACACGTGTCCAATACTTTCTGATAATCTACCTCATAAAGGAAGAAAAAAAAATTAGTCATCATCCCTATTGGTGTGAGTGTTGGAAAAAAACGAGCGAGCCTTACAGTAGTCGCGTATGATATGTAACATTTGAAACCTCAACTTATATTCGTAAAATAAGAAATAAAACCTACTACAAAAGGAATAAGCCATTTGAATATTATGTTCTAAAATCAAATCAAATAGTGTGCGCTTTTGCGACTTCCTTTTACACACTTCCGTCCCATTTCACGAAATCACTCCCACAAATTGCAGGAAAGCGAGAGGAAAGATGTTACACATCAAAATATTTGTTTATTTATTTACTTCCCTTTTCAAACCAACACGCTTGGCGGTCGCGCTAGAATTGTAAACTATGGCTTTTGTGCAAAGAAACATCGTGGTAGTGGCACTCGTACGTATCTAGTTGTATGATTACTTATTGTCAAGAGTTAAACAGGAAGATTAGAAATATAAATACCAATAATAAAATAACTAAAGTACTTATTTCAATTTCAATGTTATTGCTATATATAATACAAATTAAAACGACAATTCACAGTTTAATGTTGAATTGAAACAACCGTTGCCTGAACAGTTTTTTTTTTCTCTTTATTCTGCAGTCTGTTCCATGCGAACATTCAGCATCTGTTTAAGAGTAGAGAAATTTATTTATCAGTTAAAATAACAAATTTTTGTTACTCTATATTTCCACAAAACCACCATAGACGCGTGCTCAAGCAGATAAAACTTCACGTTCGCACTTGTCCTAAACGTTCCGAAACATCGTGTCCTTTTTTTTTTTTTTGATTCCTCCCAGGCGGGGGAGCGGGTGTGAAATCCTCATGGATACCTTACAGCCGGCTGCAAGGTTATGTCAGACTCTTACTGGCTAAAACACACCCGTAGTTCATGCTTATGGCCTGAAGGGCCTTACAAGCTTCATCTGAAGCGATTATCCCCTGAGAGGGGGATAATGCAAGCATCGTGTCCGTGAGCGGTGTCTATATGAGCGTTGTTCGAGTGCACTTTGTATGTAGATTACCTTCTGTCTGTGCTATTTATTTTGTGCTACTACGTTATCGTTCATTTTTCTTTTTTTGTGCGTATAGGAAGGAATTCTTTGCCGGAACCCGTAACGGTATTCTATTGTGTTTTATATGGCAGCATGTGCTTACTGTTTTTGTTCGAATAGTCATGTTTTACGTACAACATTACATTTACATATCACGATTCAAGGTTAACCGATTTTTGTCAAAGACCAGTTTTTATTCGATGTAAGAGTTCTTTAATTTTAGTAGTACCTAGGTAATTTAAGCCAAAACTTATGTTTTGTTAATGTTCCTACGTAATGTTATTTTTTTTTACAGAATGCTATTTGTGATTGTTATTAATTAACTTGTTAGTTACTAATACGTTCAAGTTAATTTTAATTTAATTTAAATTATTTAATTTTTAATAAAGGACATTTTATTGTAAATTGCTATACCCTATCAGGGTTCATGTGTCTGTATCTTTATTCATTATGTAACATCTGTAATAACCACATGAGTGCAATAAATAATTTTGAATTTCAATTTGTAGGGATTTAACTTTTTTTTTCTACTTGTGATTCTTTCAGTTTGGTTCTACATATTTCAATTTCAGTGTGTATATAAAATATTTTTTAATGCTAGCTTAACCTAGTTATTTTGTTGTCACTTAGTTATGTAGAATAATTAAAGTAAATGAGATAAATAAAATTCAGAAATTTTACTCCCAGACGTAATTAGGGTGGCCATCCGTACTCTAAAATAGTTTTTTCCTCTTTTTCAAGTAGGCGTATTTTATAATCTACGACACCAATAAAGTTAGCTAAAATGCTTTACTTATTTATAAAGAGCGACTAAAGATACGTTTTTCAGGACAAACTATGAAATAATAAATAAACACCCCTTTTTTATGCTGTGTACTTTATTTTTGTCCTACAAAAACTAATCAATACTTTATTCGCCCTTAAAAAAGGTGGCAAGCCTAGTCTGCATTTTCTCTTGTTTGTTTTTTTTTATAAATAAGCAAAGCTCTATAGGGGTTTATATATAGAACATATTCTAATCGCAAATTTGACAAATTGTACATTGAATTGGAAAATACGTCCACCAACTTATCTTTGTCACTCACACCTAGCCCTTAGGGTTGCCAATCTATTTGATGAAATAAAGCACTGCTAAATAAGAACAAATACGACGGTAAAAAAAATATGGGTATTTGTTTTGTCGTATAAAAACTTAGACGTTGAGAATTAAACCTATTATTGCGCTTAATTGAAATTTGTATAAGTTATAAGAAAATAACTATAAATTATGTAGGACCCGGTTTGGGGGTGCTGCAGAGCTGTTTAATTCAAAAATCGCAAGACTGCGAGTTCGGGTGAATCCCGTCGCGTCTGCGGGCCGCAAACACCGCGCGCTCCGCGGCGCGGGCGCAAATCGCTCCCTGCTTTTGCGTTTTACCTACAATATTACATTCTTCGCGAGTTACGGTTCCGCAGCAGCAGCGAGCGCGGAAGAAAGTCACTCCGGAGTTTTTAGCTACAGAGTTTTATTGAATCGATAATAAAAGAAGTACCACAGTGCAACCTTAATATAACTTACCTCAATATAACGACTTTCTTGATTTAACTAATTCTTTGTAATCCCCTTGAATTTTCCATAAGAGTCAATGTAAAATATACATTTACATTGCGAACATTGTTTGTGAACATCCTCTTTATAACAAATTTTCAACTATCAAAAAAAGTGTAAATACCTTTAATTAACGAATTTTGTCAACACTTAATCCCATAGTACGTGATTCATGTCACGACAGGAAACTATTTTTTTACCTCTTTACAACAAACTAGCTGACCCGGCGAACTTCGTACCGCCTTAGCGTAGCTTTGATGCACTACTTTATTTTGTATAGCTGACCTATCTTATGTATGAGTACCTATATTTTTAGCGCGGTTATGGATGTGTTGTCACAGATTACCACAGATTTTTTGTTTTAAATTGAATGCCTTGACATTTGTCAGCGCGGTTATCGATGTGGTGTCACAGATTACCACAGATTTTTTGTTTTAAATTGAATGACGTTGACATTCGTTACGTTATATTTTTCAATCTTTCTGAGAGAATTTTCTTTATATTTTTTTCAGTAAGAACCTTGTACAGAGTATTAGAAAACTACAAAAAAGAAAGCCACATCGGTCAAGCCGTTTTCATGTTATGTCGTGACAACGGAAAACGGGTTTCATTTTTATATATATAGATTTTGGACCAACCTAACCTCAATATAACAAACTTCAGTTCAACAAGTTCAACAGTATAAAACGCAGTATATATTTTTGCTATGTCTACATTTAAACGGTATGATTAAACAATTTTCGAAGATTTACAACCCTATTCAAGTCTCGCCGAAGCCCACTCGAACAATTTGTACGATAAATAACAGCCACCCCTTAAGAAAACAGACAAAGTGCACTCCATAATCATTCCCTTTGTCATTGCAATAACATCGGTTTCAAAAACGTAGGTACCGCCTCCGTGAGTGAGATATGAATTCGGGACCTTGTACATATGTCATTCATTAATCTATACAGCTACGTATTTGGTCTGATCATCCATCCATGACAGACATTATTTTTTTGTGTTTATGGCAATCTTCGTATATTTTCATTTTAAGCATTTAACTGCTCATAAATCCACGCGGTCGTGGCATCAGACAGGATTCCAACATGACCTTCCGCTACGCTATCCTCTCGGATCTGCTTATATATTTGACGACCTCCGTGGCTGAGTGGTTTGAACGCCGGGTTTCATGGTGTCGCCGACTCGAGAGGTCCCGGTTCGAATCCCGGTGGGGGCAGATGTTTGTGTGATGGATACGAGCATTTGTACTCCAGTCATGGATGTTTAATATCTGTATTTCTATAGAAATATGCTTCTATATATATATATATATATATATATATATATATATATTTACATCTTCGAAGACATCTTGCATCTTTACAAACTGCCACCCTGCGGCGTCCACTGTACTTGACGCGATTTTGAATGTTTTAAATGCGTATTTATGTAGCTATTATTATTATAATTTCTTGAGTCTACGCGGAATTGCATTAAAATATAAAATGCCTATATTCGATTTTAATATTTCCCGGTAATTTAGCGCATCCGTTCACCACCATAACCATACAGCACACTGAATATTTACGTATACCTTCTATGCACTGCTTAAATGCTCCTACCTCCGTCCAAACTTATGTTTAAATTGATTCTGCATAATACGATTTATTTTTACAAAGTTACGTCCCTCAATTTTTAAAAAGAGAGTTGTTAGTTCCGGTTACTGTAGGTACTGTATATCAATAATATTCATCCTGCTAGACCACCGGCTTCCAGGTACACCAGTACTTATACTGTCTTTGGAGTAGGAAATAGGTAGCTACAATTACTTATTTATGTTCAAAGCTTGATCGATATTTTTGAGTTTTACACAGGTCAGTCGGGTAGACAGGGAAATTCTTTTTTTATTGTATCTTAAAGTTTACATTGGTCCGTACCTTTTTGTGTTTATATTTTTATTTATTAAAGTCATGATCATATTTAAGATAACTTTTTGAGCTCAGCTGGTCTGGAACTTCAAGAGTACCGGTGGGATTAGGGCTTGGTTGTCCCTTGACCTTGTATTTTACGGACCCAACGACAATATAGTCGTGCTCTGTGTACATCGTCGACAACGGAGTCGGAGGGATCCACCAAGGATAACTTAGAATACTGTCCGTTCCGGTGTCTTGCCTGATGCTAGTACTGCCAAGAGTTGTCCAATGGCGATCTGTAAGGTTTTTAGTGGGTAGGCTTGTGATCAGCCACTGAGCTTGGCCGCAAGTCTACGTGTATTATTCATTTTCCCAATGTAAAAATTAGTCAGGTTTAATGTGGGTATCCATAATAAATCCTTGTATAAAGGTAATTTGAAAGCAATACAAGCCACCCAGCCTTGTCGTACCTAGGAAAGATAATTATAGTTAGACAATAAAAAAAGTTGTTGTAAATAGACTAATTCGAACTAGGTAGGCTCGAAATAAAGAATAGAAATATGTAATGGAAAACGACTTCATGAATTATCTCTGACCTCATTTTTTAATTTAATGACTCTGTATTAAAATAATACCTACAGGGTGAAAAAACAACCTCTTGCTGAGTTTCTTGCCGCTTCTTAGTACAAGGTCCCCCGCCGTAGATTTGTATGGGGAGGCTTCTTGACGTACACAGGTGCCGAAAGCCTGAACTAAATAAAAGATCTCACCAAAACATTTTCATGGAAAATGTTGCCAAGACGGGATCATGTACTCGCACGGAAAAAAGTTATCAGATCGCACGTAGAGCCATGCTTCTATCTCTACACGCCCTAACACTAAGACCAATTTTATCAGTGCGGTGACGGAGAAAGAATACAACTCACCGCCCCTTCTCTTCGCGTGGGTGTCGTAAGAAGCGAATAAGGTATATCGGAGCTTCCATCCGCTCTTCTGATGCTAGGGTGCCTAATACCCGCCGGGTTTGTTACCACCGTGCGCATGGTGAAAACCCCGTTAAGTGCTTATCGCGCGTTTCGGGATCAGCCAGCGTACAACCAGAGCTCGAGTGGAGGTTGTCGCGACTGATTTAGTCCAGGGGAGGCATCCGTCGAACCGATGCCGGGAGGACTGCATCGACCCGCCGGCCAGGGAGACCCGTAGAAGCGGCTGTCCCGCGGGCCGCCCGTGGTACAGTACAGGGGCCCGAGCGTTACTAATCAGTTTGTAAGGCTGCCCTATCATATCACGCATAATCTCGGGGTGGACCGTCGTACCGGTTGGTGACCGGGGCGTGGGGTCCTGGCGGCCACTCCGGTGGCCGGTGCGGGACCCTTCTGTCCGGCGGGTCGGCGCATCGACTCTGCAGGCAGTCATTCGGGAAAACAAACCTCCCTAATTTGCCCGAACTCTTCGCGACGACGCCCGCTCGTTTTCACGTCTCTTTTTCAATTCCACTATGGCAGCCTCTAAAACAAAGTTTGGGTGTATAGCGGTGCATACCACCACGCCTTCAATGCTGTTTAAGGTAGAGTTCTGCAACATACGCGGACTCCTCTCTAACCTCAACGCTGTCGACCACTATCTCGAGACAGCACGCCCAGCATTGTTGACGAAGACACAAATACTTCCGCCTGCTGAAACAGGATACCTTAACTATCCCGGCTACGTGTTTAAAGAGCTCTTTAAAGCGAAAGCCGGTGTATGCCTGTATGTTCGGGCGAATGTTTGTTGTTGCCGACTTCGCTACTTGGAAGATCCCTCCTACTCCATGCTGGTGGTACACGTCGACTCTGGTCCCCCAGGCCAGAGGCTACGTGTGCCTCTACAGATCCCATACTCGCGATGTTGAGACAACTCTACTTTTCGAACACCTTAGTCGGGCAGCAGATGACGCGCAAGAACAATTTCCCAAAGCAGAATTGGTGTTTTTGGGGGAATTTAATGCTCACCACAATTTTAAATTGTGGTTAAGTTCCTGTCAAACCAACCATGCAGAGCTCTGCTCACGCATGACTTGAAGCAACTGGTCGATCAGCCCACCAGGATTCCAGATATTTCAAGTCAAGCACCTTTATTGCTGGGCCTTCTGCTCACGACCCATCCACAGGGCTGTCCGGTTGTGGTAAGGGGGCTCTGGGCTCTTCGAATTACTGCCCGATATCTACCAAAGCGCCACAGGCCAAGCCTCCGCGTCCAACGGTGGTACAACGCCGGATCTGTCACTATGGGTCGGCAGATTAGGACGGTATGCGTGATAACTTTGCGTCCGTCCCTTGGAAGCAACGCTGCTTCAGTGACAAGGACCTATCGGCCAGCGCCGTTGCTATTCTGAGGAGATTGTAATGGTTATGCAATACTATATTCCTCATTCCAATCTCATCAGTAAGGACACACTTAACCTCTGGTTCAATCACCACTGTGCTGAAGCTGTTTCGCGTAAGCCTGCGGCATATCGTGCTTGGATCAGAAGCCGCGCTCTTAAGGATCCCGGGGTCGATTCACTAAAAGCAGCCTATAATTTTGTTTCCAAGACCTGTAAGAAGGATTATAGCGGATGCCCAGCGCGTTTCACGTGTTAGTCACGAACTTATAACGCATCCTTCCGGCTCCCGTAGCTATTGGCGCTTGGCCAAGGCCGTGCAAAAGAACTTCTGCCAGCCTTCGCTGCCACCTCTGAAATTCCCTGACGGAACACTAGCTCATAAGCCTCGGAAGAAAGCCGATTTACTAGCAAAACTCTTTGCGGCTAACTCCCAAATCGATATTTGCAATGCACTGCCACCATCATTACCTCATTGTGGCACAACGACGCCTGATATTAAAATCAGGAAGCGTGAGGTTCGTGTCGAATTGCAATCACTCGACATCCGGAAAGCTGGTGGACTTGATGGCATCCCATTAGTAGTACCAAAAAAATGTGCAGCGGAGTTGTCTTCCGCTCTCACGCGCTTGTACTATTGCTCGTATTCTTTGGGGCGTGTGCCGGAGACTTGGAGAGATGCCAACGTGCAACCGGTGCCCAAAAAAGGGGATCCCTCAGACCCGGTAAACTATCGGCCAATAGCAGTCACCCCAGTATTATGTAAAGTCCTAGAAAAGGTTCTTAACAACCATCTGACCCGCTACCGAGAGGATCAATCCCTGATTAATGATCGTCAATATGGTTTTAGACCCAAACGATCGACGGGTGATCTTCTAGCGTACTTGACTCATATCTGGGGTGAGGCTATCGACAAGCGTGGCGAGTCGTTGGCTATCAGCCTTGACATTGCCAAGGCGTTCGTCAGGGTCTAGCACAAAAGAATTCTCACCAAGCTTTCGGCATACGGTCTGCCGGCACAGTTCTGTTTATTTATTTAATTCCTTTTGGGAATATTCATTGCGATGCATACGATAGTACAATGCATGCGGGGTATCACGGACAAGCAGCGGCTGGGCAGGCGGTAACCAAGGAGAAACGGGAGAATCTTGTCATTGAACTCAATCAGGCTTTGGACCATATTTCTGAATGGGGGTACCAGGTTTGGTTGAGTTCAATGCTAACAAAACCCAGGTCTGCGCTTTCACGGCAAAAACGTCGCCATTCCTTACATGTCTTGGAGACCTGAACAAGGTGCGGCGTTTTTTCACTCCCGAGCAATTTAACTGTGCTTGTTGTATAAGGAGCAGGTGCGATCTTGCGTAGAATATTGCTCGTAACTCTGGGATGACTCCACCAAGTACTTGTTCGATGCTTTGGATGGGTTACAGCGGTGCGCGATCCGCATTATAGGCGATGAAGAGGTGACTAAACACCTAGAGCCTCTACAATTACGCCGTGACGTGGCGTCACTAAGCACGTTCTATCGTCTGTACCACGGCGAGTGTTCTGAGGAGTTATTCTCTCTTATTCCACCTTCCCCTTTCCTTCATTGGATCTCGCGTCACCTGACCTACGTTGTCACCGACTGACTGTGGCCACAATTCCAACGCGTACAAAGAAATTTGTTGACTCATTTCTTTGTTGCACTATCCGTAAATGGAATGCACTGACCGCTAACGTATTCCCTCCCTCTTAGAACCTGGGATTCTTTAAAAGAGGCGTTAAGAAGCAACATGCAGGCCGGCAGGGTGAGGATGGCTGGTGTAGTAGGTAGAACTGCTGTATCAGCTATCTTCGCGTCTGGACTTCACCGTTACTTATATAATTCGAGATTTTTTATGAGGATAATCCAACCCCTAGATAAAAAGGTCCACTAAAATGACGATGCCCTTCGGGAAAAGTTAGGTGGAGCCCTTGCACTTTGCTTGTCTTGTCGTGTTGGTGGGGGGCACGGTTGCGTTGATATTGAATTCGAATTTTGAATTTGTATAAGTTATAGGGAAGGTGAATACCTGTATACATAGTGATAGTGAAGAGGTAAGGTTAATTGGGATATCAAAAAAAACAATGATACAAATTAGCAAATGGTGCATAGAAATAAGCTTAAGTTAATTTCAGTGACATATTTAACAAGTTTTCTAGATGTGATATTATAAATACAAAGGCTGAACAATAATACTGTATACTTAACAATTTAACCAACAGTTCTCACAAGAATTCTCTGTAGGTAGGTACATTTATTTCAGATTATTCATCCATAATGGTTAGTAACAATTATGCTTACAAATCTAGTGTTAGTAAATTGAATTCATAAAATAAAATTAAATAAGAAAACAAAAAGAAACATATTAATAATAAATAAAAATACAAATAAAATTAATGACTAAGGATAATATTCTAAAAGTTATCAATGGTATAAAATATCAAATTTGCTAAAAAATCTCTTCATTGTTTTACGTTTATTTACTTCTATCAAATAATACGATAAATTTCACTCCGGTAATAAGTTTGCGTCCACGGAGCACGGATCTGTATATAAACACACGCGACCTGTAGGACGCCCAGTTTCGTCTCTCCCATGCACCCAAAACGGGCCCCACAGGTGTCGCGCGATCTCGCAAATTAAGATGCCTACTGGATGCAAGATAATCATCGTAGAGAATTGATAAAAACTTTTTTAAATATATATAGGAAGACGCAATAAAATCTGTAAATTGAACCCGAAATATACATTGCAAAATATACACTGCACGGTAGCGCCCTCCAAATTCCGCACGGTCAATGGTTGCACTATGAAATACGTTAAAAAGCATTCTGGTGATGAAATTGAGTCCACGCCAAATTTTTGCCCATGCATTCTATGCATGAAAAGACGTCTTTGCACCAAAAATGAGGCTAGGTTAATCTTGCGTCCGTATACCGGACGCATCAAGTCGGTCGGACGCAGGATCAATAGCAAAAATCGCCATATAAGACGCAACATGATCAGCAAGATGTATATATATATATATATATATATATATATGTATATATTCTGATATATATATATCAGAATATGTATTCTGTCCGTTACCCTAGTATCCCATAACAGAAGCCTACAGTGCTTACTTTGAGGCTAGGCTAATTGGTGTGAGTGTTCGAAATATTTATTTAACTCTCTAAAAGATTTTGTTCAAATGTGCTTATCAAATATTGACCTCTCAAAGTGTATGGTAAATTGTTACAATGACAGCAAGTCACCACAATGAGTATTTCGTACGATATACGTTCAGTGTATTATATATATAGATATTGTACCCTTAGCATGAACCAATATCGAATTCGTAACGTTTGCGAGTACTAAATGTCATTGTCAAATGTGTACAGATTTTTAGTTCTCCTCACGTCCGTTATGGCGCTGCTATTCATGTTTCCATACAAAATTTGACAATGACATTTCGAAATCTCGCAAACTATTCGAATTCGATAATGGTTCGTGCTAAGGTTACTACAATCCCATAAATAATTGGTTATTTGGTAAAATGAAACGAACGAGAAAAGAAGTCGGTGATTTGGATGGGACAGCCGATTTTTTTAAGTATTCTGGTGTCAATTATGATTTATTTTTCATTTTATAAATAAATTAATCTTTATTATGGAATGCTAATAACAATTATGCTAAATTATGTTTGACTGTTAACTAGTCAATAAACATAAATTTTAGATTGTATTAATACATCTATCTATCTATATGTATAAAACTCAAAGGTGACTGACTGACATAGTGATCTATCAACGCACAGCCCAAACCACTGGACGGATTGGGCTGAAATTAAGAAAGGATTTTGATCAATTCTACCCCGAAGCAAAGCGAGGGCGGGCCACTAGCACAATATAAAATAAGAAAATTTCTTTGATTATTTATCTATACTATAAAACTTTTGTACCAAAACAATGGAGCAGTTAATAGCTCGATAATAAGAAAAAGGCGGGAAGAGAGGGTCCTTCCTATCCCTACGGAAAAATATGAAATATAGCGGTCGCAAGACCCTTTCGCAAAGGACACGCGACCTAAATTCACTTATGATAGTACAAAAATAGGTCAATAAAGCTCGCTTTTTTGTTGATATAGAAGCACTGCCATCGAAATAAAAAAGATAACTTGAAGAAGTTCAAAGATATTTTATTTTCGTACGACTACTAGTAGGATAGATAATATAGTCAATTTCGCAACTCTTAGCATCGGCCCTGTGGCGCAACGGATAACGCGTCTGACTACGGATCAGAAGATTCCAGGTTCGAATCCTGGCAGGGTCGAAAGATTCTTTTTTGTAATTTTTTAGTTTTCTATTTGTGTTGAGCACTTTGTGTTCATTTAATATAACATTTTTTTCTGAAAACTCATATTTTTTTATCAACTTCATTGGTATTTTTTAACAACTTCATTTTTCAAGTGAGTTAAAACTCAAGTAATACAACATCATAGTGCGCCTTCAGTTTTGTTTTACAACTATAATTTAGCATTATTTTTTTACGACCTTCAATTCAAATAGCCATAATTTATGGCGGGGTCATTTCCGTTCCCTTTTTCGTGCTTTTATCATAATTTTTTTTTGCTCATTATCGTTAATGATATTTATGGGTTGTTTTTTTATGTTGTAATTTTAATAATTAAAATTGCAATCGCTAGTTACTGCTTGAAATGAAAGATTAATTTTATTTTGTTAACTTTTTTGATAAAACTATTATCATGTGTACGTAATATTATGTAAGTGTTATTCAGTAGAAATGGGTGATGCAAAAAATCTTCACCAGTTAAAGAACTTGAAACAAGATTAATTAGGATACTATTTGACCCCAGCCGTCTTGATTTCTTTAATATAAGATTTGTTTAACGCCATGTGGTTGGAAAATGCTTAACACCATAATGAGAAAAAAAGACATGTCTGAAAGAAAAAAACTTAAAAACGAAAATTGTACTTGTCCTACTTCCTTCCTACTAATAATAATTATAAAAGCGAAAGTTTGCGTGGATGTTTGTTAACCGCTAAAACGACTAAACGGATTTGGATAAAATTTGGCATAACTATATAAAGAAAAGAGAGAGTTGTGTGATTTGAAATAAAAATTAGGAATTGAACTTAGACGCAATACCTTCTACTAGAAGGTCATTGAATAGACGTATTTAAGCATACACAGTAGGGTTGACCCGTACTCTTAAATAGAGTATTGTTCTCTTTTTCGACACCAATAAAGTACGCTAACTAAATACTCTATTTAAAAAAAACTTAAAAATAAATTTAAGGGCAAATAATAAAAAAATATAAAAGTTTTTTATACTGTGTACTTTATTTTTGTTCTACCGAAATGAAAAAGTACTTTATTAGCATTAAAAAAAGTGGCAACCCTACTAATACAGGTAGTACTTATACTATTTTATGGTTGACCTAATTTTTCTTATAATTGAAATGTTCCTCCTATTGTTCCAGATAAACCTGCGGCTGATCTTGGTGTCCGGCAAGACGAAGGAGTTCGTGTTCAGCCCCGTGGACTCGGCCGGCGACATCGCCATACACGTTTACGACAACTGGCCTGAAGGTGGGTGCACTTCTTTATTATTATTATTTTGGTTTATTTTTTGTTTCTCAGCTTGAGGCTGGTTTTAAACAATCTGTACGGGCTGTGCCAAGTATCAGATTGAATCTATAGTTTATTCCTCACTTAAAAACTTTCTAACTATTCTACAACTATTTAAGATCGCTGTTTTTTGCATTGTGATGTATGAATTTTTTGGGAGATCTTATTATTATTATTTATAGCGAAGTAGGCAAATGACTCTACCCCACCTGATGTTAAGTGGTGATAAAGTCCAAATGCGAAGATAGCTGGTACAGCAGCTATTAACTGCTACACCAACCATCCTTACCTTGCCGGCCTGCAAAAATGCTTCTTCGCGCCTCTCTTAAAGAACCCCAGATTGTAGGAAGGAGGGAACACGTGCGCGGGCAAAGAATTCCACTTACGAATAGTACGACAAAGAAATGAGTCACCAAATTTCTTTGTTCGTGTAGGAATAGTGGCCACAACACAGTGGTGGTAAGTTGGTGGTAACGTAGGCCAGTGCGTTGGTCCTCTGAAGAAAAAGTGATGGAGTGATAAGGGAGAATAACTCCTCGGAACACGTGCCGTGGTATAGTCGGTAGAATGCGCCCCTAACCGCGCGACCCCCTAGGTCACTAAACTTACAATTTAATTAAAATTTATAAATTAACTCATCATCCTCATCTCAGTGAGGGACGACCGCTGACAACTCGTAGAAAGAGTAGATGCAGATACAAAGTGGACGTTACTACGCAAGATAATTATGAAAAATGATTTCAAAGATGACGAATCCCAGTGCTCGGTAAAACCTACACAGGTTTTTGTATCACTGGTGAAATGTATCGTTATTATTCATAGTAATGTGAAATTTGATTCAATAAATAAATAAAATCTCGGCAGTGAATAAAATCTCGCCCTCTAATGAGCACAGGCCACCCCCAAGGATCTCCACATCTATCGGTCCTGTGCCACGCGCATCCATTGACTTCCCGCGATCTTCACCAGATCGTCGGACCACCTGGTCTTCCCAACAAGCTTCGTACGGTGCGTGATCACCATTCGAGAACCTTTCCGCCCCAACGGCCATCGGTGCTTCTCGCTATGTGTCCCACCCACTGCCACATTACTTGCCATTAATTGAATATTCCAGAAAAAAATCTCAAAATAAATATATCCAAAAGTTTAAAGTAAAAGTATTCATTTGACATTGTGGGTTACCTACAATGCAAAGAGATGGCGCTGCCTTGCAGCTTAAGAATGGCTAGAAGAATTTCGACGTGGCCATCAGGGCTGCGGTAGCATAATTTGTCAGTGCATTCGCCCGGATAGCGAAGGGTGCGGGTTCGAGTCCCGTCTGCTGCCTGGTCCGCGTGGAATTTTTTCTAGTTATATTTTCTTTAGATTTAAATTTCTTATTTCAAATCAATGACATTAACATGACTGAGGAAAATAGAGGCTGTTCTAGTAGATTCAAAAAAAGCGAAACCGCGTAAGTCCTAAGTGGAATGTCGATCCATTGTCAAAAAGGTGGGAGAGAGAGCGGAAAAGCGTTACGATCTAGCAACACTGAGTAGGTATGAGTCCCCCAACCAGGTTGAATGATGATGACGAAATGGAATATCGGTGATATTATATCATTGACGTGACCTTTACGTTACGGGGATTGCGCTGAAGACGTAATAATGCCGTGTCTTCATAATAATAAAGTTTTCATTACAAATAGAAATACATTTTAAAAGGTCTTTCTTACAACCACATTAGAAATAAACCTGCCTGGGTGTAGTTTATGCTATGTTAAAGTTGTAATCGTGTGTTGTGTCAATGCAATGGTGTTTGTGTGGTTTTGATTTTGAAGTGAACCTTCTCTTCGTACGGGGTTAAATGGAAAAATCCTATGGAAAGGCTGAAACGGAAATGCGTCACGGATGTCACACGACGATGCGTGCGCAGCTCTTCCCGACAAGCATAAAAGTTTAGTTCTGGTTACGGCCGTTGCTGCTGTTCAAGTTTCCATACAAAATTTGACAATGACATTATATTATACATATTTATTATTATTATTATAATTCGATATTGGTTCGTGCTAGGGGTACAGTACACCGAGCTCGAACTTTGACAGATCCGTATTAGTATCGCCAAAGTCAAAGTTTCTATGGGAACTAAGCAGCGCCCCTACCGGACGCAGGAACAAACCAGCATTATCTATAGAAACTTTGACACGGCGATACGAATACTTTCTCGCTAGTTGTTCGTGCATAGGGTACATACAGGCGGATATAGTATGCTAAGTGTCGCCGCACACGAGCCACCGACCACAACCACAAAACGCCGCCACCGGCATATTTCTTGTAGTTTTCATACATTTTATATGGACTCGCCACACACGGTACGCCAGTGGCCGCCACACGCCACATAATTAATGCGCCGATACAAAACGCCGCCACACGTCACTCGCGCGATTCCCCACCCCTCTCTCCCTTACCTTAGTCGGCCGCAGCCGCGAGCTTGAGCCACTTAAGTAGCCGCTTCTAGCTTCTCGTGGCGACGGCGCTTGTGGCTGTGGCGTGTGGCCCGTCTGCGGCGACACTAAGGGGTGGTCGGGAAAATATTATAGCAATTTGTGTGGGTGATGAGCGCCAATATTCCGAAACCTGGTTCTTTACCTATATATATTTTTATTTATTCTCTACACGTATGTCCTACCTCCTATTCATACTAAACATGTGAAAGTTTGCATATTTGTATATTTGCAACTGAATCACGCAAAAACTACTGAACGGATTTAGATGTAATTTGGTACGCATATAGTTTATGATCTGAATTGAGACATGGGATACTTTATATCCCGGAAAAATTTTAGGTTCCTGTGGGATTCCCAGAAAAAGTTAACGCGGACGAAGTCGTGGTCGACTAGGAGAACATACCTGAGAATTTTCTTTAAAAATAAACATGCTTTATGTAGTTTCTATAATATCAGCTCTGCTCAGTTTGGAGGCTGAATAATTGCACAATACTAATTATTATACTTTGTGTCTACTCCTACTGTATGACGATGCACTATTAAGTATCAAATAAGCTTTAAAATCTCCTATGACTTTCAAAATTTTCAAAATATATCGCAAACTATTGAACCTGTCTATTCATATTTACGCGGCTCGGCACGGTAACGATAATAAATATTCGTTATGATTCGAGGGTGTCGGGTGCTATGGGGTGCAGCTGCCATAACATCGCCATGGAAATCGAATTATGACTGTAGGAGTTACGGGGAACGATGGGTTTTTTTTTGCAAACGATCGGGCGGGAAATACCAATGAGACGTGAAACTGAACGCACTGGGAATGGAATAAACGAAGTGTAAGCTGGATTGGATGGGATAGATAGTATTTTTTTTCAAAGGGAGACTGTGAATGCGATTGACGAAGGTAATTTTAAGAAGAAAATTCTGTACTTGATGTAGGTAGTTTGTCGTATTGGAACTGCACTCATAAAAGAGTCTAAGCAACATGCGTCATTAACGTAAACTGCAAGGCAGTAATAGTTTGCGAGTGCGAAATGTCAATGTCAATTTTTGTATGGAAACTTGAACAGCAGTGTCACAAAGTTCGTAACGAGAACTAAAAATCAGTACACGAATTCGATATTGGTTTGTGCTGGGTACAGTTGATATTTTATGTTATCGTTGTGCCTAATTGAAATGTTTTTTTTTTTGCTTTAGTCACTTACAAATCAGATTGGTTACTATTTACAAAATAATATAAGTATAAAAATATTAAACATCGTTCAAAAGTTCAAAAAGAGTTAATGTTGCTTAGACTATTTTGATGAGTATATTTGTAATTGTAACAAGTTTAAGACTAATAAAGAAAATTTTGTGTGTCACTTATGGGAGAGATGTAAATTTTAATTATTTACCTATTTTAGGAGTTGTACGAGCAAGCGCGTATATTGCCGACGCAGCGTTTCTTTATTGACCTAATTTACGTATAATTCATAATTTATTTTACATCGTTCAGTTCGCACTTCGCATTCCGTCATCAATTATACCACGCGTCCTCATTAGTTTAATCAATTTATAGTTAATCCTAATGTCAAAGTTATTTATAGTTTTATTATTTCATCAGTTTTATCAGTTTTTATGTTACGGGCTCCCCGTACAGTAGTTTTACTTGTGCAGTTTGTATTACTTATTACTATAATATTTCTTTACAAAACATAGCGCAGCCGGAAAAGTAGTTTTTTTCTATCTATATATTTAACTAGCGTATGAAAACTAGGTAGTTATCCGAGAGTTCGTAAAAATAGGTATGTAAGTTACCATTACCAAGTTATCTAAATGACACACTTTTCATAAATGTTTTTTCTGGTTAACGTAATGAATCTTTTCCTGAAAATAACTGCTATTTTAATGATTGACAGTCACTTTTTATTACATTAAATATTGTTACTTCACCTGGCATCTGGCACAGCTACACTATTTATGACACTTGTATTTTAGTTTCACGTCTCATTGGAATTACCCGCCTCGGTATTTGGGAAAATACTAACTTATCTCATATCTCCAATGTATTATTTATTACTATTCGTAAGTCACTTACGAAAGAAATTTAAGAAAACGTTCAGCCACTTCTCCATTCGACGTAACATATCTCAGCACTACAGTCAACTGATCAGTGTGTGATATATCAGGTGTCGAATCGACACTTATTGAGAAGTATTTGGCTTCAATAATTTCATTAACAATATATTTTAAAACCTTATTTCCCAATATTTCAATAAGTTCCTCACAAATCGTTGCAGATAAATACGATTGTTTTCCTTTGCCTTCATTACCATATTTTGCTAAATGCGAACTAAGAAAAGGATCGTACTCTGCGATTAACTCTAAAATTCCCAAATAATTGCCATTATGTTGAGAACCGAGAATTTCATTGTCACCACGAAATGCTAATCCACGGGATGATAAAAATTTTATCACAGAGACTATTCTTTCTAAAACTTTTTTCCAATATTCTTTTTCTTTATTAAATGTAATCTCTAAAGAAGTGTCGATTCGTCCGTGAATGCGTCGTCTACTTATGAGTGTCTGTACACATACTCGGTGAGTTGCATTATTCTCATGCGATTGGATTCGGTGCAACGCATTTTTCCAATCAGAAAATCCAGTTTGAAATTGTGATCGGTTTTGTGCTTCACCAAAAAGGATACATGGAAAACAGTATACTTTTCCAGTAGACGGAGAATACATGAGCCACTCCCGTTTGATTTTACCACCACTGATGTGTTTCCGAAAAAACATAGACTGAGAAAAAAATCTTTTACTGTCGTCGTACTGTCGGGCCGAAGCAGAAAAATTACAATCAAAGTGTTGACATTCGTTAGGGTCTCTAGTACACCAAAAATCTTGCATTTCGTTGGTAATATTTTGCCATAAGCCAATGTCATTCTGGTATTCCACCCCTAGATGAACTACGTTTTGATGTATGACCCCTGTCTCGGCCTCACCTTCCTCTGCACTGACTAACGTAGGTGTTTCTTGATCCTGGCCAATCTGTTCAAAAGGCTCGCAAGGAACCTCTACTGGGTCTACTTCCATCTTGTGGCTGGTAGAAGACGTACTTGGAGTGTCATGAGGTTGATGTTCCTTTAATTCGCGACTAAATCCGAGTTCGAAAAGGTTTTGTGTCTTCTTTAATTGTTCATTAAGTTTATTTTGTTGCTCTTGCCGCTTTTTACGTTTTTCGGAACCACTTTCATGCTTTTTCTTTACGGGTACCTCCGACATTTTGTTCCTGAAAGGAATAATCTTTTGTTTTAAAACAGTAAAGAAAATTTCACCTTAGCAGCTCAAACAATATAATAATAATAATAGTTTCCTGCTTAATATTAATAAACACCCAAAGTAAAAATATTTAATAACATAGAAATTAATTAAAATATCCAATTGAATAATAAAACGACACTTCACATTTGTCAAATCCTGTATCAGGTAATAAAATATGTAAAAAATAATAAAACTTACGTAAAGTAATTTTAACTTCAGTTAATGAAACTTTAGTTTCCACTACACTGTTTTTAACCCGTCGTTTCACCGATTTTCACAAAGCCTGAAGCACTTCTGCAGTCTTTATAAATAAATATCCAACACTTATCCTTAAATTCGTAATTTTTAAAACACAAATTGTAAAACTCTCTTTTTATTCACAGCCGTGAAACTTGCAAACGAATTGCACGAAGTAAAAATTGAACGATTTAATTGAAAATGGTTCGAAAATAATGTCTATGACACATCATACAATACGTATTTAACGACTCGGGGAATTCCCCGGTCATGCCAACGAACCAGTACTGCCAACCTTATGAAAGTAGCTTGGCCATAGAATATACATACTTGGTAGGTACCAGTATAGTAAGTGTGCATTCACAACAAAGAGTTTTGAGCGTTTTTAATTAAATTACCGCGATAAAATTGCTTGCAATTATATTACTGCGTTATAAACTTTTAAACTATCATAATAATCATAATAATAATATCTAATAAGGAATGCGTTCCGAAATGTACTAAAATAGCGTCGATGTAATGTACAGAGCAAATTTTCAAATTAATTTTTTACTGTTTAAGAAACATTGCCTATTCTTTTCCCTGTAGCACAGGGGCCCCTGAACGTGGCAGGGCCCCTAGGCAGTTGCCTATAATGCCTAATGGATAAAACGGCACTGCGTAAGTGTAATTCCTGGGTAGAAAGGAAACGCACGCCTTTCCTAAGAAAGGCGTGAAGAAGCATTTCTGCAGGCCGGCAAGGTGAGGATGGTTGGTGTGGCAGTTTATAAGTGCTGTTTCTTCGCGTTTGGACTTTATCACCACTTAACATCAGGTGGGATAGAATAATTTGACTACCTCGATATCTTATTTTGATAAAAGTCATGTAGAATCAGATAACAATAAAGATATAAATACCTATAGAAGACTTATGTTATTATTTTAATTATGATATTTGTGTATCCTTTCTATTAAATATTGTGGCGTTTTTAGATCGCAAACAAACTAAGGTCAAGTAAATAGATTACCGAATTTAATCTAAATCCGCAAAATGGATAGTAACATTGCTTTTTACACTTAACATCTTTTGTGAGAGGAACTAAAGCTCTTCTCTCCAGTACCTTGTGAGTTCACTTGCAAGTAACACTTGAAATATTTTAATAGGTCATCCGGACACGAGACTGTGAAGACTTAGTAGCAATTCGCTCTTTCAGTAGATACTCCACTTTCACATCAGAATACTAGGAAATGTTTCTTTGTGAAAAGTATGATTTGAAAAAAGAAAGGTTTCGTAAACGTAAAAGATAAGTTTTAGTTTTATTTAAAAAAAAAAAACAATAAATTGCGCATCCAAAATTATTAAGTCTTGTCTATTCTAAAACAATGAAATTGATAGCAGTCGAATAAGTCAATTTTACTAAGAAAAGAACACTTGACTATTTTAGAAAATTGCTTTTGCACTACATTATTATGAATGATTATAAAATATAATATTTTTGTCTACGATTTAATAAAAACTCCTTAGGTTTCAATCACAGCTCTGTCGAGTCTGCATGTCATTAATATGTTATTCTGTTTCTCCTTTGCGTTTGCAATAGTCTCAGGTGGCGCGCAAAAAGCGCTGCGATAACTTTTCCAAGAAATAATTCAAAGCTGTCTATATATAATATCTTCCTTCTGTGGAGGACACCTCCGATTTCTCAGTTTCCACCGCCGCGGTACAGTCACGTGTAAAATATATGATGTATATTTAGATTTTGACGAACTCCGTGGCCATGATTTGTACGCCGGGTTTCATGGTGTCGCCGACTCGAGAGGTCCCGGATTCGAATCCTGGTAGGGGCAGATGTTTGTGTAAGGAATACGAGCATTTGCACTCCAGTCATGGATGTTTAATATGTATTCTATATAAATATAATATACTAGCTGACCCAGCGAACTTCGTACCGCCCTAAAAAAATAGGGGTTGTCCAGCGGACAAAATTGTGAATCTGAACCATTCTCAGATCCCCTTGAACACACACAAAAAAATTCATCAAAATCGGTCCAGTCGTTTAAGAGAAGTTCAGTGACATACACACTCACAGAAGAATTATATATATAAAGATATGTACCGTTTATGTATTCTATCCGCCGTTACCCTAGCATCCCATAATACAAGCCTTATAGTGCTTACTTTGGGGCTAGGCTAAAATTATCATGATTATTTAGAAGTATTGACAAAGGTCTCCACTATATTTTTATATAAGGCGCCTAACTATATCTTTAACTAGTGGCCTATCCTCGCTTCGCTTCGGTTTAGTAAATGAAAATAAAAAAGTCCAATGGATATGGCATATCTTTAACGAGGCTCCAGTTTCCAGAAAATCCACTAAGTATGCCCTGGAATTCCGAAAATCTTGCATACAATAGAACTAAGAGAGGTTGATTGAGATAAGAGATGGATTTTCCGTTCGAATATGAGCGTCCGTCAGGGGAAAAAACCAGTAACGAATGTGTTTCTGTGGCTTCTGCCGCCCCTCTAAAGCTATTTTTTTTAGACAATTACATTTATTTTATAGTTATTAAGGTTATCTACATTATTAATGACGGAAAATGCAACAACATGCAATTAAAAAAAAAAGTATTCTAAAAAACAGGAGATTCATGTAGAAAAACAGTAGAACAGGAGAAATTTCAGAAAAACAGGAGATCTCCTATAAAATCTGGAGACCTGGCTACACTGTGGGGAAGTAACCTCCACCTTACAGAAGACCACATTAAAATAATACTACCTTTTGTAGGTAGTGTTATTTTAATGATGGTGGTGTTGGTGTTGTGGTGTGTTTCTGTCGGTAAAAGGGCTCCACGGGGTAGGGGATTGGGTCAGGGTAGGCAACGGTGCGAGTGATATTTTCGGTATCGCAGGCATCTTTTAGCTATGATGGCCGCTTACCATCAAGCGGGCTATACGCTTGTTCGTCACCTTTTTAACATAAAAAAAAAATCCTCTCTAGAACTCTAAAGTGTGTACGATGCCCACATATTTTAGTACGTGACTGTCCTACGTGCTCGTCGCTGCCGTATGAAGATGCCGCGCGATTTTATTTGCACAGAAACGGGAATATTATTCCCGTTATGTTCAGGCTGGATTAAAGGGTTATGTTAATGTCACGTGAGCACTGTCTGCTATGAGACCACTTTGCGGTTTTTCGTTTTGTCTAGTATGTACATACTTACTTTCCATTTTTGTGCAGTGATTTTGGCCTATTACCCACATAGTTATTGTGGGGAAACGCCGCCGACATTCAAACTATTTTTGTGCTGCAGAAGAGAGCTATTCGATCAATTTATAATCATAAAGTTAAGGATTCCTTAAGATCTCTTAAGGTATTCTTTAAACCTATCTAGGTTTAAAGAATTTGGAATAATGACGGTCGCATCACAATACATATACGAATATTGATTACTTGTAAGAAAAAATATTATTTTTTTTCTTAAAAACAGTGATGTTCACACACTTAATACAAGAAACAAAAATAAACTAACTTTACCTGCTACTAGGCTTTACAAAATCAATAATTCATTTAAAGGTCTTTGTGTTCGCTTTTACTATAAAGTCCCAAGCAATATCTAAGAGTTAATCATGAATAAATTCAAAGATAGTATAAAAAAAGAACTTATTAAAAAAGCTTATTACATAGTATCTGATTATATTAAAGACAAAAATGCTTGGGTTTGAACTGTTCCAATCATTCCAACAGGTTTTCTATATTAAATAAATCATGATTGTATTGACGTTGTAACAACATAATGATTTGTAAATTTTGTTACATTATACTATTAATGTTGTGGAGTTTTTTCGCTCGTTTTTCTCCGCAGCTAAAAAATATGTCCAATAACGAGTGGCAGGTAATAAAAATGTTTGGACGATTCAAAAGTGCTGTACGATACAATTTGAATAAAGTTAATTATATTAATTTCTGAGTTAGATAACTTCAAGAGTGAAATTGGCGTGGTAATATTGATTTAAGAAGCTGGTTAGTTGAAACTTCCGCCTAGCAATGTGAGAAATCATCGGGGTAGGTAGAGCAATGTTTTAAAATGTAAGTTTCGGTCGGTACATACTTACATCCTTTTTTTCACCCTTAGTTTTCTATGGCTATGTGTGAAAAAAAGGCTGCTTGACGCATGCTACCTACAAAATGTTTCACTTTACTTTCAGATGAAATCCTTTTTTGTAAATAGCCTGTGTGCAAATATAGTTATTTGATTAAAGTATTTATATTATATAACATTTCTGTAGAAGACATGTGTATCTAGGGTTACCAACTTTTTTTCTATCATATATAGTGTTTTCGAAGCTGATATCTCTAAAAATGGCGTAGATCGCGTAGATGGCAAAAAACTGGGAAAAATATAGTATGTGGTAAAAATATTTTTTTATTTTTGCAACAATATATTTTTGCCTTAATAATATTTTTTTTTATTTTTAAGAAAACTTTTACTGCCCATAGTCTGCTTTAAGCAAAATATAGTAGTTTCGCCTACTATATATTATTTTTAGAAACCCATATAGTATTTGATCCCCTAATATAGTAGGGATACTTACTACCTATATTACTCGTATATAGTAAGGTTGGCAACCCTTAGTGTATCTAACTGTCGTAACTGTACATACTTACTAACCATGCCGTTTAGTACAGAAACAGTTTCTGTCTGTAGACTGAGAAGAGCAGCTAGATTATTGTTATTATTTATTATAAAAAGTATTAAAATAAATACAAATATGAATAATATATACACACATCAAAAGTGTCTAGGGATCAAGCATTTTTATGCGGATTTCTTGAGATTGAGATGTGGCTTTGTAATAAATTTATGATTTTATAAATTTATATGGATCCTTTTTGGTGCATTTCATAATTTGAATCAGGAACTGTGAATCAAATTCGAGTAAAAGATGAAAATCAGCTGTCAATATTTTCCCTATAAAAACATACAACGCATTGAAGACATTATTAGTGCTACTGTTTCCCTACTACTGATTAAAACCAACGTTATTATGGAGCGGCGACGTCATTTAAGCAGGGAAGAAATGCTCAGAGCCGTGGGAATGATAGAAGCTGGTTCCCGGCAACGTACTGTGGCTTTAGCTCTGAATACAAGTCAGAGTGTTATCAGTCGACTTTGGACACGATACCGAAGCACTGGTACCGTGGCTGAGCGCCATGGAGGACGGTATCGCTGCACCACACGGAGACAAGACCGATACATTCAAATCTTAACTCGAAGAGCTCCAACAATAACCGCCATGATGTTAGCCGTGAGGCTTCATCACTCTTCAGGGAACTTAATTAGCGACCAAACAGTCAGAAACCGCTTGCATGAAGTGAACCTTCATTCCCGAAGACCGCTACGGGTACCACCTATAGCAATGCACAATCGTAGGATTCGATATCAATGGGCTCTTGAACACAGAAATTGGGCAGAAGAACAATGGCGTTTCGTGTGCTTTTCTGATGAGTCTCGTTTTGGTATGAGACCGGATACAAGACGTATACGACACTGGAGAACCCCTGGACGCCAACAGCGATTAAAATCCTGCCAGGAAGTCCATCCTTATAGTGGTGGAACCATCATGGTATGGGCGGGTATTTGGATCGGCGGAAGAACTGAGTTGATTTGGATCAGAGGCAACCTCAACGCTCAAATTTATGCTGAGACGATTGTATCAGACGTCATCGTTCCTCTACAAGTGCAAATCGGTCCCTTATTTCAGTTAATGCATGATAATGCACGACCGCACACCGCAAGAGTTGTAAGACAGACTCTCGCCGCAGCTAACATCAATGTCCTGCCCTGGCCTGCTCAGTCGCCAGACTTGAACCCGATTGAGCATGCATGGGATATGCTACAGAGAAGAGCTCTGCCGAATATGGAGGGTATCCAGTCGCAAGAAGACCTTTTTTTGTTGTTGCAACGAACATGGGCGGCCATTCCACAGCGTGATTTGGATGAACTCATTTTGAGTATGCCAAACCGATGTTCTTGTGTTGTTAGTGTTCGCGGTAGAAATACGGATTATTAATTGTTTAAGTTACCCAATAAAATTTTAGAGAAAACTGTTATTTCAGTCTTTTTTTCGAACTTTTGTGTTAGTGGTTCAAATGTCAAAAATCCCTTTATTAGGAAAATGGCAAATTTCTTTATTAATGCAAAGGTGACTTGGTTTATCGTTACTGTGACAAACGAAAACACTTTATTTGATGAATCCTTAAAGAAAATTTTAATTAATATCAATCAGGAGAAAAGTTATTGCAAAAATATATGTTGATCCCTAGACACTTTTGATGTGTGTATTACGCTTTGAAGAGCTCGATGGCGCAGGTGGTTAGTGGTCGGTCATTGGGTGGGTGACCAAAAACATCTATCATCTCATCATCATCTCGAGATCTTCCGTGCTTCGGAAAGCATGTTAAGCCGTTGGCCCCGGCTGCATCTGCAGTCGTTAGCACCCGCCAATCCGCACTGGGCCCGCGTGGGCCATGACCCGCCAGGGTCATGGCCCAATCTCCCTATTCCATCCATATAATAGGCTGATGATGATGATGATATTACGCTTCCTTTTTGTTTGTCCTAATTATCTACTAAACTGATAATATCGGCTGCTTAAAAGTAATATCTCTACGAACACAAAAACAGATGTAAAATGGAAGCTATTAGCATACTCAAAGCCCAGTTTAGGTACCTACCGGGCTCATAGTTTTCCCGTTTCGACACAATCCGTATTAAAAGACTATTTATTATTGTACGGTGCTGCCGCGCAATGTAGGCGTGGTGATTTACCGTACTAAACTGTAAGCTCACACCCAACCGCAAAGTTCTAGAAAAAATACTCTTACACCACTTAAGACTTTAGTGCTCAGGTGATAAAGTTCATTTTTAATTTATCAAAACTAAACAGAAGTTGCGGCTAATTTAAGCAACACGCGATATTGTCGTACATTTAAGCTGATAGTCTATCGGCGTCACTTCGATAAATTATTATCAGAAACTATGTTAAAAAGTAAAATAATGTTTGTATTATAATGTTTCTCCTTTTAAGCTTTATAAAACTCTTTGAATAATTGAAAAGAGATTTCTACAGCTTGAGACCTAGGACGATACCTATTTTTCTTACAAAGTAACATCAAATACGTGTAGCGCCATCTAGATTCCGTTGTGCAAACCACGTGCTTTGTTACTGTGCCTTCTGTCTGTGAAATGTATTGTATGCATGTGTGTGTAAGCAGCCAATACCAATCTGCATTTACGACATTCAGTCGTAAGCCTCCATAGCTCAGGGGTTAGAGCACTGGTCTTGTAAACCAGGGGTCGAGAGTTCAAATCTCTCTGGGGGCATATGAAAATCGTTCTTTTTTTAAATCATCATTTTCTATTTTGTTTAAAAATGGTGGATGAGTGTTTGTTTGAATACAATGGTGTTTCAGTTTAGTTAAATTTAAATTTTAAATTCTAGGAATGTGACAGATGTCAAGAATGCGGTAATTTACTGCAGAAGCTGTATTTACAAACAAAAATAAACAAAAAATGAAACCGACTTCAAAATCGAAAATGGAACTAAAAAGTTAAAAATAATTATGACTACCTATCTGGTACATGATTTGGAAGTCGGGCGGGTCAAGATTGAAAGACGTATTATTACCGATCAGAAACGAAAATCTATTTAATGTTTCAATCTTGACCCAGCCCGACTTCCAAATCATGAACCAGATATTATTTTTAGGGTTCCGTACCTCAAAAAAAAAACGGAACTCTTATAGGATCATTTTGTTGCCGTTATTAATATAGAACAAAAACGGCTAAAAAATCACGTTTGTTGTAAGGTAATAATTTTAGGGTAACGTAAAATAGGGTGATTTTTAGGGTTCCGTACCTCAAAAGGAAAAACGAAACCGGACGGACAACAAAGTGATCCTATAAATCACTTTGTTGTCCGTGCGTCCGTCCGTCTGTCAAGACCGTTTTTCTCTGGAACCCGTGGAGGTATCAAACTAAAATTCATATCTAATACTCATGTCTACTGTTCTTTGGAGCTGTGAAAAAATCAAACTTTTAAGCCAAAGCAATCAAAAGATACAGCCGCTTATGCCGCAAATTTTCGAAATTCGCACGGGAATCAAAACCTACAGGGTACTTCCCGTGAACTTAGAATCTTGAAATTTGGTACGATGTAACGTCTTATAGTACAGATGAAGGAAAATTGCGAAAACGTAAATTTTTAGTCACATCAAATAATAAAAATATTTTTGAAAATTTTAAAGTTACTAACTACCTCTTTCCTCATGAACGCGTAGAGGTAATAAATTGAGTTTGTACGGAACCCTCGGTGCGCGAGTCCGACTCATACATATAAACAAAGTATCGTGAAAATTACATCGTCCAAGTAATAAAGATTTTTATAAGAAGGTTTCCCTCGATTTCGCAAAATTCCACCATCAGATCCTGAATTGGTTCCAATGAGACAACCTCGGCAGTGCACTCTTTCGAATAAAAAAAGAATTTAGGAAATCGGTCCACAATTGACGGAGAAATCGGTGAACATGCATAAAAAACATCGTGCGTGCCTTTGAAGGTTTCCCTCGATTTCCCCGGATTCCACCATCAGATCCTGACTAACCTGACTTGGTTCCAATTGGACCACCTCGGAAGTGCACTCTTTCGTATAAAAAAATAGTTTTGGAAATCGGTCCACAATTGACGGAGAAATCGGTGAACATACATAAAAAAAATATACAGTCGAACACAGAACCTCTTCCTTTTTTGTAGTCGGTTAAAAAGCAATGCATTTCATTAAAATAAATAATACTATAATAGAAATATACTACGAGCTTTTTATGTTTAAAAATGATTTTTATTCAAGTGTGTTGACATAATTTAATCCAAATGTATCTGATTTTATATTTAATTTAATACAATGCGTATGCAATTCGATTTAAATATATTGTGGTTCATTCACAGGGTTCATTTTTGGTACAGAAAAAATAATAATTGTACAACTTTAAAAAACACATAAACGCCAAGAAAAACATATGACATGAGTTTGATGATATTAAATGAATATGGTTTTCCTTGGTAGTTAAACTATTAATATTTTGATAACAGGAATTCTATAATTATTAAGTATATTAATATGTTTAGAACTTTTGGCATATTTTTCTTAAAAGGAATAACTTTTGTATTCGTTTTCAACTTGTTTTGCACACTAATAAAGCTGATATTTTGATATAGTAATGCATTAAAATATGTATTTTAATCAATAATGCATTAGCTCTGTGTTACAAAACTATACAGGGCGTCCCACGGGTACCTCACACGGAGGGAAAGTATATTAAATATTGAAGGTAGGATATTTTACCGAAAGAAGACATCATTATATTTTTAATTATAACTAGAACTGCATTCACAGATTTTTTTAAAATCGCCTGCTAAAACGGGGAATCAAACCCGTGAAATTTCGAAAAAAAATACACTACATGTTTTATGATAACCATCGAAAGAGTTAATCATAACAATTATTTTTTGCTTGATAACATAGCATTTTAAATGAAAGAAAAGTCATAAAATTATACACATTTTATTAAAATTATTAAACAAAAGTAATAAAAAACGAAATGTATCAAATATTCAAAATGTGATCCGATTTGTTGTATGCAAATTCTCACTCTATTAATGTTTTCTCTGCCTGTCGATTTCATTATCTTTGCGTGGTGAATGTTTGTAATAACAGTGTAGTCTAAGCAGGTTGCCTGCTTTTTCTCGCGCTTTGTTTTCTGAGTCTGAATCTGAATCTGAATCAGGAGTGCAATCTGGCCGTACCCTTCGACTACACTGTTTATTTCTCGCGCTTGTTTTCGAAATCTGAATCTGAATCTGAATCTGAGTGCACTCTGGCCGCACCCTAACTCCTGCACACTGTCTTACCCGTTCTTGTATACTACATCTGTTACATAACCCCACAAAAAAAGTCCAGTGGGGTAAGATCTGGGGAACTCGCTGGCCATCTTATTTGTCCATAAGAACCGATCCAGGAAGGAAAGTGTTCATTAAGAAACTCGGCAGTTCTCCTACTGTTATGAGTCCCATTTTGCTGGAAAATGAGATTTCGTCGATTTGCATCAGGAAGATTATTGATCTCACCTCTTAAAATATTAAGTATTTCTAGATATATTTCCGTATTTAGATTCCCTTTGAAAAAATGTATTAAGAGAACCGGGTTTTTAACTAAAATGAAAAACACAAAAAAAGAACAGTACCCTTAGCGCGAACCAATATCAAATTTGAATAGTTTACGAGTGCGAAATGTCATTGTCAAATGTGTACTGATTTTTAGTTCTCGTTACGTACTTTGTGGTGCTGCTGTATAAGTTTCCTTACAAAATTTGACTTTGAAATTTCACACTCGCAAACTATTCGAATTCGATAATGGTTCGTGCTAGGGGTACAGACGCTTGAAAATGTATGTGTTCTATTTTCGAATTATTATTTTTACAAATTTCAGCCAATCGCATTGTAGTACAGACAATCTGTAGGTTGAGTGGTGAAAAAAAAAACCTAAAGGGTAAGTCTTGTTTTTTCTGTTGCCAAATGACGTCAGTAAGCCACCTTGGCGATGGGCATGTTCAACTCGTAGGCGTTTTTTGAAAAACTCAAAAAACCGTCAAAAATTTTTTGAAACGCATTTTTCTTGTTTTGTATGCATTTTAAAAACTTTTTTTTTTGACCATAATTGTAGAGGGCGTTTAGTACTACAATTTATGTCATTGTTGCAATCTCGTACAACAAAAAATGCGCATTGTAGGTGGCGCTAAAGTCTCAAAAAAGTGTTTTTTCACTTTTTCACCCTGAAAATATCATTTTAATGGAAAACTTTAAATGGCAAAGTTGTTTCGTACATAATTACTAACAACTTTTGTATAAACAATTTTTTTGTATTACTTACCGTTTTCAAGTTATAAATTGCGCAGGTATGAAAAATCCAATAGAGCGGTTTTGGGCAGTTCAAGTACACATTTGCAGTGCACATTTCAATGTACGTTTTTACTATATTTTTTTCAATCATGAAAAAAAATAAAAATAAAACATTTTTTTTTTCATTTTTTTTTAATCATGAAAACAACACAACTTTGCCATTTAAAGTTTTCCATTAAAATTATATTTTCAGGGTGAAAAAGTGAAAAAACACTTTTGAGACTAGCGCCACCTACAATGCGCATTTTTGTTGTACGAGATTGCAACAATGACATAAATTGTAGCACTCAACGCCCTCTACAATTATGGTCGAAAAAAAAGTTTCTTAAATGCATACAAAACAAGAAAAATGCGTTTCAAAAAATTTTGACGGTTTTTTTGAGTTTTTCAAAAAACGCCTACGAGTTGAACATGCCCATCGCCAAGGTGGCTTACTGACGTCATTTGGCAACAGAAAAAACAAGACTTACCCTTTAGGTTTTTTTTTCACTGAAACGATATTTTTTTCGACAGATTGACTGTACTATTGTAACTGAGTTCAAAAAGAAATGCATACGTACTGCAGTTTGTATATCACTTTATTCTTTTTATCACGTAATAAGACATTCCTTTCATTTAAAATGCTATGTTAATTAGTAAAAAATAATCTTTATGATAAACCCTTTCGATTGGTTATCATAAAATATGTCGTATTTTCTTTTCGAAATTTCACGAGTTGGACTCCCAGTTGAAGCAGTCGATTTTTAAAAAATCTGTGAATGCAGATCTAGTTATTATTAAAAATAAAATGATTTTCTTTCAGTAAAATATCCTAACTTCAATATTTAATATACTTTCCCTCCGTGTGAGGTAGCCGTGGGACGCCCTGTATATAAGCTTTGTGTTCCGCTAATTTGTTTAAATTAATTCGGACCGATCTCGTCAATGCGAGTGGCGCAGGCAGGACTGATCAGTGTGGAGATCCCTGGGGGAGACCTATGCTCAACAGTGGGCTTCATGCGGCTGACATGATAATGATGAATGTTAATTTGATTAAAAAAAAACATGATACACACGACTTACCTGCGTTTGGAAACACGCAATGACTCTTTGACAGAATTCACATGCAATTGTTATAAAAGTACACTCTGTAATATCACCTAAAGTTCTAGTGTGAAAGCAGAAAGAAGAACTAATGGGGTCTTATTTTTGCCTATAGGTGACCATTAGTTGTATTAGTTATTTTATTATAATAGGGATGAGGACTATTATTTTTTTAGTCTATCTGGTAAATTATCAAAAGGTATTGGATACGTATTTTTCTTTTTTTACATAATAATCAAAACTTAACAGAGACATATTGATTTGGAATGTTGCATGGCGTCAAGCCTTGGTATAAGTTTTACTTAGCAGTGACTGAGTTATCATTGAATAGAACTTTCCAATTGTCTGATGGAAGATCTAACAGTGTTGTTTGCGTTTATTTCAGCGGACTGGGCGGCAGAGTGCGTGTCCCGAGCAGAGATCCTGCGGCTCATCTATCAGGGGCGGTTCCTGCACAGCTCGGTGACGCTGGGCGCGCTCGGGCTGCCCCTGGGCCGCACCACCGTCATGCATCTGGTGCCGCGCGAGCACCTGCCCGAGCCAAACTCACACGGTGAGCGAGCCACGTAACCTATGAGCGCAGATCTGCGCCTCAGCTACCAGGGGCGGTTCCTGCACAGCTTGTGACATCTGGTGTCGCGCGAGCACCTGTCCGAGCCAAACTCACACGGTGAGCGAGCCACGTGACCTATGAGCGCAGATCTGCGGCTCTACTATAAGGAGCGGTTCCTGCACAGCTCTATAACATCTGGTGCCGCGCGAGCATCTGCCCTAGCCAAACTCATACGACGAGCCCCGTGACCTATAAGCGCAAATCTGCGGCTCATCTACAAGGGGCGGTTCCTGCACAGCTCTGTGACATCTGGTGGTGTTATCTAAATACCGACGACATACTAAAGTCCGTTTCAATAGTTTTGAGAGAGAATGCAAACTCACAACTTTAGGTCTGAATTAGCTGCCGTAGACTGTAATCTGATCATTTAATTTTACTTGGAATGATTTCCATCAATAATCTATGATCAGACCCATTCCTTTTATTTTTGCTTTCAAAGTGTTTGAACCGGACTATAACAAGGTTCTCTAAAAGAGTCATCCGTGATTTGAAGAGATCAAGGTTGTACGTACAGTCATCACATGTTTTAATTTAGGACCTATTTCCTTGAAATGTAGATAGAGCACGAAGGTCGAAATCTGCAGTCCAATAAATTGTGTTGAAAGGTCAAGTTAATATTTTAAGTGTGTTATCGAAATTAATATGAATATCAAATTAAATTCGTCAACACTGCAAGGTTATGTAATATTTCCTTTTTCTTTATTTCTCGATGTTTAAGTAGTCGTGTGTGTGTGTCGGAGGTTTCCAATCTAAGAAAATGTTTATTCAATTCTCTATGGAATTTTGCTCAAATAAATTAAAAATATAGTTATTTTAATAATGATCGTTTAATCCATTCAATTACATAACTCGACTATTTTATGTTGCACACCCTCAGCTTTGTTCCAATTAATTTGATGTCATTCCTGCTTTACCCATGTCTTTTTCATTCTCATCACACTAATATAATAAAGGCGAAAGTTTGTGAGTGTGTATATTTGTTACTTCTTCACGTCTAAATGGCTAGAGCGATTTTAATAAAATTTGGTATGGAGTTAGCTGACACTCTGGATTACTCTGGAACACATAGGCTACGTTTTACTGTGGGAAAATATCCCTCATAAACCGCGGGTAACACCGCGGGGCACAGCTAGTCCATCATAATGATAATAATTCTTTAGCGATTCACATCCGGAATGTTATTTATTTGCAGAAGTTCGGTGGATTTGACATAAAGCAACCTAATCCTATCCTATGCTCCCTCCTTGTGACCTGTAAGTTATGTGATTAATTTCCGTATGAGTTGTGTTATGTAGCTTCAATTTTGTTGTATACCTACAAGTAAGTCATACCTATTTGCAAATATTGACTGAATGTGTTCCTCTTACCTTGAGTAAGAAAACACAGTCTGTTAAATAGATGCGAAATTTTAACCGCCTTATTACAGAAGTAGACTTAAGTTAAACCTGGACTCAAACTGATGCTGTCGTATACTTTAATTTTGTTTGCTAAAAAAGACAGAGACAACATTCCTTTTAAACCAATTTTAGTCCGCGTTTTGGAATCTCATCGAGTCCATGAGACAGACTTATTGGAAATTATTTCACCTCTTTCTGTATTATGACGTTTTCACCTTATGATGCTTTTGCGTCTCCTTGATTTGCCATATAATTATCTATGGTTTGAAGAACATTTTTTTTTATAGATTTGCTAGTTACTTTTATAGTTTTCCATGCCCTTTTACTAATGCAATCCTTTTTTTCCGTTTCCAGATCAACGGCAGAAGAGTAAAGGTGGTTCCAGCAGTTGTTGTTCGGCGTCATGCTGCATATTGTAATAAGTGGGGCTTAGTGGGAAGGGGGGGCGGGACTATGTGTTCAGTGCTGCAAGAGTGCCGGGCTTTCCCCATATAGCGAGCACACAGACCTAGGTTTAAGTAGACGACGCATGTGTTTCTAATTGTATGAAAACCGAGCGTGTCATATTTCGAGTAGGTACTCACGAAAACAAAAATAGGTGGAAGAACATGGGCCAAGGACAAACGAACATTCTGACTCACGAGAACGAAAATATATAGGTGGAAGAGCATGGGCCCCCGCATAAACGAACATTCTAACTCACGAGAACGAAAATATATAGGTGGAAGAGCGTGGGGTCCTGGACAAACGAACATTCTATTGCTTTGACAGATTATTAAACATTTACAGACAGATTTATAAAATGGCGTTCGACGTCCGATATAGCGATGAGAAATAAAAAAGCGTTAAAGGAAGAGTTCTGCTCTCCCTTTTTGGCATGATTTTGACACGCGAAGTACATACACTTGCGTTATCTACTTCAAACTATGTCTGTCAGCGCGCGTTTAAAAAAACCCGGCGCGACCACTTTAGAACATGTCAAATTCTCAAACGCACACATTCGAACCTTCGACTTCAGTGACTTCACTCCAATCATTCATTGTCGATTCGAATCCTCATAATTCCATCGTCACCGCGCGCGTTCGTAACTTTTCTATTTTAAAGAAAACAAAATGATTTCGTAAAATATGAGGTTAAATAAAAAAATAGCTTTATTTACCTAAGGGAAACTTGTATATTATCTCACCGCGTAAATTATATCTCGTATTAGGAATCATGCTGCCGAAATACCTATATTATTAAAGTTAGTAGATATTCGGAGAGTAAGGTTATTATCAAGGGTTTTTAGTAAATGTTTAGGAGACGGACGCGACTTTTATCATCAACACTGGTGGTTGGTAACTTACTTAGAACTAAGGTCTAACCACCAGAAAACACATACAAATGTTTAGATTTATAATTTTAGGCCATCAACATGAATTTATATAACGTTACTATTTATAAAATTTAAACGACAAATCTATGTAGTGGAACGGAAAAAAGGAGTATATAATATTAACTCTCATTTGCTGTAAATAGTATAAATTTGATAATTCATTATTATTATGTATGGGAGTCGTTTTGGAGACGGTTATTATTGATTTGTGATAAGTCCTTGCAATAAATTGGATCTTCTTTTTTTATTTACAAAGAGAAATGCTATATTTAATGCGCTAGTTTTAGCTGTAATTATAGAGAGGTGTGTCGCGCTTTATAAAATGACATTATGTTTTGAAAACAATTAAACAACTGCTATACCAACAAACACGGCGACTGTCAGTATATAGACTGTGGTAAATTTTAGTTGAAGCCAATAATTATAGTGACTTTTAAATTTTTTACTTTTCGCATAATTCGTTACAAACCCATGGTATATGTTATGCCATAATATTTTTTTTCGTTTTACATATTTTACAAAGTTTTTAAATGCTTTTACACTGATACCAGAGTCTGTATGCTTTGTAGATAATGTGGAGAGAGCTTTCTTTTAAAATAATATATAAATTCTTTATTCTTATCTTGACATCACACGTAGAACACTATGGAATGAATTGGCATTTTTTTTAAATGTGTACCTAGCTATAATAAATATTATATATGTAAAAAAAGCATTATATTCTTTGTTGTTTTTAAATTGGTTTAATTATCTAAAGAATATCAATATCATAGCCTTAATTTTTGTTGTAAGTTTACAATATGTAAAAAAGCATCCATTTTGTATACTATTATGATTCGATAAAACACACATTTTTAGATTATTCGTCGTACACAACACTATATTTAAATAATTCTGTATGCAAAGATGCAAAATACTTTTGTGATAGTACAAATGCAATTATTTACCGAACGTAACATTGAGTAAACTTTTTATTGAATGAAGTTTAAGGCTAATTGGGTTCACACTCGTAAACAGTATTATGAGGAGCTGAGATAGCTTTGTTGTCGGTGCGTTGTTTAGCATTTATTCTGCACAAAACTGACTGAGACGAATCTTGCCATTCACATTGAAAAGAGAGTAAACGCCTAGCGAACTGAGAAACACTTTGGAACTCTAATGCCCTCGTGATAAGCGTCACAATTCAATGACAGTGTTTTTAACCTTGTGTGCCTAGGGTTGCCAACTTACAAATATCTTAATTTTACATAAATATTGCACCGTATCCCTTGCGATTTATTTTTATTTTTTTAATTATTTGATTAGACACACATACATCAATACATATCATACATTACAAAATTATTAATAACATAAATACACTTATTATATGTTTGCCACTTACGAGTGTACACAGCATTCAATTTAAAAATATCAGTTTTTTTAACTTGTAACTGTATCTATAGTTCCTGAGCCTGTTTTCATAGAAATTATAATTTTTCAGTCATTCAGCATTCACTATTACTAAGTAAAATATTTATACATTGCTAGGGCAGTCGCTCATACAAAATTTTACCATGTCTTTTTAAATGCAAATTTAGGTTGGCAACCCTAGTTTGTTGATATAAGACATAGACATAGAGTATGGACGGAGTAATACTCTAATGAAATTGGCTACTGTCTAGACAGAGAAAAAGTGATCGTGCGGCCAATTAGTATGTGAACTGCTGGCTGCCTGATCGCTCCCTCTCTCTCATACTTACAGCTGACTGGGAAACACTCAGGACATACATTTTCTATGTCTGTGTATTAAATACATATATATGGATAGTGCATTCAATATTAATGTCTCAGTGTCTCGAAAGCGAAGTGTCGATGCCGTGGTATGAATGGTTTAAAATTTTTTGGTTGCTCTGTTCAGTTGCTGTATGTAGTATTTTTGTTAAGTTGTGTAAAATAACTAGTTTATAAATAAAGTAATTACAAATTTATTTTTATGTTTCATTTTGGTTCGCTTGCTTTCCTTTCCTGCCGCCTGATTAACAAACGATCGATGTTGGTGACCGAGTGGAAATTTCATATTCTGTCCTTGTCTTTAAATATAATATCAAAATCAGAAAGTCGACTAAATACTAATTTGATAAGTTTCCAAATCTGAATTTTAGTATAGTCGAGTATTTCCAAATTCGAATGTAGTCCGCAGATTCCAGAAAAATGCTTTGATATCTGACAACTACATTTTGAAAGCGTTAATTTTTTTGGTCGAAAATAAAAAAAAGTTATTGCACAAAAAAGTTTGTGAATAAGGCGGTTAAATTTTATTTGATTGGGTGATGACTTTAACATGGGTGGAACGAATATTTAAATAAGCGAGAAGAAGAATTGGCAATCTTCACTCTAAAATGCCGACACTTCACTTGGCTATTTGTGTTTGCTATTTGTAAACATGACAACAGTCTGTCCCTTTCATTCCTTATAAAGCATGTTATAGGACAGACTCATGTTTACAAATAGCAAACACGAATAGCCAAGTAAGTGCCGGCATAATACATTGATTGTACATTATGTATGACGCTAGACTTTTTCCGTTGCAGTTTCTGATAATCAGTGTAGTTTGTAAAACGTTTCGAAGGCGCAAATTGTAAATAATAAAAATAACGATGTCGCTTGGGGAAATAATTTCTATTCTTAATACATAAATATTATGAAAGTTTAATCGATAAATAAAATAGCGGCTTTTGTAAAACTTCTCAAGTATTGTATAGTCTGAGTATCGGTAGGTGTCGAATATTTGAGTACGTTTAAGGTGAGACGTGACTTAGGCCACTTAGATCGATGTTTTAACTGTATTTTAATATTTCAAATAGAATAGTGACTCTTTGAATTTATCGAACCAGATTATCGAGTGTTTATTCTGCGTGCTTGATGGGTCTGTTGGTAGCTAACTCTGTTTTTAGCAGGAAGTGTTTCGTTTATATTGGTATGCACCCCGGCAAATGTCTTGAGCAACGACCTTAAATAAGAAAGCCTGCGCAGTATAATTTTTTCATACTAAACCGTCTACTGCGCAAATTTATTTGTCTGTGGCAAATATCAAAGTTGGTACGCTTCATTTCACAATGGATAAACAAAAAATTGGTTTCTTTTTTCAACCTGTAGTTGAATTATTTGAAAAAATGTAATTAATTCATCACGTTAACCAAATGTTCTCTTCACTGTCACTTAATGCATTCACAGCTGCCTGTTAAGAAAGTTTGTGCGTGTTTTGTTAAATAATTTAAACAAAAAAAAATGTTAAGAACATGTTAATAAATTTTATCAAAAATAGCATTTTACGCGCAAGACAGTGTTCGCTACAAAACGGACGAGGATGCGTGAACACTAACGAGATTCGTTGTGTACTGTACATACTCGAATACTTTTTAATTTAGACAAAATAAATAAAAAATAGTCCTAATAATAGCTTGGAGTGGATTCTACGACCGTTGCATTATTTATTACTGTTAAAAATCTTTAAGATATATCAATTATGCTTGATTAGTTTCAACCCGAGTGGAATTAAGTATAGTCGCGATATGAAAATGATTGGCAATAGTGAAAAGAGTTGAACATTATTCACTAACATACTTTCCAAACTGGAGAATACAACATGCTATATTGATAATAACGATGAGCTTTTTCGTCGACGTTTTTTTTAATCATATCGACCACAAACATAATTGCTGCCTCCCAGTTTGATTATAAGTATATTAACATTTTTTTACTTAGCATGAATAATGGGTGAGAGAAATTAGTTTTTTTTTGTATATTTATTGCTCATTCATTGGATATTTATGTTTTTCTTTAAAAATTCTAATTAACACAGGAATGCTTCATTACAAATACAAGCAACGGTCGTTGCGTTGTGTGTAAAAAATAAAAGTTAAATTAATGAAATTATTAGGTGTCACTGTATAACAGGTGTTTACTACTTACGTACATACATAGACATAAACTATATAACTTGTTAATATTAATTGATAATTATAACAATGTTGATTAGTTGACATTTGGTTTGGTCCCAATTGGCTCGCAGTGCCGAGTGCCAGTCTCAATAGAAAGTTTAATTAGCGCCATCTAGCGGAATAAACGCGTACTTATGCAGCAGAATATGGAGGATTTTCAATATTTGCGTCACTCTTAGGCAAGATTCAAGAGATGTCATTATCATCAGCCTATAAATGTTCCTAATGCACACACCTTCCCCATGAATGGTGATTAATTAGTAAGTACTTATATTTAAAACAATATTCTGTATACTGATGGAGTATAGCAATACAATATCGTCAAAACGGTGTTTCTTTGGCATATTGCACTCTATGTCTAAGGGGATAGAGCACTCGATATTTGCATCTTTATAACTGTTCAAAATCTCGAGAACTGTAAATCGCCTGTCAAGACTAATAAAATCCTTATGCCTTTCCAATCAAAGGAACAATATGCTGGTAAAAAATACCTAAACGTAATTCAACACAGACTTGCACTCGGCTCACTGGACAGCTAGGCGACTTTCATTGTGTTATAACACTTTAATATGATTTAGTTAATATGTTCAATTAAGAAGAAATTCGATCACACAGCAGAACCTTAATTCAAATTATAATATAGTAGTTTAGAAAATTTATTATGAGTAAAATAAATTTATCATGACAGATTCGAATAGTTATCAAATATTGTCCATCTTATTATTAAAATTTATAAACGAAAGGTGCAAAACGGGGTGGTATAATTATGTTTAAATTTAAATTAAAGGTTAAATTTAAACATAATTATACCACCCCGTTTATATTAAGTATGGTTTTTTCAACACTATTTGATAATCAATATAACACTGTAATGTTCTTCTCTGAGAAATAAATAAATTCAGTTTGTGGATATTTATAATTTGTCAGTGTCGTCAAGGTTCGGACGTTGAGAAACTTTTTTTTTTAATAAAGATGATTGCTTTCTGTATGGTTGAAATGTTTAAAATGCCTCAAGTTGATGCAGCGTAAAGCTAGGAAAATTTCGACGCGGCTAATAGGGCCGTGGTAGCATAATGGTCAGTGCATTCGCCCGGATAGCGAAGGATGCGGGTTCGAGTCCCGTCCGCTGCCTGGTCCGCGTGGATTTTTTTCTAGTAAACTTTTCTTTAGATTTAAACATCTAGCAGTTAAATGCTTAAAAAATAAATAAAATCATGCCTCAAGTTGTTTAAAGTGGTAGGCACCCGAGATTTTTTCCAAACATCCTCCATCCGCCATCTTTAGAAGACTACCACTACTTACGTGAAAGGCATTATAAATATACTGACAGCTATTCGAATCTTAGAGAAGCATTGTAATTTCACACAACCGCATTTATTTATTTATTTCATCTATGTTTATGGACTGCTGATGTAGATAGTTGGGATATAGGTATATTTTATAATACTTTTAATCATGACAGTATCGATCGAAACTATTACGTTGTATGTACATTGTTTGAATGACTATTGAGTTTCAATGGGGTCAAATAAAAATTTAAGAACATAATTTGTTTGACTTTCATTTAAGTTATTACGTTGTTTGCAAGGTGGATTGTTTATGCTTAATGTGGCGGCGACATCTACATGCCCCACATAAAATCAACACGGAGGAAATAGTCACTCGCCTCCTCAAGAGATGGCGCTACCGACGCTGCGTATAACATAACGTATGGAAGCCTACATCGCGCAAGAGAAATTCGGAGGCTAACACTCCATATATACAATGCCCAACCAATATAAGTCGGGCCGCGGCCCCCGAGCTACCATCATCCAGCTCGGAGGAAGATCTTCCCCACCGACCTTTCTACACTTAACATAAAAAAATGTATAGCAAACAAGCGTATGGGCCCGCCTGATGGTAAGCGGCCACCATAGCCTATAGACGCTTGCGATGCCAAAAATATCACTGGCACCATTGCGCCTACCCTGACCCAATCCCCTACCCCGTGGAACTCTGGAACCTAATCACCGACATAAACACAACACCCCCAAAAGGTATTTGTTATTTTACTGTGTTGTAAAGTGAAGATTACTTCCTCAGACGGGGAAATATAAAAATCCTCTCGTAAAACTTATTTTCCTCCGGTTCATTGAATAGAAGAATGAATATTATAAAATAAAAATGCTATTATAAAACGTAAGTAAACACAAATGTATCAGTAGTTTATTAATACATACAAAATTAACAAATAACAACAGTTTATATATTATGTATATTCACTGGGGATACATAAAGTACCATTTCAGTATGAATAATGTTTTGTCCAACTCCAGTTCTGCAGTGTTCAGCTGTTTGAGTCGTTTCTCGATGCTCTGAAGAACCGCTAGCTCTGGTGGGGTCAAGGTTTCTTCTACCTGAAATCGATGAGGTAATTTATTATTAAAAGCTAAACCTTTCTATTTAAGATTAGACACGGAAAAACATACAAACATTGTAAGTTAAATAAAAAAACGAGCGAGTCTTACAGTAGTCGCGTATGATGTGTAACATTTGAAACCTCACCTCACCTCACCTTGTTTATATTAGTAAAAAAAGAAATAAAATCTACTACAAAAGGAATAAGCCATTTGAACATTATGTTCTAAAATCAAATCAAATAGCGCGCGCTTCCCAAACTTCCTGTTACACACTTCCGTCCCACTTCACGTAATCACTCCCACAAATTGCAGGAAAGCGAGAGGAAAGATGTTACACATCAAAAAAAATGTGATGACCACACACCTGAAGTGGAACTTCAGTGGAGTGGAGCATTAGGCGGTGCACAAGGCATAGGAGAATGGAGCAACGCACGCATCACTTATATACTGCCGTCCTCAAACGTAAGCACGGCTAAGTGGCATGTGGTCGATTTTTCAGTTTCAAATTGCATCTTATACAGTTTTTAATTCTCTATCGATCTGTCTTTAACAAGTATTCGTATATTTAATAGTTTAAGTCTAAGGCCCGTATTATTATCAGTGATTGTTCTAGTCTTCAGAATAGTTAGAAAGGGATGTCGTTATATATAGCACATAGCGACATCCCTTTCTAACTGTACTCTAGTAAAGATCAACACTTAGATGTTCGTCTGTAATACGGGCCTAAAAATTCGTCATGTTATGAATGGTTCCAAAATAGCAATAATTTAAAGTTTACGCGCCGTTTTTTGGCCATATCTCAAAAGTTGGTTTGATCATTTAGCCGCGTTTTAGCTTGAGGACGACAGTATATATATACGTATGTATATAGCAGAGTGTGACGCTCGTAGCGTTTCAGCTTTCGTCGAGTTACCCTCCAATTTTCATGCTTGTCGGGTCACAATATGCTCACGTCTACAATGTTCTGCGCGGGCTCGTCTCGCAGCCGCATCTGGTGCACTATGCTGCGCACGCGGCGCTGCTTGTCCAGCAGGCGGGAATGCTGCGCCCTCTCGTGGTGAGCTCGATGGACTACGTTATATGGGGCGCTATATATATATGGGGCGCTTTATATATATATATATACATAATTATATAGTGACACGATATGCTCACGTCTACAATGTTCTGCGCGGGCTCGCCTCGCAGCCGCATCTGGTGCACTATGCTGCGCACGCGGCGCTGCTTGTCCAGCAGGCGGGAATGCAGCGCCCTCTCGTGGTGAGCTCGACGGACTACATTGTGGAGCGAACGGTAGCAGAGCTCCGTGGCTGATTGAGCGACCTAGCGGGGAACAGATGCCCGTTCAGTTAAATTACCGGTTCGACAAAAAATGGGTAGCACTATTTGACAATAGTGAAAATGAGGTCATGATTTGACAGTGATATTTAACTGTCCAAACGAGGCCAGTTAAAGTTATAGTAAAAATTAACTTTGACTAGCTCTGTGTTGCAACTGACACTATAGTACATTGTACTACTACTACAGCAAAAGAGGCGTTGGTGGACGAACGGGTAAACGTAAGTACATCAATGTCTAGTTGTGGTCAAGGCTTGAATAGTACTTTTCTCAAATAATGCGCGGAAATTATCACTGTTCAAAATCAATGACGACGAACGAACAACAATAGTTTTTTCTCTTGTTAAAGTGTTATTTTTTTAAAACTGCTCTCTATTTGAAAGCACGTTCGAAAGGACATGATAAAATTTTGTATGAGCGACTGCCCTAGCAATGTATAAATATTGGCTCAGCTTTCCATTAGCAGTAGTTGAGGAGCGATCTGAAATTTTTGTCACGCAAAGTATTAATTATTAGAAACACGTACACGAAATCTTTTTTTTGGCGGAAACGAATAGAACTGGAGAAAAAAAATATAGAAAATTAATATTTTTGAAGGTGAAAAGGCAATTTTGACAGCCATTTCGATCAGTGCTGCCATTTTTTCATGCAAAAATAACATATTTCTCGTTGTCTGTGGTAAAAATATGTTTATTATGTTGGTACTATTGTCAAATTGACAGATATACCGCAATTTTGTGTTTTGAGATCCGTCAGGCAGTCTATGTGTTAGTCGCAGTTGAGAGCGTTTTCGTACTCCTGTTGATGTTTCCGACATCGTCCGACTACCATGGCGTCATACTTAGCGGTGATACTTCACACTAGGTTAGGTTAGTGTTGTGACCATAATGCGCGAGCCGAGCGAGCGAAGCGAGCGTGCCGCGGCAGCTGCCAGCGAAGCGCCAGAAAGCCCCCCCTCCCCCTCCCTCCCAAACTACCCCGAAATTCAACCGCATTATGACCGCGAGCGTGTCCGAGTCGCACGAGCGAGACCTCGACGCGGCGAAGTTCAGTATAGCGCGCTTTACCAAATTGATACTTTAATATGCAATTATTGATTATACAATAAATGCAAATATAAAATATAGTTAATTTGAAGTGCTAAGGTGGAATCCCTACTGTGGCAACGAACGATTCTAGATAGGAATCCTGAGTGGAGCAAAGGATACAAGGATTAAGTTTTTTTACTATTGTGAGAAAATAAATAATATATTTATAGTACCCATTGGTTGCATTTTGGAAATGACAATAAAGATTAATTATGATTATTACTAATTATTGTAACTTTATATGTATGATTTGCATAACTTCTGTTTGTTCAAATTTTTTTTATTTACTCAGTAATTAAATGAAAGATTTGTTCACTGTTATCGCTGAATGAAATCCCTTTTTCGAGTGGCAATGAGAAATAATATTTTATTTATTTGTATTTTTAGTATTGACTTTTTTAATGATGATTGATGTTTGGTAATCATCAAATATCTCAGTAAAACTGTACTAAGTGTAGTTTTGTCTTTGCCTTCGTAGTTCATTTAATAAAGAAGTTTTCGCACTCTGTATTTTCAATACATCTGTATATAGTATTTAGTATTATATACAATAGTATTTGATAAAAAAATAAAAAGCATGTTTTTGTATTCGTGTAATTTCCATTCATTTACACAAAACCCATCAAAAGCATTTAACTTTCATAGGAACTCATCTCTTACACACCTAACTCATGAAATTTTTGCTGCGAGTTCTCGTATGGTAATTTCAGGATAAATAATATGAAAACGGAGCTGGGAAAGTTCACACCTCCTCCATCACAAGCTGCTGTAAAGCACATTCAATAAAATCTGCTATTCTCTATACAATTAATTACTCATCAGTGTTATCAAAGATTATCATCACTGATGCTATCATAACCGGAAGCAGTCTGGTAGTATAACGTATCACGTACAATGATTGTCTCTTTTTGAAACTGATGATTGATGTTTTGTTTTTTGTAAATTACAATGAAGGTTATATTATAGTTATCTATAATAATATATTATTCTTTGGGGAATATTACGGTGACAAAGGGCCACATTACATATAATTTTAATAAAAGTATGACGTAAATAAATAAAATACTTATAATAACAACATCTGAAATTTCCTGGCTCATTGTCAATTCTATAAGTTCTTATTTCAGCTGAGGTGATATTGATATGTTGACATTTTACGGTCCAACACCCAGTCTGGTGTTTCCAAGTGCAAAATGTCCTGGTATCATTACACGTCCTCCATCAACCATATACTCCTCCTGAAAACAGATTATCTAATTGACTACAATACTGCTTTTATCGACTATCTTTTACGCATATAAACAGATATAGGCAATACTGGAAATACATTTCCAATCCAGACATAGATATGGTACGTAAATCAGCAAGTTACTGTCAATTGAACTTATGGAGCAAAGAAGTCTTAATATAAACTATTAAAAATAAACTTTTTTGCTCTAGAAATGAATCCCATTAGTTTAAGTTTAAAACAAAAAACCAAACTGCTAACATTGTAAACCATGTACCTAGTGTAGTAGTGAAATACCCATTTAGTCAGTATAAAACAAATAATTAATATCAAGCAAATACGACGAAATGTTAACCCGTTTGAAGCAGCTGGAAGAAGAAAAAAATCACGACAGAAAGCAGATACGGGTTCTTGAGGACAAAGTAGAAGCTTTAGAAAGGAAAATTCGTATTTCGGGTATTGAAATTCGTAATATTGACAGAGAATCTGGAGAAACAAAGAACGACTTATGTAAAATTGCTTTTAACTTGGGTAAAAATTTAAACATTGACATAAATGAAACATCCATCAAGGATATTTATAGGGTTGGGTCAAAAGATAAGTCAACTCCGTGGAATTCACTTCTGTCCTATTGAGAGACAAAATACTAAAAGGTGTGAAATTGTTTAATAAGAGTAAAGTTAAAGGAGAAAAATTAAACACGTCTCATTTGCAACTAAAACAACAACAAAAACCGGTTTTTATTTTTGAAACTTTAACGAGTAATACACAAAAATTGTTTTATTTAAGCAGAATTTTTCAGAAAAGTCATAACTACTCTTTCTGCTGGACAGCTCATGGTGTTGTTTATTTGCGTAAGGAAGAAAATTCACCGCAAGTGAAAATTTCCTGTCCGGAAGATATTGAAATATTGCGCAAGAGTGAATGACTAGATGTAATTCAAGTTCCTTTTACTGTTGTTATTTTAATTTTAAATGTTATATTTTTGCATGTAAATCTAAATTTAAATCTTTATTTTGTTAATGCGAGCATCTATTACAATTACGAGTATTTCTACACACAAACACACCACACAAATAAAACACACTTTTCATACTTTGTAGCTAAACCATGCACACTAACTAAACACACACCCACTAAAACTCACATACTGGATTTCTATATATCACTATCAATTATAATTAATGGATCAAAATTTTCTCAATGATTTAGACTCGATCTCACGATCAATTTCACTTCAGTGTGAGCCAGCTATGGTCTCTTCTCGTGTTTTGCCATTGCAGGCTAATTTAACTGTTTTGACGAAAAATATACGAAGCATAAACTGCAATATGCCTGGTTTCGAGGTGCTTTTGGCTAACTTAAATATTGCCTGGGATTTTATGATATTAACCGAATGCTGGCTTCTAGCGAATCCTATAATTCCCTCAATAGATGATTACGCCTCCTTCGCTACTAAAAATAACAAGATCCAAAATGACGGTGTAGTAGTTTATGCCAGAAATGGTTTGAACTATAGTATCGAGGAACCAAAATTGCAAGAAGGTAACTGCCTTATCATAAAAAAATGTCAGGAATGGGCTATAGTATGTATTTATCGTTCACCAAGTTATAAAACAATAGATCCGTTCCTTACGTCACTTAATACTATTTTGGGAGACCTAGTGAATTACAAATGTGTAGCTATTGTTGGGGACATTAACATTGCGATTAATGATGAAAAACTTGACACTGTCTCTGAACGTTACTTAACCTTAACCGCGTTTCATGGTCTAGTTCCAACTCATTCGTTTGTCACTAGGGATAGTAGTGGAACATGTTTGGATCACGCAATGTTAAAATCTAAGGAGCGTGTTATGACATTAGTTGCAAACACCACTCTTACGGATCATAAAACAGTCTTAATGTGTTTAGAAGGTAAAAGTAATTATACAAAGGCAGCTGTTTCATTTATTAAAATAAACTATGATAACCTTAAAGAATATATATCCAAATTAGATTTTAGTCACATATATAGTGAAACTGATCCCAATGTGGCTATGTCTGTTCTAATACACTGTCTCGAATCTGCAATCACTGTTAACTCTGTAAAAGTGACCCTTCCTAAGCGTAGACGTATATTGAAACCGTGGATAACGCCTGGCTTGTTACGATGTATACGAAATCGAGATCGCTTACACAAAAAATTTAAAAGTGTGCCAGATAATGAAATTTTAAGGATAACGTATGTTAGATACAGAAACTACTGCAATAAAATTTTGAAAAATGTTAAAAGATCCTATGAAAGAGAAAAAATTAACAATGCGGGTAATAATAGCAGAAAAATGTGGGAAGCTATAAGAGAGATTACATATACTAATAAATATAATGGTTCTAGCAATGAGTTATTGTCTTTGTTTTCCTGCCCTAAAGATGCCGTTAATAATTTCAATAATTATTTTATAAACGTGGGAGGGGAGTTAGCCAATAAAGGACATCGACGAAATCGGCCCTAGCATGCCCAAAAGAATGTCCTTCACTATTATTTTTCTATTATTTTTTCAACATATTAGCAATTAATCATAGTAAACGGACAATCTGTTTAAAAAAATAAAAAAATAAAGTTCTGTTACTAGATACTACAGTCTATACATCCAACTTGGCACTCCTTTTTATTGAAAAAACAGCATTAAAAATCAACTGATAACTGGATTCAAAAGGTTTCAGTCTATAATAACGATTTATTTTAATAGTTTATTGGCTTCGTTAATATTTTATTATTAAATGGGTGATTCTGTTAAAAAGTTGTGCCAAGATTGTTTACTTTAATAAATGCATTAGAGGCGACCATAGGTATTTATCAAAAGAAAAATAGAGATACCTTAGTTAATAATACTTATTACTAGTATTATATTTATAAAAAGATTATTTCTGAAATTATGTAAAGATAGTTTATACTCCCATCCCATGTAATATCTGTTTATTTTTATGAAAATCATAATGATAACCAGGTACATACCTAATTACCGATAGTAAAATATAGAAACAGGTAAATGGAAAGACTGAACATTTCTTTTGAAAAGAAATCTATTATTACTACAGGTAAGGTATAGGTATCGTAGGTGCCAACTGACAACACTCATTAATCAATATGAATATAAGCATTTATTATTTTTATTATTAATTGAATTTTATGTTCAATTAATGCATATTATTTAAGTGCTTACATAGAGGTAAACACTAAATCTATTCAGAATATATAAAGTGTACATATTTTACGATTAAGTATAATAATTATAACCTCAAAATCTAATACATTCTGTAGTAGGCCACGGTTCCTCAAGTTGTCCGTATCTCAACAAATGCCTAATTAGAGTTTATGAATGATTCCGAACACAACTAGCATTTTCTCATTGCTGTGCGTTCTAGGGCATTGAATGTATGGGGAACGAGCAATGTCCTTTAATGATCCTGTTTTGGATAAAGATTCTTGTAAAAGAACAGCCTTTCAAAAACCAAAACCAAATTCCTTTGTAATGCTAGATGTCGATGAGGATGAGGTCGAACGCTTGATAATGGGTCTGAAAAACAATTGCTCGGTTGGTATAGATAAAATTTCAAGTGAGTTACTTAAAAATAATGTTGAGTTTCTTGTATCACCTTTGACATATATTTTTAATTGTTGTCTGAAACAAGGCGTCTTCCCTGATGCTCTCAAAATATCCTTAATTACTCCAATATATAAAACTGGCAATAAGGATGCTATTGAAAACTACAGGCCATGGAGCACCCCCACTAGAGTCCGCATCACACAAATTTTGTTTGGAATCAAAATCGCCAAAGTCGGTGGGGTAAAGGGAGGTCAGCCCCGCTGTGATTGGACGCGTCAAGGTCAGATCATATACTCAGTGCAGCGAAGTGATGAGGGTAAGATCGATTTTAGAAAATATCGATATTTTCTATCGATAAGCAATTTAGAATAGAGGCCTAGTACTTTGGTGCGCAAATGCGTAATCATACCCTCTCCACTTTCTTCCAGCGTTCTAATTACATGACGCGACTAGTAACTACATACTAAATTATATATAAGCTACACAAAAAAAAACACGTCCAGGACAAGAAGTATTAATGCAACGTTATTAACTACCCTAGATACAACAAAACGAACAAAATCGTGGCCGAAACGTGTCCAAAAGGTACATTGGACGATCCACGGAGGTCCGTAAGATGATCGCGTGGTCAAAAACAATATAATGCCTTATTTAAACATTGAAAGTCACCTTTAATGCATACGTCATAAGGTCTTAATTAAAATGCATGCGTCAAGTTCGTAAAATTTTACGATTTATTGTTATATGTGAAAGAATACAGACCTTATTTTTTTTGACTTTTCACGCGCAATTCTGAATGCGCTGTTAGCAATATAGCAGGTACAGACCGCGAAGAAAGGAGATGGCTAAGAGCGACCATGCATTTGAATATCACAAATATTTTAAATTAAATCAGTTTATAGTAAGTATTACAACAATAAAATTTGCTTTAAAGGCGTTAATTAAAAAACATCAATTAGATACCCGTCGAAAAAACGACACTTTACGTACTATTAGTATTTTTCTGCATTTTTTCACGGAACTCTTTGGCATCTTGACTTTTCAACGGTCCGCGTGTGACTGTGTACTAAGAAGTGCTTGAGTGGAGTTCAAGCACTTCTTGATTGGGACACATTTTGAGCGCTCGTGGTGTATCTAGGGTATTTAATATCATTAATCCTATGTCTTTATCTAGGTCATAAACTATGCGCACTTAATTTCATACAAATCCGTTTAACCGTTTTAGCGTGAAAGAGTAACAAATATGCATACAAATTTTCGCGTTTTTTCAATTTTATTAGGATGTGTTTGAAGTCAAATAAAAATTGTTAGTTGTATACTTATGACATCTATTATTGTATACGATGAAATAAATAGTTTTTATTTATTTTTTCCATTTCCATAGCTGACAAACTTATCGATAAACTTACGCGTTGAGACATGAGCTGCGTCTGAGTCACTAGCAATACACGTGCCGGTGTGAGAGCGAGATAGCATATATGATGTAGCCCATGCGAGAAAGGGATAGTGTAAAAAGACATCAACGCGTTCACCAAAAAATAAATACAATTAACAGCAATTTAATATAACAGTATTTTTGTCTTTTTGAAATGCATTTAAACTAACCAGTGAAAAGTAATACCATTTTTTTGAAGACTGGAAGTTGTACTCGACTTTCCACACAATTTAATTGCACAGTACGGCATTTTTTACAGTTTTTTAACACGAAAACGAGAGAAGCAGTTCGACCAACGCTCGGTGTCCGAATGAAACGATGTATCGCGACGTCTGTAGGCGGGCCTCACGCATAGGTAAAATACTACTTAAGCTTGGCGTAAGCGCTTGCCCTTGTATGCGGACTCTAGTGGGGGTGCTCCGTGCTACAGGCCTATTTCAATTCTCCCAACCATATCTAAAATCCTAGAAAAAAATATAAATAACAGATTAATTAACTATTTGGAATCAAATAATATTATTTCTGACAATCAATTTGGTTTTCGCAAGGGAAAATCTACTAATGATGCAGTACTCAGTCTTACTGAATTTCTCACTTGCAATCTTGACTTAGGTAGAAGATGTATAGGTATATTTTTGGATATGGCAAAAGCCTTTGATACGATTTCCATTCCAATACTTCTTGCTAAATTAGAAAATATAGGGATCCGTGACCAACAGCTTAAAAATTTTTCAGATTATTTGTCAAATAGATATCAATGTGTCAAAGTTAATTCTTGCATAAGCGATAAATTAAAATTACAGTATGGAGTTCCACAGGGAAGTATTTTAGGCCCAACCCTTTTCCTTATCTACATCAATGATCTTTTGCATCTGGAGCTTCCCAATGGTAAAATAACTTCCTACGCAGATGATACAGTTCTTCTTTTAAGTGCACATGATTGGGATAGTGCTTTTCGTGATGCCCAGGATGGTATGAATGCTGTTCAGAAATGGCTCACAATTAATAGACTCGCTAAATGTAGATAAATCTAAATATATTAAATTTTCGATAAAAAATCAGAAAAATTGTAATACTAACTTAAAAATTAGATTCCATACTTCCTTGACTGACAATAATGTTAACCATGAAAGTTGCTGTTCCTGTTTAGCCATGGAATCTGTTCAATCTATTAAATACCTTGGTATTATCATTGATGAAAATCTCAACTTTTACAAATACATTGATCAATTATCGGTAAGAATTCGTAAGTTGATGCCTATTTTTAAGAATATACGTCATGTTCTGGAACCTCATCGTCTTAAGCAGGTGTACTATGCGCTCTGTCAATCGTTATTGTGTGACTGTATCGCTAGTTGGGTGCAGCTAAAACAAAAATATTAAAACTAGAAGTAGCTCAAAGAGCAATACTGAAAATTTGCATGTTTAAACCTTCCTGTATTCAACTTTTGACTTGTTTCAAGTTTGCGATGTACTTACAGTACGACAACTGTTTTTACTAAATATAGTTCTCAGGCAACATGCCTTGCTTACCTTTGACGCGAGTAGCACAATTCTTTCTTCTCGGCGAAAATATGCAGTATGTCGTACACAGAGGACACGTACGAAACTCAGTCACAGGTTTTTAAAATTTTTAGGACCCTATTTATACAATCAAATTAATAAACTGTTGAATATTTACCCATTACCCAGGTTAGTATGTAAAGAAGTTATCTATAGGTGGCTTCAAGCAATGTCTTATGAAGAAACCGAAAATTTTATAAATATACTAACTTGAATAATTCAAACAGATACAGATACACGTATGCTACAAATACTAAATAAATCCGCACTTAAACACATATACACAAACACACACACACACATACACATACACCCACACATCATTTTCATACATTACATATTAATTCAAATATTATACTCATAGATGCCTTGCTTTTAAAATGACCTACTGATCTTTTCATTTATGAGATATTTATTTAGTCTAGTTTAGTATTCTCATGTCTGTGGGGGTTTATGGCGCTGAATGCTGAAATACAGGCATTGCCTAGTTCAGCAGCAGAGGCTAATAAATTATAATTTCTGTAACTAGTGCTAAGTTTGTTACGTAATCTTACTGTACTGATTTTTTTGGTCAATAAATCTTATTATTATATTATTATTATTAATAAAATATTTAAATTAGAGTTTGACGCTTCCCTTTGTTCCTCGGCTTCGATTTCCAATCCAACAGCATTTTTTCCTATATAATTAAATTTATTATTATAATTTCAATTTCTCTTTTCATTGTCTACTTCCAATAACAACATGAAAAACTTACAGTTTCCGTTGCAATCGAATCCATTGAACTTATGGTCGGTATAGTTTCAATATTTTCGGGGTTGCCATTAAAATTTTGTTTCCATCTAAAATACATAGAACTGTGGATTTCTATTCTAAATATATTATTATGTTGGGCCAATATGTACTTTGGCGGCCCACGAGCTTATACTTGTTATACTTGATCGAAATGCAAAATTTTACCGCACTCTAGTTTTTTTTATAGACATAAGGATAGATTGACATACCCATTAAGTCAGTAAGTTAAAATCGTTGGCCATTAGAGTACAGTACCTTGACTGATTACAATTTTATACCAATGATACTTGGAAAAGTCCGGACAAATCACCATTTTTATACAATTAAAACACCCATTGAAACCACAAAAATAAAAAACGAAATGTTATAAGCATATTCACCTTGCTTCACAAGCTTTCTTTATGGCTGCATCATTCTTTCGTTTTCTTTTTTTGACACAATGGTAAGCAGGAATTTTACGCCTCATTGTAAAAGCTTATAACAAAAATATTAGTTGAAGCAAAGATAATTAATAACTAGGGAGGTACTTATAATAATAAAAATTAATACGGTTGTGGAAACTTACATACAGTCAACGATTAAACTTTTGCGGTCGTAGTATATCCAGCCAGTTTTACGATGAATGCACTCGTAGCATCGCTCGGAACGCGTGCGGTACAAAGCGACACAGATCCGACCTTCAAAGGCGCTGGCGCCGTACTGAACGGCGTCTAGATTTGCACTACTATATATTGCATTTTACGGGTGATGTTCAGAGTCTTATAAAATAATAATTAATGAAATTATTATAAAATTATATACATATTTCAGTAGTTCAATGATTGTAGATTAGTTTTATGACAGTTTTTGATAGTAATTCTATTTAATTCAATATCAAAATACGAGGTAAACCTGCGTAATTTTTTGGGGAAACTCACGGAGGTTAGATGTTTCTTTAATAATTAACGAGATGGAAAATCAAGATTCTAATACATTATGTTGTAACAAAAACATATTTCTGGTGTCGTAGTAATTAATTTGATCTAATTTATTGAACATTATTGTGAGATTAAGGCGTTTTAAGTTGTGCATATTATCGTTTTTTCCGTAAACTAGCTGCGGTAGAACGATCACAACAAAAAAATGGAAATAGTATTTGAAAATATTCTACATTAATTTTCAATAGGAAGAATAAATCTACTGTTTACTTCTATTGGAAGTAGTCAAAATCTCTTCTAAGGGGGCAAACGAGGCGCTCAAAAATTGCGATTTATTGCAAAAAATGTGAAAGGGCTCTTAACCTGACGCGAGTTTAACATTTTTTACCCATACAAAAAAAAGTGTACAACGCCGCTAAAAAAGTTTTCACTTCAAAATATTAAAAAATTCAAGGAAACGCCATAAAATTTAAATTGATGCTCAAATTTAAACAAAGAGAGTGGGTAACCCTGTATAAATTAATTTCGGATTTTTTTTATATAAATAAATACTGTATTACAAATCTTTTACCTTTTACAAAAAACTTTTTGCACCTATTTTACAAAAAAATATACAGAATATATAATACAAATGATAAGCAAACTTACGTCGTGCAATTTTATGTGATACAGATAAATCGCCTTGGCCATTGCACCCGCAGAAGCCGCCTTCCTCATCGGCTGGAATGTGATAAAATTATCCCACTTGAACAAAACAATTCTTAATTTAAATCTTTTTGTGACAGTTAGGTAAGTACTAGAGTAGACAATATTAAGTTGAAAGTAAAAAAAAAGCAGCTCCAATTAAATTTTTCGGAAAGTACTTACGAACGAGGTTACACTGACTGAAATTTGCGCATAGTTGCGCTCGTTGCTAACTTTACAACTTTACGCCAGTAAGTTTGAATCAGACTACAAAGTACAACGTTCTACGTTAGAAACTTTAATTCCATTGCAAGTTCTATTTTATTTTTATAAAAATCATTAGGTATTTTGCATTCAGTTGATATGCTTAGGCATTACGTCGAATAAAGCAAAAAACCTTTATTAAGTTTTGAAATGACAAAGGACATTGTTCAGCATCCATACATAGTTAGCCTAAGAACCAACAATCATGAAATATTATTTTCTAGGTTCAAAATCGTAAGTAAATGACTGTAAAAACAAAGATTATTGACGGACACTTCTGAGAACTTAAACTATTAGGAAAACTAAAATTTTTTTGAGGTTATGTTTAATATTCAATGAAACATAGGTCAACCTATGAATTTAGTATGAACTCAGTATGAAGTGAATTAAAATTACAACTAATTCATATTATTCGGTGCGATTTTAAAGAATAACTATTAGGAAAAACTTGGTTAGGTAGGAATCATGAATAAAATAAAAACTGTAGTTTTGCTTCTTATTTATTGACTATTTTTCACATAATTGTATCATATTGTGTATTGTATTTATTTGTATTTGTATGTACATGTATATTGTGTAAATATGCAGCGTGAATATGTATCAGGTGTTCTTGAATAATTTGGCAGTATGATCCTCTCAGGATGTTGTGGCACAGGTTCACTAGCACTTGGTAATAAGGGCTCTGCTCTTTGCTAACATCGATGGCATATTAGATAGCCGAAATAGTTAAATTAAAGGAAAAACAATCGTAAATAAACACACACAACAGGTAATCCGAAACGAGAATGCACATTCCGGTATATTAATAAACTACTCTTTGGAATACACGAATGCCACAGATTACTAGGAATGCAAACTGCATGCACCACAACCACAGCTTTATGCAGGCCCTTCACTTGATAACAGTTTGTCCTTGTCATGCTTAATAAGGAATGAAAAGAACAGACTAATGTCATGTTTTAAAATTACAAATACTATAATAGACAAGTGAAGTGCCTGCATTAGGAAGAACGAGTGTTTTGTTTGCAGCGCTGCCATAGATTATACACATAAAATGGTATTTACTGTCTCAGATTATTTTTTAACTTTTTAATTTAGCTTACTTAACTGGAAGTGTCCGTCTCAATCTAAATACTGATAATTATCGCAAAAAATATACTAAGAATTATCATAAATGCCAAATTGGTGTTGGTTCTTAGGCCAATTTTAACACTGTCCTTTTAATAACATTGTAAGAAATCATAACAATACAAAATCAACAATAAGCATCAATAATTTGCGGAAACCTTGCTTACATGAGATAGAAATGCGAAAAACATCTTGAATGAAACCATAGACAAATAAACTTAGTAGACTTTTTGTATGTATAGCATAAAATTTCTACTGCGCAGGCTTACTTTTCTATGGTCGTTGCTCAAGAAGTTTGCTGGGATGTATAATATTGCTTCTGTGCAGGCTTTGTTATCTATGGTTTATACTCAAGATATTTGCCGGGATGAATAACTTACCTGTAAACTGATAAAGTGTTCTTCTAGAAGCTTGTAAGTGAGCTCTTTGCATTCCTTATTGGGCAACATGGCGTGTTTCTGAATATCTTCCTCGTCTATGTATTTTTTCGTACGAATTAACCTATAATAATTAATTTAACTTTTCATCATTTAGACTTTTTTGTATTATAGACATTAAACACAAGCTAATGTAGTTAGTGACAGGCCTAAAATTAATCGACACCGGATTTATTTTAATTGTCAATACATAAATATACCTACGGCCACCAACCTATAGGCGCTAAGGATATCAAGAAGATACTACCCACAGACCCAAGCACGATGGATTAAAAGTGGTATAAGTCGCGGCACGAAACTAGCGCTGACCGTTATTGCGCAAAAGTAAATTGTTTTTAAAAATTTTTTTTATTTCATCCATTTTAGTGAAAATCTCACCGTAAACAGCAAACAATAGCACAATTGACGGAAAAATCGGTGAACATCTTGCGTGCCTTTGAAATTTGATGGTGAAATTCACCATCAGATCCTCACTTAGTTCCAATGGGATCAACCCGGAAGTGCACTCTTTCGAATAAAAAAAGAATTTTGGAAATCGGTCCACAATTGACGGAGAAATCGGTGAACATACATAAAAAAAACAGTCGAACACAGAACCTCCTCCTTTTTTGAAGTCGGTTAAAAATGAAGATGTTTTTGTTGCTTGTGCATTTAGCCAATGTCAAGTGTTAAATGTATATAAATACTATAGCACTCATGGTCAAAGTAATAAGTCAAGTCAAAGTAAGTGGCAGTCAACAAACCCCCTTTCCCCATGTTTCAGTAAAAGTGTGGGGATTTACTGGAACCTCCCCGTGTACTCCTTGAGGGAACGTCGAAAGACACTTTCCGCGTGGATTTTTTTCTAGTTATATTTTCTTTAGATTTAAACATCAAGCAGTTACATGCTTTAAAAATAATAAAAATTCTAATTACAATAATTATTTAAAAAACGGGGATAAAATAAATTCTAGTTTTTTGGCAAACGATTTAAAATTAAGTACACTACATTTCATAAAAATTTGGAGTTTGCCGGTGATAGGCAAGGCACAATCTCGCCTGATGGAACGCGATGATAAGATTCACTCTGGCCTTGAAGATGTCCAGAAAATAACCCTCCATAGAAATTTTAACCGTCTCACATGGAAAATGCTAGTGTGTTCTTATGTCCGACAGGGGCATCGTTTTCATAGAATCTTTAACGTTGCGATACTTTCCGGAGCTGACAAAATTTCGTGCTTGGGATCTGACTTCATCCCTATTCAATGAAAGAAAAATAAAAAAACGAGTGTGCTTATGACCACACGACTGAACTCGTATTTGACTGACATAATCGTGTACTTATGTATGTATTGTATATATATATGTGTGTGTATAATATGTATATATTCTGTTAAGAGTATCTGTATCATAGGTTTATCTTTAATTTGTCTTTATTGCGCCCCCGTCATATTAGTTTTTTTCTCACGCCCTTACTGGTCGACTGGTAGAGAATGCCTTATGGCATTATTTCCGCCATTTGCTTTGTAATTTTGCAATAAAGTTTAAAAAAATAAAATTAATAAAGAAAATGCACTGCTTTCGCTTGCTTATATCCCCCACTCAACTCCCGTTCGTCTCGCCCGAACACACTAATGGTCTGTGCACTCTTCGTAACGCGTAACTCATTCGCCAGCTCACACCCCAAATCAAGCGTGCGCAAAGAAGTTTCACTCCAAAAATGCTTCAGCTTGTATTATATCTTTATTACGCCGATATTGAAGATCCATCAACCAGCTACTAGGCTACATCCGTAAATTAATCAAATGTAAGCCTTCTCTAAAGTAATGACAGAGGAGCTCGATGTCGCAAGTGGTAGGTAGCGCGTGCGGTCTACGTTCGTGGAAGTGAACCTATGGCACTGGCCAGTCATCGGATGGGTGATCAAAAACTTATTATCTCGACCTTCTCCGTGCTTCGGAAGGCACGTTAAGCTGTTGGTTCTGGCTGCATCTGCAGTCTTTAGAACCCAGCCTTGACCCCATCGGGACATTAAATGGCTGATAGTGATGATATAAGGAGTCAAAAATGAAAAATACAGTTTAAAACTAGGGATTTTGGTTTAAAAGAATTTTATTTGCAACTATATCATGCCTGAATATCCGGGCGGCGTGGGAGCCCAGCCGCTCCGTCACGAGGTGGTCTAACGCGGCGTGAACTAGTTCTTGAGCGGCGTGACGGACTCTAACTGAATATTGGCCGCCCCCAGCTTCCCCGTAACGGCGTATGAAGCCGGCCCCGCTCTCCTCTATTATCGTAACCCAACAATATTTATTTTAGCATTAAAGAAAAAAAAAGACAAGAAGCTATATAGTACTAGTGGGTGCCTGCGTGGAAAAATATGATTTTTATACAAACTTCCACCCCGTTGAAGGATGATTTCCAGGATAAAAAAATATCCTGTGTCCTTCCCCGGGACTCAAACTATATCTTTGCCAAATGCCATCTTAATCGGTTCAGCTGCTTGAGCGTGAAGAGGTAACAGACACACACACTTTCGCATTTATTATATTAGTATGTGGTGGGTATGAGTAAGGACCGAGTATATATAAGGTAGGTATATTAAATCATGGAGCCGCAAAGTAGCGTAACCAGTATGGATTTTTCATAATAAATAGTCGATGGAAAAATAACATGTATTCTCATAAACGTTATTTGAACTTTATGTTTTAGTAAGTCACGTGTTGTTTTATAATTAATAGCCAACGATATTAAATACCCAACACAAACAAAATCGTGCCCGAAACCTGTCCAAAAGGTACATTGAACGTTCCACAGAGCTCCGTAAGATGATCGCGTAGTCAAAATCAATATAAGGCATTATTTAAATATTGAAAGTAACCTTTAATACATACTGTATAAGGTCTTAAATAAAACACATGCGTCAAGGACTTCTGACAGTTCGAAATGCAAGCTCGTAAAACTTTACGACTTATTGCTATATGCGGAAGAATTTAGACCTTAGTTCTTTGACTCTACGCGCAATTCTGAACGCGCTGTTAGCAATATAGCAGGCACGGACCGCGAGGAAAAGAGACGGCTATATGGCGACGTATAACCGACCATGCATTTGAATATCACAAATATTTTATATTAAATCAATTTGTAGTAAGTATTAGATCAAAATTTGCTTCAAATGAATTCAATTAACAAACATTGACTAGATACGTGTCGAAAAAACGACACTTTTAAGTATTATTTTCGCATTTTTTCGCGGAGCTCTGTGGCATCTTGACTTTGTAACGGTCCGCGCGTGACTGTGAACCAAAAAGTGCTTAAGTGGAGTTCAAGCACTTCTTGATTGAGACACTTTGAACGCTCGTGGTGTATCTAGGGTATTTAATATCGTTCTTAATAGCGCAAGAAAAGTGATGTTGAAATTTTAATGAAAATACTGATGCCAATTCTGGCGTGATTCTCTAAATTTAAAATTAACTTTGACATCAGTCTCTCCTTTTCATTCTGTATAGAGAATGACCAGGATATACTGTTGTCAAATTTAATTTTAGGTTTAGAGAATCATGCTAAAATCGACACCACTGTAAAGTTAACGTATCTGTACTAAGAACTGATTAATTAATGAAGTTGTTCTTCGAAAACAACAAGATTTACGATCTTTTTTTATGAAATAAAAAGTATATAAAATTGTTATAACAAACAGAATAAAATCTAGATTAAACCAAAGTAAATCTGGCATTATAGGAATGAAAATATTTATGTTATACTAGCTGTGCCCAGCGGTGTTACCCGCGGTTTATTAGGGATATTTTCCCGCAGTGAAACGTACCCTAAATGTTTATGCAGGGTGTCAGCTAACTCCACACAAAATTTTATTAAAATCGCTCCAGCCGTTTAGACGTGAAGAAGTAACAAACATACACAGAAAACTTTCGCTTTTATAATATTTGTGACTAGTGACCGCCCCCAACATCGCCTATGTACACTGGCTGGTTCTGGAGAAGTTTTTTGCGACTAGGGTACTATTTAATAACATAATTTGAAAAGTTCGGACATTTTAGTCACAAAATGTAAACATCACCCACTTAGTTACAATGATATTATACGCGTGGTAGCAGACGCTCGCATCGCGAGGGGGGTCTCGTTGTTGATTTTTAAAGATGATTTTTATTATGTTTTAAATTAATGAGAACTTAATGAAGATTCATCGACTTATTTTATATAACTTAATAAGTTGTATTACTCATATTCAATCTAATTTAAAAAAAACCGGACAAAGTCCGGACTACAAGCAAAAAGTCCGGACATGTCCGGAAATATCCCGACGGATGGTAACCCTATCTGTGACTCACCAATCACCTTGAGGTAGTGGTTGATATGTTGTGATATGAGCGGTTTGTCAGCGCAGCGCTCGCGCAGCTCGGTGACGGGCACGGGGCCCGACTCGGCCGCCCACGCCGGCATAGAGAGGTACATCTGTTGTAGCAGCACGCGGGTCAACTCGCCCGCTGCACCACAAATTCAAACTATTATATATATAACTACTAACGATACATGTATGATATCAATGACGACTTCCGTGGTCGAGTGGTTCGTACGCCGGGTTTCATGGTGTCACCGACTCGAGAGGTCCCGGGTTCGAATCCCGGTGGGGGCAGATGTTTGTGTGATAAATACGAGCATTTGTACTCCATTCATGGATGTTTAATATGTATTTCTATTTAAATATGCTTATATATGTACATTTGTATTCTATCTGTTACCCTAGAGTATAACACAACACAATCCTTACAGTGCTTACTTTGGGGCTAGGCTTATTGGTGTGTGTTGGAAATATTTATTAAAATAAAACAACTCCTTCGTAGACTTAAGGAATTAAATTATGGACATCGGCAAGTAATGCCAATGTCGACAAAGTAAAAGAGGTCAGTATTGTATCCTACTAGCGGCGACCCGCAATTGCGTCCAGGTTGACTATAGATTTTCGAGATACCCACAGAAACCTTACATTTTTTCCAGGACAAAAAGGGGCTTATGTCTTAATCCAAGATAAACTATATGTGTGCAAAATTTCTTCGAAATCCATGACCAAATCCACACAAAAAAAACCCTTTCAATGTTCCTACAGTTTTTGTTTATTTTTATTTTTTTATGTAAAAAAAATAATTACTTTAAACTTTGGTAGTTGATTAGTTGTTTTTTCCATATTCTATTTATTAGATATTTTATCCGATTATAATAATTTAAAATATGATTATTTCTATATTCATTGCTGAAACTATTATTTTGAGTTTTTAATTATAAATCTATCGGCGCTATCTATCTATATAGTATAAGCTTGCAAGGATTATAGTTAAGACTCACCATTGTCATCTATACGCCGCGCAATTGCTTTAACCATAAGATCATCTCTGAAGTCTTGGTGAAACCTGTCATAATTCACTCTCCAGTACACATCTGAAAGTACAGCTTTATAACTATTTTTATAATGAAAAAGATTTTATGTCAAAATTTTCTAAAGTAAACAATGGTGTCGATTCTGGTATGATTCTCTAAACCTAATAATAAATAAATAATAAATATTTCCAACACACAGCAATTAGCCTAGCCCCAAAGTAAGCACTGTAAGGCTTGTGTTATGGGATGCTAGGGTAATGGATAGAATACATATACTGTATAAGTATATTTATATAGAAATAAATATTAAACATCCATGACTAGAGTAAAAATGCTCGTATTCATCACACAAACATCTGCCCGCAGCGGAAATCGAACCCGGGACATCTCGAGCGTACAAACCACTCGGCCACGGTGGTCGTCATATATAATAAAAGGTGTATCCTTGTCATTCTCTGTACAGAATGAAAAAGAGAGACTGATGTTAAATTTAGTTTTAAGTTTAGAGAATCATGGCAGAATGCACACCAGTAAATAGTTGTTTTAAAACTCGTATTATATTAACTTACTATCATTAATATCAGCTATGTTGCCGGTGTTGACAGCTTGTATCAGTGCCCTGGTGTCGAGATCTGGCACAATAGTAGCGACCGGCACAAGTGTCGGCACTTCGCAGTCTTCCTTTAGCTCGGCAACCGGTGCCTGTTGTATATATGCTGCAGTAGCGAGGCTAACAAATGTATCTTTTAACTGGATTACATTGATATTTGACTCCTGCAACATTGATGATGATTTGAACGTGAATGACGTGATCCCTTTCATTTCTATGTTGGGTAATAGATTAATTATGTTGCATTGACTCTTTTATAAAGGGGTTATAGGGGAAGTATATATATACTGGATTATGCCTTTGATTTTATGACAAACGAATCTACTAAATTCTAGAAGAATAATAAAATAAAGAGGGCGGAGGATGGTCAAACAAGAAATCTCATAACGGGTTAGGGAGTAGCGCAAGTCGCAAGGATCCCCTAATCAAGGCCAGAGGACTATCCTTCACGAGGTTGCCGCCTGTTTTTGGTCAAATACCTTCTGTAATTGATGATTGAATGTAATTGATAACAAAAATCTCAGGCCGGACCACAAATCCCGTATAGCCGAACCGTGGCGGCGCATATCGGCTATCGTGGCGGCGCATATCCACACACGGGCCCACATGGCCTAGGGGAACTAAATACCTCCTAAAAGATTGTACCACACACCCTTGGGCAGGAGTCGTGTGCGTTACTTGGCACTTCCCGCCAAAGCCCCAAAACAACATTAGTGCTGCGAAAAGAGAAACAGTACCTCAGGAGGGTATCGCGAATAGCGAAGAGTCCCTCACCGAGCCTAACTTGGTCTGTCCCACGTATTCTGGGAGGGACAAACAGCGCTCAGGGAAAGGCGCAAGCCTGGACCTGTCTGGCCTAGCTGAGGCCATAACTACAGCCACACAACAACAGACAAAAACAAATACAGTGGTCTGTGGTCGCCCATAAGCGCCCCTGCAAAAGGGAGTCTGCTAATGTGGCAGCCACCCACAGTCACACACACAAAGGCTCGCAGGACACAACGGAACGCAACCGGCGCGCGAGAAGGGATGCCCTGCAACCCAACACAAACAAAAACAAAGACCAAACACAGTTGGCCACCGCAGCAGTGGAAACACAGCGCGAGCCTGTAGAAATACAGAGGGCCGGCAAACCAAACACAAACAAACAACTAAGGAGGAGCAGCCTGGGGTTGAGTGTTGTTCGACGAGGTGGCTTCTGTGAGCGGCCACGCCTGGATGACACACAATCTCCAAGGGGGGATGCCAAGCGCGTGAAAAGCGGACGGGGAGCTACGCAGATGCGAGTAAATCGCATCTGAGAGTAGCGGTCACCACCGCTTCGCCGAGGGACCTCTCGTCTGAGGCGGAAAACCTGAAGGAGACCATCGACGATGGCATTCTACAGGCTGTTCTAACTTCACAGTCTCCAGATGCGCAGGTCCCATTTTTCCGCGGGCGACCCTTCCTACTGGACGGGATGCTAGCGATGTGGTGCGAGGACGAAAACGCGCTAAACTAGCCCGAGCAAACGGTGAAAACCATGCAGTCACCCATCCAAAACACCACGTTAACGGTCATCAATTTGTCGGATATGAAGAAGAAGCTCAGAGCTGGGCTTGGCAATGACGATTATAAACAAGCCAAATCCTTTAGACCAATTAGTCTAACCTCTTTCCTTTTGAAAACATTGGAAACACTGGTAGACCAACACCTTAGGGATGGAGCAGTTAGTAAGGTCCCGCTGCACACACAACAACATGCCTACAGAAAAGGCAGATCAACAGTTGGCACTGTATGCAGTGGTCCATAAAATCGGCAATCACAAACAACGGGGAGTCCTATCACCACTTCTCTGGAACATAGTGTAACGTGTTAAAAACGTCACATGGATCTCCTTCGCTCGAAGAGCGAGATAGAAGTTTTTTTTTGGTTGTCTCTCTGGTCGTTTTTATCTCGCGCCCATTTTCTGTAATCTGTGCACTTTTGAATAATTATGTTGCTAACTTTATCGAGCAGTAGGCTGAATGGACGTTGTTCTCTTTGCCTACCGCCAAGACAAACTTAAGAAAAGAACTGTCACTTCACTTCACGACCAAAATTTTTACGAGAAACATGTAAGAATCGTAATCGTAATTTTTCACATGATAATTCATTAGATTGTCAATTATTTTTTAATGGTAAGTGTTTTTCCAAATTCGAAAAGTGTTTTAATTCACATATTTCAATGATTTACCTTAGAATTCATTTCTTTTTCAGATGAAACATTTTACATCATCCATACAAAATGGCGTTGACCATGCTTTAAGCTTAATTTAATTGAAAAAACGGTAAGAACCTTAGAGATTCCCTTAGATTTACATTTTTCCTTTGTTGTGAGCCATGTGCTAATCTGAGGAATGTTCGTTTTCAGCGAAAAGCGTTTTTTTTATATATGGAATTTTATTTGGATATCGTATCCAAATCACGATGTTTCCCGTGATGTGGAGGTGAACCCATGGGATGTAACAACGGCCATCCCTTACATATTTGCAACACCAGACATATTTAACTCCAAAGATGCAACGAGGTCGGTAATCTTCTAAATTCATAATTGTGTTTCGGCCCCCATATTAAAGGTAACATTTTCGCTTACATCTTGGTAGCTTTAGTATATAAAGTAATTTCAAAATTTAGCAGTAACCCTTTTGGACCAGTAATTCTGTAGTAAATTTAAATACACACATCAAAAGTGTCTAGGGATCAAGCATTTTTATGCGGATTTCTTGAGATTGAGATGTGGCTTTGTAATAAATTTATGATTTTATAAATTTATATGGATCCTTTTTGGTGCATTTCATAATTTGAATCAGGAACTGTGAATCAAATTCGAGTAAAAGATGAAAATCAGCTGTCAATATTTTCCCTATAAAAACATACAACGCATTGAAGACATTATTAGTGCTACTGTTTCCCTACTACTGATTAAAACCAACGTTATTATGGAGCGGCGACGTCATTTAAGCAGGGAAGAAATGCTCAGAGCCGTGGGAATGATAGAAGCTGGTTCCCGGCAACGTACTGTGGCTTTAGCTCTGAATACAAGTCAGAGTGTTATCAGTCGACTTTGGACACGATACCGAAGCACTGGTACCGTGGCTGAGCGCCATGGAGGACGGTATCGCTGCACCACACGGAGACAAGACCGATACATTCAAATCTTAACTCGAAGAGCTCCAACAATAACCGCCATGATGTTAGCCGTGAGGCTTCATCACTCTTCAGGGAACTTAATTAGCGACCAAACAGTCAGAAACCGCTTGCATGAAGTGAACCTTCATTCCCGAAGACCGCTACGGGTACCACCTATAGCAATGCACAATCGTAGGATTCGATATCAATGGGCTCTTGAACACAGAAATTGGGCAGAAGAACAATGGCGTTTCGTGTGCTTTTCTGATGAGTCTCGTTTTGGTATGAGACCGGATACAAGACGTATACGACACTGGAGAACCCCTGGACGCCAACAGCGATTAAAATCCTGCCAGGAAGTCCATCCTTATAGTGGTGGAACCATCATGGTATGGGCGGGTATTTGGATCGGCGGAAGAACTGAGTTGATTTGGATCAGAGGCAACCTCAACGCTCAAATTTATGCTGAGACGATTGTATCAGACGTCATCGTTCCTCTACAAGTGCAAATCGGTCCCTTATTTCAGTTAATGCATGATAATGCACGACCGCACACCGCAAGAGTTGTAAGACAGACTCTCGCCGCAGCTAACATCAATGTCCTGCCCTGGCCTGCTCAGTCGCCAGACTTGAACCCGATTGAGCATGCATGGGATATGCTACAGAGAAGAGCTCTGCCGAATATGGAGGGTATCCAGTCGCAAGAAGACCTTTTTTTGTTGTTGCAACGAACATGGGCGGCCATTCCACAGCGTGATTTGGATGAACTCATTTTGAGTATGCCAAACCGATGTTCTTGTGTTGTTAGTGTTCGCGGTAGAAATACGGATTATTAATTGTTTAAGTTACCCAATAAAATTTTAGAGAAAACTGTTATTTCAGTCTTTTTTTCGAACTTTTGTGTTAGTGGTTCAAATGTCAAAAATCCCTTTATAAGGAAAATGGCAAATTTCTTTATTAATGCAAAGGTGACTTGGTTTATCGTTACTGTGACAAACGAAAACACTTTATTTGATGAATCCTTAAAGAAAATTTTAATTAATATCAATCAGGAGAAAAGTTATTGCAAAAATATATGTTGATCCCTAGACACTTTTGATGTGTGTAAATTACAAACCCAAAATGAACATGAATTTGCATTAAGCTCCCCTTGCGATTAATAGTCCCTTGCTTTCCCGGTTAATATGTTTTAATGATAGTGTGGTAGGCCTGGCGCCCGAGTATTCTTTTTAATTAATTTCGGCCTGTCCATTTCTCACAAACTTTTTATTTTTTAATATTACAATAGTAGTAGACAGCCTCATAAGGAGTCTGAATGATATAGGATACACTACTATTGGTTATGTGGACCACCTAACAATTCTAATAAAAGGGAATGCTGAAAACATCCTTTGTAAAGTTATGCGTTCTGCCCTTCAGATTGTGGAAAAATGGTGTGACAAACATCATTTGGCAGTAAACCCAAATAAAACAGAGCTTGTTCTTTTCACCAGCAAAAGGAAGCTATCCCTAAAAATAATGAGGGATTGATATTTCCTTTTCATTGGGAGTATATATATATGTATATAAACTGGATTATGCCTTTGATTTTATGACAAACTAATCTACTAAATGTTAGATGAATAATAAAATAATGAGGGACCCAGTGACAGAGCTCTAAAGAAACTGCACAATTTTTCAAATCTACATGCACAGTATACATTATATCTTTTGGAATGATTACAATATTAATTAAAATTACTTACCTTTCCATCCTTATATTTCGTGGCGATAGTTACAAGAAGAACAGTGGCTGTACAGATAGCCTGCTGCAATAACTCTTCTACTAATAACTCCGCTTCACTACCAAACTTGCTTTTTATTTGAAGAAGGTATCTGGAAAGTTTTTTAGTATTATCAGAATGTAAAAATTGTGATGTGTTGATAGTGGTTTCCATTATCATTTAAAAATTGTACTAGTGTTTCTAAACTGAAACTGTTCTAAGACTTTTATATAGCTGTTTAGGATGTGGTCAGAATTTGCAGCATAAAAAGCCATCTCCTTATTGCTCACAATAAAAATATATTTTGAACAACTTCTAGGCACTGTTTACCAAATGTAAGGCTATAAAAAGAAAAATGATTTATGCATTTAACTGCTGGATTTTTAAATCTTAAGAAATTTTAGTAGATAACATTCCACTAGGTCCAGGTCTGAGATGCGATTCCAATCCACATCCTCTGCTATCCAGGTGGAATGAAGATCAATGATTTCACTTTTACAATCAACTTTTTATCTAACTATATCTTCACACCGAGTCCCGGGTGGGGTAAGCAGAGACATTTTATATTTGTATTTTTATCTAATACCTTGGATACCGTATGAGCAATAGCACATTGTCAGGTAACAACTTATAATCTGCTATTGAATCATTTACTGATGGTTCAAACGTAGCTAGATCAAATTTCAGTAGTGTCCTTAGACTCTCTATAACCTGAAATAAAATTAAACTCTCTTTAGTAAATAGGGAACCATCATAAGTACATTTGCAAATTCTTTTACGATTTTATTACACTTGACCTAGAAAAAGGATGCATAAAAACAATTCGCCCCCCAAACATAACCTAACAGCTATTTGCAACTCATACTTCTTATAAGTATACATGCTATTTACGGTTGCATTAAGTAATCAGAAATAAATAAAAGAAGTGTATTCGTTTAAATGAAATATATATAAATATATATAACGAATAACACACAGAAAAGTATTTGTTTACAAACATTGGCTGCATAATTTGGCATCGTTTTGTACTACTTACCTGTTGTCTAGGCAATCCCGTTGTTTTTACAATCATACTTATTGGTTTGGAGCCATATGTAAATAAGTCTTTACCGACTTGTTGCACTATTTCACCAAAATATCTGTGCAGTATTTCTGAAACCGCACGGCCTAACTGGTGCGACATGTTATAATGGGAGAGCGTGGGGAAGGCAATAAACTTCCTTCTTCCAAACTAGTGTAAGACTTCACGATTATTTCATACCATTATTCAGTTAGTAAAATAAATAATAATCAAATTATAAACTAGGTACCTATTTCTCATGCGTTAATAATCCAAGGTATGTGACTGACAGCTGGAGCTAGCTGAATGACATTGACAGCTGTCACTGTCTGTCTGAATAAATGCCGGACCTGTCTGTAATTAACCTCTGAAGAAGTATCTTTTAAGGAATAGAAATGACACGAAAACATAAACATACGTAGATAGACACATTGTAATTTGGTATATATATCACAAAAATTGTGTTGTTTCCTTTTTACTTCTATTGATGCATATGAAAAAGACACCAGCACTCTATTTCGCAATATCCGCTACAGTAATGACAATCTATATCTAATAAACAATTGTGCTCGTGTCGCCATTTTAGCTTCCCATACGCAGTCTGTGGTTCCCTAGTTTGTTTACAAATTAACTCAAAGTTGTCGACGTGATTCTTATTGGAGGAATTTAAAACCGAGAAAATAATTAAATTTAGAATTTAAACATAAATGTGAAGTGTTCTGTAATTGATTGTAGCCTGTGTCAAAACAAAAATAGATCACACCTAAGTTTTCACCTGTAAGTAACTAATTTAACTAGAAATTGCTATTTTTATAAGAAGTATTCATGAAACTTTATTAAAACTACAGCATAAGAAACCAAAGGCTACAGGAACCAAAGCCTGTTGCCTTTCAACGAATGTTCATCTAGTTTACAATAGTAATCTAGCAGCGCTAGTGTTGTAGCCCTCATCGATCTTGGTCTTATCGATATTTCATTTTTTTTTAGTTTGCCTCGAACGGTACTAATAACTCGCAACCCTACGAATTAATTCAATTTATGAAAAATAATAAACTAACATAACTACCTAAACTTTAACTTTCCTTAACTAAAATGTAATAGAAAAGCGATTACAAATTTGTTACTCTTAAGATATACCGAATGAAAATTATGATAAAAACTTGCTTATCTATTTTTTTCTTTTCAGTCCACTATAGCCAAATTAAGTAACTTAAGCACAAGACCTGTAATAATGGATACATATAATATTCTTGAAATGGTAAGTAAAGTATTCTATTTATATTTCGGTTGTTGCATGAGTATATTTAATAATTTTTCAAAAACTATAAAATATAAAACTTAGCATCTAGTGTTGGTACCATAGTATAGACTTCTGGGTCTCAAAAAACCGCTTATTATTTAGATATAGTTTTCATATTTTATAGCTTTTACAAAATAATGAAATTTACACATACAATTACCAAAATATAAATAGAATAAATAGGTTTCAAAAATTTTGTATGCAATGATACCACAGCTCCTTAGCGGACTGGGCCTGTACCCGAAATATATTGCTACATTTTCCATACATCCTGAAAAGGATGCGAAGCGTCAAAAATACAGTGTAAAATATTAAAAACGCATTTATACTCGTTCAAAACTTGTTTCATTTAATAAGTGGTGGGCGTGAAAACTTAGAAACAAATATATTTTGTTTTGTTTTTTGTTTCAGGTCTGTCAACAATCCTGGTCAAATAAATCTCATACATCCGTATATACTTAGACTGCCCTAGAAATGGTTAGCTGTTTAGTCATTATTATTATTATAATATACACATAAAAAACCGCCTGGCCGTAATTATTACCTTTAGCAAATTTTCGAAGTTATATTAAACTTGTCTCCTCAAAAGGAGTATTGAAGTGAACCTTGCACATTGTGTCTTTTATATACTTGCTCATTTATTTTGAAAATTGTTTACTGGATATTTCGTGCTTTTGTATATTTATTGTTTCCTATTTTACATTATATTATGGAAGTTGACCTCAATAAATGTGTATAATTTTGATGTCCGCGTATGAAATAAAACAGGGAGAAAAAAGCAGGCTATGTTTCTTACCGGTTCTTCTCAGTATACAAGGTCTCCCGCCGTAGATTTGCGAACCGACGGCGCAGCTTTCGACTTTCATATGTGCTTGTGAAAGCCTAAACGGAATAAATGAATATTGATTTTTTTTAATTTTAACATCTGAAATAAATGTTTATAATTAAATCTTGAATTTTATTTTAAATAATATATCATCGATATGCCCTTCAGTTACTTTTAGTTTAAAATTGTAATAATGATTTATTAAAGTTAATAAACACCAGCCTTTATCATAATGTGCACATGCAGACGAATAACGAAAATGTTTGTGTAGGGACAATGGGCAAAACACACCCTGCTCCGCCAACAATGTAATTAGTATGAATTGACAGGTCTATGTGAAAACTAGCCTTTTTTATTATGACACTGTTAAACATATATCCCAGTAGTCAAAAGATATGACACCGTAAAAAATATCCTGGTAGTCTAAAGATATGACACATGGGCATATTTAAGTAGCTAAACAAATTAATTTTATAGTACCTTAATTTAATATTATTCGAAACCATAATAATATGCCATATTATACTGTACAACCAGATATACGATAAAGCCTGCCGACCATCCTGCGCTTGCATTTACTGAGGGTTAAAGGACTTGCAGTTGCAAATAGTCGACTCGTTAACTTCGTTGTGTTTGTAAGCTCCCTGTCACTTGATTGATTTTTATCTAACACGCTTAGGACATTGGAACACGATGATCGGTTTTGTCAATTAGTATGGATGAACTGGAATCATTTTTTCTCCGAAGCTTGGACAAGTTTGTGTGATTTGTGGTCGCCCCGTTTTACATAGAAGACAATTTACTACAACGAACAGACTGTTTAAAAAACCCCGAATCCATGCGGGAATTTTTGAATTTACTTTAGCGTGGCAGAATAACATAAGCGGTAAAGTACTCACATAATAAAACTAGTTTTTACGGGTTAATGCACGAAACTTTATTTATTTATTGACATAATGTTTCGTAGCCTTTACAGGCTACGAAACGTCATGTCAATAAATAAATAAAGTAATGTGCGTGAAAATCTAAGAAACAAATACTCACATAATACCTGAGCCCCCTATGTAGGGTGTATTTGTACCTGTTTAACCTAAAATAACTAAGGACCCCCAGCATGGAATTTGATTCGCTTTTCACAGATGATCATGACTATAATACCTTTCAAACAAATGTAGTTTAAGCCGTGGTGGACGTGGGTGCAGCGTCCATACATTTTTGCCCAATAACCTTTACTAAGCCGTTTCTTATTGCTGTCCCTGTATTTTATAACAGTGGTAGAATTTAATTTACGTTGAATAAAATTATCTTCGATTGTTTCCGAAATTGAAATAGATTCTTCTCTCCCTTCAACCCTTTTCTCCAGTATATTTATGTGACCTTATATGCTTTGACCACAGCAAATAAAACATAACATCGATAAAAAGTATCGACTAAACGGATCCTACGTCCGCCATGTTTGCTCCCCGATATGTTTATACAGGTAAACACGCGAAGAACATGCTTGTGTAATTTCCATATGATACTTATTCAGAGGTATTAACTATATCGGTGTCGATTCTGGCATCATTATATAAACTTGAAGCTAAATTTAACATCAGTCTTTCTTTTTCATTCTGTACAGAGAATGACAAGGAAACACTGGTGTCGATTCTAGCATGATTCTCTAAACCTTAACTTAAATTTGACAGCAGTATATCTTTGTCATTCTCTATACAGAATGAAAAGAAGAGACTGATGTTAAATTTAGTTTTAAGATTAGAGAATCACGCTAGAATTGGCACCATTGTTGCCAAATATTAGTTTAGGCAAATACGATAGAAATCGTAAACTCTTATTAATAAACAAGAAATAAGCTTAGACTAGTTACGCCGTGTTTTGTTCATATCCCTCAAATGCCATTTGTCATTCAATGAACAGAGACTGAGATGATTTCTTTAATATAACCCAATAGTTCTATAAGTTGCAAATGTTTAATTCAGTTTTGCAGTCCATTGTTTTCATTTTCTTCCTATTACTACAGATCAGGCTGTTTGATTTAAAATCCTCTGCCTGTTCATTAAGCAGAAAATGAAAAATCTAGGCTGCGTTCAAAATCTACGCTCTACGTGCAAGTTTTTACCCCTTTGCACGTTTCTTCGATCTTTGAACCTGAACTTCACTTCACTTTGTGAAACATTGGTTGCGCACCTGGAGCGCAGGTTTAGAACGTAGCCCTGTGGTTTTGTTTTGATTATATTTTACTCTTGTATTTCCATTTCAATTTTCATGTTCATTAGACCTTTTCCTGCACAGAAATGGTTTTTTAATATCTCATTTTCGTATTTTGTTTCTACAAGGAGTAACAGTGTTTTGTGGTTTCTCCGTTTGTTGCTTAAAGCAAATGAACTAGCGAATACTACTTCATCTTCTTAATTTATGAAAATGAATGTTATAGAAAGTGCTGCAATTAATATTTTAAAACGTGGTGTTGAGTTAGACACCAAAAAACGATATACAGAAGCTCTTATTTGCTATCAAGAAGGTCTTCAAATCTTAGTAGATAAAATGAAAGGTAATTAAATCAACCTAAACAATTTTTACCTGTATCTCTAACTTGATCTATAACGTAATTGCTATTACAGCTGAACAAGATGATAACACAAGAAACTATTTGCGGAAAAAGGTAGAAGAATACATGAACAGAGCGGAGACAATTAAAAAGTTGGTGTTGCAACAAAAAGAAAATGGCCAGTTTCATGAACAGGTGCATATTGAAAACAATTCAACTGGTCATAGCTATAAGACTTTATTTGGTAGGTTTCTAGATGAAGATGTGGAGTTTATAGTTGTGGAAGATCCATATATCCGTAGTTTTCATCAAGTAAGTGTTGAAATGCTAAACTTTGATATTCTTTTAAACATACAATATTTAAAATAAAATAATGTTGCTTGATTCAGAAAACTTTACTAAAACCATATGTTTTTTCAGTGTCAAAACTTTCTTCGGCTTTGTGAATTAGCTGTTCGTTCATGTAATAATTTGAGGCATATACAATTAGTCACATCCAAAGATAACAAATCTGAGAGTGACCAAAGAGACTGGTTCAGCAATCTATCAAATGATTTGTATAAATATAAAGTAAAACTAATTGTACAATATTCAGAAACATTACATGACAGACAAATTGTGTAAGTATTATGGTTTCAAAATTATATATATATATTTTTATTTCATTGTACAAAGGACAATGTTAAATTTGGCCTAAGAACCAACACCAATTTGGCATTTATGATAATTCTTAGATAATTTTTGCGATAATTATCAGTATTTACATTGTGACGGACACTTCCAGTTAAGTAAGCTAAATTAAAAAGTTAAAAAATAATCTGAGGCTACCATTTTATGTGTATAATCTGTGGCAGCGCTGCAAACAAAACACTCTTCCTAATGCCTGCACTTCACTTGGCTATTCGTTCGCTTTTTGAAAACTTGACATCAGTCTGTCCTTTTTGTTCCATATTAAGCATGACAAGGGTAGTTTTCCAATTACAGAGCATAATGCGAATCAGTGGCGCACAATGCCAAATTATGCTGATGGTTAATTGGAACATGAATTAGTTTTCAAATGCACCAGCAGAGTGCGCTAAGTTCAGTGTTGAAAAAAAAGTCAATGTTTGTACCTTCATCCACACTTATATTTATTTTTTAACACAGTTTAAATTAACTATGATTATTTAAAAAAAAAACAGTGAAACGAAAACTTTCAAAAAATTTCAATATTAAATAATATTACTAACGATATTTAATAAATAAAACATTTCGATCAATACCAACTTAAAGAAAAAACACTTCTTAATTTTCTATTACTGAGTTGATACGAAAGCACGCATCACACGAAAACATTACTTTTGAGAGTACTCGATTGTGCGAAGCGTTGCTGTAGTTGAAACATTCAACGACAGGCATTATGCCGCATAATGCGCTGTAGTGCTGTAATTGGAAAACTACCAATAACAGATTGTTTTCAAGTGAAGGGCCGGCATAAAACTCGATACTCTGTGGTTGTGGTGCAGGCAGTTTAAGTTAGTAATCTGTGGCATTCGTGGTTTCTCGTTTCGGATTTCCTGTTGTGTGTGTTTATTTGCGATTGTTTTTTCTTTAATTTAACTATTTCGGCTATCTAATATGCCATCGATGTTACCAAATAGCAGACTCCTTATTACCAAGTGCTAGAGAACCTGTGCCACAACATCCTAAGAGGATCATACATACTGCCAATTTATTCAAGAGCAGCTGATACACATTCACGCTGCATATTTATATAATATACATGTGATATACAAATAAAATACAGTATGATACAATTATTTGAAAAATAGTTAAAAAAATATGAAGCAAAACTACAGTTTTTATTTTATTCATGATTCCTACCTTACCAAGTTTTTCCTAATAGTTATTCTTTAAAATCACGTCGAATAAAAATGAATTACTTGTAATATTAATTCAATTCATACTGAGTTCATACTAAGTTCATATGTTGACCTATGTTTCATTTAATATTAAACATAACGTCAAAAAATATTAAGTTTTTCTGATAATTTAAGTTCTCAGAAGTGTCCTTCAATAATCTTTGTTTTTATAGTCATTTACTTGCAATTTCGAACCTAGAAAATAATATTTCATGATTGTTGGTTCTTAGGCTAACAATGTATGGACACGGAACAATGTCCTTTAAGACAAAATCATCAACTGAATCTGGAAGTATGTAAACATTATTGAATGTTACTTTTGATTTAAATTCGTACTACCTACATACTGAGAGAATGTATTTTCTTTCTTTCCCTCCTGAGAAAGACAATCTCTGCCTTTTACAACTAAACCTGGTTTAAAACTGATGATGTCACTTTTGTTTGGTAAAAAGAAAACAGTGACAGCATTAGGTTTAAACTATAGACAATATTTTTGTATTTTACTTTATTTTACCCGTAAAAACTAGTTTTATTATGTGAGTACTTCACCGCTTATGTTATTCTGCCACGCTAAAGTAAATTCAAAAATAAGGCAGCCTATGTTCTCAGAATCTTTCTTAATTAAAAGAACTTGTGTAGAAAAAAATTATCCTTTGACTTGAATGCCATCGCAAATATTACAGCGTCTGTTATGCCAACTCGCAGCACCAATTCAGTGTAAACACCCAGGCCATCCTACCAATACTATTAATGCGAAAGTTTCTATGTTTGTTTCTCAATCATGCAAAACTACTGAATGGATTTGGATGGAATTTGGTATGCTTATAGTTTATGACCAGTCCCCATAGCATGAGCACCGCAATTCATATTTTATTATTGTAACGTGTTAAAACGTTACATGAATCTTCTTCGTTGGTAGAGCGAGATAGAAGACTTTCTTAGGTTGTCTCTCCCTGCTCGTTTTTAACTCGCGCCCATTTTCATTAATCTATGCGCTTTTGAATAAGTATGTCTCTGCCTTAATCAAGCAGTAAGCCGTATGGGCATTGTTTTCTTTGCCCACCCGGAAAGAGAAAACGAATTTAAGAAAAAACTAATGTCACTTCACTTCACGACGTATTTTTGCGGGAGCGGTATGATCCGCCGCTAATCTTAATGAATTACAAAGTAATTCATATTATTCATATTGTTTTTTAATGGTAAGTGTTTTTCCAAATTCAAAAGGTGTTTTTAATTATATATTTCGATAATTTACATGAGGATTGATTTTGTTTTCAGATGAAATATTTTGCACCATTTGTATGGAATGGCGAGGGCCATATCCAAAGCTTAATTTGTTTATAAAACGGTAAGAACCTTAGTGATTTCTTTCGTTTACACTTTTTCATTTGTTGTTAGCCATGTGCTAATCTACGGAATGTTTATTTTCAGCCATAGGCGTTTTTTTTTATTTTTAACTTAAATTTCAATAACATCATGCGAAAATAACAAACCCTCTGATGTAAGCAGCAGTGAGATCGGCCGTCCTTACATATTTTCAACACCAGACACAACCTACATAGATGCAGCGAGGTAACATTCAAAATTTATAGTTGTACCAGAACCCATAATATAAGGTAAATTTTTATACAATTCTTAGTAGAGCCTTAATATAAAATAATTTCTAAATTTAGAATTAACCCTTTTGCAGTAATTTCAATATATTGACAGCCCAAAATGAGTATGGATTTGCATTCACCCCCTTTGCGATTAATAGTTCAATGCTTTCCCGGCTAATATGGTATAGGCCTGGCGCCCGAGTATTCTATTTAATTAATTTCGGCCTATCCATTTAAAGTAATTTTTACAACAATTTAAAAAAAATATTTTCTAGTACAATTGGCACCATTTTATTTTTTTACTATTACGTTATCTAACTGTCAAACTCCATAGTAATTTGACAATTGAGTGTGATAAAAACAAGCTATTTATTATATTGTGGTTTTCATGCTAGGGGGGCTGGATTGAGACATAGGATACCTTTTTACCCAGGAAAATGTTAGGATCTGTGGTATTATCAAAAAACAAAAGTTGTGGGCGGCTGCTAATTGTGTTATATTTATAATAATTGTTATTGATTATTGCATATTTATTTCAGATTAAGCTCTGGTTGGATAATAAAAATTGGAAGAGGCCTTGACTTCTACAAAGCACCTGAAAACAAATTTTGCTTAGGTGTCTATGATATGGATTTGAGGCCATGCCATGAGACAACTGTGGATATAGTGCACTCTAAAAATGTGAAACAGTCATATGGATGATCTTATTCTATTTTAAGTGTAAATATTGTAATAATTATATTCATTAAATCAAATTATTTTAAGTATAAAATGATTTTATTGTGAGCTTTATTCAAGTTTGCTTTACCTATTAGTATTGAGATGTCTTGTGTTATCATTATGTTGTACAATTTAATATGATTTAATAAAAAAATTAAGTGCAAGTCTGACCAGGCTTCATTCAATCTGTTGACATATCAGCATAAAAACTTTTCATTATTACTATTTTAAATAGTCACTGTTTCTGATTATAAATTAAGTTATTTCATTCAGTGTTATACAGTGTATACAGAATAGTAACTTGTTATTTTGATAGAAGATTTATAGGTATTTCCTTAACTAGTGGTAAGAAAAAAATGTTGGACATTAAAAGTTAACATTTCAAGTTATTGTAAGTTTCCAATATAAATAAAAATATTTTTATTTTATTACACGATGTTGCTGATTTCATTTTAAGTATTTACTTGATAATTTGTAAGCAACCAATGAAAATGGTAGGTATCCAGTGCACTAACTCTGACTGCTTATTGAAAACTTGGATTTGGGATGCAACACAATCAAAGCATATTATCATTGAGGTACCGAGTATCTTATCCAATATATAATAGTTTTCACGCACATCACTCATTTAATAACACAAGTTGTAACGGTATAGATGCACTGATTTTATTTATTTATTGACGTTACGCATCTTTTGCAGGAATGCGTTGTCGGAATAATGATGAGGGTAGTATAACTTCAGTAAAACAGCTTCGTTAATAATATGGGTATATAATTCATTTTATAAACATAACAGTATAGTGTAAACTTCGATATCTCATCTGTATCATATCTTTACAGTTTCTTACATAAAAGTACATTCTCATTATACAATTTTAAGTCTATCAAACTTATATAGGTGGTATATTCGAGGTTCATATAAATGGATACAATTAGAGAAAAAACAAGTGTTAGCACTCAACAAGTCTTGTAATCCATGAATATATGTGAAAAGAAATAAAGATTGGAGCCAACCCTTTAGTGTAGCTTAAAAGAATAATTATACATGAATATAAGACTAGCAAAAAGTATGGCCTCTTTTATAACACTAGCATGGGTAGTATAAAAATGATAAATTTTTACCAAAAAAAATTTAAGTAGGTACTTATAACATGCGGTATTTACAACGCTAGGCTAAGGGAATTTAATAATTTATTCAATTTAAGAACTAGGTATATATTTCTGTATTTTATCTAAACTAAAAACATAGTTTATGTAGGTATACTGTACAACATTACTAATTCACAAAGGAAAATGGAATGTTTCGATAAAGGTACTTAAAGATTTTCATTATGAGGTGGTGCAGTCTACAAAAACATTGTCACATCCATTCATATTAACTTATAAGAAAAATACAATGACATCGAAATCTCCAAAACTGAGTTCATCGACTGTAACCTGACTGAATTAAACATAGGTCTCCTGTTCAGCTGAGAACAGCGTGAGGATTCCATCAGATGTGGTCGGATCATATCGTCGACTTCTTTCTGATAGTCTTGAAAAGCGGAAAAGTACAATGATATCGAAATCTCCAAAACTGAGTTCATTGACTGTAACCTGACTGAATTAAACATAGCTCTCCTGTTTAGCTGAGATCAGCATGAGGGATTCTATCAGATGTGATCGGATCATATCGTGGACCTCTTTCTGATAGTTTAGGAAAGCGTCTGCCTGTATATATTCCTCAGTGCCCTGAGGCAATGTATGAGGGTGTTGTCAGGGATCGAAATCTCCAAAACTGAGTTCATCGACGGTAACCTGACTGAATTAAACATAGCTCTCTTGTTTAGCTGAGAACAGCATGAGGGATTCCATCAGATGTGGCCGGATCATGTCGTCGACCTCTTTCTGGAGGTCTTGGAAGGCTTCTGGGTAATGTCTGTAGATGTTCCTCAGTGCCTTGAGGCAATGTATGAGGGTTTGGTCAGGGTTCACGTCGCTTGGAGCAGGGCTGAGCTGCGGTCGGATTCGCTGCGTCCTTACCAATTTGGTAAGATGAGGAACTCCTTCTAGTTGAACTATTTGCTGGGCGACATCTGGTACCAGGGTCAATCTGTAAAGAAATATTCTATTAGAAATTAAGCTTACTTAGTACCTGCATGCAAAAAATACTGTACCTATATAGGCACAAAAATAAAGTATTACGTCTGGATACATCCTAATAAAAGCATTTGTGCAGGTACAAGGTGATGGAAGGAACTTTTATTATGTTTAATTCATTTTTTGTTTTTGGCACTGTTATACGCTAGGAGTGAAGTGATAATCATTAATAGTTAGATTTTTAATATCAGTTTTTCAGAAACTGTATAGTTTCTAGTTCCAATTTCCAAAGTTTATTATCTTCATCAATGAAATATAGGTATTTATTTAGCGTCATATATTGCCTAATTGTTTCCGATTTTTAAACAAACCATTCATCGATCTGTTTTTTAGGAATTAGGAGAGGTACATTAGGTGACAATGGTGGCAACAAGATAGTATTCGATACTCGTTACCATGTGATTACCAATCTGGCGACACAAGACTCGGAACAGTGACGTTTACCCGTTATCGTTCTCTAACAGCGCCATCTATCCATCTACCTAGCGACAGCCTCAGCAGCGGCGCGTGGCTATGGAGCCTCGCCCACGCCTTCGTCTCAGCAGCGCTATCAACACAAGTAACACTCTAACAGCGCCATTTACGCACCTACCTAGCGACAGCCTCAGAGGCGTGGCAATGAAGCCTGGCTCGCGCCCTCATCTCCGCGGCGCTAATAACACAAATAGACAGCCTTAGCAGCATGGGAATGTGATCTCGCCCGCGCCTTCGTCTCAGCGGCGCTATTAACACAAGTAACATTCTCTAACAGCGCCACCTATCCACGTACCTAGGCGACAGCCTCGGCAGCATGGCAGTGCAGCCTGGCGCGCGCCAGTGACGGCAGCCCGCTATAATACAAGTAACAGCGCCACCTATCCACGTACCTAGCGGCAGCATGGCAGTGCAGCCTGGCGCGCGCCAGTGCCAGCAGCCCGCTGTAATACAAGTAACAGCGCCACCTATCCACGTACCTAGCGACAGCCTCGGCAGCATGGCAGTGCAGCCTGGCGCGCGCCATTGACAGCAGCCCGCTATAATACAAGTAACAGCGCCACCTATCCACGTACCTAGCGACAGCCTCGGCAGCATGGCAGTGCAACCTGGCGCGCGCCAGTGACGGCAGCCCGCTATAACACAAGTAACAGCGCCACCTATCCACGTACCTAGCGACAGCCTCGGCAGCATGGCAGTGCAGCCTGGCGCGCGCCAGTGACGGCAGCCCGCTATAACACAAGTAACAGTGCCACCTGTCCACGTACCTAGCGACAGCCTCGGCAGCATGGCAGTGCAACCTGGCGCGCGCCAGTGACGGCAGCCCGCTATAACACAAGTAACAGCGCCACCTATCCACGTACCTAGCGGCAGCATGGCAGTGCAGCCTGGCGCGCGCCAGTGCCAGCAGCCCGCTGTAATACAAGTAACAGCGCCACCTATCCACGTACCTAGCGACAGCCTCGGCAGCATGGCAGTGCAACCTGGCGCGCGCCAGTGACGGCAGCCCGCTATAATACAAGTAACAGCGCCACCTATCCACGTACCTAGCGACAGCCTCGGCAGCATGGCAGTGCAACCTGGCGCGCGCCAGTGACGGCAGCCCGCTATAACACAAGTAACAGCGCCACCTATCCACGTACCTAGCGACAGCCTCGGCAGCATGGCAGTGCAACCTGGCGCGCGCCAGTGACGGCAGCCCGCTATAATACAAGTAACAGTGCCACCTATCCACGTACCTAGCGACAGCCTCGGCAGCATGGCAGTGCAACCTGGCGCGCGCCAGTGACGGCAGCCCGCTATAATACAAGTAACAGCGCCACCTATCCACGTACCTAGCGACAGCCTCGGCAGCATGGCAGTGCAACCTGGCGCGCGCCAGTGACGGCAGCCCGCTATAACACAAGTAACAGCGCCACCTATCCACGTACCTAGCGACAGCCTCGGCAGCATGGCAGTGCAGCCTGGCGCGCGCCAGTGACGGCAGCCCGCTATAACACAAGTAACAGCGCCACCTATCCACGTACCTAGTGACAGCCTCGGCAGTATGGCAGTGCAGCCTGGCGCGCGCCAGTGACGGCAGCCCGCTATAACACAAGTAACAGCGCCACCTATCCACGTACCTAGCGACAGCCTCGGCAGCATGGCAGTGCAGCCTGGCGCGCGCCCTGGTCTCGGCGGCGCGCGGCGCATGCGCGGGGGAGGGGGGGCAGCGGGTGAAGCACACCAGCGCCGCGCTCACCGCCGCCTGCATCGATAGCGGGAGCACGCAGCGCGGGATCCTAGACAGTGATGCTAGGAACGACGCCGTTTGTTCCTGAAACAAACGGAAGACGTATACCACCGTGCCTTCTCATCGCTTCACGATCAGTACCCTTAGCACGAATCCACGAATAGTTTGCGAGTGCGAATATCAGTGTCAAATGTGTACTGATTTTTAGTTTTCGTTGCGTCCGTTTTGGAAAAACTTGAATAGCAGCGCCTATTCAAGTTTCCATACAAAACTTGACAATGACATTTCGGACTCGCAAACTATTCGAAATCGAATTTGGTTAGTGGTAAGGATACAGAGAGACCCCTTTTTCCCAGGGCCCCGCGATCGATAGGGGCCCCATTATACAAATAAGCCCAGGACCTCCAATAGGTCAAAGATGGCACTGGTCTAGAAGTCTAAGTAGCTAAACGTCCAACAGCGTGAAACTTCTAATAAGCAGTAAGTCTAATTAGCAAAATGTCCATGTAGCAAAACGTCAAACACTCAAATGACCTTTATAGCAGAACGTCTATTTAGAAAATCGTCATTTTTAAAATGTTGATGACAGAAAGTAAAACCCATTTCTAAACTTAAGAAAATTTGTTTAATATTAAAGAGTGATTGTACATTTTTTTGTATTTGCGATTTTATCTAGGAGCTTTAAAAAAGGAGCAGGGTTGGCTTTAATTTTATATTGGTGTTGAGTAGCCTGTGCCAACTGCCAACATTCGAGTGCATTGATTGTGTGGAAGTTATAATTAGTAGGACAGTATATAATATTGGCCCGAGATAACCATTGCCATTGTTGTTAACTGCTAATGAGTTTCTTGAAAAAAATATTGGATAATTCATAAGAGCTATCAATAAGTCAATTTGAGTAAAGTATAATTTTAATACCATTTGTGTGCTTGAGTATCCAAACATTTGACAAGCTTACTAGACGTTTCGCGCTGTTGGACATTCTGCTACTTAGACCTTTTGATCGTGAAGCCTTTTATGCTTAAAGTAAAAATATATAAATACATATATGTTTCGAATGCAGTTTTACACATACAAAGCATAACAAATCACCCAACCACTCCAAACAGAATGAATAGTGCATACTCGTAAATTTTGTATGCATGATAACGAAACAGCGCCATCTATTGTCAAAAAGTTTAACCAGGATTATGTTATAGAGTTCATGTCTTCATAATAATATCGAACCTATAACAATATTTTTTGATGGAATGTGATAAAAGTTTATGTGACATTACTCGTTGCTAACCTGTTGGTTTCTATCTAATATGCGCTATTAATTATGGATTGATGCCCTACTAAGCAACTACAAAATGAAAGAAGGCGAAATATGTTACTAAAATCTGTTTGATTGCGTGTATGTATGTTTGTTGGTACAAGTAACACTTACTTGTAGAAATATGGATATGCTCGGCCCCCGTTTCTTCACGGCGTCAAGCAATCGTTCAACGGTCCTGTGCTTGGTGAACACCTCCACTATGTCTGATGCTGTGGTGGTTTTCTCGTCTTCCTTTTTCTCTAGTTCAAGCTCTCGAACCAAGTTCACCAGACACGCGGTGCACAGTAATAATAACTGACAACATTCCGTTCGGCAAAGAAGACCTATCGATACAAGATTTATACGATTTTTAACATTTCAATGGGTATAAATTAAAATTAGTTTTATTATTTATGCTACACAGACAGGGAAATATTTTGTTGAATGGAAATTTTATTGCAATTTTAAAACACTTCAAGATAGTATCAATTCAAAGTTACTAATATGCTCCATAGATGGCGCTAATTGCATAGTTGTTTATTTTGACCCGTGGGTACTGCCTACAATAAAATAATCTTTATACCCATCTTATTATTTTACTGCTTCCTACTAAGAAAACATTTTTTAAATAATCAATCACTGTTAAGTTTCTCTTCCTATGCTTCAAGATCATAACTAATCCCGAACCATAGATTATAAAGTAAATACTCTCACTTGTGTAGATCTTAATTGCGCTATTTGACGACAGATGTCACTAAGCTATTTTGCATCTCCCAAATAAGAACCAAAGAAATTATGAGGGAAATAAATATTGTTTCATACATACCAGTGATGTTTTCGACGATGGAGTTTAAATACAGATGCAATTGAGTGAGGTCGTAGTGACCGCGCAGCCACGGCGCGGTGATTTGCGTGAGTACGGTGATGGCTTCACGCATTTGAGGTTCCGGGTTCGAACGATCGGATAGAATGTCCGACAGAATTTCTATGCCGCCACCCTAATAACAAAGTCAAGTTTTAATGCTATCACTCAGTTATTTTTTCAGTATTCATGCAGAAAAAAGGGCACAGTTTATTTCTGATAACAAAAACAATTTAAATATAAAATAGTTAGACCTTTTTGAAATGAAGGGTGTTATATTAGGAATGCTTAAAGTTTTTAAATACCTTCGTTTATTTATTAAGGCAAAAATGTGTGAATTAAATTAGAGATAGACAGAAAATACAATAATCACTTGAGTATCTGTAGTTAAGCCAAGAGTAACAGAGTTCTAACGACGTTTATACTACGAGAGCGGAGAGCCACTTGTAAAATCGCAATTGTAACAGAAGCTTGACCAAAAACAAAATGTGATTAGCATATTTAAACTTAAGTATAAAAATATCGAGTGTTTTATAAAATATCTTCTTACCTCCTCAAATTGATTCACAGCATCGGCGGTTACACAGACAGTCGCTAAGGCCCTCAATGACAAAGCTTTTATCGAGCTCTTGTTGCTTTCAATTATCGCGATAAGCAGCGCTCTCGGCACCCCGCAGTCCACAAACGGCAATTCGGTGATGTTCTTCATTATTTTAGCGCATTTATCGTGTAAAGAGCTTTCTGTGTTGTCGCTCAGCATCGCTAGATGGCCTATCGAGGTCAGTGTGCTTTTGAGGAGCATGTCGGATGGTGGTTCTTCGATTATTGATACAAGGGTCTGCAAAAGCATTGGTAATTTTAATATCTTAGATGTATTTAATTTATTTATTCATGAAAAACAAACGGCATGTTAAAACAAAGGATAAAACGAAAAGATGTAGCATCGATAAGCCTTACACAGTTTTCACAAGTACAAATCAAACACAATATACTTTATCCAATCCACTGACGAGGCTGTAGATTAAAACATAATAAAAATAAAAACAGCAGTATAAAACTAAGCATAAAGTCATACCCACAGAGAGAACGATGATAATTTAAATTAAGTTTTGTTGTTATTATTATTAAAAAAATACTTTTCACAATGTTTTCATAGATAATTTTGTCTCGCCAGAAACATGACTTGAATAATAGGGGTGACGACGGGGTAAAGGAAATTCTATATAGTCCGTCAGGTAGATGATCAAAAAATAATGGACACGTATTTTTTCTTTGGGCAACCACCCAAAAAATGACAAAGATAAAGCACGTCAAAGTTTGGGAGTAGGGGCTCGCGACGTCACTTTTAAGTGAAAATTGTACCAATACGTGACGTCATGCGACTTTTCAAATCAATATATCTCTCCAATGTTTATATTATGTGAAAAAGAAAAAATACGTGTCCAATACTTTTTGATAATCTACCTGATAAACGAAGAAGAAAAAAAAATCCCTATTACTGTAGAAGTTTCGAGTTACTCTACTAAAGTAGGAATTCTGTCTCAAACTAAATCTAACGTAAATTTATAAGATGAATGAATTTATGAGGCTTAGTTCACAGCGGATTTTTCTGCTCCAATTGGAGCGCCCGCCTGGGGAGAACCTTAGAGAAGACCACAGCAAAATAACAATACTTTTTGTTGGTGTTGTGTTTCTGCTTGTGAGTAGAAAAGTAGTATTGGATTCAGGCCGGCAAAGTGAGGACGGCTGGAGCGGCACAATTTTTGCCGCATCTTCGCGAACTCCACTTACACTTAACATCAGGTGGGGTGACGTAATTTGTTGAGCCTCGAAATAAAAGCCTACCTAAGTAAAAAGGCATACGCAGTCGATTAGCAAATTTTCCCGCGGGATTCTAACAACAAACAAAGGATTTATATCTGAAATCACTCTGAACGAACAGATTGCATACTAGAATGTATTAATTTTTTTATTAACATATTGGTATTCATTCCTCTTCGTTTGTCTGCCAGTTGCATACCAGTAGAATGCGTGAATAATCAGTCAGTCAGCATTAGATATTTAAATTGCAAATTTCTCGTCTCAAATGAGAGACACAGCGTTAGCGAAGCATATTTTACTCACGATTAGTTGTATACGATATTGTATGTGTTATTGCTGTAATTTAGGTCTATATATATCGATTGAATCAGAGATAATATCTTTCAGATACTAATTGCTAATTAAAGTTAAGTAAGGTTCACTTTCATAAAAGTTCCTAAATGAAAAAAGCAAATCTTGTTCATTGTATTTCTGTTTGACTTTATGCTAGCTAGGGCTTCTTGCTTGATAATGCGAAGAAATGCTTTGTCACGATAAGTCTTATGCAATTCGTCCGATCGCGAATGTAATCCAATCCCCACAAAATTGTGCGCCCTACTGTCGGTTACTTGATGTATATTAAATGGTCTTGTCGCGGTAACGCAATTGACAAATAGTCCAGTCAATGAAGGCAAAATTCAGCTACAACCTCCGATTTCGTTGAACCCCCATCGATTTTCATGAAAATTTTTGAGTAAGTGCTTCGTAGTTCGCTTTTGCCCTGGGGGTAGGTGCCACCTCTTCCCGGGGGGTTAAAATTATTTTAATAAAATAACTCGAGAAATCGATAGAAAAATAAATTCTAAGCAAAATTTGTTATATAAAGATTTTGGAATAAAACAATACTTTCTGATTTATCAAAGACCAAAGATTGTGATTTTTCGTGATAAAAATACATGTTTTAAAGCGGTTTTTATAAATAACTCAAAAACTATGAGTTTCTATAAAAAATGTATTATTACCAAAATTAAAGCTAATAAAAAAACAAACAAACCCCTACTTTAAAAAACCTTCTAATATTAATTCAAAGTGAGCTATAGGAAATTGTATGTATATTTTTATCGGCGAGTATTTAAATCTAAGTATTCAAACCTTAATAACGGGAAACCGATGTATTTTATGACATATATTTCCTGAACACTTTTTAAAGTCCTTGGAAATATCTTTCTAATGAGCACTGTAAAAAGTTAAAAGTATCAAAATTGAGCAAGTTATGATAAAAATAAGATGACACTTTCGATTTTTTTTTGGAAAAATTGCAAAATAAAACCTTTACCATTTCCACAAAAATTCAAATTAATTGTTATCCCTAAAGGACTTACTTATTTTTAGCATAAGTGACGACCTCAAAAAAAATCCCGGTTTAAAATGCTTATTTTTCAAAAAAAAGTATCATTTAATAAAATCGAAAATTTCATATTTTCGTAAATTTCATTTTCTTTTGAAAATAACTTCAAAAATATTGGATATTAGTAAAAATGGTAAGTGACGATATTTCGGTTCTTTTTTCAACAAAGATTTTGGTTATAATGCTTTAAACTAAAGCATGTAACTGCTTGATGTTGCATTGTGGGTTACCTATAATGCGAAGAGATGGCGCTGCCTTCCAGCTTAAGAATGGCTAGAAGAATTTCGACGCGGTCCGTGAGGGTAGCGGGAGCATAATTGGTCAGTGCATTCGCCCGGATTGCGAAGGGTGCGGGTTCGAGTCCCGTCTGCTGCCTGGTCCACGTGGAATTTTATCTAGTTATATTTTCTAAAGATTTTGGTTTTTATTTTATTTTTATAGAATCTAAAATAACCGAGATAGAGACGTTTAAAGCCTAACTTTTACTGCGAGAACCATGTAACCGGGACCCTTTAACGCATTATCTTTTAAAAAATAAGGCTTTAAACCGGGCACAATTTTTGAGGGCATCACTTATGCTAGAATAAAAAAAGCCTTTTAGGGATAACCGTAAATTTGATATTTTTTTTGGAAATGGTGAAGTTTGTATTTTTCGTTTTTTCCAAAAACAAAATCGAAAGTGTGATCTTATTTTTATCATAACTTGCTCAATTTTGATGATAATTAACTTTTTACAGTGCTCATTAGAAAGGTATTTCCGAGGACCTTAAAAAATGTTCAGAAAGTATATGTTATAAAATGCATCGGTTTCCCGTTATTTAGGTTTGAATACTTAGATTTAAGTACTCGCCGAAAAAAATTTACATACAATAACCTATAGCTCACTTTGAATTAATTTTAGTAGGTTTTTCAAAGTAGGGGTTTGTAGATTTTTTATTACCTTCAATTTTGGTTATAATATTTTTTTTGTAAAAACTCATAGTTTTTGAGTTATTTATGAATAACCGCTTTAAAATATCTATTTTTATCTTGAAAATTACCAACCTTTGATCTTTAATATCTCAGAAAGTATCATTATTCCAAAAACTTTATGTAACAATTTTTTGCTTAAAATCTATGTCACTATCGATTCCTGGAGTTGTTTTTATTAAAATAATTTTCACCCCCGACATCTACCCCCAGGGCAAAAGCGCAAGTTGGCACTATGTCACTTTTGTTTCTTAAGGTATCTCCCACCTACTCACCAATTTTCATGAAAATCGATGGAGATTCAACGAAATTGGAGGTGAAAACTTTCATTGACTGGACTAAAAGGTGCAATGATGCGCTTAACAGGAAAGTTTTAATTTTAACTAAGAATGTTGGTGCGAGTGGCCATTATAGAAAAGCGAAGCTTTACCTTCATTTGTTGCACTAACACAGCTTTCGTCGTCTCCAAAAAGATTCCGATCAGCGTGTCCAAATGTTTTTGCACCAAATTCCACTCCGGGTGGCTCTCGTTGAGTTCAACTTTGACGTCCTCACCGATGTCTATTAACTTCTGCAGATACAATTGTAGCGATTTCTTTATTTTGTCCCATCTCTCTGGGGATTCTCCGGGTGGCTTCGTGTTGAGAGTTATGCTATGAGCCAACACAAACTCGTTTATATTCGCAACTAACAAACAAATTTGCTCTTCGCTTGATTTGTTCGAGTCCATTTGCCTGGAATTACGTAATAATGCTGTATTTATGATGAGCTAATAATCGTTAAGTGAATGTTGGTTGATTTACGTAAGTTATCGGATTAATTTGAATGCAAAAACTGTGAAAATGATGTACGTATAACATTTTTAATTTCTTATTATGTTTAATTTAACATGCGATATAATTTAAAGACGTGACTTGTAAAAATATATGTTATATTTGCTGGAGAACTGTTATGTAATTTACCAGAGAAGATCGGTAAATGTCGGTGATAAAAATGTCACAATTTCTAATGAACTCATGCTAATGAGTAGAAATGTATGATATAGCAATAAAATTGAAACTATAAATACCTCAGAACGTCGCTGTATTGATGAATGATGATCTGCCCGTGAGTTTGGACTTTCTTGATGTTCCCGGTGATAGTTGCCGAGCTGGCAGTCACCATCGCCTTCATTTCGGTACCCAGTGGCTTGCTCTGTAGTGTCGTCATACACTCGTTCTCACAAGACCCTACTAGATCACATAGCCAATGCTGGACTGGCTCTGGTTTCCTTTCGCACAGCCTTTCCAAATTAGTCTGGTCGATACTTCTTTCCCTATATAATATCTCATTTTGGTTGTTCAGCACTATCCTGCAATATTAACAAATAATTATAAATATTACTAAAAATGTCCTTTAGAAGAAATTATGTAATCTACAAATACAGTAGTTATTCATGCTTACCCGCTAGTATTAAAATTTTGTAATAAATTAACTCTACGAGTATTTTTTTTAACGCTCTTTGGTGTGATTCCGTTCATATATTCGTGAGGGGCTAACATTTTTGGTGTGGACGTACAAGCTAGATTCAACTGTACATCTGCAAAATTTAGTTCCACTTCTTTTAATTTTTCCCTTTTAGAATCATGTGTTAAATCCTTGTCTGACTTGGTGTCTGTTTCGTAAGGTATCTTTTGTTTGTCTTGAAATTGAAGCGGCGGTGTGACTCTTCTATTTTTTAGATAACAAATTTCCTCTTCTTCTTCTTTAGATCTTGATTTGAAATTGCTATCAGCATCCACCGATCGTTCGTTGTAAGTAGGTATGAGTAATTCTTGTACCGGATGCCCAACCAATACCCAAGAATCATGTTCTGCAGTCCTTGGTAGTCCTAAAGATGGTACTCTGCTTCCATTCAATATACCTCCTGCATGCTTTTCAACAACACTAGGTTTTACTTTCTTTGAAGGAAATATTCTGAACAAATCCTTTTTGTCGGCTTTTGCTGCAATACGGTGATGTTTAGATTTTGGCCCTATCTTCTTATTGGGTTTTAAGTGTAAACTATCCATAATATTTTTTCCCAGAAGAGCTTTGGTTGGTTTATGTATTTCTTCTGTTGGAATGTCTATTTCCTCTCTAATAATATCTTCATCTATGTAACCTAATGAATGATATCCGTCTTGGATATCTAATATTTGTTGATCTAATCTTTGGGCCTCAAAGTTCAAAGATTTGTTTAGTCTATTTCTTTCAAACCTCGGCGTGGTTGTAATAGGAATATTTTCTTCATTTGACATTGATCTTATGAAATCAGCCTTGGCAGCAGCGATTCTCTCGGTGGGAACGTAAGAAATATTCGATATCGGTGTTCGAACTCTCGGCTGATTATTCACTGCAATTTCATTATCATTTGCTAGCTTGATAATTTCCAAGCTTTCATCTGATTTAATTTTACTAGTTTCTAAATCTTTCACTTTTGCTACTTTACTAATTTTGGTGCTGTCAGTATCTGTGCTGGATACAAATGATTTTTTAACCGGATACTTTTTAGATGGGCTTAATACATTAATATTTTTGGAAGTAATATCTTTGGTTTCATTTGTTATTGCACTTTCATTCAAATAATTTATAATTTTAGTGGTGGGGGGTGTAACTTTAATTTCCACGTCCTTGACCTGAGGTTTTAAATTAGCATTCGAGTTATCAACTTTAGACAAATTATTTCTAGATTTTTTGTCTTTGTTATTTTTCTCATTGATAAGATTTTTTGGTGTATCACTTTTGTTGAGTTTATTAACATCTTCTGGAATTTTATCTTTCAAAAGTTCCATGTGTTCTTCGTCATGGTGGATTTCGTAATACATTTGTAAGTCATACGGTGTTTGTATGACACTGCTACTACGTAGGCGGGGCTTAGGGGTCGGAGTCTCCTTCATAACGATATCAGGCTCCTCTACACTATCAACAACATCTTTAGTCGGAGTCTGATAATCAGGTGCCAGTTTAACTGTAACGTTCTCATTATTATTAGAATCGCTACTACTAGAAGATTTATTTTTAGAATCATTATTATTCTCTGGATAATACTGCGAAGGTGGCGGAGAGCTATCCGAATCTGAAAATCCAGAATCTTGGCTTTTATGACTGCCGGGACTGCCGTGCCGTAGAGGCCATTGGTTTATTTGCACATTGTTCGGTTGCGCAATATTATCTACGCTATTGTTCCTTTGTTGGTCGGGCTGATTCGCGATCCAATGAGGCAGCTGAGGCTCCCATTCGGGTTCATCTCTGCGATTGTTTTGGTTCCAGTCCGGCTGCTGCGCCTGCGCCACTGGACTCCCGATGTTCGGAGGTGAGTCACCCCACCACACCTTACTGCGCGTTCGTTGAAAATTCGACATCCTGTAAAGAACAAAGACATTATTATTCGTGGGAAGAGCATATCTAATGTCTTTGGCGTAGCAAAGTTTAATGATCGGTGCCCAGTGACGTAATTTCTTAGTCCATTATAGGCCATAGTTTGGGAGGTGACGATGCGTGACAATTGTTGTGTTTGACTGTGATGTTTTATGTTCTTACGTGATCATGGGAACGTACGTTTTCGTGATTTGTTAAAGCAGGGGTTGACCTTGCTATAAATATGATTTTAGACTAAAAAGGATCGCGTTGCCCACAATAATAATATTGGCATCTCACGAGCGCGCTAGCCCAGCGGGCAGATGTTTAAAACCGTTACAGATCTCTATTGTGTCGTGTAAAACTGCAAGGGCGCGCATTCATTCAGTGATTCTTTCCCCTTGATTTTAATCTGGGAATGAACGGTAACCCCATATTTGGCTCTTTAGAATTTATTTCTTGAATTATTAAAAAAAGAAAATCATTTTTGAGTAATACTTTTAAAACTTCTAGTTAGAAGTAACTCAAGTCTCGATTTTCTGAAATTTTACTTTCCAACTTATATGCAGTTAGTTTTAATGAACCGCGATGGAAAACACTCACATCTTTGGTTTTAAAAGTCGGTCATACTAATGGAGTGGAAGAAACAATGACTCAATGCCTTAACAGGTACTAATAGATATGATTCATAAATCTATGTAGTTAGCTAAAATATATCTATAGCCACATTATTCGAGATTAGTCAGTAGTCACCTTAGCCACTTAATGTTAGCCAGCGATTAGAACAGTACTTATTTCATATTATTGTCGAGAAGATTTTTTTATTTCATTATTTTTTAGTGCTGATTTCATATTGATGATAAAATACAACGAATGTCCAAGTGCATGTAAATATTGAATTAGAAAACATTTCTCATCAGTGAGACGTCGTAAATAAAATATTAAGAAAGGAATTTACCCTATAGTGAAACTTTAGGTAATGGTAATAAGTGAAGCGCGTGAATGCGATTACACAAATAAGTTATAACGTCCAAGTTAACCTTTGCTAAGTAACTAAACTGACCTCACTCGCGTGGAGAGGATTGCAGGCAGATGTTTCGTTTTAGATGTTAATTCGTCGCAGTTCCATCAAAAAGCAAAAGCATTAATGTTATTATGAGTAGTTTATGTGCAAAGATTATATTTATTATTGTCAGAGTAGTTATGAATATTTGGATATTCATTTTTTTGAGGAGCTCGATGGCGCAAGTTTTTAGCGCGTTCGTCTGCGATCGTTAAATTTAAGCAACTTTCGCTGTGGTCGGTCATTGAATGGGTGACCAAAAATTTATCATCTCTAGCTCCTCCGTGCTTCGGAAGGTACGTTAAGCCGTTGGTCCCGGCTGCATCTGCAGTCGTTAGCATCCGCCAATCCGCACTGGGCCATGGGCCAATCTCCCTATTCCATCCACAAGGAAGGCCTGTGCCCCAGCAGTGTGGACATTAATAGGCTAATGATGATTTTTTTAAAATCTATGTAGAAGCAAATTTTAAAGACCTTTAGGCAAGTAGTGAAACGCAATGAAGAAATTTTGTTATGTTATGATGTTACATAATTATTACGTTAATATTGGCGATACTCAAAGTTTTTATAATATTACGCCTTATTATCATTATTATCCCTTAAGAACTCTGCGCTTTGTTGTTTATTTTGTGGTTAATTACTTCGGAATAGAACAGATATATTTTGTTTTTATTAGTTCGAGAATAATGCGCAGATTTTTTCTCTAAATAATATCGAAAGGGGAAAAGCTAAATGGCTTAAACGCCACTTTAGTAACTTTACAGAAACGAGGAACAAAGTTTTTTTTTTCACAAAAAAAAACATAACTCATTGTATATGAGAAGTAGCACTATAAAAATAAAAACATATTCATAATATAACATTTTCTAAATATCCTCCTGTTAAAAAGTTACATAGTGACTCTACGAATTAGAGGTCGCTTAAGCGAAAATCACTTGGCCCGCCATATATTTTTTGTCAAGCAAACATCAAATCATACGCCAAATAGTAGGGCGTAAGCGCCATTGGTTCTAATAACACTAACATTTTTGTAGCTTCAGCGTTGTGAATAACAAGAATCTACAGAAAAATGAGTTGCTTAAGCGCCGAAAAAGTACGCAAACCTTCACGAAACATAAACAGATCGATCGATCGAGCAGGAAAAAAATCTCATTGAATTGATTGATAATATAACTAATTTTCGACCAAAGTGGCGTATAAGCGATTATGCCTTTCCACGGTCTATATGTTAAAAGCCCATTTTTTTTGTCGCAGTGGAAACGCATTAACGCGTTTAACCCGCTTGCCGACGACCGACGAGGATATGCGAGACTCCCCCGTCAGGGTCCTCTGCCGGCAAATACCGCGGAGGGTCTCCAACTGAGACTTCCCGCTAAAACCACTGCGTGCACCCTCTGGGGGAGGATGACGCGACGATGGGGACGGAACGAACCAGTTCTCCAGGTCAATATGTTATAAAACCCTAAACCAACACTTATTGCAAAGTACGAAATAAATACTTAAAACCCATTTTAATACCACGAACTTTTTGCGCATTCAATAGGTACGCGAATCACGATATCAAATTATATTAACCATGTACGTACTATATTCACTACCAGTGTTGCCAGGTCCGATATGATTTAATCGGTATAAGAGGTCAAAACAATATCGGGATTAAGGGTTGCACATCGGGACAGTAAACAAAAAACAAGGGGTTTATAAGTTTGGGTTTAATTAATTGTGTTTTAAACTACTAGTGCAAGTATATATTAATTGCCTAAATTTTATTTTTTGATTAATCGGGACATTTAGCGTCCCGATCAGGTTCAAATCGGGACGCGTCCCCAGACCCCTGAAAATCGGGACACCTGGCAACACTATTCACTACCTAAGATGTATTTCCATCACTGGTTTAAAATATGAATTGCAGAAAAGAACTCCCAACCTTTTTATAGGCTTATTAACATCTCGGTGTGAATTTTTGAGACGCAACGTTCTATGGTACCAACCTTTACGTGATGTAACAACGATTAGCAAGTCCATCTTAATTGTTGTATATAATGGAAATAATTAGTAGAATATTGATCTATGTCTTGGTTTCTTCATCCCCACATGAGTCATGTTTTTTAAACATGGCCCTTTGCTCCGCGTTTTTTGCCGATTTTTCTTGGTGCAAGGTCCGAAGTTTACAAACTGACGCCGCAGTTAATCGATTTTCAAAAGTGCTTACAAACTTTAGACTTGACTAAATAGAACTCGAACTAGAATAAACTCTTCCACTATTAATCTGCAAAACCGGGATAAACTGCAGTTTTCGAATAAACTGGAAGAATTAATAATGAAAAATCAGAATAAACTTAACTAACACTGTCACTTCGGCGCATATAATGAAAAGACTTCGTGACAGTAAAACTTTTTATAGAAGTTTTTTCTTTTGAAGTTTTATAAGGTTATTTTTGGAGGAAGGTTATTTTTTTATTTGTTCTTTCATACAATTCCTATTAGCTTAGAATTATATTTCTTTTTGTACTCATATCACATCACCAGCCTATTAATGTCCCCACTGCTGGGGCACAGGCCTTCCTTATGGATGTAATATGTAATAGAGAGAGAGATTGGGCCATGACTCACCACGAGGGCCCAGTGCAGATTGGTAGGTGCTAACGACTGTAGATGCAGCCGGGACCAACGCCTTCGAAGCACAGAGGAGCTCGAGATAGTAAATTTTTGGTCACCCATCCAATGACAGACCACTGCGAAAGTTGATTAACTTCAACGATCGTAGCTGAACGCGCTAAGCAATTGCGCCATCGACCTCCTCCACAGTACGCATAGACTTACTGCAATATATGAATAAAGTTAAAACAGTTGACGTAAACAAAGCAAAGTTACAATCAAGTGATCTACTTATAGTAAGTTGATCTTTAGTACCATGATTTAAGGTGACAATACCTTTGCAACATTAACAGATAATTTATGGTAAAAACGCTATGGTTACGTGACTATTTTTTTTCGTTTCCTACAATTAGCCTGTGCCGATGCGCAAGCACATACAGTTCTCACGCAAATCACGATGGCGTTGATTGATTGACTGGTTGAATGCCTACAATTTGTAACTTGGTATTATTTGTGTTGTCCAATCTTACTTGAAAAAGTTACACACTGAGTTGCCGTATTATTTAGGTACAGTTCAAAATGCAGATGAATGTTTACTACTTTTAAAGTTTGGATAGGTATGAAAATAATAATATTAATTCTTTATTGTGTATGGAACAAGTTAACATGAAAATACAGGTGTTAATGCTAATGTACAGTGCTATTTGATCCAACCTTTTCAGGTCTATACACATTCATATTGTACGTATAGTAACCATTTGAATATTCCTACTTATATTCTAAATACTCTTGGATACTATAAAAACATTTTTGGCTAAGCCAATCCTTAAGTATTTTTTAAATTTATAAAGTTTTAGTTCTTTGAACTTGTCTGGTAATTTATTGTAAATTTTAATGCACATAATAAAAGTATTTTTAGCTGCTAAAGACAATTTTGGAGTAGGCCTATGGAGCTTATTTTTAATAAACAGTACCCCTAGCACTAACCATTATCGAATTCGAAAAGTTTGCAAACCGAAATGTCAATGTGAAATTTTGTATGGAAACTTGAACAGCAGCGGCACAAAGTACGTAACGAGAAGTAAAAATCAGTACACATAATGACAATGACATTTCGGACTCGCAAACGATACGAATTCGATATGGGTTCGTGCTAGGGGTACTGAGCGTAAATTTCGATTAGATATTTGATGATTCCCTTCAAATAGATACTTATGTTATGTACTTATCTCAAAAATATACAGGCAAGGCAAAGTCAACAGCTTATAGTTTCTAAAGTTAGATGGACAGGAATCAATTTGCTTCAAACCAAATATAGCACGAAAACATTTTGAAAACATGAACAGAATTACCCCAAAATAAATTAAAACTCCATAGCGTAAGGTAGAATTTATATAGCCATTGTAAGCTAAATAGCAGCATTTTGTGATACAATTTGACTAATTCTTGCAAGTTTATTAAGTTTTGAGCACTTTTCATGTATATATTGCTTCCAGTCACAGAATATGTCTAGAATTATACCGAAAAATTTGTTTGTGAAACATTTTCAATCATTTTACCATTTAAGCCTATTAAGTTTTGGATGTTTACTTTCATAAGTTCCAAACTGTATGTATATTGCTTTTTCTTTGTTTGCTTTGAAATTGTTAAAATTAAGTCATTCAATTATTTTAAGCAATGCCGAGTTAATACTATTTTCAGGTGTGACTTTTATAGACGGCTAACCATTAAAGTCACATTTGCATTTTCATATCTACCCAAACTCAATAAAGTAGTTTTTTTTGCTATGAAAGAACTTTTTTTTCTGCAAAGTTCCCTGTTTTAATACCTTTGAGGTCACAAATCCTAAAAAGAAGGAGAAATCAGAAAGTAAATTTAAAAAAAGGCTCTATTATAATATTTTAACACGTTATAGTCACAAAATATAATAGTAAGTAGAGACATAACTAACTTGAAATTCTAACTGTATGCCGAAGGGAAATAATACACCACGATACCACGATGCGGGGTAACGAACTTCTCAAAATTGAAATGGTTATTATTCACGTCAGCTGTAGATACTACTGCATTTGAAAGCTATCTAAAAGTCAAATTGTTGCATCCACAGATCGTATCGCGATGTAACCGAAAACAATTTTCGGCTTAATCATAAAAAATAAATCGTAATTCCATCCTAAATTACGATAAACAAGTTTTTAATTTGAATTTGCGTAAAAGTTATGTTTTGATCGGTTTTTGTTTCTCGTTTATTTTATTTATGAATACCATAGATTAAGAAATAAAGTGATGTAAAACTTGTTGGTCCACTCTGCAGCAATAACAGGCATTTTACTGGGCTTATTAATATAAATTTGAATTGATGCTTGTACAGTTCCAATTCTACTTCAGTTGCTTGACGGAATGCATCATTCCGTCTCGTTTTTCTTTAATTTGATAATTATTGTATGCAGTGAAATAGGAAAACGTATACGTTGACACAGAATTGAATTTTTTCTTTGTATAAACTATGAAAAAATATTGCAACTGCAAAATACTAATATGGAAAACCAAAAACTAACACTATTTTTTTTTGCGCCAGACGCCATTGGCGCGTCGGGTTCGCGTCATATTTTAAATATCGAACGCGCGTAAAGAATAACACTATTAAAATTAAAAACTTGCGTAGGAGTTTGGTCAATTGCCTACAATAATTATTATAATGATATGCAATAGTAAATACTGAACGTGATAGGTAGCTATTTAATTGATACCGTTGTTATCGGTCAACCTTTTGTTTGTTATGGAAATGAGTCGTTAAGATGTCACTAATTGGCGGACCTTGAATCTTTATCATTGGCGCGTAACCTTCTCGTCTGGGACCCTCGTAGACTTCCTCAGCTGTCATGCGAGCCTGGTACTGTGCTGACACGCTTGATTAGTAACAATCGATGTGAGTAATTATTTACACAATGGATTCTTTTTATATCTTATCGATGTGTGTGTAAAAAGATAGTTGTAGGTACTTTAAAATCGGAACGGGTATAGTGAAAAAATTACTAAGGTTTAATTTTAACGACTCATTACCTCAAGAAGATAAATATTTTACAAATAAAAGTCATTAGGTACGCTACTAATTAACGCAAACTTATCTATCACATATGTTTGTTGGTTGTTGTGTAGGACAGATCTGATTTTAAGATTTGTGTTTCTTGACAGTTTTATGTGTTGGTGAGAATAAAGTTTTTATCTAATTATCTACCGGATTAGTGTCAATGTTATTTCGTTCATTTCCGTAAAAAACTAAAGTCGTATTTATTTTACAGGGTTTATTTATTTTAAAGTAATTCAAGTAATTTTGAGATATGGCAACCACATTAGTAACTGGTTTAAATTTAAAATGGTGTTTATAAAAGTGTTGCTTAAACTAAAGAACTCTCACGAATTAAAGCAAACGTTTGCGTATAATGGCTCCCTCACGAAGTCAACGTTTCTCAGCGAAAGCATAGCAGATTTACTCGTACAACACATTTTCTTCGGTCCATTAGAAACAACTTTATTTACAATCACAACTAGGTAACTTCTGTCAGTTCATATTTCTATTGATTGAGCGTCCATTGACAATATAATATATATAAGAAAAAAAACTATGAGGCATTTGCAAAAAAATGTCAAACCCATAACTTTAACACGAGATTTAAGAACAAGCTTGCCGTTCCATTTTTCAGACTCTAAAAATCAAGAGGATCATTTCTGGGTTTTAGTATTGCATTGTTTTAATAAAGTTCCCCAAGATCTGATTGAGCTTCCAAAGACCAAATTTAAATCTCAGATCAAGAATACTCTTATGAATAAGGGCTATTATAAAGTTGATGATTATCTAAATGATCGTAATGCATGGACATAGTGTTTCTTGTAATTTGTTATTAAGGTATTAGTAATTTTTCTTAATAGTAATATGATACCTATCTAATGCCACTTCCTATATATATACTGAATATAAAGTTAACTATAAAATTTATTGTAACTAAATATCTTTGAGTTATTTGATCATGGCGCTTGCAACAGTGCCGAAATATCGGAGACTCATAAAAAACAAGGTACATGGTAACAATCCCGTTAATATCTATAATGTTAGTGACTATGAAAGTTTAAAACAATATAAACATCTTTATTCTAAATGATGTAATGGAAGGTGACTTCAGAAGTATCTCTGAAGTCATTTTTCAACTTGACGACTCTGCATATCGTCACATCTACGGCAAACTTACTTTTAGTAAAAATCTATAATAAAAAACTGCACATAATGGGGTACTTAACACCAGGGAAAAGTCACACAATTTTATCAATGACAGTGTTATAAAAGTCTGATTGTTTGAATCTGCATTTTATGTTTATACACCCAAAGTTAAATTTACCAAATTAATGTACGATATTTTGGCGTAGTAGGTTTTATGAAATTCAAATTCGTAAGTTTACTATGGAAGTGACGATATAATATTACAGGGAGAAATAAAAAGCCCTTGCTAAGTTTCTTGCCGGTTCTTCTTCAAGGTCTCCCGCCGACACGGCGTAACTTCTTGACCTTCACGTGTGCTTGTAACAGCCTAGACAGAATAAATTATTTTTGAGTTTGAGTTATTTTCTACCTATCTTTGATTACGAATCAGGCGTATTATAATAGAATAGCATTCTGCACTGTTTTTGCACGTGTGTAATTTATTTTAACGCGTTGTAATATAGTCTAATAACGGATGCCCGCGACTTCGTTCACAATAACTTTAATTTTTTGAGAATCCTCCAGGCACGTAACATTTTTCGGGCTCCTGTGTCTCAATCCAGGTAATAATCTATATGTGTGCCAAATTTCATCCAAATTCGTTAAGCCGTTTTGCGTGATTGAGTAACAAACATAGAAACACATTGTACTTCACATATAAATATAATATTTGTAGGATGTTTAACTTTGTCCGGGATAATCTAGCATTCCAATGCTGAAGAATTTTGTCCATCCCGTAGATTTTGAGTTTATTCATAACAAACATACATATGAATATTGTTTTTATTTTTAAGCATGTAACTGCTTGATGTTTAAATCTAAAGAAAATATAACTAGAAGAAGAGATAGTGCTGCCTTGGCACGAATATTATTAAGAAGTCGGGTCAACATATAGGCTACATATTATCACGGTATCACCTACGGGGAACGAGCAGTGAACCTATATTTCTAACAAACTCCACGCGTACGGAGTCCGCCGCTAGTATATAATAAATTAAAGCTTAAGAATGGCTATGAGAATTTCGACGCGGTCATCAGGGCCGCGGTGGCATAATTGGTCCGCGCATTCGCCCGGATTGCGAAGGGTGCGGGTTCGAGTCCCGTCTGCTGGCTGGTCCGCGTGGATTTTTTTCTAATTATATTTCTTTAGATTTAAACATACATATGTTTTTTTAAGCATTATAACTGCTAGATGTTTATCTGTGTTTAAACATCTAGCAGTAAAAAAGCCTGAAAAAAACATAACTATAATTGCTATTTTTTCTTTCAACTGTTTAATACGTGTAAAGGTATTCATTTTACATTGTTGGTTACCTACAATGCGAAGAGATGGCGTTGCCTTACAGCTTAAGAAACACTAGAGAAAAATCGACCGCCATCAGGGCCGCGGTAGCAAAATGGTAAGTGCATTCGCCCGGACAGCGAAGAGTCCGGGTTCGAGTCCCGTCTGCTGCCTGGTCCGCTTGGATTTTTTTCTAGCAATTTTTTCTTCAGATAGAAACATACATATAATCTTCCCCCTTTATAATATTAGTATAGATAATCTAGAATAATATTCCACTTGAGTGCGTGTAATAGGTAACTGTGAATCACAAAACTAACGATAAATAAATAAACATCCGTTCGTACGGACGTCCGCATTTTTATGTTGTTAGTTTGCTAGCGAACACGAGAAACATTTATGGTCATACCGTTTTTATAACTTAATCTTTGTACTGTAAGCTCTAAAGTAAAAGTGCTTGTACTTTTGTAAAAATTAACGAGGTTACAGAAGATATTTTTTTCAGTGGCATATTTTCGTCTTTTTAGTTAATACCTAATAATAGTCCGCTTCTTTTCATGTAATGCTGACAGGTGTTAAGATATACAATATAAGATAAACTATTCAGACAGCCCAGATGATGCCACTACTTGTTCGTAACGATAAAATAATATACGCATTTAAATTGCACTTAGTTGGTATCAAGCTGACACAAAAACGTAATTAAAAATATTTTTATCTTGCACAGTGGTTCGCTAAAAATATCGAAGCATCACGATGGTATGTATCACCTTAGCGAACCGCACCATATTTGGCTTCTACGGCTTGTGAATAGCATAACGATGGGAACTTGTGCACCTGGCGTAACGGTCGCGTGTCATCTGCCCGTGTGTTGCCATACGCCACGTGCCCCTATCTTGTCTATGGCTGAGTAAACAACTCAATTAAAAAAAACGTGTGTGCTTAAAACCTCTCGTCTGAATTGAAACTTCTTCAGCTCCATCTGTATGTGTCTGTCTATATATATATACGAGTATGTGTGTGTATAATATATAAATGTATGTACATATACATATTTCATTTACTAGCTATAAGAGAAAGAGAGAAAGAACACACTGCTTTCTCTTACTTGTATCCCCCACTCGACTCCCGTTGGCCTCGCCCGATCACACTTTTAGAAACGCGTAACGCATTCGCCAGCTTACCTCCCAAGTCAAGCGTGCGTAAAGAAGTTTTACTTCAAAAAAACATCAAAATTTAATTTATATATATATATATATATTTTATTAAAGCATTAAGCACAAGCAAAATTTTAATTGCGCTGAACACAATATTTCCTTGATCGATTTATCTATTACTTACAATTATCAAATAGCATCGGAATATTAATATTAATCCGTATTGGTACATAATCGAAAGCTAATGCAACGTTTACGCATTTTCTCTGATTTGCATAGCCCGTTCGTTTTGCGACGGTTAGATTTCCTTCGGTTTTCCTTCTTCCGTGGCTGTTAAAATTTTAAATGGGAAACCGTTTACGATCGATCCTTTGTGCTGTACCGGTAGTGTCATCGGTTTTGATTTCATCACTATGGTTACGGCCAGGTGTGAGCTCGTTGCGTTTTTTGTATGCGCATGTTTGACGCCCCTACTCTTGATGCAAGCTATTACATAACATACATGGTGTAGACGAAAACGGACGAATACGGTTTATCTATAGTAAAAATTAAGTTACAAAAATACATCTTCAATATTATTATATTAGTTACCTATATTAGTTATTACTAATTATTATTTACATAATAATTGATATAAAAATGACTATATGAAAAGTAATTGAGTTACCTAAGACATACTATGTTTTATTCATAAGTTTAACAGTAAGCATTCGACATTATTAATATGTCGCTCGTTTTAGTTCCATTGTTAAGTATTTGCGCAACTGCTTGAATAACTAACACATTGGCAATTTTACTTGTCACAAATTAATTAGCATACTAAATGTAGAATTTGTAACTTCGTACGAACATAATGCGGAGTATCAGCAAAGTGTCTCGTGTGGTATCTCATATTATTTGTTCTTAATTCATGGTAACTTTAAACGCTTATATTTCAAGAATGGAAACCAAATCTTAGAAATATTTCAGCAATGATTTATTTTTTTTGGTTTATCAATTTAAATTTAAAAGCGTTTTCTTCGCGAACAAATTTGCTACTTCACTAACTTTGGCTTACCTATTTGATAAGAAAACGGAATATTGAAGTACTTACCTAATTTTAAACATTTATAAACTGAAATTGTGACTGGAGTGCGTGCCAATATTTCGCTAAGCGAGAACTTTATACAACCTATTTGATAAGAAAACGGAATATTGAAGTACTTACCTAATTTTAAACATTTATAAACTGAAATTGTGACTGGAGTGCGTGCCAATATTTCGCTAAGCGAAAACTTTATACAATATATCAAATAATTCAAATCAACAAATCGAAAACGGTTCACACTTTTCGCAAATGTAATTCCATCTTTATTATTGATGAGTAGCCCTTGAACAGATTAATATCAAATATACGTTTTACCAAAAACTGTATTTAAAATAAGGCGAATCAATTGAGAACACCACTTACACAGTGAATATTTATCGCAAGACACGTAACCCCTCGCCGGCGCCGCGCCACTGTCCCGTACAGGGTACAATATGCGCGGCCCTTACCGGGCCCATCACATCTGCTCCATTTAATAATGCAGTAACATTTACGACATTCGACCCGTGACTTCCGCACCCATCGGCGAAAGTCAAATTAGTGCGCAACCGCTAGAATATTCTTTTTCATCTTATTTAAAACTGTTATTGTTTACGAATCTATTTTGCACGTGTTAAGTCAAAGATTTGAAACTGAAAACACTGTTTGAAAGAGATAAACTTAGGACCCTTTACCTCTTTGAACAGGATAAATTTCAGACACTTTAACTATTTCAACGGCATAAATTTCGGACCCTTTACAGGCTTTGTGATCGCAAACTGTATACACATTCAAAAAGTGTTTTATGAAATGAATGACGCGGTTGAAAATTTGAGAATTTTTGAATTAATAAAGGTATTTTTGATAAATTGGCGTTTCCATATAATAATAGAGGGCAATAAATATTTTGAGTCAGTCAGCATCGCGCCCAAAGCCGTTTCATCAATTTAACATAATTATCATTTAAATACGTATACTCCAGATCAAGAAAAATGTACTTTTTTCTTATTCTCAGTACGTATATTCTTGAGTCATTTGCTAAAGTATAATTAAAATTGATACTTCTAAAAGATGATTTTAATAATGTATCTTTTCAACGATGAGGTCAATGCAATGATTCCATTGAAAAATACTGGCTTGGCTGATTCAGAATGTTTGATGGCAAATTGCAACGATGCAAACTCGCAATTTTTTTTTAAGAATTTAAAATGACTATATACTGGAAAAAATATTTTGTAACATAGGAGTTTTTTGTCGGATTTTTAAACCATCAGGTTTTAAATTTATTTCTGATAAAAAAACAGTGGAGGTAAAAACATAATTATGTTTATTTCCGATCGCTGTTTCTTTTCTGTCAAAGTTTCATATTTCTAAAAAAATAAGTTATGAAAGATATGAACAACGTCAACCATAAGCTTTTTACGAGTTAAGTTGAATTTGTCCAACAAACCAACCAAATATCTTATTAAGTGGTTTGATTATTATGAAACAGCGATGTTTCACATCAAAACTACATATTTACATGCCGTTTGCCTTGATTCTAAAGTAGATCAGTTATGGCTAAGGTGGAATGTTATAAAGTGCCATAAAATAAAGGTTGTGCAATGTCTTATCGACAATTCGTTCTTCTTTTCTGTTTATAAACTGCGTTTAAGGAATCAATTAAAGTATACACCTATTTTTTTTGTCTGAAGAAAATAGGCCATAACAGAAGATACGGTTCGCTGGAAGCCGCCCCCTATGGGGCACGCGTCTGTGGCATATGGTGCTTAAGCGTGCTTTAAAAAAAAGTAAAACGGTATGCCACGTGCCGTTGGTAATATTTTTTTTTAATGGAGGCGTTCAGGTAGAACAGCCAGTACTTATTTGATATTCGATCTTTTGTTAAAAACAAAAAGTTTGACTGAATGAAGTTGTCGATACCTATACCTTGTTTAGGGAAGTGTAGGAGTGAATAATATGTGATTTGTCTTTTATTCTCAAAATCGGTACCGTATAATAATATTATAATAAATACTACTGAACTTCTCTGAACACCATTTTGTCATTGTCTAGCACCTCATAAAAGAAAAGCTTTCTTTACTTTTTTTTTTAATTGTTTCCTTGGATTAAAAGGTCTTAAAATATAACATAAGAATAACTACTTTAAGTGTACCATGTGGATATACGGAGTAAAGTGGCTAAATTAACGACCTTGTCGTCCATCGGGAATGAATTGATTAAATATTGACATTTAGCTTAAAGTCGGCAGCTGCGAATGTATTGCAATTAACCATTTACTTCATGGGCAGGCAGATGCGCACACGCCAGGACTGCGCACGCCTTAACCGCCATTAGTTTTTCTATCCAGTGTTCTACGTTTAAACGTGCAATTCCTTAACTGAAAGTTTTTTTTATTAATAGCTTCGAAGTTTGTCGTTTGACCAAAGAGACGTTATAATGTTTTGTCCGTTGTAGAAGTCATCGGCATTCATTGCGCTAGTTTCTGTGGTATCGTAAAAATATTCTAGAGGCAGAGGTATAGATAAGATAAAAATGCCACTTAGTATTTAGGTATGAATACACTTTGGGGAACTCCGCAGCAGCGTAGCAGCTTTAAGTTCAGTAAAGCATCTTTACCTTTTGTAGCTTCTTTATCACTAGAGTTAACTTTGAATTAGTAATTATCCAACCAATGCCAAATGTGATATCCTTTATTCCCACTAGTTCTGTTGAACAATTCTGTGGACCAAACTAATGGGTATTTTTATCCCACAAGTTCTGCGAATAACTTAGCTTGCGTTTTGGTTAAACATTTTTTTACTCTCAGACTGCATCTTTAATGACCTTCAACATTGCAAGATACGAATGGCGTGTTGTTATGTACTTATGTATTGAAAATAAAAAGTAAACTCGCAATTAAATAAGAGATGAAGAGCAACGATGCATTGAATTGAATTAAATAAAAGATGAATTGTTTCGGTTTTTCTTCCAGCACATTCTAGCACAGCATTTTCGCACGTCATCATATCCTAGCACAGTTTTTTAAACATAACATTAGCGACATAATTAATGATATTTTACAATCGCTAACTAGACGATTAGTCGTATGGAGCGAGTTGGAATGCTCTTTGTTCCGTCTCATCCAAACTTGGAAAGTTAATCACAAATCTGGAATGCACACGTGCTTAAGCGCAGCAGTGCAGGTTTAGTCATGGTTGACTATGGAAAATGGTGATTATTATTATGATTACCATTGAACATAGTCAACTATGATAAATAATTATCTATCAATTATCATATCAGTGGCGAAGAGGAAGCAGTGTAAAACTTTGTTTGAATTGCACCAACATTCTTGAATGGAATTGAAGCTTAATTCTTTTTAAAAATTACTCCATATTTTTCAATTGTTTCCAGCCAAACAGAGATAGAATTGTTTTACAAACGTTCCTAGTCATTCTAGTCTAATCATTGAAAGAAAAATATTGCGATTAGGTTTATCGTTGTTCATCCTGTCCCCGTAGCATGAGCATCAAAATTTACATTAAATCACGTTTTCTATCGCGCCTAACTATCAAACTCCATAGTAATTTGACTATGGAACGTGATAAAAACGCGTTATTAATCATATCGCGGTTCTCATGCTAGGGGGGCAGATAGTTAACTCACTTATCTTATTTTAAAGACAAAAGTAGGATAAAAGAAGATCATCCTAATAGAGTCACTCTCCAAGGAAATTGAAATATGTATCTCATGTGAATAATATTGGCATGATTTTAGGTTTTTACCTACCCTGTGTAATAGTTGAATTAAGTCATTATTTCAAGAAGTTTTCGCAATCAGCACAAAAAGACAAATTCTTAATTACTGCTTTAGATACTGATACAGAACAGCCTACAATCGAATAAATAAAAAGAATTGTTTGTTTATAATTTTAACCAGGGCATGAAGACTCGATAAAAATTATCGAAGTCCCAGAAAGCTATTGGTATCAGGCCATTGTAAAACCAAGAAGAACTCGTAAGGATTCCACTAAGTAACTAACCTGATAATGTTTTTTCCTTCCTCTATGAGGTATATTGGGTCAGAATGCGTGTCAATTGACTTCACACGCTGTTTCCCAGGCTCTAGATATCATTTTTCTTTGCCCCCTTCAAAACAATTGATAGTAGGTAATTTGAATGTTTTATGGTGTTTTTTTTAAATAGACTACTTTTATTGCATACATTAGTGTCGCCGCACACGGGCCACCGACCACAACCACAAAACGCCGCCACCGGCATATTTCTTGTAGTTTTCATACATTTTATATGGACTCGCCACACACGTACGCCGGTGGCCGGCACAAATCGTCGTTGCTTGCTTCTTGTGGCCCACACCGGCCACTTAATACGCCGATACAAAAGGCCGCCACACGTCACTCGCGCGATTCCCCACCCCTCTTTCCCTTACCTTAGTCGGCCGCTGTCGCGCGCTTCAGCCACTTTAGTAGCCGCTTCTAGCTTCTCGTGGCGGCGTTTGTGGCTGTGGCGTGTGACCCGTGTGCCTTAACCTGTTCTGTTGATCATATTTGAACAGATTTTATTTTTTCAAATAATTATAAGCAACACAACACAACTCATTATTTTCAAAAAGATTTACATATTGGGCTTCTGGATCGAATAATCTTAATGACAACAACTTTAGACAACTTCGCTAAATGTTGCAATTTCAGACTTATTGTCTGAAAAAAATAAATGCGTTTACCAATTACAAATTCTGATTATGGTAAAACAGAGAAGAACACGAGGATAAAATATTTGTCGGTAGAATTCGTTGTTTGTTTGGAATCTGGACATCACAAGATGTTGGTAGAATTTATTCATGGCCGAAAGGCAGCCCCTGATTACCAATTAATTCATACGAAGTGAGTGCTTCCGTGTTGGAACCACTGGGCAATCTTTAAGAGGATTAAAGTAGGTGTGAATCCTAATTGAGTAAAATATTTTGCACATCGCGGTCACGGTAATATATGACGACCTCCGTGGCTGAGTGGTTTGTACGGCGGGTTTCAAGGTGTCGCCTACTCGAGAGGTCCCGGGTTCGAATTGCGATGGCGGCAATTGTTCGTGTGAATAAATAAATACGTGCATTTTTACTCCAGTCATGGAGGTTTAATATGTACTTCTATATAAATATACTTATATATGTATCAGTATATGTATTCTATCCGTTACCCTAGTACCCCATAACACAAGCCTACAGTGCTTACTTTGGGACTAGCGAGCGAGCGGCTCGAATCGTCGACGACGAGCACCTTTCCGATCAGCTTGATCCTTTGGCTTTGCGTAGGGATGTAGCTTCGCTCTGCATCTTCTATCGCATTTATCACGGGGAGTGTTCTGAGGAATTGTTCGGATTAATTCCAGCTGCTGCATTTCGCCATCGTACATCGCGACAAAAATTTCATCCCCATCATCTTGATGCGTGGCTATCCACAACCGTGCGTTTTTGTCGAAATTTTTTACCACATACGACAAAACTGTGGAATATGTTGTCGCCAGCAGTGTTTCCGGACCAATACGACCCAAGAAACTTCAAAAAAAGAGCGTACTCCTTCCTTAAAGGCCGGCATCGCATTTGTGATACTCCTGGTGTTGCAAGTGTCCATGGGCGACGGTGATCACAGGTGAGCCGTCTGCTCGTATGCCCCCTATAACATAAAAAAAAAACTGGGACTAGGCTAATTGGTGTGATATTTATATATATTTCTTAAGCGTTCATCGATTTAAATTTTCGCGCTCCCTACTTATAAATATTTGATTGTAAAATATTGAGTAAAATATTTCTTTGTTAGAACTGGTAAATGTAGCACAAGTGGCAACCGCAAGATTGCCTGCGTCATACGTACAACACCCATTGACAATAGCGCAGCTAGGGATTTTTCCTAGGGTAGTGTTGCCAGAAAAGGAAGAAATTAAAAACGCGGTACGGCGGTAGGCAGAATCGCGTCATGAGTGAGGAAATTTGGTGGTTGCTCCAGTAAATTCGAAAAAAGCTGAAGGGGGGATCTTACATTCATTTTAAAATTATTTTTTAAACTTTAAGTTTTGTTTTAAGTTATTAATTATGTTTACGGGTTTTGATACATTTTGGGATGGCAATTATATGATGTGGAACGTGTTTTTTTTTTGTCGCAATACTCAAATTTGGTGGAGATGAAATAAAGGACGAAATTTTGTATTTGTGGCACGTGAATTTGTAATTCTCTTAGTAAAGATGTATAATTCTGCTATTAATGTCTTTATTTGGTAAATTTGCTATATAATGTTGTATAAATATGGGGATTGCCTACTTATGAGCATTTATTATTAAACATTATATTTGGCATGACGGTAAAAAGTGGTTGGTAACCACTGGTCATTTTCCTGAAACGTCATTCGTGATCGGTGACAGTTAATTATGTGTACCTATGTTAATACCTATATTACACATAGCAGTGTTGACGCAATAGGTTTTTTATTATGACATTTAACGTTGGAAAATATGCACAGGTACATTAGCAGTAAGCTGACAAGTTGACGGTATATAACTACTTAAATGAATTCTATTGGGTCGACCGGCTGTCAACCAGATCTCACTTCCTTTGCAAGTTTTGCAATCAATGATTCGAGTCGCACCGTATGCATGGCAGATTTACTAATTGAATCGATAAATTTTTAAAACATCGCTAAATTAAGTAAAGTCATCCTGATGTAAGAGATAAGTTCGCTTTCTCTAAACACTACTGTGTATATTAATTATTATTATGCGAACGTATTCGCTGTCAAAATATTTAATGTTTCGTTTTGAATATTTGATTACTCTAAGCTTCCGCCCGTTAAATAGTCTTTTTACAAAGAGATGATATATTGATATGATAATGATATTATGCATAATATAATCATATTATGTTTATTATTGAAGGTATCTCTTGTTATCCCGTAACCATAGAAAGGACAATGTTAAAATTGGCCTGAGAAAAAAACCAATTTGGCATTTATGATAATTCTTAGTATATTTTTTGCGATAATTATCAGTATTTAGATTATGACGGACACTTCCAGTTAAGTCAACTAAATTAAAAAGTTAAAAAATAATCTGAGACAATAAATACCATTTTATGTGTATAATCTATGGCAGCGCTGCAAACAAAACACTCTTTCTTCCTAATGCCGGCACTTCACTTGACTATTCGTATTTGCTATTTTAAAACATGACGTCAGTCTGTCCTTTTTATTCCTTATTAAGCATGAGAAGGACAAACTTTTGTCAAGTGAAGGACCGGCATAAAACTTGTTACTCTGTGGTTGTGGTGCATGCAGTTTCATAGTAATCTGTGGCATTCATGCATTCCAAAGAGTATAAACAGGAAAGTGCATTCTCGTTTCGGATTACCTGTTGTGTGTGTTTATTTGCGATTGTTTTTCCTATAATTTAATTATTTCGGCTACCTAATGTGCCATCGATGTTACCGAAGAGCAGAGCCCTTATTACCAAGTGCTAGTGAACCTGTGCCACAACATCCTGAGATGATCATACTGCCAAATTATTGAAGAACACCTAATACACATTCACGCTGCATATTTATACAATATACATGTGATATACAAATAAATACAATAAACAATATGATACAATTATGTGAAAAATAGTCAATAAATAAGAAGCAAAACAACAGTTTTTATTTTATTCATGATTTCTACCTAACCAAGTTTTTCCTAATAGTTATTCTTTAAAATCGCACCGAATAAAATGAATTAGTTGTAATATCAATTCACTTCGTACTGAGTTCATACTAAATTCATAGGGTACGGCCAGAGTGCACTCAGATTCAGATTCAGACTCAGAAAACAAGCGCGAGAAATAAACAATGTAGTTAAAGCAGGGTGGCCATAGTGGCAGCAGGCAACCTGCTTAGACTACACTGTATATTTCTCGAGCTTGTTTTCTGAGTCTGAATCTGAATCTGAGTGCACTCTGGCCGTACCCTTAGGCTGACCTATGTTTTATTGAATATTAAACATAACCTCAAAAAAAATTAATTTTTCTAATGATTTAAGTTCTCAGAAGTGTCCGTCAATAATCTTTGTTTTTACAGTCATTTACTTACGATTTCGAACCTAGAAAGTAATATTTCATGATTGTTGGTTCTTAGGCTAACTATGTATGGACGCTGAACAATGTCCTTTATATAGTAAGTGGTACGACATAATTTTAATTTTTACTTTAATCTGAAGTTCATTATTCAATGTAGTTATGTAAACCTACCGAAGAAATCTTTAAATGGTGCAGTAGTCCGCTCTTTATATGTACTGATATTATCATTGATGTGAGTCAATTTAATTAAAATATTACAAAATATTTTTCAATATTCAATACTGTGCTAAGCATTATCTTACTTATCGTTATCTCCAGCGGGCTTCTGAGATAAAAACGAGATGAACGTTTCGTAAATATATTTAAAAAGAAACCTTGAGTTTATTAAAAACAATAGAAAACCCAGCGCATTCTATTTTGAAATGATCGATCGATCGATGTTAAAATTGTCTGCTGAAAATTTAGAATTTGAAGTTATTTTTGAATGAGCAGATGGTTTTATCAGTATTCTCAACGCAGATCATGTAAGTTGCAATCAATACATCTAAGTAAATCTAAGTGCGCATAAAAATCACAATTAGCGTACCACTCATTTTCAAAGTTGTTTAACCCATTTGAATCAAGTGTGATACCGGAACATATAACAGTATGCTTACCTAGTCTCTAAACTCTATGATCATTAGTCGATAGGAATGCGTGTTAAGTAGACTGTGGTAAGATCATACGCTACTTTTGTTGTATAGGTTACTTGCGGACGTGGCGAATATTAATCTTGAGGTTAGATTAATATAACATGTATCGATAAGTTAAACGCGACGTGATTGGTTATCTTGATTATCTGATCCGACTGTAGATGAAGAAGAGACATGCATACATATTCTAATAATGGTAGCAGAAACTTACTTGCCGGACTTTGATTTATCGCTGTTTTTGAGAGCTCGGGTCTAGTTCTTGTTGGATCAATGAAGGAATATTTGAAGAGTTGTAGTACTAGGATGGGTTACAGTAAGTAAAATTAGTTAATTTATTGGAAGAATAACTTACAAATTGTTTTAAGTTACTTAATAGTAACTTTGCGTAGGTATAACATTAAGAGAGATCATCAGCTTTCTTTCAGTAGATTTCCGAAATATAACATGATTTGTATTACTCGTTCCTATGTGAAAACTAGAAAAGTCAAATCTTCAGCTTTAATTGACTATAAGATAAAGCTAATTTGTGTAAATTAGTCGTTTAAATAGCTATCATTGTTGCAGCAGAAAAAGGTCGTTCTGTTTTAAATTTATTTTCGAATGTTGAATGTTCTTATAAATTAATTTCAAGATTACTAGCAAAAATTGTAGATTTAGAACTCAATTCTTTTATCGGTGAAGTCGACAATTGCGCTTATTCTTAATATTGACCTCAACTCGCATATTCTCATTTATGTATTCGATGGCATATAACTTAAAAAAGACTTTGATGTAATCCTTTTAAGTGTTCATAATAGTTGACACGACGACAGGCGAGTCAGGCGAGCTGTGGACTCAAGGCGCGTAAGGATATGTCTGACAGGCGCCATTTTAGAATCTTGATGAGCGCGTTTAGTTTCAAAACACGTACGCTTCAGATATGTATGGTTGACCGCAAGTGTGCTACCTCACGAAACCGAACGCAACTTATTTTACTACGCATTTATTACATTTATATAGTTGGTTTGATTCTGATTATTTGTATATGTAAGTCAATAGATATGATAGTTTGCCTGTAAAAATGTACAGGCTGCGAAACGCTAATTAAACAACTGAAGGCTGCCTATTGTACAGGACGTACTTTTTCACCTCCTATGTCTTGAATTGTGTTAAAAGTTTTTTTTATACATATTAACAAACAATAGAGTTAAGGAAATATATTTACATTTTTGTGTTACAGAAAGTTTGCCTCTACGCAAAAAAAAGTCGAATCGTATGAAGTAAAAGCCAGTATATGAACTAACTACCTTCGGACTAATTTCTAATGACATTAGGTGAATAATTATAGCATAAGAGCGTCTTCAATAACGTAACTTTGACGAATTTCGATAGTTTTCGGCGAGTTCCTTGGTTTCGTGTGAGCGCGTGACTCACGCAATTTTTAACACTAGAAATCAATATGGATGGAATTTGTCTATTTCTTTCGCTGCCATGCTATATGTGTAATGTTACTTATCCGCGTGAAAGTTATGTAACAAACGTCACGGTAACAGATTGCGATTGGACATTATAATTGATCCACTTAAAATTCGTCCGACTTACTGTTGTTCACGGAATATCATGAATATTTAGTAGAAACATAGAAGTAAGTTTTCACGAAAGAAATCCGTCCGGAAATCCAGATGGGGTGGCTCTGCAGTTGATCCTTATAAGAATAATTTAGTAAGGCCATAGACAACATTTTTGAAGTGAAACTTCTTTAGGCACGCTTGACTTGGGGGGTAAGCTGGCGAATGCGTTACACGTTACGAAAAGTGTGTTTGGGCGAGGCGAACGGGAGTTGAGTGGGGGATATAAGCAAGAGAAAGCAGTGCGCGCACACATTTTCTTTCTCTCTTTCTCTTATAGCTAGTAAATTAAATATGTATATATATATATACAGATGGAGCTAAAGAAATTCCACTTCAGTCGTGTGGTCATAAGCACACTCGTTTTTATAATACCACTTTAATCACAGCAAATGAAATATAGATTCTCTGACGTCCACATAAAGATTTAAGTGAGTGGGGAATTATAACGATGTGACAGTCCGAAAAAGTCCCACACTAAACAAAAACCTACGAAAATTTTAACACACATACATAAAGTTCTGTACCTTTTCGTTTCATGACCGTTAAAAAAATCAAAAAGTCACCCCAAAAGCCGCTGTCCAGTAGTGTAAATATTCACACGAAAATCAATTGAGTGACACCTCTTCCGTATATTACCAGAGGTGTCTCTGGTGAGGTGATCAAAATGTCATTATTTACGTATTAAAGATTAGTATTACATTAACCTTTGTGTAACCTGTTTGTTTATCTTCTCTATAAAATTTATAAGACGTTGACGCTGTTTGACGGAAAGTGAATGATTATTATATGAAACCGTGATCGGTCAAAGCATGGTGAAACTGTATAGAGCCTTTTGCTAATATTTCACGGTCACGTGTATAAAAGTCCCGCTACTAATAGAAGTTATCCTAATGCCATCTATATTGTTCTATTCAAACAGAAATATCGCTGTTATTAACAACAGTGTCAACAAGTGTGTGCAAAACAATGGAATGGGAGAGCTTGTTCTGTGCGACTTTTCAAATGGGATATTTTGCATCGAATATCAACGAATTTGCAATATAAGTAGGTCTACATCTTTCCTCCTCGCCCCCACACCGATGCTCCTTGCAGCGCCAGCTATAATGATGAGGGAGTTGAAATTTTCACATAAAGTATCTTCATTTCGATTGCCAAAAAAAAACAAATGAAAAAGAAAAATATAAGAAATGACCTATAGATAGGGCTGCCATCCGTCCGGGTTTCCCCGGATTTGTCCTAGTTTACGGGGCGTCCGGGGAGCGTCCGGGCGGGGTTTCATTTGTAGTCCGGGTTTAAAAATTTCCTGTTTTGGGTCGCCAATTAATCCGTCAATTTAAATGTCTTTGAAAATAAATAAATCAATTCTAACACTGTAACCATAAATGCTGACTTCAAACAAAGATCAGCTTTGTCGCCCATACTGTCCGCAATAACAGCATTCGTTGCTATGTGGATGACAGCACTGAAACTTTTTACACTGGCCGGTCAAACATCCCTCTGATGGCAGAAGAAGGGTGTAAAGACAGACTTGTGTCCGAGATTGAGATATTACTGGATCAAGTCTGAAATTGGAGCCAACAAAATTTGATTGGATTAACCCAGCAAAGACACAAGTGTGTGTAAAAAAGCTTGTGTGTTCAATAGATCTAGTAAGTACCTCAAGCCTAAATATCGGGTGTTACTTTACAAAGCACTGGTCCTCTGGGCTGGAGCACCCCAATACCAGCTCCTTCCTCTTGACCGGATACAAAAGCGGGCAGTTGGCATATCGATGCTCCTGAGCTCACTCACGCGTTGCAACCCCTTAGCATGCGCAGACGGTACAACACGTAAAAGGACGCAACTCCTTCTACGTGTCGTACCGTCTAAACAATCAATGGAGAGTGTTCCGAGGAATTATTCAACCGGATGCCAGTGGCTAAGTTTCTTCACAGCACCACACACAGAGAAGTTTCCCGCCCATCATCTGGACGCCTGGCGTTCGAGCACCATGTGTTCCTTTCTTTTATGTACCAGCAAGATCTAGAACGAACTTTCCTCAGTATTTTTTTCTTATAGCTAAGATATGGTAATCTTAAACAGGCGGATGAACATTTGCGTTCAGAGCCGGCAACGCATGAGTGGCTCTTGGTGCTGCAAGTGTCTATGGGCAGCAGTGACCACTTATTATGAGGTAGACCGCTAGCACTTTTGCCTTAATCAACATAAAAAAAGTTGATTTGTGACATTTTTAACTGTTTTTTATTGGTCTGTCCGGGTTCTGGGCTAAAAATCCGGGGTTATCACGCCTCTGATCCTGGTTGCCACATTTTAGAGATGGCAGCCCTACCTTTACAAGAACAGAGAATTTTTTTCGACGTTTTTTGCTCGACCTTAATAAATTTATCGCTTTGTTTATAGGATTTTTATCTTTCACGGTTGTAAGGAACCCTTCTTAAACGAGACAGACTCCCAATCGGATGTCTTTTTTTCTCATTCATATTATATGAAATAAAGATTTTATAAAGTCATTCACATGATACACGCACTTATGTGTGAATAAATCCAATTACACTAAACAATTAAAACAATCTACGAACGAATTGGCTTTGGAATCCCAACTGAATAATGTACTCCAGACCTCCAGTACGTACTTCGTATCATACAATGACAATTTATTTGCTCTATGGGCACTGGTAAGTCACACAATGACCATGATTTTGGATGAGAATGGCAGACTAAGCTATTGTACTAACTACTCGTCCGGTTAGATTACTGATGATGCAAGTACTTGTTTAATATACTTTTCTATTAAAGAATGAATAGTCGATCTCTTGTGTGTGTCAAACTTGTTAATGTAAAGTCAGAAGCACAATATAATTCAATTAATAGGTACAGTGAAGAAAAAAATGACTAAGTTATTTATACTAAACTAAAACTTTTTAAATAAATATTTTCAACACTCACACCAATTAGCCTAGCCCCAAAGTAAGCATTGTAGGCTTGTGATATGGGATACTCGGGTAAAGGATAGAATACGTATACTGATACATATTTAAGTATATTTATATAGAAATATAATATATATTAAACATCCATGACTGGAGTACAAATGCTCGTATTCATCACACAAACATCTGCCTGCCCCCACCGGGATACAAACCCCTCTCGATTAGGTGACACCTTGAAACCCGGCTTACAAACCACTCAGCCGTGGAGGTCGTCATAGATTTGAGCAACATACCGAACAAACTTATAATTATTAGTATTAGATGTAAGAAAATGTAAGAAGATAAATATGCCTGGCCATGCTCTGTTAAAACAAAACCTTTCCGAATGAAGACCCACTTGCAGCCAATTTTAGAGATCTCGATTCAAGTAACACTAGCTTTATACCATAGTAAAAAATATCAAAACTTCAATCTCAATTTGACATTATTGTAGGGGCTAAATCTAGTTTTAGTTAAATTGAGATAAATTTAGCTAAATTGCTGTAAGTGGACACTAAAGTGGTAATGTAAAATTAATTACGACACCATCTCAAACTGATCGTGAAATTACGAAGAGAAAAAAGGCAGTATTAGTACAGTCAATCTGTCGAAAAAAATATCGTTTCAGTGAAAAAAAAACCTAAAGGGTAAGTCTTGTTTTTTTTGTGGCCAAATGACGTCAGTAAGCCCAAGGCGATGGGCATGTTCAACTCGTAGGCGTTTTTTTGAAAAACTCAAAAAAAACCTCAAAAAATTTTTGAAACGCATTTATCTTGTTATGTATGCATTTTAGAAACTTTTTTTTCGACCATAATTGTAGAGCGCGTTGAGTACTACAATTAATGTCATTTTTGCAATCTCGTACAACAAAAAATGCGCATTGTAGGTGGCGCTAAAGTCTCAAAAAAGTGTTTTTTCACTTTTTCACCCTGAACATATCATTTTAATGGAAAACTTTAAATGGAAAAGTTATTCCGTACATAATTACCAACAACTTTTGTATAAACAATTTTTTTGTATTACTTACCGTTTTCAAGTTATAAATTGCGCAGGTATGAAAAATCCAATAGCGCAGTTCAGGTACACATTTGCAGTGCACATTTCAATGTTTCCAAAACCGTTCTATTGGATTTTTCATACATGCGCAATTTATAACTTGAAAACGGTAAGTAATACAAAAAAATTGTTTATACAAAAGTTGTTGGTAATTATGTACGGAATAACTTTTCCATTTAAAGTTTTCCATTAAAATGATATTTTCAGGGTGAAAAAGTGAAAAAACACTTTTTTTGAGACTTTAGCGCCACCTACAATGCGCATTTTTTGTTGTACGAGATTGCAACAATGACATAAATTGTAGTACTCAACGCGCTCTACAATTATGGTCGAAAAAAAAGTTTCTAAAATGCATACAAAACAAGAAAAATGCGTTTCAAAAAATTTTTGAGGGTTTTTTGAGTTTTTCAAAAAACGCCTACTAGTTGAACATGCCCATCGCCAAGGTGGCTTACTGACATCATTTGGCAACAGAAAAAACAAGACTTACCCTTTAGGTTTTTTTTTCACCACTCAACCTACAGATTGACTGTACTATATATTGACTTTAAGTTCAATCTCAGTGAGTCATAACATAAATGACGCAGGGGCACAGGCAGCCATTCATAAGATGAGCTGTTGTACTCGACCGGAGAATGTCGGAGCTTGTTCTGAGAAATTGTATTATCACACACTCATGAGATTTTCGAAATGAGTCACATACCTCTAAAACTCCGGTAAGTTTACTAAAAAGTTACACGCGTAAATTATTTGTTAAATATATATTTGGACAGCTGCTGGAGAAATTTCTTTTCAAGAATTCCAGTAAGGCCCAAACGCAGAAGTTCTAAAGCACATTTTCTTTTCTTAAACTATTGTGTACTTATACCCTTTTGGTTTCGGATGGTGAAGTAGTTTAGTGGCATAGGAAACAATGGGCAGACGAAATTTATGGCGTGTTATCGATTGAAAAACATTAAAACTATGGGTGAACCAGTAGCCTGTTGAGTTCGCCTCGAATACCCACAAGTTCAATGTCACGACTCAGGGTTACGATCGAAACGTAGCCAGACGGAACGACAAAAAGTCGTGGTTGACCAGCCAATTAAGCGATTTGTATAATTACATCATAAGGACTGTGAATATTATGAGGAAAATCACATAATAAGTAAGCCTTACGTTTTGTGTCTTTACACCAGCTATACTCTAAGTGTGTTCCGCGGAACCCTAGGGTTCCGTGATACCTCTGTCGGGGTTCCGCAAGAATTTAGAAATAAAAAAATCAAAACACCTCTCTCTGGTCGCTCCGCGGCTGTGCGGACTCCGCGGCCGCGCGGAGACAAAACGCTATGAATGTTATTTATTTATTTATTTGTATTTGTATAAGCTTGTGTTACATTAGCTGGTACAATATCTCATAAGTTTGGTCTCAACAATTTTATACTTGTACAACGCGTTCGCTCTAAGTTTGCCGGTCTGTGGAATGCGCGTACCCTCCCCCACGTGACAACAAAACTTATAATGTGTCATAGTTTTACCCAAATATCTAACGTACACAATTTTTATTGTTACAATTAAATAAAAAATTTCGAACGTCATACACTCATACCTATCGCCAGCGGCAAACTTAAAACGAGCGGGTAGTATACTTGTAAGCGCTCAGTCTCTTTGATAAAAGCCGCCTCTGAATTAGACGCTATAGTTGTCAACTAGCGACTTTCGTCTCTAACTTCAAAGGATAAAGTCGATATTGTTTACAACGCTATTTTTAAATTTCTGTTTTTATTTTTGCTTTTTGTTTATCAAAGGTGCCGACTCGAGTATTTTCGAGAATATTTGAGATCGAGTCTATGACTAAGTATAAAAGCGGCGATCGCGCGTTGGCGTCGTCAGTTGATGATTAGCGTTCGGAGCGATAAGTTACTACCTACTTACAAGCTCGCTAGCGAGAAACTGGTGTTCATTGTTTTACTGCCTGCTGTATTCTGTTGTCTCAGTTTTATACATTTCTTCCCTGTAGGTTCTAAATTTAGTCTCTTATACGCAGTAACGATTGTGCATTATTTAAACCCCACTATCCTGACTTGTAACATTATAAATAAAGAAGAATGGAACGTTGGCTTAAAGGTGTTAAACGTGTTCCAACAACATCTTCTAATGACGCTGAATGTTCAAAAGCAATGCGCGCGGAGAATTTAGCAATCACCGATCCAGAAGATGATGCCACGAGTGCCACGACGTCAAGCTCGACGGTTTCAAAGACGAAAAAAAGGAAGTATGATGAATCTTATATCAGTTTCGGATTTGTTGATTCCAACGGCTCACCTCTCTGCATGCTCTGTAGTAAACTGCTTCCTAATAGTTCCATGGCACCTGCCAAATTGCGTCGACATTTAGAAACCGTACACCCCGAGACTAAAGACAAGAATAAAGAATTTTTTGTTCGCAAAAAAGATCAGTTATTAGAAAGTCAAAAAAATATGATGCATGTAACACAAACTACCAACGAAAAGGCCACGGAGGCATCATACTTAGTTAGCTATCGCATTGCACAAGCAGGTGAAGCGCACACTATCGCTGAGAAATTAATAAAACCATGTGTATTAGACATAACAAAATGTATGCTTGATGAAAAATCTGCAAAGCATCTTTCTACTGTTCCGCTATCAAACGATACTGTTTCACGACGAATCCATGATCTGGCAAGCTACGTCAAACAAGAACTAGTTACACGTCTACAAAATACACGATTCGCTTTGCAAATGGACGAGTCGACTGATGTCGCTGGTTTGGCTATCCTGCTGGTTATTGTGAGATATCCATATAAAAGTTCTTTTGAAGAAGACATGCTTATGTGTTCATCGCTGCTTACAAACACTACCGGGGAAGAAATTTTTAATAAAATAAATATATTTTTTGAAGAACATAATCTCAGTTGGAACAATTGCATTGACATTTGTACAGATGGGGCCAAGGCGATGACAGGTAAAACAGCAGGAGCAGTGTCACGAATGAAAAATAAAGCGCCTAATTGTAGTTCCAGTCATTGTATTCTGCATAGACAAGCACTTGCGATGAAGCAAATGCCGTCTAATCTAAAATTAGTTATGGATGAAGCGGTAAAAATAATTAATTTTATCAAATCACGACCACTACAATCCCGATTGTTCTCATTATTGTGTGAAGATTATGGCAGCAAACATAAAACACTGCTGCTCCATACAGAAGTGCGATGGCTGTCTCGGGGAAAAACTTTAACAAGGCTATTTGAACTTAGAGCCGAGTTACAAATGTTTCTTTCAGCAGATACTTCTTTTAATTTGAAGGACCGTTTGTATGATAAAACTTGGTTGTTCCGATTGTCTTTTATGGCGGATATCTTTCAAAAACTTAACGAATTAAATTTATCATTGCAAGGTAAACAGACAACAGTGTTTCAGGCCTATAATAAAATAACTACTTTTAAAAGAAAATTAGATTTTTGGATCATTTGCATTGGTAAGAAAGAAATAGAAAGTTTTACGTTACTCACTGAGTTTGTTAGCGAAAACGACTCAGAAATGTTTGAAGATAATGTGTTTGAAGAATTGGTCCAATATCTCAGTTCGATGCGCGCATCTTTTGAAAAGTATTTTCCCGAAGAACACAATACAAAAATTAAAGTGAACTCCTGGATTCATAATCCTTTTTTACCCAACTTGGAAAAGCCTGAAAACATGTCAAATGAGATATATGAATCTCTTTTAGAAATGTCATCAGACACAAGTATGGAGTCATTGTTCAAAACGACGCCTCTTAATGATTTTTGGTGCAGAATCCAAGATGAATATGCAATGCTTGGCCAAATGGCTCTGGATATTCTTCTCCCGTTCCCAACTACATATTTGTGCGAAACAGGATTCTCTACCTACGCAGCCACGAAAACAAAATATCGCAATAGACTGGACGCCGAAGCTGATATGAGACTCCAACTTTCTTCCATCAAACCTGATATCAAGCAATTGATGAAAAATAAAAAACAGTTTCATACCTCCCACTAGTTAGATTTTTTCTTTTTTAATGTTTTCTATTATTGTCCTTACCAAGTGGTGAAGTAAATAATAATTAGTAACGGATACATTGTACTTTTATTATGCTGATTAATATAGAATACACTTATAAAAATAATTGTTTTATTGTAGGGTTCCATCAAGTATTTTGCTTCCCAAAAGGGTTCCGTCATTTAAAAAGTTTGAGAACCACTGCTTTACACCATGAGTTGTATCTATTCAGCAAAGAATTCTTTTAAGGCTTTGAGTATTCTTAAAACCAGAAATATTGTTTTTAAAGCACCTGTTCATTTTCAAAAAAAAATTGGTGAAGAGGGCCCGACTTCCTAGACTGCCTAATGTAAAGAAATTACATCTTCTTGGAGAGAATTGTTTTACGACTGTAGTTTTTCAGTGTTATGCAGATATCAGAATATGTAACTTATAAAACATAAGACGATCTGCAAAGAGTACGTACATAATATCGGAATCAGTCAAATGAGTTCTAGAAGATAAATACTTAATAAGATCCAAACCTTTTTGCCAACATCTCGCGACGATTGGTGTTTTTTAAAACAATTTGAAACGATGTTTTGTATACGAAGAAATGCCAAAAATATAGATAGAGTTCCACTGTTTATCATATTCAACATTTTTTAGATTTCATGGAAAGGTCCCTCTCTGACGCAATCTAGCATCCTCCAGAAGACTGAGCTTGAGATCGTGAAATCCATTGCCTGGAAAGGAGATTGCTCAAATTGGCCTAAATGCACAAAAAATATTGACATACACGGTAATTCTTGGCGTAATTTATAATTTAATTTACAGTCATTAGATTTCAACGGACACCTTTGTATAATATATTTAGTTTAAAAAGGACTTTTAATTTTACCGGTTTGGAAAACATACGAATCATTTTTAATGGCTATGGGTGTAAGTGTAACATTCAGCCAAAGTCTGATCGAAGTTGTTTATATAACATAAAAACAAATCTATTTTGTAAAGATCGATAAAATAAATCATTTTTGAAGTTATACTTCTTTAGGCGCGTTATGAAAAAATGATGAGAGTGAAATTTTAAGATGCGCGCGCATCACTGTAACACAAAATTTTAACAGCATGAAGTTGGTCGCTTTAGCGACCAACTTCATGCGTTCCTTTTGTGTTTACCGCACATTAAGAAAATCTACCAACAAAATAGAAATAGAATCTCTATTTAGTGGGTGCTAACGACTGCATTGTGAAGGTAAAAGTATTTATTAATCTGCTGCAAAAGTATTTATTAATCTGGAACAACGGAACCAAAGCGCGATTCAGGAGACTACAGCGCCATCTCTTGACCATTGGTGTAGTAGAACCAAAAACCACATCTTTATTTTTTGTAATAAAGTAACAGTTATAGGTATTCATATTTATAATATCAAAAGTATTTATTAATCTGGAACAACGGAACCAAAGCGCGATTCAGGAGACTACAGCGCCATCTCTTGACCATTGGTGTAGTAGAACCAAAAACCACATCTTTATTTTTTGTAATAAAGTAACAGTTATAGGTATTCATATTTATAATATTTATCCACATGTTTCTAGTTTGTATATTCGGAATACGTGTTTGAGTTTCATACAAGTGCAAATCACATATGTTCTAATAAATTATATTCAGTAGCGATTTTAATTGAATATTTTGATTATTTATTTATTTTTTTCAAATTAAAACTGAACTTTATTGACTGTGTCCTTTTCCAGACTTTTTATTAATTTATTGTAATTAATTATTTGCATGCAATTAAAAACTAATTTTAAACGATGCCAAAGAAGGATAACTTCTCACGCGCCTACATAAGTACACGTACCCATTTTTTTTTTATTACACTATCAATATCCACAACTATATTATCATTTTCACTAGATGCAAATGTGCTCAGACAATTATTATAGATGGTAGGCGACATCATAAAGTCTATTAAAAGACATACATTTTTCGCCAAACACCTCCATAAACATATTATAATCTGTATATATGTTAGACTTTAAGGTATCTATCTATGGGCCTACGTTCCCTGACTATAAATTAATAAATAAATAAAATTATAAGGTGTGATACACTAAAAATCTAAAATATGGTTGTCTTAAAAACATAACAAAAATAATGAAGCTACTGAATATATGGCTATAGAACCTAAATCTCTTAGTTTTCTTTGGTTAACGAGTGTTTATAAATTCTCTCTAATCTGTGGCTCATTCACAATCATCACACAGTTTCTGTCACAGAGTACCTTATTATAACCGGAAATGACACCTGATTTTAAAAGTTACTCTTATGCATTAACTTTAAAAACAGGCAACTAT